>CM065313.1:16760326-19447826 GCA_033032175.1 Saturnia japonica | reverse complement strand
CCTCAGTACATTCGAGTTCCGAACTCGGTCCGACCATCGGATGTTCATGATATCCCGTAGGCATTTAAGATGAAATCTGTCAAGTAATCGAATGTGCTTCCGGTACAAAACCCACGTCTCAGAGGAGTAGAGGAGATTTGGTAAAATAGTGGTCATATACACACTGATCTTAGTGGATAGTTTGAGGTCATGCGAACGAAATACCTTTGACCGCAATTTACCAAAAGTTGCAGCGGCAGCTCCTATCCTGCTGTTTATTTCGTTGTCTAAGTCACACTTAGATGTTATTGTGCTACCTAGGTACTTAAACTTCTCCACTAATTTCAGAATTTCCTCACCAATTGTTATAACGGGGAGCTGCTATAATCATTCACTGTCATTACTTCCGTCTTCTTGACGTTTATCTTAAGGCCAAACTTCACACATACTTCGTCAAGACCTGAGATAAGGTTCTGCAAACCTTCCAACGTATCTTCAACAAAGCACAAATCATCCGTATACATAATATCTGTAATAGTGATATAAGAAACCTTAGTGAGGGCTTTCAACCTTGCAATATTGAAAAGTCCGCCATCCATACGGAAACGAATTCGTATTCCCTCTGATGATCTTTCTAAGGTTTTTCGAATTACAGCAGCAAAGTATAATGCAAAAAAAGTCGGTGCAAGGACGCAGCCTTGTTTGACACCACAGGAGACAGAAAAAAACTCTGACTGCTCACCATTACTAAATATGCAACACGCCATGTCATCATGTAGAAGTCGCAACACTCTCACAAATTTATCAGGGCAGCCAATTTTAGACAAAACAACCCACAGCGCATCACGAGGGACACTATCAAATGCTTTTTCAAAGTCAACAAAACACAAGAACAATGGCCGATCTTGTTCTCTGCTCTTCTCCATCAGTTGGCGAACTGAGAAGATGGCTTCACATATCCCTCTTTCTGGTCGAAACCCAAACTGACTTTCGGGTAATATTGCTTCCGATATAGGTAGTAGGCGGTGTAGGAGAATTCTCGAAAAAACTTTTCCCGGCGTTGATAGAAGAGATATGCCTCGATAAGCATTGCAGTCAGAGCAATCCCCTTTATTTTTGTATAACGTGCAAATACGAGACATTTTGAAACATTCTGGTACTCGCTAGTCATTCCACATACGTGTATATAACTTCCATAGAGTGTTATGCAAGGTATCTCCACCGTATTTCAATAGCTCTCCACAGATGCTATCCACACCTACTGCTCTCCTGTTCTGCTGTTGTTTGATTGCAGTTGTCACCTCTTCCAGCATTGGAGAGTTTGCGAGTTCGATTTCCAACGGCAATTCTGAAAGTGATCGTATGAATTCAAGATCAGCTGAACGATCGACGTTGAGTAAATGATTAAAATGTTGTATCCAACGAGTCATAACGTCACCTTTATTGGTCAACAGAACACCATCCAAAGATCTTAACGGTACAAAGCTGCGGTTTGCAGATCGTGTAACTTTTCTAATTTCATCATAGAAAATGCCCAGCTGGTTTGTATCCGACAGCCACTGCAAATGTTGAGATTTCTTCTTCCACCAACTGTCCTTAGCTTCTCTAGTAAGTTTCCTTATCTGAGCATTGCTTTGCCTGATACGCTCCAGAATGCTACTCTGGCATGGAGCATTGTTCTGCTCTTTGAGAAGCTCTCGGTGTTCTCTAAATGCCACAGCAAATAATGGGTCGCTGTCATCGAACCAGTCTTCTTGCTTATAGATTCTTGTGCCTAGAACCTGATTGCTTATATTGAGGAGTTGCGATGACAACGTCCGCCAAGTTGATTCAAGGTCATCGTTCTCATCATCCAGGGACAATATAGCAGTATCTACAGCTTGCACATATGTCTCTCTTCTTGGCATGTACTGTAGGCTGTTAACGTTAATTCGTACGTTTTTTACATAATTTTTTCTCCGAGGATGACAAAGACGCAACCTCAGTTTAATAAGTACAAGACGATGGTCAGTCCAGCAGTTGGCACCTCGCATTACGCGAGTAACATTTACCTGTCCAATATCTCTTTGTCTTACAATGGCGTAATCAATCAAATGCCAATGTTTAGACCGTGGATGCATCCATGTGGCTTTGTACTTCATAGGAAGACGGAAAAAGGTGTTAGTAATAGATAAATCAAATTGTGCACATAAGCTAAGTAGTAATTGTCCATTACTGTTCATGTTTCCCAGTCCATGTCTACCTAAAACGTTCGGCCAAGCTTCAAAGTCACGCCCCACTCTCGCATTAAAGTCACCAAGAACTAAGATCTGCTCACGTGATGGGATTTTTGATAGAGTTTGCGTAAGTTCTTCATAGAATTTATCTTTTACGTCGTCAGATTTATCCAGTGTAGGCGCATACACACTTATGATATTTAACAAGTTTTTGTACTTTAGATGAAGGCGAAGCGTAATGACACGATCCGAGGTGTAAACAGGACATTCCTCCAGTCGTTTAGCAATTTCTGTTTTTATTGCAAACCCAACTCCCGAGCGCCGCGGTTCATGTTTGGCGGTGCCTTTCCAGAAAAAAGTGTATCCGCCACCGTGCTCCACAAGCTCTCCTTCGTCAGCTAGATGCGTTTCGCTAAGTGCAGCTATGTCAATGTTGTAGCGGCTAAGCTCTCTTGCCACTACAGCTGTTTTTCGCTCAGGACATGCATTATTATCACGGTTGAGGGGGGTACGTACATTCCATGCACCGAAATTAATGATGTTAGAAACATTTGGTTTTTTATTCTTTATATTTTTTATATTTTGACCACGATGAAAAGGATGCAAAGGCAGCCGTGGTTACTACCTCCCAAGTAAAATGGAACCAGCAATTTTTAGAGCACCTTTTCTAGCTCCCTCCTTGGCTAAGCAAGGAAAGCAGTGCCTCCCTAAATAGGGCTGCTTTGTCGCACAGGGTGCTGCCCAATCTACGCTGTTGTTCCTTTTTGCAGCGTAAAAACGACCACTCTCCCTGCTACTGCCTGTGTGCAGACCTTAGACAGAGCCTGGTTTGCAAGACCAGACCCCTCTACCTCAGCCCATCGCCACAGGACTTTGATCTCGTGTCCGGTATCCAGAAAAAAAAGTCAATTGCGCAGGATATATTTAGGTGCATAAGTGTGCGCGCAAACACAGATGCACCCTCTCGTCCCTTCTCCTCTTCATCCGATGGAACGGGTATCCGCTACGACCGGAGAGAAGTTAGGATGCAGTGTCTAGGCGACAATAACTAGACATCTATCATCGCCCTAGGCCTTCCACAATGCCTCACTACCACGCCACTGAAAGTGGACTGCTAAGATACCGTGGTAGATTTATGTGCACTAAGCGGGATGTGACCGCTAAAACTCATGTGCCAAAGCACAAGAATTACCCTCAGCCAGGTTTAGCCCACGAGTCGACGTGGTTACCGGAGTGTGGCACTGCATGCAGGACAGCTTCTTGGAGCCACTGGCGAGAGATTGTGGATTACAGTAAAGTAAAGTAAAGTAAACAAGAAATTCAGCCGCCCATACGGGCCGACTGGCTGAATTACACACTGACAACCCACTACACTCCATTTAATATACACACATCAAAAAGTCTAAGCAACATGCGTGATATTACAATTTTTTCCATTTATATTAATTAATTTCTAAATATTTACTCAAACAAAGTGTATGATATACATACTTAAACTTTTTTGTTATTGATGACATACTGGCTGGTTGTAAAAAAAATATTTGATTATGTTTTGTTTTTTCATAAAATTCAAATGACTGCGAATTTGTTTGAATTAAAGTGCGTTTTAATTGCTACGTTTAGTCTTGATTTTATAATTTTACCAACCATTTAAATAAAGTTAGCGACAAAATTGAATTGTTAGATATTCTTTACGTCATGAAGCGACGTCATTTGATGGCAGATGAAATGCAAAGAGCTGTAGGGATGTTGCAAGCGGGAAGTAATCAATCTCAGGTATCTCGACATTTTGGCATTCATAGAAGTGTTATTTGTCGTCTTTGGCAGCGCTACAATAATACAGGAGAACCCGCTGAACAGCATCCAGGCCGTAAAAGGAGTACAACCACTCGGCAAGACCGGTACATACAACTGACTGCAAGACGCCAGCCGACGTTAACCGCTCGAGAGATAAGTTTGAGGCTACAAATTTCAAGTGGTGTGGATGTAAGTCCTCAAACTGTGCAAAATCGACTGCATGAGTACGGCCTACGAGCTCGACGCCCAATCAGGTGCCCACCGATACGTCACGTGAATCGCGCTCGTCGATATGAATGGTGTAGAGAACGCATAACATGGACCCAGGAACAATGGGATAAAATTATGTTTTCCGATGAGTCGCGATTCGGGTTTAAGCCTGATATAAGAAGGGTGTGAGTGTATCGTCGGCCCGGAAATACTGAAAGGCTCAGGTGCGTTCAGGAAGTTCTTTCATACAGCGGCTCAACATTTATGTTATGGGCGGGTATTATGAAGAACAGGCGAACTGAGCTCGTTTTTGTAAATGGAAACATGAATGCTGAAAATTACATTGAAGATATTCTCAGAACTTATGTCTACCCATTTGCACAAACCTTTGGCTCCGATTTTAGGTTAATGCATGACAATGCGCATTCACATACAGCTCGGCGAACCAGTGAATACTTTGCAACGGAGAACATCCGGGTATTGCCCTGGCCTGCACAATCGCCAGATCTCAACCCCATCGAGCACGCATGGGACATGCTCCAGAGACGTGTTTGCTACAATTCCATTGGGAGCGAATACCGCAAGATGACATAAACAGTCTCATTAATTCAATGAATAATCGTTGCCGACAAGTTCTGAATAGCAGAGGAGCCCATACTTTGTATTAAATTGTTCTATTCTTTCACAATAAATACATTTTCTTTAGAAATTTCATTTTGTAAGAAAAAAGTTTAGTTTCTTATGTATCTTAGTTTCTACAGTATATTCTAATATTGTTCATTTCTGTTATTAAAAGAACTTATAAAGACAACAGCTGTTATTCTTACATCATAGAACCCTAAAGATATTATTTTAAAAATAAAATACAACGTTATAATGTGAAGAACCATCCTAAAATTTAAATTAGTACATGTTGCTTAGACTTTTTTGATGAGTGTATAATGGGTTGGACGAGACTTAAAGGAAAAATCTTCATTATCTAGTTTTTATACAAAATATAATGAGATTGAAAGAACATACAAAAAGTACATTTACCGAAAATCATAAAGGTTCCACCACCTGTTTTTTTATTATGGTGATTTCAATTACAAGTTAAAGTACAAAGCCAGGAGGTATAATATAAGACTTGATCATTTTATAATAAGTTCAAAGGTTTATTTTTCTCTTCTGACAAATTTAATTCAAACACATTTCCACGAGAAGCATTTATAGTACATAAATACAGAACAATCTTCGAATTCGAAAGTCTAATTTCAATAAAATTTAAATAGAACTACCCTTGAGGTAACTCCTATTAAAGAAAAAAAGAATCATCCAAAATTGCTTTATAAACAAAGAAGTCATAGCTGCACATTTATAAAAAATATACATAAATTCGAATTGACTACAGAACCTTCGTAGCACTGTCGAACAGCAGAATCCAAGATCAAAAAGGTTTCCAACCACAACCACCATTTCAATTCTCTACATCCTCCAAGGCAACGAAATGTACGTGCCAAGATTGTGGATTAAAGGGAATACATATTTATACATTTATGTATATTTTATACTTCCAAACCAGTATATTACAGTAAACCACTCTGAATATTAATTACTAAATCAAATAATATCCGAATAAAGAAATTTAGAGATACCTGTTCCCAAACATCGTCTACTTCTTGTCTCATATTCACCGTGTCATAAGGGAACATCCAATACGCTGAGGCGTCAGTAAAATCTGTAAATAATATAAATATACATCAGAATATATATACTATAATATATAGACACATAGATAATTTAATCGGTCACATAGCGCTTTATTCTTTATTCATGGAAATATAGTCAGTTTGTTGAAATTTCACATTATATATATAATTTTGTGCCTGTCTAAAGTGAATTTAAAATATTGGGGACAATGATATCAAATAAAATGAAATTTTTAATAAGGCACCACCACTTTATTAGAACATGATTAGATTACGTTGAATGTACGTATTCGATAATAGCTTAAACATTTCAAGCTAAAAGCGATATCGTATAAAACTATTCACATACATTATAAATAATGATATCTGCAAAATTTGCAGATTTAAATTTTAAAGTAGTTAATGTTTTTATGGAACCAATTAAAATAGAAGAGGAAACATCATGAAAGACTCGAAGCATAAACGCTAACTCTCCCAATGTGACAAACAGATATAAGCTGGATAATAGATATTTTAAAACATACTGGTTTATAATAATCGCAATCTAGTCTAACATCTGTGAGTACCACAAACGAAACTTTAAGTTGTCCCGGTAACCTGTTTTGTAGAATACTTTCCTGAATATTTATCAAACAAGTAATCAATAATATTATATGGTCTACATTGATTTCGATTCAAGTAGACTTAAGCAAAACTAATCAAAAACAAGGTTAAAAAGATTAAATACCTTCCTTTGTCCTATTAGAGTATCAATTAAATAATCATAAATTGCCAAATAAATACTATCAGGCGCCATAGCAATGTGATTTGACATCACTAAACTTTCTTAAAAATGGACGAATTTAAAATATCACATACTTCAAATATTTTCTTGGACTATAAAATATATTTTATTTGTTAATAAACTGGCTTATATTCGTAAATATCATTTAAGCGACCTCCAATTTTTTTGTCGGTGATTGTGTTGTCTGGTGACAAAGTAGCAATGCCATATGAACAATATGCCCAAGTGTCAATATTATCATATATTTTTATCCAACGTATTAGTCCAGCACATCTAGCTAGCTTATACTGGATGCATAACCTAAATAATCAAAGTCTAGGAAAAACTAATAATTCCGCTCAGTGGTAGGGTGTTCGGGTGATGGATCGGCATAGGTTCAAATCCTTCAATGAACTAGAACTTGGAACTAGAAAATTATAGCATGGTGGTAGTGCATTCTCTAATACTCTCCTGGCTAGCTACCTCTTTCAAAACTACAACTATAATCTGCACTTTAAAGTCAGTTTCTCTAGGTATAGTAACCATCTTAAGACCACTTAGTCACTTATAATCAGAAGAATTTGTGGTCCAAAGTTAAGTTAAATGATATAATTTCTATTAGTCGCCAAATTTCTAAACATTACAATTCCTACTTACTGTTAAGTCTTGCAGCTTGGTTAGTCAAATCAATCAACTGTTCGTACAGGTCTCGGATTCTGCGACCTGTGTTCCTTCTCCACTCGGTCCAAACGTGTTGCAGTTCATCCCAGTCCCTCGAATGTGACATGATAAACTGGAGTTCCGGTTGCAGATGCAAGCCGCATTTGAACGGTTCGTTATAAGCGCATATTTCCGCAGTATTGTAGACAGCAAGCATATCGTTTATAATTCTGTTGTACTGAAATCAATTAAATTGTAAAATTAGTAATTAACATTACATTTAGTTTCATTATTATTACATTCTTCAACGTCTCCAACGTGCAACGTTCCATCAAGTATAGAGTTGACACTTTGTCTTGCTTTCAATAAAAGAAAAATACTTACTCTGTCGAGCTGGTCAGGTGGTAGCGCAGCCGGCCCGATGATGGACAAAAGGCGTAGTTGTCTGAACGTAGCAAAATCCCTGACAGCTCCTCGAGGTATCTGCTGAGCTGCCTCCCACAGACCACGTTGAAAGAGGGTATACCGCTGCTGTGCATCCAACTGAAAAAAAAAAACGAATACTAAGAAAGTATTAACATTATCAGATTTCCAATCTGTTTCTCATATCTAACTAACAGCAAAATCTTTACTTAACCTAACATGTAATCACTCCTTTATCCCCTAAGTACACCGACAGTTCGCCGGGTATGTTTTTAGGTCCAATGTAATAGGGGGCGAACCTATTTCCATTAATCGGGCACAGAGCCAAACTCAGAGCTGCTACTGGGAATTTCATAGAAAACCCCAATAACACTTTCCTCGACCTGGGAATCGAACCCAGGATCTCGAGCATAACGTTCGAACGGGTACAGTTATGTACAATAAGTTGACTAACTAACCCGAACAGAGACCTTTTCTGTAGTCTCTGCCCGAAGGAATATTTTGCACTTTATATAATGTAAACAATCTAATAGCTGTTTCTTAGTTAAACATACTGTTAACAAGTGGCGCCTCCTATATGTTAATTGGATATATTCTTTTATTATTCATCTGTTGGTGTCATTCCTACTAAAACAGTTTCAATATTTTATTCTAAACGAAAACGACACCTATCGCTGTAATTAAGTAAACGGGAATCCACTATGCACACGCTAACATGGGTGCTAGCGACACCTATCGCTGTAATTCAGTAAACGGGTTTCCACTATGCACATGAGAATTATGGGAACCAACGACGCCTGTGAACAATTCAGTGAACAGGAATCATTCAATTTTTTGATTGAGAGTGTTCTTAGATATATTATGGTAATATGTATAGGTATGTATCCAATCTGTTCAGCAGTTTGCTGATCATCAGCTCTTTTCTAGTTGAAGGGATGTGAACAACTTCCACATGTCTGATCGATAAGAAATTTGGTGTTCTATTTCTTCAATAAGATTTCTAAAATATGTTAATCTTAACCTGTTGACCTAATCATTTGGAATCTGCATCATATCCAACTCCTCGCCAACTTACAACAGAGGTATCGTATTTGAGTTCATTGTAATGGTTTCAATGAAAAGGTTATTTGTGTCGTTTTTATTTTTATTTACCCTGTTCTAGTCTCTATAAAATTATTTCCATGAAAAGAACTGTTCATCGTAATTATGGTGATAATATTGACATACTTATAATTCATAAAGAGTCAGGGGCATCTAACCATGGCAACCATGGAACGGGCAAATAATAGCCACAAGTGTTTATGGACTTTCGTTGGCAAACCACGTAAGGTACACACGTACCACGTAAGAAGGTCGAAATTAACATAACGTAGTCAAAGACAGTCTTTTCGTGGGAAAAACTTGACCAACCTTCGCTGCGACAATCAAAACGGATTACGATGACATGTAAATTAGTTTCAAAATGTGCATAATTTTTAATGGATAATATATATAACTAAATAATGCATTGGAATTTTCTACCGGATTATTTTTATGAAATTTTTATTTTACATTGAAAATATTATAGATTACTTAGCCGTCATACAGTAAACAACCGATTGCATTTGATTAACTCAGTTATTGCGTCAGTTTGTATTGTTTTTATGTGTCGTGTTTGTCGAATAAATGTTTTCTTTATTTCTTTCTATGAAATATGAGACAAAATAGAGGAAAACTGAAAACCACGGCTATGTTACATCTAACGCCATATAACAATAAGTGTGTCTCTCTTGCAGTAGAATAAGTTAATACTTAAATAATCAATAGTGTAATGAGGTTTTTATAATATTTTTCATAACTAACAATCTGTTTAGCAATTTGTAGGTTATAAGTGTCTAAAAAGATATATACATTAATTTCAAATCTATATATCAATTAAATTGAGTTAAAATAGTTGCTTATTATATTAAAGACACAAGACTGAATGACAGACAACGTAAAGTTTAAAACGGTGGTAGGCCCACTAGGCCCCATAGAACAAAGAAAGAAGTTTTAAAAATTAATTCCCTAAAAGGGATATATATTGTTTTTTTAAATAAAATATTAATTACTTTATCTCTTCGGTCTTAAAAAAAATTAATACTTGCTTTCCATAGAATTCAGTTAAAAACAGCTATTTATCCAAATAGAACTCTGTCGACTTTTTTATTTATGTTTTAAAACACCAAGAATTTTTGAGTCATGTATTTTTTCTAAAGTACGTTATATTATATAGTAAATAAGTAAGCTGTATTTAAATGACGTCAGTTCCTCTAATGACCCTGCATGAAAAACAATAGCAATTATGTTTTTTATTCTCATTAAATCTGATTACTTGTTGACTCAGATATTTGCGAAGGAGATGTAATTTATTACATGGAATTAATCACTGTAATAAAGGATAATAATGCAAATGTAATATTTTTATTTGTCATATACTTTTTTTATAGATTTTTATTATAGTATTCCAAAAAGACATCATAATAAGTATAGTACAATCGAAAAACAAATTCATACGTGGGTTGCCGAGGAAAATATCATTAGGTACTGACAAGCATTTTGATTTAAATAAGGATAAATCCTTTTTTAATTTACATACACTTTATTCTCCAAAAGGTTTAGACCAAATCGATGACCGAACCCTACAGGGTATTCAAATAAATAAATCTACCTGATTACCAGTACAAACCTGCAATGAGTTTATAAGAATACATATTGAGTAAACAGAAAATTCGCCAAATTTCTATTATGTCACGTATAAAAACGCCACAGAAAGAAAAATCGAATAACGAAGTTCGTATCGTAGATTTGATGGTATTTAATTAAAACGCGTTGTAGCAATGAAGAAAAATCATAAATCGTTTTAAGAACTACCACGAATGCACTGGACCTTGGTTTTGAACACGGTACAAATTTTGTTATTTATTTATTTGGATTGACAACAGTAATTCATTAAAGATACATAAATAATAGTCAATAAGTAATAAGATTAATGAATAACTAATTATAGCCAATCACAGCTTGCATGAAATCAATAAATTAATGGTTATAATAAGAATTCAATTTATCTACCTAGAAAATTATTGTTAAATTATTACATAATATGTCATAATAAAGAACCATAATAAATTCTTTAAAAAAAACTATTATTAAAGAATGAAAATAAGATTTAAGATTAAAATAAGTTAAACTATATATGTTGTTAAAATACAATTGAAATTTTGGATTTAAAAAAAAAATACAATAAAAAAGCTCGTTCAACATAATCATAAAATAAAAATCATGAAGCTAACAGAGAATAAATTGTTATTTTAAACTAAGAAGGTGAATTGGCGAATATATCAATGGTGTCATCTTTTTTAACCAGCTCGTTATATTGACGTGATAATCTAGCAACTATTGAGTAGTGTCCAAGATTGGTTCTTAAGCATTTATGACAAAATAAAGGGATTGGATTTCTAGGTAACCTAAGAGGTACATTAATGTTAAAATTCTCCAAAAGTTCTGAATCGTCAATGAGGTTATTAAAAAGTTTATATAAATAAATCATGTTAAGCAAAATCCGTCTGTTATTTAAAGATATAAGTTTAATATCTTTTAATCTGTCATAATATGGAGAGAATGCCATGATTCAGCTTGCACTCCTCCAGTTCGGAGTAGAGGATGCGCCTTGCCACTCTTTCCTCCGCCATGCGAGATACGTGACCGCACCACCGAAGCTATCGCCGCATTAAATAGGCCTCAATGCCACCAACATATATATCAGCATATTGAAAAAAAGAGATAGGAAATCACAGCGTAACTCTGTTGTCAAAAAAGGATAAAATTTTCTTCTCGCTCGCGTGGGTATCAAGTCTAAAGTGAACCGAATACAATTTCCCACCATTCACGATTGCATGTAAAGAGCGTCAATGCTGTATCTACTTACTTATACATTTAAATTTAATATTGATTGATTGTTCCGACCGATTTCGGCCATGGCGACCACTTCGGCTCCTAGTCTGAGAAATGGCGCTAGTGCGCTCGAAGATGGCTTATGTAGCCAATCTTCGCGGCGAAACTCCGTGAGCACTGAGGGCACGTGAGTACGCCCTTTACAAAATGATATTTTATGGCCGCAGGTGGGCGAGCCTTTAACTGGTTTCGTTTGGTATCAAGGACAGCTTTACGCTGAACCTCGAACTCACGTACAAGGCTTTTCACGATCCTGCGCCATTCCGACCGCTGTGCTGCCAAAAGTTCCCAATGAGAAGGCTCTATGTTGCATCTCTTTATGTGTCGCTTTTGGACATCCTTGTACCGGAGGAGGGGACCGCCATGATTCCGCTTGCCCTCCTCCAGTTCGGAGTAGAGGATGCGCCTTGCCACTCTTTCCTCCGCCATGCGAGATACGTGACCGCACCACCGAAGCTATCGCCGCATTAAATAGGCCTCAATGCCACCAACATTGGCTCGTCGTAGAACTTCAGTATCTCGCACTGTATCAGACCATCTGATCTTCATGATGGTACAGAAGCATTTAAGGTGGAAGCAATCCAGAGTGTGAATGTGGCGGCGGTATACACAGCACGTCTCAGAGGAGTATAGGAGGTTTGGCAGTACGATTGCCATATAAACAGATATTTTAGTGGCCAACTTCAGGTCATGCGAGCAGAAGACCTTGGAACATAGCTTACCAAATGCCATAGCTGCAGCACCCACCCTGCTATTGATCTCTGCATCAAGGTCACACTTGAATGTTACAGTGTTCCCCAGATAGCGAAATTTATCCACCTGCGTCAGCTCATCCTCACCAAGTTTTATGGTCAGTGTCCCGTGACCATGTATGTCCAAGGACATACATACCAATACCTCCGTCTTATTGACACTCATCTTCAGGCCAAACTTACGGCAGACATGGTGGAATGCGGACATTAGCTATTGCAGGCCGTCTGGGGATTCTGCTAGGAAGCACAGGTCATCAGAATACATGATCTCAGTGATCAGTGCGTATGAGACTTTAGAGTGCACCTTAAGTCTTGCTAAGTTGAAAAGGCTGCCGTATGTGTGGAAGCGGATGCGCACTCCTTCAGAAACAGTTTGTAAGACGTCTCTAACTAACACCGCAAAGTATAAAGGCGAACAGATTAGGGCCTAAGACGCTTCTTTGATTTACCCCACAGGTGACGGGAAGAAGTCTGTCTGTTCACCGTCTACAGCAACGCAGAATTGCATGTTGTCATGCAGGAGTCTGAGAAGTCTTACAAACTTTTCCGTGCACCCAAGCACTCAGCACTAACCATAGAGCTTCTCGAGGCACGCTGTTGAAAGCCTACTCCAGGTCAACAAAGCAAAGGTAGAGCTGACGACGCTGTTCTCTGCTCTTTTCTTGCAGTTGACGCACAGAGAATATAGCTTCGCATGTGCCTCGGTTCAGACGGAAGCCAAACTGGGATTCTGGCAGAATCTTTTCTGAGAAGTTCCTAAGAATTATTTATTTATTTATTTCACAAATAAATTTATATAAAATTTATTATTATAGGCATCCTATAAAACCTCTGGGGTTTGTCTTAGCATGCCATGGCCTGAGGTTTTGTTCAACGCGTTGCTATTCTTAATATACATATGTATAGTATTAAACCTAACGTTCTGTTAAAAGATTATAATTTACTATACTTATACAATAGAGTTGATGTTATAATCTTTAGGAATCTTTTGGTTTAGGAGAACTCTAGCAAGGACCTTTCCGGCGGCTGTAAGAAAATAAATTCCACGGTGTGAGTTGCAGTCACATTGGTCACCTTTGTTCTTGTAGAGAACACTATGTGCGATACTTTAAAGGTATCCGGAACGCGGTCCTCCTCCCACATGCGAACAAATAGTTCTCACACCAGTGTGTGCAACATCTCTCCGCTGTATTTATTCAGCTCTCCCGGTATGAGGTCAATGCCAACAACCCGTTTGTTTTGTTGTTGTCTAATGGCAGTCTCGTCCAGCTCAAACGCAAAAAAAAGGCAAATTTTTTTTATTTATATTAATTACATGATACCCTACAAAAACAATTATTTAAATTTTTTATCTTTTTGTCCGTCTCACTGTTTGTTTGTTTCAGGTAATCTCCAAAACGGTTTAACCGAATTTGATGGGAGCAGAGTAAGCATAATTTGCGCGTCGTTCGGGCAGAACTTCGGCATTCTGTAGTCCACGCAAGCGCAGCCACGGGCACAGCTAGTCATCAATAAAACTCTGTAAATACTGTAATAAATAGCTCGGACACAGTTTTTCCTGTAGACAAGATCGTGACAAGGCGAGTCATGAATAATAACTCAGTCTAAAAACAATTAAATGTATTTAATAAAACGTTTCAAGTTCAACAGAACCGTGAGAAATTTAAGACAATGGTTATATAATAATAAACATAATTTAATCATTTAAGGAAAACGACGGGCTGTTTGAAAATATTTTCATTCCTTTGAAATTTATTTTGAATGTTCAGTTTTTTTTGTAGTGTAACTAATGCTTCTAACATATCATTTTATTCGAGAGTGTTCACAACTTTATTTGTAACACATCATGCCTGTACCAAACGACAATGCCTGTAGTCGAATGCCAATATTATCTACTAGTGCATTTCCTGCAGATTTGCTCGCCTCATAATTGAGTTATGTCTCATTATATGTTTTTGTGCCTCGTTCTAACTGAATTGCTAAATACAAATTTTCATATATCTATCTTCAACAGATTATCATACAAACTCTCATTTACCTTTTCCCCTTTTAAATTTCCAAATGAACCCACTTGCAAATTTTCACGGAACTAACCCCATTAGTTTGAGCTATATATATATATATAAAAATTCATTTCATTAAACAGAATATAAAAATATATGTTTGTACTTATGTACGCGAGTAAGATGTTATACTTCTTTGACATAATAAAATTAAAATACCTCCAAAAATGTTTTAATAAAAATTCAATTGTGTATATAGATAAACTTTATCATGTCGCACTTCCGTTACATGAAACGCACGCAGCTGTCAATTTTAATGTCTACTAAGCGCGGGGTGGTCAATTGATTAAGACTGGCGGAACATATTCGTTTCGCTGCCTGCAGGTTGGAACACTGCCCAATTCGCGAACATTTACTTATTCAAATTGGAAATACTGTCGTGAAGAAACCTGAATTCTTGAGAAATGTTATTGTTACCACTTTTTGGGGAAAAAGTCTAATAGTCTAAGTAGATTTTCTCGGTGTTTGAAACAGTCAATACGTTTTGGACTGGCATAATAATTTAACCCGTACTTTTCCTTGGAAAGAAGCCTTTGCCTAATATTGAGAAACATTGAGACTGATATTATAAACGCACCAAAAGATGTTTAATCTTATCACGATGATTGTCTTCATCGGGACTTCCGGCTTATTTTTAAATCTCAATTTATCTTTGGATTAAAACCGGTCAAATATGCAGACATATGAAGTCCCATTTAATGGTACACCCAAATACATATATACTAATATTATAAAGCTGAAGAGTTTGTTTGGTTGAACGCGCTAATCTCAGGAACTACAGGTTGTAATAAAAAAATTATTTTAGTGTTGGATAGCACATTTATCGAGGAAGGCTACGTGCGCTGCGTAATATGGTTAAAGTTACGCAATAATGATGTGTGACGGAATTGTTTCTCTAAAAAAGTAAAAAAATATTAGCGCTATAGCATATGTCTATATTTTATGGTTTAAGCAATATAAACTTTTTATGATAATAAAATGTTGTTTAAAAATAATGCATTATTTGCGAAGGTGTTTTTATAAACATGGATTAATCCTTATCGAAATAAATACGTATTCATCTCAAATATTTAATTTTGGACAATATTGCCCTTTACATCATTTGATTTCAATGAAAATCTTAGGAGATATCTTAGTTTTAAAATAACTCCGCAGCAAAATAATAATAAAGTACCGCTCGTCCATTTCAGTGGAATGATGTGGCAGGCGGGCGGCACCCTTAAGTTGTATTGTAAGTGTCTACGACAGTTGTTATTTCTCTCTGCCCACGTCCCACTCTCTCTAACCTTCTCTCTTATGTGACGCAGACGAAGTGGCGCGGGTCAGCTAGTATTTAATAAAATGACACAATAAACAGAGTTTACCTTGTCCAATGCCACAGCGAAGAATAATGAAAATGGCCGAAGCGATGCAGCTATTAATTCACATACACTTTAGCGTGCCCATTGTCGTGTTAAGGACATTCCCATGTCGTCGTTGTCTTTCGCAATCCTTTTGCGACGTACGTAATCATCTAAGTACGTTTAAAACTACGCACTGAGGATGACATACTATAAAATGTTCACGATACTTTTGAAATGTTCCTAACATTTATAGAATCTATACAAGATTCGTCTGGAGAAGCAATCATTATTGCATATACACCGAGTTGTCACTTGCAAAGATGTAACGCACATTTTAAGGCTCAAAAACCGCTACACGCTTGTCTGCCGCTATCGTGATATTAAAACCTGACAATTTACTTAAAAAAACTTAAAACTTACTTCAATATTTTTGAAGAGGTCAAATTAAAATGGGACAACTCTCGAGGTATCCACTATTCAACAAGAAAAAGAATCATACAAATCGATTCATAAACAAAGAAGATATGACTATACTTCTATTTAAAAAAATATTCATTCAAATTGAGTGACCCTCGTCTTTTGTTGAAGTCAGTAAATAAAAGCAGCCATGAAGACTGTGGACTGAAGTGAAATCTTAAAACTTCGTAATAACTGTTTTTTTTATAATTTTTAAATTAAAATAGTTAACATTAATCTTGTTCTTCACATCTATTGTTACTCCGAGCAATAATTAACATAGATCCACGTATGCAATACGCTGTCACGTTCTTTTATACTGAAATAATGTTCTATTTCACTCAAACTTTGGCTTTCTGTTACAAATGCGATTGAATCGCAAACAATTTTATGAACCCCTTAATTTTCATAGTACATTGCTCGTTGATAAGACTAGTAAGGGAACTTTCAAGTAATAGTAGATTCAGACTTATGTGAAAAATCAGGGGTAGTATACTTGGGTACTTCATCCACCGAGGTGGTTTCGATTCTTACAAGAGTGTTTAGGCGTACCGTTTTGTTTTTTAATACAACATTGGTGACAAACAATCATACGAACCACCTGATGTTAAACGGCTATCCTAGATTACAGACGCTTTTAATACTATAGATATCACAAGCGCGCTGCCAACCTTGAACCCCCTACCTCTAAGAGCTCTGGAAACACTACTCACCGCAAGAACCCAATACAAAGTTATTTGGCTGCGGTCTTCTGTAGGGTGGAGGAATTCCACCAGTCGTACTGCCCCAAGTAGAATTAAATGTCTAAAAAAAATCCTTTATGCCCTACCTCTCTTAAAACACCGTGTGTTTAGGTCTTATATGATTAATGGATATTTAATGTCTTCTTCATTTTCATCTCTTAATCACCCACTGTTAAGCACAGGCCTCTCTTAATTTCATTTAAGTCTCATCCGAGATTTTAACAATACAATCAACCCAGCGAACTGGTGGTCTTCCGATGCCTCGCTTTTTAGTACTATATCGTCTTACAATATAATAATAAATATAACAATCCATTCATAAAACGAGTCCAAGTTTACAAAGAAAAGTATAATCGTGTACAGTAGCACTTAGCAGCCGTTTTACACCATTAGGCGCTTTGGTACGAACACTACAATTCTATCTTCGAACATGTCATCACTTGATATTTAACCTTAAATGTTACGTAGCAAGGTTTAATATTATTTAGAAGGTCAATTCCAAAACTTTGTACAACTAAGGTCAGGATCGTCTTTTGTCATCAATTAGCGCTAAGCTAAATATATGTGGGGTGTGCTAAGAGATTTTACTTACAAAAATTCAAGAGATTTGGCTTATATTTAATAATTTCACGTAAATTGGGAAAAAATCTTTTTTAATATATTTTTAAACTTAATATTTTGGTTTATAAATAATAATATTTTTATATTATTTATTATTTTGGTAATATGATATTAATTGTCGAACACTGTATTTAGGTATGACAACTATTACGGCACCGCCCGCGGATAAAGCAGTTCAGCAAAAAAAAAAAATGTTAGACTAGCTGAGAAGTGTACCTTAATTCTGGTGTAGCCTATACTAATCCTCGTGGATTTGTCTATAATATAAAACAAGCGTGTTTAAACAAACAAAAAAATCTCTTCTTTATTATATTATAAAAATAATTAAAAATAATATAGATTTATATAAAGAAATTAATTATGTTCAGATTTGCATGCAAAAAATCCATAATTAGTATTAAAAATACATAATAGGGAATATTAACGTAGAAGATACAAGGATCGTATTAAGCCAGTGCAATAAAAAAACGTACATTTTGTAGGTATAATTTTAGCAAAATGGTCAAACATAATCATTAAATATCTATTTACAATTAAATATTTGTACTTGGCTGTGTACTTGCCGAACGCGTGTACACAAATCAAATGAAATCAAATTAGTCTTTATTCAATTTAGGCCCTAAGAAGGCACTTATGAACGTCAAAACACTACTGCCGGTTCGAAAAATATCCCAAACATCGAGAAGAACCGCTAAGAAACTCGATCGGGTTTATTTTTTTTTTTGTTAACTGTACAAATGTTACAAATATTACAGGTACAATAATAATATATTAGTGGATGCACAGAGAGGGAGTCACTTCCAGACATCACTATCATTCACATAATGATCTACCCTATAATAACCTTTTGACAGTAAAACCCGCTTGACATGGTCTTTGAACTTGTTGTCCGATAAATCAGTAATGTGCTTCGGGATCTTGTTATAGAACCTAACATTATTACATAAAAAACTGTTATTAGTCTTACTAAGTCTAAAACACGGTACGACCAATTTATCTTTATTTCTAGTATTTACATTGTGCTGATCTTTGACAAAATCCAGCTTGTGTAAGTTTTTACGGACATACATTAAGTTATCAAAGATATATTGGGAGGACAAAGTTAAAATACTAAATTCCTGGAACTTGTTCTTTAGTGCCCCCTTATATCATCATTATATTAATACGTGAAGCAAAAACCTTATACCCCTTTTTAAGCGTATTGCGTGTACGGAAGACTGTGAGATTTGACATGGTTAAAGTTTATATGGAGAAGGAGTGCAGAAAGCTAAAATTTATCTATAATATCTGTTACTAATATATTATATTAAATTAATTAAAACTACGAATCCTCAAACGACCAAGACCATTGAACTTAGACCCCTCAAAATACTGAAATTGTCACTCAATAAAAAGTGACAGCAAGTGATATAATAATATTCATTGTTTAGGTTCCTACTGCGAATGTCAAACAAAAAATAGTCTATGATTAAAAATTTCGATCATTGGACGGCCGCTAGTTAGAATAATATGGCAAAATTATGTAGTTATGTTATCAAAAATATTCCTTCTGTGAATTACTAATTCCAAACAAAAACATGGAGGTGTATAAAAAATATTAACTGTCGTAGATATATAAATAAAAAAAGAGTATTTCGTGCTCAATTGTACGTGGTACGTGGTCAATGGAGTGGGCTATTGTTGCACGAAATATGAATAGTTACAAATTCGGGCTACATGACGTAACAATGTTATGACCGTGAGAAAGGTGCTAATATCAAGGCGAAGGTGGCTGATCTTTGATTACTTAATTTGATAAGTTACAACTTACTATTAGTCACTGTTTTGTTCTAGGTCTATAGTCTCCTCCAAGGCTTACAATTGGGTCCACCGTAATTAGTCGAGTATAATTTTGTAATACCATAACCTTTTTTAAGTTTACTATATGGAACGCCTATACCGGCAATGTCACCTGGTTAAATAATAATTTGTTTAAATCTACAACTAAGCCTAACAAAGGACTAGTTTCAAATAACGCTGTCGGAATAAATCCAGTAGGTGTTTGGCGAAATATATTGAACTTCATGGTGGAAACTAAATAACTGCTTAAAAATCCTTTTTAACCTAGCAAATAATTATTATTAATAGGCATTACCTAAAACGGCTTACAAACGTAAAAGAAATTTGAAGAATCGTAAACTTTGTTAAAAACCTTCACTTAAATACTAAAGTTATGAATAACTCTTTTCTAGCTATTATTGAACAAAACTCCACTAGCTACGTGCTAGAAACAAAATCACGTAAAATAACTTTTTGCTCGCACTTTTTCATGGTGATAAAGCCTAAAAAAGTAAATACATCAATAAAGTCTTGATCATCAAGGTAACTGACAATGTCATAAATCAATTGAACTACTTCAACATTTGTAATAAAAACTTACTAAAGGGAGAATTATTGGTGCTATTGTATCATTCAGAAATAAAATGATTATTGATTTTTTTATATATTCATCGTATAATACGATTTTTTTTTATTGAACAAAAGAGTATAAAATAGTCTCAATATGAAATAACGTAGGATGCATAGAGAGAGACAAACATCTTAGCATTCCATTGATTCACCGTGCGGATGCTGGGTCCATCGTTTGGCAGAGAGAGAGAAACACGAGCAGCCCCCGGGACTTGTGACCCATCTGTAGGTTTAGGGGGCCCCTTTATGATGCACATCAACGCTCACTTTAAGCCAGATTTGGTAAGAGCCTGTTAATGTTGCTTTAGATAACCGTTACCCGAACTTACTGCAGTTCTCGACAGGCCGAAACCGAATACCTCTCGCTCCCACTTCCACCGCATATAATTTAACTGCATAGTCGTTTTTGGTTAACTCATTACATAGATCGTAATATTTATTCATTTTTATTGCGTGGTCTTTAGGTATATTAGTTTCCCATTGTACAGTAAGCTCTACAAGTACTATACGTTTGATTTACATTAATAATAGATAAATAATTGATACACGACAAGTTCACATAAGTTACTAATAATTTTGTTGCACTGCAAATGATAATATGAACTATTGTGTACGTTTTCTCATTAACAGTTAATATCTACACGCACGTTTTATATATATTTAAAACTATAGCACTTTAAATACTTTTTAGTTTGTTTTACAAATTTATTGTGTATTAATTACGGTGTGTGTGAAATTTTGCAATGGATTTTAAACCTCTTATTTAGTTATTTATGATATATAGCAGTAATTCATTAAAAAATACATAAAATAATAACAAATACAGGTAACAAGATTAATGGAAAACGAATTATAGCCAATCTCAGCATATATAAAAACAAATATATAAATGTTTAAAATTAAAATGTATCTGGAGTATTATTATATATACAAAAAAACATTAAAACACATAATATCAAATCAATATCAATACATAGTAGAAAAGTCGCTATCTGCGTCTGTTTGGTTGTCAATTTCTTCTAAATTACGCAAATTATCTTGAAGAAATTATGACAGAAACATTACAAGTTAGTTCAGAATCCATTGCAAAAGCTTTACTTAACAAAAAAGAAAACAAATACAAAAGAAAGCAAAGTAATTTTGCATAAATATCTATGAGAGAAGTTATGTTTAAAGTTTCATGTAGGGACGTAGAGACGTTACTTTAAAATTGATTACAATATTTATACCGAACAGACAGGCAAGAAAATAATATATTTATAATCATTTCCAATTTATTAGAGCTCGCCAAATATCTCCTTTCACAGCAAATAGAGTATGGACGGTATCCATCACGTAAATATACTGTAGATTGCAATATGGTTTTGCTATTTGCCAAGGTTATGCTTAGCAGGGTGTGGAGTGCTAGGACACTTGTATTCAATTGTGTCTCCTTCCATGATCAACCAGTGTGTATAGATGTACTGTACTTTATATACCACCACGTAATTTGCAAATTTTCTGCCAACCTTCAATAAAAGTATAACAGTATAGCAAAACAGCAAAACTCCTGATAAATATTATAAATCATTTTAGGATAGAACTCTTTGCTAATAATAATATGCTATAATTTAGTACGAGGGTCATTCAAAATGGTCAAAGACATTAACACGCGCGACTCCGTTCATACCCAAGTATGTACATAATGGCCAATAGATAATAAATACAATGGGTATCCTTGGTGTAATGAATTATCTCATTGTGTGATGCTCTCAGGCCTTATAGGTCAAGAACCTAATGGTTATAGGTTATGTGGATTAGTTCCGCCATTTTGTGCTGTCGGCCATATTGTTTTGCAATTGTTTACAATAATTAGTGTCGTACAGAGTTTCAAATAATTAATATTTTTTACATATTATGTATTTATAAGTTACTATTTGAATAGAAGCATCAGTCATGGTAGTTTTAAATACATGCTAATTATTGGACCATATTTAACGAAGTCAATGCAGTCGACTATGGTTTTCATGGACGACAAACGCTAAGTTTATTATAGAATTAGTTAGGTATATGTATTCTACTGGGTTTGTACTTGTACAGAGAGCCTTATGAGATCAAACTTAATGAGCAATATTTTGTAGATTTTTGCGTTTACATGACCGGCACATGGATACCTATCTTCACTATTTGGAGTTGAAGCATTTGTCTGTTACTCGGTTACTCTTTTTTACTACATAAATATTCATACTACATAAATATTCATCTAAAGAAATATCATTAAGACATTTACGCAAAAATTAACGTTGCAGGGGTAACACACTTTTTACCCATGATAAATATAAACTATGACCTTCTATAGTAGACTAGCCAAAGCAACCATGCTAAATCAATTACAGCTTCCAAAAGGTCTGCCACGCAATTGTTTTGGAACAATGAGACGCAATGACGGATGTTACTGGACCACATTCAGAATCAATACACTATATAACGAAGAATTTACAAATGCAGGAAATAGAAAAAATAAGTCAAAATCATTGGTATATTGGGTATAGAAAAAAACCACCTAAAACGCCATAATGATGACTATGAAAATAAAAAAGTTTATATATATTTTTATAGTTTAAAATGTTTGTATTTGCATAAAATACTTATTAGCTATATATTTATTACTATAGTTATTGTGATCAGATGAATATCAAAGGGTAACTTTAAATGTGTATAGCTGTCCAGGCGGTTTTTATAATTTCATATGTGGGTAAATCGCGATACCGGGGTTGGCGGCTAGGTGTGACATTTTTTTTATGACGACCGTTAGTTAAACCTATTTACGGTTCGAGAGCGGACAACTCAGTGTATTTGTTATTGATTTAATATTGCAATCCTGGAAATAAAGAACAAAACTTTACAATTTAACTTCAGTACATGTGTGTGGCAGTAAAGCGGTGCACCGCAAACAGAAATCGCAGCTATCAAAGTTAGTGTTTGCTTCATATGGTTTTATTTAAAAAAACAGCTGGATTTGCAGCGGGGGTTTGTTTTGGTTTTTTGAAGATTCGTGGTAACAATAGGTATATGAAAGAATATTGTATAATATTATCCTAAGTAGAAATGAAGTTAGTTTACTATCTGTTTAACTGTTGAGAAGATTAATAAACATACACAAGTAACATAGAACAAACAATACCGACTCTCTATGAAACTTGCAAAAACTATTTGCCTCAAGTTTCGAGTGTAGAAACTTGCGTTATCTATTGTAATCTCCCACACATTGTTACGGACAAGTGTGGGAATAGTTCGTACGCGGAAACTTTCTTACTAGCTCTTACGGGATTTAATTTAATACCAAAATAATATATTAGCCAACTAATTACAATTTAAAATAGTAAGAACAATCGCGAACCCATGCAAGGTTCGACAACGCAACGGCTACTATGTTCCTATCCAATAGTTATGGTTGGCAATATGCACCGGCATGCGCTGACGCATAACTGAAGTCTTCAGGAGTAGCATGTTATTATTGTCTGATCTTAGTCAGAACTGCAATTCTCTTTGAAGTTAAATCTAAATAGCTGTTGGCTTTAATAACCAGATACCAAGTAGACTGTATACCTGTTCACTACTTCTCATTATAATTTTAAAAAATGGCCTTATTGAAACCTGTCTTGGAATATGTTAGCAGATAACATGACATATACTGGCAGATTCCAAATTACGCACCAAGCAAGACACTGGCTAAAGGTTTTTCATCATATGTTTTGTCAACGTAAATCAATCTGGCACTATATTGATACAGGGATCTTCAGTTAATATTTAGACTTTTATAGAAATTAAAAAAAAAATGTAAAGGTCTCATTAACATTGTTTTTCATTTTTTTATCGTTATAGGCTTTAGCGTTATGGCCTCAATCTCACTTGATCTTAAGTGATGAGGTGGGCCAAGATGATAGCACGCTAAGCCTAGTGAAAACTGGCTCTCAAGTGGCTCTCAACACACTTATTGGTGCTGCGACAGATTTTCAACTAAGGTTGGTAGATAGCCAGTGGAGCATTATAAAAAGCTCTACCGCCATGATATGGTTTCATCAGCATGTTTTCCTTCACCGAACACTCAGGTTCACTGCGAGGATTCGAACTTACGTCGATCGATGCGGAGCCCGTATACGCTACTACTGAGATATCATTCATTCAAATTAGTAGTAACATCAAAAGTTATACCAGATCCTTCTATGATTGTTGCAGTTAAATTAAGACTTGGGGTTCAAATCCCAACTATGGGTTAAGATATGTAAACACAATGTGGTAAAATTACATGTTTTAAAGTCTTGGTGGCATAAACCAATTATAGAGACTTCAACTCATCTTTGCGCACGGCCCTATGTGTGGGTGAGCTAGTAAACATACAGTTTTTATTTGTATGACAATGACGCGCCAGTCGTTTTTTGATCAACATGGTTTAATCGCTTTGTTCTACGGGTACAATCGATAATAAAAATGTCAGGTTCGTCAGAGAAAATGTTTCACCTAACCAGCCTAATACGTCATACCACGTTGATTAAAATATTAAATATTATATTATTATAAATATTAAAAAGGTAGAAATTCAGCAATGGATAACAGTAAAAATGTTCATTAATATGGTATAACAAGTTTTCGTCGATCACCTTATCATCCTAAACCCTATAGAATGTATTAGGGGAAGATAAAAATATATATTGCTTTACATATTTTTTTACCTAACATTGTTTTATACTTGACTGAAATAATGAAATTAATAGAAAGTTCATTATTTGGTATTTCTAGTGTTAAGTGATACGTAATAATATGTTTAATAAACGTGCATTTACCTAAATGAGCTATTGATAAATTTTAAATTTGAACAAGTAAGATGTATTATTTTAGTAATATAGCTAATAGAATTCTCTTGTGTACTTGACCGTACCCCTTGATGCGCACACGTTGACACTGTATCTATACACGCTTTACGCACACATAGGGCCGCGCGTACAAATGAGCTGAACAGTCTATATTTGCTTTGTACAAAAAATATTTGATCTAATATTGAGGTTTATGAATAAGAATCGATTAATCTGTGATCCAGTACAATTTTCTCAAATCATTATAAAACATAGCATGTTATTATGTATACCTACCTATATAATAGTTTATTTGATAACAATCTCAAACACTCCAGAGTCATTTGCGTCTAATGATAATTACACTACCTGAGTACAATAATAAATATAACATCTATAAAAACTTGTATCTAATTGGTGGGAAGCTATTTTTATAGTAGCATAGTACACGTAATAGTTGTGAATTTTAAAAATACTATAATTTTAACCACCAAATTAATGGATGTGGTACCCAAGTCCGGTGAAGCTGTAAAAGCCGCAGCGGCTCTGTTTTTGGATAGGGCCCCTAAGGCTAACAGTGTATCAGTTCAAAAAAAAAATAATGGATGTGGCTCAAGTCCGGTGAAGCTGTAAAAGCCGCAGCGGCTCTGTTTTTGGATAGGGCCCCTAAGGCTAACAGTATAGTCAGTTCAAAAAAAAAATGGATGTGATTAAGTCTGGTGAAGCTGTAAAGGAGCCGTCAGAGGCTCCATGGCCCATATGGATAACAATATTGCCAGTCAGAAAAAAAAAATGGATGTGTTTCTGGGATTGTTTTAATGACTTTTTCATACCAGCTTGATAAAATGACTTTATTTCTTGTGATGGTAATTAAAGTTTAAAAACAAAGGCCACCGTTGGAAAATAAATCAAAAGTAATCTTATAATAGTGGTCTGCATATGTTATACAATAGTCGCAGTACAGTTGGGTATGAGAGCCCAATTTTTATATAAAATACAAAAGCTTGCTACATTATAAAATTTCAAATTCAATCATAAATTGACCAAATTTCACCATTAGGCTGTTTAAGTACTTACATCCATTACTAAAGTATGTCCAACTTTGTCTATTGGGTAACCTGTACAAAAAGTACATTTTGAGCCTGTATTTGTATTAAACGTACTAAGTATTTATAACGTTTTAAACATATTTACCTATACTATACCCAAATTTACTAAAAAGGCGTATTAAATTAGACATAGAAATAAATTTCTGGATGAAGGCTTTTCTTAGCTCAGTATTAAAAACAATATTATTGAGTGCTTATACTGTGAAAACTTTAAATGTTATCTATAATTATATAATATACACTAGCGATGCCCAGCGGCTCCGTCTTAATATAACCGCATAATACCCCATCAATTAAGCAATGGCATATGCTTCCCTTCTACAAAATGTCATCAATATCTATTGAGAATTAATCAAAATTTAATTTATTAAATATTTTTTTATGATTTTTTAAAATCATTATTAATCATTCTTTTAACATAATATTTAGTAATGACATAAGTTTCCCGTGTACAAAATCCGAAAATGCAACCAGACAAAAAAAATTAAAATCATATAAATGATCAACATTCTTTACAATAGAATGAATCAAAACATTTGGAAAAAAAAAATGTACAGACATAACTTCAGATTTATTAATATAAGTATATATACTGTTTTATATTTCATCACCTATGAATACAACTCAAAGATAATTTTGTTTTAATAGTGCAGTGTACTTCTCCAATCTACGTAGATGTTCATAAAAGAAAAATACATTTCTCCTTTTTCTAACGTTTATAGATTGATATATCTAATTACGATATGGTCCAAAAGTTGACACGCTAAGACTTGTGCCGGGACGGGCTTTTAAGTTCAGCTGCCGGAACACACCTATTGGGGCTTAGCGACAGATTATCAACATGAGGGTGGTAGCTAGCCCAGGTGGGCATTAGAAAATACCCTACCACCATGCTATGGTTTCATCACTATGTTTTCCTTCACCGAAAGCTTAGGTTCATTGTAGGGATTCGAACTCACGTCAACCACTGAGCCACCATTACTTACACCTGAACATACATCGCATGATACTATACTTAAAATATACTCACCGCTGCATGTTGAGTCTCATCATTTACATTCGTTTCAAAGTTCCATTGAGCTGCCACGTTGTTCGTACATTCCTTAGAAGCCTGCTGATCAGCCTGCAGTAAGAAATCTCTTATCTGCTGCAAGTTCACTCGACGGTACCTATCGTCAATGCCATTCGTATCACCCCTGCTGTTAAACTCATAAGGATTGGCTCCGACATAATTGGGATCATTTCGCGCAAAATCTGGATCGTTCCTTCTAAAGTTAGGATCGCTGTTGACGTCTATCCTATCATAATTATCATCACTAGGTCTAAGAGTCGAACTGGGGTTTCTTCCGTTACCATAATCTAAGCTTGGATACCCGTTATTGTTAATATCAGGATTAATATTACTGAACGGTGTGGAGGAAACGGGATAGACGCCAGCGGTGCTAGGATTTTGGTTCGACCTAGTCGTGGTGTATTGAAAATTCCTGTCAAATTGGCTGCCCGGTGAATTGATCGATGTTTGAGTCGAGGAGAGGCTGTAGCCATAATTTCTCTGAGTACTGGAAATAGGTGGCAAGTCTAACTGAGGGCTACCCGCGCAGGAATATATTAGAAATGTAACCAGAATGAATTGGGTCCAAACCGTTTGCAGTTTCGTCGGAAGGCAGATCATGTTTATCTGGTTAGTTTATCGCGAGTTTGCACAGCGCGTCTCGTGCCGATGGTGCGTTTAGCGCCTTCGGTATCGCGTCAAAGACTGGAGTTTACCTCTGAACTGCGTGTGAAACAGCTTTGTTTATAAGTAGGTACCAGAGAACACACGGTCACTGAGAGTTACGTGATTAAATAAAGTTCGAATTGGCTTGATATTTGTATAAAGAAATAAGCTTAGAATTATTAAATTCATATCTCAAGACTATATCTAGTGTAGGGCTTATTCAGATTTTTTTTTCCATTTAGTTGTTCCTAAATTTAATGTATGTACTCAATTAGTATAAACCAGCAAATCAAATTCCGGTAAATTGATTTTCATTAACTATCTAATTGGTTTTTCTTTGTTACGCAATATTAATTCATTTAGGAAGGGATTCGAAATAAGATTCACGGAAAGGTTTGTGAATCTGACATATTGTAAGCCCTACTGACAATACAATATATTTTAGCGATACAAATATTCAGATATTAGCTAGTGCTAATAAGTTAGTATTAAAAGTTAGTAATTTTACATATAATTTCTTTGAAGACGTCCTATATCATATTTATTTTTTTGGCATTTTCCCAGTTATATGTTTATTATCTTTTTAATTATAATTACGATAGTAAATATATTTAATTTTACTTTTTCATGATAAAAAAATACTAAATGAAAAATGTTTATTATGTAACGTATAGATATTTTATTAGAATTTTCATGTTTAAAACTAAAAACTATGCAGCAAAATTATATTCGTAGAAAGAAAAAGTGTTATGGCCCATCCTATTGGCCAAAATACTAAGACATACATTTTAAATACAGTGTAATAATTTATTAGTGCCTTTTAGAATATTTACTTTAAAATTACCACATTTCATTATCATATTATGTAATTATTCCGAGTACTATGTTAGTAACATTCCCATAATGCATTTTCATTCCACCCAGTGAACGTATTTCCCAGTGATAATGCGTTCTTATCGAACACATCGTTATACTTAGCTATTGCGCAAACTTAAGTGCACAACATCTTCTAGACACCTACTTACCTCACAACTTAGAGCGCGAAGTGGTTTTCTGTTATTCCAAAATAAAATAGTTTTTTGTATTATAATTTAGTTTTAATAATGATCGGTAGCGTGCATCGTATGAGCGCGACGCTTCGATGATTTTCAGATCGCTCGGTGGTCGCGGTTCTTTTTGGACTGTACTTTGCTTATCATCAGACACAGTGTAGGCACAAAGCCTTGCTGTTATAAAAAAACTAATTCGTCAAGCAGGTGTGTCTAGAATGCGATCTAATATTGTTGATTTCAAACATTCTGTATTTTACTTTAAAACACTTTACGTCATGACTGGCAAAGGAATCGATAAGGCAGTGAAAGCAAAGCGATAACAATTTGTAATCGCTTGGGACGGGTCGCTAGGACTCGGGAAATGGTGGCCTAATGAGTAATAACAACTACTCATAATACACGAACGGTTTTGCTATATACTTAGCACGTACTAGTTTATCGTTTAGGTTGATGACGAACGAGCGTAATTTTGTGATTTGCGTTTTTTAAGTCGCGTGATTTACGCTGTACTCAGTTTCATATAAACGACACAACGAAATTTCTCTCTACTTCGGGCAGCCCGACTGGTAAAATCCTCCACCCTACAGAACATCGCAGCCAAAATAACCTTGTGTTTTCAGAGCTCCTTAGGGAAGGGAAATTCAAGGTTGGCAACGGGTGAGTAAACTTTACCATCAGGCTGGCTGTACGCTTGTTTGTCCTACTTACAAGCGTAATAACGACTGAATTTCGGTCCCACAGTGATGCGGGGAGAAGGTCGTATATTGAATGAAATTGCCCACAACTTAATCGATTCATATGTAGTGGACTTCTTATTTTTCTAATGCTACGTAAATGCACATTTTCAGTGGCACAAACATTTCGACCGAACACTTTAAAGCATCCGAATAATAAAAAAGTTCGTCTGACAGCCTAACCGAATTTTAGTTGGACGTAAATAAAGTATTTCGATGTGCGCGATTAAAATTACGCTCGTTTGCTCTCACCCATAAACTGTACTGGATTGTAAACTAAGTCAATGCTGAAAAATACAAAATTAGAATAAATGTTTACGTCGAAGTCATCGAAGATTAATTCTAAAGGCCACTACACATATCTTGTGGGGGATCTCACATGAGCCGTGGTGATCGAAGGCGCTGCAAGAATGATAGCTATAAATACTCTCAAGACTGTAGGTGGTCTGTTTGTCTCGTATCTCGCGTCCTTTGACTCGGTCTAAAAACGGACACCGAAGAGAACGAGAGGCACCTGGCACCGTCCACACTTGCAACTCACGGAGCCTTGTCTCGCCTCCTGGAGAGTATGGATTCAGGGTTAGCAACATAAGCAGTCTGAAAACGTTGCATGTACTATAAATATTTTAAAGCTTTTAGAGCTCAAGAGATTGTTTTGTTTGTTTGTTTGAAAGCGCTAACCTCTGGAACTACCAGTCAAAATTGAAAAAAATTTTTTGAACTTTATAGCCTGTTTATTAAGAAAGGTTATAAGGTTACATAACTTTACGCTACTATTCTAAGAAATGAAGCAGAAACCATGAACATCAAGCAATCTGGCAAACTACAAGTCAGGAAAGTGAGAATGACGATAAGTTAAATGGGTGTGTAGATGGCGGCGCAGCGGCACGGCAAGTGAAACCGTGGGGCACAGCTAGTGTAATCATATCATGAGTTAATAATCGAAAAATATTTGTAAGTATTTTAGAAATTAAAAACATGTTTTTGTATGTGTTTGCAGGAAAATAACGATTATTCCTATAGAGTAACTACAAATCGTGTGTTCGCTTAATTAATATGTCTTCCAAGTTATGGGAAAACAGTTTTAAAATATGTTAAATAGGTATCCTGTAAGTTTTAACTTGGTCTATCCTGTATGTGAACGTTTAGAAGAAAAGGCTTCGTGTAAAAGGAAATATGTGATGCACAGAAGTCTGAAAGGACAATTTAGAAAATGAATATATAGTTATTATAAATTTAATTACGGAGAAGCAAGCCAAAGTATATAACAAAAGATTTAAAAAAATAGACGATAAACGAATGTGTGTCCAACATCATGGTAAAATTGTTTTTATAAAAATACCACCAGTGCTGAGAAATTACCATGACAAAAATAATATAACGAGATGAAATTAAATATAATAATATTTACAAACTTTTAAACACTTATTTTATTAAAGTATGTTGAGTGAAACACATTTGAAGACAATACAGTCGACTTTATTTCAATATACACAAGAATCACATTAAATCTGAGTGGTGAATAAAAACAAACACTAATTTGACCACACTATATATTTTTAAAAGCAACTCTATGTAGATATACAGAAAACCTCGTGAGCCAAACCGCAATTTTCCTATTGTGTCAGTTTTACCGTGGGAATTCTTTACGTACACGTACATAATTACACATATATTTAAATATACATATATACAGTGTTTACTCCACAACAAAGTACTAGAAGCGTCTCATTAAAAATGAGTAATACTGTGATCATTGAATTGCTTGTTTCTTGGAAATAATTTAAAATAAAAATGTAATTATTATGTCGCTGCCTCAGACCACTAAAGCACTAGTATTTTTAATGGTCTTATTTATTCAATTCATACAATATCTATTTAGTTAATTAAATACGAAGTGGTTAGTCTTTTTCAGAAAGAGGTAATAAAGTGGTACATTGATTTTTTCGTAATGGCGGTGTATTTTCCAATGTTTGAAAACCTAAAGATGCTTTTGGTCTATTTTTATTTAATTTAGGCACATATGAACGTCAATACACTACCACCGGTTCGGAGAACATCACAGTCATCGAGTAGAGTAGGCAAGAAACTTTATCAGGTGTATTAATAGTACATTATTGCAAAGGCCGTAAAATAGGCAATAGCAAGCCGAGTATGACTTTGAAGGACTTCAATAATACGAGACAGGCAATTGCCATTTCCGCCAAGTCATAAATAGTGCTTTTCTCAAACATGTATGGAAATATTGTCATTATTTTCGAAGAAAGAACACTCGAAGTATCGAATTTACGGACAAAGAAAATCCATAGCAGGAGCGTTTTTTGAATTTGGAACATTACAACGCTCCAGCAATGTTGTATGAAACGGCGTGCTGGGGTTATTAAATACTCTTTGATTGGATCTTTTTAATCATTCTTGGCATGTCCGTAAATTCAATACTTAGCGTGTTCTTTTTTCGAAAATAATGACAATATTTCCATACATGTTTGAGATTTTTTTTTACATTATTTAAATTATTCACAATTATTATCATTTTTGTCGATGCTTAGAGAGGAGTTTAATTCCAGATATTGACGTGATGATCCACGCGATCCATCTTTTTGACAATAAAACCTGCTTAATATGATTCTTGAACTTATTATCAGGCAAATCGGTAGTCGTGTTAGTTAGCGTGTTACCATCATGGATAACTTAATATCAAGTACATAATTTAAGCACAATGAGTAACCACAATACCTTGTATTTATTGATTGGCTAACGCATAGTACATTATAGACTATCCCTATGATTTATTACTCTTAATAGTGAGATTTATTTATCCTAAAGATTAAATTAGAAAAATATAGCTCAGTGGTAGCGTGTACGGATATTGCTTTGATCGACGTGAGTTCGAATCCTTGCAATGAGCTGGAGCTTTCGGTGAAGTAATATGTCGTGATAAACCATAGCATCATAGTAGGGAATTTTGTAATGCCCTCTTGGCTACCTACTACCCTTAAGTTGGATTTTTTTTATTTCCTCCTACTAGGCTTATCTTGGCCACATCGTCACTTAACATCAGATGAGATGTGGACCAAATACAAAAAGTGAAAATAAAAGTGAACAAGCTTAACAATATTTTCAGGGGGCGTCAGATAGACGCGCTGTTTTTGAAGGCGGTTAAAAAACAAAGAAGAAAACATTTCGTCTCGACGAATCTGTTACAATACCGAAAAGTGTAAAAATTTAAAAATAATTACCATTCATAGAAGTTTCGATTTCATTAATTCGACTTTACATTAACATAAAAAACATCTTGAGACGCAATAAAATGATAAAACGACCGTAAAATTACATACACTTTAGTTTTAAAATAGTAAAATAGTGTATTACTCGCACGACTGCGTACAAATCGCTGTCAGGAGTACAAGGTCGGCGATGGACCATAATCTAAAGTCACGCTTAAATGAACCTTATTTATTAGAATCGTGGACAGAGAAGGAAATAGACAGATCATATACATCATAAAGAGATAATAGGCAGATCGTGTGTGAGGTAGCGATATTTTAAATTAGTTTAATCACTTTACTAAGTTTCCTTAAAATTTATCATTGTACGCACGCACTAAACCTAAACACTTCAATGTCAGATGTAAAATATAATGTTAATTTAGTTCATTCTCTTTGCCACTTGTGGCGTTTTAGCACCAAAAAAGCTGTTACAGCGACGAAGACAAAACCTTTCTCTTTTGCTCTTCATATTTTTTGTATGTCGCTCTTCAGTTTGCAGTAAAAGAGTAAGTAATATCCCTAACTCTTTTAAATATTCCCTCTACTATTAAAATATAGGGGTGAGAGGGGCATTGTTGGTAATGATTATTTATTTATAATACGTCAAATTGATTTATATAGAAGTCTGTAAGCAATTTGAGTTACGTATAAGTAGTTAAGTAAAATTGCCCAAAAGTATTATATATAGTTGCTAAATTAACTTCTGTTACTTCTCAACTAACTGTATTTGCATTATTCTCGTTTACGGTTAAAAATACTGCATATAATAAATAAACTATTAAAACGGAAACAACAAAACTCGACTGCAACAAAAACACGACTAAAAATAATAATTATATTTTTTGTTTTTGTTTGATTCCCAGACGCCGTACTTAAATATTTCACTTACAAAATTGAGACGAATCTAATGACGCTCCGTATGCTAAAATCCATCAAACCCTTTAGGCTACAAAGCGTGCCAAATAAATAGTAAAAGCATAAAACTCCTCTTGCGCAGTCGGGTAAAAAGACCGTATTAACCACTATTAAACTTGACCTCTCTGAAGTAAAGCTGTACACATCCAATCTTAACGTATTCAGTCGCTATCAGCCCATATTGTCAAGGCTCTATATATATTGTATAATACGGATTTTTTCAGTATACAACTAGTATGGCAAACAAGAATACAGTTCGCCTGATGGTGAACGGTTACTATAAGCCTATGGACGCTTGTAACACCAACCTTGTACCGTCTCATCTTCAAGGAGCTCTGGAAACCCTACTTGCTGCAAGATTACAATGTCAAGTTATTTGGCTGCGATCAGTATTTCACCAGTTGTTCTGCCCCAAATAGAGAGAAATCTTTAAGGATATTTATTTCTCTGTGCTCGACTTCTCTTATGGTTATGGCTGTGGAGTATGGTCGTGAATTGTTATTAAATAAAACAGAGTCAGTCATAAGGACTGCCGACAGAAGTGAAAACTCAAAACAATGGAATAATTGTGTTCTTTTTTGAATTTTTACTCATCCAAAAACTCAAACACGCACACGTATTATAAATATACATATGCTGCTATACTACGTGTCACAAGTTTGCGCAAGCGCAATACGTCACGAGCATGTCGAGGTCTGCGGTGACGCTAACTAATAAGTTTTTGCCCTACCAAAAATCGCTCAACTTCACTTCAAAAATACTGATTTTAAGGCCTTATTGAACAGTGTTGAAGTTGATCTCTCTCAAGCTATTTTAATGTATATAGTCACTATAAAGCCGTCTTCTCAAGCCTTTAATTGGCTTACAACGTTTCCTGAGTAATTCAGAATCATTTGTGTAAGAGTTGGTTATTATTTAAATAAGCAAAATACGAATGGCTACATATATGACTACATATATTGGCATTTTATTTAGCTATATCTAACTCCTGGAGAGGATATTTGTGTATTTTTGTATAAGCCAGTATAACAAAAAATAACAATTTTCTTTAATTTTTTATGACGTAGAAAACGCCTTTTATTCTATCATGAGAATTTGAGTCCTCAACAAGTTAAGCCTTACTTCTCGTATTTTCAAATTTATGTAAGTCAAATAAGTTATCATGTGTATATAAAAAGCGTATTTTACCACTAAAATACCAAAAAAATGTATACTATTTCATCAAAAGTTTCATTCATAACAAGGAAATTACAAATTTTAATATTTTATATGTATAATTTCCTAAGAAAAGTTTTAAAAATCAACCGAAATCTTATTTTCCATTAAACTCGACTATTTGGGACAGTAACTTAAACTAAATTACTGTTAAACTAAACTAAATTACTGTATAAACTTTATTTAAATTAGTGTTAAACAGAAAGTTCTCCTTTTAATTACAACTTAATTCAAGCAGTAACTTACCTTTGAATTTATTTATGTGAGGCTAATGAAAAGCAAAAGTTTAAATACCATAAAGTTTTTAAACTGAGCAGCGTTTGTCACATTGTCAGGTCAAGGCTGTATTATGGCGTGTAGTTGAGTCACTTCCCGCCATTGAAAATGTTTTACACTGTACAGCATAACTAGGGTTGCCATATACGGCTAGGCTCTTGTCGGGACGCAACAAAGAGAGAAAAAATAACAAATATTTATTTATTGACATATTATAATGTATGCAGTGTAAGCCGTCCCTTGATCATATTTTGCTGCAGACTTTACTTTTTTAGCAATTCTTTCAGCGCTTGTTTATAAAACTCCATACATGCTATATTTAAGTTTAGCTGGTACTGTAATATTGGCTCTACAGTTTTCAGTAGCAATCAATTTCTTTCATCGATCCACTGATATTGTGGACGGGTAAAGCTAATTTTTGCGCATAATTTAAACTTATTTGTATTTTCATTCAGGATTTTTTTGTTTCATAAAAAAGTGTAAGCACATCTTTACTACAGGACTTTTCTCCTTCAACTCTTCTGAGACTTTGTTCTCGAAATGTTACTGCTGAAAGCAACTGTTGCGTCGCATCGTAATAGTGCTTTGTCGGGATGTCCTCTTCGGGACAGAGGGCGAAATGACGGTGACAGTCCTGATATATCGGGATGAATGGCAACCCTAAGCATGGCATGACACACCAACGTAATACCGGTACAATTTTAAAATTGAGGAATCATTAACATCCAAACAAACAGATTTGTATGAAATGGTATTATTTTCACAAAGATTATGCAGATTCAGCTTAAAAAATAAATATCTTAATTAATTTTGTTGTATTGGAAACAGATATAAAGGAGATTAATTTAAGAGGGGAATTAAAGGTAGTATTTTAATAACATAGTTTTGTTTCATTTAATTTTAAAAATAATGATTTAGTTGAAACAATTTTCATACATCTAAAAACATTAGCTTTATTTATAACGCTGCATATTTCTTCAATCTCTCGTTGAAGCCCGATGACTCCATGTTAGTTCTCTGGTCCGCTGTACAGAAAGCTGCAAATAATAAAAAAAAAATTATAATGATTCACAGTAATATCCACTGTTACGTTTTGTTTATTTTGGTTCAATCCTGTGATATGCAGTAGTTTATGTTTTATTTTTAATTGACTTCAAAAGAGAAGGAGGTTCTCAATTCTAATATATTTTTTATGGATGGTTTCCATAACTTCTTTGTTTATGAACCGATTTGTATGATTTTTTTTCGTTGGAAAGGGACTCGAAGATACACATGAAATTCCTCAAAATCCTTAAAGTTGGTTTTGTGTTTGTTAAAAATTGTCTTGTTATGATAATAGTGGTGGCCATAGAGTAACTTCAATTCTGAAAAATAATAATACTTCTCCAAATCTACCTTGTAATAGTAATTAAATATGATATTATTCATCATCTTCCTCATTCATTGTTGGTTAACTGCTAGACGTAGATTTCTCTAAAAATCTCCACTCGGTCCTGTCATATAGCATATAATTGAAATTTAAAAATTCGATGTTAAAATATTCCCTCAGTAGGTATATAATGAATTATTTAAGTTATTAGACCTACACTTAAATTGTTAACACTAGCTAAGAGGAACCAGAAAAATACTGATCTGGCTTGATGAGGACCTTGTAGCATTCATTTGTCATTGCCTGACATAAAATTAAACGATATTACCGGAGACCTGAGATTTAATTGAACGTATGTTGCAGTTAGTGAAGAAAGTAGATACTGATTTGCAATCGTACAAGAAGGCTGATTTCCAATTTCGTACACTATAGGGTTATAAAAATCATAAACACTTACGAACTGTGCTGGACTCCCACCCAATATATTCACCAGTACGCTCATTCTCGGCTTTCAGCCATTCGTATAGTGGTTGGAAATACTCTAAGACTCCACTAGCGTCCATATAGCGTTGACCGGTGAGTGCTTCCATGGCATCGGGCCATGGCTTGGATGAACCCATTTGCAGCATTTTTCTACAGGTGAAAATCAGTAGATTTTATAACTATTTATAATTATTCTTTCATTCGATCACGTTTATAAGCTTACGAGAAATATGACATGGAAAGGAATTAATTGAAAATATTATGTTTACACATCCGTCTAAGAAAAAGACAATTAAAAAAATTGTGCGTCTCGCAACGCTCGACAGAAGTGTTAACTTAAACTAAACAAAAATTTAAAAAAAAGCAAACGTAAGAGAGAAAGGGACGCCGGTGAGGTTTCGAACTTAGGATTTCGGCCATAGCAGTCACGCTTACGACTGCTAGGCTACGAGCGTATTGTTAAGATTGACTGAGACAATTAATGACGCAGTAACGTGTTACGTTACGAAGCGGTTTACCCTCCCATAAGAACTTATCACTTCAAAAAAAGTAATAATAACATGATCTTAAGTAAATGGTCACCGTTGTCCATCACTACACTCAAACAAGACTGCAGTCTTATCCAAAATCATAAGTTACAGATAGGTGACTCGAGAGATTAATGACTCTTGTAATCATGCATTTTGCCAACTACATTCTTCATATCAGAATATATTAACGTCCACTCCAATGCTTTATGGCAAACAAGGAATGACATTATTTACATTATAGACCAGCAATTGCTCTACCGCCTTCAAAATCATTTGATGTAAATAATAATAATAATAGCCTTTATTTAACAATCTTACAAAATCTTTAAGTGAATAAAGTAAATAATGATTTATAAAAAATATAGATGTCCATACCCAAGAGCGTTACCAGCAGCAGTACTCTTATAGATATCACAATTAGATAATAACTTTGTGGGGTCTCCAGGGGTATATTCCTCGGCCAACTCGCAAAGTGTTTGATGAAATTGAAATTGGATTATATAGGAAATGTAATATCTGTAACCAAATAAACAAAGTATTATAAAGTCTTTACTACATCTGTTATAATTTATTTTTCTATAGTGATAGGTACCATCGCGAATTAGAAAGTTGCAATATTAGTGCATACTAATGAACAACGGAATGTACATATTCAGTTGCTAATTTGTTTATTAATTATTTTATATGAATACCTCATGTATTCTATATTGGCGGAAATGTGGTATTTTGCGGCAGGATCAAAATCATTTTCAGTCCTAGGTGCCGGTGGTTCCACGCCTTGCAGAGATTCCCGTAATTGCCAGAAATGGCAATTGTAGTCATCAGGAGTTGTAGTCCCTCTGAAAACTCCATATCGGTACAGATCCAGAAGGTAGCCAAACGGTAAGAATACTATTTTCTCTAGACCCTGGAATAGGCAAATTTGAATAATTAATTATGTGATAACAAAACTCTTTAAATAAATATAGTACATTGTTTTGTAATAATTGTAAATAGAAGTCCTAAGTAATTACATAGTACCTTCGTAATTTAGGGCATCATTGAATGAAGATAATTAATACGATTAACGAGATACATTAAAAATTTATAAAACTCTCGTCACAAACAACCTACTCATTGAACCCACTTCACAGAGCCCAAACGCGACACGTCTGCTGTAAGCTGGTGAAAAGTTTAGTATCCTGGAAATTCCAGATGATGCTGCAGCATCAGGTCAAGGGTACCATATTCTTGCAATATCATCGAAGTACTAAGATACATAATTTTGATTAGTCAGACACAGGTCTGACCACAGGAAGTAGTTCACGTTAACTACAAAAGAGCTGGTGATCTGCAAACGGCTGAATAGATTTTCTCAGATCATAGCTAAGAACGCTCTTAATAAAAAACCTTAACATTGGTTCAATCTTTTTGGAGTTATGAAGCAACAGACAGATAAACAGATACATAATATGATAAACTTATCACATCTCTCTGTTTGCGTCGGAGGTGAAAAATATCACAAACTTACTAAATAATAAGCCTGTCCTGAGCTTGTACCTAAATTCGTTGTTTCATTTATAAATCTAAGAAAACTAAGAAAAATATTAAAATACTACACTATTTTTATCAAGGCTTAAGAAGTATAAACAATGGCTGATCGTGTTACCATTTTATAAAGCTGATTAATATTTGATTCAAGATCATCGACTCCATCTTCAAGTAAGCCCATCACTCTCAAATGTTTAGGTGATGACACAGAAAGGGCGATCACATCGCCAACAGCTTCGTGGAAACCTACAACAAAGCAATTTTTTTATTTGCCGTTTTATTACTATGGTTTATAACTTTACATTATCATATTGATAAGCATTGAAACAAAATGCGAGACTAAATTTACTAAACTTGTTCAAAATATTACCGTAAAGAAAATTACACTTTTATTTATTAAGTAAGCCGCTACTGTAGCCTATGGATGCTTGTAGTACCATAAGTAACACTAGCGTGTTGCCAACCTTGCACCTTTCTACCTAAGGAGCTCTGAAAACCCTACTCTCCGCAGGAACACAGCTCAAGGTCACTTGGCTGCGATGTTCTGTACACTACATTAGACTTACCAAAACAAAATGTGCTAAATTCTATAAATGTTTTCAAGTTTTTTTTTGTCTGTTCGTTTGAGCGCACTGATCTTTGGAAACACCATTCAGATTTGGAAAATTGGTTTAACAATTACCATACTAAGGAGCGGAAAGGTAACCATGACCGTCATGAAATCAGAAAGACTATTGACACGTACTAGAAGTAAGAACAACAATAGGCAAACACGGATGTGTTGATGGTGGCGCAGTGGATAATTGGTCCAATATAATTAACAGCTTTTACTGTTTATATGGAAAAGTGAAGTACCCGGATTAGCACCAGCTCTATAAATCGCAGGTTGATTTTTGTACTGCAAATAATATTGGATATGTCCCATTTCATGATGCGTCGTCTTGAAGAAGGCACTGGTTATTGTAGTACATTGACGAATCCTGAAAGATACACCATTTAATTAATTAATATCACTGTTAATTTATATTTTTATAATACATGCTATCATTATCCATTCGACAACAAATGTCAAAACTAAAAACAACAAAACGCTTTCTTATAAGGACTACCTACCTAAATTAGAATTTTACTTTAATTAATCTATAAAGAGGAAGACAATGTATAAAGCATTGTCTATAATGGTTATGAAATCATCAACTTTAGTGCCTTTTTTGTTATTTCTTACCTAAAATCTTCACCATCACAGAAGTCCCATGCTGATGCATGACAAACCATGTCTCTACCATCATCGGGTTTTTCAATTATAGATCGCTCCCAGAAATAATCAGGCATTGGTAATAAATTTAGTGAAGTGAAGAATTCTTCAGCAGTTTTAAACATCTTTAATGCTGTGTAATTCTGTAATAATATCATTATTTATTTCATAATAGGAAATAAATTATAAATAAGTGTGCCATCATTTCTAGTTTTCATATTTATAGTCAAGCAGTAACATAGATTGAACTGCAATATACAATTATCAGGTCCTAGAACAGGATAACACCACTGACGTAATAATCACTAAATACTCAATCAAAAGTAAGATGATTGTAACCATAGCAAATTGTGCAATAAAAGCACAGATAGCAGATTTAAATTAAAAAGCGTGATTTTACCTGGGCAATAAGATTAGCGGTTACGTCAATATCAGGTTTGGCAGGATACGGTACTGTGAACTTTTCCACACCATGCCATGTTTGTGCCCAAATATTACCTGAAATTAAAATATTTTTTGCTTATTATACATTTCTCCTCTTTGTTAGTTTTATATTACTATTCCCATAAAAACATTATTATGCATTTTTATACAACATATTAGTTGTTACATATTATATGTATGTTCTTCTGGTAACAGTGGTTACTATTAAATTTCTTCTTTAAAGCGAGATGAACATGATCTTGATTTTTTTTTTTACTTTACAGTTCAATCTCGCCTGGTATTAAGTGACGATTTAGTCCAAGATGCCAGCACGCTAAGCCTTGTGCAAGTCTGGCTCTCAAGTGCAGTTGCAACAGCATACCTAGTGGTACTTGGCGACAGATTTTCAACTTGAGGGTGAGGTGACAGCTAGCCATGAGGGCGTTAATATCATCATACTATGGTTGCATCATGATTTTTTTCTTTACCGAAAGCTCTGGTTCATTGCAGGGATTCGAACTCACGTCAAATGATGCGATATCGGTACTTGCTACCACTGAATCATTATTGCTTTAATGCATCCATCGTTTGAAGAATTTATCACTGCGTGCAAAAAATAAAGAGTGATAAATAATAGTATATTACGCACCGAGGGAGAAAAGTAGGACATTCACGCCCGCGTCGCATGGTTATCACCCGAGCCGAAGGCGAGAGTGACAATCGCGGGTGGGGATGTCCTACTTTTCTCCCGAGGTGCGTTTACAATTTTTTTGTCCTCCGGGATGAAAAGTTTATATATTTTATATATAAACACGCAGTTGCTAGGTTACCGGGAGATAAAGTAAAGTACGCGCATGCGCACATATGCCATCTCACCGGGAGAGAATCGGGTACTTTTCTCCCGCGTGACAGGGACTAAAAGTAAACTTTTCATCCCGGAGGAGAAAAAATCGTTTTTTATTTTTGGCTTTTTATTACATTCGTTTGTCATAATTTATATTATTTGTAGTTTTATTAGCCGTTACAAGACTGGATCTTCGAACAACAAATTTGTAAACATCACTTACCTAACAAATGCGCCGGTATAGGACCCTTGGCAGATACGACTTCTTCGCCATATTTAAGCCTAAGATGTCTACGAACATAAGCGTGAAGCTGCTGGTAGAGTGGTTTGATTTCAGCCCATAGTGCGGCGAATTGGTCTTCACTATCTGTAGCCTCATATTTACTCAACCACAACTCTGCGACGCTGTCAAAACCTGGTAAATTAACAAGCTTTGATAAATTAACCTTTTGTATACCATTATTACCAACATTATAGAGTATACCATAATTATTAGAGATCTGCAAATATAGAGCCAATTGTAAAGGAACACGATAAGTATGTAAAAACTTTTAAAGACAAACATTTACGTAATTAACGTTAGTTAATACGACGAATATTGTAACTATAACTAGTAGATTGATATTATATCTCTATCTTGCCTCATAATGATACAATATTAATTAAAAACCTGTAAGCTGTAAATCTTTTTACGTGACTCTACAGAATTAGCAAATGTTTACCATACAAAAATATAATCGTCATCTGCAAGTCGCATTAATCTACTAACAATTCATGTAATATCATAAAAATTACTTTTACCAATGCAATATAATTAAAATCATCAATAAGGCTGTAAAATAAATTACCATTTAATTTAGCAGCTTCATTATACATCAACACATATTCAGTAAAGTTTCCTTTAGATGTTGCTCCGGCAGCTTTGTGCCATTCGAGCCAAGTGTATTTAAGCTCTTCAGGATCCTCACTATTAGCGAAGATATTTGTAACCTCTGTAAGTTAAATATAAATATTTATTTAGTTTCTATTTCCTACTTAAAGAGTAATTTGTAGCAACTTCTAGCTAGAAACCATATCTTGAGTCGTGCCATCCTGTAATGCGTATTAGCCATGGTAAGCGCAAGAAAGATTAACATGTGTAAAAATAGAAAAGGACACAAGAAACATTCGAGCCGGTCATTACGAAGAGAGCTTTAAGTTAATAATAGCGTTCCCATGTTTCTACTTGAAATTTAATTATTTATTTTTTACAATAACATAGATAATTATAATCATCTTGAATATTCTTGAAAATCGAAATCAAAAAAGTATTTTTTCAATTTAGGCCCCAAGAAGGCACTTAAGGCGTTAAAACACTACTACTGGTTCGGAAGATATCCCAGTCATGGAGAAGAACCGGCAAGAAACTTAATCGGGTTTATCTTTATTTTTTTTTAATAGTATCATTACAATAAAATGATGTCCAATATAATGCAACAATAATAACCGTATAATTTAGAGGATGCACAGAGAGGGAGTCAATTTCAGACATCACTATTATTCACATAATGATCCGTCCTTAATAACCTTTTGACAGTAAAACCTACTTGACATGGTCCTTGAACTTATTGTCTGGTAAATCAGCAATGTGCTTCGGGATCTTATTATAAAACTTAACACTGTTACCTATAAAAACGCTTATTAGTCTTACTAAGTCTAAACCTATTTCTATTATATATATTATATTATCTCTATTTCTAGTATTAAAACTGTGCTGTTTTTTAACAACATTTTACCTGGTTCAACGTGGAGATCACATTTAGTGCGATCTTTATAATCACATATCGTGGCCTTCGCATAGGTCGATTTCATATTATTCATAGCAGTGATGAGTCTCTCGTTCAAGTCTTCGGGTAATGCAGAAGTGCCTAATAAAGAGTAGCGCTTAAACATCCTTTTCAGGTCTTCGTCTTCGAACTCATTCCAATAGTAACTGACAGTTTCCTTCCAGTATTCCTTTTCTTTTTCCGCCTCGTCCAATAATATTTGAAGCTGAAATATAAAATCAATTAAATGTTTCTTCTGTTTCAAAGTCCCGTAAACTAATATTTTTGAGCAATTTATCTTTATTCTATGGGTTGAGTGGTTGTAACAATTTGTACAATTGAAATGTATTAGTTTTTCTTAAATTACCACATTATAGGTCAAACCTACTTTGCTGCTTTTAATTCTATACGGCTTACTTATATAATACTAGCTGGTACCCGCGATTTCGTCTGCGTATTATTGGATATTCATAGATGGATCCCGGAACACGACAAACCAAAAGAAAATCATAGATGTGTTTGTCACTATGTGGATAATGGACGTGATCCCTACCACCCCGCTATATTAATGCATATACACCGGCTGATTTCGGAACACGAAAAACAAACACAATCATAGATGGGTTTATATCTCTATGTGTATGGTCTTCGCGATCCCTACGACCTCTCTATATTACTTGCATATGCACAATCTGATTTCGGAACACGATAAACCAAAAGAAAATCATAGATGGGTCTATTATTGTGTGTATGGTATTGTAATTATAGGCTAATATGAATCCAACACATTAATCGCCCCAATAAAACTATTTAAAAAAACACCCTTATTGTACCGGCTTGCGTGAAGGTTTTTTAAAAAACATGAAACCCCTTATCTAAAGCATAAATATAAATTTTAACCTCTTTAATTTGAGAAAATATGGGTTCTTCATAAGAACTTTTATCCCCTATTTTATTCCATCATTCCTTTCATCAAGTTCATATAAGGTAGCCTATGTCCTTCTCCATAGTCCAAGCTATCTCTTTACCTACATTCATTACAATTGGTTTGAAGTTTGTTAAAAAGTCACAAGGTTGAGTCTTCATATCAAGTAGGGGTCACCACATGTGGGATAACACAATGAAATAATTCACTCGTAGCAAAACTGTGTAGTCCAGATAATTTACAATAGGTAGATATATCCATATTAATAAATCAACAAACCAGTTGGCGTGCCTTATGTAGTTTTAGATTTAGATTTGGGTTTTGGTTTGGGTTTAGGTATGGATTTATGTTTGGGATTAGGTTTGGGTTATGGTATGTATTTAGGTTTGGGTTTAGGTTTAGGGTTGCATTTAAGTCTGTGTTTAGATTTGGATTTAAGTATGGGTTTAGATTTAGATTTAGGTTTAGGTTTAGGTTTGGGTTAAGGTTTAGGTATAGGTTTGGGTTTGGGTTTGGGTTCAGGTTTGGGATTGTGATTAGGATTCGGTTTAGACTTAGGCTTATGTTTAGGTTTAGTTAACCTAAACAATACAATAATCTTTCAAGAACTAAAAGAGATTGGGCTTTTGATAACATGCCGCTGAATTTGATGATGTGAAAGTATTGGGGAAGGGTGAGGGGTAATCTCAATGTGTAGAAAAAATGCGAAAACAAATCGTAAATAAAAGTTATTATATCAATTTTATTGTTATTTATGTCTAAAACTTGTATATGAATTTACAACGAATAATTATTTACATTCGCTTGCATTTATATTCGTTTGCTCGGCTCGTACCTTCTTATGATCACAGTTCAAATATACTGTAACCAATTTTACTACAAGGGAATAGGTTTAGGTTTCGGTTTAGGTTTAAGTTTAGACTTAGGTTAATGTTTAGGCTTAGGGTTAGGTGTAGGTTTTGTTTACGTAAAGAATAGAATAATCATTCAAAAACCAAAAAAGGTTGGTTTTTGGTAGGCTGAGAGGTGAGAGGGAAAAGTACAGAAACAAATAGTTTTTGAGTAAATATTTTTTTCCAATTTTGTTGTTATGTCTGTCTAAGAGTTTTTATAAATTTTCAGCGATTAATTATTTGTTTCTAGTACACGCCGACCGCTGCAATGGCCCGCCTGCTTCGTTTTGTCGGTTCAAACAACCTAACCAATTTTATCAAAATGGAATAATTTTAGGTTTAGACTTAGGCTTAGATATGAATTGATAAAAGTGGTCAAGTTATAACATTTACCAGAACAAAATGTATCATATGTATTAATCCAGGTTATAGACTATCTGTGTGCTAAATTGCATTCAATTCCGTTTAGTCCTTTTTGCGTAATTGAGTAACAAAAATACTTTTTTTTTCATTTAATATACACACATCAAAAAAGTCTAAGCAACATGCGTGATATTACAAATTTTTCCATTTATATTAATTAATTTCTAAATATTTAATCAAACAAAGTGCGTAGGTAAGTAAACTTTTTTGTTATTGATGACATACAGGCTGGTTGTAAAAAAAATATTTGATTATGTTTTGTTTTTTCATAAAATTCAAATGACTGTGAATTTGTTTGAATTTAAGTGCGTTTTAATTGCTACGTTTAGTCTTGATTTTAAATTTTACCAACCATTTAAATAAAGTTAGCGACAAAATTGAATTGTTAGATATTCTTTACGTCATAAAGCCACGTCATTTGATGACAGATGAAATGCAAAGAGCTGTAGGGATGTTGCAAGCGGGAAGTAATCAATCTCAGGTATCTCGACATTTTGGCATTCATAGAAGTGTTATTTGTCGTCTTTGGCAGCGCTACAATAATACAGGAGAACCCGCTGAACAGCATCCAGGCCGTAAAAGGAGTACAACCACTCGGCAAGACCGGTACATACAACTGACTGCAAGACGCCAGCCGACGTTAACCGCTCGAGAGATAAGTTTGAGGCTACAAATTTCAAGTGGTGTGGATGTAAGTCCTCAAACTGTGCAAAATCGACTGCATGAGTACGGCCTACGAGCTCGACGCCCAATCAGGTGCCCACCGATACGTCACGTGAATCGCGCTCGTCGATATGAATGGTGTAGAGAACGCATAACATGGACCCAGGAACAATGGGATAAAATTATGTTTTCCGATGAGTCGCGATTCGGGTTTAAGCCTGATATAAGAAGGGTGTGAGTGTATCGTCGGCCCGGAAATACTGAAAGGCTCAGGTGCGTTCAGGAAGTTCTTCCATACAGCGGCTCAACAGTTATGTTATGGGCGGGTATTGTGAAGAACAGGCGAACTGAGCTCGTTTTTGTAAATGGAAACATGAATGCTGAAAATTACATTGAGGATATTCTCAGAACTTATGTCTACCCATTTGCACAAACCTTTGGCTCCGATTTTAGGTTAATGCATGACAATGCGCGTTCACATACAGCTCGGCGAACCAGTGAATACTTTGCAACGGAGAACATCCGGGTATTGCCCTGGCCTGCACAATCGCCAGATCTCAACCCCATCGAGCACGCATGGGACATGCTCCAGAGACGTGTTTGCTACAATTCCATTGGGAGCGAATACCGCAAGATGACATAAACAGTCTCATTAATTCAATGAATAATCGTTGCCGACAAGTTCTGAATAGCAGAGGAGCCCATACATTGTATTAAATTGTTCTATTCTTTCACAATAAATACATTTTCTTTAGAAATTTCATTTTGTAAGAAAAAAGTTTAGTTTCTTAGTTTCTACAGTATATTCTAATATTGTTCATTTCTGTTATTAAAAGAACTTATAAAGACAACAGCTGTTATTTTTACATCATAGAACCCTAAAGATATTATTTTGAAAATAAAATACAACGTTATAATGTGAAGAACCATCCTAAAATTTAAATTAGTACATGTTGCTTAGACTTTTTTGATGAGTGTATTTGTAGGATAACACTTGTTAAACTATGACTTTTACCAGGATAAAATTACCCTGTGTATCAATTTAGACTATAGACTATCTGTGTGCTAAATTTCATCCAAAACCGTTTAGTAGTTTTTGCGTGATTAAGTAACAAACAAAATAACTTTCATATTTATTATATTTGAAAGTTAATACAGGTTTAACTATGACTTTTATTATGATAAAAGGTTTTCTATGTATCAAGCTAGGTTATAAATTATCTTTCTGCTCAATTTAATTCAAATCCGTTAAGGCGCTTTTGCGTGATTGAGTAACAAACATACAAACTTTCCATTACCGTGATAAAAAGTACCCTATGTGTTATTCCAGGTCATAGACTATCTGTTTGCTAAATTTCATTGAAATACGATCAGCCGTTTTTGCGTGATTGAGTAACAAACATACACACAAACACACTTGCAGTAAGAATTACTAGCGGTGTGCTCGCGGCTCCGCACGCGTTTGTTACTACACAATAAATCCCTATATTTTTACTCATATTGTTGACAATTCATATGCCGTATCAATTGAGAAGTGGCATATATTTACCGTGTACAATTTTCATCAAAATCGGTTGAAAACTATTATTCTAATGTACAATTACTAATGCATTATTAACAATTCTTACAGCCTCTCAATTATAGTATGATGTATGTTTCCCGTCTACAAAATCTTATTAGTATCGTTTGAGAATTTATGAAAATTAAACTTTTTTCATTTCTAGAAGTAATAATGACAATTCTTATAACCCATTAATTATGTAAATAGTGAGACTTCCCGTGTATAAAATTTCATCAAAATCAGTTATGAAGTAATCAAATTTTAAATTTTTGAAAATTATTTTTTTTACGATTCCCAAAAGTGTTATTCAAAATTCTCATTACTTATCATTCATGGAATGACTTATACTTCCCGTGAACATAACTGAATTAACGAAAATATATTTAATTTGTTTTTTTTTTTACATTATCTAAAAGTAATATTGAAATTTCTTATACCCTGTCAACTGACCTATGATATAGGCATCACGTGTACAAAATTTCATTAGAATCGGTCAAGCCGTTTTTGAGTTAAATGCAGACATACAAACAGAAAGAAAGACGGACAAAAAAATATTTCATGGCATATTCGTGATCAGTATCGGCCATTTAATATGCGTATTAGGAAATTTTGAAAACTATTAAAAGTACAGACATGACTACAGATTTATTAATATAGATATATATACAGATATATTTATATAATACCAAAACAAAAAAACAAAAGAAAATTATCTATGGATTTATCACTATGTGTACAGTGATCGCAATTTCTACCACCCTGCTATATTATTGCATGCACCGGCTGATTTCGAAAGACGACAAACCAAAAGAAAATCATTGATGGGTTTATCACTGTTTGTATGATATTGTCATTATATGGCAATATGAAACCAACACATTAACTGTCCCAATAAAACTTCAAAAATAATTAAAATTATACCTTATTTTACCGGCCTGCGGGAAGGTTTTTTGAAAAACGTGAAACCCCTTTTTTCCTTTCTAACCAAAAGCATAAATATGAATGGGTTCCTCATACAAACTTTCACTCAAGTTTTATTTCCCTCACATGTGGAATAACACATGAAATAATTCACTTGTAACAAAACTGTACAATACAGATAATTTACAATAGGTATATCGCTTAGAATATGTATAAACACGCGCGAGCCGCGGTTTGACATCGTCATAAAAAAAAACAGTCATTATGCCGTACTGCGTAGTTAAACAGTTTACAAATACTTCAGCCAATCTTGAAAAGAATACTGGACTATCATTTAATAAGTAATTATTAGAAATAAAATACATTTCTTATTAAGTATAACAATGTCAATAAATCAACAAACTTTTGACGTTGACAACGTTTCATAAAAAAATTACTGCACATGCGCATAGTAAATCAACAAACAGGTTGTCGTGGAAGCTAATATTTCCCTCTTACATACTTTCATCTCCTATTTTTTACCTTTAAAGTTTTGTTTTCGCTACAAAAAGTATCTTATGTCCTTTCCCTAGATCCAATCTATGTCTATGCCAAAATTCTTCAAAATTGGTTCAGCGGTTTAGGCGTGAAAACGTAACAGACAGATAGACATAGTACCTTTCCATTTATAATATTAGTATGACATGGATGAAATGGATAGTTCAAACATGGATTTATGAAAAAAGGTCGACTCAAATTAATTTAACTGTGTACTCAGGTTATATAGCGTCTGGAATGGACCAGGGTTATAAGGTTTATGCCGTATACACTAACTATTCTAAATGTTTTGACAGAATTAATCACGACATTTTGGTGCAAAAGCTTTCGAGTGTCGGTATACACGGTGATTTATTGACATGGTTTGCTTCTTATGTATGTAATAGACATCAAGCAGTGCGCGTAGGAGTACACATTTCACGCTTTGAAAAAAATTCCATCAGGTATCCCGCAGGGATCACACCTCGGCCCGTTACTGTTTAATGTGTATGTCTCTGATATATGCTCCTACTTTAAACATGCTGAATACCTCATGACTGCCTTCTCCTTCAGCAGGATCTAGATCGACTCTGTGACTATTATTGCCAAATAAAGAAATGCAATTTAATAACTTTCACACATAAACTTCGTCATATTAATTAAAGTTATTCTTTAAATCACTTGTCAATCCAAAGTGTTAATTGTGTAAAAGATCTGGGGATTATGATGGACTCGAAGTTACTGTACAATTATAATTACGACTTTATTCATCAAAAAGCTATCAAAATGCTAGGATTAATATTTAGAGTCACAAAGCCATTCAGTAAAATTCTACCACTTAAAGTTCTTTATTTTTCTTATGTGAGAAGCCGCTTAGAATATGCGTCATCAACATGATCACCAGCTTTCATTACACATAATACATGGTTGAAAATATTCAAAATAAGTTTTTAAAATTTCTTCATTGCAAAAGTAATAATCATCCCAGTGAGTACAATAATAACTTAAAGCACTGTAACATGTTGTCATTAAAATACCGTCGAATAATAAATGATATGCGATTTCTATATGATTAATTATCTCAATAACAGATTGCAGAACTTTTAAGTAAATTATATCTGCGAGTACCCACTAAGCGTACTAGGAATTCCAATTTGTTCGCAATTTCATATGTAAAGCATACAAATGATCAAAACTCCGTCCTTTACAGGTGTACTACACAATACAATAAGCTTTTCAACGATATTGACATTTTCCACCTAAGTTGAATGCAGTTTCTCAAATCGGTCTCTAAAAGGTTAGTTCAGGAATAATTACAGGAAACGTAAAACACGCATACACACATGGTAATTAACAGACTCACACACACATTACTTAATAAAGATCTTTTTAATTAGACTCATACACACTATCGTTATCGTTAGGTATAAGTATAAAATGTAATATATGTACTACTTCTTAATTGGCACTTTAGAATTATATTCTAAATATTTTACAATTTTTAAAATGTGCTGTGACGTTTGTCTAACTTAAATAAATTGTATAGATAATTTTATTATATTAATAAGATTCAAAGTCAAATAAAAGTTGTTTTCAAAAACATCCTCATAATTTGATTTGCTCTATTGCGTTAGATTATCGTGTTCAAGATTATGTAGGCGATATATCTTTGCCTTTATCTATATTGACAATATTGCACAACTTACCTTAAGTTATAAAGTCTCGCTTTTATTTGACTACTGTTTTACAACCAAATTTTTTTTTTACTGTTTTTTTTTTAGGGCTATTAGTTTACCAAAAATTGCATTATTTGAGTACTATATACTAACCAATTGTTCTTCATTATAAATCGTTATATTAGATTCATAATTCCAAGATGCTAGGGTCTTCTTGTTCATCGACCTTGCTGACAGTTCGTCCAAAGTTCTCATATACTCTCGTCCGGCGGCCTCCTCGGCAGCCCTTTCAGCTGCTCGACCTTGGGCAGCTACGATAAAGACGGACGCTATGGCCCCCAAAAGGGCTAACTCGCCGATGATTTTCATTATCATCTGTCAAATGCAATAACAATCTTAATGAAACATTTTTACTTCGAGCAAGGAACAAGATACCATTCATATAAATAGATTTATTATAATATATACAGCTATTTAAAAATGTGAACGTTGATGAGGACTAAGACCTTAAAAAATAGACACTCGTTAAGATAGTTTCGTGACGTGAAGTCATATGTTTGTTCATTCGAATATATTTTATACGTAACTTATTTTGTTATGTTCTAGATTAGACACTACATCTTATATGTAATTGTTTTTGATAATCTACTTCTATATCGGCAACAGCACCACCTCTGTAAATCTTCATCTCTCACTGATCCCTGATAAACTTGGACTTACTATCTTGTGAAGTTCAATAATTTTACCGTTTTCTTAAAAAATAAATTAAGTAAATCTAACTATTATGAAAATCTTAAAAGAAGCAATTCTTGCAACAACAGTTAATGTAAATATTTATTTACGAAAAATCCATCTGGTGATATAATTTAAATTATATCTGCAAGCTTCAAATACCAGGAAATATCTATATACATACATAATAAGGTAATACCGTTCCGAGACGATGGACAATAAATACTGTGGCCTCGGAAAATTATGTTCTTGTATATGAAAGTAAAGCGCTTATTATGCAAGATTTCATAAATAGCTGCTAAATTATGATGATTAATAATAATATACTAATTTTCATATACAAAAAAAAGTAATTTAAATTAAATAATGAACTTTAAATGGGTATTGAGTCACAGATATAATTTTAGCCAATGTATAGAGCTATATGAGTTAAATTTGTCAACGTTTCATAGAAAAATAAAGTGATAACCGGAAGTAAAAATATGTAATAACACTCGATGATGAAGGTAAAGCAAAATGCTAAAGACAAATGTAACGAACTGTACGCAGCTATATTAATAACATTTTCACTTGCATTTACTTACTTGTAATTACAGTAATTATTTGTCTGTGTATAAGATCATTAGCGAAAATATTATACAATAGCTACAAATAACTTTTACACTAATCATAACTGTTTGTCAGTATAGGAGAAAAATATTATTCGAAAACATATTATTTTCTTCAAAAAACATTAAAACTAACAGAGTAAAGGTGTATAGGAAAATTTTGGACTAAAGTAGATTCTATGTGTGGAAGAAATTATAAAAAATATTAAAGTAATTATATTCAAACCTGCTGCTAATATGAAACCGCCTCCAGTAACAACACCTTTAAAAATAAACAGTATAATGACATTGTAAACGTATTTATAAATATTAAATACGATACAGGTAAAAACGTCCAATAAAAGACTGTGTCAAGAACATTTAAATCACTGCTTTGTATATATAGCAGATTAAGAAGTAAACAAATAAGAAACATGCTTGAAATATAACTTATTAAATTGGCTTTTGACAGGATATCGATAATTTAATGCGTTTACCAATTTCACAGAATATTTTATTAAACATCTATTAATATTTATATTTTGAAATCAAAATACTTTAAATGAAGGCAATGGAGATTTATCTCTACTTGGGGTAGTCCGACTATTGGAATACCTCCAACCTACAGAAGATCGTAGCCAAAAAACCTTGTGTTGTGTTTCTGTGGTGTGTAGGGTTTAAAGAGCTCTGTGGGGGAAGGGGTATTCAAGATCGGGAAGGCGTTAGTGATACCTATGGTATTACGAGCATTCATAGACGCTTAGCATCAGTCTGGCCATTAGCTTGTTTGCTAACTTTGTTGTATAAAGTAAAATCAACCTCAATTATAGAACACCGCATACATAATACCCATACACAAAATTATTTAAATCCGTAATTTTTATTTTTGACTTTTCAAACGACCTTTGGGGAGGCGCACATTCGTAAACAGGCAAGGAGGGATATTGCTTAGTGTAACGATATTATGTGATCTTTGCAGTTCCTAATTTTTCTTAACTTCTTGTGTTTTTTTTTTTGTCATTTTTGGAATCAAAATGATAATATCATGATGATAGTATTCATATTGGTTCATCACAGATTTTCTTTAAAATCCATATGATCGATTCTGTCCATCTAAGCTTATAAAGAGAGCTTGTAAATAATATAGTTCCGTATCATATTTGTAATATAAGCTTACTGCAGCATTTAACCCAAAACAAAAAGAAAAAGAAGTAGTTTGAGGTCTTTAACTGAATCACCACTCGTCGGGCTCGAGAACTACCATGTGCATTAGATGGTGAAAATGCTGGCACAAAAGATGTAGAATGGATAGATAAAGAAGTGAACGAAAAATTTAGATATTAAAAAAATATTTCATTTATAAATGCGAAAAATAATTTATAGGTAGATGGTGGTCTAGTTTTTGAAACGTTATTTCTCTTAAAAAATGTGACGCGGCTTGACGATGGGACAGAAGTTCAAAAAAATGAAATTTTGCGTGACGTCCAGTATACATAAACTTTGTGTTATAAATTTAAGAGTACATTAACAATTTGCAAAATATGTATTAAAACATTTCATCTACAACTTTTAGCATCACATTTTCGGTTATTTATAGTATTTCGATTCTAGATGCTATTGCAAATGAAAATTGGCATGCAACTTAACTCTTGCACCATAATGACATGAGAGAAGATTTTTAACCTGAATTAATTCCTCATTAAATTGATAAATGCAAGCATAAGAAATGTTTTGAATGTTGGCTGAACAAGATATGCTACGTGTACAAAAATTATGATAATAGGAATTAACTTATTTCTAATTCTGCTATTAAAAAAGTTACAAAAGTTGTCTAATCGCCTTTTTTAAATATCCATTATATTCAATTTCAGTTATGTAAAACAATAAGATGCGAACGAACACGATAATTATAATAATTGGGGTGAAATTATTTGTTATTAAGAAGAGATTATAGTAATAAAAATTATATTAAATATGTCAAGACAAACTTACAAGTAAAACACGCTTAGTCGTATCACTACAATATCCGCAAGGCATTTTTACAAAATTTTGCACGAAAATAAGAAACGATCCAATCGCAAATCTTCTTGTAAACTAAGAAAAACCATCACGTTTGAAGATCGTTGATTATTATGTAAATGATTTAGTGTTTTAGTTTGAATGTTACGGTTCTGGACGATTTTGTGGCTTTTGTATCGAACGTCCGAAACCAATAGCCAATCGACGTGACCATGTGTGTCATATGATTGGTGTTATTTTGTTTATTGAAAATTCTTAACAATTAATATTTACAGTACATTATACAAATGTTGAGTCAAATAAGATATTTCAAGTAAATCTGCAAGTCACAAAAAAGCAATTCTAAAAGTATGTCTAAAGGATAATCCAACATGATCTTATTAAACAGAAAGTAGCACAGAAGTGGAAAAGTTCTGATCAAATACCCAAAAACCAACAAGTGACTAAAACAATTTGAGATCACGTTTATGCAAAATTTATGCGAAACACTCTCAATTAAGTTTAACCAACAATAATTTTAAATGGACTGATGATAATAATAGTCGCAACCGAAGACTGCTAAGAAGCAGTAGTAAATTATACCCTGCCCTTCATAATTGATCAAAGAAAAAAGATAAAATAAACATTTACACAGCAAGCCTACACCAAGTGTAACATAGTCGTATGCATAGGTGTGTCGCTTTTCGGGATCAGCTGATGTATATCCAGTAATCATGTGGAGAGGCAGAGACTTGTATCCAACTGGGTCGCAATAACCATGCACACGACACAGTGATTCTGTTTTGATTTATCGCGTTTCGGAATCAGCCAGTCTTTATCCAGCTGCCGAGAGGCTTGCAGGTCAACATCCTAATCACCGTAGAAACACAAGTTTATTTAGCTGCATTCCTCTGTAGGGTGGCAATATTTCACCAGTCGGACTGCCTCAAGTAGAAATAAATATCCAAAGACATTTCTTTGTGCTCTACCTCTCTTTATTATGCACATACCAAATTAAAGTTAACGGATTGTAATTTTTTTTATTTTACTTTAATTGAATGTAAAGGCAAAGCTCTACAGTAGGCGTTAACTCGACTGCGTTACTCCTTTGCTTTGACAACTTATCGTCTCGATTAAAAATTATCACTGCTCTAATATTGTTAATTCTACTACTATGCAAAGGATTAATTCTATACGTAGATCTATGAACTTGACTAAACCACTAATTCTGGATCCATGACCTCTACAAGTTATTGAACACATTTTGATGCTTTTATTTCCAGCAACAAGTTTAAATATCTCGTTCGTTGCCACTATAAAGGACAATAGGTCATTAATTACGTAAATTTTAGAAGAAAATATAAATATATTTGTATATATGTATATTCTTCTTGGGTACCATTGAAATTGTAACCAAGAAACGGAAAAGACAAAGAGTACGTCAAATAAAAAGATGGACTACCAAAGGGATGGAGAAGATTAGATCAATATATAAAAGTGTAGAATAAATTAGAGAAGGCCAATCTCGGAGACACATCCTGATAAACAAACTGGTTGCTGTAAATAAATGCACTAATTATTTACTTTAGTTTATAAGTCATCTATTAATACTCTTTATGTTACGATACTAATCTAAACTTAACTAAACTTACTAACTAAAGGTTTTATCTATCTATATACTTCTATATATTTTTACCATTAAATTAAAATAAAATTTATTTTCTCTTTAGTTAAATTGAGCACTTATATGTTATACAAGCTGTGTTAGCGGCTTCGCTCACGTGGACTACAGAAATCTTGCTCCCCACACCCGGCTGTTTTAAAGACAAAAATGCTTATTGTGGATTTTGCTTAGAAGATATATATATACTCTCGCGGACTTTTTTGTAGGTCTTTTCAATGTTTACAATTACGTAGTATATTACTTTTCTATATCTCTTATGGTTAACTCAGCGTAAGCCATTTAAGTGCCCGAATTTACTAGATTTTTTTTTTATTTGTACGGAACTCTAATTCTTTTTCTAAAATAAAAGTAGCCTAAGTTACTCCCTATAAAATTAGCTATACACCAGTGAAAGTCGCGTCAAAATCGGTCCAACAAAATAAAAAAAAATAATATGTTTTTTTTATAGGTATCGTATATATTTTCATATGCATTTAGTAAAGAACTGTTATTTTGACATTACAAACAGACACTTTAATTTTCTTAATTGTATAGATTGATAATAAGGATTCTATATGTATCAGCACTTTAGAATACTAGTTTGAAAAAAGGGATGCAATTATCACTTATGTAATATAATAAAGTAATATACTTAAGAGAGAAGGAAATAATAATATTTTATAGTTTTTGACGTACCTACGCGATAAACGTAAGTAATTTTTTGTTGTGCACCAATATCGGTGGTAAAAAACTGTACAGTTTTTTATTGAGAAGGTCATATGAATGTATAACTACATAATATATAAATTGTCAACTTTACCGGATATAATAATATTGTTTGGATACAATTTTCTATTGACTGGATATAGTCTATGTAAAGGCTGATGGCATAGGTGCCATCAAAAATGTTACAACATTATAATAGAGAAATAAACCTTAGAGCAAATATTCGTTGGTGTCTCTTACATACAAATAAAAAAAAAATTACTTCCAGGTCTTTAAAACTTAATAGGCATGCTTTATGTGATGCGCGCTCAGATGTAACGATAGACCTCATTCATTGTAAATAACTAAAAATTAATTGATGGTCTTCGGTAAGCGCGTCACATGAGAACGGCTCACAGATTAAACAGAAAAACTTAAAAAGTAATCCGGAAATTTTGTAAATTTGTAAAAAAATATTTAATTGTTTTTTTTTGTTGGATTTTTTAGGAACTCAAAGCCATAACTCACGATTCGTGCGTATAGGTATGAGTAATTCTTATTTTGTTTTATTTTAGTCCAGGGGAAGTTTTCAAAAATTATATCGGGATAGGTGGCGCTGTGATCGAGTTCTTCTATTGGAAAGGGCTGAACAACGTCTGCGTCCGGATAATCTGATAAATAAATTCAAACTGATCGAAGAATTAACACGGGCGGAAATAGACCCAAAATCCGTTGTTTCGAAGATAGCTTCAATACATAGGTATTGTGGGTAGTATTTTTTTCTGAAATTTGTTTACTTTTACTTATCTATAATTACATTAATAACCATATTGCTTGATGGTAAAGAGAACTGCCTCGTTAGCCTAGTGGTCGTAAGCGCGACTGCTATGATCGAGGTTCTGGTTTAGATTCCCAGGTCGAGTAAAGAGTTATTAGGTTTTTCTATGAAATTCTCATTAGCAGCTCGGAGTTTGGCTTTGTGCACGATTAATGGGAATATGCTCGCCGCTTATTACGCTGTAGGTGTACGTCAGTACACCTCTGCCTAACCCTTCGGGGATAAAGGCGTGATGGTATGTGGTAAAAAGAAAGGTCGTCACAAAATATAAACGCTGGATTGTTTTTCTCTTTTACACAATTTTTTTTTCTTTTTATAGTAACTTTACAAATAGACGGCCACTATCATGCCGAACTGCATAAATATTCCTTCACGTTACGATTGAAGGACCCGATGTCTTAAAAAGGGAGAGAATACTATATAATAATTTTTATACGATATTGATCCTTTGAATAATAATAACAGCTTGTAAATAAATGTATGAGGAATAAATAAAAAATTAATTCAAAGTTCTATTTTGTTCCCATGTACCTACCGTTGTACTACGAGTAGGTACATTTCATAAATCAAAAAAAATCAAAATCAAAATAATCTTTATTCAATTTAGGCCCTAAAAAGGCACTTATGAATGTCAAAACACTACTGCCGGTTCGGAAAATATCCCAGACATCGAGAAGAACCGGTAAGAAACACGATCGGGTTTATCTATTTTTTTTTTGTTAACTGTACAAATGTTACAAATATAATATATTAGTGGATGCACAGAGAGGGAGTCACTTCCAGACATCACTATCATTCACATAATGATCCACCCTATAATAACCTTTTGACAGTAAAACCCGCTTGACATGGTCCTTGAACTTGTTGTCAGGTAAATCAGTAATGTGCTTCGGGATCTTGTTATAGAACCTAACACTATTACCTAAAAAACTTTTATTAGTCTTACTAAGTCTAAAACACGGTACGACTAATTTATCTTTATTTCTAGTATTTACATTGTGCTGATCTTTGACAAAATCCAGCTTGTCTAAGTTTTTACGGACATACATTATGTTATCAAAGATGTATTGGGAGGGCAAAGTTAAAATACTAAATTCTTGGAACTTGTTCTTTAGTGATTCGCGGGGTCTCATATTGTAAATTGCTCGAACTGCCCGCTTTTGTAATATAAATATGGTATCTACCTCAGCTGCTGAACCCCACAGCAAAATACCGTAAGACATTAAGCTATGAAAGTAAGCGAAGTAGACTAACCTAGCGGTGGCAATATCTGTTAACTGGCGAATTTTGCGTACTGCGAATGCAGCAGAAATTAATCTTCCCGCCAAAGTTTTAATATGCGGACCCCACTGTAATTTTGAATCAATGGTAATGCTTAAGAAGACAGTACCATCAACTAAGCCTACTAAATTCCTTTCTATCTTGATACTACTATCAACACTCCGAACATTGGGCAAGACAAATCTCATACATTTGGTTTTGTTTGCAATTAGTAGTAAATTATTTAAAGCAAACCATTCAGAGATTTTAAATAAGGTGTTGTTTAATTGCCTAAGCTCCGAATATATTCTTTTCACTTTGAATATAAGTGAAGTGTCGTCTGCAAAAAGAACCATGTCAGCACCATTTTCAACAACGGACGGTAGATCGTTTATATAAACGAGAAACAAAAATGGTCCCAAAATCGAGCCCAGAGGGATGCCGAATCTAACCAATGATCCCGAAGAGGTTGCTCCATTTACACTTATTTTCTGACAGCGCTCTGTTAAATAAGAAATTAGGAGGTCGAGAGAAGTTTCACGCACACCATAGTGTTTTAGCTTAAGTATAAGCGTACTGTGGTCAACGCAGTCGAAGGCCTTTGAGAGATCACAGAACACACCGATTGCATCCTGAGACTCCTCCCAAGCCCTATATATATGACTTAGCAGTGTTGCACCAGCGTTAGTGGTTAATTTAGATTTTGTGAAACCATATTGCCGACTATCCAAATCTCTTGTGCTTTGAAATATTGTACTAGCTGCTTGAGCATAATTTTCTCGAAAATCTTACTAATCGACGGAAGTACAGAAATTGGTCTATAATTTCCAAGATTACTTTTACAACCTGATTTAAATAGAGGAACTACTTTACTTATTTTCATTAAATTAGGGAAAGTCCCTGTTTTTATGCACTGATTAAATATATTAGCCAGATATGGTGAAATATTGACAATTATGGACTGAACTACGATTACTGACATACCCCAAATATCTTCAGTATTTTTTAAGTTTAATTGTTTAAAAGTCCTTATTATTTCACCTGCACTAACATATGTAAAAGAAAATTTAGAATCCACAGGTGTAATAAGATTATCCAAAAGTGATGCAGCGCCATGGGGTGATGATATTATATTTTTTGTTACTACTAAGGGTATATTTGTGAAATAATCCTGGAAAACAGTTGCAACCTCTGAACTGTTTGAGATATGTACTCCCTCGACGTTTAGATTAAGCGTATTATCATTTTTCCTATCTTAAAATCAAACAGTTTTAGTCTTATTACTAGATTTAAGAACTTTATTTCTTAAAAATATCGCTTTTGCAGCTCCACAAACACGTTTAAATATTTTAGAATAATCTCTAACATAAGTATGAAATGAATCACTAGTTGTCAATGATTTCCTATAATATAAATCATATAGTCGATCTCTACTTTTTATAATTCCTTTGGTTGCCCATTCACTAAAAACCATTTTTTTCCTAACACTAATAACCTTTGTTGGACAATGTTTACTAAATTCAGTGCTTATGATATTAAACAAGCTGCCGTAGTTAGTATTTGGATCAATATCGTGTAAAACCTCTGCAGATAATTGCTGTTTAATACTATCATTTAAACGATCTAATCTAGTGTCTGAAATGAGTCTAACCGTTCTCTTAGAATCACTGCTAGGTCTGCAGCAGTTTATTTCAACAAGTTGACCTTTATGGTCAGACCGTATTCCAGTAATAATGCCATTACTATTGATTTTGAAATTACTAAAAATGTTGTCTATACAAGATGCAGTTTGGAACGTGGTTCTGGTTGGTTCATTAAAAAGCGGATCAAAGTTAAACGACTTAAATAGCGATGTGAATGCAGTGACCTCTGGCGACGAATTAAAAATATCTATATTAAAGTCACCACAGATCAAAACTGGCTTATTGCTAATAAGCTTTCAGGTTTGCTTACGAAGTTTCCTTTTACCGTCATTCATATTGTTACCAATTCAAATTAGTAAATATACACTAATTCCAAGAAATTCCTTGGTACGTGCAGGGAATCTAACATGCAGATATTGAATCGATATTCTGCCGGTATAAGCCACTCGAACACCGGGATCGAAGAGTAGTGTAAATTAACAAAAAAATCAATTTAAATAACTATAAAAAATACATAGAATTAGACAATTAATAAAACCCAAAAAAATACATATGAATATTAAAAACCCATAAATACATTATACATTAGCAAAAGATGCAAAGCGTGTATGATTCTGTATACAAAAAAATATAAACATACTAAAATAAAAATCTAATTGTATAGAAATAAAATAGTTATAAACTCACCAGTAAGGTGTGACCGCTATCAAACAAGATACGCAACTACTCGAGACGGGATAAAGTGGATATAATATATCTCCTACGCTCCAAGAATGATAATAGAAACGTTTTATATTCTTTACTGACAGCTTCTTATTGATATTGTAACTTTTATATAATATATTTATACATATATACAAGTTCATTTATTAGCATAGTTACTGCTTATTACTGTCGTGAATAAAATGACATTAATTTTCTATTCAACAAAATAACTAACTATACTAATATTACCAATATTTTTTTCCAAAATACAACAATAAATTATATTATTGTCTAAAATCGCCAAACTGAAAAACAGTTTGTTGGCGAAAACTAAATGCACTCAATAAATACAGCTATCTTATATCTAGTATAGTAATATTATAATAATATTATAAAACATATTGACATATGTCACTCACATCTTGAGTTTTTTACTTACAATTGTACTTAAAAATAAATATATTTTGGTGTCTAAGATAAACTGAAATTACATAAAAAGTGCGCGAACGTAAACTTAATACGAGGTTTAATACGTTGATAGTGTTATCTAGTGCGATTCAGTGCTGTACACATGAAACGAGAAAATACCTATGGAACAATATTAGCAAGGAATCGCAAGTTAGTGTATGTTTATTTATCTTCGTCGTTTAGAAAATACGATATTAAAGCGCTACGTACACCGGTACAATGGTTCAATGTTCAGTATGTAACAACAACATAATAGTTAACCAAAAGCGCATTAAATGCACAAACTGTAACTGCAATAATTCCTATCACCAAGATTGTGTGAAATATGGCGAATCAACAATATTACGCTCTAAGTGGATATGTCCAACTTGCATTTCTGCTCAACCTAAAGGTGGGAATAATAGCAATACACCCATTCATAGCAGGAGTCAGGTTGACCTTACGGCTGATACTGGCTCACTCACAATTTCTCCTCCATCATCAATATGCTCACAAGATGCTATCTTACAAGAGATACGCAAACTGCATATGGATATGAATGATAAATTTAAAAGTCAGCAAGTAAGTTTGGACAAATTTAACTCTACTTTGATCAAAGTGCAGCAGGATATAAGAGAATTAAACTCCAACTTTTCCACAATGCGTGAAGAACTTGATGAAATTACCAAATCCGTGGATTTTTTTTCCAATTTTACTGATGATCAAGTAAAAATAAACAAGGAAAATAGTAACTCATTATCAACACTGACAGCTGAAAATACTCGAATAATTGTTCAAGTAAATAATATGAATGCTAAACTCAACGAAATGGAACAACAAGCAAGAGATCATAATGTAGAAATTCAATGTGTTCCGGAACATAAGTCCGAAAATCTACTTAGCATTATTCACCAGCTTACACGAACAATTTCGTGCAACTTGCCCGACACGGATATTGTTAATTTTCATAGAGTTGCTAAGCAAAACGAAGAATCCAAACGTCCTCGGAATATAGTGCTTAAACTATCTACGCCACGTTCTCGTGACCATCTACTGGGAGCAGTTCGAGACTTCAATAAAAAACACGAAACTGATAAGCTCAACTCTACCCACTTAGGCATTTCTGGTGAGAAGATGCAAATATATATCACTGAGCACCTATCTCCTGCGAACAAGAAATTGCATGCTGATACTAGACATGTCGCAAAATCTAAAGGCTACCAATTCGTATGGGTTCGAAACGGGCGTATTTTTGTGCGAAAGGATATAAAATCACCTCCAATAACGATAAAAAATAATGATGTTTTAAGTTCTCTGTAATTGTGTTCTTATTCTAATATTAAGCATGTTGACTATATTGATCATTTATTAAATTCTCTCTAAAAATATATTATCAAAATGTAAGAGGACTTAGAACAAAAACTGAAGATTTTTATATTACTGTGCTAAGTAACAATTTCGATGTAATTATAATAACTGAAACGTGGCTCAATAGTGGTGTATATGATCGCGAGATTATCGATCAGCGTTATAACGTATTCAGACGTGATAGATCCTCTACCTCTTCTGCTTCTGTCAAAAATGATGGAGGGGGAGTAATGATTGCTGTACAAAAGAGATACGAGGTACTAAGAAAATCTAAATGGGAATCATCATGTGAGGATATTTGGCTTTCTGTAAAAGTCGGCAACGGCTTTTACGTTGATATTTGTGCAATATACGTTCCATCTCCAATAAGATACGAATACATTGACACTTACCTCAAAAACACCACTGAAATAATTCAAAACAAGATTTCTACATCTTCTACAGCTTTATTAGTAGGTGATTTCAATCTTTCTAATCTAAAATGGCAACACGATTCTTACAGTTTATCTGCACTATCGACTTCTAGTAATATTGAAAATCTTTTTATTGATACCCTTGCTTTTAATAATTTATATCAGTGTAATTATGTCACAAATGAAAATCAACGTATTTTAGACTTGGTACTTTGTAATCACCCGACTAATGTCACTATATCTAAAGTTACAAATCCTGTCTTACCCTTGGATTTACATCATCCAAGCATCGAAATTGAATTAAATAAGCCGCACAGTTCTCCACTTAAGCAAAAAAAATTACCAATTTATAACTTTAATAGGTGCAACTATGATGCTGTGAATAGTGAGCTACAAGACATAGATTGGTCATTTATCTGGAAGGATGTTTATGATATCGATGTAATGCTGGAAATATTTTACAATACAATTATGCAAATATTTCTGAGACATACTCCTATGCGAAAAATAAGAGATGAAAAATATCCCGTGTGGTTTAGTTCCTCCCTTATCAAAGCTCTTAAAGAGAAAAACAAATACCATTCCAGATACATCAAGTATAGTAACCCACTGGATAAAGCAACATTCAATATTTTACGGCGGCGTTGCGATGAGATGATTAAGCATTGTTATAATAATTTTAAAGAACAGGCAGCTTCTCGTTTGCGACGTTGTCCTAAATATTTTTGGAAATTTGTCAAAGACCAAACAAATAATAGTGATGGCATACCTAATATTTGTGCAATATACGTTCCATCTCCAATAAGATACGAATACATTGACACTTACCTCAAAAACACCACTGAAATAATTCAAAACAAGATTTCTACATCTTCTACAGCTTTATTAGTGGTACCAATTTCAAATTTCTAAATATACACTAATTCCTGTTCGACTCCGACCACCGTCCGGTCATCATGCAGCTAGGTCAACGAGACGACTCTAGCCCTCCTTCGGTCCAAGTGGTTGACTATGCCAAGCTAAAACATTATCTTGCGGACAGGCCGTCCTCGTCCAGCTTAGATAGGATCCCGGACGTATTGGGGTCCACCGTTGGACCACCTGCAGGCCGGCATCGGAGAGGCCTCGAGAGAGGTCGAAGAGGCGAGCGATCGCCGCTTCGTACTCCCTGCCGACGTGCGGGCGTTGTTGACGGAAAAGAACGCGGCGACTCGTGCGCACGACCACTACCCGACCGAGGAAAACCGCGCACGTTTACGCGCACTTCAAAGATCGGTTAGAACCCGTATATTAGAACTCAGAAGTCACAGATGGGACGCCCTCGTCGAAGGGCTAAGGCCGTCGCAATTTGGCTTACTGGAAATTAGCTCACAGCCTCAAAATAGAGGCTTCTTATCTTATGCCCCCCCTCGAGAGGGGTCCCGGTATACCGCTCGCCTTCGATAGCAGCGACAAGGCGGAGTGCCTCGCCACTTGTTTGGAGAGCCAGTGCTCTCCGAACAGTGTCGATGCAAATACCGACCGGGTCGAGGGTATCGATGGATGCGTGCGGGAGCTGGATAAGCTCCCGCGACAGACTCCCTGTCCCCAGTCACGTCTGAGGAGGTTCTTTCCATTATAAAAAGCCTTAAGCTTAGAAAAGCACCAGGTCCCGACGGGATCAGGAATGAAGTACTTAGACTTCTTCCCGATCGCCTCATAGCTCTTTTGGTCTGCATCTTCAATGTAGCCATAGCCCACTGCCATTTTCCAGCCGCCTGGAAAAAGGCCATAGTCATAGGTATCCGTAAGCCCGGCAAGAGCGCGTCGCTTCCCGACAGCTATCGCCCGATCAGTCTCCTAAATACTTTAGGGAAAATGTACGAGCGGATCCTTCTGAACCGTCTCAAGTCAGTAATAGAGGAGAAAGACCTCTATCCGCCTGAGCAATTCGGTTTCCGTGCTAGATATTCTTGCACTCATCAAGTGCACCGCCTCACGGAGCACGTTGCATTTAATTTTGCTGAATTATATAAACCCCGCCGTACACTTGCGGTCTTTTTCGACGTTGCCAAGGCCTTCGATAAGGTCTGGCACGAGGGATTGATCTACAAGTTGTATCACTTTGAAGTCCCCGATAGGCTAATTAAAATAATTCGCGACTATCTAACAGATCGCACCTTTCGCTATAGAGTGGAAGGTGAATTGTCCACGCCCCGTCCAATACGCTCAGGCGTTCCCCAAGGTTCGATCCTGGCTCCTAGCCTATTTAACCTGTACGTCAGTGACCTACCTCGACTCCCGGAGGTCGAGGTAGGGCTATACGCTGACGATACAGTCTTATATGCCTCAGATAGGAATAGATCCCACCTCAGACACAAAGTCCAACGCTCCGTGACCACTCTCGGGAAGTGGTTTAACGAGTGGCGTATAGCCGTTAATCCCTCGAAGAGCGCCGCGATGCTCTTCGATGCGGATTCGTCACAGATACCGTGGAAGCTTAAACCTGTTAAGCTCTACGATAATCCGATTCCGTATGTAAGAGAGACCAAATATCTAGGGGTAACCCTAGATAGTAGGCTCTCTTTTAGACCCCAAATCCGTAAGGTTAGGAACAGGGCCGCGTGGGTCCTGGGCCGGTTGCATCCTCTGTTGTGTTCGGTGAGTAAAATGTCCACGCGACATAAGCTCACGCTCTACAAGACGTGTATTCGACCAATTTTGACATACAGTTGCGCCGTGTTCGCACATATGTCCGAGTCGAGTTTCAAACGGTTACAATCGATACAGAATAGGTTCCTCTATCGTCTCACCGGGGCCCCGTGGTATGTTCGAAGCGTAGATCTCCATAGAGATATGGAGCTTCCTTCGATACATGCCTACGTTAAACAGCTCTCCCGTTCGTATTTCGACACCGCGTCGAACCACGCGAATCCGTTAATAAAAACAGCCGCCACTTATGTTCCGGCACCCACGGACATCCGGTGCAAACGCCGGCCGCGCAATATTTTTATTGATCCCGACGATCACATCGAAAATTCGAATAAATATTACACATCCGTCTCTCCAAACAGAGCGTGCCAGCGCCCACGCCCGCGTAACCACCGTTCTCTCCGCAGAGGGCGGGCGGTCAATTTCGCTCCAGCACACCCGTCACGTCCACCCTCTCTAGCGGTAACCCAAGCCTAGGTCCGTTCCTCGGTGTGAAACCCTTGGGTCAGGCAACCGCCCGCGCGATACAAGTGACACTGTACGTGCATCACTTAGCTACCTACATACAACACTACACACGTATGAACATACACACGTGCACACCACACAGGTACATAGGTTCTGTGAGGGACCTTTTTTTTTTCTTTTTTTACGCTAGTTAGCGCTAGTTAGTGTAGAAACATTCCGATTATTGAATACACATACGCACGGTTCCTTCCTTCCTCCCAGGAGGAAGGGAACGTGCCTATGTGTATATTTAGTTAGCTCGAATCGTAGGTGTAGGGATTCGAATAGATCGCGACCTATTTGCGAACGCGACGACCGCCCGAGCCGAGGTCCGGCCACTTTGGCACCCTCGTGCGAGTCGTCCACAAAACTTTCGCGGCTGAGTGCCCTCTGCGCTCGCCCCCAAGTCCGGTGAAGCTGTAAAAGCCGCAGCGGCTTTAGGGCCCCTAAGGCTAACAGTGTAGTCAGTTCTAAAAAAAAAAAAAAAAAAAAAACTAATTCCAAGAAATTCCTTGGTACGTGCAGGGAATCTAACATGCAGATATTGAATCGATATTCTGCCGGTATAAGCCACTCGAACACCGGGATCGAAGAGTAGTGTAAATTAACAAAAAAAAACAATTTAAGTAACTATAAAAAGACAGAATTAAACAATTAATAAAACAAAAAAATACATATGAATATTAAAACCCCTTAAATACATTATACATTAGCAAAGGATGCAAAGCATGAGTGATTCTGTATACAAATATATATACATACTAAAATAAAAATCAAATTGTATAGAAATAAAATAGTTATAAACTCACCAGTAAGGTGTGACCGCTATCAAACAAGATACGCAACTACTCGAGACGGGATAAAGTGGATATAATATATCTCCTACGCTCCAAGAATGCTAATAGAAACGTTTTATATTCTTTACTGACAGCTTCTTATTGATATTGTAACTTTTATATAATATATATATATATATATATATATACAAGTTCATTTATTAGCATGCTTACTGCTTATTACTGTCGTGAATAAAATTGACATTAATTTTCTATTCAACAAAATAACTAACTATACTAATATTATTAATATTTTTTTCCAAAATACAAAAATAAATTATATTATTGTCTAAAATCGCCAAACTAAAAAACAGTTTGTTGGCGAAAACTAAATGCACTCAATAAATACAGCTATCTTATATCTAGTATAGTAATATTATAATAATATTATAAAACTGAACAGTTTGTTTCTTTGTTTGGTTGAAGACGCTAAACTCAGAAAATACTGATTCGAATGGAAAAAAATATTAAGTTTTGGATAGCCCATTTATCGAGGAAGGCTATGGGGTATATAACATCACGCTATGATCAATAGGAGCGGAACACCACTGCAAAATGTTAGGAAAACTGGCAAATTTAATTTCTTTTGAGAGCTTCCATTGCGTTCGCTGCGTAAATAGTTAAAGTTACGCAACAATTGTGTGTGATAAAATTATTTTTCTTAAAAAGTTCTAAAAAAAAGTATGCGATAGCATATGGCTATCTTTTAAGGTTTACTCAATATTACCTTTCTTATGGAATTAAATTTGTTCTAAAATAATGAATTATTTGCGAAGGTGTTTTAGCCTACATTACTTACTGCCTAATTAGCCTAGTGGTCGTAAGCGCGACTGCTATGATCGAAGTCCTGGGTTCGTTACCCAGGTCGAGCAAAGTGTTATTGAGTTTTTCTATGAAATTCTCAGTAGCAGCTCGGAGTTTGGCTTTATGCCCGATTAATGGCAATAGACTCGCCCTTTATTACATGAGACCTAAAAACATACTCGGCAAACTGTGGGTGTACATTGGCACACTTCTGCCTAACCCCTCGGGGATATAGGCGTGATGGTACGTATGTTATATTTTTATATACATGGTATTAATCCTTATCGAAATAAATACGTTATTCATCACAAGTACTTAATTTTGAACAAAATTGCTCCTTACAGTAAATTATCTAAATGGATATCTTAGGAGATAGTTACCACAATTTTAAAATAACTCGGCAGCAAAATAATGATCAAGTACCACGAGCTCATTTTTATAACGCAGAATGATGTGGGAGGCAGGCGGCACCTAATAATCTACCCTACCTACTACTACTACACCTACTCTCTAACCCTTTCTCTCTCTCTCTCTCTCTCTCTTACATGATACAGACAAGGTTGCGCGGGTCTGCTAGTTATTTATAAATTTAAGTACTAATTTTAAATCAAAATATAACTTAGATATTTAGGACAGGCAAAAGTATAATGTAAAGTATAAAATAAATATATGCATCGGCATAAATTTTTTCAATTAAATTTCTAATTCGTTCCTCAAATCCCGAGAAACTGACTCGGGATTGGATTCTGTACTTATGGATGTTTAAACAACATTTTGTTCAGCTAAGGTATAAAAAAATAAAAATATTACAGCATTGACCCTATGCACATCGCGTATGTGTTAAGAATATTAAGCAGTTACGATTTTCCTTGTATATCCAGTTATCATTATCTCATGGAAGGTTGAAGGCATACTTCTAGTAGAAACTAAATTACATCAACAACTCCTTAACATTACTAACAGTTCTAACTAATGTGTTCTCCAAAGCAAATTTTTAACTGACTTCAAAAAAGATAACTTTTAACAAAAAAGAAAATCAACTTCCATGGTTTCCTGGTGCATCTTCGAAGTTTTAGTGCCAATGAAATTAAAAATGGACACCTTGATCTGGGTATCCTCTTTGCAACGAAAAACGAATTCGGTTAATGAGAACCTCTTCCTTTTTTAAACGACTTCACAAAAGAAGAAGGTTATCAAGAAGATACCTCGGGGAACTCCTCAAAATAATTGAAGTAGGTGTTTTTTTTGTGTGGATGTATAGTTTATTCAGTATTTTTTCGCTACTTCACTCTGGAATTGATTGATAGTTATAACGTCTTTCAGAATCGGTTACACGTGTTTTGCCTCGCCACGAGTTATCCTAAGCCAATTTTGACTTAGTTGCGATGGATTTTCGCAAAGTAACCTTCTTCAATGAAATATTTCAGGGTTTATATTTTAACAGAAGTTACTAAACGCCTTGTAGTAAAATGCTCTGCAGAAATTGTGAAGAATTTATTTGCAGAAATATCAATGTCTATTTCTATAGTAAAATAGCAGCACTTTTTCTGGTGGGTTCCAACTAAATCCTTAATGTAGGGTCTATGATTTGTTGATCTTGGATATAATTACAGTCTTGTTTAAAGTTTTTCCACGGAGAGCAGGCATTAATTTAATAGCAGATAAACTAGACAAGATGTCTAATTGTTTAAACAACGAAATAAATTGAAAATTTAATAAACCCAAATGCAATATCTCTGCTGAAGTTGGTGAGGAGTTAGGTATCGTACATATTCCAGATGACGCTGCAGCATCAGTTCAAGGCTTTACTAATATCATTGAAAACGGAATACCAAATCTTGACTTCTTCAGACCTGTGGACGATGGTCACATCTAGTTAACAACTTTAAAAAATCTGATAATCATCAAACGCCTGAACAGGTTTTCTTAAATTGTAGGTAAGAACAATCTCGGTCAAGTCACCTTTCAAACAACAAAAAACTCGATCAACATCGGTTCAGCCATTTGTGGGCTACGATACCACAGACAGACAAACAGAAAAATACGTTACACTTATAACATCCCTCTTTTTGATTCGGGGCTTAGAAAAAAAAATGCTACAAAATGTTTCAATGAAAAGCAAAAAGAAATATCTTAAATCATTATTTGGTTAGCATCATAATACAAAATGTATAAAAAACCCCGACGAATTCGAAAAGGGTATATAGGTATCCCAATGATAGTACGAAAAAATATATCAAAATTTTATTTATTATAAAAAATAAAAACGTTATTGCGATTTAAATTAACATATTTAGTTTTAATTTCCGTAAAATTTATCAATTTTTTAAAACGTGGTAACACTGTCGCTTTTCCCAGCGCGGCGCGGCGCACATTGGACTGAAATCAGAGCCTCCCTTTCATAGGATTTTAGAAAAATGAAATATGTTATTTCATAGTTTTAAGTATACAGTTTTGTCAAAACAGTCATGTCATTGTATAATTTAGCAATTTCTAGCTTTATTTTTAACTTCTACACCATATAATATGGACCTGTAAATTTCAAATGTATGAACATGGATTTTCTTTTCGTCATAACTTTTTTGTGTTTTGAGTTGTAAAGCTGAAACTTATACATATCGTTACTGGGGTGGTAACGAACCCTTAGGACCTTTCACCTTGACCCCGGGCGTCCCCGTTCAACAGATATTTTTTGATGAAAATTTCATACTTTGATGACATTGTATTGAGGTGAAATCATCAATCTGTAGGTTTATTTTCGACCTGAATGCTACAGGTATCGATTAATAAAGTTACGCCTGATTTACCCTACCGCTTCGTTTTCAAAAATACGATTCAGAATTCGTTTTAGAATTTCAATATACCGATTTTTATTTATTAAAAGTTGTACATTACCTATAAATTTGCACTATAAACTTAAATTAACACCAATTATCATTACCTGCTACTATTCTTGATTGTTTTTGTTCCACATTTGTACCAAAATGTCTTGATTTTGCTAATTAGAGTAATTAGTTTATTTGTTTCGTTGATATTGATGTTTGTCATAAAAGATTAAACCGTTATTTTTGGGGCTAGATTAGGATTCTAAATGAAAGCAGTGTAAATAACATGAGATTTTATATTCATTTTAACTTATCGATTTCAACAGTACCTCTAAATAGATAATGTAAATGTAAATTCCAAATACGTATATAAAAATATTTTATAACAAAATTATGATATTATAAATTATGATATACATATAGGTCCGATAATACCTACTTAATTACACTCATACATTACTCAGAGTCACACAAATTTCTTACATCTACAAACTCTATATTTTCTTTATCTGATGTAGAATTTACCAATAACAATTTAGCTTCATCTGATAGCGGTTTATGGCTAAGTTGACTTATCTTCTTAGGTCTGATGCTGGACAGGTATGGGTCAGAAGTTATTAACAAACTATAGATAATATCCTCATTTGTTGCAATTCTACTAATTTTTCTCGAGTGTAATACTTAAAAATTTTAAAATCTTTATTGCGTGCTTCAGAAGCCTCTTCAGAAAGTTTGCCAATTGGGATAAAGTTATTATGCTCAATTATGTCTGCACCATACATGAGTAATTTATGCACGCTAGAAGGCATATAATACCACTGATATATTTATGAGCTGTTTTAGAACAATATTACCGGAACTTTTCCACATCAACAGACTTTCTACATGAGTCTAACTGAAGAATTAACGCAAATCTCCTGATGAGTTCTTGAACAACATCAGTGCTCCGTGCAGTTACTTGAGAATTTGCAAAAAACCTTCTTGCGGTGTTCCCATCATTGGTCGTTCCCGCACCTTGTTTAACTACATCTACAAGCAGTCCCATTTCATCTCGAAACTTCTCTTGAATAATTTTTTTCTTGTTATCTACTAGTTGTTTTAAATCGTCTCCTTTGGCTTGCCATTTTTTGAAATGTAGGCGATACGCAATATGCAATACGCATTCTATGCATTTAATCCAGGCGTGGAGGGAAGATAGGCCATATTTAAAAATATCCTCAGAATGAGTTCTTTGCGATATCAAGTCGATGGCATTCATATCTTTCGGCTTCGCTTTACAAATATCACATACTGCTGTTGAGGTATCTGATAGATATGAAGTTATCTTACCATATATCATGGTCATATGAAGTCTGTGTTTCACATTTGTATCATTGACAGCAGTTGGCTGGAATGCAGCAATTCCCCTTTCAACAATTAACTCATATCTTTTGAACGGGGATGCCTGGGCTCAATGTCAAAGGGCCTAAGGGTTCGTTACCACCTCGGTAACGATACGTATAAGTTTCAGCTTTATAATTGAAAACAAAAAAAGTGATGAAGACAGGCAATTTCATTTTCATACATATAAAATTTACAAGTCAATATTATTTGGTATATAAGGTAAAAAGAAAGCTTGAAATTGCTAAATTGGTAATTTAGCGGAGGTGAGGAACAGAGAGTAAAGTTCCTCATCCGCCATAGAAAAGGGAGGATCCTCCGGCCAGACGGGTGCTATGTCTGGCGGGCAGCTGCCCCGACTGTTGTAGTCGGGTTCTTGTATATATACTCAACGATAGAGTGAATTTCTATAGCGCAATGTAGGATAGTAAGATGCGTCCTATGTGGCTCGATAAATGTCGCTATGTATCGCTACGTAGTTGTGTCGATGCGTTGATGCGTCAGTTGTGGCGAGAGATGTCGCTACGGTAATTTATTAATTATAATTGGTGTTAATTTAAGTAGATAGTCCCAATTTATAGGTAATGTACAACTTTTAATAAAGAAAAATAGGTATATTTCATTTTTTTAACTAATTCTGAATCGTATTTTTGAAAAAGAAGCGGTAGGGTAAAACAGGGGTAACTTTATTAATCGATACCTATAGCATTCAGGTCGAAATTAAACCTACAGATTGATGATTTCACCTCAATACAATGTCATCAAAGTATGAAATTTTCATCAACAAATATCTGTTGAACGGGGACGCCCGGGGTCAAGGTGAAAGGTCCTAAGGGTTCGTTACCACCCCAGTAACGATATGTATAAGTTTCAGCTTTACAACTCAAAACACAAAAAAGTTATGATGAAAAGAAAATCCATTTTCATACATTTGAAATTTACAAGTCCATATTATATGGTGTAGAAGGTAAAAATAAAGCTTGAAATTGCTAAATTATACAATGATATGACTGTTTTGACTAAACTGTATACTTAAAACTATGAAATAACATATTTAATTTTTCTAAAATCCTATGAAAGGGAGGCTCCAATTTCAGCCCACTGTGATGGCGCAGCGGTACGTTTAGTAGTATGTGGTACCCAGAGATAAATAACAATTGTGGTATCCTGTGCCGCGCCGCCTGTATTGCCATGTAAGACTCCTCATTTAATAATTTTTTTTACATTTTATTAGGGGTATTTTTTTAAATTATAATCTAAGATTGATAACAAACATAATATAATCTCGATACCTAATAACACCCTCTCAGATCCGATGGGGTTTTTAATACATATTGTATATCGACAAAAATAAAGATTTACAACTATACATTAGCTGAAGAGATACGCCAAGCATAAGAGAATCCAGAAAGATAGCTACATACGAAGAGACATTAAAATTACACATTTTGTTAAATTAGGAAAGACGACGTTTCTATCGCATGGTACGGACGGGGGCAAGGCGAAAAAAGTGTAAGAATTTTCCGTCAAGAATTGGTTCAACCGAGTGTTCCAAGACACTCACGCATTTTTTTAATGTAACGGGATAAATAAATTATTTTTCAGCATCTAAGCCCTCACGCAAGCATCCTATTGGACCGCCATATACAATACATGTCGAGAAATGCAATAGTGAGTCGATTTTAAAAACCAAATAAATACGTTAATTACCTACCAAGATAGATTAAAATGGATCAGACCAGTAATTCTATCGGGAAAGCACAAAAATAAACAAAAAACTATATTGCATTATATGAATATAGTAAATTGGAAATGTGTATCGCTCCTTAGAGATGTCTTCATCTGATAACATGAGAAGTATATCATTATCTTAATCTGTGTCACACACACACACACATACACACCGAGCACTTCAATAATTCTGGAAATTATTTAACTATATAACCGTAAAGACAATTTTTATGCTTAATGAAACCATATCACAATGCGGTTTTCATATCAAAATAAATACAAAATCAATCCGTTATTAATCTAAGAAAATCATTTGAGATTATATTTTAGACTTAAATTAATTTTTTTTTATTAAATTCTCAGCCTATTAGGATACCAAATTAAAAGTGTCATTATTATTTTTTAAATCCTAGGCTCTGCTGCTTTGGTTTATATTATTTGCGTGGAAACTCAAATTTTTTTCTAAAATAAAATTAGCCAGAGTTATAATATCAGCTATCTGCCAATGAAAGTTCTCTCAAAATCGCTCCAAACGTTTCGTAGATGAACCGTAACAAACGTATAGACAAATGGTTTGAATTTAGTACAAGAAATTTGTCAACAAAAACACGGAGGTTACTTAATTCGAATGTATATTTCTTTTTTAATGAATGTTCAGCCATAACTTCTTTGTTTATTAACCGATTTGGATGATTATTTTTTGTTTGATAGGAGACATATCTCTAGAATGGTCCCATTTTGATTTCATTGGCATTGGACTTTCAACTTGTAAGATACACCAGGTAACTCTTTAAAATGGTTGAACTTGATTTTCTTTTTTGTTAAAAATTGTTTTGTTCTAAGTGGGTTAAAAAAGATGTTATTTTGATACGATAAAGGGACATTTCGAATTTATTACTTGTGTAATATTAGTTGAGATTTAAAATATGTGTGAGAGTTTATAACCACCTTATCTACTGCATATCAATTACTTTTTATTAACATACATATTTGTAACTTTAATCCCATTCAAAATGTATCTGAAAACAAGACTAAAAAGTGTTGTTTTTCTACGGAGCGACTAGCTTTGTGGAATGTGGTATGTTCGTTGAATAGTATAGTACAATTAAGTCTAGCATATTATTATAAATATACCTGTGGTGCCTCGATCTCCATTATGTTCTACTGGCCTGGCCGTTTAAAAACAACAAATATACAATGTTTCATTAAAGAATATGTCATTCTGTTTCTTTAGGTTTAGAGAGACCTGTCTAATTGTGCACAAGCCAACGTGGTCAATTTAAGTTGATTCATTCCATACCACGAAACTATTATGTTCAATTTAAAATTATGTAAGTTACGTAAATTAAAACAGTGATATACATGCCTTTTTATTTATTTATGAAATCACCATAACAGATGGTAGATCATCAAGGTACACTTCGACCTATACGATCTCCAAACAAACTCCAAATCGACATTTGCAGTTTTCTTAGGACATTTATTTTATAAACCCTTTCATAAATCAGGCAGCAATTTTGAACACCGACAATTAAGAGAAAACGCAGGTGGCTTTTAGTCCATAATAGCAATACTGCAAATATTATATTTTTCCGGTCGTGCATGCTTTCATCTTTAGGACGATCGGCCAAGTACCAACTTAAGGCATTGGGGCATTCGAGTGGCGTGCGAAAAGACTCAATGGCAACGATTCGCTAGTTGAGGCAAGGCTGCAGAGAGTTCAACATCGACGTACAGTTGCCAGTTTATCGATTTTTTACCGGATACATTTCAACGAGGGTGCGTTGGAATTACACAATTTAATTACCCCATCCCCCTCCCACCATCGGACGACAAGTGACACGGCGAAACAATCGATTTATGGTTGATATTCCACAATTGCGCAAGAAGTGTTTTCTAGCACATTTATCATGCGAACTCTTTACCAGATTTTGTTTTTCTCGATAATTATAACCTGGGTATCTTCAGGTCTCGAGTGAATAGGCAATTGCCTTCTAGGCAAGCGTGCTCCATGGCTGACCACATAATTACTTACGATGAGGCGAGGTAGTGGTCAAACGCAAGCATAGGCTATGTACATAGAGAGTACAGACAACCATGTCCCGGTGTTTTAGTTTTTCCATAAATTACATGTTATAAGAACAAGGAATGTTACATTATAAAAATTGCCCAGTTATACCGACTCTCCATCGACCGACATTCAGCAAACAACTTTTATGTATATTAAAAATAAAATAATAATATACAGGTATAGCGAAAGTCCTTTTTATAGTACTTTCTCTATTAAAAAATATTAAAATCTGTTGGTTTCTCAGAAGGAAATAGGGTAATACGAAAGTGCAGTTGTTTCTCTCGCGTTATATTCGGCTATTCGGGCATAGCGCGACGTTTATAGATTTCTGTTAAAACCATAGATTTAGTATAGTACAGATCGGTAACTCGAAAAAGAAAGAGCATAGTAGCATTCGCTTGTGTCAGAATGAAATAGGCATTACGAGACCATTTTCGCATGAGCTATCGGCCTATATGAAACAAACAAATTTTTGCGAAATCATACCATGCTGCCTATATTCCCCGAAGGGTTAGGTTAGTTCGCCGAGTATGTTTTTAGGTCCTATGTAATAGAGGGCGAGCCTATTGCCTTTAATCGGGCATGAAGCCAAACTCCGAGCTGCTACTGAGAATTTCATAGGAAAAACCCAATAACACTTTGCTCGACCTGGGAATCGAACCTCGATCATAGCAGTCGCGCTTAAGACCACTAGGCTAACGAGGCAGTTAAAGTTTTAAAGTGCAATTTAATGTATAGTAGACGTGTTTACTTATGGTTACATGTACTGCACTTGGATATAACTCGTATAACAAAGAATTTAAAAAATAATACACATATTATACTCCGGTTTGGTCTTCTTATTCAACTTATTGCCAATCTATGATACTATACTTCATCTATGGGGTATAAATCTACACTATTAGAATAAAGCGGAAAAGTTTGTTTGATAGTTTGTTTAAATACACTAATCTCTGGAACTACCGGTCGGATTAGAAAATTATTTTTGTATGTGATAGCTAGACTCACGAGGAATAGTACTAATATTAGGTTACAACTCTTAGTTAGCCTTAAATCCTGATTTTTGTTACGTAAGTCGGAAGTCGAGGCCCTCCCGAACTACTTTATACGCGTGCGCTGACGTAGTCGTTAACGATACAGAGATACATTGTTCTACAAAAATATTGGCTATTAGTATATCATAAAAAAAGTCGGCGACAGCATAGGGCTATCTCTTATATATAAGCCACAATAAGGTACTTGTGACAAAGATTTGTTTAAAATGAAAAATATATTTATAAGCATTATTTTTGACATGGCATATTAATAATCCTAAAATGATATAGGAAGTAACTTATGCTACTTTTATTTTAGAAAAAGAATTAGGGTTCCGCACAAATAAATAAAACTGGTCATGGTGAATCAATTCAGGCGCTTAAATGGCTTATGCTGAATAAACCATAAGAGATATAGCAAATTAATGTATGACAACTATAGGAATTAAAAATACCTACAAAAAAGTCCAGGAGAATATAGATCTATCTTCTAAGGAACACCCACAATAAGCATTCACAAAGATTCGCGCGGGCATTCTGTAGTCCACGTAACGTAAATAAAACGATACGACCTTACAAAAAGTTTTATTATGAATACTGTCTTGCTTGACTACCATATAAATTAGACTATGCTGTAAGTACATTAGTTGAAGAGTCACGACTTGATCGTGTCCGGTGACTCGGTCGTGGAATCCTTTGCGTTCAGCGCGTCTATTTGTTCTGCCGTGCAATATTCTGAAAGAGAACGTTTAATTATACTCTTCTAGGAGTTGTAATGTATTCTTCTTTTTACTTTAATGACGAATAAGATCTAAAGGTAATAATCTAGTAGTACACCTTCAATAATCCAGTCCTATCTCACTTTTACATGAGAAGTATAAAACAGGCATGCGATTCACTTGATATTAAGTGGTCATAGTAGCCTGTGTTAGTCCATAGGCAATTGGCTATATTTTATATCAAAACAGACCGCATTACATTAATTATCGAACGCAGAACGGGAGATTAATTTGTAGCAATTTTTGTCTAGTCTAATAGAATATATAAAATACTAGATGCGCCCTTGACTCCGGATGCGTTTATTACGCAGTAATTTATGTCTCAAAATTTTATTCTTACTCAATTATTCGGATTTTTTTACAGCCTATCAATTGCGAAATTACTTAAACTTCTTATGTACAATTTTTTATTAAAATCGGTTTAGCCGTTTTTGAGTTAAATCCAGACATATAGAAAAGTTTTAAATGTCAAATTTGAGCTCAGTGGCCTATAAAATACCGATCTAGCACAAAACTTAGAAAAGATAAATGCACAGACCATGTATGCATATATATGCACATATTACATAATATAAATCACCGTGATTAAATTTATTTAATTAACTCTATTATAACATTTGCGCATACGCTTTAGACCTATTAGCCGATGTTTAGTAATCTTCTTTTTCTTCTTCTTCTACCTAACTTGGCAACCGGTCCTCTTTAATGAAGACCATTACTGCCATTATCGAGTGAATTATAATGTCACGTGTTATGACGATTCAGTATCCTAACAACACGGTGGTTCCCTTGTTAGAACTTTCTAGGATGATTTTGTGGGACCTCTGAATGAATGCTTTCAGCTTATATTTATAATCCACTTCAATTAAGCACAAAAACCTAACTATATCAAGCAAAACGCCACAACATTACATAATATAGGGTCAAAAACCTAAGTTATGAATTAAAAATAAAAACCACAACATGTCATTTCAAGATCCCGCCAAAAACTCCCGATTAGTAATCTATATCTACACATTGTAGTCTTCTTCTTCTGGTTCTGGCGCCGCTGAAGCATTTGCCAGTGTCATTGAGTTATCTACACATCTGATCTCAGTTTATTCTCTATTCTAAAACTATTGAAAAAATGAGATGAGCATGATATTTACGTATTTTGCTCGATTCCCATCCGATGTACTCTCCAGTTCTCTGGTTCTCAGCCTTGAGCCACTCGTGCAGCGGTCGGAAGTACTCCAGTAGGCCGTCCGCCTTCATTTTCCGCTGTCCCGTTAACGCTTCCATCGCATCAGGCCAGGGTTTCGATGATCCCATCTTCAGCATGTTTCTGAGGAAGTACATTATCTCGGTGTTTATTTTTTTATAATACAAAATAATACACTAGATGTGAGGTTCAAATGAAAACGAGAGAATGTCAATGCCGCAATTTTCTTACAAATTGATTTCTGCCTTAAGCCAAAAGTATACAAACATCATAGTTTAACTTTACCGCTAACTCTTTACTAAGGAACTAATTTAAAATTAGTGCGTTTTTTATTCGCACAGAGTAAAATGACATTTCATGTGTTGTTGCTAGTTTATTGTGTTTATTTAAATAGTGATACATCAATCGGAACTAATCGTGAAACTGTACGACTTAATAAACCTATTGATAAGTTTAAAAAAAAAACATTGAACCCCAAATGTGAATGCCGAATTAGGGGGACAAAATCGCATCTCTGGTGAGCCAACAATGATTTTTTTATTTGTTCGCTATATATGTATTTTATAGTTTCTTGAATTATGCAATGATAATATAGTAAATTACCGGAATCCTACAAATATAATAAATGTGAAAGGGTGTATATTTGCATGTTTGTTACTCAATCACGCGAAAGCAGCTCAACGCATTTGAATGAAATTTAGCAAACAGATATTCTATGACCAGGAATAACAAATATGGTACTTTTTATGTCGGTAAAAGTCATAGTTTAACTAGTGTTGTCCTACAAATATAATAAATGGTTAGTTTGTATGTTTGTTACTAAATTACGCAAAAACGACTCAACGGATTTAAATGCATTTTAGTATATAGATAGTCTATAACCTAGAATAACACATAAGGTACTTTTTATCCTGGTAAAATCATAACTTAAACACTATTATCCTACAAATATAATACCCATCTATGATTTTTTTTGCTTTGTCGTGATTAAAATCAGCATGTGCATATGCAGTAATATAGTGAAGTGGTAGAGATCGTGTTCGCCGTACGCAAAGTGACAAACCCATTTATGATTTTCTTTTGGTTTGTCGTGTTCCGAGAGCAATCTGTGTATATCCAATAACACGCAGACGACGTTGAATAACAATACGACAATTTTAAACAAAAAAAAAACCATAGATGGGTTTGATTTTGACGGAGAATAACCATCGTCTTTTTAAAGCGTTGTAATATTAAATATTCTTTCCACGTGACATTGGCATAATCATGTATAAACAAACACACGTCACCGTTTATTAAAAAGAAAACTCACGACAAGGCATTTCCTGCAGCAACACTCTCGTAAATATCGCAGTCAACGAGTTTCTTTGTTAGATCCTCGGGTATATATTCACCGGCCAACTGACAAAGCGCTCGATGGAACTGGAACTGTATTATGAACGAAACGTAATATCTGAAATAATATAAACGAACAGCTTATCAGACAAACAGCTTTTGTGGCGTGCTCGGACATTGCATCGATCGATGTGCTATCGAATACCATAAAAAAATCAGAACATGACAGAAGAACTGGTATAGTTTATTTGCCATCGTACTTACGTTAATAATATGTTGCTAAAAACATATCAATGGGTTCTGAGTACGAGGTAAACTAGGAATTTTTATTCCATTTGGTCTACAGAATAGGATTCAGTCTAAAAACTTCATTATAATGAAGAGCTTTAAAGAAACAGCGATATTGCGTTAGTAAACAAAAACATACATACGGTAAATCCTGAAGAAAAATAAACAACGAAATTGTTAGAGCGAGATGATGGAGCTCTCTTCAACTGGAGACCGGATCATGATCAGAAATTCTATCAATTTGACTTCTCTTCAAAGCATTACCTCTTAGTATATCATCATCCAGTTAAAATTTCTACTAACCTGGCATATTCAACATTAGCAGACACATGATACTTCGCCGCGGCATCGAAATCCTCTTCAGTTCTATTCAAAGGAGGCTCCAAGCCTTGGAGTTCCTCCCTCAGTTTCCAATAATGACAATTGTAATCCTCAGGTGATGTCGTCTTACGGAACACGCCATATCGGAACAAATCCAACGTGTAAGCGAACGGTAGGAATACAATCTTATCGATACCCTGCAAACATTTTTTAAAAAGTATAAGTTAGTTGGCAGAACTTATCTTCTCCTTTTTCTTACTCCCCAAATAAGAAGGGTGTACACAACAGGTGTTGGAAATTTAATTGTAAATATTAGCAGTCGAAGTCATGCGCTTTGCGTTGTTTTGCGTTTGTTCATAATTTTTCTCATAAAAGGTAGTTAAAAGGTAGGACTAAAAATTTTTATTTTTATTTTCACTCTATAGTTTCATATAATAGTTTTGTAAATCCACCGCGACGCGTGGGTCGTAATAAAACCCTTTTGTAATTTTGAGTGTTTCTTGGAGATTCTTTTAGATAGTAATCCACGTAACGGTGATATTGATATATAGTTAAGAAGAAGATAAATGTGTGTTGCGTGATTGTTTGTTGTACTCTTGTTGCCGTTGGAAGTGACGAGTAAGGTGCTCCAGCCCTCCTGGTTAGACCTATACACCCACTTACATACAGATACACTGTACATACACCACTTTACATGGCCTAACGTTTACGGGGGTCGTAGCTAGGAAACTTGAGGTAAGCTTTGGCATTTTGAAAAGGCAGTGCGCTGAGTATCATAGCTTCACTAGAGGTTAACCACGACTCACAAACAGGTTATCTTTTAAGGGCCCAGCATAAGGTTTGCGTTTTGCTGGTCGTGGTTATCTTGAACAACAGGTTTTTCTTTTGCTTTTAAACGCGTATCATTCTTCACGCAATCAATTCATACCTTCTTAGGTATTCCTCTACTTCTTCCCTGCAACATTCGCATATTTGCCACATGTATACTTCTTTCATCCGTTTCTTTCGTTGCCCAGCACTCAGATTCATACATCACGACAGGTAAGACCATTAAGGCTTTATACACCATTTCCTTAACTTTAAAGTTTAAACAACACAAAATATTTGTTTATAACAACAAAAACAATTATCAAGAGCCACAAACCATTTTATAAAGTTGATTAATTTCCGTCTGCTCATCTTCAGCTTCTCCGTCAGAAAGACCGACGCGACGTAAGTGTTTTGGAGACGACACTGACAAAGCTATCGTATCTCCTACAGCTTCATGAAAACCTGTTAATATCGAAAAATCTATTTAATTACCAAAATAATGCAAAATTTAATTTAAAAAAAAACCACAAGGAATATGTAGAAGATGTCACGATGATAATTCCCTTAAATTATTTGAAATACCAAAAAAAAGTTATAATTATATTGTGGTATGGTATGAAATAAGGCGCAATGCGAGCGTACATGAACACGAACCATATCGAATAATGAACTTAAATTTTGAGATAGATATGAAATTTAGTTGAAGATAAGTAATCTGTGTATTAAAAAAAATGCAACACAGATAATAGAATTTAACAAAGCTGTTCACCAATTATGTTCATATACCTACCTAGGTATTAATGGTGAACGAGAAGCACACATATAGAAAAGTCTTGTCACATTGTATTATAAAGTTTGACACGCAAATATAATGTGCGATAAGAACATATCACAAACATTATGTATGACCCATCGAGCGGCACTTCTCAAATATTTAAAAAGTCACCTGGGTTTGCACCCTCACGGAAAACGAAAGGCTGGTTTCTGTACTGCAAATAATATTGGATATGTCCCATTTCATGATGCACCGTCCTAAATTGCTCCTTGTTCACCACCGTACACATTTTGATCCTGGTTCAAAAGAGAAAAATTTACCTGGATTAGCTCCATCGCGGAATACAGTAGGCTGGTGTTTGTACTGGAGGAAATACTGAATGTGTCCCATTTCGTGATGCGTTGTTTGGAAGTATTCATAATCTACTGTCGTACACTGTTTGATCCTTTAAATCCAGACATGTGGGGTTATAATTTGGTTATAAATCTTCTTTAAAAGTAGGTATATCTGATTAAGCTAAACATTTTTTATAAAGCTTAATTTATAAACATCGCTTTTAATATACCTACTTTATTTTCCTTATCAACTACAGAGTGAAGTTGTTTTGAAAATTAACTTTAATAAGTGACATTTGTCAGGTGACCAAATGGTTAACTCCGTAAGTGCTAGCATATTCCGTATAACAGATTATGAGAGACAAGCTGTAACTGAGTAAACTAAGGCCAAAACTTCATGAACTAACTTCAGTACAAGAATACAGTACTACCCACTCGGTCATCAAAATCCTATTACCTAAAATCTTCTCCATCAAAGAAGTCCCAGGCGGAAGCGTGACACACGATCTCCCTGTCCGTTGGTTTCTCAATGATAGAATTCTCCCAGAACTTTTCAGGCATAGCGGTCAGGTTCAAAGACCTGAAGAACTCGTCCGACATTTGGAACATCTTTAATGGTGTGTAATTCAGTTCCTTCATCGCTTCTGTGACATCAATCTCCTTTTTGTCAGGGTATGGCCGGGTGAACGATTCAATATTGGTCCACGTTTGAGCCCACATATTTCCTGTAAGTATAATATAACCGTGTTTGTAAAGTCTTCTTGAATTAGATAAAATAAAAATTATCGAATGCGTAATCTAAAAAAAAAAACATTTTAATAATTAATCATCGGCAAAAAATTGGTTTGCATACATGTTTCAAAAGAAAATTTAAGGACAGTGTCACGTATTCATATTCTTCATCTTTAGTAAAATTACCAATATTTGAAATATGAAACCAAAAGGGTTGTGTTATCTCTGTGTCAATTTATTGTCGAGATTTACGGAGTTCAAAAGCTTACAAAGTATAACCATAATTTAAGACAATATTGGATAGAAGCTGTGTGCAACCCATAGGTACTTATTAAGTATTAATGCTCCGAAATTCAAAAATGGAAAAATATTGGAGAATATTTATTCTTACCCAATAGATGTGCTGGTATAGGACCCTTCGCAGAAACGACTTGATCTCCGTATTTATCCCTCAACCGTTTTCTCACGTAAGCGTGCAACTGCTGATAAAGAGGTTTTACATCGGACCACAGTTTCGCCAGTTGCTCCTCGAAGTCGGGAACCTCGTACTCAGACTGCCACCACTCTGCTACATCCTTGAAGTCTGAAAGTTTTTAAATACATTGAGTTATCAGTATTAGTAATTAAAAGAAGCGAATCTTTAAAAATACCCTTCTAGAAACTTCTTTTAAATCTAGTATAAATAAGCTTTTGAATTGTGAAACGAAAAGCAGTAACATTAGGAAATGAGTTTTCGGAAAATTTATTACCCTTTTGAGAATACATATGACGTTAAAACTTCAAAAAGTAATGTTTATTATACATTAAATTATATTTTACATCAAGGTATTAAGTTAACTATAATATATTATTTTCCTTATCATAAGTAAATATTTTAATATTTATTGTATTAATGAACTATTAGTAGGTACCTACTACATACATTTACCAATGTATAATCCGTTTGAGAAGATAATTAAACTAGAGCTTATAGCGAGAATAAACATGTTAGTGTCGATATAACAATGTAAATTTAATTTGGAATGCACTACACTCTAAAGATTATTTTATTTTATACTATTTATAATATATATTACAGCAATTTGCATACTCAATAAACGACAAAAATAATCAATAAGCGATCAATTGATACTGCGAATCCTATCTCGACCAGTACCATTGAACTCCCCAAAATATTGACATTGTCACTCAACGAAAAGTGACAGGAGGTGATGTAGATAATACTCATTGTTTAGGTTCATGAATACTGCAAATGTCAAACAAAAAATAATATATGATCGCTGGTTGAATTTCGACCTTAGGGCGATTGCTAGTAATAATAAATAAGTATCATTATACTATAAGCTAGCTGGTACCCGCTACTTCATTTATTTACGTAAAATAATTTTATCATTACTGCTTAGCCCCTACAGTAAAACGTTATATTATATTGCTTTCCCAGGTATAAACTTATACATAAATTTGAAAATTACATTCGAAGTCTTTCTGTAGGGCGGACACACACGAAAAATTTATGATATTACAGCGCTCAGGTAGAATACAAAATCAAAATGTCATCGATCAGGCACACGCGTGATTCGTGCTTCCGGATATTAAAAAAAAAATGCTTATTGTCAAAGACCCTTAGAGGGTAGACGTATGCTATAGCTAACAGTTTTGTAGGTATTTTTAAGATCTACAGTAAATATTTAGTACATTAATTTTTCTATATCTCTTATGGATTACTCAACGTAAGCGATTTAAGCACCCGAATTGAATCACCATGACCAGTTTTTTTATTTGTGTGGAACCCTAATTTTATTTCTAAAATCAAAGTAGACTGAGTGACTCTTTATAATATCAGCTATCTGTCAAAATCAGTTGAAACATTTCGGAGATTAACCGGAACAAAAAGACAGACAAAAATAATAAAAAAATATTTTTTTGTTACTTATGTATCGTGTATACTTTTGCATGCATTTATAATTAAGTTTCAGTTATTTTTATAGATACATACGAGAAACCGCCTGCGACTTTGTACGCGTTAATTACAAACTTTTAAAATTACAAAAAAATATAACGATAAAGAATCTATGCTACTCAGGGAAAACATAACTTTCTATCAGTCAAAAATTTCTAGAATCGAACCAGTAGTTCTAGAGATTACCTCCCACAAACTCGCTAACTTTACCTCTTTATAATATATATTTATACAAGTATAAATAGATTATAATTATCGTGAACCAAATTTGTACAATATATTATTGTTTGATAAACGACTGAATGACGTCAATTCTCCGTAAACCTTATTAAATAGCGTCCCGTGATGACAAAGCCGCTTTGACAGTTTATACACGGTAATTGTATTGTTATTTAAGTCACCTCTAATGCGGTCGTACAGACAATATGTCATTCTAAACAAATTGAATGCCATTAAAATATGTATGTATAAAAACAAACATTTGATTACCTTCACTGGAACATTAATTTACTTTAGATAATTGTTTCTTACTGTACGGTACTCAAGACTTAAAGAATTGGTTTTAATCGAAAATTTATTTTTGATAAGGTTTTACAATTACGTTTTGATTACCTAAATCACTGGATCGTACATAACAATTTTTACAAATTAAACGCATAGATAATAGTGTTGTTTAATAAAATCGCGAAATATCTATCTATATACAATTAACAAAATTAAAGTGTCTGTTTGTAATGTCAAAATAACAGTTTAAAAAAATGCATATATATGTATGTACATATATACAGTACTGAAACCAAAACACCATTTTTTTTTTTGTCTGGCTTTGTGTTTGTTCCCGCTAATCTCCGAAACGGTTAGACCTATTTTGACGGAACTTTCACTGGCAGATAGCTGGTATTATAAGCAGTAACTTATGCTACTTTGATTTTGGAGAATCAATTAGGTTTACACGCAAATAAAAAAACTGGTAATGATGAATCAATTCGAGCGCTTAAATGGCTTACGCTGAGTAAACCATAAGATATATTTCAGATTAATATACTACATAATTGTAACCATTAAAACGACCTACAAAAAGTTAGTGAGAGTATATGTCTATCTTCAAAGGAACACCCACAATAAGCATTTTTGTCTTTAAAATAACCGGGAGCGGGAGAGCAAGATTCACGCGTGTGCCGGATCGACGGCAATTTGTAGTCCACGTAAGCGAAGCCGCGGGCACAGCTAGTGTATAATAAGTTAGATAGTTTTGTGAATAGGTATTTCATCACAAATCATTTACAATATTACCACCAACTTTAGATTTTTTTACCAGTAAGAAAAGGATTTTACCATTTATAAAATCATCATCGTTGGTCGGCGATGGTTACAATTAATTTTTCACCGTTCAAGACAATACCAAATAATCTATTTACCATTTAATTTGGCAGCTTCGTTATACAATGCGATGTACTCAGTGAAGTTGTGTTTTGCCCTAGCACCAGCTACCTTGTGCCATTCCACCCAAATGTGTTTCAGTTCTTCCGGATCTTGACTCGTGGCAAATATTTCTGTTATATCTGCAATTTTCAAAATGAAAAACGATTTAATTTGAAATTTTTAATTATTAGTTATTGGCGATAAGAAAGTGTTTTATTAGTTTGAAAGATTGGTTTGTAGATGGATAGAAAGATTAAGCAACGAAATCAGACCATCAAAAAATTTATTTTTATTGGGGCGGACTAAAAACCAGCGCTGTGTGATAATGTCACGTCACATAACAGCAGCCGAGTCTGTCCCGTCACCGAAATGTGAAAGCTTATACAAAATTTGTTATGTAAATTACCATTTTTTTCCAGTAAATGTAATTTTTTTCTATTCGAAAATACAGTTGATATCTACAACACTTATGGTCGGAATCAAAATTTGTAGACCTTTGATATTTTAAAGCAATTGTGTCAGTTTCTGTTTTATTATAAATAATACGAAAATTCTGATTCTGATATTGTATTAGCTCGCTGTGGACTTATAAGTTGAATGGCCTTTAGTCAGTAGTGAAAAGCAAGTGAAGATACTAGTAAACTCACCAGGCTCCAAAGCCAAATCACATTTACTGGAATTCTTATACGAGCAAATTTTCGCTGTGGCATAATTCGCCTCCATCCCAGAAACAGCCTGCATCATACTCTTATATTTGTCATCAGGTAGCGCAGACACTCCCAGCTGACTATATTTCTTGAACATTCTTCTTAACGTAAAATCTTGGTAGTCTTGCCATTTGTACATCTTCGTCTCCTCCCACGCCACCTTCTCTTGTTTAGACAGGTCAAGGCGGACTTGGATCTGAGAATAGAAAATGTGTACTATAAGTACGAATAAATTATATTCTAGGTTGCAATAAATGAAAACCAACATAGTTGATGTGTAAATTCATAATGCGTCTTAATATAATTCAAAGGTTTAGTACGCTGGAATAGAAGTAAATCTTACTGAAGAAAGTAAAAAAAATAAAGTAGAGATAAGTTTTTTATGTAGTAGCACGGGACTGTGAATCTGTGACAGCATTGTACCTCATGGTAAACACAGTACAATCCAGAAACAACGGCAGAAAACTCTCCATTATCAAGCGCAGTATGCCATATAGAATTCTTTTGCAAATGTATGCTACAGTTCTTGTTAAATCTGTTATTTCGTATGGTCTAACCAGCTATGGAAGCACTTTTAAAACATACTTCGATAAGATAAATAAACTGCAAATTCGTTTTAAAAAAAAAAAATTCCAATCAATATAAAAAAAAAAAAACAAATACTGTGATAATTATATCGGTTTATGGAAATATCGTAAGGTATTTATTACCTGTTCATGTTCGCGCTGAGTATTTGTTACTAATGAAACAATTTGAGAATACCGATATATAAAAATCAGTTAAATATGAAATTAATACACGACAGGCATTAACAAAATCATTAAAAAATACCACGTAAAAATAACTTCTATGGCAGGCATACAATATCTTTCACAATACCTAGCACCATAAATAAAATACCACTCGACGTTAGAGATTCAATAAATAGTAAAAACATTAAATATAAAATTAAATATTACTACGTCAACTCAATTGTATTAACTATTAACTGAACGTTAGACTTAATACAATAAGCAACGCGTTGAATAAAACCTCAGGCCATGGCATGCTAAGACAAACCCCAGAGGTTTAATAGGATGCCATTAAGAAAAGATTGTAAAAAGAGACAGTTACTACGACGGATTTAGCTTAATAGTGGTCGCAACCCAGCCGGATTCAGATCCTTACCACCTCGATTGATTACTAGATATACACCGGATGATCTCGGAACGCAACACGTTTAAGCGTACACTATGGCAGGTGTAACAACTACACTTTAAACGCAATACTGAATACTGAGGAGGATGCAAATTGCAAACCCATAGAATCACCTAAAGCGTAATCAAGACCTCTTCGGCCCCATCAGCCATCCGTTTTATAAGCAATGTGCCAATGGGCAGGGGCCTATTAGCAATTAAATCTAGCAATTCTTAGAGCTTTATCTGTGACTGATTTGATCATGCAAAGAAACCCCGAACACAGCCCTTTCCATTGTCCTTTGAATGACTTTCAGGCCTAATAATGAACTTACAAGCCTGTCTTCATTGGTCTTCGTGATATTCGACGTATAATTCCACTCCGCCAAGCTAGCTCTGTTTTTCCTTAAACCCATTGCCTTGTCTAGCTGCAATATGTACTCCCTGCCTTCGTGTTCCAGTGCCTCCAAATCAGGGTCCCGGCCTTGCGTGGCTACCACGAAGACAGCAACGATCGCCGCTAGTAGTGCGGCGCCGCCTCCGATTTTTAACATTGTCTAGAAAAAAAATAAACAATTTTAAAACTGCTGATATAATAATTACGTTTTAATACTTCATTACTTTTAGTTGTTTTTATTATGCAAAATGACAAATGACATAACATGCATAATTATTAAGCTTATAATTATTGTAAACAACAAAGTCTGTATATGTTTAATAACATTCTTAAGACTGATTGACAGACAACGCACACCATAAACCGGTTGATCTAGAACCATCTTTCTCAAAGTTGACGATAAAACCCCTTTGTAGGCACTGAAGGTGTTCAAAATTAGGCTATATTAAAGCGATTTAGGGAGGCGCTGACAAATTAAAAAATAGCGAAAAATTTCATTTTCCTGATAAAAAATTTGAGAAGTTCTATGGAATTATAAAAGCTTGTGTTTCTAGCTATATGTAGGTAACTAGTAAAATATGATCATTAATTTAATTATCTATTCCTAACCTGGTTATATTTTATTTATCATAGCCCCAAACCAAAATCGTTGTCTTCTTAGCTCACGTGTCACGATTTTTGGGAGACCCTAGAAACATGTTTTTACGCAAAGTGGGTAGTGGGTCAAATAACTTTGGTGACCTTAAGCCTACAAGCGTGAAAATTTGTACAAGAGAAGCCATTAACGTACTACATACGTATAATATAGTTTTCAGATCAATTTTAGAAAATATAAATTGTGTCGACAACTGTACAGTATAAATTGTTTTACAGTCCTTAGCGTCTCTCAAACTAAATGGTTAAGAAATGGAAATAAAAATGGTTATAGATACTAAAACAAGAGAATTAACAAAGAAATTAAAAAAATATATATTATAAACACAAGATCATTTTTTACAAGATTTCAATTGATTTTGAGGAGTTCCGTGGTGTATCTTCGAATTTGAAAGTCCAATGCCAATAAAATTAAAATGGGACCACCCTTAAGGACCACCCTATCCAACGAAAAATGAATCATCCAAATCGGTTCATAAACAAAGAAATGGTGTTTGTACATCCATAAGAAAATATACCTACATTCGAATTGAATAACCTCCATCTTTTTTTGAAATCGGTTTTAAAATGAAATGCTCTTTGTCAGAAATTGCATCACTTGACAATGACTGGCCGATTTGGCTAATCCTATTTTTATAAATACTAGCGGTCGCCCAATGATCGAAACTCGACCAGCGACTTTTTAATCATAGACTATTTTCTGTGTGACATTTGCAGTATGAACATAAACAATAAATATTATATCACTTGCTGTCACTTTTCATTGAGTGACAACGTCAATATTTTGGGGGTCTAAGTTCAATGGCATTGGTCAGGTTGGGATTCGCAGTATTAATTTATTTAATTTAATATTTTAGTAACAGATAGTATAGATAAATTTTAGCTTTCTGCACTCCTTCTCCATGTAAACTTTAACCATGCCAAATCTCAGTCTTCCGTGCACGCAATACGCTTAAAAAGGGGTATAAAGTTTTTGCTTCACGTATTAATTTATAAATATAATTAAAAGCTCCCCAGAACATTGATAAATTTTGAAAAAACAGATATTGCTCTTATAAATGTTTTTTGTTTTAACTTAAGAGAGTCAGGAACATAACTCATGGTTCGAATGATAGATATACGTAATTCTTATTTTCTTTTGTTCGATAAGGCTTTAGAAATTTTTAAGGAATAAATTCGACATAGGTGGGTTGGGGCTGTGGTCTAGTTATTGACTACTGGAAAGAGCAGAACAACGTCTGCCAGGTCAGCTAGTTGATCATAAATATAAATACGAGACAATTTTTAACAAAAAAGAAAACTAACGAGAGACATTATTTCATAGTTATTTAAATAAAAAATTGTAATATTCAATGATTGCTTTTAAACTAAATTAAAATTACTTACAGTTATTTCGTTCTATCGCTCATCCAAAGGATGCATATTATAAGAAATGGGACGAGACTAGAGATATGAACCGGTGCGAGGTAAAGCTAAAAACCATTTTTTTTAAATACCGATACACCGGTTTCTTATCGGAAACTCGATTTCAAACTAAGTGTATGTCGTTCGTGACTGAACAAACTACTAAATAATCCCCTAACCACCAAACCCAAAATCTCTTTATAAGCTATGTATTAAAATGTAATATACATTATACAAATGGTAAACTAGTTACTATGATTGTTTATCGTAATTTGTGATATAAGTTATGTATAAGTTATTGTTAGAATATTTTATCCTATTAAAATATTGTCACAATTGTCACAAACAACCTCGCCGATTGAATTGTATAATTGTATAAGTTTGCGATCTGTTTTGAACTAATCACTCGGCATTTAATTTCGTTAAATAAAATCGCACTAAAATATTTATCGGTGCCGGCAAATTCTGTGCCTTCAGTGTGTATATTCTCGTCGGCAGGATATGTGCTCTAATCCAGAAGAATCAGACTTCTATATGCCGATGTCAATCAAATACGTTTTATTCATCAAAATGATGACTTGATTGAATAAATTTAATAATAAAACAAAACAGTTACCATTACTTTCCTTAATTTGTTAATTTTTTGTCTTTTAATTAATAAGAAAAGTAAACCTATGTTTAATCAACCCAGCTCTAGTATTTCCAGATGCCGTTATATACGTTTCCCATCTAGGTACCACGATTACGCGATGTATGTTGAATATGCGTTGGATTGTTTCTTTCTTGAATTTGACATTCTAAAAGGGAAGAGCTCTAGCTAGCGCGTCGTTTGATGTAATTTAAAATATCTGTCGTGTTTTCTGTTTATTCTATATAATTAGTCTAACTTAAGAATCTGTAATACATTGTGGTGGTTGACTAAACGTTTCAACTATCTGCTAATTACATTATTTATAAGAATAAGCTAGCTTGACGATAAACCAAAATAAAATCGGTCATTAAAAAGTTATTGCTAAAAAACGGTTCTGATAATTGAAGCCAGTTCACATCACTACATGAGACTATCAGATGTATCTAGCACACTGGTTTTGTTCTGATTTATTATTGTATTGATTAAATTTTTACCATAACTTATGTTTTTTGTTTGTATTGTTTCACATAATATTACTTCAGTATATTTGTAGCACAGATTAGGGAAAAAGGCAGATAGAAACGTCAGAATAAGATAAGGTCGCTATAAATTTTAATATTAGTATGTAATTTTAATATTACTCACACACAGATTCACATATATATATATATATATATATAGGTATTGTTATCCAATCTTCCAGAACAGCTAAACGCAGTACCCACATTTATTTTTCACATCTGCCTTTTTCTCAACTTGTGATTGAAAATTACCAAATTGTACATATGTTTTCCTATTTTACCACATCCCGACAAATTGTATTTCTTTTATTTTATATTTAATACAAAGATTATAAAAGCTTTGGTTTTAACACTAATAAAATAATTATTAATAATTGAAAATATATCAAAATATATCCAAATCGCAGTAAAATCTTACCAATCAAATTACCGTATCACATAGTCAAATAGACATAACAGGCTTATTTTTAACAGACTTCAAATAAAAGGGTTATCAATTCGAATGTATATTTTTAGAATGTTCAGTCATATATTCTTTGTATAATTTTTTTTTTTTTTTCGTTGGCATAACCTCAAGTGTCTTCCATTTTCAATTTAATTAGTATTGAACCTTCCACTTCGAAGACCAACCAGAGAATTCTTGAAAATAATTTAAGTAGGTTTTCTTTTTTGTTAAAAATTGTTTAAAGTTTATTTTGTTTTATTGTACCAAAGTATCACATAAGTACACACATTTTAACTCGTAAAATAATATACCAACGTACATGGGATATATGTTTGAAGAATTTTTATCTAAATGATGATTATAAATCCCTTGCAAAGGTCTATAGAAAAATCTCATGTGATACAAAAGCAGCGATGTGCGACGTACCGGAGCAGAGCCAAGGACGTGCGTCTTAAACGATTAAGAACATTGTATAATTGTATTCTATGATTTTATATATGTAGTTACATTTTTCATTATTACAAGCATGGATTAATGATTAGGTCGAGGCCGCACTGGTATGGCGACGCGAAGAAATAGGTGACCGCGCTGCAGAAGCGATAAGCCAGCGAATCGCGTCTAGTAGATCGTGTATCAATAGGCTACTTGACTTTGAGAAGATCTATCTTTGGCGCAATAAATAAATATTTTGTGTAGTATTTGCCTTGAGACATCAATATTTATCGATTTCAGATGTTAAAAGTGTTTGATGGCCACACACTTTCAATTAAAAAATGTTTTTTTTTTTAACTCTGAAAACGCTGTCAGCGGACATGTTGTGACGTCATAGGACTCTAAGATAATTTCATGTCGGATCTTATACGAGTGAAATTTGTTATGTAGTCTGTGCTGTGACATTAACATTGACTAGAGATCTCGCCAAAAAGATATATGGTACAAAATTATTCAACCTGAACCAGTAATCTCTTGGATCGATAATTGTTCTTTAAGCAGATAAAATTTTATAACAGCGTTTCGGTTACGTTCTGGAAATTTACCAACAAACAAATTTGCTTTCATGGTGGGTAAAGCCCAATCTCGCAATTGTACCGCTTGTGGTATTTAGAGGACACTTACCACATCTTAATGAATTGTACTCGTGGAAATGTTTTTAAGAAACAGATTCAACTTAACTACAATTCTTATAAAGTTGGTATAATAGTGTGCTGGCCTCACCAATGTCCGACGAGGCCATTAAACTATATAAACTTACTGGTTGGTTATATTATGAAACATCGTTAAACCTATGTAACACAACAGGCACAATAGAGCGACATGACCGCTACGACGACAAAGCTCTTAAAACTTAGATTTTTTTTTAAATATGACTTGAAAAGTACCAAGATTTTTACAATTGAACGTTTGCTAAATGTCAAATGTTTGTTTTCGATCCTTATGAATTCACATCAGAGATAATATACACACTAATATGGTTGACAGCGTTTTCGCCTATTTACGAAAAGTAAACTTTTAAAATTAAAGTTTTCTCGGTCCTAAAACTTACGTTAATTTTTTTTTCTCTAATCGGACAATAATTAATAATTTAAGATCTACTTTAAAAAAGTATTTTGTCGTCGTTAATCGTCAAAAAAAAATTATTTAGTGTGGATACTCAGGTTGGCTATAGTGCATTTCATAATGTCCCAAGATATAATTAAATTAAATTAATCATTCATTGAAACACATTCCACTGAAACTTATGCCTCGAGCTTTTAAATGAATATTAAAATTTTTAAAAGAGAACCATGAAAATTTCATGTAAATTACATTCAGTATATATGAACTGCTTGAACCTCTTATCAGTGATCAAAGATACCCTTCCCTTGTAAGTTTATTCATTAAAATTATTGTTCGCTTATCGAAAAGATTGTGATATTAAATAGTCTATAACCAGTAAACTATCAAAACGCTTTTAACGGTACCACATTTGTGAAATTATGATAAGTAGTTTAGAAGACATACGGGAACAGATGAACCATAAATATAGTTTTTTTTTCGATCTGACCTTACTTATTAGACTTATTAGCCTGAGGGGCCCTATCCAAAATCAGAGCCGCTGAGAGCTTTTACAGATTTACCGGGCTTGGGGGCGAGCGCTTAATTCACTCAGCCGCGAAAGCGTGGGCAACTAGCGGACAAGGGTGCCGAGTAGCCGGATCTCGGCTTGGGCTGTTGCCGCAATTGCCAAGAAGTCGCGATCTGACTAATTCCCTATCCGTAAAATTCGAGGTAAACTAACATAGCCATATATACATGTCCCTGCCACCTGGAGGAAGGAAGAACATGTGATATGTATTTAGTAATCTGAAATATGGTCTACACTAACTAGCGTAAAAAAAGGTTCCTTACAGAACCTATGTACCTATGTGGAGTGTACGTATGTATAAACATATTGTATGTAATGAATGATGTGTGTGGGTAGCTAAGTGATTGAAAGTGCAGTGTCACCTGTATCGCGCAGGCGGCTGCCAGACTCAAAGGATTCACACCGAGGAACGAACCTAACTGTATATAATATTTAATCTATGGTAGGTAACCTATCTATAGTTATAAGTTAACTAGCAGAACTCCACGGTTTCACCCTTGTTAAAATTTTGGATAAAATTTGCGTAAAATCCGTTCTTAGTGAGTGTTCACATCGCGATAGTTGCTTTTGGCTAATAGATGTCGCTATTTGTATTATACAAACTATCCATCCATTTTTTACACCCATAGGTATTGAATTTGTAAAAACTATGAAACAAGTTTTTTTACTTTCTAACTGAATTGTTATATACCAATTTTCTAAGATTTATCTTCAAAAATGTCGGATTTTCATAGAAACTTTCATTCCCCTTTTCACCACTTTAGGGGTTAAATTTCCAAAAATCCTTCCTTGGTGCTCATCTACAGTGTAAATGACACACGTATGTAAATTTTCACTGTCCTAGCCGCAGTAGTTTAGGCTCTGCCTTGATGAATCAGTTAGTCAGGACAAATAATTATATACGTATAGATATTTCTCGACATACAACTAGAGGCAATGTCCAGTTGGCGCCTACGGTTCTTAACTTTCATAATATCGAAAATAAAAAATTGCAGTCGGAATGCGAGATGTGGTGTCGATGTCCTGGGAGCGGACGACGCCGTCGCTACACAATTTTTTCTTTTTAGAGATGGCTCTCAATAAAATACGTTATATCGATTGTCGAGACTTACAAAAAGTTAACGAGGTACCGACCGCATCTGGAGGCGTAAAACTTGATATTAACCTTTTTTGTTTTCAATTACAATACCTACACATATTTAAGCAACATTCTAATTTAAATTATAATATCCTTGGTTGTAATGTATGGAGATATCGGTCAGTTATAAAAAAAGAACTATGAAATAGCTTTTAACAATTATTATGTTCAGTAATCTAAGCTCAAAAGACTTTTTGTTTATTTGTTCGTTTGAACGCATAAATCTCTGGAACTACTAGTCGGATTTGATACATGCTTTCTGTGTTTTAAAGCCTCTGTTTTGAGAAACGTTATATGCCTTCTAACATAACACTACAACTCTTAGAAACAAAGAAATCACCATACAAATTGTAGTTATAAAAGTACACTGTGCGAGAACGAAACAATAACGTACCGTGGACGTTTTCTATCAGTAAATAAAAAATTTTAAAAAATACCACGTATGAATCCGCAGATCATTGCTGGTAATCTTTATAAATAAAAATGATTCGCTGTTCGTTTGTAAATGCATCACTTGCGGCTCGTCCGAAGTGTTTTTTTATTTTTTTATTTTAGTAAGAGTCTGAAGAACGTTTTTATGGAAAGAAAAATTCGAAAAGTTCTACAACGAGATGGAATATTAAAAAAAAAAAAATTGTTATTTTTTGTTGGATATTTTTATGAAATTAAGGTCATAACTTACGATTCTAACGATGGATATGGGCAATTCTTTTTTTCCTTTTCCCATGGGCCTGGAAACTTTTTAGGAAAAAAATCGGATACTGTAGTCGAGTTGCTCAATATTGGAGAATGGGTAGAACAACGTCTATCACGCCAGCTAGTGTGATATCTAAAAGACATTTGATTTAACTAAATATTTTCAATATATTCTTATAATATTGCGTTGTCACAACCAGTTCTAAGGCGATATTACGTAATATTTCTGAGTAATCCCATATTATATTGTGAGTCATTCGATAAGTATTCACCATCACTGATGAACAGGAACTGCTACGACCTCGAACCTAGACCCGGTACATAACCGTTTAAATTATAAAATAACTGAATAATTTTTGCAATAGTACAATTAAAAAACATCGATAAAAAATATTTTATGGAAAATTATTTAAAAAGGTATTTTATTAAACCATCCAAAGTGCCAGGCCCTATGCCTGATGGATATCCCAGTAAAATTCAAAAAAGCGGTGACTACCAAAGTTCGGCAATCCATCACTGGTCGCCACTGTTTTGTATTTAAAAACATTTGTTTTAGAATTGTTTAGTATAAATATTGTTATAAATAAATTTCCAAAAAATATTTTTTATCGATATTTTATATTATACTTATTGCAAAACAATTCACTATTTTATTATTTAAACAGTTAAGTTATGTTCCTGGTCTAGGTTTGAGGTTGTAAGAGTTCCTATTCATCGATGATGGTGAGGATTTATCGTATGACTCATAATATAATAAGATTAATCATAAATATTAACGCAATACCGTCTTAGAACTAATCTCTCGCCATTTGGATACGTATAAGCTGATCCCGAATCACGATAGACCAAAGGAGAGTCGATCCCTACCCCCTTGATTACAGGATAGACACCCCGATTCTGGAACTCCTAAACAACAGCTATTGAGGGTGTTACACCCGAGGTCGTGATGAAGTCAACTTTCAAATCGAAGATGGCACACTTCTTAGGAATGGGCAGCAAATAGGCATAATGCATCGATAAGTGCTTGGCAACAGATTTTGATAGCTCGGGTGATACTTACGTAGTAGCGAGCGAATAATTGAAATTTTGTGACCAAGTTGCATCACGATTTTGCATTCCTTTATCTTTTTACCTGTACCTTTCTCAATCTTTATAGTATCGCGACCCACTAAATAACCGATAAAGTTAAGTAAAAACCTTACGATCCTACGATAACCTGAAGTTTATTAAAGTTATATAAATAGTGAAATAAATACGAAATTTAGAATAAATCAATGAGGTTTGTAAATATTTCCAAAGAATTGACAATATCAATTATTCGGTTTGTGCTCGCGAATCCCATAAATATAGCGGAAAAACATGTAATTATGATTTACTCTAGTATATTATGTTTCGGAATTAGCCAGTATATACATACTGGCACTACTTACTAGGTACTAGCTTCACAACGGTGATTGTTAATAACTTGATACCTAGGCAATTACCGTTACATACCGTCGTATAAAATACAGTAATTTAATCGAACTTGGATAAAAAAGATGCCGTAAGTTTAATTACACGGTTATTAAATACAAACACAAAAAAAAAAACCAATTGCAATTGCATTGCAGAGGACCACGCCCCGCGTCCCGCGCCCCTAGCCAGGCCGCGACATTGACACGAACAGGGAATTGAACCTTGACATTATTGTAATGATTTTACACAAACACATTGCACTATTTGATTATAAAGTATGTTTACAAAGAATGTCGTTTCTTGATCGAGATTTAAAAACAAGTTTTTTTTTATTGTGATGTTAATTAGTTGCTTACCACAATCACGCTTATTTTATTAAGTAATTGTGTAGTCGATAATGATGCTATCACACTAACTGGAAAAAGGGGACCGGCTCTTAAGCAAGGCTGCTGGAAAAACGCGATGGGCCTTGTGGACAGATTTTTAACTTGAAGTTATGTCCTAAATTAATTTGCTATATCTAGGTTTACTCAGCGTAAGCCATTTTAGCGCCTGAATTGATAGACGATGACCAGTTCTTTTTTATTTGTGCAGAACACTAATAATTTTTTTAAATACACACGATGAAAGGTTAAAATAAATAATTAAAAAATAGCACGAATGAATTTGGAAATGTAATAAGAGAAAATAAATAAACTTTAACAAATTAAACCACAATAAGTTAAAATATCAATTTATTCTACTTACAGAGACGACTAGATTTATATTTTTCAAGCCAATTCGCGAAGATGTCTAAATCTGACTTTTTAGACTCGGCATTACAACGTGATACAATTCTATTCAAAGGAGAGAAAAGGCCCAAGTCTGCTCGGTAATTATTAGTAACGAATATATTAACGAACGTGACGTCCGTTCACGTCAGGTATTTGTAGGTGTATATGATTTTTCTTAGACATTACAAACTCTCTACCTAACACAAGACAAAAAAGGTATGGCACAGAGTAATTTGGAGATTTGTCTCTACTTGGGGCAGCCTGACCCGTTGAGTACAGTAACCTACAGTACATCGCAACCAACTAACCTTGTGTTGTGTTCCTGCGCTCCAGAGCTCCTTGTCCTTGAGACAAGGGTTTTCGAGTTCGGCAACGTGCTAGCGATGCCTGTGCTATTACAGGCGTCTATAGGCTACAGTAATCGCTTATCATCAACCAGGCCGTATGCTTATTTGCCACCTTTATAGTATAAAAAAAGAAATTCTTATACCAAGATTAGTTATCGTAAATACAGTTACCAAGCCTTTTCTATGTTATGGTATTAAATTACCACATACTAATTGCAACAGATAACTCAACTAAAACTACGCTTTCATGAAAAGCACTTAAATATTCCAACGAATAATAAGAAATATCAAGGTATCTTTTATAAACAAAGAGCTTGTGACACAGTGGTAGTAAGCCTTGGTATTGACCCGTCGTAGGTTTGATCCCCGCACAGAACAGAATTTTGTGGTATAAAAATAATTATCAGATCTATGTATGGGTATAAAAATATACGTATTTTTGGTCACTATAGTACAAACTATACTTAATTTGATACCGAAGGTCGTTTGTGAATTTTCTCCTAAAAAATTACATTAAAAAAAACAGAGGCAGTCATGAGGACTGCCGACAGAAGTGAAAACTCAATTTTGAAATATCTAAATCAATTATGGTCTGAATTATTGCAGAGCATGTAGGTGACGCTAAATCACAAGATTTTACCCATCCAAAAAATCAAAAACACCTAATATGATACAGTCAAATTTATACAATGTATTACTGTATATATGCGTATACATGTACACAGGCCGCTATAGTACGCGTCACTAGTCTGGCGCAAACACAATACGTCACGAGCATGTCGAGGTCATCGGTGGCGCGAACCGATAAGTTTTCCCTTACCAAAAATCGCTCAACGCAACTAAATAAATTTCACTTAAAAAAAACATAACATTAGTATATCTAAATTACATTTTGATGATCAAGGTCAAGATCCCTTTCAATCAAATTATTTATTGGAATAAATCTACCAACCCTATAACCAACAAGCCAGCAAGGAATATGGATTCCAAAGCAATTATATGTATGAATAAAGATAGATTATTTGCAAATCATTGTTTACCGGATTGCGTACATACATTATCTAAGGTCATGACTTGAGTTGAAAAATGGGCGCTTTGTTCCAAACAATAAATCTATTTTATTTACACAGACACGGAAATCTGAACCGAAAGTATCCAACCTTCTCTCTGAGGACGATATTCGTGTTTATTTATTTTACTTATTTTGAAAAAAAAATACATTTATAAAAATTAATTTTAAACATCTTAAAAGTCTATAAACCTAATTTAACATTGGGAAAAAGAGACTCAGCTATGTGAAGTGTTATTATCACAAAAAGCTGGTTTTCTTTCTGCCACATACATTCTTTAAAAATCAAAATTACGTACGTACAATCAGCAGTTCAGTTCGTCATCTGGTATCATATATATAAACAATTCCACGACATATAACATTACCTTAATTACCTTGTCATTAGTTAAAATGTTTTAGGCTCATATAATTAGGCACAGTAGATTCTAAAGAACGGAATTTAACGAGTAAAAGATACGCCACATTTTAACCAAAATAGCTCGTTTTTTTTATATAACACACTTCGCTGTTTATGAGCTTTCACTACTTTATATAGAGAAACACCATCTCAATCGAAACTTGGTCCGTTTTTTACAACATGTTTTTCTTGGGATTTCACTTCTTTTTGCTATTTATTATTAAATTTCTAAATCAGATACTGTAATTTCATAATATCTATAAGCAGAAAAGGCCTATCATGTTGATTGAGTTTATTGTTTATAATATTTGCCCCTAGGCCCTGTTTATATGAACGCGCGTCAGAGCGCTTTAACTCCTGCGCTTAGACAACAATGAACGGGGACTTCGTGTTCCATAGAACCTCATTTTCAATAAAACGACATTTTTTCAATATCTTTTACAGTTTAGCTGGACTCTTTGGGTTCCGCATCAGTTACTCTAGATCAATGGTCCCCAAATGTTTTGGTATCGTAAACCCCTTACTAATTTTTACTGTATTGGGTAGACCCCACAAAACATTTTTCTTTACAAAATTCCAAAGACAAATGAATATCGTTTGTCTCTAACATCCGTTTTGCTTGAATTATTACCGAATTGAACAAATCTATACAAGTACTTTTAGTATATGTCTTAAAAAGTACCTATAAAAATATTATTTTAAAGTCATCTAATCAGCGATCTCGAAATTCTCTGAATTTAGCTCCATATTTTTGTCAAATTCCATACACATTTACCTTTTAGAAATAACTACTTCTATGTTTAAGTATTATGTAAGTATACTATAACATTTTATTACTATATTTATATATATAACGCTCTTGTGTATAATATTGCTGTCACCTATGGGATGGATCAGTTGGCCGCTCTTGATTCCATTGAGCGCCGAGCTCGTCGACTTGTTAGCGATGAAGCACTGATGACGGCAAAAATGCTCAGTCTAAAGCATCGTCGTAAGGTAGCTTGCCTCTCAGTGTTTTACAGGTAGCACTTTGGAGAGTGTGTACAGGAATTGCATAATTTAATTCTGCCCAATCCGTTCCACCATAGCACAACTAGACGGCGTGAAGGATTCCACCCTTATGTCGTGGAATTTCCCCTGATTCGCACGAAGCGTTATGCTTCGTCGTTCATTATGCGAACGGCAAAGGAGTGGAATTCACTTCCGTTGTCTGTTTTCCCATCCACATATAACTTGGGAGTCTTCAAGCGAAGAGTGGATAGGCATTTAATAGGTAAGCACGATACATCGTCGGCCTCATCTTTACTTACCATCAGGTAAGATCGAGACCAAGCGCATACGTGTATTACATTTAAAAACAAAGAAAGAAAAAAAATCAAAGATTTCGTCACAACTTGCTTAAATGGATTTCACTATTTTTGCCGACCCCCATTTGCTACTCGCGGACATTACTACTTTGAAATGTTGTTTTCGCTGACCTTCTCCAGAGGTCCATATGAATCACTTTGGAGACCTATGCTCTAGATTTTAAATTTTTGTGGACCATTAGAAAATGCTCTTCAGATTGTATAAGGTGGCATTTACATAGTTCTTATAATTTAGCGGGGCTCTTAAGGTTCTAAATCAGGTACTCCAGACCTTCGATTTTTATACGCCATCTGAAAACGCTTATCGGAGTATTAAATAATTTTGCTAAAGCGGTATTTCTAATAGTTTAGCTGGGCACTTGGGTTTCACGTCAGGGTCAGATCTTCGAAAATCAGGATTTTTCATTTTTCCCTTCCTTTATAGGCTAAACGCTAACTAAAATTCAAAATTTGAAGTTTGTAAGACTACTAGAAGTATCTTAGAGTTTTGATGATAGGTGAGAGTGTCAGTGACAAAATTAAAGAACTTTGACCAGCGTTAATTCGTAACTTATAAGATATAATTATTAGGTATAAATAGCCAATTATAGTATGTACTCTTGAGCTCTAAAAATTCAAAGATATTGATTTATATTATACAAAAATAAGTTACAGAGGGATCAAAAGTGCCGTGAGTCGCTTCGAGAAAAGGATGGTACGGCCGTGCTCGACTTGGCGGGCGCACTGCCATGCCCCTAACCCTCTAATAATAATAATAACATAATTAGTAAATCGATAATTATCGAGTACACTGCATGTATTGTTGAGATTCCTAAATATTATTGCGTTCTAATTATGAAATCCTTCTTTCTCCATTTTGTTTCATGTAAATTTGAAGTAGATACATTAAATAGATGGGTAAATGGACAGGGATAATTTATTAATCAGGGTTAGTGATTTTATAATAAAAGTTTTGTAAAACAATTCACAACAACGCATTATTTTATGACTGGTAGTTATCCTAACAGTTAGTATTATTTAAATGTACCTAAGAAATAGTTCACAGAATTTGCATCAGTCATCTGCAATCTACACAGAATTAAGAAAAAAGTTGTCAAACAGAAAGGGCGATAACACTTTTGAATAAGATTGGTATTTATATTTATAAAAAGTTCTCTATGACTTTTATCTTTATCGTACTATGAAGCTGTGGAACCTTCTCTCGGACAGTGTATTCCCTCCTTCTTACGCCTTCTTTAAGCGTAACTTGAAGAGATATTTGTGAAGGCCGGCATGGCAGCGGGGACCGTAGATGGATATAGATCTCTCGGTGGTCACCGTTGTGTTTGTACTGTGATGTGCTTACCATCAGACACAGGTACTGTCAATATGCCGAGATATTAAAAAAAAACTAGTATGCCCGCGACTTTGTTCGTGATAATTTCAATATAAAATTTAATAATAAATACCTTATATCACTCAAGGATTATATAGCTTCCTATAGGTCAAATTATTTCCAAAGTTTTCCAAAAATTTATATTTAATTAACTACATAAGTATATAAAATTTAACTTTTTACGAATTTTCAATAACTGTGTCGTATTAACCGATGATTTATTTACTACTACATTTACTAACATTAAATCCGTTAATTTGAGTTGATCAATATAAAACGGTAAATCTTTATTTGAACTGAATATTAATATCAAACAAAATATTAATGAAGGTTATCTAAAAATGCATAACATCATTCATATAATTTTGAAGATTGCAATAAAAAATAATCATAAACAACACAATCATTATTTCACGTACCTAATTACATACAGCTATAATATTATATAGGATGTGTAAACTGGTGTAAAGTGATATCAAAATATTTGCGTAACGTATTTACAAAATAGGGAATAAACAAATAATTTCGCAGACATAAAAACGAAATAAAATGAACAGATGTTTCTTCAACTGTGGTGATAAAATAATATAATATCCGTTTATGTCATCATTCGTAAACATTCAAAAGTTTTCCCTTTTCTACAATTTAGTCTTAGGTAAAACAGATTATGAGATTACGTTAAAATTCTAAATAAAATACTCACATGTGCTGGTAATTCAACGGTTTAAATGAACCAACAAGTAATAATTAATTTAATAATTACGAGAATATAATTTTTTGAATAGCCGAAACCGATAAACTTTCGGTTGGCTAACTAGAAAATGGAACGGCCAGTCGCCGTGTCCGCCCGGCCGAAGACTGCCGAGCGTGGCGCTTACGCAGCCTCGGAGTCCACCCACACAGATGCACACGATTCGATAAAGTGTATTAGTTTCGATCATAGATCTGATAAGCCAACATTTATAGTAGATGTGTCACCAACAAGTTAATAGAAATATTTTTCCTAAACTTCGGTAGGTAGATGTATATGTTTTTTTCGAATCGAATTAGATCACAGCCAATTTTAGTCATTTCAGTTGAGTCCACCACATACTATTAATAATATACAATAAAACTATACTATTTACAATTAAACTAACTACAACACAAACATAATAAAAAACAATAAAGTCTTCCTTCGATAAAAAATAAAAGATCCTTGAAAAAGTATTCGTAGATGATATGCTTAATTTGTTACTGTACAACAAAACCTTTCTAATTTTACCCGATTATTTAACAAACAAAAACCAAGTAAAAAGATCAACAAGCTATGGAATTTATTATTACATATTGCAATTTGTCAAAAATCGTATACAATTGAGTCAGAAGTAAAGTGATCCGCAGAAGAACTAAAGTCACAGACAAATCCCTAAGAATAGCCAGAATTAAGTTGCAGTGTGCGAGGAACTTACACTCATAGAATAGCTGACCGATGGGTCAAATAATTATTGAGTGTTGCCTACGTACTGGAAGACGCAATGTGACGGAAGGTAGACCGAAAATCTGGTGAGGGTTGCGGAAGCCATTATATACCAGTAGTGCTGGACCGATCGTTGTAGCTATCTTCGGGGAGGCCTATAACCAGCAGTGAATGTCTTTCGGTTGCAATGATAATGATGATACAAATTGTCATATCTGAGTATAAGATCTTTGCCGTTATGTTTACTTGTGTGTGGTGACAGCTTGCAAGCTTGGTTGTCACAACTCGTTCATAATCGCGTACAAAAGTGTGATTAAATTTTAAACATTCACAATGAAAATAAATATAATACTACAATTATCGAAATTTACAGAGAATATTGCTAAAGTTATACAAACACTAGTAAGATAAAAAGTCAAAAAGGCTTATTTATATAAAAAATACCAACGAGAATGTTCCAACTAACATATCAGAAAATATGTCTCAACCTGCGTTTGATCTCGCATAGGATTGTCGTCCAGTTTGTGATCGGTTATATATTATTATAGATTGCAGTGACCACTTTAAGACGGAGAGGACTGCGTACTATTCCACCAAAATCCTATCATAAAACATAGGGCTATTCAATCTTAAACTGGAAAGTAGTTTATAAACTATGTGGTCAAATTCAGAGTTCATTAGAAATAACTCCTGAGAACTTACCTTGAACGTCTCGTATGTAAAAAAATATTATCTCAGAAAATCAACGACGCGCGCCGTTGTCTCTTTCTCTAACCTAGTCAACTACATTAAACTTGAAAAAGAAAGTTCAAGTCTCAGGGCAACAAAACAATATAACATTACACTATGGAGAGCTATAGCGGGCATTTTTATTATAGAAAAGTAGGTGTTTGGAATAAATTTATTAGCCGCATCCTACGATGCCGCGATCGCTGTGTTTGGCGAATTATATGCGAGGGGGTAATCGTTCTCACCTAATTATATTTATAAAAATTTGCACTTCAATAGTTTCCTTTATCTTTTTTTTTTCAAAAATTAAAGTGGCATACGTTTATGGATCCGTCTAATATATTTTATTAATATGTTTACAAAAATTCTTACATTGGCACAAGCTAAATAATACATTGTTACTTAAATTTTGATTACAATGTGCAATTTATTAATAAACATAGCTTGCTTATTTATAAAACGAAGTAACATCTAAAACAATAAATATAAATTAAAAGACATTCAATATAACACACATAAATTGGGCTTGAAATAATGTTGTTAGGTATATCAATACATGTAAATATAGAATATAATATTTTTGCGTAATATATATTTTAGGAAAGACATGAAATATAGTTGGCAACCCTAGCTATCGCCCTACATTTAAAAATCTATTGCTAAGTTTCAAATAATTACTGTATATTTATTCTCGATGTTACCATTCAGAGCGGAACACTGCATGCGAATTATCACAAGCACCGTTGTAAACGACAGTACGTTCCCAAAGCACGTTCACTAGGCTTACAGCTGCGCGACCGCGGCAGTGACTCGGTGACTCATTCGCGGATTACTATTGACTCGAACGGTACAATGCATCCAGCCGAGTGAAAACTTTACAAATACCGCAAAACTTTAAAGTACTCTCAATTATACAGGTCAAACGACGTGAAGACGTTATTAAACACGTAGAACTGGAAATGAGACGGATACTTTTTAACTGACTGCGAAAAAAGAGGGTTATGTTTTTCGAACGTATGTGTGTATGTCTATTTCTTTGGCACGCTCTATGGGCTATATAGACTAAATCGTGTTAATTTTAGAAGTAACATAGGCAATATAATATTTAAGTAAGAGGCCTGAAAAAAAAAAATGTAAAAAAAAAATAGTACAGTGTTTTTGTTGCAGTCGGGTTTTTTGTTTCCTTTTTAATAATTTCGCTTGTTACAATATTAGATTTGAATGTAAAAAGATAAAAATGGTGTCAATTAAAAGCTAATAGATTAATAAATCATCGAACATAATTTTCTTTATTTTGGTAATCTGAGATAAGAGATTTAAGATAGTTCGTTTAGCTAAAATTATCTAACTATATTTTGACATTTTTGAAGTAATAATGGTTCAGTGGTATCGTGTATATATCGTGAGCATCGATCGAAGTGAGTTCGAATCCCTGCAATGAGATTGAGAGGTTTCTAATTACGGCAGCTTGTTTAATATCATAAGCACTGAATTTAGTAAACATTGTCCAACAAAGGTTATTAGTGTTAGGAAAAAAATGGTTTTTAGTGAATGGGCAACCAAAGGAATTATAAAAAGTAGAGATCGACTATATGATTTATATTATAGGAAATCATTGACAACTAGTGATTCATTTCATGCTTATGTTAGAGATTATTCTAAAATATTTAAACGTGTTTGTGGAGATGCAAACGCGATATTTTTAAGAAATAAAGTTCTTAAGTCTAGTAATAAGACTAAAACTGTTTGGCATATAATAAATAAAGAAACAGGAAAAGATAGGAAAAATGATAATTCGCTTAATCTAAACGTCGAGGGAGTACATATCTCAAACAGTTCAGAGGTAGCAACTGTTTTCCAGGATTATTTCGCAAATATACCTTTAGTAGTAACAAAAAATATAATATCATCACCCCATGGCGCTGCATCACTTTTGGATAATCTTATTACACCTGTGGATTCTAAATTTTCTTTTACATATGTTAGTGCAGGTGAAATAATAAGGACTTTTAAACAATTAAACTTAAAAAATACTGAAGATATTTGGTGTATGTCAGTAATCGTAGTTCAGTCCATAATTGTCAATATTTCACCATATCTGGCTAATATATTTAATCAGTGCATAAAAACAGGGACTTTCCCTAATTTAATGAAAATAAGTAAAGTAGTTTCCTCTATTTAAATCAGGTTGTAGAAGTAATCTTGGAAATTATAGACCAATTTCTGTACTTCCGTCGATTAGTAAGATTTTCGAGAAAATTATGCTCAAGCAGCTAGTACAATATTTCAAAGCACAAGAGATTTTGGATAAGTCGGCAATATGGTTTCACAAAATCTAAATCTACCACTGACGCTGGTGCAACACTGCTAAGTCATATATATAGGGCTTGGGAGGAGTCTCAGTATGCAATCGGTGTGTTCTGTGATATCTCAAAGGCCTTCGACTGCGTTGACCACAGTACGCTTATACTTAAGCTAAAACACTATGGTGTGCGTGAAACTTCTCTCGACCTCCTAATTTCTTATTTAACAGAGCGCTGTCAGAAAATAAGTGTAAATGGAGCAACCTCTTCGGGATCATTGGTTAGATTCGGCGTCCCTCTGGGCTCGATTTTGGGACCATTTTTGTTTCTCGTTTATATAAACGATCTACCGTCCGTTGTTGAAAATGGTGCTGGCATGGTTCTTTTTGCAGACGACACTTCACTTATATTCAAAGTGAAAAGAATAGATTCGGAGCTTAGGCAATTAAACAACACCTTATTTAAAATCTCTGAATGGTTTGCTTTAAATAATTTACTACTAAATGCAAACAAAACCAAATGTATGAAATTTGTCTTGCCCAATGTTCGGCGTGTTGATAGTAGTATCAAGATAGAAGGGAATTTAGTAGGCTTAGTTGATGGTACTGTCTTCTTAGGCATTACCCTTGATTCAAAATTACAGTGGGGTCCGCATATTAAAACTTTGGCGGGAAGATTAAGTTCTGCTGCATTCGCAGTACGCAAAATTCGCCAATTAACAGATATTGCCACCGCTAGGTTAGTCTACTTCGCTTACATTCATAGCTTAATGTCTTACGGTATTTTGCTGTGGGGTTCAGCAACTGAGGTAGATACCATATTTATATTACAAAAGCGGGTTTTTCGAGCAATTTACAATATGAGACCCCGCGAATCACTAAAGAACAAGTTCCAGGAATTTAGTATTTTAACTTTGCCCTCCCAATACATCTTTGATAACATAATGTATGTCCGTAAAAACTTAGACAAGCTGGATTTTGTCAAAGATCAGCACAATGTATATACTAGAAATAAAGATAAATTAGTCGTACTGTGTTTTAGACTTAGTAAGACTAATAAAAGTTTTTTAGGTAATAGTGTTAGGTTCTATAACAAGATCCCGAAGCACATTACTGATTTACCTGACAACAAGTTCAAGGACCATGTCAAGCGGGTTTTACTGTCAAAAGGTTATTATAGGGTGGATCATTATGTGAATGATTGTGATGTCTGGAAGTGACTCCCTCTCTGTGCATCCACTAATATATTATATTTGTAACATTTGTACAGTTAACAAAAAAAAAGAGATAAACCCGATCGAGTTTCTCACCGGTTCTTCTCGATGTCTGGGATATTTTCCGAACCCGCAGTAGTGTTTTGACATTCATAAGTGCCTTTTTAGGGCCTAAATTGAATAAAGATTATTTTGATTTTGATTTGAGCAAGTTGAAAATCTGTCGCCAAACACCAATAGGTGTGTACCGACAGCAGCACTTGAGAGCCAGTCTTCCACTAGGCTTAACGTGTTAATACCTTGGGCCACATCGTCACTTAAAATCACACGTATAGACATGACTACTTGAGTCAAGAATGGTGCTGTCACATGCATAGCAATGAGATGGCCTAAGAAGGGTAACACATCATTGATATGCAGAAGAAACAGAGTCGGCGAATGTACAGAGCATTTAGGAACTCGTGCATTTATTTACATAAACTGTGAATCACATAAATACTTCAACAAGGACACGAATTCTGCGTTCATGTAGAAAGCTGGAGATCCATTTGTAATTTTATAAATATATATATAAGTGCAAAAAGTATTATATAAAAATGCTTTAGCAAAATAAGATCAAGCTACCTCTAACGTCTAACACTGCATACACTAGAATAATTATTGATTTCTTTCTCATTGCGTTCTTACGAGATCTTTACCATTTATGGCAACCCTACACATGAACCCACTTCTGGATTTCTTTTATTTCCGTATTATAATGATATCAATCGTAAATTTGTGTGTCACCATAAAGTTACAATGTAATCTATACCTTATATTACTATAATAAAGCGGAAAAGTTTTTTTGTTTGTTTGTTTAAACTAAACACGTTAATCCCAGAAACCACTGGTCGGATTCGAAAAATTATTTTTGTATAAGATAACCAAACTCAAACTCATTCATAGGATACCTAACATTAAGGTAAACCTCTGAACTACCATTAAATATTGATTTTTGTTAAGTAAATCGAAAGTCAATTGAATCCCGAAATGATTTATTCGCGTGCCCTGGCGTGATGGTTATATAATACGTATATATAACTTTCTACAAAAATATTGGTCTTTAGTTATATCTAAAAAAAGTCCGCGATAGCATATATCTATCTCGTAACCATAACACACAATAAGGTTCTTTGTGAGATTTTTTTTTAAATTTAAAAGTGTTTTATGAGTATAGTTTTAGGTATGGCATATTAATCTTTACGAACGAAAGTTACTTCATCATCAAGACAATTTTGTGAAGATTAACTTTGCCTTTTACAGCATGTTATTTAGACGCATAATTTGAGAGATAATAGAAAACTTGGCCCGAGCTGAGTAGTAGTGGCGCGACGTGAAGGAGCCGTGCGATGTGACGCATCTGACAGTAAGATAAAAATATTGTCTATAGTGAAACATTATAAATCATCAACCAGTAATTTCTTTTAAATTATATGCGGGTGAAACCGTGGGGCACAGATAGTTTCTTTATATTTAAAAACTTTGGTATGCATAGTATTCTAAACCGATATGCGTAGTAGCGCAAAAAAGCCGGTTAAATGAAAGGAAAGGCTGAATATTGAACATCGAGACATCGTTGTAACCGGCGAGACTGGTTTAACGTTGAATGAACGCTTTAATAATTGTTAATTCTCACGGTACAAGTGATATTTAGAAACATTAATGTCTTTTAATACTAGTCCGCGGGACTTTATCTTTTTTTACCGTTTTTTTTTACATTCTTTTAGCGTGTATTGATAACTAACTGTGCCCGCGGCTTCGCTCGTGTGGACGACAGAAGAACGAGTAGTGCTTATAAAAATCATAGTTTTAAAAAAGCTTTAATAACGTTTTATTGAGTTAAGATAACGTGATTTTTTTTTTATAAGGAGCAAGTTTCTAAGCAGTAAGAAAAAAATATCGAAATCTATCCAATAGTTGAAGCATGATGCGCGCTACAACTACAAACCTCGATCAGTTTTAACCGATTTCAAAAAAGGACTGCTAATGGGTGACAATGGTGATCTAAATATACAAACATCAACAGACTATCTTAAATACAAAACAATTTTTAACTTTAAAAAAACAACTTCAGTGATTTTAAGAGTTCTCTGGTGTATCTTTGAAGTCCAAGGTCCAATGCCAATGAAATTAAAATGGCCTATCCAACAAAAAGAATCATCCAAATTGGTTCATAAACAAAGAAGTTAAGATTGAACATCCATTAAAAAAATATACACTCGAATGGAGTAAGCGCATTCTTTATGGTCAATTCAGTTAAAAAAGAAAACCAATTCAATCATTTTGAGGAGTTTTCTGGTGGTGTACCTTTGAAGTTCAGGGTCCAATATAAATGGAATTAAAATGGGACGACCCTTCAGGTATCCCCTTTCCAACGAAAAAAGAGTCATCCAAATCAGTTCATAAACAGAGAAGCTATGGCTGAACATACATAAAAAATATACATTCGAATTATTGAGAACCTACTCCTTTTTTTTAAGTCCGTTAAAAAACAACGGTCACCACCTAGAGAGGCATGCGAGTCTCTACGATCGGATATACGGAAACGCGATAAACCAAAAGCGAGATAGCGAGAGAGAAAGAGAGAAATTCCTTCTGGATGTGATTCCTTTTTCAGATTTTTATTCAGTTAATATTTAATTTGTGTTATTGTAATGTAAGCTGGTCATTTTAAAACACGAAATTACATATACGGTTAATTGTAGTGCAACTTATCCCGGGCAAAAAATTTAAAAGTATGAATTGAATTTCGTAATATTTTTGATTCAATTAATAAAAATAAAAGAATTATATAATAATTAAATATCGTTAAATAGTTTTATATGTTTATAAATATAGGAATTTTCTTACTACCAAAACAACGACAAAATTTGTTTCACGTAATTTACTTAAACTTTCTATCTTCTAACATAATACAAATATTAGCTTCATAGGTTATCAGAATATTAATAAAGCAATTTACAAACCAAAGATAAACAGTGTAAAAATATTTGTGATCAAATCATAATATAATATATATGTGACAAGTATGAACATTAAAAGGTCATTTACTTGGTAGTCAGGCTGATAAACGTTAAAAAATTAGATAAATAAGAGCAAGTAATTATTTAAAAATATATAATTTAAATCATTTACTTTAAAATCTGGCAATAGTGTTTTTTTATCTCACGATAAACTCATTTTTCAATGGTTAAAAGTATCCTTTAAAACTTATAGTAGGAGTAACCAAGATACCAAGTTTTTTTACAGCCGTCCCTTAGTTTCCATTTTTTATATATGTTTAGAGTAGTAGGACCATTTGATGAAACTGCACCTTTTCAACGATAATAAGCGGCAACTGTAGCCTATGGACGCTTATAACATCAACTCAAGAAGTTCTGGAAATCCTACTCACTGCAGAAATACAACACAAGCCTGTCTGGTCGCGATGTTCTGTATGGTGGAGGTATTCCACCAGTCGGAACTGCCCCAAGTAGAAACAACCCTCAAAAGACTTTTTTCTGCATCCAGGTGAACACAGTAAAATCTAAAAACAATGTCAACCACCGACAGATCAAAAATCATCGTCAGTCGGTCAGTTATCGGTCTGCATAAATAAAAACTGAAACCGAATTAATAAAATTTAACGTTTCTCTGTATGTCCGTCCATTTATATTCTTTTCACCTATCCAATTTGCATAGCCCTTTTTAGTTCATAGCTATGCTATCTAACCAGGTTATAGGACATATTTTGTTGGGGCGCTTAAATGGCTTATGCTGAGTAAACCATAAGAGATATATCAAATAAATGTACTACATTACTGTAAATCTTAGAAATATCAATAAATAAGTCAGCAATAAAATATATATATATATTATCTCATTCAGGGAGCACTCACAATAAGCATTTTTGTGTTTAAAATAACCAGCTAACGGAAGCAGCACGAATCGCGCGTTTACGAATCGCATTCTGTAGTCCATGCAAACAGAGCCGTGGGCACAGCTAGTGTTAAATAAACCATATGTTTATACATGAAAATATTTTCCGAGGGCATGTCTATAAATGGCCTCGTTACAATTTCATCATAAAATAAGGTACACCCGTGGTAGGTTGCACATCATTTTATCGTATACAGTTTACGCACGTAAGATTCAGTAATTTTAAAAAATTACAGAAGCAATTGTCTTTTTTTCCAGTGATTATATAAGTATAACTTTAATGTCTAGCCGAAACGCGATACGCAAAAGCGAGTCACTATGACGGATTTTTCACCACATGGATGATGGTCGCGACCTAGCCCTACCACCTCACTATTGCCATATCATCTTTCGTTACTCAACAGAGTGCGCCACGTGCAGCTGAGGTTGGCTTGGATGTCTCAGCTTTAAAGATGTAATTCATAACCCCTTACACCCTATTTACTTAGGAGCTGGGCAGTCATCATGAAGTTCTCGCTATACGGTTGCGACGGCGGCGTGGTTGAAATGTTATCGTATAAATTTTTAACTCTGGTAAAACCGAAGGTCACGGCTAGTGTTATTATAAAAATGGTAGACAATATCGTAGATAATGAAATATATACATTGTTTGCGTATAAATAAATTCATTATGAACTAATAGTACGTGCGACCTAAACGTTGCGACGTGTATACGAGGCATTAACAAGCAGAAAATATTATGCCGAGGTCGCACGATTTTAATGCAATTTTTGCATCGAATACGTTCGGTAATAATTAATGAAACGTATTACGTAAAATAGAAATCGGTTTTTTTTAGTACAGAATTTTCAATCATACTATTAGTTATTGTGCACTTTTGTAACATTTAGTATATAAATATTAAAGTTACAAAATGTTTCATCATCATCATCTCAGCCAAAAGACGCCCAGTGTTGGAGATATCCAGCTCTCTCTATTGCCCTTTGAGTTAACTAGTTAACGTCTCAGTACCATAAGTTATCACTAGCAACACACACCCGTCTAGAGACATAGCGGTATCTGAGACGAGATGTTACGTAGCTTCCCGAATGCTTCCCAACCGAGTTGGAATCGACGATTGACCTCTTTCTCGAAGTTGGACTTACCTAAGTGGATAGCTTGTCTTATGTAAACAACTTCAAGCATAATCTCTGATATTTAGAAGAGTTGGTACTACATGGGTGTAAAAATATTTGACTTGGTCAAATTAATGTTGAGCGATAAATGATTGAGAAGTATGTATTACATTGTCTCGGTCATTGTCATATGACAGAGCCCATAAACATGACTAGTCCATTGAAAAGTTACATTTAGGGTTGCGTTTTTCAGAGGACGCCATATTATTTTTGTGATATGTAGGGGGGTTAGTATAGGCTTAAAATCAAGTTTGTGCCCCCCCCCCCCCCCCCCCACCCCCATAGCCCGGCCGCCATCTAGGAAAAGGGAGTGCAAAGTGTTTTCGCGCTTTATCTCGTAAACTAGCAACCCTACAGTCATTATTTGTAGCAAATTAAATTATCTACTTACAACTTTATTTTTGTTACTTTGTATCGTAAAATGGAAAATAAAAATGTAATAAACAAAAATAACTGAAAATTTTTATTGGGCGTTATAACTTTTTTTCTGCTCATTTTACAATATCGTGACATCAGAACAATCATAAAGAGGGTTTTTAACAAATAATTTTCACTACGAATTTAATTGATTTATCTAGGTTTTACAGCGCTCCGAAGTTGACCCGATTCTTTAATACTCGTAAGTATACTTTAAAGAGTTTTGTGGGCAAAATTTTTAATTTTGTGATAAGCATTTTGACTTTTGACTCGGATAATCTACGACGTCTGTTTAAGTTTCAATCGTCAGCTCTCGTCAAAATCTATCGATTGCATATATTAAACATTACTTTAAAATGCTTATAGTGAATAAATATGATGTTAAAATAATATAAAAAGTCGAAAATATATAAAGTCGGCCTATACGCGTCAATAAGCCAAAAAATATAAGTCCTTAGCATATCTAAAAAAATCCGCGATAGCATACTCGTATCTCATAAACAAGCCACAATAAGGTATTTTGTGACCAAGATTTGTTAAAAATGCAAAAGTGATTTATGAGCATTATTTTTAGGCATGGCAATAGCATAAGCATAAAGCATAATAATAGCATAAGGATTAATAAATCCTTATGAATGAAAGTTATTTCATTATCAATACAATTTTATGAAGATAAACTTTGCTCTTTACTGACATGTACGCATATTTTGGGAGATAATGTAAAATTAAAATAATTTAACACTCGGCTCGGGTCTAGGAATAGTAAGTGGCACAAACGAGCCGTATGAGTTTGACGCATAACCCCGGCATGCAGCAGCCCGATAAAAATAAATAAATAAATCATTTTCATAAAAATGGGTTGTAAATTATTCCTTTATTATGGTTTCTAAAAATATTATGACGATTCTTATAGACTATCAATTATTATGGAATGAAGTAATGTAAAATACTTACCGTGTACAAAACATCAACAAAATCAGCTGAGAATTAATCAAACATTCAAAAATTATTTATAGTTCTTAATACGTATCAATTAAGGAATAGCGTATGTTTCACGTGTACACAATTTCATAAATTAATACAATTTTTTTTTTTTTTTTTTAATTCTTATTTTTTACTGTCTGTAAAAGTATTCATTGGGATATTTGGAAAAAATTACTTGTGCTTATTATCAGAAATACAGATTTTTTAATATAGAAATATGTATAGATGAAAAAGTATGTGTTCTTTTTTATATAGACGTGTATATGTCGTCGATGATTTGTAGAAAAGGCGCATCCACCAAATTAGAACAAGAAAGCTGATTTTTATTTTTAATCGTATATATTTTCTACTGTAACTTATTTTTGAAAATAATTTATATAAATTAATTAAATTAACATATTAAATAAATTATTTTCGAAAACAAACTACAGTGGAAAATTAAGTTTAAAGGATTGAATATAAAAATCAGCTTTCCTGAAAAATTTTCATTTGGTGGATTCACATTTTCTACAAATCATCGACGATAATATAGTCTATCACATCAACAATATGTATGAATAAATAAAATAAATGAATAAATTAAATACGACATTCTAACCGCAAAGTTTAAAGGTCATCGACCAGCGGACGGTTCATCGCGCTTCGCAGCCACGCAACGTTCCTACGTAAAGGACTCTCGGACACACCTCCGTTAAAAATATACTTTAAAACGGACATATAGGTGGCGCGGCATTCGTTTAGCCGCCCCGCGGCCCCTCTTGCACAGGTATAGTGATGTAGGCAACATTGAATTTGGTTTTTAATTATATACGAAACCAACTCTTTTTACACACTTTTATTAACTTCACCTGTATATATTCTACTATGCACGAATGTAATAGATTCTGAGCGTTCTATTTTTGAAGTGAATTTCTTCTTTAGTACCAATTTGATTTTAACCACGATGCTAAAAAAGGGGCATATGCGATATTTAATTTCTCTCTCATAATGGTTTACTCAGAATAAGCCATTTATGCGCCCCGAAATCGTAGTTTTTCCGAATTAATTTTTATTTGCGCGGAGCCCTAATTATTTTTCTAAAATAAAAGTAACCTAAGTTAATCTATCATAATAACACATCAAAAAAGCCTAAGCAACATGCGTGATATTACAATTTTTTCCATTTATATTAATTAATTTCTAAATATTTACTCAAACAAAGTGCGTAGGTAAGTAAACTTTTTTGTTATTGATGACATACTGGCTGGTTGTAAAAAAAAAATTTGATTATGTTTTGTTTTTTCATAAAATTCAAATGACTGCGGATTTGTTTGAATTTAAGTGCGTTTTAATTGCTACGTTTAGTCTTGATTTTATAATTTTACCAACCATTTAAATAAAGTTAGCGACAAAATTGAATTGTTAGATATTCTTTACGTCATAAAGCCACGTCATTTGATGACAGATGAAATGCAAAGAGCTGTAGGGATGTTGCAAGCGGGAAGTAATCAATCTCAGGTATCTCGACATTTTGGCATTCATAGAAGTGTTATTTGTCGTCTTTGGCACGAATACAGGAGAACCCGTTGAACAGCATCCAGGCCGTAAAAGGAGTACAACCACTCGGCAAGACCGGTACATACAACTGACTGCAAGACGCCAGCCGACGTTAACCGCTCGAGAGATAAGTTTGAGGCTACAAATTTCAAGTGGTGTTGATGTAAATCCTCAAACTGTGCGAAATCGACTGCATGAGTACGGCCTACGAGCTCGACGCCCAATCAGGTGCCCGCCGATACGTCACGGGACTCGCGCTCGTCGATACGAATGGTGTAGAGAACGCATAACATGGACCCAGGAACAATGGCATAAAATTATGTTTTCCGATGAGTCGCGATTCGGGTTTAAGCCTGATACAAGAAGGGTGCGAGTGTATCGTCGGCCCGGAAATACTGAAAGGCTCAGGTGCGTTCAGGAAGTTCATCCATACAGCGGCTCAACAGTTATGTTATGGGCGGGTATTATGAAGAACAGGCGAACTGAGCTCGTTATTGTAAATGGAAACATGAATGCTGAAAATTACATTGAGGATATTCTCAGACCTTATGTCTACCCATTTGCCCAAACCGTTGGCTCCGATTTTAGGTTAATGCATGACAATGCGCGTTCACATACAGCTCGGCGAACCAGTGAATACTTTGCAACGGAGAACATCCGGGTATTGCCCTGGCCTGCACAATCGCCAGATCTCAACCCCATCGAGCACGCATGGGACATGCTCCAGAGACGTGTTTTGAAGGACTTGGACGGAGCGACAACAACCCAACAGCTGAAGGATTTGCTACAATTCCATTGGGAGCGAATACCGCAAGATGACATAAACAGTCTCATTAATTCAATGAATAATCGTTGCCGACAAGTTCTGAATAGCAGAGGAGCCCATACTTTGTATTAAGTTGTTCTATTCTTTCACAATAAATACATTTTCTTTAGAAATTTCATTTTGTAAGAAAAAAGTTTAGTTTCTTATGTATCCTAGTTTCTACAGTATATTCTAATATTGTTCATTTCTGTTATTAAAAGAACTTATAAAGACAACAGCTGTTATTTTTACATCATAGAACCCTAAAGATATTATTTTAAAAATAAAATACAACGTTATAATGTGAAGAACCATCCTATAATTTAAATTAGTACATGTTGCTTAGACTTTTTTGATGAGTGTATATTATAATATGACGATAACATTGTGGTAGGGCATTTTCTAACGCCCGCCTGGTTTTTTTTTTATAGTATCAAGGCGAATTGACGTTACTGTTCTTGATGGTAAGCAGAGTAAAATCCTAACACAACGGCGACCACCGAGAGATTGCAATCCATCGACGGTCGCCGCTGTCATGCCGGCATGCATTAATTTAACCGGATATATACAGGCTGACCCCAAAACGCGTCACGCAAAACCGAGTCACCATAAAGGACTTTTCACCACATGCACGGTGGTCGCGGCCCAGCCCTACCACCCTGCTAGCTATCGTGCTCAAGTAGAAAATCTGTCGCCAAGCACTTAAAGGTATTCTAATGGCAGCTGCACTCCCATTAGGCCACATCATCACTTACCATCAGTTAAGATTGTGGCTATAACGTTAAAACCTATAAAGAACAAACACTTCACTACTTTGCTATCTAAATGAAGCTTCTCGAATCTTTTACGATTGTTATCAATTATGTTTATGATCCTATTTTGGCTTCTCCAAGGTCAAAAGGTTGAACAAAATTTAAATTCAAATTATGTTTGTGCCATATCACAAGCTTCATTGATATTCATACCATTATGCTACCATATAGTTCATATTGAAGGGAAAGGCTTATAACAAAAACCAAGTGATTTTGTATGAATAATATTTTCATTAATTTTATCTCAAAGGCGTTTGCTAGACGTGGGTTTTGTATTTGAGCGACTTTAGAAGTACGTAGAATGTTTAACGTAAGATAAATGTAAATATCGACACTGGATAGCAAACACATAGTAACCAACAATTTGTGTGTTTTTTTTAATTACATTATTGAATTAAGAAAAATAACTGCGTCGAATGGTTGAACTTTCGTAATTCTATGTATAAAAACAAGGAAAATAGAATTTTAATTTTTTTTCCATAACGCGGATTTTTTAAAAAGTGTACCTAAATTAAATGTTACCTAAATTATTGTTAATTACAGAATTTACAAATATATGTTTGTGTAAAAGCATTTCGTTACATTCCACTGAGTAATTAATTCTTCCAAAAACGTTTGTCAGTGGAGTATTATGTTACACAATGGAACGCTTAATTTAGGTACACTTTTAAAAAAATCAGCCCAGTTTCGATACGCCTTAAATAACAAAAAAAAAAAAAAAGAAAATTGCTACTACGCTGCTCACAAAAAATTCGTTTTCTATATCATAAAGAAATGTACCTACAGTTTACTTTAATAAAGCGCTCCCTCCTTACAAATCGACATGTTAAGAAAATAATGTGGTTACTCCTGGCAAGAAATTATGTAAGATCTCAGTTTGCATCGTTATTCATACAGTTTTTTGTTGCAGTTTGAAATGTTTGATGTGCATCATTTCATTATTTTTTTTTAATTACATTTACTACTTTTTATTTGTGTTTAAATAAATATTTTTAATGTAGCAACCAACAAAACAAGGCTTTAATGATGTTGAATTGATGATGATGAAATTATGAGGATTTAAAAAGTAAAGTAACTTTCCAAATATCTGAGCTCCAAGTTATAAAATACATAAGTTATGATTTTTTTTTCTTCTAGAAAATAAGAAATAAATTCTACTCTTGTGAACAATTCTCTTTTTGCTGGTTACTACGTGTTTGCAATCCATCGTCGATATTTATATATTTATTGTAGCAGTTTATCGTTTTTACGAACTTTGACTTTCATTGGCATGCACCTATAAATACATTCGTTTTAATAGATTCTTAACAATATCCGCAATACTGATAAAATAACAACACGACGCCAGCACTTATTTTCAAATTACACCTAATTAGAAATAGGAGTTATTATAAATTAAATACAAATTAGTGGAATTACTAAAATTACGAAGAATTCCAACATGAAGCCAAAGCCACAGCCAAAGCTAGCCAATTAATTTTAAAGGTGGGCTGGAGGCCCGGACCCTTATTTCAGATATAGGTTAGTTTGCGGGGCACTTAGTAAATGATACTTGTCTACAGCCATGGTCGATTCATATATTTAAATATATATATACTAGCTGTGCCCATGATTTCGTCCTTAAGATATATTTCGTGTACGAAAAACAGCAACTAAATAAAAACCCCCACCTAAATCGGTATTATCTTTGAGTATTGGCTTTGAGAATGCCACTAAAATCATTTTAAATGATAACCGCAATCCGCAATCCTTTACGAAAAGCTATGTTTATTTAATATCATTATTTTTATAAACCCTTATTTTCCAGTGAATAATAAATAACCTTATAAATTATGTCTGTTTAGTGTAATTGATTGAAAACTTGATAGCGCAAAAACACCAAACAACGACAACTAACATAGAAATCTAGATAAACATTTAAAAGTAACGTTAAAATATATCTAAAAACATTATTTAAAAAAAGCCCAGCTTTAAATTACTAATATACGTAATTAAAGAAAATATACTTAATTGTGACAATCAATATCAAACCAATTTAGTGATAATTTAAATCAAGCCGTATATCCTGATGATATATATATATGAATCGGTATATATGAATACTCCTGGAAAATAAAAATACATACGGTTCCATTTATTGATTATAAAGAAAATTATGTAAAGATATTATAAACATTTTAATAATAATTTGGTATCTTTTCATTTATTTGAGTTTTTTTTTTTTAAATATATTGCAGAGTTACTTAAACATACATTCCTTTTTATATGTACAAAAAAGTATGACCTGACATTGATGGATGGATTTAGATCTCTCGGTGGTCACCGTTGTGTTTGGATTGTGCTGTGCTTACCATCAGTGACAGTATCGTCAATGTGCCGAGCTATTATAAAAAACATAACCTAAACACAATTTATAGACCATAGAAAAGCCCATACGTGTAAAAATGCATCCTAAATGTACCTTCAGACTATATAACTACAATCATACCAAAATTTTTATTAAATTCGGTCCAGTAGTTTTTGCGCGAATGGCGTACTAACATACAGACAGACAGAAAAAATTTCATAGACTATTGAAATGTGTTCTGTCCGTGATTCTAAAACCCCGTAGTATTTCTTCTCAAATATCTTCAGTGTACAGATTTCGACTCTTTATTCTTTAATTATATGTTAGATTTAATATTTGTAAAGTTTTCAGTTGAAGATAATTTCATAATAGTTGGTGGGCAAATTGAAGTGCCTTGGCGGGCCACTTTACTGACCGCGGACCAGGGTTTGGGCAATCGTAGTCTAAGCAGTCGATCACCGCGACTGTAGTCATATATATATATATACACACAGATAAACGGAGGTGAGGGAATTATTAATATCGATTGTTGCAACAATCATGTATTTAGATTTAAACCTATTTAAACAGACTTTATTCAAAAAGAAATGAATCGATCTCGTTAATTATATTGTAATTAAAGGTCCGGTTTCAATTTATTATTTGCGGTTTTTATTTGTGTATTCAATATTAATTTAAAATAGTTACTATGTAGTTACTTTATTAAGTTATAGAAGTGGTTCTAGCAAAAGTTTATGTAAACGTTTGGTGATTTGAATTATGATGCGAGTAAGTTTTAATTTTATTGAAGAGTTAAACCATTGAAAACTATTTAATTGTCGCATCAAATGGTATTTTGATATTGTCTTATTGGGACGAAATTGTTCCAAAATATTGACATGCCCGTTGTATAATTATTAATTACAGACTTTAATGATTGGTCGTAAAGCAATAGATTATATTATAGTTTTTAAAGTAAAACTTCTTATGGGAGAGTAAACCGCTTCGTAACGTAACGCGTTACGGCGCCATTAATAGTAGCATAGTTTCAGTCAATTCTAACAACACGCTCGTAGCCTAGCGGTCATAAGTTTCTGTCGAGCGTCCCAAGACGCACAATTTTTTTTTCATAGTTATAGGTTTAGCGTTATGGGTACAATTTCACCTAAACTTAAGTGACGATGTGTCCCAACTCAGCTCAAGATGATAGCACGCTAAGACTAATGGAAGACAGGATCTTATGTACAGCTGCCGAAATATACCTATTGATGTTTGAAGACTGATTACCAACTTAAGGGTGGTAGCTAGCCAGAGGAACCTTAGAAAAAGTCTTACCGCAATGAAAACTTTATCTTGAAGGTCATTATATTGTTTACTAATATATCTGTTATAATTTTTCGCACCTACCTGTATTATATTAATTAGATAAAGGAAACAAATTTTGAAAAATAATTTTTGAAAGTACTTGATATAATAAACGACGTTTAGATAATCAAAGATACATTTATACTAGGGTTAATAAACCTACTAACATAAAACAATGATTTTGTAATAAATAATAATATACCTAAATTATTTTATAGTTTATGTAATAGACTCTAATGATTAATAAGCCTTAATTATTATTAATTGAAGAGGAAAGCCAAAGAATTGAATTGAAATTAGGGAAAATTCGTGAAGCAAAACGGGTAGGTACCTAATATCCATAGTTAAAAAGTTCTTTATTACAACTTGTCAAAAAAATCAACTAAAATACTTTCGCATTTATTTTTTTTAGTAAATATTTATGTATTTTAAAATTTAATGTATTATAAACTAATAAAAATTAATTTTGTGTGAAGTTCTAAATAATTATCACATTGAAAACGACTCAGTAGTGACATCTACCTTAAAAGTGTAAAGCAACATGATTCCGCATTAATTTCAAAGATGGCGCTGCTTATGCATAAATTTAAATATTAAGAAAACAGCGATTTTAATTTATATAGGAATAGGTGATTATAATACATACCTATAACAAAAATTAAAAACCTCAGATTACTATTTCATAGCTTTAAAAAGTCATTTTATAGAGCTTTTAGAGTTTTAGACACCGTAAAATAAATAGGAAATATTTTCTACCTACGTATAATTATGTTTTACTTCGTAATCTTCAAAACAGAGACAGCGAAAATAAAGAACAATGCTAATAAACAATGACATTCAATCAACAAATAATAGAGTAAATTAGTTTGTTATTGTTAATTCATAATTATCAAATAATTATCAATATTTAAATCGCCAAGTTAGCTTTACAGGGTTACACTAGCTAATTTTTTTAAATATGAGTTTAGTGCACGGTTAGTTTTTACATCCACTTGCAAAATAAGCTTTTTTTATACAACAAATGTAACAAACGAACATACAGCTACTACGGTAGCCTATGGACGCTTGTTATACCATAATTATCACTAGCGTATTGTCGAACTTAAATGTACCCTCCGTAAATGCTGATCAATTGGCAATAATGGCCGACCTTATTGTGTTACGATAGCAATAACGTAAATGGCAGGTGGTAGACGGTCACTGTCCGGCCTTTACACGTGCCCGATCCAGGGCTGCTAATTACGTTTTCCGATTAACCGAATACAATGTGATAATTAATGGTGAGTATTCGGATGAATAAATTCTTTTATTTCTGTGTCAAGTGTTTTCCATTGTTAATAACTTATTGAATGAATTATTAATTGTGCTTTTAATCATACAATGGTTAGTTTAATGCTACAATGTATTTTCTTCCTACTAACTAGCGGTATTGTGAAAATAATATAATTGTAGGTATTGTAAATAGGCATATAAAGGAATTATTAATGCAACTGTAAAAATCAATACTTTTCTTTGTTACAAAAGTACTAATAAATATTATAAAAACTAGCTGTGCCTCTTGGTTTCACCTGTGTTAAATTTATTCGACCAATTTTCCACCGTGTTGCCTACCGTCGTTCCTACTTCTACTGCTACTATTACTGCTTTGCTCTTTAGGGTCGTAGCCATAAATTTTATAGCCTTATAGTAATGCTAAGTAATAATATTATAAATGTGAAAGTAAGTTGTTTGTTTGTTACTCGATCACACCAAAAGGGCAAAACGGAATTGGATGAAATTTGGCATACGGACAGTGTATAACCCATAATGAGATTTTATCCCGGGAATACCATTTTTTTTGTCGTTCACGCGAACTGGGTCAGCCGCTGTCATAGCTAGTAGGCTATAAATTGCACAAAAAGTTTTGTAACAATTTTATTACATATACGCTATAAAATAACCAGAAGATTTTTTCTAATCTGATTTGTTAGTTCCTGAGAGTAACTTTTTAAGAAGTTTCATTCGTATCACGTGTTCGGTGCTGTACGTGCAATTTTTTAATGTTCAGATAAAATGGTAAATGCGGCCTGTAGCTATGTATAACCAACCTCAAAAGGACCGCACCCTTAAGGCCACACAATAGGTTGCTGCTTTTAAGATGTCAATTAAAATTCAATTGAACGGCTACCGGAAATCTGGAAACCCTACTCATCACGGGAACACAACACTAGGTTACTTGGCTGAGGTCTTCTGTAGGGTGGAGTTATTTTTAGGTAATTATGTTAGGTTCTATAATCAACTTTCTAAGTACATTACCAATTTGCCGGATAAAAAGTTCAAGAATCATGTTATGCTGGTTTTATTGTCGAAGGGGTATTATAGGGTGGCTGATTACGTGAATGATGGTGATGTCTGGATGTGATTCCTTCTCTGTACATCTACTGAAAATGATAATAACTGTATACAATTTAATCCTTTAAAAACAATTTAAAAAAGAAAATCAGATGCTCATAAACCCGAGCGAGATTTTTACCGGATTTTTTCGATGACTGGGATGTTTTTGCGAACCGGTGGTTGTTGTTGACGTTCATAAACAACTAAGTGCTTTCTTAGGGCCTAAATTGAATAAAAAATACTTAGATTTTGATTTTTTTATTCCATCAGTCGGGCTGCCCCAACTGGCGAGAAATCCCAAATTTTTTTTGTTACCTATTAAAAAGAGTGAATGTGTGGTCTGGCGCTGGCGTATATTAGTTAGCTAGTTATGACAACACCAGAGAGTATAGTTTACACTAGACTTGATTTTTTTTCGTCACATTCACTTGACCATTTTTCTAATTCTCCCAGTAATAATTACCAATCTATATATATATATATATATATAGGAGCTGTTCTATAGATAGATTGACTCATCACGATGTCTCTGGAACTATAAGACCTAAAGACTTGAAATTTGACTTGAAAAAGTAAAAATAGTTTTTTTGTGTTTTTGTTGGAGTCGGGCTTTTTGTTTCCTCTTTAATAATTTAGTTTGTTTATTAATGTAAAAAATACTATTTTATTTAAATAAGTGTTCATACATATACAATAAACTACTGTACACATAAATTACCTACCGGCAAAATGCCGGGGACAATTATGTGGCAACCCTAAAAACACAATGCAGTACATACATAGGTAGGTGCAATGTTTTTGTTGTAAAATATAAGCTGCAGGGAACGTGAGATGACTACAGCAGGCCGACCTCCAACTACCCTCGATCGACGTGCTCTTCATGCAAATAGGCATATGGTTCAATTGAAATGATAATCCCCAAACAATTCTAAAATGTATATTCTTTTGGGACGAATATTGTATCACAATTATAGAAATACAAAAAATTAGGGATGTAACGATGCCTACATTATATTGCTGATACTATATCAATTATCGTGGTTAATAATTAGCGGTACCGATATCGAAAGTTTAGTAATAAGTAAAATAAACAATGAAGTATGTACGAGTAAACTCCTTCACATTTTTAAGGTGATTGTATGTGTCTCCTTTAGGCACAAAACTGGTGATAATCTTTTTTAATGATAAGTAGATATTTGATATTAAATATCCAAATTATTAAAAAATGGGTGTGAAACAATACAACGCTTAGTAAAGACGGAAATGCAAAGGCACGATCTGACACTCCCCTGGTCTGCGTCGAAAGGGCAAACTGTTAGATATCGGTTGATAAATAAAAGGCGATACCTGGCGATACTGATATATCGGCCTGCCTATTATAATCGACCGCTATATCGTATCGTTATCGGTATCGTTGCATCCCTACCAAAAACTTTGTAATATGTGTTTTCGGGCTAATAAATTGGTTGGGGGTATGCAAAATTATTTTTGTTCTTAAATTACCCCCTACAATAAAAATCGAACATGACTGCTCACTTGCTCGTGGGATGCGGACGGATACAGGTGCGGCGGCTAACATCTCACGACACAGTTGTAATTGTTTCGGCGGTAAAGTGCATACCTAAAGATGCTGTGCATATTTCGGCTTGGAGTAAACGCATTTGAATCCTGGATCTGTTGGATTAATATCATCGGCGGCAACATCGGCGGAAAGGTAAGTGAGCCTTCATCCCGGTTATAGTATACCATATTCGGCAGTTATTTTGTTTGATATCTACTTCCAACCAGTTTGAAAATATACAGTCCACTTGATCTACAGAGGTAGAATATCAGGTGGTAGGTGAGTGGTGGTTGCCACCACAATATGATTATAATTGAACCTGAACCCTAAGTATTTACGTTATCAACTAGCTGGCTCGACAAAAATTATTCTGCTCCCTTCAGTAGTCAATAATTCAACCAATGCGCCACCTATACCGATTTTATTTTCTGAAAACTTTTCCAAGACCATGAATAACAAAACATTAAATAATTATGCATATTCTTTGTTCAGATCGTGAGTTATTGTCTTGAGATAGTAAAAATCCAATAGTAAAAGCAATTACAGAATTTTGCAAAGTTTTCTGCTTAGCTTTTCCAGTTGTTCTTTCCAAATAAACCCAACTGGGATTATTACGAACAAAAGTCATCCAAAACTGTCCAGCCGTAAGTGTATCTATCACATGTAAACGGCTGGACTGATTTGGTTAATTATTTTTTACATATTATTATATTATTATAGTCCGAACATATATTAATTATTGGTTTCCGCGTTCCTTCAACTACCTACAAGCAAGAGTCTGAATCAATTATATTATTTCATTATAATATCATTCACTTGTCATTCATTAGTCCGAATAAGGCTTTTAGGGAAAGAAATTTTAAAAGATTATCCGGATTATTCGAAAATTCCGGATAAAACTGAAATTTCTTTTTTCTATTCGAATTTTTTGTGAATTCAAGGACCATTAACCCAAGATTACAACGAATGATGTACGTACATAACTCTTTATTATTTAGTTTGTTATTGTCCTAAAAAAGTTTTTAGAAAATAAAATCGCGATAGGTCGCGTTATGATTGAGTATGTACTGGAAAGGGCAGAACAACATCTGACAAGTCAGCTAGTAAAAATAGACTGTTTAAACCTTTTTTTATAATAATAATTTTGATTAATTATATTAATATAATATATATATAATATGCAGAATATAATAATATTTCAATATAATGGAAATTATTTATTTACCCAAGACCAATGATATTATTATAAATATAAAGGTGTAGATAGGTTATCTACATTATATTTTTAACATGACAAATGGCACGCTACTGCACACATACATATAATTTGTTTATATGAGGAAGTAGGAAGGCATGTTTTTAATATCGGCAGTGAAAATGAGACAAGTATAAATTTGTTTCGAGCCGCTTAATCTGGGTTTACGAACTAGCGTAGTTTTAACGTGCTATTATGCTATTTGTATAGCATAGTCTACAGAGCAAAATTTAACTTTATAAAATTGGCTTTATGATGAAGTAACTTTTGTTTATAAGGATTAATATGTCATGTCTAAAAATAATGTTTATAAATCACTTTGTCGCAAAATACCTTATTGTGGCTTTTATATAAAAGATAGGCATATGCTATCGCTGACTTTTTTTATATATACTAAGGGCAATATTATTGTAAAACATTGTATTTCCTTATCATCAACAATTACGCCATCGCACGTGGTTAAAGTAATTCGGGAGAGCCTCGACTTCCGACTTACGTAACAAAAATCAATATTTAAATCTATTTGAGAGCTATAGCCTTATTTTAAATATTCTATACTATACCTCGAGAGCTTGGCTATCATATACAAGAAGAATTTTTCGAATCAGACTGTCAGTTCCAGAGATTGGAGTGTTTGAACAAACAAAAAAACTTTTTCCGCTTTATTATATTAGTATAAAAAACTACGTCTTTTTATTTAAAATATCATTGCCCCCAAGACCAATAATTTTACCTACTTCCGACATAGATATAAATTTCCGTATAGATTATTGTTTATTTCTATGTGTATCATCACAGATTATTGATTGGTTTCCGCTGGCGCTATAACTAGATATCGTCGGTATACTATAAAAATTCGGCAATCAAAATTATGCCGAATCAGCGTAGGTACTCAAGTCAGTTTCATACCAACAAGACTATAATGTTGACAAGCTTTATGTTTATACTTAACAAAATGTTTATCTGCAAAGATGAAGTTTAATGACCATGACATAATATTTTCTTTTTGAGTTACGTTAAAAGTGAACAAGGATTTAATGAAGAAACGCGATGATAAAAATAATGATTCCATTGTTGTTGCAGAGTAATCATTTATTTAATTATAAACAATATACCTGCGCCACTAATAGTCGCGCAATGGTGTTAACTAAAATTATTTTCCTTACGGATATTAGAGTTCCTTATTATTGTTTTCATAATGAAAATGTATTGAAGGCACGAGTAAAGAATTATTTTTAAAATTTTTGATATATATTCATTCAGCCAACAGACGTCCAATGCTCGCATTTGTTGGGTAATCGCAATCTTCATTAGATCGTGGGGCGGCGTCTTCCGCTACGTGGCCGCCACTCGAGAACTTTACGGTCCCATCGTCCTTGTGTTTTACGTGCCCGCCCAATGCCACTGAAGTCTAACAATTCAAGAATTGCCCTCTCCATTACCCTTTGAGTTACCTTGGGTTTTCTTGTCAAACTCTTCGTTAGCAACCATATAATATAGATAACTTAAAATCGATGAAAACTATTAATCGATTGTATACTTTTGTTACTATAACCGTCTCTTATTACCCGACTGCGAAAAAGAACGGTTATGTTTTTGGAACATATGTATGTATGTATATTATAGCCTAAACGGTTTGATGGATTTTAACACGAGGTATTGTTAGATTCTTCTTAATTTTGGGAGTGGCATAGGCTAAATGATATTTAAGTACGAAGTCTCCAAAGCATAAAAGCAAAAATATAAAAAAAAGATTTTTTGTTGCAGTTGGATTTTTTATTTTCCATTGAACTGTTTAGCTTGTTTCCGGCACTGATTTGTTTTATTTCATGAATATACTATTTCCATTTCTTTATTTTCTCGATGACAGTTCTAATTTGATAGTTGTAGTGTTGTGACCAAATAAGTAATGATATCGATCGCATATATTTACGACAGTGACGATTCATCAGATTTTGATTAAAATAAATAAATAAAGATTACCTGTCGTTATGAATATTTCGTTTCATTGTACCTACTTATTTTACAACAGCTTCGAAAATTTTGAAGAAGTTGGCATTATCAATCTAGAATTAATACGTATAACATCTTGTAATGAAATATAATATTAGTTAATAAATTTGTACAAAAGTATCCGGCAATCGTTTAGTTTCTTACATTTTGTAAATAAATATCGGGTCTGTTATCGTGTTACGTTTATCGATATAGCTCCATTCCTATCAGTTTCTCCGACTTTGGTATAACGTGCATACATAATATAAAAAAGATGCTCGTTCAAGGTTTCACAGGAGCTGTCATCGAGAAAATAAAGAAATGGAAATGATATAGTTACTATCAAATTATTAATAAATGTTGTTTGTTATATTTATTTTTCATTTCACACTCAATATGTTTCAATAACATCGCAGATTGACTATAAGGAAATTGGTTATAGCGTTCGATTTCCGTCATGATTTACAAGTTATATTAATTGGAAATTATTACAAAAAATGCCGGTTTGTTATTGTTATAATTAACGAATTATCTTCCGCATTGAGGGATAACTATGCTATTGCATTAAAAACTGTGTACAAGTTTTGTTATTTGCATTGAAAAATTAACATAATTTTTTTTTTTTACCCCTATTTATTGATATATGTAATTAAATTCAAAATGTATTAGTGTATATTATATAGTGGAATTGAATCATTATTTTGTATAAATGAATATTTTACAGTACATAATTTTTTTTCTACTTATACAAAATATACATAGTCATGGAGAAGTTTTTTTTCTTAAGTGACATAAGATAAATCTATTAAATTCGTGTTGAAAAACAAAACGGACCCCTAACTTCGCCTGTTATATAAATCTAGCAAGACTGTATAAATACTAAACAAATTATCTAATTTTACATCCTGAAAGGTGTTGGTTTTGTATATAACTAGCTTTGCACGTTGTTTCGCAGTCGTTAACCACAGAATTATTGTTTGTGAAGAGATTGTGATCATTTTTATTTTTAGATAAGGGCCTAGTATCTCAGGATTACAGCAACGATTTGATCCACATCTATCCTGTGTTTTTGTGTGATGCGCGCAAAACAGCAAACCTCTATAATTTTATTTATAGTACAAGATACCTACAGGTACAGATGTTTAATGACCCGAAGTTAACGGTCGGCTGCAAAATCGCCTGTGTAACCTGCGACCCCATTAAATAATGCCAAACGACACCTAACTTGATATCATAATATAAAATTGTATTCTAGGTTAGGTGTAAATAAATACAAATATTCAACCAAATTTATAATTAATTATGACTTTTAGATGCAGTTCAAACATAAAGAAACACCGTGTAACCCGACGCGGGTTCGACGAATCGAAAAATAGTTTAAACCATTTATCAATTATTGCTCGTTTGTTTAGCTACTATTCATAAGTAAAAAATCTATCGCCAAGTACCTATCGTTGCGTGCCTGTAGCTCATTTGACAGTAAGTCTTATAGTCAGGGAACTACGGGCATTTTTAGCTCGTGGAAGTATAAACCATAATTTTTTTACCATATGTAGTTTTCATACTGCTAATAAAGGAACTGACCGTTAGACCCATGGCAGATGACAAAATTTTTTGCAACTTCGTCAGCTTTTTACTCCATAACTAAGTGAGGTCGCATGATCTGACGCTTGGTTTATCATTAAGCAATATATAAATTATTATCAAAATCATGTGCTTCTATGTATATTGCTCCCGTTTGGTCCCGTAGCTCCCGGACTATTAATTGTTATTGTGTTTGTGTGGTATTACTGGGATATTATTCACAGTGGTCTGACTGTGTTCTTACTGTGGTGTTACTGTTGTGTTTCTGTGATGTTACTGTCTTGGAACGTCATTTAAATTCAATAGATATCGTGTTCAAACTGGGATTATTAAAACTCCAATAACTAAAATTAAAATAGCAGCTTTTTACGAAATCCATGTGAAAGTATATATACATATATATATAACAATTTTTTTTTTTCTCTGCCTATCTGTTTGTTTCGGGTACCTAATCTCCGAAATGGATGGATCGATTTTGACCGGATTTTCACTGGCAGATAGCTGATGTTATAAGGAGTAACTTAGGTTACCTAATTATATTTTAGAAAATGAATTAGGGTTTCACACAAATAAAAAAACTGGTAATGGTGAATCAATTGGGCGCTTAAATGGCTTACGCCGAGTAAAACATAAGAGATATATCAAATTGATGTACTACATAATTGTAGACAAACTTAAAAAGGACTTAAAAAGTCCCACAAAATGTCAGCGAGAGTGTTAAGTCGATCTCCTAAGGGTCACCTATAGTAAGCATTTTTGTCTTTAAAATATCCGGGAGCGGGAGTAGTGCGATACGCGCGTGTGCCCGGTCGACAAGATTGTAGTCCTCGCAAGCGTAACCGCGGGCACAGCTAGTTTGCAATAAGTATTAAAATATCCGATAGTTTATATATTCGTATATCCGATTGGATAAATGTCCAACTCATATTTCATCATATACCAACCAGTAACGGAATTTACTAATACCACTTAAAAGATAAAACAAGACTTACTTTCGATATTATAGTTTTAAATTCATCTTTAGACAATCACGTTGCTTTCTCTATGAGTTTTAAACTGTATATAGAATACAGATATACTGTGTAAGCGTATCTTTGCATATAATTGTTTATCTACCAAATTCTAAATAATAAATTTCCCAGCATGGATAAAACTGTAATGTGGACGAAGTACTTAAATTATCGTTTCATAAAAATCAAAGAACCGGCAAAATATAAACGTAACGCAATCCGTTGTATAATAGCTTTACTATTTGTATTTGATGTTGCAAATAGTGAAATCGTTCAATTGCTCCTATTGTAAATAATAACGATTATTAGCAATAATGCTGTATAGATAATTAGAACGTTCCAACTTATAAAGCGATGCTGGCACAACCGATCGCTATAACTTACCCAACTTCAACAATAAACTACGTGGCTTGTCAAATATCGTTTTCACTTATATGAGTCCTTGTACACTAATTGATATTCTCTTTGAAGTGAAAACCTCAAACGAACGAAAATGCGACAATAAAAAGACAAACACATACATCTATAAGATTTAGCTTGCGAGAGAGTGATATAGAATACATTACTCAGTGTTTTCTATTACCTCGGTCTCCTCTTTGTACCTGTGTGCGCGCCTGCGTATACCTACGAAACCTTAGGTAAAGGTGTCATGCCAGCGTGGTGTATTGTTCACGTATATCGTTTATATGAATATATCAATGCTTTCTGAAGGTTACACTTATACCACGTGTGAACTGCACATATGTTTATTTAGTAGCTCGGTATTGGTTTTTTTTCTACAATAAAAATGCCTGATGGTAAGCGATTATCGTAGCCTATGGACGATTGTAGCATCAGAGGTATCAATAGCACGCTGCGAACCTTGAACCCTCTTCCCCGAGGATCTCTGCAAACCTTACTCACCGCAGGAACACAACACAAGTTTATTTGGCTGCAATCTTCTCAAGGATGGAGGTATTTCACGAGTCGAACTGCCCCAAGTAGGGAAAAATCTCCAAAGAGATTTCCGTGTCATACCTCTCTTATAGTGACGGCACTGTACCTCATTGTAAGTCAAGTACTTATAACCCAAAAACAACGGCGACCACCGAGAGAGCTTTATCCATCGCTGGTCGTCATCTTGGGAGCTATATATACCCTGGCTGGTTACTATAACGGGTACAAATTTCTACCAACGTACTTGATTACTGGATATATACCTGTCGTGCCTTAGGCTTCGTATTCATCAGAGATGTGCGGGTAACTAGGCGGTGTATGAGGTAAAAATCCACCAATAGAATTACTTAATTATCCTAGCCTCACTTAGTGCAGCTCTGGTTGAATAGGACTTGCGGAGCTAGGTATTTGCATACATAGATACATAAATCACGCCTATTTCCCAACGGGGTAGGCAGAGACCACGTCCTTCCACCTGCTACGATCCTAGCATACGTCTTTCGCTTCTTCGACATTCATTAATCTTTTCATGCATGCTCGTCGGTTTAGAGTTCTCTTGACATTACCTTTCTTCAGAACGTCTCCGATTTGATCGAAAAATGTTCATCTAGGCCTTCCTCTTCCAACGATTACTTTCTTACTCGCATCATAAATTTCATCTTCTTCCGTTCATCCTATCAATATGCCAAAACCATCTAAGCATTCCTTTCTCAATCCGTGTGACTATATCTTCTTTCACACCACAAAGCTTTCTCTCATTCAATTTCACTCCTAACATACCTCATAGCGCTCTCATTTCTACTGCATTTATTTTACTTTCATGATTTTTCTGCCACATCCAGCTTTCACTTCCGTACATGTGTGTTGGAACCAAAACTCCTCTATGCACAGCCAAACGAGCTTTCATAGAAATACTCTGGCTGCTCATAAAGGAGTGTAATGCTCCATTCACCATATTACCAGCATAGTCCTTCCTATCACACTTTCCATCCCTGGTAAACATCGATCCCAAGTATACAAACTCACTTACTTGCTCCAGTTCATACTCATCAATACGGGCACATACTCTGTCAAGTTTTCATCTTTTTCAAAACTTTTTATTCTTTGCATTTACTTTCATTCCCTTTCTTTCCAAAGCCTTATTCATAACAGTCGCCATCGCTTGCAAATCCTTAGCTGACGATGCAAGTAAAACTTGATCATCAGCGTAAAGAAGACATTTGACAAGTAACTCGTTCATTCTCAGTCCACAATCACTCTCTTTGAAATCTGTTAGACAATTATCCATAAATCGGTTGAACAGCCATGGAGACGCTACACATCCCTGTCTGACACCTTTTTGGATATCAATCCATTCATTGTATGCTCCATTTATTCTAATACAAGAAGATCGCCGCCAACCCCATGCCTAGACAATGCCAACCACAACTCATTCCTCATCACTTTGCCATAGGCCTTTTCTAAATACAAGAATGCACAAAAGACTTTTTGGTTTGTTGCCAAATGTCTTTCAATTATGCACCTTAAGGAAAAGACCTGATCCGTACATTCCATACTCTTTCTAAATCCCGCTTGTACATCCCATATTCTATCATCTGTTTCTAACATAACTCTTTCAATTATTACCTTAGCACAGAGTTTGCTGACAACACTGAGAAGGCTAATTCCGCGGTCATTTTTACACTCTTGTTGTGATCCTTTTCCCTTGTATAACGGCACGATCACAGCCTGGCGCCTTTCTCCCGGCACCCGACCGTTTCTCCAACACAAGTTGAAAAGGCGGTACAACTGACTTGCTACTACACCCTGTCCAGCCTTCAGCAATTCGACAGACACCCTGTCATACCTCGCGGCTTTACCAGATTTCATACTTTTTAATCCTTTCACAATCTCTTCCATACTGATGATGCTGTCAGATTCACTTTCGTTCATTCCAAGAGCAGGTACTTCCAATGGCGCTAGCACCTCTTCCCTTTCAAACAAATTTTCAAAATATTCCTTCCATCTCTTCAACACATATTCTTCTCCTTTTATAATACTTCCATCCTTGCTTCTGGTTTTAGATAACTCTGAGTTTGTTGTCTTGAATGTACAAAAAACAGATAGAGATGTATGCGAGAGATGCGAGTGAGGAATGTGTGCGAGAGATGCGAGTGAGGAATGTATGCGAGGTATGTGTGCGAGAGATGTGCGCTAAACGGTGTGGGAGACTAGAGATACTAAAACATAACCTCGCAACACTCAGCTACACACCGAAATAAAAAGCAAGAAATTTGTGCTTAAAAATGTTGTCTAGACAATTAATAAAATTGAAGTGTCTGTTTGTAATGTCAAAGTAACAGTCTTTTACTAAATGCATATGATAACGATACCTATAACAAAATACCCATTTTTAAATTTTTTGTCTTTCTGTCTGTCTGTTTGTTCCAGGTAATCTCCGGAACGGTTGGACCGATATTGACGGGGCTCTCACTGATAGATATAGGGAGTAACTTAGGCTACTTTTATTTTAGAAAAAGTATTAGGGTTCCGCAGAAATAAAAAAAAACTGTTCACGTTGAATCAATTCGGGCCCTTAAATGACTTATGCTTAGTAAACCATAAGAGATATAGCAAATTAATGTAATACATAATTATGGGCATTTAAAAAACCTACAAAAAAGTGCGGGAGGGTATTTTATTTTATTTATTTTATTTTAATATTTTAAGAAAACTTACAGCTAAGTACTTATTTAAGTTACATGTATAAATTAATGAAGGCCATTTACACTTCTGCACAGTCGTATCAAATATATCAATGTCTAAATCACTAACTAATTTATTCATACTGCTGCTTACTCGAATTAAATAGGAATTTTGTCTGTAGGTAGTTCTAACTATAGGACTATAAAGTATGTTAGGGTTTCTAAAAGACGCTGCTGGTACACGTAGGTTAATTTTGCTCAGTATCTCCGAACAGTCAACTAGGCCATTGAGTATACACAAAAGATATGATACATCAGCTATTTCTCTTCGTGTATACAGCGGGAGCATATGAAATTTTTTACAGCGCGATGTGTAATCTGGTACAATTATTTCAGATTTAAACTGTAGGAAACGAAGAAACCGCTTTTGTATTTTCTCAATGCGTGTGATATATATATTATAATTGGGGTTCCAGACTTGAGATACGTATTCAAGATGGGTTCGAACAAAAGAACAATAAAGAATTTTAAAAGTTTTAACACATTTAAATTCATTGGATAATCGAAATACAAACCCTAATGCTTTAGAAGCTTTTTTGACAACATTATCAATATGCTTATCAAATATTAGTTTGGAGTCAAAAATAACACCTAAATCTCTAACAGCATTAACTCGTGATAATTTAGTATTTTTAAGAAAGTAATTGTGCAGAATCGGATTGAGTTTACGGGTATATGTTTTAACTTGACATTTCGTGACATTTAAATCTAATTTATTGAGAGTACAATAATTTTGAAACTTATCTAAATCATATTGAATACGAACTACATCGGAAACAGTTTTAACAGGACATATAATTTATAACAATAAGCATTTTTGTCTTTAAGATAGCCGGGAGCAGGGGAGCAATATTCGCGCGGGCATTCTGTAGTAATAATAAATAAATTCTTTTCAATTTGCATGAGTTTATAATGTAACAGATTAAAAGTAAACTAGCATCAGAATGGTTTACGTGTCAAGTTTGTTCCCACGGTGTTGCCAGCGTGCGGAAGCAATAAAATGCTGCAGCGCGGACATTATAGTTCAACGCGCGATAAATCGAATCAAATCGACTCGATAATGTTTCCCCCTTGAAGTTCCTGTAATCTTATTACACTATTATTGCAATATGATAAAACATATATCATAAAACGAATAGTTTTCTTACTTTCAATTTCTTTTAATTGTAATAAAATAAACTTTCTATGTTTGGAACGATATCCAAACTTCAAACATTTTAGCATAATTACTCGTACAGTTTTACGATTATTACTAATTGGTGACATAACTATTTTGAAAATACAGTAAACTAGCAACACATGAAATGTCAGTTTACTCCATGGGAATAATAAATATGTTTGTGATTTAATTTTTGAAATAAAAAGAGACAATATATATTTATTTTCATTTACCTATTATACGTATTCCGTTGGTCACTATGGCATAAATAATATTATTTTTCGGGTTTTTCTCTTTTCAGTATTTTGATTGTTTAAATGAGGATTAATGAGTTAATAATTGTTTTTATTATTATAATTCGTATACTATGTTTATGTAATATGAATATAATACTAGCAACCGCATGCTACTTCGTATGCCACCAATTAAAATAATTACTCTTAATAACAGTAAAACATAGTACATAACCATCCTGAACATATATTTCTATCAATTTTAGAATCGCTTCAGTGGGTCTGGAGATTACCTCCTATAAACACATGCGCAAACTATACCTCTTTACAAAAATAGTATTGATTGTCTGGATATTTTTTTAAATTCTGTACTGCATGAATTGTGAAATGCCATTCTTTAAATCCATCAATATACTGATCATATCGCGTGCTCGGTGCTGGATTAATTGAACTTGATTTGATCCACGTTGAGAGCCCTACGGACATGATTGCTGGGCAATTCCAAGAATATGTATATCCTGTATTCTGTTACGCATTTTACAGCGCGAATAAAGAGTTAATGTTTAGTTATAGGTGTAACAATTTAAGAATATATAGATAGAGGGTATAATAATTGCGAGTTGCGTACGTATAATTTCACGGAAGTTTTTTTTTATTACACAAAAGGAGAATAACTTCTTACGTGCTTATATAAGTATACACAATGACATTATATATATAGACGCATCATACACCAACATCGTTGCACTAAAAACAGCGCAATTAAGTATACAAATATCTGGGCGACCGAGCTAAAGTCTGTGTCATACAAGAAAAAAAAACACCTATCTAAGTATACTTGGAATGTAAAATATTATCTAATTACAAAGTTTCATCCAAATCGGTGGAGCCGTTTCCGAGAAACCAATTACATATATATATATAAGAATTGCTCACATAATATATTAAGCAAACTATAAACAATGCTTCAGATATATAGTACACAAAAAAGGGAAAGGATATAATATACATTATTACCTATAAGTTATTTTTGTTGTTAGTACGAAATGAATATATATTTTCAGTTGTAATGACGTGAAACCTCGATACTGGATAATAGAGAATGTCGGGAAATTACCTGACTTTATTATTGTCAAAGTAGACCACGGCTGACGCATTTACATTTATAAACAACATCTTAGAGTACACACAATTTTTTTTTTGTAAATCACGAATTTAAATGTATTGAAGATATGAAGAAATATGAAGGATTATAAAAGGTTGTACGTAACGCGCCAGAAATTTAGTCTTCCCATTTCCCCCTTTTTTTATTTGCGCTACAAGCTTTTAAAATTATTTAGTGCATCAGAAAATTAGGTATAACTAATTCACTTATATAAATAACATTCAGCAGAATCCTTGCATATTATTTTTGTTTTAGTGGAACTAAAATATTGAATAAAAACTTGTTTTTGAAAAGTTTTAAATGTATTCTTCTCAGCAAACCTTTCCACTTAATATCCTTATCATGTGGGTGCTTAAAAACTAACTTGTTCACTATTTTTGAGAGACGACCATAATGGATTTTAACATGATGTCACTTAGCTAACCATGCATTGACATCCAAAGTAAATGTGTAGGTATGCAAAATTTCAATGCAATGGGTTGGGGATAACTGTATTAAAATTCAGTTACAATTTTAACCAAGGCAAGTTAAAAAATATTGTAAAATAGGTATATTTTAAATATTGCTTTACGATTTGCTTATGTACGAGTATATATTATTTAAAAAATGTTTGTTTCTTTTGCCCGTCTAAATCATTCATCCGATTGTAATAAAACTTTGGAAAGTTGTTGTGCCCATAACCACGAAGGTTTAACCAGTTAACAACAGATGGTGAATTAATAAAGGGGAAAATATAATTCATATTCCCGTCATTGATGAATGTAAATCAGTTGTTCTGTCAAGGCAGTGTAAAAAATTACTGTAAGATTAAAAAAATGTCGTCCAGCACTTTTGCGGGATCACAAAAATATTACAATATTCTATATTAGTTTGTCTCTTCTCATTCATAAATAAATATCTCTATAGAGTAACGTTAAAGTAGCATAAATGAATACAATATTATTTGAACCGTGGGTCAAGACATTATTATTCTCATCTCGCTAGAAGCATCAACAGTTTTCGATTCACGTGAATGAAACCGCGCATAAATATCCAGAGTTTTTTTTTTTTTTAATAGTTATAATACAATTTTTAACACCGACCCAGGTGCATGAATATTTACGCCACAATTTAAACGATGTCAATTGTTGTTAATTTTATTAATTGCGAATTGTCGATGATCGTTATATAGCATCAAGTGGATTTTGCAGTTATGCCCATTTATTCGTGCTTCAATAAAATTTTGTAACCTGTCAGATGTAATAAAAAATATTGTAAATATAGGCGGAAGAGGTAAAGAGAACGTGCGTGAGAGGTTATACATATATAGGGAGACAAGTTGACGCTCCTGCACACCCGTCACATCCTCGCTTTCTTGCGGCAACTCAAGCCTAGATCCGTTCCCTCAGTGTGGAACCCTTGAATGTTGCAACCGCTCGCGCGATACAGGTAATACTGCACTTGCAATCACTTAGCTACCCACACACATCATTACACACAATATGTTCATACATACGTGCACACCACACAGGTACGTGGGTTCTGTAAGGAACCTTTTTTTCTTATTTTACGCTAGTTGGTAGAGACCATAATTTCATATTACTAAATACATATATACACATGTTCCTTACTTCCTCGCAGGAGGTAAGAACATGCATATATGTATATATTAACTTAGTTCGATTTTTTTACGGATAGGGAATTAGTCAGATCGCGACCTCATTGCATCATCATTTCAGCCGCAGGACGTCCACTGCTGAACATAGGCTTCCCCCATAGATCTCCAGAGCGACCGATCTTGTGCGGCCTGCACCCAACGGCTCCCGGCGACCTTTATTATGTCGTCTTTCCATCTAGTAGGGGGCCGTCCTACGCTGCGCTTTCCGGTGCGTGGTCTCCACTCGAGAACCTTTCTGCCCCAACGGCCGTCAGTTCTCCGAACTATGTGCCCCGCCCACTGCTACTTCAACTTGCTAATCCTTTTGGCTATGTCGGTGACCTTAGTTTGTCTACGGATCTCCTCATTTCTTAGCGACCTTGAGCTTTCTTATGAGGCCCACAGTGAGCGACCACGTCTCTGTGCCGTATGTCATCACTGGCAACACACATTGGTCAAAGACTTTCGTCTTGAGGCACTGAGGTATTTTGGACGAGAAGACGTCGCGCAGTTTCTCGAACGCTGCCCAACCGAGTTGGATTCGTCGACTGACCTCTTTTTCAAAGTTGGACCTACCTAACTGGACTGTTTGTCCCAGGTAGACATATTCGTCAACAACTTCTAAACAAGAGTTACCAACTGATACTGGGGTAGGCACCACATGGACATTCGACATGATTTTCGTCTTGTCCATGTTCATTTTAAGGCCCACCTGTTGAGAAACTTTGTCGAGGCATTGCATCCTCATAGCAATACAGGCAAAATCCCAAGCCGAAGCCCGGCCACTTTGGAACCCTTATGCGCATGTTGCCCACGCTTTTACGACTGAGTACCTTAAGCGCTCGCCCCAAGCCACGGTGAAGCTGTAAAAGCCGTCAGAGGCTCTAGTTTCTAGGACCCCTAAGGCTAACAGTATAGTCAGTCAGAAAAAAGGGACAAGTTGAAAGCGATCGCAATCCATTTTTACCTATCAACGATCGTTACTTCAATCCATTTGTTCTCTAAAGTGTTTCAATATCCGATCTACAGATTACATATATAATCCAAAAATGCGATCGATCTCTGTGAGGTACGCAATCCTTTTTGTAATGTCCTCCCCGTTTGGGAATAACAGTTAATGCATCCCAATAACCGATCTTTGTATTTTGACAGATCTATTTACGGCAATCTGTGATCCATTTTTACGATCTTAGGAATTTGGCGGTTAGCGACTAAAGATCTTAATTCGGTTTAATTAAATCATTGTAAATGTTATTAGCTATTCTTTATATAGTAATAAATAATGGCTACAAATGTGTTTAGTACAATAACTAGTGACGTCAGCGACAGTGATTTGAGTGATTTGGAGGCGTTACAGGAGCTTTCCGATTGGGACGGTGATGAAAATGAATTTTCACCACAATCTCGAAGAACTTATAGCCGTGTTAACCACATGCGGTGTTTAAACGATGTTGAATTTACATTTAGATTCAGACTGAACAAAACCTCGGTTGAATTGCTTTTATCGGAAATAATACCTTTGATAAAAGTAACATCCAAGTGGTAATTATTTTCCAATACCTATTTCAAACTAATAACAACTAAACAAAACAAGTAGGTAAAAGTACCTAGGTACTGCAAAAAATGTACAAAATATTTTGTTTTAATAGAAATTACGGAATTTCATCCTTGAACCAGCTTTTATTGACTCTTCGGTTTTATGCATTGGGCACGATGCTTATATCCGTAGCGGACTTTATTGGGGTATCAAAGTCTTCGGCAGGCAGAATAGTGCGAAATATATCAGAAGCTATAGCTATGCTTTATGGTAAATATATTGTAATTCATCAAAATTCTGCTGAAAAGTTCTACAGAATAGCCCAATTTCCATGTGTCCTTGGTGCTATCGACTGTACTCACATTCGCATACAGTCTCCAAGTAAGTTGGGTACGATAAATATACAGCAAATTTTCCAACATCTACAGAATAACAAACACAGGCAATAAAAATACATAGTTTAAAATAATACGTTTGCGAAATCAAAAAAAAATTCTACACCTTAAATAAAATCTCTTTCTCTTTCTGTATTTTTCTAGGAACTGATAGTTTAGAATGGTTATAAAAAAATTGATCAGAAAATACCTAATAAAAGATCGATTATTATGGTGTCCTTTTTGTTTTCTAAAAGGGATTTATATTATTTATATTGTGTATTCAAACTGGAAAAGTGAATTGAAAAAATATCAATTTTTTAGTAATCGATTTTTTAGTAATCGATCTTTTTTAGTCTTCCATTTTTGTGAATCTTTATTTTTCATCGTCATCCCTACTTTGTTTGTCTGAACTGACATTGGACATTAGAATTTTGATAGATGGCGGATCTAATTTGTACGTTTCGTTCCCAAAAACTTTATAAGTCTTTTGTGTCGGTAACATAGTTAACTATACTGCGTACTTAAATATATGTAAGTTTAAGTAATAAATAAAGTTTTCGTTAACATGTATCCATAAAGTAAAATATATTCTCTAGTATCTGTGTAAAACATAACGCATTCATTATGAAATCTGTATAAAAAGAAACGTAAGGGAGGGAAGAGATCGATCTGCGATCTGTTGATAAACTAGGATCGCCTTTGGTGATCGTTGTTATTGGGACGTAGTACGTAGATCGATCAGGAGATCGAGGCCGATCATACGTTTTACTTCTTTTTACTACTCCTGAAGGATAGTCAATTATCAATCATCCGTCATTTAAAAAAAAGGATTTTGTACTTGAAATGAAGGACCTCAAGTACCTATTTATAGGTACGTACCAATTTTCAACTAAACTTATATTTATTCATTGTAAATGAATAATTTTTACTTTGGGACAATGACGCTCGCTATCTCTTTCATTGTTGGTAGATAGATCATTGTCAAACAAAGAACAAACTGTAACGTGACAAATATTATCATGTTTTTAATTTTAAGGTTGTAAATCTAATGATGTTCCAAATCTACATCTTCTAAACTTCTACATACATAGGTATTTTTTACCATAACTTCCTGGAAAATATTTCATTGTAACAGAACAATACTTTTATAGTTTTGTAATCAGTTATAAATAACACGGAAAATAATGCCAAAATATGCTTTGTTACTGCAACGATAATCTTGTCTTCCATATTTGTTTTCGAGAAGAATTTTTACTGAGTAACACACAAGACGGCATCGATTTTTAAATGACTTCAAAAAAAGACGAAGTTTACCCAATTCGAATGTATTTTATTATGGATATCAAGCCATGACTTCATTGTTTATGAACCGATTTGGATGATTATTTTGTTTTTTGGAAAGGTGATACTTCAAGTGAGGTCCCATTTTAACTTCAGTAGCATTGGACCATCAATTTCGGAGATACACCGGGGAACTGTTCAAAACCATTGAAGTTGGGATGCATATATTTCATGACGTTATTTTTCTAAATTGATACATTCGAATACTTTAACATGGGACATTTTCGTGTTCTGATAGTCTCCATCCGCCTTCTTGTCAAATTTGTGGGATTATTGTTGTCTAGAACGACTGACTTGCTAATTGCAGTAATTAATGTACTAGCTATGTTTACAAATATCTAAATCCTTATGAATTGGTTCCCCTGTGGATTACACGGACGTTTTCATGTAAACGCGTTGTTGTGATTCGATTTCAAAACTGTATGTTATATACATACCTATAGGTGCACGGTATAATCAACAAGGCAATTTTTAACAAAAACGAAAACCAACTTCCATGATTTTGTAGTGTTCCCTGGTGTATCTTCGAAGTTCAAAGTCTAATACTATTGAAATTAAAATGCCATCAACCTTGAAGTATTAATTACCCTATCATACAAAAAAAGAATTCGAATTGAGTAAACTCTGTATTTTTTGAAGTCAGTTAAAAAAACGTAATATCTTGTACAAGGCCATAAAAAAAAACCAACATTAATTTGGTGAATGTAATCAAAAGCAATGACAAGAAAGTAAGGTTCTGTGGTAGCGTGTACGGACACCGCGTTGATCGACGTGAGTTCGAGTCCGTACAATGAGCCTCAGCTTTCGTCACCTCACAAACAAATCTATTAATACGAGTTAACAAATCAAATCAATTTAAAAGGTAGGGCACAGATGAATTTCTTTTTTGTAGATTTACCATCCGCTTACCATCAGGCGGGCCGTAAACTTGTTGTATAGAAAACAAAATAAAATCTCTAACATTTAAAACAAACGAGAAACTTATCATAGATCGTAAATGTCATAAATAGAATACATGATAATATAGTTATTACAATATGAAGTCCACTGCCTATTGTTATCATCGTACAAATGACAATAAAAAGAAATTTAAACACATTAAATTGCTCGCAGATGTTTTATATGGGCGTCACTCAGAGCGAGTGCCAAATTGATACAAGTGATCCCCTCTTTAGATATGTTTAAACAAGACTTTACGCTCGTAAATAAGACGTAAATACGTCTTATAAAATTTGACGTAATATTTTAACTGTTAAATAAAGAGTAGAGAGACAGAGAGAGAGAGTTTCCAGACCTCATTGGTGAAGAAGGGTTTAAGTTAGGTAACGCGCTAGTGGTACATATGATATTTTAAACGTCCGAAGTTTACGGTAGCCGCTTACAATCAGGCAGACCGTATGCTTGCGTGTGCTGTGTTTGTTGTATAATTATTTAATATGAGAAAAAATTTACCAATTAATTTAAAACATAAATTTCTTTTGGCTGTAAACCATCATGGCGGTGAATAGCATAACCACCTATCTAGTGTGATGAATAGTTATTGTACTCGATCAATAGCCACTGGCAAATATAATGTACCTAAAGTAGCTAATTACTTTGGTGACAGAACTTTAACAAAAACCTTTACCATACATAACTACTTAACAGTATGTCGGCGGAAATTAGACACGAAACGGACAAGGCTGTTTTAAAAAATTATTAAAAAACATTTGTTAACCACGCTGAGTTAATCACAATAATTAATCGCAGATACAGGCGTAATGGCAGGTTCATGTGACTTTCATTTAAAAATTAGCCTATTAAATTAAATATACGACTCAGTTTTTAGATCACACGTTTTTATGGGACAATGTATTAGTAATAAGATTATTATTTTATAAATAAATAAAATTGCCAACGTAATTGTATTAAAATAAATGAAACGATAATATCTCGTCGTAGCGTGTTCAAACACTGCAAGGATCGACATAGATTTGAATTTTGTTTTATAATACAAACTTTGTATTACAAAGGTCACAAAAAAGCACACGGTCCGCCTGATGGTAAGCAGCCAAGCTATGCGCAGAAGGGGTGGGAGGGAGTCGGAAGATTAAACAATTTTCACAGTTTTCGGCAAAACTCCAAGCAAAAGAATCATTAAAAAGATGACAAACAAAGTTGTTTTCCTATACGGGCACGCGATAAATTTAGGTCGCCAAGGTCAAATAATAACTTGTTAGTATATCTAGTAGGTATCCAACGCTTTTATTATAAAAGGTAACAATTGTAGGTATAATTGTGCCACCAGGACATGTGCATTGTAATGATTTTGAATTAACAAAATCTATACAATTAATAAAATTGAAGCGTCTGCTTGTAATGTCAAAATAACAGTTTTTTTACTAAATGCATATGAAAGTATATACGATACCTATAATAAAAAGCAAATTTTTAAAATTTTTGTCTGTCTGTCTGTTTGTTCCGTGTAATCTCCGAACCGGTTGGACCGATTTTGACGGGACTTTCACTGAAAGATAGCTGATGATATGGGGGGTAACTTAGGCTACTTTTATTTTAGAAAAATAATTTGATTTCCGCACAAAGAAAAAGAAACCGGTCATGGTGAATCAATTCGGGCGCTTAAATGACTTATGCTGAGTAAACCATAAGAGATATAGCAAATTAATGTATAACAAAATTATAGGCATTAAAAAGACGTACAATAACGGCCGGAGAGTATACATCTATCTTCTAAGGAACACCCACAATAATCATTTATGTCTTTAAAATATCCAGAAGTGGGGTTGCAAGATTCGCGCGAGCATTCTGTAGTCCACGTGAGCGAAGCCACGGGCACAGCTAGTAGACATAAAACTATAGTGCTAGATAAAAAAAATGTTTTGATCATTTGTTATAGTTTTAGTTTGTTAAAGCACGCACTTTAATCACAACCTCAGCAGTCAGAGAACCCAACAGTTCTTTATTTCTCCCACATACAGCGGTAATACAAGAATATTTTTTCCCAAGCGTTCAGGTTTCCTTACGATGTTTCCTTCACCGTCAACCGTATCTTGTTAATGAGTACTAAATAATGTACTACCATTGGGCTTATCGTAGGATTCTAACTACAGACAATTAAAACAAGATTCGAAGCAAAACAACATCACTGAGTTAATAACTAATATGATTATTTCAAGAGATACTTAGATACTGGACTGAATTGTAACTAATAAAATTACACAACTTTCTTTAATACAGCTTTCTTACCAATCAATCATTATCCATAGTTATGTAAGAATTAGCTAAATGTCAATTGCTCAATCAAATATTTATAACAAAGATATTATGTTAAAATTTATTTTACACGTAGGTAATTGATACGTAATATTTTATTTTAAATTTTTATGTCCTCTTTTACACTCATCGCTTGCTTATTGTGATTTAGGTAATAAATAACACATCAACTTCATATGCCGAAGTAGTTTAGTGATCGTTGTTCACGAAAAGAATATAAAACATCGAGAAGTAATAAAGGTAAAATAAATAATATAAAGAGGGGTAATTCTAAATTACATAAATTGCTTTTAGGTTTACCCGTTATTAATTGATTCAAATAAAAGTATTGATAGATTAATGCGAACATGTTTGCTTCAAATAAACCTACCTTGTGAAATAAATTACAAATCGTTACAAATAATTATAATATTTGTAATTATTATTTTGCAAAATCAATACCTAGTAGGTACTTCGAAACAAACGAAAGCTATATTATGTAGAATTCGTAATATATTTCCAAATTACACTGTAATAATCTTATCAAATGAAACAATACTCTATTAATACACCTTACCTTAAATTTCGACATATTTTTTTTTATAATACCTAGTTATTTTATATTGTAAACAATTGAACACTTTATACACTGTTGTAATACTTTATACGCGTGCAAACGACATTGCTGTTCGTATCATACTAAACTGAATTCTCGGTCTTGTTTTGTGATAAATTGCTAAAGAACTCGTTCAAACTAAAGTGTATTTGCGAGAATATTAGGATAGTGAATAGTGAGCTTCGTTAGTTTATAACAATGATTAAACTGATTTTATAATAGGTACAGCAGTAGCGATTATAGGATATAGTTCGTCTGGACGCTCTCATAAAAAGCGTTGTTTTAAAATTATATCTTCCAAAGAACAAAATGTTTATGTAATTATAAGAAATTTTCTAGTGATCGTTAGTTGAGAATTTATTGTCTATAGGTTGTTCTGGTAGTATTTGATAAATCTGTTCTTCTAGGGAAGATTGTTTTGAAGTTAAACTTCTTTTGACGCGTTTAGCGGAGAGTAAAATTGAGATTAATCAATGAAAAATATCTGTAAAATGAATTTGCATTATTATCATTGATCTGCTATGCCCGCGGCTTCGCTCACGTGGACTACAGAATGCGATCTATCAGGCACACGCATGGATGTTGCTCCCCCTATTCCTGGCTATTTTAAAAACAAAAATGATTGTTGTGGGTGTTATAAGATAGACTATAGGTAGATATTTAAAATGGCTGCAATTATGTAGTATATTAATTTGCTATATCTCTTATGGTTTACTCGCATAAGCCATTGAAGCGCCCGAATTTATTCACCATAACCAGTTAATTTATTTGCACGGGACCCTAATTATTTTTCTAAAATGAAAGTAGCCCAATTTACTCTTTATAACATCAGCTATCTACCAGTGAGAGTCACGTCAAAATCGGTCCAACTGTTTCGGAGATTACCTGGAACAAACAGACAGGCAAAAATTTAAAAAATGGGTTTTTTGTTAAAGGTATCGTAAACTTTCACAAGCATTTAGTAAAAACACTGTTATTTTGACATTATTATGATGTTATTTGAACGCGGAATATTTTTTTACACAGTTCTTTTTAGTAACACGACAAATTCACTTCACTGTGCCTGATGGTCAGTACAGTACAATCCAAAAAACAACGGCGACCAACGACAAATCAGCAGTCACGCCGGCCTTGAAAAGCTACAAACCAAAAGAGTAATTGTAACGAGTTTCAAAACCCTGTATGTGGTGGTGGTCGCGACTCACTCGAACATATTTATCGTGTCCCACCATCCAACGATAAAATTATCTTTTAGATATCCCGTATTAAGCCATCATGCAGCCGACGATGGTCTCTCTCTTAGATCTTCAGTTATGCGCTTGATGTTCAGCCTAGAAATGGGAGATGGCTCCTAATTTCAGCTGCAGGGAACACACCGATGTTTGACGAAATTTAAGCGAGGTAAGGGCACAGATAAATTTCGTTGGAGATTTACCTCTACTTAGGACAACCAACCTGGTGGACAAATTTCACCCTACAGAGATCATAGCCAAATGACCTTGTGCTGTGTTCCTGCGCTGAGTAGAGTTTCCAGAGCTCCTTGGGGTAGAGGATTTCAATGACAGAATATTGATTTTTGTTAAGTAACTCGGACGGAAGTGAAAGCTCTCTCGAACAGCTTCATCCGCGTGCTCTGGCGTAATGGTAATTATACGTAAATACAATGTTTTACAAAAATATTGGTCCTTATAATTTGCAAAAATATCCGTGACAACGTATGCCTATTTCTTATACACAAGCCACAACAAGGTATTTTGTGACAAAATTTGTTGAATAGTAAAAAGTGATTTATGAGCATTATTTTTATGCATGTCATAATATGAATCCTTTCGAACGTAAAGACAATTCTATGAAGTTAACTTTGCACTTTACAGCATGTTATTTGTACGCATACTTTAGGAGATAATGGAAAATTAAAATAATTTAACACTCATCTCGGGCCTATGACTATAGCAGTAGTGGCGCGAATAGCCCGTTTGACTTATAACCCTGACCGCCCAACGAGCGACGCGACGAGAACAAGCTATCTGGAAAGCTGTAGGCAAGTATGGGAAGTGAGAAAAGTTAGGGGTCAATTAATTACGTGGCACATTTAGGTTGGGGTCCGATTCAAATCGCTCCCAATCTCACGTAGGGGAAAGGGGGTCTCACCGAATATCACGTAATATTTTCCGCAACAAATTGTAAATTTGAGAAAACTGGTTTAAATTAAGAACAACATGTTTCTTCACTGAAATATGCCTAAATTCTATATACAATATTATTTATCGCGGATATAAGCAAATGCTACAAAGTAGCCCTCCTATTGTTTTGCCGCCACTGGTCAGTTGTGAGCAGATGATTTTACTGAAAATCACATGGACATTTTGGTTCCTGCAGTCACTCTGAGACCACTGATGAGTGCCCGTGGACTGATTTAGAATGAATATTCTTTAAAGAATTCTAGTAACACCTATCAAAGTATTTTATTGTTAGACTTTCGCACTGTGATTTTAGATTACGTTCTGCCTTAAGTATTAGTCTTAAATTTATTTATTTTTAATTCAATTCTTTTAAGCGCTGATTAAGGTATTTACACTAAAATACGAATTTTGGAAAAATCTAACGTGAGATTAGAAGGAGACGGGAGGGGTCGAGCCAAATCTCACAAAATCTCAACAAGGGGAAAAAATCGCCAAAACCACCTCACGTAATTAATGGACGCCCCCTTATGAAAGGCTTTAAGGGTACGTAAGCGGCGCGGTGTTTGTTGGAAAAAATTAACATGGGTCATTCATTACCATGGGGCTCAGCTAGTATATTATGTATTATTATATATCGCGCAAAATGAAGGAATGATAAAAATATTGTATTTACTTTTTTTTTTCAAATATGTATTTCAATTTTTGTTTTTATATGGTTATGGAAATAAACATTTTATTTAAGAAAATATTTATTTTGTAATTTAATAAATTAAATTATAAACAAAAACTAAAAAAAAAATTAAGTTCATATAAAACAATCCTAAATCAGCGGGGCTCGAACTATAGACCACTCGTACTGTAGATACAAGATTGCGTACAAGTCTGGCCATCACACGGCTAGGCGAATTCGACACGGTCATTGTCTTGAAAATCCTATAAATGTATACAATGTGTTTGTCTCTTTTTAGTACCAGTTAGATCAGACACTTTGTCTCGTGTAGCTCTTATCCGCCAAACGCGCGATGAAGAATTTCGTTCCAAAAAGACTCATTGGTACTCGTAGTGATAATGCAATATTATGACATGATGTACAATAAGTTAGTGTTCTGTTGCTTATTTCGTTTAATTATATAGGTGGTTATTTTAGATGAATAATGTACAGTTGTACAAACATACAATAATTACTGTATATACTTACTATACATGGTAATTTTATTTATTTACATAATAATGAGTAATTTGTTAAACCCAGTTCTTTACTGCACAGTAGAAACGCGTCCATAAACAAATACGACAAAAATAAATACACTCCATTATGTAGGTACACAATTTTTGAACAATATAATTATAGTGTTGCGGTTGAAGACGGAGCCTATAATTACTTTTAAGGACATATCATAACTTATTTACACGTGACGTTTGTATTATAAAAGACTTCTTTAATTTCAATGCTATTGTTTCTATTAATTACTAGTACTTCTTCTTTACAATATTCCGTAATTTTGTTCTCAAATACTATCAATTGAGAAATGACATACTACACTTTCCGTGTACAAAATTTCATCGGGTTTGGTTGAACATTATTAAAAAATAAGTTCATGCATTTTTTTTACGATTGCAATTTCTAAAAGCAATCATGGGATGACTTATATCCTGAGTACAACATTTTATCAAAATCGTTAAAAAAAAAATGAATTTCAATTTTGAATTTAAATCTAAAAGTATTATTGGAAATTATGATAGTCTATCAAATAAGGAATTATATAAGCTTCTCATGTACAATACTTCAAACTGAGAGTAAGACAATAATAAATGGAATGACTTTTTAGTCACTGCCTGTGCCCATTGGCTTCGTTCAAGTGGACTACAGAATGGCCGCGTGAATCTAGTTCCCCCGCACCTGGCTATTTTAAAGACTAAAATGCTTATTGTGGGTGTTCCTTAGAAGAATAGACTTAAGATAGAATGGAGAGTATATACTCTCCTACATATATCTCTTATGGTTTACTCAGCGTAAGCCTTTTAAGCGCCCGAATGGATTCACCATGACCAGTTTTTTTTATTTGTGCGGAACTTTAATTATTTTTCTTAAATAAAAGTAGCTTAAGTTACTTCCTATAAATTCAGTTATCTACCAGTGAAAATCCCGTCAAAATCGGTCCAACCATTTCGGAGATTACCAGGAACAAAGATCGGGAGCATGATTCGCGCGGGCATTCAGTAGTCCACGTGAGCGAAGCCACGGGTACAGCTAGTTCTTTATAAGTATATAATTATGGCATCCTCCCCTGATGTTAGTTAAGTGGCGAAGTGGTCAAAAATGATAATACACTAAGCCTAGGGGGGACTGGCTCTCAAGTGCAGCTGTCGGAACAAATCTATGGGCGCTTGGTGGCAAATTTTCAGTTTGAAATAGGTACCTAGACAGATACCTATTAGAGAGACCCCTACCACCATATTGAACAAACGCTATGAACAAACCTTATAACGATTAATTTGTTGTTGAACTATCTAATATTTGACGAGATAATTGTAATATTATATATACCAAGTTTAAGTATTAAGATTTTAAATCTCTACTCCGCTAGTATACATCTTGTTAGTTTGAAATTTGTTAAATTCATTCTGAAATTTTTTCTTTTTGTTTTTAGTTCTGACTATACTCTTAGCCTTAGGGGCCCTGAAGCCGCTGCGGCTTTTACAGCTTCACCGAACTTGTATACTGACAAAATTAGTTTTTGGCGGGATCTTTAAGTGACACTGTGTGGCTTTTATATTTAATTCATTTACTTAGGTTTTTTACCCTATATTATGTAATATTGGTGACGTTTGCGTGATATAGTTTGTGTTTTGTGCATAGGTGAAGTGGATTATAAATATTAACCAAGAGCGTGCATTCTGGGAACCCATAAAAATCCCTAGATCGTTCCAACATGGCGGCCACCATATTGTTGAACGCCACTTTGTATATAATGTATATACTACGAAAGCTTGAGAACATTGACACTGCAAACCTCACTTCGTATATTGGAAAATGTTATGAAGGCTTAAAAACATTGAAACTAGCAAGTGCTTTTGCGGCGCTAAAACGAGAAGAAGAATAAGACAAAGTTACGTTTTGAGGTATATATTGCAAATTTTAATATCTCCGTGTTTCCGCTAGGGGCGCTGTCGATATATGGTATGAAATAAAACGAAACGTTTGTCAGTATATATTCGAAAACTATCTAAGTTATTTTACGTGGAAAATAAAATATTGATTAAAGCTAGGTATACATAGTTGAAACTGCGTTTTTTGAATTATCAGGGCAAAAGTGTGACTGAGTTGTTTTGGAATTCAGACTTCACTTATTATAGAAAAAAAAAATGTTTCAAGTACCTATTAGCAAAATCGACTATTAATAATTTTTTATTTTAGTTATCTACGCTTTTTTTGCAGTCACCAGAACTAAAATATTTTGTTAATTTATCTATACCTATGTAGAAAGTAGCAAAGAACAAAGTACATAACATGATTTAAAAAAGCAAATTATTATTTTCACGTGATCTGTTACATAGTTATTCCTGTAATTAATTTTTAATCAATTACTTAAAAGTAAGTTCTGGTCGTAATTATGATTACAAGAGCAATGAAATATTCAAAGAGATCAGAATTTTAAAATCGGTTTATAAACTGAGTTTCACATTATTATGAATATAATATTTTAGTAAACATAAATTAGATGATTAAATTTACGCCTTGTACTTTGTAATGTGATTTTTACAAATTTTATGATTATAATATTAAATAGTTTTTGCGCCATCTATAGTATTTTAATGTTACGACAAATACTTACCGTATGGTATTATTTAACGCGATTCTTATAGTAACGAACAGATGGCAGTATATTTATATTATAAGCTAGACTGCTTCTCAGATACACTAAACACGACAGTTCAGTTCGGTAATGGCTGCCGGTGGGGTGGTTGATTCGCGTCATCTCTATCACGCCACGAGTTGATTGTTTACTTTATTTACTTTCATGATCCACAATCAACATTAAATAGTAACAAGTGTTTATAGTGAATAATTATATTAAACGTAAATAAGCATACAAAGTAGTGTGTTTTTAAAAAGTTTATCAAAAATCATGAGCGGTGTGCCGCACACGGAGAGTTAAATACCGAGAATGCATTTCGTGTAGTGTTGTGGTGTTTTGATATCTAAATGTTTGGGTTCAGAGGTAATATGTGCAGCCGGCAACATTCCCAGGCATGCTTGAACACGTCCCTGTCAATAAGACAGGAGATTCAGCGTTTCGAAAGCGTGCACCCGTCTATTTACGCATTATACGACCTTGTGGAGTTGGTACCCGATCCATTGCTGGCTCAGCAAATTCGTGACCACGTCGTGGCTATAGAAGGTCAGTAATCGCTGCTTGTTTTGTTTATTTTCATTTAACGTCTGTGCTTTTACATCTATCTATATCTATACAATTAATAAAATTGAAGTGTCTGTTTGTAATCTGAAAATAACAGTTTATTACTAAATGCATATGAAAGTATATACGATACCTATAACAAAAGCTCATTTTTAAAATTATTGTCTGTCTGTCTGTTTGTTCCGGGTATTCCCCGAAATGGTTGGACCGATTTTGACTGGACTTTTACTGGTAGATAGCTGGTGATATAGGGAGTAACTTAGGCTACTTTTATTTCAGAAAAAGAATTAGGGTTTCGCACAAATAAAAAAAACGTGTCATGATGAATCAATTCGGGCGCTTAAATGGCTTATGCTGAGCAAACCATAAGAGATAAAGCAAATTAATGTCCTACATAATCATAGGCATTAAAAGACCTACAAAAAAGTCCGGGAGAGTATACGTCTATCTTCTAAGGAACACCCAAAATAAGCATTTTTGTTTTTAAAATAGCCGGGAGCGGGGTGCAAGATTCGCGCGAGCATTCTGTAGTCCACGTGAGCGAAGCCACGGGCACAATAATAATAATGTTTTTTATATTTGGATAGGTACATAATTTGTGGTATAAACTCTTTTTATGATGGAAGCCAAGGAAAACAATATTTTGTATTGTAATATTAAGGTCAGTATTTATAAAATTCCTCTTTAAACTTGTAATTATCGCGTGAACGTTTATAAATAAGTAATTTTGTTCGAAAACCTATTTTTCCTAAACTATATTATCAAACGTTTTTCATGTTCGTTTCTTGATAAGTTGTAGGTACTGATCTAATTAACGCACATAATTAAAAAAATAATAGTTTAAAAAAATTTAAAAAACACGCTTTCATAAAAAATCCAACTAAAAAACAGAAAATAAAATTTAATAAATTTGATTAAGTACAGTGTAAAAAAAAATGAATGTACATTATTGTAAAAAAAGCGTGGAGTGCATAGTGTCAATAATTATAAACATTTTATTGACAGATAATGAGTAGAAGAATCATCACTTCGATAATATAATATATTAAAAAGCGCTTTGAATACACCCCACGCTTTTTTTACAATAATGTACATTCATTTTTTTTTACACTGTACTTAATCAAATTTATTAAATTTTATTTTCTGTTTTTTAGTTGGATTTTTTATGAAAGCGTGTTTTTTTAAGTTTTTTTAAACTATTATTTATTTTTAATTTTTTAGTTAATTTTTTTAAACTATAAATTATTTAGTTCGATTTGCTAACTATCAACCGCCCTTAATATGTACAAATGTGTTCCGATTGTATCTTGGTTAAGAACACATATTCAAAGATTTCTATGATGCCAATATAAACAGCGAGACACATAGAGGTGCAACCTTATTTACATATACAGTCAGTCACATTAATGCTTGAGTATGGAATTTTCAATCCGTAATCACTCTACAAAATATTATAATCATAGGAGCGAATCTGTTGGCCGCACTGAGAATGAGGATGAGTGTGAATTTTCACTCTGTGACTGATTGTAGATTTTATGGTTTATCTCCTAATCGAATCATTTCATTCAATGCTTCACTGTTACATGGAGTTCTTCCTGTTAATTTTGAGCAATCAAGTTCTTCAATTCGTATACCGTCCAAGGATCTTCCACGACTAAGTGCCACATAAGCTTGTCCAGCAGCAAACAATCGCGGACCCAAATAAATGACTGCATGATCAACTGTACAACCTTGCATGCCCGAAAGAGTAAGTGTGGAACTGCACCCATGCGTAGTTCGCGCACTAGCTCTATCTCTCTTACTCGCATGCAAAGAATGCGGAAAGAAATTAATTAATCCTGGCGAATCTAATTAGGATATTCGGATGCTTTGATCGGATTATTGCATTGTCATCGACTTTTGACAGGTGTGCAAAGTTTCAATTAAATCTGATCATTCAAAGTAGGACAAAATCGAGCTCAAAGGGGTCGGTTACATACATACATACATACAGGTGAAGCTAATAAAAGCGTGTTAAAAAAAGTGTGTGCGTGTAACCTTTACGCGCGATTGAAGTAAAACTTCTTTGGCGTTGACGGCATATATGTCAGAAATGATTAAATTTTATTATTGAATATTATAGAATGTCAAAATCGTCAGAAAATTTATTAATAATTTATTTATTACAAAAGTAATCAATAAACAAGTATATTTAGAGATTTCAAAAAACTACAATTTAAAATATATTTTTTAAACTATTACATTTTTATTCAGTTTTCTATTCACAATTGATCCGTTTGAAAATATTGGAAATAAATATTCCTAATTGATTATTATATTTGCCACTAGCTGGCGTATAAGTCAAGACGCGTGGAGTATATGACATATACTTACGACCAATGCAAATTATTATTTTAGAATACCGAAAAGTACGTAAGCGTTTACTTCCGTCAGAAAAAAATCTGAGTTACTCCATAGTCGCGCCAAAAGAAGTTTTACTTCAAAAAATACAAAAAACTTATAGCATAGGTTTCAAAATTTACGAAAAAAATATTGTACTTAAATGAAAAAGGTAATTTATTATTGTCATATCATATTTCTGAAAGATAACAGCATCCCTGAACTTACCCTTTCCTGCAGGCAGCTCAACTCCAGCAGGAAGATAAATAATGAAACGTAGCACAGATTCATTCTCTTTAATTTTATTGATGTTTATAGGTACTATATGCGCCATGAATTTATAAAAACGACTACAGTTTTACTTTGATTCAATCATAGTAACAGTGTTATTATGAAAAGAATCTTGTTTAATATAATACTTTATGTCTATAATAATTGTTCTTCCATAGTCAATAACAATATTAAAAAGAAGAAAGATTTGATTTTTTTGTTTGTGATGGATTAACTCAAAAACTAATGGACCGATTTTTAAAACTCTTTCACTATTATAAAGCTACAGTATCAGCGAGTAACGTAGGCTATATTATAATATGAAAAATTAATTTATTCCTCATGAGGATGTCGATAGTTGTACACAAAGTATAAAAAATTGCCAACACGGGGTGCGTTGGCGATGTTTGTCGTAAAAACTTGAAACGGGTGAAAACGTTGGGAGCATAGTTAGTCTTATATGAATAAATAATATTATTAATAATCAGGTGGAGTTTACGTTTTCAAATCTTTTCATTGTCAGTGATGTTTTTCAAAATTAATTAGTAACAGCTATTTCTATTAAATTGATTAATAATATACATTCTAAACATTGACTACGGTATATAAAAGTACTGTTTGAAGATAAAAGTTAAAAGCATCCGGAACCTGCGTAAGCGCACCATGAACATTGGTTAAGTTAACCTTCGTTTATATTATAAACAAAACCAAAGAGGTTTGCTAGGAACGAGTACATTGATTATCCAGCCTCTCTGTCTACCCTATTAATGACATGGCGAGATGATAGATTTTAACGACTCTGATAACTGTAGGTGATTATAACTTGATAATCGATATATATATTTTGCAATCATATAGAGTTCTTGTCCAGGATTTACCATGTAATCCAGTATAAGTTGCGACAGCCTTTGTATTGAATACAACTTTTTTTTAAATTTGAAATGTCTTCTGGCGCGAACCTGAAAGAAATGCTGAAGAATTAAAAATGTCAGTACAGGAAATAGTTTGATCGTATTTGATACAACCTACTAAGGGATGATTGCTCAGTGATAGCTTGTTCGGACATAGCTTCGTTTGAGGTAGGTTTGAATCCCTACAATGAGCATGAACCTGCGCTGAAGGAAAACGTCGTCATGTATAACATAGCATGGTATTGGGACATTTTTATTTATTTATTTATTAATACGGATGACTATCAGCTAAATTAACAAATTAAAAACAGCAAAGGAATCTGTTAGCCGATAACAAATCATCAGGTTTAAAAACTTGTAGAAGTTATAAAAAATGTGTACAACTATACTAGTACAACTGTTATTACTGCTGATAATAAATAACAATAACAAACATTTACACAGCACTTATTAATTAAAAACATCAAGACTTAAGCACCTTCTAGCAGAAACCACACTTGAGTAGAAAGGATCCAGTTTATACTGCCTACACACCTCATTGAAATGTTTTATAAGAGTGTTGCCTGTAGTTAGATGAAGAAAAAGGAACATGTAGTAAATAATAAGGGCGAGTTAGTTTTCCCGGGGCATTCAAACAGAGCTTCTAATACTCTATAACAGCTACGTTGAAAATATTTTTTTAGAACTAACTATACTGTTAGCCTGATGGGCTCTAGAACTAGAGCCGCTGATGGCTTTTACAGCTTTACCGGACTATGGTTGAAAATCTGTCGCCTAGGACATGCTTATAGATGTGTTCCGACAGCTGCACTTGATTGCCACTTAATATCAGATGAGATTAAACGCGAAACCTGTAAACTATAAAAAAGACTACTTTACAAAAAATCGTTTATTATTTTTTATAAGGTTAGCGAAAATATTAAGCTTTCTAGCTCCCAAGTGCAGTTGCCGGAACACACCTATAAGCGCATAATGACAGATTTTCAACTTCATTGTGGTAGATAGTCAAACGGGTATTAGAATATGTTACTAAAGACATGCTATGGTTTCGTCAGTGTCACCGAAAGCTCAGGTTCATCGTAAAGATTCGAAACCACATCGAGTGACGCGGTATTTGAACAGACTACCATTGATCCATTAAGATTGTTATGTATAAAGTATTAACAACCCTGATACTTAAATAAACGAAATGTGGTATGGTCTTCATTGGATATGGCGCGTGATAATCAAATTGTTGCGGCAAAATAAGTAGGGAGTACTTAAATAAAAGAGACGACTAGAATTATGTAATATTAAACTGTTCCATTTAAAAATGAATGGAAACACTTAAATGAATTAGATAAATAACGATAAATACACATTGATTAGACAAATCAATAAACTGACAGGACATAATATAGAACTCGATGTTTGGACTTTAAATTTGATAATTTTGACGTTACTCTAGATAAATACACATAAGTGGATAAAGTATTAAATTTTTGTAATACAGAAATAGATACACTGAGAAATATCATAATAAGACAAATAAAGAATCAATTTGGAATATAGATTAAGTAGATAAAATTAGATTAATAATGAATCAAAGGAGAAGAAGCTTTCGTTTGCATAAAGTGAAAAATGCACTGTAAAGACGCAAGAGCAAATAATAATAAAGGGCCATATATGCTATAGAGGTAAATAGAGACAGGAAAAGAATAATTAAAAAGGAAACTAAAAAGCCGACAGTAACAAAAACACTACACTAATAAAATAAAAATTCTTCTGTTTTTGCTTTTTATTTGAATCCCAGACATCGTACTTAAATGTTAGACAACCTATGTCACCCTCACAAATAAGACGAATCTATCAACACCTCGTATGCTAAAATCCATCAAGCCGTACGGGCTACCGAGTGTGCCAAGGAAATATACATGCATTTAGATACGCTCGAAAAACCTAATCCTCCCTTTTCGCAGTCGAGTAAAAAATCAAATTGTTGTTAGCTAAAGACGGTATGTGAGTATTGATATTTTAATTGCTAGTTAACTAATATAATTTTTACAAAGATATTTTTTTATTTGTCGAATGAATAAACATTAAGTATTAAGTATAAATGTGAAACAAATACGGTTCTAAAAAGAAAGTTCACGGCAACGCAAGTCACGCGACTGTCGGCTTGGTTCGGTTCGCGCCGCTCCGTGTCTCACCGGCTCGACATTTTACCTCTTTTACGAGCACCGCGCTCCTTCCCTAGAAGGCCACAAAAAGGTGCAAGTCAGTACTTATAAAAACGGTAATATCTCAGACCTGTCCAGACTCTAGAGCTAAGTTCTTCTTACCTTTGTTTATATTCTATTAGGTATAGATATTAAGAATTTTCATGTTGAGTTATTATAAGTTAGGAAAAGCGTACAATGTGATACGATAAATCACGATAATAATACGATATTAAAATATTACACAATTTTTTTGTAATAACCAATTACTTAAAGTAAATATAAATATCGTATACGTTAAAAACATTGTCCAGCCCATTCGTTTAATATTTAAATTTTCGTAAAATATTTCAAAGGAATAAATAAAATAAATTTCGCAGATCAGGTGAGAACTCACCTAAATTGTGATAAAACACGTAGATATTTGTTGGATTTATAGCTAACATTTCATACCCGCTGTCGTCGTTTGTAATGATAACATTAATTTTCCTAATCCTTAGAGAAATTGATTGCTTCAAGAAATCCCCGAACAGCTTATTAAAGTTCTAAAACAAATTAAATTCGCTTAACAAATTTATTAAATTTTGGACTGTCGTAATTTTGGTTTTAATAGGGTTTTGTTAGCTGTATTGGATACTTTGACGATTTAATTTTTTTTTTTAATTTATAGTTACGTTTCATTTGAAGAGTTTCGTAGTTGGGCAAAATGAAAGCAAATTTTTGGAGCCATTTTTGTTTAGTTACTACGAAACGTGTACCTAACTTTTTATGTTTCTACATAGGTAAGTACACTCATTTTTTAAATGTAATTATTTTAAAGTGATATTTATGGTTTCATAACAGAGTAGATAAAATATATCTACGCTTTTAGTTACCTACTTTTTGATCACACAGTTTGAATCCTGAATGAAAAAAAAGGAGAGACAAAAAGTAACGCTCTGTAGTTGTATCCAAATTGATTTTGGAATAAATCTGATTAACAAAAAACATTGTTCATTTTTACACAAATAACAAAGTTAACATAGCGCGCAGTCAGGCAACCGCATGATTGTTATGTTTATTTAATGACCGTACGCGAGATTCGTGAATATCGTGCTATTATTTTCAAAACGAAAGAATATGAATACAATTTATCTAAACAGTAATTATATGAATTTCTCGAACAATAATATATCTCTTTTTCTTTTTCATAATTTCTTTTCTTTTTCTTAAATAAATTTGTCTTTATTTTTTTAGGTTATTTATACAATACTAGCGGCCGCCCTGTAGTCGAAATTCGATATTGTTGGTGTCACTTTTAACTTGATGACAATGCCAATGTTTTTTTTTTTTGGGGGGGGGGGGGGGAGGGAGCTAAGCTCGATGGCACTGGCCCGGGTAGTAGCCGCAGTATTGTTTAATTTAATGTATAAGTTTAAACACATATTATGTATAAACTTTAGCTTTCTCCACTCCTCCTAAACTTTAACCATGCTAATATCACTAGTCATTCGCGTAATTTGCTTAAAAAGGTGTCCAAAATTTTCTCATCACGTATTAAAAATTGTAACGTCCGACTTCATTTTATTTTACTATTGTTAACAATCATAGATGCATTTATTATAATCTACGGTTATCAGTATAGCACAAAAGTGAACAGAAAGTGACGTCACACGATGGGATTTGACCAACACTTATAAATCAACGTGAACGGAACCGGTATGCATGAGAACTGGGTAATACATATGTTGAATATGAGGCTTCGAATAATGTTCCGGATATGATATACGATTGCTTGGTATGTAAAACGCTACCAATATTTTCGCAACGATGTTGTGTTCCTAAAATACAATTATGTTTTTATATTTTGTAAATGTAGTGGAGCAGGCGGGGGCGCCTGTAATAGGTTCGCACTTCTGAATTGGTTTTAATATATAAATTTTAAAATAAGTAATGTATGATCTGCGCAATGCTAGCTCTGTTAAATAAATAATTTAATTCAATTGTTCTTTTGTTCTGTTAAAGGTAACTTGAGATTGTTTTTGTCTGGCATAGTTACTTGGCAACCTTACCCGCAATACGTCTCCTTCGATTTAATAACGGACATTCCTTGTAACGATTAATCTTCTAAGCAAGGTGGATAGCTCAACACCCTGTGCTCGCTGACGTGCGAATAACTAATTACTGTCAAATGTCACAGAATTCAATTTACGACGGGTGTTCAAATAGATTTTCAATGGGAAATCGAATTAGTTTGTGTACACAACAAGATAAAAAACAGCTTGTTCACTAACACCAATTTAGTTAATATTATAATATTTTTAAACGTGTATTTATTTAAACGTATAATTTATTAAGACTTAAAGATTACATTATGCCATATATATAAAAATATTGAGGTTTGTCGTTTGCGCGCACATCACGCAAAACTACTGGATAGATTTCGATAAAAGAAAATTGTTAACGCTATAGATACTTGGTCCTTATCTAAAAAAACATATCACGATATCTTCATGAATAATAAAATAATTCTGTAGGTAACAAACACGTGCGGAGCCGCTGGTAAGGTTAGTACGTGATATAGGGGAAGAAGAGACTGTCATAAGTCGGATACAAGCTAAGATTTATATTTTTATTAAAATAAAAAATGGCAAAAATAATTTAAACGATGTTTACAATGTGGTTTATAGTGGTCCATCAAAACAGTGGGAATCTATACTATTTAATTGTTCTTACAAGCCAATGGCGGAATGGAAGATATTTGAAATTTCTAAAAAAAACTTTTAATTAAGTAAAGTTTGACAGAAGTTGTCCATATTTTCTCTTAATCTGAAAAAGTGTTCTATCTCGTTAATTGAAATAGCTGAATTAACTTGTCTGTGGTTCAAGTTAAATTTCTTCCGAGAGGGTTAGAAGTGTTGGGTTGTTTTCACAAACATCTTCAGTCTTTGATATGCTCCACTTTGAAAGAAAATTTGATTTATCGCTTACTTACGTTTTCGGGGCTTTTTAAGGTAAAAGTATTAAACGATTTTGTCGCCGTTTTTTTTAATTTAAATATTTTTCCTTCGTGTGACGAAGTTTGTGTTTACTAATCGCTAATGTGCAATGTTCTTCATCCTTTATTGCCCTCTTATATAATGATTCATACTCAACAATAAGCTGAATATAGAGGATTCGATCCCGGTCCTTTTAACATAAACTCGGTAAATAAACAAACACCTTTTGTCTATAACACTGTGTAACTTTTGTAATAACATACGTCATTCTTTTACACAGATCAATATTAATTATAAAATTATAATGTCCAGTATGGTTACATTTTAGGTCTTGTCAAAAAAATGAAGTTAAATAAAACAAAACTACATGATTATGTCTATAACAATTACAATTAAGACGGTAAACTTAAAAAAAAAAAATCAAACTTAAGTTCCTTAAGAAGCTGGTCTCTACAGAGATTCAATCAGTATTCATCTTATTAAATTAAAATTGCCAGTATTACGAAAGTAAAATCTATGAAATAATAGTGTTTCGTCTCCTATCTGAGTCGGCGCAAACGCAAACTAATCAAATCATCCGGAAAAACAGGATGGCTGACAAAATGTTTTCTTGTTATACAATGCTTTTAAAACATTTTTTTTTTTATCTCATTAATCCCGGGATTTGTTGCAATTCAATCCCGAAATTTTCGGGGCTGAAATACGACCGGGACCCCGGGATCGAATCCTCTAGCTCAGTGGTCGGCAAACTTATTAGCCAAAGAGCCATTTAAAAAAATTGGGATCCAAAACTGCTTGTTTAGTAAACTTTTATTACATTAAATAAACAGTACACTAAATAAAACTAAATTTCATACTTAATAAATATTTATTAATGCGAACAGTGTGCTTGCATTTCCTTAGCCAAAGAGCCGCACTTTTGCCGGCCACTGCTCTAGCTGAATGATAAGTCACATTTCGAGGTCGAGGCCCGTAGCTTGCTATGTTTTTTTGTAGTAGTAGTACTGCATAGTGATAATGTATAATCAAAGCACAATGGCGACCATCCTACAAAGCTCTCGGTTGCTGGATGTACACGGACTTAACCCGGAACGCTATAAGCCTAATCGTCCCACACCTGGGACCTGGTGTAGTAGGGTGGGTGGTCGCGATAGTGTCGGACTGCTTGCAAGAATAAAATATTTCTTAACCGACTTCAAAAAAAGAATAAGGTTGTCAATTCGATTGAGAGGGGATACCTCAAGAGTGGTCCCATTTTAATTTCATTGGCATTGAATATTCGACTTCGAAGATACAAAAGTGAACTCTTCAAAATCATTGAAGTTTGTTTTCTTTTTTTAATCGACTTAAAAAAAGACGGCGGTTATCAATTCGAATGTATATAATTATATTTTTTATGGATATTAGGCCATAAATTCTTTGTTTATGGACCGATTTGGATGATTCTTGTTACGTTGGAAAGGGGGAACACCAGAGAACTCCTCAAAGTCATTGGAAGTTACTTTATTTTTAGTTAAAAATTGTATTTTGTGTTAAGAATCCTCTTGTTTGTTAAAAAATATCTTGTTTACGTCTTATTGAAGTAATTTTAAAAGAAACATCGTTATTTTTATCACATATGGTTAGTTCTCCGTATGTCACCGCGTCCCGTCTCGCACGTAGTTTGCCCTCGTTTCACATCCTGCCCGTTTTCAGTTCTGCAGGTTCATTAATATCTTCTACTACATTTTTTTACAAACATTAGCTTACCTATCTATTTACAGAACTCGTGTTGATTTATATCCTTTTTTAACATGTTACGCTTTTGAAAATAATTTGAAAAAAATATCTTTATTATTTTTAATAGGTTAGCGTTTGGCCAAAATTTCACCTGTCAAAGTTACGATGTGGCCCATAATGGAAAAAGTTAAGGCTAGTCACAGTACTTTTTACTTATAGTACCATTGCCTAGGAACTTGATGACAAATTCTCAACTTGAGGGTGCTATGTAGGAAGAAGGGCATTAGAAAATGATCTACCACCGTGCTATGGCTTCAGCATGATGTTTTCCTTCACCGAAAGCCCAGGCGGTGGTTTTTAAGTGGTGACGATGTTAACTACTTCATGCAACGAGCACTCTAAATTGGCCTACCACAATGTTAGCAATTGCATAGCAATGTTATTGTTCCCTGAAAACTCTGAATCATTGTATGATTCGAATCGACGTTGTCATCCATCGCGGCGACCGAATGCTCTACCACTGAGACATGTTCGGATCAAAAGTCAATTATGTATTATAATTTTAAAAAGGAAACAAAAAACCCTACCGCATCAAAAACACTTGACAAATATTTTTTTCTATTTTTGATTTTTATTTGATTCCCAGATGTCGTACTTAAATATTATACAGCCTATGTCATTCCTACAATTAATACGAATGTAAAGACATCTCGTATGCTAAAATCTATCTAGCCATTTAGCCTACAGAGGGTACCAACGAAATAAGCATACATACATCCAAAAAACATAACCCAACTTTTTCACAGTCGGGTAAAAATGTTGACTTAGATTGTATTGTTGATTGTATTACACATTTTTGTTTGACTTTAGTCGAAGATATCATTATAAAAAGGACCGGTGGAATTTTATTTCGATTCGTGCAGTTTCGAAACCTTGCATGTATGTACCAAAGGATTTTTCGAAATTCGCATACATTTATTAATTTAAATTGGTAAGTTTTCTTCCAACTAACTATACTGTTAGCCCTTAGGGCCCTGGAGTCCTTACAGGTTTTGACTACTTCACCAGACTGGGGCGAGCGCTGAAGGTACTCAACCGCGAAAGCGAGTGCAACAGGCTCAAGGGTACCACAGTGGCTGAACCTCGGGCTTAGATTGTTGCCGTACATGCAAATAAGTCGCGATCTGAGTAATTCCATATAGATCTGTAAAATTCGATCTAACTAACTATACACATATATACTGCCTTTTGGGAGAAAGGAAGGAAGGGAAAAAATTGGAAAAACAGGCCATCGGCTGACGGTGAAGGAAAACTTCGTGAGGAAACCTGAACGCTTGAGAAATGTTCTGTATGTGGGAAAGATATAGAAAGGTTGATTCTTTGTGTTTGAAATCTTCAATACGTCATGGACTGGCGTGGTGATTAAGCATGTACCTTCCATTGGGAAGAGAGCTTATTGCCCAGCAGTGGAATTTGTTGTCTGATATTATTGTTATTAAAGTTCGTAAATGTTTTTAGGAACTTGGAGGCTAATCTCTGCAACTGCTAATCCGATTCTAATATTTCATTCACTACTGGATATGCTATATTTTGTCTGTTATTAGAAAAAAAAATACAAAACATAATACAATTTCCATATTTTTATCGTTAAGAATTATAAAATATTTGTCGAAGGATTTGTTTTGTAATACGCTTAATAATAACGTCGGTGTTTGATCCAATTATTTCAATTCGTTCATTTTTTTTTTTTATTATGTGGTCAGAATGAATTCTGACACACCGACGTTTTCTAATCTGGGTCCTTCCTAATGCCAATTGGCTGACGTCGCTGTAGCTTAATACGGCGTCACTGTTGGAGGGACACCGCCGCCACCCCTTACCAACATCATTGAGAAAGGATCGCTCAAGTGCGTGTGACGACAATATATTACGTCGAAATACGTTGACCGATTGTCTCGCGGTTGTAAGACCGCGCCGCTCCGTGTGTGCATTTTTGTTTATTTAAACATACCATCCATTAACGTGGTGAAGAACATTTAGTGAGGTGGAATACGCTTGTGTGCAGCGTTGCGACCAGACGTATCTAAGCTCCAGGCTGGATTGGGAGAGGAAGCAGTTTCGGAAGTTCAAGGTTAGTGGATGATGTTCCTTCCCATATATTCAATTGGATGTAACAATTGAAATAGTTGTCTGTCGTCCATTATTCACTGAGCTATATTATTGAAGGCCGCACCAGACTAGGAGGCAGGCAACTTAATTTAAAACCGCTGCTCCATGTGGTGGGTAAGAGAAGAATAGGGAAGATCGCAAAATTATCTCCTCGCACACAGTCGGTATTTGTAAAGATTAAATATAATAAGCTTATCTCAGTGGCAGCACGCTCGGAGGTTGTCGAAGAAGTAAAAATATCGACATAACCACTCAATATCTTCATACTAAAGTTTTTTCCAAGCCTTGCCAAGCCTCGGCAAACATTCACAAATGCAAACGTATATTATATAGAGCGTTTGGCTTGGCTTGCCACCGATCCGAGCGAAGTCGGTAATACACAAATCAAAAGAACTTGTGACAAGCGCTTGCGATGCGTTCACACGTTTGCGTGAAATAATCTTTAGCGGAGGTGAAGAACAGAGAGTAAAGTTCCTCATCCGCCATAGAAAAGGGAGGATCCTCCGGCCAGACGGGTGCTATGTCTGGCGGGCAGCTGCCCCGACGGTTGTAGTCGGGTTCTTGTATATATACTCAACGATTGAGTTAATTTCTATAGCGCAATGTAGGATAGTAGGATGCGTCTTATGTGGCTCGATAGATGTCGCTATGTGTCGCTACGTAGTTGTGTCGATGCGTTGATGCGTCAGTTGTGGCGAGAGATGTCGCTACATAATCTATACCAATATTATAAAGAGGAATTTTTTTATTTTGACGTGACAACGTCTTATAAATTGGTTTGCCGGGTGACACTTCAAGAAACTGCGTTACGCTCCGCTCACGTTATGCGCTCACAATGAGAGCGAGTGAGAGGCACGCGTCCCTTCCACTCGGGCATGGTTAGCCCGCCTAAGAGCGAGAGAGACAGACATAAAGTCGTTGTCACGTAAAACTTTCGCCCGTATACCGACTTTACAGGCAACCAATTTTTTTGTTTGTTTTTTGTTTATAACGGATAAAATCAAAAACTACTGCACCGATTTAAAAAAATTCTTCACTTATTATAAAGCTCCAATATCAACGAGTAATATTATAGGCTATATTATAATTTGAAAAATTAATTGATTTAAATTTAATACAGGTTAAACCGTGGGGCACAGCTAGTTTACAATAAAAATAGATGAAACCAAATGATATAACCGACACAAGGTCGACGTCCGTCATGCTTGCTTATCCCAAACATACTAACACACTCGCAAACGTGTGGATGAGGCATAACACAAGCCATAGAAAGCATATATTGCGATCTCTGACGTTGGCAGAGATGAAAACTGGCATAAATCGGTTTGAATACTGATATTGATGCGGTAACAATGCACAGCGAAACCAAACAAATTCAAGAAGGCCACGACCATATTACCTGTTCTTGTCGCGCGATATTATGTTTTAAACAAAAAGCAGTTACTATATGTTGAAACTGGTTTTTTAAGTTTATTAAATTTTAAATTAAAATACGAATCTTATTGCATTTAGAGTTTGTTTCATGTTACATTATTTTCTAGTGATGCATTGCTTTTCGGTTCACATATAATAAATTCGGCAACCACGTCGACACGGAAACAACTATTGTTACCGAAAATAGTTTTTATCAAATTCAATAATATTGATTACTGGTTCAGTTCTTTTGAAATCTTTCTTTGCATCAGCTTTAAATAAAATTTAAAATTACCTTTGCCAACGCCTATCGTTAACTCGTATCTTATAATCCTGCAATATGGCTATTTGTCTTAAAATAAATTTAATCAGTATACAGTTATAACCAACTGATAAGGACCAATTATTATAAAAGTAGGTTGAGTGAAAACGTAGCGGATGCACTAATGAACGGGTCCCGTTATATCTGCCATAGTATCGAACATGTCGATAGTTACGACAAAATGAAGCCCACTTTCGGATTCTATAATTTTGAAATAAACAATTATCGTATCTCTAGCCTTTTATGAAGTCCTTTGAAATGATTTTCGATCACTACAATATTATCTAGAGGTAATCTCAGTTCAGAACTTGGAGTAAGAAAATATGTTTCGTCTGGGGGCCGTCAAGTACATTTAACGCAATTTGGTGGGCGGGGTTCTTGTAAAACTGTATGATGCGTTACAAGGGCGGGAGGGGGTTCGAACAACGCGTTATGTAACATTTTTTTTAATTTATTTAAATAAAAACAAACAATTAAAATTTTCCAAGTTCGCAACCCTTTTCGTTTATCTTTTATGGGGAATGCCTCGATTGTATTATAAGTCATTTTTCATTTGTTCTCAAAAGTTGGCAACCGTTTTCGTTTATGTTTTACGGGGAATCCCTCGACTGTATTGTATTTTATTTTATTTTGGTTATCATTATTCTTTAGTGTGTATACAGAAACACATCGCTGTAATCAGTGTTGTTAAAATAAGTTCTTAGTGTTATGTCCTCCAAACAGGGTGATTTGCAACGTCAGCTGTTCTCGGCCTATAAAAGTTCTCATGCTGACTTGGGTGTTACGTAACTTTTATGGAGGGGGAGAGTTACGGCACGTTACATTTCAAAAATGTTCAAAAATTGCGTTACATAATACTTGAATGCCCGCTAGGTAGAACAAAACCAAGAAGAAGGTATGACATTTTTTTGATCCTTCATCCCATATAGACTAGATGAGGTCACTGATATGGCGCATAATGGTATAAAAATCCTATGAATATGTTTTATCGAAACAAATAAAATATTCCATTAATGTTTAGAAACGTTTTTCTGTCATGTGATACGGTATGCTATTACCGGTACGCTTCCCCATTGGATATCAGGGAATCAATAATGCATGCAGCGTTATTTGCCGGGCCCTGCGCTCGTTCCCGCTATCGCTGAAATAACAAACAACGTTGCTCGGCGTTCGCGTTTTTTTATAAGCGCACCCCCTCTCTAGCCCGTTGGTACTGCTATCTGTAATGGTGAATGTACGATGTCAATGAATTATGTAGCAGTCGTTTTTTTTTTTACGTAGAGTGATCGAGTGCGTGTGTAACTAGTTTGTATTGCAGTTTCGAGTTGATTATGTCAACTGAGTTATTATATTTCGTGTATTTTTTTTTGGGTGCGGGTCGTTCTACGCTTGTAAATTGTAATACCATAGGTATCACAGCGCGTTGCCGACCTTCAACCAGCACTCCCCCTCCTATGCCTGGGATCTCTGAAAACCGTACTCACCGCAGGAAGAGAACAAGTTATTTGGTTGCGATCTTCTGTATGGTGAAGGTATTCCACCAGTCGGACTGCCCCGAGTACACGGAGTTCCCTATTTCGTGCGTCAACGGATCCTTCAAGCGTAACGTTAAGTGATGTTTTTGCAGGCTGAAATGACAACGGCGACTGCCATTAGAATTTCATTTTATTTTAATTTTGGATTGTACTGTGCTCACCATAAGGGACAAAGCCGTCGCTTTGTCGTGCTAGGTAATATAAAAAAATTATCGAACCCAGTTAATCTAACTGCTAAATTAAAAATGATAAAGTTCATTTAAAGACATTTTCATTCTAAAACCTTTGCATAAAATTCCAGATTTTCGATGATTTCGCTATGCAAATAAAATAAAAAGGTAGTCGACAATTCTGTATTTTACACGAAGTTTCATAAGTAATTGATTTTATAAATCGCACTGCCTTGTTGTCATCACAGTAAATCAAATGTAATTAGCCAAGGAAAGCAAACCAAATCTTTCATAGCCATAATATAACGTTTTGGTTTCGCTAAGGGGCCATCCTTAAATTACGTCACACGAATTTCATGATTTTTTGACCCCTCAATAAAATCGACATCAAAACAAACAAAGGTATAAAGGTAATAAGTTTCAAATAATCGAGTTGTAAAAGTTGTTAAATAAAACATTGTGTTAGCAAGTAACACATAAGCGCCCAGAGATTGTAATTTATAATAATTACTCGCAGTGTTATCCTAGTTATTTACCTATACCTTATTATTATACATATAATTCATAATAAGCTGGTATTATTAGGGAGTCCATGTCTGAGTATGCTAGCCCTGTAGTTTTAGTGAAGAAAAAGACTGGGGACTATAGGCTTTGTGTAGATGTGATTTATAATAATTACTCGCAGTGTTATCCTAGTTATTTACCTATACCTTATTATTATACATATATTCATAATTAAATATTCATAATTAATTTGGTTAATCATCATATAAATTGATATTGTAAACTTATTAGTACATAATCTGACTTACGATTAATTTTATATAAAGCGGGTAGGACAATGATTAATTTTATATAAAGCGGGTAGGACTGCGATTATTTTGATATAAAAGCGGGTAGGTCAAGCCTTGATGTATTCATTCGTGAAAGTAACCTCTTAGACAACGATACTCTGTCTGAATTAACCACTAATATTAAACTATTATTAGACTATTATTCTACAAGTTTTAACAATTGCTATGTTCGAGATACGGATGTCCAATTTAATTTTTTCTCTGATTATTTTGAACGGAACATAAACTTATTAGTACATAATCTGACTTACGATTAATTTTATATAAAGCGGATGGACAATGATTAATTTTATATAAAGCGGGTAGGACTGCGATTATTTTGATATAAAAGCGGGTAGGTCAAGCCTTGATGTATTCATTCGTGAAAGTAACCTCTTAGACAACGATACTCTGTCTGAATAAACCACGAATATTAAACTATTATTAGACTATTATTCTACAAGTTTTAACAATTGCTATGTTCGAGATGCGGATGTCCAATTTAATTTTTTCTCTGATTATTTTGAACGGAACACATTCTTTCGAGTTTGGGAGGTTTTCGACTTAAAGAAGTTCTAATGTACTTAGATATAAAATAAAATATTACATTTTGAAAAAATGTGATGTCACAAAATTTGGGATGTGTCTTGAAGGATTCGTCTGTCGAGTAATGATAGTACTTTGTTAGTATTTTTCACAAGTTACATCGTACTCATCAAACGGGAGCTTACATCAGAAATTTAAAAGTTTAACAAATTCTTCTATTATGCGTTCTATAGAATGTACATGTGTGTTCTATATTGTGGTGCAGTATTTCAGTGTACTGCGGACGTAGGCGAAGTAGAATACTTTTTTTATACATGTCGCATCAGTAAATCCAACAATATAATTAATATGTGCGGAGAGGGTAAGCTTTATTCTCTACCTGTATGTCTTATTTTTGTCGTTGTGATTCTTTGGAACTTTTTAACACATCAGATTCATAAGCGTAACTGAAGAGATATAGGCTAGCATGACAGCAGGGACCACCGATGGATTACGTTCTCTCCCTTTTAAAATTTCATTTGGAAATTTATTCTTTATTATTTATAAAAGTATGTAAAATGTTAGCAATGTTGGTTCTTAGCATTCTATATTTCGGGCGAAAGCTCTTTAATTTCTTAATGTCATTGACACACCAATAAGGCTAATTGAAAAATAAGATTTTAACAGCAATAAGTATTTAATATAATGTTGTGCACTGTAATACAATTTTATAGTAAATAAAATGCGATAGTTTCACAAGAAACTAAACGACGTGCCAGCCCTAAACTAATTCTGTTTCAGGAATATAATAAATACGTACGAAATTTTACTCAGAAACAATTTAAAGTTTTGTTCTTCTTCGCTAAGCTATATTCTATAGGGGAGTTGATAATTGGATTAAGAGTGAAGCAAATTTAAACTAGACTTTTTTATTAGGATCGTATTTTTGGTAAATAAATAATGTCTACAATTATGTATACATCAACTTGATGTATCTCTTGTGGTTCACTCTGCGTAAACCGTTTAAGCGCCCGAATTGATTTACCATAACCAGTTTTGAAGTGAAAACTTCTTTTAGCGTAGTACGCATATTTTAAGATGAGATAAAATCTCTGGACTCGCGACACCGTTACGAGACGCAGCTATAGTGTGTGCATATATGCATGTACATATAGCAGACCGCGAACGCGTCTTTCATAAAATAATATTAAATGTATTTTAAAGTTTGTAATAATTAATAAAATACAATTCATAAATAAAATGCAATTCATAACCCAATAAACCTAGTACCCATCTAAAAAATGTCTAACGTGCCAAAATAAGTTTTCACTTCTGTCGGCACTCCCGGAGTTCAACCCGTATTTTTTTTGTAATTTATAAAGTTACTCTTTATAAAATCAGCTATCTGCCAGTGAAAGTCTCGTCAAAATCGGTTCAACCGTTTTGAAGATTACTCTAAACAAACAGACACAAACAAAAATTGTTTTTTTTTTATTGGTATCGTATATACTTCATTCATATGCATTTAGTAAAAAACTGTTATTTTGACATTACAAACAGACACTCCAATTTTATTGTCTAGATAGTGTGATATAATTCCGATAAGCCAGTTAGTTCACTCCAATTTGCACATCGTCGTACCTATTAACATTTAACATCTGAATCGTCATGACATATTTATGCAGGCCGACATGATAGCGCCGTAGCTGCACCGCCTCCGCGCCGCCGCCGCACCGCCGCCGCACCGCCGCCGCACCGCCGCCGCACCGCCGCCGCACCGCCGTCGCATGATTGCTATATCACTGTATCTTTTTATGTAATACAGTGCTAGCTACGAAAATTATACGTTTAGGAATAATGAACATGTTGAGTTTGACTTAAAAAAGTATTAAAATTAATCATTTCTGAATACATTTGATATTCATCCGAAGATAGTCGCAAAACTTACACTATAGTTTTCGTAGATCTTTATAAAGTGTATGGAATCCGCTATGTTGTTCTCTTTGCATCAAAATAGGATGAACCCATAAACGTCTATTTGACTTCTTACTTTTATTTAGCCATTTCTTTACATATAGTATGCAAACAGTACCTCTTTTTTAGTTAAAATTCATAATATTCATTATGCTTACACGTATGATGTTCGTGGCTAGCAATGTATACATAAAAAGGTACATATAGCAATCATGCGGCGGCAGCGCGGCGGCGCGGTGTGGCGCGGCGCTGCGCGGAGTTGGCGCGTGTACACAGCATAGAGCGGAGAAGGCGCGGTGGCTGCGCGGTTGCGACACGTCCGCGGTGCCGGCTACACAAGCCCTTACGGTGGATTTTGTTGGATTTATCATCATCATCATTTCAGCCGCAGGAAGTCCACTGCTGAACATAGGCCTCCCCCATAGATATCCAGAGCGACCGATCTTGTGCGGCCTGCACCCATCGGCTCCCAGCGACCTTTATTATGTCGTCTTTCCATCTAGTGAGGGGCCGTCCTACGCTGCGCTTTCCGGTGCGTGGTCTCCACTCGAGAACCTTTCTGCCCCAACGGCCGTCAGTTCTCCGAACTGTGTGCCCCGCCCACTGCCACTTTAACTTGCTAATCCTTTTGGCTATGTCGGTTACCTTAGTTTGTCTACGGATCTCCTCATCTCTGATTCGATCTCGTAGAGAAACACCAAGCATAGCCCTCTCCATAGCTCGCTGAGCGACCTTGAGCTTTTTTATGAGGCCCACAGTGAGCGACCACGTCTCTGTGCCGTATGTCATCACTGGCAACACACACTGGTCAAAGAAAAAATTGGATTACGACAAAAGAAAAATCCTGTGATAGTTTTACATGGTACAGTAATAACAGCTAGTGTCGAAATGCGAATGCCTGTCAGAATTGGAAATTTTACGGATTTTACAGTAGTTAGAATAATTACTAATTAAACGCATCAAAGCGATTGCTTATAAGGAGTCTGTTTCTACATAGAGACAGGACTAACCTTTTCTAATATTTATCTAGCAGTCTGTAGTCGAATCTACCTTGTTTAAAAGAAGTGGACGAGTACTGTAGTGTACGATGCGTTCGCCACGGTAAACTTCTGTTGTATTACTTTGTCTCGTGTTTTCAAACTGAGTCGTTATGTAATTAATTACGCTTATTAAGTAGTTAACTCGTTTGAAAGACATTAGAGTCCTAACGTGATAAATGTGCACGCACGCTTTCTCGGATTAAAGCATTTTGATGGAGAATGAAAGGAGATACGGTATTACCATAAAAAAACATCTTCAAAAACTGTGTTACGTACTACTTGAACGACTTCTCCCTATCGAGGTACCACGACTGAGTGCATGCGCAGAACGCATACGTCCAAGACCGGTGAAGCTGTCAAAACCTCTAATGGTTCCAGGGCCCTTATGACAAACATAAGGTACAATGTAGTCAGTTCGAAAAAATAATGGTATAATCTATCCAGGTACTTCCGCCCAAAAGTGAGAACAGTACTCCATTTAAGACCGGACTTCATTTTAATATTGATTCATTTTACATACTATTTTATTACAAAAAAAAAACATTTAGCATATTTTGCTCCTAATATTAACGGTTATTTATCCCTATATAGTTTTCAACATGTTAAAACCATAGTTCACACATCAATTATAAGTACATAAACATTCCTCAACACTTAAGACAATGACAATGTAATTAACTGGTCGTAAAGATAAATACTAATTTAGTAGCGGCAACCGGCAACTGTACAGCGCGCTCGCTCCGCCCGCACCATACCACGCTCCACGTGGCGTGGGCGGATCGAGATACTGAACCGTTGCAACTAAAGTTATGAATAAATTAACAGTTTTCAAACTTATCTCGTCTACATAACACTTATTTTTATATGACACCGAAGAATTACAATGTAGGTATGATACGTCAACGAAGCACTCGGAATCCGGTCCTTCCTACATGATTTTGAATGATATTTTGAATGGCGTACCGTCCGTCGCGGCGTCGCTCGTCGGTAACTTAAGTTGAATTATGAAAATACTTGTTTTGTAAAAGTAAATTCTTTAATGCGGCTTGCGGTAGGAGCTGACTTGTCGAAATCGTTACGTAAGGAAAAAGCGTTATGAGCCCTTCATGTGACTTGGAAATATTTTTTAAAATCTCTTTATATGAATCCTAAATCAGCGGGACTCGAATTATTGACCATTCCTACTGTACATTCAATAGTGCGTACAAATCTGGCCAATTCGATGACGATTACAGTATTCAGTAAATCAGGACTTGTAAACCGTTTGATGCACATTTATATTTTAACGATTATTGTTTAGTAATTTTATGTAGTAAGTTTTACAATTAAATTTTAATGTGAATCAATCAATCAATGAAGAAATCAATATAACTGTAGCAGTTTATTGTAATGAAGTTATTTGTTATGCCTCCCGTGCGACTTTCTCTCTGTCTCTCTCTTTCGCCCTGTCTCTCTCTCCTATTATATAATATGAGTTTGTGAGTGCACGAGTATCAATATTCCAGCAGACGAACTTCGTTACTGACGGTGGTCTACCGACCGCACACGTTTTCATTACTATGCTCTTTTAAAAATACAGCAATGAAGCCGAGATAAGGATCATCGCCTTCAGTAGCTGGCTTGAAAATATTGCCACATAAACCCTCAAAGACTTACATAGGATGTATACTGATTCATAACACAACTAACTTCAAACACACCATAAAAACAGGTGACTGTAGCCGAAATTGATATATGACCCATTAAAATCATAAAATTAATGTTGCTCCTATGAGTTTTATGCCCTAAATACTACTAGTAACACACAGTTACAACTAGGGTTGATAATTTTGTATCTCAGATTTGCACAAAATTAACGAACTCAAATACGGAAGGAGGCTAAAAAACAAGACGGAGAACGTTTGTTTAAAATAAAAGAAGGAATACGATTTAAAGAAATTGTATTAGTAAGGTCTGAGCGTTCTGTAAGAAGATTCTTTAATAAAACTTCGTTAGTGCATTTACCTTATTAGATGACCAATTCTTATCTAAAAGTAATACTATTCCATTTAAATTCATTCATCTTTTCAGCACTATCGTGTGGTTTATATTTATAATGAATTAAAATCTACTTATAGTTTTTATGTTATCAGAATTCAAACCAATCTATTTTTTAATGGCCAACTGTGACAACTACTATTCGTGGCCATAACGGCACTTTAATAAATTATAAACACATTCATATGAATTGATAAATATTATAATTGTAGTATTTACCTACATGATTAGAGATGTGCCGAACAAAACATGGGCCGAAAGTTCGGTTGCGCTGCGAACGTGTCAAAAAATATTTGCGCTGATCTTGCTTTCTCACTTACGCGCCTCTTGCTCGCTTCTCCCCTCTGTCCGTTACTTCCAACACACTCGAGCTAATGATTTCTCGATGTGGTAATGGTCATACTGGCTCTACTTCTGCATTATCAAACGATCTCAGAAGTAAACATAAACAGAGTTCAGGCATCTAAAATATCCATTTCACACGATGGAGTCAAGTCGTGATACTTATCTACCGTCGACTTCGAGCGATATTGTATCTATCTACACCGGTTTCTTGTTAATGAAAATTTACCTATCTGTCTGAACGAGATAAACTCAAAAACTACCGAACGGATTTTCATATGGACTGATTCATGAGGAAGATTTAGATGTATAATTTATTAAGGTTTTATGTAAATTTGCTGTGAATTATGACGATGATTGTTTAAGATGTCGGCCCATTACTTCTAAACAAAGCAAACCAAAGGTTCTGTCAAAGCATACCTGAATTAGAGTATATTAGAATTCTAACGAAAAGGGAAATATACACAAAAACTTTAAGTTCGAATTCAATTCGCGTCACCGCATATGAATAATCAGCTAAACGGGCACTGGCAATCACTTGGCTACTCTGATTAAAACTTATAACTTGCAACAATTTCTTAAGAAGTTTATTCACTTAGTTTATTTTTCATTCCATGCAGTTTTGTGATCAGGATATACTGCACCTACGTTAGACAAGGAGGTAAATTGTTTGTCCCATTGACTAAATCGCATTTATCTGCTATTATTATTCAGTCGCATTTAAATACGATCAAATGGAAGGTACCAAAATTTATCGCTGGGCTCGACATAAACCGGTCAAGCACCTACGTTTTTGTACTGAATAATTAATTTTAGCGGTTTTCGGTTAAGGAATTTTCCAATATTTCGCAATATGATTGATTGATCGTATGGCAAAAGCGGTGCAGTCTGGCTGGCACAAAGCTGCTCTTACATTCTGTCCATTATGTTATTTCAAAGAAAGTGTATTCTACTGTGCATTTTTTAATCAATTACTCAAAACGTACTTGGGAATACAAACTATCACAAATTGCAAAAACTATGGTATAATGCGGATCGTCACAGACGTAGATCTTGTAATGTAGCGCAATTGACGATGCTACTTGAACTAACATAATTGTAAAATATAAATTTGAAAAAAAATAATATGAATATAATGATATTATCATATATTTTATATTACAAATAATTTAATATACATGTCTGGTTACTTTTATTCCCGAAAAATATTAGTTATTTGATAAAAAAATCACAATGAATTAGTTACGTAAACTAAAATGAAGTTTAAATCATATAAACAAAACGTAAGTTTCAATTACGTCGATGATTGTTAATCTGATCGGCCATATAATTACGTATTTTGCATGAGCAAAACAATAGCAGAAATGGTTAAATATCGGCAACAAAATGGCAAATAGATATTGTTTGGTAGGTACATTATGGTTGGCAATTTGGCTATTTCTGCTATCACTTTGCTCCTGCAAAATATGTAATTAATTGGCCGATAGCCGATATCACAGTTTTCTTAATTGCGCCGCAGCTTTTTATTATCATAACATATAGAAGGACTTCTTTTGTCGCGTACGTAAACTTTTTGCGATTACAAAGATTGTCTTTTATTTGGTGTCCACATTTTTAGAACGGAACATTGATTAATTATAGCCCAGAAAAATTTATTGGTTATAAAAAGACTAGTTTTATTTTCATACTAGATTCAGAACCTGTCTATTGGAAAGCATTTGCTCAACAACATATAGACAGTATACTAGCCTATAACTGTCTATAATAAAAACGATTATAATATTTGATATCCCATTGAAATAAATAAAATAAAAATCTGAACAGTAATGAATCTACAAAACGAACCTGCAAAATGGATCGTTAAAACATTAGATCAATCTCCGGTTAATGGCCAAAACGTGATCACGTCATTATAACCCGATGCTAATCACTTGGCGAAAACAATTTTGTAACTATTTTTATCAGGAACTGTAACTATCAAAGATGAATTACTATGCTGTTTATTACGGCATATTGAGTATAATGAATTTATATGGAGCAATGGTATTTTTTTACATTATTAATGTCGATGGTTAAATCGATAGTTCTCACAGTGTATTAATTAACTTGGGATACGGTATTTACGTATGTTATGATTTTTTGCTACGTTTAATGATCCGCGAATTGAATATGGTTTTATAAACTTTAACGGTGAGATTTATAATTTTATAACACTTTTTGTTTAACCATATTTTCAATTTTCCTCGACACACGCATTATTACAAAGGACCGTAATAATCGATCGTTTAAATAACGTTTTCCGGTATATTATCCGCATGCTATCGAGAAAGCCATCCCTCGGATAGGCTTGCGGGGAGAAACGCATCATCATGATGTAGGTAATCAATTCCACCGATATATAACACCGTAAATTGATTGTTTTTGGGTGAAACTACGATTTCACTGCACAGTAGGGTGTTAAAAGAGATATAATATATCATTTTAATCATTCAGTTGGAAGCGTCGCAAGTGATCATTATTTTTGAAAATATTTTATATATAAGATATCCGTCATTCAACCGAAAGACGTCTATTACTGGACATAGGCCTCCCCCAAAGATTGCAATTACGACTGTTCGTGCGCTGTTCGCATCCATCTGGTTCCCGCAACCAGGGCGTCGTTCCACCTTTTGGCGGTCTGCAATCGATCATTCGTTCTCGATCATTCGTTCTATGAGCTACGTGCCACTTAAATCCATTCCACTTTGCTTCTTTTGCGGATATCTTCATATCTGATGCAACCACGCAGAGAAACTACGAGCATAATCCTCTCCGTTCCCCTTTGAGTGAACGTATGCTTTTTTATGAAGTCCATCGCTAGCGCTCAAATCTTTATCGTAAGTCATCAATGGCAACACACACTGGTTGAAGACCTTCGTCTTCAGACAGTGCGATATTTTTGATATTAAATATATTGCCTACGCGAGCGATTAAAATATTAGTAGCGACTTACGACTGCGCTGACATTTAAGCATTTCTTCGCACTTACTTAATAGTTGTATGCGCCATAAAATCTCAGAATCCTTTCGAGTTCGGATTTTCATCACTATTCAAATATGTACCCCTAAGCTCACGCTAACATTTGACTATTAGGTTTTACGCCTTTCTTGACATTTCGCCAATACTTCCCATTTTTACAAAATATAATCCATCCTATAACGCATACAGTGACAAACCAGCATATAAATGAAAACCCACAATCTTCTAATTATGAGAAGAAAAGTCTAACCTAGTACGACTAAATAAAAAAATAAACAGCTGTAACACAGATCTCTATAAAATACTCCCATTTTATTATAATAATGCAGTACTACGGGTATAGCTTTGAAAATGCATCATTACAATGATAGGTAATGTAGTTACTTGCCGAGTTGAATATTAAGCAGAATAAAGTCTACTGAACCTTATCTCCAGTACTTTATCAAATAGAGACAGTTCATTACAGTTGCACGCGGTGAGGTAATCGTCAGCCATTTCTTCTTTTACTATGAACGAGGAAGTGCGCCTCCGGGGACCGTTCCATTATCCACTACGGAATGTTGCTGACGGCGCGGCGCGCTATCGTAGTTTCCTTATTTGTTGAATTTGAAAAAAATGTTTTCATGCACAAAATGCTAATTGGTTTTTGTATATAGCAATGTCATTTAGACGTTTAAAATAATAAGCTAATAAACACGTCCTGTCCAGCAACGTTTTACAAGATAAATTATATAAAATTCTATTGCTTTCCAAGCGTGTGTTTGTATATTATATAAACGGCAATATAAATATGTAAACGGCATGATGGATTTTAGCATACGAGGTGTCGTTAAATTCGTCTTAGTTGTGGCAGCAAAATAGGCTATATAATATTTAAATACAAGGTCTGGAAATAAAATAAAAAGCAAAAATGGAAAGAAATAATTGGCAAGTGTTTTTGTAGTAGTCAGGTTTTTTGTTTTCTTTTTAATAATTTAGCTTGTTGTGAAAACATCATCACATATATGTTTTTTTTTATGGTGGAACTCACAGTGGATTCTATTAACTGCATTCCTGTATCGCAATACTTTAAAATTTCAATGACCTATCGTCGCAACGAATGGACTTTTGGAGGCATTTTGCCAACGTCTATCAACATAGAGATATTTACACGCGCTCATCTGTGTTCTGTTAGATAAGGCTTACACAGATGCGAGCATCTGATTAGAGCGGTTCTGGGCCGAACGTATTAAAATTGATATTTCGAATATATCGCATTTATTCAACAGTCATCTGTGCTGCAAAAATGCAAATTTTCAGTTTTCAGACACTTCTTTTTAAGAGAGAAATCAGAAGAGTTTACTGGTTATATAATGAATGACATTGAAACAAGTTTCAAGTGCACGCTCGATAACAAACGAAGATATGGTTAACAGCTCAGGCATCATCACTCCACACATCTGGTGAAAATGCCATTATGGTGATTCGTTTCGGTTCAAATTTCTGATCGACGACGCTGACAGTTGATGGATGCTCATCTGTCATAGTTCATTACTTTATATTTACCATCTGGTGAAGTTTCGAACGTAAAAGAAAATAGTATAACAGTAAAGCCCAAAACACACAGAGAACGGGAGCGGGTCGGGCGCGGGTCGTTTCTTGTTTTTCACGAGCCGCAATGCTTTCTGTGTTCACACACAATGCGGGTCGGCGGCGGTGTGGCGCGGGCGTATCCAGTGTGGGTACTGTGGACGGTTCCGCAGCGGTTGCTGGGAGAGACACTATCATTGAAAATGTGGGAGGATTCGGACACGGACGAGGAGTTATTATTTCTCGTTCTTTTAAAAAATAGAGCACGAAAAAAGAAAAGGACTTGGGTTCAAGACATTAATAAAAAAAGACTAGAATTTGGAGAATATCATCGCCTTTGTATAGAACTACAAACGTACGAAGATCGCTTTTACAAATATTTCCACATGTCAAAGGAAAGTTTGGAAGAATTGCTTGATAAATTAAGTTTTAAAATATTCAAGCTCGATACAAATTGGAGGTCAGCTATATCTACCAGAGAAAAACTCGCAGTTTGTTTAAGGTATTTTTTTTTTCTTTATATAAGGTGCTTTTATAGTTGGTATATGCTAGCCCCATCGGAGCATATCCAAAAAAAATTATTTTTTATTTTTATATTTAATGTAGCCATCCCTCATACTTTTCCACTTTCTTTTTATCGCTTCGCCTGCAATAAGCAAAATAAATATTATATTTTTATTTATTTCAGATACTTAACGACTGGTGATTCATATCAAACAATAGCCTTTTCCTTTCGATTGGGAAGCAGTACAGTTTCCAATATAATAAAAGAAGTTTGTAAAGCACTATGGGAAGTATTGCAGCCAGTATACATGCCTGCACCATCAGAAGATACTTGGAAGCAGTCTGAAGACGGTTATAGAGAAGTTTGGAATTTCCCTAATTGTGTTGGCAGCATTGATGGCAAACATGTTAATATAAAATGTCCCATTAACAGTGGTTCAAACTACTACTGTTATAAAAATATATTTTCAATAGTTTTACTAGCTATAGTAGATCCATATTATAAATTTATTACGGTTGACATTGGAAGTTATGGTCGTCATAGTGATAGCGCAATTTTTGAAAATTCAAGATTTTATCAAGAATATATTCGTGAAAATATGTTATTACCTGCTAAACCTTTACCGTGTACCAATGATCCCGTACCTCATGTATTAATTGGGGATGAAGGATTTGCACTGAAAACTTATTTAATGAGACCCTTCCCAAGGGCCGTAGCTTTAAATGATGCACAAAAAAAACCACTTCAATTATAGATTATGTCGCGCAAGACGTGTTGTAGAGAACGCTTTTGGGATGTTGACACAAAAATGGAGAGTATTTAGAAGACCGATGGAATGGCAAATTTACTACACGCGCTGCTCACGACCCGCACACGCTCTCTGTGTGAATGCCTTTATGTAAGAACGTTTATTACGACAAATGTAACGACGCAGCCCGCTCCCGATCCGCGTTCTGTCTGTAGTGGCGGGAGGCGTGCGCGACTCCCGCGCTTCACCCGCGCTCGCGTTTTGTGTGTTGTCGTCTATTTAAATAGTGGTTAATAGACCCGCTGCACTCCGACCCGACCCGCGCACGACCCGCACCCGTTCTCTGTGTGTTTTGGGCTTAACTTTATTTAAATATTTTAAGATAAATTCAATAGAAACGACCAATTGGAGGGTTAACAATAAAAAAATCAATTAACCTAATTTGAATAAGACAATTTTTAACAAAAAAGAAAACCCACTTCAATTATTTTGAGGAGTTCCCTGGTGTATCTTCGAAGTCTAATGTCCAATAACATTAAAATGGGACCACTATTGAAGTATCCCATTTCCAACAAAAAAAAAAAAAAAAGAATCGTCCAAATCGGTTCATAAACAAAGAAGGTGTTGCTGAACATCCATTAAAATAATACATTCGAATTGAGAACCTCTTCCTTTTTTTGAAGTCGGTTAAAAATCAGCTAGATATCATATATCTAGAGATATCATATAATATATCTAGATATTAACATCGATATTCAACGAAATAAATTATTTCCTTTGGTCGTGTTTCTCTAACTTTAATTTTCAGTTAACATATAAAAAGGTTTCTCGCAGAGCTCAGTTTCAAAGTTTATTTACTTAGGGACGTATCTTTCCGTGCCGGCTCTGCACCCTGAGGCTAATTACCCTTAAGTCCAGCTCGTTACTTAAAAATATATTCCCGTTCACTCGTTTGACGTTGTACCTTTGTGTTTATTTGTGCCTCAAAGGAATGTAATGGTACTCCAAAGTAGTATAGACCTTTAATACGTAAATACATTTTTAATGTGCTGTACTGTATTGTTTAAAAATAATCATTCCCTAACGGACGATGTGGTCGAATGGAATAAGACCACAGAAAGTGGTTTTCCTCTTCTTCGAGAACTCGAGAACTTAACTATACATCTTGAGCTTTTCACTAGGACTAATGCGCTACCGCTATACGGGCTCACGACCGACTGACGACAGAATTATCGATATATCCAAATTTTTAATCTTGAATCCAATTTAAAAAAAGATTAAGTAAAATAACTCGCAAAACATCTCAATATTATAAAATCATTAGAGAATGTCACTGCTACCAAAGAATATGATTGCTAACGGGTAATTTGTTTAGTATTAATGTTCCTTCTTTTCTCTCAACATTATTACTACTGGTATAAATTGGTGCATATATTTTATAATGTTTTAACAAAGTGCTGATAATTCCATTAAAACAGTCCATGAACTTACTGGTTGTCAACCCGGAATAGCAACATGTGATACCTTTGTTTAGCTTGTCTTTTGCTTCTTCTTTGCAAACAATTTTGAGAATACACTACCTAGATAATAAGATAATATCTCCACGAAAATAAAACAAGACCTGTACACCACTTTGCTAATTTAAAAGTTCAGAATCTATTCATTCAAATTTTTGCAAGGTACTAAAAACTATTAAACACATAAATTCACCATTTAACTATCATAGAAATCTGTCACTTCTTCGCTGCAAATATTTATACCTCAATAACCACAATTTGCTGTTGGCCAATTTGACGGCAAAGCTGGGAACTCCAAAACTTGCTACAAATTGGACGTCAAATTGAAACCAAAAGATGGAGAGCAAACTTTTTTAATCATAAATTGAGTATTTTGTATATTTCGCGATGACAAAACAAACTAGCAAAAATAATTAGAAGCTTGAAATATAATTTGTTATCTTTTAAAACAATTGTTACATATTAGGTCCTTATAAATGAAATGAGCGTTTTATATGGAAAAAGTAAAACGAAAAAATATTATGAAATTATACATTCAATCATTTGAAGTATGTACCATTGATATCTATATACTTTCACCATTTTATAGGTAGTTCATTGATTCCATTTGCGTAAAAATTGTGGGAGTGAGAATCAATAAAATCTTTGAAGGCGGTTTGGACAGCCACATCGGAATCGAATTTTTTTCCTAGAAAGAAATTGTCCAAAATCTGAAATACGTGATAATCTGTCGGAGCAAGGTCCAGGGAGTATGGTGGGTGTCGGAGACATTCCAACCGCAGTTCCACTAATTTAGCGACCGTCTGTCGTGAATTATGGGGTCTAGCGTTTTCCTGAAGCACCAGTGGGCTGGAGGGATTGACTAGTCTCGATTGTTTAACGGCTAGCTTTTCCATCATAGTTTTTTAATTGTTGATAATACAGATCTGCCGTTGCCTTTTGGCCATATCTTAGAAAGCTGTAGTGTATGGTCCACCAAACACTCACCAGTACCTTTTTCTGAGTCAACTTTCGCTTGGGGCAGGATTTGGCCGGTTCTCCTGGGTTCAACAACTGTGATGAGCGTTTCCGATTGTCGTAAAGGATCTATTTTTCGTCACAAATAACATTACGATTCAAAGTCCCTCGTTATTGTGACGCTTGAGTAATTTAACGCAGCACTCAATGTTTGTTTGTTTGTGTGCTTCATTAAATTCATGCGTTACCTATTTCTCGAGCTTTTCACTTTTCCAATTTGTTTCAAGTGAATTAAAATTGTTTTATCATTCACACCGAAGCCTGCAGCTAACTCTGACGTGGTTTGCGTTAGATCCGCTTCCGCGATCACATTTAATTCTTCATTAACAGCTACTCCTGTCATCCACGGGGTATTGTTTCGTAGGTCAAATCATCTTGAGTGGTGGGGGGTTCCATAAGAATTATATCTCGTAAGTCACCGTGCGCTAAAGCTACTTATTATTAAAACATTTTGTATAAAACAACGCTCCAACACGAAGCTTTCACTTTCAAAAATTTTTAAGGCTAATAAAGCATATTGTTCGAGAAATTTGAAGACTTTCGTTTTCATGTCTTTGTTAATTTTTTGTTTAATTATTTGAAATTTCATATTACTTAACCGGCGTGGCTGTCTAGATGTTGAACGTGAGATTTTTTTAAAAACCTGTTTTGTGTGAATTTTTCGATAAGTACAAAAATTCTCGCTCGCATTTTATTGTTATAAGAATAATAGTTATGTTGTGAGCGAAAAATGAAATGTTCATTGTGTTACATCTTCTTACTTTCTTAACTGTAATAGTGTGTGATCGTTAAAATGCGTTTAAACATAGGTACTTTGCGCCTTTATATTAATAACAAAAAACTATATATATGTAATATATATAAAAATAAGTATACGATTCAAAGTATAGATTATAATATACTAGCTGGACCCCACGGTTTTACCTGTGTTAATTTTATCTGACAAACACCGCGCCGCCAATGCAATGCACCCATGGTAGTAGTCTATCATAATTGTTCTTCCCGCAAGTACAAATTATTTTAATTTTTCATTATGTCTTAAACTATGTGTCCAAATAGCATACTCTAACGAGCAAAACTTAATTTAATAAAATTATCTTTATGATGAAGTAACTTTTGTTTGTCAGGATTAATATGCCATGTCTAAAAATAATGCTTATAAACCACTTTTTAATTTTCAACAAATCTTTGTCACAGTATACCTTATTGTTGCTTATTTATAAGAGATAGGCATATGCTATTGCTGACTTTTTTTTTAGATATACTATGGACCAATATTTTGTAGAACATTGTATTTTCATATCATTAACGATTACGCCAGCGCACGCGGTTATAGCAGTTCGGGAGGGCTTCGATTTCCGACTTACGTGACAGAATTCAATATTTAAGGCTATCTGAGAGTTGTAGCCTAATCTTAAATAGCTTATACTATTCCTCGGCTATCATATACAAAAATAATTTTTCGATATCGACTGGTAGTTTCAGAGATTAACGTTTTTAAACAAACAAACATGAAAACTTTCGCTTTATTATATTAGTATAGATATTATGTAGTCATAGTAGTCGAAAATTGTTATTACTAATGAATGTGTAAACAACTAAGGTGGCAAACAAGCGTACGGCCCTCCGGATGGTTAGTGGTTACCCTAGCCTATGGACGCTTGTAACGCTGTAGGTATTGCTAGCGCTTTGCCCACCTTGAACTTTCCTCTCCCAAGGAGCTCTGGTAAGCATACTCACAGTAGGAATTGAACACATGATTATTTGGATGCGGTCTTCTTTAGGGTGGAATTTGAACCTTGGCATATATTGGAAATAAATATATACTTTTTATTATTATGGTTTTATATCGAAGCCATTTTTCGATATATAATGGTTTTTGAGGTTTGGTAGTGATTAAATATTTTTGTATCTTCTCACGTTCAATACAGTGTATAGGACACATCTTTCATGATAAGCCCACTACAGAAAATTGTAATTCTAACCAATGGAATCTTATTCCATTGGTAAATGTTACTAAATTACCCGTGTATTCAATTGAAAAAATAATACGATTTCATTCCCGTAGATTGCAACCGCGACCCCCATCAAGCAGCTATTGGAAAATATTATTTAAATTTCTTCATGTTTTTGCTCTTAAATTAGATTGATAATGATTCTGTGTCCTGACTGTTTTTCTAACCATTTTCTTTAATATATTTGTGTATTGCTAGAAATAATATTGGGCTGCGAATCGTCGTAGCCCACGAAAGTCGCGATCTAATTCCCTATTCGTAGAAAATTCTATCTATCTAACTATACATATATGTATATAAACGTTTCTTTACTCTGAGAGGAGAAAAAAACATGCGTTTATCCATTTAGCAATCTATCAATTTTGTTCTAAGACTAACTAGCCAAAAAAAAGCAATAAAGGTCCCTCACAGATTGGTGATTTGTTATTTTAACAGCGATGGACGTATATTTGTCGTTTTACATGATACGTGGGCGTGTGAACACAGACATAAAAGAGGCTATGTGCCGCTGAAGAAATAAAAACGAATCGTATCAAAGCATGATTCGGAAAAGTATTGATTCGTCGATGTATGAATGAACCCTTACATTTACCAAGATGGTAACACGCTGAGCTTAGTCTAGTCGGCTCTCAAGTGCAGCTGCCGAGACACACCTATAGGTGCTTGGCGACAGATTTTCAACTTGAGCGTCGTAACTAGCCAGTCGGGTATTAGGAAATGCCCTACCACCGTCCTATGGTTTTGTCACGATGATTTCCTTCACCGAAGGTGAGGCTCATTGCAGGGATTCGAACTCACGTCAATCGATCGTAAATTGCGATAGTGCGAGCGGGCGTCATTCATGATAACAAAATCTCAATTCTTTATCCTGATTTGTGATAAATCGTAGATACTACACAAACAATCTCAGATAACTGTGACTTCCTGACTCTATAAATTGAGAAGAATTCGTTCTAAATATATATCTCTCTCTGATCCAATCAATTTAATTAATAATCGTTTCCCAATTAATCAGAACCGAAAAATAATTAAACGGGTACGGAACAAAAACTTTATCTAAAATTTATATTTTTATTATCGGTGCCATTAATCAAAACCGGTTTACAAGTTTAACCTGATTTTATATGACTATTGAAGATTCCACGTTCTGTTTACCTCTATTACAATCAATCAATATTCATAAATTGGTATAAAAATAATACTCAATTACGCCTATTTAATTAATAAGTAAGTTTTTTACAATCACAAGTCACAGACTGGAAACCATTTCAGGATTAAATACGGATTAAACCTAAATAAACTTGTGTTTTAAGAACCCGTTAAATCTCAAAAAACCTATAATTAACTTATTCACTGATGATTAATGAGCTGTGTTTCTAAACACTCACGGCCTTATCTTTTAACTCTTTAGTCAGGCAGTGGTCGCCGCGCCGTGGACTCCATACTAAATGTTTACTTATTCGTTGATTTACAACCGTAGAGATTTACTTATACTTATCTGAGTTCATTCAACCTCACTCGTTGGATATATTATCTCAGCGGCATTAATACTTATCTTAAATTACTTTATTCTATTAATATCGGAATTTATATATACTAGACTAGTTGTGCCCGCGACTCTGCACGCGTTTATTACGTAGTATTTTCGTCTCGTAATTTTTTTTAACTAGTATTTTATGATTTCTGAAAGTATTATTGATTATTTTTACCCTGTCAATTGCGGAATGACATATTATTATACTTTTCTTGTGCAGCATTTCGTTAAAATTAGTCAAGCCGTTTCGAATAGAGCTATGATCTATCAAAAAATTAGCTGACTCGCGCCAAACTTTATAGCCTGTCTGAATTCTTGAGTTAGGCTCCTTATAGATTTCAGATAATGCTGCAGCATCAGTTCAAGGTTTCCATGTCCTTCCAATATCATTGAACTAAGAGAATATCGAAAAGAAAATCAGACCCGTGGAAGATGCTCACACCTATTTATCAATTACAAAGGAGCTGATAATATTCAAACGGTTGATCAGATTTTCTTGAATTATAGCTAGGAATACTCTTGACCAAGTCTACTTTTAAACAAAACCACGCGTACCAGCAGCATATTTTGGAAACCCTCTTATAATCCTATTGTTAGGACTACTTACAGACAAAATTCCTACTTCATTCGAGTAAGCAGCAGTACGAATTTAAATTGGTTAGTGATTTAAACGTTGATTTATTTGATACAACTGTGCAGAAGTTGAAAGCTCTTCTAAATTTTAATTTCATTTGCTAATATTTTTGTGTTTTTCCGTCTACTTTATTCTTTAATTGTTATATGTGAGAACCTGTAAATGGCCTTAATTAATGTATATACATGTAACTTAAATATGTACTTAGCTGAAAGTTTTCTTAAAATAAAAATAAAATAAATAAATAAAATAAAATAAGTTAATCAAAATTGGTTCAGCCGTTTGGTAGTTACAATGCCACGAACAGACACATACATACATAGATAAACAGATAGGTTTCGATGACAAAACTATAATTTGGTATCTTTGAGCTAATCTGATGATGGAACCAGGAGGTGGATAGTGGAACTCTTCGGCGGCTTCTAATAAACCCCTCGAGTTTATGCTCATATAATTTGTTTTTACAAGTACAATAGATTGGGCTTGGTAACGAGGGTCTGGTGATGCAGCCATGAAATGTTTTATCATTTTTAATGCATAATAACAGGTAGTTTTTTAGGTTTTTTAAACCACATACTTTTATTATACAACGTGCCAAACAAGCGTACAGCCCGCCTGATTGTAAGCGTTTACTGTAGCTTATGGACGATTGTAAGACCAGAGGTATCGCTGACGGGTGGCCGTCTATAAACCTCCCTTCCTCACGGAGCTATGGTAAATGGAAACCCGACTATGTGACAAAGCATGGTTCTGCAACATGATTTCGCAATGCTCTAGACTCTCCATTGCGCTCATAGCGTCTGGACTCTGGAGGCAAGAATAACATGTCTAAATATAACATTGTAACACATGACGCGGTGACATCACGGCGTATTAGACCGTTTAATGTCTTAAATTGGCGCTGCGATGCCGGGGTATGCGCATATTTCAAATGGAGTCATTCTTTAACTATGACTCGACCTCTAAATATACGTTATTTCATGTATTATATCTATCTTATTATATTAAGTGAGAAATTCTTGTATATATATATATATATATATATGTAATTGGTTTCTCGGAAACGGCTTCACCGATTTCGATGAAACATTGCATTTAGATAATGTTTTACATTCCAAGTTTACCTAGATAGGTGTTTTTCTTTTATTTGTTTATAAGAACACCGAGCACAGCTCGGTCGCCCAGATATTTATATTTAATACACGACACAAAAACTGGGGGTGTTATAAGTTTAACTTGTGTATCTGTTTGTGGCATCGTAGTTCACAAACGGCTGAATCGATTTAGATCTAGTTTCTTTTGTTTGATAGGTGACTTGATCGAGAGTGTTAACAGAGAAAATCTGTTCAGTCGTTTGAAAACTATCAGCTCTTATATAGTTGATAAATTGATGTGAGTATCTTCCACAGGTCTGCTTCAGTTAAGATTGGATATTCTAAAATTTTATCGATGTTAGAAAACCCTGGACCTGATGCCGCAGCGTCATCTGGAATCCGTAAGATACCTAACTCCTCATCAACTTACTGCAGTGTTATCACATTTGGGGTAATTGGAATGGTCTCAATGAACTTGATTACTTGTTACGGATGTTTGTAGGCGGCGGTGATCACTTTTACCATAAGAAAAAATATTATCGGTTGACGGTGAAGGAAAATATCGTGAAGAAACCTGAAGTTCTTGGAGTTCGTGGAGTTCTTCTAGTAGGACTCGCGTGCCAGGTGGCAATATTCTAAGCTAGTGGTACCAACATATAAACTTCGCGGTTGTGCGCACAATAACTTATCAAAGTTTCACCGCAATCGAATGTACGGATTTGGAACACGTGGAGAACAAAGAAAGAAACATTTATTTCTGTATATATTTCTGAATCGTAACCGGAAAATTTAAAAATTTTGTCCATGGTATAACTATTATTGTATAAATATTTAGTAACATATAAATATTATTGTATAAATATTTAGTTACATATTCGGATATGACGTATAAAAAACCTAACAATTTTTGAATTTCTTTTTTAAGATTTTCAATGTCTCTTCTTAAAGTTTACGGGAACCTGAGAGTAGATTCTCAATACACTCTTATATTTTAATATAGTTTTCTTGACGGTTTATAAAAAAATTCTGATATAAACTTTCATACTTATAACGTAACATACAATCACGCCCGTATCCCCGAAGGGTTAAGCAGAGGTGTAATAATGTACATCCACAGTTCGCTAGTTATGTTTTTAGGTCCTATGTAATAGGGCCTATTGCCATTAACCAGGGACAAAGCCAAACTCCGATCTGCTGAGCAGTTGATCGTAAGATTGTAGTAAAACACTAAACCTATAAAGGTTAATAAATCTAATCGGATACTGTTTTTAGTATGGCCATTAGCCTATGCATACTAATTTAATATTTATTCAAACCAAAGATACATATTTTAAAAAATTGTGTAAGTAAATATACCAGCAACATTTTTTCGCTTTTTCTGAAGATCGTTAGGGTCAAACGTTTAGCTCAGAATTGCATGTAATAACCGTTATCAGTGAGGTAACAGCGAGTTCCTTGGCACTCGGAACTGTGTCTCTGCCAAAATACCAAACATCCGTTTGAAGTGGGTGTATTATTACAATTTCGTTCACCTCGTTGTTTCACGTAGTCATATAGGTATTTTAAAATAAGGACAATAATACTCTGGCCAGCGAATTTTAGTTTTGTTTATTGTTTTACAGATCTTTGTGTAAGACCACGCTGTTATAAACACGAATTGTAGGGCACCCGTTAGGTGTGTATAACATATTATACGCATAGGTTACATACGATAAGTATAAAGTAAAACTATTAATTAAGGCCAAACATGCGATCTGTGCCAACTGTATGGATACTAAACTCAAAAATCACAGATGAGGATGATGCTTTGAATTAGATCTCCTACAATTGTCAGTCGACACTGTCATACCGGCCTGTTCAAATGTCTTTTCAATTTATGCTTGAAGGACTCTAAGTTGTAGAAAGGAGGGAACACCCTGGTCGGGAGACAGTTCCACTGCATCACAGTACGGTTTGTTTATTTATTTATTTAAAGTTCACATTTGAATGATCATATTATAACTTTTGTACATAGCTCATAATATTACCCAATCAAAAACGAACAAGAGGCAATTTTCTAAATTAAAAATATTTTATTCAATTTAGGCCATAAGTAATAAATAAGAAGGCACTTAAGAACGTCAAAATATTACGTTCGGTAAATATCCCAATTATTGTAAAGGACCGTAAAGAAACGATCAGCTTTTACTTTATTTTTTTTTTTCAAATGTACAAATAATATTTACACTTAATAATCATGTTAATAACTGGCTTTGCTCGCGGCTGCGCTCGCGCGGGCTACAGACATGACCGATTATATTAAAGACAAAAATGTTAACTGTGGGGAGGGGATCCTTAGAATATACACACATATGCTCACGCTGATATTTTTATAGGTTGTTTTAAGATCTTCAATTAAGCACTTACTACATAAATTTGATATATTATCTCTTATCGTTTACTCAATGTAGGCCATTTAAGCGCCCCAAAATAGTTGTTTTTCCGAGTTGATTTTTATTTGCATGGAACCATATATATTTGTCTAAAATAAAGTACCCTAAATTACTCCTTATAACATTAGTTAAAAGCCAATGAAAGTCCCGACCGACCGTCTCGGAAATTACCCGGAACAAACAGACAGACACACAAAAATAAAAAAATAAATGTTGTTTTGTTATAAATCCCGTATATACTTTTAGTATGTCTTTTAATTGCCTACAACTATATAGTACATTAATTTGCTATATCTCTTATGGTTTACTCAGCGTAAGCCATTTGAGCGCCCGCATTTATTCACCATGACCAGTTTTTTTTTTATTTGTAATTCTTTTTCTAAAATAAAAGTATCCTAAGTTACTTCCTATAACATCAGCTATTTATCAGTGAAATTCCCGTCAAAATCGGTCCAACCGGTTCGGGGATTACCCGGAACAAACAGACAGACAGACAAAAATTTTAAAATTGTTTTTTTTTGTTTATGTATCGTATATACTTTCAAATGCATTTACTAATAAACTGTTGTTTTGACATTACAAACAGACACTTCAATTTTATTTAATTGTATAGATCAGTTGATATATCAATAAATCAAATATTTTCATGGTTACTTTTTGTATTGATAAGAGATGGCAGACGCTGTCACGATTTTGTACTGGTTATCGTTTGATTTTCTACATTGCGTATAAGGGTTTGTTTTTATAAAAGAATTGCAATTTTATTTATTTATATAGATTTGTGGATGCACAGAGAGAGGGTGTCACTTCGAGACATCACTATCATTAACTATGTAATAATAACAGTGTAGCGACATCTACATAGCGACATCTATCGAGCCACATAAGATGCATCCTACATTGCGCTATAGAAATTAACTCAATCGTTGAGTATATATATAAGAACCCAACTACAACCGTTGGGCAGCTGCCCGCCAGACATAACATCCCGTCTGATCGGAGGATCCTCCCTTTGCAATAGTTCTTCTACACTGATGACCCCGAGCATGAACGTCAGCGCAACCTTCTTCTCACAGCTACATCGTGACGTCATCATCACTTCCACAAGCTTTCGAGCAGCGAGTCATATAGCCAGCCAGCATTCCACGGCTACTACGGGTATCCTGACCACCAGCTTGCAGCGGACGCGCATTCCTGGTCATCACCCACAGCCTTCTCAGCGACCTTGGCACAGCACACTGCACTTCGGCCGGTCAGCAAGCAGAGACGCACTTCTCTCCTGGTCGACGCAGCAGCCAGTCACTATGCAGCACTGCAACACTCCGACTCACTGGAGCATTCTTGCAGCATCACCCCGACTCACTGGGGCATCACCGCAGATAGTTCCGACTCACCGTGAACTATGCGGCATCTGGTTCCGACTAACTGGAACATTCCACTGGCCCGGCAAGCATCACAAGATGTATGGACGACTCAACTTGCTATCGACCTCCGGTCTCGGAGGGGAGTGATGTAGCGACATCTACATAGCGACATCTATCGAGCCACATAAGACGCATCCTACATTGCGCTATAGAAATTAACTCAATCGTTGAGTATATATACAAGAACCCGACTACAACCGTTGAGCAGCTGCCCGCCAGACATAACACCAGTCTGGTCGGAGGATCCTCCCTTTGCAATAGTTCTTCTACAACAGTAAAACCTGCTTGAGATGTGGTCCTTGATCTTATTATCCGGCAAATTAGTAATTATTTAAAACTAAACACATGTTATAATGGTAATCTATACATATAAAATGCTTTGTCCTGAATGACTGACGGATTAGCGCACAGCCTAAACCGCTGATCGTAGAGACCTGAAACTTGGAGGGTGTGTTCTTTGTATGACGTAGGCATTCGATAAAAAAGGGTTTTCCTAAATTCTACCCCTAAGGGGGTGAAAAAGGGCGACAAAGTTTGTATGGTACGACGTGATTCCTTGGTCCAATGTACTTCAAATTTTGCGTAAACCTTTTTTAACAGATTTGATGGAAGACGTGTTTCGTATATTATTGAAATTCATCCCCTAACGGGGTTAAAAAGCGTTACAAAGTTATTTTGGCGGTGATTTGCTTCGAAGTTGATATGAATACTCCTTATTCAATGTTTTCGATTTAAATTACATTTTATTTTGACACATGTTTGAAAAAACTCAATCCGATTTTATTCAAAAAAGGTTGAACTCGTAATTAGATTATACAAATCATTTCATAATAAAAAAAAAACATGGAAAATCTATACTAGTACTAATAATATAACAAAACGCAAAAGTTTTTTGTTTGTTTGTTTTAAACACGTTAATCTCTGGAACTACCAATCGGATTCTAAAAATTATTTTTTATATTTATGATATCCAGACTCACGAGGAATAGTATAGATTATATAACATTAAGCTATAGTTTCTAGATAGCCTTAAATATTGATTTTTGTTACGTAAGTCGGAAGTCGAAGCCCTCGCGAACTGCTTTAGTCGCACGCGCTCGCTTAATGGTTAATGATACGTCAATACGATGTTCTACAAAAATATTGGCCATTAGTATATATAAAAAAGTCAGTGTTAGCATATATCTATCTCTTATACATGAGCCACAATAAGGTATTTTGAAATTATTATTTTTTTAATTAAACATTAATTTATAAGCATTATTTTTAAGCATGGCATATTAAATCCTTACGAACAAAAGTTACTTCATCTTTATGATCAATTTATAATGAAGATAAACTTCGTCTTTTACAACATGTTATTTGGACGTTTAGTTTGAGAGATTATACAATATTAAAATAATTCAACACTCAGCTCAGGTTTATGTTTATAGTAGTAGCGGCGCGAACGAGCAGTCCGATGTCGATGTGACCATCTGGCCGCCCGATAAAAATATTGTCTTTATTGGAGTATTATAAATCATCAATCAATTAATTCTTCTAAATTATATGCGGGTGAAACCGCGGGGTACAGCTAGTTATTAATAAAACCGGTTCCACCCCCGTCAGACAGTTTCCAACAGAATCCAAATCCTACATAATGCGTTAGACGCGAGGTCGCGGCGGCCTGACGTATAAAGTACCGCAAGCTTTGTAAGGTACACTACAACTTTCAAACGAGGTATTTAATTAAGGCTTCTCTAAATTTGGGCAAGCTTGCCCCCGAGGTGTGCTTGCTTGTCTCTACAACATGTTTACTTTCGTTGTTATTTGGTTATTGCGTTCACTGCTCGAGGAGGTTGAAACGACCTCATGCGTGCTTTTATTAAATACACGTGTTTCTTACTACGTAGTGGTTATTTTATTTTTACTTATATTGTTGAAAATTCATATGTCATATGAATTGAGCAATGGCATGTATTTCCCCGGTACAATTTTCATCAAAATCGGTTGATAATTTTTATTCTATTCTACGATTTGTAATGTATTATTAAGACAATAACCCAGTGCTGCTAGACAGAGGCGTGAAAATACGCCGAAATGTTTCCAGTAAAGATAGTACCGGCCGTGCCCAAATACTACTTCTTACCTTCCGGCATCATAGTGATTATTTCATGGTATATAACTACCATTATGGTGATATATTCACCAGTATAAAAGGAGTTCAAGAACAGCGGGTGAGGGTCCAAGTTCGGTGAAGCTGTAAAGGCCGCAGCGGCTACAGGGCCTCTAAGGCTAACAGTATAGTCAGTTCAAAAGCGGTGTGAGAAGAATATCCAGAATATTCGTCGCCATGCGGTAAAGAGAATCAAACAGTCAAATCACTAACAGTGCTAATGTATAATATTTCCAGGTCAGCTAGTAATAATAACAAAAAGGTTGCTTAATGTAAATTATTATAATCTACCTATTGTATTAGAAAAGGTTCTACAATCACGTGAACAGAACTTTGTAAAGGTTATTAGAACAAATTAAAATACGCCGATCATTTGCACAGTAATGCGAAACAAAACCGTTTAATATGCCGAAAGATAAAATACATTTTGATTTTTTCTTTCTTATTAAGATTTATTAAGCCATCTTTTTTATTTTTATAAAGCGTTTTTTTCTATACATATAATCCTGTGTTAATTTAGTTTCCTTATACAAGGTTGAATGAAATCTCTAGAATTATCAAAGGAAAACACTACATACTTCTGTCATTCTGTACACAAGTTAAAAATGTAATGAAGCAGCTTTAACAAAACTATCGTTTTCCGATACATTAGCCGTGTGATTTGCTGGAGCGCTTTAAAGTTCCAATCAGTTGGCGAGTTGCCAAGCTTCGAGCCTCGTCGCCAATTTTGATGAGTATTAGTCTAAGGAGGGTCATTTGGCTATTTATAAGTAAGTTCAATAACATTGTAATGCATTTAATTTCAGTTATCTCTCTATTAACATTGATTTACAATGATTATTAACTTTCATTAATTTATGTCAATTTATTCAAATTTTATCGGTTTTTCGGTGTATTTAAATGTATATTATAAAGCTCCAGAGTTTTTTTATTATTTGAATACGTTAACCTCTGGAACTACTCTACAGATTTGGAAAAATGGTTTTGTATTTTATGGCGTATGTATTGAGGAAGGTTGTAGGCTAAATAACTTCACGCTACGTCCCTAAGGAGAAAAACAGTTGTTACGAACGTCATGTAATCTGGCAAACCTTAGGCAAGTACAGGAAGTGAGAACAGCGATAGGCGGCTACACGGGTGTGTGGGCAGCATGGCGGCGAGGCGCGGCGTGGTCGAATAATTTTAACACGGGAGAACCCGAGAGGCACAACTAGTTTCATTTATAATATAAATATATCTCCTTTAAATAAAAAAAAGAGTGATGTTATATGTCAATCATGTAAGTATATATTTAATCTATTAGTTTTATACAAATTCTAAGTATAAATCATTCTATAGTATATATTTTATCGTAAACAGGATCGATAAATAATTGGTAAAATATTATCATTACCTGTCTGCAAAATTGGATTTTTTGGTGGGATTGTGACGTGTCATGTAGTGGTTTTATTTTAATTTATAAACTTAGGATATTGGACTTTATGTTAATTAATATCGGTGGCATAATTTAGTTTAGTTACATTATGCACAGGGGACGTGGATTATAAATATAACAATTACTAGAAACATGCATTTTGAGTTTCCACAAAAATACACTGGACTGTTCTATACAAGGTACTCACCGTCCTGTTATAACGTTGTTTGGAGATTAGATAAATAGTACCAAGTTAGGCTAAAGGACGTGTATCTAGTGACAATAAAAAAACTGAAAGATTGCTTTATTCTATATGAAAGATACACGCAATTTGCGTAAATGATACGAATAAAGTCTGAAATGTGACGTCAAAGAAATGACTGTAAGCTACAGTACTATATTTATATATGGCGTCAAACAGTTATAACCAGTTCACGTGTAAAAGGAATAGCACAAAGTATAAAGGAGGTACCAGAACTTAATTAATATCTTGGTGTAGACGAGGCAGGATTACTTCAACTATAAACAGTTTTATCAAGTCAAATAACATTCAACCTTGTAACTGTTCAGAGTCAGACATAAACCCAACTTTGAAGTTACACTAATAGCTTCGAGATAATAAAACCACTGCTGACAAGTTAGTGTGCCGTCAACTGATGTTTGCAAGTTTAGCGTATGCTGCTACCATTGAAACTAAATTTCATCAAACATTTGGTTTTTCTGCCCTGGTAATTTTAGTACCTCCATGTTAATAAATATCGTAAAAAGATTGACGCCCTTAAGATGTGGGGCTGGAGGCGATTGCTGAGAATAAACTGAACTGCTCACCGCACTAACGTTTCCACCCTGAAAGAGCTTTGCATCAAACAAAGACTTTCGGCGAATGTGCGATAGCGAATCATTAAGATATTCGGACATATAATCCGTAACAACAGCTCATTAGAACGTTTAATAGTACAAGGAAGAGTAGGTGAACGTTCTCGCGGCCGATCACCCACAAGAGGGACAAACCTCATCAAATCATCTACGAAGTGCTCCCTCACTGCATGTACATGCTTAGCTATGAAGAATGGAGAAGTCTTGCATGAACACGACCACTTCGCCAGGAGTATACGACTAAGATGAAGAAGTGTTGTTAGTAGATGCATGTAAGAAAACGAAACGATTTAAACTTTTTTCTTTTATTTCAACTGACGTCGCAAATGCAGTAAGCGATATTTTTACGAATTTCTGTTTTTAACACAAATGACACCAGAATCCTTTTTTTGTATTCGCAATACTACAATGTTTTTTTTTAACAATAATTATAGAAATAAAATAGATATCACTGCAGCAGCGTTGCAACTCCAAAACGGTACATTTCGAATGACAAATGTTTACGATGGTCCCTAACGGGCCGTCTTACGTTTTAACGCCGATTTTACCCTTTATAGTGTTCATTTAGCGCTTAATGGCTATTCAAATCGCCGAAACGCGTTTTATAGCACGTTAACGTCCAAAGTTGTTTGTAGGTTTGGCTATTAAACATTGATAGCGTTGAAAATTAAAATCAAGTATTCAGGCACGTACCTAACTATATTATTAGAAGAGGTCAATTTCTTTTATATCGATTAAAATAATGTTTTCTTTTCTTAACCCTTCAGCTCTCAAGATTACACAAATGTACGTAAAAACTGGCTTATATGCTATCCATGGGAGTACTGATATTAATTTTCCTTTCCTTTAATAAGTGTCTCCTTTTTCCATTTTTATTTGCGTTACAAGCTTTTAGAATTATTGAAATATTTAATAGAAGCTTGTTATTAAAAAGTTTTTATAATTTTTTTTCCTATACTTGCATTTAGTTTTATTTCATATCCATATCATGGGGGTGCATAAAAAGTATTATAACTGGCCTGCCGTCTTTGGGAATCCGCCATATTGGGTTTAAAATGGCGTCACTTAGTTAATCGTGCATTGTCATCTATACTTAACTTGTATGCAAAGTTTCAGCTCAATCGGTTGAGGATAACAGACTGTTTTAAAATTTAGTTGCAATATTTGACCCATACTGAGAAAGCAACTTAATGTGTAGTTAAATTAAATTAAAATAAAGATTTAGTTCCATATAAAATATGAGAATTTCTAAGTTTTTTTTAAAGATGAATCACTTTTCAGATAATGTTTGTTGTGCGAATGGACCAAATGATCGATGTACAGAATTCTTTGCCGAAGTTTGACAGGCAAATTCCCTTATCCAAATATTTACGTGATGTAATGGATTGAATCCTATATCGTTTGAGGCAATTCTAAATAGATAACTATACTGCTTATTAGTTGAGTGTATTATTTAGAAATTATTAGATTTTTTTTAAAATCTATTTTTAATTTAGGGACTTGGGTTCAAAAAGAACATGTCAGTCGCATCATAACCTAAACATAGCATCACACAACTATTTTAGTTCACTAATGACAAACTTCCACAAAATCCTGCTCTCCTCAGTTGCAGGTGTAGCCAAGATCCCGTGAAAGATGCCTTGGTCCATAACATTCAATTGAAACTGACTTATAACATATTTCCGTTAAAGAATGTTCCGGTCACATTCTGTCAACAAATGTTGCACGTCTTCAATTGATCCACAGGTCTCACAATTTGGTGAATTTACTTTTCTCATATAGCAAACTTATTGAGAGGCATATGTCCGGAACGCACTCTGTGAGCGGTAACAATAAGGGATCTACTCAAACCACTGTTAGCAAACCATGGTATACGAGATGGCTCACTTTGTAATGATTTATACCCAATGCCTTTATCTTTTGATCTTAAATCGAAATATTCTCTCCAATTCATAAAAAATTTATATTTCAATTTTGACAAAATTTCTGTATAATCCGGTCTAATGGTAACATTTGATCCATTTGAGATAGCCTCTCTTGCTAAACGGTCAGCTTCCCCGTTACCATACAATCCAATGTGTGATGGAAACCATTGCATTCTTAAATTTATTCCTTTTTCCACTAAATTTGGAATTTTCCGTAGTATAGCATAAGCTGTCGATAGACATCTTTTTCCAGAGGCGCATCGAGCTAAATGCTGTAACGCGCTTTTGCTATCCGTAAAAATAACAACATTTCTACAATTCAGGGTTATGGCATAAGATAATGCTTTACAAATTGCAATAAGTTCCACAGACATAATGGATATATTTGCAGTAATTTTGTAACATTTGGTTTCATAGTATTTATTACATTTATTAATTTTATATCATTAACTAGTTGTACCCGCGGCTCCGCTTGCGTTGACTACAAAAAATGCTTATTATTTTATTTACGCGGGACTCGAAATTTTTTTCCTAAAATAAAATAAGCCTAAGTTAAGTTACTCCTTATAACATCACCTATCTGCCAGTGAAAGTCCCGTCAAAATCGGTTCAACCTTTTGGAGGTTGCTTTTTTATCAGTGCCGTATTTATTTTCATATGCATTTGGTAAAAAGCTTTTGTGTTGACATTACTAATAGACACTTAAATTTTATTTATTTATCTACATAAATAAGAAGGAATTAATTTCAATATCGTAGAGAGAAAGGGAAAAACAGCTGTATGGTGTATTTATAATACACAGTTTAGACTCTCCGCGTGGTGTGTATTTCTTTTGTATATTTTCTTATACATGAATGAATCTATAGTTAATAGAATTTCCCAAAAAAATATTAAAGTAACGTGTCGAAGCTCGAACCTGCTGACATCGAATTAATATTCCGCCGCTCTTAACCACCATAAGATCTTTCATTGTATGTTGGTGATTATGTAATACATATTATGAAATGTAACTAATTCATTGAACTACCTCATTAGCCTAGTTCTATTTAAAATTTTCTCCTCGGGTATCACAGGATTAATAACGACCCTTATACAGAAGAAGAAAAAAATCCTAATCCCGCTAATCAAAATTCGCCAGTCCACAAACGAAACCAGTACAAAGAAAAGAGGGTAAAAATTCCCCCATCGTGTCAATATAAAACTGAAAATTATATACTCACAATATTTAGTGAAAAGCATTTACAAGCAGACGTTATATTCCAATATTGAGTTACAGTAACTTTATAATGAGAAGATTAAAAATGCATCGGCATCCTTATTCTGTACATTGCTCGTAACATTCTACTACTAAAGTAGCTACTTCATTTTACTGCGGATCTTTGTGTCTGAAGTTAATATAATTTGGAGAAAATTTAAAATTAAACACAACCCTCGTCCATTTGATACTCTTTTTGTCGAGTCCAGCCAAATATTGGACGTAAAATACATATTTTTTACAGTAGCACGATACAGTGACGGCACTGTGCCTGTAAGTAATCACAGTACAATCCAAAGACAACGGCGACCACCAATCCAACGCCAGACTAGGTACCGTTCTGATCTGAAACGCGGTGAGACGAAAAAGAGACAGTAACAAGACAATTTTTCGCAAAAAACAAACCCAACTTCAATGATTTTGATGAGTTTCTTGGTGGTACCTTCGAAATCGAAGGTCCAATGCCAATGAAATTATTATGGGACCACCCTTAAGGTATCTCTTATCCAACAAAAAAAGAATCATCCAAATCAGTTCATAAGCAAAGATGTTATAACTGAACATCCATGAAAAATCATACATATATATATATTCGAATTGAGTAAGCAACGTAATTTTTTAAGTCGGTTAAAAAGAGACAAACACATACATGTGTAGGATTTAGCCTGCGAAAGAAGAAGAATATATATTAGACACGATTTACGCATGTCTAGATTTGTACGGCTACTATCGTATGTATATATATATATATATATACTAGCTGTGGATTACAGAATGCCCGTACGAATCTTGCTTCCCCGCTCCCGGTAAATGCTTATTGTGGGTGTTGCTTAGGAGATAGACGTATACTGTCCCTGACTTTTTGTAGGTCTTTTTAATGCCTACAATTATGTGGTACATTATTTTTCTATATCTCTTATGGTTTACTCAGCATAAGCCATTTAAGCGCTCGAAATGATTCACCATGACCAGTTTTTTATTTATTTGTGCGGAACCCTAATTATTTTTATAAAATAAAAGTAGTCTGAGTTACTTCCTATAACATCAGCTATATATCAGTGAAAGTCTTGTAAAAATCGGTCCAACCGTTTCGGAGATTACCCAGAACAAACAGACAGACAAAAATTTAAAAAGTTGTTTTTTTTTGTTATAGGTATCGTATATACTTTCATATGCATTTAGTAAAAAGCTTTTACTTTGACATTACAAACGGACACTTAAATTTTATTAATTGTATAGATATCTGTTTGTTTGAACGCGCTAATCTCTGAAACTACCCGTCAGATATAAAAAAATCATTTTGCATTTTATAGCCTGTTTATTGTGGAAGGTTATAAGCTAAGTATATTACTTCACACTACCACATTAAAGAGTGGAGCAGTAACAATGAACATCAAGCAATCTGGCAAGCTGTAGGCGAGTATGGGAAGTGGGAAAGTGGCGCGGTGGAGAGTCGGTTGAATAAATTTAACACGGGTGAAGTTGTGAGGCACAGCTAGTAGTTGTTACATTTACAGCTAGTGGCCAGAATAGCGATGCCTGTTAAGCGACTAGGCGACCAGGAGGCGGTCAGGCGTGCGTTTATAGAGAGAGTGAGAGAGAGAGAGAGAGAGAGACACATCATAAGTTAAAGTTTGACATACGAACTTTTTAATTTTACGGGCTTCACGATACTGAATTTAAGTGAACTGTGATGAATACGGAAATGTAAGAATAGGTAGGTACTGTAATTTATACGTCAACGTCCTTTAAAAGGCATTGGTTAGATTATAGAACCTTCATTATTTACAGTTTTAGTAGTTTTTAATTTAGAACTATAAAATTACCAATTTAACAGACTTCAAAAAAGGAGGAGGTTATCAATTCGAATATTTTTTTATGGATGTTCAGCCATAACTTCTTTGTTTATGAACCGATTTAAATGATTTTATTTTGTTGGAAAGGGAAGATTTAATACCTCAAGGGTGGTCCCATTTTAATTTCATTGGCATTCAATTTAGACCTTCGACTTTGAAGATACACCAGGGAACTCCTCAAAATCAATAAAGTTGGTTTTGTTTTTTGGTAAAAATTGTCTTATAACAATAAAACTAGGTTTACATGATTCCTGGACTTATTGTCAGGCTAATCGGTAACTTGCTTAGGAAAGAATGGTATTGTAGAGCCGAGTTTGGATGACAATTTTATATTTATTTCTGGTAATGAAATTGTACTCACAGGTTCAGCTTTATTTAAGTTTTTCCGACCATTTGCTAAATTTTCAAGAATGTAGAACCGAGGACCAGTATGTAAGTATGTGTTAGTGTATATGTATGTGTGTAGAAACCACCTAATGTTTTACGGACTACGCCCACAAATCAAAGTAATATTCATTTGTGGTTGGTTAAACATGTCACCAAATAAAAAAAAAATCTTTATTCAATTTAGCCCTAAGAAGGCAGGTATGAACTTGAAAACACTACCACCGGTTCGTGAAACATCTCATTCGTCGAGATGAACCGGCAAGAAACTCTATCAGGTTTATCTTTTTTTATCGATAGTATTAATAATATAATTCAATAATAATAACCAAATAATTTAGCGGATGCAAAGAGAGGGGGTCACTTTTAAACGTCACTATTATTCACATAATGATCCACCGATATGTGTATTAAATCACTTTTGTTAGTAAACCGATAAATACTACCCGGGGTTTGTAAATCGAGCCCGTATTTAACAAAAGTTCAAATAATTTATCGCAGACCATGTTACCGTTGTATCTTGCGTCTGTGATGTTACGGTACGGTTGAATAATTAATTAATGTTACTGATAAATTTAAATAACGGAAAAATAATTACGGTTGTTTATTTCAATTTAATGATTTATGTTTTCCTCGTTAGCAATATATATTTATAACTCGAGAGGTGTCGCGGGACACCCGGTACGATCGAAGGTCCTTTCGCTATATAATAGATGAATGAATACTTTATTACACTTTTAGCTTATAAACTAGCGAATGGTTAATGCTATATAACATTTTCTTCCAGCCAACCAGCGGTAATGTAAAAAAATACTATTGCCAGTAGTGCAACAAGAAAAAAAGAATGAAGAATTAAAGATGTGTATTATTAACAAGAAAATATTATTGTCCTAAACTCTTATCTACTAACCATTCTATTATTTATCATCTAATATGTAAATAACATATATTTATATTTAACACATGCACATAGTAATGTTCAGAGGATAGCCTCGTTGCACGCTCGCAAAATGTGCTAATTATACCCATTCATTTGATACCCAACACGATGCAATTCAAAAATGTTTTTAAAAATATGCACGACTTCATGTCGTCTAGTCGGAGTCATATTGAATTCAGTGTGAAGTTATATATCCTATAACCAGCGGACAATCAAGACGCTTCTAACGATATCTCATTTATCAAATTATGTTACGTGGATTAGAAGAAAATCGCGTACAGATGAACATACATACAGTATGGTTAAAATCATAACCCTCCTTTTCGCTTCGCCGTAGTCGAGCAAAAATAACAACCACAATGAAGGAACGGCAATAAAATTGTACTACCCGTGCGCAATAAGTTGAGACCTGAGGGCGGTGACGCCACAGACCTGTGCATGGTTGTACAGTGCACAAAATAATATCACAACAAGCTTCCACCCGCGACTTAGCCTCTGCTATTTTTTTTATGTTAATGTTTAAACTCCCGTTGTTATACAGGTTCTTTTTACTGCCTGATCAACAGGTAAACACAACTGTTTGCTCAGTTTTTCGTTTTCAAAAAAGTCCAACACTTTTAACACGAGATTTCTCTCTCCACTATGTAAACCCTACCTATGTGTACCCTTCATTATAATAATAAACTTAACACAAAAATAACAATATAATATAGCAGTAACTCTAATAACTATTAACGAAACAGTATCAAATAAGAATATAAAATCGGAGTGCATCGTCGTTGCGCGACGTAAGCCAGTACGAGACTAAGATGTAAAAAAAATGGCGTTGCCTACAGTAAAACATTTGAGCTTGAGGGAAAATTACAGGTGTAGCGGGCGGAGGGTTGCATTCCAGGCGAGTCTCAACTTATCGCGCATGGGTAGTATTTAATAAATAAAAATTATATAGCTCCATCCCTATCAGTTGCTCTGACTCTGGTATAACCTTGTACGTGTGTAAACGTCATATTTTTATAAAATAATGCATACATAAAGTAAAAAGGACGCTCGTCCAAGTTTTCACAGGAGCTGTCATCGAGAAAATAAAGAAATGGAAATAGTATAGTTTTGTTACGCAGCTTCTTATCGCGTGATGTTTTTTGGCTAAACGGAAAAAAGTCACTGACCCGACCGACACTAAAAAAAAAAACAAACACAAACGTACATAGGATTTTCAAAACTATTACAGTCGTGGAAGTGGCTCAGCTGTGTTTCGACCAGATTTGAACGCAATGTTGTATGTACAGTAAAAGTGGGCGATGGTTCGAGTCCCGCTGATTTGGAATATATATTTTTTAAGTTTTTATTTATAAAGATATAAAAATAAACATTTTATTACTAAGTAATTATCATTATAAAAAATTAACGATTTATAAATTCATTCATTTTTGAATGTACAACGAAAAACAATTATTGAAACTTTTAAGTTTAATTTTGATTTGTTCAACTTTGTTTTGAAATCTTTGAAATCTTAGCTTGTGGTCAGTATTACATTGGTTTTAGTAATAATCTATCAGATGCTTAAGTGATTAAAATAACTGAATTATTTAATCTTAAAAGTCTCGGATATTGAGAATATGCAATTTATTTATATTGTAGACGCGTCAACTAAACAATATAGAAGGTCGCTATTCCACGAGCGGGGTGGTTTAAGAATATGACAGAATTACCTTGAAACTGGATGAGTATAGAAGCAGCTGCACCGCTTATCCTCCGATCACCTTTATTTGTGTTCTACTGGATCTTCAGCCTGGCAACGCTTCTTCTCGGCCAATTCTTTAGGTTTGCGTCTTCGATAGCGGTTAGCAGTGGACCAGTTGGATGTCGTACAGCGTGCACAACTCCAACAAGCGGGATAATATAAATCGCTGTACGAGATAAATCAACTCGCAGCGGCGGTGGTCAATCATACGACTGTCCTTAAGCGCGGACAGTGTGCGGTGCAGCGAAAATAATAAAGAAAAAACTAATAATAAATCTACCCTCAATAAATAATAAACCTAATTGCTAATGACAAAGCATTAGGCGCTAACATATATCGTCAGACGGATTACATTAATACTTATTTAAATAAAAGTATAATAAATTCCTTAATAATTGTATTGTGTAACTATCAAACCCGGCCCCACGCGTTAAGTATTGTGGCTCAGAATTTTTTTTACAGTATCACCCGGCGGCCTAGTATGAAGTTTGTCTGAACATTTTATCAAAATCGCTCCAGCTATTTTTGGAGTTTATATAGAAAGATAAAACAATTAAATTGGAATCTATGCAAGATATTTAAGTTCCTTACCTAAGAAAATGGCGTTTTGTACGGGAGGAATATAAAGTCAATTTTTTTTTGGAAAATATATTTAATTAATCAAAGTATGCACCGTTGTTATCTATGCACTTTTGCCATCTCATAGGTAGTTCATTGATCCCTTTACTAAAAAAACCATGGGGGCGAGAATCAATAAACTCTTTGAAGGCGGTTTGGACTACCGCATTGGGGGTGAATTTTTTTCTTTGTAAGAAGTTGTCCAAATTTCGGAAAAAATGGTAATCTGTTGGATCAAGGTCCCGGGAGTACGGTGGATGTCGTAGACATTCCAATTGTAGCTCATCTATCTTAGTGATTGTTTATTGTGCAGTGTGTGGTCTTGCGTTGTCATGAAGCAGCAGTGGCCTAGAGCGATTGACCAATCTCGGTTATTTAGCAGCTAGTTCTTCCTTCACGGTTTGCAGTTGCTGACAATAGATATCTGCCGTAATCGTTTGGCCAGATTTTAGGAAGCTGTAGTGAACGACACCGGCGCTAGTCCACCAAACACTCACAAGTAACTTTTTCTGAGTCAATTTTCGTTTAGGGCAGGATTTGGCTGGGTGTCCAGGGTTCAGCCATTGCGACGATCGCTTCCGATTATTGTACAGTATCGACTTTTAATCACAAGTAATGATTCTATTTAAATCCCTTCATTATTGTGTCGGTTGAGCAAAGTAACACAGCAGTCGACGCGTGTTTGCAAATTCGATTCACTCAATTCATGAGGTACCCATCGTTCAAGTTTTTTACTTTCCCGATTTGCTTCAAGTGGATTAATACAGTTTTATCACTTACCCCGAAGCCTACAGCTATCTCTGAATTGCTTTGTGATGGATCCGCTTCCACAATAGCCTTTAATTCTTTATTTTCTACTTTGGTATCCCGCCGTCCACGAGGTTGGTTCTGAAGGTCGAAATTTCCAGAACGAAAACGTTGAAACCAAAAACGTACCGTGCTTTCTTTTGTGACACCAGCGCCGTACACATCATTAATCCTTCGAGCTGTTTCTGCAGCACTGGTGCCACGGTAGAACTCGTACTCGTAAATATACCGATATTTCATGTTTTCCACTGTTCGGTAATAAGCGATGCCAAAGAAAAAAATAATGAGGAAAAAACAAATGAATCAAATGTACCAGCTAAATGAATTTATAAATTTGAATTTGGAATTCTTAACCAAAGAGGAGATATTTCAGATCAAAGTGGTCAGTACGACAAAACGCTAATTTCATAAGTAAGGACCTAATGTATATAAATAAATGAAAGATACATACGAATATTTTCATGCCACCAGAACGTTGCATGTTCTACTAGTTTGTATGGAATGTAATTATAAATAAATTAAGAAGGCAAATTCTTCATAAAATTTACTCGATCCAGATTTTCAACATTTTAATACGTAAGTCTGGCATATTCTTCATAACTTAGCTTGCTACGGGAAAATCTAAAGGAAGTGTATATGTTCTTACAATAGGCCACTAAATTAATTATAAGTACATAATAATAATAATGTCGATGTCTTAGGTATTCTCAAATTTAATATAATATTATTAACAAAAACGCTTGTGTAAAAATGCGTAGTCATGAAAGATTAATTTAAGAAATGAAATTACCCAGGACCTCCACGATATTAACAGAAGTAATTAAAAGTACTGCCCACTCAACGACAAAGTAAACTACACAAAAGGTACTCAGCAAAGGTTCCCGGTGGTGGGGCGGAGGGAGACAAAGGTTTTTTTGAACAATAATCCTATCAAAGAACTACGGACAATGGGACTGTCTCTGGTATTGTGAATGTCTGTTGTTTAAGATTCCACGTAACCTCATTCTCATTTTTTAAGTTACCAGGAAGCCTGTGGAGTTTTGTCAAATAGGTTTTCTTTTTGTGATATTTAACTTATAGAGATGTTATCGATGCGCGTAAATAATCACAACTTTTAACTTTAACATTATGAGGATGTTATTTTGGAATTAGTAAACATTTTACAATCGAAATAATAATATAATAACCACTCTTAGTAATATATCGAAGGAATTACGTTGAATGGTTACAAAGCATAATTGCTGTTTTAATATAATTGCTTAACAATGAAATAACATTTTCATCACTGCTATTTCACGTGTTATTTTTTTTTAGAACTGACTATACTGTTAGCCTACGAGGCCCTGAAGCCGCTGCGGCTTTTACAGCTTCACCGAACTTTGGGTACACGTGATATAAGTAAAATCTTTTATATATTAAGAAGAAGGTGCATATTATGTATATGAGTCTGCATTTCACTGACTATAAATCTCAAAAGATCAGAATAATCTTTGTGGTGGCAACCACTACCACACACCGGGTGTGATACTTTACTTCTGTAGATAAAGTGGACTGTAATTTTTGAACTGGCTGGAAGTAGATACCACACAAAATAACCGCCAAATATGGTATACTATAACCGGGATGAAGGCCCACTTACCTTACGCCGCCGAGGTTGCCGCCGATGATGTCTATCCGACTGTTCCAGGATCCAAAAGCATTTACTCCATCCGCCAAAAATAAATATGCACAGCACTTGATATATGTACTATATATACTTCCGAAAATTTAAAAAACTGTGTCGTTAGAAGTGAGCCGCCGCCCGCCGCGCCGCGCCGTGCTGGTATCCGTCCGAGTTCCACGCGCAAGTGACCAGTCATCACCGATTTTCAGTTGTAGGGGAAATTTGAAAAATAAAATAATTTTGCATACCCCCCCCAACCAATTTATGAGCCCGAACAATCTTTTTTTTAGCTTGTCGTGCAAAAGCAAATGCTAAGGCGCCTCCAGTCTCAACAAGCTTTTTACTATCATATGTTAATTCTTTACACTTAAAAACGGCAGTCATAAAATTTTTTTTACTATTTTCTTATTTGTTATTTTTTTTTCATACTAAATGTTAATTAGTAATGATAAATTAATAATTATCATATGAGAAATTATTTTTCATTTCATGTGAAAAATAGCAGTGATGTATCACTGCCATGCCTAATGCCAAAATGTCACATGCCTAATGGTTACTCTTTGGCACCGGAGTTACTAATTTAATATCCAAGATTACATTATAATCATATTAAAACCTGAATCAAATCCTTAAATCATTTTTTTTTAATCGTTTTGACACAACTACTTAAACTGAATTTAAATTTTTTTGGTGCAAGTCGACCGTGGAGATGATGATAGCACGCTATGTTTAGAATAGAGATTAGTTTTTCAAGTTGAGCTTTGGAAGTTCCAATATACATAGTCACTTGGTTTGTCTAGCTTGTTGTGCGCACTATAAATAGATCTACTACGTACTAGGCTACTATACATGTCCGGTTTAATTAAACCCTACCTTAATTAACGCATGAAGCCCGGATATGTGTTATTATCCGGCATTGTTGAATCAGTATCGCCAGTTTTTGCATTTCCACTAAATAAGGTAAATAACTAGCGCAATTTCAACTCGAAAAGAGCGCAATATTACATAATTTCTTAAAGAATTATTTATTACAAATGGCAACGTATTTGTACAGGTGGCTGCGTAGAGCAATTTTGTAGATTAAATTCATCCTTAACGTGACGTGGAAGCGACGGGATGAAACGTAATAAAATATATCCAAGAATCATACAAAATAGGCCAGACGGTAGGTACTAACATAACGCGGTAAAAGCAGAGCTATAAACATTGGCCATGTTCTTTGACAATTAATGGACAAAACTGTACCTATATAACCTTCAGCGTTTTCTGTATTACAAATTTTGGAGATATTCTTGTTAAAATCATTACAGTTTTCTAGGTTATATGGTTATATTAGTAAGCAAGATTAAAAAGGAAGTAAAAAAAACTCAGCAGTCATAAAGACTGGCGACAGAAGTGAAAACTCAATTTTGAATTTCTAAATCTAATAAAGCCTAAATTATTGCAGAGTATGTCGAGGACGCGAAATCACAAGATTTTACCCATCCAAAAGATGAAACACGCATATGATACAGTCGAGTATATACAATGTATTAGAATATATATGCGTATATTCGTACACAGGCCGCTATACTACGTGTCGCTAGTTTGACGCAAGCTAAATACGTCACGAGCGTGTCGAGGTCATCGGTGACACCAAGGTCACGCGAACTCCAAAGTTTTTCCCTTACCAAAAATCGTTCAACGCGGCTAAAGAAGTTTTCACTTCAAAAAATCGTGTGTATAAAATCGCGTGAGTAAAAAATCAATTATAAGTAGTTCTTTGAACATAACAAAAATAACTACAAAAGTTAGATTCCGCGTACCAACTACATGATGAAGTTACACATAGATGATAATAATGTACATTACATATAACATAATTAAAATAATGTTTATTTATAAAAACCGGTAAATTAATTCACATTGTTATTTATCATTGATGGCAAACTTCATCATAATATCGAACTTCTGTCACATGATGCACGCGCAAGTATAATTTCAAAACCTTAAAAAGCTTACAATTTAAAATTAGCTAATTTAGTAATTAATTAATTTAATTAGTAATTTTAGCTTTACAATTTAAATTTACAATTTTCAATATAATTTACAAATTTTTAAAAGCTTATTTATTACATTATAAATTTTCTTAAAGATTCTGCTTTATCGATCACTCACTATCTATTTGGATAATGGAGCTCAATTATAAAAGATTTTGCGTATTGTTACTGAACCATTATTATATGAAATTATTTGACGTGGACATATCAGTGTACTAATATATGGATGACCGAACTACGCTCGGTGTCTTACAGAATAAAAAGTTTCATCCAAATTATTGCAGCCGTTTCTGAGAATCCAATTACTTATGTACATGTATACAGGAATTGCTAACTTAATAATATTAGATATGTTTCATAACCGTTAGAGCATAATACTGGATTTTATTATTATGATGTATAGTTTCCATAATTTGTCTTTATATAAAGGCACTGTCTTAAATATATCGAAATTTTTGGCCTCCTCAACGGTAGACGTATGAAAATAAATAAAATAGACGTTACGATGCAAAAGTCGCGCTACGCTCCGTGCAGTCCAATCCAATTTGCGGCGAATCGGAGAGGATATTACCGGTTTGTGCCGGAACGAGATGACGGTACTGTGGAAGTGGCTGTTGAGAATTCCGATTTACCCATTTTAGGTTGTTTGATGGTACGTCGGATCAGGGTAGATACATGAGGAAGGTGCCCTTTCTACCCAATAACAAACCTGTTTTAGTTAATATAAATATATAGACCCTTATCGTTAAAAACAGCGCCACAATCGGTGATAGATTTTTTTTGTGACATTCGATTTAATTCGTATAGGTAATTTTTATAATGTATCTGTCAAAGTTATTCCACTATATGTGTGGTGGTCTACCATCCTGCCAGTAGCCACTCTGCGGTGTCTTAGTACTCTAGAAGCAAAATTGTCAAAAATAATGCATAGCAATTTCAAAATAGATTTCATTTTGTCATTGTTATTATACCATTTCCATTTGCTTTATTTTCTCGATGACAGCTCGTGTGAAAACTTGTACGAGCGTCTTTTTTAAATTATGTATGCGTTATTTTATAAAAATATGACGTTTACACACGTACAAGATTATACCAGAATCGGAGAAACTGATAGGGATGGAGCTATATCCATAAACGTAACACGATAACAGACCCGATATTTTTTTACAAAATGTGAGAAACTAAACTACTGCCGGATACTTTTGTACAAATTTATTAACTAATATTATATTTCATTACAAGATGTTATACGTATTAATTCTTGATTGATAATGCCAACTTCTTCAAAATTTTCGAAGCTGTTGTAAAATAAGTAGGTACTCGAAAATGAAACGAAATAATTATAACGACAGGTAATCTTTATTTATTTATATTTGAATTTTTTTGTTATATTTGTTTTTGTTCAAAATATAATAAATATATGCGATCGATATCATTACTTATTTGATCACAACACTACAACTATCAAATTAGAACTGTCGTCGAGAAAATAAAGAAATGGAAATAGTATAATTTGTTCTAGTTTCCTCTATGTTATCAAACATTTGAACCAAATATTGACAAACATACAAAGCTCATAAAAGACTACCGCAGAGTACTAGGGCCATGTTTGGGAGACGAATCCAACTTTTTACGACGGTCGTGGATAATTCAAGGGTCACTCCACAGGTTTACTGTCAGATGAAGCCTTTATTGGTACACTGAAGTAATTTCAGATTCCATTACTGGTTTATATAGATAGTAAAGAGTACAATCTATAATACTATCTATTATGAATGTATTTGAAACAGTGGTCTTGTAGTTCAGACTTTCGTATTTTAATAAAAATATTTTTTCTATACTCGACAGTTTACTTGTAATGGTTAGTCAAGTAGAGTACAAGAACTGCTGGAAGGGGAGGAATTGAGGATCTATCGACAATCACCGTTGTCCTAATGTCAAACTTACGGCGAAACCCTTGGGGTGACTGAATATACCATATAGCCGATTCAAAACATGGTGCACCGAAACGACTGGCTTTTCAACATTTTTGATCGTAATCCAATCTGACGCTATTACCTATATGTGACACCTTGCACACCACAATATACATATCCTGATTACTCCTAATGCAATCACAACATCCTGCGATATTAACCAAGAAGACTAAAGAGATGATAATAATAATAATATCTTCACTGATGGTCGGTAGATACGCTGTCCTAAACATTATTTTTTAGTTAATTGATATTAATATTTCACCTGCCATTTATCAATATCCCAATTTCAACCGTGCTTAATGGCTTAGTATTTTTTTTTTCAAGTTATAAATAGTTTTTCCTAAAAGTTATATTCTGTCTTTAGTATTGTTATGTTGTTTGGTTCAGGTAACTCTATCGGCGTGTGCTTTCAGCAGTTAACAACGAGTTAGAATAATTTCCTAATTCAAAGTAAATATTCTGCCTTTGTTTTTTTTTAGCGGCTCTCCCAAAAGTCTAAATCGCTACTGACATTGTGAAGAACAGTAAAAAAAATTGGCCTTTCAACCTAGCGCATTTCTCTTATTTGTACTACTTTGCAATTAAAATTCCCGAAGACAAGATTATTTATAGTAGTACTTCTAAGAAGACAGTTAGTGGCGCCAATAATTAATAGTTCAAATTTTGTTTGCTTACAGTATTTCACGACTCAATTCAATTTAAGTGTGATATTTTTAGATATTTTACAAAATTACACATGTTTTTCTTAACCAACAACCATTAAATCTGAGCAGGTTATGCTATATTGTACCTTGTAACATAATAAAATAACCCTAAACGTGTAACGCAAATGCTATAAGAATAAAGTAGGGCATTGGAGCTTAGTTGCTTGCTACAATATCCTCGTTAACTTAATGTCGGTGTGCTTACCGTTAAATGTCTGTAACAGTATGCGCACCATAAAAATATATATAAATATACACTGACGTTAAGATGCTTTCCTCTTTATTGCATAGAGAATATGTTGTAAAACTGAATAATAGTACTTTTCCAACGTTTTTGTGTTTTTTCCTGTATAACGGCTAATTAGTTAATCGAGTGAAATAAAAAAAGTAATGCATGGGTATTGCTATGGCATATTGAAGTTTCCACTCGTTAGAATGGACTATGGCTTCTTGAATGTTGACAATACAACTACATATTTTTATCAAGCTCAATTTATCAGACTAGACTTCAGAATAAAACTTTCGAAAATGCAACGAGACTAATAGGTGTTGTTTACTTTCTGGTTTGATTCCTGTGCTTTTAGTTCTTAAACAAACTTTTTTTTAGACCTGACCTTACTGTTAACCATAAGGGCCCTGGAGCCTCAGACGGCTTTTACAGCTTCACCGTGGCTTGGGGACAAACGACTTCTACGACTATCAATTTACAACTAAACTAATATTTTAGTACAACATCTTGGAAGTGATAATGGCATTTTGCTTAGGATTTACTAGCTTTATACATTTATAGGCACATAAATATGTATGAAAATTAAATATTTAAATCGGCTAATACAGTTAGTTAGGTAGTAACATTGCTGTGTTTAAACAAGAAAAGTTTTGAAATATAGAACAGTCTGAGAGATGATGGAAACAAATGGTACACCGTGCCACTCGGTTTCGCTTCCGACTATCTGAGGAACTGTCTACTCTTAACAGTTTAGAAGATTTTTATGTAAAATAATATTTATCCTAATAGTGTACAATAAAACTGACTGTATCAATTCAGATTATTTCCTAAAAAAATCTGCAAAGATAATCAAAGTGTAGGTATAGTATTCCTCTCTGAATCTAGAATTCGTTGGCAAATAATATTTGGAAATAGCATATCAAAGTTTTATCTATTTTTATACATCCGCTATGGTTGTAAGTAATGTTGTTAAATACAGATTGAATTTTTAGGTTATTTATTTGGATTTACAGACGTAGGTAATAAAAACTTTGTGTAAATATGTAGTTTATTTTCACCTTAAAATGAAGCCACATAGCGTCATTAAAGCTAAACTATATTGCGGTTTCAACTTGCCTATGTTTACCGAAAGAATAACAAAAAGTACTAAAACCTAGTCAATACAAATAAATATATCATATTCTGTTAATCAAATGCGATTAACAGATCTGATGCAAACAATTATTAATTCTTAAAGCGTCGAGAATACAATACACACAGCACAGCAGAATTTTATACTATTTTGTATGCATACCACGTTGACTTTATCCGGATGGGCGAATATGAAAATTATTTGCGAAACATTGTTGACGAATACTTAAAAGACCCTCGCCGGATTTTTAATCTTGTATTTTGTGTTAATCTACTTTTATTTCTAGTACCTATCAGTGTAACTATATCGTAATATTATGCCGAAGAGCAGGGACCTTTGAAAATTTTATTAATTTTTCTTTTATGTATGTTAATATAATAAATTCAAGACATTTTTTGTAGGAGTAATTCAGATATCATGACAATGGTTGCTTCTTTTGAAAATATTTTCCTCTTCTTTCATATAATAAGTCGAATACAATTCCCTAACAAAAGGTTTTAGGATTCTATTATACTCGCTTATTTAAAATTCAGCGCACAGTCCGAATTAAATCTGAATACAGCAATCAAATAGCATTGAAAATGGCTTTCGAATGATCCGTTTTAACCACTTACCATTGCTAATTTCTGCCTTTGGCTCCATTTGCGTATGGAAATCAAGTCGCGCCCGTTCAATCCGCAATAGTTTCAGTTGATTTTGTACGATAATTTCCCAAATATACCTACGTCTCACAAGATTGTTTCGTGCTGGTGTGCTCTGATGGATTATTAATTTGACCCCAATTGGGAACCAAATAAGCCAATCGTTTCAATGTATTTTTTGATCGGAAATGTAGTTTAAACTTATGAGTATGATTCAGTATACAGTCCGACGGCTTAACGACTTCTATGTTCTTAAGTATATTACCAACAAGCATAACTTATTCGGAATATTGATCAAAGGAAATAAAATATTTCTTTATAATATAGTAGTTAGCTTCTATAAACATTTACTTCATTACTGGGAATAGAAGGCTCTATCAAAGCGAAAACGTAAAGCACAATCAACTTATGATCTGCTTATCGATAAATATTAATGACGATTGCTCATGCCAGAGCAGAACAATCCCACATTTCATTTATGAAACGGCGAAATTTTAGTAGAATATGTATCACGTAATCTTAGTTTTTACCAATAATAATACCGCGGAAGCGTATTACATCGAAAGGCACTCCGAAATCTTTACAAGTAAGGTAAGACCACTCACCTGAATTCCGGCTCCTCTCGGTCTTTGGAAACTTCTGAGAAAAGCTATTTACACAAAATAACTGGAAAATGAGGACATTTAAGAATACAAAGCTTAAAAGAAAGTGAAAAATCAAATGTTGACTAAGCAAGGCGATCTTGACCTTAACCAATACCATAGAGTCTATGGCATAGACGCTACTCGGGATATTTGTTTTGTATGACTTTCATGTATATTTTGATGTTATATAATTTAGGATTATTGCAACCTTAGTAACAACAATATTATAAAGGCATAATGAATCGTACTTAATGACCAAGAGTATAAAATTTTATAGGCTTTTCAATATCATATTTTATAACTATGTACATTAATTTGTTATTCTTCAAAGCTGAAACGACTTACTATGCAAATCGTAATTATGAACATCGTTAATTAAACCATTCGATCTCATAATCTGGAATTATATTACGTTGAAGATGCATATGGAACAGTACTTCTCTAATTCTAAGTCGAAATGTCAATGAGTATATTGTTGTCTCCAGAATATTGGAGAAAGAGAAGTAGAATACAGATAAATTTCTTTGGAGATTTGTCTTTACTTGAAGCAGTCCAAGTGGTGGAATACTATAGAAAATCGCAGCCAAATAACCTAATGTTGTGTTTCTGCGGTTAGTAGGTTTCCAGAGCTCTTAGAGGTAAGTGGATTCAAGGTTGGCAACGTGCTAGTGATACTAGCTATGTTATTACAACCGTATGATTACCATATGTTTGTTTGCTACCTATGTTGTATATGTGGCGATATCTCTCGCCACAACTGACGCATCCTACATAACGACATCTATCGAGCCACATACGACGCATCCTACATCGCGTTATAGAAATTAAATCAACAATTGAGTATATATACAAGAACCCGACTACAACCGTTGGGTAGATCCTCTGACCAGGAAAAAATGGGATTATATTAATATAAAAAATTATTTCCATTAAAATCTCTAGAAATATACAACTAGCAGAAGCAATATCATGCCTTAATATCTTCAGGGGCCAATAAATGTAACTTGTCCAACGTGTAAAATATCACTAGTAAAAACACTTCGCTGGACCCAATAAAAATTCTCCAAAAACTCCGCCGTCGTACAAGCCAACGTGTGTCATGCGAATATAGGGAAAAACAGTTTCTTTTTTTATTTTATTATCTGACGCAAAGGTGTTCTGGGCGCATGTTAAACAAGTCGTGCATGGAACCACCTCGGTGTCGATGCCAAATGGAATTCAACTTTAAATTGTTCGTGATAAAACCTTTTATAGAGGTGCTGTTATAATTGTAATATTCATCCAAACTTGCTCAATATCAATATTTTGTAACGGCTTAAAATGGTCACGTTATTCGGTTGGTTTAATTCTATGTCGTCGGAACATGGTCGTTCGATTATTATTTTACTTGTTTTTCTGTTGTTTTTTTGATAAATTTAATGTAGAATTTTTGAAACATTCTCGGATATTCGCTCATATAAAAATCACTTCACCTAAAATAAGTTCTTCAACGCAACTTGCGGTAGGAGCTGACTGGCTCAAATCGTCACGTATAGAAAAAACGTTATGTCCCCTTCATGCTTCTTTCTGTCTTTCTCTCTTTTTTTATTATATACGAGTGTGTGCGTTCGAGTATCAAGATTTTAACAGACGAGTAGTGTTCTCGGCCGGTTGTTTAATGATATCGCAGGCAGTCGTCAAATTACAATATATTACACTTCGGGCGGAGCCCCTAAGGATGGTCTCGCCAAATAGGTGCGCTTTCAGTAATTCAATAGATTATCAGTTATTGTATTTGGTATATGTATATAAAACTTGCATGGATATGTTCTTTATTAAAAGTATTAATTAAAAAAAACTTACTATATTTACAAAAGTTTCATTTAATCATGGCCTATTCACAAAGTATTAGTGGTCGAATAGACCAATGGAATGATAAATGGATAGAAATGAAATTACTAATTTGAATGAAATAATGGCTAACAGCTATGGAAATAACATGGGAAAACGTGAAAAGTCACTTCCCGGGTCTTAATCAACATACTTGCCGGCAACTTATTAACGACCAGCTATCTCCCGTGACTTGAATATTTTAATAAAAATACTTTATAATACTCAGGGCTAATGTAGCTTTAGCTATTAGTGAACCAAATTTCAGAAGTGGTTCAGTAGTTCTTCATCATCATCATCATTTCAGCCGCAGGACGTCCACTGGTGAACATAGGCCTCCCCCATAGATCTCCAGAGCGACCGATCTTGTGCGGCCTGCACCCTTAGTTCTTACAAACCTACAACTTAACTTGTTTATATTACTAGTATAGATTTAACAGGTCAAGAAGTATGTTGTTCTGTTTTGACTTTAGAGTGGGCCTGTATTACGAGAAAGTATCAGAAGCGCTCGGATGTCCTGACTAAGTTCTCTGTCAGGCAACGGAATTACCATTGAACTCTATGTACTAGCGTAGTACATAATAAACTCAAAGGGAATTACTTTTGTAGCGTCTAACTGAAAGAGGATTTTCAGTCGAAACCGAAATGTTGTAAGATCTGTTAACATTTCTATTTTATACTGAAATTAATTGCATTTTTTTAACTGACTTCAAGAAAAGACGGGAGGTTACTCAATTCGAATGTGTATATTGTTTTTTAATGTATGTTCAGCCATAACTTCTTTGTTTATGAACCGATTTGGATGAGCATTTTTATTTAAATGGTACAACCCTGATTTTAGCCGGTCCCTCAACTTCATATTTTTTTATTGGAATTATTTTACATTATAGTAGTAAATTTGGATGAGAATTAAATATTGTGGATGTTTATGTACAATTCGTAACATTTGTAATGATGAAATAAATAAACTAGTGTACAAAAATAAATAATTATGGAACAGTACCCATAATTTTGGGCTGTCCCCAGATAAGGTAACACAACGGACATGATTTCAAGACTTGGTTGCTTATTTTCCACTTTTTCTTAAAAAATAGCATTCGGACTTAAAAACCACATTACTTTTAATAAATAAAAGAGTAATACGAATAAAATCGTAAAAAAAATAAAACGAAAATTACCATGTTTAAATTTTAAGTCATATTTTGACCTGTTGTACCAATTTTGTGAAAATGCTCGGATGATTCTTTTTTTGTTGATACTTCATACCTCAAGGGTGGTCCTATTTTAATTTCATTGGCATAGGATCTTCAACTTCGAAGATACACAAGGAAACTCTTCAAAATCACTGAAGTTGGTTTTCTTTTTTGTTAAAAAATTGGCTTGTTACGTTTTATACAGACAGACAGTTAACTCGCTATAAATTAAAACAAAAAATTATAATTGAAGTATGTAAAAACAATCTTTATTTATTTTATTATAACAATTTAACATGAACATCTATACAAATAATTAAAATTGAAGAGTCTGTTTGTAATGTCAAAATAATAGCTTTTTACTAAACGCATATGAAAGTCATCATCATCATCATTTCAGCCGCAGGACGACCACTGCTGAGCATAGGCCTCCCCCATAGATCTCCAGAGCGACCGATCTTGTGCGGCCTGCACCCAACGGCTCCCAGCGACCTTTATTATGTCGTCTTTCCATCTAGTGGGGGGCCGTCCTACGCTGCGCTTTCCGGTGCGTGGTCTCCACTCGAGAACCTTTCTGCCCCAACAGCCGTCAGTTCTCCGAACTATGTGCCCCGCCCACTGCCACTTCAACTTGCTAATCCTTTTGGCTATGTCGGTTACCTTAGTTTGTCTACGGATCTCCTCATTTCTGATTCGATCTCGTAGAGAAACACCAAGCATAGCCCTCTCCATAGCTCGCTTAGCGACCTTGAGCTTACTTATGAGGCCCATAGTGAGCGACCACGACTCTGTGCCGTATGTCATCACTGGCAACACACACTGGTCAAAGACTTTCGTCTTGAGGCACTGAGGTATTTTGGACGAGAAGACGTCGCGCAGTTTCCCGAACGCTGCCCAGCCGAGTTGGATTCGTCGACTGACCTCTTTTTCAAAGTTGGACCTACCTAACTGGACTGTTTGTCCCAGGTAGACATATTCTTCAACAACTTCTAGACAAGAGTTCCCAACTGATACTGGGGTGGGCACCACATGGACATTCGACATGATTTTCGTCTTGTCCATGTTCATTTTAAGGCCCGCCTGTTGAGAAACTTTGTCGAGGCCATCGAGCATTGTGCCAAGATCTTCCAGCAATTCTGCCATGACTACGATGCCCTCAGCAAATCGAAGGTGAGTGATGTACTCGCCATTGACATTGATGCCGAGTCCTTGCATTCCAGGAGCTTGAAGGCGTCCTCTAGAGCGGCGGTAAACAGTTTCGGAGATATTACGTCTCCCTGTCTAACGCCTCTTCTCAAAGGAATTGCCTTCGTGCACTGCTCCTGTACTCGGACCGACATGGTGGCGTTGTTGTACAAGCACTTCAACACTTCAATATATCGATAGTCAATACGGCACCGCTGGAGAGACTGCAACACTGCCCAGGTTTCGACCGAATCAAAGGCTTTTTCGTAGTCTACGAACGCTAAGCATAAAGGCAGATTATACTCCTCAGTCTTCTGTATAATCTGCCGCAGCGTATAGATGTGGTCTACGGTGCTAAAGCCTTTTCGGAAACCGGCTTGTTCGGGAGGCTGGATGTCATCAAACTTGTGCTCGAGACTATTCGTGATGACCCTCGAAAATAGCTTATAAACATGGCTCAGCAACGAGATGGGCCGATAGTCCTTCAATAAGGTTTTATCACCTTTCTTGAAGAACAGGACCACCACGTTGCCGCCCCACGTTTCCGGCGTTTTACCCGTTTTATATGAAAGTATATACAATAATTATAAGAAAAAAAAATTGTTGTCTCTGTTTGTTCCTGGTATTCTCCGAAACGACTGGACCGATTTTGGCGGGACTTTCACTGGTAAATAGCAAATGTTATAGCTAAGGCTACTTATATTTTAGAAAAAGGTTTATGTTTCCGCGCAAATAAATCTCAATTCGGCAAAACGACGATTTTGAAGCGCTTATATGGCTTACGCTCAGTAAACCAAAACAGATCAAAATAAGGTTATAAGTACTTTTAGATCTTAAATAGACCTACAAAAAAGTCAACGAGAGCCTATGTCTGTTATCTAAGAATCAGCCACAATGAACATTTTTGTCTTTAAAATAATGGGGAGCCGGGGTCAGCATGATTCGCGCGTGTGCCCGATCCGACAACATTCTGTAGACCACGCGAGCGAAGTCGCGGGCACAGCTAGCAATTAATAAACATTTTACAGACTTATGTTTGTTAGTAAACTTTGACTACAATCAACACGTAGTTATAAAGTCCTTATTATGCGTATTTTAAATTATACTTGTGTTTGCAATATTCACGAGATACACGAGAGTGTAGAGATACAGTTTCGGCCGATTTTTGCTCGAAACAACATTTTTTGGTTGAAACTGGGCGAACCCGAATCTTCGGTCGGTCATTATAAATTTGTTATTAATTCAATGAATTGCTTGAAAATTGTTAGTAAATTCATCACTACGTGAACACTACTCCAAATATTCGACGACCACCACTTGTAACGGTGTTATCTAGGTAGTTATAAAAACTACGCTCAAAACGGAGTCGCAAGCAAAGCGCGTATGTTTCAAAGAACTTTACTGTGTATATAAATAAAATCATGTTATGAATTCCTTTGAACGTTTCTCAGTGAACATCGTAAAAAAAATGTCTTAAAGTACACTTACACAAATACAATTAAACTGAACGATACATCTTCTTGTGTTCTCGACAAGTAAGTAAAAGAATTCGAACGTTCCAACGTTAAGGGAATCGCTCACACCTGCTTCAAGAAATTTTTTAGTACTTTACGTAAAGTTGACCGAACTTGGTTGTAATGGAGTTTTATCATTAACACAAAACACACGGTGCAATGCCTTTATTTAACTCACAAAATATCTTAAAACAAAGCGAATAACCCTAACCATTATATACAACAACATACCAATTATCTCTCCATTTATTTACTTTTACTTTTTTAAATTATCTATTTGGGCATTATTAAAATAATTTATTGTTTGTATTTAAAGTATTATATTTATAACCTCATAAAAATATCTCGACATAGATTTTCAAACATAAGGAATTTATTCTTGAATCGTAAAATATTTAAAAAAAAACTTTTTTATTTTATTCGCTGGCTATGCGAGATCTGTCCCCTTAATTGAGACTTTCAAGAGCATGTAATTATATTGTTCCTCGGATATCTTGCTCCAAACGCTGAATATTTAAAAAGGAGCGTTATTTATACTAAGTTATAGAGGTATTTGTTTAGGCAACGTTCTATAATAAGGATGAAGAGGTTTTTACTTATGTATGTTGCAAGGCTCTCTTAAACGTTGAACCTTTTTCGTTGGCACGATAGTATTATATTTTTCTTTTATTATTATAGAAGGTAACATGCACGGAATGTGTCAAATACGTGTTTGTGTGAGTGCGTAAGCGTTGTAGCGTCAGCAACGAAATCAGATTTTATTTTTCCATATAATAAAATTGTTTTTAAATGGTAATATGTAATAGTTGTATGAACGTAATATACTTTCCCATATAATACTTCAAACATTTCCTAAAGCATTTAATTGAGTATTATAAAAACGAAAGTCCAGGGCAATTATAAAATTCATAAATGTTCTGTGTTATAGTTTTGAGAAGAAATCTGTGAGACTGTGGATCTGTAATTTGTGATCATTTCTCGCTTCTTGATTTTAGCTACTGACATTGCATATTTAGCTAATAGCTAACAGTGTTTGCTTCTACTCTGGTTAGAATTTGTTAGGGTTGGTATTGAAGAGTTCAAATATATTAGCTATAATATAGCGTTAATTATTATACTAACTATAAATTTGAATAAACTTTTCTATGTGTGTGTTAGACCCATTTATATATTTATGTTTTGAAAATATGTTTAGGTACTTTGCTTGAAGCTGGGTTTCGATTTAATTCAATCATGTGTCACTATCCTTAATGTTACTTTTACCCAAATGCGAAAAATTTTTTCGCGCGTATCTATGTATGTCTATTTCTTTGGCACGCTCTATTGTCTAAAAGTCTAAATGGCTTATCGAAGTGTCGTTACATTCGTCTTAATTGTGGAAGTGATATAGGCTAAAGCAAAAATGAAAATTAAATTTCTGTCGTGTTTTTTTTTTTTTAAATTGCACTCGGGCTTTTTGTTTCCTTTTTAATAATTTCGCTTGTTCCCAATTTAATTATATTAATTTAGTTTTATTTTCTATAATTCAATTCTATATATAAATTAAATTTTACTATTTTTACATTTGGATTTATCACTTTACTTTGTAAAAATAGTTAGGTATTGATAACAATGAAAAAATTTTACATGTTTATTTCTATGTGGAAAAATGTTGTGTTCGCCTTTAAGTATTAAACCGTTCTCATATTGCGACCAATGTATAATAAAGGTATCTGTTGGTGGTCCCATAAAAAAAATACATACAAAAATACATACATACCATCACTTCTGTATTCCCCGAAGGGTTAGGCAGAGGTGTACTAATGTACACCCACAGTTCGCCGAATATGTTTTTAGGTCCCAAGTAATAGGGGGCGAGCCTATTGCCATTAATCGGGCACAAAGCCAAACTCCGAGCTGCTACTGAGAATTTCATAGGAAAAACCCAATAGGAAAATGGAACCCAGGACCTCGATCATAGCAGTCATGCTTACGACCACTAGGCTAAAATAGTTGATACTATTAAATTAAGATATATATTGTTTTTTCTATGTTCCGTTATAAAATATTTAGATCTTGTGTCGAGACTCGAGCTATAAATCCACATTTTCCTTCGAAAAACAACAAACAACGTCTAGGCACTCCTCACGAATCTATAATCTAAGCTGTTCCACAGATTTTTCAATTCTTCCATCGGAATATTCTACATACCGTATCCGGGTTTGATGGAGTCGTTTTAAAAAAATTCTTCAACATTTTCGCCGCTTTCGTTAGGGCGCGGACGGCGTGGCGTAGGTGAAATATTTGCCGTCTAAAAATGACCTTTGCTGTTCCCCCGCCCCGTAGGCATGTTGTATACCTTTAGGCCGTACTGAGTTGCGAAATACAGATTTAATATGTGTGCATTCTTTGTGCAAAGTATTCGGGCCTTTGGCGTTTTCACAAAGGTTTAAATTATGGACAAAATACTCTTGCGTGTCATCCTCTTTTGTAATAACATAAAGTTATATTTTTATGTCAAAGGAAAACATTTTGAAGATACCTACAAACTCTTGAGTAATATTTTGGTAGTATCACCTCAACGTCTAATTCAAACCTCAAGAAAATGTAGAATTGAACTTTTTTTCTTCGTTTTATGGCATTTAACCCTCTGGTTGTATACTAAAAGGGCGTCAGTATTGCCAGGATTTGAGAATATAACATGAAATGGCAATATGTAGCATATTGAAACCAAGGAGCCCTACCAGACATTTACTCTCAGTTTTGTTCCGGACACATGCCATCAAAACGTGATGTTTATTTTAGACTTTATCGCATTGTTTACAATTAGGCGAAGTACGTTTTTAATCAACTATCAAAATGTAATCAAGGACATGTACCCGGAACGCAACCTATTTGCGATCATAATTTGGCTTCCGGACATTTTCACATTAGAACATTAATTACCTGAGATTAAAATGTTTTTTTTTTATTTTATTTATTGTATCACCTGTATTTCAGGTGATGGAAATAAAGTATAGATTAAGAAGAATCGCGATTGTCGAAAGATCTATCGATATCCACCACCGTTACGACAGCTTAGAAATATACCATGGAGCAAGCCACTAAATTGCTGTGTGTATACAAACTCTACTCAAAAGGTAAAGTACAGATGGGAGTTTAAATGGCGCAGCTCCCCGCTCTGCTAAGTCTAACCCTTGTTTGTTGTACACCAGAAGTCAGGGTTGCAACTCTTCAAATTGTCTTATTAAACTACTGCGTGTACGATTAACGCGCGCACCACTCATACAGTCACTCAGACTTCCATGGCGGCTTTTGCTTTAGTGCCTTTGTAGAGTTGGTTATATTTATTCTATTGTTGTTTTCAAGTTATTATTTTATGTCAAAATTATGAACCAAAAATAATTTAAAGAATACCTTAATGATTGCTAAATTTATAGCGGTTTGATAATTATAGGATAATGAAAATTACCAAAATAATTATCAAAAGACATGATTTTCTTGATGATTTCTAATTATGCCAGAAGTACTGCTTGCAGAGGGGCTAGCTTCAGTATCTCGAGATGTTAAAATAACAACAAAAACAAAACTTTGAAACCGGTAAATGTAATTAAAAAGAATCTGTAAGTAAAGTTGAGCGTAAGATGAGCCACCAAAACCGCTCGTTCAGTGGCGGCTTAAAAATATTTTCCTTTCAAATCTGACCCATGATATTGCTGAAAACGCCCCGAAATGAAGCCACTCCCCTCGGATTATGTGAAATGTTTTTCAGCTATACTATAATTATTTTTAACACTTTACACCTTGTTTGAGATAGTATCTTGAAACGATTTGAATGTCAATTCGAAAGTCTTGAGTTCAAGTCTGAGCTTTAAAATACCTACATCACCTACATTAAACATCAATATAATATTTTTAATGCTCGCCCAAATAATTACCACTTGGAAGTTAAAAACTATCGGTAAGTTCTAACATCTTCAGTGCAACGTCACATAACTTAATTAAAAAATAAAAGCAAAAACATTACGCAGACTCACATTTAAGTTCAATCATTAGCTAGAGAACATTTCTGAGTGGCCAACTGGGACCTCGGCTTTCGAGTTGAGAGTATATGAGTTACAGATTCATTTTCTCTTGAATAACTTTTAAATTGAACAGCGTTTTGCCATCTTCAATGTGGCCGATTTGCCAAATCGACGATGTGCATCACATTTTTGTAGTGTGTGTTCGAAGTGAATTTGTAAGATATACCTACAAGTTAATCAGTAATCAGTAGTTTTTAAACGTCTTCAAACAAAGTGGAGGGTCTCAATTCGAACGAATGAGTTTATTTTTTTATCGATGTTAAGAAATTAATAAGTTCTTTGTTTATGAACCGATTTAGATGATTCTTTTTTTGTTGGAATGGATGTCGAGGAATCAAAAGGTGGTAGACCCATTTTAATTTCATTTTGAACTTTTCAATATACACCAAAAACTTCCTCATAATCATTGAAGTTGGTTTTCTTTCTTTTTTTTTGTTAAATATTGTCTTGTATATGAGTCGTATATTATCAAAATCGGCAAAGTGGGCCTGATCTGATAATTTGGTAATTCAAATAAAACTAATAAATTTCAATTGTTTCCATGGCGAATAATTTACTATTAGTATAATAGCTCTTCCTTGAATTATCGGTCAGACTTATAGGCGTGTCTAGTTTGGGGACCATTGTTAGAATATAAGTAAGTACAATGAATTTTTTAGTTAAATAAAATAAATATAAATTTCAAACTAATTAGCAACCAAAATTCAATGATGGCTTGATTATGAAAGAAACAATTGCATCTTAACTGTCAAATCTGAAACGCTCTAATCCGTACTAATATTATAAATGCGAAAGTAACTGTCTGTCTGTCTGTTACGTTTTCACGCTTAGACCGCTGAACCAACTTTGATGAATTTTGGTATAGAGATAGATCGGACCTTGGGAAAAACATAGGGTACTTTTTGTAGCGAAAATAAAACTTTAAGGGTAAAAAATAGGAGCTGAAAGTATGTAAGAGGCAAATATTAGCTTCCATGACAACCAGTTTGTTAATTTGAAATGACAGCGGTGTCAATGTTGATTTATTGACAGTGCTATACTTAATAATAAATGTATTATATTTCTAATAATTACCTATTAAATGATAGCCCAGTATTCTTTTTAAGATTGGCTGAAGTGTTTTAAACTGTTTTACTACGCAATACGGCATAATGACTGTTTTATTTTATAACGTGCGATTTCAATGGTTGCTCGCGGGAGTTTATACATTCTAAGCGATATACCTATTGTAAATTATCTGGATTAGTTATACAGTTTTGCTACAAATGAATTATTTCATTGTGTTATTCCACATGTGGTGAAAATAAAACTTGGGTCAAAGTTTGTATAAAGAACACATTCATATGTATGCTTTTAGTAAGAAAGGAATAAAAGGGGTTTCACGTTTTTTATAAAACCTTCCCGTAGGCCGGTACAATTAGGTATGATTTTAATTATTTTTGAAGTTTTATTGGGACGGTTAATGTGTTGGCATATAATGATAATACTATACAAACAGTAATAATTCCATCTATGATTTTCTTTTGTTTTTTTTATTTTATTTGGTATTATATAAATATAGATATCTATATTAATAAATCTGTAGTACTGTCGCTACTTTTAATATTTTTCCAAAATTCCCCGATACGCATATTACATGAACGATACTGATCACAAATATGCCATTCGATTTTTTTTTGTCCGCCTGTCTGTCTATTTCTATGTCCGGATTTAACTCAAAAACGGCTTGACCGATTCTTATGAAATTTTGTACACGACATGCTTATATCATCGGTCAGTTGATAGGGTATAAAAAATTTCAATACTACTTTGGAAAAAATGTAATAATAATGTCAAAAAATAAATTTAAAAGAATATGTTTTCGTTAATTAAATTATGTACACGGGAAGTATAAGTCATTCCATGAATGATAAGTAATGAGAATTTTCAATAACACTTTAGGGGAACCGTAAAAAATGAATTTTCCAAAAAAAATTACTTCATTACTTAATTCTTAACCGGTTTTGATGAAATTTTATATATGGGAAGTCTAATTATTTACATAATTAATGGGCTATAAGAATTGTCAATATTAATTCAAGAATAAAAAAAAAGTAGTTCAAAAAGTTTATATTTCATCAGTTCTCAACCGATTCTGATCAAATTTTGTAGACGGGAAACATAAATCATACCTACTATAATTGAGAGGCTGTAAGAATTGTTAATAATGCATTAGAAATTGTACATTAGAATAATAGTTTTCACCCGATTTTGATAAAAATTGTACACGGGAAATATATGCCACTCCTCAATTGATACACAGCATATGAATTGTCAACAATATGAGTAAAAATGAAGGGATTTAAATAATTATTGCGTAGTAATAAACGCCGCGGGCACACCGCCTAGTATAATATAAAAATTAACGAATTAAGAACCAAAATTTTAAAAAGTAAAGACTGATATGACGTAATATGAAATAAAAAACTTCAAAAAAGCATATGTCATTATGAAGATAGACACTTGGCCCGATACTTAAACACAGATATGGCATGTTTTATTCATGACGCGACGCAGAGCACTGTCAAAGGATTCACAATTACCAAGGGGAAGGTTAGCTTGGAAATAACTAGGTATACAAATCGGAGATAGACGTGATTCCCGCTACAGTCTACCGACACTCCCCTAGCGACGGTGTTATCTAAGTAAACCAATATGTAGCCCCTTTCGTTTTCGGTGTACCGGAAATTCTATGATTTCAGTTCTGTTTAACTTAATACACTTTTAAAAATCATCAAATGCTTACTTTTGTTAGGTCTTTTTAATATCGACAATTATGTAGTACAGGGATACCCAGACTGGGTTCCGCGGCACCTAGGGGTTCCGTAGAATAGTCATCAGGGTTCCGCCAAAATTATTTATTATTAACTATTACATAATACCACGATTAGATACAGTTGTCGGACATAATACCGAACTATAAAACAATTATTCAGAAAACAGTAAAACAATTTCATTCTTCACATTAAAACTTAAGAATAATGTGTTTCAATTATATTACACATTTCATTTAAAAAAAAATTATCTTATATAAATTTCTGTGTTGATTTGTAATCCTTTGATACCTATGGGGTTCCATAAAATAAAAGGTATTTGGTTGGTCTTCCGTTATCTTTAAAGTTTAGGAATCCATTGATGTAGTACATTAATTTGCTACCTATATCTTTTATGGCTTACGCTGAAGACATTTAAGGGCCGGAAATTCAAAATGACCAGTTTTTTATTTGCACGGAATCCTAATTCTTATTTCTAAAATAAAATTAGCCTAAGTTACTCCTTATAACATCAGCTATCTACAAGTGAAGGTCCCGTCAAAATCGGTCCAACCGTTTCAGAGTTTGCCAGGAACACACAGACAGACAGGCAGAAAATATTTTTAAATAGGTTTTTTTTATTATACGTATCGTATGCATTTAGTAAAAAGCTGTTATTTTGACATTACAAACATACACTTTAATTGCTTTTTCTAACGACTTGTCGTTTATAATTCAAGAAAAATCAATGTTCGCAACTGAAAAGAAGACAAATATAAATTGTAATGTCCCAATATAATCCAATGTCAATGTTAGTCCCAATGTCATAATATGTCCCAATTAATTAGTATCGAATGATTTCTACTAATTATTACCTTATCAAATGTATACTAACTACCTAAATAAAACAAATATATGACAAGACAATTTTGAATAAAAAAGGTAAAATCAACTTCAATATTTTTGAAGAGTTTCCTGGTGTATTTCCGAAGTTGACGGTCTAATGCCAATGAAATTAAAATGGGACCACCCATGAGGTAACCACTATCCAACAAAAAAAGAATTATCAAATCGGTTCATAAACAAAGAAGTTATGGCTGAACATACATAAAAAAATACGTTTGAATTGAGCATCCGTCTCAACTTAACTTAACTTTTGAACTCTGTTAAAAAGTATAAATTATAGTCTACAAAGTCAATTATAAGTATTTTAAAATTTTTCAAAAGTTCCACCACTTTTGGGTAAAAATGAAAAGATACTTGTAAAGTGTTAGGACTGCAAGAGCGTTAACATCGCAATGTTTAAAGGTAGGCATGATTTCTAGGCCTGGATAAGTGGAACGTATGACTGACGAAATACTGACAAACGGATACAATACGAATGATTGTGTTGATGCACTGATTCGAGATTATGCAAGTAGAACAGAAAACTACCAACCGTACAGAAACAAGGAAGCTTTTCAAACTGGTGCAGAAGTACGAAGGGATTTATAAACCTCAAAGGAGGAGATAGAGACCAATGTGTACAATAAATATGTGCGCAATATTTATGAATTTTAAAGTCAGCTTTTATTGTTGTTCTTTGAAACTTAGGTTCTCGTCTCTCCTATAGAGTTGTGAAAATGCATGGTTCAGCTGTTCCAGCTGCAGTGTAATAATAACTCGTAAAATTTCGAATAGTTCGATTTAGGTTTCGAATATTTGATTTCAGTTTCGTATTTATTTAATGTTCTAGAATAATTTATGACTTTTAAAAAGTTTCAATTGATAAATTTAAAAATTACAAGTTATTCGACAAATTTTCGGAATACTCGAAAAAAGTACGAATAACTAGATATTTTTGATTTGAATTTTGAATCAATTATAAATACATATTTAATTCGGTCCAAATAATTCGTAAGTTTTAATTACTACTTACTTATATACTAAGTTAATTTTGTTCTAAATATACTCTATTTAATAATTATCAATATATGACAGACTTATATATTATACGCATTGCGAAAAACCACAGTGGTTGTATTTCAGTCTTCGCGTTTGTGCGTTCTGAGCTTATGCGTGTATAATCAGCTCCTAGATGTTGCCTTGAGGTTTACTTATTATATTACCGTCACAGCGGCGACTGTTGAAGTCATCTTGTACTCGCATTTCCTCCGCCATCGTTATTGGGTTGTATCACAATACAATACACTGCAGAAATCACTCGGGCAAGGCTTCTTATGCCTAAAGAAAGCAGTGTTCGTTTACTATAAAGACCTAAGTATAAAAACCTCACAAAAACACTTAAAATGAATGTTTATTTAACAATTAAATATATCTCATGAAAGAATCGATTTGAATAATATAACACGTGAGCGGTTATCGAGAAGTATTTCCCTCAATACATATTTGTCTTCGAGATCTGAATGACGCGACGAGAAAGGGTGCCGACTGCCGAATACCATGATGAAATTTATCTAAACAAAATGGGGTGAATATTATCGACAGGTTCGATAAAAACCTTTGGCTTCGAGCGCACGTACAGAGTATGAATATCTTGAAAAAGTTGAGGCTTAACATATAGAACTTTTGTATTGATTTTTATTGTACTTACGGGAAATAAGTATAAATTAGTAATTCCATCTTTTATACTTAAAAAACAAAGAACAAATTTAGAAATAAAAATAATTACAATGAAAATTGAGTAAAAATACAAATAAAAAATAATAATTGTAGGTAGGTATTAATTAAGTCGATATTATTATTAATTTCTTTGAGACTTTGTGACTTAATATTGTCAAACCACAATTATAAAGAAAATTGTCAAACAAACTTAAAGTGGCCATTGCAGACTATAAGCTATTCACAGTCAAACTCTAAAGGACCGCAGTTCTGAGGCCAGTCGTACCAGGTCAAGCTGCTACTCCTGAGAACTGACTTTGAAAGTCAGTGCGTGCTGACAACCACAGCATTTGAAACAAAACGATGGCTAATTCAGTAAAACTAGCTGTAACATTTTTGTAGCAAGTCAATTTTCATCTCCAGTGTAGATTCATTTGATTTGTTTTCAATGTCTAAGTAGAACAAATTAAATACCACTAAATTTACAGAATATATAAATCGGCTCAATAGTAGGACTCAATGCATCTATGCCATGGTAAAATAACATAAGTTTATGTAAAAAAACACTATATGACCATGTTTCCAGTCAGGTTCCCATCGAAACCGTCGGCATTTGCTTGTTATAAAAATTCATTACGACATAAACAACATAAATAAAAACGTTCGGTTCTTAAACAAGTAACTATATGAATAAAGAATTACAGAGTAATGAACGTTCCTGTCGTATCTCTCGCACAAAGCACTGATACCTTTAATTACACTTTGCAACTACCCTGAATAAACGGAGCGAAACATCAAAATTTAATATTAAAATGAGCAACATAAAATGAGAGGGATTCTACAGAATAGCTGTTGGGCACATTAAGCAAATATTATAAAATATTTAACGTAGGGACCCCTCGTCATGGGCGAACAACGAACAGACATTACCGTTTCGCGGGTCAATACAGCTGACGTCACACGAGCGTATTGTTTACGACTTGTCTATTTGTCGTAGTGAATTGTATATGAAAATAAATTAGCTTTGTTTTTGAAAAAAATCAAGGCATTTTTTACAATATTTTCAACAGTATTATTTACCAACACATACCTGCTTATGCCGAATGTAAATATATGTATTATATCTTCAAATATTTTTAAGACAAAATAAACAGTCAAAAGTTATTCATTCAATTAAACTTAATCGGATTATCTTAGTGTATTCTTTCCACACACGTCATAGCATTCGCTATGTATTAATAACAATCACTGAAACTATAGAAAAGAGTTACTTCTGATTTTTCATTCAAGCTTCGAATATTGTTTTGAACTAGCCCATATGTCCATATAGTCTACGTTATATCGCCTGGCCTTATTAAAAATAATATAAAATACAATAATCCGACATTCATATAGTACAACATTCATTATAAAGTGAAACTTTGTCAGAATATTATATGAGTACTATAAAAAAATTGAAGAAAAGCTTCTATGCAAAATAGAATGAATATTTTGATGTAAGCAGCAAAGGAAAAGGTTATTGGTTTTAAAATAATACAGAGTTAAACACGTCATACTCTTTGATTTACTGAATAAACGTTATGTGAAGATAGCATTCAGTTATGCATATATCATGAAAAAAAAGTGGAGTCGCTCAACTGTATAATTTACGTGGAAACATTGATAATGTGCATGTGCATTACGTAGTGATAAGGAGAGCCAAGGACAGGGCCGAAAAGGAGTCGCTCATGAATAGCATTAATTTAAACAGTCAAACTATGTGTTTTTTACAGCATTTTTGCAGAAGTTTTTTCGAATGAGGGTAGAGCTAGTATAGTAGTGCTATATTATTTGCGACTCTCCTAATTTTAGAAAGGATAAGGTACAATGGGGCTGAGTTAATCTATAAAATTAAAGTCTCTAAAAAAAAACATCTATTTGCTCCATTTAGACATTGAAATTTGTCGCAAATCGCACCGTTTGCGCTCGACCTTATACCGAAACCCAGGAGCTCGGAAATCTTAGGAAGTCGTTTACGAAACATAAACTCGTCAAGTTTACAATTACAGGTGTTTTGTTTGTTTGTAAATTGTTTTAAATAAACTTTGTTTTTAACATGAGGCTTCTTTGAAACTCGACGACAAGGGAAATTAAACTCGCAGTTTACCTCCGCGATGTTGCGGTATTGTGAAGTCTTTTAAAGAATTACACGCGCCCTTGGAAGTTGTAACGTAATTGTATTTGTCGAACAATATTGTTGAGACTAAACGGACGGTTCATAAATTATTCTTACAGTTGGTGTATTTATTACATTCAATACTATAGGGGAATTACAAGAAAAAAGCTTCGCTGTATATATACAGAATATGATATTTAATCGTGGTGTTTTGCTATTGGTTAACAGGTTTTTTTGGTGCTTATGAGATAATAAGTAGAAGCTCTTACAAAAGCACTTTGTTTAATTTCAATACTAAAGTGCTTAATAAACATTGTAAAATAAAGTACGATCTTTATAAAATAATTTTCACATGTACCATAACCTGATAGATGTAATATATCCCACTAGCCACTTGTCTTATTCGTGTCTAGAGATCTAGACATAAGCAAAGTGTATAATAGTAAACAATAAACCTTTCTAACAAGGGTATATGGAACTCAGTATCCGTAATCGAAATTATCAGATATCCGAAATAAAATATTATCCGAAACCGTAACTTAATCCACTAAATGTTTCGTATAATTTCAAACACGGACAAATTCGAATGGGATACGGTAGTATATATACAGTAATACCCCGCTTTACGCGAGGGATACGTTCCGAAAAAAATCGCGTTAACTGAAATTCGCGTATATCGAGGTTTATGATTAAACATAGTCAAAATTTAATACAAAAAAATACAAATCATTTTAATCAATCACTTTAATTCTAAGAACACTTTATGCAATACATACTCTTATTTTTTACAGAAAAATACATCTATTGTCTTTTGGGTAGCGTTTTGTTTACGTTCTTGTAAAATACGTTCATAACACCCAACACTGTTTTTAATTGTTTGACACACGGTCAAGACACGGTCATCATTATTGTCTATACTCTGCAATATGTCCAAACCTGAATAAATTTTTGAAAGTGCATTTTGTGTTTCCCCTGAAGATAAAACTTTCTCTTCTACTTGTTCTTCCTCATCGTAGATAGGATTATTCTGTAACTCGATCAGATCTTCATTGCTGATAGGATCGTCGTGCGTTGCTACAAATTCTACGAGATCTTCTACCGTGACATCTTCAAGTTTAGACCCCTCAATCATTGCAGCAATGTCTTCAAGCACTTGTCTCTGCATCTGGACAATTCTTCTAGGTGCTTCCACTACATCTGGCCATAGATTACGCCACACTCCATTCATACAACTCATTTTAACTTCCTTCCAAGCCTCTTCTATGTTGTGAATAGACTTCATAATGTTGTATGACTTCCACCACTCTCGCATAGACTGTCTTCCTTCCCCGTCAGTTTCATGAATTAGTTGGCTAAAAGTTCGGCGATGGTAATAAGCTTTGAAGTTTGCTATTGCTCCCTGGTCCATAGGTTGTAATATTGACGTAGTGTTTGGTGGAAGGAACTTTACGTACACTTTTAAGTCTCTGGGCGTATCAAGTGAGGTTGGATGTCCTGGGGCATTGTCTAAGAGTAATATATTTTTAGGTTCAAGCCCATTTTTGTCACAGTATGATTTGACTGATGGGCAAAAACTATTAGAATACCATTCTTGAAAAATTTCCCGCGTAACCCACGCCTTTCTGTTTGGTCGCCACACAACTGGTAGACTTGTCTTGTCTGTGCCTCGCATTGCACAAGGTGTTTCTGAATGGTACACTAGTAAAGGTTTCAGTTTGAAATCACCAGTGGCATTACCACCCAGCAGAAGTGTTAGTCGATCTTTCGCAGCTTTGAAACCACTGGCTTGACGTTCTTCCTTAGAAATGAATGTTCGAGGTGGCATTTTTTTCCAGTAAAGTGCGGTCTCATCAACATTGAAGATGAGACAAGCAGGAATTTTCTCTCGTCTAACGAACTCTTGAAACTTGTCTGGAAACTCAGCTGCAGCTTGAATGTCCGCGCTGGCCGCCTCGCCTGTTATGTGGATATTGTGAAGATTAGAACGCTGCTTGAACCGATGGAACCAGACTCTACTGGCAGCAAAAGTCGGAGTGGCACTCCCATCTCCTTCTTTTGTTTTCAGCATCTCATACAAAGACTTTGCTTTTGTACATATGAGATCTTGTGTGTTCTTCTTATTCAAATCTTCGATCCAGACTGACAGTAATTTCTCCATTCTTTCTAAGATAGATGATCTTGAACGAGAAAGTTTTGTTGCACTTATAGGTGTTGAACTTTCGGTGGAGATTTTAATTTTTTCCCGATTTTTATAAATCGTTCTCACAGTCGATTCTGAGAGTCCAAAATCTCTCCCAACAATTGTTACTTTGCCTCCATTTTCCATTCTTCTTAACACTTTCATCTTCAATTCCAAAGTTACGCTTTTACGCTCTTTTTTCTTTACAGGCGGCATTTTTAACGTAGGGTTAAATTATGTACGTATTTCCAATAAATGTTAAAACAAAACTGCCAGCCGACTGAACTAACATTACGGAACAAATGAACACACGAAACGAACGAGGAAATCCCCAAAGAACAAAGTCGAAGGACAGGGAATTCCCAATTCTTCAAAGAGAATATTCAGAGAAAGCGGGGATCCCGCGACCATAGAGAAGTTAATGACTACATTATGTTTATACACACTCTTTCGCGTAATGCGAGGCACTTGAGCGCGAAATTTGAAATTCGCGTTATAGTGAAACCGCGCGTAACGGGGTCGCGCTAAGCGGGGTATTACTATATATGTATACAAAATTACTTAAAATATTATAACTAGAAATTATCAAATCTAAAGTCAATATTGTTCACTTACAAATGTTCTATTAAATTAACTATAAATATTAACGGCTGTTTTACTTCTTTATACAATTTTTGGAAACAAATATCCATAACGGAAATTATCCGAACCTATCGGATATCCGTATCCATAAGGGAAAACGGATTAAACACTTTTATGATATCCATATTCAGATTCGTAATCTCATAACTAACATTCCCACTTGCTAATATCGTATGATGATTATGTCGCCTAGCTCTTGTGGCCTTTTTTACTTAACAGATGCATTTCGTATAGTCTTATTTTTTTTAATAAATCTTGGTGAGACAGTCAAGGTTAAACATAAATTATATCAGAAGCTTTTATATTACAAATTTCATTTTAATGTTTAGATTAATAATATAACTTAAAGCGAATGTGTTAAAGAATCTTTGAAAAGATTAACAATTTACCTCACAAACTTTCAACGGTAGACTGGAAAGTTCAACTCCGTTCCTTTGTGTTTTAATTAATTTAATAATTATAATTATAAAAGTGAAAGATGAGCTCTGTGAACCTGAACAGTCGGCGGGAGGGGGGCCGCGATCGCGTACCCCCAACCAAAACCAGTTGATTACACGTTACTGAATGTAATATTAGACGAAATAAACAAAGCGCCCTGGAATCAGGTAACGGTCGAGATGGTGCTAATCCTTGTTTATTTCGTTGGAGAGAGGCGACCACAGTTACTTTGTATATAGTGACTCAATAATAAGAAAATTAAATGAAATTCTGGGTGGGAGAGTACACGGTCGTTGCGACCGACTGAAACGCGACCACCATACACTAGGTTTGACACCCGCCATAGTGGCACGCTTGGGTGTCTCTCCTTTTTTTAGATCTGACTACACTGTTAGCCTTAGGGGTCCTGAAGCCGCTGCGGCTTTTACAGCTTCACCGGACTTGAATATGTCTCTCCTTGATGAACCCGCCATATATATACAGTAATTGACCGTGATGGTAGGGCTCGTTACCCGATTGTACCATTTCGGCATTATTAGCCAATATTACTATCCACCTATTGAGAGGTTGCTGGAGGAGACCGCGGATCGCTCGGTTGTGACCGTGGTTTTTAGATTGTACTGTACTTACTATAAGGTACAATGCTTTCACTTTACCATTATACTATAAATTAAAAAAAAAAAATGTATTTTAACATGCGGTGTAAGTCAAACCATCAAAACACAAAAATATCTTCTTTAAAATCTCTTTTTAGAAATCCTATTTCAGCGGGACTACAGACCATCAACCACTCGTACCACTCGATATCACTCACACGGTGCGTACAAATCTGGTCGTCACACCACTAGGCCAATTCGTCGAAGATTATAGCCGTGTAAATCAGCACTTGAATTGACCATGTATAATGTATTCTATCTCATCCACTCGCAGGCTAAATCTTATAGATGTATGTGTTTGTCTCTTTTCTTAGTATTGCGTTTACGTTTCAAATCACAACGCTGCTAAATAAATTTTAACTTTAAAAAATGTAATCGGACTCTAATTTTTAAACGACGATGAATGCGCATCACCTCTCATGTGTGTAGCTCTTAGGGTCAATTTTGTACCTAACTAATTTGGAAAGCATTACGTAATGTCCGACCATCATGCTATTTTTACTATGGTTTTACTGGTTTTACTAAGTTTTGCATAAATCAAAGCTCAGGCTCAGTGTAGTATTAAACTACTTTTGAGTGGCATGAGACATCTGATCACGTGGTCATTTTTGAAAATGTATAGAATTCGTACAAATCGTGAATATGTTGGAAAAATTGAAAATGCATGCTTTTCAAGGTGGCCATTTTAAAGTTAACATTTGTAGGTTCTATTAAAAAAATACACACACAAGTACGGTGCAAAATAAGTAATCCTATCGACTTATTTATCTATTTATAATATTAAATTAGGTGACAATATTGTATGATTTTGAAATTTTATGAAACAATTTTAGTTTTTTGTTCCTGTGAGAAAGATATGAGTTTTTAACCAATTATTGCTTAGAAATTGAAAATTTTAATTTTGCTTGTATCTCTTTTATTCTTTTATGATCAAGGAATCATGTACAAAATTGGTCATACCTGTGTTACTGATTCTCGAGAAACTGTGTTATTTACTGTATAGTAAAGAAAGGGCCCGTTTGTAGCGGTTTCTACCTCCACAGCATATTCTGATATGAAATGTTTTTGATGAATATTTTGTACGGATTAAGGCATAAGTTGTTGAATTTATCTTCGACCACGTAATTTTAAATATAACAATATTAATGTTGATGTAGTTTCCAAAAACCTCTTGCCACGGTAGGCTTATAATAGGATGGCATAGCGACTGTAGTCAGGTCCTCACTTCTCGGCAGTCATCGCTTTTCTTGAACTGTAATTAGTATAACTCGAAGGTGAAAATAATCTACAAATCTTTGATAAAAAAAACACGATTCTACGTCTATCTATATCAATATTATAAAGAGGAAATATATTTTTTTCTTTTGTAATGGATAAAATTAAAAAACTACGGAACCGATTTTAAAAATTCTTTCACCAATATAAAGCTACAGTATCAGTGAGTAACATAGTCTGTATTATAATATGAAAAATTAATTAATTCCTCTTAAAAATGTTGATAGTTGTACACAAAGTATAAAAAATTGCCTACATGGGTGCGTTGGCGATGTTTGTCGTATAAAATTAACACGCTTAAAACCGTGGGGCACAGCTAGTGAATGATAAACGTGTAACTTCCAACACTATCTAACTTCCTGAACTAAACTGAAGTTCACCAGAATCTAAATTATTGTATTAATTAAACTCTCCTTCCAGTGTATTGGCCAGTGTGGTGCAGCTTAGAATTAGTTATTGCTTGCCAGCCAACTTTGACCGGACAAAGTTTCTATTGTAAGTACAGTGGCGCGTTCAGAAGTTCATTCGTCGTTAGTATATAAATCCATTTGGTAGACAATTTTTGGTAGCGATAGCACAATAGTTACGTTTAGACGCTTCATCAATGGAAATTTCAGGAATTCAGTTCAAGATTAAACTTAATAAAAAGTGCCCTTTCTAAACTTGATCATACGTCACCTATTAACAAAAGACCTGATTGATCTTAGGTGCCAGCCATAAAGGAAGCCTCAGTCACAATACAAAAAATAAGCTTATGGAGCCTTTGCAATTAGATCTAAACCAGAATTAATTAAGTAATTACGTCGAAGTTATTTATGAAAAATAATAAGCAAAACAGGATCATGTTAGTTTGTGTGTGATCATGTTGTGGGAAAACTCAACTCGAGGATATTCACAAATTATAGTTTTTTTAACAAGTAGATAAAAATAAATGTCGTAATAAATTTAATAAGGTTGTTCAGAACGTCCAATCTCGATAACAGTTCAATACGGAATAGCTCGCCCCTGTGCACGATTATTCTAAGTTACTCAACTAAAATATTTTATTACTACCTTACTTTTACCTATTCTAAAGACTATAATTTTGATAAAAAATCACATTATTGAACAGAAGCATTGACATAGTTATATATTAGTAGGTACTATAACTATTGCAAGATATGCGATCAATATTTTTAGAGTCACTTTTAAAACTTGTGGCAGCAGAACTGAACATAAAAGTAATCAAATATGGAGCCGATGAGACTGTTGAAATTGCCAAACACCAAAATTTTAATTAGAGTAAAAAATATCTATTAAAGTGCTTTTATTTATGAAACTTCTCTTTAAAATATGTGGAATTTAACTGTGCCTTCATAATAAATTTGTGAAGCAGTTTATTAATACTGGATTGGTTTGTTAAACTTTACTGATTGACTTTTTACTCTTGTGTTTCCTAAGTAGGGTCGGCACAACATGTTTTCTTTGTGTTGCTTGTATTTTGACATTCTTATGTAACTTCTTATGACCTAAATTAAATAAAGTAGTTATTGATTTGATTTAGATTTTACTACCTTCATTTTGCGAACTGTGATTCGGTATTTATGACCGGCCGCGTTCTTTACGCCGACCTTCCTTGGGATGTCCTTGTTTATGTCTCGTATACGATGGCTAAATATAACCTATGCATCGCATTTAAGACCTTCCACTACATATTGCCATATAAGTATAGGGAATATTAATTTTAAACAATGATGGCTGGTACGAACACCGATTAGATGCACGTGAGTTTGAATTCCTGCAATGAGTCAAAGCTTTCCGTATAGGAAAACATCGTGATGAAACCATAGCATGGTGGTAAGGTTTTTCTTCTTCTAATTCCCGCTTGGCTAGCTAACATCCTAAAGTTCGTTTGTCGCCAAGCATCTATAGGTGTGTTCCGGCATCTGCACTTGGGAGCCAGTTATCCCACTAAGCTTAGCGTTTTACCATCAAGGGGCCACATCGTCACTTAACGTAAGGTGAGATTGTGGCCAAAAGTCAACCATATAAAAAATAAATTAAAAAATCTAGCTACTGGCTAAACACTCGTTTTTCATTTAGTCAATGTAATAATTGCTTATTGTGGGTGTTCGTTAGAAGATAGACGTATACACTCGCGGACTTTGTTGTAGGTCTTTTAAATTTTTACAATTACGTAGTACATTAATTTGCTATATCTCTTATAGTTAACTCAACGTAAGCCATTTAAGCACCCGAATTGATTCACCATGACCAGTTTTTTTTAATTGGAACTGAACCCTAATTCTTTTTGTGAAATAAAAGTAGCCTAAGTTACTCCCTATATTATCAGCAATCTATCAGTGAAAGTCCCGTCAAAATCGGTCCATCCGTTTCGAAGATTACCAGAAACAAACAGACAGACAGACAAAAATTTTAAAAATGGGTTTTTTGTTATAGGTATCGTATATACTTTCATATGCATTTAGTAAAAAGCTGTTATTTTTACATTGCAAACAGACACTTCAATTTTATTAATTGTATAGATGTTACATTATTTGTTACAAAGCTGCGAGCATAGATCCAAATTGATTCCATTTAATGTAACCGTTCAATTAATAATATTTACGTACTAAGTACGCCAGTCGAAGAGCTTGTAAGGAGCTTAGTGAGCACTATGTAGGAACGGGCACCGAGCACTACCCGTTAAAGTTTAAACCGCACTATTTGTTTGTACTAGAGATTTCCCGAACGTCGGCCATTTTTGTTTTGACTTGAGCTGATCTTGCAAACATTTTATACAGTATAGTATATTTTATAGTACCAAGGCAAAGTGACGGCATTTTGTCTGATAGTGAGCACAAAATAATCTAAGAACAACGACGATATACACTAGCTTATCTCGACACGTGACAACCAAAAAGAGAGTTACCAAGACGGTCTTCTCTATCCCGATCCAATGGTTAATCCCGGTTCGCGACATGTCTAAGCATGCCACGGTAGCGCGTGTTTCATATGGTGTATGGTGGTCGTGGATCTAGCAAAATTTTCGTGTATATATAATATATATCACTTATATTATATGACTTATTTGTTTGGTTCTGAAATGCGATACACCATAAGTTGTTATTCACTATGCGTGTGGTAGTTGAAGATCCAGCCGGGTACAAGCGCCTTACCAACTCGCTCTTTGGAGTCCGCTGATTGGATTGTGTTTTGAAATTTAATCAGACTCTCCTTATGCCATTGTTTTTGTGTCTTTTATATGTTTATCGTTTTATTACAATGTCACCTGATTTTAAGTGACGGTGTGGCTCAGCATAGCTGTCGGAATACACCTATAGGTGCTTGGCGACAGATTTTCAACTTGCAATCCGCGGAGTCTACCTCTGAACCAACATTGCTTGCAATGTTTATCTATACCAATATTATTCATAATATTTTCATATAGCATATAAATTACTTCAATCTATCAAACTGAAGATTCACAGGGAACTCCAAGATGCGAAGTAGCACTTTCTACCTTATGTCGCTAATATTGCTTTCACAGCGAGCGTATGCTGAATGTTCTTAATTAGTGGCATTGTGACATGGTGCTCAGGCGACCCAGTAACATTAATTCAGAAAGGCAAAACTACGTACACTAATTGAAAGACTCCGAGTCAAAGTGCTAAGTTGAAGCGATAGTACAAATCATAAGCGGGGAGCGGGAACTAGTTTTTATTTCCATTGAGTTTTATTATTTCGATTTTTGATTTCGTAATGAAACTCAAACCTAAATAAAACGTAAACATGAAAGATTTACCAATTTACTAGTTTTTATTAGCTTACCTATAAATATCTATGTAATTGAATTTTCTCATGTCACTTGGACACTTCTCATATAAAAGATGGTTAATATAGTATCTGGCCCGTGCGAATATTTCGCACGCTATAGAATGTAAACACGCTAAATAATAGAGCAGCTGTAATGCTGGTTTAACAAATTGTTTATAGATGGCGCCTTATACATATTAGTCGAATATATTTTATTAGGAATTCCATCAATAGACAGCATTCGTAATTAAAAAAGGTTTTAAACTATTTTCTCGTTTCGTTGTTTCATGGTGATCACACAATGATGTCAGGGCCGACTTATGGCGATGCACTCGCACGTGGATATGACGCCCCAGGAATTGATATGCAATCGCTGATGCTTATAGTTTTGACCACAACCTGAACATGTTGACAAGTCGATGTTAACATACACAGAGCTTTGTTAGAATTCTCGTCGTAAGAACGGAATAATGATAATTGTGTTAATGAAATGTACACATTAATGAATTCAATGTTACATTAGAATCGCTTTTCAATACTGATACAGTGTGTAATCGACTGGCAGACAAGAAAAGTACTCTTGCTATAACATTTCTCTATGACGAGAGACACGTAATATAATAATACATAACTATAACTGCGATGACTAATTACATTATTAACTCTCTTTATAAGCATCATTATAATTGTTTAAACTGGTTTTTTTTTTACATCACTTGAACACTTTTTTTAGGTAACTCAGTGAAATTATTACTAATATAATTTATTTATGTAATTATAGTACATTAAACTACATATATATCTTAGTATGTCTATCTTACTTATTCTTTACTAGAATAGACTAGTTGACTCTTTTTTTAAATTAGGTCTTAGATTATTAATTATTGTACGATTACAGGAAAAAAAATTTACCATATTTTTTAGGGCCTTTAGACCGCAAAACTTTATTTTAAAAGTTTATTTTTCGTAAACAGGCGAGAGCGCTGCCAGCTATATTAGTGTATGAATACCTATATTATCTCTTCTGTGACGTCCACACAGGTTTAGCAAACGTTCTTTTTTTGCTTTCTGTCTATGTAGGTAATTTTGCCAGTTAATCATTGTCAAAATCTCGATCCTTTTTATGTTATAATTAATGTAATAAATATCAATAGCGAATTTCACTCGTATTAGATCCGATATGAAGTTTGCATAGAATCCTATGATGTCATAACATGGCGGATGACAGCGTTTACAGAGTTCAATATAAAATTAAGAAACAATTTTTAAATTGTAAATATGCAGCCATCTTACATTTTTATATTTGAAATTGATAAATATTGATTTAAAAAGTTAAATAATACAAAAAATATTTATTTATTGCGCCAAATTTGATGATTCAAGTAGTCTATTACATTAGTGCTAGTAGTGGTTAACCTATTCTACATTATGACGTTCGTACACTTCGCGACTCAGGCCACGTGTCAGCCAAGTTATTCGAGATTTTTCCTGCAATAATTGTAATTGTACCTAAATTTGAATTTTGCGCAACCTAACGCTAGGTCAGGGAAACCATATTTCAATTTTGGTGCGATACTTAGAATAACAATTGGCATATGTATAGCTGATTTATAGTTCAATAAAAGTAGCACACTTTACACCTTATTTATGGTAAGTAAATGAAAAAATCTATATTAGTTACATTAAAGACGTAATAATTAATGTTCTATGTATATACGTGATGAAAAATTTCTTAAGATGATCATAGTATAAGTTTTCATTAATTCTCAACCGATTTTGATGAAGCTTCATGCACGGTCAGTATATGCTGAAAAGCTATAAACTAATTTTTATATGCTCAAATGATAGCATATAAAAATTGCCATTCATATTGTTTGCTAAAATACAATATCAGTAAAAAAATTGTTTTATACAGATGTATTTATTTTTTATTCTTTATACTTTAATCTCAGGATTTGCCAGCCACAACAAGAACATAGTTATATATAGAGAAGCAAAGATAAAATAAATACAAAAATAGTTATCATAGTTCTAAAATTTTTCGGAAAAAAGGGACAGTGGGTATGATGTAAATGGATATTGAAAGAGCTGCAATTGGAACACATCAAAAATCTTAAAAACGTGCTTATTGTTATAACCAACGCTGCCGAGAGAGTATTCAAATACACCGATTACGTCGTCCTCAATCGATTAAGTAATCGAATGACCGATCGTTGACCGGGTAACCTGACCAGCGCGGCGCGGTCGCGCGACCTTACGATCGGTTCATACGCACCGTATCGATGCGGTCGTATTTATAGAGCTGCGCTGAGAATGGGGTCGATAAGTTCGGTGAAGCTGTAAAAGCCGCAGCGGCTTCTTTCATTGGCATTGATTTCTCAATTTTTATTGTATTAGGCGCGATTTTACCCTAGTAAAAAGTTATCAAAATTTCAAAAATAATATTAATGAAAATCTTTTTGGAACACCATCGAGTGACGCAGAGTTTCCAGTCGTAACCCGTGTAGTTTTGTAACCTATTATTATAGTAGTACAGCGAAGTGAAGGCACTGTGTATGAGAGTAAGGTGTCATGCCGGCCTGCAAGCCTCTGCAGTGGATATAGAGTGGTTGAAACACGACAAATCGGAGTTTGACCCCCCTTAATTACTAGATATATACACACAAACTGATCCTGGGACGAATTAATATTTAGCAGATAATTAATATATGTGTGGAGAAAGTGATAATGCCGAGAACTGAAGCAATAATACAGTTTACAATAGTCAGCCTAACGAACTCGTACGTCTTTTTTCTTCGAAATCTCATTGTCACTGTTTGACAGTTATTGTTGAAAGATTTAAATGTAGTTTTAACTATTCCAACCTATACGTGTAGTGTATTAATACGATTACATGAGCGTGAAACGTGTTTTCAAAACGAGTTAACGACCCGTATGAAAACCAAATGGCAAATGTTTATTATGGAAATAAAGCAATCATTTAGCTGTTTGGAACCGCGTGTTCGCAAACTTTTCCTCAATTCGATCAAATTCGAACGGGACTGTTCGTTTGCGTAACCCTACGCGGGCTAACGGCTTAAATACTCGGGGCTTCCTTTCAACATTATTGGGACGGTGACGCGGACGGCAGTATCCTTCGGGACCTTCGTCAGTTTTAGGGACTGTTTGTGTCCCTTGTGCATGTCACGGTCCAATTTCTGAAGTGTTTTAGTTTTAATTTCGACACTTACGGGCGAAACTCGTCGTCGTAAAACTGTACATGTTGCTGTTCGAGATAAAGGGTATTGATGGATGAATATAAATGAAATGGTTTCTGTGATGACATAACGTATTTCACCAAAACAAATCACAGCTGCCGTAATGTCGTAACATCTTTACACCTTTGTTTCTTGTACAATACTGACTTACTGATTCTAACATGATTCAATAATGCTTTATATACAATTCCTGTATATCAAAATTATGTATAGTTTTCGTGCCAAAAAAACTTCCGCTTTACAACATAATTCAGGTAGGTTTTCTACCTACTTCCACCACTACATACAGTATTTGTTTGTACTAGCGATCGCCCTAAGGTCGAAATTCGACCACTGACTTTTTGATCATAGACTATTTTCTATTTGACATTTACAGTATATCATTTGAATATTATCTACATCACTTGCTGTCACTTTTACTTTGAGTGACAATGCCAATATTTTGGAGGGTCAAAGTTCAATAGTACTAGTTGCGTTAGGATTCGCAGTATTAATTATTTTAATTTAATATATTAGTAACAGATATTATAGATAAATTTTTGTTTTCTGCACTCCTCCATATAAACTTTAACCATGCCAAATCTCACAGTCTTCCGTGCACGCAATACGCTTAAAAAGGAACCGAAAGCTTTTGCTTCACGTATTAATATATTAGATGAAGCTAACATTTTTAATTATTCAATTCTATTTGCACATATCAACCACATCATAATGTGACCCTAAGCATATACATTCATAAACCTTTTAATAATAAGATGCAAATGATTTGAATATACTGGCTGCCTCATCAGTGGACGTATTCCTTAATATCTTATTGTACATTCTAACTAGCCTATTCAAAGCGAAGGCATTTAAGTAGCCTTTGCTTCCTGAGTCGAACTAGACATACTCTATCAGAAAATGATAAACGTCATCCATCAATACTGTGACATATGGTATGTCTATATTATTATGTTCATATCGTGGGTACACTATGTTATCTATTTGCTTATGATAACATATTTATATTGCGAATTTATCGTTCATTTATTTTAAACATGAAACTCTGGGATCGTGGGATTCGAATGCGCTCAAACTTTTCAACTGGTTGACTTTTACTTATAAATGAATTACTATATTAACTTGACAATTTCTTATCATTTTGCAAAGATCAAAAGTTAAAGGAAGATAAAATAGTAAATCTTTAAACCACTATGAAATGTGGTGTATATTTTTTTCCTCGCGAAGCGGACAGATAACAAATGTTGATGTTTCCGATTTTAGTAATTTTTGATTATACTCTTATTGATTATACTTATATTATGTACTCGATTCAGATACAAAATATTTTTACAGTTTCACTTTGAAGTATTGAGTAACTGGAAGGTATATGCTACTTCTTATCCCGTTACTCAGTTTTAAGAATTTAAAATAAATATATGGAAGTACATATATATACACTCCATTTATTGAACTTTTTATCTGTACTTTTGGATGTTAAGATTTTAAGAATAATATTTTAAAATTACTAAAATCGTCGCGTGGAATGAACCTTGTAAGAAGTAGGTACTAATATTTAAAAACAATGTACTATGTATACTATATATGTATAATATGTATGTATATGTATACTGTAATAATATACTATGTACTACCTCAGAATAAGTACAAGGAAAAAAGTACAATTTTGTCAAATGTTGCGATTTATCATAATTTGTAACCGACTTTAAAAATAGATGGAGGTTGCTCATTTCGGATAGATTTTATTTATGGATGTTCAGCTAAAACTTCTTAGTTTAGGAACCGATTTGGATGATTGTTTTTTTGTTTTGTTGGATAGAAGTGGTTCTATTTTAATTTCATTGACATTGGACAATAAACTTAGGAACTCTTCAAAGTCATAGAAGTTGGTTTTCTTATTTGTTAAAAATTATCTTGTACTAAAATGGTTAATTTTTATTGTATATATAAAAATTAAATGGTTAATTTTTATTGTATATATAAAAATATTATTTTAAAACATCGATTCGTATCGGTGCGGCGCGGCGTGGGTTTGGGATGTTAGCGCTCACCTATATAAACCCATTGAACTCGCGTAATGCTCTCACTTCGACTCAAATCACAAGTGTTCTCTCCAAGTCAATCCGCTGAAAACACATTACAAGTTTTATAGCGAAGATTTCGTTTGCAGAGCAAATGTTTATGGGTACACACAGCAATCTCAAGAAATAATTGCATTGTTTCTTCACTCAACATATAGAATGCAATTTCAGCTTTATTTATCTACTAACTACGTAGTTTTTGGAGGGATCTGAGACTGTCATGTAGTTTTTTTTTTTTTCAATTTCTATGGGCCAAGTATCTAAAGAGTTAAACAAAATGAAATTGATTCAAATCAATCCAGTAGTTTTTGCGTAATGCGCTCACAACGGTAAACCTGAATAATTTAATTATGTATATACAAGATTTGTGTTGTTTGATTCCATATTGTGTAATGTAGGTGGCATTTCGCATAATAAATCTTAGTTATTGTGCACTAGTGAAGTGGATTAGAAATAATATATTATCATGGATCATGAATTCTGAGATTCCACAGAAACTCCCGAGAAACTTCTAACAAGGTAGCCACTAGTTTGTTAGAATCGTTATAGGTCACCGAGACACTATATAAATAATATTCCTGCTATTATTAAGTGAATATATATATATATATATATTACTTGATAATACCAGGAATGTTCTTCAGTAAAGAGGACTAGTTGTCAAGTTAGGAATAAAAAAAAGAAATACGACTACTATTACTAAATAAGTAATACCGTTATATAGCAATATTAACCTGACGAAATTGAATATTTTTTCTACGAACTTCTACATTTACCTTCTAATTAGTGCGAATTATTGTAACAAATTAAAAAATATATATATAACACAACATACCATCACGCCTGTATCCCCGAAGGGTTAGGCAGAAGTGTACTAATGTACACCCACAGTTCGCCGTTTGTTTTTTTGTCCCATGTAATATGGGGCGAGCCTATTGCCATTAATCGGGCACAAAGGCAAACTCCGAGCTGCTACTGAGAATTTCATAGAAAAAAAAACCCAAGAACACTTTACAAAAACAGACCTTGCAAATTTTTATTCTCTCTTTGTCTCTCGTGTGGTTATATTTGTTTGTGCATCTCTTTTTTTTTTAATGTAGAAACAAAAAAAATACATGGAAAAATATAAATAACAATATTCAAGAAGTTATGATTTCTCTTAGTTTATGGGATAAATACCTACATACACAAGATTCTAATCAGCAGATGTAGCAACAGAACTAAAGGCTTTCAAACTTGCGGTCGTCGACCTCGCACGTAACTTTACATTCGCGAGGCAATCGGCACTGCCAACAGACACCCAATATGGAGTTGGAGCTTCCTGCGAACAATGGATGATTCGCTACGCCATAAAAGCAAAGGCATTTTGGAATATTCTGAATGTCCGATTCAAATCGACTATGGTGGGCTAAACAATCGGGTTATTAAAGTCTTCGTCCGTTACCTTTAACACGAGTTAAATACATTCATAAATGTCAGGAAATAGCCTTGGTATTAATTCGATCTTGATAGCGCTTGCCTTTTACCTTACCAGAATCAGTGCACTTTATAAAAATATTCATTTTATTCCGACTGAAAGGCATTAAGAAGGACATCATTTACTGTTTTGAATATGTTAATGTCATTAACATTAAATAATTTGTAAAGTAGACATTACTTAAATTAGTCTGTATTAATGAATGGATCGGAATGAACGAGATACACACTTTTCTGTGCGTGTGTCCTATGTGTTTTTTTTTTTTTAGATCTGACTACACTGTTAGCCTTAGGGACCTTGAAGCCGCTGCGGCTTTGACAGCTTCATCGAACTTGGAGAGTGTTCTTTGTGTACTAACTTCTGACATTTATATTACAGGAATCATTGTGACAACATTATTGTTGGTACATTTACTTAGTATTTATATATTTATTTTTCGATGTATTACGTCATCTGTTATTAAAAGCAAGTTGTTCTTCGATAACATCAGCCTGGATTAGTAGAGGTGAATGAGTGATTTGAATCGAGTAGGTGAAGAAACAAAAGCAACATATTTTAGGAGTTACAGAATTGCTATATTTACTCTCATTGTTTTAGGTGTTTGCTTCCCTAATGTCGGTAATGAGTTAATATCTATTTCATTAACGTCATTAACACCGATAGCGTCGTACTCTTTGTGGAATCTTTTTCTTTTTTTTTCTGTTTAGATAGGTGTTTCTCGTTGGAAATTGTTTCATTTATATGGTTGATTTGATGAACCTTTCATGAAAGATATTATTTTTTTATATTAGGTTCATTTTCATAAAATATCTAAAGTGAAGTTACTGCTTGTTGACAATCTTAGCTTCGTGGTGGTCGCATTCAAACCAAATTTTACCAACGATATGCGTGCTGTATTTGTAGAACAAAGGTGCTTTTGGAATTTCGTTAAGGTATATAACTTGTTGGCAGTCATTCAAAACAGTAACATACAAAGTTTAATTACGATTTCGTCGATTAATCTACTTTTTATGGAGGTGGTGGTTCGTTCTTATGATTCATAATTGATTAATTCATTTGCGAGGGCATTTATAAAGATTATTTATTTAACTTCAATGACGAAACAAGTTTTTAATAAATATAAGGTCTTTTTCTATGGTTTATTTGCGACATTAGCTTCAGGTCTTCTATTAAGGGATCGGGATTGGCAACGTAATTTACCCTTAGTTGCGGACCATAATTTACGGCGTAACTTTCTACACGTAGCCCGGTATGATTTATGAGTTTTCGTATCTTCAGACCCTTGGGAATGTTAACAGCCTAATAATAAGAACAGTGGTTATAATAATCGACCTGATCTCATAGTTTACATGAAGTCAGAAGATTTCTTCATACTTTACAGAGACGTTTACGTAGACTTATCAAAGACGTTTAAGATTAAATTAGACCCATTTATTTATTTTCATTTATTTCACTAAATCATACAAGTTTCCACACAATTAATGTAAATTATACCACATATAAGGTACTGAGATGTAATTAAAAAAATTTTGTAATACGTAACTATTTAATGGATATATAAATTGCATATTATTAAAGAGTAAGTAGGAAGTGAAATACAATTTCTTAATATATATTAGTACTTGATTACAATATTATTAATTACGTCACAAATTTTCATGAATATGTCAACGTCATTGAAATCTATACAAATAATAAAATTGAAGTGTCTGTTTGTAATGTCAAAATAATAATAACTTTTTACTTATTGCATATGAAAGTATGTACTTACAAAAACAATTTTAAATTTTTTGTCTGTCTATCTGTTTATTCCGGCTAATCTCCGAAGTGGTTGGACTGATTTAGATGGGACAGCTGATGTTTTATGAAGTAACTTAGGCTACTTTTATTATAGAAAAATAATTAGGGTTTCGTGCGAATAAAATAATCTGCATCATAATACCGACGGCATTTCGTAGTCCACGCGAGCAGGGCCGTGGGTACAGCTAGTATAAAATACATTGCTTGTAATATAGTATTTTTTTATACAACAAAGGTGGTGTAGAAGAACTATTGCAAAGGGAGGATCCTCCGACCAGACGGGTGTTATGTCTGGCGGGCAGCTGCCCTTTGCAATAGTTCTTGTACACTGGTGACCCCGAGCATGAACGTCAGCGCAACCTTCTTCGCACAGCTACATCGTGACGTCATCATCACTTCCACAAGCTTTCGATCAGCGAGTCATATAGCCAGCCAGCATCCACGGCTACTACGGATATCCTGACCACCAGCATGCAGCGGACGCGCATTCCTGGTCATCACCCACAGCCTTCTCAGCGACCTTGGCACAGCACACTGTACTTCGGCCGGTCAGCAAGCAGAGACGCACTTCTCTCCTGGTCGATGCAGCAGCCAGTCACTACGCAGCACTGCAACACTCCGACTCACTGGAGCATTCTTGCAGCAACACCCCGACTCACTGGGGCATCACCGCAGACAGTTCCGACTCACCGTGAACTATGCCCCATCTGGTTTCAACTCACTGGAACATTCCACTGGCCCGGCAAGCATCACAAGATGTTTGGACGACTCAACCTGCTATCAACCCCCGGTCTCGGAGGGGAGTGATGTGGCGACATCTACATTATGTTTATGGATCTAATGCAGTGTCAGTACGAGTAGCACAAAGTTGGTTCAAACGTTTTCAGTCCGGAAATTTTGATGTTAAAGATGCACCTCGCTCTGGTCTCCCTGTTACGAATAAAATGGACGCCATTTTTGAAAAAGTGGAGAAAGATCGGCTTATGAGTAGTTGCGATGTAACTGAAGAACTGGAAATTGAGCATAAAATAGTTTTAACTCATTTGGAGAAAGCTGGCTATACCAAAAGGCTCGATATTTGGGTGCCACACGACCTCACTGAAAGAAACCTAATGAACCGTGTACACGTTTGCGATTCATTATTAAGACGTAATGAAACCGAGCCGTTTTTGAAGAGAGATGATTTTGAAGAGTTAACATCAAGAGAGGACTGACAAAACTATTTGTCACGTTTTTTTGATCAGAAGTCCCAAAGTTTCTACAGCAACGGGATCATGTCTCTATCTACAAAATGGCAGAAAGTCATCGAACAAAACGGCACATAAAATTGTAAAAATATATCTTGAGTTTTCATATAAAAATTCGAAGACACTTTTTCCCCTATCTATTATATATAATAGTTTTTTTCATAAGCAGGACCGGCAACGTCCCAATTTATAGTTAAAATATTTGTTATAAAATAAATTGAATATTATATAAATGGAGTAAAAAGTTAATAAATCATATATGTTATAGCGGACAGTCACTGGCAAAAAGTATTTTTCAATTTGCTTCATACCCATGAGCATAGTTTGGTCGGTTCAGAGAAGTTTGTACTAAAACTTCGTAAGTTCCGTATAATATAAACTGAAAATGTAAATTACATTAATTTTAATTTGCCGGTTCGTTATGTAGAGAGTTTTATTGAAATTAACTTCGAAATTTACAAACACAGATGTCTCAGTGCCAATGCTTGCTCTTGAATTAGCTTTAAAAGGGAATTACATTTTAAAAAAATTGTTAAAAAGACGTTTAACTTTTTACATGGAATATTCCTGTAAACAGCAAACCCACGACGCGACGCGACGGTGAGATGTGCATTTTAATTAGAAACGTAATTACAATGTCGTCCGCTACGTCTACTCTCGACGTATTTTATCCACAAAAAACAAATTTTTCTCGTGCGATCACTGGTAGATGTGTTCGTTTTGTCGGCCATATTCAAAGTGTACAACAAGATGGTATAATTCACTGATTCTTAACTTTTGACCTACCCTACCCGAGTTTGCAATGTAATAATACTTACAAGAACAAAATATTATTCGATAAATTTTTAATAGCTCATTTTACTTCAAGCTATTCAAAAAATCAAGAAATTTTTGAGGTAATGCCTATTAAATAAGGAAAATTATGATATTAGAGCTTGCAAAATGTGAATTTTCAACTGTTCATTTGATTCTGGCATTTGCAGGTCGCTCACCACCCACTAGCTTCGCTCACTCTGATCGTGCGTTAAATTCGCAGTTTTAATTTGACCTAACCAAACTGGTTAGATTTTACGTTATATTACAAATTTTAGTGTCCGTTTACGATCTACTGACAGTTTACAATCTCCCTAAATTGTTTCTAAACTAATTAATGGTCACTGTCTAACTAACAATTAATTATGCGGTGGCATATTATTTTTGGCAACAGCCAAAATTCAAACATTTTGGAAATATTTCAATTTGTAATATCACAATTCTTCCCATACTGTACAGTTATTTATTTGATTTATAATTTGCATCGTTGTGTAAACTACAAATCATGCGTTATCTTTGCCGGTCTCCTTGACGAATGCTACTACTATTGAATCGTTTGCCGGTTGTTCACTTACATCGCGGCGGAAGTGCATAAACTAAATAATATGCTAACAATGAAACTCAATGCAAATTAATATTTGTGAGTAAAACATCTACATTATATAAATAGATATATAATATATTTTAATACCCTAAAATTATTCTTTCCATCTCTCTATAAATTTTTAAAAATAACTTCAGGTGAGTCAAAGGGCAACGTAGTTAAACTGAGCTCATAAAACACCTCGTATGCTTAATTAAATCCATCAAGCCGTTTAGGTTACAGATCGATTCAAAGAAATAGACGTACTTTTTCGCAGTCGGATATAAATTAACGTACGTATTTGTGAAAAAATCTTGTAACTTGCGGCATGTGATAATAGGTTCGTCTCCATGGACATAACCAGTCGCAAATGTTTGTCACATTTGGGACTCCATTTTGTGTGAAATCACTGTTTTGAGCACGTATTGTACATTTGGGTGCCATTATTCACGAAGGGATTATAGTTTGCGGACTGTTGTTCCTTTCGCTTGGAATCGTGTCCGTCAACGTGTAATGAGGGTCTACAGCAATATTACTTTGTTTTAATTATTATTAATTACGTGTTCAGACAGTTTTAGATAAAATTGGATAACATGGATGTAATGATATGGAGTTCTTCAAGCATAACGTGTAGAGACATTTGAGCAGGCCGGCATGACGGTGGTGTCTGACGATGGATTGTGGATTCCAGGGTAGTCGCCAATCTTATTGGATTACGCTGTGCTCACCATCAGGTACAGTGTAATCACTTTGCCGTACCTGCCGTTGGGTGCAGGCCGCACAAGATCGGTCGCTCTGGAGATCTATGGGGGAGGCCTATGTTCAGCAGTGGACGTCCTGCGGCTGAAATGATGATGATGATGATGACGTTAAAAATTATTAGTAGGTATTAGAAATTTACTTATAATACATCAAGCGTAGTAGTACAGCGTTTATTGTTAATTTAATATTGATAGATTATCAACCGCCCGCGACTTCGTTTACGTTAATTACATTAATAACATTAAAAAACAATATAAATCGGACCCGAGATTAAGTACCTACAAAAATGCCAACTTTACCTTTTTATAAACAATTGTATGGTCCGCCTACAGGTAAGAGGCGACTATAACATCATAGGTATATCACCAGCGCGGTGGCGACCTTGAACCGCTCTCTCCAATGGGCTATAAAACCCCTACTAACTGCAGTAACACACCACAAGATTATTTAGTTGCGATCTTCTTTAAGGTGAAGGTATTTCAGCAGTCGGACTACCCCAAGAAGAGAGAAATATCCACATTTTGTCTGTGCTCTACCTCTCTTACTTCATAATCGTAGAAAAACTTATTCTGATATTTAAAAAAAAAACCTTAAATGCCAGCGCACACCGGCGAACATGCACACTGATGATTTGCGTTGCCGCCACGCGAGCGGCCTTCAACGCACTTGTGGATGGTGCGGCATGCACCCCTACTTGCCCTGCCTCTCCCCATAGATCGTATAATAGCGGACTCCGGCGCAAACAGCGCGTTCTTCAATACCGCAGAGAAAATATCCCTTTTAGATGCTCCGTGGTTGGTCTCAGAACTTTGGAATCTATACCTTGCTATTGTCATTTACTACTTGTCATGGCTTCATTTTTTTTTACCGCAATATCTTCAACGACAAAGAAACGGATGAAAAAATGCATCAACGTAAAAACAAATATCTTGTTATCATTAGATACGTACGAATTTACGCTGGCAAATTTAAAATACCCCTGTCCTTCCGTCAGTCGATGTGCACTGGCCATAATACTCACAACAAGTGAAGAGAATTATATAAGCAATACTAAAAAAAACTTTTTACAATATTACAATTGTTATTTGATGTATTCCGACTCTTTGTATTATAAAAATTCTCAGAGAAAATGTAATGATTCTTTAAAACAGTCTTTCAATATAAGAATGTTCAAACGCAACAAATGATCCGACAATAGCGAACGGGAGATAAAAGAATTCTATCAAACTTTACTGTCTTCGAGTTCTATAAAATGGCAATTCAAAAGAATTCATTGAACGTACATAGGAGTAAAGGTTCCGACGTGAGATTGATTTTTGTACCTTGGAGTAAAATAATGAAAACTGTTCGTTGGTCATGTCATTAGGTCAGAAAAGGGATTACGTTTTAGTCACTTTAAATGAAATCTTCACTTTAGTTACTTAGCCTATTTATTTATTGAAGAAGGTTATAGGATATATATAACATGACGATATGACCCCACTAAGGAGGGGAGCAGTAAGTAACCATGAACGGCAAGCGATCTCGCAAGCTGTATGTGGACAAGTACGGGAAATGAGAACATCCAGGCTACATGGGTGCGTTTGTTACGATGCGGTGGAGAATTGGTCGAATACATTTAAAACGAGTAAAACCATTAGTAATAAATTTTAATCAGTCTAGAAACATCGAACTTCATCAAGCTATAATTGAAAACTCGTTTTAAAAGAACAAAAAGTGTAATTTTGTACAATTTATTGGTTTTAATTTACTACATCAATTACCGTGTTCCATACGAGTGCGTTTACCGTTTTAACGATAAGTTTTGTTATTTACAGGTATGTCCGTTCGAGACAATATAGTTTACTACGCTATGAAGGCTGATTAAATTTAAATAAATTGCATCGTTCAGGTAAGACCATTCTAAATTACATTATAGGCAACAAAATACTAGAGATCTACAGCTCGCTTGTTTTTAACTGTTAAGCTGAATGCAATCAGGTGAGATTGTAAGGTATGGTAAGATGGAAACACATTAAGCCTATCGGGGAACTGAACCGGCTCTCAAGTGGAGCTGCTGGAGCACGCCTATAGGTGTTTTGCGACAGATCTTTAATTTGATGTTGCTAGTTACTCAGTTCAGCATTAGAAAATGCAATACCAACGGTAAGCTATGGTTTCATCACTTCGTTTCCTTCACTGAAAGCTTAGGCTCATCGTAGGGATTCACACGCTAATTACTTCTGAGCTATTATAGCTTCAGAACGTTTGGTATATTTTATATTTACACGCACTGATGAACGCAAATTTTGTTAGAAATAAGGTAACCAAAATAATTCTTTAAAATTAATTTTATATGATTTATAATTTTTAAATATTTTTAAAATTACTAAAATTACACAACATAACCTATAATATCATCATAATGCGACTTAGATTGTTAGCAAATGTTACAGTAAGGTATTAAAAGCTTTTATTTCAAAGGGTTAAAAATACAAATAAATCTCAGGAAAACGAACCCTTAGTAAATATTTCGTGGTAATCTCATTACGAGTGTTTCCCACGTGCGATAAATACATAGAGGCACACGTATAACGTAAACGCGGTTGTTTTATCACCAAAACTGTCCGGCCATTAACAGCGGAACCATTAGCCTGAGTGGTGTTCCAAAACACCTGAAAGCTAAGGGAACTCTCTTCGTGTGTACGCGAAACTGTACTATCATTTGTTTTTTTATTTTGCTATTCGTTCTGTTTTAATGAGCATGTGTGTTAGGTTCATAATGTGTATCAATGTTTTTTAGTGTATGGTATTATTATCGATAGTCGCGGCTATGCCAGTGGCTTTGTCTGTTTTGCTCACAGATGAGTAAAACAAAGACCTTGCTTATACATAATATGTCTAATTTGCACTCAAAGTGCGAGCTACACTTGCGTTTATTTTAAATGTGATAGTCTTATTTCTTCTAATGTTATTACTTTATTCAATTTTTAAAGTAATAGAATCCTTGAAACTACAAATTTCAAGGTATAAATTTGTTCAAATCCATACATTATTTATTAATATTTATAGATTGGTTTGTTGCGTTGAGGCTGGTATTTTGTCGTGAGATATAAATGTGATTTCAAAGCCCTTCCTTTATTTCCTAACGATCAGAAATGAAAGAAGATAAATATTAGGTCCTTACATATGAAATTGGAGTTTTGTACGGGAGGAATATAAGCACTCCTCCTTATGAGAAGTATGGAATTTATCATAATTTCCCTCGATTGGTACATTATGCAATTCAATACACAGCGAAAGAGCTAAAAAAGGTATAGTACAACGATTTAAAAACGTTAACATATGCTAGCCCATGGCGGCGGCGACGAGCCCTAGTACTTATGATATTAGAAAAGTCACAGCTCACTACACTTTACGCGGTACGTCGTAAATAAATACAGTAACGTTGTCGAGTTTATGCGAGGCCATCAAGAACACCATCAATATGATGAGAGTTGCTTTAAGTGCGACAGTGCCGGGTAGTGTAATAATAAACTTAATTCATTCCCTTCAGGTATGGTTATTAGATAACCTATGTTTATTTATTTTAAATTACATTTTAGGTTTGTGTTTGAGAGCTTCAGTTTATCAACGTCGAAAAATGAGGGGGTTCTCAATACGATTGTATATTTTTTATGAAAGTTCAGACAAAACTTCTTGGTTTATAAACCAATTTAGATGATTCATTTTTCGTTGGACAGCGGATAGCTCAAGGGTTGTGCCATTTTAATTTCTCTAGCATTGGACCGTAGACTATAAGATACATCAGCGATTTACTCAAAATCATTGAAGTTAGTCTTCTTTTAAACTGACTTCAAAAAAGGTTTATAAGCGCTTTGTTCTTCTGTTACTAATTTGTTTCGTATTTCTTGTATTAATAACCACAGTGTGTCTATAAAGTTTTTTTATTAAGAAAGTTTATTACGTATGCTTAAGAGCAAATAGCATTAATTTTAAGTGGTAATTGATAAAAAAGAAAGAAAAAATCAAGTCATCGATAAATACTCTTAATTCAAAAAACTTTTTATCGCTATATTTGTAATCCATTGTTTTATAATATTCATTCAGAGTATTGTGAAATCGATATTTAAATAGTTTTCATAATTATTATTGTAGTTTCTTAAGAGAGTTATGAAAAACATTTCGCGAAATAATAGACGTTGAGGAAATATAGCGCTCTTATAGCAAAATATATAAAGGTGTAATTATTTTTACAATTTCTATCTATGGTTTATATGAAGCCCAATAATTTACGAAGTATCATGTGTGATTCAGTATATTTTAACATTATACTATTATTATTGAACCCTTCGAATCTTCAAATACTGCGTTTCCCTTGAAAATAACATAATATATATTAAATTTATCATACTGAAAATTAGACTGGCATCGAATAGCGGTCAGTTCATTAAACGGGGTACATTGTTTTTGCCAGAACCCTTCAACTAATGGGTCGGAACACTTCCAAAGGATCGGAATTCCTCTAAAATACTCCGAGAACTTTCCGAGTTGAAAATTGTACAAAACTTTAGCGTAAATGTTTTCTTTATTTCGGAAAGATTTTATTGAACAAGATTCGTACAAAGTTCCGAATTGTAGACTTAATAATGCACGAGCTCATATAATGTTAGATTCAACGATAATAAAAAATGCTACCTATTCGATAATGCAAAAGCGTCATCAAAATTTGTCAACAACAAGTAATTATGGAAAACAAAAAAAAACGTACCTGCGTATGCGTTACATTTTATTGCGCAACTGTCATTTCAAATGTATTAACAGTAAGTAATTACGTAAATTACATATATTTTGATATTGCGAAGTTAATTTAAATTTCATTTTACTGACATAACTGATACATAATCGTGACAAAACTCAAATAATTGCTATATCAAAATTGTTTACGACGTGTTAAATAATTTTGAATGCAATGATTTTGCATACATTTTTTTTTGTGTTTGCAATCTGTAATGAACGTGATTTCTGCCCACTATTATTTATAGTCAGATATGAAGACGTGAAAAAGAAAAGTTTAAATGTTTAGAAACGATAAAGCCACCATTAAACTGGGTAAAATGACAAAGCACGCTCGCGTCATTAAAATCCAAGGCGCTAGGGTCTTTTGAACAACGACACTTTAACACGAATTTAGAGAAGTCAGCTAGATGATACAAAGTTGTAGATTGTAATAATACTAATTAGTAAATAATTTTACTACTTCAAAACAGAATTTGCATACAGAACGATAAAGTTACAGTTTAATACCCTTCTTTAAATATCCCGATCGACAAATATCACTTAACTTGAAAGCCAGTCAACTTAACGTGTCTTGGGTAACATCGTCACTTCACATCACGAGAGATTGTAGTCAAACACGTAACCCATAAAGAATTATATACATTTAATTATATTATACAATATATTGTGCAATTTGTTTTATAATTAATTGCATTAATTCCATGTATTTTTTGTAAACTATGCTTTATTTAATTTGATGTTCTGAGAGACATATTATTATAATTTTTTTCTTGACATTTTATATTTTTGAACTGCTTTCTAAATATTTTTTTTACTTAAATAAAATATTTTTTCTTAAGACTGTTTGATTTCTGTATTTAAAAAAAATATTATAAATGAAGCCTTTGGTGGTCAACTTAAATCGCTAATTCACTGAAAAATGTTCTTATTTCTCTTGTAAATAAAATATAGTATATTGGTACTGGCCATTGATTTAATAAATAAATAAATTTACTTCCCGAAGATAAGAAAACCTTATTGTTTTCGTATATATTGGATCGCTTTAATCTCGCAAGTATGGACCTCAGAACATAAGATTATACATGAATAGATAAAAATAATGATCACAAACATTATTGAAATCACAATTTGACAAAACCTATATAAAAGTCTCTTTCCTATCGAACGGATCATCCGACTTCCGTTTAGAACTTCGCTCCGCCTTTCCAATAAATCTTAAATACTTTTTGCTCGAAATCTTTTTCAATCTTTCAATTAATCGCTTTGCCTTCCATTGGAAAATTTGTTCGACCCAGAATCGAGTTTAATTCATCGACTTTCTTAACAAAGGAAATTGGAAACTACGGTAAATTTTAGTTTTCACTTAAGTAAAGGTTCTAACTCGATGTTAGCATTGGTGTTAAAATTTAGTTTGTCAATCAAGTGATTATATAAAGTACCCTGTATAAGTTTTTTAAATTTTTTATAGGTTTTAGCATTTGCCCACAATCTCACCTGTGAAGTGACGATGTGGTCCAAGATATAACACGCTAAGCCTAGTTAAGGAAACGGCTCTCAAATGCAGTTGTTAAACCCTATAGGTGTTGGGCGATTTTCAACTTGAGGGTGGTAGCAAGCCAGAAGGGCATTAGAAAATGCCCTACCATCATGCTATGGTTTCATTACGATCACCACTACATTACTGTGAGCTCAATGTAGGGATTCGAACTCACGAAAGTATCTCCCATGTGAATTGTTGTGTGCACTTTCGTCAGGAAAAGTGTACAAATTTGTTATTTCTTAACAGTTAAGTAGTGTTCCTTTAATGTACTCCAATGACTCTTCCAGAGTAATTTAATCTGCGTAAACACTATAAAAATGATAAAATAATAGTGGAAGTTGCTAATGGTAGCATATCATTTTGTAGCTTAATTATAGCTCCTTATCCCAAACGCTAAAAGTTTATAGTCCAAAGATGAACGATTTGTATTGTTTATAAAGGCGTTTAATACCATTTCTCTTTTATTTTTGGGTTGATATTTCATTTGGACGTTGAAGGTTGTAAAGTTTGTGTAAGGTTGGTCAAAATGATATGTTGCCATTTTTTCTTTGTCTAGTGCGGGTTTCCGCCAGTCGTTGACTTCAAGTTGGTTCATATGCTATTTTAGACATCGAATCTCTGTGTAATTTTAGGGTGATAGGTACAAGAGAAACAGGCATTTTTTATTTGCCCTTGTACTTTCCCCGCGAACACTCCTATAACACTATGTAAACGTTATAAATGTAATATACTATTTGTTTTTTTTTTAATTTATATAATGTTTTACTGCCCAAGTATATTTAGAAAGGCGTTTTTTTTGCAACACTTTGTCTCTCATATATTGTTATTAATATAACCAATTCACACAGTCAACAAGAAACTGTATATAAATGTTGTCAGCCATTTTTATTTAGTATTTTTGTCTCTGTGTGATTAGTTACAACATAATGAAATTAAATATTGTTAGTACAAGAGACATTAGTAAATTATTATAGAGAGTGAATTTCCCTGTGAAATCTCTATTCATCGTTGTTTTCAATGAAATGTGCAGACTCAGGCATCTGCAGGCCGCTATCAAAGTTCATTCAGGACTATTTCAAACGTGACCCAAATTCCACCGCCTGAATGGCACGAACGAATGAACGCCCGCGAAGGGAGAACGAAATGTACCGTGTAATATAAAGGCCGACGTTAGGGGAGCATTTTTAAATGTCAACTCGTATCTTTGGACGTTAAGGGGTAATTTTTAGTCCGAACGATGTCGCTTTGTAATGGAAAACCTATGGCAATCGTGATGCGGATGACAAGCGTGGTGGTCACAAAACGATGGAAACAAATATAATTATGTATAATATTTCTTATATCTCATATTAAAAAGCGTATTATAAAGGAATGAGGGCTCAGTTGGTAGCGTTTACGGACTCCGCATCGATCAAAGTGAGTTCGAATCCCTGCAATGAGCCTCAGCTTTCGATGAAGGATAAACATCGTGATGAAATCTTATCATGGTGGTAGGGATTTTTCTAATGCCCGCCTAGCTAGCTACCACCCTCAAGTTGGAAACCTGAAGCCAAGCAACGATAGGTGTGTTTCTGCAGCTGAACTTCCAGCAGCCAGTCTTCCACTAGGCTTATCATGCTACCATCTTGGGCCACATCGTCACTTAAGATCAGGTGATATTGTGGCCACAACGCTTAACCCTAAAACTATAACGATAAAAAAAAAGCGATTTAGCCGCTCCAGACTCACACCGCGAAGACCCGTGAAAGGACGTCAACGCGAGTGTGGATGGATTTTACGCCTGTTCACGGAGTTCATGCCTGTTCGCGCCTCGGTTTCCGTTCCGAATCGGTTTTTTATGTCCGCGTCAAAGGATTCACGGCCGCGCCACGCGAACAGCGCGAGCGTTTATCCACATTCACGGTGTCGTAGTTCGATTCATTATAAATTAAATATACTAAACTAACACCGTATTGTAATAATTCTATTAAATGTTTGAATTATTCAACATTTATGATAATATTTCCATATTTGACGGTATTTTCTATATAATGTTAAAATAAACATGTCTAAATCATAAATAACTTGTTATGTTGCGATGAGTACTCGTTACCGACCATCTGCTTTTTTTTGTTTGTTTTGTATCTTTATTAAGCAAATGATTATAAAATGCCTGTGCACATAGATTCAAAGACGCAGCAGCTGAAGTTACGTCCATTTAGTACGAGTGCGTGAACCTGACTGTGAACATTGCGAGTGTGGAGATTAGTTCGCGTCGCGCTGAGTTCACGCCGCGACTTCACAGCGTGAGTTTGGAGCGGCCAATTAAATGTGGGCACCAGTATTGGTATTAGTCGAAATACAAAATCGAATGAATGAAAAATATTGTTGCAAGCTAGTTATTTGTCGCAAGTTATTTATATAGTCATTCAGTGTTTTATTTTGCTTTCTACATTTATTAGCAATTTAAACAGTGAACGCTTTTATAACCATGATGTGTAGAAGGTTTAAAAAGGTTACATAAACGAATCGTAAAGGACATGTATTGCTGGTTTGGTTTCTTCGGCTATAGATTTAAATAAAAACACGACGCCACTGGACCCCAAGGGTCAACCAATATAGATTAGCGTACAGATAATTAAAACAATCAAATTAAAATCTAGCCAAACTGTAAATGTCATTTCGTATTATTGCAACCCAGATCAATATGAAACTACCAAAATATAGTTAGATGTAACAACTTAAAAACTAGACGGTGGGAAATATTCTATTTTTGAACTTTGTATTTCCGATGGGAATATTTAAAACATAGCTTTACAATTCTGCCTCCCCATCGATGCAGACAACAGAACGAATTGAAAAATGCGATCGCGCTCGGAAGCAATCTGCATACCATATACCTGTGTGGATTTGCACTCCATTCCCTACCAGCAGTTAGGTACCTGTGAATAAGTATAAATAAAATTTTCTACGCTTCTCTCTCCATCAATATACATGTCCAACTTACATATTTATTCAGTGTTACTTTCTGTTCGAGAAGCTTCCTTGGTAACTATTATGTAGTCTATTTTATACAGACTTTGTTGCTACAGTCATCTCGACATGCTATTGTTTTACTTCATTGTTTGTTTTTCGAGGATGGGATGGGTTCGCTCAGTAAAAACTTATTCACTTTTCTTTTGAAGGCCTATGTACCTACCTGTTTTATGAGTTCGGCAAAACACTACGCAGGTAGCGAGTTCCATTCATTTACGGTTTAGATTTTTAGATAATGAACAAAGATGCAAAGCGTTTCGTTCAAATAATAATTGGAACTTCCACTACGTTTTTTGTTAAGGCCCATATTGCATCTGGTAGTCCTGAGATGAATGGAATGACGCATTGCAATCACGATTCAGAATTTTATGCACATAGTTTATGTTTGTAACGCAGTCCACAAAAACATGGGAAATCACACAGAGCGGATGACATCGAAGCGTTTTATTTACCAGAAGCAAAGTGGACAACCATATTATATAAATGCGAAGTAGCGCATTTGTCAGTTGTGTGATTTAAGAAAAAATGGCAACTAGACTTTGTTTTTTTTTTTAATCGTTATAATATGTTTTTTGCATTGTGGCCACCATTTTACCTGATCTTAAGTGACGAGGTGGCCCAAGACAATAACACGCTAAACCTAGTGGAAAACTAGCTCTCACGTGCAATTGCCGGAACACACCTATTGGTGCTTGGCTACAGATTTTCCACTTGTAGCTAGTCAGGCGGGCATTAAAAAAGTCCTACCACCATGCTATACTTTAATCGAGATGTTTTCCTTCACCGAAAGCTTAAGGCTAATTGCAGGGATTCAAACTCACGTCGATCGACGCGGAGTCCGTACACCTTACCAACTGTGCCATCATTGCTTGCTACATATGAGAATTTATTTGAAAATCTTGTGAAAAATCTCAAGTCGCTTTAGCTACCTACGTCCATGATTCTTTCTGTCGTATTTTTACCCCTTGGATAAGTTCGTAGAATTGAAAACATGGCCATTACATCAACTTTACTAATAGAAGTAATTAGGTTATTTACCTTAATAAAACACCCTATCGATTATTCTCAACATGGTATATCATGTAAGTTGGAGAATGTTTCAGCTATACAAACTCCGTGCGCTCAAACTATTTCACCGTTGGAAATTTACAGTGCTGAAAATTGCATAAAACTTCGTCAAAATTTGATACTCGCTCTGGGAGAAGTTCGTACAGTTTAAAATCTGTTTTGAAATTTGAGTTAGGAAATTATTATAGGAAGACTCGTGAAGTTTGTTTCTGAAGTTGTTATATAGGCACTCGAACTACTCTGTGGTTTTTGTAGGTATATTAATAAAGCATTATTATATAATAATGCTTGTATCAAATATTGTCATCCAACCAGGGTAAAGCAAAATAATAGCCAAATAATTATACTTATTAAGAGCTGTACTCGTGGCTTCCCTCGCGTGGACGACAGGATGCTTATAAAAATCGTAGTTTCATAAAACTTAATTAACCTTTTATTGAACGAATATATACTTTTTAATAAGAACCAAGTATCAAAACCAAAAAAAATGATCAAATCTATCCAGTAGTTTTTTTTTGTGATGTGCGCACAACGACAAACCTCTATCATTATATTTATATAGATTTTGGATACTATTTTTGGAACTAGATAATATTCCAGGATTAAGACAAAAATACATATATTGTTAATATTTACAAAAACAAATGAAGTAATGTGAAAATAGTAGGTGTTATGCCGTTCTTATGATTAACGAGTTATAGTACCTATATTGAAAATAAATTATAGTAGCGTGTCGACGTACAAATTTTCTCAAAAAAAAAAAAAAAAAAAAACAGATTCCTTATCAGTATATACACGACAAGTAAGTTCTTTTTATTATTATTTTTTTATAATAGTCAAAATATCTTTTTTACAAAAATTTAATGAATATGTATAAAAAATACACTTATATCACGATAGTAAACAAGCTTACTGAGAGAATAAGTTAAATGGTTATAATCAAGAATCCGAAGTGAAAATTAGCGAGAAAATCCGAGGCTAAACAGATGGTCGGTGAGAATAATTAATGGGAGCCACGTAGCTAACTGAGGAGGCGGAGAACCTGCCTCACTGCCTTACCCGAGACTTATTGTGTGAGATGTGTCTCGAGATTAGACACGAGACAACCGACTAACGTCTCACTGTACTATTTATACATAACCCTTAGTACTAGTACTAGTGTATAATAGTTTCAGGTTCTATAATAGATTCCGAAGAACATTACTGATTTGCCGGACAACAATTCCAAGGATCATGTCAAGCAGGTTTTACTGTCAATAGGTTACTTACTATAATTAAATGATAGTGATATCTGGAAGTGACCCCCTCTCTATGCATCCACTAAATTATTATTATTGTAATATATTCATACTTTTGTATAGTTGGAAAAAAAGGAGATCGAGTTTCTTGCCGGTTCTTCTCTATGACTGGGGGGTTTTCCAAACTGGTTGATGTCCCGCTATCTTAGGACCAGTAAAAATATACCGATATGGTACTCACGGCCACTTATGCATATTATTAAGGAAAAATATAAATACCACCAAAAATCGAAAAAGTTTGGATTACTTTCAGATTATCACAGTTTCTCACTCCGAAGATCACGGTTTAAAAAAATGCAAAATCTTTGCTGGAAAAATTATATTAAGAAATGTGAACTCTCAATCCAAAGTAATCCCAAGGAGTTCTGGAACTATGTTAAAAATTTAAAAAAGTCGCAATCATTTCCTGCACATGTAAGTTATGGGACCTTATCCGCAAATGATGGTGAGGACACGTGTAATCTATTCTTAGACTTTTTTCAATCTGTTTACACAAGTAATAATACCCAACGCTCTGTGAATCACTCTTCCAAAACTAATTCTTTGAGCAGAATAGGCTCTTTAAATTTATCTCCAAGCTTAGTACACAAATACTTAAAGTTAACTGACCCTAATAAAGGTGCAGGAACCGACAACATCCCTTCTTTTTTCGTTAGGCAATGTAGTGAAGCCTTGGTCGTTCCTCTTACTATACTATTTAAGAAATCACTAACATTGGGTTATTTTCCAAGTAAGTGGAAAGAGGCCTTTATAACACCAATCTATAAATCCGGGTCTAGATCAAATGTAGAAAATTACCGTCCGAGTTCATTACTCTCAGTGTTCAGTAAATTATTTGAATTATTAGTTCACGACCAGATATACAATTTTTTAGCTACGTCTATCCCCGCGACTCAACATGGATTTATGAAAAAAAGGTCGACTCAAACTAATTTAGCTGTGTACTCAGGTTATATAGCGTCTGGAATGGACCAGGGTTACCAGGTTGATGCCGTATACACTGATTATTCCAAATGTTTCGACAGAATTAATCACGATATTTTGGTGCAAAAGCTTTCGAGTGTCGGTATACATGGTGATTTATTGAGATGGTTCGCTTCTTATGTTTCTAATAGACATCAAGCAGTGCGCGTAGGTGTACACATTTCACGCTTTGAAAAAATTCCATCCGGTATCCCGCAGGGATCACACCTCGGTCCGTTACTGTTTAATGTGTATGTCTCTGATATATCTTCCTGTTTTAAACATGCTGAATGCCTTATGTATGCGGACGATACTAAAATTTTCAAGGTTATTCGTAGTATTAATGACTGCCTTCTCCTTCAGCAGGATCTGGATCGACTCTGTGACTATTGTCAAATAAACAAACTGGATCTTAATATAAAGAAATGTAATTCTATAACTTTCACACGTAAACTTCGTCAAATTAATTACAGTTATTCTTTAAATCACTTGCCAATCCAAAGTGTTAATTGTGTGAAAGATCTGGGGATTATGATGGACTCGAAGTTACTGTACAATCTTCATTACGACTTTATTCATCAAAAAGCCATCAAAATGTTAGGATTTATATTTAGAGTCACAGAGCCATTCAGCAAAATTCTACCACTTAAAATTCTTTATTTTTCTTATGTGAGAAGCTGCTTAGAATATGCGTCATCAATATGGTCACCAGCTTTCATTACACATAATAACAGGTTGGAAAATATTCAAAATAAGTTTTTAAAATTCCTTAATTTCAAAGGTAAGAACCATCCCATGGAGTACAATAATAACTTAAAGCACTATAACATATTGTCACTAAAATACCGTCGAATCATAAACGATATGATTTACTCAACTCAATAATAGATTGCCCTGAACTCTTAAGTAAATTATATCTGCGAGTGCCTAGTAAGCATACTAGGAACCCCACTTTATTCGCCATTTCTTCTGTAAAGCATACATATGCTCAAAACTCCACCCTTTATAGGTGTACTACACAGTACAATAAGCTCTTCAATGATATTGATATTTTCCACCTAAGTCGAATGCAGTTTCTCAAGTCGGTCTCTAAAAGGTTAGTTCAGGAGTAATTACAGGAAACCTAAACACATGCGCACACATGTTAATTAACACACATACACACCCACACACAAACAAACACAACCATACACATAATACTTGGTAAACTAATTCTAAATACATTCATACACACTTATCATTATCGTTAGGTATAATTATAAAATGTAATTTATGTCCTACTTCATAATTGGCACTTTGGAATTATATTGTGATTATTTTACAGTTTTAAAATGTGTTGTGAAGTTTGCATATCTTAAATAAATAAATATATACCTATTTATAAATTTCCCACTATTAGGTAAAGTTAATCGTAACATTTTTGTTGCGTAACAGGTTTCAAATTTCTAGTCAGTTAATATCGTGTCTCGTTTAGAACGCGTATAAACAGCTGTTCAAGTGAACATAAGTACAGATAGAGATCAAGGTTTACATCTAATTAACGTAAACTCAACTTCAACAGCAACAAAGGAGAGATGCCGTCACTGACTTCAGGCGAAATACTAAACAAATATTTAATTAATAAACGGCGAGCAGGCCGTGATTACACGGTGTACCACTTAACGTTTAATTTACGAAAACATTATTTCATAAATACTTTAATCAAGCATATACATATAGTAATGTCTAAAATAATATATATATTATATGTTTAAAATATTTCGTAATCGTTCGTCGTTGATGTAATATCGCGAGGCATGCTACTAGTAAAAACTAATAAAAATCTGTTTATTCTTTGAATTAAGTAAGCATAGCGTGACCGATTCCGCGATATGCTCAATAGTAACAAGAATCGGAATAACAGACGTTTGTATTGAGATCGGTCAGGGCACATGGCATGTTCGGATGGCATTTGAAAGGCATCGTAAAGACCTCGAACCACAAAACGTATTTTTCGAGATACTTGCTTCGTAATAAACGCGGATTGTTTATATCGACGATAAAACTTTGGAAATTTTTTATGCCATTTTTTGCACTAAATACTCTTGAATAAAGAATTCAACGTCTATTAATTATCAAGTAAAGAATTATTTTTGAGGTTTTACTTCTTTTAGCGCGTGTAGTAAAGAGTAATATTAGTAGGTATGCGTGCATTATGTTATGGACGTGCAACACGATGATATTAGAAATCTAATACCTAGTGTTAAGTGAGCAATTTTTGTATATTTTTAATGTAATTGGACTCTCGGAAACGGTTTCAACGGTTTGGATGGAACTTTGTATAATGTTTTACATTTCACGTTTACCTAGAGAGGTTTTTTTCTTTTCTTTTTTTTTAGAAAGCATCGAGCACAGTTTGTGCCGACAGATATCCTACTAATATAATAAATTTGAAAGTGTGTATGTTTGGATGTTTGTTACTCAATCACGCAAAACCGGCGATTTTTTTTTTGGTTTGTCGTGTTCCGAGATCAGTCTGTGTATATCCAATAATACGCAGACGAAGTCGCGGTTACCAGCTATTTTATAATAATGTGAATTAATTCTACTAACTTTGAAACAAATTAAAATATTGTTTATTTAAACAACTTTATATTATTAACATTGATGGCTAGCTTTATCGTGTTGTTGGCACAAGGGATATAAAATAAAACATAATATTTTGTTACACTAAAGAATTATGTACTTATATAAAATCTTACGTGCGTATATATAAGAATATATAATTTTTATTGATAAAGTAGTTTCAGTAAAACTGTATTTAATTATATGATTCTATGCAAACAGAACAAAGTTAAAATTGCAAAGGGTAGGAAGAAAGTAAATATTATCATAGAAAGAAAGAAATCATTGATTAATAAACAACAAGACAGAGATACACATTACATAACATAACATAAAGATAAACAGGAAACTAGAATCGTAAACAATACTAATTAATATCTACATACACATAAGGGCAGTTGAGAGCATAATCTTAATATAAATAAAATTATTTAAATTGCCGTTGACCGTCTATTACGCAAAAACCTAGAGTATAGGTTTTTGATCTATTTTTTTCTTACTTACTGAGGTACCACTTGGACCTTTTAAAAAAAATACTACGAGTAATCTATACCAATAATAAAATTGTGGTGTCCGTTTGTAATGTAAAAATAACAGCTTTTTACTAAATGCATCATCATCATCATCATCATTTCAGCCGCAGGACGTCCACTGCTGAACATAGGCCTCCCTATAAATGCATATGAAAGTATTATACGTTACTCACAGCAAAACACTTTTTTTTTGTCTGTCTTCCTATCTGTTTCCGGTAATCTTCGAAAAGGTTGGACCGGTTTTGACGGGACTTTCACAGGTAGATAGCTGATGCTGATGAAAAATAATAATCCGCGCAAAAAAACATATGTCTTTATTCTAAGGATCACCAACAATTAGCCTTTTTATCTTTAAAATAACTGGGAGAGAGGGTAGCACGTACCAAAATAAAAGTGTAGCTAGATGTAACTGCAATCTATTTTCCATCTTCAAGAGTTGTCCCCGATTGCGAAACGGCCGTTACATGATTTCGTGGCATATTGTTGATCTAAAAGTGATATACTTACTATTGGCGTAGCGTCGATACAATAGCGTTAGTGATTAATTTAAACATAGGGCAATTGTCCGTCACTAGATGCCGAAATTTTCAGTACTGAAAAAGCTCTGAATGAATTGATAAAATCCATTTTATTCGAGCAAATAAGCGAAAACGAAGCGGCGCGCTGTGAAAACTGAAAAGCGTTCAGCATGCGCGGTCACGTGCCGGTACTCAGACGAGCTCGCTTCTCTCATCGTGTTGTGATAATGGATCACAGATATACCCTGTACATACTATTACTGGAGGGACAAATTTACAAGCGAATATGTTCATTGGATTCAATAGGAAAATCTACATAGTCACAATTTGCGTACCTACATGAAAATTATTTATTAGACAACTAGCTGTGCCCCACGGTTTCGTCCGTATTAAATTTATGAAAGGGAACCCCTGTTATACCTATTTAGGGTTACATTTTTTTTAATCCGTTCTTAGCGGAGTTAGAGTTAACCGTTCAGTGGTTTGAGCTATATGTTGATAGATCAGTCAGTCAGGCTTCCTTTTATATATATATATATTTAGATTTTGATAGTTTCATTTCTTATTCTGTTTAGTAATCAAACGAGTGCCAAATTCCATACGAGTTCCTTTAATTATAGCTGTAGGAATCTACGTTCTTCATGTACACACCAATTTGTTACTTTTCTTCGATATGGGATTTCTAACTTGGGGCTAGACTCAATCGTTAATAAATATTTATTATATTTATTCCGAACTAGGCTGAAGAGTTATTTAAACTATAAATATTCATAAAACACTTATTATTTACATATCTATGCATTTTATAGTGTTAAAACGAAACTGTAAATATTTGATTAATTTATCCGAATTTCCTTTAATACTTCCGCCTAAGAACTGATTAACAAAGAAACGTTTGTTATTATTATTAATTCTTGAGATAAATCTGAAAATTTTAAATCTGAATGTTCTTTTTTTACTGTTAGTTTCAGATTTAACATTTTCAGATTCATCTCAACAATGAATAACAATCGTTTTTTGTTGCAGAAAGACTATAAACAACGGTTAATCTGTTTTTAGACGAAAGTAGCAAAGAAAATTCGGACAAATAAAATAAAATAAATTACATAAAAAAGCAAAATGAAAGAGTTCTAATACTAAAATTCATCTGGTAGTTGGTACTAACTAAAAAGTGAATAACAAAATCGGGCAAGTCCTCCAATAAAAGAGAAGGTTCATTGTAGTATTCGAATCGAAGTCCTTTGAGATTATATAAACTGAAATAACTATTTGCAAGTATCTGTCACAGAGACAGAGATACCGGAGCGTCCCCGGCTTATTGCAGTTTTATGTTCGCTTAGACTCATTAAATTTAATATGGTGTATAATATCATAGTGTAATTGTATTGCAGTCAGTCAACTCCTTGATGTCAGCACTCTATACTGGTTTGAATAATATTTACATAGTATATTATTGACGTTATAAAATACTGAATTGTTATTTTGTAATATCTTTTAACACGAACTATCGAACTGAAAAAAATATGATAAAAGTCTGATACTTTTTAATTTTATTAAGCGATGGTTTCTGGAATTTTGATATATAACGTGAAATGTTGTATGAATATACTAGTGTATACAGTTATTAAAGGATCTAATTTTGGTCCATGTAATACAAGAGTTAAAGTGATTGGCGACTTGATACGTCACGACAAGTTCTTTAAAACAATTGCGGAAAGAATTTTTTAAGGAAATCAAGGAAGAGGCAGACCTAGTCGAAGCTTACAACAGTGAAGAGCTCAAAAGTAAGGCAGAGTATAGGGAACAGTGGCAAATGCTCACGAATCACGTACTAAACAATTTGAAGAGAGAACAGGCGAGAATGTGTCGCTCCTTGTTCGCAACGCCTTATATAACCTTCCACTCGGTCCGAGCAGTAGGGTAGTTGTGAATATCCAATTATGAGTATACCCCACTCGACTATTCCCGACTAGGGTAGCGATGAATATCTAACAATATCATAAAATTGAGAAGACCGTTCGTTCACTCTTAATAAGAAAACACGCCTTCCCTTCTTGTTAACTTATACTTTTACCTAAAAATGAAGTGTTCGTTTACCAGTATAAATAAGTTTACTTTCACTAATTAAAAACTACTTTAATTTGATCTATCTCTTAGGTATTTTGGTCACACTGCCCGAAACCAACAATATTGGTAAGCTCGTAGTATTCGTAACAGTGATTGTAGAAAGGACAAGACCTCTCAACCGAACAGTACTCACGAGTTCGTCCCAACTCACAACCCGTTATGAGAAACACAGAAAACAATACTTATAAAGTGTGCAATATCACTCATAATGTACGTATAAACTTACTGTATTATATATATTACACTGTGTTCACGCAGATTTAACTTCTTAGAAAATTAAGTCAAATCGTTGTTTGAAACTAATCTTATCGATTGTAATATTGGTGAAATCCAATTATAAAAAACCGTGATATTAATCATGATTACTTTTATAATTTTGTTTTATAGTGTTTAAAGGAGACGGATACTCTTTCTTACAGACATGGGCCTGGGCAAAAAAAGAGATGTAAAAATATTAAAACGGTGTAAATTAATAGCTAATGTATTACAAACAGTCACTGAAAAGAAGCTGATTTTTTGCAATCTAAAAACAGACATTTAGGATGTTTCGTAAAAGCGAAGCCATGTAATAATAAACTTCAATTAAACTATTTTTGAAGTAGGATTAATATTAAAAAAAGGGTTATGTTTATTATCTTTTAAAGTTATTTGTTTACTTATTTTGTTGATTGTGAATTTTAATGATATTGTACGATTTTAAAAACAAAAATTTATTCGATTTTATAAACCATATTTCAACTAATGACGTTCTTGGCCCAGAAATACTCGTCTCTTTCCGTCCGTCCCTCTTTGTTTTCATCTTTGTCGATAAAACAATTCTGGTGTAACATCTAAATAATTGTTTAAAATTATATGCTTATTTAAGCCCAGTGAGTATACTCAGACGGTTGAGCGTTGTAAAATACATACACGTCAATCTGCTCGTTATAATTATATTAATGCTTAGCCGTTCGCATCTACTCGGTTCATTTTACTGAACACTCATAATGACTTATTGTGAATATTATTAATTAAAGTTTTTTATTTTTTATATAAACGCAATAGCGGTTAGTTTTTCTTATAACGAAAACTAAACTCTTTATAACGTTATCCTTTATAACAATAAACTCCCTATAACGTTGAAGTGAGCCCAACTTGGTTGGTTTGCGTTAAAAACCACATATTGAAAAACTCTTTATAGCGATACGCCATTCTCTATTACGAAGAAATGTGTTCATATTTTTAGACAGTAAATATTTATTATCGGTATTATTGTTTATTATCAGGTAACAAAAGACTTTGAAGCTCCGAAACATCCGAGGTCGGTCTAGCTTTTGTTATCCTTAATTGCCTTGAACACGTGCAGTATGACGCATTGTTTTCTCGGAAGTGATGGTCTTCGACCAAGCATACTGGGTACCTATCGTATTATCAGTCGTAAAGCTACTTTGAAACTGTTAACATGGCCAGTAAACGGAAAGCGATTAGTGTTGACGAAAAAGTTTGATAGAAGAAGATATGAATAGAATCCATAAAATAATACAAAACAAGTACTGGCATAGCAAAAAACGTCAGACAAAGTTATCAGACTATATGTGTAAACAATAATTTATAAGCATTTATTATCTAAGACATACCTACATATTAAAAATTCTTATTAATTTGCTTGCTTTTTTGGTCACTCTATATAACGATAACTCTCTATAACGACAAAAAATGCTCAGTCCCTTGAGTTTCGTTATAAAGAGTTTACACTGTACTTGCTAAAATTGATGCTTCGTATAATAATTATGCTAATAATGAATAAACAAAAACTTATTTACAAATATTTCCGGGACTAAATAGTTTTTTGTTAATTTTTTTTAGGATATTGTAAACTTTATCCCTGGAATAAATACGTTTAACTAAGTAAATTAATTCTATAATATAAGTAATGAAATGACATAATCCAGGGAAAAATGAATAAATTACTATTTTAGTAGGTACCGAAATAATTTGCAGATAAATTTTATTTCTTCTTTCTTTGATTTTATTTTGCGAAACATCATGTTTAGCAAGTATTTTAATTCCAATCACATATTTAATTCATAGTTCAAAGTGAATTAAAAAATATGGGTGTGCGAATAGCATTGGAATTTACGAATAATTCTTTACTTTTCGAACATTCAATTCCAATTCCAGATAATTGATTCCAATTTCGTCTATGTATAAAAAATGTTAAAGGAAAACTCATTAATTGTTTGAAGTTAGAATCTAATACTTAAAAATGACTAACTGTTTGGAAAACTTACAAATAATTATTACTCCTTTATTCAATAAAAAAAAAAAACAAGATACATATAAATATTGATGTATTAATCCAATTGATCCAACAATACTTCCGGATAGTGCAGATTTAGTTTGTTTGTTGGAGAGGTGTACTAATTGTATACCCACAGTTCGCCGTGTATGTTTTTTTTAGGTCCCATGTAATAGGGGCGAGCCTATTGCTATTAATTGGGCACAAAGCCAAAGTCCGAGCTGCTGCTGAGAATTTCATAGAAAAACTCAATAACACTTTGCTCGACCTGGAAATCGATTCCCTACGACCGCGATCATAGCAGTCGCGCTTACAACCACTAGGCTAATGAGGCAGTTTGGTTTGTAATATATGTACTTAAATGAAAAGATTAATAGCAAGCAATAATCGGACTTATTCTGAATGGTATATTACATGAAAAATGTTTCTCGGGTCGCGACAAATCGAGATATCTAAAGATCTTCTCCAATGATCGCTCGTGACTTATTGCGGAGTTGGTAATGTGACACACGTCCACGTGGTCTATAATTTTATTTAAAAATTTGAATTTTCTATTTTAATAATTATTCAAAATTACAATTTTTTATTAGCGAAGGGCATTTATAAAAACACATCTAACATAATACGAACCACAATAATATAATAGTTGTATTTTGCGTTTTTATGTATCGGTATACGATAAAAGAGATATTTATTTATAGTTTATAAGAGTTCACATTAAATTCTGCGAGTTGGCAGTATGTTTAAAAATTAAAGTTAATTGTTTTAATAATATTGGGTCTATTGATAAAAAGCTTAGAACAATACAAATATGGGAAAAAGAATAACTCAATTATTTAGTTTTTCCATTGGAATCAAAAAGATTTTTTGCCTGCGAGTCACGTGATTGGAAACGCAAATCAGAAAACGTAACGTCATCGTTCAATAAATATAGACAGTTTAGTGTTATTAGGTTATCTTTTATGATATGTAACTCTAAAATTATTACTAAGTATGAAAGGAAAAATTAAAATGTTATAGATGCTAAAAAATTCCATAACTGAAATTCTAGTAAAATAAATGCATATATAATATTTACCTTTAAAATTAGCTTCATTTATTGAACGATAACGTCACAAGTAGTCACGTGACCATAATTTTGCGATTTTTTGGCATATTGTTATTTAGTTTAATAATTTTATAGTAATTAAAAGTGTAATGAATTAATACTAATTCCCAGGTAATAAATTCAACATAGTAAAGTGTTTAAGGTTTTAAACAATTTTTGAAAAGTTTCCTGGTTTATACTTCCAAGCTGAACCAAAAAATATCATACTGCATTTTTCCACAGAAGGCAGGCATGTATAGAAGAAATGTATGTCGATAACTATCAAAAGTATTTAAGAGTAGTTCGTCGTTCTTTAAATCTGTATGTCTCACGAACTTTGGTCTGAAACCGTTTTCACTTCCCTGCCGTTTGTTTATGGCACAGGCTCTCACACCTGGACCCTCGGAGGGAATCTGTTGAAATTAATCGCCCGTCAGGCGTTCCCTTGTTCGTGATTAATTGCTTTCGTGCGAATATTACCTTAAAAGCCTATTAACTTAGAAGTTATTGTGACAATTCATCTTTAAAAATAAATTGAGATGGGGATCGTTTTATCACGGCCACGTCATAGATGTCCGGATAAAAATAAATGAAGTATTATTATCTTGAGAGAAGCTTTTACTCTGTAATTTATATTGGAAAATATATTTCCGTTTTTATTGTCATACCCGTGGGTAGTGAAAATGCCGTTAGATTTAACTTTAATAATTTATTCGTACTCAGTGAAACAAAGTTCTTACAAACCCACTATATACTGTACTTACAGTATCTCCCTTTATAGTCCCCTTGCATATTTCTTCCATTTATCGCATGTTGTTTGCACTTGGTTGTCCAAAACAGAACTGTCCTGGTTCGGAATACGGCTAGCTTATATACAAAATTAAAAGGATGGTCGAAATCTTTAGAAAGGTCTTGAACTTTACGAATTCCTTTAAAAGGGGAAGTGTTTCTATTTTTATACCATTGTTTGTTTATTACGAAATCGGACCGATAAGGTTTGAATGTGTTAGTAAACTGCAATGTTCTTTCGTACTTACGACTACATTTTCGATGTTTGGAGTGGATTCTAGACGTTTCCAGATATTTGACAATTGTTAATTTACTCTATTTTTACTGATATCGTATAACATTATCTTTAATTGCGGTATTTTTAGGATTCCGTACTTCAAAAGTAAAAAGGAACCCTTATAGGATCACTTCGTTGTCCGTCTGTATGCCTATCAAGACCCTTTTTGTCAGTAGTGCGTGGAGTATCAAGTTGAAATTAATTTTAAATACCCAGGTCTGCAATCCCTTAGAGCTGTAAAAAAATCATACTTCAAATTCAACACAAACCACTCGCAACGGGAATAAAAACCTATAGGGTACTTCTAGTTGACCTAGAATCGTGAAATTTTTGGCAAGAAGCAATTTCTTAAAGCAAAATTAAAGGAAAAAATCCGAAAACCATAAATTTGTATTTACACCATAAATGAAAAAAAAATGCGATGACAAAATTATTTGCAGTTGGTAAATTGATAACACAACAGTTTTCCAACGGCAAAGTTAAAGTTAAAGTTTGTCCCTCAATATAGTTTATTTTTTGATTAAAATTTTTCGGTGCTTTCTTCAGTAATATTACCTAATTATTTTGATGAATAATGACTGTACAATGACGGAATCCTCAGTGCGTGAGTCCGACTCGCACTTGGCCTGTTTTTTTTTTATAGTAGCACGGTAAAAGGACTAGGTACTGTAATCGATGATAATAATACTATCAAAAAATAGAACGACAACCACCTTTGGATCAATAATCTATCCCCGGTCACCGCTATTATGCCGGCCTGCAAGCCTCTTGGCGATTGGATACACACAGACTGATCCCAAGAGAGAGTCATTATAACAGGCTTTTTACCATGGCAAGGCGCGGGCAGTCGAGAACCGGTTCGTTACAGAAACTCTACCCCACAGTTTGTTTACCGAATATACATCGAATGATCCCGGAACACGACCTACCTAAGCGTTTCACTGTGGCGGATGTTAGATACACATACACATGATGATCACGATCCAGTCCGACACAATAGACTAGATGACTCTTCTAAGGTAGTTCTTATTAATTATTGTCTGATTAGTAGGGTATACAAAAACGCAAAACTTTAAATGTTTACTTTTCGTAATCAGGCGAACACTTTGTCAGCCATACTGGTCTGTATATTATCTCTACTGTGACGTCATTGCATTTTTTTTTATTTTGGCTTCTTGCCTATGTAGGCAATTTTGCCAATGTCAAACGTGACAAATACACGTTATAGAATTTAGTTGCCAAATTTTCGGTGTACACTAGAATATTCCTTAAAAAGGATACATTGACACAACATAAAACAGGCACAAATGTATACATCATTACATATGTTATACATATAAATATAATCTATCACATTACAATTTTATAATAATACGATAAATAAAGACACTAAATATTTCAATAAAAGTAGAATACACATACGTAATTTATGTATTGACATTATTAAGACGAGGAATATTACAAGGAAGAAGATCATATAAACAAATGACAAAATAATTTTTGACAAAAAGGAAAATCAATTTCAATGATTTGAAGAGTTCCCTGGTATATATTTGAAGTCCAACGCGGCTAAAGAAGTTTTCTCTTAAAAAAACATTCAAATTCAGAACCTCCTCCTTTATTGGCAAAATGTGTGTCTGAGATGTGTTATATGTAGCAAATTTAGCCAGCGTAGTCAATTTTACCAAGTTTTGGCCATTTTCATGGCGATACTTAGCGACTTCTGTTATAGCTTTGCTCTTGCGAAATACGTCATTTGTGGGATGGTATTCCCCCGTTTCATGTAGGCACTATGTGAATAATTCTAAAACGTTCAAGTTTCACCATGACACGAGGTTTTCCTTCACTGTCGATCGATAGATAGCATTACTAATTAAATTCGAATTAGTGTCGCAGGCGAGAGGACATTGGATCGATATTCCATTGACCTTAAAAGTTATAACAATTGGTATCGATATTAAATATTATTATTATGGCGGTGCCCGCTATGAGTTATTAGAGGAATCGTAGATTTTTATTACAACCATTTCTATTATTCTGTATACAAGTTATTTTTTTACTGAGAATGCTAATTTGCTGAGTGGTAGGACACGAGAAAAGACTACTTATTAACCCATATTAAATGTGACGCAATAAATAAATATTTTCCATAGTATTTGACTTAAGAAATCAATATTTATCGATTTCAGTTATTAAAAGTGTAAGATGGCTGCATATTTACAATTAAAAAATTGTTTTATTTTAATTTTATATTGAACTGTATAAACGCTGTCGGCCGCCATGTTGTGACATCATACGATTCTAAGCAAATTTCATGTCAGATCTTATATGAGTGAAATTCGCTATTGACATTAATTATGACATAAGAAGTATTGAGATGAAATTCTCAGCCATTGAAGGCCAAGCATTACAAAAGTATCCAACATACAATTCCTGCTTAGCCCTGGTTTTTTAAATTTAAAGATGCCCATAAGTGCGTTACTTCTACTATTACTTATTAAGTTATTAGACTTCGTTTAGGCCATGTATGCTCTCGCGTTTTCCTCGCGAAAATACATGTCTGTGACCACTCTCTGTGTGAGTGTGGTCTTGACGAGGAATCCGTGGATCACATTTTTTTATTGTCTCAAACTATCTTGAACCCCTCTCCAGGCAGCCGCTAAATTGCAAAAACTGCGCCCTTGGCAGGACCCTCAGTGACAGTATGCGATATTTTGCGCGCATTCAGTAATTCAATGATTTATCACTTATTTTGTATGTTACATATATATGTATATTGTATATATAAAACTTATATGGATATTTTCTTTATGAATTGCGCTAACTGATTTTAAAATAATATATACGATTCGACCTTTCCATACTTTGTCGATCGAAGCTAAGAATAGGATGAGCAAATATTTTCCAGGTTTGCGCAAAAAAACTCCAATAATAATAAAACGAAACATTTATTGTTACATCTGTTTATTTTATGAGCATTAACAATAATTTATCGATAATATACAATTAAATAAAGGCAAATCTCTGTACAAATGTTTTACTCAATACACTTCACAAAACCATGAGGCTAACTCGTGATGTTAGCGACGGTCGTAAAATTAACAAATGTTTGGGATTTAATTCCCAAAGTAATGCGAGTCAGATACCTTTTGTTAAATGTTTATTTTAAAGTTGGGCTCATAATAATGTCTCACACCATTATTTAGCTTTGAGAATTGTATAGTTTTATTTTTATAAACAAAAGAAGACAACCCTTCGAAATCAGTGCCAAAATAGGTATGAGCAAACTTTAATATTTGGAGCAAATTCTATTCATTATTTTACGAATAAAATTTTAGATTTAGATTAAATTTAACAGCAGAATAGCAAAAATAATATATAAGCAGTCTAACACTATAATTTCATAAATTCAATCCAAAGGTAAACGTTTGGCGCAAAAAACAATTGTGTACCTACTAAAGCGGCTAACATAGTATGGATAACACCTTTAAAAGATTTTTTTTAATATTTAGACTTGTATAATTTGATATTAATATTAAGTTTTATATTGTAATTTAAACCAACGTAGTTGCTGACTGTTACCAGTAAGTACATAAATAAATGAAATCTTTTAATAATTGTGTTTTAATTTATAATAAATGAAGAATTGTTTTGAATATATTTCGTAGTACTAATAAATTCTATGTTAATTGTTATAATGTTTGTATAAAACCTCAAAGTACCTACTAAAAAAGGCAAAACAACGTTTTATATACCATATAGTTTTATAACGTTTTATAAATTGTGATACCTATTAAACGATTATATTCATATCTACCTCGGTCATTCCTACTGCCTCGAGTTCCCCGCCTTACAGGGGCTTCTTGCGAGACGACGGCAGCGACACCACCACCATTACCAGCGACACCATCACCACCAGCGACACTACCTCTGGCGCCACGAGTACGGACTCTTCCACGGCCAGCTCTAGGCCCTCGTACGCGTGGTCGTCTTACGCTTAAAAAGTAATAAAAGCTTGCATAAAACAATGCAAGTTTATAGTGGTAGCATTCGATGAATTAAAAAATCGTCAAAAAATAACATCAATTAAATTGTCAATTCTTTATCCATACTTTGAAACTTTGTAATACAGAGGTGGGCCAGAAAGATTTACGAATTTTAAAAAATAATTAAAAAAAAACAACTAAATACAATACACATACACATCTTTATTTCAATTAAAATAGACATCTGGGAAATTTATTTCTTAAAAATTACATCATCAGGTGTGCACCATCTCGCTGCAAACATTCCTCGAATCTGAACCTAAAATTGATAAAAACTCGCTGACACATTGCGCGAGGAATAGCTGCCATTTCTTCTCAGATATTTATCTTCAACTAGTTTCGTGGCTGGGTTATTGGAGTACACTCTACTTTTCAGGTATCCCCACATGGAAAAGTCCGGTGGCGTTAGATCCGGACTTCTAGGCGGCCATGCAATGTCACCTCGGCGCGATATCAGTTTCCCAGCAAACATCTCGTTTACGGCCGCCAACGAAGCATTAGAAGTATGGCATGTTGCACCATCTTGTTTAAACCACGTCGCATGATTATAGGCTTCAAATTGTTGCAGTTGCGGGAAGAAAAAATCCCTTAACATGACTATGTATCGGTCGGAATTTACAGTGACAGATAGCCTTTGTTGATTTTCAAAGAAATAGGATCCTATAATTCCGTCTGCTGATATGGCCGCCCAAACGGTTACTTTCGGCGAATGCAGAGGCTTTTGATGTTTTGCACGTGAGTTCTCTGCAGCCCAGTAACGGCAATTCTGTTTATTGTCCTGCCCATTAAAGTGAAAATGGGCTTCGTCGGAGAACAGAATATTGTTGAAACTCTGAAAGCGTTCCAACATTGTTTCAACAAAAGCTCGTCGTAAAATTGGGTCATTTGGCAGTAATTCCTGCACAAGTTGAATTTTATAAGGGTGCAAATTTAAATCTTTTAAAAAAATGCGAAGCAAAGGCGCGAGTCGATAGACCAGGATTACGTTGAACTTAAGCTCTAACTTGTTCAATTGTTTCTTTCGTTCTTGTTGCCCTTGGGCGTCCCGCAGGCTTCTGTTTAAGAGTCGAACCAGTAGCATCGAACTTTCTGACCCACGATCGAATCACACTTTCCTTCGGACACTGATTTACGTCATGTAATCCAAACTCACGCCGAAATAAACGTCGAACAATAGCGCACGAATTGCCATTTTTATAATAATGTTTAACGCGGAATGCACGCTGCGCTCCGATGAAGCGATCCATCGCGACTAAATTTCCGAGAACTGAGCTTTTCATCCGCACCACCCGGACAGCCCCCGCTTCTAAGGTTCAAACGCAAGAGTGTTTTTAAAATCGTACGCATTTCTGGCCCACCTGTATAAAGCGTTCGACGACCGTTCAATGGGCGGAGCTTCGTCCTCGGCAGCGATAACGATCATGCTCAAAAGTTGTAAATTCAACTTCTTTGTGAACTATTAACAGATTGTAACGAATATATGTTTTAATACATTATTAATTAGTTAAATTATACGTATTACATATATTCTTACTGTAAATATAGCTACTTTATTTTAAAAAGAGAAAAAATTTCGACATGACGTGTCGGTGTAAAGTCAAGTTGTTGTACGAAATTGACGAATTTTGAATTAAAACCTTTGTAGATGAACTATTGCAAAGGGAGGATCCTCCGACCAGACGGGTGTTATGTCTGGCGGGCAGCTGCCCAACGGTTGTCGTCGGGTTCTTGTATATATACTCAATTGAAGAGTTAATTTCTATAGTGCGATGTAGGATGCGTCGTATGTGGCTCGATAGATGTCGCTATGTGTCGCTATGTAGATGTCGCTACACCTTCACAAATACACAGTCTATTAATTCAAAATTATTTAATACTTACTATTCCTGGTTTTCCAAACACACACTTCACGAATACTCAAAACACACAAACAATCTACTAAAAACAACGAACCGACTAAATCGCTAAGGCATTGAAAGCAGAGTGAAACTTATAAACAAAAATTTTGTTACAAAATGTCTGCCGTATGGCAGTTGGTTTGCAGCCCTTGTTTTGTCCTTATCTTTCTTTTTAAATACTATATAAGTTAGAACATTTCAAAAACAGGCTAAATAGAGATATTGCCCTTTAAATAACATAAGACGCGCGTGTCCTTGGCAAGATGAGACCCCAGTCATTTCGTTTCTCGCGTGTCGAAATGAGGACACAGGCCTGGGGAAGACTTATATATTTTAAATACGTTGTGTGTGTAAAAAATAAATGTTTTCCTTTATTTTTAATACAAAACAATTTTTAACAAAAAATAAAACCAACTTTAATAATTTTGAAAAGTTCCCTTGTGTACCTTCGATGTTGAAAGTCCAATGCACATGAAATCAAAATGGGACCACTCTTGAGATATCTAACAAAAAAGAATCACCCAATCGGTTCATAAAAAAAACAACTTATGACTAAACATCTATGAAAAGATACATTCGAATTGAGTAACCTCCCGTCTTTTGTTGAAGTCGGTTAAACAAAGGACGCGAGGTTTGCATTATGAACCAAAAAACGGTGCAATACAAGTGCACCTGAGTGCAAGCTAAATGCTATACAAGCAAGTGTGATGAAAATATATTATATAAACTAGCGGTCGCCCAATGATCGATATTCCATGGACTTTTTAATCATAGACTATTTTCTGTTTGACACTTGCAGTATGAACCTAAACAATGAGTATTATAACACTTGCAGTCACTTTTCACTGAGTGACAATGTCAATATTTGCTGGGTCTTAGTTCAATGGCACTAGTCGGGTTAGGATTCGCAGTGTTATTTTATTTTATTTAATATATTAGTAACAGATATTATAGATAAATTATAGCTTTCTGCATTCCTTCTCCACATAAACTTTAACCATGTCAAATCTCACAGTCTTCCGTGCACGTAATACGCTTAAAAAGGGGTACAAAGTTTTTGTTTCACGTATTAATATAATGTTGATGATGCTGATAACACTTTAATCTCACAGATAACGAATCATTCTTAAATAAAATATATTTCCATGAAATATAAAGGCCAAAAATCTATAAAGAAAACGTTGCTTTAATAATCTGAGAATCTTTGATTAAACTACATATTTGATATTTTGTCTGTTAATTATAAATAAATACATATACTAATCCAATAAAAGAAATCACGCTACACCAATACATATTACAGGATTAAAGTCTAAGTGTTGTTGAATGTTTGCCGGAGAGCGTCCATTAGCCGATACGCAGCTGAATCTGATAAAAACTAACTTAATTGGATTCGGAATGCAATTACGTCGAAAATACGGCTAAATCTTTAACACAACTTAGCCGTAGCGCTTAGTTTTAATGAAACGAGTGTTAAGCTTATCGTAGTTTGCATTTTTTGTCTATTTGTCAGTCTGGTTGTACATCCGGATTTAAATTAAAAACGGCTTAACGGATTCTTATGAAATTTTGATGAAGAAATTGTAATATTACCTTTAGAATCCATAAAAATTTTACATAATTGTTGGGCTATAACAATTGTCAATATTCATTGTAGAAATTGTAAAAAAAAAGAAGTTCAAAAAATTTAATTTTCATCAATTGTCAACCGATTCTGTTCGAATTTTGTAGACGGGAAGCATACATAAATTACACCACAATTGAGAGGCTATAAGAATCGTTAGTAATACATTAGAAATCGTAGAATACAATAATGTTCAACCGATTTTGATAAAAATTGTACAAGGTAAATACATGCCATTACTCAATTGATACGGCATATGAATTGTCAACAATATGAGTAAAGATAGAGTGAGCAGTGAAAAATACTTTACGCGAATATCTGTTCGAATAGGGAACAGGGTATTCCGTTTTGTTTAATACTAAGTGGGAAAAATAACTGCATAGTACCTGATTGTACTTATCGAATAACAGCGATGACCGTTGTCTCCACAACTACATTACCTATTATCTAATCCATTTGCTAACTGCTTTGGCAAATGAATTCAAACATAAAATAGTCATTATTAATGCAATTAACATCCCCTTGTGTATTAACCAAAAGAAAAATTAAAAGTTAAAATGAATCTCGACTCCTGTACAAGTGATTCTATAAAAGAATACAAAAAAATTTACCTCACGTAGTTCTGTGCAATTGAAGTGTAGTAAATTCAACGACGTCTTAATAGGATTTGGTGGCCAAAGCCGTTCGTAGTTAAGCTGATTTGCCGCAGAGTGTTTATTACCCGGTTTCAGATCTGGCTGTAATTTGATAAAAACTAACTTAATTGTATTTGGGACGCAATTACGTCGGATAACGTGGCCGACTGGATTGACATGGGTTAGTGAATATTGGTTCATTATAACGCCCGCTAAGTGAATGAAGGTAACTTATTTTCTTAGGCAGAGATTTGGTTTTAAGTATCTTTTCGCATTAGGTTTTACAGACTGAATGTTATAGTGATTAAAAGTTGAATTGTAAGATGTCTAAAATATTGTTTTAACAATAAAAACTGCTCATCTTATGGAATACAAGATAGAACTACAAATATTTTAATTTAAAGAGAACTCTGTCTAGGAATAAAGTAGTATTTTATGATGTGATCACAGGTTTTTGTGCTAGTGATACAAATGCTTCAAATCTTCATTGAAAAAAGCACCTGAGAAGTAATAAAAAATAAAGGCATGAAAGGAAAATTGCTTTTATAAATAACTAAACAGTGAGCATCGTACAAAGGGTCTTATTAAATTGGCGATGGAAAATAAAAATATGGCTCCGCTGGGCGTCTCATTACTTATTCCGTTTGGACGATTTGTTCTCGACTATTGTTTTAGGGTTCCCGAGTAAAATATTAGCTACATTTACTAAGTAGTAGCTGTTATAACAGTAAATCACGCTGAATTATTCGGGTTTGGAGATGGAGGACAAATTTAATGGTATTGAGGATAAATTGCTACCAGTTATTAGTCGAAAAATATAAAGGATTATCTAGGGCGCCGATTTTTTATACTGTAATTATTGTACATTTGAATAGGTTTTCATTTCCATACCAATAACAGTTCAGGAAATGTCTGTAGAAACTTAATGAGTAACAGTTATAAATGAGATTTGCAAGTGGTTGCAGCGTTGTAAACTCTGCCAAAAATAGACAAAGCTCTGACAAAGTATAATCAATTTTCAATTTTGGTTGAAATTCACCTTATCTCTGACCCGTTAGTGAGTCACTGAGTTGAATATTAGAATTCAAGTCACTCTTGTAATATAAGGACGAACGCTACAAAAAAGACCAGATTACTGCGAACACGCGCACTTCACGCACTACGCAACTCTTTATTTGTACTTTATCGCAGTATTTGTGCTTATACACGCCTTACACAAGCTCTTGGTCACTCTTGGGTATCCGGGAATCTTGACTACCAGGAGGAATTATTCGGTAAGGACATATGGCGGACGATCAGCCTGCTGTTGGTATTTTCTACCAACTCTCAAAGCTTATTTGTAAGGCTATCCGCGTAACTGACCATCGTCCACCATTGGTATATTGATTGGTTTTTATGTTTCGGCTAAATGGACAGGAGTCCGTTCATTCCGAGATTGTTGCTCTCCGTGAATTTGTCTTAGCGACGTCGCTAGTCGCACCTCTTTTTGGTCGATGTTGACATTTAATACCGCAACCATAACCTTGTATTGCTGTTCTTCACATGCAACGATAAACATTTAACATTAACCCGTAACTATAATTTGTTATCTTTGCAATAAAAATCTTGGTAAGTATGGTTTTGTTAACACTAGTAGATTGTGTTTTATACGTATCAAGATAGGAAGGCCAAAATAATCTAAGCATTACAAAAAAGTAGGTGCGTATACTTATGTACATGCGTTAGAAATTCTTTACTTCTTTGATTTGAACAACGTCATTATTGCTTTATACTAAATTACTTTAATAAAGTAATAAAAGCAAAAAATTATTAAAAAAGAAACAAAAAAACCCGACTGCAACAAAAACACTTGACATCTTATTTTTTATTTTTGCTTTTTATTTGATTTCCAGACCCCGTACTTAAATATTATATAGCCTATGTCACTAACACATTTAAGACTAATCTAACCACACCTAGTACGCTAAAATCCATCAAGCCGTTTAGGCTACAAAGCGTGCCAAAGAAATACACATACGTACAATACATACGCTCGAAAAACGTAACCCTCCTTTTTCGCAGTCGAGTAAAAATAATACATTGATTTAAACATTTTTATTTGTAAATCACACTGGCACAACATTATTAAATTAACATCGACTGTGACTATATTAACCACAATAAAACAAGTGGTTTAGCATTGCTTGCTTCATTGTATAGACTTTTAACACGCCTAAAAAATGTAAGAAAGTAAAAGCAGTAGGTTTAAAGAAAGGTAATTGAGTCGAAAAAAGCTTGCTTTGCTTAGAATTGAGAATAGTTGCGCTCCATTCTTTCTACCTAGTTCTGCATTAGTAAATAGGTCAATATTTAATAACATTATATTATATTTGTCGATATAGCTTCAATATAATTATGTCTATAAAAATGTAGTAAAAACTTTGTTGAATATTGTTAATATTTCAAACAAACCCAAAAGGTCTCACAAAAGCGATTACGCAGGTCCATCCATCAAGAGTCTCGGTTTATTTTGCCCGAAGCTGACCGCGACACAAATAGGTCCCAAACCGACGCAAAACAAACCCGAAACTATCCCTGACACCCCAGTTAAAGCGCCTGTTCACTTCACGATACTCGTATATCATCGTGTTACGCTACAACAACGCAAAATATTAAATATATACCTACGGAACCGAACGATTTTTGTTATGTTTTACACACATTTCTATTGGACTTTTTCCAGTTGTTTCGTCGTGTAACGAAGTATATTTATGTAGTGTTTTGAAACCATTTATTCTATTATAAACTCAATGGATAACGTAAATTGTTGTTTTTAGATTAAAGTAATATGTTTTGATATTGTTAATGAAAATATTGATTGAACATTCTATGTAAAAGGGATTACTTAAGGGAAATCATCGTAAATAATTGATTGAAAAAAATTCTATACTACTTGCGGCTAGAACTGATTGTTGTGGACTGACAGTTCTGTTGTTACGTCTTTCTGCAAAAGCAATTAGTATCAAAATTTAAAATTAACTAGTAAGGAACACAATATATGGAGTGTTTTTTGAACCGAAGCTTCTTAGCGGACGCTTGCTATGTGGATCGAACTCGGAAAAATTTGAAACGTCACGAACGGAAGTGCAAGTGCCACAAAGAGCGGAGTATTCAGAACTGCGTGATATGTATATTATAGCCTGATTCAGATGAGGTTGGAGGGCGCTAACCGAAGAGGCTTGTGTGCGTAAGTACTTATCACCTTCGAAATTTTATCGCGCGAGTTACGAGTTTGTGCATCGCATACAACGGAGCGCATATTTTCAATCGAATAAAAGTCTTCAGAAAAAAAGACTCACATTCAGATTTTTTTTTGTATTTCTAAAAATGACCCAGCAATGAATTGCTTTTATACTCGTTATTAAAATACATTTATTATGTAAATAATAGTGGTTTTATATACAAAGTGTAAGAAGTTTTAATTCTGTTGGTTGTACCGCGATATTACACGGACGTTTTTTTTTAACGTTTAACACGCTCTTCAACGTGTCAGCTTATTTATATTTGTACAGTATAGGTAGGTACGTTAATGGCAAAACGATGTAGCAAAGATATTACACATTAAAATAATTCAAAAACAAAAAATTTTGACAGCCGAGTTTCGTTTGACCTTATTTGCCAGTATTTTGTGAAACATTTTTGTTCATGTATACTAATACTATAAAATTCAAGGGATTGTTTGTTTCTTTCAACCCTTGGAACTACCAGTCATATTGGAAAAGTCTCGACTCTAAGGAGCGGAGAAGAAACCATGCACGCCAAGCAATCTGGCAAGTAAGCAAGTACGTAAAACCGTAAAACCGTGAAGCTCAGTTAAAAATAATACAAAAGTTATACCTATGAATAAGTGTATTATAATTTTCTTCAGATATTCCATAATCTAAAGGTTACTAATACTAATATATACTATACTTCTATACTAATATTATAAATGCAAAAGTAAATGTCTGTTTGTTACGTTTACACGCTTAAACCACTAATCCAATTTAGATGTATTTTGGTATAGCGATATAGTGGACCTTGGAGTAGGACATAGGGTACGACGTATTGTCGCGAAAATAAAACTTGAAGGGTTGAAATAGGGGATGAAAGTTTTTATGAAAACCCATGGATATGAAAATTCATATTTATGAGTTTGGTAATAAAACAGTGTTCCGCGTTTTTGAAAAATCACCCCTCAAGGCGGTACAACGGGGGATGATTTCAATTATTTTTAATCTTTTGTATATCCATATGCTATACTAAACCGTTGGCAGATTTCCGATATTTATGAGAGAGATAGCTTGCATCTTTTATATAGGTACTTAGGTGTTATGTATTTATGTGACATGTTTAGCAAAGGGATATCATAAAATATTCCCTGCTTAATGGTTTTATTATACGCCGGCGAAGTTACGGGTACCAGCTAGAGATATATATATTTATACTTGCTGTGCCCGTGGCTTCGCTCACGTGGACTATAGGATGCCCGCGCGAATCTTGCTCCCCCGCTCCCGGCTATTTTAAAGACAAAAATGCTTATTGTGGGTGTTCCTTAGAAGATAGATATATACTTTCCCAGCCTTTTTTCTAGGTCTTTTTAATGCCTATGATTATGTAGTACATTAATTTGCTATATCTTTTGTGGTTTACTTAGCATAAGCCATTAAATCGCCCGAATTGATTCACTATGACCAGTTTTTTTATATGTGCGGAACTACAATTTTTTTTCTAAAATAAAAGTAGCCTAAGTTACTCCCTATATCATCAGCTACCTATCAGTGAAAGTCCCGTCAAAGTGGGTCCAACCGTTTCGGAGATTACCCGGAATAATCAGACGGACAGACAGACAAAAATTTCAAAAATGGGCTTTTTGTTATATATATACTTTCATATGCATTTAGTAAAAAACTGTTATTTTGACATTACAAACATACGCTTCAATTTTATGAATTGTATAAGATGACATGTTGCTTGCAGTACTACTTAGTTCAGATAATCACCTCTACTGATTTATTTTCACTGTTTGTTTAACAGATTTTTATATATTTTTAAATATTTTATTTTATCATTGAAAATACAAAAGCTTTAAAAATGCTGAAAGCTTTGTGAAGCTATTGTTTCGGTTCCATTAAAAGCTCATTGTGGAAATGAACACAGAGGTAAAATGTAATAAATTTAATTGCTCATAATGTTCAGATAGGTACTAAATGAGATCATTATTCGGGGGTCAATCACTAAAAATTGAATTAAAATTATTACATTTGTTTAACATAGAAAACCCATTTCCTTTCTTTATTGGCTACTTGAAAAATGTACATTGTAAGTAAACAAATAAAAAGTGTACTTATTTCTTTACCTTAACAAAACAAAAATAACTCCAAATATTTTATCTCGCTTGCGAATAACGTGAAGTTAGCCATCAATGATAACAATGTAAATTCACTATACTGCCTTTTTAACCGACTTCAAAAAGGAGGAAGTTCCCAATTCGAAAGGATCTTTTTTAATAGATGTTCAGCCTTTGTTTATGAACCGATTTGAATGGTTCTGTTTTCGTTGAAAAGCGGATACCTCAAGGGTGGTCCCATTTGAGTTTCATTGGCATTGAACCTTGAACTTGGAGGATATATCAGAAAACACCTCTAAATCATTGAAGTTGGTTTTCTTTCCTTTTTTTTGTCAGAATTTGTATTGTTATTGTGTATCAATTATTTAACGGTCTATAAATAAATATTATTGTCTACTAATTTCATCATGTCTCACTTTCGTTACATGATGCGCGCGCAGCTTTCAATTTAACCCTTTACTAAGTTGCCAAAAGAACTATAACTTGGAAAATAAATTTTTAGCCATTAGGGTATATTTGAGCCAAATATTTAAAAATGCTAAATGAATTATGCGGGGTAGTTCAGCATATTAAATTTTCGGATTTAATAAAGAAGAGATGTGGACTGTATTATTTGTTAATGTTATCTTTATCGACACAATGCAAATAAAATGGAAGTGCGCAACCACAAGGATAGAAAGTGGCGGAATCAGTTGAGCTTCAGGGAAGAAACATGCACACATACTTGGCTGCTATATCACACAGACGGCAGATCAGTACAGCTATTCTTCCAGCACGTTCACAGCACACACAAATGTGCAAGAAGCACGTCAACACTTGATAACACGGAAGTGCGGCTACCGGTAATTAGCGTGTCGTATAGACGACGACTGTTAGGTTACTGTTTTAGCGGGCTGCATTCAAATGACTGTTAGCGGTGGAGGTTTAGCAGTATATGCATGAAAGTAAGGAAGCGGATCATGGAATAGTTCATATCTTTCGAAACAGATAACAGACAATGTCCTATATATATTTTGTTATTAAACTAAGTAATATTATATAAGGGTATAAAATAAAATTTTCAGAATAAATTACCGTTTCTTCCTGGGTATCTGACCCCCTACTACATAGCTTGGTTCGCGTCTGGCGACACGCGTATGTTCAGCTAAATTAGCTTAGGAAATTGTGACCGGAAGCTCGGTGTGTGCGCTGCGCTTTGTAATGTCATGTGCGCTTAATGAAATTCCATGACAATGAGTGACTCGTGTTTGTCCTCTGACTTGTATTATATTAATGATAATCTATATTGTTGAACGTTACAAATGTTAGATGAGAATGTGTAGTTTGTCTTAGCTGCATAGATTGGTTGAATTATTACAAGAAATAGGGAAATGTCAGTACTAGTGTGTTTGTGTGTGTGTGTGTTTTGTTGCGTTACATTGTAAGAGGAGGATAATTATTTGTAAACCTATTTGATTGACTTTCTCCTGGAACTGATTAACAACAGCTTTTGCATCTTTCTGAAACAAATAAAAAGATAGACATTAGTTTTGGTGAAAAGATGTCTATTTAATATTCTTTATTTTGATGGTCAAATAAAACACCGTGCGGAACCGTGAATACTTAAGAAATATCCTAATAATACCGTCATTGTAATGTGTAAAGAGGAATTTGTATTGTTGTAACCTCTGGAACATTATTTGACTAATATTTAGCACCAGTATTAATATAGTAATTAACGCGAAAGAAGTCGCGAGCGGTTACTAGTGAAAATTAATTGTATAAAAATGTTATGAACGAACGAAAATTACTTGAAAAATATCATTGCCGATTATACCATAATTTAACTAATAAATCTTAAGAGACAAATCTACTTAAACCCCGGAAAAGATACGGTTAAACAGTCTGTTGTACGCAGACGTTGCCGTTGTGTCGCAGGTGGTGTCCGTGAATTGGCCGCATAAATTCTAAACCTCATAATACCTTCCCTCTCTTACTTGTTACGCATACGTTTTAGGGGCCAGTGCGACACGACCATGGGACGCATTATGAATAATATTTTTTTATACCCGCAAAGAGTTTATTACGCATCTTTTTTTTTATTGACAGATTACTATATACATATTGCATGTTGTTTCCCTCCTCTGAGAGAGAAGAGGCATATATAATATGTCCTATAGTTAGTTAGATCGAATTACAGATAGGGGATTAGACAGATCGCAATGTTGCATATCTGGCAACAGCCCAAGCCGAGGTTCGACCACTCTGGTACCCTTGAGATTGTTGCCAAGCTTTTGCGGCTGAGTGCCTTAAGCCCTCGCCCCCAAGGCACGGTGAAGCTGTAAAAGCCGTCTGAGGCTTTTAGGGTCCTTATGGTTAACAGTATAGTGAGATCGAAAAAAAATGCTTTTTTTAAACGCAGTAGAATTACTAGAAACAACTGCGACTACAGACAGGCGGCAATCCATCGCTGGTTATACATTGGTTAATCCTGAAATGCAACAAACTAAAAGAGAATCGCTATGACGAGTTCATTACCATATGCATGATAGTAGTGACCGGTTCGGGTACAGATCCCTAAAAAAATAATAATTGATATATGCATGTGTTGTCAACGAGACTGATATAAGATCCTGCGGACAAAACGTTAAGCGCAGTTTTATGGGACAACTTTTATTCAATAATAATATTGAACTTGACACGCCTAAGCGTGCTACTTTGCAGTGTTTTATACCTCGTGTATGGTGGTCTCAATCCAGTCGGACAAGACTGTCGTGTCCTACCATCTAGCAAATAGCTATTTCTATCAGTGGCTTCATTATGTAGCTTATTATTATTATTGTATTCGAGAGGCGGCAGGACACACAAATTTCTTTGGAGATTTATCTTTACTTGGAACTGGCCGACTGGTGGCATAACTGCAACCAACAGAAGGTCGCAGCCCAAAAAATCTTGTGTTGTGTTCCTGCGGTGATTAGGGTTTCCAGAGTTCCTTGAGGAAGGGAAGGTTCTGGGCTAGTTGTGTTTATGATATTACAAGCGTCCATAGGTTACGGTATCCGCTTACCATCAGGCGGGCCGTATGCTTGTTTACCACCTTAGTATATCTATAAAACAAATGTAAACTAGTATAATATAAATAATATTTTTATTTCGTACAGAACCACGGAAGACTTTCGAGACGTGTACGCAACAACTTTTTTCCATTATATCCATCCCCCCCAACGAAACCATTTCAGAAAAGTACTCCGTCTGACATTGTGTATTTTCTTTAAATTAAGGTAATATCCCGTCTCATGATCCAATTTGAATTACGGCTCGGGGTGAATCGGCTTTTTTACAGTTAAAAAAAAGCTTTTTTTATATAATTAATAAGATTTAATTTATGTCATAAATTTTGGAGTACCTAGAGCAATTTGGTTGCCAGTTTGGATGAAGTTTAAGTTACGTTACTAGGAACTTGGTGATCCTAATGGCCGCTGTACACATTGGGCCAAGGTGCTAGGCAAGCATGTTAGGACAATGTGTAGAGGTCTTTACTTTGCGTATGTTGATAGTTGGCAACCAACACTAGCCGGCCAATCAAATGGTGTCTGTCGGCTTTTCGTTCACACAACAAAGGATCTAGGTGCGCTCCGCAAACAGCGTTCACACGTTTGCATTTTTATTTAGTTTGTTGTTATTTTTCAGCGAAGAAAGTAGTGTTCCGATGAATAGTCACCATTCACCATCTTTTTTTGGGCCATTTCTTTGTAGTAACTCGACTTTGCTACACGTTTAGGTAAAAATTAAACGTACTATATAAATACATTACCGCGGCTGCAACAGTTTACACATCTATCATTCAACACGCCAATGTGTAACCCAGCACCTTGGTCCAATATGTTTTTTTATCGCTTATAGGTTAGCCTTATGGCCACAATCTCACCTGATGTTAAGTGACGATGTGGCTCAGTATGGTGATACGCTAAGCCTGGTGGGGAAACAGGCTCGCAAGTGCAGTTGTCGGAACACACCTATAGGTGCATGGTGACAGGTTTGTAACTTGAGGTTGGTAGTTAGCCAGACGGGCATTAGAAAATACCCTACCACCATGCTACGGTTTCATCCCGATATTTTCCTTCATTGAAAGCTCAGACTTATTGCATCGGTTTGAACTAGGGTCGATCGACGTCGAGTCCGTATATAATCACTAAGCCATCATTGTTTAATTACGTAACATTCAGACACAGAGCTTTAATTTTTAAATATAATTGTACCAAAATTAAATAAACAAATGTATCTTACACACAAAGGGAATTAAACAGAAACAGAACTGTTTAGAAGGTTACGACAATTGTGCCTGAGTGGATCGCGACCACCATACATCAGCCATAGTGACATGCTTAAGGTCATCACTCGTTTATTAACCCGGTTCCGACCAGCACCGTCTCCTTGCTCGACGTTCACTCGTTGTCAACGGGTGAACGCCGCGTGTCAACGAATTGACGAGTAGTTTGTACGTGGTGTCGCGCCAACCTCGCATCGTCTTTGCGTTGACAACTCGCGGTACACTCGACGTCCGCATATGGACTGCTTGCGTGCGAGTCGATACGGTGACGTTACAGAATTGAAAAGTGAGTGCATACATATGGAACTCTGTATAAAGAAATCTCAACCGCACGAGGCGATGTGGTGCTGGTCGGGTAGGTGATCTTTAGACGTGTCGCGTTTCGGGATAAGCCGTTGGATATCCAACTGCCGAAAGACCAACATGTCGGCATGACAGCGGCGACCGCCGATGGATTACGATCTCTAGGTGGTCGCCATTGTGTTAGGATAGTACTCTGCTTATCATCAGGGACAGTACTGTCATTTTATCATGGTAAAAAAACAGGTGTTTTTATATTGTATCGATTACAAATCGAATTACTCTTCATTTTTCATACAATACATACATAAATCAGGCCTCTTTCACAACGGGGTAGGTAGAGACCACGTCCTTCCTCTTGCTACGATCCTGGCATACATAAGTCTTTAGTTTCTTCAACATTTATTAATCTTTTCATCCATGTTTAGTGTACTATTGACCTGACCTTGCAATTTTCATACTTAGGGCAATAGGAGTTTTGGCGGATTCTTGATGTACTTATACAAGTAATTATTTTGCAGAAAAAAAACCATATTTACAAAGTTTCCACTTCATAGATTTGATATCCAATTTTTACCCAGTATAATATACCCACCATATCAATAATAGGAAAAATCCATTAGTCCCAAGCAAGGCGGCGCGTTTGAAATTAAATCTGCGATATAAATCATCGGAGAGTCATAAATCAGGAACCCGAGTAGCCCCTTTCGCGATGTGAGTAGCGTCCCCTGAACCATTGGCCTGTGACGATCTGACGCGCGGGAATTCACTCTCCGGTTCGGTCACGGAAATGAAACTTATTTCGAAATACTTATAAACATGTTAAAATACTTTCCGTACGATCTTAGTATTTTTAATTCGCCATTCGGGAAAAACCCCGCTCGATAATAAACGTATACAAAATCGAGATGCGGTAAAAAAAATATACAAGCATCATTATCATTACATTTTGTAAAAGACAATAAACAAAAAATGAATGTTGGTAACTCGTAAAATTCCCTAGAGGCTTTATTCTCATCGCTTCTTGATTCACTTTTAGTTACACGTGGAAAAAATATATCTGGAGAAAATTCATAGGTTATTTAGATTGTTATCATAAAGTCCGTCATAGATATAGGTACATGTCAAGTACTGGCATTCTGTCTGAAAATGAGATATACGATTGTACATACTTGCTTGCCGATTTCTAGAAATACTAAATGAATACCATATAACACAATCCTGTAACCCTGCGGAGGCTAAACAGCAATCAGAATTAAAACGCTTTTACATTTGCCAGTATTTGACATGATTTCGTATTACCTACATGTCCCAGCTCAAGATAGCTTATCACTAATTTTTCTAAGGACTATTTGAACGTTGTACTAAATAAAACCGTTTTGAAAGTGGATTAACCATATCTCAAATCGTTTTTGCTTCCGCTGAGAGACGATGGTGTTGTAGCGACATCCATCCTCGCCATAATCGACGCATCCTACATCGTGATATTGAAATTAACCCAACAAACAATTGATTATATATACAAGAACCCGACAATAACCGTTGACAAGTTCGGTGAAGCTGTAAAAGCCGCAGCGGCTTCAGGGCCCCTAAGGCTAACAGTGTAGTCAGATCTAAAAAAAACAACAACCGTTGGGCAGCTATACGCCACGTCCGCCCTCTCTAGCGGCAACGCAAGCCTAGGTTTGAAGCCCTTGGGTCTGGCAGCCGCCCGCGCGATACAAGTGACACTATACGTGCAATACCTAACTACCCACACACAAACATCACACACATATGTTACATACGTGCACACCTCATAGGTACATAGGTTCTGTAAGGAACTTTTTTTTTTCTTTTTTTGCGCTAGTTAGTGTAGAAAATCTTTCCGATCACTAAATACACATGCGCATGTTTCCTCTCTTCCTCCCAGGAGGAAGAGAACATGCATATATACATACATTCATATATATACATAATAGTAATATATACATATTAGTTAGCTCCAATTTACGAATAGGGAATTAGTCAGATCGCGACTTATTTGCAACCGCAGCTGCCCACCAGACATAACACCCGTCTGGTCGGAGGATCCTCCCTTTGCAATGGTTACCTCCCTACAGTGTATATGTACTAAAATGGAAATAAAAATCACTTCGATATGTATAAACAATACGAGATGAAAACAACCCAATCAGTGCAGCTAACGTAGAGCACTCAGTGTGACATGCAATTTGTCTGGAACACTGGTTGCCTAGGGCTGCCATTTATTGTTGCAGGATTTAAAAATAAAAAGTTGTTTGTGTGTGTGTTTAAAAAGAAAAACCATTCAGTGGACGGAATTAATGACAAAAGTTTCTACTGGAGTTGCAGTGAGACGGTCTGTAATTAACGTTTTTAAAATGCACATAACTAGTTTGAATTCGCATGTAGTGCCCAGGGCCCCGCCCCGCTTATCGCACCGCTTTAAGCGTTTACACTCGGAATATTTGAATAACCATGTGTTTAAAAGAAGGTATATACTATATGTTCTTGTCCCCAAATACACAGCTAGAGGACATGGATTCGAAGCGTAAAAATGTCACCAAATAAGATTTATTTGTTCATAGGCTAATTGACTCTTTTAAAAGTAGGTTTTAAATTATTAATTATTTTCTGATTAGAGGCAACAAAAAATATTACAAAAATTTGTAGGACCTAGAAAACCGCAAAACTTTATTTTAAAAGTTTACTTTTTGTAAACAGGCGAAGACGCTTTCAGCCATGTTAGTCTATATATTATCAATGCTGTGACGTCATACGGGTCGAATACAAACATTTGGCATTTAGCAAACGTTCATCATTGTAATAATCTCGATACTTTTTATGTCATAAATGTCACTTTAAACTTTTTTCTAAAGTTACACTTTTTTCAAAAAGGCAGTCACTTTAACTGATGCTAGTATAAAAAAAATCACATAGCATATCGATTTCGTGTACGGTATTCGCTTTATTTGCGATAGTATTTGATGTATTTACAAATATAGAATTTTATTACTCATATTAACCATAGACTTTAGCTTGTTCTTTCTTTCTTGTTAAAGTTCTTTGATGGGTACTTTGATTGGTATTTTAAATTTCATTATACGTTTAAAATTTGGCCGCAATCTCATCTGCTGTTAAGTGACGATGTGGTCGAAGATGGTAAACACACTAAGCCTAGTGGAGGACTGGACATTGTAAATGTAAATGCAGTTAAGTAAAATAATTTTGTTTTTTATCACATCCCTAAATACGTCAGACAGCTTGTCATTCACTAATAGTTTTAAAATTTTATCGATTAACAATAACATTACTTACACTTTGTTATTTTTTTTTTACATTTTTTTATATCACTTAACAAGACAATTTAAAAAGAGAAAACCAAATTCAGTGATTTTGAGGAGTTTCCTGTTATATCTTCGAAGTTGAAGATCCCATGCCAATGAATTTAAAATGGGACCATCCTTAAGGTACACCCTATCCAACAAAAAAAAAAATCATCCAGATCGGTTCATAAACAAATAAGTTATGGCTTAACATCCATTAAAATATATATATATATATGTATATACATTCGAATTTAGTAACCTCCATCTTTTTTAAAGTCTACTAAAAGATTAAACGACTTTGTGGGTTTACTGAAAGAATGCAAAATAGTAGATGAAAGTGCAGCAATTACAAGCTATATATTGTTATTTCTTAATACGAAATTGATATTTTCATTTACTTACATCCAATACTACATATTATTAAATTATCCATAATGTCTTGTTATTCTATTATAGAGACGACTAAGCCTAAGGCTTAAAGGCAACTTGTTATACGTATAGTGGTTTAGGCAGATTACATACCGACGATATAAATCTATTAATCTACTACAATTTTAAATATTACTAATAAAAATATCTTCCAGGCTCCGCACTAACAATTTTATAAAAATACGTTGTTTTTTTCATACCACGATATTGGCAAACGAGCATTCGGTCTGCACGATTGTAAGCGCTTCTAGTTGCACCAACAAACATCAATCAAGCAAATAATCAATTTATAGTTTTTATTGCATACAAGCACCCGCGCTATATTAAAATAATTAATTACTTATTATCAATGATTGAATGTTTTCTTAAAATGGACTTTACAACATTAGTTTATTGTTTACATATAAATTTATAACTCATATAAGTGTCGTCTCATGTGTTAAAGAAAACTATGTTAAAATACGTCCAGTAAAGACATCTTTTCATGCTAACATATTCACTGACGTCTCAGTGAGGTAATTCAAACATTAATGTTCGTGACAAGTCAATGTAAGCTAATAAATGCATATCTCATCCATTAATTTTCATAAAACAATTTGCATTGCAAATCCGGATTAGGGTTGGTAGATACAGTAAGGGATGGAGGGGTAAAGAAGATCAAAAACTTTCTACCCCATTATAATAAATATTTTAATTAATCTTTTTTTATTATTATTATGTAGGTATTAATTTTAATTTGAAACATTATAACTGTACGGATTTCCTCTGATAATAATTACTACCGCCTACCTAAAATAAGTAATTACTAATTATTTCAATGAATCAGTGAATATATTTATGCTCGCACTCTTTCTTATTAAGTGGTCTGTCTCTATTGCTCTTTGTCAGCTAATATTTCTGTTTTATTCATAGATAACTATATTTTTTGGTCAGTTAATTATATTTCGTTGTGTTAGGTAATATAGAACAAGCAGTGACGAAATTAGTTAACTAAGTATGACATAATTTTCTTTTATCAAACTTTGAAACCATCATATTATTGCTGCCTAAAACGTTTACGATAAAACAACAAGTAGTTACTCGAATATAGTTGTTTTTTTTTCTAATTCTGTGTCCGTATGACCGAATAAGGCATGGGAAAACTAGAATCGGGGAACTGGACGTAAAGCGTTGCTGCCTCAAACCACCGATAGGTGTTCGGCGACAATTTTCCAACTAGATGATGATAATATTAGCATATTCTTCATAAAAATGCTGTGGGTTCATCACGATCTTAATTTCATAGAAAGCTCCAAGGCAAGCAACGTCAAAATATGTAGTATTTTTAATCGCCTTCAAAAAAATGTGGTTTTCAGTTCGAATGTATATATATTTTAATGGATGTTCAGCCTTAACTTCTTTGAACCGATTTGGATGATTCTTTTTTCGCTGAAAAGGGGATACCTCAATTGTAGTCCCATTTTGATTTCATTGGTATTGGACCTTTGACTTCGAAGATACACTTTAAAATCATTGAAACTGGTTTTTTTTTTTCAAATTGTCTTGTTAATAGCATAGTGGGTGATGGTGGTCGCGAGCAAGTCGGGTACAGATCCCGTTGATTACTGGGATCTACTAATTCCGGAACATGATACACCTAATCGTGCTACTGTTACACCTGGTGTGTGGTGGCCGCGATTCAGTCGGGTACAAATCCCGTTGATTACTGGGATCTACTAATTCCGGAACATGATACACCTAATCGTGCTACTGTTACACCTGGTGTGTGGTGGCCGCGATTCAGTCGGGTACAAATCCCGTTGATTACTGGGATCTACTAATTCCGGAACATGATACACCTAATCGTGCTACTGTTACACCTGGTGTGTGGTGGCCGCGATTCAGTCGGACATAATTGTCTTGTCCATTAATAAAACTTCTATTATCATTGTATAATGGACCGTAGATCTTAAAAAATAAGAAATTAATGAGACAAACATTTTAGCATTCCATGGATTCACCGTGCGGGTGCCGGGTCCGTCGTGTAGCAGACAGAGGGAACACGAGCAGTCCCCGGGACTTGCGACCCAGATGTAGGTTTAAGGGGCCCCCTTATGATGCACATCAGTTGGCTTGGCTGCCCGCAATACCTTCCCTGCCAAGCCAGATTTGGTAAGAGCCTGTTAATGCTGCTTTAGATACCCGTTCTAAAATAGAACTTACTGCAGTTCTCGACAGGCCGAGGCCGAGGTCTTTTAATAAGTTATAGAGAGATTTCGCTGGAATACCTCTCGCTCCTACTTCCACCGCATATAAATTAACCACATAGCCGTTCTTGGTTATCTATAATACTTCCATAGATCTAGATACTACCGTTCGCCCAAAGGTCGAAATTCTATCTTGAACTATTTTTTGTTTGAAATTTGCAGTATTCATGAAACTAAACAATGAGTATTATCTACATCACTTGTTGTCACTTTTCGTTTAGTAACAATGGCAATATTTTGGGGGGCTTAAGTTCAGTGGCACTGATCGGGTTAGGATTCGCAGTATTAATTAATTTAATTTAATAAATTAGTAATATATATTATAGATAAATTTTAGCTTTCTGTACTCCTTCTCCATATAAACTTTAACCATGCCAAATCTCACAGTCTTCCGTGCACGCAATACGCTTAAAAAAGGATAGAAAGCTTTTGCTTCACGTATTAATATATAGATTTTACTATTATTTAAAAAAATATAGTAATAAAGTTGTGAAACGCCTTACACCTTTACCAGTAAAGCCGAGGGTTGTCTCTTACAGACTACAAGATCAAGACAATACAACGATTCATTAGGAGAATGCCTGACAAGGGCATAAAGAGATTTTCTGCGTAGATTAATGCGAGGTAACCGCGGGGCTAATAACGTTGCGCGATGATAAACTCAGACATCAAAACCATGCTGCTCTGAAATACTGTTATTAATAATTGGACTATAATCATGTTTATGGTTTATTAGACGTCAGTAAATTTGTTTTCATATATTATTAGGAGTTTTCGCTTACCTCGGGCTATCTTTATTATTTGAATGAATTTTTTACATTGTTTCCATGATTTTTTATTATTGAAATTGAATTATTAACGTGTGCTTTGACCGTGACTTTTCTCGCCTCATAGTTGAGTTATGTTCCATTATATTATCTTCTTTTTTGGTCTTACCAAACCAAACGTTAGATATTCAATCGTCAAAGCATACATTGGTACTTACTGTCTTTGGTTAATAGATGTCGTTACTTGTATAACACAAACTTTCACTACTTCTTTTACACCACTGAATTTGAAAAAACTATGATACACGTCTTTTTTACTTTTTACTGATAAATTGTTAAATACCAATTAAAATTTCAAAATTGGAATACGTCTAACCCAAAAGGCATATACCATAATGATTAAAGTAATATAATATATATTAATAAATATTAAAGTAATATAATATTATATATAATTATTAAAATATAAGTGATGCGGATGGAAAGACAGGGGACTATCGGTTGAGTGAGGCCATCAAATTAGGATGATTATTCAGATCGCGACTTCTTTGCAATCGCGGTAACAGCCCAAGCCAAGGTCCGGCGACTTTGGCACCCTTGCGCGCTTGTTGCCCACGCTTTCGCGGCTGAGTGCCTTAAGCGGTCGCCCAGAATCCCGGTAAAGCTGTAAAAGCCATAAGCGATTCTGTTTTTGGATAGGGACCCTCAGGCTAACAGTAAGTAAGGTCAGATCGAAAAAAAAAATCCGAGCTACCTAAAAACAAATAAATAAAACATATGATATTGTTAGACTGGACAAGGCCCGAACAAGCTTAGTTAACCGTTAAGTGCGGGTAGAGATGCCGTATCTTACATCTCGGCCAAAACGGAGCCCACGCAGCGATTTCAATGGCAATGTACTTATTTAGTTTCGCACCAAGTCACAGACGACTAGCGAAAACGGGCAGTAATTAAACTTGTTACTATAATATAATACCGACCAACAAATGATGTGTCACTAAAGTATATAACTTCATTCCAGGGAAGAGTTTAATTATTGCTCTAACTGATATATCAGATTTCAGATATTCACAAAAAAAAGAGTGATGTCTATATTTTCCCTCTAAATAAGCGCCATTTTGATCTGTCCTTTTCATTTCTTTTGAATATTACTTAAATTATATAATACTTAATGAAATTTGTTTTACTTGTACGGGGTGGGTCAGAAAGATTTGTGAATTTTAAAAATAATAAAAAAATCTAAATACAATACACATACACATCTTTATTTCAATTAAAATAAACATCTGGGAAATTTATTTCTTAAAAATTACATCAATCAGGTGTGCACCATCCCGCTGCAATCTGAACCTCAAATTGGTAAAAACTTGCTGACACATTGCGCGAGGAATAGCTGCCATTTCTACTCGGATATTTATCTTCAACTGGTTAATCGTGGCTGGGTTATTGGAGTAAACTCTACTTTTCAGTTATCCCCACATGAAAAAGTCCGGCGGCGTTAGATCCGGACTTCTAGGCGGCCGTGCAATGTCACCTCGGCGCGATATCAGTTTCCCAGCAAACATCTCGTTTACGGCCGCCAACGAAGCATTAGATGTATGGCATGTCGCACCATCTTGTTTAAACAACGTCGCACGATTATAGGCTTCAAATTGTTGCAGTTGCGGAAAGAAAAAATCCCTTAACATGGCTATGTATCGGTCGGAATTTACAGTGACAACTCTGAAAGCGTTCCAACATTGTTTCAACAAAAGCTCGTCGTAAAATTGGGTCATTTGGGTAATTCCTGCACAAGTAGAATTTTATACGGGTACAAATTCAAATTTTTGAACAAAATGCGACGCAAAGATGTTCTGGACACCACAAGTTCAGCTGATCGCTTGCGAGTCGATAGATCAGGATTACGTTGAACTGAAGGTCTAACTTTTTCAATTGTGTCTTCCGTTCTTGTTGACCTCGGGCGTCCCGCAGGCTTCTGTTTGAGAGTCGAACCAGTAGCTTCGAACTTTCTGACCCACGATCGAATCACAATTTCATTCGGACACTGATTTACGTCATGTAATCCAAACTCACGCCGAAATAAATGTCGAACAATAGCGCACGAATCGCCATTTTTATTATAATGTTTTACCCAGAATGCACGCTGCACTCCGATGAAGCGATCCATCGCGACTAAATTTCCGAGAACCGAGCTTCTCATCCCCACTCTCCGCGCAGTCCCTGTCATAAAGTTCAAACGCAAGAGTGTTTTTAAAATCGTACGCCTTTCTGGCCCATCCTATACAACACAAAAACCAACACTATTACAAAAATAAAAAGGTTGTGTTGGTCAATTGTTTTGAGGCAGAATATCGAATATCAACGAATTTTTCAGATTTTGCGTACATTTACTGATTTGAACTGGTACCCACTACTGGTGAGGGTGAAGGATTAGATCGTGAGGAAACCTGAACGCTTAATAAATGTTCTTGTAGTAGCACTGTATACCTATGGAAAATACGCAGAACTGTGCATTTCTGGACGTTTGAAATCGCCAATACGACATAGACTGGCGTGGTGATTAATGCCGTACCTTCCCACGCTGGTATTATTATGTAAACGAAAAGTGACTTGTTTATATGAATTACAAGGAAAGTATTCCCTCTTAATCTTATAAATTGCACCGTTTCAAAATAAACACCCTGACAAGATGTCCCGGACAGAACCTGACGGACAATGGGGAAACAGGAGCCGCTTGGACGCGTTTCGTGGCGGTGTAAAGCTCAGGGCGATGTGAACATACGGGATTATTAACTGCGCGTGTACTTCGCGTTTCTTATTCAACTACACGCTATATTTCGAATACGCTAGTATGATTAATAACGCAGTCTAATAATTAGTGTTTGTATTTTTATTTATTTATTCATAAACTTTCATCTTACCTGTAGCGACGACGTAATAATTTACCGTAACATATCTATGAGCGACAAATTTCCAACTTGAGGGTGATAATGTGTGGAACTATTGATGAAAAAAAGGTCTATATCGATTAGTTTTAGCAGGGTCACTGTCTCAACTCTCAATTATGTGGAAATGTGTCACTGCCTTGAATAGTAAGTGTATATTCCGATTGGCTTTCGATGTTATATTTGCAATACTTCCTGACGATAATGGCTGTCGGCAGATCCCAGTGTCATGGTAGTTTCTGCCGTTTTAGATCATTAGGTTCAGTTAAATCATTAACATAAATTACCTTAGATTAATGTACTTATTTATTTTATACATACATCACGCCTATTTCCCAACGGGGTAGGCAGAGACCACGTCCTTCCACCTGCTACGATCCTGGCATACCTCTTTTGCTTCTTCAACATTCATTAATCTTTTCAAGCATGCTCGGCGGTTTAGAGTACTCTTCACCTTACCTTTCTTCAGAACGTCTCCGATTTAATCTATAGATGTTCGTCTAGGCCTTCCTCTTCCAACGATTCCTTTCACACTCGCATCATAAATTTGTTTAGTCATTCTTCTTTCATTCATCCTCTCAACATGCCCAAACCATCTAAGCATCCCTTTCTCAATCCGTGTGGCTGTATCTTCTTTCACACCACAAAACTCTCTTATCACTCTATTTCTTATCTTGTCACTCTATTTCACTCCTAACATACCTCTTAGCGCTCTCATTTCTACTGCATTTATTTTACTTTCATGATTTTTCTGCCACACTCAGCTTTCACTTCCGTACATGTGTGTTGGAACCAACATTCCTCTATGCACAGCCAAACGAGCTTTCATAGAAATACTCTGGCTGCTCATAAAGGAGTGTAACGCCCCATTCACCATATTACCGGCATTTACTCTCCTTCCTATTTCACTCTCACACTTTCCATCCCTGGTAAACATCGATCCCAAGTATACAAACTCACTTATTTTATAGTCCGAAATTTATCGGTGAGACGAATAAATGTGAAAAATACTCGCCTATGTTTTCACCCCTTTATGAAAGAAACATGCTGTGAATTTTGATAGTGTGTAGGGAGTGTAAAATTGCATTTAGCTGTACGACCCGCGGCGAAATGTGTTTTTCTTTCAGACCCTTTAAATAGTTTTGGGCTATTTACTGGAGAATTATACTTGGCCCTTGTGTGACATCAAAAGTATCTAATTGTTCTGGAATATATGTACACAAGCAAAGCATGGATAACAGTATTATTACAGAAATAAAGGAAAAAAATGTTTCAAATTTAATCAATCTTTCTTTGGCAACGTTTTCGCGTAATATCAAACAAAAGAATACTTTTGAAATTATTCACAAAGGTAACTCGATTTTATGGTATTTACATTTAATTTAGACTCCCACAATTTTTCAAGCTCCGAAGGGACAGGGCCGTTCATCGAATAGAGATCTTTTATCTTATTTTTTTACGGTGCGGTACGATGCTGATAAAAGATATTGAAACGATTTTTTAATGTATCAACAATGCTGTTTTCATTATCACTACAAATATTTACCTTCGCAATTTTTTCCATCATTGATTATATTAATTATATCGATTATGTTTGAGGTACATCAAAATGTTGTTTTATAGGATCTCTCATGCAATTTTTATATAAAAAATTAAATAAATTATTATAATTTTAGGTTTCAGCTAATAAAAGTGTTAATTTCTTGTTAGTGATTTAAATCAATGTTATTACGGAATTATATATTATATAAGAAAATAAATAAAAATACATATACTGGAACTTTGTAAAATATATTTTTATTATATGTACATAGAAAAGTATTGTGCTAAGTGTTACAGATTATGTTTATTTGATTGACAAAGGCGTTACTCTGCGGAAATCCATGGTAAATAATAAAATTAATCCGAAACTTAGCTACTTCCGCCTGCAACAGATCAAAAGCAGTTTTCGTCTTCCTATAAAATAAAAACGTATAATTAGTAACATAATGATAATAATTATTAAGGAAAGTAGTAAATAATAAGCCTTAATTAACTAAAAAAATAATATTTATGAAATAAATTAATTTAACAAATATGTTGCCGATGAGACGTGAAAAGACCACAATAGTTTTTATGATGTAGGATGACGAAAACTGCTTTTAATCTGTTGCAGGTGGAAGTAGCTAAGAAATTTCGGGTTAATTAATTATGCTAAGTACATATAATTTCATACAGTTTTGATATCAATAAATTATTTTCTATCTCAGCCCTTTAGCATTAATTAATAAAACATTCCAAATAAATTTCAAAAAAAAAGTGTAAATACCACATTGAGAAAAATTTGATCATAATTAATCATGGGCTTAGGGCAGGCAGAGGTGATAAAGTAAGACAATTTTACCGAACATAAAGAAACGAAATTGTCAATTAGTAACCTGTTCGAATACGTTGATTGGTCAGTGATAATTATATTCGCAACCTCATGGATCCAATCAGATGCATTGACGAGGAAGGTGGTATTATATGCGACCTGTAACATATTATTGATTTTTCGTGTCCCACCTTACCTTGAGGTTATTTCCGCCTTACTAATTAGCCGTTTCCGCATCGCTGAGCCCTGCCCCGGGGTTAAGGGAGATCTGTTGTAAGATCTTAGGGGTAAGCTCTATAGACTCGGGCAACAATTTACCCCAAAAATTGTAGCTGAATTATTCCCCTCCTTAAAGCTTCGTGATATTAATTACATTATTCCTACGGGGGACATTTAAATTTATCAACATATAAAGTAGAATAAATATGCTTGTGAATTTTGAGGGTGTTATACATTTTATTTTATGCTAGCTGGTGCCCGTCCGTTTCATTAAGCGTATTTAAAAAAAAATGAATATACAGAATCATAAGTAACATTATAAAAATGTTATCAAAACACATCAAATAAATTTTAAGTTAAATATTTTGAAACTTACGTGTAAAACATACGATATATTCTATTTTTGCTATTGCTTTCATACTATTAGGAAGAATATAAATGTGATATCTGTGATTACAGCTTTCCAAAGCATTATTATATCCAAAAAAAAATAACACATATTTGTGTACAATATAAACGTGATAAAACGCAATAAGACTTATAAAGGGTACTCTCTACACACCGCGCCGGCAACTGTCACAACTGAAATGATGCTTATGGCTTAACTGCATTCCATTTTCTTAGGCATATACCGCCTGCATACCCGAGCGGCAAAAACCCGCTGGCTGTGCCGCCGGCATAGTGTGTAACGAGCCCTAAGACTGCAAAGCTATAGTTATAATAAATTTAAGGTTCATGAAGTAATATTGAACAATAGTACAATTCATTCATTTTTTAAATATGTATATGAAAATAAATTAAACAAAATACAGAATGAAATTTTGTAGTATAGTTTCAAGAAAAAAGAATACAAATATAATATCGTTTTAATATCGTGAGGTTAGAATATAAACTCTTCTTCAGACAGAGTCTACATTGACACAAGCACCCTATTTTCCTTTTTTCAACTTCAGTAAGTAATCGTTGTTTGCGTAGTCGAATACCGCTTTTGTTAGATATTCCAACCCTTACTGAGCTAACTTACCTACCAGATCGTGTTTTTGTCCCTTTTATTATTATTATTATGAGATATTATGCTGTACTATACAGGTAAAACAAAATTTGAACTCATCTGCAATTTAAAATACAGTATACTTTATCATTACCAAAAACATTAGCGAACACTGAAATGATTGAATGAAATCATTGTACAAGTCAAACACCACGGCCAAAACCTATTGCATCATAATATTACGAATTCACGAACTTGACGGTTGCTGGCTGAGATGGACTATCCGTATTGTAAATGATACAGACGTTACTAAGTTCATCGAGCCTCTTTAATTGTGAAGGTACATTGCCTCGTTAAGCGTGTTCTACTGTCTGTATCATGGGGAGTGTTTTGAAGAGTTGTTCAATCTATTTTCCTGTTCTTCCTTTTATAACAGAAGCACACGCGCTGGGCTCCAGAGCCGCAGCTAGACATGCTACGTCTTATCTTTGCCGGGGAACTGTGAATCTGTGGAACTCTCCCGGCCATTCGCTCTTTCCTACAACATGGAGTCCTTCAAGCATAACTGAAGAGACATTTAAGCTGGCCGGAATGACAGTGACGACTGACGATAGATTGTTGATCCCACGGTAATGACCGTTGTTATTCGATTACGTTGTGCTCACCATCAGGTACAGTGTGATCACTTTGCCGTGCTACGTTGAATAAAAAATGCTGGTCGTGATTACTTACATATTATAACGCTGTCATAAATAAATCTGAAACCACATTACTAAACAGTAGGTAATAATGGTTTTTAAACCAGCCTCCCGTGAAGGTCAAATGACAATGGCGGTGCATGCCAGTATTTCGTCGCTTACAAAAAATTAACTCCATTCGTATTTGAAACCATAATAGTATTTGAAATTCTTGTTCCGTGAGCAAAAGTGATCGTTCGAGAAACTCGTGAGGAATTAGAGAAACGATATAAAAACGTGACCTATTCATTAATCGGAACAGAATCGACTCGTAATACACAATAAATTAAAAGTATACGTACTAGCTAAAGTGTGTGAATATTTCGCACATTATAGAATGTGCACCATCTGGCTGTCATGTTAGTTAAACTGTTTGTTAATATATAGCGACTTGAATATTGTATTTTCATTAATATCAACAGATGGCGTTCCCAATGAAAAAGATATATAATCTCTTTTATCGAATATGTTAATTTGAAACTATTTATTTACGATTCGTTTATAACAGGGAATCTTTGAATTATTAATTTTGATGAAGAATTAACGGAGATAATTATGTATATGAAAAACACCTTTGACAAAGAATATATAATAGGTATGTTGATTTGATAGCTATATTTCTAACCAGATTTAACATCAATAGATTCTTGCATTTCCACTCTAATTTATTTAATTATTTATATAGCATCTTATTAAAAACAAAGGACATACGAAAAATACGATCAAAGTCGTTTAATTTGGCTGAGTTTTGAAATAACATAATAAACAGCGTTCTCATTATTAATTCAAAATTTTACGCATCAAATTAAGACAAGCTTATTTCATCTAGAGTTAGACGCAATGACATTTTATAAAACATCTTAAAGCATTTGACATACTGAACGAGACAAGTTGACGATTTAAAATTGTACGTGGATAACAATTTTAACTTGTTATCTGTGCACATCATTAGTCACAAAAACTCAAAAAATATATGCAAATATTTGATTAGACCGTATACGTATGAGGATATAAAGAAAAATGAGACCGGCATCTGATAAATGATCTTAGGGCCAACGCTCACAAGTATGGGCACCGATTTAGAAATTACAAAATGTTTTTTTAATTTACAAACGTACTTACGTTTCTAGGTATAGACAAAATTTATCCAAAACTGTTTAATTAAAATCGGGGGAGAGCCATGGTAACCTGATAGTTGGTATTCGTACTGGAGTGCATTATTTGCAAGATACCTTTGGTACCACACGCAGAAACGAACAAATCCGAAATCTTTCTCAATAACAGACTACGGCGAAAACAAGAGGAGAGTTAAGATTTCAACGGGCTATGTATATATGTTAAGATATTTTCGTAATATCTTCTAAACTACCTATCATAAATATGACAAATGAGATATCGTTAGAAACGTCTTGATCATCCACTGGTTAAACTGAATAAATTCAATATGGCGCCATCAACAGGAAATAAAGTCCTGCATTTAAAAAAAATGCCATATTGGGTATCAAGGGAAAGGTTTTAATTAGTACATTTCAATAATTTCCGTAATCGGGTTTAGTTTTTAGTTTTAATTATGACGCCTTACGGTATTACTACGGAGAGATTACGATCTTATACGTATATGGATATTGGCATATATACTACGTCAGCTTATTTAAACATAGATACCAACTATATACCTTTCCAATAAAGTGATTCGTAGCCCGGTCACAGGTAATAACTAGTATAATGTAAAGATATGTACCAATCCGCCAGCAACGTGCCGGAGTAAGCCGCGAAATCCTTTGGAAATGAGAACCTGGGATTTGCGACAAGGTATGCTTACCTAACTTGCTCCATTATACATAGACTGTGTTCTATAGTTTTTATCACTATGTATAATATAATTTTTTTGCTGTGAAAACCCCAGCTTTGTTATAAGTATGTCATATTTACGATTACATTTGCGAACCTTTTTATTATGAGAAAAACTTTATTATTATTTCATATTTATAATTATATTACTTAGCTTATTTATCTGTTCACTGCTTGTAATCGCAGAAATTTATAACAAACTAGTAACCGCCTGCGGCTTTGTGCGCGTTAATTCTTATCTATCTTTATAAATAGAATGATTGAGGTTTGCCGTCGTGAGCGCATCACGCAAAAATTCCTGGATAGATTTTGGTAGATTTTTTTTTTGTTTTAATCCTTAGATACTTAGCCAAAAAAAATATCGCAAGAAAAAAAACCACGATTTATAAAAGCACTATGTACGCGTTTAGCGATGGTTTTTTCTTGCCGTGGAGAAGTCGGGCTTGTAATATAAGTATAGATTAACGCGAACGAAGTCGCTGGCGGTTTTAATTATTAATAAGAAAAAAATATATCCTATAAACATAGTCAAAAACTTTACCTCTATAGATTTGTTAGTAGTAAATTCTTTAATGAATAATATACTAAAATTATCATTTCGTTTCGCGGTAGTTATCCGTGGCTCATAGGTTCTGTTCAGATTAGCTATTCTAGTGCTTGCGCTCAATTCAATGGGCCAGAGCACTTGAATAAGCAAAGGAGTCCTGAGGGAAATAAGCGAACCTAAGAACGTGAATATCAAAGTACATGCGCGGAAGGTGCGTGTATAATTGCATGCTCGCTTCAACAATCTGGATTTTAGTGTAATATTTTAGCAAGTAGATAAGCCCGATGTGATTCCTTTGTTATATTATTCAGTAATTTGATTAAATTTGGTAAAATCTTAGAACACCGACTAATGTGGCCAATAGAAAATTGTTATGATATAATGAAAAAGTAAGTATTCATTAGCATCGCTAGCGAAGGGCAGAGTATGGCTTTGAGTCGAAGGTCTAAGGCCCGTGGTACAGTAACCTAAAACCTGTGGACTCTATTAGGCATGAAATACAATATTTTGCAATTGATTTCACTTAGGCCCTCGGGTCGTATAACCATATTATATTTGCATCATCATTGCTAACAAACACAGTGGATGACTTTCAGTCCACGGTCTTAGGTATCGATAACATTAATTTCATTTAGGCCCGTGGGGGCACCAAGTTCCTCTAATCCCTCCCCCTCTCGCCCCCAAATTGTCGACGTACAGGTAAAAGGCAGCGAAACCATCACGCACATTCACGGAACTCATAAAATTTAATTCCCATCACGTTACTTTAGAGGAGAAATGAATTTCTACAAAGAAATTTACTACTTATAGAGAAGCTCTTATTACGATTTACATTTCAAAAATCTAATGTCATTCAACCTACAAGGTATGGTTTTAATAGTTTAAGAAAATGTATTGAAGGTACCCTCCATTACCAATCTCTTTTAACTAACATGACAACAGTTACATTATGTACATTCTACATTGTGCGAGAGTCATTTACTCCTATATATTTTTTTCAGTGTAAAGAATATATATGTATAGGAAATCACTGGATAGTCGATATTTTCGCAGGAAAATATGACAATATCGCGAAATGGCCGTTGTAATGGCGGAAGAACCTCCCCTTTCATGCGGAAGTATAAAAACGATAAGGCGTCCGAAGCGTACGCTGTCATAATAACAATGAACAGGTTTTTTTAATAAAGAAAATAAAAATGCATATATAATATGGCGGAAGAGTTTGTTTGTTTGTTTATTTAAACACTAATCTCTGCAACTACCAGCCGGATTCAAATAAAACATTTTTTTTATATGATAGCTAAATTTACGAGGAAACTAGAATTAAGATACACCTCTCAGCTAGCCTTAAATATCTATTTTTGTTAAGTAAATCGGAAGACAAAGCGCTCTCGAACTGCTTTATCCGCGTGCGCTGACGTATGTGTTAGTGATACATATATAAAATGTTTTACAAAAATATTGGTCATTAGTACATTTTAAAAAATCCGTGGTAACGTATGCCTATATCTTATATATAAAGCCACAATCAGGCATTTAGTGATAAAAATGTATTGAAAATTAAAAAATTGATTTATGAGCAGTATTATTAAGCATAGCATATTAATTTTTACAAACAGAAGTTCTTTCATTTTTATTATAATTTCTTGAAGATAAATTATGCGCTTTATAGTGTGTTATTTAGACGCATAGTTTAGGAGATAATGGTAAATTAAAATAATTCAACACTCGACTTGGTATAAACAAGGTGCGGTGAAACCAAAATATTTTAATACCGCAAGAAAATGTTACATAGTATTATAAAAATATTGTGAAGTATTATGAATTATCAGTCAGTGTTTTCTTTATTTTATGTTAAAATATTAGTATTATAGCAATGTAATTACATTCATAATAAAGATAAAGTTTTATAGTCTATGGTCAATATTCAATATGGCCTCTCTCTCTGGTGTGTTAGCGTGTAGCTGTCATATTGTGGCTTGTAAAAGTAAATCAATAAAGAAAACATTTTGCTTCAGATCTGTATATTTTATTTTAATTGTAACATTTTAAACGCGTTGAAACCGCGGGGCAAGGATGGTATAGAAAATAAAAAAGAAATTCTGTTTGTTGGTAAGCCCATCACTTGAGAACGGCTGGAACGATTTGACTTATTCTTTTTTTAAATATTAGTAATAGTCCACATGAGGAAGGAAAGAAAAATTGGGAAAGCCATTCGGAAAATAGAAATTTTTTGAAATACTGTACATATTTTTTTATATGATATTTTTATGAACTCAAGACCATAACATAACTCACCATTCTAACGATGGATCTGCTGATGCTTATTTTGTTTTGTTTTTGTATAGTCTAGTGTATTTAATGTCCTGGAAAAGTTTTCAGGAATATAACTTCGGGATAGGTGGCGCTGCGGTCGAAATAGACTAATGAAAGGGCAGCAGAACGTCTGCGGAGTACCGGGGCCAACTTGACTTAAATTAATGTACACGTTATAAGTAGGTACAATAAACATGCACTAACGCTTATCTCTTAACTCTAAAGTGATCGAGGATTTCTATAAGTTCTTGAAATGCTTAACTCGCTTTCATGTCTGTCTGTTTTTAAATATCACACTGTCTACGACCGCAACGCCAACCGCATTGCAAACGTAACAAATGGAATAATTAGAGATTGTAGTGTTGGTGCCAATCAAGTTCCTATACAATCTACATGTTATTTTTTATTATAAATATGTATCAATGATATAACTAAGTCTTAACTCAAAATAGCTTAAAAGGATTAAAAATTAAATTCTTAACACAGATTTAATAAGTACTAAAGAAGACATCGTGCCCCAGTGATTTGTAACAAACTCCTATGGTTTTATGGATCATAATTGGAAATTAGGAAAAAAGTTATAGCACTTTTTTTGTTAATCGATAAGTTCGCAAACCACGTAATATCTAAACGGGGGACTACACATTTGTATGACTTTACTTTAAAAAATAATTAGAAGGAATGAAGATACATTAATATCTTACACATATTTAAATAAAGGTATAATAAACTTAATAAATATTAATAATATGGAGTAATGAACAAGTTAAATTAAAACTGAAGATTATCCTGTTTTTTGTGTTTACGGTTGCCATGTTTGTGTACGGTGTAACAAATGTTCCTCACGGCCTCTGAGTCGGTATTATGAAAATTTTATTCCCAAAGTCCGTCTGTTTTTTTTTCTTGGGCAAGAAATTAATTCTATTATAGAAATATTACTGTTTCGTTATGTATTTACAGCTCTTATATTATACTTAGTGAGAAACGACAGCGAAGGATATATCACTTGTCCATATATGCCCTGTTAAGCATATAAGTTTCTCAAACTTTCGTGCTAACAAGAAGTGTCCAATATCTGGGTCTGTGGCTGAATTCGATGAAACTTTACTTGCCCGCCTCCCGTGCACCAATTATTGTTCTAAAACTTTTGTATGAAATGCTTAGACTGCGATATTACTGAAACAGAGAAAAACTTTAATAAAACGTTTCTACGATCGGTTTAATTGTAGGTGAAAATGTATTTGGCGAGATACTTAAAAAAACTAATAATCGACGTAAATTCGAATCCCTAAAACGAGCTTTAGATTTCTTGTGAAGGAAAACATCTTGAGATAAAGCATAGCATGGTGGTAGGGTATTTTCCAATGCCCACCTAACTAGCTTAAACCCTCAAGTAAAAAATCTGTCGCCAAGCACCCATAGGTGTGTTCCGACAATTCCACTTGAGAATCAGTTTTGTGTGTCACCATCTTGGGCCACTTAAAATGATGAGAATGTGTTCATAACCCTAAATCTAAAATAAAGAATTAAAACTACGTAATTCATTACATTAAGTGATTCTTGAAAATATTTGGGGTGGACGAAGTCGCTACTATCACCTAGTATAGTACATAGATTGATTAATGATTATACATATTATCTATTTTATTACAAACCTGAAATAGATACATAAAAGCGCATTTCCATACTCTCGGATTATTTAAGGAAAAATGTTATTACAAAAGAGTGGGCTTATAAAAATATCATAAAGGTTTTTTTACCTTAGTAGAATACATTTCTATATTTTATGTAATGTAACATGTGTCTGTGTTATTGTTTGTTCGTTTAAAGTTAAAATTCCGTGATTTTTACTTTGGGCTTTTCATGAATAATTATTGTTTGTTTTCCTCTAAATATACAATGAAATAACGGAATGTTAGTCTCATTTGTTGCTAGACATTTAGTACATTTACTCATAGTATTTAATAAGTACTGTTACGGTGAATTTCTTAGTAATTTTATATAAACACTTCTTTGTATATAAAAAAGGTGCTACCTTCACGAGCGAGTGTATCGCTTGCTATCGTCGGGTGATCTCCTCAACGACTCGTCGTGAGTTGCGACGGATTGTTGCGTGTCCACAACGACGTGACAGGCGAGAGCGAAATTAGAAGTGTCAATAATTGTTCTGTTTTGTGGCGAGCGCGGAACGAGTAGTTGGCGTTTTCCTTGTCAATGACACTCGTGATATCGTAGTACCGTCGTGTGGAGACACCTTCATAGATTTGTTAATAGAATGAAGTGGCAGGACGATAATATAACCGCGATAAACTCGTTCGTGGATGTGGCGCCTAATTTAAGCACTGTGTTATATTTTAGTTTATAATTTATATTATTAGTTATACCGCAAGATGTACCCAAATGATAGGTTAAGTCCACAGAACAGTATGGCAAAACTGACAGACGTGCATATTATAATTTGATTTATAATGTGGTTCCAACAAGATTTTTATTATTTTGCTTAGGGGCGAGAAACATAACGCTCAAGAACATAGTTCTATCTTTAAATAATATCGAATTGCAGAATTCTTACTGCAGCGATAATATTAGGTGAACTACACGTCGTGCCGGTCAAATAATGAAAATACCTTAAAATACTATAATAAAGTGTAATAGAGCAATAACAGAGCGGGCGGTGACGTCGAAAAGTGCTAGTATTGAACAAATTGACCTCGGCGCGGTAGAATCGAACATGGCCGCCAGGTGTCTGAATACCTCGAGATTAAATCGTTATGGGAATCCGTTTGTTTTATTGCTTTATTGAAATATAAAAATAAGAGAGGGGCGCTTTCTTACAGGTAACTGGAAATACTTTTGAATATATATTTTTTATACAATCTCAGCAAAACACATACATTTTGTGTATCGGTAATCGGCAGTCGTTGTAGTCAAGTAGGTACACAACCCTTTATTTAATCATATTATGGCTAAATACCTATCTGTTGTCATTAATGATTTTAGTGTTGTAAAACATAGAATAATCGATAGTCAACAACTGATCGTTAATATCCGTTAAAGAACTCCGGTTATTTTTCTGAAATCAAGGTAGAATTCCGAGAATGATGTATTTCGTGGTCGTATTTAAGGACTTGCTTACATAAGTATATTCGTTAGTAAAAACAGTCGATAGCAATAAAAAAAACGAGGTCTACCAACAGTACACATTTTCTCTTCTCAGTCATCTGCTTGTATTTATCGATGCAAGGTTCAAATAGTAATATGCAACTATGCATCGGCCAAGAATATGGTAATTCCTAACACCACCCGGGAAGCACGTGTAAGGGTAATACCAGATAGACTTCAATAGCGATAGGTAAAGCACCAAAGCAAGTAATCGTATCAAGAATGTCACTATGTGAGATACCTGTTTCTCGTAATTGAGTCGGTTACAAGGGTCTAAAAGTAGGACGGCTCTTGGTATTCCCTCATTTTACGTTCAACAGGTTCACCAGTTCCAGCTGGTTAAGGATGCATAAATATTGCGTCGCATTAATTTTTTTTTTATCGTTATAGGTTTAGCGTTGTTGCTACAATCTCACCTGATTTTAAGTGACTATATGGCCCAAGATGGTAGCACCCTAAACATGGCAATAGAAAATCTTTACCACCATGCTATGGTTTCATCACGATGTTTTCCTTCATCGAAAGCTAAGCTCATTGCTGAGATTAGAACTCATGTCGATCGACGCTGATATCATACATGCTACCAACTGAGCCAACATTACTTCAAAAATTGCGTATTTCGTAAAACTAACGTTACCTGTTTCTTTCTGGTATGTAAAATGAGACGCCTGGTTATCCGTGCCGCATGGTTTTGTACTTTGCACTCGGGATGCTCCTGTACAAATGATTATAAAATAACCAATTAGCAGGGTAATAGTAAGCATGCTCGTTAACACGGGTGTGATAAACAAACCCGACACAGTGTCTCGTATCACGTTTATTCAGCTATTATAGTGACGTCGACGTTTTTATGTCGCTCGTGTCTTTGTAAAGTTGACCGATATAAATATACTCCAAGCCAATGTTCAGGCTTCACTTAGGGTAGCGCTTTTCCACCAGAAACATTTCCATTTTTCGTATTTATTTTACAAGCCGTTAAACTTTACGGTGCCGAGGATTAACCTATATTTAACAGCGCGTTGCCCATTTAATGAGTGCGTTAATTCTAATTAATTAAACAGTGATTTTTCAATTATAGTATAAAATTTGTGACGGGCTCTGAGAAAACATTCCTTAATTGATTTTTTTTAGATAAAATAAGTTGTATTGCGTTAATGATGTGAACTGTGTTTAAAAAAAGGCAAAATATTTTTTTATTATATAAAATTTTCAGTATAGCACCTATGCAGGCTACTTATTCTTTATAGATTTATTGTTTGGAACCAAAATTTTGTAACAAATTTGGAGCACTTGACACTTCTCTCACTTATATAATTCTAATACAGAGCAAGCGAGACAGAAATACTAATATTGATATATTATGTAGTGAGTCTACATATTAAGAATGTGTTGGTTACTTCCCAAATCGATTAATTTCTTTCTGGATTTTAATTGAAAACTTTATCTGACAATGTAATGCAGTGCGCATCCTTTGTTTGAAATTATAATAGGTCGGGGAAAAAGTTTCTTCGCATTTTTATATGAAAAACACAAGACATTATTTTCAAAGTTTATTTACATTTATTTATAGTATATAATATGTGCCTTTTTGTTCGATGACTCTCTGCCATTTTGTAGGTAGAGACATGATCCCGTTGCTGACAAAACTTTGGGACTTCTGATCAAAAAAACGCGACAAATAATTTTGGCAGTCCTCTTTTGATGTTAACCTTACATAACCTAAAGAATTCTGAAGAGACCGAAACAGGTGAAAATCTGAAGTTGCAAGGTCAGGGCTATAAGGTGGATGCACTAAGACCTGCCGGCCAAACTCTCTTAATTTTTACTGAGTGGCAAAAGATGTGTGTGGTCTAGCGTTATCGTGATGAAAGACCACACCCTTCCTGTTGATCAATTCCTTCTTTTAATCTCATCAGTTGTTGGCAGTACTCAGAGTAGAGATCCGAATCGATACTTTTGCCAGGCGGTAAAAGCTCATAATAAACAGTGCCCTTCAAATCCCACCATACACACAGCATCACCTTATTTTGAGTTAGCCCAGATTTAACCACAGTCTGTGAAGCCTGGCCGACCTTAGACCACGTCCTTTTTCGCACGTTCTTGTCGTACATGATTCACTTTTCATCGCCAGTTATGAATATCTTCAAAAACGGCTCGGTTTCATTACGTCTCAATAACGAATCGCAAATGAGTACACGGTTCATTAGGTCTCTGTCAGTGAGTTGGTGTGGCACCCAAATATCGAGCTTTTTGGTATAGCCAGCGTTCTTCAAAGGGTTAAAACTGTTTTGTAGTCAATTTCCAGTTCTTCAACTCATCGTAACTACTAATATACCTCCTATCTAACACCACTTTTTCAAAAATGGCGTCAATTTTATTCGTAACAGGGCGACCAGAGTGGGGTGCATTTTTAACATCAACGTTTCGGACTGAAAACGTTTGAACCAACTTTGTGCTACTGTTACTGACACTGCATTAGGTCCATAAACATCACAAAATTTTTTCGCTACTTGAGTTGCATTTTTGCCTATTTTGTAGTAGTATTTTAAAATGTTTCGAATTTCTTCATTAGATTCACTCATTTTTACAGAAACAAAAACAAATGAAAAATAGCGGGAAACAACTTTTTTTTTCATGTAACCTTTTTAATGTTACCAAAACCAGCCAGATACAAATAGTACAGCCAAAGAAATTTTATAATAAGTTTATACATACTTTATCCGAAAACACTTTTTCCCCGACCTAATAATTTACCAGGATAAAAAAAACAATATGTGTACCTATGTACTATTATTTATTTTATGGAGTTAATCGATTTATCAAATTAAGCATTCATAATTTATTCTGCAATTTTATACCTGAATAAAACTTTTTAAAAATTGGTATTAAGTTAAATAATGAAAATCCAAAGTAAAGAAATGGAACATTGCTTCCTTTGCTTTTAAATCACTCATTAATTTTTGACTTCTTTTTCATTACGGAACTATGCGTCTGGTAGTAAGCAATGTATGCTCCTTTTTTATTAGTATTAAACAAAGTTGAAAATCTTTAACAATGTTCGAATATATTAATTGCTAAATGTTATTTAACTAACCAAGTTATTTCTTATCTTGATCGTATACGTTTTGTTTACTTATAATTACAAACGTCTTCATGTTTATATAATTTCGTAAATACGTTACTGCTATCTCCACTGTAATATTATACAAAATTTCGCTTACTCAATGTTTACTATATTAACACGTATATTCATTGTTACAGGTAAATTTAGTTACAAAATATTCAAGAAAGGGTACCTACTACTGACTTTGGAGTCTCTCGTTCGATACAGTCACGCGAGTAAAGGTCGACAGGTAAAAACCAATAAAACGGATTTGAAATATTCGAATGCCATTCGCACAGTAACGTCGTGGCTTGCAAGTCTCAATAATAGCCCAGTCATATTAGGGCTTTCACCTCGGAATGAAAGATAATAAGCTGCAAATTGGTATGAACCTTTGTTTTGTCATTCTAAATGTTGTCTCAAAAGTCACAATCGTTATCGTGTCCGCGTCTCAAGATATTCAAGGTCAAAGGTCACAAAAATCGGTTTTTCGCGAATATCTGGCTTCCTATCGGTTAAATGAGATTTGCATTTATTATAAAAGTTGTAGGCTATAAAATTCCCTACAACTTTTGTTTAAACTTTTTTTTCATACAACCAACCGTTTTGAAGGTAGAGCGCGAAGAGTGCACATCGTACAGTCATATACGGCCTAATGCAAGGTCAAGCGTGAGTTATGGTTATCAGTACGTTATAAAGTCAATTATTTACTTGGAAATTATAGGCGTATAGCCGTTAATCCCTCGAAGAGCGCCGCGATGCTCTTCGATGCGGATTCGTCACAGATACCGTGGAAGCTTAAACCTGTTAAGCTCTACGATAATCCGATTCCGTATGTAAGAGAGACCAAATATCTAGGGGTAACCCTAGATAGTAGGCTCTCTTTTAGACCCCACATCCGTAAGGTTAGGAACAGGGCCGCGTGGGTCCTGGGCCGGTTGCATCCTCTGTTGTGTTCGGTGAGTAAAATGTCCACGCGACATAAGCTCACGCTCTACAAGACGTGTATTCGACCAATTTTGACATACAGTTGCGCCGTGTTCGCACATATGTCCGAGTCGAGTTTCAAACGGTTACAATCGATACAGAATAGGTTCCTCTATCGTCTCACCGGGGCCCCGTGGTATGTTCGAAGCGTAGATCTCCATAGAGATATGGAGCTTCCTTCGATACATGCCTACGTTAAACAGCTCTCCCGTTCGTATTTCGACACCGCGTCGAACCACGCGAATCCGTTAATAAAAACAGCCGCCACTTATGTTCCGGCACCCACGGACATCCGGTGCAAACTCCGGCCGCGCAATATTTTTATTGATCCCGACGATCACATCGAAAATTCGAATAAATATTACACATCCGTCTCTCCAAACAGAGCGTGCCAGCGCCCACGCCCGCGTAACCACCGTTCTCTCCGCAGAGGGCGGGCGGTCAATTTCGCTCCAGCACACCCGTCACGTCCACCCTCTCTAGCGGTAACCCAAGCCTAGGTCCGTTCCTCGGTGTGAAACCCTTGGGTCAGGCAACCGCCCGCGCGATACAAGTGACACTGTACGTGCATCACTTAGCTACCTACATACAACACTACACACGTATGAACATACACACGTGCACACCACACAGGTACATAGGTTCTGTGAGGGACCTTTTTTTTTTTTCTTTTTTTACGCTAGTTAGTTAGCGCTAGTTAGTGTAGAAACATTCCGATTATTGAATACACATACGCACGGTTCCTTCCTTCCTCCCAGGAGGAAGGGAACGTGCCTATGTGTATATTTAGTTAGCTCGAATCGTAGGTGTAGGGATTCGAATAGATCGCGACCTATTTGCGAACGCGACGACCGCCCGAGCCGAGGTCCGGCCACTTTGGCACCCTCGTGCGAGTCGTCCACAAAACTTTCGCGGCTGAGTGCCCTCTGCGCTCGCCCCCAAGTCCGGTGAAGCTGTAAAAGCCGCAGCGGCTTTAGGGCCCCTAAGGCTAACAGTGTAGTCAGTTCTAAAAAAAAAAAAAAAAAAAAAAAAAAACGTGGAAATTATAATTATTAAACAATGCCTATTATTTATGTACTAACTATTAATTATTTATATTTACTGTTACTAGAGCATTGGAAAAAATTCCTGATTTAGATAAACTGGTGGAAGTATTTCAACAAGAAAACTGCCCAAAACAAACATTATTAGAAAATGGAGTGCGCATCTTGTTGGCATTATATAATGCTCCAAAATCTGAGGACAACATTGATCATTTCCGCTACACGCAATTCATCAAATTTACAAAACTAAATAAACCTGTACAACTGTCAACACTTCCACCAACAAGTGTAGCAGCTCATCAACACATAAAACGTGTCTACTACCAGATTCAAACGTGGTTAGGGAAGGACTTAGAACCTCAAGAATGGGGCTGGATGCTTGAAAATGAAATCCTGGAGCCCATACGAACGTTATTACCTCCAGCACCAGCCGAACTACTAAACGTAATATTTTGCAATTGCAAAAATGGTTGTGGTTCCCGCTGTGGATGCAGAAAATCAGGGCTACAATGTTCTTTAGCTTGCGGCCAGTGCAACGGACAAGCTTGCCTCAACGCTTCACTGTATCCAAGTAATCCCGATGAAGAAAATACATATGATCCCGATATTCTGGAAGGTTTGGAGATGAACATGACAGATAATGAGGATGATGACAATGAATCGAACATTTTTGAGCGACAAGAAGAAGAAGACGACGAAGAAGAAGAAGATAATTAGCTTCCATTTCCAATTTCATTACAATTAAAATCAACAAAGATACTTTTGATATTTGAACTCACATTTTGACAAATGTATATTATGCCGTATTTAATAATAAATAAAAATATGTGTAAAATATATACTCTTACTATCATTTTAACTTAAAATAAAACTAAAATATATAATCCAGAATTAATAATATTTTATACTTAAATAGTTAAATATGAATAATTATATATAAATAATCAAGTTACTTACTTTAATTAAATATAAATAATTAATAGTTAGTACATAAATAATAGGCATTGTTTAATAATTATAATTTCCAAGTAAATAATTGACTTTATAACGTACTGATAACCATAACTCACGCTTGACCTTGCATTAGGCCGTATATGACTGTACGATGTGCACTCTTCGCGCTCTACCTTCAAAACGGTTGGTTGTATGAAAAAAAAGTTTAAACAAAAGTTGTAGGGAATTTTATAGCCTACAACTTTTATAATAAATGCAAATCTCATTTAACCGATAGGAAGCCAGATATTCGCGAAAAACCGATTTTTGTGACCTTTGACCTTGAATATCTTGAGACGCGGACACGATAACGATTGTGACTTTTGAGACAACATTTAGAATGACAAAACAAAGGTTCATACCAATTTGCAGCTTATTATCTTTCATTCCGAGGTTGACCCCTTTTTTTACCTAATATGACTGGGCTATAAAGGTTTGTTGTCTGTCACTTTTAAAAACTTGTTTTAGGGGAATCAAATTGGTTTGCAAACCCTAGCTCGCAGCTCATATAAATTTACCTATCAACTATAATTTTTTAAACGACTTCAACAAAAGAGGTTCTCAAATCGAATGTATATTTTTTTATGGATGTTCAGCCTTAACTTCTGTGTTTATGTACTGATTTGGATTGTAATTTTTTTGTTGAAATGATACCTCAAGGGTAGTCAGTCCCATTTTAATTTCATTGACATTGGACCTTTAACTTCGATACACGAGAGGACTTTTCAAAATCATTAAAGTTGGTTTTTCTCTTTTGTTAAATTTTCTTTAAGAGAAAATTTTAAATTTTGCAGTGAGTATAATAAGATGACACAGAATAATAATACCAAGAGCGAACGAGCTACTAATCCTATACAGAAAGACCTGAGGGTAAAAGGGATAGAAATAGTTTTTCTTTATTTTAGTATTTTCGCAATATAGTTTGAGATTAATATTTCGGTTGTGTTTATTGGCTGTAATAACCGTATTGAAAGTAAATATGAAAACAACCATTTATTTGGGATTATGATATTTTTAACGTAAATTAGTTTATTCAAAAATACTTACGGCTATATTGCCAGTTCTGTAATTCGTATAACATGAAGAGACTTGCGTCGTTTGCCACCTATTGTAAACTGTTTATTTTAATATTTACGCATATCATCTATGTATTTAGTTACCACAGTACAATTTGGTAATGTTTAGATATTGACCATAATGGTCATCTAATCAAACCAAAAATAAAATCACGAAGTCTCGGCTAGTTATTGGCCCCCTTATTACGTATTTCGCAATAGCGTAGCGGTAGCAGAAATCGCTAAGTATTTGCTTCCAAATGGCAAAATCAGATCGTATTTGGTACATTATAGGTATTACGTAATACGAATTTGCGATTTCTAAGCAAATATTCAGCGATTTCTGCTATTGCTAAATACTTAATAAGGGGGCCGGTCTTACTACCACTGCACTATGAGGTCGTATTTTAATAGATAATAATTGGATTGAAAGTAAATGCGACTGGTAAAATATTGATCATTGTGGATTTCGATATTCATACCGTGATGTAATTAGATAACAGATTAATTGTTTTGTTCAATCAAGCTTCAAACAGCATTACTAATTTGATAAATATCTAATAATGTACTCAAATAAAATCTTTTCAAGTATTCCACGTGTTTAAATATGTAAGTTGTAATTAAAGCGATGAACACAAGATTCGGCACGTCCCTCTCGTATATGCGATACAGGCTCGGACTAGCCAAATAAAATGGGTCACTTTCACTTACTCTCTTGCATATAATATGTTATAATATCTCTCCGCAAAATGACCACATTTCAACTGATCGTAAGCTTAATTCAAGGAGAAATGAGGATCCTACGACAAGCGCTGCTGTCAGGCCGACCTGTAAAAAAAACCAAGATACTGTAACCCAAATCTCGACGCACGGCATTAAATCACTTTTCCTCACGAGATATCGTTCTTTCGGTCCAGTCAAGCACACCGCACACCCCGGAATTAGGTTATGCGGTAGTATGGATCTGTAGTGACTGGGTTGTGACCAACATGCACATGGTAATAAACCCGTCACAGTGACTCACTTTGCCCAGTTTTAGGATCAGCCAGCATATAATAAAATACATCCAGCTGCCGAGAGGCTAGCATTGCTTGCAATGCATGCAATGTATTACAAGCGACGACCGGCAATGGATTGCCGGTCTCTCGGTGGTGGCCGTTGGTTTTGCATTGTACCGTGACCTTTAGCTACAGTGTCGCGTTTAAAAAGTATACGAACAAATTGTTATTATTGACGTATACATACGTTTTTACCATAGGATGTCAATAAAAATAAGTCGTTCGTTTCAATTAATAATGGGGAAAAAAAAATATATAAGTATATAAAAATGTAGTTTTTGTCCCGCGCAGAATGGGGCCGCCATTTTTAATACTGTGAAATATTTTAACTTAAGAAATGATGGTACACAAGAAATTTGAAAACAATATAATTTATATCTTTTGTATAGTATGACTGTGTGAATTTTAGTTGAAGGGATAATAATTATGAAATGAAATAATTACTATTATACTTATTATTATTATTAAGATTGAGCTACAATGAGGAATAATTCCTGGTTGGAGAGTTATTTCTGTTGTAAAAGTACCATGTTTTTTAACTATATGCCTAAATTATAATTTAAGTTTACGTCAGTTAGAATAACAATATAAACGTGTGATTTGAAGGACGGGGTGTCCATCCACCGTAGTTCATGCCTCAAATACACTCAGGCACATCTAATATATTTCACCTAATTTCGCGTTAGATTAATAATGCATATGTTAGGTTTCTCCGGATAAGACTACCAGGTATGTTTTCCTAATCCTACGGATTGCCTTGCTAATCAAAACAAATGTACCTACTACGTAATTAAAGCTTTATTAGTTACATTAAAGTTAAGTATTTTGTTTATATATTTAGACTGTGTTCAAATCTGACTCCGACTGTTAGTTCCAGAGATTAGCACGTTCTAATAAACAAAATAACAAAATTGCGATTTATAATATTTGTACTATGTATACGACTACAGAAAAAGTATAAAAAATGTAGTTCACTATTAAATTAATATTAAAAAAAGACACTTAACCAGAGGTAAATGACATTTTATCTTTCATCGTTTGTATATTTTTTAATGAAAATATTTTATACATCATCAAGGTTTTATATTCAGTTCACAGGTGTGTTATGCTTAATAAGATAACAAAGAAATAACACTACATGTATTGAACAATCAAAATCCAACAGGTTACCGATGCATGGTAGACTGTTAGCGCCATCTATTGAGTATAAATTTTAACTATAGCTGCACCGTGGTTTTCTGTTTAAAGCGCCATCTAGTTTTACGACTGAAAATCATTCAATAGTCATAGAATTAGGTTTTAATAATGTTATATTAGTAGTACACTTATTAAGCGCTAGATGGCAGAAAAACGAATTTTTAAAATTAATGAAAAACTTGTTGAAAGGAATTAGCTTTGTACTGAGACATAACACAGTATATTAGTAAAAAAGAACCTGTGCTTAATTTCTTTTTATCTCTAAAAAAAATTTAATGATTAATTATCCTTTTGATATATTTGTTTATATATCAATTAAATGCTTTGCGTTGATATGCGCATCACTTGAGTACAGCTCGACCGATTAGGCTAATCTATAATATATAAAATATATATATATATATTTTTAATGTTAATACATGCTGTTCGTTTTAGGGAAAGAAATTTTTGAAAAGTTTTCCCGAAAATAAGAAAATTCGGAGTAAACTAAATTTGTTTAATGTTGTGTTTTTTATGTAGCTACCATAACCATAACTCGCGATTGCAGCGATGGTTATGCGTTATTATTTATTGTTTTATTCGTTTTATATAGTCTTTTAAAAGTTTCCAGGAATGAAAAAAACTGAATAGATTGGCACTGTGATCAAGTTTTTCGCTACTAGAAAGGGCAAAATAACGTTTGACTGGCTATATAGTTATAAATATTACTTACTGGTTATCTAAAAAAATTAAAAGAAAATCTCCGCCATGACAGTGATTAATTTATTCACTGCCGTGACCAGGATTCGAACCTGGGTTACTACGGCCACAACGTAGGGTCCTAACCACTAGACGATCACGGCTACCGGAGCGGTACAGTTATATTCGAAATACTTTACCTGAATCTACACGCAAAAAGATAATAAAACCCATTAATCATATTTATCTCTACACCATCGATTACATTTCGCTAACTTGAAAATATTGATTTTACACCGGAAGTGTTTAGTATAATTTATATCGGCCAGTGTAAAAATTACACTCAAACGCATAGTGTCTTGTTTAATTTATTTATACCTTCATTGTTTATGTGAATTTGAATATATTTTCTTTTTTACTAAAAATTACACAAGAACGGAAGTTGCTCAAATTTTAAGGTTTCGATCTATAATTTAACCAACAATGGATACGTTCCATTCCCGAAATTTAATATATTAAGTATTGAAAATTGTTATTATGAAAGTTTTTATAGACATATTATAATATTATGATTATAATTAAACTACATTTATAGCCGTAAAACACCTGTAGACTTAATTTATTTTCCAAATTGTTGGTTATGTTCACGATTGATTCGTATGAAAGGCCGCGAAATAATAAAATATATTTAATTTTGTCATTCTAGATCAACTCGGTACCTATAACTGCATGACGTGTAACAAGCATTTATTTACTGTTTTCATACTTCATAGCAACTGACAGCATAGGTGCTTGAGTTTATATGCCATGTTATGAATATAATATTGTATTTCGCACGCGTTCCTTCTTTGAAGTCTCCAGTCCCTAATCTATGCTTAAAATTAATATAAATTTAATTTTATATAACAGGTCTCCTTTAGGTACGACCAAGCAAATATACGATATTCGATTTTTTATATTAATGAAATGTAAAAAATACATACCATATCTTTAGAGTGGGTATCCTCTGTTAATCTTCTTACGTGATTTCAGACAACGCTAATCCTAATTCTCATTCTGTATGTGATAACGTCTTTATTTTTTTATTTTTTTGTGACCAGTTTGAAAGTTTGTTGTTTATCTTTTGTCCTCAAACGATTAAGGCAATGTTCACAACTATTTTCATGATTCTGATGTTCTGTCCTGTTAAGATTCCATTTCATCACGATACTTTCCTTCTCGCTCACTCCTCTCGCTTTTATATGATATCAGAAAACGCAAGCGATCAAACAAAAGTTAACCCTGCTAATAAATCTCACACGGTAAACGTCACGTGTAACCAAAACTTGTATGTAATGGCCAGACGCGCCCCTCGACCCAACAAGACTCAATGAATAATCTGACAATGGTCCAGTAATGGTAACCACTCGTCCCTTTTAGTTTGTCGCTAACAAGCTGGATTATTTGCGAGACTTGTTTGAGAACTAATTTACCTACGGGCTAGTATGTGGTATGTGACCAATTTTTTAATGAGTTTATCCATCCACAATTTTGCCAAAGTCACGTAAATAAAATATTTTGTAGTTATTCTTGTAATCTGTAAACATAACTGGCTCTATTGTTAAAACTGTTCAGGGATTTTTTGTGGCAAGTTAAAATGCATTTTTATAGTTATTATTTATAATCCACTTCACTTGTGCACAATAACCAAACTACATCACGTAAAAAAATGTCGCCAGAATCAATAATATAGAGCCAAAAAACATAAGATTAAAGTTGAAAATAAAAATCACATGATACATGAAGATTCCGCTAAAAACTCCAAATTCTTTATTTCTTTCTTCTTCAAGATTTCTTTTTTTTTTCTACGATGGCGCCTATCGGTGGGTCTCAGCAGTGGGAGGGAGGGAGTTATTTAGGCTGATAAGCTAAAGATAGTACAAAAATAAATAAAATCGTAATCTTATAATAGAACATCACAGACATGCATTTTTACAGGACAGGCAAATATTATACCTAATTTAATTTTTTAATGATTTAAAGTCAGATTAGTGTTTAAAAACTCACTAATAGTGTTAGCTTTATTAATAATACCATAATTTTAATATTATCAAAATGTAATCGCTACATACCATATCCTTAAAGTGGGTATACATAGATACATTTCTACATGACATGTCTCAAGCAGAGTTATTCATCTTACGTGTTTACAGACATCGCTAATCCAAATTCGCATTCTATAAGCGGCATCATTATTTTTCATTCTTTGTGAGCTTGTTATTTTTTTGTTTACACTTTGATGTTTAAGTAAATTTATTATTACATTTTTACTAGCGTATAATTTTCGAATTGTAATTTTGTTACTGCTTCCATGGTATAGTTATGACATATATACTGTACGTAACTGTCATTAAATGAATGATAGTAATTAATGTCTAGAAGGTTGTTAAAAAAAGTAATAATTGATAAACACGATCGAGTTTCTTGCCGGTTCTTCTCGATAACTGGGATGTTTTCCGAACCGGTGGTATTGCTTTGATGTTCTTATGCGCCTTCTTAGAGCTTATTTTTTTAAATCTTGACTTTCGATTTAGCTACCGGCATAATCACATTGTGATAATCCACTATCCTCGTTTGCTTTTGGGCGTCCTTTTTTGGGAGACTATTTCACATACGACCATTTGATGACAATCTAGGTAGGTCATCTTGTACTATAGTGAGGAAATGGTATTAATATAACGTTTTCGTTAATATTCAAATATGCGACTTCTCACCTTAATAGTAGGTTGTACTACTGTAGCGCTACAAGGCATGTGAAGAGTTCTTTTCATTGTTAGACAATTTATACCCAGTATTCATGAATATTTTGCCTTGGTATTATTTACAAGTTAAGATGATTGTCGTGTGGCCAATGATAATCGTATGATCAACGGATTTGAGTATATCGCCTAACTTATTTAATGCCGCCCATCCAAACTGGATTTTTCTGGAGATCTCCTTCTTTTGAAGTTCTTTGTCAAAAGACAAACTATGTTCACGATAAACTTACCGGTCGACCGTCTCTATATAGTCTCTCGTTTCCAACCGTTATGCTTGAAACCGAGCCACCAGAAACGCTCTTGAACATATTTGTCCTCAGGCCTATTCGAAGAGAAACATTGTATTAGTCTTCAAGTATGCTTTTTAGATCATCGCAATTTTGAACACTGAAAAAATATGTCTCGATTTTTTCCGTCTATTGGTAGAGAAGTAAAATAAGCAGACAAGCCGGGAACACGAGAAAGGGATTACCATAAATTAAAAGTTATATGTAACCCTATTTTTAATAATGAGAACGTACATAATTATAGTTGTTACGACATAGAGCGATGAACGTAACAAAATGGATTAAAACCGAATAACAATTGTATACGTCACCCGCGGCCTCGGGGTAAACAATATGTCAGATGACATGTAAAGAAGGGATTTTAACATGGTATTCCCTTTTTATCATGAGTAACAAAAAGTCAACTAGTAAATAATTTGGGTTTAATTTTATTTAAAAAATAAATTTAGTAGCGGCACTTCACTTAGTTTTTGGACTATGTATTGTATTTTTATTTTTAGTTATTTATCTTCAAAATTTGTTTAATGATATTTGTGATAATGTGAAAATTATAAACGTTTTTACTCATTAGGGTACCTACTTTAAAAAAATTTTTTTTATGAATCTATACTGAATTATTTTGAAAGTTCCTAAAGTAGTAAAAAATATTTTCTATTTAAGTTTTTGATACAATAAAAAGCATTAGTTTTTAAATATATAAATAGAGCGCATTTTAATAAGTTCAAATAGTAAGAATCACTTAAAATATCCTAAATAAGGAAAACGAGGACTCATATTGAAAACCAGAATTGCTGTTAATATTCATATAATTAAAACTCTTTCCGTAATTTCTGAACGTAAGGAAACAGATCCGAACATCTTTTTTCTTAAACAATTTTTTTTTAATAATAATTTAATCCGTAACACCACATCCCATAAGGTAAGTAAGTAAAAACGTGTGAATTTCATAAGTATAGAGGGATACATGAACGAGTACTCGTTTGCAATCAAAAGTTTATTTTCTGACGCGCCCTGACGAGCTGTCACATCGCAAATTCTCCCATTGTCCCGCCGTCAAGCCTCTGACAGGCAAGGTTATTATTGCCCTAAGGTCAACTACACAAAATATATAGGTACAGAAAGCTGACTGTATACAACGAGCGATAACGCACACAAACGCGTAGTTACAAGGATCCCGTACCAAGCAATTCGAACACCAGTCGTGAGTGTTCGCACTTTGCTGGATATGTGGAATTATTGTTTTGTGTGTCACACTAGGTCTTGAATTTACAATGAATTAACGATCTCATGTAAATTGTTGTATATTTGTTTGTATAAATACTACTATGTATTTAACCAACGTTTTTCAGTAACCAATTCATGGATATTTATTATTTATTTTCTTTAATAATAATATCTATATTATTAAACTGTCTGATAGGCATCTTTTTTATAGAAATCTGATCACTAATATTACCATTATCATTTTATTGTAAATCTGTCTGTCTTATTATATGTTTAACTCAAAAACAGCTTAACCGATTTTTGTGGAATATTGTATTTTTTCATTGACAGGCTTTATAGATTATCTTTCATTTGAGTAAAATAAAATTACGAAAGGAAAATAATGAAGTACTGTGTAATAAACCTGCAATACATACTTTTATTGAAATTCCCCATTGTTAATTTTCGAAGAATATTTATTGCTGGCTGGCCCTAGCGTTATAGGAGCGAAGGAACTTTAAGGTCGGCCGGAGCCGTCTGTCTGTACATATCTATTTTATGACAACTATTCTGTACATTCATATAGGTATAAGGTCAAACCAAACGAAGTGATATATTGTGGTTTTTATTTCTAATTAATGAACTGAGGTTTCGGACCCTATAATATGTAATATTGATGGTGCTTTGCAGGATATAGTTTGGTTACTGTGCTTAAATGAAGTGGATTGTGTAATACTATCTGATAGCATGCATTTTGAAATTTCACAAAAACTCCCTAGATCGTTCTAACAAGAGAGCTTTGAATACAAAGCAACTTTGAATAAAAAATTGTTACTACTACGAAGGCTTAAAAACATTGACACTGGCGAGTGCTTTTTGCGGCGCCAAAACAAAAAGGAGAACGTATTATGGCGTCGATATCGAATTACTCTTTAACTATAGATTATTTCTATTGAAGTAATTTCTTATTTTTCTCTAAATATAAGGTCAGTAAATGGTATGAATATTCCGTACTCAAGAGGAAATACTCTGTTTTATTTCTGGGTATAGACAATAGAGCAAATATTTTAATTCTTCACCAGCTTATAGCAGAGTTATAGTATTTGGGCTTATTGGAATGGTCTCAATGGTCTCAAGTCGGCGGTTTATTAAATTTTCCATTTACCCTTGTATTAATTATTAGTCGTGTGACAAATGGGATTACCTATCGACAATACTAAAGAGTTAAATAATATGTTCACCCTACTTTATAAAAATAACCCTGTGAAAAGTTCATGCTTCTGGACATTAATGGATCTAGTTAACAATTCTGTTAATATAGATTTAAAAATAATTTGATATATTTTTTTTTTACACGTTTGAATTGGCTATCGATCATAAATATTACAACCATTTTTCCAAATAGCGTATTATTTATAAGATTGGTATCTACGTATAAAATTTGTTGGACTTTTCTACCAAATGATGTAAATTCTCATTGATCTGTGAAACCTACCACCGTTCATGAAATGTTCACTAAAAGTTTTTTATTTATCTAAAGTTGCAATTCAAAGCAGTAATGATGGCTCAGTTGGTATCGTGTACGGAATCCGCGTCGATCGACGTGAGTTCCAATCCTTGCAGTGAGCTTGAACTTTCGGCATCGTGATGAAACCTTAGCATGGTGGTAGGACTTTTTCTAATGCCCGCCTAGCTAGCTACCATCCTCAAGTTAAAAATCTATCGCCAAACACATGTAGATAGTTCCGGCAGCTAAACTTGAGCCAGTCTTCCACTAGGCTTAGCGTGCTACTATCTTGGGCCACATTGTCACTTAAATCAGGTGAAATTGTGGCCACAACGCACAAGTATTGATTGTAAAATGATTGCGTAAAAATGTTTTGTAATGCATAAGAAGGGACTATTCTTTGTATTACACTCTGAAATAGTTCATTTTTTTATTCACACTAACGAGAGGGGGTATGTACCCTTCGGGGTCAAAGTTGAAGATTGCAATTTTAAGGGTTGCCTTATTGGATGGAATTCGTGAAGGGTGCCGCCACCTAGGACAAGGGGCGGTGTCATCTGGAGATAAAATCTCGTGATGGAACGATCATGTTTTCAAAATTTGAATCGGTTTTTAAAGATTCAACGATATATGTTATGTTTGTTATGGAAATATCTCTTGTTAATAAATATGACAATGGTGTACAGAAAAAGGAAATGCAATGTTCATAAGTTCGGTCAAGGTTTCGACCGGTTCTTCTCAAAAGCAAGAATGTTGTATAAAGTGATCGTAAAATTCCTTAATATTAGGACTTTAGGACTTCAGAATTAGGTCTTTACCGGGTTAAAAAGTATCCTACGTGTTAATCCAAATTGCAAGCTTGTATACCAAATATACGAAATTGTTTTTGCGTGATTAACTAATAAACATACAAACATTCATATTTATAATATTATGTATAGTAGAGTTAGTAGGACTAGTTATTTGTTACGTGGTTTTTTTTTTATTTTTTATTTTTTTATTGAATTTATATGTTGTCATTCCTATTTTTAATCTATACATATTGAAGTGCAACTTCTGAGTGCGCATGAGGGTAATATTTTTACGGATGCAACGCGTCACGAAGACGCGTATAAAAAATGTGAAACGTTTTGAGAGAGAGAGGGAGAGAGCGATTGAGACTGATTAAGATAGAGTGAGAAAGGGCGAACGTAGCATGAAACACGTAGCCATGGAGACAATGTGTAAACAGTAAGTTCATTTTATAAATAAACATTTTGTGATAAATTTGTAAATCGTCCTATACTAAGCAGTTGTTAAGAGTAAGTTATAATATATTTGTTACCTTTTTGTTAATATACAATTTATTATGTTAATTCGTTTGAAGGTTAGGAAGTTTTAATATTTACAAATGACATGTGGCATTTTTATTTGCTTATACACTTAATATTTTAATAACAATTAAATTCGTTATATTCCTAACATATCTTCCTTTTTCCCTCCCTCTAAGTCTCGGAAATCTAAAGCTTTAGATTAGTATAAATATAAACGAGATTTAAAAATTAGTTTGCCAATGAAGTTTCCCTTCTGAATTGTGTAATTTGTACGCGCGCATTTTAAAAAAAATCAACGTCTCTTTGTCTATCTGTTTGTTTTTATTTTCACGTGAAAACCACTTATCTAATTTACATGTTTTCTTTATTTATTTATATATATGTTATTTGGCAAGGTTATAGAATATGTTTTGTTACATAAGTAACTTTTTGGAATAAGCAGTGGCGATAATAGTGAATCAATTCGAGAAAAAATACGTTTTTGGAGCGTTTAAAATTTAAATGCATTTAAACTTTAAATTGCTGACGCTGAGTAAACCATATGAGATATCTCAAATTAATGTAGTTAGTACATAATTGTAAATCTTAAAGAGAACTACAAATAAGTCAGCGAAAGCATATATATATCTATCTTCTAAGGATTACCGACATTAAGCATTTTTGTTTTTAAAATAACAGGAGCGGCGACTGCTGTGTGGTGTGGGTGAGAGCGATGTTAGCATAATTCTGACTCTCGCGTCGTCGTCTGCATTCTGTAGTCCACGTGACCGGAGTGGAGGCAGGGAATAATATGTATATATGTATATGTTAACAAAGGTAAGGTCAAGAGTACTCTAAATCGACGAGCATGCATGAAAAGATGAATTAATGTCGAAGAAGCGAAATAGGTATGCCAGGATCGTAGCAGGTGGAAGGACGTGGTATCTGCCTACCCCGTTGGGAAATAGGCGTGATTTATGTATGTACATATGTATATGTTAGTTTAGATCGAATTTTACGGATAGGGAATCAGTCAGATCGCGACCTAGTTGCAATCGTGACAACAACCCAAGCCGAGGTCCGGCCACTTTGGCACCCTTGCGCGCATGTTGCCCACGCTTTGCGTGCTTAAGCGCTCACCCCCAAACCCGGTAAAGCTGTAAAAGCCATCAGCGGCTCTGTTTTTGGATAGGGCCCCTCAGCCTAACAGTAAGGTCAGTACATTTAAAAAAACGCGATCGGAGCACAGCTAATATAATTGTAAATCTGCAAATTGTGCTAACATTGTACGTAACTTATGTAACAAAGTTGCCAACAGAGAGTTATAAGTCATAAAGCGTTCTTCTTTTTAACGGTACCACATTAGTGATTATACTGTTTAGTGATAAATCACCAGCCTGCTATCAGAAATGCCTCGACTGGATCAGGCAAGACAGAGTTAATCTCACCCAAAATTAGTATATCCCATATAAACATTTTGAAGTTATTACAGTATTACATAATTTTATGTTAAGTTTAAGCAATTACAGCTTTAATGTAGAAATTTTGCATACATAATTTTATTTAAGAAAAGTTAAATGTAATAATCGTTTCAAAAATAACTGAATATAGCAATCGGTTAATAAAATGTATACGTAATGAATTTCAATAAATAACTGAAAGTTATTTCACCTTTGTGTATACCTACATTGTAAAAGAAGTTAATAAATTTACGAGTCGTAACACCGCAACATAAAAGGGGGTTGCACTGATTCTTAAACATAAATCATAAACGTCTACTGAGTTATGTAATTTCTTTACACGTAACATTTAGTTCAGGACCATTTAACTAATTGTAAGTAAATGAGTGACAATAGTAAGTGAACTTGTACGTACGTGTATGAGACGAAACATGCATCGGTGTGTGTGTGGTGGTTAATACAGCAATATGCATAATATGTCGATTGTTGTGCAAAATTATATTATTGTTCAAATAATGTATATCAAGTTTAGTGATATCACTGTATGAACGTTTTAGGAACAATTTTTTTTAAGTTTTGTTTTCGTCATTTATGATGTTATCCGGCTTTTATATGTATAATCCACTAATGGAGAGTTTTTGGTGAAATCTCAAATTGTCATATGTACATATATTGGTTTTTAACTGACTTCAACAAATCACAGAAGGTTACTCAATTCGAATGTATATTTTTTTTTTTATGGGTGTTCAAATGAATATGATGATGATGAGTTGTTACAGAACTTTTTTGTTGGGGATACTTCAAGGGTGGTCCCATTTTAATTTCATTAGACCTTCGACTTCGAAGATACACCATGAAACTCCGCAGAATAATTGAAGCTGGTTTTATTTTTTGATAAAAATTGTCTTGTTAGAGCAACAATAACTTTTATTATGTGTATGAATACAAAAGATGCGACAAGCGGAATCAAAGTTAACCGTAATACGGATTACGGAACTTATACAATGGGTAAATAAAGATAAAATTTGCTCGCAGATTTATCGCGGTAATAAGTTTTGACAGAAGCACCAAACAAGTTTAACAAGACTGGACAGATGTTATTAAGTATTATTATTTCTTAGAGTATTATTTTTACGTGGAAACTGGAATAATCGTCGTGCGAGCGAACTTCCGCGATTTGGACCGGTTTTGGGTGGTAACAGCACGCTTTAAAAAAATCTTTAAATTAGGGATTTCATGTGTTTGTTACTTTTATGAGACCACTGCGAACGTGTGGGGTCTGGGCTTTCTGTTACCAACTGCAATTTCAATAAGTAAACTTTACAAGCACGGTTCTAGCTTCCGTGTATTGTTGAAGCTTTTATCGGATTATAAAAAAACTAGCTGTACCCGCGGCTGTGCTCGCGTGGACTACAGAATGCTGTCGATCGGGAACACGCGTGAATAATACTACCTACCACCGCTCCTGGTTATCTACAAATCTATATCTATACAATTAATAAAATTGAAGTGTTTGTTTGTAATGTTAAAATAACAACTTTTTACGAAATGCATATGATACAATACTGATAACAAAACACTTTTTTTTTTTCTTTTTTTTTCATCTGTCTGTTTGATCCGGCTAATCTCTCAATCGGTCCACCCGTCTATCGTTTTATTATAAATACCATTTATAAATTTTATATATTATGCATTTAGTAAAAACTCTGTTATTTTGACAATATAAACATGCATTTAAATTTTATTATTTGTATAGATATATTTATATTTTTTAAGATGTTGGCTTGGGTGCATATCTATAAAGCACGTGTCTCTTGCATGCATCGAGTCACCTTGACATGCATATTACCATACTAGTCTCGTATTGTGGTGCGTCATCAAAATAAATAAACACTATTTATCTAGTTAAATTTCGGGAGCACTGCCGAGGGTTTTTAAAAAGTCTAAGACAAGACTGATTCTCAAGAAGCTTTATTAAGAATGCTTTTATTTGTTACAAATGTCTCTTTTATAAACTCTTATTCTATAAACACAAAGTGGGGCTGTTTACTATGAAATAATGAGAAATATGTCGCAATACATTCAGTCAAAACACCAGGTGTCTATCAGTAGTTTGCAGACATAATATGGGTTAAAAACGTAACATCAGCATTTCTAACGTATGTACCAATTAACAAGACGTAATAAGAGAGGGTACAGACTGCATAACTCCTCCCCCCTCAAGTTCGAAATTATCTGAGGGATGATTATCACTATGATTATTTCGATAGCAATAATTTTTACAAAAACTGAGCTTATATACTAAGAATACAAGAATTAATAGAAATATAATCACATATAACAATAAAGTTCCGGCACTAACACTTTTTACATTAATAATTCTTTCACTTGATGTTTTTAGTTCACTTTCACTGATTTTTAAAAGATTATTTAAATGTTGAAGATTTATTAATTCACTGTTATCCAAATTGATGGGTTCACGTTGCAATTGTTGCTCAGTAATTGTTATTTCGGGAAGATTAATAATCGGTAATTTTGACATCTTCAAATTACTCGTAGTAATATGGTGAGCTTTTAGCGTAATTTCACCAATTTTAACATCGCAATGGTCATCTAGGACGAGGAAGTATGTCCCTTCTATATTTTCTTTCGTTATTTCGTCGTTACAAATTTTTGATAATATATTCTCAGCGTTACTATGAAGAATCCATCTCTCTTTTCCAATTGGTTGTATCTTAATGGTCTTGATTTCAACTGGTACTGGATGACAAGAACTCGTATTCGAAGAAAATTGAATTAATGCTGTTATGCAAGTGTCTTCTGAAGTTGTTCGAGAATCATCCTCGTGACACAGGAACATTTCGTCGTGAAGTTCATTACAAGGTAAAGTGAGCGAGACAAATTTAGACCCTTTTACTAATAGGTAAGGAAATTTAGGAATAATGATGGTGGTATGATTAGAAGGATTGGTCATAGGTATTGGAATTGCTCTGTAGTATGTATAAATTTCATCTCTAATTATTGGTATATCTAAAATGAATGTTATTTGACTTCCTTTTGTATAAGCTTTAAGCTCTATACATTGCTCTATTTTAACTAAATTGTCATAACTTACTGGATACACAAGTTTGTAGAATTTCTCTATCTTTTTTAACAATTCTAATAATTCATTTGAGTTTATAAGAGATTGGTGTAATATTTTTAATTTACTGAATGCCAGAGAAGTTTCAATTTCATTCAACCGAATGTAGAGTAGTTGAAAATTATGGAAAAATAAATTATAAACATTAATAAAATTATGGGTAGTTATATCAATATTAGTTTGATTTATTAATTTTTTTATTTCTCGTAACTCTTTATCTATTCGAATGAAATTGTCCTTCGTGAAATTTGTTATCTTTATCATTGATTCAGAAATATCTGATATTAAGGTTACCTTTTTAATGAGTGTATTTTGGCGTGTCGTTAGAGAATCAATCATATTTTCATATCTTAAAGCATCATTATGATCTAAGTTACCAGTTATAAGCTTAATAATAGATCCAAGAGGATTGAGAAGTCCACGTTTAATTCTAGTTGATGGAGATAACTGTTCTAATTTTTGAATACTAATATTCATTACATAATTCGTTTGAAGCTTTACATTAAAAAGTTGAACATTAGATGTTTCATTATCAAAATGTGTTTTTAAATATTGATTAAATTTAGTATATCTTTTTATATTGAATTCTAAATCCTCACGTATCAGACTTAAATCTAAAATCTTAATTATTGTCCACTTATCATAACTTACACTAGCTTGACCTTGTTTCACAAGGACTATACCGGGATTTTTATCGATTCTGTGAAGTTGAAGGGCGTGAATCCTGATGATCAGAGCCAGGAGCCCGAGGAGGTACCTGCGAAGGTCGTTTTATATCCTTAATAGGCACGTTTGTTTTTCGAGTTTTCATTTTTACAGGACAGATATTTCTGTCAATTTTACCATATACTTGTGCTTTTTGATAACGCGGTTTATCTTTACTTCGCCTTGTATTAACACCTTTTACAAATATAGTGTCCTCTTCTTGAATATCAAATGATGTTTCACCACCACGTTTTGTTTTAATCTTTTCTTTATTTTCAATTACTTTGTCTGTTAAATATTTATAAAGATATTTCGTTCGTTTCATATGATCGTTTACTAATTGTTGCGTATATTGTTTGTTAAAGTTTACTTCAAAAGTACTATTAGAATCAGTGTGTCCAAAAACTACTTCAAATGGTGTAAGACCAGTCGTTGAGTGAATGGTTTGATTGTATGACATAATTGCATAAGTCATAACGTTAGCCGCGTCAGTTATTTTATGTTCATATTTAGCGATACGATATATTTCTAAAATAGTTGAATGGAATCTTTCAATTAAACCCATAGAATTAGGATTATGTGGAGTGCTTATGTGTAATTCTATTTTATAAAATTGTAATGTTTCTTTTAAAAGTGTATTGTTGAATTCAGTACCAGAATCAGCACTGATCTTATTTGGTACGCCATAAAATGAGAAAAATTTAATTAAGGCACGAACTACTTCAGGTGTAGAGCGATTGGATATTTCAAAAGCCTGACCTAGTTTACTGAAAGCATCTATTATGGTAAGGAAGTAGCTTCCTTCTATAGAGAATATATCTATAAATATTTCAGCAAAAGGTTTTGTTTGAGTTTGCGTTAACATTAATTCTGGTTTTAAAGGTTTGCGATCATATTTTAGAGTTTTACAAGTTTCACAAGAATTGATTACAGAAGCGACTGTTATATCCATATTTGTCCAAAAATAATTACGCTTTAATTTCATAAGAGTTTCTTTGATTCCACGGTGACTTGTTTTACCTTGATGATAAGCAAGTATAGTGGCACGTTGCTCTTTTTCATCACCTAAGTATATAACTCTTTTAGTACATTCATATATTTTGACGGTATCTTTTTTAAATAGTTTTATCACGGCATTTGTAAATTGTTTACGGTGAATTTCGCTCTCAAAGTAAAAGAAATATTTAATTTTAGGTTTTATATATTCTAAAAGAAATTTCTTAACAAGGTTAGTGTTGTTTACAGGTAAATGTACTTCCAAAATTTTTTGTTTTTCATGTGATAAGTCTTTTATTGATAATTGGTTTCTGTTCCAAGTAAAAATAAGGATTTGATTAGGTTTTGTGTCGATGGCTTCTTCAATAATGGGAATACCATTCGTATCAATATCTTCAGCAGAATGTATGGTTTCCGGTGATGAACAGGCAGTAATAGTACTGGATGAAGGAGAACGAATTGGGTGAGTTAAAGTCTTATCGGAATCTGAAGGAATAGTTAACGTTTCTGATGAGTCTGAAATTAGTATTGGACTCTCAGATCGTTCAGTGTCACTCACGTTTACTCGTAAGGACATATCGTCCTTTAATATATTTAATTTCATTCGTGATAGAGCATCAGCATTACTATTTTGTTTACCGTTCTTGTATATTATGTCAAAATCGAACTCAGCTAGTCTCAATTTCCATCTAGTAAGTTTACTATTAGGTTCTTTCAGTGAATTTAACCATGCTAAAGGTCTGTGGTCAGTAAATATTGTGAATTTGCGTCCATACAGGTAAGGACGGAAGTGTTTTACTGCCCAAACGATGGCTAACAGTTCCTTTTCTATTGTACTGTAACGTGTTTCTGCATCATTAAGAGTACGACTTGCATATGCGATAGGTTTTTCATTTCCAACTGATCCTTGTGAAAGGACAGCGCCTAAAGCGTAGTTTGACGCGTCTGTTGTTAAAATGAAGGGTTTAGAAAAATCAGGAAACTGTAATATAGGAGCATTCACAAGTAGCTCTTTACATTTTTGAAAAGCTTGAACATATGATTCATTAATTTCAATTTTATTTTTCTTTTTCAAACACGATGTAAGGGGTTGTGTAATTTTTGAAAAATCCTTTATGAATTTTCGGTAGTAGCCTATCAGGCCAAGAAAACTTTTAATTTCAGTGGATGTTCTGGGGAGTGGGAAGGCAAGTACTGCCCTGATTTTATCATCATTTGGTTGTAAACCATGCTTCGTAATTTTGTGTCCTAAGTAGAGTACATCTTTTTTAAAAAACTCACATTTATCGAGAGTTACTTTAAGATTGGTTTGTTTGAGACGATCGAACACTTTTCTTAGCTTCTCTACATGTTCTTGTATACTACTAGAATAAATGATGATGTCATCTAAATATACTAAGCAATGTATACCTTGCAACCCACGTAACACGTTATCCATTGCGCGTTGAAATGTTGCAGGTGCTGTTTTAAGTCCAAATGGCATCCGTGTAAATTCAAAATGTCCCATTGGTGTAGTGAATGCAGTTTTGGGTCTATCTTGTTCATCAACTTCAATTTGGTGGTACCCACTTGCTAAATCCAATGTACTGAAGTAAGTAGATTTCCCTAACTTGTCGAATAAATCATTAATATTTGGTAAAGGATACTTATCATCAGTAGTAATATCATTTATACGTCGATAGTCTACAACCATTCTAAATTTCTGTTCACCGGAGGCGTCCATCTTTTTTGGAACTAGGTGTACGGGTGCACTCCATGGTGAAAACGATTCTTGTATAACATTATCTTTTAGTAATTTTTCAACTTGTTTCTGTATTTCATCGTTTTGCGATGGTGGAAGTCGGTATTGCCGTATGAAAATTGGATCTTCATTTTTAGTCCGGATTCGATGTTTTACTTGATTAGAAAATGTAAGAGGCAGTTTATCACAATAGAATATATCCCTGTATTCAAAACAAAGTTTTTCTATTGCTTCTCGTTCTTCTTGATTAGCATGATCTAATCGGAGTTTCGATAAATTTTGTGTAAGTAATTCATCAATCTCAAAATCATTTAATTGTTGCCCGGTTGATAAATTTATTTTGCAAGTATTATTATTAAGGCTGGTTATATTCAATGGTTCGTTAAAAGTTAAAGTCACACTATCTTGCGAAGCATTCTGCATGACTGTTGTTGCAAATGAATCTTTGCAAGTAACTATAGCGCTAGGCATACGTACCTCATTTCCAAAATTTTTAAAATTAATTATTGCTTCACCATTAATTAAATTTGTAGGCACCTTAACACGGGTTTCAGTGCGTGGTTCTAGCGTTATTTCCCACGGGGGACTATAAATTATTGGAATTTCTGTATTTTGTGTCCGTAAAATTAAATTTTTCATGTCTATAGTCGCGTTCAATATTTTTAATAAGTTAGAACCTATTAATCCGTCATATCTTCCATCTACATTATATATATAAAATTTATGATTCATCGGACTTTTAAAACTTTCCAATAAAGGTATATCTATAACTTCGTCATGTAGGCTACGTCCATGTGTACTAATAACTTCAAAAGGATCAATATATTTATAATCTGAAAAATATTCATCAGCTTTAGCGGGACTAATAAAACTTCTGGTACTTCCGGTATCAATCATTAAACGAGCATCAATTTCAGGAATATAAATATGCGGTAGTTTATTTATGCCGTCATAATTTAAGTGTACTATTTCTGGGGGTCGCTCTTGGAGGCTTTTATAGGAAAATTTACGCATTCATTTTCAGCTTCTTCAGTTTCAACAGGTTCTATGTTTTCATGATAATCGTCATAAGCAGTTTGTTGATTATCGTCAATGAAATAATGATTTTCATATTCTGTATAATCAGGTTGATAGTCTTGGTATTCAATTTCAGGGTCGTTCATTTCTAAAGACTCTATCATATTTTGTCTAATAGGACGAGCTGTGCGCATTGACACATCGCTTGCCTGAAATTGAGGTGGATTACGTTGAGGTTGATTTTGTGGTGGTATACCAAATTTAAATTGTTGATTTGGCATGTTGAAATTAGGTCGGTTTTGTGTATTGTTAAATTGTGGTTTGAACCCTTGTTGATTAGGAATACCGAATTTAAAATTATTATTTCCAAAATTTGGTTTATATCCTTGTTGGTTTAGGTTAGGTCTGAATTGTACATTTTGATTTGGAATACCGAATTTAAAATTATTATTATACGGTTTAAAATTATTTTGTGTTTGGTATGGAATTCCGAATTTAAAATTTTGTTGTCCGGAATTAAATGTATTTGGCACAAATGCAGGTTGAGGTTTGAAATTGTTATTAAAATTATTTGTTAAAGTAGGCGTGAAAAATTGTTGAACTGGTTTAATATTAGATTTATTTTTATTTTTAGAATTGTACTGATATTGAAAATTGACCTCCTCCATGACAACACTTAGTGCGTTTTCTAAAACGGTACAACCTTTAAGTCGCACAATTCGAATTAAATCCTCTGGTAAATTATATAAAAATACATTCAAGCACATATTATTATAGATAATCATTTTAGCGGCTTTGAGGCCTTCATCAGTTAATAAATTGACCTTGGAGAAGAGGGTGCAGCGTGTTTGTTGTATCCTGTTACAAAATTGCGTATATGTTTCACCAACTTTAATTTTTAAATTTTCCAACTCAATTGCCACACACTCTTCCGATCTAGGATCACCAAAATGTTGAATCAAAACAGCTCTTAATTGTTCCCAAGTTGTTATGTCTTCTCTTTCACTTAGTAGAGCAGCGGCTTTACCACATAATCTACTAGTTATAGCATGAAACACATATGTAGTTTGAACAACATTGTTTGATCCGCTAAAATTTCTGATTATATATTCACTTTTTTTAATAAATAAATTTAAAGTATTTTGATCACCATCGTACTTGGGAATTAAACTTAAAAGTTCTTTTGATACTAATTGAATTGTTGATTCATTGTTGCGTTGCATTTTGAATTGTATTTATTTAATTAAACACACACAAAGTAAAATTCACAAAATTAAAATTCACAAAATAATATTTTCAAAATAAAATTCACAAAATAAATCTTATAACAAAATTATCAAAATCAAAATTCTCAAAATTAAAATTATCGAAATTAAAATTATCAAATTAAAATTCTCAAAATTAATATTTATTATTAATATTTCTCAATATCTTATAATCTATGAAGTCAAATAACTTTCGACGATTTTTATTCGAAAATTATGAAAAATAATTTTCAACGATGTTTGTTTGAAAATTATAAAAATTTGTTAAATAATTTTCAACGATTTTTGTTTGAAAATTATAACAATGTCCAACGAAAAATACAACCACAGAAAATAACAAGGACGAGACAAGGATTGTAAAAATGGTCACTTACAGTCTGCTCGTTCCCATGTCTTGCCGTATAGCTGCTTTCGCTTTTAGGACAGGATCTCTCGGAAATAGATGTGGAACCCGACGTTAACTTATTTATTGGTTCGTAGATACTCAAAATCTGCACATGAGACCGATTTGTAAGACTCGAACACAGACTTTTATTGTTGATTGAGTATCCTACCGACTGCGCCAGTTAAATTTCGGGAGCACTGCCGAGGGTTTTTAAAAAGTCTAAGACAAGACTGATTCTCAAGAAGCTTTATTAAGAATGCTTTTATTTGTTACAAATGTCTCTTTTATAAACTCTTATTCTATAAACACAAAGTGGGGCTGTTTACTATGAAATAATGAGAAATATGTCGCAATACATTCAGTCAAAACACCAGGTGTCTATCAGTAGTTTGCAGACATAATATGGGTTAAAAACGTAACATCAGCATTTCTAACGTATGTACCAATTAACAAGACGTAATAAGAGAGGGTACAGACTGCATAACTATCTTTAGTATCTTTGTTTTTCTTCTTGTTGTTTAATTACAATGAGTGTTTTAGATACACAATTATACCACTGACACGTGGACAGGGATATTTCGTAATCTTTAAAGTTCGAATGCCTTATCAAAATGCATGATTCTAGTTTATTATTTATTATTATATTATTAGTTCACTTTACTTGTTCACAACAACCAAATCGCTAAACCAAAACTACAATGACATAATTACAAAAAAGCCGAAATTGACATTTTGGTGTCATAGGTTCCTGTTACAAAAACTATCTAAGTATAGAAAAAATGTCACAATTGTTCTTACAATAGTTTATGATAGAGGGAGTGAATACCGTTAGGAAATTGGCTTCAATTTGCTAAATATTCATCAATTCAGAACGTCTAAATGATTCTACTTAAAAATTACTTAAATTTAAATACGTCGTTGTTCATTGGATGAGCGAAATGTTACCAATATTACATAACTAGCAACCGCCCACGACTTCGCGTTAATCTATACAAGTATTATAAACCCCCCTTTTCCAAGGCAAGAAAACACATCGTTGAACGCATAGTTTTTATAAAAATTGTACTTTCATAAAACTTTAATAGCATTTTATTCAATGAAGATATCGTGATATTTTTTTAAGCACGGACCAAGTATCTATGAAGTAAAACAAAAAACAGCCAGCCAAGTGCTAGTCGGACTCCTACACCAAGGGTTCCATAATTATAAAGCACCGTACAATTCTAATGGAAAAATGTAACTACTAGCTGACCCGCGCAACTTCGTCTGCGTCATATAATAGAGAGTGGCTCTTAGGCACTGTATTATAGGTACCGCCCGCCTCCCATATTATTCTGCATAATAAAAATGCGCTCGCGATACTTGATCATTATTTCGCTGCCGAGTTATTTTAAAAGTGATATTCATTTAAATCAATTACTGTAAAGGGCAGTTTTGTTCAAAATTAAATATTTGTGATGAATAACGTATCATGGATATAAAAACACCGCAAATAATTTATTATTTTAGAAGAAAATTTATTACCATAAAAAAGGTTATATTGAGTAAACCTTAAAAGCTTGCCATATGCTGTTGCGGACTTTTTTATAACATTTTAAGAGAAACAATTTCGGTACACACGATTTTTGCGTAACTTTAACCACTCACGCAGCGCACGCAGTGGAAGCTCTCAAAAGGAATAAATTTTCCCCGTTTTTGCAACATTTTTCAAACAAACAAAGAAACTCTTCGGCTTTATAATATTAGTATAGATATCTAAGGACAAACTTTGCCGTTGAAAAAGTATTGTCCCCATACATCAATATATGCCGTGGTTGATTTACTAACTGCAAATAAGTTTGTAAAAGCATTTAAGTTTGTGATGTAATTACAAATATACGGTTTCCGAATTTTTTCCTTTACTTGTGCTTTAAGCATTGCTTCTTGCCAAATTTCATGAGTCCAAGTCAACTGGAAAGTACCCTATAGGTTTTTATCCTGTTTGCAAGTGTTAAAATATGCGTTTTAAAGGGCCGTTTCTTTTCATTGCGTTAACTTAGAAGTTTCATTATCTCACAGCTCCAAGGGCTTGGAGACCTGTTTTTTTAATATTAATTTCAACTTGGTACCTCCACGGATTCCTAAGAAATAGTTTTTACGTGATGCGCACGCAGCGGCAAACCTCTACCATTTTATTTATATACTAGTTGTGACCGCGGCTGCGCTCGCGTGGACTACAGAATGCCGTCGATCGGGTATACGCGCAAATCGTGATACCCCCGCTCTCGTTTATTTTGAAGACAAAAATCCTTAGAAGATAGACTTAAGCTATCATTGACTTTTTGTTGTAGGTATTTTATGATCTACAATTATGTAATACATGAATATAATATATATCTTATGATTTTCTCAACTTAAGCCATTTAATCGCCACAAATGCGTCCTTTTCCGAACTGATTCACGATTGTCGTCATTACTTATTTCGTATATTACTTTATGTAACAAAATATATTCTATAACCTGACTCGATAACAAAGCTATGAATTAAAAAAAAAACAAAGGACATGTAAATCGGATATTAGTGATTCTCACATGAAAAGAACATAAACGGACAGACAGACAGAGAGACGTTGAGTTTTATAATAAGTGCAGAAGATAGATGTAGAGTTAAATAAGATAGGTTTATGAATTAAAATAACAACCACTAAGTACATGATAGATCAAGATCCCGACATAAACTCCTATACTCGAGCAGTTCGACCAAGACAGGTGAAGCTGTAAAAGCCGTATACGGCTAACAGTATAGTCAGATTAAAAAAAAATCAGTTCTATGTTGATAAGGGTGGTCACTCACGCGTGTCAATTGCGTTGCGTGTCTATGGGTGACGCCCTCCGATGCGGCGACAAGGCGAGATTGCGGGGGCGAGTCTGCAGCGTAACATTTTAATTTTAGATTTTTATACAATGTTTTACTAACCATGACTTTGGCATTCGTTTTTAAAGGCAAGGCTTTTAAACTTTCAGTAGTTTTAAATCACTGAAAAACAAGTTGACGAGGAAATAAATTTACTCTGTATTGTGTTAATATCTAGAAAGGGGAATTCCTTCGTTTTGAAAGTATGTTCTCAGTCTGGAAGGCTTACGGAAGAACGGTGAACATTTTTATTTTATCTTTAACATATATTGTATAATAGCTCCTTATAATGTAATTTTTTCCATCTCAGCACGAATAAAGGAGTTTGCTACATGATAATATCTTTGCCGTGCTCTGAAGCTGTTGAAGCGTCTCCCAACCATTGCGTATTTGTGTGTGTCCTTTTTTAATAAGTCTTCATCAAACATAATTTCGAGAGACAATTTTTGTACTATAATAGCAAGGACTGACGATCGATTGTAAACCTGTCTGTGGTCGCCCTTGTGTTTGTATTGCACATTGCTTTTCTTCAGATACAGAGTGCCGCTAATTTTTTGAGCTACAATAAAACTACAATTTCATCTACGCAATTCACTCGTACACAACATCTGATAGTAACAGATTACAACGGTAGTGAAATATCAATAAATTTTTTACACTGTGTTGTTTTTGTATACCATCGCAGGTCAACAATTGGTGAAGTTTGGTTGAATCAGTATGCAGAACGCATTGATACTTCTTATTCAAAACGCGCGTTAACAACGGCAATGTGTGCGAATCGCAGCGTCTGATGACGTAATTGTGCTGTCGGCTTTAAGGCGATTTAACTGTACCAAAGTATAAATAAAAATTACACCATTACACAAGAGAATTTTGTAATTAATGATTTGCATTGTATTACATACTGCAAATACTTAATATATTATAATTCAAACTTTTGAATCTTAAAATTTTCAGTGTAATCGGAATAATGGTGATTCTGCGTCATGCTTGAATACGGAACTGAAACGCCTTATTTTGTGAGTGAGTGAGCTGATGTGAATAGTAGTAGATTTTACCTGAAGACATACAATAAAATTGTACGATATTAAGGATTATTCGATAATATTAGCTATTTCTTTTTCTAATATGGATTCTAATAAACAACCGAAAATATTAATATATCTTAGTTATCATTCCTAAATTATCTTGGAGGCAAACTGCGAAATCAATATCAGAACATGACGCGGTAGTGCAATAATGAGGACAATTATAGTTGCACCCCAACTGCAGAGGGATGCGCCCTCTTTCTTAACAAAAGACTCACCCCATATTCAGTGACTTAAACAAGAAGTGCTAGGCAACGTGGGCAGCATTCATCATACTTAATGACTCTTTTCTAACGGAAGCATCAAAAAACCCGGAGTTAAAGTGGTTAGCAGGATATCTATAACCAAAAACTTTTTTTGTCCTTATAGGTTTAGCTTTATGAACACAATCTCACCTGATCTTAATGTTGATGTCGCCTAAAATGGTAGCACGAGAAGTCTAGTGCAAGACTGGCTCTCAAGTGCAGCAGCCGGAACACACCTGTAGGTGCATGGCGTCAGATTTTCAACTTGAGGGTGGTAGCCATCCAAGCGAGCATTAGAAAAAGCCCTACCACTATGCTACTGTTCCATCACCGAAAGCTCAGGATCATTACAGGGATTCGAACTCGCGTCGATCGAAGCGGATTCCGTAAATGATACCAACTGAGACATCAATACTTCAAAAATTAAACAGGTCAGCAAGATCAAGGACTACGGCGGAACGTATACAGCCTCGTATGCGAGTGTGTATTATGTAAATCATCGTTTTAGCAGCGTATTAAAAGTTGCTTTACGGCAATAAAGTTGAGCTGACGATGGTGCTTCTCCAGCCGAATCTTGCAAAAATGCTGTCACTTTCTTTCCAGTTCACTGGGTAGGAGTTATTTCATGCTGGTTCACGGCACAATGACCAAACTTATCATGAAGCTCAATTGTAAAAAAATGGACTCATTTGTCTCTATTAGATTAATCAGTCCAGAAGCCTTTTTAGATTTAAATAAAGTCTTAACGGTGTTAGAGATGTCTTGTCACACACGACCATTAGGTAAAATGTAGTAGGTGTTTTACAAGGATACAAAGTAACGATTCAATTGCAGGTTTCTATAATAACAGACTCGACTATCCTCATTTTGTAAAATATCCGATGTCACAGTGAAATTGTCTATAATTGTGTAAAACGGTAAACTTTCCTTTCCGCAACTTGCCGAGTGCCAATCACAGAGGAAGCGTAAACGCCTAGACTTTCTCCGTGACGGCACTAAGGTTACAGATCGTAGTTTATCACAAAACCAATCCGACCATTAACCTATCTTTATTATCTAGGACATCTATAGAAAGAACCATTTCCCTGCAACTAGCAAGTGCAACTGTGAAAGTTCATAGAGCTCAAGAAGGTAATACTTGGTCACATTAAGTCCAATAAAAGAGCTGTTGCCTTTATTTTGCCCTTAATTTCTGTTTGCCGAGTTTTCCCTTGACGATGTTCTCCTATGCCATCTTGTACGCTAACACTCTCAAGTCAAAACATGAACCTACCTTTAAAGGTTTTCTGTTGTTAATCACCATTCCATTAATGGTAGATCAATTTACGTGCCTATTTATCTCTTGGTCATCCATATTGGTGATCCATATCATAGGAAGTATAATGTTTACATTGCGTTTTTCACCGACGACTTTTTCTTTTAGTATTGTAAACAAAGTGCAAAGTTACCTACCTGAGTTAGATCACTTAAAAATTATTAAACAATGCGGTCTACTAGCTATTAAGGTCATTCGTTGTTCACATTTGAAACACATGAATATAGAACCCTTATTTAAATTTTACTTATTATAAATTTGTTTATAGAAGAACATCGCGGACAATAAACAAAATAATTGGAATTATCTATAATATACCAATTTCCAACGGCCAAAACAATACATACATTATAACTACTAACTTTAAATATTGCTTACTAATAAACCACTTTATCTATTTCATTAATCTTTCTCAGACGTTACGTGTATATTAACCAGTATCGCAGATGTGTCAGACATAGTCTAAAACCATCAAAATTTCAGCCTAGACTTGTCAATTACCTGGCAAGCTCATTAGCATCGAGCTTACTTGCTCCGACGAAGTCATCATAGTTAGAAACTTCGCGTAGTTCATGTAAGGCTTGCTGTGAAATATTTCTCTTATAGTTTGCTGAGTAGAAACTACTAGAACATAATTATAAGTAACTTTGAAGAGGTGTTCAGCTCTAAAATTTAAATGAAGCAGTAATTTCTAGGACAGCTAACAAGAGGTCAACTTTACTAAGCTTCTAAGTGGAAGGTGAAAAAATTAAAAATGTTCTGAAACGAAGTTTGTTATCTATACATTAATAAGAACTAAAGGGTGTGTGAATGTTTTTCGTTTTTAGATGTTAAATAAAAAACAAAATATCAATTAAATCTCGTTTTATTTAATGTTAATTTAAAGAGCAATTCTTGAAGTTTATTTATGAAAAACAACAGTTTGCAAATACGCACCATTCATTTCTTCACAATCATTTAACCTGGAGCTAAAATTTTCAAAAACTCGCTGGAGCATCGCTCTTGGAATAGAGTTGGTTTCTTCAGTGATTCTTTGCTTCAAAACATTCAGGTTGGGTGGCAATGGATTGTAAACTTTGCTTTTTAGGTAGCCCCATAGGAAGAAATCAGGGCTCCTCGGTGGCCAATTGATGTCTCCTCGGCGACTTATGACCGAGGTCGAACTCAGACCGTTAATTCTGACCGATATTGCCATATGATCCGGACTTTTTTGGCTACAGAAATGCAAAACCAGAAGGGCTACAACCGCAACACCTTTTTCCAGCAAGATGGAACCACTTCCCATGTTACAAATGACTCATTAGTTGGTCTTCACGATTTATTCCCTGGAAGAGTGATAAGTCGCCGAGGAGACATCAATTGGCCACCGAGGAGCCCTGATTTAACACCTGCTGATTTCTTCCTATGGGGCTACCTAAAAAGCAAAGTTTACAATCCGTTTGCACCCAACCTGAATGTTTTGAAGCAAAGAATCACTGAAGAAACCAACTCTATTCCAAGAGCGATGCTCCAGCGAGTTATTGAAAATTTTAGCTCCAGGTTAAATGAGCGTGAACAAATGAATGGTGCGCATTTGCAAACTGTTGTTTTTCATAAATAAACTTCAAGAATTGCTCTTTAAATTAACATTAAATAAAACGAGATTAAATTGATATTTTGTTTTTTATTTAACATCTAAAAACGAAAAACATTCTGAGACATCCTTTACATAGCGAGAAGTCGAAATTCGACCAGCGACTTTTTGATCATAGACTATTTTCTGTTTGACATTTACAGTATGAATCTAAACAATGAATATTATCTAGGAGTTTTTGGCGGGATCTTGAAGTGACATGTTGTGGTTGTTATTTTTAATTCATTTACTTAGGTTTTTGACCCTATATTATGTAATATTTGTGGCGTTTTGCGTGATATAGTTTGGTTTTTGTGCATAAGTGAAGTGGATTATAAATATAAGCTGAAAGCATTCATTCCGAGATCACACAAAAATTCCCTAGAAAGTTCTAACAAGGGAGCCACCATCTTGTTAGGATACTGAATCGTCATAACACTTGACAATATAATTCACTCGATAATGGCAGTAATGGTCTTCATTAAAGAGGACCGGTTGCCAAGTTAGGAAGAAGAAGAAGAATATTATCTACATCACTTGCTGTCGCTTTTCGTTGAGTTACAATGTCAATATTTTGAGGGGTCTAAGTTTAATGTCAATTTTCGGGATAGGATTCACAGTATTAATTTATTTAATTTAATATATTAGTAACAGATATTATAAATAAATTTTAGCTTTCTGCACTCCTTCTCCATATAAACTTTAACCATGCCAAATCTCAGTCTTCTGTGCACGTAATACGCTTAAAAAGGTACCGAAAGTTTTGTCTTCACGTATTAATATATATGTGAGGAGAAGATTTTGGACTCCTTTTTAAGCCTATTGCGCGCACGGGGGAGTGTGAGATTTGGCATGGTTAAAGTTTATATGGAGAAAAAGTCACTGGTCGAATTTCGGCCATCGCTTCGGGCTGGGCTACCAATAGTAAATACAAAAACATAAAGCAACATTTTTCAATCATATATAGTAAACTACGTGAAGTTTAATTAACTCTTCCGTGTCTTATCGCATTTCTAAAACGATTCTATAGATTTCTCGGTGAGTATGTATTGGAATCCGAAGCAATGAAAATCGTCTTTACGATGAAATTAAAAACTTCAACGTACTACAGAAATATCTAATTCTTTTCTGCAAGCGTTATAGTTTAAACTTAGAGAATGGTTTGTAAAGAATTTTATAGTTAAAGAAGTAGGAACTAAACGAAATGCATGTTTACGATTCCGGACTCGCACGGACTGACCGGAGTGCTGAGATTAAAGTGTTATCTAGGAAATATCACTATGAATACTAAGATTATTATTATGTGTACTGGGTTTGTGTTCGTTTGTTATTCTTTGGGTGTTTATTTACCCGACATTATTCAACTTTTTTAACTCAAGAGTTAGAAAAAATGCTTATTATACTTCGATAAAAACTCGAATTTCTTTGTCGACCTCAATGTTTCAATCTTTCGAATGAGGTTAAGTTGATATATTTTAAAAATAAACTATTATAGATCCAAGAAAATAGGATCTGATCACATATCATAAATACGGTCTAGTTCGATGGTGGAACCTTGAGTTTTTGGGTTACGACCTAAATTATATTATTCGCACACTTAAAATAGCTTCTATTGTGGCGTCAATGATGAAAATTTAATCTAAGTATACTATTTTCCCTTTATTTCGAAGACAAATTAATATGGTTTATTTATACAACTTTTTATTGATTTGTCAAAAGTTCTTTAAGTGTAGTAGTACGCGAATATTATTCTCTGAAATATTAGTTGAACATTAGCGGACTGTGATGCACATTCTTATTTGTATGTATCTCAGAATTTATTCAATCGGCTCAGAGATTCCATTTAACTAGTCTAAAATTTAACGCAGCTGTCACTTTTAGCCAAATAATCAAACATCTTGGACAATATACGGACTTTTGTTCTAATCTGTACCACTACCGTGCAAACGCCTGTTTCCGGGTAAGGTACAAACTTCCTAATTATATCCGTTGGATAATCACGTCAAAAGTAACAGCATAAGTTTTGGGTCCTTCCGAGTCTCAGAAGGAACCATTAATAAAAGCGCAGTAGACAATAAAAATGAACTTGCAAATTAATATTACAGTAAAAAGTGTATATTATTTACTATTTACATTTATATTCTTTTTATGAGTATAAATCGTTTATTTTTGAGAATAAAATAAGTAAAAGTACGATTGTAAATATAATAATTGCACCATATATCTTTAAGTGTTAAATATATAAAATACTTAACATATTTCCTTAAAATGATTAACTTACCGAGGATCAACATAATTATATCCAATCACAGATCCAAAGACTCTGATTAATGAATGATTGCAAATACAATCCACGTCAATTGTAAACGATTATCTCGATTTCCACAGTTGTAAATACTTATATAAATTCGTTTTAGTCCGTTAATAACTTATCAGAATGAATCGAAATGATACGCCCGATTGATTCACGTTAATAAATAAATACATCATCGTTCTTCGAGCAAAATCCGTTTCAATGGAGGGACGGTCGGTCGTAAATTGTAGTTAGTTTTGGTTCGTAAAGAACTCGAGCCTAGTTTTATCCCGTTTTGTGAATATTGACGTGAGATATCTCGTATTAGGGGAATTGATTTGTTAGTATGTTTCAATTGGTGTTAGCTTCGTTGCTTTATTGTGTGATTTAAAGAGAAGTCGTATCTTGCAATAAAAAAGGTGCGAAAGTAATATCGGTTTTGTACAATTATAATATATTTCATTTTATTTTCAAAACTAATCTAGAATATCATCTTTGTTATTGTAATAAGGTTTAATTTTGTTAGAAAGATGCAAGCTGTTGCAACACAGTGAAATACTACCGTTTATTGCAAGAATTTCAAGTCACTCGATTTCAATTCTTAACTAATATTAATATCAACAATCTTAATTGATTTAATTAAAGTCTACTTCAGTCATATACAGCTTAGTAAAAAAGCCTCACCACCGCTTTCGTTACTTTATCGTTTGTTGTTTCACAGATCATGACAATGTGAGAAGCCGGCATGGGTTAGCTTATTCTCTCTACCTCATTAGCCAACAATCGTAGAAGCAGCCCAGAAATGTCTCTACAAGTCTAGTACAATGCACTTTACTCATGTATTAATTAGAAACTATACTCAGTAAGGCAGATTTAGAAATAGCAAAATGAATGTTAATTCAGTAATACATGTTAAGTACAAACTCGTGTCAGTCTTTCAACCCTTGTCTCGGCGCAGTGAATAAAATATTTGTCTCCTCGAAACCTGTATTTAGGTCGCAGATATCATTTCTATGTATTTCATCGTTATTTACCAGGTCATGCATTTACTTATCAACTTAGCTTAATAATACGAAATAAGATTGGAAACCGTACGTTTAATGATATGCAGTAATAAATGCCTTCAAACGATTGAAATATAGCTACATTTATTACCTCAGACACGTGTTTGTCGTGTTTAAAGGATTTTAAAATCACCATTAAAACTTAAATCCAGGGTAAAAATTCGTATTGAAAAAGCAATTTTATGTTTTTCTAAATTTACGACATCATCATCTTTTTTGGTTGTGGAGACCGTTAAATATTTCATTGCGTTCTATGAAAAGGCTCATAAACGTTTCGTCCTTATAAAAACTCGTCGAATAATTTTATTCAAAGGTGCATTAACTTCAATTTGACTTATATTCGTCGAATACAATAATTATATGGCTTTAATAAAACCACCTTTTTGTTACAGGTAATATTTCTTTTTAGTTTCAAGCGCATTGCATTATAAATGGTATGTATTTTGTTATCGTCTGTGTTTTAAAGTAGTTTGTTTTGACACACCTGCTAACGTCTGCCAGTGTAACAATAGTTTACTAAAACATAACAACATTAAACCAAATTAGTATCTACAGTTAAATATTAGGTTTTATAATATCAGTGAAGTTTACTTACACAGAATACCGCAAGGTCGTATACTAAGGTCCTTTTAGTTATAGTTTTAATTATATAGTAAGTCCCACTCGCTCCCTATTGAAACAAATAAGTCAGAAAGAGTTGACTATATTGAAATTTGGTTTTATTTAGATATATTGTAGGCGGATAGTTGAGTAGGTAACAGATTTGTATACATGCTTTCAAAGGCTAGTTAATCAAGATCAGGAAAAATGTTTATTTACTTAGATATGTTATACAATATATTTTAGTTATGAAATGACATTTAAAATAATTTCAGTTGTCGAGTGATTTTCTTATTTCATTGCAATATTTTCCTTCTGCAAAGAATGATTGAAAATCTTATTTAGATACTATTTTTTATACTACTTCGACAAAATGACTGCACGGCACGATACCTGATGAAATCTACGATGCAGTTCAGAGACAATGACGACCGCCAGTGAAAAATTCCATTGGCAACCATCGCCTTCATGCCAGTTTGCAGAAATACTTTTTCACACCTCGTTCGAAGGGCCTGATATTGTAGAAGGGAGGGAACATTCTGACATTCCACATATTCACAGTAGGACAAAGAATAATTTGCTGACTTCTTTCTTCTTGCTGAGTTGGATTGTGCCTTCATGGTGACATGATTCTGTAATATTTTATGACGTTTCTACTAAAATTTCAATACAACTAAACAAATATTCTATAATTCATAAATATTAAAGATTTAGAATCCATAATTTCTTATAAAGTTGGTTGGTTGATAATTTTAATGATAATCAAACAGTCACAACACAAATCTTTATTATCAATAGAATATAGTATTTCGGTATCACCAAATAATGCCTTATATCCAATCACGTAGAGACTTGTGACATGGCATTTTCAGACTGAAATGACAACGTCAACTATTGATGGATATCTGTATCTCAATCTAGTTCTAATAGTAGTAACATTTAGTTAAAAATCTGAATCTGTAAGGTACGAATGATGAAATCAATTCCGTTTCGCGAAACGATTCGAAAAGTAGTTTCATTTTAAAACCAAAACTTTTGTACCGGAGATATTCTTGTTGCTATTTCCGGACCGTTATTTAGTAGAAAATGCATCATACTAAAATAAATGGAAAATATTTCAATATAATTCATTACTTTGATTAGATCATCATTCTCTGAATGAGTTTTCATTTTCATTGATGCATAAATAGCTATTCTGGTTAAACAGTTATTTTTGTTATTATCGTCATCGTATATCACGTTATTTTCTCTTCAGATTCGCGTATCGCTTTTGATTTAATCGTTTGTGAGCGACTTTGTATTTGGCTCTTCCTGTTGAAATATTTTAAAGTATCTTTACCCGACTGCGAAAAAGGAGGGTTATATTTTTCAAGCGTATGAATGTATGTATTATTTCTTTGGCATGCTCTGTAGCCTAAACGGCTTGATAAATTTTAGCATACGAGGTGTCGTTAGATTAATCTTAATTGTGGGAGTGACGTAGATTATATAATATTTAAGTACAACGTCCAGGAATCAAATAAAAAGCAAAAATAGAAAAATATATTCTTAGTCGGGATGTTTTTTGGTTTTAGCTTGTTAATAGGGTGGTAAAATGTATAAATGATTTATCCAAAGAATCTTATAAAATCTTAAATAGCAATCAGTTTTATTAGTTATTTAAAGGAATCACTGCAAGGGTATTTGCTGAATGATTTGATTAGATATGCTAATGAAGAATTTCATAAACTATGCGTCGTCTAGTGACGGCTTAGTTTGAAATAACTATAAATTTAGTTTACTCGGCAGTACATATTCAGGTTAATATAGAAATAACATGAAAGAAAGTATTTAGGTCTGAAACTTAAATTAATTATAATATAACCTGATGATTTATTGACTTGTAAATCTATATATTAATACGTGAAATAAAAGCTTTCAGTATCTTTTTAAGCGTATTGTGTGCACAGAAGACTGTGAGATTTGGCATAGTTAAAGTTTATATGGAGAAGGAGTGCAAAAAGCTAAAATTGATCTATAATATCTGTTAATAATATATATTAATATTAAATTAAATAAATTAATAATACTGCGAATCTTGAACCGACCAGTGCAATTGAACTTAGACCCCCAAAATAGACATTGTCACTCAAAGAAAAGTGACAGCAAGTGAAGTAGATAATACTCATTGTTTATGAATACTGCAAATGTCAAACAGGAAATAATCTATGACCAAAAAGTCGCTGGTCGAATTTCGAGCTTAGAGCTATCGCTAGTATATATATATATATATATATATATATAAAGACGTTACCATAAAGTAGCAGTAGGTACAAATGCGCTCCAAATACCTTAATAATTTAAACAATAAATGAATTTATTTATACGTATCTAATCTTATGGAGATATAAAACTTCAAAAATCTTATCTGAGTGACAAATGTGAAGGCATGTTGACGCATAGGTAGGGATACCAACCGGTTCAATTCCCAGTCCGAGCAGGAGCTGTTACGTGGGCGAGGACAACGTTCTCGAAATGGTAAGGGTAATGATTGAAGTTAAAATTATAACTTGGAACTCGTTTTACTGCTACCCGTGATGTACCGACTTCGGTCGTTTATGTACGACGCCATATTTGGCAGTAAAACAGAGAACTGAGACTCTAGATCGCACATAAATTATTATGTGGAATATATTTTTCTTTATTCTTATTTGATTTCAACAACTCTGCAATATTATTATCTTAATCATTTAATTACTTTTAAACATTTTTTGTTTGTTTTATCCTTGCCATTGGTTGATGTTATCGTATGTTCAGGAGTCCCTGCTTTGCCGACAGTTTTATGTGTTGGTACACTTTCTATAAAACATACGTTTTTTTTTTGCTTTCTGTCTATTTAGGCATTTTTGCCTATATCAAATATACGTACTATATATTATGTAGTATTAGGTGAAATACTTTAAATTAGATCAACGGTACTTAACTTCAATGTCGTCGGATGTTAATTAGAATTGTAGTAAGTAATTAAAAAAAAAAATTATGAAATAATTTTAAGAAACAATACCTAAAGGTATCAATCATCCTGAAATGTTTTTAATTTTAATATGAAGTGAAAAACTGAAAATTGTTAATGTTAAAAAAATAGTGTATCTTAATAAAGCTTCTTACGTGACCGATGCTAACACAAAGTTGGCTGACCTCAGGGTCACATGATTGGACGCGACAGAAGAGAAAATAAAAGGAGTGTCTATTTTATAACAAATTATTTCTGACTAGCAATTGTTTGTTGGTGGATAAAAAATGAAAACATCGTGCTTGCCTCTACGATGCAAGATAAGGATTTGCACGACTTCGCGAACAACTTCGCTTTGTACAGCGAGAAAGCGCTTTAGATTTCAGAATTTATCGGGGTTAAACTTAATTAGATTGTGATGATGAAAATTTTCAAATTTATTTGCTTCCTGCTTTATGAAAAGTTGTACAAATTTAATATAATTACGTCTAGGTCTGTTTATGGTGGCTTTATGCTTGTTATTAAATTAATGAAGGTTTTTGTGGAAGGAATCTCATTAGATTACTTTCGTGACTTATATGTAAGGGTGTTTGACTCTTAGGAGGTTGTCAGTTCGATTCGTAGTCTTTATTTTACCACTGATAGAAGTCCATCCACTGGAAGGTTGACTTGAAACAGCTTTAAATGCAACTGATTATTTATCGGAATATTCAAGCTTATCTATTGCTAGTAATACTTTGCACTGTTTCTATTTCCATTCTCGATGACTTTGTTGATATGCATAAGCTCTAGCAATGGTGTGTTCAGCACGTTTCTACGAGTTAATTTATGACAGTGTTTAATATAAATATGATCAACTTGACGTCTGAATAAGGGTAAACAGTTTTCGTGGGTTAGTCACGGGTTAAACCACCATGCTAGCTTAAATAGTATTGACGATTTGAGATGCTGAAACATGTTTTGCAGTATTTTACGGTTCGGAGTATTCCGGGCAAAGTACATTGCCCAAGCGCCCGGTTTCACTCAGGACGTTTCATTTTTATTGTCCATCGATGGTGCATACTTGAAACTGATGTTTGTAAATGTACATAAAACCTGAAAAATCTGATATTCTCCTGATATAAATATTCGACCAACACGAGTATGAAAAACGCATCAGCAGCTTATTATAGCATAACATAACAAACCATCACGCCTGTATCCCCGAAAGGTTAGGCAGAGGTGTACACACAGTTCTCTGTGTATGCTTTTTTAGGTCTCATGTAATAGGGGGCGAGCCTATTGCCATTAATCGAATAGCATTTTATAAAGATCATAAGATTGCTTTTTATTTATTTGTTTGAACGTGCTAATCTCTGAAATTACTTATAATATTTGAAATGTGTCTTTTCATTTATAGCCTGTTTATAGAGGAAGATTTAAGGCTCTATAATTTCACGCTATGACTCTAGCGAGTGAAGCAGTAACCACGAAAATAAAGCAATTTAGAAAGCTATAGCTAAGTGCTAGAAGTGAGAACGATAAGCTGCACGGGTGAGTTGGTGGCGCGGTGGTCGGAGTTTGTCGAATAAATTTTGACACGAGTGAAACCGTGGGACATAGCCAGTTACTAATATAATTACATCGGTACGTAAAGATAATTCACCAATACGAAATCATAACGGGCACCTTTTATTTAACAATGGAGCTGGGTCGGAGATAATTACAAGCAATTCTAGAACAAGGTTAGACAGACATTGTCTGAACAGTCTGTTATGCCTACTACTAATAAAATTTGATATTCCATTTGGTAAAGCGCTAAACCGGCTGAATTACTAACTGTACGCTAAGTTTACGTAATATGAAAGTAACGAGTTAAGTGTTTTGTTATTAGAAAAGCGTGTGGATTCAGAATTTTTTGTTGGTGGTTTAAAACAAATATAGGTAGGTACCTACTATGTTTTAAATAAAAGTTCCAAACGGTATATATATTCCATATCTACGTGTGGCTATTTACTGCTGGTCATAGGTCTCCTCCAAGTATTGTCATTGGACCCAAACTTCGATCCTTCACATCCAATCGATTCCAATCATCCTGCGCAGGTACTCGCTTTATCATAAAGAGCCTGCGTTTGCTAAATGCGGTAATATTAATAAATTATTATCAATCCACTTACAAAAAAGTATTATATTAATTAAATTTAGGTAATGGTGCATAAACTTAACTTTTTAAGGATTTAAAAATTATTGCGTATTTCGCAAGAGCAAAACGATAGTAAAATTCGGTAAATATCGGCTTCAAAATGTCATGTATTCGTATTATGTATCGTCCATAATGTATCAATAGAGTAGTCTTAATTTGCAACTATGAAGGCGATATTTAGCGATTTCTAATATAGTTTTAAATAGGGGGTATATGCCTTTTAAACTTAAAGTCTTCAATTCACCGACATCGGTCACGAGCACAAGAAAGCGTTTTATTTCCTTTAAGCGGATCGGGGGTACTGAGCCCCTTAATAGCCTGTATTACGTGCCTGTTCACAATTACTGTAAAACCAGTCTTCTCTACGGTTATCGTGAAAATTGTGAATGCTGAAACACCGAAAATACTAATACAATTTCCATTTAAATGGTGAGTGGATTAAACATAATACGTGTTTAGCTATTAACATTTCAACAGCAGGTGTCTGTTTTAGTGATAAACCTTTATTTATATAAAATCTCTGTCTGTCTGTTCGTCAATTTTAAATTATACTACACTGTAACTACGAGGACTACTGCAGTATTTATTTACAAACGATCATTACTATTGTTAATCTTTTTTAATATTATTTATGTATTAAGTTTTGTGTTTTATCGATTTTTATAATATAATATCACGGCAAAGTCTCTATACTATATATCTGATGGTACCTAAGCTCAATACAAAAACAATTACGACCATCAATAGATCAGTAATCCATCGCCGTCAATGCTTGCCTACAAACCTATCGGCAGCTGAATATACACTGACCGATCCCGAAACGCGACAAACCAAAAGATTCACTATGACACTATGGCGTGTTTGAATCGCGTCACACATGGTGAAGGTGCTATATTATTTTATACTAGCTGTGCCCGCGGCTGCGCTCGCGTAGGCTACAGAATGCCGTCAATCAGGCAATACACTCGCGAATCGTGCTATCGCCGTTCTTGTCTTTTTTATTTGTTATATTTCTGGAATAGTTGGCAGGAAAAATTCGGAATAGGTGACGCTTTTGTCAAGTGATTGATTATTTATTTATTTATAGTAGAGAGCAAAACAAGATCTGCTGGGTCAGCTGTTACTCCAACAAATTTTCAATTCCTAAAATTACCTAGGTTTTTTTAAATTTGATATTTTTATTTGCGAATGAAAATTGCTGTTTACGCTATTGAATAAAAAGATTATAGGTAGTAAGTAGGTATATCAAAAGTCAAACGTTAATTTATCTAAAACTCGACCTTGTTCACGGTTATCAACCGTGTTTAATCTGTGCCGTTATATTGAATAGTGAATACTATTGAAAGTGTGATAAGAGTGATAACGTCGCGAAGCGTGCTCGCTTGAGGACAAGCGCCAAGCCAAGCCCAAAGGATCCGCCCGCTCTAGTCTACTCCAGTTAGTTCAGTTCGGTTTTCGCTTCGTAAGGCGACGGTTGGCGACGCGACGTGACGCGACCTGACGCGACGCTCTATTTCGCCGATCATTATGAACGCGACGGCCGATTCCATTTCCAAATAGGCAAAGGATAACAACGCTGGCTGAATAACGAATGGATTTCAAACAATAGTGACACTTATTTCGAAAAAGGAACACTTAAACCGGTAATAGAGATCGGAAATCGAATCGTTAATTCGATCGACCTTGCAATATTAAATCGCACATAAAATCGTAATTTTTGTCATAGTTCTATTGAATTGGTTTGCGAATTTAATGTTTGCGTAATTTTTTTTTTGTTCGTTTGTTTTGTGCGATAAGTGGTAACGATGTTGGCGGTGAAAAACTTTTTTATGCCTGACAAGAGAGTGGATACTCCGCGGTTCTCTCGTATGCCGGAGGCTTTGATGAGGTCCATAAGGAGGAGGTCGTTGAGAGTAAAGAGGACCAAGTCGTTGGTTCTCGTTAACGAGAAAAGGAAATCCGGTAAGTGGTACCGTATGATATTTATAATCTGTTACATACAATATTATAATGTATCTTTTATTTATTATGTTTTTATTTTAGTTATGTGCGCCATCTGTATCGACGGTATATGTGATAAATAAAAATATTTTTAATTGTACAATTATTTTTTATATGTTTGAAGTATTGGTGGTCAATGTTTTGTCGTTCATGAGTATTTTCTCTAAACCTTAATTGAATAAACCGTATTTGGCTTTGATTTTAAACTCTCCTGTTTAAATAAAAAATAAATTTTATGTAATTTTTCTTTGAATTACTTTTTAGATAGTATTACTGTGTAATTAAATGTTTAATGTTTAAACCTTTACATTCATATGGGTTATTCTAGAGTAAAACGAAGATTTGGCAACAAAATTCTATAATATGTATTTGTCACATATGACATTGCAAAATTGCCTGCATAGGCAGAAAACCAAAATTAAAATATATATTTTTTTGTAACCTTTGCACTGTTTACTATGTTTTTTTTTCCATGAAAATAAATCGTGCACTTAAGGGTTGGTCAGTTTTTACACGCACCAGCACAAGAAGCATTGCAGTTCAGTCCTCAGGAGTACCAGTGTGACCTCAAGACTGCGGTCGTTTTAAAATCGGTTATACATAGCCACAGGCCTGTTTAGCACTCCATAATATATTTAAAAAGAAATAATCTTTTTTCAATAGGAATTAATTTGTTAACGGCCTCTTAATTAATCGTTACTGAAGGGCTTACTTACTTAGTTTAATAATTTAATCCCCACGGCATCTGTTAAGAGTTTTTATTATTGTTTTGGCTATAACAAAATATAATTTAGGTATAGTCATTACTTCATTAGAATTCACCAAATCTCTAATGACCCATCACTATATGTACTTTATATTATAGGTACTTGTGATAAGGTCTTATTATACACGGTGCTGCAAATAGCGACATTAGTTTAATACATTTAAAATTAAAAGTAACAGTTTTAGAATTTTCATTCGCAATAATTAATTAATATACGATTGACATCTAAATAATTGTTTATTACTTTTTACACTTATACTACTTACCTTACTTTACCTTGTAACTATTACTGCAAGTGAATATTGCATTTCTCTGTGTTATTTTATAAAATTTTATTAATTTTTTTTTAACCATATAACTATTACTACAACTATTATCAGAGTTAGACTAAAATACTAATAAATATGGTAAGATTATAGCGTTGTACACAGACGTATTTAACTAATTTAATGTAATAAGTATCTTTCTTGAAATTCAGTTCTGTAATATCTGTGGCGTTGGAAAAAAACGAAATTAAAAAGAAAAAGATTTATTGGATTCTATACTAATATTATTTTTGAATTGTGAACCATACTTTTAATTCAGTCAATCAACTATTAGTAGAAATTAATATATAAATAATTCATAGCACGAAAGACCGCGAGCATATATCCATCACGCCATGTCTGATATGCATGGTATGTTATACAAAATGGGAATAATCTGTATGAAGAATCATCCAAATTGGTTGTAGAGTTTGACATTCGCACTACCGTGCTAGGATCTAATTCTGTGGTCATAGATCAGACTATGATAAGTACATTTTTGCACAATATGACTTATTAATATAGGCATAATTGCCAAAAAATGCTCTTCCATTTGGTCATATCAGGATAACTACATGCAAAATATTACTGTTGTATTGAATACTAATCAGATTATGATAACTTTTATATTTCAACTTTGGTTTGGTCATTAATAATTTAATTGCTTGTCCTGTAAAGTAATGAAATTGCATTTATCATATTCTGACCTATGGCCACAGAATTTAAATATAGAATCTTAAAATATAGTTGTACAATGTTACGTACAGAGTAACACACTAGGACCTAATTTGAATAAAGAATCGTATAATTCGGCTGTAGAATTTGACGAAACTGCGATACTAGAGGCCTGAATTCCAATAATGTTTTTTTTTTACAAATCGACTGGAGAATTTGAGAATTAGATTGTCATTACTAGAATATATTTTATTCGGTGATATTATTTAGCAACTCTGCTTAAAATCTTGTCATAGTTTAATAGGTTTAAATAAAGGCAGGTATGATGGCAGACTGTTTTTTTTTTTTTTATTTAAGTGGGAAAAAATAATCATAATAATATTTACACCGTGGTTTTTTTAAATATAAGGAGCCATAATTAATAATTGTGTATAATTGTGGGGTTAATTTGGGTTGAATATTGATAGTCAGAAGATTTTTCTTGTATATTGCTATACGTATAGGTACGTATTGGTATAGGTAAGGTACCATAACGTAGATTATACGGTATACCGCAAACCAAATTTTTTTTTTCATATTGCGTTCTAATATTTGTGTAATATTAATATATAATTCCTGTAATAAAATATTTATGGCGTGTTTAATTGTCCATCCATTAACAAGAATTCATATAGGTATTTCCCCCGGTATACTTATGGTTGAGTTTAACCGGAAAATATGATTTAATTACCCATAAAAATTATTCGTCTCGTCGGAATTTTTGAAATTACATTTGTTTACATAGGTACTGAGTAAAAAGAGCTTTGTTTGTTACATTAAAATTTACCCAGGTTATGTTACTGTTTTACAGACAGGGTTTTCAATTCATAATTATATTTAAAAATAAACCATATCTAATAATTAGGTACGATAACTGCTTATCATCGGGCGGGCCGTACGCTTGTTTGCCACCTTAGTTATGTAAAAAAATAAAAAAGCTCTCGTGTGACATGCTGATAAAATCCCAATTTACTTATTTAGTGTTAAGACCCTAAAAGTAAGATTAAAAAAATGTAGATGGGCAAACCATTTAACTGTTTTTAATTTATTGCACTGATAAAATTATTAGATATAGGTACTGACTACTGACACATTTCCACGGTGACGAAGCATGTTTTTCTTCCCGCATATACGTTACTTATGATTGTTTATATGACACGATTCCCATGCGAGCATAAACTACATCGCAATATGCTGCACTACATCTTGTATGCATTCTGTGTATTTATGAATTTATATTACGCATCTTGAATCTTCTCGTTGTTTTTCGTATAATTTTTTTCTTATATAACAAAGGCGGCAAACAAGCGTACGGCCCGCCAGATGGAAAGCGGTTTCCGTAGCCTATGGATACCAGAGTATAACCAGCGCGTTGCGGAACGTAAATCCCTCTTGCCTCAAGGAGCTCCGAAACCCCTACTGACCGCAGGAAAGCAACACTAGGTTATTTGGCTGCGACCTTCTGTAGGGCCTGCCTGCATATGTCGCTCTTAATAGATATAAATCAATTGTTTGTGCAAACATGGAACTTAAACTCTTCTGGCGCGCGTTTATACTACTCATGCTACTCACACATTCGCAAGCAAAATATCAAAAAGAAAAATATTTTCCTTTACCATTGAGGCGTCCCCTGGGATCTGGAGCCTTGAGCGGTCGCAACGTGGTAGGGTCGGTCCTGCTTCTAACCAATTTCTACTCTCTTTAATGGTGTAATTACACATCGCTTAAAAATTATTTTTTTCGATGATCGCAGTATTAAACAAAATAGTATATTTGTAAATATCACAGACAATACATTACAATACAAATGCCATAATTTTGTGTCGGACAAAATCGCATTTTTAAAATGTTTGTCTTACTTGTTCAGATAATAAATACATGTAAAAGCAAAGTACTTTATCTCAAGTAGAGAATGCCATAAAATAGGTTAAAAAATCATTTAATTTTCAGCCATTTGTTCGTCCATATATCAGTTCAGTCATCGACATCAAATTACAAGGAGAACTACTAATGTCTCCTATTAATGTCTGCCTGTCTCTATCTTATTTTAAATTATTGTGTAGGTACTACATCCATACAATAAACAATAAAACGTTACTTACCAATCAGGTAAGTACTAGTGATGTAATTGCCTTTTACTATTAACGTGTATTTCGAAAAAATATATCGATTTAATTAAATGTAAATGCAGAATGATCGATTAATTGTTAATCGGTGGTGGTTAAGATAAAATAATTTATCTAACGCAATCTTCGATGCTTTTATCGGTTGTGTTCAGGCCTGATTGACTTTTATATCGATGTGAGAGGGAGCGATAAAAGCGGTTTCATTATGAGTTAATTGGAGGACAGACTCGACGGTGCAACGATCGCGTTCATAATGTTATTTAAAGGACGTGATTGTTGAGTGATTGCAATATTACAGAATTCAGAGCATCTCTATATTTTAAATGTATTCTATTCTGTTATTTAAATATCACGTTTATGTTGCGTTATTGCGTTTTTAAGATGTGTTGATTTTTAATACAAACGATTTGATCTTTAGCATATTAAACTATATGCATTCAATAAAAAATGAAATGCCTGTCTTTCGGAATGTGTCGCCTATCTATCTGTTATTTTTTAACTACCTTTTATTTAATATCACTTTTACATCCGATTGCAACTTTCATAATAGTCAATTTAAATATAATTTCGAAAGTCTTTTATCTTTTTTCTTCGTACCGTAACCATTAATAGTACATTACATTTTGAAAGATACGTTTAAGGGTTCATTCACCCATCGACGAATCGTTATTTTTTTCTAGATTGTGATTTGATACGATAGGCACGGCACATACCCTTTCATGATCGTATTCAAACGGTTACGAATGTTAAAAAAATCACGATTTTCTGTTGTATGATGTATCGTACTTCAATCGGTATTAAAAACAAGGGCCGTAAGAAGTATATTTTATAATTTAAAGAATTTAAGCATGTCGAAAGAGTATCTTATTAAAATTGACGTCAAAATTTTATCATTCAAGTAGGTAAATTCTTCAGTCGTTAGTATCCACTGTTAATTGACTTTAATCGTTGTAATAACATAACAAAAGTCGAATAAATTGTATTCTACCGCAACTTCCCCGCACTAATTAGTCGAATGCACCTGGCGCGTGCAGGACAAAATGCCACAGTTTACGTTTTATTTAACCAATTAAATTTGAACTTTGTTATACATTACATTGCATTGCCACAACTACCTAGCTATGTTGGTTATTTAAATAAAGTATTTCAGCGAATTTAAAGGATTACCATGATAGGTTTTTTTTTTGTTTTTGAGTTGTTTATTTAACCCTAAGTAAGACAATAAAGGTTTTTTCAGATTGAATTAACGTTTTTATTGTTTGAACAGGTGAAGCCACGTGTGAGGCATACGTAATTGTTAAAGTAGGTATTTAAATTCAGTATATAATAAAGAAGGTAAAGGTCTGGTCAAACAGCGGGCGGAATGGGACGACAACGGAACGCAGGCGCTGCGTAAGCGATTGTAATATAATAGTTATTATAGAAGACATCACACAGAACAGTCGTGCTCGGTTATATTTTCAGTTCTATAAATATATATAGACGTTCCTTCCTTCTTCTCAGGACATACATAAGTATATTACTTATATTATATTTTTATTTCATTATAATATAATAAAGTTGAAAAATTTGGTTGTTTTTTTGTTTAAACACGCTAACCTTTGGAACTACCGGTTGGATATGAAAAAGTATTTTTGTATATGATAGCCAGATTCACGTGGAATAGTTTAGGTTATCTAGCATTAGGCTACAAATCAAAATTAGGCTTAAATTTTTTTTTTTTGTTAAGTAACCGCATTATCCGCGTGCGCTGGCGAAATGGTCAATGATACGTAAATAAAATGTTCTACAAAAATATATTGGTCCTTTGTATACCTATCTAAAAAAAGTTCGAGATAGCATATGCATAGCTATCTCTCATACATAAGCCACAATAAGGTATTTTGTAATATTATTTTGTTGAAAGTTAAAAATTAATTTGTGAGCTTAATTTTTAGACATGGCATATTAATCCTTATGAACAAAAGTTACTTCATCATAAAGACAATTTTATGAAGTTAAACTTTGCCCTTTACAGTATGTTATTTGGACACATAGCTTGGGAGATAATGAAAAATGAAAATAATTCGTTTTTGCGGGAATTAAGAACAATTATAATAGGCTACACAAGTGCATTGGCGGCGCGGTATTTGTCGGTTTAAAATACGGGTGAAACCGTGAGGCACAGCTAGTTTTATAATATCTCTTATCGTAATACAATCGCTATTACAAGATCATGTACAACACGGAAAGTGTAACTTCGAACCAATTTAATTGAACTAACTGAAGGATTAAGGATTTCATAGCTAGTTATGTGATATGTTACATGATATTTATATGTTTACGTAGATAGCAAAAAAGATGAAAATACATTAATATTCTTATATGGTATTTATGCTTTATTGTCTTTTAATAATATGATTGAAATAATCAAAAATAGTAAGTTAAATAAAGCTATGCTAGTGGATTTTCAAAACATTTTTTACATAACAAATATTATATTCTTGTTTTATAGAAATATTTTTTTAATACTGAGATTTAATAGTACATATTATGTAAATATATACATATTTGGACGTTTATCTACTTTAACATGACGTAGGAAATACATGTTAACGTAAAGGTTCCTAACGTTATCAGTTATTTTGTTTTATTTGTAGTCAAGGACTTATTATGCCGTCAGTGCGATGGGTTAATAAAAAAAAACAAAACATATGAGCAACGTGATCTCGTGAGAAACGAAACGCTCGCGAATGTATGTGACCGCTGCGGTCCAGCGCGACGCGGACGCGAAACGCGAAGTGTCTTTAATATTCTATTTTTAAAATTCAAAGTTGTTTTCGGCGATACTATGAAGCGCGAATAGAATTCAAATAATTGAATTGTGTAGGGTGTGTATACACACAATGGTATGTGAGATAAACTTATGCGGCCATTAAAATAATTAATAAGTATTACACTTTTATACTATGAGGTCTGCGGATAAAAATAAAAAGAAACACGTCTGGCTTCTATGGTGAGAAAAGAATGAGAGAGCGTTTTATTAAACATACAGATTAAACATACATACAGATTAAACACACATACAGATCAAATATACAGACTATTATACATTTTTATGTTGACATAATAACAATAAGACGCACATAAAAAAAAGAATAATAAGTACTTTATTTTTTTATTCGATGAAATAAACTTTGAAACGATAATGGTAAAGCACTCGAGAGAATCGATCTTCGACTTGAGTTAGAACTGCCATAAATGCTGAAAGGCCGACCGGGACATTTTGGTATACTTCGAAATGGAAGTAAAGTATAGAAAATACAAAAATGCCATAAAAATTAAAGAAACTTCATAGTTTAATAACGCTTAGCTACAGTGTACACTTAGACCGTTTACATAAACAACTCTACTTCCTCCATAATGTATGAATTAAACTATTTTGAAAATATACAACATCTTTTGAATGATCACTTAATAGAAAAAACTTCGACTAATAGAAAGTGACAGATATATATGATCCCCAAAGTTGGAAGGAAACGTACTATTATATAAAGTACACTATCGAAATTGCAAAAAGTTTCTCACCGTCCCCGCCCCACGCCCTCTGAAGTCATAAAAATTCATTTATTGTCCGATTGCAATACAAACGTTGTGGTTTGATACAAGTGAGAAACGGTAGCGAGAATATTTTTCTACATTAGGATTCACAAGACAAGAAAATACGATACATATATGTCACTGAATGACCAAAGTTTATCTACCTATATTTTTTGTAAGTATATAAAAGGAAAAAACTAACTGACTGAATGACATATCAACGCACAGCATATCAGCGCACGCATCAATGAAGATTTGTACGAAAATCCGGCATTTTTATAGATATTTAGCAATTCAGTTGGAATGGGACATGAAACATATGATGGGACATAACTATGACATGAGCGGGGTAGAAGGAAAGGCGCTATTTTTATATAGCTATTGTAAAACTTAATATTAAAATATCTTTATAAATATAAGAAAATAAACAGTAATTTAAAAAGTAATCCAATTAGAATGTCACGATAAAAAAAGTTTTCATAAAATATAAGTAAACTACGTATCCGCTCTCTATTACAACTTCGTATACATATATAATCAATAAATCGTATATAAATTATACTTACTCTTCCTTTAAAACATTTTTTTAATGTTTTGGTTGTACTTCTAGATCTAGAGCTTTGCATTGGAACCACAAAAGTTAAAATTAAATAATGTAACAAGTTTTAAGTGACAAGTTACTAATTCCCCTGCCTTTTTACCCTGTAACCTATATATTATATTCCACTTAATTCAGTAGAATCACGCTGATCTAATGTCAGTGATTGTGCACTCTATATTTATGACGTGACTAGAATATATATCTGCTTTACTAATATTATATCACTTTACAATAACTGTTGTTTAATATTATTAGATTCTAGCTGTGTCTTACAGTTTCACTCGTATTAAATTTTATTTGCGTTGAACTCTATTTCTTTTTCCTAAGTAAAAGTAGCCTAACTAGCCGTCAAAATCGGTTCAACTGTTTGGAGATTAGCCGGAACAAGCAAACACTCAGACAGACAGACAAAACATTAAAAAATAGGCTTTTTTGTTACTAGTACGTTCCTATGCATTTAGCAAAAAGCAGTTATTTTTACATTACAAACAGACACTTCAATTTTGTTATTTGTACAGATTTTAATTTTAAAGATATTACTATGCTAAAAAATATCGGTTTTAATATCCATTGTAAATTTATCTTTTAAAAATAAATTCCATATAATTTAGATAATGATAAGACATTATTAGTTTATATGCTTTAATTGTATTAATCCCGCTACAGTTTATATATTGGACGCAAAGTCCCAAGCCGATGCTTCTAGCGATTTATTGGGGTCAGCAAGAAGCTTATGTTATCGGCAAAGCGCCGTGGAATATATTGCGGCCGTCGTGCACCTTCGCATCGCACTCCTGGGATCAGTCCCTTGATCAAATTGAACCTTAGCCACCTTGTAAGGTTTCGTTGCAACATAAAGAATATTGGTATATTTTCTTTAACGATAAGGCTCGTGGCACAACGGCTTTAACATATAGTGTTATGTGAAAAAGTCGCACATTTTCATTACCATGTCATATCATATCACACATAAGCCTCCCCTAATAATCGCCATAGAGATCAGTCCTGCGCTGTTTGGATCCGGCAGGTTCCTGCAACTTTTACCAGGTCGTCCGTCCACCTTGTGCTGGGTCTGCCCACGCTGCGTCTCCCGGTTCGTGGCCGCCACTCGAAAACTCTTCGGCTCCATCAGCCATTCGTCCTACGAGCGATGTGCAACGAACAATTCTTACACCTATGTCAGTTACTTTAGTTCTTATGCGGATCTTCTCATTTGTAATTTGATCACGCGGAAAAACTCCGAGCATAGCCTATTCCATTGCTCTTTAAGTGACCTTGAGCTTTCTTATGAGGCCCATAGTTAGTATCCGCTTTTCAGAATTCAGTGTCATAGGTCATCAACACTCACACACTGATGATGATTATGATGTAATCCTGAAAACTCTCATCAAAGATGTAGGGTTCGCAGAAGAGATAAACATGCATACGGTCCGCAGCTACCGCAGTGTATGGACGCTGGTATCAGTAGCGCGTTGCCGACCATGAACTCTTTCACTCCAAGGAGCTCTGGAAACCTGATGAGTAAGGATTATTTGACTGCGATCTTCTGTTGGATGGAGATATTCCACCATTTGGATTGCTCCAAGAAGAGATAAATCTACAAAGAAATTTATGTACACCCCTACCTCTTTTGTAATATACCTTTCCCAATATTTTACAATTATCATATGCAATCTTCCGTAGACTAGAAACGCGACGTGCTGAATTAGTCACTTTGACTAGTTATAAACTATATCTAATGACACTTGATGTAATCGTTAAAATTGTAATTAATGTATTTCATAGATTATACGAAACGGAATGTTATCAAATTGAACTGTTGATGTCATTAGCTGACGAAACTTGTGACTCAGCTCTGGGTGACATTGACTTTTTTATTGCGACTTTGCTAAATGATTTTAAAGTCGATTGCGTTTCTTAATGTTCGTACTTAATGTGTTTAGTATTTATAAGTACATCTTCATACTGTAATAGTGTCTACTATTTTACTAAATATAATAGAGATCGTGATTGAAAATTTCGGTAAGGTGGTTGTTGCGGACAGCGAGCCTTCAAAATAGAAACATGTTCCTAGTAATAAGTTAGGTTTAAATACATGTAAGATTTATTAAATATATAGGAATAAGGCATAATTGTGTAGAAATAAGTAGGTTATTTAATAAAAGTGTTAGTTGTAAGGATTAGAATAAGATTTTACTAGTTGTAAGAACTAATGAGTGAACATCTGGCATATAACTCATCGCACTGCCGCCCTTTACCCACAAGTATCCTCGCTCTGGCGAGAGAGCGCGCGCAGCATGGCGTACGCTCATTAGCTGACCGATGTCCGCACAGTCGCTGGCAAGCCAGCGGTTGCGAGGCACAGGGCGAAGACAAAATAACGCGAAAGGGCGGCAATAGTCACCATTCCGATCACTAAATACACATACGCATGGTTCCCTCCATCCTCCCAGGAGGAGGGGAACGTGCATATGAGTATATGTTAGTTAGCTCGAATTTGTAGGAGTAGGAAATTAGATAGATCGCGACCTTTTCGCATTTACGACGACCGCCCGAGCCGAGGTTCGGCCACTCTGGCATCCTCGTGCGAATCGTCAAAAACTTTCGCGACTGAGTGCACTAAGCGCTCGCCCCCAAGTTCGGTGAAGCTGTAAAAGCCGCGGCGGCTCTGTTTTTGGATAGGGCCCCTAAGGCTAACAGAGTAGTTAATTTAAAAAAAAACGGCAATAGTCAGTGCAGTCCAGTTCAAGTTCGAGTTTCAAGTATTATAAAAACGGCAGTGCATCTTTATAGACAAGCTACTATTGTAAAGAACAAAATATGTATTAATTATTATAAATATTGTGTGTTTCAATCATAATAGTGGTCGTAAATTATTTGCACTTATTTATTTTTGCCTATTGGAGAAAACAGATTTGAAATCTGTGATTTCTTTTCTCGATTATTTATGTAGGGACACGGCAATTATTAACGTCCACCATATTGGCATGCTTAGGTGTTCCGGGATCAGCCGGTAAATATGCAATAGGTAACAGATACCTACTAGGTTGCAACCACCATGTTTATGGTGACAACTCTGACATAATGACTGTTTTGATTAGATGCGTTTCGGGATCAGCTAGTTTATAATATCCAGCTCTAGAGAAGCTAATAAGCCAGCATGACAGCTCCGATCGTCGATTGATCTTAAATGACGTTGTGACCTAGTGGAAGACCCTCTATTTCAGCTGCCGGTAGACACCTATTGGTTTTTGGCGATAGAATTCCAACTTGAGGGTGGTGGCTAGCCAGGCGGGTATTAGAAAATACCCTACCACCATGCTATTGTTTCATCACGATGTTATCCTTCACCGAAAGCTCAGGCTCATGGCAAGGATTCTCTCACTCACGTCGATCGACGCGGAGTCCGTACACGCTACCATCTGAGTCAGCAATGCTTCAAAATGGATTCCGTAATGTTATTACCGTTTGCCATGTATGTTTATTCAAAATAATCTATATATTAATCCGTGAAGCAAAAGCTTTCTACCCCTTTTTAAGCGTATGGCGTGCACGGAAGGGTGTGAAATTAGGCGTGGTTAAAGTTTATATGGAGGAGTGCAGAAAGCTAAAATTTATCTATAATATCTGTTACTAATATATTAAATTAAAGTGACAGCAAGTGATGTAGACAATACTCATGTGTTTATGAATACTGACTGTACTTACTACTCGGGCGCGATAAGTTGAGACCTGAGCGCGGTGATGTCATTGTCGGGTCCTGGTACAGTGAACAAAAAAAGAACACAACTAGCTGAATAACCTATATTAAATAATGGCGTTGCGCGCTGTACAACGGCGGTGTCATCGGGGATGCGGGTGGGGAGTCGCATTCCGCTCGGGTCTCAACTTATCGCGCACGAGTAGTAAAAGTTAAACAGAAAATAAATAATCTATGATCAAAAAGTTGCCGGTCGAATTTCGACCATAGGGCGATCGCTAGTAATAAGTAGTTATGTAAGTCACTATACACTGCTTTGCGGGAAATGTAGGAATGGCGAACTAGCGCAGTTAGAATTTTGCACAAATTCTGTAACCACTGTTACCTTCAAATATATTTGAGAAAAAATCGGTTCAGAGAAAGCTAACAATGTACAATCAAACGACTGAGTTAAATTATTTCCAATTCCACAATAAAACCACAAAACCTGCTACGTTTTCGAAGCAATTTTACTGGCCATTCAAAATTTAGAACAGCCGATCGATAAAAAGAAACTACCAAAAATGGAACGTTTTTGTCTATTTCAAAACAGTAACAGAATAATGAACATTTCGGTAACTGTTTACCGGGTAATAAAAACAAAACTTTTTTTTTAATCGGATCGTAAAAATCGGTATAAAACCATTTGTATTGCAACTGAGTTCCATTTTTGAAAGGTTGTGAACTTAATAGTGTAAAGAAAATGCATTACTCGAAATAGGTCGCGTCTCGTGCAATAGGAGAAGCCATTTGTCCGTGGCGGCCGAGGTCGCGCTAGTGATAGGACAGTTGACCTATTTAAGGGGGAAATTGCTGTCCCTTTTTATAACCTCAATGGGAACTCGTTAGTAGGAATGACGCGACTTTCCGGGGAAAATAGCTTTTTCCATTTTATAGCAGTTCACCGTTGTATTAAGGTTTTTTTTTTTTTTTTCTAAGTGGTTGCTTTTTTCGTGCTAGGTGATATAAGCGGCGGCTATTATGCAGAAATAAGGATCTATAGACGGTTACTGCCATTTGAACTTATGATGGTACTACTATCAAAGACAATGAGATATATTTCCTACTAATTTCCGCGACCAATCCTTCGCCGTAACAGCAGCACAACTGTGGAATTCACTTCCTATCAACCATCCAACTAGCAAACTCTCGGGATTCCTTCAAGTATTCGCTACGCTAAGTCGCTACGTAGGTTTTATTCGGAGCAATTGAATATTGGCTAGATTTTTTTTTTTTACTGAATATTATGCATATCTTGCATATATATATATATATATATATATATATATACCTTTCTCTTGCTCCCCTGGAAGACTGGTAGAGAATGCTTTTTAGCATTAAGTCTTCCATTTGTATTTTTTTGTGCAATAATAAAATAATATACATGTATTTTTTTTTCACAAAACTCGGTACCAGTCGGGTTTCAATTCAATCGTATACTGATTATTATATTTGTTTTTTTTTTTTTAAATATGCTTTAAAGATTTGGCTACTAACAGAACATACCATCACGCCTGTATTCGCTGAGTATGTTTTTAAGTCCCATCTAATAGGGTGCGAGCCTATTGCCATTAATCGGGCACGAAACCAAACGCCGAGCTGCTATTGGGAATTTCATAGGAAAAACCCAATAACACTTTGCTCGAGCTGGGATTCGAACCCAGGACCTCGCTCATAGCAGTCGCACTAACGACCACTTGTTTTAATCCCTGATGCAAATAGAGGAGTGCTACAAGTTTAACCTGTATCTTATGTGTGACTGTCAGTGGCATTGTTGCTTCCAAACGGCTGAACTGATTCTAATTAACTTCTTTTTTATTTGAAAGGTCTTTGGGAGTGTTCTTAGCTATGATTCAAGAAAAACATTTCAGCTGCTTGAAGACTATTAATTCTTTTCTAGTTGATAAATTTGTGAGTATCTTCCGCACATCTGATCGAATCGAAATTTGGTGTTCTGTTATTTGAATGACATTAGAAGAACATGGCAACCTTCATATGATACTGTAGCTTCATCTAGATGATGGGATCCTAGGATGATCCTAGGATCTGTAGGATGCCTAACTCCCTAACCAACTAATAGGCAGAGATATCGTGCTTGAACCCATTGGTATGACCTTTAATAAATAGAAGACTTGTGTCGGAGGTTTTTGATATTTTTAATTTGACTTCAAACACATTGAGTATCGATCTACGCATGACAATATCTGAAGATTTGCAAAATATCTTATCTCAATATCATAGTAGTAAGAACGTTAATAATTATATACGTTATTTGAGAACACTATTTTGGGTTAATCTATACAATTAATAAAATTGAAGTGTCTGTTTGTAATGTCAAAATAACAGCTTTTTACTAAATGCATATGAAAGTATATACGATACATATAATATAAAAAAGGCCATTTTTAAAATGTTTGTCTGTCTGTCTGTTTGTTCCGGGTAATCTCCGAAACGGTTGAACTGATTTTGACGGCTTATGATGAGTAAACCATAAGAGATATAGCAAATTTATGTACTACATAATTGTAGGAATTAAAAAGACCTACAAAAAAATCAAGGAGGGGATACATCTATCTTCTAAGGAACATCCACAGTAATCATTTTTGTCTTTAAAATAGCCGGCAGCGGGGGAGCAAGACTCGCGCGGGCATTCTGTAGTCGACGTGAGCGAAGCCACGGGCTAGTCCTACAATAATATTATAAATGTGAAAGGTTGTGTCTGGATGTTTGTTACTCAATCATGCAAAAACGGCTGAACATATTTGGCACACATATGGATGGATAACGAAGTCGCGGGTACAGCTAGTAAAGTATAAATGATGATAATATGCATTTGTAATGTGTTCTTATTCGATCTGTAAATATAGTAAGTATGCGCGTTGGATCAGTATATTTGGTAAGTATCGTGAACGTGGGTGCCGCATGCCGTGCCGGTACAAACAAATAAAAACACAAAGCGGACATATCCGATAGAGGGAGCTAGGGCCGCCTCGAAAATAAATTGAAGTTATGTTTATTTTTCAATAAAAGGTATAAGTTCACGCGACGGTGAACTTGGCAACGTGGATGCATGATTTTTTTTTGTTAGGTACGGCCAAAGAGAGGTAAGGCACAGAAAAATTTCTTTGGAGATTTCTTTCCACTCAGGGCAGCCCTACTGGAGGAATACATCTATCTACCCTACAGAAGATCGCAGTCAAATAATCTAGTGTTATTTATTTAGGGCCGCCATTGGTCAGTGTAATAAATTGAGTCACATTTAAAAAAAAAACTTTTGAAAAATAAAATAAACTTGGGGCCTTTTAAGGCAATCACAACATGCACCGTGTAAACAAAAATACATGAAAATTATACAAACAAAAAAAAAAGTTATGACAGGATTATTAGAAATTACTTCAAATATATGTACATATATATATACAAACTAATACAATAATAAAATAACATAATAAAAACATCTATGTCCGCTTTATAACGCTTTAAAACGTCAAAATATAAAAAGCAAAAATGAGATATAAAAAAAAATTAAATCATTATTAATATGAACATCACATAAAATTAAACTTTAAACTTTTGCAAGAACTTTATTGTGTTCTCGCTATGAGTAGGGTTTGCAGAGCTCTTTGGGGCAGGGGTATAAGGACGACAACGCGCTACTGATACCCATGGTATTAACATTCGTCCATAGGCTACAGTAGCCGCTTATCATCAGGCGGCCCGTATGTTTATTTGCCACATTTATTGTATAAACAAAGGAAAAAACGAATAGAAAATTTGATGGGATAAAATATAGCAGTTTATAATTTTTCCCATAAAGTCATAAACATTCAAAGCGATTCTATATATAAGAAAGTGGATGCGTGTACTTATGTGAAGGAGAACGTTGAGTGTGATTATCTTAACTACAATAAAACATTAATATTGTAGACTTTGTTGCAATATCCGCACGCATTTTAATAATTCATTCTTATCATTATTTCATAACTTGTCTAAAGAACTTTATGGACATCAATAACTCAGGAGTATTCCACAAAATGTATAAACATTTTCTTCTTCGTTTTAATAAGTTTATAATTACATAAATAAACGACTGAGGCTCAACATTATAAAGTAGCCATGGGTAACTCAGCAAAATTCCTTGCGCCAACTCAATAACTCAAGCGCAGCTTACTGCGCCGGCGCATTGAGTTAACTCAAATTGCACCATGGCGCAGTAAAATAGTATGCGAAGCAATCTGAGAGTTACAGAAATGATTGAGTCGGCTGACCGACGCGACGCGGCGGGATGAAACGCTGTTCCATTAGCCAGCTCGCTGCGCTGAAGTGCGCTGTGCGCCAACACATTTGGAATATGTGTGCGGCGCAATTAACCAAGTTTGCGCAATTGCGCGGCGTGGCACAGTGTTACCCATGGCTATTATAAAGTGCGTTTTGAGCTATATTAATGCCGGGAAGGATAATCATAGAGTTGTTCCAATAGCAATCACGAGCTGTACACAACTCTAATAACGTAATATAATTGCGAAAATATGCGAACAGAATGCTAGCAAGTAGCAGCAGCCCTAGATTGCTAGCGTCGGTGACAAATCAAGCGAGCTATCAACAGTATACATAACTATGTATTATAGATATTAGTATTACTTCTAGGTGTACGTGACAGTTTGCTTTAACTGTATCTTATTTTTTTCTTTCAATTGCTTAGACCATGAGCATATCATAGTAATGACATACCTACTTTTAAACTATATACTTTAGCATCGTCAGTTTTCCACCGTACTCTTCTCTGTACTATGTATAGCATAAACCGCTGATCGTAGAGACCTGAAACTAGGAGGGTGCGTTCTTTGTATGACGTAGGTATCCGATAAGAAAGGATTTTCCGAAATTCTACCCCTAAGGGGGTGAAAAAGGAGGGCAAAGTGTGTATGCGACAACGTAATTCCTTGGTCCAATCTACTTCAAATTTTGCATAAACCTTTTTTAACAGAATTGTTGGAAGACGTGTTTCGTATTTTATTGAAATTCAACCCCTAACGGGTTTAAAAAGGAGTAGAAAGTTATTTTGGCGGTGATTTGCTTCGAAGTTGATATCAATACTCCTTAGTGCTTTTGATTTAAATTATATTTTATTTTGACACATGTTTCAAAACTCAATCCGATTTTATTCAAAAAAGGCTGAACGTACTTACTTAAAAATACTTTTTAAAATTGGAATGTCTCGAAAGTCACCATACTGTATTAGTACCTCATTTGAAGGTTTCTAAGCTTAAAGAGGTTATGCACTTTTAGGTCATAGCCTCATAGGGACGTAGAATTCGAAATTTGAAATGGTAAGGACTAGAACGTTTGGTTATAAAATATACGAATCATTGCATATTAAAAAAAAAATGTATACTAATACTAATAATATAATAAAGCGGAAAAGTTTTTTGTTTGTTTGTTTAAATACGCTAATCTCTGGAACTACCAGTCGGATTCGAAAAAATCTTTTTTTAATGATTATTATTATTCTAAACGGGGGCTGTGTAGGCTTTTTTATATGATAGCCAGACTCACGAAGAATAGTATAGGTTATACTGTGATTCCATTGTAGTTAGCGAACGAGCCGTGCAATGTCACGATGTGACCAGATTAAAAATATTGTCTATACTGAAGCATTATAAATCATTAATCAGTGATTTCTTCTAAATTATATGCGGGTGAACCCGCGGGGCACAGCTAGTAGTATTATAAAATGGAGATGTTTGTAGCAGGTAATATTTAGAACGACTGATCCTATTGTGATAATTTTTTCACTGATAGAATGCTATATTATTCCTGAGTGATATAAGATTTTTTGTTTTTAATTGTATTTTACACGACGTAGTTCCGGGCTAAGATATATTGGAATAAATAATGTAAATAAACATTAAACAACATAAATCCAAGAGCTTCTGACGAATAATCAGATATCAAATCATTGTATAGGTAGGTATGGTTTTTTGTATGACTAATTTTTTGTTGAAAAATGTATGTTCATAATTAATCAATAAAATATACTAAAAATTCCATGTATTTAGTTTGAACACAAAGTTCCATATTCCAAAAAAAAATTACGTTTCATTCGTATCAATTTGAGAGATTGATTTCTACTGTGCGCTTACGCACGTGGCTTTGTATAGAGCCGCAGGAAACGGAAGTTGTTGTTTAGGCGCCACGATTTGAATTGAACTTATATTGCTTAGGCGATCGGACACGTGGTCTCTCGGTATTGTTAAAATTAGCACAACACTTTTTTGCAATACTATCGTATAATGATCACGCTATAACAGTTTTGGGATAGGTGGAATATGGATAGCGGTATGAAAAGGCAAACGGACACGTAGAGTATAATTTATTATTGTGCAGTATAATGCAAGATAGTCCTTTAGAGCGATGAAAGTCATATGATTATAACATAACATAGCATACCATCACGCCTGTATTCCCCGAAGGGTTAGGCAGAGGTGTATTAATGTACACCCACAGTTCGCCGAGTATGTTTTTAGGCCCCATGTAATAGGGGGCGAGCCTATTGCTATTAATCGGGCACGAAACCAAACTCCGAGCTGCCACTGAGAATTTCATAGGAAAAACCCAATAACACTTTGCTCGACCTGGGATTCGAACCCGGGACATCGCTCATAGCAGTCGCGCTTACGACCACTAGGCTAACGAGGCAGTAATTATAGCATAGTGTTAGGTCTTTTTCTAATGGCTACTCCTAGTTACTACAATCCTGAGTAAGGGCTTTAAGCGTAACGTGATGAGATTATTTATGCAGGCCGGCTTGACAGCGGCGACCGCTGATGGAATTAGATCTCTCGGTGGTCACCGTTGTGTTTGGACTGTGCTGTGCTTACAATCAGGGGCAGTTCCGTCAATGTGCATAAAAATAAAAATAAAAAACAATCAAATTGAATATAAACTAACTTTATCGTTCAATAAATGCAGTAGGGCACTTTTCAGATTTAACTCCGCTATTAAACTCCGATCGTTGCTGCAAAATCCTGACCTGTAGAATTATCTCTTCAAATTTCCATTGAATCAAAATCAAAAATACTTTATTGAATTTAGGTCTAAAAAAGGCACTTATGAAAGTTAAAACACTAGCATTGCACCGGTGTGGAAAAACAACCTAAACTCTCGGCCTAAGGGTCGGCAAGAAACTCAGTCAGGTTTATCTTTTTGGTTTACTTTGTAAATAATGTTTACAGTAAATAAATATAAGATCTAGGCGTCTTAGCTTTGCTCGGTATCTTTAAAAAAATACCTATCTAGGTGAACTTGGAATGTAAAACATTACATATATATGTGCATATATATATTTACATAATAGTTTTAGATATTATTTTGGTGGATGTTGTACAGAGAGGAAGTCAATTCTAAACATCACTCACTATCCACACGCAATGATGTTTAACTCTATGACACGGGTAAGTAACATTAACCGATATGTTTTGAACCTACAGGTATATTTAGCATTAAATTAATTCACATAGAAATAAGTCATGATATGCTTATTGCAACCAAATAACTAACCACATAAAAAGTGACGTTATGTTTCCTTGCATCTATCTGTTAGAACCAGTTATACGCATGTTATGTCGTTCCTCTGGTGTCTCGGAAATACGCTACAGATGGCGTTTATGGGTGACATGAAGCCATTAAATCGCGAATGTAAGAACGACTTTAGATTCCAAGATCGGTTCGCAAGTTTTCTCAGTATACGAAAATAACATTTCAGAGAGCGCGAATTTTGTTTTGAGTGTAACTTTTTTTGTATTTGGTATTGTAAACCCGAATCTAAGTCTCATGACACTGTAAAAGCGGCTTATCATTTGAATTAAAAACATGTATAAATTTATATACCTAATAAAAAAAAACGTGGTAGGAATCGACAATTGTGTCTGACTTCATCGAAACAATGTACGGTAAGGGGTGATAAACCCGTCAAACAAAGTGGACTCTCTTTCGTTTCGCGATCAGCGGGTGTACCTATATCCAGTCACTGAGTGGTTTTCATTCAGGCATGACGGCGCGGCGACGGACTGGTGATTTCTTGATGGTTGCCTTTGGCTTTGGATTGTATAGTGCTGACCATCAAGCTCTTTGTCAAGTATCAAATTAGTCCTTTCTTGGTGCAAGACTCGACTGAAGAAATGAATGAAGGTTGCTGTAGTAAACCTGCCAGGGTTCTATGATTAAGTTATTCAATACTGGTTGTCTTTGGTCTTCTGGATTACCGTTCTGACCCAACTAAATCTAGTCTTTAATTATCTATGGTATTTACTCGAAAAAATTTAAGGTAGGTACGTATAGTAAGCGCACGCTAGTTAAATGCAAAGTTAAGGAATTCTATAGTGCAGTTACCTAATTACAATTATTGCTGTCAACAATGTAAATTTAACATTTACATCTTAGTTAACGAAATGAAAAAAAAAACAAGCTAATAATATAATTTATCAAACATTTTATCAACATTTCACACAGATAAATCAAACTAAGAAAATAAATCTCTGGAGTTTAATCATCATGAGATTAATTTTTCGCCACTTCCCGCGCTTGTCGATAAATTAAAGAAATGCTTTTTTGTAGCAGAACTTAATGGACACGGATCAGTCATTATTAATAACAAAAAATAACACGGGGCAACTACTTGACTATTAAAGCGATCAGTAAGCGTACGGTAATTGTCAAAGACAGCGCTAACATCACTAAAGTAAGGGCGCGCGAAGCGAAGCATGGGGGCGGCGAGGTAGGATGCTCCCGCTCTTCACCTTAGGCCCCGACTGCATTCAACTCGCGTGCCTTCTATACACATCTCTTCTTCTGTCAGTAGTTTTAACCCGTTGATGTGGTCACATGCATTGTAAACAAGTTCATTGAAAAGGAATGTTAAAAAGGGGTTTAGTTTGATTTAATAAAATAATTCATGTGAATAGTTTGTTGAACTGTTTCAATACCTTACTAAAAATTATCCGTCACAATTTTTTTTTTTATTACTAGCTAAAAATGATTAAGCCATTGTTTTTTTTCATTGTGTCGTAAATTTTCATACATGTATAAAATTATTATTGTAATTTTATTATTTTATACGAAGCGCGAATCAAATGCGGAACTAGCGATGTAAAAAAACAAATGAAAAATAAATAACCTTGAATAAGAATGAAATAAGCAGCTACTAAAAGCGATGTCTTATGTTTAATTTGCTTTTTGTTATTGCAAAATATTTGTTATCCATCATAATTAAATAATAATCAAGGATATCGCAATACAAATACAAGTCCATATAACAAAACAGCATTGGCGGTCAAAACAAGTAACATCCAAACAAGTTCTTAGAGGGTGCGAAGTTTAGCGCAGAATATAAAAAAATAATTATAGGCGTTACCATAGCAACCGACGATAAATGACTTAATAATGATCCGCCAAACCGAAAACTTACGTATTGGAAAACATGTGATTATGGCTTTAGAATACACGTAAAGAAGGCGGTAAAAGAGGGTTACAGAATTAGTGTTGTTATTGTTGTCGTGTGTTTGTTTTCATTGTCATCGATAAAAAATTAGAAAATAAAAAAATATCGATAGATAACTAACAATAAAATAGGTAGGTAACTTTTAAAATTAGCAAGTTCTTATATGCCTAATTTCATATATAACGAAAGAAATCGTGAGCCTGCATAATGGGTTATCACTTCAATCGGAAAAGAATGCATAAAAAAAATTACATACACGACTTGTGTGCTAAGTATAAGATCATTGTCTCAGGGTATTTTAAATGTTTTTAATTTATCAAATTCTCTACAACTAGTCCTAAATTGACCTAAAACCTATGTATATTATACAACAGTATACACCACTTATAAGTTGTAAACACATCTTATCTATAGTACCATTAATCCACTTCCTACATGTATGATAGCTGATAATCTAATTTAAAACCCGAATTGTAATCTTCAAAGTGTGTTATTTTGTACCTTGTTGTTTTTATCATATCAATGTAATAATATGATAAATCTCGACGATAAGAAATAAGGTCGGTGCTTTTCTTTTGTTCGACAACTCGTGTCTATGATCGATATAATTGATAACATTGTGATGCTTATCACAGCTAAGTAATACTTATTTCTATAAATGATTCATAGTATTTGAGGGATTATTAATTTAAGAATGTTTATACATATTTTATTCTTTATCTGCATTAATTTATTAACTGTTTTCGAATTTATTAAATTTTCAAAATTGGTATAAAAGAAACATTGTTTTAATTTTATCGATAATACTAAGTAAAGTAATAAAGCTTATCGGTTTTTTATTTTATTTTATGTATAGTTTTAGCTTTTGGTCCCAATTACATCTGATCTTAAGTGATGATGTGGCTAAAGATAGTAAGTAACACGCAAAGTCTAGTGGAGAACAGGCTATAAAATACAGTTGCAGGAATACACCTATAGATGCTTAAAATTATTGTATTAGAAAGTGTCTTACCCTCATGCTTATGGTGTGTCTGTCAGTATTTTTCAATAACATAAAGTCACATGATGCGAAATAATTTAATTATAATCAAGTGGCGTCGAGGCGGTTTAGCACGAAAGTTTATCTGGGGTGAGGTTTTAGTAAATAAAAGATAGTCCTTTTATTTGTAATTATTATTTTGTGTATGTATGTTGTGTATTAAGAAACTGAAGTCGGTTTTTAAAGGAAACTTAGATTCGAAGCGACATCTCCATTGGCTTGTTTTGACTGTCTATTTTTACCACTATTGTTAGATATTCGTTTTTGTAACAATATTTGCTACTTTCAATATGACTTTAATAGGTATTTCAATTGAAACGAATATTATAATTTGTACATTAATCCATCGATTGGAATAGTCACAAGTGCTTGTATGTCATGATTTACTTTTTAAAATAATTTGCAGCGGTTTCTTAGCAACAAACAAAGCCTTAAATAATTTAATCAAAAACAAAATTAAATAACCGAATCTAAAGAGCTTGACATCTGCAAAATGACCAAAAAGATTCATCGGCACACTCCGTTATTCACCGATAAAAAAGTATCGACCGTTAAATATCGATTGATTCGCATCACTAATTCACTGCGCGAGTTTAGGGTTTCGCACAAAGATTCGGTAAATCCATTTACAAAAGGGATCCTTATAATAGGTATTCTCGCAAGAAACGGCAGATGCACAGGTAAACTGGAGCTTGTGACAGCACGCACGGCAGCTGTCGTAGAAGAAACTGACAGACAGACAGATACAAGCATTGTTGCAGATTTAATTAAATTATTTGCACTTGAAATTTAGGGGTGTACTTAAATTTTCTTAATTATTCTAAACAATTTTTTTTTTAGTTTTGCAGGATTATATACATATACATTAAACATGCATCGTATTTTTAATTAGAAGCGAATAATCAAAATTCAATCAAATTCAATTTAGACATTAATTATCGAGAAGAGTCGTCATGAAACTCGATCGGGTTTATAAATATTATTGGATTTTTTAAGCATTGTTTACAGTTCATTGTAAATTTTAGTGGACGTACAGAGCGGGAATCACTTCCAGACATTATCATCATTCACGTAATGATCCAGCCTATTACCCTTTCGATAATAAAACTTGCATAACACGATTCTTGAACATATTATCCGGCAAATCGGTAATGTGCTTAGGAATTTTAATAAATAACCTAACACAATGAATTTTTAAAGAACTGAATAATTGTTCGCGTAAGTAATATTGCAAAGGAATTGGTTTATGACAATGATTCATGATGCGATTACGGCGGAAAGCGAAATATTTTAGCAATACTATCTTTTGTTAAAAGTAAAACTTAATCGATATTATTATGTATTAAACCAGCATCTGCCGCGGTTGTAATCAAGAATACAAACCAATAGACATTGCCAGCGTTTGAAACGAAAACATTATCAATAAAATACAAAATAAACTAGTTTATAAGTTGATAATAGAAGAAAATAACATAAGACATTATATATAAAATTGAACTTTCATAACGACAACTTGGCGATGTAACTAATTTCACGGTCCGCGTGTCATTACGCGAAACATGGCCGTTTCTTTATTGTTCGACCCCTTTTCTATATTAGGTACCTACTATCCGAAAAGCATTTAGCAATGTAATCCGTTTGCAAATCGAAAATTGTCATCGAAAAGTTTTTATGTTGGTAATAAAATCCCGCAATTATTTGATATTACGGACAATAAAACTTTTGACTGTGTATAGAGTTCGTATGAAAAAAGTTAGCAATATGGCATGTAATCTCAATAACATATTATATATAGACGCGTCATAAGTCAACATAATTGCTTTAAAAACAGCGCAAATAAACTGTATATACAAACCATAAATAATGCTTCCAAATATCGTTAATTCCAAAGTCGTTAATTAATTGCCTTTTTGTTGTTAGAATGAAATAAACATATATATTGAGTTGTAGTAACGTGCAACCGCGACACTGGATAATAAATACGTGACTAAGAGAATGTCAGGCAATTACCTGACTTTAATATTGCCAAAATACAACGCAATCTACACTTGCAAAAACATCTTAGTGTAGCCCATCTAATATTAATTGATTAATGCTGCAGGTTTTACTTATTTACATCCGTAGATAGAGAAGAAACTAGACTGACAGATCATATAACCCGGTGTGAGATAGCGATAGTGTTATCACTTTTCTCAGTTTCCTTAATGTTTGAGAAGAGGTTGTTGGAGAAGGGAGAGGGGTTCAAAGAAAGGTATGGCACAGAAAATTTTCTTTTGAAAATTCTCTCTACTTGGAGCCGTCCGACGTGTGGAATACCTCCACCCTACAGAAGATCGCAGCCAAATAACCTTACGATGTATTTCTGCTGTGAGTAGGTTTTCCAGATCTCCTTGGGGTAGAGGGGTTCAAAGTCGGCAACGCGCTAGTGATACCTATGGTATTACGATAGAGACAGAAATTCATAACACTTTCTCTTTTGCTCCTCATGGTGTTTGTATATCGTTCACTCAGTACCTAGTGAAACAGTTAGAAATATCCCAAACTCTTTATTTGTTTCCTCTACATTTGTAGCCAACTTTGACTAAGACCTCAGCTCAAACTCAATAAGAGATAGTTGTTGCTGACAGTAATTAAGTTCGAATTGGAATGGCTCTTCTGCACAATGCCTGTTCCAGTAACACCAAATAATCGAATTATATCAGTACGAGATCTGTTGCTTTGTAGAAATACCTGTGATGATTGTGTTGCTAGTTAATCTGTGTATAGATTCCACCACCTTTTGAATGGTGGCTGCGATTCAACGCGCTATAGTTCTACCACACCGATATAGTTATTAGTTTATACGTCTTCAACTCGCTTTAATGTTACTTTAAATTGTTATTACTTTGGATTTACAACAGTTGCGACTTTCATCAGTAATAATCGTGGCTTTTGGCACCTTCAAACACGAGCTGTGACGCTTGCTGCAAATGTATAAAAAAATAAAAACATTATTGTTTTCAAAACAGACAAAATAATTATTACACAGTTTAAATAAACTCAAAATAATTCTGCATGAATCATCGTAATCCTATGTGCTTTTTTTATATACTACATCTATAGTTTTTTGCTTTTTAACTTCATTGGAATTTCTTTCGTCCCTGGCTCAGTAATTTCTGTTTTTTATGTACATTTTATTGTTAAATGATTTTATGGAAACGTATTATTTTTACGATGAATATTATTTTCTCCATACATACCTCTGAAGTCTAGAAACGTGAAGCCAATCTTTCGTTTAAAATGATTGTTAACATCACGTGACCATTATATAGTATATAATTATAGAATTTTAAACAAATATTGTTTAAAATTAGATGCAAATGTGTTAATTAATCACAGCTGCTCGCGTTAAGTGGACAGTGGCGCCATCTAGACACGCGTGAGTCAACTGGCGTATGTTCTAAGTTAAAGGAGGTTATAGAATTGCCTATCCTAATACAGATCAAACGAACATTAAAAATGGCTATTATTTTAATCCATATAGTTAATATTGACTATTCAACAGCGCGAGACGTATTGGTGTTTTAAAACGCAGATAAAATTAAAACGTAAATATCTATCTATCTATCTGCTAATATTGTCACTAATAAAAAATATATTATTTTAATAAATTATTATTACTATAATTATATATTACTATTATTTATACATATTGTAAGTATGTATCTAGAAATCACTTGTTGTATGTATTTATTTATTTGGTATACTATTTATATATTTACGTTTTATTAATTTTATTTATAATTTTTATTATATTTCTATTTAACAATAACATTTTTTCCTACAATAAAGCTGGAATAAAATTATTTATGAAATTGAGCTCTGGTATAGTCACGTATGTGTGTCTATAAATGAGAAGTGCCAACAAGACAGAAATTCCAAGTAAATTCCGTTTGTCTTATACTATAATGGGTAATATTAGAAAAATGTAGGTTTATAAAACATAAACATACCAATAGTGTTTATTACCTATTAATGATAATAAACTGTATATGTATTTAAAAGTAAGTAATATCCTTCCTTGTATGGGATACGGCTTGAGGGTTTTATGCGTAATTACACTCATTAGTCTGTCGAGACTGCTATTTTTAGCACAGCGTATAAAGCACACAGGCGAAGCTGTTATGACGAACGATACGCCCGGTTGCATTTTATTCGAGGATGACGTTTGCGGAGATGTATCTCGTTGTATGCTTTATACTAATTTGAAACATTCGAACGTGTACTTGGCCCCACCAATAAATGGGATGATTCCGCCTCTGTTGATTGTACTTGAAGTTGTACTTTCTAGGATTATCGATTATCTAGTTAAGACGTTCGGCTAAGTAGTTACTTAACATTAGCTGAGAGCTGAGACTCTGGTCTCACGTTTCTATAGATAAATGAAGAAGTTAGTTTATAGGCTTTAATGAAGTTTTTATCGTCATTTTTTTCTTTCAAACAATGAACTTTATCTTTTTCTCTAGTGTCTATGTAAATGCGCTATTATCATAGGAGCTCTAAACGACGTATTTTTATACTGGGGTAATCTATATTTCTGTCTCATACATATTAGGTCCTTACATATGAAATTGGCGTTTTGTTGAACTGGTCATTTTGATCTCAAATATCTGGCGTCTGGTTAAATTCCAAATTTAGGCTTGTGTTCTTGTGTTTCGAATTTAGTAATTCATTTGTATTCGCACCATTTTATTTTTCTTTGACATCGTTCTTTTCACAAAATAGAAAATTTAAAATATCGCCTTATTTACGAATATAAGTTCCATTGTGGCATCAACGCTACAGAATCAGCTCGAAGGATTAATGATGTGTATGGGAAAGCTACTGTAAAAGAAAACACGTACGTTTTTGGTTGCAACGTTTTCGTTCTAGTAATTTTGACCTACGAAACAAACCCCGTGGACGGCTGGAGACCCTAGTTGAAAATGATGAATCAAAGGTGACCGTTGAAGCGGATCATTCGCAAATCACATCAGAATTAGAGGCAGGCTCCGGTGTGAGTGATAAGAAAAAAATTATCCACTTGAAACAAACAGGAAAAGTGAAAAAGCTCGAGAAATGCGTACCTCATGAATTGACTGAAGCACGCCAACAAACACCTATTGAGTTCTGCATTACATTACTTAACCGTCACAATAACGAGAGAATTCTGAATCGTATTGTTACTTGTGACGAAAAATGGATCCTTTACGACAATCGGAAACGCTCATCACAGTGGTTGAACCCAGGAGAACCGGCCAAATCCTGTCCAAGCGAAAGTCGTCTCAGAAAAAGGTACCGGTGAGTGTTTGGTGGACCAGTGCTGGTGTCATACACTACATCTTCGTAAGATTTGTCCAGACGATAACGGCAGATCTTTATTGTCAACAATTGCAAACCATGATGGAAAAGCTAGCCGTTAAACAACCGAGACTGGTCAATATCTCAAGCCCACTGCTGCTTCAGAACAACGCTAGACCCCATACTTTACGACCGACGGTCGTTAAATTAGAGGAACTGCGGTTGGAATGTCACCGAAACCCACCATATTCCTCGAACATTGCTCCAACAGATTACCACTTTTTTCGGAATTTGGACAAATTCTTGCAAGAATAATAAATTCAATTCTGATGAGGCTGTCCAAACTGCCTTCAAAGATTTTATTGATTCTTGCTCCCACAATTTTTTCAGCAATGGAATCAATGAACTACAGTTAAAATGGCGAAAATGCATATATAGTAATGGTACATATTTCGATTGATCAAATGTATAATTTCATAATATTTTTTTCATTTTACTTTTACCATATAAAACGCTATTTTCACATGTAAGGACCTAATAATTATTTCATAATTAACAAGAGAAATTGCGAATTTTGTGAGTTTGCACTCAGTCCGGGTTGAAGCAAGGGCGGGTTGCTAATAAATTTAAAAATCGTTTATTGTAGATCTTTATTGAAGGTGATTTTTTTTAAATAACTTTTTTTTATCGTGTAACATCGATTTATTTTTATTCGTGTGCTGATTGTAAATTAAGATATTGCCATAAAATTGATGTTTAGAATCGCCATAAGCCTCGGGCTGTAGTGGTGATTAAACCCGAGTAATCCCTCAAGAAGAGGTCTTTGCCCGGTAATAAGATATTTGCAGTCTTGTATAATTGCGAAAAGGAAACGCATTCTCCGGCTATGAGTTTTTGACAAATGTTGGACAAATTACTTTGAAATAAAACGTAGCTGTTAATTGTCCTGTCGAACAATCGATAATGACATAATGTATTAAAATGGTTTCACATTACGGCGTAATGATTACGCTGTTACTGATTAATTCTGGAATTTTTGGCGGGATCTTGAAGTGACACGTTGTGGTTTATGTTTTTTAATCCATTAACTTAGGTTTTTTGACCCAATATTATGTAATATTGGTGGCATATTGCGTGTTATAGTTTGGTTATTGTACATAAGTGAAGTGGATTATAAATATAAATTGGAAAACATGCATTTTCAGGCGTGACTAAAACTCCCTAGATAGTTCTGACAAGAGAGCCAGCATCTTGTCAGAAGACCCCCTTTTGTATACATATTGGAAAATTCGACGAAGGTTTAAAAACATTGACACTGGCAAGTTGTTTTCGCGGCGCCAAAACAAGAAGAAGACATTACTTCAACTTGATATTTTCTCGTAATATTAGGTTGGTTGTAAACTGTGCCTAGAGATAAAAAAATTAAAATTACTTTTATAATTACTGTTTACAAAGTATTAAATTACATGACATTGCATTTGTAAAGCCAATTTATTTCATGGATAATACAGTAGCAACCTCGCGAAGTTGCACTCCAAGGTTCTGTCAAGCGTTTATTGTATTGTAATCTGCCGCTATGCGAGGCTGTACGTTTTTGTTTTGCTGCATTGCCTAATGGACGGCGACGAATTTTATTGTATTTGTATAGTTTATTGAAATTAGGTTAGTAATACGAGAAACCAGAAATAAAACGCGTAGGTAAAAACTAAAGTTTCCATTTTCACAGAATCTGAAATAAATTAAAGCTCCCGGCAACATGGCGACAAGAACTTTTAATCGTTGATTAGTGTCATGGCGCCCTATCCGATTTCATTTATTTACTAGATATGCCCGCGACTTCCTTCGCCGAAATTTTTAATAAATTGGTATTTTATTTATCGTATATACTTTCATATGCATTTACTAAAAAACTTTTATTTTGATATTATAAACAGACACTTCCATTTTATTAGTTGTATAGGTTTTCACACAAAAAAAACTTTTGTTTTCTGTGGGAATTTAATCAGCAGTCATGTAGTTGTTTTGGTTATTTTGAACTATATTATGTAAGTTTTACGGTGATTTATGTGATATAGTTTTATTGTTGTACGTAAGTGAAATAAATTTGAAATTATAGCACGTTACGTTGATTTTCATATGTCGTAGATCATTAAGTGTAATAGCTTTTTTATACTTAGGTTAACAATGTTACTGTAAAAGCTTACATATTAAAATAATTAGTACATCGAAATCGACTAACACAAACATTTTGTAAAAGTACAAGTAACATCAAAGGTCAAAAAAATATTGTGCAATAATATTATTTAATATATAAGATATGTTTAGAATCGGTAAAGGTAAACGCAGCGTGTTTCCACTTCACCATTGAAAGTCTTTTGATATATTCAGAGGAATATGCATTCATTCCAAATGACACAGATGTGATCTAATTCTCATTCATTCAGTTCATTCCTTAACAAATTGTAGGCGGCGGACATCTTTATTTTCGTATTTACAATTCTATTGAACTGTGATTTATTATAATACCTACATTGAATGTTGAAAAGTAGGATTTCATTTCAAATAGGTTATTTGTACAATTTACTTTTTATGAGAGTTATCATTCTATTTTTTTTAATGTTTAATGGCTTGTCAGAGAGCCGTATCCGCGGTGGAATAAGATTAATCTGAGTGGCTGAGATGTACAACATGTTAGGTACAAACCTAACATAACAAGCCTAGTTTTTTTTTTGCTAACTGACTGTACTGTTGTCCTTGGTTCTAGAGCCATTAGAGGCTTTGACAGTTTCACTGGGCTTGTCTCTTATAAAATTGAGGATTGGTTCAACTGTAGATTTGTGAATATTCGTTGTTACTTCGTATACATTTAAAAACTAGTCTAGCAAACACAAGAAACTATTTGTCATACTACTCGGATTTAAGTATACAGTGTTACAGTTGAATCTATAGAGCAGCTATTTTTAAAGAAGGTTCCGTGGAAAAGCCACCAGGGTTCCGCAAATCAGTTGCATTTGTCACTGAATCGTTGAATTACTTGACTGTGTTAAATAATTACATTTATACCAGAGACAAGGGTAATTAACTAATTAGTGTCTGTTTATACGAATATTATTTTAGAATAGCGCAATGATTCTAAATAAAGTTTTTGAAGTGAAAACTTCTTTTGTATGTTGTGCTTCGAAATGAAAAAGCGACGCTAAAAAGAGACAGATAAAAACATCTATAGGATTTAAACCTGCGTGAGAATGAGATAGAATACATTATACACGGTTAATGCAAGTCCTTATTTTCACGACTATGATCGTCGCCGAATTGGCCTAGTGGTGAGCCGAACAGACTTGTACGCACTGTTATATGTACAGTACGAATGGTTAATAATTAGATTCCTGCTGATTTAGGATTTTTAAAATAGAGATTTTAAAGAAAACATTTGTATGTTTTCTGAATGTTGAAATCTTCTACCGCGTGTGAACTGCACACATGATTTTTTTACTTTCTCTAATGTTCCGTGGCATTAAAGGTTTAGGAACCGTTGCTTTACATTACGTATTGTTTTTTTTTTAAGTGACGTCTTTGTGCTTATTGAGAAGCACAGTGTAATCCAGAAATACTGAGAAACACGGAGAGATCAGCATTCTATTGTCGGTCGACACTGTCATGCTGGCCTATAAGCCTGTAAGCTCTGGCTGATCCCGAAATGTGACAAACCAAAACACATCACCATGTGCATGGTGGACGCGACCCAATCGAGTACCTAGGGATCCCTAACACCCAGTGTAATTACTGGATCTGCGTCATGTACGGAATTTGATCTAAGCGTGCCACTATGGCGAGTGTTTATAGTGATTATACCTTGTGTATGGTAGTCGCGATTCAACTGGATACAAATATCGTGTGGTACCTACCACCCACCATTACGTGTCTACGTAATTATTGCGCTTTTTTGAGTTACTTCTTTAGTATCGATTTTCATATAGGAACTCCGGTACGGAAATTTTATGAGTGAAATTTATAAAAGCATTAAAACCTTTACGTTTACCGTTAAAAAAAGCGTTACGATGTGTATACATACATCATCTTGCTTTTAGATAAATCATTGACCACTCTGGGGCAGTCACTCAATCAACCTATTACCCCTTTGCCTATTGCATAATATTCAAAGACAGTCGAACTTAATTAAGGAGTGAACTCCAGCCGCGCGTCAGAGCTGATACACACAAAAAACACGCTTTTTTTTCTATCAAAGTATATCAATTATATTTGATGTACGTACAAATACAGTGTACAGTGTAATCCTATATTTTGCTAAAAGGTCTGTCGCTCGCTTTGTAATCTGATATTATCTCCTTACACACAGTGTGACAGATAAACGATTTGTTCTGTTTATTTATCGAGCCTAATTGTATTTAATTTTACATTAACAATAACAATAACAATAAAATAAAAAAGTATATAGATTAGTAAAATAAATACTATGTATGTCATTAAATATGTTCAACAACTATTAATAAAAATACACCTTTAATAAAAAACAATATTTCACTTATATCAATTTTATTTTCGTGTTCTTCTCAGTGAACCCTTTCATTTGAAATCCATATAATGGGGTGCATAAAGAATAACTGGTCCGCCATCTTTGGGAGTCTACCCTGCCATATAGGAGTTAGAATATCGTCACGTATCTAACCATGCATTGTCATTAAAACTAAACATGTATGCAAAATTTGACCGACCCATACTAACAAAACAAGTTAACTACAAGCTTATAAAAATCTGTCCACCACCACTACCGAACTATAAATTTAGAAAAAATATTCAAATTTATTTTACATGACATTTATTATTTTATATTCTATATAAGTTTTTTAATATTTTTTCTTGCTGATTTGTATATGACGTAATATGTTCTAAGTTAATAAACATCGTAAATTTATTATTGATTATTTAGACGGGCAAATTCCATATTTCATTATTTAAAAGGTTTTATAAATTTTTCAAATATTTATTTTTGAATAATGCAGTAAAACCTTTTTTGATATTATCCAAAAAAGTATTATATATTGAGAGTAGCGCGGGAACACGCGTTTCGCAACGGAAGGAAGCCATTTGAAGGGCGTCGTCCTGCCGCGGCCGGCGTTTCCCATACGAAGCGAGGAAACTGACTCACTTATTAAAAATGATCTTCCATTACTTACAGAAAGTGCGAAAGTTTATTACACTGTTCGGGTTACTGTTCAATTTCCGCGTAAGGACTTTTGTTGGATGGATGGTTGTTAATATTTAGCATCTGGGCGACCGAGGACCGAGATGCCTACGCTCGGTGTCTTGCTAAAAAAATAAACCTATCTAGGTAAACTTGGGAAGTAAAACATTACCGAAATACAAATTTCATACGAAACGTTAGATTCGTTATCGAGAAACCATTTACACATACAAGAATTAGCTTTGCTCCACTGTTTCACCCGTGCTGAATTTATTACACTAACTCTTGGCGACGAACCCGTGAGATCTATCGTTGTTTTCATTTCCCCTTACTACAGCCTGTTGTGGATTACAGCTTGCTAGTTTCTTTGACTTTCACGGTTACCGTTCCTCAGAGTCGTAGCGTGTATCGTATATATCTAAGGCTATAATATATAAAACTTTTACTTCCTTCTCACAACCTACTTCGTTAATTATATAAAACGCACAATGATTTTTCTCTAATCTAACTGCTAGTTCCAGAGACATTGTTAGCACGATCAAACAAACAAACAATCTCTTTCGCTTTATAATATTAATACAGTGGTACAGATGATACAATTAAATGTAGCATTCCTTACGCTAATAGTTTTAGTTCCTCGCCGTTCACAATGGCGCTTGCACGGCCAACACACAAGGGCACACATATTTGCCGCATGACTGATCCGTGTTGAACACTAATCGTAATATTCAGCGTTGATTACAAATTTTCATGTTTCATTGGTTCTTTTATTTATTATATAACTCTGGAACTAGTGATCCGATTCCAAAATATCTTTCACTTATAGTAAGCTGCGTTCAGGCTATGTTTAAAACTATTATAATTACTATTTTACTTAATGAATGCTTACAAAGTCATATATGCAGTTTTTTGTTATAAATAAAGATCTGGGGATTATGATGAACCTGGAATAAGTTACTGTACAATAATCATTACGATTTTATTCAGCAAAAAGCCATAATTTTTTTTACGATCTGACTATCCTGTTAGTCATAAGGACCTTGAAGCCTCACACTGCTTTTACAGCTCCACCGGGCTTGGATGCGAGCGCTTTAGAGAACTCAGCCTCGATCAGTCTATAAATGTTAGTTTTTATATTTAGAGTCACGCAGCCGTACATTAAAGTCATACCGCTAAATTGCCTTCTGTAAGAATCTGCTTAGAATAATATACGTCGCCAGTTTTTATTACATATAATAACAGGCTTTAATTTTTTTCTCAAAAAAATGTGCTGGGAAGTTCATAACATAATCTTACGACAGCAATGTTATAAGGGAGCGTTTCTAAGTATTCATCTTAATATACTCAGCTACAGCATTACTCAAGTTGGAAATCTACTGTAACGAAGTATTTGTCGATGTGTTCCTATAACTCATTTATGGCGACAGGCAATACTGCAAAAACAAATGACCTAGACTTTGCCAAACAAGAGTTTGGGGTGTTAGCGACATATTATATAACCGTGTAATAAATAAAATCATTCTTCAAACAAACTAAGTAGTTACGTATCTCGGCGCAGTATTTACATAAACCCAATAATCAGGTGAACAAGTACCTTTTAACGCAAATGTCTGAGCGCTGATTTAACGTTTTAACGGCGCCATTAAAACCCGATATCGCCACGGGCCGGTTTGACCCTGCGCTGTTGAATCCAACCCTAAGCGATTAGCGGTCGCGGGTCAAAGGGATCCCCGAAATTAACCCTTGATTTATCTTAACCCGATAAGTAATACAGTTAATTTATTGAAAATATCGAGTCGACATTAGTGGTTTGATAATTATGATTATATTCTTTTTCTCCTATGAACTACAAGTTAACATCTCATTGATAAATAAAAAGTCGGTTGCGGTTTAAAAATATGTAAATATAAAAAATTACTTATGTAATATTCACTGTGTAACCGCAGAACTGAAAAGCGCTTGCCTGAGCTGCGTATTCCTATGGACAGATAACGCTATTTGTTACTGTCCGGAACAGGTGCGTCCATGAAGTCAGCGATTATTTTATGTATGTTATATTAACTTAAAGATTCTCAAAGTATTTTCTGATGTTACAATATATTACGGTAATGCAGTGTTCTCTAAAGTGGATTTAGGGTTCCATGAGAAAAAACATCTGCAGGGTTTTGCGAATCAGCTATATTTGTTATTTAATCGTTAAATAATTTTGACTGCTCAGAAATTCAATATAGTGACTGTAATATACCGAATAGTGCAATAATTGCAAAAAAGTTTTTTTTTTTTTTGCTTTATTTTAAATTGTTATAGTTTGTCTCGTGGACTCCCAATTTTATTCATTTGATTGTTAAAACTCTACTTTATTTAAACAAGCCAACTTTTGAAAACATACTCATTGTGCTTTCACGCGACGTCTGATTGGCATACCTGTAGTTTTGCCTGGGCGTAATTGACTTTTAACTTTTTTTCCATCAAAATCACATCTGGTTAATGTTATAGCGCGGTTTAAACTCAATACCTATACGTCATGCCGTGTATCTATTCAAGCGGATGCGTTTTATTAACGTAGGGTTTCACTAACCGCCGGTTTTACGGCCGCGCAGGTGAAGTCAATCGTGAATCACGACACTGACCTTACGTCATCTTCCGAAGCGAATTGAACGTCGAAGTAGTACAATAGGGCCAAGAGTACTTCGTCACGTTGAGACCTTCTAATGTCTTAACGTACAAGTTAGATTGTTCGATTGTATCTGTAAATAGAAGAACCATTTAATTGTAAAAAGACAGCCAGTTGCTTAATTTTATTCATATAAAATACAGGATGGATTTTTGAGACGGAGTGGTAACTAATGGTAGCTATCCTTTTTTTTAAGTTAATAATATATTGACATGGTTTCCTTCGATTCTTTTTCTTTATTTTTATCCAGTCTTCTTTGTAGCGCCCAGACTATACATAATAAAAAAAGTTTAATTCAGGGTAAAAATAACTTGGTGTCTCTTTTCTTGTGCAAAAGGTTATCGAAGCCACGATGATTTTCTACGAAATGTATGGGAAAAGTTTTTTTTGCGATTACTGATATTTTTCGTACTTTATCTCAGTTGTTCCCATAGAGAGTTTACTGATCCCTATAAGAAACAGGATCGATTGGTATGAAAAAAATGTTCGTGTAAATAACCCATTTTCTTGGTGACTGTACACTTAAAAAAAACTGTAAACGCAGGTCGAAATGTGTCAAAAAATTAAGAACAGTCTCTTCGGAAAGTTTTATATGTAGCTACAACGGTTAGGGTACCCTTACTGCCCCATCTCAAAAATCCATCTTATATAGTATACTATAAGTAAATTGTAAACAGGTAGTTAGCTAACAGATGCGAAAGTATTGGCTCATAGTATTAGCTTCGCGAGCAAGTACTCTCGCGTTGCGTAAGTGCTTATTACTGCTGAACCAATGCTGGCTCAGTTGGTAGCGTGTACGGACTACGCGTCGTTTGACGAGGGTTCGAATCCCTGCAATGAACCTTAGCTTTCCGTGAAGTAAAACATCATGATGTAACCATAACATTGTGGTCGGGTATTTTGTAGTGCCCGCCTGGCTAGCTACCACCCTCAAGTTAAAATTTGTTACCAATCATCTATATGTGTGTTATAGCTCGAGTAGAAGTAATGCGCAAGCAGTCCCTACTCCCCAGCCAAATGGGTGAAGGAGGAACATCGTGGAGTTTTAGTCAGTAAGAGTCTGACATAGCCGGGCAGCTCGGGAGGCGGAACCATATAGGATTTCCCCACGTAAAAAAAGGTGTATTTTGGCTATGTGTGTGGGTGTGTGTTGGAACATCATGTGAGATCGTGGCCATATTTATACTAAATCTATGAACGAAAGAACGAATAGTATTGATGCTAAAGTTACAGCTAAAACTAAATAAATACTGAAAATTTAAGTATTATCTTAGTAAAGCGTAATTCTTCTTTTTAAGCATTTATAAAATTTACCAGATTAAATAGTCTGTGATACTCACTCTTGTATCGTAATAAAACATTGGGTCGTTTACGTTTTTGTTTAATTATTATTATTACCTTCTGATAAGTGGAAAATTGGACGCGTGCAGAGATCTTTAGGGGATTCCTGTGTTCAATAGTAGACGTCTTTCGATCTCTCGACAGAATGGACGCATAAGAAATGAAATGAAATTTAAAAAGATTAACTATCGACTTAAAGTTGGAATGCTAAGTAACGAGTATACCTACCTGCCTAATTTTGAACGAAAGTTTATTAGTTAATACTTTTAATGTGTTTATTATGACACTTCCATATTGCTATTTGGCTTAAACTTACTGTATACATACATACATACATACCTACCTATTTGTTTTGTGCGAAAAATAACAATTTTAACTTATTAGAATAGACATTTCATTTTTATTATCTGGTACCTAAATATCGGATGTTTGTTTGAGTGATAATTAAATTATAAGAAAACTTTACCGAAATGGTCAAAAATATTAATAACACTTCGTTTTACTTTTTTGTTAACTAAATTATTATACAAATATGATTTAAAAGGTGGGTGTTAATTCCATAATATCTAGAGTAACTATAGATACTTACTATATTTATAAATGTTAAATGCTAAAAATTCGTATTTTTCTACGTAAACAACTAATTTGCAAGTTAGTATGAATATGCATAAATTTTACGTGTTTGCAATATTACGTTTTAGTTTAGGTACGCTTCATTGGAACTTTATGACAAAACCTGTTACACGTAATTCGTAATCCGACATAAACTAGGAAGTATCGTATCGAGATACGGAGAAAGTCGTTTGCTGTTGCATTATGTTAGGTAATTTCTATCTTCGCTGTTTATAAATTAAAGTGTTTAACATGAGATATAAACACGATTTTATTTAATATCAAAACTTAAATGTATTTGTTGCAATGAAACTGTGATTCAAAATTAACGCCATCTACTAGTCTTTAAATGAAAATTGTATTTATATATTAATTGTTTAAGAGATGGCGTTGTAATAAATTTTAGCTTAACATATTTCATTTAATATATGTCATCTTTATATTTCCATATATTTATGTATATTATTTATCATTACAGATTCATTCGTGAACAGTCAAGAATGGACGTCGGCGCGAGGTGTTACAGAACTACGTATTGGTGTTCTGGGATCACCTGACAGCGGTAAATCTGCACTGGTGCACAGATATTTAACCGGTGCTTATATGCAAGAAGAAAGTCCTGAAGGTATGCAAAATATTCTATACTATTACTAGAAAATCTTGAAAAAATTTTGAAATTATCTACCGGAAACACTCGAAACTTCTCAGTTGTTTTTAACCTTAAAAGTCGTGGTTGTACAATCTGTAGCTACTAGATGGCGTGTTTTATAATACCTATGATTAAAATTGGATTGTATAATTTTCCTAGATGGCGCCAGTCGTTCACAAGCACCTCATAGTTCATCGAACCCGTGAATGCACTGATTTTAACAATATAGACGGTCACATGGTTGGTTTGTTTGCGCGTAGGACTTGAAGTGCCCATTTATTCCGAATGAGATCACTCTGTACACAAATAAACATTTTATTTGACATTAAACCTCAAAATAACCGAAACGTTCATCGTTAAATTCGTTTTTTTTTAAACCTGGAGTATCATGGGGCAAAATGAAAGCATCTATTAATTAAAGTTAGGCGAATATTTTTGCACCAATTTTATACCTATTTACAACAACTATATACAAATTATATTAATTACTTACTACGCGTTGTATAACTATAATAGTTTTTGTTGGACTTTTGTTTTCTATTAAAATCTACTGACAGCGCCTCTAGCGGAATCGCAGCAGAACTAAATTTTACAGTACGTAAAACAAAGTGTTCAGAGCTACGAAAACTTATTCTAAACCTGACGTCTACGGTTCTTAGAAACCAATGCACAAAAATAACATCGAAAATTAATCCGCAAACTATAAACTCGTAAACATGTATAATATTTTTTACATTATAGGTTTAGCGCTAGACCACAATATCACACTAAACGTTAGAGAGAATGCCTCTCAAGTATCTACTCTTGCCGAAATGTACTGATAGATGCTTAGCGACAGATTTTCTATTGAAGGGTGGTAGCCAGTCAAGTGAGATTCAAAAAATTGTCTACCACCTTGTTATTGGATTTATAACGTTTTCCTTCACGAAAAACTTAGGCTCAATGTAGGATTCGAACCCACGTCAATCGAACAGGTGTTAGATCAAGCTACCATTTTAAGCGTTCAAGCGTTGGGGAAGTTGTCACCCCCTCCACATTTAGTAGATTTTCTGTGAACACTTTAGAATCTCAGAGAGTACCTTTTTTTACATTATTTTTTTTTAATACTTTTTTTATAGTTGTTCGGCAAATTTATGGCCGGCCTGCATTAATATCTCTCTTCATGTTACGCTTAAAGGACCCGATGTCGTACGGAGTCTACACATTTGCAGGGAGATGGTTCCACAGCTTCACGGTACGGCAAAGATAAGACAGAAAATTGTAGTACGTGCCGAGTTGGGAGGTTACCGTAAACTGTGGCTTCTAAGTCTAGTTTTTGGATAGGGCCCCTCAGGCTAACAGTAAGGTCAATAACGAAAAATAGTCCAGAGCGTGTGATTCTGTTGTGGAAAGGAGAGGAGGGAATTAGATTGAACAGCTCTGTACAATACTATACAAATACTAAATAAATATTTTCGTTTGTTATATAATTATTGTGTAAATGTTTTTTTTGGCTTATGCGATAACTAAAAAATCTTGTAATGTTAACAATTATTATAATATTTGACAAGGGATTGTATATTTTATTATATAAAAAAGGTTGGTAGATTTTTATTCCACTAAATATATTATTTGCAGGTGGCCGCTTCAAAAAAGAAGTAATAATTGATGGTCACAGTTACCTTCTGCTGATAAGGGACGAGGGTGGATCTCCTGAAATGCAGGTAAGACTTTATTTACTACTCCATGGCAATAGTAATATGTACTATGAACTAAATTACAATAGAACTTATATTTTTTATTATTCAGTAATTATTTTTTCCTCGTACTTTTATTGTTACTCATATTATTGACAATTCTTTAGCCTATCAATTATGGAATGACGTACTCTCCCCTCTACTAAATGTAATCAAAATCGGACAAGTCGTTTTTGAGTTAAATCGAAACATACAAAGACTATTTCTTTGTTTGTCCCGGCAGCTGTATTGAGAGCCAGATCGGGCGCTAGGTTGAGCACGTCACCACGGCTTTGGCCACATAGTCGCTTAACATCGCTTGATATTTTGCCCATAACGCTAAAATAAACGTATAAGAAGAAAAAAAAATCTTATATTATGACATGGTGAAAGCATGACGTCGCAGACAGGCATGCAACCCATCTGATCTACGACCTATATCATATACATTATAATGTTTAACTAACATCACAAAGGTCGAAGACTCGTCTGTATTCCCGAGGACTGAGTTGGAACGCCTCGTATACAAAGAGCTTATAGTATTGTTATATACAAAAATCATGTGTGCATCTGTTTATGGTCGTGTAACTTTTATAGAACTAAAGTTAAAAAAAAACATTTATTATATTTTTTTCAATTAATGCCTTGAGATGGTACTTCTGAATGTCAAAAACTATTACCGGTTTGGAAAACATCCCAGTCATCTAGAAAAAACGGCAAGAAACTCGATCGAGTTTATTTTTATTTTTTTGTTTTTTTTTCCAACTGTACAAAATAATGTTTACAGCTATGGGAGTCACATCCAGACATCTTTATCATTCACATATTGATCCACCCTATAATAACCTGTGACAGTACAACACAGTAAACTTAACCGAATGAGTGATTCACGCATTATATTTATTTTATCGAGACTATGGTTCATACTTCATATGTTATGGATAAGATCCGATTGGTTTTTGGTGGTGATTGATTCATATTCACAATATTTGTTGTATGTACATTTACTAATTTGTATATATGACACTATCAGCTGACGGTGAAAGAAAACAACCTGGGGAAACTTGGATTCTTGAGGCAGTAAGAAATTCTTGTAGTATGTAGTACCATTGTATGTCTGAAAAATATAATGTTTGACATTGCCAATACATCGCCCGTACATTGTCTTTGATATTATTAGCATGTTGATATAATAATTTCAAACAAAAAAAATAACGAAATCAAGACTTCATAGGTGATGCTGTAAGGGCAGATCAACGTTTGCGCTGGGCAAGCTAGTATGAGGTGTAGTAGTAGGTGGTATATAGAAAAGACTGACCGATTACATCCCACAGCTTTTTTGTTCTTGAATTGTCGCTGACATAAAATTATACGACTTTAATAGCCGTGCCCGCGTCTTCGCTCACGTGGATACAGAATGCCCGCACGAATCTTCCTCTCTCGCTCTCGGCTATTTTTAAAACAATAATGCTTATTGTATTGTGGGTGTTCCTTAGAAGATAGATGTATACTCTCGTTGACTTTTTTGTAGGTTTTTTTAATGTCTACAATTATTGAATACATTAATTTGTTATATCTCTTATGGTTTACTCAGCATAAGCCATTTAAGCGCCTGAATTGATTCACCATGGCCAGATTTTTATTTATTTGTGCGGAACCCTTATCCTTTTCCAAAATAAAAATAGTTTAGTTAATGTTACTCCCTATAAAATCAGCTATCTACCAGTGGAAGTCCCGTTAAAATCGGTCCAACCCTTTCGGAAATTATCCGGAACAAACAAACATACTTACAAAAAATTTAAAAATGGGCTTTTTGTTATAGGTACCGTATACACTTTCATATGCATTCAGTAAAAAGCTGTTATTTTGACATTACAAACAGACACTTCAATTTTATTATTTGTATGTATAGATGTATTACAAATTATAGGTATTGAGGCATTGGGGACTTGCCAAGTACGTCATACCCCGTCAACTTTTGCAAAATAGTATTTTTAAAATAGAGCTTGTCACTATTTTCAGATATTTATATTTGTCTGAATATTTGGTAGTTCTGAATTCTGTGACATTGTAGCAAACATTTTTTTTTTATTTTCATTCGTTTCACAAGCCTACATATATTTTTGAAACATGTATCAAATAATATTAGTTGAGTTGAATTAAGGCCACAAAATTATAATATTTCTACCGCATAGTATGTCTTTTTAAATAATATATATGTCGTGCCACGTGCACGAAGGGAAACGTGCACGCGGTACTGCACTATTACTGTTGTTATTATTTTATTTGTGCGGAACCTTAATTATTTTTCTATAATAAAAGTAGTCTAAGCTACTCCATATAACATCAGCTACCTGCCAGTGAAAGTCCCGTTAATATCGGCCCAACCGTTTCGGAAATAAGCCGGAACAGACACAGAAAAACAGACCAAAATTTTAACAATTGTTTTTTTTTGTTATAATTATCGTTTAAATACTTTGATATGTATTTAGTTAAAAGCTGTAATTTTGACATTATAAACAAACACTTCAATTTTATTATTTTTTTAAATAAAAATGGACCCAACAGATTTGTTACTATTGTAATTATAAGTATATTAAATCGATAGATGTTGATATTACTTCAAAATAATTCCAATATAAACCCATAATGACAATTCTCTAAACGGAAAATACAAAATTGGTTATTAGTGTAGTTCTAAAAAGCGTGATTGTCTTCAATAATAGGAAATCAATAACTTGCTGATAAAATATTCAATTAAGCCACAATCCTTGAGTGGTATTCAGTGTTACCAGGTTTAACATTTTAAAACTAATTATAATATTTGGAAACTTTGAATTCGTTAAAGTTAAACTGTCCAAGTGAAACATAAAAGTTAATTTCTATTAATAGTAATTTAGGATTAACGATTTAAAATTAATGACTGAAGTATGGTTTAAATATACGTATGTCTTATTATAAATGCCATAATGATTTGTTTCTTTGATAATTATTCTCGCAAAAACGGCTATATGGATTTGGATGAAATTAGGCACACGGGTATATTAATGCACGAATTAGGACATAAGGTATTTTTTATGGCAGTATTTTTTTTTGTTCATACGAGCGGAATCGCGGCATATTGATTTTCAGATTTTTTCTGTTAGTTTCCTAAAAACGAATTGTTAAAATATACGACTAATTCTCAAATTAAAATAAGAATTTAAAAAATAGAGAAATATTATGTTGTGAATATTAATTATGAAACTTTGCTATTCCTCTGGAATATTGTGTGAGAGAGGTCAGTGATCTTTTGAAAATAGGAAAATCTATCCATTAAAGGGTTTGCTTGCAACATTATCAATATGTGTATCATTCCGTATCGCGTGTCATTCGACAACGTAAAGTATATGGATGATTATACGATGCCTCAGTTCAATTCCTGTATCTACAACGAAACTGAATTGACCTACTAAGATGTCTGTTCCCATTGTCTTGGATTAGATCGAGGTAAATTCATTGAACTAATATCAGAGACAATGTACAAGATATAGATTTAGACAAGATTTGACCTAATGAAGCATAATTATTATTATCATTCATAATATAAAATCGCTTCCCGCTCTCTGTCCCTATGACTACGCAACGGACTTTAATGCGGTTTTCACTACCATTTCGAGAATTTTTTACGGAAGGTATATTATATTTACAATACATTCCAATTATGTTTTTGTATTGTAGAGAATATTCAATAATTATTTGTTATCAAGTCGTCAAAAAAGTGATTTTCGGGCGCTGACATTGCTCACGCTGGGTAAATCTTATGCGTTACATCAAAATAATGTTCTAAAGAATTGTAGTTCGTCAAAATGTCTAGAGAAAAGTCCGCGATGGCATACGTCTATCTCTTAAGGTTGACTCACAGTAACCATTTTTACTTTCAACATTATAATTAAAAATATTAAATTTTTTACGATGCTATTTTCCTCAGTTGAGTATTAATCTTTATCCAGATAAGTTAGTTATTTAATGTTGATTGAAATTGTCCTTTACAGTTTTCTATTGAAATGAATACCGTAGAAAATATCACGAATTCAAAATTATTCGCGACCAAAGAAACTACCTAAAAAACCTATGATGAATTGCGCGCCGCGAGCTTAGTGCACTATTCGTACCTATGAAGTTACATAAAATACCATCACGCCTGTATACTCGAAGTGTTAGGCAGAAGTGTACACCCACAGTTCGCCGGGTATGTTTTAGGTCCCATATATTAGGGGGTGAATCTTATATTGCCATTAATTGGAACACAAAGCCAAACTCTAAGCTGCTACTGAGAATGTCATATAAAAACCCTATAGCACTTTGCTCGATCTGAGAATCAAAGCTAGTAAGGACCTCGAGCATAGCAGTCGCGTTTAAGACCACTAGTCTAACGAGGCAGTTCTAAAGTTATGCACTATCAATATTAAAGCGATAGACTCTAAATCAGGCTTTTTTGAGCATAAAATACACCACTTTGTTAATTGTACTCGTGCAAATATACGTTCGAATCGAGTAACTTCCCTCCGTCTTTTTTTATGTCGGTTGTATTTATTTATTTAAAAGTTGAAGGTCGAATACCAATGAAATTAAAATGGGACCACCTTTGGGGTATTATACCCTTTCCTACGAAAAGAGAAACATCCATATCGGTTCATAAACAAAGAAGTTATGGCAAAACATCCATTTAAAAAATGTACATTCGAATTGATACTCTCCGTTTTTTTTAAGTCAGTTTAAATAAAATATTGAATAAAATTTGAATTTCATGCGTCACATGATAGAAATCGCCTTAAAATTGATTAACAACGAACCATGTCTCAAGGTTTACGGAAAAATATTACTTTTGTTTTGTTACGAACATCGGAAACAACACACCGCGGCACCGTCCACTAGCTTATAAATTCTCGTGACGCATATAACAAAGGAGCACGTTCCGGAGCCAGGATGCGTCTATCGATTCGTGCCATAAAAGGGGGGGCCGTGACGTTTTAATAGATGCGCCGCGTTATTTACGCCGCCGTAAAGCCCCCCGCGGCGTTTCACGTTGCCGTTTCGAATTTACAAGCCGATTAGCGGTTTTTACGGTATTTCAAGTGACATCGTTTTTTTATTCTTGGGAAATAAGTAGGTAAAGACATTTCGTCATTTTTTTATAGGTTTCAATAACCCTATTAAATAAATACTTGATCTTATCGTAATATTAGTTTTTTTTTTGCGGCTCTATAGACCTATATACACCTGAGATACTACGCCGACGGTTTCAATTAAATTTTTACAAGCTTTTATTTAAATTGCCTTGTTACCTTGTTAGTATGGGTCAAATCCAGCAATTGAGCTGAAATTATCCATACAAGTGTAGTTCGGATAACAATGCATGGTTAGATAAGCGACGTTATTCTCAATCATATAATTATGGCGAACTCCAAAAAATGGTGGTTTACAAGCTTTTAAAATTATTGTAATATTTATTTATAGCTGCTTTTAAAAAGTTTTTTTAATTAATACATGTACTTTTTTACTCTCTACTAAGTAATTAAAATAAAAATACCCTGAGGTCGTCTGATCTATTATTATACATAGCTAATGGGATAGAAGTACCCACAATGCTGAATCGAATGTCGGGAACATACGTATTACGTACAGTCGCGGTCTTGATAAGAGGGATTATTCCTCTTTCGTGCTAGTGGAAATGAAGTTATATTTTTAAGTAGGATCATTTTTATAATTATTTTTTTCATGGCCACAGTGTATCTGTCTTATGCCCGGTAGTTTTATCTGTAGTTTACATGTTCAATAGCGGTATTGGTTCAATAGCTCATCAAATTTCGTTTTTTACGAATTCGACCGTCATACGATAAACTTCAGTTATACTTGGTTCAACTTAACTAACCAAAATAAAGCGTTTATCTATTCGATAGTTGTTTGACTTATGATCTGACAAAAACAGACAGTAGACACCCGATATAGTTATGCGACTGACAAATCAACAAAAATTAACGAAGTTTTTATTTCTGTAAGATTGAATAAAGGTTTTAGTTAAATTTCTTTTGTACGGATAATAATTTGAATATACTTATTTTACTTCTAACTATTATTAATTTATTATAAATAAACAATTAAATTATTTTTATACGACGTACGATTTATGCTATTCCGTATTAAAAACAGAATATTATTTAAGTATGTACTATGTACCTATTATGAGTTTCGTAAAGGTTCCATCTAGTGGCAGCTTATTGAACAGATAGTTGTCGAACAGTCATAGATGTATTCAGAAATACATGACGAGATAAACTTGGCTTAAACTACAGTTATCTTTATCGAATGAATAGGTAATTAGCAGTTAATTAGGAACCTCGGAAACCGGGCATTAATCAAGAAATAATTTAAACAAGCTAAATTATGAAATAGTTTTATGTACCTAGAATGTCAGTACAATAAAGTATTTTATAAAGATTTTATATGGCAACCCCAACAGTACCTAATGCTTTTCACCTTTTTCCGTTTCCTATGGACGCCGTACGAACTGCACGTAGTAAATTGTTTGTCTCTTGAATAATCTGTATTGTGTTCATGGTCTTCATTAAAACAGAGTTTTGGCCATACGTAACTTTTATTTATAAAGTCCTAACAAAACCGAACTAAAAAACCCGACTACAACAAAAACACTTCACTAAAAAAATATTTATCTGTTTTTGCTTTTTATTTGATTCCCAGACGTCGTATTTAAATATTATATATCCTATGTCACTCACACAATTAAGACAAATCTAACGACACATATGCTAAAATCAATCAAGCCGTTTAGGCTACAGAGTGGGCCAAAGAAATAGATATACATAAATACGCTTGAAAAACTAACCCTCCTTTTTCGCAGTTGGGTAAAAATGATGTTGATTAACCGATGTTTTTCGAACCTAGGCTCTAAGTTGAAAAAAAAAATACTTGGATTTTTTAAATCAATACGAGAGCGAAAGTACTTTACCGAGAACCATTTTCATTCACAACAGGATGAAGGTACCTAAAACAAATTATCTAATTCTCAGGTAACTATTATAAAAATGTAATAAATATACATTTGGATACGAACGTGTTTGTTAAAGTCGTTGGTAATAAAGTCTACGTTATAAAACCGCAAAGCATAGTTTTTTTTGCATTGGTTGGTTTAAATTATTTCGGAGACCAATAACAGTCGCTATCGTTATGTGTATTACGTAGTTACGTGTATGTACTATGAAAACCAATTACAACAAAAGCTTTTCCGCCAATGAAATATTCTCGAAACGAGTTATTGTGGCGGGTTTTTACTATCTGTGCAGTTTGTCACGAATACGATCCGGTCGAGCTTCGATGTTCTAACATCTGACTAATTTATTATCCATCATTTTCATGTTTGGTTAACGGCAATAATCCACGATAACACGCAGGCATGATTCGTCATAGATTCAATGTCTCAAACTTTTTCGAAAATAGTACCCAGTGTTGTTAGCTTTGTTCGTTGACTGTACGTTAATTATGCCCGTAATAGAACGCCGGTCTCGATAGTAGTTCGCGTTGCAAATGCTATCACTGTGACTTTTGTTTGTAATACAGATCTATTACAACATTTTTATTCACAATAAATACTTACATGAAATAAATTACTAAGTTAAAATAAAGACCACATGTCAAAATAAGTGTAATGATGATTAAATGACTTCACAAGAAAATTTTTTGACAATAAAGTAAATAGTAAACCAATTTCAATGATTCTGAAGAGTCATCTTGTACATTTACGAAGTTGAAGGTCCAATCTTGTACATTTACGAAATTGAATGTCCACTGCCAATGAAATTAAAATGAGATCACTTATATACCCTATCCAATAAAAAGAATCACCCAATTGGTTCATAAATAAAATATGTATAAGTTATGGCTAAACATCTATAAAACAAATAGGTACATTCGAATTGCGTAACTCTCCGTTTTTAGTTGAATTCGTTAAAAATAAATGAGTAAGTATTTTTTTTATCGTAGAACGGCAAAGTGATCTGATAGTGAGGACAGTGCAATTCAAAAAAACGGCGACCACAGTCGCCGCTGTCATGCAGCTGCCGGTCTACTCAAATGTTTGAAGAAAGAAACACACTTGCCAGGAGGCAGTGCCATAGCATCACGGTACGGAATAGATATGAAGATGACTTAAAAAAACGTTAACGATTTCTATAATTATGAAGAACTACTTCCTTATACATGGCAGTGACTATGAGAAGTTCTGTTACTTGGCGATCAGTTTTGAGTACTTACTCTAATGCGTTTCTACTGAAACATGTGATGATAGTGTGATTATGTGAGATGTGATATTATGTTATATACCTACATGTCGACGTTGCTATTTGCGAATGAGTAAATATTTTGAACGTCGCGTCGCAGCGTCTTCCCCAAATCACTTGACCGTATAAGTTGCGACACTTGCGACCCGTGTTGCGTTTGGCCCGGGCGAACTGTCTAATTATAGACGAGTGATACGCACGCTTTGTAGTGGCACCATGTTTCCGAATATTCGAAGATATTGTTAATATTTATACGGCCGTGGGTAGCTAAAATGCCGTGTATTGCGTTAAAAGAATTTATTTTCAGACTTGAACATGGTATTTCCACACTTATATCACTCCTCAGATATCATACGCTGATTTCTTCAAGTTTTCGCTTCTTATTCGCTCAGGTCAGAAACTGAGCTGTGTGTTCGAAAGTTCGAGAGAATTTAATGGTCGTGTTGTCAAATTTCAATAGTTTTATTAGTTTGTTTGTCTTATTCCACTTATTTACTTTATTACACCGATAGCTGTTGATTTGTCAATTGTTCCCGATTCGAGAACTTTCTTATACAAATAAAAAAATCCAAAAAAACACTTTGAAAACGTGGAGCGAGTCTTGAAACTTCCAGAAAACCTACATTGTTTTTTTATTCAAGCAACAATGCGTGCTCTATTTTCTTTACGGGTCGTAACAGTATTATTAATTAGGGTATTTTACATTCATTTGTTTGTATCTATCAGTGGTTACCTCTTTTCGTTTTAAACATGAGCCTTAACGGGTGAAGTTATGATGGATTTTTGAAAAATATCAATAAATGCTTCTGGTATTTCCTGGGAATTTCCTTCAAATCAGTTATCTATTAGATTTTGCTGGTTATTTTTAGTGGATATCTTATCTTTATGATAAAATTGAACACTTTTATTCACTTTGTTGACAAATTTTGAAGCGCTACGCTCTTTAAATTACCTTAAATATAGGTATTTTTTATGATTATAATTGACGAAATATTTCCATCATAAATGGTTACCTTTCAAAGGTTTGTAGTCAACCCCATACGTAAAGGTTATTTCGCCTATATTTATATTTGTATATGTTCGCCTTGTCAATTTGACAACAAATTGGGTTACGGAATCGTGTGAAAGGCTGCGGCGAACGAAAATAGTTTTGACCAACAACATAAGAGTTTAGTGGCTTGTGACATTATTACGTTTTTCAGATTTACCGGTTCAGGATACGGTATTCATGGAAGTCGGTCGGAATTCTACGAGCCTAAGCCTATGGTGAATCGTCTGTGTGAAAACATAGCATGGTTAGACAGACCATTTTCTAATTTTTTTCTGGCCATTTACCATTTTAAGTTGAAAATCTGTCGCTATATTTATAACATCTTCTGCTTATATCATAAATAAAAAATTTATCTTGTTTTTGGTTATTACTAGTGTTATGAATATAACTTCATGAACAGAAAGGATATAAGAAGTCAGCCGTGCTTGCTTTTTGAATGTAACGTGTGGTAAAGAAAGATACCTACCTACCTATGCACGTGCTCTCGGTTATTACGACGCGATGTGCTTCCGTGTTTCGACCTAATATCGTTTCTACGCTATACACTATTTGCCTAAATCTATACAATTAATAAAATTGAAGTGTCTGTTTGTAATGTCAAAATAACAGTTTTTTACTAAATTCATATGAAAGTATATACGATACCTATAACAAAAAGCCCATTTTTAAATTTGTGTCTGTCAATCTGTCTGTCTGTTTGTTCCGGGTAATCTCCGAAACGGTTGGACCGATTTTGACGGGACTTTCACTGATAGATAGCTGATGATATAGGGAATAACTTAGGCTATTTTTATTTTTGAAAAAAAGAGTTAGGTTACCGTGCAAATAAAAAAAAACTGGTCCTGTGAATCAAATCGAGCGTTTAAATGGCTTATGCTGAGTAAACCATAAGAGATATAGCAAATTAATGTACTACATAATTATAGGCATTAAAAAAACTTACAAAAAAGTTCGGAAGAGTATACATATATAATATCTTCTAAGGAACACCCACAATAAGCATTTTTGTCTTTAAAATAGCCGGGAGCGGGGAACAAAATTCACGCGGACATTCTGTAGTCCACGTGAGTGAAGCGACTGGCTCAGTTATTGTTATTATAAATGAAGTATTAACTTGTACACAATATTTTACTACTATCTGAATCTTCTGTGAAACGTAGTTCGTTTACACAAACGTATAGATAAGTACTGCGACTCCGTTTTCAAGTCTGAATAAACATTGTAAAAAAAATTACAAAATAGTTGTAGTAGAAGTCATCAAATTAATAAACTAGTATTCGCATCCTGGGTAGATTTCTTTTTTAGTAATCCTACTAATATAATAAATGTGAAAGTGTGTATGTTTGTCAATGACGCTAAAACGGCTGAACAGATCTCCATGAAATTTGGCACACAGATAGTCTATGACCTGGAATAACACAGGGTATTTTTTATCCCGATATAAGTCATAGTTTAACCAGTGTTATCCTACAAATATAATAAATGGAAAGTTTCTATGTTTGTTATTAAAAATCACGCAAAAACGGCGATTTTTTTTGGTTTGTCGTGTTCCGAGATCAGTCTGTGGTATATCCAATAATACGCAGACGAAGTAGCGGGTACCAGCTAGTCATAAATAAAATTTGATGTAATATTCATTTAAATCTATTAATATTTAAATTATTTTTCAATTTTTATGTGAAATTCCTAGTTGCGGATTTCAAGGATTTTCAATAAAACTGTTTCTATGAAATATGTGGACCAGCGCCGCGCCGCGCCGTCACTTTAATGGAATAAAGTTTTCTTGTAATCTATTCATGAAAATAAAAAGGTAACTGTTAATTGTTAACAGAGCTTGCTTTGTGATTATGAACTCATCTTGCATGAAACTGAACGCTCTCACCAGTTTTTTGGTAATCACAAGGTGACCTACTTCCAGTCCCGCGCTGCATCCTCGAGAGTGCATCGCTTATCTGTGTGGTTCATCGCAAGGTCTGGCGAAAATGTGAAATTTTTGTGAACCTATTTCTAGGTTCTGTAAGATCATTAATAGATATAGTGATGTTATTGATATATGTGCCTTTGGGGAAATATTGGTTCATCTACTCGAGCAGTTTTTTACTTTATTTTTGGTTGATTTCTATCTTTGTTTTTAAATATTGGGAGTGTAAGAAACCTATTCAAATTCCAATTACACTATCGTAGGTAACAAAAAGTATGTATGCTAGTAGTAAACATGTCCATAACACATTTCTGCAATGAACGTAGTTATAGTAGTTTTTGGCGGGATCACAAACTGTCATGTAGTGGTTTTTATTTTTATACATATTTTTTTGTTGTTAGAATCTATATTATGTAATACAGGTGTCATTTGAATAATAAAGATTGGTTATTGTGCACAAATGGATTGGAAATAATAATATGCGCTATGAATTCTAAGTTGCCACAAAAACTCCCTAGAAAGATCTAATAAGGCCACCATCTTGGAATAATGAAATCATGGTCAGACAGGACACTATATTCACTTGATAATAACAGTAATAATAGTCTTCAATAAAGAGGACTAATTGCTCTAAGAGAATTATAGCTCTAATGTATGCAATTCTGGATTAACCTACATAAGTAAAAGTAAAAACATTCTACGAAGCGCAAACTAAATGAAAGTAGTTTAGCAGCCTAGTGCTTCAATGTATCCGGGTTTGCTTTTTAGACATATTCCAAATTAATTAGAATATGACTTTTTTTATGGAAAATGGTATCCCGAAGCGATGATCTTTTGTGGACGCCTTGTTTGAACCTAATTACACCTATAGTAATTCAAGATGCCCCAGGAGTTGGTAACGTTGTAAACCGTGAAGAGGTTAAGTGTATTCTGGTATTTAGAAATAAATTCTTAACAGCATGATGAATCTTGGTCCTGCCTAGATTTAAAAGTATCCTTCCATCATGCTATTGTTTTTTCATAATGAAACTCATTTTCATTGCAGAGATCGAACCAACGATCTTCGACAAAATGCCTGAACGTGTTCTAACTGAAATATTAGTGTTATTTAAAAAACACGATTTAGAAATAACGTTTAAGCGAAAAGAATCTAAAATTGGAATTTTAAGTCTGTAAAAATTGTATAAATTCAGCTTCGTATTTTCCCCGTGGAAGATACTCTAGAAATTAGTTATGGACAAAGCTCTCCCTCAAACTATTCCCCTAGGTAATTGCGGGAAACTCTGTTACAAACTGCCATTTAACGTTTACGGGCAACTTTCAGATTTGCGATATAGTAGCCATGGAGTATAGAGTTAGGACCAGAGATAAAGTTAGGACTGACCGTTTTTTTTTAATGATGGTGCGTTGCCATATTTGCCAATGTCAATTTTGGCTGATGTGAGCTAGAATTTGATATTTGAAGCGATTTTTAACCGACTTAAAAAAAAGAGGTCCTCAATTCGACTAAATATTTTTTATGTATGTTCGGGCTTAACTTCTTTGTTTACAATCCGATTTAGATTTTTATTTTTATTTTAATTGGAAGAAGAATACTTCAACAGCGGTCCCATTTAATTTCATTGGCATTGGACTCTCGACTTCGAACATACATCAGTATGTACATAAATAGTAACGAACACAGATCTCTTTACAAACTCAGTACATAATTGAGTCTCTAGTACGCGTTTTCAAATAAGAATGAAAATTTTATTTTCTGTACTGCTAAATTATAATTTAGTTCCTCCACATGTTATAGGACTGTAAAGGTGCGATATAAACAAAAAAACATTTAAAACCTCATAACTAATGTAACATTTTTTCTAATAATATGCCATATTGAATCATCTCTAACAATCTCGAACTATATTTTATTAAATACGTGTATACCAATTATTATTTTCAACTATACCTAAGTTATATATTTTATTTTAAATCCATCCTTTTATTTTATTTTACAATTGTTATGTTAGCCATAATTGACTTGTTAAAAAGGGCTCGAGCTTAACGCACGTGTGTCCAAAGCTTTATAAAGTTTGTAATCTTTTTTATTGTATTATGTCAGTCGTCCCCCAAACCGTGCGCCGACAGTTTGGCGCCATTAGAAAACATGGCGGCATTCAATAAAAAAAACTTGTTTAGATTATGTCAAACATAAACAAAGTTGTTATCTCTAGTTTGTATGTTTTTTTTGTGTTGTGTTTATGTTGAATTCACAAACTTCAATTCCGATGCCGTAAAGTAGTCAATGATATATATTATTTAACTACCCAAGTAATTAGGTATCTGTAACACGCTTTTCCTATCCTGTATGATTCTGTGGTATTACGTAACAAACATAATTATTCTAAACAAGTTTTAGCGGGGACATGATCTTTCGTATTGTGGTTTTTGTTGTAATTCCTATGCATATGTTATAATATGGCCAGTATGGCCTTTATGTAACATTAGTGGCATTTTGCGTGATATAGTTTGGTTATTGTGCGCAATTGAAATGTATTAAAATATTAACTGGAAGCATGAACTTTAAGTTACAACAAAATTCCCTGGATTGATTTTTAACAAGAGACCGACCATCTCGTTAAATTATGGTTTGAACTGTGAGCTTTGACTTGACGTTAGCATACGTGTTGAAGAAAATAAAAATAATATTTTTTTTAACTGAAATATTGTGTTGAAGATGAATAGTGGTTTGTTGGTGCTTTTGTTATAAAACAAAACGATCGAGTGAATGAAAGAGCGAATGATTAATTGTCGTGATACGGATTGACATTTTGAGGGTGTGTTATGTTGTGTGCGGTAGGGGTGAAGGTGTTTATCGTTAAATAGGGTAGGGACGTCGCGTGTGGCGCCATCTAGACTGTACTGAGTACCTGGCGGTGGGTTTTGTAGTCTAATTGAATATGTCAGCCGAGTCCGGTTATATATGGGAATATTTTTACACATAAATGAATTCACTCCTCACTATGTTTTTGATACGAAACATCTAATGCGGCGGATGAGATCGGTTGTTGGACAAATGTTGACGGATGTTTGCGTGGCGACGCTTTGGTCCAACGTTGGCGGTATGGACCCGAGTTCGTTTTTTTAATGGCTTGGATCCTTTCAAAGTTTCATCTTAAAACTTAGATAAATGAAAAGCGGTTTGTAGGGATTGCGACTACCATACACATAGTAATAAAATTAGTATATTCACAGTGGCTTTCTTGTCGTGTTTCGGTATCACCCGGTGTATTTAATAATAAGTCTGAGCTTTCCGTTAAGAAAAACATCGTGATGAGTCATAGAACGGTGGTAGGTTTTTTTCTAATGCCCGCCTGGCTAGCTACCTTCATCAAGTTGAAAATTTGACGCCAAGTACCAATTAGTGGGTTCCGGCGCCTGCACTTGAGAGCTAGTCTTTCACTAGGTATAGCGTGGATCACCTTGGGCCACATCGGCACTTAACATCAGGTGAAATTGTGGCCACAGTTCAAAAAAACATATAACAATTATTTTATGGATTCAAAAATCCGAGCCAATAATAAAAATCATTGAACGAATAAAAAGAAACAACAACACCAATAACTTTCAAACAAACTATCGCTGTAATTTGAGAAGGATCAATAAATTTCACATTGTACGTTCACGAAGCGAGCGATGTTTCCGAGCATCTACCTACTTTGATATTTTAAACTTTATTAAACTTCGACGTTTTGCTGTTGAGAAGTTATAGCTTCTGATATTTTCCAGTTTATTTAACCGATATCAACAAAAGACGGGGGGGGGGGGGGGGGGGGGGGGTTTACTCAATTCGAATGTATATTTTTTCATGGATGTCCAGCCATAATTTCTTTGTCTATGAACCGATTTGGATGATTCTTTTTTTGTTAGATACCTCAAGGGTGGTCCCATTTTAATTTCATTGGCATTGGACCTTCAACTTCGAAGATACACCAGGGAAGTCTTCAAAAGCATTGAAGTTGTTTTCTTTTTGTTAAAAGTTGTCTTGTTTTGTTCTAGTTTGTTAGACAAAAATTGACAGATCACTAAATACGTATAGGTACACGTTTCTTCCATTCTCCCACGGTGGATAGCCAGTTTGCGACTTAGTTGCAACTTCGGCAACAGCCCAAGCCGAGGTTCGGCCACTTTAGCACCCGTGAGAGCTTGTTGTCACGATGAAGCTGTAAAAGCCGTCTGAGGTTCCAGCCAGGGCCCTTACGGCTAACAGTGTGGAGGGCTCTAGTGAAACAAATGAGAAGTGTTTCAGCTCGCACAGATTTAATTAACAATATGGCCAAGGGATAAAAATAACGTGTTGGAAAAAAGAGACACGGTGTCCGTCTATATTACATATTTGCATATTTATTAACTTAATGTTACTTTCATCCATCAAAGTTCTTTATTAAAGTAAAAACTTATTTAGGCGCGCTGACTGCTATGGACTTTGAATGCTAACATTCCAAAAAATACTAGGAAGGTTTAAAGACATCGACAATGGCAATTGCTTTTTGGGACGCAAAATGAAGAAGAAGAAGTAAAAAAAACACCAGTCACAGACAATAAATTTATCAATAATTGCAATTATATCACCCACATGAGGACTCAACGTCACGAAACAAAAAAAAAGTACTTGATAATTTATTTTTGATAAAGCAAAGTAAGTTAATACATTCAATACACTTCAATAACCTCCGAAACCTTTGATAATGTTATTCATAAATTCTGACCGCGAATTTTATAGGCCCCTGTGTGAATCGTAAATAAATTTTATGTATAAATTATTCACATACAAATATTACCCACGGAGCAGCACTGTGAGGACTTGTGTTTATGTTAAAATGTAAAAAATACTCAAGGAAACACACAAGGACACCGGCTTTTTTGGTAAATAAACGCGAATATTCTATTGCGAATTTGCAATGTACCTACTTAAGATTAGTTTTTTTTTTATTTCCTGAAATAACCTATGCGAATATTATGCACATTTACGCACATTATAGAATGTGTGGTGGCAACCACCACTCACACACTGGGTGTGATGTTCTACCTCTGCAGATCAAGTGGACAGTATATTTTCAAACTGGTTGGAAGTAGATATCACACAAAATAACTGCCGAATATGGTATACTATAACCGGGATGAAGGCTCACTTACCTTTCCGCCGATGTTGCCGCCGATGATATTAATCCAACAGATCCAGGCTCCAAATGCGTTTACTCCAAGCCGAAATATGCACAGCACCTTTAGGTATGCACTTTACCGCCGAAACAATTACAACTGTGTCGTGAGATGTTAGCCACCGCACCGGTATCCGTCCGAGTCCCACGAGCAAGTGACCAGTCATCGCCGATTTTTATTGTAGGGGGTAATTTAAGAACAAAAATAATTTTGCATACCCACAACCAATTTATTAGCCCGAACAGAATGATAATAATCTAACTTACAGCTGTCATGTTAGTTAAATAAACATCAACAGATGGTATTCATAATAAAATAACGGGGGAACATAAGCGTTAATATGATGCTTGAATAATTAATTTTGATGAAGAATTAAGGGAGATATGGATGGCGTAGCTACAAAAAGACACCTTTGAGAAACAATATATAAAGATAGATTAGCAGAGACATACGATCCCATATCCTTACAACGACGCGTTTGGTCTGTAGGTCTGTACGGCCTAATCTTTGAAATTACTAAACGGATTCTGTATCAGATTTCATCAAGAATTGTAGGGTTCTTCCGTCCCTGATCCTGTTGTACGTGGTCAAGTATTCTAATTTTTTTGAGCCATACTAAGTAATCTATCTTGGGTTGTCGGTTCTGACAACTGGGTTTTTTTGAGTTCTCTTTCTAAATAATGACCACCAGGCGGGCGGCCTCTCTACCTCTCTTTTTTATGTTCCGGTAATTTCGACGCAATTTGTAATACATGATTGTTGAAATGTCTTCTAATATGTTCATACCATAGAATTATGAACTCGGCGTGTTTACTTTATTACTCTATGGTTCATACCATCTGTGGCGGTTTTCCCTGTATTGTCTGTTATTGGAGCAGTTTTGAAACTGCCTCGTAGTGTTCACTATTGATTTTATCGAGCCTTTTTTTTTTAAATACCAAATATATTTTAAATAATTTAAATTTAAAGATATATGTATGATACACAGTTCAATGAACGAACAACCCAAATTCCATTATTGAAGATTCACTATTGATTTGAATGTCCTAAACGATCGTCTAAACGTTAAACCATATAGACCGTTATTCAACATTGGCAACTGGCAAGAGCGTTGATCCCGTAACCAGTAGTCACGTATTGTTTAAGAAAGCAAATAAGTAAATACGATACTTTTGCGAAACTTGGTATCGGAGATAAAGTATTTTGAATTAGAGTAAAGTTATAACACAATGATTCGGTCTGAATTTCAATGAAATTGTAAAGGCAACTTTCCATTTTAGGATAACTTTTCTATAAATCTTGAATTTATCTTTACAAAATTTATAAAAGAGAAATAAATATTGTACAATAGTAACATTTTGAGCTATTCGAATATTTACTGAAATTTATATTATTATCATAAGTCATTAAAGATTCTCCTAATAATTAATACATAGATTAATGATTATTATTCTCCACTGTGTTTCACAGCCAATCATTCTAAAGAACCAATCATTAATCAAATAATTTCTAGAACTCTCTTCTTTATCGAAATTCTTGAAATATTTTTAATTACATAGTTATTATTACATTAATTTGAAAGTTTGCAATTTTTATCCTCTAACCTTTTTCCAATTTAAGTTGGGTCGGCATAACATGTTTTCCACTTCCACTCTCCTCTATCCCCTATCATCTCAGTATTCGCATATTTTATACGCATATAATTCCTCACACAATCCATCAATACTTTCTTCGGTTTTATTCTATTCCTATATACGTCCACCTTCATTCTTAACATTCTTCTAGTCATATGACTTTCCTCTTGAGACGCCTATACCACTCTAATCTATAACCGCTGAAGTTCTTTGTGGAGATTCCGGAGTTTTAAATTAATGAGTATATTGTATAAATGCACTTCTATGAACCACTGTATGTATACATTTAATAAAAGAGAAGGGATGATTTGTACAGTAAAAAATTATAAAAATTAAAGGGTATCATCACTTTTAGCGTAAGTGAAAAACGAAGAGAAGGAAATCATCAGTTTTAGAATAAGTGAAAGGACAAAAGAGAAGGCGAAGCTTTGTAGACAATAAGACCGAATAATATTAAATTAAGCAACTGTATTATACAAAGGATGATTGAAAATTAAATGGTGTAATAATAAAAATGGCAAATGTAGGTAAAGTGTTAGATATTGTAATTAGTATAGATTTAATGTTAATTGATATGTTTTATAATGACAAAGAAATAAAGATATGTGGTAACGAAGTAGGTAAAAGCAGAATTAACAAAGACCCAGATGTGTGCTTGGGATCCAGTGAAGGGACTAAATAATAAATAATACATCCTCTAATAAATTTATTCCGTACCTTAGTAATGAATTTTGAACATATAATAGTACCACAACAAAGGTCCTGTTATGTATCTATCCCGATCATAGTGATTGATGGTTTTACTATTAAGATGCATCAAGGTACATTTACAAAAGTGTTCGGTTGCTCGGCGAAAATGCGAGGCAATTTATGCGATGATATCTAATTTTATTCGTTCATTCCTCCTCGGCTAACGTCACCCTTATTTATTATTGAGAAAGTTTCAGTAACTGTATACATATATATACACGTAGTATATATCGTGAAACTTTGATCCAAGGAATGGCGTGCGGCAAGGGAGCTTGTCCGGTTATTTGTGATCTTAGCATATTGAGATAAAGTATTGCATTCTATTTTAAAAGCAGTAGTATACATAGTAAACACTCTGTATTAACGTACTACGTGAGGCGTATATACGAGTTTGATTGAAAGTAATACACCTACGTCCAGTTAATTTACAAGTCCTTTCCAGTCTTTCAGAAATACATAATATAGTTTTGAATTAAGAAATGAAACCTACGGTGTATAAATAAATACATTCTTTTTATGGACGTAGGATGTGCTTACATTTATGTGAGATATAAATAAAAAGAAATTGGAATAAAATTGTTATAATTTCTTCCAACTACACCAAAAACTAAGAGCGACTTGCAGTAAAAAAAAATTCAGGTCTTGCTTAAATTCTGTTTAGTTTTGTCAAAATGTATACAGCTGTCAATTTTAAATCTGATTTAACGTTTTTTATATGATTTTTGGGATTTGGTTCAAGCCTCCCTGAAATTATATTTTCAGATATTAAGAAAAAGTATATAAAAAACTTCCCGTACCGGGGAATCGAACCCGAGCCTCCTGGGTGAAAGCCAGGTATCCTAGCCACTAGACCATACGGGATTGTGTCAATAATTTTAGAATTTGTAAGTATATTGTAATACTAATATCATTATAATGTTTTATCATTACGTAACTCATTATTGTCAAGTGTCACTATAGAGGACCCTTAATAAAAAAATCATTGTGAATTTTCGTAAAGTGACGCAAAAAAATTTTTTTACGTCCTTATTTTAATTAACTACATTGTAAGTTTATAAAGATCGACGATATAAGATATTCTAAAAATGTAGACTTATTTAAAAATTACAACCAATTTGCATAGTAATTGCCTTCGGGCACTAATTTTCAACCAGTACTAAATAAAAGGAGGGTGTTTCGGAAAGAAAGTAAATAATTTCAACATTGGTTTAGACTTTACAGCTTTGTAACAAGGTATAGAATTGAAAAAAAGTGTTATATTTTAAATAAATACATAAATATTATAGTCGTTAGGCAATTTAAATGATCCCTTTTTATAATATTTAGGTTTTGCAGAGTTATAGAGCCTACATAAAGTATCTAAGTCCAAGAGAAGACTACTATTTATTACACATGTTTTGCCGTGGTATTTGAAAATCTTTTTGAATTTCTGTAAATGTTAATATTATTATTTATCAAAAACGTTCTGTTCACTTCTCATTTTTAACCTCCGACACAAACAGAGGGGTGTTTTTATAACTTTAACATGTTGTGTATAACAAATTATATGAAATTAAGTGATAAGTTTCGTTGTTAGTTATATTAAAATAAGGCTCACTTAGTTATAGTACATAGCTGCATTTTGCAAGTGCAACTTTGTTCGTGGCAATTTTTAATGTTTAATATTATAAAAGCACTCACTTAAAAAAAATGTGTGGACCAAGGGACCGAAGATTTGTGTTTTAGAAAAAAAAATTAACATGTGCATTCTGTCTGTGGTGGTATCATTAGTTCCCAAACATATGAAACAATTTTCATTTTGTTTGAATCTTTTCTTCATCGAGATTGTCTTTAGCTATGATTTAAAAAAGTCTGTTCGTCCGTTTGTAGATCACCAACTGTTTTATAATTGGTGAAGGGATTTAAAGATCTTCCACCGGTCTTTCCGATTCGATATTTGGTACCAATCTTGTAACTTCAATGATATTATAATAACTTGGTAACCTTGACCTAATATTGGATCATCGTCTGGAGTTTGCAGTATATCGAACTCCTCACCAACTTACAGCAGAGGTATCGTGTTTGGACTCATAGGAATGTACCCAATGAATAAGTTATTTGTGTCCTCGTGGGTTTTATTTTTAATTTGCCTTGTTGGTTTAAGTCGATATTCCTTTTAGTAAATAAATTTATGAAATATCTATTTTAAGCATGATTTATTGCAGGCGTTTCTAGGAGACAAAATGTCAGAAACTTTCATTGCGATACGCTCTAACTCGCCTTTTCTTTAACCAACACAATATCGCGTGGTGTCATGTCTCCTAGAGGTATAAGGGACCGTAAGAGTCACTTTATATCGAGTTACCTGGCCCCGCATTATTCTCCATCCTATTCATGCCTCGTAAATAAAATAAAAAACTGTAACTAACTCCGCACGTATAGACTTCATTGTTCCTTCTACTCACCCCGGCTTTGTGAGGGTACGAAAACTGGTCCCAAGTACATCGGGTAGACAAAAGTGCACCGAATTATATATGCCGATGCACCGACGCGACGTCGCCATTGTGGCTTGTTTAGAAGTTTCGAGAAAGAGCGATGTAATTTTATTTGAAAAAAAAGTTGTTTACTTTTGCCTTGTAGACTTTTTGCCTGCAATTGTGAGATTTACCGAGATTAGGAACTTTTTTTGCTGTTATTGGTAACACAAAACTTGTGTCAAGATATCACGTAAGAACGTGTTGGTAGACAAGTTACAGGTGTTCATTAATTTCATGTTTTAAATGTGTAATATGATAAAACGACGGACATCATGTCCACCATAGCTCATATCATTCCATTGCTAAGTATACAATGTACTGAATTGAATCCCAGATTCTGTCATTGATTTCCTTTCTGGGGTTTACAGATTTAGTCATTTTACTCAAGAAACTAGTCTTATTATAGTCATAGCTTTTTCCATCAGTCGATAAAGAAGCATTTGCCAGTGTCATTGTTTTATTTTCATGAAATTTTAATTGAAGACCACATCGAAATGAACCACAATTATTTATTGCTGGATTTACCGAGAACAATTGGATATGGTCCTTATTTGCTTCAATCCCTTGATGATCGTTTAAGTATGTTCAACGTATCAAGTTATTTTAAAATAGTGTCTAGCTTACTAACACTTTCTAGGGAGTTTTTGAAGTAGCTTGAAAGTTCCATTCTATGCTAATATAATCTTAATTTATTATTTGCTTCTACTAATAACAGTCCAACTGAATAGCTTTAATAAAAGCAAAATAATTATAGGTAGGTATATTTTCTGTTATTAAATAATGTTTGTTCTTTATTGATATTAAAATTAACAGGATATGTTATCAAATGTATATACGGACGAACTAAATTATTGTTATTATTATTACATTGGCCTGAATAGATAATTTTAGGCATCACTGTAAATTATTATGAAGTTAATTTAATAAGTACCTATTATATTCCGTTTTTTTTTTACTATTTTAGCTACCTACCTACATGATTATGTTATTACTTTAATACTAAAAACGGTCACTTCCTTGCTAGTTCGCCACTAAAATGAGCAATTAACAGAGTTATTGATGCTTCCTGTCTGCGCTCGTAGTACCTAGGGAAATGTTAATAATAGGTAGGTTATTTTATAACTGAGTCAAACTATAATATTAAAACAGGATTTGTTCAGCTTGCAGCGTACTTTCATCTAAGCACATGACCTGAGACTATTGATTTAAAAATGTATAAAAATATTCAAAAAAATGAGCATTTTTTACTTATATAGTTAGGGCAAAAATTAAAAAGATTTCGAAAAGTGTTTTATTTTTGGTTAAAATAACTAAATAATAATACATGATAAATAATATGGGGTATTTTTTTTTTTAATTGCATAAAGAATATTTCAATATTTGTAAAAGTGGTGAAAAATGGGATGAAAGTTTGTATGAAAATCCATTATTTTTGATGATAGATTTATAAAAATTGTATTTCTTAATGCCACTGAACCAAATGTTAGACGTTCATCGACTTTCGTTAAAAAAGGTAAAACTTTAAGGTCGTGGTGACGGGACGTCAAAAAAATAGGACATAAAAACATAATGTAATTCAACCATGACGCGAACGAAGCCGCGGGAAAACCCCTATTATATAATAATAAGGAGTGTTCGTTTTTGTGTATGTTTATACCATAGATTTAATATATACTTACATCGATGGTCGATATATAGTCCAGACAGGATACGATTTGCATCAATATGTAGTACCTATAAATACACTTTACGATAAAATATCCTTTGTGACATTGGCGGAATTTATAGACACGTTACCATTTTATAAGAATAAAATATTTCTTGCTAATAATATCAGGTTTAAGCAAAAAAAAAAATCTTTGTTAAGTATTGTAATATTAAAAAAAAAAAATCTATGAAACATTACTGTTGTGACCTTTCTCAACTGCGATTTGTTCTGAAAGTTTGAACAGAATTAATTTCGTTTTTAGGGTTCCGATCCTCAAAAAGGAAAAAAAGGAACCCTTATAGGATCACTTAGTTGTCTGTCTGTCTGTCAAGACCCTTTTTCTCAGGACTGCGTGGAGGTATCAAGTTGAAATTAATATCAAAAACTCAGATCTGCAATCCCTTGAAGCTGTGAAAAAATTAAATTTCAAAGTCAACGCAATCAAAAGATACGGCTTGATTATGTCTCATTTCTATACAATTTCAAAGGGAACAAAAACCTACAGAGCACTTCCAGTTGACCTACAATCATGAAATTTGGCAAGAAGTAGTGTCTTGTAGCACAAGTAAAGGAAAAAATCCGAAAAATGTAAATTTGTAGTTAGATAATTAATAAGAATTAATTTCGTTATTTGCAGTTGGTAAACTGACCACGGCATATATGGATGTATGGGGACAATAGATTTCCAATGGCAAAGTTAAGTGTGTCCAGTTTATCTTTTCGTAAAACAATATTAAAATAAAAACAGCTCCACCTGTCGAGTATTTTCACAAACTGCACAACACCATCTATTAGTGAGTAATTAAAACAGCTGCAAATTTGTACTTTGAAAATACCAACCGTAATACATTGCGACATCTAACGTCGAGTAGCGAGCGGTACTATAACACTGTAGAACTGGAGTATCGATTAAAAAAGTCTATAAAGTTATTGTGTACAAAATAAAATTAAGCGTTATCTTTAAACAAGAGAGTTAAAAGTAACTGACTGACTCACTCATCAAAAACCTAGATCACTTCTAGATAACTCAGAAACTTTAAATATAGCATCAAGGTAAGATCATCAACCATATTATACCAAGCAGGCAAAAAAAAAGTCAAAAAACCTTCATAACTTATTCGTGAAATTTGGGATTCTAGGTGTTCAGCGGGGGTGTTAAACGTTCAATATTTGTAGGTCTAATAGCTTTTGACATAATGAGGGCCCGAAAGTAGCTCGAAAAGGTTCATTTAACACTACCCGGTGTCGCCCTTTTGGAACTTGGCCGTGTGTCTAGAACTTAGACACTGGATAGAGAAAATTAAAAATGATGGGTTTTCAAAATTATCTTTCAGTGAAAAAACAAACAAGTGATCGTGAAAGATCGTTTTACACCAGATTTAAAAATAATACAAAATAAAGGTGAAGACTAGGTTGTTATTATTTAATTTTGCAAATACAGAACATGAAACAAACGCGCCGATAGGCATTGACTTATATATTACCTGAGTTACCATGTTTAAATCAATGCTAAAAGGCCTGTATATCTGTAAATTGATATATCTATAAAATCAGTCAATGTATGTATGGCCTATGGATATTTGAGGTGACAATTACAGTAACTGAACTACCTACATCATAATTTAATCGACAAGACGATGAACCAAAACCAAAATGTATTATTTTTGGTAAGTTAATAGCTTTTAAAAATTTCTGCCTACCCTGTTTAAACAATCTGAGCTCGCCGATGCTACCTACTTATTTATGTGAATGTAGCTGAACAATCACGGAACCCTCGGTGCGCGAGTCCCACTCGCACTTGGCCGGTTTTTTTTTTCATTATCGCTTCGTAACAGCTCGACCTTGCCGGGGGTATTCAACCGAGTGCCTGTGAACGAGGACCGTCTGCGGATTTTCAAGGCCGAGAAAACTGTTCAGCTCAGAGCGTTACACTCGCAATCCTTGGACCCTTCGAATGTATATCTATTTTGAGAGGACGTTGAACCGTCCATGTTGAATAAAATACACTTAGAATGATAAATGGATATTTAACTACTATTGTAGACTTTTTTTATTGTTATAGATTTAGTTATATGGCCCATCTTAAGTGACGAGGTGATTTAAGATAGTAACACGTTAAACCTAGTGAAAGACTGGCTCTCAAGTGGAGCTGCCGGAATACACCTATTGGTGATTGGCGACAGATTTTCAACTTGAGCCGGACGGACATTTGAAAAAGCCCTTACCACCACACGCTATGGTTTCATAACGATGTTTATCTTCACTGAAAGCTTCGGCTCATTGCAGGGATTCGAACTCACGTCGATCGACGCGATGTCTGCTGTCGACTGCTTCAAAATCGTCTCTGTACTTCCAACTAAATGTTAACAATACTATTTGTCAATACTATAATATTAACAAAGCTCAAGAGATTGCCTGTTTGAACGCGCTAATCTCTCGAACTACCAGTCGGATTTTATAAAGATAATTTTGTGTTTATGTGACCTATTTATTGAGGAAGGTTATGAGCTATATAACTTCACGCTACGTTTCTAAGGAGTGGAGCTGTAACCATGAAAGTCATGTAATTTAACGAGCTGTAGACAAATACGGAAAGTGAAAACAACTATAGGGGCTTACAAGGGTTTGTTGGCGGCGCGCGGCGCTGTGGGGGATAGTCGAATAAATTTAACACGAAATCATCAGGAGTCATCCTGTTTTTAACATCTTTTAGTTAATAATTCTCAAAAATCTTTTCCTATTGCTCATCTGCATAAAGAACTCTTTTAAAAATTCCATGCTTTTAGAACTACCGGTTTTAAATTTACGATGTCTGTCTGTCAGTTACTCACAAGAATTTTATTAAATAGAAGATATAAACAAAGATTATAGTAAAAGGTCTCGTCGAGTTTATTGCCGTAAGCCGTAACTAATCGATGCCTGAATTATATTGTATTCCAAACCGGTTTAATATTGACTTTGAGTTACTATAAGCGAAGTGAATAAATAAGAAGTCAGGGGTATATTGAATATAGATTCCTTGATTATATACGATAATGTGTTATTTTATATTTTATTTAAAAACGGTCCGCGACTTCGTTTGCTTTAATTACAATATAAAGGTCAGCAAGATTAAATAACTATCTTAAAGCATGTAAGGATATACCTAGTATCTGAAAATATTTTTGAATCGTATCAGTTATAGGTTCGGTAAACTATAATTATTGTAGGATGGATATTGGGATTTTTAAATTTTTTTAATTTCTTAGTTCCGGGGATGGCGTATATGCCAATTTTACTTACATTTTTTGACGTCCTGCAGCCGAAGGGTTAATAACTAAATAAATTATTGTGTTCTGGGCGGACCTCGACAACCGTATGGCAGTTAAAATCCACGACACAGTATCAAAATCGTACTCGTGTTCACAAATTTGCAGACAAACATGCATCTAAAAATCCAAAAATATCTTAGATAGTTCTTGCGCTTGCAATTTCTATGAGCATCACAATTGACGTATCATATTATATAACATTTCCTTTTTGTACCTAATTTGATTATATAAATAATTATTAATTTAGAAAGCAGTTATTTTACTTAGTATATAGAAAATATAAACAATAAAATCGTATTTTATTTGTAAATTTTTTTCCCGATTGTAACGATTTATTAAGGCTTTATATTGGTTGATGTATAAACTCCGGTTTTTACAATCCTGTGAACCAAGCTTCTTATCCAATTATCGTTAAAATAATATCAACCGGACAAATGATAACAACTGTTTACACTCATTTATATAAACAAAATACTCGAATAGAGTATTTGTACAAATGAATTGCATTACTACTTAATATTACATCACTATAAAATCAATAACACAATTAAATTACACATATCAATTGTTTGATGAGCAAACAAAATACAATGCAACATAATTATGTACAGTGTGTTTATTTAAACATAGTGTATGACTAGCTGTGCCCGTGGCTTCGCTTACGTGGGCTACAGAATGCCCGCACAAGTCTTACTCGGGGGCTATTTTAAAGACAAAAATGCTTATTCTGGATGTTCCTTAGAAGATAGATGTATACTCTCCTGGACTTTTTGTAGGTCTTTTTAATTCCCATGATTATGTACTTTATTAATTTGCTATATCTCTTATGGTTTACTCAGCATAAGCCATTTAAGTGCCTGAATTGATTCACCATGAGCAGTTTTTTTATTTGTGCGGAACCCTAATTCTTTTTTTAAAATAAAAGTAGCCTAAGTTACTCCCTATATCATCAGCTATCTATCAGTGAAAGTCCCGTCAAAATCGGTCTAACCGTTTCGGAGATTACCCGGAACAAACAGACAGACAGACAAAAATTTCAAAAATGAGCTTTTTGTTATAGGTATCATATATACTTTCATATGCATTTAGTAAAAAACTGTTATTTTGACGTTACAAACAGACACTTCAATTTTATTAATTGTATAGAAGATGATATAGAACGGAGCCATATTTGATAACTTAAAATTGAAACTAAGTAACTTGCTTATAAGTCGGATTTATTATTTATTTATTTATGTTATTAAGCTACCGACAAGGCATAAACTTCACTTAAAATTAAAAATACAAAACATATTTAAATTAGAAACGAAGTGTTGCCTTAATTAAACGTATATATTTTTTTAAAAGACCTACACTTACTCCTACCTAAATGTCTACACTCTATTACACCTACCTACTTCGCTGCCAACTTTTGCAAAATTGAGTTATAGTATACATCTTCAGAGTCAGGAAAAAAGGCGCATTTGGTAGTATTTATTTTTATTTCCCTGCAAGTTTCCGTTCTCGAGTTTACAATTACTCTAAAAGGACGCGAGTAACATATTTTTAAAGATTTCAGTAGAGTCTCCGATTTTTACGAGAGTTGGCGATACGTGGAATTTGACATGTCCTTTCATCTTCTCCATATTTATGGGCATGGCAGCGTGGGCAGACCCGCCACAAGGTGGACTGACGACCTAGTGAAGGTTGTGGGGAACCTGCTAGATGCAAGCGGCACAGTAGGGTCGTTGTGGTGATCTTTGGGGGAGGCCTATCAGCATAGCAGTGGACGTCTTTCGGCTGAAATGATATTACATTGCAACTGTAAAAATATCTTTAGCAATTTTAGGAGCATGTTAAATAATAACTGAATTGTTTGTTTCTCTTTTTGCTTTTAAATAGTTCAGTAGGTAACGATATGCTATGTGTTGTATGAATGTATATATATGAATAAAAAGTTCCAAACGGAAAAAATTACATCTATTGATATTTTAAAAGTTTTAATCGTGAAATTCAGGTTGCGTTGCAAGAGATTGCATTGATAGTGCATTTAGTCCATCCCTTTCATTAAAAAAACGGATAACGAGCGAAATAAGGACGGGTATATTCGAAGGCTTTACCGCCCAAGCCTGTCGTCGCCCGCCCGCCCAGTTGCCAACGGAAAGCCGCCTTGAACGCACCGAAGCATTTTCAATATATTTTCACAACGTTATATCAAATTAATGTTAATTAAAGTAAATGAATAGGTGTAAATAATGTCTGTAATTGTTTTGAGTTGTTTATAACATTGCAACTGGATATTAAGGTAAGATGTTTTATATAGTTATCTCGTATATATGCTTCTAATCTATATATCGCTTCAAATATTAGTTATAGGTAAAGGGGGCGTTATTGCTTTTATGGTTCAAAGGCTATTTTATAATAAATTATATTTATAGATTTTCATTACTAAGCCTATATTTACGGAAAAAAAGTTTTTATTTTATGGATTGATAATTTACATCGGTCATTATTTTCTTTTATTCTGGACGCGAAACACTTTTACAGTTTCTGCCACTTTCAGTTTTTAGAGATTACCTTTATAAAACTTTTATATTTTTTAATTATCGTTATAGGTTTAGGGTTGTTGCCACAATCTCACATGACCTTAAGTGACGATGTGGTCCAAAATGGTAGCACGCTAAGCCTAGAGGAAGACTGTTTCTCAAGTGCAGCTGCCGGAACATACCGCGGTGTTTGGCAACAGATTTTTAACTTGAGGGTGGTAGCTAGCTAGGCGGGCATTAGAAAAAGCCCTACCACCATGCTAAGGTTTCATCACGATGTTTTCCTTCACTGAAAGCTCAAGCTCATCGCAGGGATTCGAACTCACGTCGATCGAAGTGGAGTCCGTACAGGCTACCAACTGAGTCCTCGTCGCTTTAAAATATGCTTTTTAATATGAACTTCGTTTTGTAACCGAGCATTAGAACATAGTCACGACAGTGACGTTTTAAATCAACTTCGGAGTAATAGACATGTGAGAACTAAACAGTTTTATACAATCATACTCATTTGAAAGAAAAGGAAGGCAATTTCTTTCTATGCAATTATGCGTACCTACTATGTATATTTTAAAATTAATATTATAACTTTAATAAAAGTTGTGTTGCCTAAAGAAACAAACCACTGAAATGATAATAGTAGGTCAAAATCAATTATCAAATGGCAAAAATCATTTCCAATTAACGCCCCAACTATTGCGCTACCCATTCGTTGTTTTTATAACGAATAATTATTGTTTCAATCGGCAACAATTCGTCGCAACAATGAGCATCAGGCATGGAAATAGTAAAGGAGACGGATACTCTTTCATACAGACATGGGCCTGGGTAAAAAAGAGGTGTAAATATATGAAAACGGTGTAAATTAATAGCAAATGCATTATCAAACAGTCTCTGAAAAAAAGCGGATTTTTTGTAATCTAAAAGCAGAGATTTAGGATATTTCGTAAAAGCGAAGTCATGCAAATAAACTTCTATGAAAGAGGATTAATATTAAAATAGGGTTATGTTTATTATCTTTTAAAGTTATTAGTTTACTTATTTTGTTGATTGTGAATTTTAATGATGTACTATTTTAAAAACAAAAATATATTCGATTTTATAAACCATATTTCAAGTAATTACATTCTGGGCCCAGAAATACCTTTCTCCTTTCACAATTGAGTACATATTACACAGGTAAGGTTAAAAGAGATACGGCACACAAAAAATTCTTTGGGGAATTGTTTCTACTTCGGGCAGTCCGACTGGTGGAATACCATCACCCTACTGAAAATCGCATTCAGATAACCTTGCGTTATGTTTCTACTGTGAGTAGAGTTTCCAGAGCTCGAATTACTAAACAAAAAAAAAAATGTTATATATCTGATGATTTGTTGTTTACGTTATGATTTAAATTTCATGTAGGTTTTCTTACCCTACATAGATAATTATTTTATTTATATCAATATCAAAAATAACAGATTGACTAATTTATTATCTTACTATATTATCTGTGTAAGTATAGTTTGTTAATAATTTAACCGACCTTCAACAAATGCTCAATGAAGGTTACTCAATTCGAATGTTTTTTTTTAATGGATGTTTTGCCATAACTTCTTTGTATATGAACCGATTTGGATGATTCTTATTTTGTAGGATAGGGGATACCTTAAGGGTGGTCCCATTTTAATTTCATTGGTAATTGGACCTTCTACTTCGAAGATACACAAGGGAACCCTTTAAATCATTGAAATTGGTTTTTTTTTTTTAAATTGTCTTGTTAGTTAGGTATTTAATTATATTTTTTGCTGTATTATGGAGTCGATGTTTTCAGACATTATTACAAAATAAATCGAGAACAAGCTGCTAAAATAGTTAAGTTTTTTTTTTAAAACAATTTTTAAGAAGTCCAGGGAAAAAAATCTACTAAATGTCCAGGCATTTTCAATTTATTGTCCGGCGTCACCAATTTAGTTGATGGCAGCCGTATCTAAGAGGCATAGTAGCGGCATAAGTATGATTTCTGACTTTTGTGTTTCATGGTTGAAAAATAGCTGAACGGATTTAAAGAACCAGAGAGATACTTATCTTATTTCATTCATATCATTTTCACGTGAAAGCTGTGCGAAGATGATAGATGATAGTTCGAAAACGTGTCGCACACAAAAATTCAATTTCACGCATCATTTAATATATTTCGTATAACGCGGTCTCTCCAACCTTGGTATTATCATTTCACGGTTGCGATATAAATTCAAACACGCGATTCACTCGTAATCCCCAATCGTGTGGCGCGGATGGCGCCATTAAGAACCCATTCACTCATTCTGTCTTCGTTCTTTAGTGACCGATTTTATATTAGTATTGGTGATTCTTTCTTACCTCTTCTTCTTCTTCTTGTTTTGGTGACGCAAAAAGCTCTTGCCAGTGTCAATTAACTGTTTTTAGCCTTCGTTAAATTTTCCTATATACAAAGTGAAGTCTTCTGACAAGATGGGGGCTCCCTTGTCTGAACTATCCAGGGAGTTTTTGTGAAAATGCTACCAAAATTATGTAATATAGGGTCAAAAACCTAAGTTATTTAATTAAAAATAAAAACCACAACATGTCACTTTAAGATCCCGCCTAAAACTCCAGCTCTTTAAATATTTAAATTTATATGAGTTTTGGCTGTCATGTAGTGGGCTTTTGTTTTTTATTCATAAATTTGTGTTGCTTGACCTTCTAAAGTTCTAACAAGGGAGCCACCATCTCGTTAGGATATTGAAATTATCATAAGACAGGACATTGTCTATTCACTCGATAATGACAGTAATAGTCTTCAATAAAGAGGACTAGTTGTCAAGTTACGAAACAGAAGAAAATATTGATTTATTTTCTGATGAAAAACTTAATGTTGTATTTTTTATGAAACTGAAAATAATATAATATTTTGGATTGGTTAGAGACATTTTGTATAATACAATGTTATATTGTAAAACAAAGAAAAAATAATTGACGAATTTTCGATATTACATGCTTTTTCTAAGTACTTGTGTGTTGTCAATAAGGTTTGGACTACAATTTGGACGTATGCCACGTATTTCTACAGCCTGCAATATCAAACGTTATCCTGGTTTATCTTGGATCACTTAATTTATCGTGATTATCTATATATTTCTGATAATTATGTTTGTGTACTTATCTGTATTTTGAAAATATCTTATATATGTATTTGGGCTACGAGAATGTTTTTGTTACGATGTTCCTTAACGCGTGGTGTTGACTAAACTGAAAAAGTGACCGACCTGACCGACACTATAAAACAAACATAAATAAATAGAATTTTCAAAAGTATGACAATTTTGGGAGTAGCTCAGCTGTGCTGTGACAAGATTTGTACGCACTTGTGTATGTACAGCAAAAGTGATCGATGCTTCGAATTAGGGATTTTTTAAAGTCCAATATACTCCAATTTAATAAAAATGTAAACAAACCCAGATTCAATCAATTTCTCTGTTAGCACTCATTAATTGAATTTGAAAGCATAGTATTTCACAAATTCCTATGTGAAGAGTTCTAATCATTTTTACCACCAAATTCAATTAAAATAAAACGAATAATGAAAATTGTTTTGTATATAGTTATAGAATCACCCTCTATGAATACTGCTAATCAGCAGTCTGTATTCTAAAGAAGCCAGACGCAACGTTGCAAAGATAAGCGCATCCTGTAAGACGCGTCTGGTAGTTGCTTCATAGTTCTAAGAGTATTTTAAAGTTACTCTTAAGACATTATTGAGCGAATAAACGCTCTTCAAAAAAATTTTTTTTTTTTTTTTAATCCTTCGCTCGCGCACGGCTTGACTGGCGCGGCCAGTAGGATTTCCGCGTCGTGAAAAGTATTCGAAATCATTACCGCGACGAACGTTTTCACGCGTTTTAACCGGGAATCCTCGAACCAAACAAATTTGTCAAGGATCATCACGGCAGCTGGAGGACACGTCTAAGACTCGTCGAGGGGCATGGACAGTTTGTGAGTAGACTCAACTAGATATTCCTTTCTATATATCCTTTTCGAATAATAGTTAAATGTGTCTGGAATAATTCGAGTGTATTTCTAAAATTCGAAAAACTCACTTATGAATTTTTTTTAAACATTAGTTATAAGTAATAAATTAAAATATACAATCGAAAAAAAAAAATTACACTAACAAATATAATTTCTCAAATTTATTATTTTAATTATATTATTGTAGTAGGAATAAAATATTTCCACTATATTTAAATTAAGAATTTATATTTCGAGTCTTTTAATGTTTTTTATTATTATCCTTGTGTGTGTATTTTATTTTTGTCGTATTTTGTGTTAGTGTGTTAAATGGGTATCAAAAATGGCAACTATTAGTATAATCCCAAACGAAATGTTGAAACTGATACCGCAGTTCAACGGTGATAAACACCATCTAAATTTATTTTTAAGGAAATGTGAATTTGTAATTAATAAATATAAAGGATGTCAGGAACAAAACTTATATGTGATGCACGTATTAACAAGTAGGTTAGTTGATGACGCGGCAACCTTACTAAGCGAAAGTGAAGACAACGAGACATGGTCTGAACTTAAAGACTTACTAACTCAACACTTTGGTGATCCTAGAAGTGAAGAGTGCATTGCGATAGAGTAAAAAAATTAAAATCTTTTTTTTAAAGTCCGAAGCGATGATGCTTATGATGATTAAAACCGTGTCGATTGAAGTGGGTTCGAATACTAAAATGAGCCTTAACTTTCGATGAAGGAAAATATCACGATGAAACCACTGAAGCAATTTTTTATACCGAGCTATCTAACTACCACCTTCGAATTGAAGATCTGTCGCTAAATACTACAAGTGTCTTAGCGAGAGGCGGACTTGAGAGCCAGTCCCGCTATAAGCTTGATGTGATACCATTTCAGGCAAAATAGTCGCTTAATATCGGGTGTGATTGTGGTTAATATCTAAACTTAAAAAGTATATTTAAAATATGTGTATAATACTTATGTGCACACGTAAGAACTTAATTTCTTTGTACCGTAACAAGAAAAAACGTAACTTCAAAAATTTTATCTCACGTGCGAACAGCCTGAACTTTTAGCCATAACGTGAATTTATTTTACAAACTTTTTTTAATGTGTTTACAAATAGTTAATTCAAATTGAAATCTTATTATATTACATTTAATATAACACTCACTAGCAATTCTTGTATATATATAATTATGTAATTGGTTTCTCGTTAACGGCTCCAACGATTTGAATGAAACTTTGTATTGAGATAATGTTTTACATTCCAAGTATACCTAGATAGGTTTTTTTTTGTAAGACACCGAGATATTAATGTTTATTTAAAGAGTGCGAGTTCAAGATATCTGTGTTTGGAGAGAAGGTAGGGAAGGGAGAAATTTCTTTGGAGTTTTCTCTCTACTTGGACCAGTCCGTCTGGCGGAATACCTTCACCGTACAGAAGATCACAGTCAAATAACTTTGTGTTGTGTTTCTGCGATGAGTAAGGTTTCCAGAACTCTTTGAGTTAGGAGCGTTCAAGGTAGGTAACGCACGAGTGTTACCCATGGTATTGTATGCGTCTATAGGATATGGTCGCCGATTTCCATCAGGCGGATTGTTTGCTACCTTTGTACTTGTAGTATTAATTATTAATTATGTACTTATTTAAAATAGAACAATTTTTTTCAATTCTATACCTTGTTACAAAGATGTAAAGTCTAAATCAATGTTGAAATTATTTACTTTCTTTCCGAAACACCCTCCTTCTATTTAGTACTGGTTGAAAATTAGTGCCCGAAGGCAACTACTATGCAAATTGGTTGTAATTTTTAAATAAGTCTACATTTTTAGAATATTTTATGTCGTCAATCTTTATAAACTTCCAATGTATTTAATTAAAATAAGGGCGTAAAAATATTTTTTTTATTAAGGGTCCACTATAGTTTCACTTGACGATAATAATTATAGTAAATAAAAAATTATAATATTCACATTGTTATCGTGCGAAGAAATAATACTAAGTATTCAGAGTTGATAATTTAAGACTTTTTCATATTAAATCAAAACTCATTTTGTGTTTCTAATGCATTTTTTTTTTTTGGAGATGGATCTTAATAGACATCGAAGTAAAAAAATCAGCTAATTTAAACAAAACCATAATGAATTATACACCTTAACATTCCTCATGAATCAATACTTCCATTGATGAAAACAGTATGAAAATCCGTTCGGTAGGTTTTTGAATTTATCGCGTTCAGACAGACAGACAGACGCGAAGGGGAAACTTTATTTTATAACATTACAATTATTAGTATTCCAATATATTTACCAATTATAAAGTTTTTATCACAATCCCGTATGGTCTAGTGGCTAGGATACCTGGCTTTCACCCAGGAGGCTCGGGTTCGATTCCCGGTACGGGAAGTTTTTTACATACTTTTTCTTAATATCTGAAAATATAATTTCAGGGCGACTTGAACCAAATCTCAAAATCATATAAAAAACGTTAAATCAGATTTAAAATTGACAGTTGTATACAATTTGACAAAACTAAACTGAATTTTAGCAAGACCTGATATTTTTTTATTGCAAGTCGCTCATAGTATTTGTTGTAGTTGGAAGAAATTAACATACTATCACGGCTGTATTCCCGAAGAGTTAAGAAAAGGTGTACATTGTACGCCCACAGTTCGCCGAGTATGTTTTTTAGTTCCCATGTAATAGGGGGCGAGCCTATTGCCATTAATCGGACACGAAACCAAATTTCGAGCTATTACTGAGAATTTCATAGAAAACCCCATTATCACTTTACTCAACCTAGGAATCGAACCCAGGACCTCGATCGTAGTATTAAATTATTTTTACACAAATAGAAAATAGTAAACTGAATTCTTATTATCACTTATCATGTCGCACATCCGTCACCGGATGCGTGCGTTAACGCTCAGTTTTGGCCTCTACTAAACGCGGCAAAAAAAAAACTTAAAATACCTATTTATTGAAGTAAAGTGAACATGATTGTAGTAACTTGTTCTAAATCAAGATAAATGCATCAAAGATTTATTATGATAATGTTCTAAAAAAAAATTAACACGGAAACCTGTTATGAACAGCTTCGATTTATATAATAATTATTCTAAAGATATATGGTCGTCTATTTTTTTTATTATGTCAAAACGAGTTTATACAGAAATGATTTCTTTTCAAACAAAGAACTCGTTCCCGTGTGCGAGAAGTGGTTTTTCCAAGGTTTTCCTCTCGTGCCCTTGTCACGCACTCCGACACCGCGCCGCGCACCGTGCCGGATGGCGGCTTTGTCCCGGTGAATGTAGTGAGGGGGCGAGGCACCCTCCTACGCACCTATATCCTCATTCAAGTGGAAGCCGTGTTACTCGTACTTTGCGTTTGAGGATAGATAATAATTTATACTGACATCTCTCTTTTGTGTCTATTCGTTAGGAAATTTCCTCTGGATAATTAATAATTATACATAAGTACTTGCATAATTTTTTTTTAGACATTATTAACTTTGACATTGCTTTGTATATTATTTATTATGGTTGTAATTGAGAGTTACATTAAAATAAATAAATAGCCCCCTCCCATAATTATGCCTGTTTAAATATAAGGAAGAATGTAAAATACAATGTAACGGCGTATAACTCTTTAACCAATAAAAATTCTCTTAGGAAGTTCTTTCAGAGGAAACAACGAACCTTTAAAAAAAACTATGCTAGTCATCTAGCATAATAATTTTATAACTAGCGGTCGCCCTGAGGTCGATATTCGACTATTTTCTGTTTGACCAATATGCAGTATTCATGAACATAAACAATGAGTATTATTTAAATCACTTGCTGTCATTTTTCGTTGAGTGACAATGTCAATATTTTGGGAGTGTCCGAAGCAAAGTTTGATTCGATCGTGGGTCAGAAAGTCGAAGCTACTAGTTCGACTCTCAAACAGAAGCCTGCGGGACGCCCAAAGTCAACAAGAACGGAAGACACAATTGAACAAGTTAGAGCTTCAGTAGAACGAAATCCTGGTCTATCGACTCGCAAGCGATCAGCTGAACTTGTGGTGTCCAGAACATCTTTGCGTCGCATTTTATTGAAAGATTTCAATTTGCACCCTATAAAATTCAACTTGTGCAGGAATTACTGCCAAATGACCCAAATTTACGACGAGCTTTTGTTGAAATAATGTTGGAACGCTTTTAGAATTTCAATAATATTCTGTTCTCCGACTAAGCCCATTTTCACTTAAATGGACATGTCAATAAACAGAATTGCCGTTACCGGGCAGCAGAGAACCCACGTGCAAAACATCAAAATCCTCTACATACGCCGAAAGTAAGCGCTTGGGCGGCCATATCAGCACACGGAATTATCGGATCCTAATTCTTTGAAAATCAACAAAGGCAATCTGTCGCTGTAAATTCCGACTGATACATAACCATGTTAAGGGATTTTTTCTTTCCGCGACTGCAACAATTTGAAGCCTATAATCGTGCGATGTGATTTCAATAAAATGGTGCGACATGCCATACATCTAATGCTTCGTTGGCGGCCGTAAACGAGATGTTTGCTGGGAAACTGATATCGCGCCGAGATGACATTGCATGGCCGCCTAGAAGTCCGGATCTAACGCCACCGGACTTTTTCATGTGGGGATACCTGAAAAGGAACCAGTTGAAGATAAATATCCGAGAAGAAATGGCAGCTATTCCTCGCGCAATGTGTCAGCAATTTGAGGTTCAGATTCGAGAAATGTTTGCAGCGGGATGGTGCACAACTGAATGATGTAATTTTTAAGAAATAAATTTCCCAGATGTCTATTTTAATTGAAATAAAGATGTGTATGTGTATTGTATTTAGTTTTTTTAATTATTTTTTTTAATTCGCAAATCTTTGACCCAGCCTGTAGATAAATTTTAGCTTTTTGCACTCTTTCTCCATATAAACTTTAACCATGCCAAATCTCAGTCTTCCGTGCACGCAATACGCTTAGAAAGGGGTAGAAAGTTTTTGCTCCACGTATTAACATAATGATGATGACAATCTACACTTATGATCAAGTTACTATGCTATAACTGGGTAAAAAATTACCTTTTTTTATAGTGCAAAGGTGGCTAACAGGCTTACGGCCCGTCTGATTGTAAGCGGCTATCGTAGCCTATGGACGCCCGTAATACCATAGGTATGTATCACTAGCGCGTCGCCGATCTTGAATCCCCCTACTTCAAGGAGCTCTGGAAACCCTACTCAGCGCAGGAACATAATACAAGGTTTATTTAGCCACGATCTTCTGTATGGTGAAGTATTCCACCATAATGATGAAATATCTTTTTTTATATACGTATGTTGTTCATGGACTCATATATGCAAAGTACAACACAACCCTTTCATTTTAAACCCGTACGACTGCGGCAAATTACTCCTCGTAATTATTATAGCGTCCCCGAGAAGGGTGCGGTTTTTTCTTTAGAAGCTATTTCGCAATGTTATGCCTGTAGGGATCCACGTAATATTAGATTACAGAAAAACGTATCCGTGAAAAATGTCGTCTAGTTTCGTAATATTTTTTATTTTACTATAATAATTAAGTATGATCTTTATGTATTATAATAAATATTATCATTTGTATTTCTGTAAGATTAAAAAAAAGTGATATTACTCATATTCTGTGTTGTTCTGAATATTTTGTACTGGATTAGATAATTACTTCTTGGAATCAGTTTGTGACGTCCAGTCAATTAATTAAAATTAATTATTTGGAAATGTAATGTCATTACTTGATCTAGGTATAGTAAGAAAAATAAGGGCTCTTTTGGCTTATGAAGTTATATTTTAATCTAGATCAGTATACGTAAAATTTAAGACCAATGTAAAATGACACCTTGATGCATATAACTGCTTCGATGAATGGTGCTTCGCTTGGAGATAGCTTGTCTGCTTGACCGCCGGCAGCCTTGCAACTGAGAAGCAGGGCTTGTTATGCAGGCTTGTCAACAGGTCTAGATAACGAAGTATAATGACTGCTTGCCAGTTTACCGCTTGTAACGCTGTAATTACCCCACTAATATGTTACTGCCCGAAGAAATTTTTACTTTCCCTGTAATATAATTGTAGGAGGAACCCAAGAGGGTAACTCGACGCGGGGTTAGTGGGGCGTCCCAACGTTGTGGTTTTGTATATACCAAGATGGTTAATTTCTTGGCATGTGAATAGAGTACGTTATTGCTCAATGATGCGCAATACTCCCTCCGCCGAGGTGAAGGGTTGATCGTCCATAATTTGATGTGCCGGCCAGTGGAATGTTCCAGTGATCGGAACGCTGCGGTGAGTCCAGTGCGGTGATGCCCCAGTGAGTCGGGGTGAGACCTCCGTGAGTCGGAGTGTGCGTGATGCTCGTGCGGTGTTGCGTGCGGGTAGTGCTGCTGTCGTGACCGGAATGCGTTTGCTTGCTGAGCGCTGAGAAGGCTTGCTTTGTGACCGCGAAGCGTGGTGCTGTGGAAGCGGTCCGGAGCTTGGTGCGGTGGCCAAGTGCCTGAGCAGCTGGTGGATGATCCTGCTAAGCTTGGTGGGATAATGACGTCGCGATTAGCTGTCGGGAAGGTGAAATATGGGTCAGGTGAAAGAAGGGGTAACTGCGGGCACTGCGAGGGTTGTATCGGGGCAGTCAGGTTACGTGGTTATTGTCTATACCAAGTTGAGTTAATTCTATGTCTATGCGAATAGAGTCGTTTATTCCTCAATGATGAGTGGATCAGTCGCGTCCGGAGATTAGAGTGGTCGTCCATGATGTCAGTTGCCGGCAGTGGAATGTTCCAGGGATCGGAACGTTCGGTAGCCAGTGGACGTTGCGGTCCAGTGAGTCGGGGTTGACTGGCCCCATGCAGTGGTGGGTGAATGCTCGTATGAGTGGTGCTGCGTGACCAGGTAAGTCGTGTCTGCTGCTGACCCGCGAAGTGCGTGTTGCTTTGTCAGGCGTGAGAAGGCTTGTGTGCGGAGCGGTGGCTGATGCTGGTGGTCAGGTACCCGAAGTAGCCTTGGATGCTGGCTGGCTGTATGACTCGCTGCTCGAAAGCTTGTGGAAGTGATAATGACGTCACGATGTAGCTGTGCGAAGAAGGTTGCGCTGACAATCACATCGGGGTCACCAGTGTAGAAGAATAGTAAAGGGAGGAACCTCCGATCAGACGGGTGTTATGTCTGGCGGGCAGCTGCCCAACGGTTGTAGTCGGGTTCTTGTATATATACTCAACGATTGAGTTAATTTCTATAGCGCAATGTAGGATAGTAGGATACGTCTTATGTGGCTCAATAGATGTCGCCACATCACTCCCCTCCGAGACCGGAGGTGGATAGCAGGTTGAGTCGTCCATACATCTTGTGATGCTTGCCGGGCCAGTGGAATGTTCCAGTGACTCGGAACCAGACATAGTTCACGGTGAGTCGGAACTGTCTGCGGTGATGCTCCAGTGAGTCGGGGTGATGCCCCAGTGAGTCGGGGTATTGCTGCGAGAATGCTCCAGTGAGTCGGAGTGTTGCAGTGCCGCGTAGTGACTGGCTGCTGCGTCGACCAGGAGATAAGTGCGTCTCTGCTTGCTGACCCGCCGAAGTGCAGTGTGCTTTGTCAAGGTCGCTGAGAAGGCTGTGGGTGATGACCAGGAATGCGCGTCCGCTGCATGCTGGTGGTCAGGATACCCGAAGTAGCCTTGGATGCTGGCTGGCTGTATGACTCGCTGCTCGAAAGCTTGTGGAAGTGATAATGACGTCACGATGTAGCTGTGCGAAGAAGGTTGCGCTGACAATCACATCGGGGTCACCAGTGTAGAAGAATAGTAAAGGGAGGAACCTCCGATCAGACGGGTGTTATGTCTGGCGGGCAGCTGCCCAACGGTTGTAGTCGGGTTCTTGTATATATACTCAACGATTGAGTTAATTTCTATAGCGCAATGTAGGATAGTAGGATGCGTCTTATGTGGCTTGATAGATGTCGCTATGTAGATGTCGCCACAATCTCCTAAACTGTGTGTCCAAATAACATACTATAAAAAGCAAAATTTAACTTCATAAAATTGTCTTTATGGTGAAATAACTTTTGTTCGTAAGTATTAATATGCCATGCCTAAAAATAATGCTCAAATATCAATTTTTAATCTTCAACAAAAACAAAACGCAAAATACCTTATTGTATCTTATGTATAAGAGATAGGCATATTATCCTTTATGTAAGTAAAAATATTTTTGTGGAACATTGTACATATTTACGTATCAGTAACCATTAAGCCAGTGCATGCGGCTAAACAGTTCGGCAGTGCTTCAACTTTCGACTTCCTAACAAAAATCAATATTTAAGGCTAGCCGAGAGTTGTAGCGCTATTCCTCGTGACTCTGGTATTGTATGATAATATACAAAAATAATTTTTCGAATCCGAATAGTAATTCCAGAGATTAGCGTGTTTAAACAAACAAACAAAAAGCTTTTCAGCTTTATTTTATTAATGATATTAAATAATAGTATGTATTAGTATAGATTAAGTAATTAGTATAGTTATTAATTTATATATTTATTTATATAAAAATATAATTAATGTTTATCGGTCGGTTTTATGACATCGCATTTCAACTAGGATTAACACTTAACAGTAATTAGCGTTGTTATATGATCAATAAATTAATGGGATTACCTACGACTATTTATAATATTTTTCTTTTAACAGCAGTACACTTATTTTTCCGAAGCAGTAGATACATCATTTATTTTTAAAATCGCCACATAGGCCGGTACACTAATACTTATGCCGTTTCTGTGAAAGATTGGTAGTTTATACTTGTTTTTTTTTTTTTTTGCATGAAAAGAAACCCCAAAGCCTTGATCAGTAAATTGGATTGATAATTGAAAAAAAATTGTTATCAATGATTTCTTATATTGTTTGTCTCTTGTTGCAGTTCACGGCCTGGGTGGACGCGGTTATCTTCGTGTTCAGTCTAGAAAACGAGATCAGCTACAACACCGTATCCAGTTATTTCAATAAAATGTCCCACTATCGGAATTCCGCCGAGATTCCTATCATATTAGTCGGGACCCAAGGTGGGTTTATTGTTATTCCGCACAGCCGTTATCTGTTATTACCTTTGCTAGAACAACCTTGTGTCTAATTAGGTATTTTTTAAATGTAATTCTAGTAGCAATAATACATATCAGCTTTCGCGTTTTGTTTACTAGACTAGTTGGAGTTTTAACAATACGGAGCCTGTCTTCAAATAAATTACCTGAAAACTCCAAAATTTAGACTTATGGGACTTCTGCAGTTTGAGCCCTTCAATTCCAATGTTTTGATCTTGTGACCGGTTATCTGTAGGCTTATAATTAGATTGTTCGGATTCTTTTTTTTTAAAGAACGATTACTTACGGTCATTTTTAATCTATATCCATAAAAAAAATATTTTGTCTATTTACCTTTCGCAATGACGTAATCGATTAATAAAGTTGCCCACTTAACAAAATAAGATAAAGTTAGTGTAATTTTATACGATAAAAATATTTGCGTAAACGCTTCCAATAATTTCCTATTAAATTATCGGTTGCTTTTCCAGATGCCATAAGTGAAAGTAGTCCGCGTGTCGTGGACGACAATCGAGCTCGCAAGTTGACCAATGAGTTACGAAGATGTTCTTACTACGAGACATGTGCTACGTACGGTTTGAACGTCGAACGAGTATTCCAAGACGGTAAGTGTAACGAAACGAAACAAAACGTACACAGCATATTTATGTCTGGATGATGTCAGATCTTACACTTTTTTTGCCCACTACGCGGATTTAGGAATGTTGTTACCGTTTCTGATTAGCATAAAATCGTTTTATTGTTTCATCTTGATTGCAATCTGATCGTGTGAACCGATTTGGTACAAACTCTTTTCAAATTTGTGTTTTAAATATCATAGAAAGTGTTGTTATCTTTTTACCAACCAATTTTTTATTCAATATAAACTTATTTTGAAATGAAATACTGGTAGGTAATTTATGTTGAAGCATGTCACTCGTAGCACAAGTTATCATTTTATCTATCTTAATCTGTTGTTTTTGTTTATATATTTAAAAGGAAATTAGACTAATGTAATTCATTAAAAATTTGTATTGTATTCACATAAAAACATTATCAATTCTATATAATAAAGATAACCTGATAAGATGTTTATGAAAATAAATCCGTACATAATATACATATAAAAAATATAAAATGTTATCGTATTGAGTTCGGTTGTTTATTCTGTTGAAATCGATATTAGATAGAGAGTTAAAAACATTGCGCAACGGAGATTTTTTTTAAGAATATCGTCTCGCGTGATTTTATTTTGATGATACATACTTTAAAGACTTTAGACAAGAGTAGTTCAACTCGTTTCTACGCGCGGGGAGGTTCGTTACGAGCACGAGCAGTGGCAACATCGGCCCCCAGCCGAGTGGACGCATAAATCGTTTATAATTTTCGTTCATTCGTTTCGCGCGTCGTTTGGTTGTTTACATTTTATGACAAACACATCGGACGTGTAATTTCTTTAGTTTATAATTAGTAATCACTAAAACGTGTTTTCCCTGAATGGAACCATGGAGAGGACGCTCATTTTTAAGGCGAATTTATCGCCGATATCAAGTTTGAGGAGAAGAAGTTCGTGCTACAATATACAAAGAGCCGAAGAACGCGATCGTAGGAAATCGGTTAAGTTCGAATGTGCGTGAAATTCCTTTTTCAAGTGTGAATAGAAATGTAATTGTGAAGTGTTTGTGTGTGTTTTTTTATCTAAATTATGGTGTTTATTGCAGCATGTCAGAAGATAGTAGGCACTAGACTATCGGCGTCGTCTCAGTGCTTATCCGCTGGATCGCGGCCTGTAACGCCACAACCTTTAGCAAATTCTCCGAGTCATAATCATTCTACATTTCTATACAAGGTAAGTTTAAAGAGACTTTGTAGGTATCAGTACTAAATAGTTATGAAAACTATACACGACAATTTTTAACAAAAAAGAAACCAACTTCAATGATTTTGAAGAGTTCCCTGGTGTATCTTCTAAGTTGAAGGTCCAATGCCAATGAAATTAAAATGGAACCAACCCCCTATGGGTTATCCCCTATCCAACAAAAAAAGAATCATTCAAATGTGTTCATAAACAAAGAAGTTAATGACTGAACATCCAATATGCATTCGAATTGAATAAGTAACCTCGTCTTTTGTTGAAATCGGTTAAAAAAAGTAGTATTTGTGTATTAAAGAAAAGAAGCTTTTATATAACTAATCATAACTTGTGTTATGTGCTACCAAACCATATATTAAATTTCGAAACATAGGAAACCAATTTGTTAATCACACGAAACTGCTAGAATCGAACCTGCAGTTTTGTCTTCACAGAAGACTCCTTCTAGGTGTACTAGAGAGTTAATTTTCATTTTATTTTGTAAGAAATTATCTGAGCTCATATAAATAAAAAATATACTATATGAGAATTACACTGAATTGCTGAAAATAATTATTTAAATACAAAAGTATTTAAATAACTATACAAGTTACATTCCTACATGAGTAACTGGTGTATTATTTATTGTCTCTGTATAAACTAGGAAGGACAAATTATGATATTAACAATATATTAATACAATAAGAATAACATTTATTTAGAAATGCATGTAGCTTAGTATTATTTATTCACTTGCCACAATATTTGATTCAAAGATTATTTCAGTGTGTAAAAATTGTATGATTTTAAATATAATATTTTCTCTAAGTTTTTTTGTATTTTCAGAAAATAAATTATATAAAGCTTAAAGTAATTTATTTTATCATTCATTTTTTTTCACTCATACATATGTTATATTCTAAAAGTGAAGCTTATGAAATTTATTTGCTTTCTCTATTTATTACAGTTCCAAATTAATTTGTGCTCTTTTCTTAATTTTTATTTTAACTGCTCAACTATCAGTAGAACATTATTACTACATAATTTATTATCTTGGGGATATATTGGAAACAATTATAAAATATGAAACCAGTTTAACTTTCAACAGACTTCTAAAAAGGGGGAGGTTCTCAATTCCAATGTATTTTTTTTTTAATGGATATTCAGCCATAACTTTGTTAATGAACTGATTTAGATGATTCTTTTTTTGTTGGAAAGGGCCTCAAGGTTGGTCTCATTTTAATTTCGTTGGCATTGGACCTTCAACTTCGAAGATTCACCAGGGAACTATTCAACATCATTGAAGTTGGGTTTCTTTTTATTACTTAAAAATTGTCTTGTGTTATTAATGTGTTTTTTCTGTTTTGTATATTACTTTTTTATACAAAAGGAGATTAAAATTCCTGCTTTACCAGAATAAAAGTCAGAAACAAGAAATGTTTATGAAATGTATATTTATATGTTTATTAGTGAAATATAAGGATATATGTTAAGTTAATATAAATAACAAAACTCTTGTAAGAATTTTTAACAATTTTATTCAATGTCTTTTAGCTATCTCAGATAATATACCTCTGTAATTTTAAAACAGATTTAAGAATTGTCTAAACCTTGGGCTAAATTTAGTAGAAATGCTTTAAATAAATGCTCATGACCTTTGGCACATTGACAATAATTGTCTATTGCATTATTTGAGCATTGGTTTAGAGATTAATTCTGTCAGTATTTTTGTTTCTACTGAAATTTAGATTAACAAGGCTGGTTTATGACAGCCAAATATATATTTTTGTAAGACTCCTTTCAGATAGGCAGTTTTTCACCACCTGTTTAATAAATCTTTTTTAATGTGAGAATATTATGTTTTTGAAGACTTGCTTTATAAGGGTGTCTTTTTTATAACCAACCATACAAAACATTTTACTTGCTTTGCCTAATTCAGTGGAACTACAGTGTTCAGGAATTTATTTATATGACACAAAATTCCAAAAATGGATCCTTTCTGACAACACTATGTCTTACAAATTCATGATTAACTACATTAAATTGTTGATACTTTATTCTAGAGATGTAAATAGTCTTGGCTTTAAAAATAAACAATAGATTTTAGGTATTCGGTATTCCGTGTTCTCTATAGATAGTGAAAGAGTTGTGGTGACAGTTTATTTGCCCTGAATTGAAAACAATGCTATGACAATCGCGACATACATTCGCCACTCTCTGTTATCATACTGGATAATATTTTGAGGTAAAGGTTGCTTGGTGCTTAATTACCTGCTATATCCTGTTGGCATTTTATCTGATGTATTAATTAAATTTACTAGATTATTAAATTTACTAGATTATTAAATATCAAATAAAATATTATTTACTTTTGTAATGTGTTTTGTTAAGACTGCTTAATTCTCTTGAGAAAAAGAAATCAATGAACATTCATCTTGTACAAAATTTTATTTGAAGGGTTAAACACTTTAAAGAGTAAAAGTGAATTTTGTACAATTTTAAATCTGTTAATATAAAAAAATATTGGCTCGTTAGCCCAGTGGTCTAAGTGCGACTGCTATGATCGAGTTCCTGGGTTCGATTCCTAGTTCGAGCAAAGTGTTATTAGGTTTTTCTATGAAATTCTCAGTAACAGCTCAGAGTTTAAAGCTTTGTGCTCGATTAATAGCAATAGGCTCGTCCCCTATTACATGGGACCTAAAAAACATACATGGCGAACTATGGGTGTACGTTTCACCTTCGAATAGAACTTAGGGAGTGATTTTTGACCATAGTTAAAAATACATAAAAAAATTTTGGTTTCTGGTTTTTTTTTCATTCTTTTGTTTCTCGCAACATTGATAACAGTTTTATATTTTGGTTTGAGGTCATAAGATTAAAATTGTATGTTTTATGGTTCATAAATCTGGGATTGCTACTATGAACTTGGGTAGATAAAACTATGTATTTGTTTTTTTCCATAGTCCATACGTCAGCTTGCAACAACCTTAGTGGAAATGCGATGGAACTGAAATTGGAGTTCAGAGAATGAAACTTTTGAACGTTTTTGACAACTAATAAAATTCATAATAGACCTCGAGATTTTAGACATTCCTAGGTTCCCGTTTTAATTTTGCTTCCACTAAACAACATTTAGTTACACTGTATCTCTGATATAAACATTTCTAGTGACACAAAACTACTTACGTATCTAATCTTCTGAGTAAGGATTATTGTTATCATTTACCTATTGCGTAATAATATAGCGACTATTGACTGGGAAATGTACTAAACACGAATCCACTTGTTATTGAAAAGGAGGCCTTGCAGCCTTCAGGCATATTCAATATGCTGGATGCTACATGGTAAAAACTGAACATAATTAGCTCGTATCATCTTGTCCATTGATACCTATTTATACTTTTCTCACGCTTATAACGTAACCCTCAACGTAAGGTCACAGTGGTAAGGTTATTATAGCTCTTTTATTCGTCTACAAAACTGTTTACATTTGAAGATACAAAAACATCAGTGTTTGTAAAATAATTTAGTTCAATCCCTCGATGTAGATACAGGTTATAAAATCAGAATTAGACAGAGGGCAGCGTATCTAAAAAACTAGCCCTATGTTAGGGGACGTTAAATTGTTACGTAACGGAATATTTGAAGATTTTTGAGCCTCCCTCCGCCCCATGTAACCGCCGTAACATTTTTCTGTACCCCCTGCCCCTCTTTAAACGTTACGTAACACCCAAGTCAGCAAGTGAGCATGAGAGCTTTTATAGGCCAAGAACAACTGATGATGCAAATCTCCCTGTTTTGAGGACATTAAAGTATGAACTCACTTTAATAACACTGACTACAGCCATACAGTCGAGGATTCCCCGTAAAACTAATAAAAAGGGTTGCCAACTAGGAAGAAGAAAATAAAAATTACATACAATATAATCAAGGGATTCCCCGTAAAACATAAACTAAAAGGGTTGCGATCTTAGGAAATTTTAATTGCCTAGTTTTTTATTTAAATTAAATAGAAAACAATGTTCGTAACGTGTTGTTCGAACCCCCTTCGCACCCTTGTAACGCATCGTAACGTTTTACAAGACCCCCCTCGCCCCTAATTGCGTTACGTAATACTTGAACGCCGTCTTTGTCGACTTATATAAACGCAATAGTAGAACGGTGGCATACACAAGATTAATTCAAAGAAAATGCGATATAATATAGTAGGTATCGCATAAAAAAATTGTGATATATTATTATTTGATTATATTTTATTATCTATACTAACAATTATCACGTGGAATTAAGTATTGTGATCTATAATCTATAACGTAATTTAATGGCGCCTTGAAAATGTCTGTGATCATTGATTTGGCCAATGTTTCCAAAATCAAATTTTAGTATGATTGTATCGTAGATTGAAGATTCACTAAAATAATCAATAGATGTAGTAATAAATACATCTATGAAAATAATAAATATTTTATCATCCATTATTTGTCTAGTAAATATTAGTATTATTAAAAATATAAGGAAACATTAAATATGAGGAAACATTTGTTGTCCTTTTTCAGCAATTCTTATTTAATTAATGTTTATATGCTATCAATTTTTAAAATCTATATCTATACTATAATATAATAAAGCGAAAAGATTTTTATTTGTTTAAACACGCCAATCTCTGAAACTACCAGTCGGTTTCGAAAAATTATAAAAATATTGGTCCTTAGTACATACATCTAAAAAAAAATCCGTGATAGCATATGCCTATCTATATACATAAGCAACAATAAGCTATACTACGAATGTTTTTGTTCAAGATTAAACATTGATATATGTGCATTATTTTTAGACATGGCATAATAAACCTTACGAATGAAAGTTACTTCATCATAATGACAATTTTATAAAGATTAAATTTTGCGTTTATAGCATGTTATTTGGACATAGTTTAGGAGATATGGAAAAATTAAAATAATTCAAAGTTCGGCTCGGGTCGTATCTCTGAAGAAGTAGTGGCATGAACGAACCGTGCGATGTGAGGATGTGACGCATCTTGCCGCCTGATACAAACTTTGTCTATACTGAAGTAAATAATCAATATATGTGGGTGAAACCGCGGAGCACAGCTAGTTCTTTCTAACTTCGCGTTTGAGCACAATCTCATCTGGTTTGTAGTGAATATAAATTAAATGAACTTTTGACCTAAATAGTCAAATAGTAATCTACTCGTTAAGAGGACACTGTTTCCACTTTATATTACTAGGTACATGATGTTTTGTTGTTTCCTACAGGATGTAGACCTAGACATACTATGTTGCAAATTGGAACATATACACAGTTTTGTGTTGATGATAGGAATAAGCTATAGGAAATCATCGATATCCGAAATATATCGAAATAATAACCTCGATTTTAGAAAACGGCCTTTATTATTTTTGGTTTTTTTTTTTAGAAATACTTGTGATTATCTCTGTTTATGGAGGGTCATGGGAGGTCAGGAGAATCATCTCTGTGTTTGAAAAAGTGTTCGTCAAAAGCGTCAAATTCGGGTGGCGCTACTGTACCAAGTGGGTCGATTTTAAAGATAGGGCCTAAAGTTAATTATGTTTTAATTTTTGCCCACTTGGATATCTTTTCTTTCCACAAAGTTTTCCCATTATTGTAATATTTTTTTTAAAACTTTTGCAACAAAAAACTGAAATCACGAAAAAGTAAAATTTCCTATTGCTACGCGCCATTTTGGTGACTTTGGTAATTGTAATTTGCTGCTTACAGCTGGACACTTTTCAACTTGTCCCCCATATAAGATATCTTACCTCGACCCTCCATATCTATGTTCAGTGTTTTTCTTCACAACATCCTGTTTCGATAACATTAAAATCCATGAATGGCGATTATCCCTATGGTGGTATCAAATATTAACTATATTTTGAATGGACGCTAATTTTTCTCGCGTATTTCAGGATTCGCTTCCAAGAGGCCATCACACTCTCTCGGCGTCGTCCCACCATCTCCACAGAGGCGCTTCGTCGTTCGACGCGTCATCAAACAGCAGCGGCATATCCTCGACGCACGTCGTCGAGATTCACAGCACGAACGGTTCCGACACGTCATCGCGATGGGGAAACTCGCTCGGCAGCCACGGCTCGTCTTCGGGCCTCGTTTCTATAGCGACCGAGAATAACAACGTCAAGTTCACAGCGCCGCACTGCCTCGACAACCTGCAGCCCGTCAAGGATCCCAAAGACCTCCCGACGCCGTCATCGACGCCGACCACCTCGAGGAAGTCGAGGAGAAGATCGAACCTTTTCACGCCGTCTAAGAAGGGCGATGATCGTTTGAAGAACGGGGAGCTGGGTTCCGGCAGGGCGATACCGTTGAAGCAGGGCTACTTATACAAGAAAAGCAGTAAAGCCCTTAACAAGGAGTGGAAGAAGAAGTATGTGACGCTTTGCGATGACGGCAGGCTGACCTACCACCCTAGCTTACATGTAAGTGACGTAAACATAAAATATTATTTCAATCAATTCCAAAACTCGTCAATGTGAATTTTGAATTTTAATACAAGTTTTAAATGGATCCCATCAAAAATTTCTTAAAAGAAAAAGAAATCAATTTAATAACAAAAATAAAAATGGTTTAGTGGATACTTCCGAGTATCGTACCTACGTGATGATAATTTATGACAAGTCTGTTGCAATGAATGCTGTTAGGTAATATTGGCTATCATATCGATTTCGATACAACCGCTTACGAGATCTTCACATTATGTCAATGAAATGATAAAGAAAATTCATAGTTTCGTAGCAAGCAGCCTTGGTAATATTGTTAGTAGGGTTAGTAGTCGTCGTCGTGGTGGTGGAAATTGGAATTGGCGACCTTGGAATAAAAATGTTGTTTCTAACAAAAGAAATAATGAAATAAGGAAGTATTTTAAGAAATGGAAGTACGAAAGTAAGAAGAAATTGTTCCTAACATAATGTTCTTCCTTCATTGGTTCGAACAAGTCTAACGCATGAGTGCCAAGACAATTTTTAACAAAAAAGGAAACCAACTTCAATGGGTTTGAAGAGTTTCCTGGTGTATCTTCGAAATTAAAAGTCCAATGCCAATCCCTTAACCAACAAGAAAAGACTTCAAATCGGTTCATAAACAAATAAGTTACGACTGAACATCTATAAAAAAAAAAAATTCGAATTGAGTAAGTTCCATCTTTTTTTGAACTCGGTTAATACATCTTAATATCAATCAGTTAATATTAATCAAGATTTTTCTATTTTATCTTATACAGTAGAGTGGGAGAGCTAAAATCACTGAAAAATTTAGTAACGTTATACTTGAACTTCCTATAAAGGATCTGATCTGACACTCCAAATTGTCTGCATACCGAAAACTCACTAAACTTCTTACTTTATACATTTGTATTATCACTTATCAGCAAATGATTTGTCATGTAACTTGATTATTTAACATTTCACAATGTTAAATAATAAATACTATGTATGTAAAAGGAAGTTATGAAACAATTTAACCTTCGATTTCTGAAGATATCGTTTATCTTTAGATAAAAATTGGTTTATTCATTGTTTACGATTTTCTACTTACTAAGCCGTTAGAGCTACTGTCCTCGATTTCAAAATCTATCATCAAGATTCCATCGATATTTCCTTGTTCGTTTCTCAGCAGGGTTCACCACTTGCAGGTGAGTTTGCCTTGCCAGACATCATTATCAGTCATGTAATTAATCAACCCTATAATAAAACTTGACGGTAAAACCGGCTTGATATGGTTATTGAATTTATTGTCCGCCATATCTGTGGTAACGTGCTTCGGGATCTAGTATCCTATCTAAATAACTTTTTGAAGAATACTCATAAATTATCTTGCTTCATTCCAGGATTATATGGAGGATGTTAACGGCAAAGAAATATCTCTCCAGTATGTAACCGTGAAGGTGCCGGGACAGAAGCCGCGCGGCTCCAAGTCCATCATCACGACTGTTCCGGGATATAACGGATACACCAGCCTCGACATACACGACAGTATCGGGGGGTTGTCGCTCAGTGAGTGTGAGTCATTTAACCTTGCATCATCATCATCATCTCAGCTGAAAGATAACCTCCGTCAAAGAACGCGATAACGACCGGTCCGGTGCTGTTTGCGTCTAACAGGTTCCCGCTACTTCCACCAGGTCCACCTTGTGGCGGGTCTGCCCATGCTGGGTCTTCCGGCCCATGGCCGCTACTCGAGAATTTTATGACCCCATTGACAATCCGTTTTACGAGCATATCAGAAATGAGGAGATCCGTATAAGAACCTAGGAAACTGACATAGCTCTAAGGTAGTTAACCCACCATGCATGTGGTGAAAATTCCGTCATAGTGACTCGCATTCGCGTGTCGCGTTTCAGGATCAGCCTGTGCATATCCAGTTAAGTTTAAGCAGGCCGGCATGACAGAGGCGACCGTTTATGCATTCCGATCTCTCGGTGGTCACCGTTATGTTAGGATTGTACTGTGCTTCCCATTAGGGACATTACCGGCAATTTGCCGAGCTAGTATATAAAAAAGAAAACTATTAATAATAACTAAAACGAAAGATTTATAAATTATCCTGATTCAATGATTGCTGATATAAAAATTACATTTTTGTACACATTTCATATTATTACTAGTTGTGCCCGCGACTCCGTACGCGTTCATTATACAGTAACAAATAATTCAAATAGCCGCCAAAAACTCCTCATCAAATATATTTTATAGAGAAACATTTATCGTAATTCATGATTTGATCTTTAGATAAAATAACTATCGCTCGATATCTTTAGATACTAAAAGATGAAAATATTTATTAATATCTTCGCCGTGTGTGGTCGTCCATTGGATTGTATGGAGAACGATATTGTAACTATATAAAACGATAGATTTTGATCATTTTTTTTTTGTTTAAGATCCTTAGGGTACAATAAAAGGGTATTAAAATTTTAAGAAACCATGATTTTATAAGCACTACGCGTTCAGCGATGTCTTTCTTGTCGTGGAGAAGTGGGGATTTTAAAATTAAATATTTTAACGCGCTTAATATAATAAATATTACTCGAATTTATTATTTCGTCAGGTTACAAAGACAAACCGTCGCGTGTGACAGACAAAGCGCTCATGTCCGCTTTCGACACGATGAAGGAGCCGGCTTCGAGTCGGCAGTCGCTCGGGTCCGAGATAGACGTGATCGCAATTAACGGCGCGGATAAGGACACACCCCATGTGAAGAAACGGCACAGGCGCATGAAGAGCAGCGGCGTCAAAAAAGACGGGGACGATGGTGAGATGCGTTTTTTTTTTCCATTTTATCACAGTGAAATTGACACAAAAAAAATAAAAATATTACCTTATAAAAAGATTCGAAACGTCATAGTTATAATACATAGCAAATGTGACATTTTAAATTAATCATATTTTATAATAAAATATAAACATATTTAAAACGAGACAATTTTTAACAATAAAGAAGGTTTTGTCTGAGTTATATTCTCGTGTACCTTCGAAGTTGAAGGTCCAATGCCAATGAATATAAAATGGGACCATCCTTGAAACAGCCCCTATCCAACAAAAAAAGGATACATTCGACTTTTTTAAATATATATATATATAATAGCTCGGTAAACTGACGGTACTATCACTGATGGTAAGCACAGCACAATCCAAACACAACGGTGACCACCGAGAAATCCGAATCCATCGGCGGCCGCCGCTGTCATGCCGGCCTGCATGAATATTTCTTCACATTACTCTTAAAGGACCCAATGTCTTAAGAAGGACACCGGCCGAGAGAAGGTTCCATAGCTTAACGGTACGACAAAGATAAGTCATAGAGAATTTTTTAGTTCGTACCGAGTTGGAGGTTACCTTAAAATTGAACTTAGTATCATCAGCCTTTTTTGAAGTCGATTTAAAAAATTAAATAAAAGGATTGTTATCAATAAAATAAAATGTTAGTGGTGTAATTTTAAACTATTCCGATACATACAGTGAGGCTGCTACTCTGACGATCGCGATGAAACTTGTTGTGAGTTGTTGCGCGCACACATGCGAAGTTTCTGTAATCGTACAATCAGTTTACAATAGATGGCGCGCTGTTAAAGCTAAATAAGTAATGTTTGTATGTCAGAGGGTGAGTGCGGTACATCGTGCGAGTTCACAATAGTGAGCCTCGAAGGCAAGCGATGGCGGTGGGAGGTGTGCGGCGCGGCCGGTGGAGCCGCAGCGGCGGAGCGCGACGCCTGGGTGGCAGCCGTCGAGGCTCAAATACTGGCCTCGCTGCAGGGACGGGTCTGTATCTACCTGCTTTACTTTTTATCTATCTTAATGATTTTTATTTATTTTTTGTTGCACTGCTAAGTGCTCGCGGCTGATCTCGCTCCAAGTTATTTTAAAGATAAAAATGCTTACTGTGGGTGATTCTTAAGTTTTTTATTTAAGTTACTCCTTATGAGGTCAGATCTGCCAGTGAAAGTTTCGTCAAAATCGGTCCAACCGTTTCGTAGATTACTGGGAAAAAACAGACATACAATCAAATATTTTGTAAATTGCTTTTGTATTATAGTTATTGTTATCGCGAATCTCCTAGAAAAACTAAATCAAACCAGGATGGCTTGGTTACCCCAATCCAGGTGTTTTCATAAAACCATATGAAGCAAACCACTAACCTTGATCGCTGCGAATTCTGCTTGCGGTGCACCACTATACTGCCACACACTCGTACACACACACACACGTACTAAAGTCAAACTGTAAGGTTTTGTACTTTATTTCCTGGATTACTATATAAATATCAATAAAATAACACACTGCGTCGTCCACTCTCGAGCCGCAATTAGTTTGAACTGACGGTCGTCAAAAAAAAGTCTCATCTAGCCGCCAACCCCGGTATCGCGATCTACCCACATGTGAAATTATAAAAACCGCCTGGACAGTTATTTTATATACTTTCATATGCATTTATTTAGAAAAAAAAAACTGTTATTTTGACATTACAAATGGACACGTCAATTGAATTAATTGTATAAATTGACTGTATTTTAACTTTTTTAAATTATGTTATTTTTTTCCAAACATTTAATTATTTTTACATGTTATTTAAACGGGGGTGTATATTTGTTCGTCAGACGTCGAGGCAGCCCGCGCCTACCGGTGCGAATTCGACGGGCGACGTGCGCGCCACCTACTACATTCGCAGGGTCAACGGCAACGATAAGTGCTGCGATTGCGGCGCTCCAGGTAAATGTCAAACACTAAACTACGCAACGTATAGGAAATGAAAGATGACTTTCAACTCGTGAAATACGTTTGGGCTATTTCTAATAAGTTACTTTAATACTTGTAAGTAATTAAATGGCCAGTAGAGTAATTGTAGAATTTAATACCATTCATAACATACAAAGACGAAATATAATACAATAATTTCGTAATAGAATATTCACGCATAAACACTTCACCTGCAATTAGGGTTGGAAAAACATAATTTGTTTGAATATCCGCTGGCATCGATTGTTTTGTAAAAAAATCATTGATAAATTGATTTATATCGATTGTTTCCCTAGTAAGGAATTTACGTCAGCCAATCAAACGAAGACGGTGAAAACACTTATATATTATATAGCCTACGTCACTCCCACAATTAATAAGAATTTGACGATTCCTCGTACGCTAAAATACATCATGCCGTTTAGGCTACAGAGCGTGCCAAAGAAATCGACACATACATACGCTCGAAAAATATAACCCTCCTTTTTCGCAATCGGATAATAATAAAACAAGGTCATTTATGGGCTTACGATCTGACTTCGACTACGATCAGGGCTCTAACAGGTTTATTGGTCTGGGATGTTTGTGGTCAATCTGCTGTCCATTTATATATCCGTTTAATAAAAATGCTAGACAGTTCGGGAATATTTTTATTGCGTGACCCATTCGCCTCTGATCCGAGATAATTAATGAATAAGTAATACAACAAAATACGTTATCGTCAGATTTATTTTAACGCCATCTATCACTAATTCTAAAAATGTGTTATATGGCTTATAGTTTATTCTTTGAAAATTTTCAAATTATCATAATTAATTCTAGAAGAGGGGTGGGGTGTTATCCTTCGTCTTTTGTGTTGCGTCGTATTTGAAAATTTAGAGAAGTATGGATTTTTGTTAACTTTGTCATTGTTTAGTTGTGGGTATAGTTCCATAAAGGCTGCCTGTCCAGTGAAGCGGACTAGAGGAGCTGTGGAAATTTTCACCAATAGAAATGCATGAAAGTTTAGACATGCTATACTATTGGTCGAATTTTCACAGCTCTACTTCAGTGGACAGGCAACCTTAGAGGCTGATAAATGGTACCTATTGTTGATATGATATTACAGACCCTGACTGGGCGAGTTTGAACCTGGGCGTGTTGATATGCATCGAATGTTCCGGGATACACAGGAATCTCGGTTCGCACATATCCCGCGTGCGTTCACTGGATCTCGACGAGTGGCCGTGAGTGTTTCTTATAGTTGTACTTCTTTTTTGCAAATGATGTCGATCCCTATTTTTAAACGTTAAAAATTATGAGGGTAATGTATAGATTGTATTTTAATTATAAAAAAGTCGATCTTTGGTCTTAATAAATCGTCGTTTATCGAGACATAAATTTAATATGTAATAATATCTCTCTGTAGATTGTCAATCTGATGACTGTATTGAAACTTTATATTAATTATGTTGTACTAAAGTATAAATTCCTGGAACTCTATTTATTGTACATTTGTTGTATTTTGGGATTGATTTTGGTAAAATCTAATAGAGGATTGTAGACTATAATAAGGTGCAAGAAGGTACAAACCAAGTTGTTACGTCTAAAAAAAAAATTAAGATGAAGTCTGGAGTTTTTGCTGGGATCTCAAACTGTCATGTAGTGCTTTTTGTTTTTAATTCATTTATTTGTGGTGTTTGACCATATTTTATGTAATATTGGTGGCATTTTGCATAATAAAGCTTGGTTATTGTTCATAAGTGAAGTGGATTGAAAATAATATAATAACATGGACATAAATAAAGTTCTAACATCCCTTGCCACTACCAACTTGTTAGAATACTGAAATCGCAACAAGACAGGACACTATGTATACGTGATAATGGCAGTAATGGTCTTCAATAAAGAGAACTAGTTGCCAAGTAAGGAAGATGAAGAAGCTGAAGTCCCTGGTACTTGTTATAAAATTAATAATACATTTCAGTTTATCGTTAATTTTTTTATGTATTTATTTACCACAGATTAAGTCACGTAAGCGTGATGGTGTCCCTGGGCAACGCTCTCGCTAATTCAATATGGGAGGCTGATCTAAGAGGGCACGTCAAACCTGTCGCAACGTCCTCGAGGGAGGAAAAGGAACGGTCAGTCTCTCCTATTCGTACACTTATTAATGGCATAACACGACTTCCAATTGCTAAAACATTTTCATTCTGCAGACCAGGCTTGCGAGGTTTCCCCAAACAGCATTGTGGTTGTATGTGAATACTAAGTGAGCCGTAGTGGTACGCCTGGTAAGACCAAGCCCGGTGAAGCTGTAAAAACCGTCGTGAGAGTCGAGTATTTGGGATGGCGAACAGTATAGTGTGATCGAAAAAACAAAAACGCCTAGTTGGTGTGAAATATCACAATATATTTTTTTTATTTCTTGGAAGTGAATAAGAAGTATTAAATAATTTGAGTTTTATAAAATGATAATAAAAAATATCAAACATTTAAGATACCTATGTACTGCTAACAGTGTAATACGAAGAGTGAGCGATAGATGGCGTTAAAATAAATGTAATATTATGAGTGTGTACAATCACAGTAAAAATAAAAGTACGAGACGAAAATCCTCACTGCGCAATAAACGCGTGCAGAGTCGCGCGGTACTGCTAGTTTAGTATATAGTATATACAGGCTACAGATGAAACTAAATACATATTGTGCAGGTGGATCCGTTTGAAGTACGAGCGGCGGTTGTTTCTGTCGTGCGGCGAGGTGTCGACGTCGCTGGAGGCGCTGCGGAGTGCGGGGTCGCGCGGTACAGTCAGCGCGCTCTCGCGCATGCTGGCCGTGCCGCCGCCGCGTGCGCCCGCGCAGCACGACCGCGCGCTCGCGTTGCGGGCGGCGGCTGCCGCCGGACACCTGGCCGCCGCGCAACTACTCATATGGGTACACTTGCTTATATTTTTCCAATTTATATGCTATTTATAATGATTCCAAATTAATAATTTATAAAAATAATGTAAATTTTTGCTCTTAATATCTAAAAAAATAATAAATCTTTAAGCTCTTCACAACAACGAGGAGGTTCTCGATTTCATTGTATTTGTTTATGGATATTCAGTCATAACTTTTTTTTTCTTTGAAAAGGGTATGCCTCAACATTTGTCCTATTTTAATTTAATTAACATTGTATCTTCGACTGTGAAGATACACCAACGGAACTCCAAGAAATCAATGACGTGGCGTTGGTTTTCTTTTTTAATAAAAATTATATTGTACACTATAATTAGTTTTTTTTTTGTTCTTTGTAATATTTTAAATCGTTGAATATATCAACAACATGAAAAAAAAAAAACATATTTTTATAGAATATTTTACGTTCTGCAAAAAAGTTTCGATTTTTTCCTCCTAAATCTGTTGGTTCGAGTTTTAGGTTACAATGTGTAAAAATTTACTTTACATCTTTTTCTTAACATACTTAAAGAATTATGAATTGGACATTTGTAGCACAATGGCAACCCGAACTACCCGGACAACGACGGACACACGTGCGTGTGGTACGCGCGCGCCGCAGCCAATCATCTGTCCGGGATTCCCATACAGTACCCGCGCGGGCTGCAGCTCGCCTGCCCGCTGCACCCGTCTCCACCTCCCCTCGCGCCTCCGCCCTCAGGTACGGATCTCCCGTCTCGATATATCACTGTCTATACATAGATAATCGATAATATTTGTCTACTCTTAAAAACATCGACGAGCATGCTTGTTATACTATGTTCATTATAAGAACGGTTGCTTGAGAGACGTGAGATATCTTCATTCCTAATTTTACTACTATTATAATTAAATGTAAGTACAACGGTCCATATTTAATTAATTCGGTTTATTTATTTTGTTCTTATTTAGTTTTAGGGACCATACACTGTAATATAAGTATATATAAGTTGTGAGGAAATTTGCACGACGTAACAATTTACGTTCTATGAATCAATCATGCAATCTTCTTATGGTGAACATAGTGTAGTAATATATTTTTTTTATAATGGTTACATATTTTTGTTTTATATTTATATTATTACATAAAAGCATAACGTATTACGTTTGTTGATTGTAAAAATAAGCTTTTGAATAGAAATTTTCCCGTCAGTCAGTCATGTTAGTTATAGGGAGTTTGATTGACGTAGGCGTTGCTTTGCGGAAATCCATCGTAATATCCGAAATTTTTTAGTTGCATCCTCCGCCTTTTGTATTATTATTTAATGACTTGCATACAGCATGTCTCTCTCTCAACAGGACCACGTCCTTCCACTTGCTACGATCCTGACATATCTTTCGTTTCGTCAACATTCGTCAATCTTTTCACACACGCTCGTCGGTTTAGAGTACTCTTGACCTGACCTTTCTTTATTAATATTATCATTGTCTTACCGTTCTCACGTTTTTATGTTGTAGGAAGACAGAAAGTACTGTTAATTTAGTGCAGGCGAAATTTGTGATAAATTATTAGTTATAGGGAGCTTATTAGGTTTTTTTTTTCAATATCGATATTAATATTGATTATTATTATCTTGACGTTCAGGATCCGCGTCCAGTTCGTCGACGTCTAGCTCGAGGAGCGTCCGGAACCCGGAGCCGGAGTGCAACTGTATAATCTTCGAGCTGCTGAACGCTCAGAGCGCGAGCAACGCCCTCGTCGAGCTGCTCATCGGACTGCAGAACAGCCATTACGTCAACGGGTACGAGGGTCTCAGCACGGGCTACAGTCACGGGACACTCGGCAGGCCCTCGTTGGGTCCGAATCTGTCACTCAGCAACGGAAAATGCGGCAGCGTTGTCTGAACATCATTTTATTTATATCGGTAAATTTGTTGAGAAAAAAAACATTTCGGTACTGCAATCTGCACGTAGGCGTTTTGAAAAGGACAATGCAGATTTATGTGAATGAAAATCCTCTTATTTTGTATTTTTAAATATATCAAAATTTTATTGAAATCTTAAACACGGTTTTACTGGGGTTGGGTTGTAGAATTTTTGCATTTCTAGTTTATCAACTAGTTTTAGGGAATGCGGTGATCGATTTTAAAATTGTGAATCATTTATTAGTCTATACACAGAACAGACAATAATGTGCATTGTTCTTTTAAAAAATGTTCGTGAAAGAGATTTTTTAAAAATAACAATAATATAAAATATGTGAGAAAATAGGGGTTTGAAAACCATATTTGCGTATGACAATGACTGTATGTATGTATGTTTGTGTGTGTGGTTGCGACGCGACTTATGACGTAATACTTGTCGTAGTTACCGATACGTAAATAATTAACGTTATTATTTATAACTTGGGGAGGGATGGGGGGGGGGGGGGATTATTCCCCGATATAGCGGTTACAAATTTTGTGCACTCGAATTTTCGTTGAACACGTACATGATATTATGTACGCTTTTATAACGTGCACGACTCGAAAGACACTTTTTAAATGTTACTCGCTCTCATGCTATCCTTTTTTGATCGTGTTTCCTCGAGCGATCTAACATGCGTACAAACGTCGTTTGGAAATGTTTCGACGGCCGCAAAGAATTAACGGTTATCTACAAAATTAAAATTGACTGGAGAAGGTTTTTAACGCAAAATAATTTATTTTAATTTTTATTTTCAGACCATCCAGTATTCTTTTTTACATTATTTAGTTTATAAGCTGATTAAGTTGAATGATTAATGCTAAACTACAAAAAAAGTTATTGTAAGTTGATATGTAAAAAAAATATATCGGAAAATGCAGCTGACTTTTTGTTCTTTGCCGTCGTCGATTTATTGACACGAACAATGTTATAAGGTTAAAAAAAGAGTTGGTGTGTCTAATCTGATATTAATCTTTGTGTCGTCATAAAAAATAACTTAATACAGAGTATATGTATCCGTGTCCCAAAAATAATCTTTACCGCCGAATTTGGTTATTTGCTCTCTTTGACAAATTTTGTTCATACGAAAGGACACGATAAAAAATATGTATGTATATAAGATTATTTGTATATTACGTTAATTTTTAAAGTATCATAATTCTTAAATTGATTATGTCAATTTGTTATTAGGAAAAAAACTAGACGAAATTTAGGTATCGTGGAAATAATTGTTTCTGGGGAGGCATATCGTGTTTTGTAGTTCAAATTTATTTTCCTAGTGTAGTTTAGGAAAAATAGTATGTTATAGAGAAAATAAAAATTTATCGTTGGAATGGTGTATTTTGATAATAAAAAAAAAACGATTTTGTTGATTGTGTTCCAATTTTGTGAGAGGATATTATTTGTTGTTTTTTTTTCTTTCAAATATTTTAGTGCACTTCAGATATTGGACATGCGGATCATAATGACTACCACGGTGTCGAACACGTTAACATAATATTTATATAGAGGTATAACTTTAATGCAGCACGTTTTTTTCTATACTCGAAAAAATAGCGGATCTTAATAATCATTGGTTATTAATTTAAAGATTGATGGATAATAGCGAAGATGGTTCATCTTGTGTCATGGTTTATCTAATACACTTTTGTATGCGTAATTATCTTGCAGATATATTTATATGGTGTTATTGTTTTGACTAATGTGCATTTGAAAAATTTTACACGTTAGTCAATTAAATATTTCTTCTTTCAATATTATAGTAATATTTTTATTGTTTATTTATACATTATGATTAATTTCATTTTTATTATACAAATGGAAAGTGTAATTATGTCTTAATGACGTGACCCGTTTCCTCCAATTATTATTTATTAATTTCGATTAATTAGATACATTAATACCGTTTAAAATTACCTAGACAATTATAATGATTTGGAGCTAAACATATCGAGAAATGTCAGTTGAAATTTTTAGCTTGTCGATAGAGTCTGGCAATGATAAAGCAATTTCTCTATAAATCAAATTAAATCGAGATAGTTCGACGTATTGACAGAGTGTTGACAACATTTTTTCGCCTAATTATTTTCAATATTTCCGTGTAATCTAGATACAAAGATTTATTTATTATATTTTATTATTGCACTTCTTACGACACAAAATTTTTTGTTTGCAAAAAAAATGTCATAATATACTTATAACTTGATGGCCCATCTAAGTGAAATACAGTGTTTTTACAGTCTACATATTTCTTCAACAGGACAAAAAATTAAAATATAACAAAAACAATAATTCCAAATATAGTACAATATATATTACAGTATGGTTGGCAACCCTATATTGCTAATTCTTAGCAGGGGGATATATGACTGGGTAGCGATTCACATATATGGATTACCCATCAGGGTATTGTGATAAATTGCCGCATATAAGCTAAAGTGTAGAAGACACAAAAGGCACTACGTAAGTGGGGTACGCACTACTCTCTGCAATTACGTTGTTTCTCTGGAAAGATGCATAATGATAATATTATGACGGTTGAACAATATAAATTTCGTGCAAGTAATTCTATGGTACTTAAAAAATATATCTAAATTTGATCTTTTAAGTGTGCAAAAAAGGTTTTCTTTATTATTTAAGATGATAAATTTGATTAGGTATTATATAAATTATTAGTAGGTGCAAGATCTCAGCTCAATGTTATTCTGTAGGGTTAAAATAGGTTAATAAATCTAGTGGTAAATTAATCGCTTTACCCTCTATGCCTTGGGTGTCGATTATTTACATGTATTGAATCATACCAGTTTTTTATTCGTTAATCTTTATTTGTTTTGATAATCATTATTAATGCACTAAACAAGGTGATTGCGAAAAAAATAGTTTTTTTTAGGTTATAGACAAATATTTAATTCAACGCCATCTGTTATTAAAAGTTTAAAATACTTTTGTGTATACATTGTTTGATCAGGACGCGAACATTCCATTTCAGCACCCAAGGCTTAAATAAATAGTTGTGATACCTAAGGTTTCCCGTAATAAGCCAAATGTACTGAACCCTTCTGTGCCTACTTTAGGTAGTTTACGCTTCGACGTACCACAATAGACCGGGAGTGTTTACGATACAATATTTTTTTTCATGAACGCGAGATCTCGCGACTCCCGGACTATTGTGATATGGTTTCCAAATGTAATGTTATATTGTGGTACTTCAATATATGCATCTATTAGTCTACGTAAATTAAATGTAGAATAAAAATTACATAGTAATTTTTAGCATTGCGTTTTCAACGGTTCTCGTTTGTTGAATAAATTACATAATCGGTTCCTAATTTCAAACCTATACTTTAGAATGTATATCATATCTGCATTTGAATGATTATAATTTACTAGCTGGTCTCGCAGATGTTGTTCTGCATTTTCCGGGAGCCAATATCTCGATCATAGCGCCACCTATCGGGTTCAGGGGGGAGATAAAACATTTTCCATAAAAAAGAAACAGATTTACCAACTTTTATGGTGATCGGTCAAACTGTGTTTGAGGTTATCAGTCTCATCATAAAACATCTATTTACATACATATATGAATATACATAGATAGATTATTTGGAGTAATGAAGGTTTAGTGATGGATCGAATCCCTCAATGGACCCCTCAGCATGAGCTTTCGTTTATTTGAATATTCTAGTGCTCGTTTGCCTTTATATAACTGACTAGGTTTGTTAATATTTTCACAATAACCTACACAAATATGGTATGTACATAAAAGTGTTTTTTTACCTTCGGTAGAATAAAAAAAAAAAGTTAGATATTTTCTTAAAACAAATCTTGTCCTTTTTACACATCTTTGAACAATATTTTAGATCCATTTAACTGAAATATATGTTTTTTTTTGTGTACTATTTATAGATCGTCTACATGCTGATCTGAAATATAGTACCTACTACAATACTATACTTTATTATAATATGGTTGGCAACCCTAGTAAACTACGATGTTCTGGCGGCGGCACTTGAGAGCCGTGTGAAGTTAAATCTTATTAACTTTTTATCGAAAATGTGTTTCCTTCACATAATTATAGTTATTGAATAAATCTTGACTAAATCAAATCAAATTTTAGCAAAATCTAAGGTTTTATATCGTAATTGAAACTTGTTTAATTGTGGTTATGTATACTTGGATGTAACTCGTATAACAAAGAAAATCTACAAAACAGTATATTCCGTTTTTGGTCTCGTCTCTTAATCAATCTATTGGTAAAATACAAAATCTATGGGTAAAAACTCTATGGTGGTATGGATGTTCATTCTAAATATACGGTTTGGGATTATTTCCATTTCATGCAATTGTTTATTATATAATTCTACATTTTTGAGTTAATTAGAGAGGTATCAAAATATATTGTTTTCACGATCCTGTGTTATAGATACTTTTTTTTTTTGGGAAATTTAAAGGATTGATTATAAAGAAGTCGTCGATATTGTGAATTTTTTTATTGTATATCTGCGCACTATGTAAAAATTGACACTTGAAAGTTTTGTATTTAAAAAAAATATTTTATTTAAACAGTAGATTTATGTGGCTGTTGAAATTTTATTGTTGATTTTAATTTTCGTTGCATTTTATGTGTGTTCGATTCACAGTTTTATGTTTAATATAATTATTTTTTTCATACGTTGTGTATATTATTTTTGTACAGGCCAAAGAGCTTAAACATTGTAAATAAAATGAAATAATAGTGCAGCTATTCGCATTAACTGTTTCATATTTTTAGTCTTTCGTTATTGTAATTTTTAAGAGATTTGTTGATGGTCTTGATCTTGTGAAAATAAAATGTAATAAGAAACAAGGTGTTGGCTTTTATTGAAATCAATACGTGATATAATATTATCATTCAAAATAAAAGTCAAAAAATTCTTTATTCAATTTATACCCTAAGAAGACATTTATGAACGTCAAAACACTACTGCCGGTTCTGAAAATATCCCAGTCATCGAGAAGAACCGGTAAGAAAATCCATCGGCCCCCTTATTTCGTATTTCGCAATAGCAAAGTGTGGACGCGTCAACGAAATAATATAGAAGGTCGCTAATCTACGGGGGGGGGGGGGGGGGGGGGGGTGGTTCAAGAATAGAAGAGAAATTACCTTGAAACTGGATGAGTATAGAAGCAGCTGCACCGCTTATCCTCCGATCACCTTTATTTGTGTTCTACTGAATCTTCAGCCTGGCAGCGCTTCTTCTCGGCCAATTCTTTAGGTTTGCGTCTTCGATCGTGGTTAGCAGTGGACCAATTGGATGTCGTACAGCGTGCACAACTCCAACAAGCGGGATAATACAAATCGCGGTACGAGATAAATCGACTCGCGGCGGCGGTGGTCAATCATAGACTCTCCTTAAGCGTGGAAAGTGTGCAGTGCAGCGAAAATAATAGAGAAAAGACTAATAATAAATCTACCCCCAATAAATAATAAACCTAATTGCTAATGACAAAGCATTAGGCGCTAACATAAAGCGATAGCAGCAATCGCTAAATATTTGCTTCGAAATGGCGAAATCGAACTGTGTTTGGTACATTATAGGTATTACATGATACGAATTTGCGATTTCTAAGCAAATATTCAGCGATATCTGCTATTGCGAAATACGTTATAAGAAACCGGGCTTTTTCTTTGTCCACAGTACAAAAATGTTAACATAATATGAAATTACATAGCGTTAGTACGTTACGTTATCACTTTGATCTGAAATATCTTCTCTTAGATTAAGAATTCCAAATTCAAATTTATAAATTCATTTAGCTGGTACATTTGAGTTTTGAAAAAAGTCATTAATTTGTTTTTTCCTCATTATTTTTTTCTTTGGCGTCGCTTATTACCACCGCACAATGGAAAACATGAAATATCGGTATATTTACGGGTACGAGTTCTACCGTGGCACCAGTGCCGCAGAAACAGCTCGAAGGATTAATGATGTGTACGGAGCTGGTGTCACAAAATAAAGCACGGTACGTTTTTGGTTTCAACGTTTTAGTTCTGGAAATTTCGACCTTCAGAACCAACCCCATAGACGACCGGAGACCAAAGTGGAAAAGGAAGAATTAAAGGCTATTTTGGAAGCGGATCCATCACAAAGCAATTCAGAGATAGCTGTAGGCTTCGGGGTAAGTGATAAAACTGTATTAATCCACTTGAATTAGTTGGCGCTGTCTTTTAGTTTTACGCACTTTCTACTGTGGCGCCATCCTAATTAGATTATTTTCGACGAACCGTTTTCAAGCTTAAAGATACTATTGTCTTTGTAAATAATTGAACAGTTGTGTTATGAAACAAAAAAACTATTTAATTTTTTAGCGCGTTTGGCTGTACAATGCAGTGAGATTAAAAATTCTATTTTGTCATAACAAATTGCTTAAATCAAAACATCGAAACTTAATGGCTGTGGAAATACTTGTATAACTTTATCTCAATTTTTTTTGTTTTCTACTTTTCTCTACATATACCTAGCGGTAGCGAGGTACAAGCCATGAGGGGGGGGGGGAATGCTGTCCTCTCCAGCAAGTTGTTAGTAAGCTTGTGGTAACCGTGCGATTGTGGAACGTTCTTCCATTCACGTTTTCGTCATTTCTCCATGATGGCAAAGACTGCCGATGAATTATAGATCTCTTGGTGGTTGCCACTGTTTTTGAATTGTACAGTGCCGTCAATTTGCCATGCTAAGAAAAAAACGAAATACTGACTGCAAGTATCAGATAAAACTTTTATCAATTAAAAGCAATAATAAAAATATTTTACCATGGACAATTCTTAAACATTAGGTTTTGTCAAACGGTTACCCAGAAGGCCAAAGACAAATACCGTCAACTCCTATAACTTCGCCTAATTTCGTCTTAATACTGACTACTTTTCAAATTTCCCCCCAAATAAAAATAGTTTGACTTAACCGACTCACTACAACCTGACCAATCATACCGGGAATTTTCTAGTGTGTGTGTCTCAGAGATTGATATTAAAAAGTACGCTTTTAATCTTCATTTGAAAAATAAAGGCGAAGTTTGGGTACATATCCTATCTTCGCCTGCCGTGCGTATCTACTTTAATATTCACATATGATCAAAACTTAAGCATTATATAGTGGATTTGAAAACGGAAACAATACTTTGATTAAAATAAAACCTTATGGAAGCTGTTTTTTTATTTATTTTGAGGTAGGCGAAGTTATGCTAACTTTTTTCGAAAGTTAGAACAAACAATAGGGTTGTCACTGTTCATATTTCTAACTATGAGTAGGTACTTTTACTTATGGAAATAAAAAAGTAATTAAATTTGACATATTTATTTAATTAAAATAAACTGTTTTACTAATTTCGGGCCTAAAAGCTTCTTTGCCCACGGAACAATGACATTGAGAAACCAGTCTTCAAATATGCTTGAATCAAACCAGCCAGAAGTGGAATGATTATATCTTGTGAGAGGAGGTCCACCTGTAACCCATTGCGACCACATCTGTTTCGACTTATATACAACATAGGGTGGAAGCAGTTTTCTGTCAGCAGTAGCAGCAAACATAATGGATATACACCCCTTCGTATGATTTAGTATCCTTTCAGGATACTTGATACACCTCTTTACAATGTATTTAGATTTGCCTGGATCATCGGATAACTTACTTTCGTCGTAATTTAACACATTTTCTTTGGGCACTTCTTTCAAAGATTCTTTCAAATTGTCGAAATACTCACGCATTTCGTCACATGACTTTTCTGCTCTCACTTTTTTTATATCTGAAGTGACTCTTAGTGATAACTTAGGTCGATGACGTTTTATAAAACCGTAGGCCCATTTCTCACCGGGCATTTTTCCATTAAAAAACATCTATTCCATTGTTTTGTAAATATTTATGAACCACAATTCTCAAGTCCAATAAGGTGAGTGGACTTCCAAATACAGCGGCAGCAATCAGAACTTTAATAATTTTTTGGACATCTGACGCTCTTTCCATGTTTTCTTTGAAGTTTGTCAAGTAATGTTCTTCTTGGTATGAAGAGTTTTTTTCCGCGTCATAAGAGGACATTTATTCTTCTGAAGGCACTCTAAAGCTAATTCTAGCATTTTAGGACTATGAGCTACGGTACAAGACCTTTTTCGTCTTGAACCAGAGGAGTTGTGCTGTTTTTTTTTTTACCTATAAAGATTTTTTTTTATTATAAATATTTTTTACAGCTATTAGCAATTAATATTAAATTAAGTTGGTCATGTCTCTCTGTCTTTTCGCAGAACCTCAGACATTCTAACATTATCGATTTTCATTAAACAATCAAATCGACGGCTGATCTCCATGAGGGCTTTGAGCATCGTCAACATGCACTTATATGAAGAAGTTGCATGGAGCTTATTATGCGACAAAATGGGACATTAAATGATTGATTTTTAGGTACCTACAAATAATTGACACAGCTCCTCATGCAAATCTGACGCATCAGTACACCCATGGATAATTTTACAGGCAGTTGTAATTTGATCGACTACTCACCTTACTTTCAGTGAATTATAATTGAAACATCGTAAAATAAACTTAGTTGGGTACATAATTATATCGGTAGATAATACCGAATTATACATGTTTGTAAATATCTGGGAAAAGCCTTTTGCACTTTTTCTGTGTTTGAGCGAGCGTAACCTCATGACAAAAAAAAATGTGTAGTTCCATACAAAAGCGCTAGTTTCTAGCTCGCATCGACCTAAAGTTTTAAACAGAAGTCTTATTTATCTACATGGTTATTAACACTTGACAGTTACGCAGAGAAAAACCTCAACAATGATATGTTTATGGAAGAATAGATACAGAATGTTCATGACCTTTCATCATATCTTGCTAGATATTTCAAATACTCCACTACTAAGCCTAAGAAACATAAGATTTTTTGGAAATTACAGCCTGTATTTTAGAGATACAGCTAAAACGATTCCTCAGATCTAATAAATAAAGTTTCACTTTCACGCACAGTACTTCATGAGAAAATCGCGGACATACCTTCATGACTCACTTTTTTTTAAAGTAAGTGAAACATTTCCTAAAAGTGTCAACCCTATGGGTAGGCGAAGTTTGGGAGATTATAGTTTGAATTACCCGTCCTAACATTGCCTATTTAGATATTTATTTTAATTTCAAAGATAGCTTAATAAATATTAGCGTAACATGAAGTCAATTATATAAGTTATCTACAGTAAAAACATAAAAATCTTACCTTTAAAGTGTTTTCGTCTACGTATAACTTTTGTGGGCACCGCGAAAAAAACATACACAAACGTCGCGACGTTTTGCTCAATACTGGCTTATTGGCGCTTGTGACTTGGACAATTATAGATGCAATATTACCATAGTTAAATTTGTGAATTAACCAATGAACACGCAGTAATTTAGCCAACATATTAAATAAATTATGACCATTTTAAAATTTTGGGCGAAGTTTGATACAAAAGGCGAAGTTACAGGAGTTGACGGTAGTATTAAATAATTTAATCAAAGACCCATTGTACGCTTATTATAAAACAACCTCCATTAATTTTATCAGTCAGGTCTTGCACCAAGAAAAAACCAACTGTTGGTTGAATCTGTCAACGTCGCTGCGACGGTCTCATTTGTTTTGGTACCTACGTACCATACTTATCATATGATAGGTACATGTAGAGTCAGTAGGGAAAAGAAAACCTTAACATTAGCTTTGTCTTTGTCTGACCACTCCTCTCCAAAATCCTGATTAAGGCCATATAACCCCATGCATTTTTTTTTCTCAGAAAAACTGTTGATTCTTAACCTATTATCAGGTAGAAACGATAGAGTGTATTACCGTTTACTTTTTTCAACGAAGATAAAAAATAACGGTACTTTCCTTATTTGGGTTTGAATATGACGGACATAGAAAAATGGAATTCTAAAAGAAAAACCAATAGGTACTTTCGAACTTTACCAAAGAAAAATCAATATAAATCATAGCTCGACGATATTACAAGTTTTTCAATTTTACATCGGAAATTACTTGTAGTACAATCATACAAAGAAGTGTAGAATGATGTTAGGGTTATCACACTTTATTTAAATATAATTATAGTGTTTATTGCTTTGAAAAGTAAATATACTTGATATTTTAAATTACTTACAGTGTGCACTCGACATTACTACTCACACTAACATAATTCTAATTTAGAGTAAGCGAGATTTGTAACTAAGATATCTTGTATAAATATGAAATATATGTTATAAAATGCAAAATATTTAAATTAGTGAATTAAAGTGCTAATCATGCACACAAAAAAGTTATTTTATTTATTATATCGATGTTAAAGTCAGATTAAAAGAAATTAAATACTGTTGTATTACTGTAGCATATATACTGTAGCATGGACATTATCATAACATAGATGAGTTTTCTTGTCACGTGCGAGATAGTAGATACACCTAGTCATTATTTTAAGTTATGGTCATTTTCAATAGACAATAACTTGGTATCAGCAAGTTATTCAACGATCTCTGATTTTAGTGAAAGTTTCAATTAATTATGTTAAAATTATCTGAAATAATTTATGTACTTCTATTAGAAAAAATACGGTGAAAAAATAATTAATAAAAGTGTTAGGTAAAACCAAATTCATTTTGTCTAAACACTTTTGTTCACGATGGTACATCGACTAGCAATCATCGTAGTATACCTCCGTATCTGTTTGTAATCTTATCGGCACCTTTATTTCCGTTCATAACAAGAAAATAGCTTACATGTCAAAAGTTATTTGTAACTTGTTTAGGTATGAAATTAGTTATAAAGAAATACTATATCAGTGCAATAGATAACTTCTATCCTGGCTTGATTGTTAAGTTTATGAATATAATGGTATACCTACGTGAATAATCAATAGATATGTTAATAACCTAGGTGTCTTTAGGCGATTTGCTTATTTTATTTTATTACTGATTTGACCAAATATAATTATAATTTAACAAATATGCATTTCTAATACTGTATATTTAGCACAACATTTATAACTGTTCCTAAAGACTTTACAGCTGAATGTCTTGAGTTTTGCTGAGAATGAGGGAAATCACTCCGACTAAATTAAAAAGGCGTGTTGGTACTTGGTACCTACTTAAAGTTACTTATATATTGGCTATCCTTTGTGACTTTTTAAACTTACCTATGTAGATTATAAATATAGGAGAGAAGGTACTACATATTGTTTTCACTTTTTAATCTATGTCTAATTGGACACCATTAAATAGAGCGCATTATTTTGTGTCATTCTGCAATACAGTATTCAGATGTTTTTAGACGCATTTTTGTTTTGTTATTCATAAACGTCTATAAATATAACATTTATCGCGGGTAGCTGTTCAATTGCAACTACCGGCACTCGCGTCGCCGCACGCCGGTCCGTCTCTCGTAGAGTTTGCACGTTGCAAATTTCACTCGTTCCGGAGTTACCTACATTGTACCTACACGCTCCAAACCAATCATTGATCAAGCCAGTGTGTACGTGTATGATGTTTGAACTCAACATAAAATAAATATAAATCTACATTTATATAATCAAAGGCTCAACCCTGCCGGCGTTGACCAGCATCGTTCAAAGCTTAAACGTTGAATTGCCAATACATTTCTCTCGCTGAATTCATTCGCAATTCCTTTTTATTTGCACTCAAAGTTGCTCGTATTTCGCGTGGGAACAACCAGTTACCTATAATTATCTTTCCTACTGTGTTAATTTGTTCAACGAGACTAATCCAAGTCCAAAGCGAAATTAAAGAAGTGATTTAATTCTTAATTACAGGAATGTGGTGGGTTTAAATCATGAATAATGAACGCACGAACTTATTAGAACTAGGAACCACTCGGACTCATTATGAGCTAAATACGGGTCGCTACAAATAAAAACAACTAATACTGTTTTATCATTTAATTTTGACCTTTTTTTTTGTTTTTTTTTTGCTACATTAATTTTTATACACAATTATACCAATGTCACGTCCTCATGTGATGGAATTGCATGTAGCTAACTAGTTTTTGGGGCTCAATACAGCACAGACTTGTGGACTTATGGCTTATTTGCCTTAACTTGTTGACGGTCCGCATGGACATCGACAACGTGCCGTGGTCAGTGTAATTCTGGTTTAAATTAAAAAAAGGTCTCCTAGTTCTGTAGTCAGGAGCAGCTGTCAATAAATACGTGTTCCGCCTCAACCGATGTTGAGTTATATAGTAGTTATAGATATCAGAGTTTAGTGAACAACATCGGGGTTATACATTGAAATTCATAAGCTTTATAACTAAACTAGAACACGTTGTTTGAAGGTATAGAAACATCTTAAGTATTCATATCAGCGTTCCCTTGACTACATCAGTGAAGTAACGCTACAAACGACAGAAGCGAATTACGCGCATACGCGGAATATAACAGCGAATATCCTAATAAGTTAACACACGGGAAGTTTTTGTAGATTTCAAATATCTTTTTTTTTTATTCTATTCATAAACTAACAAATACTATGCTGCTGTATGTCTGTATATCTGCATGGTACTCTTGACTAAATTACTATTTAGTTTGATTTTAGAATTGGTAAGTTTAATAAAAAGTAAAAGGTTTTTTCAAACGCACTAAAACCAAACCAAAACCAGAGTATTTTTAAAGACAATCAAGAAGTTTAAGACATAATCCCTTATTGATTTAACTGTTGTTTTATAACAACATGGCTACATTTTAATGTTTCGTGTAATAATAATAAATTGTGCAATATTTCGTTTAAACTTTAAACGAAGCCGCTGACATCAGGATACCATATAATAAACCTATCAGCGGCCTCGTTTATAAATAATATAATTTAAACCACATATAAACAAAAATTTTGATAATAACATAGTGAATAAGCTTGATGTATGTGATAAATGCTTTTTACAACTACTCGTTATTGTTTAGTTTATATTGTATGTAGTATTTATTATAAATGACACACTTAACACTAACATAGACAGTATTATTTTCTCAATTACCTGTAGGATTTGTATTTAGTATTTGATATACAATTATTTCTTTCATAAGATATTAAACTGAACAAAAGTTTACTGAATTTTAGAAACTTATAACATAAGACGCGTGCGAACTCACAATTCCTTTCTGTGTGTTTTCATTACAATTATCCCTGTACAGTGTACTATTATTACTCGTAATATTCCGAACACTTCAAAATATATATGTATTTAAGTTAATTAGTTTATTTTAAACAAACTTTATTCGATCTTATTATTATTATTACTATAAAGAGGAAAACTTTGTATACAATATGTATTAAAAACCCCATCGGATCCGTGAAAGTGATAATAGGTATCGAGATTATATTCTGTTTATGTTATCTATTTCAGATTATAAGTAAAAAAAAAAATTACCCCTAATAAAATGTAAAAAATATATAGTTAAATGAGGAAACTTACATGGCAATACAGGCGGCGCGGCGGAGGGTACCGCCATACGGCCAAACATACCGCTGCGCCGCGTCTGGGCTGGCGACGGTGTTATCATGTTTTAAAAATTTGCTAAATTTAAAGGAAACAAAAACTAAATATGTTAATTTTAAATCGCAATAACATTTTTATTTTCATAATAAATAAAATTCTGATATTTTTTTTTTGTAATGTCATTGGGATACCTAAATACCCTTTTCGAATTCGATGGGGTTTTTTATACTTATTGTATATGTTTGTAGTAGGCAATCTCTGGAACCATTACTGATCCATTCTGAAAATTCTTTCACTGATATAAAGCTACGTTCTTCCTGAGTACTATAGGCTATATTTTATTGTAATTAAGTTTTACCAATACCAAAACATACCATCACGACTGTATCCGCGAAAGGTTAGGCATAGGTGTACTAATGTAAATCCACAGTTCACCGATATTTTCAGATTATACGTAACAGGGGGCGAGCCTGTTGCCGTTAATCGGACACGAAGCCAAACTCCGAGTTACTACTGAGATTTTCATAGACAAACTAAATAATCGAACCCAGGAACTCCAACTTAGCAGTCGCGCTTAGGACCACTAAGCTAATGATGCAGTTTTATAACTAAGACAAGAACTTCTCTACCTTTATTATTTGTTAGAACATGTTATGATTAACAGATCACCATTAAAAAACAGAAAGAAGAATATTGCGTTTGTTAGATTAATTTAATGTATGACAACTAAAAACACCCCCTGCCCTTTCGTCTCTCGCGAGCCATTGTGCTACCATTTTTAATTGTAATAATTGGTAATACTGCAGGCAGTTTATGATCATAAACGAGGAGGTAAATAAAGGAAGCGATTTAGGGTGTTGTTGTAATAATGGCTCAGTGGTTGGGTTACAATCCATCAATGAACCCGAGCTTTTAGCGAAGGAAAACATCATGGTAAAATCATAGCATGATGGTAGGTTATATATACCTGGTTAGCTACTACTCTCAAGATATAAAATTGTCATGAAGGACCTACAAATTGGTGTGGACTTGCCCTTGAGAGCTTCTGGTATTAGCGCATCTCGCGTTATTTAACGACTTCGCTCTCCTGAGGACGACAGAATGCTGTCGGTCAGGCACACGCGCGATTTGCGCTACTCTCGCTTCCGGTTATTTTAAAGACAAAAAAGCTTATTGTGGGTGATTCTTAGAAGATAGAAATTATACACTAAATTCATTTGATATTATATCACTTATGGTTTACTCAGCGTAAGCCATTCTAGCGTCCGAATTGATTCATCATGACCACCTTTTTTCTTTCCGCGGAACCTATATCCTTTTTCTAAAATAAAAGTAACCAAAGTTAGTCTTATAACATCAGCTATCCGCCAGTGAAGTTCCGGCAAAATCGGTCCAAACCTTTTCGGAAATAACCCGAAACAAACAAACAAAAATAAAATATGTAGTACCATATACAGTGTAAACTCTTTATAACGTTATCCTTTATAACGATAAACTCCCTATAACGTTGAAGTGAGCCCAACTTGGTTGGTTTGCGTTAAAACCCACATATTGAAACCCACTCCATATAACGATAACTCTCTATAACGACAAAAAATGCTCTGTCCCTTTAGTTTCGTTATAAAGGGTTTACACTGTATTTTCATATGAATTTAGTAAAAAATTGTTAATTTGATATTACAAACAGACACTTCAATATTATTAATTGTATAAATTACTTACTAGTAGCGCCTCACGGTTTCACACGTGTTAAAATGTGTAAATCTGATTTAATGAGTGTCTAATTTAGCATCGCGAAAGTTAAATGTCAAAGTTTATATGTTGTCTATATCCTGGATTAAAATTAACACAGGACACTTTTTATCTCAGTTCTCCATATCCGTTCTCCGTATCGAGTTTTTTGCCAATTCTTCTCGATGACTGGGATGTTTTTTCGAATCGGTAGACTTGCATAAATGCCTCCTTAGCGCCTAAGTTAAATAAAGTATTTTTGTTTTTGACATCATGTTACATTATGGGTAAAATATAAAGGAAAGGGAACAGCTCGTGTCTCTCTCCTGGTTGACTTACTAAATATCGGAGACAGCACTACGATCTTCGATTCCTATGAATTGTATGCCGTTAGGCTTGAGCTGGAGTTCCTCGTAGGCAATTAATTTTCCAGTCGCAACAAGGCCTCGAATAAGGCCACCGTATAGTTGCACTGAGAACGTGCGCGAAAATAATTCTCGTAATCCAGCCACGGATACGAAATGGGCATCGTGGGGTTTTACATAGTAAGAATCTGACTTAGCCTGCCCAATGTTGCCAGGCGGAAAGTGTGACAAACATCTTAGCATTCCATTAATTCACCGTGCGGGTGCCAGGTCCATCGTGTAGCAGACAGAGGGAACATAAGCAGTCCCCGGGACTTGCGTCCCAGGTGTAGGTTTAAGGGGCCCCCTTATGATGCACATCAGCGCTCACCTTGACCGCCCGCGATATCGTCCCTGCTAAGCCAGATTTGGTAAGAGCCGGTTAATGCTGCTTTAGATACCCGTTCTAAAATAGAACTAACTGCAGTTCTAGACAGGTCGAGGTCTTTTAACAAGTTATAGAGAGATTTCGCTAGAATACCTCTCGCTCCCACTTCCACCGCATATAAGTTAACCGCATAGCCGTTCTTGGTTAACTCGTTACATATGTAGATCGTAATATTTATTCATTTTTATTGCGTGGTCTTTATGTATATTAGTTTCCCACGTTACAGTAAACTCTACAAGTACTATACGCTTGATTTCTTGAGAATAAAGAAATATGTCTGGTCTGGATGACGAAACAACCACATTCTCTGGGTTTTTATAATGTTTTTATATGTGCCCACTGAGATAGTCCAATCAAGTGCAGAACCTAGGATTGAGAAGGGATTACTTTTAGCATTTACTGTTGAGCCTTCTTTTATAAAGTTTATTTGTCTCCTATTAATGGTCAATCCTTTTTGAACTCTAGCTACTGAAAGACTTACTTCTTCACGTATGAACTGAAGTACTCTATCATGGCGACGTGAGTAGTGACCCCTATATCAAGAAGTACCTTGCATCCTACTAATAAGTGCCTGGCTGTACCTATTGCCTCACCACAAGTATTGCAAGATTTTTCAGAGGTTTTCTCCCATCTTACTAAGTTACTCTGGTCTGAGAGGGTCATTTGGAAGGCATTAAGGTAAAATTTTAGTAGGGCAGGAGACCAGTCATAAAACAAGGTACGCCTCTTTAGTGCTACTAGGATGCAGAACTCACCTATGGCTAACCACTCGTTTTGGATTTCTAAATTCATTGCGTGCACTCTATAGGTGTCATTTTCATCTTGTAGAAAGGATTTTATTGTGTCTCGGTCATCCTTTTTCTTTCTTAAACCCAACCTCAGTCTATCAACCTGTGCACCTGCCATAAATTGTTTATAATATAGTGCCAAATTTTCCTACGAAAAAGAAAAAGATAAAATAGATTATCTCATATCCTTCATGCATATCTCAATTTGACAGGAAGCGTGAATTTCACTTAGCCAAAGTTAGAAATCGTGTAAGTTTAATATGAATTATTTAACAGTGTTGCCAGGTTCTGGAATGGGTTGAATAACTGGAAATTATACACGAGGTTAGTCGCCGCAATACACCCGTGTAGACTATCTTTGTACTTCCTATACTCGTCTACAGCTTGCCAAATTACTTGACATTCGTGGTTCGTTGGTGTTCCTCAATAAAATAAGCTATAAAATTTAAAAATAATTTTTAAATCTTACTTACTAGTCAAAGATTAACGCGTTAGAACAAATACAAAAAAAAACAACCTTTTGAGATTTATAATATTAATAAGTATAGATTTTAATGGTAACTTAAATATAATAAAATACCTACCAATATGAAGCTTCTTTGACAGTATGTGTAATAAACCTTACTAGCGATCGCCCTAAGGTTGAAATTCGTCCAGCGACTTGATTTGTCCAGTGAAATGTCAAAATTTTGGGGGGGTTTAAGTTCAATGGCACTTGTCGAGTTAGGAATCGCAGTATTAATTAATTTTATTTAATATATTAGTAACAGATATTATAGATAAATTTCAGCTTTTTGCACTCCTTCTCCATATAAACTTTAATAATGCCAAATCTCAGTCTTCCGTGCACACAATACGCTTAAAAAGGGGTAGAAGAAAGCTTTTGCTTCACGTATTAATAAATCGATTCTGATAATGACCCGTAATTCACAAGAGCCTTTTGCATACAAAAATAGGTCGGTTTAACGAGATACAAACACTTATTATTTACTTAATTAAGCACGCGTACGGTGGTCCTGTTCTAGCATTAACATCTGTAGTGACTTTATGAAAATTATTATAAATTATAAAAAGCAAAATTAAAATAGGTACCTAATATTAGAGATCTAAGAGTCCGATTATATTACTCTACAATGTAGATACCTACTATAAAAGTGTTGGGGCGTTTTCTAAAATATGCCTGAGTATCTACCACCCAGAAAATGTAAAAAAATGGAGGCCTTGCAATTTATTGTTATTGAAGGAAGTGAATAGGAAGTAAACAATCTCACCCCAAATCTCAGTGACGATTTGACCCAAGATGATAGCACTCTATTCGGAGACTGGCTCTCAAGTGCACCTGCCGGAACCCACCTATAGGTGTTGGGCAAAAGATTTTCAACTTCAGGGAAGTAGCTAGCCAGGCGGACATTAGAAAAAGCTCTATCACCATGCCTAAACAAATATAAGAAGGGTTTATTATGTAAAAAGATAACGCAAAAAGTATCGAATTTTCCCCAAACGTCCTAGACGTAACGATGCGCTGAAATGATGCTAACAACAATATTTTTTTTATGTTCTCAAAACTTATGACACAGATATAACAGAAAAAGTAACATATCACTCCATACCGGGTGAATGTTAGACGTTAAATGTTTTGAATTGTAATTGTTTTTTAAGCAATATTTTATGTTTTATAAATATTTTAAGTAATTAGTTAAGTATTAGTAAGTAATGTTAATTTGGTGTCTATTAACTTTTCATATTTATTAATCTAAAAAACATATCGATCTATTTTTCATTGATATTCTTTATACGTTACATTTTATATTATAATAATAATATTAATTTGTTTTTGTAATGTGTTTAATTTTAGTTCCCTTTACTGCCGCGAGGTATTTTTAGTGATAAGTACTCTACAATAGACCTTATACCCAACCGAGCAATTAAATGTTTAACATACAAACTTTCACTGATAAGAAATTGATTTTGTTAGACGCTTTCAAGAGTCAGTCGTTGTCCTAGACATCGATCTAAATATACTCACTCCACTGGATCAACGACCCAAAATGATATATAGCCTCCGAGACGAAAGCCCGTCATTTCTTTCTGTCAAGTGAGGCTTTTCTCCCGTCAGCGGCTTGAAACTCTGAAAAATCTTTGTCTGCCGCATCGAACAGCCCGGTGGACTAAATTAGGTTATTAACCCTATCGCTCCCTTAGATAACATAAATTTACGTGAAATTGATGTATATTCCATCCCCGGGAGCAAAGCTATAAATAAAATACAGACAACGAATTATCAAATCAGAATAAATATCTAGCATGCACCTTATGGAAGTAACATATAGCAGGTACTGTTTTCTTTGAACAAATCGAGATAGATAATGTCTTGTATAATTGTAGAGATAATTATATTTAATTACATTTCCTTATCCTTACACAATAATATGATTAAGTAGGTATGATAAAATACAATAACATGATTAATTTTAAATCATAGTTGAACCCACACTGTTTCGCCACGTTGTACTAAAATATGTTTTGATAAATTACGGTTGTACTTTAAATTAGGTTAACTTGTTGCATACAAGTTATGAGCTTAATTGATAATAGTAAATATTATTATTATAAATACGGTTGACCAAAAAAATAACTAACAGAAATTTCCCTTGCAATAATTTACCTAAATCATTAAATATTTACCAATATAATGTGATGGACAAATTATTTACAATGAAAACAACAAAAAAATTGTCAGTAACATCTTAAATCTGCCTTCCATATTTTAATTATAATAATCAATTTGCATGACAAAGCAAAAAAATAAAAAAATACAACACAACAACATGCAAAGCATTAATTAATGCATAAGAAATTAAAGTATTACGTCACCATAATTAAAAACTAGTTTTTACGACATTGAATTTGGTTTCATTGTTTAAAAATATAACATTCTTTTATCCATAATTAAATTTCTTTAAAATAATTTTCAAGTTCACGCGAGCGTAATGCGGACTCCGATAGTATTTTAATAATCACAAGATATTGCCTCTTAATATTCAATTAAAATAACGAATATAAATGTTTGTTTAGTCACAATAAAAACTTTCAAGTTGTATAATTTTGCTTTTCATTAAAAGTTTCCCTAAAAGTAAATATCGATTTAGTAATATAAAGCAGTATGCATATAAAATCATAGAAACGGATAATATATAAAGTAAATATATCTACATAAAATAACGTATGAAGAGAAACATTTGCTTACATAATTATATCATTTATTTTAATATTTGTTAGGGTCGAGCCATATAGCTTTTAGAACAGATTATAATCATTGTTTGCCTATCTGATATGTTTAAGTATTTATATAATTATTGTTGGGTACGCGTCACTTCCCCTCTGCGTGAGGGAGGGGGGGGGGTGACGTTTCCCCGGTTCGGACGGGCGTTTTGTTGCGCCGGATGCCCGTCTCGTGGATACCGTATGGATGCCAGTGGGTTACGTGATGTTAGTAGTGAGGGGGTCCGGGGGGTGCAATAATGCACGACCGCTTGAGGTGCCGGGTCTTCAATGAAAGTCGATATCTTGAGTTGATTGTTCGCAGGACGACCAAAGCTTTCTTCTCGTTGTTACTTGTCACTTGTACTTGTAGACTCGTTGAATTGAACCGTGCCCAATACGGCCCCTCTTCGAGCTTAAGTAGTTCGGAGAATGACCGTAAAGAGAGCCCCGTTTTGTTCCGTGTTTATTTCGTGTTTTAACTTTAGTTTTCGCTTTGGTTGCCCTGTTAATCTCTTTATATTTCTCTCATTATATATCTTATGTACACATGTCATATATCAAAATGTTCCTTTCTGCATTACCTATCCATTACATATTCACATATAATATACATCACGTATATATTCCGTACATAAGCCAAAAACAATGTAATTTACGGGCGGCATCACTGTTTTCCGTTCGTAAAGTCTCTATAATATTCGATATACTTACTCTATTGGCTTTACTCTATGCGTTAATCTATTCTATATTAGTTATATTTTCACATATGTGACACACAATACATAATCGTTTATATACATCTTAATATATACCATGCAACTTGTAATGTAGCGTTTTCGCTAACAATTCTCTATAATATTGTCTGTATCAATCTATTTTATCGTAACACATAGTATATAACACGTAAACACAATAATATCACATAATAACCTAACAAGAAACACGAAAATGACTGTTCTGTCGCCAACAATTATGAAGTATGCCGATGCTTTTCTTATGTGTGAAGACGAAATAGGTTTAAAAGAAAGTGAACAATGATATTGCTTGTTGAAATTTCGTAGAGCGCCGACGCGACGTTCTGGCCAACCTCTTAAAATTGCATGTAATTTTATATATTGGTTAAAACCCTCGAACGGAGCGAATGTGTCCGAGCTTCTTACCCCTTGAAATCAACCCTTTCTGACGCATAAAAGGATTAAGTTCTGTTGATTTGTCCAAATGCGTGTCGTGTCAACTCCGACGCGCGACTGGAATTTACGGTGTTTACATTCTTGAAGAATGATTTTCTTAGAGTATATTAATCAATAGGAATGTTCCTAAAATTAAATTATTAATATATTACATATAATTATTATTACTGTCGCATAAATGAATGGCGTTTATTATAATATGTTGCGCGGAAGGGCAACATAACGTCTTCACTCTTTTCCACTCGATTTTACTACCAGTATCGTATCTACGTTCGACGTTCGTTTACAGATATGAAAATCGATTCTTGAGGAGTAAGCTCCAATAATCCGACTATACCAAGAAAATAACTGTTATAAGCAAGTAGGTTATCATGCCCGTTATATAAATAATATTCCCTTTGTTGTAATAATAAAGCTGTGCAGTCCGTATCGTTCAGCGATAAACGTATCTTTACGAAAAAACCTATGAACAAAATGTACGAACGAATTCCGACTCTAATTCTATGTAAATACGATCCACACAGAATAAAATACTGTATTTCAGGAAATGTGTATATGAATTTAGAAAAATTACGGCCATTCGTCCAAGTCTCGTGGTTTAAAAGAAGCCGTGTGTTTTCATATTTCGTATAAAGGTATTGAATTTTGATTTATGTGAAAAGGTTAAAATAGTCCATTTTATATTGTGTAGGCAAAAATGACAATATGTTGTGGTTTTGCGAAGTGATATTTTGCGTGATAGGTATAGTTTGGTTATTGTACATAAGTGAAGTGGATTGTAAATATAAAGTGGAAAACATGTTCACAGCATCACAAAAGCTCCCTAGATAGGTAGATAGATAAATTGTATATTGGAAACATTATCGAAGGTTTAAAGACATTGACACCTGCAAGTGCTTTTTGCGGCGCCAAAACAAGAAGACGAAAACATTTCAACTTATTGTCACATGACTTGGTTATTTCGAGACTTAAAAACGAAAGAGCATTTTAAAAAGTTGATATTAAGATTGTTCTTAAAATATATTATCTACTGTTATATCTGTTGAATGTGGCGTTGTTAGAGTTCTAGAAGTGAATCGATTCTCTGCCGGCTTAGGACAAGTAACAAACAAGTAACAAGTCGTAACGGGCTTTGAAACTCCGTACAAAGTTTCTGAATTGTCCCTGGTAAAGTGTGAACTGACACATTGAACTCTAATGAAGCTCATTAATAGTAATTATTTGCATTAACCTCCTTTTTTAGTGTTTTATTCTACAACTAACGGCCGTTTTCAATTACATATCCGTATTTACTATCTTCGATTAATACATATTTGTAACTATTAGTATCTTTAACTTAAGACAAATATTAGCTTCCCTCTTACCTATTCAAGCTATAGGATATGGGTATATATTATGCAGATACGAAAAACTATCCATTGGTAGGTTATTGAAAAAAAAGCAAGGACAAAAGGTTATTATATGTCTGTCTTTAGTAACTGAAACAACGGATAGATAGGTTGTCGAAAACGGCCGTTAATCATTAACTCAAAAATACCAAACTGTATTTCATACATTCATCACTACATTTATTACAAGCGTGAGATACATCATTAGAGAGTTCGATAATAAAGAATTGTCAATAATATTTTTAGAACGAGTAAAAAATAGTAGTTCTTGATGAAATCTACGGGAAGTATACATCTTTTCTTATCGTTAAGTGACGATGTGGCGACGCAAGATGATACGCTAAGCCAGCTGCCGGTGCACACCTATTGGTGCTTGGCGACAGATTTACAACTTGGTGGTGACAATCTAGGCTGGTATTTGAAAATACCGTACCACCATCAATGACATTTTATATATTATATACTCGTCATACGCCAAACACCATTACACTAAAAAACAGCGTAATTAAACTATACATACAAACTATAAATAATGCTTTCAGTTATATAATACCAAAAAGGGCAAGAATATGAAAGACATTATATGTTATTTTCGTTGTAAGAACGAAATGAATATATATTTTGAGTTGTGTTAACGTGCAACCATGACACTGGATAATATGTGACTAAGAAAATGTCAAGCAATTACCTGACTTTAATATTGCCAAAACAGAGCGGAGCTAACGCATCTAAACTTATGAAAACATCTTCCATGCTATGCTTTCATCACGATGTACTTTTTCACCGAAGGCACAGGCTCATTGCAGGGATTCGAACTCACAACAATTGATGCAATGTCCGTACACGCTACCGCTGAGTCATGTTCAATATGTCATTCTTCAATTGATACTGTACAACGATATGAGTAATATAAAATTAAGAGACGAAAATAATAATTACTGCTTCTTAACTGCATGAAGATTCACTGGGACATTTTTTTTTAAATGTTGTTTGAAAAATTGATTTGTCTGTTTGTAATGTAATAATAACGGCTTTTTTCTAAATTAATATGAATGTGTCTGAGGCAATTATATCAAAAAAAAAAAAATTTTAGAATTTTTGTCTGTCTATTTGGTCCGGCTAAACTCCGAAAAGGTTGGACCGATTTTGACGGAACTTTATCTGCAGACAGCTGATATCATAAGGAGTAACGTAATTTAACTTGTAATTTACAAAAATAATTAGGGTTCCGCTCAAATAAAATAAACTAAAGTGGCAGTGTGCAGTAACACGCGCGCACCACGCGCACGTTTTCATTCGCCGCCGCTTATCTCCCATATAAATAATTAAGTACAGTGTACCTAAACACTAAAATAAAGAAATACCGAATATAAACTTCTGATGTAATTATGCTTACCCGACTTAGTTATATAGTACCCTAGACAGTTGCTGTGTTTACTATACGGCATATAAAGACTCAAACTACACATTAGATTTGAATTTTAATTAGTTGTATTATGTGTGTTCAAGAGTTTTTATTATTTTAAATAAATGAAACAGTTTCTCTAGATTCGTCTTTATTGCTATGGTTATAAAGTAGAATATACCGCGTACTTAAGAAAGTTGTATAAGCCAGACAGTATATTGTGTGAAAAACCATTTGCGATAACTAAATCCTAAGTTTAACACATGTTCTATAATTAACTCGTCATAATTAACAAAATTTATTACTTTACAACTAGACTAAAGCATTTTCTAAGCTTAAGACTTCATAAGACTTGAAAGACACCACGTTGAAGCTGCAAAAGCCGTCTGAGGTTCTAGGCCCCTATGGCTAAATGTATAGTCAGATAGAAAAGAAAACTTGAAACATTAAAGCTAGTACACCTGCACGTAGTGCACCTTGCTGAGTAACGAACGAGGAAATGGATATAGCAAGGTAGTGGAGCTGTACAAACTGACTCGATTGTGCTCACTGGCCACCGTACATAAGGTGAAAATCCCGAAGACTGATATTGGGGTTATATCCACCACTGTTTTTGGATTGTATTCTGCTTACCATTAGGTACAATTCCGTCACTTTGCCATTCTATAAAAAAAATATATATGTGGCGATTGAATTCCGTCTTCATTCCTTCGCATTTATGGCCGTTTTTAACAACCTATCTATCCGTTGTTTTAATTACTTATCTTTAATAACCTATTAATGAATATTTTTTGGAATGTACATATTATATATCCATATCCTATAGCTTGGATAGATAAGAAGGAAGCCGATATCTATCTTAAGTTAAAGATAAAACTTATAACAAATATGTACTAATCGTAGACAGTAATCTCAGATATGGTATTGAAAACGGCCGTAAATACTAACCGCCGCGTTATGAGTAAAACGTATCTATACATTTCATGGCGTCACACACGCTCACATACACATACATAGCTCACATACGCTTACATTAGAGCTCACTATGTTACTGAATTACTTTTTTTACATATTTTTTTGTTAATAATGATATCACAATTCTGGGGACTACACTCCTACAGACTCTTGGTCCACACCTTTTTTACGTGGCTGCTTCTATAATAATAAGACATTAAAAATTGTCATTAAAACAGATGCATTAACAAATGCAGCTTTGTACTAAAACTAAGTGAGCATTTTAACTATAACTAATAACTATAACTGCCTCGTTAGACTAGTGGTCGTAAGCGCGACTGGTATGAGCGAGGGCCTGGGTTCGAATCCCAGCTCGAGCAAAGTGTTATGGGGTTTCTCCTATGAAATTCTCAGTAGCAGCTCGGAGTTTGGTTTTGAGACCGATTAATGGCAATAGGCTGCCCCCTATTACATGGGACCTAAAAAACATACTCGGCAAACTGTGGTTGTACATTAATTAGTACACCTCTGCCTAACATTTCGGGGAATACAGGCGTGATGTTATGTTATGTTATGTTAATAACTACAATGTTTTTTTTCATAATATTTCTGTTACAAGATTATTATTACTATTACAACGATAAAATTAATTCTTATCACTTTCCCTTTAGGAAGCAATTCTTTTAAGATATTTCGAAAGTTCTTTACTTAAGAAGGTATATACTAAGGTAAAACAGTTGTCGTAAACTATATCCATAAAGAATCTTTAATTGGCGAATTTGGTAAAGTTTCTAGCAAAACTGCTGATCAGGCCTCCGGAGCATCCGATCATAATACAATTGCTGGTATTCTACCATATTTGTCAGCAATATTTCCCAATAAGAATCCCCCAAATATTGATCATAAGAAAAATATTGCGTTAGCATTTGCTTGGTAACTTATTTGTAACAGACCCATTCCTTACTTGCTTTATATGGTTAGCTATGGTATTTCCGTTTTATCAAACATCTCCCGTCCGAATTGACAAGGAATTGTGTTAAAGTTAAGAAATAAATCCGAAAATAATGAATTTGTAATCCCGCATGAAATTTTAATTCAACAAAATTATATTTTTACTTTTTATTTCTCTCTCGAAAACAGCTTCAGTTATAAAGGTATTATACCTTATGCTTATTTATGTAGTGTAATTAGTACAGGACCCTAAGGGCGCGATAATTAATAATAATTAATGTTATTATCATAACAAAAATTTTACAGAGCGTCCTCGATATTCATACATACAAAAAAGCCGTTATCAAGTCACGGTATATTTTTATTTATTTGAATATTAGGTGATATATAATTACATTTTTATATCGGGAACCTAAATATAAATAACGTAAACGAAGTAAACATTCGCTATATGTATAAGTACCTATATCAAAATTATTTTAATATATTTTCGTCTGTTTATGCACGCTGTGATTACACGTAGTAAGGGTTCGAACTTAATACGTTTAGAACCTAGTACTGTCTTACACGTTAATGTTTTAAAATTTATTTATTTATTTGTGATTCTCTTGCGTCAATTAAGAATAAATTGTATTTAAATGTAAACATTTACATTGCATTTTTTCTCTGTCCAGAGAAGATTTGCATTTTAATTTAAAACTTATAAATATTATTTCAATATACTTCCGCTTGTTTTATGCATGTTGGAATTACGGGTTAGCATACGGGTAAGCATATAATATGTTTTTAAAAGTGAGATCGAACCTAATATCGTGATCCTTAAAAATAAATAATAAATTAAAAAAAATATTTCAAATTTTAATAAATTTTGTACAATATAAATTCTTGCAAATCATACACATTAGCGATTTCATAAGTTATTATAAACTTAAATGACATATCGACTAGCAAGCAGTTAAGAATCCACCAAATATATCTTACTAATTTACATTTCAAAACTATCATTCACTTGTCCACTAATGTTATTTTTATTGGTATTTTTTCTAGTTCTTCGAATGCATGGTAAATCCCACATTTTGTGGGTTCTCGCCAGTTCTTCAGCTTCATCAAATGTTTGGGGCATTTCTTTATTAGCTGTTTCTGGTATTGAAAAGGCTAGTACCGCACCAGTACCAGCAACACCCCCAATAACAACCAAAGGTAACCAGTAGATGTAAGTATTCAAGTAAATAATGTAAGGCGATAAAATAGTGGCAACGTAGCCACAGATATGCACAATTGAAACTCCTGATCCTCTTACAGATGTAGGGAATAGTTCAGCTGCCCATTGTAAATTAGCAGCATATGACATATTTACAAAGAACCTTGCAAGAACAGTACATATCACTGATGGGAGTCCACTGGCAACAATCACAGTTAGAATGCAGAAGATACAACTGAATATCATACAAACGATTGTCAGCCAACGACGGCCCATCCAATCCAAAATAAATGCTAATATTAGCATTGATGGAAGCTCAGTGAATGAGATCACAGAAAATGATAAGAAAAAGTCAAAATCCAGTTGCCCTATACTCCTTACCAATCCATCAAATACTATTGTACAGGATACAAATTCCAAACATATTAAAATAAAGATTTTTCTCATTAAAGGTCTTTTGAATATTTCTAAGCAGCTTTGAGATTCTTGTTTTGTTTCCTTCAAAGCAGATATTTTGAACTGTTCTATTAATTTAGGTGGAATTTTTTTTTTATTCACTCGTCCAATCATCAGAATTTTTTCAACAGCGTCATCTACTCGGCCTTTTGACAGTAACCATCTTGGACTTTCAGGCAAGAAAAATGGTATTAATATACCTAGCGCTAAAGGCAAACTGGTAACTAGAGATGTGATTTTCCAATGCCCACAGGCAAGAGCTATCCATGGCAATACAGTTACCATTGCGGAGTAAAACAGTCCGAATGCACTGTTTGAAATCAACGTTTTGTATTTAGGTGCTACGTATTCTAATACAAGAAGGTACATGACCATCATACAGCTGTCGTAAGCCATTCCAATAAAGAATCTACAGACAGCAAATTCAGCAAAGTTTCTAGCAAAAGTACTGACCAGTCCTCCGACGCATCCGATCATATTACTGGCCATAATAACTGGTAATCTACCATATTTGTCAGCAAGGAATCCGAATAATAATCCTCCAAATGTTGATCCTAAAAAAAATATAGCTTGGGCATTTGCTTGGTAACTTCTTTTCTCACAGACCCATCCTAACTCGCTTGATATTGTTGGGTATGGTATTTCCGTTTTATTAAACTCCCATCCGTACTGACAAGGTGTTGTGCTCCAAGTTTTATTAAGCTTGCTACCCGTTGCCAAAACTTCAGTCCAATTTGCCGCATAAGAGAAGCATTGCGAATATCCAAACTGTTCAGTATCGTCTTTGGGTATTGCCAAGTTTCTCCTTTCAATATCACTTAAGTTAGCAAGCTCTGGTATCCAACACCAATGATTTGGCGAAACTTCAGTCATGAACATTTGTGAGAAATACACGAACACTCCAAAAGTATAAAACGGAAATGATCCTAACGATAATATAAATTGATAAATCCCGAATTCTCCGGCTGAAGATAGAAGTTCATCAAAATCAACTTTATCTTCGCTGCCATTTTCGGATATATTTCCTGGTGTATATTTATTTTTGTCTTCAATATGGGTTTCAACTTCTTTTGGAGTTTCTTTAATCATTTTTGGTTGATTTGTATATTTATACACTCTGTGTGATTAATTATTATGTACTGTGCGAAATCAGCTTATGACATTGCTTTTATAATTTCTTACCGTCTTACAACAAATAAGATTCTTAATTTCCAACAACAATTTGTTTAAGATTTCATTGTTAGTTGATAATGACGCCAGAGATATGATAACTATTATTAGGTAGATTAAGTTATTTTCCACAAAGTAGTTTTATACTAAAATGTACAAAAAGATTAAAATTTTCGTCTAGATTTTCCGCTTGTTTCGTCAACCTCATATTAAACACAAATAAAATAAATACAAAATCGTGACAATGTTGTACGATCAATAAAAATATGTCAAGTTTTACTGCTTGTATAAAATAAATTAAATACATTAATGTACTAAAGAATTCACTAACTTTAAAATGCCTTTGGGGTTCCTCGGGCACTACATGTTAGTTTCGGTTAAAAGTGGGTTGCTATCAGCTAATTTAAGATAACTACATATATTAAATTTCATCAAAGATGTATTATTTTTTATATTTCAACGTATTCATAATATTAAAATATAAAGTTGAATACTTAAGCCATAACAAATGTGTGCCAGTGCCATGGGATCCATCACGGGTCGCAATAAAGATAAATAGAATTACATTTACATACAGTAGAAACTACGATATCTGCAATACCGCAGTAAATTGGAATTATTTTCCTAAGTTCCTATTTCCCGTGTAGTGTTGTGAATAAACTTCGCTCCTGGGAAATTAGTTCCTGACGAAGTTGACCGAGTTCCAAGTCTCGCATCGAAGCTCGGAATTGCATTACCTGTTAAAGGATTTTGCTCAAAATCATGCCGAAAGTATATCTTTAAGTTGAAACAAATTTTATTGAAAATATTCAAGTATTACGTATACAAATAACATATTAATTGCAATTTTTCTTGGTGTTACCAGTAAATTTCGTATAGGATAACTCCACCACACTAAATTCAGTTAGGTTAGTTTAGAATTGTGGTATTTTCATAGGCTATTAGAGTTAACGGGTTTTCGGAACTTCTATGGACCTCGGAGTAGAGTTACCATCTGTAAAGGCTGTAAATGTTATAAGCAATAAAATAAAGGAACTCCAACAGAAGATGTGTCTCAGACTTAACAGGTTTCAATTCTTTAATATTGTTAAAAAACTGGTCACGTTTGTTTGGTAGACATATTTGGCTTTGCTAAATAAATTTCTCTCAACTACACAAAACAAGTTAAATTATTAAAAAGGAAACAAAAAACACGACTGCAACAAAACCACTTGACTAAAAAAATAAAATATATTTGTACTTTCAATTTGGTTTCTAGACATCATACTTAAACATTACATGACCTAGGTCACTCCCATAATTAATACGAATCTAACGACACCTCGTATGCTAAAATCCAACAAGCCGTTTAGTCTACAGAGCGTGTCAAAGAAATAGATATACATACGTTCGAAAAACATAACCCTCTTTTTCGCAGTCGGGTAAAACGGTCTTTGATCTTTGTCAGACAATGAGCGCTTCATCAATGTTTTTATCATTAATTTCTTTCATGTGTAAGGAGGGTATGATCCAGTTCATGTACCAGGACTAACACACCCGTCTTGGTAGCACGCTTAAGCCTCTCGCGTTCAGGGATCAACTGGTGTATAATCAGTAATAAAGCCAAGTTTCTAGATTTGCCCCCGATTGGATCGCAACCATCATACATATACACAGTGACTCTTTTTTTATTTTTCTCTTGTTTTGAGATCAGTCAGTGTACATCCAGGTGATGGTGATCTCTCGGTGATCGCCGTTACTTTTAGATCGTACTGTGCTTACAATCTGGAACAGCCCAACTATTACATTTTAATTTAACATTTTCTCATATAGGAAAACTATTTCAAAACGGTCCATTGAGTAAGTCGTTTGGGGAGAAATGTTTAAATCTTACCGATTTGGCTCTTGGGACTGCTTTGAATTCTGCTAAATTACTTTCGGGCCCTTTAAAGTTTGTTACACGTAGTCGACTTTTCGCTTCGGGACTAGAGTGTACAAGGGATAATGAGGTAGGTTATATTGAAAAATAGTCGCTTTCAAGTGCGATATACACATTTATTTTCGGGTAGCGTTACTAACGTTTATCCTTGTGATGTTAAGGAAAGCAAACATAAGTGACAAATTATCAACTATGTCGTAGGAAATAGCCTAACATCATTCTAAATATACTTATCATACATACAATATTTCGTATATAAAATGTAGTATGTATCACTTATTAATTAGCATTTTAAAATTATATTCTAATATTTAAAATTTCAAAAAAATGTGCTGTGAAGTTCGTATAAACATTAATAAATAAACTTTTTATTAATGTCTTCAAAGTGTGCCACCATCATCATCAAAGATCACCACAACGACTGGTCCTATGCTGCCGGCATCCTTTACTAGGTCATCGGTCCACCTTCCGGTCCACTCGAGACCTCTTCGACCCCACTGGCCATCAGATCTACGAGCTACTTACCAAAAACCACTGCAAATTAAATCTAGCTATTCTTAGGTGTCAAAGAACAAATGAATATGGTTCCCAAAGTTTTTATCAGGCCTAAAATGAAAATGCCCACGTCTCCCCTTCGGCACAGTAAGCAGCAGCAAGTAGGCACGCCGCGCAAAATTGTAAAATACAATAAGTATAATAAAGTGAAAAAATATACAAATCTAAGGGCTTTAAATAGGTAAAGAACGCCTGTGCCCTCCCTTTACACGTCTTCGCGCTTCCCTAATGGGGCGCCCCTACTTTGAAAATCAATGCATTAATGACTAAAAAATATATATAAAGTTGTTCGGTGCATTATGTAAAATAGTAATAAATAATAATTTATTTTCCATAATATAATCTATATCAATTGTGGTTAAGCCATGTCATATGAACTAGGCTTAGGCAAGTGTCTCGGCTAACAGTGACTTCCCTAATACGCATACAATTAAGTCATATTTAACGACTCTTAAATTACAAATTATAATAAAAAAGATAATAAGAATTGTATGTGAGTATGTGTTTGTGTATGTATGCTTGCAAGTATGTGTGTAACTGTACACGTATGAATGTTGTGTGTAAGTATAAGATGTCGTTATTATTAGTTGTGCAATGTTAGATTCGTAATTGAAAATAATAATTTTAATGTTATTGAAATGTGTCTATAAAATGGAAATTTAGTATTTTCCTCATTACAAACAATTATATTTCTAGGAAGAGCCATTCTCCTCGTAATCCCCTTGTACAGAAAATACATTAAAAATATATTATATTTCGTGGGACATCGTCTTATGGTCTTTGGACAAGATATAGTGACGTGCAAAAAAGTTTACAATGTTTGTATTGAAGTGAACGTTCGGCGATGGGAGTCAAATTCCAAGCCCCAAAGTTTTATATACTTATGCAAAATTTCGCATCGCAATGTTTTGGACGCAATATAATCTAAATAAAGATGGAAAATAGCTACTTGGCCAACAAAATAAAAGAAAAAACTATGCTATAAAGCGAAAGAGAAATCTTCTATACGTCTGTTAGTAACAGCGTAACTTCTGGAAATTTCTGAACGACTGAAGCGATTGAGGTTATATTTTATTAGAAAAAAAAAACAGGAGTGTAATTAACCGACTTTAAAAAAACAGAGGTTACTCTATTCGAATGAATTTTTTTACTTTCATTTCATCACATTGATGGTACTATCCCAGATGATAAGCACAGCACAATCCAAACACAACGGCGACCACCAAGAGATTTAAATCTGTCGGTGGTCGTCGTTGTCATGCAGGCCTGCATAAATATCTCTTCACGTTACGGTTAAAAAAGGACTCGATGTCGTAAGAAGGAGGGAATACACTGGCCGGGAGAAGGTTCCACAGCTTCACGGTCATAGAGAACTATTTAGTTCGTGCATAGATGGAGGTTACCTTATACTGTGAATTTATTATGTATATTATTATTATTATTTTTATTGGATAGCGTTTAAATACTTCAAAAGTGGTCCAATTTTAATTTCATTGGCATTGGATCTTCAACTAAAAATTGTCTTCTTGATTGAAAATTTGACTACTGTCATATTTACCGTGCTTTACACGCTTTTCATTTATTTTTTGCTGTAAAATATATTATATAGACCTATTATTATTAATTTTTCTATTATACTAAACCTTTTTACATTGATTATTTCTGAGAGGGCTAACTTATTACTAAGAAATCCTTAAAGTCTATGATAGTGTACCAGTTAGAAAATACTGTATATACTACATATATTGCAATAAGAGACATTGAACAACTATTTATCGTTGATATCTACGAATTTAGTACAGTACATGTTCAATGAATCACATACAAAACATATTTAATATCGTATTAACATTTAACGGTGTCAATAATTTGCTCGATATTGTATTTCAGATTTATGCTCGTTTTACTGCGCTTGGAAGTGTGTTGATGTCATTACTTTTTATACTCTAAACACAATTCGACTGGTTCTAAGAATATATGTACTACAAATGCATAAAATAGCTACTAAGGTCATAATATGTTCACAGAATATTAATTCCTTTCGTGCCCTCTGACGTATCTATCATTCTAATTATGAAATATATTAAAATCTTTTATTTTCTATTACATCAAATAATTTTAAAAGCTTGTAATGCAAATAGTTCTAGTGTAAGGGTAATTTAAACTAAATAAATTTCTCGCGTGTTATTTCTAGTTCTACATTTCTCAGAGCCGAATAAGTTAAATACTTTGTTGATTTGAATTTGATATGTCCCTCCTCACATCCAAAAGAGGGCAGTATTAAAAAAAATCGTATTTTTAGTATGATTTTTTTTTTGGTTTTAATACACATATCAACATGTTGGTTTTTATATTAGAGATCGAATCTTTTGACAATATATAGCATATATCGATGTTTCTATTTTTTTACGAAGAGAAATTAAAAACACCGGATTTTTCACTTGCGGCACTTTTATTTATTTAAGAGGCAGGTTTTTCTGACTGAACGTTAAGCCAGGCCGCACCTCGCGGCCTCGTCAAATTGGATTAATGCAATAAAGGAAAGAATGCCAGACGTCGCGTGACCGAAGCTCACAATGGTACCTACTATGTACTTTATTTAGTACAATCGACCTATAAGGCCGTTATGACTCCATTCGTGTCTACTGATTCAGACGAAGTAGTTCAACTCATGGTTAATCAATTTGAAATTAACCTTAATGAATGTTTACTTACTTATTTATAATAGGGATGTAACGAAATATAATTTTCACGATACAGTACCGATACTGATTATTGTATTGAATAATTAGTCAATTAATAAAGTAATAAATCAAATAAATATTGAAGTATTTAACCTTCTACATATTTTTACCTTAATGGCTGAGGGTAAAGTTATTTGGGATGACTGTATTTGTCTCTATTATGCACAAAACTGGCGATAATCTGTTTAATGGCAAGTACATATTTAATATTGAATTCCAAAAGATGTTTTAATAAAAATAATGTGAAATTAAAATTAATACAATAAATAGGCGCGAAACAATACAACACTTAATTATAGACGGAAATGTTTCTCGCCTGCGACGAAAGGCCAATATCGTTGCTTGGCGCGCTTTTCAAATTGTTAGATATCAGTTAATAAATTGTCTGCGATTCCGATATATCAGCCTGTCGATTAAATCGTATTGGTATAGCTACATCCCTGGTTTATAATAATTTATTATTTTTTGCAAAAGTATGTTTTATACGACGTGTATAAAAATCAAATCAAATATAACAGTAAACAAATATCAGGAAACATCTAGAATTCTCTATAATGATACACCGTATACGATATCTAGATGTTATTATAAGGCGTAGAACGCACACAATTTACCAATAAATAGGATTGTAAACAAAAATTTCGAAGTTTCTCTCCTTCTTGTAGCGGGCATATAAGTTGAACACAATCAGGATACAGTTACAAGTGCAGTGAAGCTATCATAGCCAATAAGGCTTCCAGATCCCTTAGGGCTAACAAGTACAGTCAGTTCAAAAACAAGGTATATTGAAAAATAAAAAAGCCCCACACAAGTAACCTATTCATTGGGACCATTCTAATGAGCCCTGACACGATATCTCTACTGTTAGTTTGAGAAGTGTTAGGTATGCTGCAGATTTCAGATAATGCTGTAACATTAACTACCTCATTAGCTTAGTGGTCGTAAGCGCGACTGCTATGGTCAAAGTCCTGGGTTCCAATCCCCCACTTCGAGCAAAGTGTTTTCCAAGTCTTAAACTCCACCCGCATACAGCGCTGGCCGCGTAACATCTTCACTGACCCCGATGACGAAATCGAGTCAAAATACACGTATTATTCAACCGTCTCTCCAATAAAAGCGTGTTCGCGCCCACGCCCGCGTAACCACCTTTGCCTCCGCAGGGGACGGGTGGCTAACTTCGCTCCCGTACAGCCATCGCCGCAACCCCCTCTCTCGCGGCAGCAATATCCTAGGTCCGTTCCTCGGTGTGAAACCCTTGAGTCTGGCAACCGTCCGCGCGATACAAGTGTCACTCGCAATCACTTAGCTACTCGAATACATCATTACACACAATATGTTCATTAATAAGTACACACTACACAGGTGCATAGGTTCTGTAAGGGACCTTTTTTTTTTCTTTTTTTTTACGCTAGTTAGTGTAGACTAAATATATATATACATGCTCCTTGCTTTCTCCCAGAAGGCAGGGTCTTGTATATATATATATATATATATATGTTAGTTTAGGTCAAATTTTACAGATAGGGAATTAGTCAGATCGCGACTTCATTGCAATCGCGGCAACAGCCCAAGCCGAGGTCCAGCCGCTGTGGCAACCTTGTGCGCTTGTTGTCCACGCTTTCGCGGCTAAGTGCCTTTAGCGCTCGCCCCCCAGCCCGGTAAAGCTGTAAAAGCCATCAGCGACTGTATTTGTTTAGGGTCCCTCAGGCTAACAGTGTAGTCAGCTCTAAAAAAAGCTGCAGCTTGAGATCAATGTTTTAATGTTATCCTAATATCAAAAGAAATTAAATCAATGAGAATGCTCTCAATGAAGCCACCTTTGAAATAAAAATAACTGGATTAAAATCGGTTCAGCCGTTTGGGAGCTACGATGCCAAAGATAGACACACACGTTAAATTACAACACTTCTCTTTTTGCGAACTAGATCGGATACAGTTACACCACAGAAAATGTCGATAAGTGAAGAGTCTTTTAAGTGAGTGTTTTTTTTCTATTTCTTCATTATAAACTTGCTTCATGCGTTTAAAATATTAACAACAATAATAATTTAAAAATTAACAAATAATGGTGCATGTACGCACGTTAAAAGTTATACTTTTTAGACGAAAACAAAATGATTTTTTATTTAAACGAAATAGATTTAGCAAAATAACAAAAAATAATTCATTAAGCATTTTAAGCCAAAAACCTTTATGATTTATACAAAAAATTTAAATCAAAACGTTGCATATTTTTCTCTCATTCTTTGTATGTACAATTATTTAATGTTAACTTTGTTAAGCCTCGCTTCATTCTCTTGTTTAATCCACACAGTAATCCAGCTAAAGCTGACTTAATCTCTTTTCATGCAAGATTATCGCCGAGCGCCTATTTTACACTCAACTTCATGCGTTAAATTTTAAGCAATCGCTATTTAATGTAGCTAAATATTCGATATTAATTAAGATTTTAATTTGTTGAATCATGTTTTCCTTTATTTTGTAAGTCGCTAAGATGTTTTTATAAGTGTAGATGCGTTACCCGCGGTCTATTTTGGAAATAAAAAAGTCAGGTAATTGTCTGACATTCTCTTAGTCACGTATTATCCAGTGTCACGGTTGTACGTAAATACAACTCAAAATATATATTCATTTCGTACTAACAACAAAAATAACATATAATGCCTTTCATATTCTTTCTTCAGTTACTTGCGTACTATATAACTGAAAGTATTATTTGTAGTTTGTATGTGTAGTTTAATTACGCCGTTTTTTAGTGCACTGATGTTGGCGTATGACGCAATATAAAATGTCATTGGTATGACGTCTGTTTTTTAAAAGAAGATGTAAGTTTTTAGGCTATCCGGCCTAAATAATATTTGACAGTGAACTCTTGTCACCGCCTTTTGTTTTTGGATCATATAAGCTGCACTCTAGTTCGGGTCTAAGGGGAGGTTATAATTTCATGACACCCCTCCCAAAAAACAACTTATACTATTTCCATTTCTTTATTTTCTCGATGATAGTTCTAATTTGATAGTTGTAGTGTTGTGACCAAATAAGTAATGATATTGATCGCATATATTTATTATATTTTGAACAAAGACAAATACAACAAAAACATTCAAATATATTTTTTCAAGTTGGGAACACGCAATGGCCCACCGCCATTTTGTGTTTGTTTTAATCAGTCACTCGCAACAAGACGGTCGTGTTAGTCACTACATTTCTGTTCGCTGAGTTTTTCACACTATCCATACGTTACGTTGTGTATTTTGTGTTCCTCCGTGTTGATTGCTGCCCAGCTGTCAAATATCAAAATGCCGAAAAGATCTGTTCTGAAAAGATAGACGAGAGAACTGGTGATCAAGGTTCGTAATTACTTTGAAGCAAAGTATCAAAATGGTGGCCCCCTATTACCACTGTCGCAAGTGCGAGAGCGTGTTGCGGCCGCATTAGGAATTAGTATACCTACTGTTTCAAAAATTACTACCGAAGCTTATGGTACAAGCGGCATGCAGGAAAATAAGCTTCGTACGCCGAAGAAAAAACGCCAACCACTTCGTATGACATCGGTTGACAACTTTGACGCTGATGCTATTCGCCGTCACATATATCACTATTACTTGCGCAAAGAAATCCAACACTTAAAAAACTTGTTGCTTCTTTACATGAATATGGTTTGTTCCTTGGCCAAAAATCGTCATTAAGCGTGGTTATGAAAGAAATTCGATTTTCTTATAAAAAATCAAAAACATTGGTCAAATGTTATTTTCACTGACAAGACTTGGTTAAATGCAAACCACACAGTATCTAAGAACTGGACTGACGACACCGCCGCTTCTACTAGTTAGTAGAAAAGGTGAACGCCTTATCATATGCCATGCAGGGTCTACGAAAGGATTCGTGTCAGATGCTTTACTGGCCTTTAAATCCAAGAAAACGGCGGACTACCACGAAGAAATAAAAGCGGAGATTTACGAAGGATGGTTTAAAGAAATGGTGGAAATCTCTGGAAGAACCGTCCAAAATTATTATGGACAACGCTACATACCACTCCAGACAAATTGATAAAATGCCGACGCAGGCCACTAAAAAACAAGAGATAATTGACTGGATCTAACGTCATGGCGAAAATGTGGATAGAACTTTATTAAAAGTACAATTAGTGAATATTTTAAAATAAAAAAAAGCCTCCCTAAAAGATATGGTATCGACGAAACAGCTGCTGAATGTGGTCATTGGGTTCTTCGACTTCCGCCGTATCATTGCCAGTACAATGCTATAGAACAAATATGGGCACAAATCAAATGACACGCCGCTCGAAACAATACCCATCCCATTTTACGGCAAACAAGATGTTAGATTTATTAAAAAATGCATGTGCGGAAGTAACTGCCGAAATTTTGAAGAAGTTGGCATTATAAATCAAGAATTAATACGTGTAACATCTTGTAATGAAATATAATCCGGCAGTAGTTTAGTTTCTTACATTTTGTAAAAATATATATCGGTTCTGTTATCGTGTTACGTTTATCGATATAGCTCCATCCCTATCAGTTTCTCCGACTCTGGTATAACCTTGTACGTGTGTAAACGTATTATTTTTATAAAATAATGCATACATAATGTAAAAAAGACGCTCATTCAAGTTTTCACAGGAGCTGTCATCGAGAAAATAAAGAAATGGAAATGGTATAAATTCCAATTATCATTGATTTTTTTTATAGGTCTATGTTGAATCTTCGATAAATTTCAATTTGTGACCCACTCCTAACTTAAACTCTAGATTCGGCTTAACAGGGTTCATTTTTCTTTGCCCCGTATGATCGTACAATTTGTATTTATTCATACAAGATAATGCAAAGATGGTAAGTCGATTTCTGTCGAAAACTATAGCGAGCGATCAATTCAAGCGCTTGTCAAATACTGTCAATTTTTGTCAATTCACCACGAATTTACAATGATTGGTAACGCTTCGAGTGGACATCGAATTATAGCGATTTAATTTGTGCTTTAGTCGAATATTGCAACTTGTCAGACACAATTTAAGCGAAATTGTTTGTGAATAGTTTAATCAATTTATTTTTCAAATCCTATTAATTACTTTAATCTGTGTCTCAAAACAAACTGACAGTTTTAAATGATGGTTTTAGTCATAACGTTGTAATAACAATGTAACTTATTTTCTTCCTTGTGGGGTAGAATAGAGGTTTTTTGGAAATTTGATATGTATTATTAAGACCGTATACGGATTGCAACTCTGAGACAAGATAAAAGATCCAATATTATAAAAAATTTGAGTGTGGGTTCACACGCGGTAGAAGTAAAACTTCTCTCTCTCTCTCTCTCTCTCCCTCTCTTTGTATATATTTCGAGTACATTAAGAATAGACGAAGGATAGGAAAGTATATAGAAACGCATTCTATCTCATTCTGTCACAGCCTAAAACCCATATATACATTAATAGCTATCTCTTTTACGTTCAACATTTTCGTTTCATAAAATCCAAGTCACACCGTGTCCCATAAGAAGTTTCATTTCAATAAGTTCAACATAAAATTATTTTAAAAATAACAGATGTAAATTTTGGTACTTTGTAGAAATAAGTACATTGTTTGCAGATATGGGAGATATTACTTTGTCTACTTTAATTTGTTTTCCGTGGAACATAAAGGCAAGTACGAAAGTAACAATGTTGTTTCGCCCGTGAGTAGTTAAATACGCCATTTTAGTGTGATAAAATAGTTTATTTTTCACATACGAGCATCTAACGGGTCCGCCAGATATATTTTTTTTTTAAATGCTATAAAAAAAACTGAATATTTTCTCAAATTTCTTTTTTTATTTGAAAGTACAATCCTTCCGGTTAATAATGAAAAATAATTTCATTCAAATGGCTGCCTCGGCTGGCCATGCAGTAGCCTACACGATCGGTCCAATTTTTATGCACATTATCGATTGTGTGCAGCTGTATTTCACCAATGGCTTCACGAATATTGTCCTTTAAAGCGTTAATTGTCTCTGGCTTGTCGGCGTAACACTTATCTTTGACGGCACCCCACAAATAATAGTCCAACGGTGTCAAATCGCAGCTCCGAGGTGGCCAAACAACATCAGCTCTGCGGCTGATAATGCGATCTTCAAAAACAGGGCGCAAAACATAGAGTGTAGCCTCGGCTGTGCGGCACGTAGCGCCGTCCTGTTGAAATCAAATGTTGCCAATATCCTCCTCTTCAATTTTTGTGAACAAAAATTCGTTCAACATGGCCCGATAACGATCGCCATTGACTGTAACGTCCACTCCTTGCTCATTTTGGAAAAAAAAATGGCCCAATTATGCCTCTAGACCAAAATCCGCACCAAACAGTGACTCGTTTTGGATGCGTCGGCTTTTCAATGCATGCGTGCGGGTTTTCTGTGCTCCAAATGCGACAATTTTGCTTTTTTACATACCCGCCAAGATCAAAATGAGCTTCATCTGAAAAGATGATTTTTTGGCAAAATCGGCATCTTCTGTAAGTCGATCGCAGGCCCACTTAGCGAAGCGAAAACGCATTGGATGGTCAGTTGGCTTCAACTCCTGAACCAATTGGACTTTGTATGGCGTCATACCAAGGTCTTTATGAAAAATTCGTCTCAATGATGTCTCCGAAATGTTCAATTGTTGAGAACGACGTTGAATTGATGTTGATGGCGTTTTTAAAATAAGTGAAAAGAACAAAGGTCTCAGTAACAGGCTAAAGGGATAAACATTGTATTGGCGTATAACATATAAAACACCGACAATTAATTTTATGTGACAAAAAAATTTATTGCCACTTTTGTCGAAAAAAAAGAAATCAGTGTTTTCTCGCAAATTTGATTTAGTTATTTATTTCATTCTCCCTTACGGCACCGATATACACTATACAATACAGTATAACCAAACTATTGACAAGTCTTTTCATGAACTATGTCCACAACGGTTCTACAAACACAGCAACTCGCGTCAGCTCGTTGGCTAAACCTGGTCTAAGGGAACCATAAATTAATGTATTATTTGCTAACATTAAATGTATGTACACTTCACTAGTTCTTAAACGCACTGTACATACTGTTGTGTTACAATTTGATTCTTTTTTTTTTTAGAACTGACTACATTGTTAGCCTTAGGGGCCCTGAAGCCGTTGCGGTTTTTACAGCTTCACCGAACTTGGGGACGAGCGCAGAGGGCACTCAGCTGCGAAAGTTTTGGACGACTCGCACGAGGGTGCCAGAAAGGCCGAACCTCGGCTCGGGCGGTCATCGCGAATGCGAATAGGTCGCAATCTGGCTAATTTCCTTACTCCTACAAATTCGAGTTACCTAACATATACTCATATGCATGTTCCCTTCTTCCTGTGAGGTGTGCACGTATGTAAGATATGTATGTGGGTAGCTAAGTGTTGCACGTATAGTGTCACTTGTATCGCGCGGGCGGCTGCTTGACCCAAGGGCTTCACACCGAGGAACGGACCTAGACTTGGGTTGCCGCTAGAGAGGGTGGACGTGGCGGGTGTGCGGGAGCGAACTGTGTAAACGATATGTGGTCCATTTATATAACCATTTAAGAGAAAGTTTGAGGACAGGCTTAGTTTGTTTGGTCAAATTTAGCTTGTTTGTTTTGTTCCATTTAATTACTATAATATACCATTTTTTTAATTTGTCCATTGATCCCTTCTCAAAACATTCGTAATAAAAAAGAAAGTTTTTGTGTGTGTAAGCTCCGGCGCACGCTTGTGTTTGCAGCCTTAATTACCTACTTTGAATAACGTTTACGTTTGCAGAAAAACGTAGCGCTTTTATAAATTTCACTCCTCATAAAATTTTCTATACCGGGCTCCTTTTGAGTAAATTAAAAAAAATATGTGTGCTTAGCTCGACACGTGACAGTGCGTCCCGAACCACCCAGGAGCTCGCATTGATTTTGCCAAGTAATAATGCGTGCTCTTTTTTATACCGGTTGTAGCAGTGTTCATGATATTATATTGAAAAAATAAAACGCCGGATAAACATTCTCTTTGAATTCATAACAACAAAGAGCCGCTGCGGTTGGAGACACCAATCACATAAAAAATTGATTCAGCTACTCTGCAGAGATGTGTCAGTGTGAAAGAAAACTGTGAAGGCTGGAGAGATTTCTTATTATGTCTTTTAGTATCGGAATATGTGACATTGGCTGTTGAAAATAATGAATTTTTGTAGGTATGTTTTTTTTTATCTTAAGGTATGAATTTTGTAGTAAGCCAAAATCTTTTTAGAATAATCTTACCACATTTTATATTATTATGACGAATCAAACGAAGGCAAACGTAGAAATTGGACTAGTTTTCAAATATAACTGTACCAAATTGATATTTTATTGTTATTTTGCGTATCGGGTTTCTTATTAAGGTATTGACTTTATTGGAGTTTCTGTTTAAAAAACATATTTTAGAACTGCCATATTAACTAAGCAAATAATATTCACCCGGTTTTCATCATGACACAAACTGCAAAATTTCACCGCGTGATTTTTTTGTGTCGCGGGAATTATTTTACGACGGCCACAAATCGCTAACACGGGATGTGAATAGAATTTCCCGAAAAATGTAGTGTTAATAAATTATATTTTCAGTTTTCCTTAGATTACACACCCTCAAATGATTTAAAGCATAATATATTAGGTATATTCAAGTCACGAGTGAATAGGTACCTTCTAGGCAAGCGTGCTCCTTTATAGACCACATCATCACTTACGATCAGGTGATGTAGTGGTCAAATGCAAGCCTATCTATAGAATTTTTTTTATTTTACATAAAGCTTTAATAAAGAATCGATAATCGTAAAATCAACTGGTTAAGATATGCTACAAGTCTAAAATAAAAAATTAAAATATGTTAGCCTTCTTAGGATGAACCAAGTATAATTAATCTGATATTTGGTAATCCGTGGTAATCCATCCATAGTACCATTATTGGGTGATTAAAAACCTCCTTCACCGTTTATTTGATAACCCTGGTTGAGATGCAATTAGGATCAAGCGTCTTTTCAACATGTTGCATCTATTTTCTTATTTAATGTTAGCAAAGTGGGCTCTCAGCAAGGTCGACTGGCTGGGGTGTCGGACACCCCGTACACCCCTAAGATCGCATGAGCTGTTTCGGAATTATTAAACGCCATTAATTTTAGTTATTGTTTTTAATTATACGATAAAATGCTTGGTAATTATTTTGCTAATTAGAAGTGATTTATTGTAATACATTGTAATTTCTGGGTTATGAATGGGGTAGACTTTCGTGGACTTGACTAATCTCTGCCTAAAATGTCAATTTTTACATGTTTGCCACACATTATTGATATGTAGCGACATCTATCCTCGCCATAACTGACGCATCCTACATAGAGAAGAGACATTTATCTCGCCACATACGACGCATCCTACATCGCGGTATTAAAATTAACCCGACTATTGAAATATATACAAGAACTCAACAACAACCGTGGAGCAGCTGCCCGCCAGACATAACACCCGTCTGGTCGGAAGGACCCTCCTTCTCAATGGTAATAATCGCCCCCACAGATACACAAAACCTGCGCGCTAGAAGAATACTATACAGACATACTTACGATTCATAGACTACGAATGGTCCGATAGTCCAGATAGTCCAGAATGCCCTTTCGAACCAATGTTCATCTCACACACGCTAGGGTGCGTGGGGGACCGTATCAGGGCTTACCCCTCTGAGGGTGGCTTCTATACCCCTTCGAATCTGCCGTTGCATGCTTATATAGTACGCGCCATTACACATCTGTTGCTATCGCACCCAGTCATTAGTGAGGGTCAATAGTACGAACAGTAGATCATTAGTCCGGATTCAATGTTCACACCGCCAAATATTTAACATTGTATTATTAGCGGAAATCCCTACCAACTACCCGATTCCCCATAAAAAAGCCGGGTTGTATTTGGATTATATAATTTGTTTGGTGATATTCGAAAAGGTAACATCGCTTAGTTGCGTTGTGAGAGCTTACGTGAGCCACATTTTAATTTATGCCACTGAGACGCTAAACATTTTATAACGTAAATAAACACATTGAACTTGTGAAAGTTTTTCTTCCCAATTGATCATTTAGTAGAATCAACGGGAATACATAATATTATAAGCATTAATATAATCAGAACATATCGTACGGAAAAATCAGTGATGCTGACATAAATCATAATCAAAATATGTGAAACTTAAGTTGGTAGATGATCCTTTTGATTAAATTTTGCAAGCGGCTCACCGAACTATGAAATTTCGAGCAAAGTTACCTCGTAAAATAGTACAATGGCGGTTCAATAGGTCCACAAGGTGTATACGGGTTGACGGAATCGTTCCAGTGACCTCTATTAGGCAAGAGTTTTGATGTCATCCTCTAGTTAAGAGCTACCGTTCAAGTGTTCGGGAATATTATGTTACGTTAAAATAACTTTGACAGAAATTCGATGAACGAAAGATAAAAATTTGGTAGTCTTGTTATTTGTCCTATTTAGTAGATCGCACTGAAATAGAGACTGAAATAGAAATTCTTTAATCAATGAAATCGAACAAATTCTTCAGTCCTTAATGAAGCTATTCCAAGGGACTTTGTATTATTTTTTTTGCTAATTCTTACTGAAGGAACTGATGCAAAGGATATTTCGATAATAATGACAATGACTGACAAAATACGACGAAATAACATGTCAAAATATTAATGTAACATCGTTTGTGTGTTGTGTGGGTGTGGTGGTTAAACATCTTATAGATTTCGCTATTTTCAAAGAAGTAAACTTTACCAACACTACTAAAATCTATAAAAAGTTTATTTGTGTTATTTCATCATCTTTAAATAAAAGATATATATGCAAAAACTAAACATAAACATTGAAATTTAAAGAGCTCATACTAATTTGCAGGTTATTTAAGTAAACGCAGACATGTATAGATGTAATATTAATGCATGGTACAAAATGCAAAAGACGGCGAATTTATGTTGCAGAATAATATAATTACTATATCCACTTATACCGTTATTGTAACACTTTGTTTATCTAAACTAAACTAAACTAGAATACACTTTTAATAACTTTTTTTGTACAAAGGTATGGTAATTTTAAGTAGCTAGTACTATGAACGCGGATCGGTTGTCTGAGATGGGAACGAGAAGAAGCTAGCTTGGAGCCAAAAATGGTGACAGAACAGAAGTACGGAACGGAAGTACATTACAACATACATCTTGGAGATATAACAGAACACGCTAGAACATGTTCACTAAGTTTTATTTTGAAGTACCTATAAGCGTTTATTATTTATGCAACATAACTTTATTGTAAAGAATTCTTATCTCTACAATTGTTTCAAAGTATTGTAAAATATGTAGACGTCGTATTATAATTATAGGGTTAACTAATTTCTGTAGAAAAATAACTATTGCTATGATCAACTGCCTATTTATCCATTATTTATACCTGCAAAGTTCTGCTGCAAATCCAAGTTGAATATAGATGGACATCCGCAAACACCTATTTAACTCGCTAATCTCTCATGAATCACACCAATTTCAAGAACTCCATCTAATTGGATTGTCTACGTTAGCACAAAATACGACCCGAGTTTTATATTATTTTTATTATACAAACTATGCTCTGGTGAATGCATTGGATTTCATTGTAAATTGTATTTTAAAATCAAGGCTTGTAATGCCAAATTTGTGTACTACTAGTAAGAATAGTGCTTTTGACCATTGGCCAGTCAGATATAAAAGTCATTCGAGATGGTGACAGCCGTTATTTGCTTAAACCTTTTGCTTTATTGTAATGAAGATGTCACTATTCATTTATTTTATTTTATCTGACTTATAAAAAAGGAGGAGGATCTCAATTCAAATGCATTGTTTTTCTATGGATGTTAAGCCATACCTTTTTTGTTTCTGAATCGATTTAGATGATTCTTTTTTCGTTGGAAAGTGGATACCTCAAGGGTGTACCATTTTAATTTCATTAGCATTGAACCTTCGACTTCAAAGATATACCAGAGAACTTCATGAAAATCATTTAATTCGGTTTTATTTCTTGTTAAAAGTTGTCTCGTCAAAATGGTGTTATTTGTGCCATCTGCAAATAAATATATAAATGTTGGAAAATATTATATTGAAATAATTATATCCTTTTATTATTTTCTGCTAATTAAATTAATTTCCTATAAATTAAAAAGTGTTTTTACCTTTTCACTTCTCACAAGTGACCACTCTAAAGCTATATAGCAACGCTCCTAAATAAAATATGTTCAGAATTACAATCATAATTTATATGCTTTCGAAAAAAGGCAAATAAACACTAATATGAAAAGTCACAAAATAAGAGGATTTATGTTGTTGGCAATATTATTACCTACATGATTGTGTATTATTGTTTTCAATACCAAGATTATCTTATATCGCCTAGACGTTATATTTGCGGTCTGAAACTCTCGAGCTATAAATCTCCTCGGCGCGGCGTGTTCTAACGGGATTTATTTGATTTATTTTTACATATTTCTTATTGTGCCGCTAAACAGTTTTTCAAAGCTAATATATTTATTTGAAAAGTGATTTTTTCTTATATTTTGTCGTTATTCTTCAGGTATAAAGCTTACCCTGGGATCGTGATGTGTCTGCTTAAGTAATTTAAAATACTGAAGAGGTTTTCGGTTTCCATCTACTCTTAAAGAGTTAGTTGGAAACGATGATGGTGTGGTTTACTAACTATATTTATATGTAATGCCCTTCAGACCGCAACCACACATGTAAACTGCGCCTCTGAAGTTAGCAACCGCCGTGTGGCTCACTGACAAGGGTCTTTTCTAAGATGACGCTATCTACATCTTTTTGTTTTGGCGCCGCAAAAAGCACTTGCCAGCGTCAATGTTTTTAAGCCTCCCTAAAATTTTTCAATATACAAAGTGGGGTTATCTGACAAGATGGTAGCTCCACTGTCACAACTATCTAGGATTTTTTTAGGGAGTTTTCAGTTTTTAGAGAGTTAGGGAGCGACTACCATACACCAGGTGCAACACCCGCCATAGTAGCAAGCTTAGGTGTGTCATGTTCCGGGATTAGTAGACCCTCGTAATCAAACTGGACCACCCACACATGCACCACCACAAAATTTTTATATGTTTTGGTATAAGTGTATATACAGCTGCCGAGAGGCTTGGAGGCTGGCATGACAGTGACGACTGTGCGTGTGAGGTTTAATAAATAAATTTATTATTATTATTACTTGCTATGGATTGTTATTGTTCTGTTTTTGAATTGTACTGTGATTAGTGTGATTACCTTCAGGTATAGTTTCGTCTTTTTGTCGTGCTGGTTTAATATACATTGCGAGTTCTCAATTGAAAATAGAAAGCAAAAGATTTCACATACAAATAACTATACATTTGATCCAAGCTAAGACATATCTTCTATTAAAATATTTAATTAAACAGTTACTATACATATCTACATTATTATCGGAAACGAAAGAATTCTCTATTCTCTAGCAATAACGATTATAAACTCGTAGAGAAAGAAATAAGGCATCGCTATATAATACGTTAATTCGTAGAACAGGCACACCTTTAATATTTATCAGGTCAAGTATCGTAAGCAAATAAACAAAGTCTAAAAAATAAGCCTCTAAGCTTGCCCCCTTCCATTAAACGTTAAAGGTCTGTCATAGTTCAATGTAAACGCTATTTTCGAAATTTCGAATTGTCATTTTTATCGCGTATACAAGCAAGCCACAATTTCATCAGTGACAGTTCTATTCTGGACAGCGAAGCGAATACGTAGGTACTACAAGCGACAACCAGAATAAATACGATTAAACTACAAGGAAATACGATTGTCTGTTCTATTTTGTCTTATTGTATATGTAATGCAAACGGCACATTACTCACGATATCGACATATAGACATTTAATACACAGAAGTGGAATTGAAAATGCGCAAAAAACCAAAGTTAGATGAATAGTTGAACTCACTACAACTGCACCACGAGACCTACTCTGCACTGATGAACTCACATAAAGAAAAATCATATCGTACTTTGACTTCCTTAAAAACAATATTCATGAGATCCCATAACACACACACACACACACAAACATACAAAACATTAATAGATTTTGACCCAAAAATATAAGTTGTCCATTTCTTAACAAGCTCTCTTACACAATTCTCTTTTTAATAACGAAATCGTCCCTTCAAAGGCACGCATTGAGTAAAAAATAACAGGGCCCATACATATTCAAGTGTATAACTATTTTCGATAACTTGTTATTCGGCTATCTTCAATCATCGCTGTCATGCCGGCCTGCTCAAATGTTACTTTACATTATGCTTATAGGACTCCATGTTATAGGAAGGAAGGGAACGTACTGATCGGGAGATAGTTCCATAGCTTCAAAGCACAACAAAGATAAGACGTACGTAAGACATTTTTTTCATACAAATTCTGTACCTTGCCAGCGAAACTGGCATCAGCGACTATATACGTATTTTGGCGGGTTCAATAATAATGCTAGTCAGTAGGGCTATAGCACATTTACTTTGTAATAAAATAATACAGGTTTTAGTACATAACGTGACGTGAAAACAACAGTCTGAATTTTTATATCTACCTATCTGATCTGTCATCACCTAAGTATTTTTAATATTAACGATTAGAAACAGCCAGTACAAAAATAGTGGCGAATGAGGCGCCACAGTATAAATCAGCTTTTCCTGTATGTGAACACAGCGTGTACAGAAAGGAAGAAGAAGGTTAAAATAATATTATAAGAGTCAAATTAATATGCAATAGTCGTCAGTAAAGAAGAAAAAAAGACATGAGTGTGCAGTTCGTATGCGGTAAAAGTGAAACCTTCAGAAAATCGTCTTTGAATTTTCATTTTAAACATCGTAACTCAGCGGGACTTTAAAAATCGACCACTCGTACTGTACATAGAACTGTGTGTACAAGTCTGGTCGTCATAACGCTAAGCCAATTCGACAACATTCATAGTCGTGAAAATTAGGACTTGTAGTAAACTTGAGAAATGCTTTCTATCTCATTTTCTAGCAGGCTTAATCCTATAGATGAATGTATTTGTGATGATGTTTTGTAAATCACAATGGCACTTATAACTATTGCAAAAAGAGACCACAATGAGTATTTTTCATACTCTCAGACTAAAAGAATAGTAAAATCTGAGTTCTTACTGTACATGGTGTACTGTACTGTACACCATGGAATTAGTCAATTTTAATATGATTACATCCAGTAAATAGTTTTGACACCCAATATTTGAATTATAATACGTACCTGTATGAAGTATGACATTTATATCACATCTAAGGACCTTTTGATAATGAGAGTTCGTGTCTTCTTGGGTTTAATTGGATCGAGTGAAGCTTGATAAACGGAAAAGTTTCACCTTTCAATTTACTTTTTATGTCTTCTTTCTTTTGTGATCTATTTCTTTTTTTATGTAATCTATCATTTTAAAAATGATATTCCTGCTTTGTTTCAATTATAATGAAAGTGTATTTGATGAGGTAATAATCGTTGAAGACTTTTTTCCTTCAGCCTAAAAATATTTTATCGGTGAGTTATTTAAAATACTAAAAGTACTTCTGTTTGTACTCAACTACTACTACTACCTCATCTGTCATCATCATTTGAATTTTAACATAAAATAAAACATTTTGACTTTTTGGGAGTCGGATCAATCTACTAATACACTAGTAATAAATATACAGTAATATACACCCACACTTTGGAGAGGATAGATAACATAAATAAAAAGCTTTTCGTTTGTTTTCATCAAAAGCCATTAAAATGGCATCATCGCACCCGGTCGAGCGAAGACAAACAGCATAGAAAATATTTAGGGCGAAAAGCTATCTATGTGTTTTCTGGCAAAATTCCTGATGGTAACGCAGTATAAGAATTTTTCCAGAGGTATACGAGATTTTTTTTAAAAGTGTTTCGCCTTTTCGCAATTCTGTATTAGACATTATATCATGCCGTCTTATTCTTTAATAAAAATTAACCGCAATTGACAAGCAAAAGTTCATTTGTATAGAAAGTTTACAAATGAATGTGGTCTTCGGAGAGGAATATTTTGTATGGAACGGATATTCTGTATCCTGCGTTACCATTAAATTTCATAGACACTAAAGGATTTTTTAAATGTAATCAAGTTTCCCGTTGTACTTAATAATCGTAGATACAATAATTTTACTGCCTTCTTAACCTAGTGGTCCTAAGCGAGACTGCTATGCTTGAGGACATGGGTTCGATTCCCAGGTCGAGTAAAGTATTATTGGGTTTTTCTATGAAATTCTCAGTAGCAGCTTGGAGTTTGGCTTTGTGCCCGATTAATGACGATAGGCTCGCCCCCCATTACATAGGACCTATAACATATCCGACGATCTGTAGGGGTGTACGATAGTACACCTCTGCCTAACCCTTCGGGGATACGGGCGTGATGGTATGTTATGTTATGTCTCGGGATAGCAAAGTGAGAATAAAATGGTTATAGAACAATGATGATTAAACTGTCCTTTTAATTATGTTCCTTGAAACATTTCTAAATATGAAAACGCTGTGTAATGTCAGTACAGGCGAAAGGCGAAGCTGTGTAGGTCTGAGGCGTCGCTATTTCCTTTCTTTTGTTGCCATTCAGTACCACGAGTTACAACACCTGCGTTGTATTGTTATTTTGAATCATAAGCGGTAGCGGATAAAATAATTTCTGATTGATATATTTTATTACTTTAATCATAATAAGAAAATGTACTTTTATTGGATGACTTTGAGCTTGACTGTTGTGACAAGATATAATAAGAAACCTCACAACTATAGTAATAATAAATAAGCTCGTCGTTGGAGCGTGTTAATTATAAGGTTTTAAATATTTCCCGAAAAACCTTTCCTTCCCCTTTCCCTACTCCCCGCTCGCAACACCGTCCGCTCCGGAACGTGAGCGCATCGCCACGCGGACAACGCAGCGAACTTTAACATGTGATTTAACCGTTGAACTTTGCACAGCCAACAATGAAAATATAACCTGTAGTGAATATAGCTTGGAAGGCCTTCGCCGCGAGTGATTTATAAATTTGAAGAAGAGCTATCGTCGGGAATAAGTCACATACGCCACGAGTCGCCATTGACGCAGTTCTCCATATTTTTCCCGCATCCCGCTTCACCTAATATTATTAGACCACTTCGAGTTAAATACACCACTCGTTTCATTAGTTTTTTTTTATTAATAATTGGAAGAACCTAAATCCTATTTGTCTAATTGCCATTTAGACCATATTAAAAGACGCTCAACTGTCACTCACCATAGATGACGCCACTATTAAATGTCACATGACATCATACGATAATTCGTCTTTTTTAAATTTGGTCACAAATTCACCTGATACAAGATAGTGATAACACTAATGTGTAATAATCTTAGTGGGGGGATTAGCTCTCAAAAGCAGCTACCTGAACACTCCTATAGGTGCATGGCGAGTGGTTTTCAACTTAACGGTGGTAGCTAACCAGGCGGGCACTGAAATATGTTTTCCTCCAACGAAAACTCATGCTCATTGCATTGGTTCGAACTCACGTCGATCACCGTGTTCTTACAAACTACCACTGAGCCATCAATGTAGACGGCGGAGGTATTCCTATAAACCTATAATCATCGTAGTTTTGTATTCGTATAGGTAGACGTTACTATGTCAATGTGATTGGTCATTATCTGAAGTGGTTATCAATAATGAACTGCCTTTTCCGTCTATTTCAAAGGAATAATTTCACGGGCGTTATACTCTGCAGTCATATCTTAGGTCACTACGTTATTATATCCCTCAAGGTTAACTTCACTGTAAACTTTCATAAAAATCTACCAAGCACCTATAAGAGTGATTCAATAGCTGCACATGAGAGTCAGATCCTCTCTCGGCTTAACGTATTACCCTCTTACTACATCGAGACTTTATATCTGGTAATATTGTTTTCAAACCCTCATAGGTTCATTCGTGATTTTGTATTATTTAAATATTAAAATGATTATTATAACACAAGGTTAATTTAAATTTGAACAAACCCCCGACACAAGTAACCTATTCATTGAGATCATTTTAATGAGCCTAAAGTTATAAGTTGGTGAGGAGTTAGGTATACTGCAGATACCAGTAACAGAATACCAGATTTTGACTTGATCAGACCTGTGGAAGATTCTAATATCAACTAGAAAAAGCTGATAATCTTCAAACGGTTAAACAATTTTTCTTGAATTATTTGCAACACGTTCTTGATCACGTCACCTTTGAAACAAAAAAAAAAAATGGATCAAAATCGGTTCAGCCGTTTGGGAGCTACGATGTCGCAGACAGACAGAAACACTTTAAACTTATAATACTCCTCTTTTTGTGTCGAGGATTAATGAAAATAAATTATTTATTGTCGCTTATAACTTGAGCCTTCACATTCCGTATAACCCCTCAGGCAAATCAAGTTTCATTTCCATTGTTTTTCCACATAATATAATGTACCAGGTTTGTTACTTGTTTATCTGTTCTATTTCCTTCAATGTTTTGTTGTTTCACTATCATAATCTTATTGTTTATTACTTGTTATTGCGGTTGATATAATATATTTTTAAACGAAGATTGGGTTTCAAGAAATGCACCTAAAGTAGTTCTGTGTAAGAGTCTTTTGAATTAGGAATATGAATATTGCTCTATACTGTTCCGCTATCAAGGAAATTAAATAAAAAGATTTGATGAAAAACTATAAACAAATCTACAACAATATCTGTCCGTAAAATATTTTCAGTGTTGCAGAAATATTTCAGTTTCAGTTGTTACTTTTTTTAAATTGTTTATAAGTTTATCGTTTGGCCAGATTCACATCTGATATTAAGTGTAGCCACGCGGAAACACTAGTCAATTATAAAAAATATAGAGAATTATCCAGATCCGGAAAAGAAAACCTACTTCAATGATTTTGAAGATTCCCTGGTGTATCTTCGAAGTTGAAGATCCAATGTCAATTAAATTAAAATAAGACCACTTACAACACCTATCAAACAAAAAAGAATCACCCAAATCCGTTTATAAACAAAGAAGTTATGGATCCATTAAAAAAACATTCGAATTGAATAGCCTCCGCCTTTTTTTGAGGTCGGTTAAATAGACTGACAGTTATCCAGCCAATGGGAAACATTTCGAAGTTTTACTTGTAAAAATAAAATTAACTCATAAGATACTCCCTGAGGGAACTTTTGGAATCAACATAAAAAATAAATATCGTTTCGTCTTTGATTAAATTGGTTTCAGATTCGGTTCTTGTTTTCTGTGGTAGGAATAAATATTAAACAAGAATTCGGGAATCAAAGGTTACGTTTTCTTTCATTAAATTTGACATTTACCTATTTGTTCTTCTTTCGGGAATGATATAAACGAAATTACGGCTTTACCAATGATTCTTAGGCTTAATTTAAATTTTTTGTACGCCTCATACCGCGAAGCGTATGAGGTTGTGTTCTACACTCGACACGGTAAAGTCAAGCAATTTTTTGCTCTTAAGTTTTAAACTGCCTCTACCACCACCAATTGGCACTTATAACTATAATATGAGTAGATATATTTCAAGAAAACAGTTCATATAATCCATCGATTCAAAAATCGTTCAAAAATCAATTTTATTCTACTATTTAAAAAAAACTGTTTGAAAAAATTTCACGTGGACCTCCGAATTTTTTTTACGAGGTGGTTACGATAACTCCCGAAAAAATGGACGTATCGAGACAGAGTTTTGTTTATTATCATCAGAATAACGTTAACTAGTTACCTATTTAATATCAATAGCCTAAAACCCGTACCTTATTAATAAAATCGTTTTTTATTTAAAAAAAAGTTTACTATTTATTTGGATCTAAAATTAAAGCCCATTTTGTTAAGTTGTCTAAATAATACAAATAAGTCAATGATAATTGTGTTTTTTTTCTTATGAGGCGTGCACTTTTGGATTTTCCAAACTTTTCTTACTACAAAGATGGCAAACAAGCGCATGACTTGCCTGATGGTAAGCGGTTACCGTGGCCTGTTAACCCTTATAATACAATAGGTATCACAAGCGCGTCGCTGACCTTGAACCCTCCTGCCCCAAGGAGCCCTGGAAACTCTACTCACCGCAGAATTCTGTAGGTAAATTTCTCTATGTCAAACTTCTTATAGGTTTAGCCTTTGGTAACAATTTCGCCGGATGTTAAGTGACAATTTAAAGCAGCACGCTAAGTTTAAAGGGGCTGGCTCTCAAGTTCAGCTGCTGGAACACGTCCATAGTTGCTTGGCGAGAGATTACAAAATCTTGTACCACCTTCACTGAACTATCAGGTTCATTATACGATTCGAACCCACGCCTCACGACGCGGTTTTCGAACATGTTACCACAGAGCTACCGTTACCTCTAATTTCATTAGTACCTACTCTTATTAATTGTGAAATTTAACAAATGACGTTATTACACGTTTATCTTCTAATAATAATGTCTTTAGTTTTGTCTGTACGTGTTTTTTTTACTGATAGACATCCTATATCAACGACACTGACACAATTTTTTTTGTTTATCAGCCGTTTTGTTGACCAATTTTTATGAATTTTTGTACAAATACAAAATCATTACATGATTGAAAGGCTATAACGAATTGTCACAATAATTAAAAAAAACGTAAAAAAATATATAATTAAAAACATTTTTTAATGACAATTGAACACGGGAAGTGCAATTCAACTACTAGTGATCTGTCAACAATATAACTAAAAATAACAATAATTACGGGATGAAAATAATTAATATGTTGTAAAAAATGCGTGCGGAGCCGCAGGGTACCGTTAGTTCTTATTATAAAATCACAAAGATAATAGAGCTTAACAATTACACCTAAAAGAAAATCAAAATAAAGAGAAGAAAATTCCACTACTAATTGAAATTGGTAACACTGTCGGTTGACGGTGAAGGAAAATATACTGGGGAAAACTAAGCCTTTGAGAATTTTTCTTGTAGTACTATTGTATGTCGGAAAAATATATATCTGTTGTTTTTCGCTTGCCACTACCATTACGTCGTGAGAATTAAGTACGTACCTACGGAAAGAGGTTTTGTCCAACTATAGATAATTTACAAGTTGGTATATTATTGGGAATATTTTCCTGAAACACGTACAACTCCACGCAACTCGTCAGCTGTCCAGCATAGAGAATTAATCACACGTGGAGTTAGGAGTGCATGATTTTAATTGAATCCCTTTAATATCTCATACATTGCATTAGTAACCACGAATAAATTGCCAAACCTATCTATCAAATTGTTGAGACCAATAACTCCTGCATACCTCACAAGTGCTTTGTTTTCTTATATTAATTATCGTTTGACCTCAACCTCACCTGATATAGCTAAGCTAAGTAAAGTATGGCTCTCAAATACAGCTTCCAGAACAGATCAATAGGGATAGATTTTCAACTTGAGAATGTCAGTTTGTTAGAATGAAAACCCAATACCCAATCATATACTTGAAGGTGGTATTCTAGATCAATACCATTGACCTATCGTTGTTTTGTGGTCATTTAATAATCTATATCTATACAATGAATAAAATTGAAGTGTCTGTTTAGGCTTCCGTACAAATAAAAAAAAAACTTATCATGGTGAATCAATTCAGGCGCTTAAAAATGGCTTATGCTGAGTAAACTTAAGAGATATATTAAAATAATGTAAAACATAATTTAAGATATTTACAAGACCTACAAAAATGTCCGCGAGAGTATATGTATATCTCTAAGAATCACTTTCAATAAGCATATAACCGGGAGCGAGAGTAGCACGACTCGCGCGTATGTAGTCCACGCGAACGAAGTCGCGGGCACAGCTAGTATAAAATAAAATTCGTTGCATATAATTTTATTATAACCCGTTATTACGTGGATGTTGAATATCTGTCATTTCAGACATGTCTCCATCTGAAAGAGGGAACGGCTGCCACGTATTTTAATCTATGTACAGAGTCATATTTGAGTGTCTTTATTGAATTTCGATTACTACCTATGTAAAATATTTCAACTTTTGCGTTTGTATGTAACATAATCTATAGTTTGTAAGAGCCAATTATTAAATTAACACAACTTTATTTGAGTAATCATTATTTATTTCAATTTTTTTATATATATTATGACGAAGCAGGTACACAGTGTGGGCGTATTTCATTTGTAATGATACAGTCTTATACTGGGTCGGCTTCTTTATGAAAGCCACCATAACAACGGCACATTCCAATAATAAACTGATCACAGTAATCTGAACAAACACCGCATCCGCACTGTACGGCGTTCAATAATAAAGTGTGTGGCAATCACTTTTTTCTTTTGACTGACTATACTGTTAGCTTTACGTGCCCTGGAGCCTCTTACGGCTTTTACATCTTCACCGGACTTGATTGTGGCAATCACGCCGTTCCTCCGTTTTTAGCGCGAGCGCGAACGGGAAGTTTGTAGGTAGCGGTAGATTTCAAACATTTGTTTTTAGACTGCCTTCGAGCGTCGATACGTTACAAACATGTTTTGACTACAAACAATATTATTAAGTGCAAGTTATGTTATTGTGATCATAGATGACCCTTTTACTCTGACATATACATTATCAATAAAAATGTCACAATTATTCTTTAAATAAAATTATATGATGATTGAAAATTATAATAACACAGAGATTGTTGTACAACCTTATTCAAGAAAATATGTACTAAGTTTGCACACATTATGTTACAAAAATATTTTTTCTTTATTATATCACTTTTTGTATATTTTTCGTTAACATGGTTAATATATTTAAGTTACTTTTCAATGCATTATCATAATTTCTTTGGGTATATTCAATGCAATGATGTATCATTGCATTAGCTGTGCCTGCGGCTTCACTACGGCTTGGACTACAGAATGCCGTTGATTGGGTACACGTGCTAATCTTGCCACCCCTGTTCCCAGTTACTTTAAAGAGAAAAATATTTATTGTGGGTGTTCCTTAGAAGACAAGACTGTCTCACTGACTTTTTTGTATTTATTATTGTATGTCTACAATTATGTAGTACATTAATTTTATATATCACTTAAAGTCCACTCAGCGTAAGCCATTCATACGCCCGAATTGATTCACCATGAACAGTTTTTATTTATTTACGTGGCACCCTAATTGTTTTCCTAAAATAAAATAAGCCTAAGTTACTCCTTATAACATCTTATCTGCCAGTGAAACTCCTGTCAAAATCGGTTCAACAGCACACACAATTTTTTTTTTAAAACTGGTCTCTTTATTAATTGTAAAAATATAAGATGTGAAAAACTCTACAGTTCTGTAAATTCCGACTAAATAGGTATTATACTACAAAAAATATTAAATGTTCGCAATGCTACCTGCTTTAATATTTTACCCGTAGTTAAAACTTATCTTTTTCTTCAAATTTCTATTTTGACTTCATCCTGAATACCTATCTGTATTAAGATTTCATTACGATACCGCTGAATGCCGTATGTGAATTGCCGAAGAAGGAAAAGCTTGTAGGAGATTTTCGGATAACAAATTAGAATATTATTTTGTACCGACAGTTGGCAGCTCGTAAAGTAATTAGCTTTATTCGTGACTTAAATACCATATGTGTTTTATTTGAAATCTTTTTGAGTTTTATGTTCTTTTTTTTATTGGAGCACCGCAAACTGACGGCGCTGTGTTACACAGCCCTATCCAAAAAACAACGGCGGCCAACGAAAGTTATGCAATCCACCGCTGGTCTACAAGCTTATCGGCAGCTGGGTATGTATGTACCAAAAGACAATTACTGTGACGCATGGTAGACGCAATCCAGTCGGATAAATTCCCTATCGTTCCGCTTTAATTTTTGGTATACTGTATACACCGACCCATCCTGGGATGCGACACGTCAAAACGAGCCATAAAAAATCCCATATCAAAGAAAGCAGCAATGTTATTAAGAATGTACATTCCTACGCCTATAATTAAAGGAACAGATATGGAACTAGGCACCCGTTAGATCTCAGCTTTCTTATCGGTGATAACGATTACCCCGTAAGACGTTTCAAATTTTTTCACATATCAATGTTTTGTTGGCATGTGATTCTTCTATCTCTATGCCACTCGTAGCTTTCGGACCGTAAAATTTTATGAAATATGTAGCTTAGTGTGAATTTTATTCCACTTGCGTTTCTTCAGATGTGGTAGTGGTAACGTGATACGCCATTTATTTGTAATATAATTAGATCTAGGTCTCATCATGTGGAGAAGATTAACACGCGATAGGAAAGCGAGGAATGAACTAGGGGAGGCCTATATCGAAGGACAACGTGACAAACAAACTAGCTTTTGAAAAATATGCACTTATTATTTACTTTAGTTTATAAATCATTTATTATTATACTATTTAAGTTAAGGTAATCATGGTTAGTGAATAAATGATGTATCTATTTATAATTATAACCAGTGATGTATGTAATGTTCCGTGCCTGGTAAAAGCGAGCTGTTAGAGTCTTACGTCCGCATAATAAGTGGCGGTGATAAATTAACACCATTTATTTCAGAAATGAGCCGAGGTATCTTAAGGTAACAACGGTATCTTCGCCATGTCAGTGAAGGTCAAATTACTTAAGTTAATAGGAGCTTAGTTTTATATACAGAATAGTATATGATAACTTTTATGTATAGTTTAGTTCCTTATATGTTTTTTTTAATTATTAAAATGATATATTTTCGTATAATTTTAATATAAATATAAAGTTTTGTTTCTCATAAATAAGGCAAGATATCTGTTAAAAATTAAGCTTAAACTCGTGAATCGCACGAACTCATAAATCCATATACAAATTCGAATGTTAGGTAATAAATGAAAATCTTAAACTCGGTATGTTTGTTTTTAAGTAAGAATATTAAATAATAATACTGATTTTAGGGTTCTGTATCCCATAATGAAAAAATAGAACCTAAGGATAACTTTGCTGTCGAAAAAGAAAACGACTTTAGGTATAAAATTAATATCGAATTCTAAGTTAATAATGTACTAATAAAAAGGTACAGCCTTTCTAATTTTTTTAACAAAATAGTTGAATATTTAATATGCAGTGATAAGTTGTAACTGTACTGTTAATTGTGTACTAAATCAAAACAAAAAAAAAATTCAATTTAGGCCCAAAGAAGGCACATAAGAGCGTCAAAACACTACTGCCGGTTCGGAAAATATCCCAGTCATCGAGTAGAACCGATAAGAAACTCGATCAGGTTTACCTTTTTTTTTCAACTGTACAAGTGTTAATATATTAAATAAAATAATAATAATTTAGTGTATGCATAGAGGGAATCACTTCCAGATCTCACTGACATATACATAGTGATCCACCCTATAATAACTTTCGACAGTAAAACCTAATTGATACGGTCCTCCTATCAGTAACATACGCATCGGGTATACTATTTATCTATACCTATATATAATAATACTTTTTAATGTGTAATGTTGTTGGAGTATCTATTAAAAATTGAACCCTACGTAAAGGTGAACCAGAGAATTATCTATCTCAAGCCAACCGTTCAATAGAAACCTATTTCAGTCTAGACAATTTATTAGATACAGGAGATGAAAGTCGAATAGATTAATGAGGTCTATTCAAAGTGATTGATTTTAAGGTCTGGAGTGGGTAATAAATCTTTTAACCTTTAAGAATTTGTGTTATATTTTCCTTTGTAGATTTCTTTACCATATTGTTCTTTGTTTATGGTCGGATATCGCATAGATTGCCATCAGTCTGAGATTTTGGTAGAGGTTAATATAGTAGAAAAACTTTATGCATGGTGGTAGAGCGTTTTCTAATGTTAACTTTCCAAGTTAATAGTAAAGGAGATGCGGCTACTTTGTATTTTAATATTAAGTACAGAACTACACTTAAGTGTTATATAACTTACTACCGCTCTTCCTATGGCTTTGCTCGTGTCATAGTTGAGTTATGTCTCATTGTAAATAAATTGAGAAATACCAATTTTCATAGATCTAACTTCAAATATGACGGATTTTCATAAAAAAATTACCCACCTTAGAGATTGTATTTTCAAAAATCCTTCCTTAGTGCTCACCTACAGTGGACAAGGAACCCGCATGAAAATTTTCACGGTCCTCTAGCACCAGTAGTTCGGGATGTGCGATGATAAGTCAGTCACTTAGTTTTCCTTTTTTTTTTCGTTATATGTTTTAGAGAGAGAGAAGAGGAAAGATGATTGGACACGACAAGTTCTTTAAAACAATTTTGGAATTAAAAATATAAGGAAAGCGAGAAAGAGGAAGATCTGGACGAAGATTTCCAAAAAGTGAAGGACAAAGTGAAAGTCGTAATATATAATATCAAGAGGTTATAAGAAAGGCAAAGTATAGAGAACATTACCAACAGCTCCACCGCCAAAAGCCGAACTCTTAAATAAAAAAAGAAGACGGTTTAAGCGTTATAGCTACAATATCAAAGAGTTTAAGTTTTTTTCTTTTTTATTTGGACAACTATTTTCCATATTGTAGTATGGCATTTTGTAGAGCTTTCAGTCTCTTGGTTTTAAGAAAACATTATCATCATAACTTCAGTCTTCAGTCAAAAGACATACACTATTGGAGATAGGCATCCCCCAAAGGTCGGTGCTGTGCTGCTCACATCCAGAGGCACGCCGCAGCTATTACCAGGTTATCGGAACATCTTGTGGACCCACGCTGCGTATTTCTCTACATGGCCGCCACTCGATAACTCCTTGGCCCCATCTCTGCACTGTCACTAACTCTAGCAATTCTTTATTCTATGAAACTCCGAGTATAGCCCTATCCATTGCCCTTTGAGTGATCTTGATTTTTTTTACGAGGCCATATTTAGCAACCATGTGTAACCACATATCAAAACTGGCAACTCACACTGTTCAAAGACTTTTGTCTTGATACACTGCGGTATCTTGGACGAGAAGGTATTACGTATCTTCTCAAACGGTACCCAGCCGAGTCAGATTTGACGATTTGATTTGAGAAACCATATAAAAGAACTGATGGACTTGAGTCACGAGTAAGCAATAAAAAGCATGACAAAAAATGTCATCATTTATTTTGATAAAATATCAAACAACAAAAGAAACATGTAATAGAACAATAAACTTTGAAAGTAGATACGTTTAATTTTATTTATTTAGTTATTAACTAAGATTTAACAAAAAATCTGACATCATACCTATGCAAATAAGACTAAGTATTTACACACCTTCGCCTTAAAATTAGTTTGCTTTTTATTATTTTAAACTAAATATTTACATTAAAAATTCGTCTCTAAAAACCCGCTAACAAACTATTTGATATAATTTTTTTATTTTATTTTGAAAAGGGTATTTTAATAAACAATACCAATATAGAAATATTCCACTGTTGGACAAAGATTTCATTATAAAGGAAGTCAATTCCGCTTATTTACTACGCCAACTCAACGTCAATTTAAAACGCCGAAAAATTTACAGATTTCTATTTTTTCGAGAATACGTTAAATGTTGAGAGTATTTCTCAAGAGACGATAATTTTTCTAATTAATTTCAAATTCGTAGGTACATACTGTGACAAGGGTTCACACTAACAGACATTTTATGGATTTTGCGCTGGACTTAACCATTTGGCCACCATAACTCTTTTATTACACGATAATTCTAAAAATATCTTTGTTTAAAACACTATTCGAATGATTTTGTTGTATCCAACAAACCTGTTTCAATGTCGACTTTGGTAATACTAATTGACTAACTTGCATATAAAAAACTTTACCCGTTAGTTAATTAGAATGTCCAGTGTCGATTTTATTTGTGTTGTCAATTGTCATATTTATTTAGAATTCATTTAATGAACTTTTGAATATGTTAATATTTTATATTTGCTCTTAAATCTACTCGTTAATGGTAACAGTCTAATCAAAGAATAACGACGACTGTTCAGAGAAGAATATTCTTCAAGAAATCAATTATCTTTAATTAATATAAATTACGAAAACGGTTTTATTTTATTCTAAATTGAGGTCAGAACGTCTGGTTGTTAAATCGAAATCCATTGTTCTACTGGACGTTGATCTCGTTGCCTGTACAATAGATTCATTGTTGGCTCCATATATCACACACAATGCCGTCATGACACTTTTATATGAGCCAGGCAACACGACCGCCTTTCTCCCGTTCAATGACGATGTCGTCGGGTGTAGACGTAGACACGTTGCGATCGGTTGAAGCGGAGGCGGTGGCGGAGACGGTAGCGGAAGCGGTGGCGGGAGCGGGCGCCTCACTTACGCGCCGGCGAGTCAGCACCCGCTGCGGTTCGCGTCACTTGCCGCAGTCTATACGAGCGCACACCGCCGCGCTCAGAAGCGTCGCTGCGGCTAATGCGGTCTGTATACACGCTATCACTACTAAATCGCGAGATGACGGACTTGAATCTTCTTCTATTGGGCCATCACTAAAAAGAGCAAAATGTATTCAAAGTTAATTTTAATGCAATATAAAGTGTGGTTACGTTTTAGTGCCGAAAGTAAAAGCAATTTATTTTAATCATACAATTTGATGGGTGGTTCGATACGACAACTGTGACAACCTACTAGTTCACGGCCATCATAAACATGGTGATAAACCCGTTACAGTGCTCTCTTTAGGTTTGTCGTGGTTTGAAATTAACCAGTTTATATGAGAAGAAGTAGAAGAGACGAAAAGTTTATTTATTCGTCACAACACATCAAAAACTAAAATTATAAAAACATAAAATAAACACAACTAAAAAATAATATAGGTAAAAAAAAAAACAATAACAATAAGTAACGTGCCGTGTGGGAATAAACAGGTCCCAGTCTCAGCATAATTACTACACTGAATCAGTACAGCGCTGGTATTCTGACTGGGCCACATTAACAGGCATCACGGACATCAATAAAATAAAAATAAACAGAAAACAAATAGTAAATAGAAAAAATAATATAATACATACTAACAATGCACAAAAAAATAAATAAGGCAAAGAGCAATTCAAACTGGGTTAGAGAAAGAGTGAGGAGTTCACACCTTTAAGATCACTCTAAGCTTAAATTCTGGTCCTGTGAAAAAAGTTTTTTCAGCGTTGCTCTACAGTTTTGGACTGTTTTTAAAGCACTAAGTGGCGGCGGTAAATAATTCCAGTATCGTGAAGCCGCAAACTTAAATGAATCTCGGAAAGCCATGGATAGGTGCTTCGGGGTAATAAGCACAAAGCTACTGAATATTATGTAGTGCAGGACGGTAATACAGCTACGCCCGGCAATGTACTATCGATTTCTTGATGGTCGCTGTTGTATTTGGATTATAGTATGCTTACCATAAGGCACTATGACGTGACATTGTGGTGCTGATAATAAATTTAAAACATATACATAAGTCTACAATAAGCTATAAACAAAATATTTTTCGTAATAAAATATCCTATGTGTTTTATATGTTTCAATTCTAAACTATAATAGAACTCATGTAAACATTAAATATTCAGTACTATTCCAGTTCCGTTCAATGCTTTACTCTCGTTTGTGTATCTCGTATTCATGTGCATATTAAATTAACTCTAAACTATACGCAAATTTGTTATACAAACTCTTCATGTTTGCGTAGTTCGCACCGACATAGCTTTCAACGTATGACTAGAAGCTCGCTAACATGAATTTAACTCGATCACAGTGTGAGATTAAGTGAATTTGTCACAAATTCACTATGGTTTGTTTGGTATATTGAGCTTAACAACGTTAGGCTGTAGTTCACATTGCTAAGATATTTTGCCTCGTTACCTTGCCGCGGTTGATCACTCCTACATTTTACATGGATTTTACCGCGTTAGATTCTCGATCGAATATATGATATATTCAGTTTTATTTTTTAGTCAAATATATATTCCCTCTATATATAACAATAATAGCAATAATCAGTAACACAATATTGTACAAAATATACGATAACCGACAGAATAGTTTGCACGGTTCGGCGTAGATGTTGTAGATACTATCATAGTTTATTTAAAGTAACCTATATTATAGGGAGGAGTCTGTACACAGGTATACGGATAGTTTAACTGTTTCACGGAACAACTAAGGTAAAACTGCTAACTTCAATATACGTGGCGGAAGTTCAGATACAGGAATGTGTATTTCTATAAATATGCAGATATACAAAGGAAATAGGACATGATCAAATATTCTTATATAAAATAAAATACAGAATATAATTATAACTACAAAATCACGGACACAGGACGGACATGCCTCGTGGCGCAGTGGTAGTAAACCCTACTATAGAGCTGAGAGGTCGCGGGTTCGATTCCCGCCCATGACTGCCTTTTTTATGATGAGCATAATTGTCAGTTGTGTGTCTGGGTGTTAAATATATATACTATTAAGCTGTTTAGTTACCATAAGACAAGCTTTGCTTAGTTTGGAATTAAATGGCCGTGTGTGAAATTGTGTCCTCATATTTATATTTATTTACATAAACACATTACAAATAATATTTTGGGAGTTAGGGGTTCTGAATAACTTCTTGTTAACTGAAACATCTAAGACAGGCTCACCTGAACGTAGTGCACCCTGCTTAGTAACGAACGAAGAACTAGCGATAGTGTGGTGTTAGCGCTTTACAACATTACTGGTTTTTTTACTGACCTTACTGTTAGCCCGAGGGTCCTATCCAAAAACAAATCCGCTGATGGCTTTTACATCTTTACCGGACTTGGGAGCGAGCGCTGAAGGCACTCATCAGCGAAAGCGTGGGCAACAAGCGCGCAAAGATGCCTCGGCTTGGGCTGATGCCGCGATTGCAAAGAAGTCGCGTTCTGACTAATTTTCTGCCTATAAGATTCGAGCTAAACTAACATATACATTATACATGTCCCTGCCTTCTGGGAGGAAAGAAGAAACATGTGTATATGTATTTAGTGATCTGAAATATGGTCTACACTAACTAACGTAAAAAAGAAAAAAAAATGGTTCTTTACAGAACCTATGTACCCGTGTGGTGTGCACGTATGTATGAACATATTGTGTGTAATGATGTGTGTAGGTAGCTAAGTGATTGCAAGTGCAGTCTCACCTGTCTCGCGTGGGCGGCATTGGACTGGGTCACGACTACCATATATATGGTTAAAACCCGTTATAATGAGTTGCTTATTCGCGTTGCATTTCGGTAAACACCGGTGTATATTCAGTGTTTATTAACGTCGGCTAGCATGATAGCTGGTGATGGATTGTTGAGTTCATAGTGTTCGTCAGTATTGTACTGTGCTTACCATCAAGAATATAAAAAAAAAACAAAGCAGTCATCAGGGCTGCTGACAGAATTTAAAACTTAAAACTATAAACAAACATTTGTTTTTTTGGATATCCATAATAACTGTCTAAATTTTTTTTTTGTTTAATTTTTATGTTATGTTGCTACAACGACTCCGTTTATCGTTAACACGTCACGTGACCATGTCGATGACGACTTACATGAAGTTACACCCTATCCATATCTCCTTCAAGAAGGTTTCATTTCAAAAATATATTACCTGTGGTCAAAGCCAGGCGGGTCAAGTATCGTTCTGCAACATTGTACAATGAGCGCTAGTAGCAAACACGCCGCTGCGGCCCAGAGAACGCTCGCTGCGCCCGCTCCCGCGCCCGCTACGCCGGTCACTGTATTCCAGCCGCGCGACGTGTGAATCGACACCGCTATGAAAATAATAAGATTAGTGTTTTTTTGTTCACGATAATTTTATGATGTAAAAGATAAAAAAATTGTGAAATATTTAGTCAGCGTTGAAAAACTTACAAATTATTCATTGCATTCATGTATCTTTTTATGTTTTACATATTGATGTAAATTAAATTATTACAAGTATTGATATTTGTATGGAAGAGAAAAATTTTAAACATTTGAACATCTATAAAATAGTAAGGGCAACTTCATAATACCCAGTCGTAGATGTTTTACATTTTTCCGGGCATATAAGCTATTTACTTGTTTACTCCTACATAAAGATAATGTACTAATTAAACAGGTATCTAATTATGTAATATAAATAATAAATGTTCAGTTTCAGTTGCCAATAATGGTCAACTGTTTGTGTAGTCTATTTTAGTGTATTTTTATTAGCGGCTGCAAGGCGAAAGCTTAGTTTTTTAAGTAAAACATGAACAATGATATGTAAATATTGTACATTTCAGTGAATTAAAATGACTGAAAGCAGATTTAAATATTACCGTACATTAATTGAAATTAAAGCATGTTATTATGGGTAGGTATATCAGCCTTAAATCAATGGCGAACATAAAGAAGAAACATATTAAAAAAAAATTACAAATCTTTTATTCAGTTTAGGCCCCAAGAAGGCACTTATGAGTGTCAAAACAATACCACCGGTTCGGAAAATATCCCAGCCATCGAGAAGAACCGACAAGAAACTTGATCGGTTTTATCAACATCTTATTATCTTTTAAGTTATTATCATTTCCAGTACATGTACAGAGAGGAAATCACATCCAGACATCACCATCATTCGCGCAATCAGCCACCCTATAATAACAATAATACCCTTTCGCCAATAAAACCTGCCTAACATGATTCTTGAACTTATTATCCGGAAAATCGGTAATGTGCTTAGGAAGTTTATTATAGAACCTAACACAATTACCTAAAAACTTTTATTTAACTAAGTCTAAAAGAGGGAATGACTATTTTATATTTATTTCTAGTATTGAAATTGTGAGTGTTAGTTCATCGACAGACATCTTGAAATTCAATTTATTTTAGTTTTATATTGTAGGAAAAACGTCTATATAAGAAGACAACACATTATCCGAAAGACTGTTCCACATCTTCACAGTTAACGGTACAGTAAAGATAAGAGTTAATATGTGGGTAGTGTCCTTTCTTGCCATATTAAAGACAATCAGAGGGTTTCCTGTATCGTGTACCCTCGTGTACGTAATGGCCCCATTGTATTAATAGTGGTCGTTTTAACCAACCGATCTCAAAAAGACACTAACGGTAAATGCAGTTTTTTTCCAAATGTTTGCGTGGAAATATATTAGGCTGTTTTGGATTTGAATAGTTTTTTTTGTTTTCTAAAAATATCTATACAATTAACAAAATTTTTGTTTGTGATTTTAAAATAACAGCTTTGAACGAACTGAATACGAAAGTATATACGGTACATATAACAACAAAACCAAAAATTTTTTTTTTCTGTATGGCTATTTGTTCCGGGTAATCTCCGAAACGGTTCGACCGATTTTGAAAAGACTTTCTCTGGTAGATAGCTGATGTTATAAGGAGTAACTTAGGCTACATTTATTGTAGAAAAAAGATTAGTTTTCCACGCAAATAAAAAAAAAAACTAGTCATGGTGAATCAATTTGGATGCTTAAAAAGCTTACGTTGAGTAAACCATAAGGGATATATTAAATTAATGTACTACATAATTATATACATTAAAAGGACCTACAAAAAAGTCCGCGAGAGAATATGTCTATATCTTAAGGAACACCCACAATAAGCATTTTTGTCTTTAAAATAGCCGGGAGCGGGGGTAGGATAATTCGCCCGTGTGCCCGATCGCGTCGCGGGCACAGTTTTTAATTAATATGTGCTAGTGTTTATTTTCTGGGTGATAGGACACGAAAATTTTATTGCATCTCATCGCGACCACCATACATCAAGTGAAGCACCTGCCATGGTGCTTCGCTTAGGAGTGTCGCGTACCAGGATAAACCAGAGTATACCCAGTAATTCAGTGGGGCGGTAAGGATCACCATTCACATGGTGATAATCTTTACATGGCATCGTAAATGAGCGGCAATCGCCCTCAGTTCACTTTCGACTTAATACCGGCGTGAGTGAGAAGAAACTTTTATCCTTTTTTGACAACAGAGTTTCTGCTTTACGCTTTGATTTCCTATCCCTTTTGTTTCAACATGCTGATAACAATATTAATGCCATTTAAATTGCTTTTAGTGAGAGTATAACACGTCTATTTATAAACCATCATTGCAGGTTTTTTTATCAGACCGGCATGGCAACCACGAACGGTGATGGATTGTTGATCTCTCGATGGTAACCACTGTTTCTGGATTGTATTGTTTTGACCATCAGGCATAGTAAAGTTTCTTTGCCGCGCTAAAAAGTGTTTGGCCAATAAGGCCAATCATATAGCTTTCAAAAACAAAGTATTTTTTTATTTAGCTGGAATGTTGATTAGACCCTAAGAAAAAGCCTTCGCATACAAATGGGGTATTTATGTACCTACTTTGTTATTGTTATAGGTTTAGCGGTGTGGCCACAATTTCACCTGATCTTAAGTAAGTATGTGGCCCAAGATGTAAGCACGCTAAGCTTAGCGGAAGACTTGCTGTCAAGTGCAGAGTCCGGAACACACCCATTGGGTTTGGTGACAGATTTTTAATTTGAGTGTGGTAGCTAGCCAGGCGGGCATTGGAAAGATCCCTACGCAATGGTTTCATCACGACGTTTTCCCTCATCAATGCCCAGGCTCACTGCAGGGATTCGAACTTACGTCGATTGACGCGGTGTCTGTAGTTGTACCAATTATGTTTGACTGTATTAAGAACATCGCTTGTTAGTAGTAATCATTTATTACATAACTAGCCGTGTGTTCGATTGGATTTCGCAATGGTAGCAATAATTTGGTACTAGTATAAAAATATGAACTACTATTGGGAAATAAATTGGGAAATCGTTAAAACAAAAAAAATCAGTTTTGGTGAAATTTTGTAGACGGGAAGTGTATGTATGTCATTCTTCACTTGAAAAGCTATAGACATATCGATAATACTTTGAAAAACAATGAAATATGACATAAGATATACGAAAATAGTTACCTACTGAGTAATAAACGTGCAGGCTCATTAGTAAACTTGTATACATAAATATATAAACAAAAAGATGCCTAATTACTAAGATGTTTTTATAAGCGTAGATGCGTTACCCGCGGTCTCCTAGTCACTATTTATGCAGTTCATGGTTGTACATAAATACAACTCAAAATACATATTAATTTTGTTCTAACATCAAAAATAACATATAATGTCATTCTTATTCTTTCCGTTTTTTGCGTATTATATAACTGGAAGCATTATTTATAGTTTGTATGTGTAGTTTAATTACGCTGTTTTTTAGTGCACTGATGTTGGCGTGTGACAAGTATATTAATAAAATGTCATTGCCTAATCATACTTGTCATAATATATAACCCCATGAATATCGATAAAAGCACACCCTTGTGTAAGTAATGGTATCATTATATCCGTCGTAGTGGTCATAATATCGATTACATAGGCTTAGGAGACGGCCGCTGCCTCGACGCACTAAAACTGAAGTTGTTTACATCCAAGAATACCATATTTACTAGTCTCACCCATAGTGTAGAATATGTCGTAACTTATTAGCACTTTATACCTATATACTTTAATGTAATATACTATAATAATTTGTACAATACTGCTACAACTACTAATAACATATCTATAGTTTTGTGTTTATTTATTTAATTATTGTCACATCAACGACATAGTCACAAAATATTACATCAACAAATACATCAAAATTTGAGGACTGTGTGAATTAATTTTAAAGATATGCACATCTCATTACACTATGCCGCAGCACAACACCAACAAAAACAAATTTACAATATCAAAATCACTACTAATCAAAGTATTCTGTACTATTTTTCTAATAACAAATCAGTACGCTCGTATTCCCCGAAGGGTTACACGGAGGTGTACTAATGTACACCCATAGTTCGTCGGGTATATTTAGGTCCTAGCCTATTGCCATTAATCAGGCATAAAAACAAACTTCAAAATGCTACTGAGAATTTAACCAATAAAACTTTGATCGACCTGGAAATCAAAATCACAACCTTTTTGGGAATTTGAATTTATGGTAAGTGTAATGTTCTAAATTAGGCATTAAGGTAATGAATCTAAATTCGATCAGTTTCTTTTTTACCGGTGCCTACAGTTATCTATCTAGATATATAAGTAATACTAGAATACCAGTTCGATGGTTTAGCGACAGTTCTATATCACATAGAACTGGATGAAAGGAGATTACACGTGGCAGAGATGCGAATGTTAAGAAGGATGTGTAGAGTAACTAGAATGGAAATTATTAGGAATGCGCTTATTAGAGAAAGTCTTAAAATAGCACCAGTCACAGAGAAGTTGAGGGGTTATAGGATAGCATAGTATGGGCATGTCATGAGTAGGGATGAATATTATATAACTAAAAGAATGTTAAGTATAAAGGTGGATGGATATAGGAGTAGAGGAAAACCAAAGAAGGCATGGATGGATTGTGTGAAGAAGATATGCGTATAAAAAGTGTGAAAACTATGATGATACTTGAGAGAGTAGTGTGGAAGAAGAAATGTTGTGCCGACCCTACTTAAGTAGGATAAGGGGTAAGATGATGATTGATAATGATGATGATATTACAAATTTATGTTAGTTTTGCACCAAAAGTACGGTCGCGAAAGCTCAGTAAGAATGTAAGTGTGGATTCCTACGCAAAACATGGTTTTAAAGTTTGATAGCCAAACTCTACTTTCTCGGGCATTCTGTTTTTATTCATCTCTATTAATTAAGCAATAAAATTCTGTATTTCAATGCTGTTTAATTGCTACCGTTTTACTCACACGAGTTCAATGTAAGACCAAACCCTGGACACACAGTTCAGAACAATTCCATAAATCGTCTCCAGTTTAACGAATTAATTAATCAAGCAAGCAATAAGAATTGCCTATTTTGGGACCTTAGTTAAAGTTAAGCATGTTAGATAATTGTTTTTGGAAATAAAAATATGTTATATTCTAAAAAAGAAACAATTTCTTGGTATTTCGGAATTAATAGCGAACTAAATGGTTTCATCCTCCTTATATCGAGTAAAGGCTTTGAGGAACTATTGATATAGGGCTTAGTGTCAGGTTCTAGCCTACTGCTATTAAAGCTGAAAGAATAATAATCCATACCTGCAGCTACAACGCTGATGCCTCCAGCGGGGATGCCAAGACCCATGTTGAATTTTTGCCTTTCCTCTATAAAAGCGACGCTGCCCATAACCATAGCTGATATGCCGCAAACAATCTGTTAATCGAATTAAAGTAAGACTTATTTAATATGGTATTAATTTAGAAACAGGAAACCAGTATTCAGACGATAAGATATTTTTGAAAGTTTATAATGTGATACCATAGATTAATTATTGGTTATCACTGCCGATACAACAGACAACCAATCATTAATCTATATGTGATACAATATGGATAACAACGTAACTCTTGTTGCGATGGTTTTAAAAAGAGCTGTTTGAAAAACGTAATTCAAATACAGAGTTTTAGTTTCTGTATTTTAATATAATTAAAGTTACGATGTTATTTATATTGGGAGTGGAAATAAAGTTTTCATCATATTATCTCTGGGCTAAATCTATCAATATATTTCGTGATAGAATAATTAACTAAAGAAACTGATTAAATATATAATGTTGAATTGTAAAAAATAAATAAAAAGCGATGAAGTCCAAAGCAATCAAGAATTCGAGTTATATTTATTTTATCCTCTGATTAAGATAATTACCAAGCGATTATTCTCCAGACGGTTCTTACATAATATTCAAATGAATATTAAAATGTTTCCGAATTTCATAATAAATGGATTATCATGGTATGAATAATGTATAGGGCACTCCTTGGAAATTGAAGGCCTATCCGTTTTTAGTCAAGAGATTCCTCCTGTTTCGCCTACAAGGTCATATTCATGTAAATAATTTTGAAGATATATTTCATTTTGGGTCGAAAATTTCGACCTTTCGAGGGCCACAAGAATTAACCGACTGGGAGTCTTTACATATATAATATGTCGTAACCATTATTCCTTACACGTAGATACTAATGATTTTTTTTTAATTAATGATCAATTCATTTTTACCTTTCTAAGAGTGTTGAAAGGATTATAAACAAGATATTCAATGTTACTGTATAGGAAGTGAGAAACCGAAAGTGACCGATATTCAAATACATATACAGATTAAATAAAAAGATCTTTAGTGATAACGTTTTAGCAATGGAGAAGATTCACGAAGGAATTAATAAATTATAATGAAATTAAACACGTTTAATAGATCAGAGAAAATCGTGCCTCATTTTTTCTAATAAAACTAAAAATAGAAAGAAAGAAAATTATTTACGAAATATTATGTGAATATAGATATATAACTCAAAGAGAATCTTTATACGTCTTCACTTAATATATTATTTAACAATAAAATGAAGAGCTTACCGATAAAAAAAATAGTTCGTCACATTTGGACATCTTGAGAGGTGAACTTTCAGTAACTTTATTAATTACTTGACTACGGTCAGAATGTAGGTACTATAGACGTAGGTAGAACATATTAGATTATGTACATACATGTATAAATCATGCCCCTTTCCCAACGAGGTAGGCAGAGATCACGTCCCTCTACTTGCTACAATACTGACATACATCTTTCGTTTCTTCAACACTCATCAATATTTTCATGCATGCTCGAAATAAAATAGAAAATTTCGTATGGCTGTACATAAAGCAGTGTTAGTTCCAACACTCGTACGGAAGAAAAAACTGGGTTCGACAAAAAAAAAAGAAGAAGACGGTAGAATAAATGCAATAGAAATGAGAGCGCTAAAAAGTATGTTAAAAGTAAAATAGAGTGACAGAATAAGAAATACGGTAATTAGAGAGCATTTTGGTGGGAAAGAAGATATAGTCACACGAATTGGGAAAAGGATGCTAAAATGGTTTGTGCATAGAGAGGATGAATGAAAAAAGAATGACTAGAAAGATTATTAGGTGAGTGTGAATGGGAACGTCGGAAGAGAAAGGCCTGGATGAACGATTTACGATCAAATAAGGGAAGTTCTGAAAAAGAACAGGTCGAGAGTATTCTAAATCGATGAGCACGCACGAAAAGATTAGTGTATGTATTTCGGATTATTTTATTAAATGTTATTAATGCTGTATATACTTATAATAATGACTATTATAGTAATTAGGCATCATAAGCATACGGAATTACATCCTAAGAAGTCATTAAGGTGGGGGCCGGTAACGGTATTCAAGTTAACATAGAAATCTATTATATATCTAATTTTAGTTTAAATTTCGGAAGGAATCAACTGCCAAATTTGTTAGTTGGGTCTGGGGACACAATGTTTTGCAGCTTTTGTTGTGGTTAAATAAACTTTTGATTATAAAATACTATCTAACATAAATGTCACTCTTATCTTCAGTACACCTTCAATGCCGTCAAGAGATGACAATCAATCGACGGTCGCTAAAAATACACTGTTGTAGACATTATTACTGTGGCATTAGCTGACATGCAATCGACGGTATGTAAAGTGTAGATTTTGCTTTGTTTAATATACGTGTATAAATTGTGGGTGTTATTAATAAAACTAGCGATCGCCCTAAGCTGGAAATTCGACCAGCGACTTTTTGATCGAAGACTATTTGATATTTGCAGTATTCATGAACCTAAACAATGAGTATTATCTACATCACTTTTCGTTGAGTGACAATGTCAATATTTCCGGAGGTCTAAGTTCAATGGTATTACTGGTCAGGTCAGGATTCGCAGTATTAATTTATTTTATTTAATATATTATTAACAGACATTATAGATAAATTTTAGCTTTCTGCACTCATTCTCCATATAAACTTTAATCATGCCAAATCTCAGTCTTCCGTGCACGCAATACGCTTAAAAAGGTACCGAAAGCTTTTGCTTCACTTATTATACCATTTCCATTTCTTTATTTTCTCGATGACAGTTCTAATTTGATAGTTGTAGTGTTGTGACCAAATAAGTAATGATAACGATCTGAAAGAATATAGATATGAAATAAGTAGTGACGATTCATCAGAATTTGATTAAAATAAATAAATAAAGATTACCTGTCGTTATAATTATTTCGTTTCATTGTCGAGTACCTACTTATTTTACAAGAGCTTCGAAAATTTTGAAGAAGTTGGCATTATCAATCAAGAATTAATACGTATAACATCTTGTAATGAAATATAATATTAGTTAATAAATTTGTACAAAAGTATCGGGCAGTAGTTTAGTTTCATACATTTTGTAAAAAAATATCGGGTCTGTTACGTTTATCGATATAGCTGTACGTGTGTAAACGTCATATTTTTATAAATTAATGCATACATAATGTAAAAAAGACGCTCGTTCATGTTTTCACAGGAGCTGTCATCGAAAATAAAGAAATGGAAATAGTATAATATATGGATAAAACGAGTGTGTTTTCTTATCTTCCATTGTTCCTATGAATTTTGTACCTTCCGTATTAAAACTATAGGCACTGGATCCCGATTCTACAGTGTCTTCCCGCAAGGAAATTGTCAAGTCTCTTCAAACTTGAGTTCTAAAGGAGTTAAGCTCCTAATGGAGGTGTTAATGCGCTCCTCAGTCATGTTTGTTTATGTAAACTGAAATATGGCCTACAAAGTTTACCTGCAGAACTCGCAGTCTCAACACTAGAGCAAGCGGATATGAGAGAGAGTGACGAAAGATAGTCCCGTCGCGCTCGCCAGTGAGGGGAGCGGCCGACTCTTTCCGCCGCGATAGGGCAGCCTGGAACAAGCGGTTAATTGAGTATTTGTCAGTCAGTAAATTAATTGGGTATTCTCAGGTGAAGTTTGGTTATTTATGTAAAGGTGAATAGGATTCTACGTTGAATTGTATTAGGTAAATGATGAAGTAAGAATTCCTATAATTTGGGTAGACAGGAAAGAAATTGCTCTGTATGCTTATGCAAACCTGTTGAGTTTTAAGCAATATCTAACCTTACTATTTCTATCCCTTTGGAAAATATTCATCTTCTAATCTGAAGCTCAATAATAGAATTCACCATTTATTTCTTATGTTAAATATTGAATAAAATATTTACTTCATGATATCCATTATTATCCATTAATAATTATAGTTAATTTTCAAGTGAATTTTCACGTTAATTTAATGTAATATATTTACAATACTTTGAGACACCTAAATTTATATGTAAGCTCAGAAGAGATCTTTAAGTACTTATATAATCAAATTCTTAAGACTAACGGACATTCATTTTGCACAGGAGTTCGATAAATATATAATAAACTAGCTGTGCCCATGGCTTTGCTCACGTGGACTACAGGATGCCCGAGCGAATTTGGCTCCCCCGCTCGCGGCCATTTAAAGACAAAAATGCTTATTGTGGGTGTTCCTCAGAAGATGAATGTATACTCTCCTGGTCTTTTTTGTAGGTCTTTTTAATGCCTATAATTATGTTGTACATTAATTTGCTATATATCTTATGGTTTACTCAGCATAAGCCATTTTAGCGCCCGAATCGATTCACCATAACCAGTTTTTTTATTTGTGCGGAACCCTAACTCTTTGTCTAAAATAAAAGTAGCCTGAGTTACTCCATATATTATCAGCTATCTATCAGTGAAAGTCCCGTCAAAATCGGTCCAAACGTTTCGGAGAATACCCAAAACAAACAGACAGACAGACAACATTTTTTAAATATAGGCTTTTTGTTATAGGTATCGTATATACTTTCATATGCATGTAGTAATAAACTGTTATTTTGTCATTACATACAGACACTTTAATTTTATTAATTGAATAGATATAGATGTAAATATGTAAAATGTGCTGTTGAAGTATATATATAACAAATAAATAACGTAGATGAGCATTAAGATAGGATTTAAAAAAATGCACACCCTAATAAGGTTAAAAATAGAATGATTCTTGAGATGTAGCCGATCCCGATTGTTATAAAAGGAGGTAGGACAAAGAAAATTTTATTTGGAGATTTCTCTCTACTTGGGGGCAGCCCGATATGTGGAATACGTCCACCCCACATAAGATCGCTGCCAAATAACCTAGTGTTGCGTTCTTGTGGTGAGTAGGGTCTCTAGAGCTCATTGGCCTAGTAGAGTACAAGGTCAGCAACGCGCTAGTGATACCTATGATAGCGATTACAAGCGTCCATAGGCTACGGTAACCGCTTACCATCAGGCGAGCGGTATACTTGTTTGTCGCCTTAATTGTACCTATATAATAAAAGTATTCTAATGATTTTAAAGTCATACCTGCCTGAACGAACAGAAACGACTTAACGGTGGGAAAGTGCGCGTTTATTGACCACATTATAATGTTGGACAGTGATAACAAACGCTGAGAAATTTATTGTTCTTTACTTTCCTATTTTTTATTTATTTATTTAGGATTTACAACGGTCGTTCCATAAAAATACAGGTAACAAAATTAATGAATAACTAAATACAGCCAATCTCAGCATCTACAAAATCAAATAAATTAATGGTTAAAATCAAAACATATCTCGTATATTATTATATATAGAAAACAAAAACTTTAACATAAAGTGAAGTCGCTATCTGCGTCTGTTCGGTTGTCCGCTTCTTCTAAAACATGTAACGGATATTCATACGGTTTTCACTATCATTTAGATCATTTTTTAAAGGAAGGTTTGTATAAACAGTACATAGCAATTAATTTTTGTATAGTAGAAAAATTCAATGTTTTATATGAAAGCTATCAAAAATTGATTTTTCGAGCGTTTAGCTTATGATGGCTTAGCCTTAAGAAAGATATCAGAGTAATATTCTAAACAATTGTAGTTTTTGTAAAAGCTTAGAGAAAAGTTCGCGATGATTATTTAGTTTCATACGTATGTATGTAACGAGAACTTTGAACATGATTTTGATCCCCTTCAAAACGTCGGATAAACTCAAAATTTGGCCTACTTATCAAGGACCGATGACAACTCCATATTTTAAACAGCTAGGCCCGTTATCATCACTAGGATAATCAAGATTAGCGATTTTTTGTTTTCCTAAACTGGTAGCGTCTTTGCGCTAAGGCCAAGAAAGAAAACTACCGGGCGAGCCAATCACTTATTTTTCGCATAACTTGGTTTTGGAGAGAGAACCTGAGAGAACCAGCTATCTCATCCAAGAGTGGCAGCAGGCGCCCAAATTGCTCATTTCTCGGATAAGTTACTAACTTAGAATAAACATCAATGACTTCCCGATTTTATTGAAAACACGCCTTTAAAATAATAGTTTAAAAAAAACACGCTTTTATAGATGAATTAACTAATACTTCTTTCGAATATTACAGTATTTACGACGTAACAAATATGATCTAAAAATTAACTTTGGCTTGTGTACCGTTCGGTGCTAGGGTGCAGAACACTTAACGCAGGCGTGATTTTGTTTAGTGGTAGCGAAGCAACCATAATAGTTCAATGCCTGACTGAAGGTTAAAAAGGCAAGAAAACACTCTTCAAAGAAATAACCAAACTAAGTATACACAGTACACAAAGTATATTCGCATTTAAGTTTCAATATTTGAATTAGGCATAATTTTAAATCAACATCTAGACATGAGCGGCTCAGAAAGCGAAAATGAGAAGGAGGTTAAAGAATTTGAGAAGAGACACGAATCTTCTGAGTCCAGTTACGAAGATGATGGCGAACAAAAGGATTCTAAATTGGCTGATGTCGGTAAGGAAGTAATAAAATATTTGCTCACATGGAATTAGTCAACAAGTTTTAATACTAAGGAATATATCAAGTTAATTTTTAACTGAAACAATAGTTACAAATAAGTTTATTAGAACGAATCCGTGGTATTGATATAACAAACTAAATATGAGACAAAACCTTGGTAAATATTAATTGATAATTTGCATCCAAGTTATTACTTGGATTATTATTTATTAATAATACCCGTATTAAACATTTATAAAGTATTTAATACAACTTTCAAAAGTTGTCTACTTCGGAATTCTAAAAGCTGCCAAAATCTATAGAAACCTTTCCGAAAATATTGACAAGTTCCTGGAATATTTTCAAAGCTTTATGTACGGCAATACAGAATACCTTCAATATCAAAATGACTTTAATATGAATGTTGATTATACGAAGATGCCGAACACAATTGAGGTCAATTGATATAGGTATATCAAGAGTTATATCGATATCTATGGAAAAACAGCCAATATTGCGACCGCTATAAATATTACTCTCGCAAAATATAGCCAATAAATACATGACCCTAATATTAAGGTTGGGTTAGCGGAATTATATTATTTTGAAGGTTGTTGCCTCCTCTATAGTGGAAGAAGCTGATCATTTAGTATTATTAACTTGGAGAGTTATAACGCACGCACTTTTCTTCGATATTGGATAAGTATGTTTCGAATGCTTCCAGGAGATATTGTTATTTGGATAAAAATGGACGTTGTTGATTGCTATCCATCTGTATTAATTTATCATAGCAGTTATTAATTCTTTTATTTTTTAATGTTATTATAAACTGCAGATAAAATATGATATTTCCAGGACATAAGCAGTTGATCCTATAGTATTTTGTTGTCTTGAGAACCAATTAAGGATATGTTCCCAATAAATAAGTTTAACAGAGTTGATTCCTCCTCTTCTTCAAATGCCCCGATCATCTGGTTCCGTATTATGTTTTTTTTGTGTTTAGCAAATTAAAATTTAAACAAGTAAACTATGAAATATTTCTAAGTATTCATTAAAAATAAATATTTGAAGATACATACAGCCTTACCTTGTACACAAAAAGAAAATCTTTCATTATTTTTATTAAGAATACAAGCTTAGACGATGATAAAAATATTCCTTTAATATAAAGCCAAACAAAAAATCAAATTACTCGTAACTTCGAATTTTAGGCCTTCTAAACCCAATAATAGCGTTACAGGCAATAAGGATTGATCTTATCTGTCACGTATTAACTTTAGTTAAAGTTAATATTATTTTAGCGCTAACTTCGGGTATGTATTGTTTATGTACGAACTTCCTTTATTTATATGCCTGTCTATTTCTTACATATACCGACCGACATAAAGCTTTTACGATTATGATCTTATAATTTACTAGCTAGCCCTGAAGACGTTGTTCTGCCTTTTACAGCACTCAATAACTTGACCACAGCTCCATTGATCGTATTCAGGGATAGCATTAACCTAATCCATGAAAAAACACTATATCTACCAACTTTCATGGTGATTGATTTAACGGTGTTGGAATTTATTAACCTCCGGTTTCACACGCATATAATTTAAAATAAATCACTGATTGATACTATTACTTGATAAATTACTCGTCGAAATAACATATCGTAAAAGGCAAAGTTTATCCTCATAAAATTGTCTTGACGATGAAGTAACTTTCGTTCATAAGGATTAATATTTTATATCTAAAAATAATGCTTATAAATCACTTTTTAATTTTTAACAGATGTTTGTCACAAAATTTCTTATTGTGGCTTATAGATATGAGATAGGGATATGATATTCCAAACATGTTTTTAGATATATTAATGACCAATATTTTTGTAGAGTATTGTTTACGTATCACTAACCATTACGCAAGCGCACACTGGTAAAGCGGTTTGGGAGGGCTTTGAGTTCCGACTTACTTAACAAAAATTTATATTTAAGGCTAGTTGATTGGTGTAGCCTAATGTTAAATTACTAACCGATATATTCCTCACGAATTTGGCTATTATATGCATATGTCATTTTTTGAATTCGATTGGTAGTTCCAGAGATTAGCGTGTTTAAAAAAACAAAAAAACTTTTCCGCTTTATTTATGTTATTATATTATAGTATAGTATAATGTTATGTAGTATAGAAGTATAGATATCTATTATTGTATTAAGTAGATAATTTATTTCCCATTTCAATCCACGTGAAGCAGACAGGTTAAAATGCTGAATATTAAGATTTTAGAAGTTACAAAATAAATTATGCGGTATATAAACTTCCTTTAATGAGCTTTTGAACTGAATTTTTGGATACTAAGAAAAAAAATATTTGGAAGAAAAAAATATTTTAATTTTTTAAACATGAATTTCACAAACTTAAGTACATTGATTTTTTGTATTTTTTTCTTCAAAATAGCTAATAGTGTGTAGATAATCCTTTCCAAGATTCATAAAGGGCGTAGAAGTCATTTTAGGAGCTAGATTCGGTTACAGTGACGATGACGAAGCGCTGCGGCCCATGCTAACACGAGCTTACAGAAACATTTAATCAATTAGATTGCTTACTTACCTGATTATGTGAAATAATTTTATCGTATTTTGATGGCTTTAAAATTAAAATAAGATAAAATAAATATTTAATCATAATTTATAGGTTTATTTACATTTCATGTTATAAGTATTTCAGTCACTCCTGAGTTTTATCATAATACCTTTAGTAGTCAGAGTCTGTTTATAAATTAATTATATATAGGAAATTTTAATATTAGTTTTTCAATTTAATTTTAATTAGCTAAAGTAAGTAACGTAAATTAAAAAGTAAAAAGAAACTTTTTGCGAAACGTAAAAACTTTTTCTTTATGACTAAATCGAAATAAATTGAAGTATACATTATTTTCGTACTGTCAAATATTGACAAATATTACACGATTATAAAAATAAGTATAAAACAAACTAATAATATTTTCAGTTGAATTGGGTGAATCTGAAATGACGACTGAACAGCCGAAGCCACGAAGGAAGCGTTTTATCCCAAAATATGAAATTGACGGGGTGTATAAAATTGTTCTTGGTGAAGAAACTCAAATACAAATTGAGATTGTTGTAGGTACTCATGTAAATCCTCAGTACCCTTGGAAATCTGTATGCAAAGCAAAGATCATGGAGACAATAGAAATAGGAGGAGAATTATCAGAGTTTTTCATTTTGAAGGCACAGTTGGAGGCATACGACGATGAGTTTATACTTTTAGGATATATAGTAGATGAATCTAAAGATGTTGATGAATTCTACGTGTGTTGTACAAAAGAAGCAAGAGACCACTGTAAGCAGCAATCTGATAAGTTTATACGAAGACAAGAGAAGAAGTTGGAGAAAGCAGTTCAAAAGAAGCCTAGACCTTGGAAGAGTTTAGGAAGTGAAATTGAGATAACAGAGTTAATTCCAATAAATTCTAGGCCGCTAATGGAAATTGAGATTAAAGTAAAGTTTCCTGTTTTAGGACAACCAGACAAATTTAAAGTCAGGGATACTAATTCTATTAGAGATGGCTATATAGAGTTGAGGCCGTATCGACAGAAGTTTAACAACATTTTTCGTCGCAGAGTCGATTGTGCTTCTCAGGCGGCTCCCCCAAAATGTGACAGACATGCTCAAACTGAATTGAAATATCCTCAAAATATGTGGACACAGTCAATAGCTGATGCTTTGGGAAAAGAAGATGATACAGAAGCTGGAGGTGACGCGGGACAAGTTATAGCTGCAGAACAGGAAGGGCAAAAAGAAGGTGAAGAAAGTTCTGACGAAGAAGAAGATGAGCAAATAAAAGAGCCCCCAGATGAAGTTGGTCTGACAGCGTATAGATCTGCTTTGAAACGTATGCGTAGACCGTCTTATATAAAAAGTATGAATAATTTTATGTCATCGAAGAGTGCTGAAATGGATTCCATTGTAGAATTGAATACTGTAATGGATATATATTGTAATGATTATCCAAATTTAGTTGCTTATAAAACTGTGGACATTTATGATTCTATGACTTTTGAAGAATATGTTTGTTTCACTGATGTTAGATCCAAAGATAAATATATTGCTTGTGCTGTATTTCATCCGATGTGGACTGGCATCGTCGCTATTTGTTACGCAGATGGTTCTCCATCTGTTATGAAAACACTGACTTCTCGTCCAGACCCTATCCAAAGAGCTGTATATGGTTTAAATCCGGTTATGATTTGGAGTCACATTGACAGTCTAATTCCAAAATTGTATCTTGAATCACCACGTGAAGTAAAAATTCTTTCATTTTGTCCGTTTAATGAAAACATTTTATTAGGAGGTTGTGTCAATGGACAGATTATAGTCTGGGATATTACAAATAAACTGGAAAATGTTGAAAGAATTGAGGTTCTGAGCGAGAAACGTGAAAAATATCGCATAGCTATGAACGCGCATATGGGATGGATGAAGAGCGTTCATGATAACGCAGTGGTTCAGTCTACCGTGTTAAGTAATTTAATGACAAGTCATTACGGGCCTGTGACTACCATCAATTGGCTATCTCCAAATTTTGGAGTAACACTTACTGGAAAATCAATAATGATGCCTCCCGAAAAGCAGTCTATTATATTTTTTACTGGTTCTGAAGATGGTGTCATTTTGATATGGAATTTATCTGTCGAAAACGTTACTTCGTTTGATACGAAGAAGATAAAAAAATCTAAAAGGGTATTGAAACGACCTTCAGGATTACTCGTCGATGTCTCACCTTACAAAATATTGGATAGAAACCTGCAGCCATGTTTCAAAATTATTGTAGGTGTTGCCGGCCAACCTGAAACACTCCCAATACAAAACTTTGGTATGAATACACCAAAAATTAATTATGTTTACACTCCTAGAAATACAGGAACCGGACGAAAGTATTTCATAAGTGAAATAGTTTCTCAATCGGAAGCTGATCTCAATACTATTTTATATTGTGGGTCACAGCACGGAGAAATTCGAAGAATAACGTGGGAAGGCCATGAATTCAATACTGGCGAAATTGTAAATTCTGAATACTGTGATATAAAATATGGTTGTTTTATTCACGATGGTATTGTGACATGCACAAAAAAGAATCCTTTTATCAACGAAATAACATTAACTGTTGGTGGAAAAGTTTTTGCTATTTGGTCAGACAAATTAGAGGGTCGTCCAATGGTATGGAAAAAGCGAGCTTATCGTTTAACAGACGCAGCCTGGTCGCTTTACAAGCCAAGTTTATTATTCATTGCCACCTCTGAGGGTGACCTTGAAACTTGGGATTTGTTAATGAGAAGTGACAAACCAATTTCAGTACAAACACTTTCTGGTAGTATGCTCACTGGTGTAAGTCTTCACTCTTTACCTTTAGCGAGAAATATAATTGGAGTTAGTGACGTTAACGGTTCTTTCAGAATGTTTTTAAATCCGGCCATATTTATGATAGAAAATTCAACTTATACTGAAAGATTGAAAAATATGATTACGAGAGAGCTTAAAGTCATGACTTCTTTCCTAGAATGGCAAGCTGAGTGGATGAAGAATAACCCGCAGATATTACTCGAAATTAAAAAGAAAGAAAGTGCCCTTCTAGCAGAAAAAGAAGATGAGAAACGAAGGTTAAGAGAAGAAGAAGAGAAAAAATTAGAAGAAGAAGCTGAAGCTAGAAGATTAGCTAAAATAAAAGTAGTAGGTCCAGAAGAAAGATGGCAGAAAATAATTCAGAAACTTATAGAAAGGACTATTGCTGTGAAAAAAAGAATCAATAGGGCTGAATTAATAGAACATGAAAAACCTTTACGTGAATTAGAAGCGCAACGTCTAGAAAAAGAAAGAAGAATGTTAGAGATTATGAAAAATCAGAAGACTATATTCAATGATACAGTAGCTATTTTATTCCCAGAGGCAATTAAAAAGAAAGAAAAAGTTAAAAAGAGTCTGATCTCAGATGATAAAGAAGGGCTTAAAAAGGAATATTTAGAAGATTACGAATATTTAAAGAACATATCATTTAGAACGGTAAAGGAAAATCCATACGTTGTTTCGTTTTCCTGGGAGTCAACGTTAGCTGAAGGGAAAGAGAGAAGGCAAGCTTTAAGTATTCATGATGATTTTATAAAGATGCACAAGATGAGGATCGTCGAAGAAGGCAAAGAACCACCTCCACCGCCACCGAAACTGAAGCCGCAGCCAGAGGTTTCTTTAGAAGAGGAGGAGGATATAGTAATATAGAATTTATATATTATAAATTTCATTAGATTACGTTATCTAAATAGAGATTATGTGGTAATCATATCTGTTATTGAAATTATGGGATTGAGATAATTGTAAATTATGAGAAGATGCTATGTCTGCATAGTTTGTCATATGAGACTGATTTGATTTCGGTCATAAAATTACATTTTACTGACTACAAATCAAGTGAAATTTTCTAACTTTAATGTTGGATCCTGTAACACATAACGTATGTTAATCAAGAATACTTACTATATCATATTCTATATTTATTTTAACATTTCCAATATCTTAATTTTAATTTGTAATACCTTTAAGATTATTTAAATAAACATTCGTGAAATAGAATGAAGTGTTACATAAACAACTTCTGTTTCGTATTTCATTGTTATATTATCTCATATTTACACTTTAATTTCAAACGTGTAGTTAAAAAATTATTTTCTTGTAACATTTTTATTTATTCTTGAAACAGCAGTTTATGCATGATTAAATTTAGAATTAAATAACAGAGAATTACATAACTTACTGTAATTATACAATTTGGCAAGCTAAAGCTAGCAATGTACGAATATAATTATCAGACTCTATTTACGAAATTGTAATGTTAAAAATATAAAAATAATTAAAAAACAAATTAGGTGTCATTTCGACAATGAATGCCCATTTTATACCATACAAGGAATGTCGAATCCTACATTCAAAAATATTTGTTTATAATTATATATTAGCATGAAATATGAGTAGTGCTTTCATTGTTATAGGCATAAGCCCTTCAGTTATTTTATTTATTACTACTCTTTACGGAGAGCTAGTACTGTACAACAGTCTTTAAAATCTATCTAAGGAGATCTAACTAGATTTAAAATAATAACATTTGAGTTTTATAGTTTGAAATGGTCTATAGATATCATAAAAAACTTATTACCAATAGACAATATGCGTTTTATTCTAAGATGTCGTAATATTATTTAATTATTGTTACATCAACGATACATTCACAAAATATTATAATAACTATCACAAGTTGGAGGACTGTTTGAAGTATATTTAAAGATATGCACATCTTATTACATTATGCCACAACACAACAAAAACAAATTACAAATATCAAGTTCGCCACAAATCAAATCAAATAGCGAATAATTCATACAATTTTAAGCGAAAATTCCAAAACGCAATAAAACATGTCGATACCAAAGTTATTTTTATTAACATCGTTATATAATTCTTTAAGGCGACTCAAAGGTGAACAGATGTTAGTTCCGAAATTTGTTTTAGAAAAGGTTCTTTGAATGGGACATCTCAGTATCTTCTAAAGGGACATTTAAATTTAATTCTTGTAATATATCAGGGACTAAAATAACTCCGTTAACAAGCTTATGTAAAAGAATAAAGTTTGAAGATCTTACATCTATTTTGCAGCGATTTATATAATACGACGACGTATTATAAATCATATATGCGGGGACATAAAGCTGTTTAAAATAAGAAAAGTGGGAAGGAAATATATTGTGGTCTGTGAATCCGACTTCCAAGATAATTTTTATTTACATGTTTGGTAATTAGACGGCTATTAAGTTGACCTTTTTTATGCCTTTCCACAAACAAGAATAAATACGTATCTTCCGATGTACCTATGATTAATATTTAAGGTACCTAAATAATATAATAATGTGTGAAGATCAGTTGAAAATTATGTAATTATTTATCTAAACTACAACATACTTACAGCGTTCAATTCCTCCATGTCGTCACACGTGAATGGCGGAGAGCATAGTTTACGCTTCATAAGGATATTCGTTTAATTGGCAGGCTTTTTCAGAGACTTCTAACGAAGTGATATATCTGTAAATAATATATATAATATTATTATGTAATCACATTTATTTTCTATTTCTCTTAAATAAATAATTCACAAACCTTCGAGTTTAGATTTTGATCAAGTTTCGTACATTATAAGATACTTACTTTTTGTATGAAATAATGATTTTGAAACTGATGTAACGATTTACGATTCTTTTATATATAACCTTGTTTCGAAAGTGCTAAAACAGTGATCTTCGTAATTTAGCAGAATTTGAGCTTCCCGTGAAAGAAAACAGAATTTAATCACAGTGCAGTGGTTACCTGCTTAACGGCAGAGTATGTACAGAGACATTTACAAAGAAAAACAGACATCTCTTCGTAAAAACAACACTGAAGAACTAGACAGGAGAATAGCAATCAAGTAGAAGAGATTATGAGGTCAGGCACGTGCTTATTGTTAAAAAATAAAGTAATAGATTAATAATGATAGATGACCCTATTTCACGTATGGAAGCCAAACGTGGATATTTGAATCAGCAATAAATAGGAAGGTAGCATCATACCAAAGAGCACTAGAAGGCGGCTGCACTAAAGATTAAACTGTAAGATACGGCACAATATAATAAGGGAACAGACAAAAGTAATTATGTTTCGCCCGAAGTTTAAAATGGAGATGGGCAAAACATGTGGCTTGTATCACTGACAACGCGATCGACGAAGATCGCTACATTGTGGAGCGGGCTTCACTGTTACTGACGCAGAGGTAAGCCCAAGATACGGTGGACGGACGAATTAGATGCTGTCAAAGGCAAGAGCTGGTCGGATGGTCCCTAAAACCGTGGCACTTGGCATTTTTTTGTTTTGTTTTATCTAGTTGATAAGTTACTGGAATAAATAGGCTTTTTGAAGTAAAACTTCTTTTGGGACGGTGTTAATTGGATTTTATGAAACGAAAATGTGTAACGAAAAAGTATTTATATGTATTTAAAGGTTTTAGAATAGAAAGCATTTCTATATAATTTCCCTATCCTTCGTCTATTCTTATTGTACTCGAATTATATACAAAGAGAGGGAGACAGAGAGTGAGAGAGGTTTCACTTCTACCGCGTGTGAACTTACACGCAATTAAAAAAAAAATCTAATTTACTTATTTATTACGGCGGTAGTGCTCATTTTAGGTTTCACATGATTAGTTACTACTCTTTTTTTTACTTTCTTCTTTACTTATGTTGAAAATTAGTTAACGTGGATTAACTTTGGTTAAAATAACAATATACTTATGAGTGTGCATCTGGAGAAAACAAAGGAAAGATAATGCTATCTTGGTAATCTTGGTATCATGGTAATTTTAGCATTTATCGAATGCTGATGCTGAGTTGAACCGATTTTGACGAGATTTTCACTGGTAGATAGCTGATGTTACAAGGAGTAACTTACGCTATTTTTATTTTAGAAAAAGAATTAGGGTTCCATGCAAATGAAAAAAAGACATTTTTATTTTTAAATAACCAGCAGGCGACCTCCGTGTGTGAAAGCGGGGATGACCACTATCTCGAAAGTCTGTAGTCTTCAATATAACTCTATTAAAAACTAATTAATTAGAGTTATTGAAATATAAACGTCCAAGAAAGAAAGTTTAACCATTTCAACCTTATCCTGAACTTAGGGACCTTTGTCTTTTTCAGGGTCAGCAATTTTCCCTTGAAAAATAACCCGTTTTGTATCCAGACACGTAAATTTGTAAGATAACCCCTGAAACCTATTTCAGAAGGGGTCCTTTACGGATGATAATTCTTTGTATAAAAGATTGAACCCTAACAAAGCCGCCGGACTATTTTAGGTTCTTGCACTTGACCGTTTTATTATTCTTCGACAATCTCGATGAGAATGTTCAATTACCGTTATTAATTTGAGTGTTCTGTCCATTATACTTTGGGACTGGTCAGTTGTATGAAAAAGATCTATTATCATATTATATCCTACTAATAATATTATAAACGCGAAAGTTTGTGTGTATGGATGAATGTTTGTTACTCTTTGACGCAAAAACCATTACATGGATTTTAATGAGACTTTACAATAATATAACTTATATGTAAGAATAACATATAGGCTGTAACTTATAAAGATATTGTGTGAATTGTCCAAAATATAACGATAAGTGTCAAGTAAGTGGGAAAAATGCCAGCTATTCTGGCGTGCGCTGCAAAAACCGTTAGATTTACACATACATAATGTACTAAGAAAATGTTTACCTTAAATATTCCTACAAAAAAGCCCGGGAAAGCATATATGTATCTTTTATGTGTAAGCCATTATCGCCAACATAGGGAAACATAAATACAATAAAAATTGATTAATTATTGCTAATGCACATTTGGTAGTAACAAATTGATCATTATCCTACTAATAATATAAACACGAAAGTTTGTGTGGATGGATAAGCTACTCGAAGTACTAATCTTGCGCAGACGAAGTCGCGGGCAACAGCTAATACCTTTAAATATATTCATTTCTTAAATATGTTTTTATCTTCGTCAAAATTAACGGTTCAAACATCATTTTAAAGTTTATGTTCCCCGCCATTGACGTAACACAAATTGATTAAAATTAATGTGCTCGTTAAAAAACAATGATTTAAAATTTCTTCATTAGGAATGCCATCTGTTGATATAAATGAAAATATATTTAAGGAGCCATCTATTGACAAATATACAACAAAAAATTGTGAAAATTTAAACAAATAAAATTCAGCACAGTTCTTGCATAAAATTATTATTTTCATTATCCGACTTCAACAAAACGCGTCCTAAATTTGAAACAAAACCGGTAAACCCTTTTTAAGGGAGTTCAGGAAAATTAATTCTTATAACCTAAAGATTGTGAATTAATGTATGCTTGCCGTCTACAAATTTTCATCAAAATCGGTTGAGAATTAATAAAAACTATTTTTTTTATTAATATTTTATTTATTTATATATATATTAAATATTATAAAAATCCATTAAGTCTTTTCTAAGTTAAATACGGGCATACAGAAAGACAAAATAATTGAAATCATTTTCATGAACAGTATCATTTTTATTAGATGTCCACGAGGAAATTATGAAAGAAATTACACGTAGAAACCGAAGTATAATTTTATTAATATAGATTAATTATTACTACAAAAATAAATGTGGAGGGGAGTACCATCCCTTTGGCCTATGTGGGTGGAACCGACCGTGAAATCACGATTATAAAAGGAGTAAATGTAGAGAAATGACATATTTTAACTATTTGTGCTCTAACAGCCCCCAGAAGCGTGATTTGCCTTCCTTGGTGCCACCCATGCTAGCTATCTACGCCACTGGAAGGGAAGTAAAAAAACATTTGTTGCCCACGTCGGGTTGGGTTTACAAGATCAAAGGGTTGCTGTAAAGGAACCGTTAAAACGGTTAAGCTTTTGATCTAGTTTACTTCAATGCGAATGGTTTTCCTTAAGGAAGTTTCGTGTCGTGTTACTTTTGATAAATTTTGTTTTTTTTTTTTAATATTATATCAGTAACAGTATTTTGTATTATTTGCTTTTAACTATTTTTTCATTATTATTTTCATATTTAGTTGCTATTCTTATACCTGCCTAGTACACTTCCGGTAATGGTATTTCAAAATCAAAACCAATTTTTTTTTAATTTCATTTGGAACCTAAGATAGCACTTATGAAAGTTAAACTACTAATATGTAGTTTAGAAAGAATTCCTAAAAACATCCCTAAGAGCCGGCAAGAAAATCGATCAGTTTATCTTTTTTTAACTGTTAACAATTATGTTTAAAGCTAATTATTATAATACTTTGGTGTATGTACACATTTGGAGTCACAACAAACTCCAAAGAAATTACGTCCCAGAGTCAAAAAAAGGGACACCTACCGTAATATCAGGCATAATATCAGTAATATACCCCGAGTGTACACAGGGTTATGACATGTGACGACTTGTAGGGCTTCGAATTTTATCCTCTTTTTGGACTTCACTGCAGTGAAAAAATTGGGGGGGGAAAATTGACACAGAATCCATTAAGGACTACCTACGCCACTGCCCAGGGTTGAAAATATGATATCTATAAATTTAAGTACAATATTAAAATGATTCTAAATTAAAACGCGCTTGTCATTCATCCTTAGCATTACATTTTTTAGAGAGTCGTCTAAAGTAAAATTTAGAATGTGTGACATAAGGACAGCAAAGCTGTCACTTAAACGTTTGTAAATTAACAGAGAATTGTAACGGATCTTGTATCTCGTAGTGCTTTTAGATCGGACGTTTTTGATCGCTTAAGCCTAAGTCAATGTGTATTACCATCAATTATTTATTTCATTGTATTTTATGTGTTTATTGTGTATAAAAAAAGCCTTAAGGGCAGGGATACTAATTATTTATAAATCGACATTACAACTTTATAAATCGCACAATCATACTATCCATCAATCAAGTCTAATAATATTATCAGAACATTCGAACATAACGTGTTAGCGATGTCCTTCACGATTATGGAACAAAATGACAAGCGATTTTAGTGTCTGGAAATAGAAACCAGCCGGCCTTTACATAGAAGACTGACCTTTTCGGATTACACGAAAATGAACAAAAAAAATGTAAAAATTATTTGAAGTCAACCAATATGAAGGAATAATGAAAGTTAGAAATGGAGTTGACAGCTTATTTTTTTAAATAATAGAGCGGCAAAGTGACAAACTAATGACAAGGTATATTGAAATTTTTATACCACTTCGGTGTCAAGTAAGCATGCGGTCCTGGTAGTGAGGGGTCGCTGCAGCATTTGGACGCTTGCAATACCAGAAGAATCACATGCACGTTGAAGAACCCACAAGTACATAGATTCTGTAAGGGACCTTTTTTACGCTAGTTATTGTAGACCATATTTTCAGCTCACTAAATGGGACATGTATACAATATGTTAGTTTAGCTCGAATTTCACGAATAGGGAACTAGTCAGATCGCGACTTTATTGCAATCGCGGCAACAGGTCAAGCCGAGGTCCGGCCATTTTGGCACCCTTGCGCGCTTGTTGCCGATGCTTTCGCGGCTGAGTGCCTTAAGCGCTCGCCCCCAAGCTCGTTAAAGCTGTAAAAGTCATCTGCGTCTCTATTTGTTCAGGGTCCCTCAAGATAAAAGTGTAGTCAGTTCTAAAAAAATAATAATTGAAGAACCCATATTGTAGTCTAATGAAAATAACTCAGTAGAATCATTCCACATCCGAAACGTTCGCGGTAGGAATCTCCTCTAAAACCAGACTCTCCGCGACTATTTAGGCTTCAAAGTATGAGGATGAACTCTCTGCCTATGGCGAACGGTGCGATGGTGGAAAGTAGCCGCTGGCATCATACCGAACAATTCTTCAGAACGCAGACTTTTGTACTTTCGGTAGAACAGACACAAGGAAGCAAAGTCTTTTCTTAGACTAAGGGATTCGATACCGGATCGTCAATAATTCTCGCAGCACGATTTTGAGTCAAGTTAAATGGGCCAAGCTGGTATCCAGTTCCTCCCGTCCATAGGTGTGAACAGTACTCCATATGGGATCGGACATGCGGTTATACAACAGCAGTCTTTGCCCTGGGGTGAAGTACCTCTTCGTCATTATTGAGATCCGGTAGTTTTTTGAAAATTTAACAAACTTTCGTCACAAGTAACGTATTAATTGAGATTATTCCAATGAGTTCAAACACATTAATATCTCTGCTGTTAGTTGGTGAGGAGTTAGGTATCCTACAAATCCCAGATATTGCTGCAGCATCAGGTCAAAGTTGTCAAGTTCTTCTAATATAATTGAAGTAACAAAATACCAAAATGTCGACTCGATCAGACCCGTGGAAGATGCTCACAACCATTTATCATCTAGAACAGAGCTGACAATCTACAAACGGGTGAACAGATTCTCTTCTTGAATCACAGCTAAACGACTCTCCAATACGTCACATAAAAAAAAAAAAACAATATCGGTTCAGCCTTTTGGGAACTACGATGTCACAGACAGACACAGAATTATAGAAATACACTCTCCTGTCAGACTTCGTAAATAATAACTGAATATGTACCCGCTGATCACGTAACACGACGCGTATAACCGAATTACTGTGCTGGTCTTTTCACCATATCCATGGTGGTTGCGACTCTGTCGGGCTATCGGCATTTCCTCGCTCCTTACACAGCAGGGTGCACCACGTGATGAGGTTGGATTTTGTGTCTTAATTCTCAGGATGTTATTACATCTCACCACACTCAAGCAAGAATACTTGAGTTCAACTGGATAATTATTAAAAAATCCAGACGTAGTGACTGGGTTTGGTGCGGTAGTGACTGTCTCGTCTCTCGGCCGTCACAGCCTTCGTGGGCTATACCAAAGGCCTTTACTTTTTTCACCATATTTATCTTTAAAATACAACTAAATAACTGTAGTCTGAGTATTTCATTTTGAACATGCTAATTTTTTATGTTGTGTTTTAAAGTACATTCGAAAAAAACTCCGATTTATTTTTTCGATGTGTCCATCCTGACGTTACCTGGAGGACCTTCTTTACAACAATAATCTCGCCCTGTATAGTAATTACAAAATTTTAACTGTACGATGATATTTGTGTAAAATTTAAGTAATATATTCTAATATATTTTAAACCACAAATTAAAAAGCAAACTCAACACACAAATAATATCATCAACTAATGTTGTCAAATATAGTTTTAGTAAAAAATCTTCATGTAAAAATACTGAAAACATTAAAAGTCCATTAATGGCTCAGAGTTAATGTACAAATTATTTACTCGAAAAATCTCGAAGGAATTCGAGACTGAAAAGACGGCCATTTTGGTTTTGATGAATTTATTGTATAACCTCGGGCACCGCGCCGTTCACTCAGCTTTCATATTTACTTCAAAACAACGATATTAATGTAATAAATACTGGATTGGACGAACGGATCAATTCAACTAGGGTTCTCAAACATTAGCAGAACTATTTGTTAACTCAACGGAGTGGCTTATTATAACTTATTTGGCAATTAACAAAAAAATCATTTTAATTATCTAAATGCATCTAATTTTTTTAAGATAAATAAATAAATAGCTATTTCATTAAAAAAGCGATTATAATTTTTAGAGGTTATTAAAATTATCGGGTGTACAATGTAAATAATTATATTTAAATGAAAAGTTATTTAAAAAAGACCACGTTTTAACAACGGACTAAAAAGTGTAAATCAAAATATAAACCAAGGAAACACGGTAACATAGACAAACAAATGAATATAAGTGTAGATAATTAATGCTTGAAAGGTTTTTTTCCTACAAACCCATTTTATTGTATCAGCAAAATATTTAAATTATTTTGTGAGTTTTCTGAACAACAAAACTACTCTCTATGCATTTTTTATATTTAAGCCATTTTTTAGTCTTATGCTTATTTTTTAAATTTTACAATTGATTTTCAATAAATTATTATAGAAAAATTTGATAGTTGCGTTTGAAAGGCGTTGTAAAATTTTTATCAACATAAAAAATACACAAAAATGAAAGGAACCTAACCTCGGTCTCAGTTTCGACCGATAAACAAACCTATTTAAACATGTCGGTCGATTTTAGATCTGTCATTAATTGTCATGCAGTTCATTCCAGTGTTTAAAGATTTAAGCCTATTTTGTTTAAAATTGATTGCAAGATTGGTACCCAACAGACAAAAAGGCGAGTAAAAAACGTGAAAAAAGTTAACGTACCTGTCTCATTCGCTAAGTACGTGATCAGTTTCGCGAGTTAAAACAAAATAGATAATGACACGTATGGCTATTCCAGTACCTAGGTATTTAGTTTCTTTAATAGTTTATTTTCGCGAACCCGATATTAAATAATTTTTACTGTTTTTTTTTAAACAGTATGAAATATTGATAAAGCTTTTTTTTACCGAGTTCAAAAAAAGAAAAAGAGAGTAAGTAAAAAAGAGGTATTCTCAATGTGAATGTATTTTTTTTGTTATAGATGTTCAAGCATAAGTTCTTTGTTTATGAACCGATTTGGATGGTTCTTTTTTTGTTAAATAGAGGATACCTGAAGGGTTGTTCCATTTTAATTTCATTGGCATTGGATCACCAACTTTAAACATACACCAGGGAACTCTTCAAAATCTTTGAAGTTGATTTACTTTTTTATTAAAAATTGTTTTGTTAACACATACTAGTTTAATAAAATAGCTGTATTATGTATGACCCGGATATTTACTTACTTAGGTATCGTCGATTGTCAGTCGCCTCACCTCCCTGCAAAATCAATTTGAGAGAATGGGAAAGGTTGAGTCTTGTCCATATATGTAGCATGTTTATTTTTATTAGATTGTGTTTCATCCACTTTTGACTATATTAATGTAATTCAATAAAACTGTTTATAGGTGTATCAGGTCATCAGGACTGTATTATAAAGGTAACAACTGCGACAGTTGTAATTTTTTATTATCAGGCATTCACAATAAATTCATACAAATGATTTCTCAACAATGCATTCTAATTTTTAGTTTATTAGGATGTTTATACAGAAAAACGGTTTCAAAATAAATATTCTTCAAAATATTTAGCTACCAGGTGATCGACTGGCAATATACACTACATTTATTCTTTAAAAAAAATCAATATTTATGCTATAGTATCAGATGCTATAATTTTTATATGTATTTCGGAAATTATCTGTAATAATACCTAATTACAATTGGCAAAATAATGATTCATTAATGGTAAAATATTTTATTTTAATAAAGCAGTAACTACCGGTAAAAAATAGGAACTGTTTATGGAGTTTTTTTTACTTTATATTAAAATATCTACTTGAACATTATCTAATTTCAGAGTATATTAAGATGGATTTTTGCATAAAGTTAAATTTATTATCCTAGTAAATAGATTGAACATATGTTCAATCAAGGATTTCCTTTACTTAATAACAGCCATTATCGTTAGTAAAATACTGTGAAACTTCTACTAAATTAATAATCATTTTTTTTTTTTTTTTTGAACTGACTACACTGTTAGCCTTAGGGGCCCTATCCTAAAACAGAGCCGCTGCGGCTTTTACAGCTTCACCGGACTTGGGGGCGAGCGCTTAGGGCACTCAGCCGCGAAAGTTTGTGACGACCCGCACGAGGGTGCCAGAGTGGCCGAACCTCGGCTCGGGCGGTCGTCGCGAATGCGAAAAAGTCGCGATCTAACTAATTCCCTAGTACTATGAGAATTCGAGCTAACTAATATATACTCATATGCACGTTCCCCTCCTCCTGGGAGGAAGGAGTGGACCATGCGCATGAGTATTTGATAATCGGAATGGTTTTTCTACACTAACTAGCGCAATAGTCTAACTAGCGCAAAAAAAGAAAAAAAAGGTCCCTTACAGAACCTATGTACCTGTGTGGTGTGCACGTGTGTGTGTTCATACTTGTGTAATGTTGTGTGAGGGTAACTAAGTGTTGCACGTATAGTGTCACTTTGTATCGCGCGGGCGGCTGCCTGACCCAAGGGCTTCACACCGAGGAACGGACCTAGGCTTGGGTTGCCGCTAGAGAGGGTGGACGTGACGGGTGTGCGGGAGCGAAGTTGACCGCCCGTCCTCTGCGGAGAGAACGGTGGTTACGCGGGCGTGGGCGGTGGCACGCTCTGTTTGGAGAGACGGTGTCGGCGTAGAACGCGTTAGCTTTTTCGGTTTGGTCGGGCGGGTCAGTGAATATATTACGCGGCCGGCGTTTTCTCCGGCAGGCGTTGGGGTCGGGAATATAAGAAGCTGCCGCTTTTATTAAGGGATTCGCGTGGTTCGACGCGGTGTCGAAATACGAGCGAGAAAGGTGTTTGGCATATGCTTAATAATCATGCAGCTCCATGCGCTTTATAGAAGCACCGCCGCCGCGCCCGTGCCGTGCAGCTGCCGCACCGTTCCATGAGAAATCGTATGTCGTCACGTACCATGTGCAGTGACATACGATAGTGGCGTCATCTTCGAGGAGAATCAGTTGAGAGAGTCTTTTAATTTGTGGTGTTACAATAAGAATTTTTGAAAAAGTGAAATAATATTACGCGAATAATGGTAGGTCGATATTCGAAATATTACTGCTTAATATTTATTGTGGGTGGGTTTTATTGACGATGGAGACGATTCTAATAATACAATACTCTATAAAATTAGTTACGTGACATTGTCAACGTAAAATACATCTTATGTTCTACTAAGTAATAAATTTTCTATAATATTTTATTTACAATAACATTGGATGAAGGTAATGGATGGGATGGAATAAATGTACCTACTATTATTAAACACAAAGAAAGCCAGAGATGTTCATAAAAAATTAAAGACGTAGTGCCTTATTAGTTCGACATTGATTATCCCGTAAGGTAACAATGTAATATGGGGAAAATAAATGATAAAATAAATAAAAATAGAGTTTTTCTTTGTTTTCTTATGTTTGTATTTTCTTGTGACGAACTTTGAACTAGTTGAGACTTGAAATTGACAATAATTTTACTGTTATGTTTATTTGAAAAGAGACGGAGAGCTTATTAATTTGAGTAGGTATATAAATATATTTTAATGGATGTTCACCCACAACTTCTTTATTTATGAACTGACTAGCTGACCCGCGCAACTTCGTCTGCGTTATATTAGAGAGAGAGAGAGAGAGTGGGTCGTTTATATATATATTTTAGTGATAGAGTTTTAAAACTGTATACGCTCTCGTGCCATTCGTTATTTTACCCAGACAGTCTGAATAAAATAATAAAATTCTTATAAAATACTGCACAGTCCGATACGAACTAGGCTATATTAAAATTTTCATATTGCTCCAAAGCTTCACGTTAAAATCGCTTGAGGGCAGGCGATCGGGTCGATGGTAATTTCATTTAATCCCTTTGGGAATTCACTGTTAAGGTTTATATTTATTTTTTATGATCACAAAATACTGCTTTGATATTTTGTTAGGGTAAAAAACCTCTTCCCAAGGGAAGGCAAGAGTTCGATCACTTCAACAACAACCCGACGGTTTTAATCCTAAGATAAATAAGTTTTAAGTTTAACAGCTTTGATGAGAGCAAGGTTCAGGATAGTAGAAAACCACCAGATCGTCGAAAAGGAGACCGTGATCTAAACAACTTTTACCCTATTTTCTTCTCAAGCAAAATTGTGATTTTAACCCTTTTTCAATTAATCTGAGACTTTTTGTCAAGTACGCAACGTTCATGTTACCTTGATAGACAAGATTTAAAAATCAAGTAACAATTATGGTTTCATGTAAGTCTGGTTATTTACCTATAATATTTATTTACGTTTGGAGCAAAGAAAACAAATAGTATTATCAGCTCGTATTTAAAATATTTGTAACTTTAATGTTGATATTAATAAATTCATATAAAAGTAATAACATGAAATAATAATAAAGAGTAAATATTTAAGTTTTATATTCGGTTCTTTGTCATATTTTTCATCTAATTTATATATACAATTATAAAGTTAAAAATATTGTTTTTTTTTTGTTTAAGAAATTGTATTTGCTAATTTGTGCAACTATCAATAAGATTTTAAAAGAAGTCTTTTACATTATAGACTATTTATTGAGGAAGGTTATAGGCAAGAACGGGAAGTCATATCAAATACAGGCTACAGTGGTACCTTGACAGTGACGCGGTAGACAGTTGGTTAAATAAATTTAACACGGGTGAAACCGTGCGGCACCGTTAGTATTTTAAATATGAAACTGATGATAGCGATGGCATATGGTGCTGAGACGTAGTCACTGACTAGTAAGAAAGCTCAAGGTCACTAAAAATGCAATGGAAAGGACTATGTTCGTAATTTCTGTGCGTGATCAAGTGAGAAATTAGAAATCTGCAGGATAACTACGGGTCACCACTTAGGCTTGAGAATTGCTTAACTGAAGTATGTGTATTTTTATTACCAGAAGTCGTACTTAAATATTATGTAGCCTATATCACTTCCACAATTGAGATGAATCTAACGACACTTCTTATGCTGAAATCCATCAATCCGTTTAGGCAACAGAGCGCGCCATAGAAATAGACATACATTTAAACAATCGAAGAACATAATCTTGCGTTTTTACAATAACCATACAAAAATTCATCAAAATCGTTAAAAAACCAATAAAAATGAAGGTTTTTTTAGTTAAATCCGGACATAAAAACAGATACACATTTTTTAAGACCCATATTCTATCTATTTTCATACTATCAGGAAAAAAAAAATATTTACAGACAAGTTACAGATTTATTACCCAATAGATTCTTAATAACTCAATGTATATTCGCAAAAACATAGTCAAACTAGATTTTGTCAAACATCAGCACAATATTAATACTAGAAATAGAGATAAATTAGTCGTATCGTGTTTTATTCTTAGTAAGACTAATAAAAGTTTTTTAGGTATAATGTCAGGTTTTATAAAAAAATCCCCAAGCAAATTACTGATTTACCGGACAACAAATTCAAGGATCATGTCAAGCAGGTCAAAAGGTTGTTGTAGGGTAGATCATTATGTGAATGATAGTGATGTCCCTCTCTAAGCATCCACTAAATTATTATTATTGTACCTATAATATTAACACTTGTACAGTTGGAAAAAAATTATTATATTGATATTGTTACCTTAATGATCGGAAATTATTATCTGCTCTATTTTCTACTATTACCAACATATTAAGATACTAGTTGTGCCCCGCAATTTCACCTGCATATAATTTAGAAGAAATCACTGATTGATTATTTATAATACAAGGAGTCCAGAAAGGGTATCGGGTATTTGTTTTCGCGCCATATTCGAAACGGGGCGTCTAAAGGGTGCGGGGAGGGGTTCGTGTCGTCCGCCATTTTGTGGAGTTTTAGTCACGATGGAACAGTACTCGGGGACGCATCGCGCATTTTGCGTACGAGCGTATTATCGTAATGGTGATTCAATAGTGACTGCTCAACGTCTCTATCGTGCGGAATATCGTACACGCAACGCGCCAAGTGACGATAGCATTAGGAAATGGATCAGGATGTTCGAGAATACAGGTGCGACAGTTAAAATTCAAAACTCTAGTCGTCCTCGTTCAGTTCGCGATGAAGAAACAATTGAAGAAGTTGAGGCATCGGTTCGTCAAAATCCGTCTTTATCCATCCGAAAGCGAAGCCAAGCGTTGAACATCAAAAAATCGTCTTTACATTCGATTTTAAAGAAAGACTTACATCTAAAAGCCTATAAAATTCAATTGGTTCAAGAATTGAAGGATACGGACTATGCTAATCGACTGAATTATGCGAAAGAAATGCTGCAGCGATTTAACAACTTTAACAACATACTGTTCAGTGACGAAGCAAATTTTCACCTGAATGGTCATGTTAATAAGCAGAATTGTCGGTACTGGGCAGTGGAGAATCCGAGACGAAAGCATGAACGACCCCTGCATAGCCCAAAGGTCGTTGTTTGGGCCGCTATGTCTGCTAAAGGCATAATTGGTCCTTATTTTCATGAAGATCAACGAGGCCGAGCAATTAATGTGCATAGTGACCGTTATTGCGATATGTTGCGAAATTTTTTGGTCCCAGAGTTGCAGGAGTTTGCAGGTTTCAACTCAAGAACGTGGTTCCAGCAAGATGGGGCCACTTGCCATACCTCAAATGACTCAATGGAAGTTGTTAACGAATTATTCCCTAATAAAGTCATTTCGCGAAGGGGTAACATCAACTGGCCTCCCAGAAGCCCCGACCTTAGCCCGCTTGACTATTTTGCATGGGGATACCTTAAAAGTAAGGTTTATCAAAACAATCCGACGAATCTAACCCAGTTAAAGCAAAACATCAGGTCAGAAATGGCAGCAATATCGATAGCTATGTGTCAACGTGTTATCGCCAATCTTCGTTTCCGTTTAGAAGAGTGCCAGCAACGTAACGGTCATCATTTGGATAACATCATCTTTTCCAAATAATTCTCCAATTCATATGCTAATAATAAACAATAAACTTTTTATTGCATACAAATAATTTTTGTTTCATTGAACTTACAAATACCCGATACCCTTTCTGGACACCTTGTACTTCAATAAAGACAATATCTTTATCGGGCGGCCAGATGGTTACATCGCGACATCGGACGGCTCGTTCGCGCCGCTACTACTGTAGACATAAACCTGAGCTGAGTGTTGAATTATTTTAATTTTGTATTATCTCTCAAACTATGCGACCAAATAACATGCTGTAAAAACGAAGTTTATCTTCATTAAATTGTCTTTATGCTAAAGTATCTTTTGTTCAGTAAGGATTAATATGCCATGCTTCAAAATAATGTTCATTAATTAATTTTCAATCTTCAACAAAAAATAATATTCAAAATACTTTATTGTGGCTTATGTATAAGAGATAGATATATGCTATCGCTGAATTTTTTTAAATATACTAGTAACCAATATTTTTGTAGAGCATTATATTTACGTATCATTAACCATTAAGCCAGCACACGCGAATAAAGCAGTTAGCGAGGGCTTCGACTTCCGACCCATGTAACAAGAATTAAAATTTAAGGCAAGCTGGGAACTGTAGCTTAATGTTATATAGTCTATACTATTTCTTGTGAGTCTGGCTTCATATAAAAAAAGAATTTTTCAAATCCCACTGGTAGTTCCAGAGATTAGCGTGTTTAAACAATCAAACAAATAAAATATCTTTTCCGTTTTATTATATAAGTATGTATAGAATTCTTCTGAAACAAAAAGGTAAACGATCCGTATCACCTCCAATAATGTTAATTAAAACCAGGTCTATTGCTTACGTAACTAAATATGAGTCTGAACACACAAATTTGCTAATTAGGCCCGGTAAATGAGCTGCTAATGGATTCAAATGGCTCTCTTGGGCGCGGCTGGATAGTATTTCTATCTCTTTTCTTTCAACATTGCTAATGTAGATTTTATTTGCATATTTTTAAGTGACTTCAATAAAAGGAATAGTTATTTTTTTACCTGACTACGGCAAAGTAAAAAGAAGGGTTATAATTTCAGCAGTTCAGAAGATATGCGGGAAAGGACGAACACACATATATAGCGTATGTATATATATTCATATATTCCAGCATATCTTCTGAACTGCCTATCAGGAGTTAACACATGAGGTATCGTTAGAAGCGTCTTAATCGTCTGTTACGTGACGTCATAACGAATTCAATATGGCGCCCTCTAGAGAACATGCCAGAGGCATTTAAAGGAAGAATGTAACCCCACCTTTTCTGGATCATTATTAGGTCAAAAATAACTATAACTTGGTACTAACCGTGTAATTGTACAATTTAATAATAAACCAAAAGCTAAAATGGGTCAGTGGTAGTGTATACGGATATCGCGTCGATCGACGGGTGTTCGAATCCTTGCAATTAGCCAGAGCTTTCGGTGAAGGAAAACATCGTGATGTAACCATAGCATGGTAGTAGGATATTTTCAAAATGCTCGCCGAGCTTTAGCTACTACTTTCAAATTGAAAATCTGTCGCCAAACACCTACAGGTGTGTTCTGGCAGTTGCACTTGAGAGACTGTTCTCCCACTATGCTTAGCGTGACACCATCTTGTAACACATCGTCACTTAATATCAGGTGAGATTGTGATCATAATACTAAACCTAAAAAACGACAAAAAACGTCCTGCATTAAAAAAATTGTGCGTCTCGGGAGGCTCGACAGAAGTGATAACTTAAACTAATCTAAGTTGAACTATTTAATATTGAAATTGTTTAACTTGAGAAAGCTTAAGATATTACTTAACTTTGACATGATAATGTGAGAAAAGGTTATTTATTAATAAAATCATTTATTGATTATAAAATATATTTTATCCTTAGTTACAATTCTTGAATATGTATTAATTCTCCTTTTAATTTTTCCACGAAAGTAAACCTAAATAGGAGACGATCCTGAAAATTTGAGCCCGATATATGTAAACAGGGCTGATGGAGAATTTTTATCACTAATTTTCAAATATTGTATCTCAGCTTCTGTATAACTTATATACTCCTGCCCAGCGGCATTTTTCTAAGTAATACTTCTACTTTTACGAGAAAAATAGATATTAGGTCTAAAATTATACCTGGATTAGCTAATAGCTTTTAACTAAACAAGTGTTTTGGTTAAATTTTACCTATTTATAAAACACTATTATATGTACCGTATTTGAAGTTGAGAGTCGACCAGCAGCTAATATCTTTTGTCGAGGAATATTTTAATACAATCTACACAGCTTTTGGTGAATTGCTCCGATTTTGTAAAGTTATAGCTATTTAAATCCAATCAAATAAAAAAAAAAATCGCTGTTTTTAAATAACTAGAACTTTTTTCTCCGAACTTCGATTTGTTTCAAACTTTCAGGAAAGTTGCTTTATTCTGTCCCCAAGAAGCCCTGAAAATTTGAACTAGAGAATCGAGCTTCTATGTGAGGTATAGTTTTTTAATTATTTTTGCTACGTTACGTTACAAAGCGGTTTATCCTCCCATAAGCAGTTATCACTTCAAAAAAGAAAAAAAAAGTAATGTGCCGTGTTAGGTATCAAATGAAAGGGCTTAATCTGCACATTCCTAAAATACAGACTAGACTTTTAAGTGCACAATACTCGTAGTCAGTTTTTTGTATCTAGTTGTCTATAATATGTTCGTATATAGTTAGTTTTCTCAGTAAACACAACACGGATTTTTGAATTTCTTTCACTTTATTTGTCTGTTTATTCACGCTAACTATGACGTTATGGCCATTTCAGATATCAAGAAATGTGAAGATAAAGTTTTTCCATTGCTCAGGTTTTCTTACAATGTTTGCCTCTAGCGTCAACCTAAAGTGTCAGCAGTTCACTTTAGTAAATGTACACAAATTCGAAAAAAAATGTTAGTATAATTTGTGGATATCGAGTTGATATTCCTTCAGATTAAACTATTAAACGACCATGAATATTACACTGCTACGACTTTTTTTTTGTCACTATTACCGTCGTACCGTTGATTTATTTGGTTACCAGAGACTGTTACTCCGAAGAATTCGAAATTAGAAGTAGCTACGACTAACATTATTTTAGAAGCTAACTTATATTTATCCATATCAATATTATAATGAAGAAAGATTTGATTTTTTGTTTGTAATGAATAAACTCAAAAATTACTGGACCTATTTTAAAAACTCTTTCACCAATCTAAAGCTACACTATCAGCGAGTAACATAGGCTATATTATGAAATAGCAACAAGATTTCAATGCTTTTGAAGAGTTCACTGGTGTACCTTCGAAGTTGAAGGTCCAATGGCAACGTAACTAAAATGGGACCACCCTATTCAACCAAAAAAAGAATCATCCAAATCGGTTCATAAACAAATAAGTATGTCTGAATATTCATTAAAAAAAACTTTCAAATTAATTAACCTCCTATCTTTTGTTGACGCCGGTTAAAAAAAACCTCAAACCCATTAAAGAATTGACTAAGTTAGCACTGAGCCATACTTAATACTTTTAAATATATGTTATACCTACAATTGATAGGAAGTATCATAACGGTCACTTAACCATAAGCTTTATATCCGAACGTCAAACTCTTGACAACATTACACGCTTTAAGCGCTTAACTGCCCATAAAGTTTAATAATAGGCAATTACTTTTCAGCAGCTACAGCGATATTTGACTTCAAATGGAAATGGTTTGGATATGTTGCGCATAACTTTTTATAACGGCCCATTTTATTAGGGTTAAAAAGTTTTTAAGCCTCGGTAGAAAAGCTATAAATAACACTGCTCTTGTTAAGTGAACATAATTTTGTTGGCATATTTGTTACATTTATACTGTCTGGCGCGGTAGACGTTGTTCTGCTCTTTCCGGTGGTTAATGGGCTCGACCACAGCACTACAAACACGTCTAAAAACCATCGTCTCAATAAAACAAACTCCTATATCATGTGAATATGAGCTCAATCGTTCAGAAGTTACACGATCACAAACTGACGCACGCATATTATGGTTTATTTTGGTTTTTATGGGTTGATTTGGTTTATAGGTTTCAGTATTCAAAATTGCCAAGTCCAAATATACACACAAAGTCAATGCATACAACCTTCAAATTGCGAAAAATAATCAAAAATAAATTTTGTGAACCAAAATCTTTAATTGCACGTAAAAAAATTGCTATCAGTAAAATTATTTTACTATTTTTTGAGCATAAAGGCTTTAAATTACCTTAAATTTCGTGTGGTACAATTAAATCAACGCTTAACCAAAAAGAATCAAATAGATTATTACTTATTGAAAAAGGATCAAACATATGTTTGTTTTGTTTCAGCGAAAAATGCAAAAAGGCGTTTTGTTATATATTAACTTAAATCTATCTGATTTTATTTAGCAAACCTATTCAGTACACGTTATAGAAAAAATTTAGTAACCCATACGTTTAACGTTCTAAATCCGTCAAATTAATTGGTGAAACGGGCGTTGGTGTCCTATTATGTAGATTGTGAGGCACATGACATGAACCGACTTCTCCTGTCGGTGGGGTACGACAGGAATACTTATGCAGACCTGTCATATCCACTGAGGCATCGATCGTAACTTTGACTGTTTGTGAGGTATTTAATTCAATCACGAATTGTTGATGGTATGATGTCTTTAATATCTATACAATTAATAATATTGAAGTGTCTGTTTGTAGCTTTTTGCTAAATGTATATGAAAGTATATACGACACCTATTACAAAAAAACAATTCTTAAAATTTTTGTCAGTCTGTCTTTAACGCGATTTTCACTGATAGATAGTTGATGTTATAGGGAGTAACTTAGGGTACTTTTATTTTAGAAAAATAATTAGGGCTCCGCACAAATAAAAAAAAATCAGGTTAAGGTAATAAATTCTGGCGCTTAAATGGCTTACGCTGAGTGAATCATAAGAGATATAGCAAATTAATGTACTACATAATTAAAGGCATTAAAAAGACCTACAAAAAAAGTCACAAGAGTATACGTCTATCTTCTAAGGAACACCCACATTAAGCATATTTGTCATTAAAATCTGGGAGCGGGGGAGCAAGATTCGCGCGGGCATTCTGTAGTGCACGTGAGCGAAGCCACGGGCACAGCTAGTAATTTGATAAGATCAGCCTATTACTGGGTTAATTACGTAACAGTACCACCGTTAAACCTATTTTTACCTCAAAGCAGCAGTGTTCACGCCGTTATATTCCGTCCCGAAGGAGTAATAAATAATATAAGGTCAGATCAAACTCGGTTGAAGTGAATACCTACAGAAATAATAAAAATATTTTAAAACCTCTTTAAAAAAATTCTAACTCAGTGAGATTCGAACCGTTGCCAGCTCGTACTGGACATACAACAGTGCGTACAGATCTGGCCGTCACAACACTAGGGCAATACGACGACGTGAAAATCAGGACATGTATTAATCGTATTCTTTCGCAGAATAAATCCTATAGGTGTTTGTCTCTTTTTAGTGTCGCTTTTTCGTTTCATCGCGTTTCAAATCACACCGTTACTAAAAAAATTGGTAAAATTTGGATGCGTTTTGATAAGTGGACTTATGTGTAAGGGGTAAGCGAAAGAATATTGTATTTAGTTGGTAAGATTTTAAAAGGAAACTTGCACCCTTATTTAGTATCAAAAGAGTAAAATTTTTTACGACAAATTTTGTAATTAGTAGTAAAATGTATTAAAAGTTACATGAATGTAAAAGTGCCTCCTCAATCTAAACATCTGAACTGAATAGCCACATGTAACTCGGTAAGTAATCAATTAATATTTTTGAAAAATTTGTATCATTATTAGTAGTTGTGTATTAATAAGACTAATAAAAGATTTTTAGGATATGGTGTTAGGTTCTATAATAAGATTCTGAAGCACATTACTGATTTGCCGGACAACAAGTTCAAGGACCATGTCAAGCGGGTTTTACTGTCAATAAGTTATTACAGGGTGGATCATTATGTGAATGATAGTTTTATCTGGAAGTGACTCCCTCTCTGTGTATCCACTAAGTTACTATTATTGTACCTGTTGTATTAACATTTGTACAGTAGAGAAAAAAAAAATCCGATCGAGTTTTTTGCTGGTTCTTCTCGATGTCTGGGATATATTCCGAACCGGCAGTAATGTTTTGACGTTCATAAGTGCCTTCTTAGGGCCTAAATTATTATAATTTTGGTTTGATTTTATAGGGCTTACTAAAAATTTAATGATTAGATTCTGAATTTTTATATTCATGGATGAATGAATTTGTTCTACAAAATTTTGCTATTTTGCTACTAAAATAAGGCTCGGGTTTTTATTTTAAAATCTGGAGTAGCTCCTCAATCCATACGACCATGATTGCAGTACATTTACATTTCCAGTTTATCGCACCACTGTGACGTCAGATCACATCCCTTGTCGAAACGAAGCTAGAATCAGAAAATATTGCGTAGGTAGTAAAATTTTTATGTCGTTGGACGTCTATTTCAAAATATATCACAATAAAATTCACTACTGTAAAATACAGTCTACAGATTAACCCGATGTAAGCAGGATGAAGATGTTAAAAATGTTTCATCATCATTCAGCATTTTCAACCCATCATCGCCTATTAAGGAGCATAGGTTACTCTTATTGTACGCCTCTCATCTCAGTCTTGAGCTAATTTCTTAACAATATCGTCAACCCGTCGAGTTGGTGCACACCCAACACCTTGATTACCCAAAAGTGGTCAAAAATTCGTCAACGTGGACTAAATGTCCACCTGTCGTCGGTCTGCTTGGAAACATTTCCCGGTCATTTAAGTTTTGTGATAGTCTTTCCAACGTCGCCGAACGTGGTGTGACGTCGGATCTCAACGTTTCTGATTCAGTCTTGTAATTTGATGCCGAGCATGGTCCGCTCTATGGCTGTTTGTGCCAATTATATTTTATGCATAACCTCAACTGTGAGCGTCCATGTCTCACAAAAATTTACTTATATAATGTAAGGCGCAACCTCTACGAAAGACTTTATCGTGGCAATATTATCCTTCTGAGGGCAACACACGCGACAAGTGTCAATAACGAGGAAAACGCCAAAGAATCGCTGCGCGCCCGCCGATGTTTCTTTGACTTTTTGTTATGGATAAATCATTTACGTATAAAATACAACTGCAATTTTCACTACCCACTGATATACAATAACTAACGAAATGAAAAAAAAAGACAATATAATTATTAAATATATTTTTTTACAATTCACACCAAAATAAACGTAAAATTTATAACGGCTAATGAAAATTGTTAAAGCCTTAACAAGCTTTGTGTTTTCCTTTTTATGTAAACGTGAAGTTGGTGATGTAAAAAACTTTTTCATTGCTTATATCGCGTAAACGCTTTCCCGTCTTTGAGTTTTATTAGCAATCTCTTATTTTGGGGCACATCGTGATGTACAAAACCCTGTTTGCACTCAGCACAGTAAATTATACTATTTCTTTTTATCTATTTAAATTATGTTGAGTTCACTAAGGGTATTGTTTTTTGAATGTTTTTGAAAAAAATGTAAATGGATGTAGTATATTTGTAGGGTAAGAAGAAATAGTGACAGCCCAAAGAAGAATACAAACGGCTAGATATCGACACCTTTTTCATTGATTCTTAGGTTCATTTCTGACAAATTTTTTTTAAATAAAAAGTGTATGCCCATAATCTCATTAGTTAGTTATTGATAAATTATTATCTTTTCCATAAAAAGTATATAATAATATATATAATAAGTATAGTATATTGTTTATGTTACCGATTATTTAATGCGAAATTAAATATGAATAATTTTATCACTGTATTGATTTTCATTTCAAGGACCTTGTTATATAAAGGGATTTGAATTATTCGACGGATAGCGGCCTACACGGGTCGCATATTTCGGAATGTTTCGAAATATCAGTTCGAGGACGTTAGCGTATTGTTGATAAATTCCAAGCATAGCATTGCGATGTTTCCTGGTATTAAGAGATAAATTAGAGATATTTTATATTAGAGTATTAAATTTGTCATAAATCTGACGGTGTAATGGAATATTTTATGTAAAACCACACGTTCAAAAAAGTTCACGAAGTACATGCAATCTAGTGGATGGCAATGAATTTATTAAATCGTTTACAGGCGTAGTGATGAAATTGATTCCCTCGGAAAGATGCATTCAAACAGTAGTAGGAAATTTACAGTGTAGTATTATTAAGTTAAATGCTTAAAAAAATAACAGAAGAAAAACGGTGTTAGGATATTATAAATTAGACATAATCCAAATATGTATTTTATATACTTAAATCTATGGCATATTCTATCTCTCAACAAATTTTAGTTACGGTCATCCATCAAAACTTGAAGTGAATTTACATACATACATCCTTCGCAAACAACTCTGTCTTGATATTTATATTCTCCTTTTTGATACCAGTTTCACTGATGCTTATTCACTATTCTTTAAAATACAGTATAAAGATTAATGAATAAATTTAAATATGGAGAATGTGGAAGCTGGAATATGGAAAGATGCTAAGCAACAGATTTTCAACTGGCAGATGGAAGTAAACCAAGGAAATAAACTTCAAACCCACATTTTTTGATAGTCATCTGAGTCACCTCCTAATAATTATCCCTATATATTATATTATTTCTGTTGGTACTCTAATTAAATATAAAATGGCAAAAAACTCTAATGATGTGCAGTAGTTTCCAGAATTTCTGACGAGGTGTGGCAAAAAGACCTCTTATTTTCTGTATGAAATTATGAAAAGCAAATACACCAAATTTAAAAACATAAAATAAATATGAAAATATGCAATATAAACCATCTCGGTATGCCGAACTGGTAAATAATACGTCAGGTAAAGTGTGAACGATTTTTCATTCGAAGATTAGAAAGCGTAGCTTTCTAGAGGGTAAAAGAGACAGATGATACTTAAGGACAGATGGTCCTTTGATATTTTATATAATTACTTAAATGGTATCCGTAGATGTGGCGTCTGTTAGCGCACTTCTATTGTGAAAATTGCAAACCGAAGCCCCGACAACGAGTAAAAGCAAAAACAGTCGCTGTGGGTAAGATAGTCTACGAGGAAAAATATATTATTATAATTTAATATATTATTACTTAAATCTTTGTCCATTCACTTTACACATTGTCTTCTTTTACCATTTGAATGCCACTTACAAGCCACAGAATACCCGGTTTCATCGTAAATGCAAGGAACGGAAAAATAGGAAAAACTATTTATTCAAGCAAGAGTTGTAGAGGCCATAAAAATTTGCATTAAGATCGTTAAGCAACGCGTGTGATGTTTTTTTCCTGGGAAATCGAGGAATTGTAGGCACATGAATTATAAATACGATTCAAATGAAGTCGCCGTAGTAAAGTTTCCGAATAGCGTTGAATAAATAAACATACACTCGGGACTACGGTGAGCATTAGCTTTGTATATAACTATTATTCAATTTGCAATCCATTATCTAAATGAGAATTACGTAGAAATATACCTAAAGCTAAGTAACTTTTACTGAAATTATATTAAGTTTTATTAACCAGATTAGACTCGTGATTTTATTTTTAAAGATGTTTCTTAGAGAATTGTTAATTTCTTAAAATATGTTGCCACTTTTAATACAAGCTAAATGGAAAATTTTATAAACCCACGACACAAGTAACCTATTATAACTCTGCTGTAAATTGGTGAGGAGTTAGGTATCATATGGATTCCAGATGATGCTGCAGTGTTAAGTTAAAGGTTTTTCTAATATCATTAAAGTAACAATACCAAATCTCGACACAAGCAGAACTGTGGAAGATGCTCACATCTATTTATCAACTATAAAAGAACTGATAATCTTTAAACGGCTGAAAAGATTTTCTTGAATCATAGCTAAGAACACTCTCAATCAAGTCACCTTTCAAACTATAAAACTAGATCAAATAGGCTTCAGCCGTTTGTGAGCTACGATGCCACCTATAAACACACAAATAATCAGACACATATATACACGTTAAACTTATTAACTTAACACCCCTCTTGTTATAAAGGGGGTTAAAAATATTTAAAATCACAACCTGAAACTTATTTAGAAAAATATTCACAGAATTTTTATCATTTCAGTCCAATGTCATCCACCGCTAGTTATAAGCCTTTCCTAAAGATTGCCACATTAATCAGTCCTACGCAGTTCGCAACCAGTAATAGGCTGTTATGAGGCTTATTAGGGCTTGTTTAGACGATAGCACTGCGGACGTGCCGCAACCGCGCAGCTGCCGCTCCTTCGCCGCGCCATGCTGTGTACCCGTGCACATTTTTGTGTGTACCTTTTTATGTAATACATTGACAGCCACAAACATTATACGTGTAGGCATAATGAATATTAATAATTTAACTAAAAAAGGAGGTAATGTTTGCATACTATATATAAAAAATGGAAAAATAAAAGTAAGAAGTCAAATAGACGCATATGGGTTTATCCTATTTTGAGGTAAAGAGAACAACAATGTGAATTCCATACACTTTATAAAGATCTGCGAAAAGTGTAAGTTTTGTGATTATCTTCGGATGAATATCAAAACATTCACAAATTATTAGATATATGTATCTATTATATGCAAACCCTAACTTTTTTTAGTTTAACTAAACGTTTTCATTATTCCTACACGTATAATTTTCGTGGCTAGCCACTATATTAGATAAAAAGATACAGTGATAAAGCAATCATGCCGCTGCAGCGCAGCGGCGCGGCTGCGGAGCGGAGGCGGCGCGCGCGGCGTCCGCGGCGCCATCTACACGAACCCTTATGAGCCTGGTAAATAATACAACCTGCTGTTCAATATCTGTCGCATCATCTGGACTGGTTACTAGCGGTGTTAACGGCTCCACACTTTTTATTACGCAGTAAATTCTTTGCCTCCTATTCTTATTTTTACCCAAACTTACGATTTCTAAAAGCAGTATGGACAATTCTTATAATCTATCAACTAACGAATGATAATATACTTCCCGTACACAAAATTACATTGAAGCCGTTATTGAGATAAATCCAGGTATAAAACAGACAGACAAATAAAAAATATTAAAAGTTATAATCGTGATTTGTCACCTTTATAATAGTCGTCTTTCACAAAACTTTAAGAAAAAAAAAACATGTACAGACAGATCTACAGGTTTATTATTAATAATATTGATCTAGTATATCATTGTTCTCTTCATACTAAAGATGTAATAGATATTGCTATCCCTTTCTTGTTTTCAGATCATTAACAACGTTGAACGAGCAAAAAATGTTGGCACCGCTTTTACACGCTTCCTTGGATATTTCCGCTAGGTAGGACAGGACTACTTTAGTCTACAAAAGCTACAATTCTGTGATTTGAATCCATGTATGAAATATATCATGTTCATTCTTACGTTCGAACATACGTTAAAAATATACTTCTAAATCTGGACACACTTTGTAATAAATTAATGTAACGAATCCTATTAAATATTCGAGTTTTTCGTGGAAACTTGATCGGCTATGTAGCGTTTTAGTTTTTTCCAACTGTTAATCCAACAGCAACCATCGAAAGATCGCTTATCCATTGAAGGTCGTCTATAAGCAACCACACGCACTGGGCTTCGAGTAACAGTTTTACGGTAACCTCCATCTCGGTCCGAACTAAAATGTTTTCTATGACTTATCTTTTTTGTACCGTGGAGCTGTACAATCATCTCCCGACCAGTGTTCCCTCCTTACGACATTGAGTCTTTCAAGTGTAACGTGAAGAGATATTTATGCAAGCCGGCGCGACAGTTGTACTGTGCCTACCATGAAGGAAAAAAACCGTCTAACTAAAATAAAGTTTCTGAGATGGATGTGTCACCATGTGGATGTTGGTTGCAACACTTGCGACCCAGTCGGGTACAGAATATGAATTCTCATTAAAATAAGTATAAATAAAATTACAATAAAAAAATTTACTGTGTAATAAAAGCGCGCGGAGCCGCGAGGCAGCACTAGTAAGAATATAATTTACACACAAAGACATTGTAACTGCATGCCTGATCTAAATCATAATTAGGGATACTAGATGTTTGGTGTTTAGCCCAAAGAGCCAAAAAGCCAAAGTAGGGTTATGTTTTCTGAGCGTATGTATGTATGTCTATTTCTTTGGCACACCCTGTGGTCTAAACGGCTTGATAGATTTCATCATGCGAGGTGTCATTAGATTCGTCTTAATTGTGGGAGTTACATAGCCTATATAATATATATGTATGAATTCTGAGAATAAAAAAAAAACATAAATAGAAAAAAAAAAACATTTTTAGTCGAGTGTTTTTGCTGGGGTCGGATTTTTTCCTTTTTTAATAATTAGTTTGTTTTATCCCAATTCAGCTCTTATAATCATTATTTGGTGTGCTGTTAATAATGGTTGCAATTAATACGCTGAAAGAGTATTTACTATATGAACCATTTGTAGATGGATAGCCGAAACAAATAATGCCTGTCCAAAAGTAATAATAAATATAATTTTTAATTTAATGTGTCCTATGTATGCGATTATTTTTTAAATAATCCTTTTTTCCTCCAATTGTTTTTCTTTGTTCTGTCAAAGGCCTCGTGGCAACCCTGATCACAACCAATATTTAATGGAGTTTTTGAGGTTCTTGGTCTGTGGTGGCTTAATTTAGTTCATAAGCTTAAATTATTTGACTTTACATTATATGTAATATTGGAAATAGTTTCCTTGATATAGGTCGATTATTGTACACGAAGTAGATTGTAAATAACAACTAGAAACAGACAATTTCAGTCACCAAAAAACTAGGGAGTTTTTTGTCTAGGGAGACAGTTTTAATAAGGGAGCCGCAATCTTGTTAGAACCATGTTTGAAGATTACGAACACATTACGAAGTTAGGCTTAAAGGATGTGTATTCAATGGCCTTAACAATAAAATAAAAATCAATATTAGCCGTTTTCACATCTCATTTTTACACTCGTCACTCGAGATCGAGATCTTTTCCAAGTCTATCATTGAAATATTTATGTGACCATATTTTATTATTTCCTACCTTTTATACTGAATATTTAAATTTTCTCACAATGTTTTCCATCAATGCGTAATTTAGATGTGGCTACTTTTAATTTTCTCCACTAATTTTCCGTATATTTTTTGTTTAAGTTTTGGTGAAGCGTACAATCTTAACTCAAACAATTTCTAGAATTGTTTCCTTTGTCCATTAGCTTTTGATCCCGCGTCTTAAAAACAAATTATTCCTTTGCCTTATAAAAGGCGCCCGTATTTACAAAAGTAACATCGTCGAAATAATTTTGTCTGTGTACCAGTATATAAGTGTATATACATAGCACTATCACTTTGAACAACTAAGTATTTTCATCCGTTTGTTTAAATGTAATGTCTCCTACTGAAAAAGGTTTTGTTTTGGCAGTGCAAAGTGTAAGCACTCTTACTGACAGTAAGAACAGTACAGTTCAAAAAAAAAAACAATGTTACCGTCATGCTTGCATGCCTCTTGACAACTGTATAAACACTGGTTGATCTAATAATCACTGTGACGTGTTTAGCACAATGTGCATGTTGGTCGCTGCTCAGTCGAGCACAGATCTATACCATCCCGCTCGATTATTGGATATAAACCAGCTGATCGAATAATTACTGTGACGTGTTTATCACGATCTGCATGGTGGTCGCGGCTCAGGCGGCACAGATCTATACCATCCCGCTCGATTATTGGATATAAACCAGCTGATCGAATAATTACTGTGACGTGTTTATCACGATCTGCATGGTGGTCGCGGCTTAGGCGGGCACAGATCTATACCATCCCGCTCGATTATTGGATATAAACCAGCTGATCGAATAATTACTGTGACGTGTTTATCACGATCTGCATGGTGGTCGCGGCTCAGGCGGGCACAGATCTATACCATCCCGCTCGATTATTGGATATAAACCAGCTGATCGAATAATTACTGTGACGTGTTTATCACGATCTGCATGGTGGTCGCGGCTCAGGCGGGCACAGATCTATACCATCCCGCTCGATTATTGGATATAAACCAGCTGATCGAATAATTACTGTGACGTGTTTATCACGATCTGCATGGTGGTCGCGGCTTAGGCGGGCACAGATCTATACCATCCCGCTCGATTATTGGATATAAACCAGCTGATCGAATAATTACTGTGACGTGTTTATCACGATCTGCTGGTGGTCGCGGCTCAGGCGGGCACAGATCTATACCATCCCGCTCGATTATTGGATATAAACCAGCTGATCGAATAATTACTGTGACGTGTTTATCACGATCTGCATGGTGGTCGCGGCTCAGGCGGGCACAGATCTATACCATCCCGCTCGATTATTGGATATAAACCAGCTGATCGAATAATTACTGTGACGTGTTTATCCGATCTGCATGGTGGTCGCGGCTCAGGCGGGCACAGATCTATACCATCCCGCTCGATTATTGGATATAAACCAGCTGATCGAATAATTACTGTGACGTGTTTATTACGATCTGCATGGTGGTCGCGGCTCAGGCGGGCACAGATCTATACCATCCCGCTCGATTATTGGATATAAACCAGCTGATCGAATAATTACTGTGACGTGTTTATCACGATCTGCATGGTGGTCGTGGCTCAGGCGGGCACAGATCTATACCATCCCGCTAGATTGTTGGATATACACTGGCAGCTCCCTAAACGCGACATATCTAAGCGTGCTACTATGGAGGAGTTACATCTAGTCTATAGTAGTCGTGATTTAGTCGGATAAAATTGTCATGCTCTATTATCCAGTAAATGATTATAAGTGTTAATAATTATTTGCTAGTTTTGCACTTATTAAGAACCAGCTGTGTCCACGTGGACTGCAGAATGCACACGTGCGAATCTTGCTCCTCCGCTCCCGGTTACTTTAAAGACAAAAATGCTTATTGTCGGTGTTCCTTAGGAGATAAACATATACTCTCGCTGACATTTTTGTATGTCTTTTTAATGTCTACAATTATTATGTAGTACATTAATTTGATATATATCTTATGGTTTACTGCGTTAGCCATGTAAGCGCCCGAATTGGTTCACCTTGACCAGTTTTTTATTTGTGCGGAACCCTAACTCATTTCTAAAATAAAAGTAGCCTAAGTTACTCCTTGTAATATAAGCTATCTACCAGTGAAAGTCCCGCCAAAATCGCTTGAACTGTTTCAGGGATTATCCGGTGTGAACAGACAGACAAAAACGGAATTTTTGTTATAGCTATCGTATGTATTTTTACATTACAAGCAGACATTTCAATTTGATTAATCCGGGAGTTGACAACTTTTGGAAAATTGTTTTAAACACTTTATATAGATATTGAATTGAATAATATTTTATTTATTACAGCATAAAAAGTTATTTAAAAATATTTTTTAATATAAATAAAAACGATGCATAAAGTCCCGTGACGTCATCATTTATTTCTTCTTCTTCTTCCTAACTTGGCAACCGGTCCTCTTTAATGAAGAACATTACTGCCATTATCAAGTGAATTATATTGTCAAGTGTTATGACGATTCAGTATCCTAACAAGATGGTGGCTCCCTTGTTAGAACTTTCTAGGAAATTTTTGTGGGATCTCGGAATGAATGCTTTCAGCTTATATTTATAATCCACCTCACTTATGCAGAAAAACCAAACTATATTACGCAAAACGCCACCAATATTACATAATATAGGGACAAAAACCTAAGTAAATGAATTAAAAATAACAACCACAACATGTCACTTCAAGATCCCGCAAAAATTCCATCATTTATTTTATATGTCATTTTGTATGATAACAGTGACAAGTTTGACAGCTAACGCAAGAGTCTAACGTTCATATTTCCTGAATGGTGACGTCACGTTTTCTAATCGGCGTTTCAGATCACGTAACTACCAGACAATAAATATTAATTTTGCAAAGGGAAAATTAAATAAATAAACAATTATTATCTCCGCTGCGGAGAGAAATCATTAATCTAAGTTCGTAACGAACGAAACAATGATTGCCAGTTATTGAAGTGATAAGAATATTTGTGATGGTCTAAGTTTTTAATGGGTTCAGGATTGACGTCTGAACTATTTTAACTTTATTTTTTGTTTATTTTTGAAAGAAAGATAAATAAGTCTTAGAAGTAAAATATTCGTATAAATATTGAGGTTTGTCGTTGTGTGCGCTTGTCCATGCAAAAACTGCTGGATAGATTTTGATGTTTTTTTTTTGTTTTACTACTTAGATACTTGGTTCTTATAAAAAAAAAACAAGACAATTTTTACCAAAAAAGGAAACCCACTCCAATGATTTTCAAGAGTTCCCTTATGTATCTTCGAAGTTCAAAGCTGAATGCCAATTAAATTAAAAAGAGGTCCATTTTTGAGGTATCCCCTATCCAACGAAAAAGAATCATCCAAATCGGTTCATAGACAAAGAAGATATGGCTGAATATCCATAAAAAAAAACATTTGAAATGAAAAGATTGTTGAAGTCATTTAAAATTATCACGACATCTTCATAAAAAATACATTCTGCAATCCATGTGACTGCAGCCAGAAAACAAACAAGTCAAATTAAAACTAAAGATTTCATATTGATTAGTCTGTTGTTTGGTGTTTACGGTTGCCGTTTGTGTGTACCAATGGGCCTCGTGGCAGCGTAATACTGGAGTTGGTTAAGTCCTCGAACGATGGCTTTCGATCAATTCTCGTTATTAAAGATTATACTGACATAATTACACTAATTAATTCGCATAATAAAGCTGAGAGTCTTCTAGTGAATTCAGTGTTCTAGCAAAATGGTGGTCGCCTGTTTAGAACGTTTCAGGAAGTTTTTGTGACGTTTCGGCATTCATGTTCACAGTAGCCATGTTAGTCGTATTAGGCAAACTGCCACCGATATTACAGAAAGAAAAGAAAGAAATAATTATTTATAAGAAAAGCATTTGAGACTACAGACAATTAAAATGTAACAAATGCCGTTGTTACAAAACGGCTCCAGCTCAGCATAATGCTGGTTGTAAATATCCAGCGGTGGTATTCCGTTGAGGGCCCTTGGTGACGTCACATGACGGAGACACTGACATAAAAATACTAAAAAAGGAAAAGTAAAACTTTTAAACATACGAAGTAAAAAAGCTTTCTAAATCTATACAATTAATACAATTGAAGTGTCTGTTTGTAATGTCAAAATAACAGTTCTTTACTAAATGCATATGAAAGTATATAGGATACCTATAACAAAAAGCCAATTGTTAATAAAATTTTCTGTCTGTCTGTTTGTTTGTTCCGGGTTATCTCCGAAACGCGTTAGACCGATTTTGACGGGACTTTCACTGATAGATAGCTGATGTTATAGGAAATAACTTAGGTTACTTTTATTTTAGAATATCAATTAGAGTTCCGCAGAAATAAAAAAAACTGGTCATAATGAATCAATTCGGGCACTTAAATGGCTAACACTAAGTAAACCATAAGAGATATATCAAATTAATATAGAAAATAATAATATGCATTAAAAATGCCTACAAAAAAGTCCGCGAGAGTATATGTTTATCTCCTAAGGAACACCGACAATAAGCATTTTTATCTTTAAAATAGCCGGGAGAGGAGGAGGAAGATTCAAACGGGCATTCTGTAGTCCACGTGAGCGAAATCTCGGGCACAGCCAGTAGTTAAATAAAATATACAATAATAAGTCAAATATTCTCGAATCAAGAAGGAGTAGGTATTTAAGCAACAAAAACCAATAAGAACACCTGGAGCAACAGGACCGAAGGCAAGTAAGTTTTAAATTATAAAAAAAAACATTTATAAAATCTAAAATAATTAATTAGGTTGTATTCATTATAAATATCACTACTGTCATTTCTTTGATATTCTTAGTCCTTTTGGTGTTCGTAAAGAAACCTTTTCTATGCTAATCTAAAATCGTTAATCCAATGTAGATTTTTATCGGCTTACAAATTATAGGTTAAATAATCCAAATAAAAACTACTATATAACAGACTAAGAATCCACCAAAAACTCTTCTTTTTCTTGTTTTGGCGCTGCAAACAGCACTTGCCAGTGTCAATGTTTATAAGCCTTTGTAAAATTTTGCTTACATATTGGGTTCTTCTGACAAGATTGTGGCTTTCTTGTCAGAACTATCTAGGGAGTTTTTGTGACATCCCAAAATGCATGTTCATAATCAACTTCACTTATGCACAACAATCAAACTATAATAATATTATATAATAACACCTAATACCTAAGAAAATGAATTAAAAATAAAAAGCACAACATGTCACTTTAACTCCCATCAAAAAGTCTCTATTTATATTAATTAGAGAGAGAGAGAGAGAAGTGGCCGCCATTCGATATGAGACGTTGTTGTATTTCTAACTAATGTTATAAATAAGAAAGTAAGTTCGCTCGTTATTCAATCACACAATAACATCCTAAAACCCGGATTATAATTTACATAATATACTAATTAATATATTTTTACTTCGGTAAAACAATTTCTTTGCTTACACGAGCGGAGCCGCGGGCTCAGTTAGTATTGCATAAAGATGAATCGTATAATCGTTACAAGTATACATCACATTAATTTCATAGTATATTCAACGTCTGATCATTGGCTACAATGCACCTTGCAAGATCATTAAAAGACCATGGCAGTTTCTTGTTTTTAAAACGAAATCAATATCTTCATACAACAAGGAAGCAGACAACCAATTGCAGTAATAAAACTTTAAAATAAAATTTATTATTAAGTACCTTTTCTTACCTTTTTTTTGTAGTAAACCGTTGAGAAAAACACAAAATTATTTACTACATAAATTATGCAGCCTCTAAAAATAATTAATAATCGACCAATCACATCACATTGCGATCTGTAAAGAGATTTCAAAAGTTTTTGTATCTATTCGTTAAGCGCACGTAAATATATAATAAGTATGAAGCTTTTCATCGGGAAAGCTTGTACGTGGTCACAGAGGCTTGCGAGTCACGTGACGTTCAGTCCAAAGCTGAAACGCGACTGAGGTATTCCGTTTTCGCGTCGGCTAGCCTGAATAAAATATTCGCCGTTGTCATTTTCATCTTCGTACCTAGGTATTTTGAATGATCCTAATTAACAAAAAAAAATTTTTTTTTATGGTTCTGTATATACATGTAATTTTTCCTGACAGACATGTATGTATTAAAAAAGAAAACTGATTACAAACATTACATAAAATCATTTTTGTCTGCAGGTCTGTTTCTTCAAATTTAACTCAAAAACAGATTGACCGATTTGTTTGATATACGGGAAGTTCTTTATGTCATTCCTCGATTCATAGAATATAGGAATAGTCAATAATACTTTTAGAATTTTTTGAAACATATATGTTTTGAAATAATTCCCATCCTTAGCCGCGTCGTATCGTAAAGAAGAAGTAAATTTCATTCTGAAATTGATAGGCTATATAAAATTGTCTATACTACTTTAAAAAATCACAAAATAAGAGTACAATAAAATTATTAAATGAAAATAATTAATGCAGATTAAATAAGTGCGGAGCCGCGGGCACAGCTATTTTAAAATATATTCTTCAACTATAAACTTTTCAGATGCTGGAATTTTTAGCGACAATTTGCATTTACAGTCTCCTGTAGACCGTATTTCATCTTATTTATATAGTTAAGTTTGACATTAACAAGACAGTTTTAACAAAAAAAAAGAAAACCGACTTCAACGATTTTGAGGATTTCCATGGTGTATCAGCGAAGTTGAAGTCCCAGTGAAATTAAAATGGGACCACTCTTGAGTAATCCCGTTACCAACGAAAAAAGAATCACCTAATTGGTTTATAGACAAAGAAGTTATGGTTGAACCTACATAAAAAACATGCGTATTGAGTCTTTTTTTTGAAGCCGGTTAATAATTATTTGCATTTGAAGGACAAAAATCTTGTAAACTAGTGTAATTAATGAGTAATAAAAAATAGTAGATGAATGTATGGAATATATTATGCAAATTAAGTGTTTTAGAAAATGTCCGCTTTATTCAGTAAGGGTAAATACAGAACGTCCGAAACTAACGTGCCTTTTGATGTCCACGATATCATATCAAATTAACATACCGCCGCCACCGTTTTGAATAACAAAGCCGGGTGTTCGAACGGATTTTATTACTCAAGGGTTGTTGTTATTGTCTAGAAGTGGTGACTGTTCACTAATTTATATTAAAACCTTGCAATGAGCCAGAGTTTTCGGTAATGGAAAAATCGTGTAGAAACATTTTCTGCCTAGATACTACATTCGAGTTGACGATCTGTTTTTACTATGTTGTATTTATATTAGGAATTATGTCGTCTGTATCATGATGTGTGTTCTGAAGAGATTTTGTAATTTCCTCTTCTCCATTCGACAACAGAACTACACGGGCAGGGCTTCGCGGTCACTGTTTTATGGTAACCTCCATCTCGGCACAAATTAAAAAGATCTTATATATGCTGTACCGTGAAACTGTGGAACCATCTACCGACCAGAGTGTTCCTTCTTACGTCATCGGATCCATCAAACATAACGTTAAAGTATATTTATGCTGGCTGGCATGACAGCGGCGGTAGAAGCTCAGTGGTAAGCTATAAAATCCGTTTGATGCTTCAGGGCCCCTATGGCGAACAATATAGTAAGTTCTAAAAAAAATGCCATTAATTTGCCGAGCTTCTGTACAAAAATAATATTTAGAGACCTAAATTGTGGTTACTCAAACAGTTGAACGCGACAATTTCCGAAATGGCATAGAATATAGAATACCTTATCACGACAAGCCTCGCGGCGCGGGCGCGCGGCGGTCACTCGTACAATAACACTAAAGGCTGTTTTCAATAACATATCTGAGTTTACTATCCCCGATTAGTACATATTTGTAATAATTACTTTTTTTTGTTTTCGATCTGTCCTTACTGTTAGCCTGAGAGGCCATATCCATAAACAGAGCCGCTGATGACTTTTACAGCGTTACCGGGCTTGGGGGTGAGCGCTTAAGGTACTCAGCCGCGAAAGCGTGGGCATCAAGCGCGTAAGGGTGCTTCGGCTTGGGCTGTTACCGCGATTGCAAAGAAGTCGCGATCTGACTAATTCCCTATCCGAGTATATGTAATAAGTACTATCATTAATATAAAACAGATATCGGCTCGCGTCTTATCTATCCAAGTTAAAGGATATGCATATATGTATATTATGTACATACGAAAAACTATCCATTGATAGATTATTGAAAAAAAAGTAAGGACAAAAGGTATTTGTCTATCTTTAGTAACTGAAACAATGGATAAATAGATAAGATGATGAAGAATAATCAGGTGTGCTGATCTCATATATTGTTGCATTTTTTAATAAGTCATTGGGCTTTTCAATGTCATTCGGGAATTGATCAGATCGCGACTTATTTGCATGTACGGCAAAAGCCCAACCCGAAATTCAGTCATTTTGGAACCCTTGAGCTTTTTGCCTCTCTTTCGCGGCTAAGTGCCTTCCGTGCTCTCCGCCAAGCCTGGTGAAGCTGTCAAAGCCTCTAGTGGGTCCAGGGACCTTTAGGCAGTATAGACAGTTCGAGAAACATATACTGTACCACGACAACGAGCCCGCTGTTATGGTCTATTAATTTAGTAATAAAATATCCAAGTTTAAGGCACAAGTTTATTTATGTATAATTTAAAAATACATAACAAATAAATTATCTATCTTTGTACATAATTAATATAATATATTAAACACTGTATAATTTATTAAGGATCACTGTATTATATAATGAAATGCTTAGGTATATCTTCTTATACAATTAATATTGTATGTTCAAAAATAAAGCAATTATAACTATTAAGTACGATAAGGTTAATTTTTCATTGCATTTTTTATACTGTACTGTGGTAGGTGGGTCATTATAATTACACTTTGTACTTTTTGTTTTCATTATATAGTTTAAGTGAATATTACGAATTTCATTTAAGTAATACAAACATATTAAACAATACAAATATTATTATGACCGTACGCATGGGCGTTTATTTTAACGCGAAGTATCCTTTGTTCTTTTTTATCACGCGTTTTGAAAGCTCCCGTGCGTATGGAGCCTAAAGCTTAAATTCTAGAGAATGATCAAAGTGGCCATTTTATAATGCTCGACTGGCTAGTTACAGTGATGATTTTGTAATAATATAATCATATAATCCAGCTTTTACTTAAAACTAACATAAAAAAACTTAATCCAAAAACTTAATTTTAATTATTTGGTATTTTGCATTTTCACAGAAAATTTAATATTCCTAATTCTAGTTTAATTTTAACGTTAAAAAATCACTTAATTTATTACAGAAAATAAAAAAATGTAAAAACATTCTTCTTCTTCTTCTTACCCTCTACCCTACATGAGTAGGGTCGGCACAATATGTTTTCATTTACCACTACTCTATCAAATACATCTCATTTTGTGAAATATATTCACACCTTTTATACGCATATCATTCTTCACACAATCCTGTCTATCCACAAACTATTCCAATCAATCCTTACATATTATGTAAAAAGATCAATTAAAAATTAAAAGTATGTAAATGTAGATAATATAGAAGAATTTACTACGCAAATTGTTATTGTTTTAAACACATAGTATTCAAATTAATGTAAATCCATAATAATATAATTGTATTTACTTATTTTCAGTATTTATTTTTATAGTTGCACTAATCTAATAATAATAACTTTTTAGAATAATAGTAAAATGAAAAACTGTGAAGATGAGACAGTCTAGACTTTATTAAATGAAGTCCTACTAGAATGAAAATTCGCCTAAATTTTTCTAAATATAAAATCATTCAGTTATTCTTATTTGAAAATAAACCCCATTCAATTCGTATAATCATATCGGTCACTGCAATATCACATATCAGTCAAATGAGTGATTAATAGGAGACGGATATTTCTGGGCCCAGAATGTAATTACATAGTTAAAATATGATTTATGAAATCGAATATATTTTTGTTTTTAAAATCGTATAATATCATTAAAATTCACAATTACTAAAATAAGTAAACTAATAACTTTAAAAAATAATAAACTTAACTCTTTTTAATATTAATCCCACTTCAAAAATAGTTTAATTCAAGTTTATTACATGATTTCGCTTTTACGAAATATCCTAAATCTCTGCTTTTAGATTGCAAAAAATCCGCTTAATTTTCAGTGACTGTTTTATAATGTATTAGGTATTAATTTACACCGTTTTCATATTTTTACCCAAGCCCATGACTGTATGCAAGAGTATCCGTCTCTTTTCAATTAAGTTATAAAATAAAATTAATCTACTTTTCTTGCCTTTTTGATTTCTAACAACTTGAGTATATTGAGGCACCAGAACATAGCGGATACTACATAGAACGTTTGCAATGCCGTGCCCAGTGCTGGACTAGATACAGCAACGATCCTCGTTAGGAAAGCCAACGCTGAACAGCGGATGACTTCGAGGAGAGGAGCGTTCTTGGAATTGTCGAACAACATACCGATGATAGTCAGCGATGCAATAATGTATACAACGAATATTAGCACGGAGACGGGTGTCATGCCCTGTGGACAAACATACTTATCATTAATTACAATATAGGTAAATATTCTATCTATATTATATATTCTATCGGCAATCTGTCGGACTGATTTCATTTAAAGGTACGGAAGTGAAACAAGGAAGCACGTGCAATTTTTTTGACTTGACCAATGAGCGCACGCTATTTAGTTTGACCAATGAGCGCGCGCGGTTATAGAATATTAAGTCAGATGTTACACGTCATATGCGACTACTGTAAGGCTCGTTGGTTTTTTTTTTTGTACTAGCTCGGCAAAATGATTGTCCAGTACCTGATGATAAGCGCGGTACGGTTCACAAATAACGGCGACCGTCGACGACACAAATTTCATCGGCAGTTGTCGATGTCGTATCGGTGTGCTGAAATGCCCCTTTACGCCTCGTTTGAAGGACTTATATTCGATATTCGACTTAAATAGGATTAACGCTTGTATTATACTTATTTTAAGATTATTAGTTTTAAAAAAATCGGTTAAAATGTATCATGCCAAAAGTTTTAAAATATCAGTGGTCCGATTAATATTACAATTAGCCTAAAACTGGTTAAAAAGTTTATCTTGTCAAAAACGATTTGATTTCTCATATTATTATATTATAAAAAATTAAAATTTCTGTATTATTCTAGAAAATCACAGTAAAGTTATATATACATACATAAAGGTATGATCTCTATGGAAATATATAAAATTAGATGCGAGTTAAAAACTTTGCTCGTTTGGTTTCATGAACTGTTTTACGATGTCTTTTATTAACAAGGGGCTAATAATAATGAAAGGTTTGAATGAGAGTGTTGTTATAAGGTCCTTGAAGGAGAAACATTAACATAAAGCAATGTGACGATCAATATTATATGAAAAAACGGATTGTACTGTTTTTACATTTGTCTAAAGCATCGTTTCTCAATCCAGAGGTTGCGACCACTTATGGGGACGCGTTGATAAATAAAGGGATCGCATTGAGATCACAAAATAAGACATCTGTTCATCGATATGGCTGAAATCCTTTACTGTTGAGATTTGTATGAATCAGTTAATAAATTACAATCGAGTTGAGTTAATACTTATTAAATTATAATTCATTGTTCACAGAGACACATGAGTGTGAACATTTGGAGATAAAGTTTAAAAATCATGGCTTAAATTAATTATAAACTGAAGTTACTTGCAGATTTGATTCTCATATAGTATAGTATAAAATCTGTATTTTAAATAATGGCACATGAATCAATTTTCATTAGCACCAACAGATGTTGATTAAGAATCGAATGAAAAAGTTACATACATTTTTTAACGAAAGCATTAATTTTAGACTATTTGTGTATTTCGTCAATAGCGGGGAATAAAAGATTTCAAATTATATTTGAATCATTAATTTTGATGGAGAATTAACAGAAGTATGATGTTGCCAGGTCAAAAATACCATTGAAAAATAATTTGTATGATTTTTCGTAACTTAAGATAAGTACCTACTTAACAAGACAATTTTCAACAAAAAAGAAAACCAACCAATGATTTTGAAGGGTTCTCTTGTGTATCTTCGAAGTTGAAGGTCCAATGCCAATGAAATTAAAGTAGGACCACCCTTGAGGTATTCCTTATCCAACAAAAAAAGAATCATCCAAATCGGTTCATAAACAAAGAAGTTATGGCTGAACATCCATTAAAAAAAATACATGAAATTGAGATTTTGTTGAAGTCGGTTAATGAAGAGTAATCGCCGACGTGTTAAACGGTTGATTTAAAACTTTGAATAACATCAAATTATCATATCGTAGGGTTGTGACGATTACTTTCTTGTTTTTGTCTATTTAGTGGATCACGATATTAAGAAATCATGGCTTAAATTATTATGATTATTGATTTCATGATCAGATTCTTGGCAGGATCTTGATTCGTCATATAAGTCATATAGGTATATAAATGCTGGTATTTTAAAATAAATCTGTTGCTTATCGATTGTTTTTGGTACGGTATGTCAGCCCGTCGTCGGAAGACGACAGCAAAAACGTAAACTAAAACAAGTAATTCGCGCAAATCTTCCTTGTAATTACAAAAATACCCCGTATTGGAGATCAACAATCGATTGTTTTATTTCGACAATCGATTATTCAATTTTCTATTGAGTATTGATTAATTAGGCTTATTACTACGGAGATTGCAGCTTGTATTGCAGCTAGTTAGCTAAGGCCTTCAAGTTTTCTTTATTCTGGACTTAAATCTATTATGCCAAACTAAATAAGGATGATGCAAGGAAGATCATTGTATATTATATTATGTATTCTTCAGTACTAAAATATTTGTTCACTCTATTAATTAATTCTTCAACAAGTTATTATTGATCAGTAAAATATGTAAAAGGATAAAAATATGTTTGCAGAAACATTTTTCTTTACGCGGTTGAAATCTCTTGAAATCTAACTCGAGTAAAAGGAAAAATACAACATCTTGTGTTTATTTTTCATTAAATTCTATATTTATTCACGTTTATAAGAAATTATTGTAGAAGAGTAAAGGGAATAACTGTCAATATGCGGTTCTCGGAACAAACTAGTGGGAGCGTGTTAGCAGATTTCCAAGTTTAGGCTGGTAGGGCTTTATGATAATTCTAACAAGCATGATCTAGTTGTATCAATAAGCTTTTTTTAATCGCAAATTTAGATTTATTGAAAGATTATAGCGTCAGAGTGTGCTACCATGAACCTATCATCTCTTCAGTCGCTATTAATATGAAATTTTATAAGCTAATTATTATCATTTACCGCTTGATAATAAACCATTGAGCATTTGCGATTTATTGATGCGGTAAATTAAGGCAAACGAATCGCGAAAACCGCGCCACGCCGGATTTACAAATTAACCGCAAACCCGCCGATATGTTGTTGTAATTTTTTATCGCTTTTTAGCGACGTTTTGCGGCATTTATTTAACGTTTAAACGAGCAGGGCTGAGGGTCGGTGTAAATTCGTGTGTGTTTTCTTTTTTTGTTTGTCTTTTAATTGGTGATGTTGTTTTAATTTTGGAAAAGGTTTATTAGCTTTATTTTTTCCATTATTCCTGGGGTTTGCTTTAGGGGCCTAATTAGCATGTCTCGCATTTGTATAATCGTAGTGTTGTTTCATTGTACCATATAATTGTTTATTGTTATTGAACAACATATAATAATTCTCGAAAAAAGTATACTAACTAATTGTAATTAATATTAACTTCAGTTGGGATTTTACATAATATAGGAAAAATAACAACTTTTTGAAGTGAACACTTCTATAAGGAGATTTAGATAAGAAGTAAATTCACGTAAGTCATCATCAACATGGTTACGTAACCTGTTAACGATAAACGAAGTCTTTGTAGCAATATAACCAAAACAAACAAAAAAATACTAATTAAACAATTATTTCGGATATCCAAAAATAAGAACTGTTTGTTTATAGTTTTGAGTTTTCACTTCTATCGGTAATCCTCATGACTGCTTTGACTTTTTTTTAATACTACAAAGGTGGCAAGCAAGCATACGTATTACCAACGCGTTGCCGACCTTGAATCCCCCTACTCCAAGGAGCTCTGGAAGCCCTATTTACCAGAGGAACAAAAGACAAGCTTATTAGTCTGCGATCTTCTGTAGGATTCCACCAGTCGGACTGTCCCAAGTAGAGAGAAATCACCACTCTTAATCTTCTTAAAAATATACGACATATTGTAATGGTTATTGAACCAAAATACAAGAAAACCCTTGTTTAAATTGAAATCGTATTGAACAATACACCTAGCCGGACAAAAAGTTGGAATTACTCCAATATAAGTTAACGGTTGCCAAGAAAACAAAGTTAAAGTAATTCAGTTGGCAAAGTTGGCAACCTGTCCAACACATATCTTTTTACTTAAGAGAGTTGCGGAATTTAAAAAAAAAATCTTGAAACCATATCATTGTTGGGCATTTGTTTGATTCCCGGGTATAAATAATTTTTGCTGAGTCTATCACTCGACACGACAATATTGTGCCTGACTGTCTCGCGACCACCATACATCAAGTTTAACACCCGTTTAGGCGTGTCAAGTTTCAAGATCGGCCGATGTATACAAATAAGCGTGGTAGGATGCCACCTGTATCCCCGCAGGGTTAGGCAGAGGTGTACTAATGTAAATCCACAGTTCTCCGTGTATGTTTTTTAGGTCCCATGTAATAGGGGGCGAGCCTATTGCCATTAATCGTGCACAAAGCCAAACTTTGAAGTGCTACTGAGAATTTCATAGAAAAATCCAATAACACTTTACTTGGCCTGGGAATTCAACCCAGGACCTCGATCATAGTAGTCGCACTTAGGGCTCTAGGCTAATAAGGCAGTAAGTACTCTCTTTTGGTTTGTCGCATTTTCAGGATAAACCAGTGTATATTCAGCTGGAGGCTTCTATGACAGCGATGTTTAGCGACGGATTTTAGATCTCTAGATGGTCGCCGTTGATTTTAGATCGACCATCAAGCACGGTGCCGTCATTTAATAAATAAATAACAACTACAATTTAAAAAATCAAGGTGACGTAGGACACCTGTTAAGAACGAAGTTCCTTTCGCTATATATTATGTATTATTAAATAAAAAGTACGATTAAGAAATGGCATTAAAATTGAATTTAAAAAAAAAACATACTTATTAATAAATTTTATTAGCATTTCTTCATTACCAAGATCGTACTATAGCAAAAGTGTCGTTCGGTCGAACACTTTTTCCTGTGTAGCGCTCATTCGTCAAACGCGCGATAGGAAATAAAGACAGAAAGCACATTTATTTGATGTTGAAAACACGGATATATGTAATTACAAACACGAGATTACAATAAATTGGAGTATTAATCTATACCATTATTATAAAGCTGAAGAGTTTGTTTGTTTGCTTAAACGCGCTAATCTCAGGAACTACTGGTACGAATGGAAAAATTATTTTAGTATTGGGTAGGACATTTATCTAGGAAGGTTATAGGTTATATAACATTATGCTACGACCAACAGGAGCGGAGCATCAATGAAAAATGTTGCAAAAACGGGGTTATTTTTGAGAGCTTCCATTACGTGATGCAGATGAAGATGCGCGGGTCAGCTAGTAATTTATAATATTTCAACGATGTTAAACAAATGCCGAATTCAACATCGAAAAGTACCTCAGCTTAGTATATGCTATAGCAAATTACCATAACGCTGGTTTTCTAAAACTTCATTCCAAATGTACATAAATTATTCAGTAACTATATAGACTTGTTTTTGAACCTTTTGAATTGAATATTTTGTCTGTTTCTTGTAGCGAAAGAGCCAACCAACCATTGTTTGTATCGTGTCACAGATGTTTGTCTATTATCTCTGTTGATACGTAAACCAGACATGCATGAGCTTAAACAGAAAACCTTTCTGAATGAACAAATATATTTGATTAGAAACACGGCCTTAGGTTAGATAACGCAAATATTATTACGATGGCGATTTTGTTTTGTACAAATAATATTTGTTGTAGAAATGTTAATAATAGTAATAGGAAATATTATAAAGCTTGATTGTTTGTTTAAACCCAGGAATACCAGTCAGATTTTAAAAATTCCTTTATCATTTTATAGCAGCAGACAATCCGGTTTCAAACAAGTTTCCTTCCTAGGACGCTCTGGTTCTGGAATAAGCTTCCGAGGGTTTTCCATTGGATTATAATCACAGAGATCTAATACAATATAGGGTTCTTCAAGGGTCGGCAAGGCTCATGTTATGCTTCTGGTATATCAAGCGTCCATTAACTCCGATGATCGCAAGGTTATTTGCTACCGTCATGGTATAAAAAACCTATTTATTGTAGAAGGTTTTAGACTATATAAGTTCAAGCTGCAATTCTAAGGAGTGAAGCAGTAGCCATGAACCTCAAGCGATCTGGGAAACTTTAGGGAAAGTATGGGTAGAAAAACAACTACAGGCGACACGGGTAGGTGAAGATTTGAATTTAACACGGCTGAAACCGAGGGGCATAGCTACTTTCATAAAAAAAATATTTTAACGGAATTGAATTTGATATGAAGAGACGATATGGTCGTACACATTAAACGTAGAACGAAGTCTAGATCTCAAATATATGAGATGAAATAATTTCTCTTAGGGCCGATTTTTAAGTCAAAAGATAACTTTGAGTAACAATTTATAAATACGTTGATAGGTTTGGTGAAAACTTTAAAATTATTCTTCAAATAAAATTTCCTGATGATTTAAAAACCGGCCCTTTACCTATTATTTTAGTGATAAACATAATACGAATATAGTCTCTTAGTTCTGACCTGTAAAATCTATAGCACTATATTTTTTCAAGGACGGGGTCTAAATAATTGACTTCCACTGCTTAAGAACCATAAGTTATATAAGATACTTTTTAGGCGACTTTACTCACCATATGCCTTGAAGCTAGTTCTAAGAAGCCGTACAACACCACAGCGTAGTGCGACACGAGGTAGAAGTTGCACCAAGCTGGTAATTGGACGTCGTACTTTTCCCTGTTCTCCACCTTGGGTAAAAGAAATTATAAGATAAACAAAAAAATGCGTATCTATTTTTGAACAACTTTTTTGGCAAAACAAAACAAAAACAACTCCATTATATTAATGAAAATTAATTTTACTGACAATAGAGTTATCACTACAAATATACATTTGTACATTTCGATTGAACAATAAATATATTAAAAGAATCCTATAAAGTCATGGTTATGTATCTTTTTACCCTTATCCCACCTAAGTAGAGTCGGCACAATATGTTTTTCCTCTTCCACTCTATTAACTACCATTTGAACGTTCACACTAGTTACAGCCATATCATTCCTCATTCCATAAATAGTTTAGGATCTCAAGCTATTAGAGATAAGGATCCACTGACAGTCACTACCATCACGCGAGCCTATGAACCTATAAAGATGAAATCTACTAGGTAGGTATACTCTTTTTTTACTACAAAGGTGGCAAACAAGCATACGGTCCGTTTGATGGTAAGCGACCACCGTAGCCTATGGAAGCTTGTAATACCACAGGTATCACTAGCACATAGCCGATCTTGAAGCCCTCTAACACAAGGAGCTCTGGAAACCTTACTCATCGCAGGAATACAACACAAAGTCATTTGGCTGCGATCTTCTGTAGGGTGGAGGTTTTCCGCCAGTCGGATTAATCTAAGTAGAGTGAAATGTCCATAGATATTTCTTTGTGCCCGACCTCTCTTATACCCTGGCTAATCTAACATCTCCCACCAAAGTAAACTAGTCAGGCGTGTAATTAATGCTGATTATACTTACATCAACTTTTGCGTCTTCATCACCCAGCCGTGGTGTGCCCGGTTCCCAACTCGGGCCCCAGAACACAGCTCTAAACTTGTCACCCCAAGAATCGAAGCTACGGAACTTCTCCAACACGTATCCATTGTAGAATGACTGAAAATTATAAAACATTAATTTAGTCATGGTTAAATTATTTTTCCCAACTAAGGATAAGCCTGAATGTAGGTATTATTTCAGAATGTTATTTTTAATTTTTCCTCTGTTCTCGCATATCTTCTAAACAACCTAACATAATTTGACAAATAAGGTATCTCGATCGTCCGCCGGTTAATAGGCTATGTAACGTCACACTGAATTCAATATGGCGCCTCGTTCTAGAGAATATAAATCCCCGTATTGTGCCGTATTGGATATCAAACGAAAAGGATTAATCAGCACATTTCATATATCGTACTTTCATAGTATAATATTTTACGTAGTCGGGTTTTAGGAGTTTAAAACCTATCTAGTTAATAAACTAGCAACCGTCTAAGAATTCGTACACGTTAATTACATTATAAAACGTCAGCTTGAACTTATCTTTTAAAGCGTGAATTTGAAAGGAATGAAAGAATTTTAAGAATGTGATCAGTTTAGATCCAGAGATTAGGTACCTAATAAAATAATCATTAAAATAGTAAAGACTTTATAAGAATACTAAAAATATAGGTACATAGCGTATTACATTTTCCTTTAATTGAGTTATAAATATTATATATCTTTAATTATATTCTCAAGTAAAATTAACATGATATTTAAATAAAACACAACAAACAAACTTTGTTCAAAAGCGACTTTATATTTACCCCTGTCTAATTATTTAAATATAAAGCAAAGATCTTGGAAACGGCTTTCATTTGTAACATATAGTCAAGGTGTGTTAAAGTTCTTCGAGATATTGTTTAGGGCAGTTAATTAATATTTAATAGGATATTTGAAATACAGCATTCTATGGTTTGTATACAAAGGCGAACAAACAGATTGGATCAAATGTTTGCCACTTGTTTGTATTGGTGTAATTTATTAGCAGCCAAATTAACGACCGTTGATATAATACTCGTAATTAGTAACAGGCGATTTAATTTCTCCTATTCACAAGCACGGCCTCATCATTTTAAAAGCCAACAAATTCAATGAACTTTTCGTTTTATGTAAATGAAGTTGCAAAAGCTTCTAAATTAAAACTATTACTTACTAGTTTTCAATTAGGAAGCTTATTCCAACATGTTGGCAGACATGTTGCCTTGCAAAATTTCCTATGTCACTAATGATAATAGATTGTTTTTCACTCACCAAATTAATGAGCGAATTATCGTGTATACGAAGGGAATTGTGGTAATTTATTATTACTTTTCCTTTTATACGATTAATTGGAATAGATTTGTCGTGTGAGTGATTTCAGTTGATGGGTCACGCTAAGCGAATAGTGTAATTGGATTAAATAGTTACTAAGTATGTACATATTCTGTATAGAGACTTCAACTCATATTTGCACGCGGCTCTATGTGTGCGTGAGCTAGTAAACATGCAGTTTTTATTTGTACTAGAGGAGGGCGATTATGAATGATTAATATAATCAAGATATTTGGATGTTGAATGATCATTGATAATCGAGCCCTTGATGTATTACGCAGACATGGGCGATTATGAATGATGACTGGTACCTATTAAAAACGAAGAGTGGGAGCTAAAAAAAAGGTCACGCAGTCGCAAACAAAGTTCTTTACAAGAAAGAATATACCAATTAGTTAAAAAAGGTCGTTCGGTCGTAATAATTACTAATTTTATTAAATTAGTAACAGCATTAGTAATTACTGATCGTACTTCGATTATAAATGATCAATCATCATTAAAATACCTACTAATATTAGTAATTACTAATTGCTATATTCGAGATAACTTCTTAATCGAATGATTCCATTAGTATATCTCATAATTGCCGACCGCTAATTTGTACATCAGTGACGCGACAGTCGTCTTCCGATCAACACATGTTTTAACGCTTTGTTCTAATGGTACAGTCGATAATAAAAATGTCAGGTTCATCACGGAGAAAATGTTTCACCTAACTAGTAGTTGTGCTTGATAATGCGCCGTACCACAATAATCAAAATATTAAAACGTTAAATTCTAATCTTAAATAAGAACAATGGTACAGTCGATAATAAAAATGTCAGCTTCATCACGGAGAAAATGTTTCACCTAACTAGTAGTTGTGCTTGATAATGCGCCGTACCACAATAATCAAAATATTAAAACGTTAAATTCTAATCTTAAATAAGAACAATGGTACAGTCGATAATAAAAATGTCAGGTTCATCACGGAGAAAATGTTTCACCTAACTAGTAGTTGTGCTTGATAATGCGCCATACCACAATAATCAAAATATTAAAACGTTAAATTCTAATCTTAAAAATATAGATATTCAGAGATGGGTGACAGAAAAAATACTCAGAAAAAAATTCCTCGTCTAGCAACATATCGTCCTAAACCATAAATAATGTATTTGGGAAATTAAAGAACATATATTGTTTTACATACAATTGAACAGAACCTGACAGAACTAATTAAATTAACAGAAAGATCATTATTTGGTACTTCTAGTGGTAGTGATATGAAATAATATGTTCAATAAACATGCATTTAAATGTTGATTAATTTTAAATTTGAACAAATAAGATGTGAAAGTTTTCAACATAATTTAAGTAAAATACAATTATCGTGTGTACTTGACTGTACCTCTTGACACGCACACGTTGACACTGTATCTAAACACACTTTTCGCACACATTGAGCCACGCGCACAAATGAGATGAACAGTCTATACTAGGTCGTATCTATCATTGAAATCTATATATTAATACGAAAGAGAAATCTTTGGGTTTCATTTTAAGCATATTACGCGCTCGGAGGAGTGTGATGTTTGGCATAAGGCTTTATGGAGAAAGAGTGTAGAACGTTAAATTTATATTTATTATGTGTTACAAATACACTAAATAACAAAACAAACATTATTTACGTTCATACTGCCAGTGTAAAATTCATAATAGTAGGTGGCAAAAGTAGTAGCTCAGAGAAGAGATCGTCTCCGAAGAATTTGAAAATGTTACCAACAAATATTGTATGTATAAATAACAGATTGACAGAATGAGTTTCGAGCTGTAGATTTTGTGTAATTTAAATACTGTAATTAATTGTAATTTTAATTGTAATTTTTCTTTGACAAAAGAAGCTCTATAACGTTCAATGAACAATGGTCGACCACTAGTTATTTTTAATATAAATTAAGATGAGTTAGATCGAGGAAATGCCATCGATCTTTTACTATTGCACTGTGGCCTAGATAATGTATCTAATGCTCTGGTAGATAGATAGATACCCTCAAGTGGAAGATCTATCACAAAGTGTTTTCAAGAATTTTCAACAGCTACATTTCATAGCATGTTTGCTTCTTTTGCATTTGGTTTGAGACAATTTACCATTACTGTGTTGATATTAGGAAATGGAATTTTAGGCTTACCTGCAAATAAAGTGGGTTGAAAGAAGGTTGGTTGTAAATTAGGCCGTAGACGATTTCAATTTTGTCAGTTTCAGGTTTAAAGGTACCGAAGAGTCTGTCCCAGATGATGAGAACTCCGCCGTAATTCACATCCAAGCAGTATTTATTGCTCCCTGTGCAAAAGAAATAAATTACACTAATAACTTGATATATTATTATGCGCTTGTGTATCGCATTTTGTAATAGTTCGGCAAAATAACTAATCCTGCGATAATTATTACACATTACGAAGTCTAAAAACGCAATCTATACAATTAATCAATTTGTTGTCTTTCCGTCTGTCTGTCTGTTTATTCTGGGTAATCACCGAATCGGTTGGACCGTCTTTGCCACGACTTTCACTGGCAAATGGCTGATGTTATAAGGAGTAACTTAGGCTACTTTTATTTTAGAAAAACAATTAGGATTCCCTACAAATAAAAAAGCCACGGACACAGCTAGTTCGTAAATAAAAATGAAATTGAAACTGCACCAAAATCAAGTTACCTCCAATTTCCCCGCTACACGAACTGCTACAATAATCAATAAATAATACAACATAAAATACAAGAAATAATGGTCAGATGTTAGGGTCATATATAAAAAAACACATCCATTGTAATATCGTTATGATGTGCAATTTTACTGAGGCTTACCGGTTCGGGACAATAAAGCCAAAAATAATTGGAAATTTTCGGAACACTGATTGCTTTGAGATCTATGAGGAACAATATAAGGAGTAAAAAAGTAAAAGGACTAGATTATGTTTAATGACGTGTCTAAAAAAGACGACACAAAGAAAAACTTTATCAAAATCTCAATGTTCGTAATTTTGTAAATATTAACCTTTCTTTAAAAAATGACGACTTGCATGTAATAGAAACGGAATAATTGTCTAACGTTTAAATTGTTAACATTAAAAATAACATTAGAATACAAAATTTACTTAAGGTTATTAATTCATTTTCACACACACTCACACACGTGCCCTGAAACACACTTATTTACTTAGTTCTTTCTGTTTTAATATTTCAATTATTTCTTCGTTTATTTTTCTCTACTATTGTCTTATTTTTATTTCATCCATTGGTATATGAATCGTTGTAGACTGTAGCACAGTTTATACTATTACTGTCGTCAACGTATGTCGTAAATCTAATAAATACGTCCCGTTTTACATCCCTCACTCAATTTCTAAGACATATAATAAATTACACAAAACTTTAGATATCTTTTCTAATAAAATAAATAAATTCAAAAAAACATTAACGGAATATCAGTCAGATAACTCTGAAGAACAATATTAATTAATATTTCGCTCTTATTTGTTTCAATTACTTTTAATTTCTTTAATTATTAATCCTATAATATTACATATCTTTTCTTAGTATTGTTATTTATATTAATTCTTTATATTTAATGTTTATTATGTTGTCTGAGCACGTCGTGTTCGTCTTTAAGTATAACAGCATTTTAGTTTTACATTATGAATAATTTTTTATTTACAACGTATATTGATTTGTTGTGTTGGTTAATCAAAGTAAATAAATAAATTAAAAATATAGATTTATGTGTTAATTAATCCATTAAATAAATAAATATTGTATTCTATTCTATCACTATGCTATTCTACTTTGTTTAATTAATTTACTATACGTAAGCAAGCAAGAGATACTTCAAACCCTTTATGAATTTGCAGCGCATTCGTGCATTCCACGAAATGTGCTGGATCTTACTAATTGTATTTTAGTTAAACAGTTGTTTCAGTCGCTAGAATTATATTCGTATAATTTATAATGCATTTATTTAAGTCGATGTTTTAATGAAATTTCAGGCTTAGGCAGACCTGGACCGAATACCTGAAGGTTGCGGGAACCTTCTAGACGCAAATATCGCAAGCTCGGTAATTTTGTCTATCATTTGTGGTGACCTTTGTCCATCAATTTACGTCTTTCGGTTGAAATGACGATATTGAATGTAATTTCAAGATTTTGCGTAAGATTTTCTTCACAAATTGACATTTTAGTGTACGTGAATTCCAGACAATAGGATTTTAATATTAAGGGAGGATAAAGTGATCAACACCAATAAACTTTATGTATTTTTGGAACTTCTCAATAAATTACAGATGAAACAAAAAAGTTAAGAAGAAAGTCCGCAAAATAGATTCAGAGAAAATTTTATTTTGAAAGCGAAATGCGATCTGAATAATATTGCAGAGGGAAAATGAGTACCAAGAAAAATTTAATGAAATACTTTTCAGTTTTTGCAATCAAAGTTATGCCGAAGAGTACTTTTATAACAAAAATATGTGTTTTTTTTGTTAATAGTTGATTTGAATTCAACTTAGCTTGCTGAAGGTATTCGATATATGTCAATAATCAGTCAAATAAATACGTACATACGTACGTAAAATTGAAAAAGACACATATAATATATGAATTCAATAAACTTAAATATTAAATTTCTCGAAACCGTTAACAAGTATTAATTGAAATAGTATTTCTTTACATAAAACTTAACTGTGATTGACCAGTATACATTAGTTTGACGGTACCCCTATATTAATTTAAGTCGTCCTTATAATGCTGTGCCTCTAGCCAAATTAATATTGATATATTGATTTAATTTAGTTTTAGACAGTAGAAATTTTTTATTGATCAGTTACAAAAAGCAATTAAATAATGCTATATTTTTAACCCTATATGAAATGTTTCGAATTGTGTTTTATAACGTCATAATTGGTAATACTTTGTTTTATATTTCATGCAATATTAATCAATATCATTGTCAATTTGCGCTGAACGTTATTGACAGTAATACGGACCAACAAATCGAGTAAATCAGATTTTTTATACAATTAAGGTGGGAAATAAACGTTCAGCTTCATTGTAAACGGTTATCGTAGTCTATGAACGCTTCACTTGTAACACCTGTCACTAGCACGTAGCCGACTTTGAACCTTCATCAAGAAGCTCGTGAATCCCTACTCACTACAGAAACCTACAGATATTTGGCTGTAGGGTGGAAGTATTTCACCATTCGAACTGCCCCAAGTAGAGAAATTTCAAAGGGATATATATATCTCTGTGAACTTTTGTGAAGAAACCACAATATGATACAGTTTCTTGACTAGTACAGACACCAACGTGAATTATTAAGAATTGTAAAAAATAATATAATCTTTAGTTTCAATCCATGAAAAAATAACACGATAAAATTTTTATAAATAAATTATTATATAAATATCATTTAATACGTGAAGCAAAAGCTCTCTACCCCTTTTTAACCTGTATCGCGTGCACGGAAGACTGTGAGATTTGGTATGGTTAAAGTTTATATGGAGGAGGAGTGCAGAAAACTAAAATTTATCTATAATGTCTGTTACTATTATATTAAATAAAATAAATTAATACTGCGAAACCTAAACCGACGTGTGCCATTGAACTTAGATCCCCCATTATATTGACATTGTCACGCAACGAAAAGTGACAGCAAGTGAAGTAGATAATACTCATTAATTATGAATACTGTAAATGTTAAACAGAAAATAGTCTATGATCAAAAAGTCGCAGGTCGAATTTCGAGCTTAGTTCGATCGCTATACCATTTCCATTTCTTTATTTTCTCGATGACAGCTCCTGTGAAAACTTGATCGAGCGCCTTTTTTACATTATGTATGCATTATTTTATAAAATATGACGTTTACAAACGTACAAGGTTATACCAGAGTCGGAGAAACTGATAGGGATGGAGCTATATCGATAAACGTAACACTATAACAGACCTGATATTTTTTTACAAAATGTAAGAAACAAAACTACTGCCGGATAATTTTGTACAAATTTATTAACTAATATTATATTTCATTACAAGATGTTACACGTATTAATTCTTGAGTGATAATGCCAATTTCTTGAAAATTTTCGAAGCTGTGTAAAATAAGTAGGTATAGGTAGGTACTCGACAACGAAACGAAATAATTATAACGACAGGTAATCTTTATTTATTTATATTTGAATGTTTTTTTTGCATTTGTTTTTGTTCAAAATATAATAAATATATGCGATTGATATCATTACTTATTTGGTCACAACACTACAACTATCAAGTTAGAACGGTCATTGAGAAAATGAAGAAATAGAAATAGTACAGTTATAATAAATACCTATGGTTATATCACGATGTTTTTTTCTTCACCGAAAACTCTGGCTTAACGATAGACTCGAACCTACGTAATTGGACGCGTTTTCCATGCACGCTAACACTCAATCATCGTTACTTTTTACTGATTAAATCGATTTTTTATAAATATAAAAAAAAATATTATAAAAAAAATATTATTTGAAATATTTAACTCTACTGTACTTTCATATCATCAATTTATTTAGTGACTTTTGTTTTTTAATACGTGAACGAAATAAATATGTAGGTTAACAACAATAAAAGCGTCATCTATTTGTACAATACGAAAATATGTTATCACTGGTCTTTGTTTATGTTATTACTGTGTGATTAGCAACATTTATAAGTAATAAAATCATACTAATAATAAATTAGGCCTACTTATTAGTCGAGTTTTAATAAACCTTTTACTTAAGTAAATATAAATCTTCGATAGATTAATAAATTAGAAAAACTTACCATGATGAACTCTGTGATGACTCGGGTATTCAATATGTACTCGAGAGGTCCGAGGCTCTTGATCGCTTCAGTGTGGATCCAGAACATGTATAAGTAACTGAACTGGTGGTGCATCACGAACTGCGCCGGTGGTATCGCCAATGCCAGAGGCAGGTAAAATATCTGGAGATAAAGAAAATCATGAAATCTTTTTTCGAACACAAAAATTTATCTTGTCACAAAATTAAAATAAGTACTAATTTAATTAATAGTAAATATTCTTTTCTTTTCCAGGAATGGTGAAGATACAAGAGTTTTGCATAATAGCTGGAACCGAGCGAATATTTTGCATATTAAAGAATGTAAACAAACTAAGTCTGTAAAAAGGTTCATTTAGGGTGATAGTGATGCCTGGAAACCCCTCTCAGTGCATCCACTGAATTAATAATATGGTTATTTTTATTGTATTAACTATATAATTAATAAAATTGAAGTGTCTGTTTTTAACGTCAAAATAACAGCTTTTTACTAAATGCACATGAAACTATTTACGACACCTATAACAAAACACCCATTTTTTAAATTTTTGTCTGTCTGTTTGTTCCGAGTAATCTTTGAAACGATTGCATAGATTTTGACGGGACTCTCACTCGTAGATAGCTGTTTTTATAGGGAGTAACTTGGGCTACTTTTATTTAAAAAAATTATGGTTCCGAACAAATAAAAAAAACTGGTCATGGTGAATCAATTCGGGCGATTAAATGGCTTACGCTGAGTAAACTTTAAGAGATATATCAAATTAACGTAATAAATAATTGTAGACATTACAAAGACCTACAAAAAGTCAGCGAAAGTATATATCTATCTTCTAAGGAACATCCACAATAAGAATTTTTGTCTTTAAAATAACCGGGAGCGGGGGAGCAAGATTCGCGTGGGCATTCTGTAGTCCACGCGAGCGAAGCCGCAGGCACAGCTAGTATCAGTAATAAATAATATTAAGAATAAATGAATCATAATAATAATGATATCTTTAAGTAATATTACAGAGCATGTATTTTCATAAACTTGTCCGTATAAGTTATAATTGAGTATCAGTTCATATTGGAACATTTCCAAATCACATAATCATATTGGCGTATATTCCAAGGAATGCCATGGAATCCAAGTTGCCGATGGAGGAACTTTAACGGCATATAAACTTAATGTGTGCTCGAATAACTGTTCTTATTCAGATGTAATGTATTCATAGGCACGGGTGATTTCAAAACCAAACATTGACGCCTAATATAATAATATGTAAACATTGATATTTTGACACGTTTAATAACTAGAAAATTGGAACAAACGGCAATATGAAATTGCAAAATGATTTTAAATTTGTTCTATTTTTCAAAACCAATCATTGACACCAAGCAATAAGTACATATTAATATTTTGAGATGTGTGTTATTTAAAATATTGAAACAAACGTCAAATTGAAATGGGAAAATGGTATTTTAAATCTGATCTATTTTTGAAAATCAAACATTGACGCCTAACATACATACCATCACGCCTGTATCCCTGAAGGGTTATACAGAGGTGTACTAATGTACACACACAGTTCGCCTAATATCTTTTTTGGTCCCATGTAATAGGGGGCGAGCCTATTGCCATTAATCGGGCACAAAGCCGAACTCCGTGCTGCTACTGAGAATTTCATAAAAAAACCAATAACACTTTTCTCGACCTGGGAATCGAATCCAGGACCTCGAGTATAGCAGTCGCACTTAGAACCACTAGGCTAATGAGGTATTTACGCCTCAGTGACGTCAAAGATAATAAATGTACATATTTATATTTTGACTCGTTTCATCTGTGAAACAGGAACAAATGGCAAATTTATAACAATTTTTGTTAATCCCTAAAATACCGGCATTTGTCGAATTCAATTCCGAAATTTTCGCTACCGAAATACGACCGGGATCTCGGATCGAATCCTCTAGTGGCAGCGCAGTGAAAAGTTGGCCGTATAATTCAACACGGTTAAAACAGTAGGGCACAGCTGTTTCGTAAATTATATTTACTGTAACTATATATTACCACTATACACTTATATACTGTATATTTATTGAATTAAATATTATAGATAAATCTAGGGTTATTTCACAGTTAATTTATTCACAAGTAAAACAACAACTCAAAGTGACTGGAATCACCTTCGCTGATTCATTGAAACATTTAGTTGGCACCAATCAAAGAATCAGACTATGCAAATCAAAAATCACATGTTTTTGTTTTTTTGTTCTTATATTTATTTTAGCATGTATTTAGTAATTTGGATTTTCATATATTATAATATTTAATAACTACTTGCCTACAGATTGTCAGATTGGTTGACGTTCTTCTTCTTCTTTTTAACTTGGCAACTAGTCCTCTTTAGTGAAGACCATTACTACCATTATCAAGTGAATTATAGTGTCATGTGTTATGACAATTTCAGTATCCTAACAAGATGATCTGGTTGACGTTTATAGTCACTGCTCCGCTCCTAATTCACTGAAGCGGAGCGGAGCGGAGTTGTGTAAATTTCGACCAAAAGAATTGGATAAAAATCTGATAATGCAATTCTATTGGTCGAAATTTGCTAGAGATGCAATTATTTTGGTCGTAATTTGCAAAGCTCCGCTTCGCTTTAATGGATAGGCAGCCTAAGGGTTGTAGCGCCATGTTAGATAACTTTAAACTTGGTCAATAAATAAGACTACAAACCACAAAAAAATATCTGATTGTTACTTCCACAGGTTAGCGCATTCAAACACGCAAACAAAAAACAATATTTTGAGCTTTATTATTAGTATATATATATATATATATGAAAAGATAGATATCAAAGATAAATATGTACATAAAGTTCTGTTAATATTATATTCAAGTCAAATTAATATGTAGAATAAAAGTTTTGCCTTGACGCAAGTAATAAATACATTGTTCGAAAAACATCATTATGAATCATTGCTAAAACGTACTTTGTGAATCATTAGCGATTGTATGTAGATTACGATTTGTTTCGGATACTTTGCAACAAATCACATTTAGGTTTGCCACTCGTTCTTTGTTATAAAGTATTGTACTGTACCTTTACTTATATTTATAAGAAAGTAGGTAGTTTATTAAAACTCTATAAAGTAGCTTTTCATTTAAGAAACACCCACTTATGCTAACACTTTGCATGGATAAAATACGACATACTTTACTTCAATTAACGTTTTTTCCTATCTATAACAAGAATATACTTTGCTATAATAAAAACCCTAAGCTAGGCCACGTGGAATTAGCTATCTTGGGAAAATATACAATATGCCCAACCAAAATAGAGTAATGGATGATTTTAATTTGGTTCAAATGTATAATGACATAATTAAGTTTGCTACTTAACAGGCCCCGGGGCGCAGTCATAGTGAGCACTACTACTGAGCCGAGAGTTAGCGGGTTCGATCCCCGCATATGACTGAAATTTGTGTGATGAGCAATCAACTGTTTAGTTACATAATACAAACTTTGCTTATTTTGGGATGAAATAGTGATGGGATATTTATTTATTTACTTACGAATCCACACCAGCCTTGTAAAACCGATTGCCGAATGCCGACGCCCATGTTAAAATCTTCAGAGGTGTGGTGAACTTGATGTTGTGCCCACAGAATATGTATCTCTATAAAAAATACACGGACTTTAATAATATGAATTTCCCCACCTAATTACTTATTTGAAATAGTTAAAATAACGGATTTAAAATGGCTAATTATGGTAGTATTTGGTACATTAGCCGATTATTAGTAAATTCTACTGCTCTTTATATTATAGGGAAATACGTAATTACAGGATGAATTTACTCAAAACGTCACTATTGAAAAACTACAGAATGAATCATAGTTTACTTACTATCAGATAAAAAAAAAAAATTACATTGGTATCTGTTTTGATTATTTCACACGGGGGATTGAGCGACCAAACAATCATATATAGGCCAAATAACTGGAAAAAGACCCCTCGGACGTCCCAGTTACAAACGGTTCAACGTTGTAGAAAAAGATGTGAAGAGAACTCCAAGCGGATGGATGGCGGGAGACAACGACATTGCAGACAGAGAGCACGGTGTCTTTTAGTATCGGATGCCAAGATCCACTTTGGTTCGTTGAGCCATTGCAGTTAGTTTTTTAAGTTAGAAATTATAAACACTATGGGAGCCTACCGTGACAAGCTCTGTGCATCCAGTAATAGCAGAAGTCGACGCCCAAAGCGGCCGCGTACCACGTAAATGCGTGATCCCAAGGCAGTTCCACCAGTCTGAAGTTTGTGTATATCCATGTGTAGAGATAAGATTCTGCGCCGCGCCATATTATCCTAAAAAAATGTAAACCTTTAGTTATTTGAAACTGACCGCTGTTACGTTCTGGCCTGAACGGTATGGTTTGGTACAAGAGCCGTTTCAACTCAGTCCCCAGGAATTGCAATCCATCAGTGAGGTCTCAGTAAAGATTGCTGTTCCTACTCCAATGGGGATATAGATAGCGTGACGATTAATAGAAAAATATGTTCAAAGAGAGGTAGGCCTCAGATAAATTTCTTTGGAGGTTTCTCTCTACTTGAGGCAACCCGACTGGTGGAATAGCTTCAAAATAGAGAATATTGTAGCCAAATAACCTTATATTGGGTTCTTGCGATGAGTAAGGTTTCCAGAGCTCCTTGGGGTAGGGAAGTTCAAGGGTGGTAACGCGTTAGTGATAATTGGTTATACAAGCGTCCATAGGTTAAGGTAGTCGCTTAGCATGAGGTGGGCCGTATATAATTATTTTCCACCTTTGTTATATACCAAAAAGTATCCTAGTTTTACAGGTCTTTATACTATTCCAATTACTTATTTAAGACTAGCTATGCTCGCTTCGCTCACGTGGACTACAGAATGCCCGCACGAATCTTGCTTCCCCGCTCCCAGCTATTTTAAAGACAAAAATGCTATCGTGGGTGTTGCTCAGAAGATAGACGTATACTCTCACTGAAGTTTGTAGGTATTTTTAATGTCTACAATTATTTCGTACATTAAATTGCAATATTTCTTATGGTTTACTCAGCGTAAGCCATTCAAGCGCCCGAATTGATTCACCGTGACCAATATTTTTTTATTTGTTACGGAACCCTAATTCTTCTCTAAAATACAAGTAGTCTAAGTTACTCCCTATAAAATCAGCTATCTACCAGTGAAAGTCTTGTCAAAATCGGTCCAACCGTTTCGGAGTTACGCGGAACAAACAGACCGACAGACAAAAATTTAAAAATGGTCTTTTGTTATGTGTCGTATATACTTTCATACGCATTTAGTAAAAAAAATTGTTATTTTGACATTACAAACAGACACTTCAATTTTGTTAATTGTTTATATAAACAAACCTCACAGCACATTTTAAAAATTGTAAAATAAATTGTATATAACTCTAAAGTGCCAATTAAAAAGTAGTAGGTACTTAAATTACATTTTATAATTATACCTAACGATAACGAATAATTATGTAATTAATTAATTAACGTTATAGATTATAAAGGAAAAGTATATTGAAGTCCGTGATGATGTCCGTTTACCAAAGAAGGATTGCAGCTCTAAATAATAATTTTTAAAAACTTACCTTCCACACTCTTGGAATACTCCATGAGAAATACTGGTGACACCATCGTTTAGCCTAATTCCAGGTTTCCCCTCCAGCCTCAGAACAATGTGCTCTAAGATCATGAAGATGAAGAAGTATGGCCATGACTGTAAGGAAAGGTAAATTTGTTTTATCTTTAAGCATTCTAAGAATTCTAAGCGATATTTAAAAAAAAATATTATTGTGTTATTCTCATATCGTAATTATTCTTACGCCCTTTTGACTAGTTACCACTCAGTTAAAGTTTATATGGAGAAGGAGTACAGCAAGCTAAAATTTATCTACTATTTCTGCTACTAATATATTAAATAAAATAAATTAATACTGCGAATCCTAACATGACCAGTGCCATTGAACTCCTGACAGTGACATTGAACACTCAACGAAAAGCGACAGCAAGTGATGTAGATAATACTCATTGTTTACGAATACTGTAAATGTCAAATAGAAAATAGTCTATGATCAAAAAGTCGCTGGTCGAATATCGACCTTAGGGCGATCGCTAGTATATATATTGTTTGTAGAATTTTGAGATAAAAATGTCAGTTACATGAAGTGTCTACTTATCCACTTTAATATTGCTTCACTTATCCGTCGCGGTTGATCGATCAACGATTGCACGATGTACCAAGAAATGTTATGAAACCACTGGAATATGAAACCGCATTCACATTAGTGCTAAATCGGATCGTAATTCGAGAATAGTCGAACTATACACCGCTGACTGCGGGGAGGTGGTTTCATATCAAATTTTAAACATAAAATGACTTTAGTATTATTTACATGACACCTCTAGTATACGAATTATTGATCGGGTTCTATCTCATAAATCAACTTAATAACTTGACTCCTATGGATGGCATTAATGGCAATTTTAAGTAAATGTTCTGTGACTTCAAGAGTCAGGCTTCATAAAATTCTTTACGATCTGATAGACAACGTACAGCATAAAATTTGCACAGGATTTCTTTACGTAACGAAGGTAAAAACTAAGAAAAGGTTTTTGAAGATTCATCCCCAAAGCGATTTAAAATAATCCCTTCAGGGAAAGGGCTGATAAATAATAAAGGTATTTAATTGTTTTAAAACACAATTTTTAAGCGAGTATAAAAAACGGTCTTTACTTATTAGTGGGTAGATTTAAGCTAAATAAATGGGGATAAAGAATGTTTTGAAACCATTAAGTCTCAATCTCTTCATTGAGCCTGAACTTTTGGTGAAGAAAAACATCGTGACGAATCCATATTTCCAATGGTTAATCGGTCTTTCAGTATTAAAGACAATCCTATTAGTTAGATAACTGTGCGATCACAATATAGGAGTATAACGATAATTAACAATAATATAAACATTACCTTCAACGTTAATTTACATAAAACTCACTACGTATTATTTCAAGCATAACAGAATCTATTTATAAATTCCAATAGCTAGTTACAGGTCACTGTATTTGTATTTGTTAGACAAGGCACCATCAATTTATATACCATGTGGTAGTATATGATAAATATTATTGGACCGCGACCACCATATTCCAGTCGTAACACTCGGCAAAGGTGGTCCCCACCATTCCATATAGTGATAATCCAGTGACTTATTATTACTTTTTCATGTTTTGGGATCAGCTCAGTGTAGCCCGGCTGCAGATATGACAGCAACGGCCGGCGATAGATTGGGGATTTCCCGACGATCGCTGTTGCTGTTGCATTGTACAGTACAGACACTTCGCCGTGCATAATTTTTTGGGTTTCCGCTACAAGGAAAGCGCGTGCACGTTAAAATTCGACTCTTCTAGTAATTTTACGAAATTCCATAACCATATTCCCTATAAAAAATCAAGGATATTCGAATCGAAGAAGGAATCGAGAGGTATTCCAGCGAAATCTCTCTATAACACGCTAAAAGACTTCGGCCTGACGAGAACTGCAGTAAGTTCTATTTTAGAATGGGTATCTAAAGCAGCATTAACAGGCTTTTACCAAATCTGGCTTGGCAGAGAGGGTATCGCGGGCAGTCAAGGTGAGCACTGATGTGCATCATAAGGGGACCCCTTAAACCTACACCTGGGTTGCAAGTCTCGGGGGCTGCTCGTGTGCCCTCTGTCTGCCACACGATGGACCCAGCACCCGCATGGTGAATCCATGGAATACTAAGATGTTTGAATCTATTGAACCATCACAATATAGTTAGAGAGTTTTTGTAAATAGTGTGAAATTTCTAGGATTTTTTTTTACATCTAACTAACGCTGTTCACAGCTTCATCGGACTTCGTGCAGAAGTCGAAATGGCGATAGGCGTAAGGGTACCAAAGTGGCCAAGCCTCGTTCAAGAGATTCGTTGTTTTATTTGAACGTGCTAATCTATGGAACTACCAATAACATTTTTATGGCCTATTTATTAAGGAAGGCTATATATGCTATATAAGTTGACGCTACGATCCTGATGAGCGGAGTAGTAGCATTGAACGTCAAGAAATCTGGAAAGAAATAAGCAAGTACGGGAAGTGAGAAAGATGATCTTCACGGGTGCGTTGATGGCAGGTCGAACAAATTTAACACGGGTGATTAAATTGAGCAGAGTTAATTTAAAAATATCCATATTATATGTATATTTAGTTTATTTACAATTTAAGTTCCTCATACTAATGTATCATCGCTTTAAAATAAAAATATCTGGACGACTGAAATTTGCTCGGTGTCTTGCTAAAAACAAAACACATAACAACATAACATACCATTACACCTGTATCCCCGATGGGTTAGGCAGATGTGTAATAATTGCGCTTATATATATATACAAAATTTCATTGAAATCGTTGCGAGCGGTTTCCGAGAAACCAATTACATATATAAACAAAATTGCACATTTAGATTGTTGGATTTGATTTTAGTTGGTCAGAATTAGATTAGATAGTTTTCTGTGTTACCTTGGTCCGTCAATTTAGAGACATAACGCCTTGATGTTATTTTAAAATATTTAAGTGTCGACATCGAAACGGAACGAGATTTATGTTTTGCAATCGGTAATACCGGTTTTAGCTCTTGTTGGCAAATATTGCATTGGATAGTTTAAGTTTATTGAAATCGTCAGCCATCAAGGCCATTCAGTTGACCTTGACCGATTGGTTTTCAATATATGTAAACAACTTTTTTAATTCTGATTTAATTTCCATTCTCGTCTCGTCTTCTACTTATGTTTCCAATTAGTCCTCTTTATTGAAGACCATTACTGCCATTATCGGGTGAATTTAGTGTCCTGTCTTGACGATTTCAGTATCCCAACAAGACGGTGGCTCCCTTATTAGAACTTTCTATGGAGTTTTTGTGGCATCTCAGAATTGTTGGTCTATGTTATTATTTTCAGTCCACTGATCCACTCCACTTGTACAAACTAACCATGTTTTATTATGCAATATACCAACTGTATTAGACAGTAATGTAGAGTCCAACAAAACTATTTTTTGAATAAAAAACAATAACCACTACATGGCAATTTGATCTCCCGCAAAAAACTCCTACGTCAGTGTTATAAGATACATACAGGCGGTGTTTTTAATTTCGATTCGTAGCGTCGGAGCATTCGTCAATGTCAATTTTTTTAGTAGCAAGGGACGGAACTGTTTTAGATAGTAACCACAGTACAATCCAAAAACGGTGACGACCACGAAAAGATTCGCAATCCATCGCTATCATGCCAGCCTGTATAAATAACAACTGGACATACACCCGCTGATCCCGAAACGAGACGCGTATAAACGGGCCTTTTCACTATATGTATGGTATTCGCGACCCAGTCAGGCTATACAAACCTATTACTCCCCTATCTCCATTTCCTCGTTCTTGCAAGTGAGGCTGACTTGGGGTCTCAAACCATAAGTCGTAATTTGACCCCTCCTTACAATGGAACACCCATATACCTTGATTATCGATAGATTTTCAAATTGAGGGTGGTAGCTAGCCAGGTGGACTTTAGGTAATACCCTACCATCATACTATGGTTTCATCACGATGTTATCCTTCATGAAGAGATAAGACTCAAGGCAGGGATTCGAACCCACGTCGATCAAAGCGGTGGCTATATACACTACCACTCGGATTCTGTGTTGAATTTATATAGTTTCAATTTTATTCAATACCTAAGCCATCGTTGTCTGTACGTGTAATTTATTTTCTTAATTTTTCGATAGATATACTTTATAAAGGACATTGATTCCAAATATGCCATTAAAAGAATTTTGTTCGACTGTTTGTATGTCAGATTGTAACTCAAAAACGGCTTGACCGACTGTTATGGAATTTTCTACACGGGACGCTTATATCATTGGTCAATTGATAGGCGGTACGAATTTTCAATACTAAGTTATGAAATAGTAAAAAAATATAAATATATATATATATATTGCATTCGAGTAGTACATTATGCCATTCCTCATTAATAATCCATGTGAATATTCATTAATATTGAGTAAAAACAAAATTACAGATTGAAAATAATTACTGTGTAGTATACCAACCTGTTTGAAAAAATTGGGGACATCTTCCTTCCTTTCATACATAGTGTCCTGCGGAGAATTAAGGTAGAACAGTCTCCCTACGACTCTCAGCTGATCACGAACTAAATCCGAAAAGCCATTGTCTACCGATGCGTTCGCGAATGTGTAATCCGCCATTTTGTCGCCTTATGATAAGTATCTGAAAAAAAAGAAAATAACTCTTATAAAATTAATTTACTATAAAATTTACGACACGAGTTTTTGGACTTTATTCTTAGCGCTTCTAGTAATTCTTATTAAAACTGTAGGCAAAGTCAAGGAATTGAGAACGTCAGAATGATTGATAGAAAAGGCTACGCTTGAGGCGGCGCGGTGCGGTGGAGATTCAAAATTTAACAGGGGTGAAACCGAGGTGCACAGTTATCTCTAAATAAATTGTCCAAGTTTAGTTTAGTCTGGTGTTTAGGTAAATGGAGGCCATTTTAGTAATAATTTGAAATTTAAATTGCCAAAGTTTTAAACAGAAACAAACTTTTATCTCCGAACGAACATCTATGTGAATAATTATTTTGTTAACCGAATTCAACAAACTCAAATCGAATGAACATTTTTTTTAAATGTATGTTCAGTCATAACTTCTTTATTTAGGAATCGATTTGTATGATTCTTTTTTTATTGCATTGGGGATATCTCAGGGGTAGTCCCATAACAAGTGTCTGTCTGTCTGTTTCCTAAACGGAGCGGAGTCCCCGCGACGATCGACGGGGCCCCGGGGTAGGGCCACACCTGTAGGATGCCGTGCATAAGCAGTTCCCGCTCCCCGGACACTAGGTGCGAGAAGGACACCGTGGGGTTTTAGTCGGTAAGAGTCCGACATACCCCTGCCTTGAGCGGCCCGGCTTGGGAGACTGATCCATTGTAGGATTTCCTCACGATAAAAAAAGGGTTGGTCCCATTTTAGTTTATCTAAAATTGGACCTTCAACTTCGAAGATACACCAAGCAACTTCTCAAAATCAGAAGTTGGTTTCCTTTTTTGCCAAAAATTGTCTTGTTTATCAATACAAATATAATGAAATTTAAATATCTGTTTGTAATGTTAAAATAACATCTTCCTACTACTCATCCACATTGAATGTATAAACGATAACTATTTATAAAAAAAAAAAAAATAATAATAAATTATTTTAAGTGTCTGTTTGTAACAACTAATGTCGGAAACGGTAGGGCTGATTTTGACAGTATTTTCACTGTCTGACTTTTGTTTATAAGTAGTAACTTTGACTACTTTTATTTTTTTAAAAGAATTAGGGTTCTCGGGTATAACATAATAAGCATTTTTATCTTTAAAATAACCGGCGGGCGACCGCTGTGGTGGAAGCGGGATCACCACAATACCGCCTGACATTATGTAGTTCACACCAGCGGAGCCGTGAGCACAGCTAGTGTGTTGTAATACAAAGTGGCTCCCTTACAATGTATCATTTTGATATAATTATACTTTTCAAGTTATAATTATGTATTCATAATAATGCACGCAATATTGAAAATTATGCAATATAGAGCTATAGGTATCTTCTTTTCCTTACCCCATATCCTACTTAAGTAGGGTCAGCACAACATGTTTTTTTTCACTCTACTCTATTAAATATCATCTCAGTATTCATGTCTTTTATACACTTAAATCTATTCGTCTCACAATCTATTCATGCTTCTTCGGTCTTCTTCTAACCCTATATCCATCCACCTTCATACTTAACATTCTTTAGTTATATGACTTTCATCTGTCCTCATGACATGTCCATACCATGCCAGCCTACCTCTCAAATTCTCTGTGACTGGTACTATTTTAAGAATACCTCTGATAAACTCATTCCTAATATTATCCATTCTAGTTACACCAGACATCTATCTTAACATTCGCATCTCTGCCACGTGTAATCTTCTTTCATCTAGTTCTTTCGTTGACCAGCACTCAGATACATACGTCGAGACAGGTCTTATAATGGTTTTATATAGATATGTTGGTAGCTGTTAATGTATCTATACATTTAATGAAATTGAAGTGTCTGTTTGTAATGTCAAAATAACAGTTTTTTACTAAATGCATATGAAAGTATATATGATACATATAACAAAACACCAATTTTTTCATTTTTTGTCTGTTTGTTCCGGGTAATCCCCAAACCGGTTGAACCGATTTTAACGGGACTGTCACTGATAGAAAGCTGATATTATAGAGAGTAACTTAGGCTACTTTTATTTTAGAAAAAGAATTAGGGTTCCGCACAGATAAAAAAAAACTGGTCATGGTGAATCAACTCGGGTGCTTAAATGACTTATGCTGAGTAAACTATAGGAGATATAGCAAATTAATGTAGAACATAATCGTAGGCATTAAAAATACCCACACAAAAGTTCGGGAGAGTATATATTTATCTTCTAAGGAACACTAACAATAAGCATTTTTGTCTTAAAATAGCCGGGAGCTGGGGAGCAATATTCACGCGGACATTCTGTAGTCACGTATTTTATTTAGAATGGCTTAAAAACAGTTATTTAGATAACGATGCTTCAGAGTTTATCGTAATACACAAACATTAAATTTTGTTTTTCAAGTAATCTCATTGATAACAATATACGAAGTATCATGGACCACATACGCAATAGAGATAGCAACAATAAAATCATCCATGATTTTGTGTATTACGTTAAACGATGAAGCTTAATTATCTTAAAATTATATTTTTAAAGCCGTTCTAAATAAAATATGTGAACATTATTGTTATAATATCAAATATATCTTAATTAATCATTTTTCTCCTTGACTTCAATATATTTGTGTACGGAAGTGCAAATTACACATTGTATGAATTGTATAGAATTTATCTTCCGTTATATCATTATCGACTAATTGTCGGAAACGGAAATAACTTTTCAAATATTTCATTATTGTTTATTTATTTTCCTTTCGTGTTGTAGAGACGTACTAAGGAAGGATTATATTAATATCTACGTAGGTATAAAAGATTAGATTTATATATTACATGTTTTAAATAGACAATGTATGAAATACCGGCATTCTATAGAATGCCAAATACTATTTCAGCAAACTATGAAATACATCTCTGATTCGAATCGAATATCGCGTGGAAGTTTTTTGCGGGATATCAAAGTGTCATGTGATGGTTTTTGTTATAAATTAATAAACCTATATTGTTTGGTCCTATAATAAGTAATTTTAGCGGCAATGTATGAGATATAGTCGGGTTTTTGATTTGATTTAATTCACGTACATTATCAATTAATTTTATTTATTTTTGACATTTATTATGTTTGTTCGTTTCATATATTTATTTTTCTACAAGAGATGAATTGAGTGTTCTTACAGACGAACAACTCCAAAATGGCATAGTTATAATTCCCGTGTTTACAAGTTTTCATTGAAATCGGTCAGGCTGCTTTTGAGTTAAATTCAGTTATACAAATATACGGACCGACAATCAGTATCCTATTCGCTATCAATGGCTTTTATAAGTACTAACAATTTTAAAATTAAAAAAAAATTACGTGTACAGTCTGAACTATAGATTTATTAATACTAGCGGTCACCCAATGATCGAAATTCGACCAGCGACTTTTTATACTATTTCCATTTCTTTATTTTCTCGATGACAGTTCTAATTTGATAGTTGTAGTGTTGTGGCCAAATAAGTAATGATATCGATCGCATATATTTATTATATTTTGAACAAAAACAAATACAACAAAAACATTCAAATATAAATAAATAAAGATTACCTGTCGTTATAATTATTTCGTTTTATTGTCGAGTACCTCTACCTATACCTACTTATTGCACAACAGCTTCGAAAATTTTGAAGAAGTTGGCATTATCAATCAAGAATTATAATACGTGTAACATCTTGTCATGAAATATAATATTATTAAGGACAAAGCATTATGCCCACTCTATGCAACTCTCTTGTTTTTCTCTCTCTCCTTGTCTCTTTCTATTATATACAAGTATGTGTGCGTGCGAGTATCAAGATTCTAGCAGACGAACACCGTACGCGGCCGTATGTATAGAACAAATAAGTTCTTTCCAATAAGTACGACAGACAGTACAAGTAAAGTTAAAATGTAATCATTAAAATTAAATAAATTACTAAACATTTATTACCGTTAATTTTTTTCTGTGCCATCAAACAGTAGGTAATCTGTACATACAATTTTGTTCTACAATACAATACATTCTGTACATATGTAGAAAGAGATTTTAATGTAGATTTAAATTCACATTTGGAGATCAAAATTCTCTTTCCTTACGTGATTATTTCAACAAGTCAACGCCTACCTCAAGCCGCATTGAAGAAATTCGTTCCAAAAAGGCAATAAGGTGTAAGCGTAAAATTATTCTCAACTAGCTGGTACCCGCGACTTCGTCTGGGAACACGACAAACCAAAAGAAAATCATACATGGGTTTATCACTGTTTGTATGGTATTGTCATTATATGCCAATATCAATCCAACACATTAACCGTCCCAATAAAACTTACAACAGGGCAAACAACAAACATACAAAACTTTACATTTATTATATTTGTAGGATTACATTAGTTAAACTGTGACTTTTATCGGGATAAAAAGTAGCCTATATGTTATTTCAGGTTATAGAATATCTATGTGCTAAATTTCAATCAAATCCGTTCAGCCGTTTTCGTGTGGTTGAGTGACAAACATACAAACATCCAAACATACACATTTTCACATTTATTATATTAGTAGGATAATGATGTAAACGCAAGCGAGTAAAGTCGCTGGTGAAATTCTGTAACAAGAGATTAATTTTCGACTAAGTAACAAAATTAATTACATTGATAAATGCCTATCAAGTTATATAATGACAATACATGACCTAGAAGTCACCTTCTAATGATAAATGTGTTGTTAGGTGTCTTTTTTATATACAGTGACAAATAAGTTCATAAAAACAAATTTTTGTGTAAAGGGTTCGCTCTTTTATCTAATCCGGTTAAGGACTTTTTTGGGCAGTTGTTTTTAATTAGATAAGAGCTGACAAATATTATTGTAGTATGGTTGTTATTATTTAAAATAAGTGTCATATTGGCAAATGTCACTTTAAATAAAAACAAGTACCTATATGGTTTGCCGTTTGTTTTATTAGAAAGATCTTTAACTTATGAAAACCGCCATACGTGTAAGGATTTAGACTACATCGTGTCCCTGATAGTTGTAACGTTCTAATAAATACAGAATGATTTATGTGAATTATAGAGATTTCAACTCATATTTGCGCAAGGCCCTATGTGTTGGTGATCTAGTAAACATGCAGTTTTCATTTGTATGACCGTGACGCGGCAGTCGTATTCCGATCAGTACGGGTTTTTTATAGCCTTGTTCTAAGGGTACAGTCGGTAATGAAATTGTCAGGTTCAACACGAAGTAAATGTTTCACTTAACCAGTAGTTGTGTTTGATAACGTGTCGTACCACAATAGTCAAAATATTAAAACACTGAAAAAGATAGATATTTAGCAATGAGTAACAGAAAAAATACTCAGTAATATGGTATAAAAATTCTTCGTCTACCACCATATCATCCTAAACCTTTTTGGGTGGATTAAAATATATATTACTTTAGATAACATTGAACAGAGCGTGACGGAAATAATGACCATAATAGAAAGTGGTAGTAGAGTGATACGGAATAATATGTTCAGTGAACATGCATTTATCTAACTGAGCGGTTGATTTATTTTAGAATAAATAAGAAGTAAAAATTTAAGTAAAATATTTAATAGAATTATCTTGTGTACTTGACAGTACCCCTTGACACGCACACGTTGACACTGTATCTATACACGCTTTACGCACATATAAGGCTGCGCGCACAAATGAGTTGAATTGTCTGTACATAATTAGGGGGCCGATCGTTCTAGAGTACCGCAAAGAGGCATTAATACAGGCTGCTATGATAACGCCGTTATTTTTACAATGTACTGTGATTAACCATACCATACACCATCCATCCATCATCATCCATGGTACACTATGGTCACTATACCGTGCCATAATAATTAAGAAAACCCTATAGTCTTAAATTTGAAAAATATATGCTAAACAACTATGCACATCAATAAAAGTGGAAGAATTATAAAGGTAGCATCAGTCTTATTCACTTCGTAAAAATTTTCATTTATATTTAGGCTTGTTCTAAAATCTCCGTTCAATGGAACAGTGCGATTTTTCCCACCCATTATTAAGTATTTCGCATAATGGAACGATACGCAATAAGCATAAAATGATAGCAGAAATACATAAATATTGGCTTACAAATGACAAAATCTGATAATGTTGGTATATAATACGAATTTGCCATTTTCAAGAAAATATTTAGCTTTACTCTAACGAAATATGTAATCAGAAGGCGAATCGGTGAATTTAACATTAAATATTACTATGTCTTCAATTTTGAAGTACGAAGATTTTTTTAAATAAATTCAATCAAAATTAAAATAATAATATGTATAATACGGCAGTCATAAAATAAATTAATATATCTACCGACAATGCAGGCAATGCGTGTGTGAACTTGATCGATGACCTTACAAGAGCTGATAAGCTCGTTTTATGAAACTATCGCTTTTCCCGTATTTTCGCTCGTGTTATAAATGAGCAATGTTAGTTTATTTTTGGCGTCACGTTACGATGTCAACTTTTTACGTTTTTGACGAAAGTCAATGAAAAGAAGACAATTTTAACAAATTTTCATACAAAATTGTATCCCCCTTTTCACCACCTTAGGGGTTGAATTTCCGAAAATCCATTCCATAGTGAGCACCTACTACAGTACAAAAGGAACTCACACGCAAATTTTCACTGTCCTAGTCTCGGAAGTTTAGGCTGTGTGTGTGTTTGACATATCAACATATGTCAGTTAGTTATACTATTACATACGATATAGATTGTTCGAGAAAAAGCACCAATACGTCGATATACGATCGATAACAATATCCTTGGCAAGTTGTTGACTTTAGAGCGTAGGTCTCAAAGGGACTTCATACAGTCAATTCAGAAGCAATGTTTATAGCTTTGATGGTTCGGTAGTAATTTACTTAAACAAAAATGTGCGTCTATATATAATACTAGTTGTGCCCCATGGTTTCACCTGTGTTAAATTTATTCTACCAACTATCCACCGGCAACAACGGCGGCCGTTGTTATCAAGTGCCTACAGATTGTCAGATCGCTTGATGTTAATGATTATTACTTCACACCTTCGTAGCATAAAGATACATAGCCTATAACCTTCCTAAATAAATAAACTATAAAAAGTTAAAAATAATACAATTCTGACTTTTACTTCTAGAGATTAGCGCATTCAAAGGAACAAAAATAAACTTTTGAGTATTATACTAGCTGGTGCCTGCGACTTCGTCTTCGCAGGATTAGTATTTCGAGTACCTTGCTTATTTTCTTCTCCAAGATCCTATCTATCTTTATACCAAAATTCTTTAGAATTGGTTCTACAGTTTAGTCGTGAAGGCGTAAGAGTAAACAGTAAAAACTGCCAATACCTATCTATTATATTACATAGGTACAGTGCGTTTTTAAGAAATCGCTAGTGCCTGGAAATGTTTCAAACGTCTGCCCGCGTTCAGGTCGTACACTCAGCGATGCATCCAATCGCCTGCCTCATTCGCATGCAGCCGGACCGCACCTTAGTATGGCGCACTCGGTTGGTCACGTCGTAAGTATTAAAATAATATTTGTCCAAATGATGTAGTATTAAAATCAAAATTTATGTACTTTAAATACTAGAAGTGATAAAAGTATTTATTTTGATATAAGGATCAATTTGTTACTACCAAATGTGCATTAGAAATAAATTATATTTCTTTATTTTTATGGTACATTATTTTATCTTTTTACTTACTTGATACTTATCATTATATTTTGGACAATTTACGCAATGTCTTTATAAATTATAGCTTATGTGTTATTCTGATGTATAAACGAAATTATTGTAGAGTTTCCTTAAAATCGATTTAAGAGTTTTTAGTAGGATTACCACCCATTATTATTAGTACCCATTTCTCAAGCTTTTTCACTTTTTTAATTTATTTCAAGTGAATAAAAATTATTTTATCACTCACACCGAAGCCTGCCGCTAACTCTGACGTGGTTTGCGATGGATCCGCTTCCATGATCTCCTTTAATTCTTCATTATCAACTAGGGTATCCGGCCGTCCACGGGGTTTGTCAACAACAAGGTGAGTTAAATAAAAGCTTGTAAAAATGGATATTGGTACATACTACGTTGATAAACTCCAAAAGCGTTGGACTGATTACCTTGAAAGTTGGTAGTTATAAGTGTTTTTAGTGGAGAAAGTTTTTATGATATCCCTGAACGCGATAGGTATCGCTGTGGACGAGTTATTGACCGCTGAAAAGGGATAGGCAACGTCTGCAGGGTCATCTAATATTATTTAAAACTGAAGGTTGTGGATATACATACTTTTTTTTTTTTTTTTCGATAATTGGTGAAGTAGTTAATAAATCATTATAACACCGGAAAAGTACTATAAATCAATTTGTTGATTTTTATTTATAATTTGCGGATATTATTAACACTCGGATGTGATAATTTAATTTCAATTAATAAAATAAATTTATTTTTAATGAATAACACTTATATAGAAGTAGATTTATTGAAAGTGCAGGTCAGCATATTTTTATTTCCTTTTTACCCGACTACGAAAAAGGAAGGTTATGTTTTGCAAGCGTCCTATTCCTTTGGCACGCTCTGTAGCCTAAAAGGTTAGATGGATTTTAGCATACGAGGTTTTATTAGATACGTGTTAATTGTGGGAGTGACATAGGTTATATCTTATTATATTAAGTGAGCAATTATTCTATATATATATATATATTTTATATAAGTAATTGTTTCTCCGAAACGGCTTCATCGATTTCTATGAAACTTTGTATTTGGATAATGTTTTACATTCTAAGTTTACCTATATAATATGTTTTTTTTTTGTTTATAAGACACCGAGCTCAGCTCGGTCGCCCAGATATTTAATAGTCAAGTGCGATGTCTGGGAATCAAAACAAAAATAGAAACCTATAATTATGTAGTCAAGTTTTTTTTTGGAGTCAGGCTTTTTGTTTCCTTTTTAATAATCTACTACTCGTGCGCGATAACTTGAGACCTGAGCGCGGTGACGTCATTGTCGGGTCCTGGTACAGTGAACAAAAAGAACACAACTGGCTTAGTATAGTAAGAGATTAAATAAACCTATATTAAATAATGGCGTTGCGCGCTGTACAACGCGGGTGTCATCAGGGAAGCGGGTGGGGAGTCGCATTCCGCGCGGGTCTCTACTTATCGCGCACGAGTTATATATTATTAATAAATCTTTAGTTCTGTCTAAACAGTTAATTTTTTGTTCAAATTTTTCGATAAATATAGTATATGAACGATACTATTTACGTATATGCCAATAAGTTTTTTTTGTCTGTCTGTTTTTATATCCAGATTTAACTCAAAAACGGCTTGACCGATTATAAAATTTTGTACACCGGATGCTTATATCATTGGTCAAATGATAGGGTATAAGAAATTTTAATATTACTTTTAGATGATGGGCTATGAACATTTTCAATATGTCTTTTAGGAATAGTAAAAATAAAAAATTGCAAAATTTAAAATTAAATTTTTTCTTAACGGATTTTGATAACATTTCGTACACGGGAAGTTTATGTAATTACATAAAATTGATGGGCTATAATAATTATCAATACTAATTCTATAAATCGTAAAAAAAAACTCACAGGATTAAATTTCCATCAATTCTCAACCAATTCTGATCAAATTTCGTAGACGGGAAGCTTAAATCATATCACAATTAAGAGGCTACAAGAATCGTTAATAATAAATACATTAAAAATCGTAGAATTGAATATTAATTTTCAGCCAATTTTGATGAAATTGTTCACGGGAACTACAGTAATTTCTCAATTGATACAACATAAGAGTAGCAATAAAATTATGGGATGTAAATGATTACTACGTAGTAACAAACGCGTGCAGAGCCGCGGGAACACCGCTAGTTTATTTATAAAAGTAACACAAGGAGCAATCAACAGCCCATATAATATTAAACTTCTGCAACTAGTGACTATTTGTTTGTTTTACGGTAAGGTTGGTGCGCCTGTACAGAGCTATCAGTTTCTATTTCAGAAATTCCTACTTCTGTGAATCAAAACGTATAAGACGGAAGGGTGATTGAAGGCGTTTTGCTAGATTCCTTTCTCCACCCTAGTGGAACCAGGGTAGACGGGTGGGGGGTCTGTCTTCCCATTATAAAGGTTCGGCCGTCTGGGAAACCGTTGGGTTGTAACAGGCTATCTCCTTTCTAGCGCCGGGGCGATGCGGCTATATATGCCCCATTACGTTTTAGTGAGTAGGAGTTTCAAGCTGATTTTATAGTGACGCTTACGGTCAGCGCATTTGGTTAGCGCTGCTTTAAAAGCGCCCTGTTGGACCGCGCAAACAATGTTACTAATGTTACGAGTTTAGTTACTGTCGCGCGGTCCGTCGTCTTGTACAAATGGGAAGAAACTAGCGGAACGTCATATCAGAGTGGCATCGTAACGCTCTTCGACCGTAGTAGGGGGCCGACCGTGCGGGACTAAGAAACACTAGTGACACGAGCGCTGATAAGACGAGACACAATAAAACGAGAGTAGACACTACAAACATTAGTTGCATTTGCGCCCGCGACGCTTACTACACGTGCCTACAAGCGTGACTATACAATCAGCCCCACATAACCACTCGCTCCCCCAAGCGAGTGTCTATCCATGATGGGTTTCTCCTCGTTAAAAAGAACGTTGGCTATTACGGTAGTAAAAGTTTTATTCTGTCAAAATATAGATGATTTTAATGAAAGATTTAAATACCCTAATATACGTCTATAAAGAATGTTCATGAGAAGAAACTGATTTGTACCATACGGAGTGTTTAAATTAGAAATAGTACGAGTCATGAACATATAGTTATCGCAAAATCTCTACATAGTTTTACTAATATAGCGATCACTTCACAACAACTCAATTACGTTGCATTAATCTAATATTGTTGATAACATTCTGGAATTCTACTAGAATGATTATATAAAAATTTCAATAGAAGAAAATATTGACACTGGCAAATTCTTCTACTATGATTTATTTAGCTAGTTAAAAAAGTATTGTACAAAATTCGTTTTAAAAAAAATTCCTACATAAACATGTGCCAAATAAAACTTTATTTAACATACTCAGTTTCCTGACCTTTGCGGAACGTTCTTTCTATTTACATACATTGACCTAGATTTAAACTAGTTTTTGTACGATATCTCAATTGCAAATAGTCCAACTGTCGGTATGTAAATTTCAATATAAATTAAGACTTTAATGATACGTGTTTCTGTATTTCATTTGATAAAAGCTATATGCCTAATAAGATTTACCATTAGCAATATCTCATGAATCATCCCATTGATGTAAAACATCAAATGCGGCGGGTCAGACCGGCTGTTGGCGTGGCGACGCTTTGGTTCCAACGTTTGCGGTGTGGAGCCGAATTACTGTTTTTTAACAGGATCATTTGAAAGTCTCATGTTAAAACATGGATTGATTAAAAGCGGTCGGTAGGGATCGCGAACACCATACACATAGTAACAAATTAAACATCTTTACAGTGACTTCCTTTTGGTTTGACGTGTTTCGGGATCACCCGGCGTATTTTTTAACCCTTCTTCTTTTAACCCTTTATTCAGTCCCATAAGGGGGTGAATAAAAAAAAATCCTTTTATCGCTCAACTAATTTATATCATAAACTCCTGTTCAAAATTTCATGCTTCTAGAAGTAAAGGAAGAGATGTAGGGAAGGTTTCTTTCTACTTAAGGAAGCTCGAATGGTGGAATACCCCATTCTACAGAAGATCTCAGCCAAATAACCATGTGTTGTGCTCCTGTGGTGAGTAGGGTTGCCTGAGCTCTTTGTGGTAAGGGAGTTTCAGTATGGCAACGCGCTTTTTGATACCTATGGTATTATAAGCGTCCATAGACTACGGAAGCTGCTTACCATCAGGTGGGCCTTATGCTTGTTTGCAACCTTAGCAGTATAAAAACAAACGGTTTAAATTATCAGTTGTTTCTTAGTGAGTCTTAGGAAACTTTATTAAGTCGACACCCTAAATGAAAACTTTTTTTGTGTGTCATATTAACAATCTGATTATAGTTTATCGCATTCCCAGTATAATTCTTCTATATTAATACGTGAAGCAAAAGCTTTCAACCCTTTTTTAAGCGTATTGAGTGCACGGAAGGCTGTGAGATTTGGCATGGTAAAGTTTATATGGAGAAGGAGTGCAGAAATCTAAAATTGATCTATAATATCTGTTATTAATAAATAAAATAAAATAAATTAATACTGCGAATCCTAACACGACCAGTGCCATTGCACTTAGAGCACACAAAATATTGATATTTTCACTCAAAAAAAAGTGACAGCAAGTGATGTAGATAATACTCATTGTTTAGGTTCATTAAATACTGCAAATGTCAAACAAAAAAAATAGTCTATGATCAAAAAGTCCCTGGTCGAATATCGACCTTAGGGCGACCGCTAGTTTTAGAAAAACGGTGACAGATATGTCAGCCTGCGTTTATCATACAATATTGGACACAGTGGGTAATACCGAAACACGACGCGATTTAAGCACGTATCTATATAAACAAAGATTATTATGTATGTCATCGGATAATTGTATGAACTGTTTACTTTGTTAACAATGGAACGGATACTAAATTTTAAATTTTTGATATTGCGTCTATTAAATAAGCAAAATCATGATACTAGGACTTGAAGAATGTGGTTTTTAAGGGCTAATTTATTTCTGGTACTCTTCGCCCGCTGCCTTAGTGCGCTCGCTACGCTCACTCGACTCGTGCGTTAAGGTTACAGTTTCAACCTAACGTATCTAGTTAGTTTATAGATTTACGAAAATGTAACTGTTAGATTGCAAATTTTAGTGTACGTTTAATAGATTATTTAAAAGTTAACGGTTGTTACAATTGTTTGGTGGCATGTACCTATTTATAGAGTGATCAGAATATTTTCGTAAAGTATCTACTATCATGCTCAATGAGGGATATAAATAATTATAGTAATAATATAATCAGGTGAACAAAATAATTTAGAAAACTATCTCCGTGTACTAATGCTCACGGGATGGAAGAATTTTGAATGAAAAATTTCAGTGCTCAAAACATCTAGAAAAATAACTGAGAAATTTTTAGTGCTTACGTTGTACAGCTATTATGAGTAAATATTTGGGTGGATGAGCTTTGCTCGGTATCTTTAAAAAACAAAAACAGCCATCTAGGTAAACTTGACATGTAAAACATTATCTAAATACAAAATTTCATCTATATCGCTGGAGCCGTTTCCGAGAAACCAATAATATAATAAAGCGAAAAGTTTTTCGTTGTTTTGTTTGTTTTAAACACGCTAATCTCTAGAACTACAAATCGGATTCGAAAAATTATTTTTTATAGGATAGCCAGACTCACGAGGAATAGTATAGGATGTATACAATATTTGATTTTTGATATATCCACGTGCGTTGGCTTAATGATTTGATAGGTAAATACAATGTTCTACAAAACTATTGCTCAATAGTATATCTAAAAAAAGTCAGCGATAGCATATGTCTATCTCTTATACATAAACCATAATAAGGTATTTTGCAAGTTTTTTTATTGAAGTTAAAAATAAAATATAAGACCATTACTTTTAAGCATGGCATATTCATTCTTACGAACAAAAGTTTCTTCATCATAAAGACAATTTAATGAATATAACCTTGTCTTTTACAGCATGTTATTTGGACAAATAATTTGAGAGATTAATGCAAAATTAAAATAATTCAACACTCGGCTCGGTCTATGTCTATAGTAGTAGTAGTGCGAACGAGCCGTGCGATGCGACCATTTGGCCAACCGATAAAAATATTGTATATACTAAAGTATTATAAATCATCAATCAGTGATTTCTTCTAAATTATATTCGAGTGAAACCGTGGAGCACTGCTAGTATATATATAAGAATTGGTCAATTAATAGTATTTTAGTTAAATGACAATTTTATCGATAAAGGTAGCCTACAAATGAGTTGAAAACCTGTTATCAAACATTTGTTTCTGGCCTTCAAGCGAATATTAAAAATACCCTATCACTGTGCTCTCATTTGTTATTTTATTATCGTTGTTATCAATATAAACAGTTGCATCAGCAGATAGCAGATTGTACATAAAATGTTGAGCATTAAGTTGTTTGTTTATACAACGAAGGTTGCAATTAAGCGAACATACAGTCCGCCTAATGATAAATGGTTACTTTAGCCTATGAACGCTTTTAACACCAGAGGTCTCATTACCGCGTTGCCGATTTTTAACTTTATTTCCCAAGAAGCTATGGAAACCCTACTTACTTCAAGTTTACATCACAATATTATTTGGCTGCGATTTTCTACAAGTTGGGTAGTATTGCACCAGTTGGGTTAGCCCAAGTGGAGATCAATTACTAAAGAACTTTCTCAGCGTCTTAGGTACTTCTCTTCTTGATCCAACCTTCCCGAAGAAGTTCTGGAAACTCTACTCACCGCAAGAGTACAACATAACGTTATTTGACAGCGATCTTCTGCTGAATGAAGGAATTTCACCAGTCGGTTTGCCTAAAGTAGAAAGAAAATCCATAGAGATTTAGATACACTAAAATGTATATTCTTCAACTGTCATGATGACGCTGAAAACGATATGGGACACAGCTGCACAGGAGTTCGAGAATGGGGTTTTTTGATCGCAGGAGCTGAATAAATTCTCAATAAGATGCGAAGAATCAGAAGAGTAAGTTGGAACAATTGGTCTTGTATTGCGCAGTTTTTGATCGGCAGGATTTTTTACAGCAGATCCAGAATATAAGTACTTCACCTGATAAACGATTTGAAGGACGTAATCCCATTGCAGCGTAGGTTTACGAAGAAGTTAACTGATTCGATGGGATAGATAAAGAACGTAATTCAAGCCTTTAAATAAAAGTGGAGTTGAATGGTGCGGAACAATATTAATAGCAACGAAATTCATTCCAAATTTACAAGTGATTTTACTCTTTTTGTAGTCGAATTTTCCTCATTCCTGGTGATATCCATAAGACACTTAATTAACATATTAAGAAGAAAGAAGAATCGAAACCATGCTGTTGTAATAGCATAAAAAATTCTTTACTTCAAAGAACTATCGAAATATATACATAAAAGTACCATTGACAACCTCTTTGATTAAATGAATTTATTAGGACGACCTTTAGATGGAAGTAATTAATGAGCCGTAAGTGAATTGGTTAAGATGTAATAAATGGAGTTTAGGTACGGACAACCGTTTTGTCAAATGCCGTATAGGTATAATATATATTTTATCAGTATAATAATTAATTTAATATTGTTTAAGGTATATTTTGTTTAAGATTATACGAAAATGAACAAAACTGTTAATGTATCAGTTCTTACCTACATGTTGGATAAAGATATGCGTTTATCTATTTATAATATTATCTCTTTACCACATTATCTTCATTGCATATATCTCGTGAGAGGAGAATTTATATAATCATTTTCTCAAAGTAACAACAAAGAATTACATTTTAAATACTGTAAATACATTCGATTAATAATGCTGACTCTCCATTGGAGAGGAACTTGGACTGAAAAATTCTTCGGTAAAGGACCTAAAAAATTACGATATATCTCTAAATCTTAACAGGTTCTTGCCTTCGATCGACACGTCTATCCTATACAACGTGACCAAACCAAGTAGATGTAAAACGCAAATTGACACAGTACATTTGTATAAAGCAAGTAGACGGTTGATCGGACCGATTAATGGTTCGTCGCTCGGTTTATTTATAAATTGAAAAAAAAAAAAGATACATTTTGTATTTCAACTTAGTATGTTCATATAATGAAATTTTTAACAATGACCTATAATTAAAGATAAGGTAATCAGGTTTTGTAATTATTTTACTGTTTGTATTGAAAATAATTCCGCTCGTTCGTCCAGATGGCTTAGATACGTTGTACGTAGCATATAATATTTATTTATCTTTTTAACACATACCTTTGATATGTAAATTATATTAGTAAACCGGTATTTTCGTACAGTGTACAACGCAATGCTTATTGAAGTGTAAAAATAATTAATTTTATGTTTATATCGTGTGTCAATGTTAAAAAGGATGTGGAAAATAACGGTGTTAGATATTTGGTTACCTTCGTATGTATTAAGAGTGAAGCACACTATCATATAATAATCAATTTCTATAATAAGATCCCGAATCACACTGATTTACCAGGCAATGTGTTCAAGGACTATATCAAACAGGGTTTACTGTCAAAAGGTTATTATAGGGTGGACCATTATGTGAATAATAATGACGTTTAAAAGTGACTCCTTCTCTGTGCATCCACTAGATTATATGGTAATAATTATTGTATTATATCAATACTAAGTTAAAAAAAAGTTAATCAGATCGAGTTTCTTGCTGGTTCTACTCGATGACTGGGATATTTTCCGAACCGTTAGAAAGTGATGTTTTGACGTTCATACTGTGCCATCTTATGTCCTATATTGAATAAAGTATAAATACGTGTATTTTCTAAGTTTTTTTAGTAGAATTATTAGTCATTTGTGCGTCAATAGACGAGGCTTTATGAGCAAACTCGCCAATGGACTCTATTTAGTTGCCGTTCCTTGATCATGGTCCGTATATTAAGTGAAAGGGTACAGAGGATTTTTTTTCGAGATTTGATATGATGTCGATTGAAACCATTCGTTGCGTACTTGTAATGTAAATGTAAAAATTACATTAACATAAATGTAAAAATTTTACTTAAAATTTTTGTACATTATTATTTGAATAACCTTTACGGATTTAAAAATAATCCATTATTTACGTAAGTCTGAAAACGTAACATCAAAATAGTGTCAATCTATAAAAAAATAAATATCTTAATTTGTCCGCTATTTCATTATAAAATAGCAGTAGAAAAATCTGAATATAATTATTCTACCCGATGAAAGTTGTTATTAAAAATCGAAATAATAATTAATAAAATATATTAATAATATACTCACAAATTAAATAAGCAGATGTCAATCAAACAATTAGCTTTATCGATGTCTTCTTGAATCGATAAAATAGTTTTACATTATAACAATAACAAATACTACAATCAACGTACGTACACTAATACTCCTGTGAACAACTTCACTCTTTAATCCTTTAAAATTCAAAGTCACTTAATAAGTCCGTAGAGATTAATTTTTCAATATTAAAATTTGCAATTATCGATCGGATCGATCTCGATCCTCGACGAACGAGCACTCAAGAGTAGTATAGAATGCAAACAGTTTGACGTGAGAAGGTTGCGACTGTATAAATAGCTGCTACGTCTAAGACAAGTAATTTAACATATCGCCTATAGTTGGGTATCTTTTTGACCGCTGCGGTTTTGTTTTTTATGTATTTTTATTGCTTAACATTAGTTGTTTATACTACGTATAGTCGTTTCGTTTTTTTATAACATTAACTATTTAATGTAATACGAATGTACCACCGTACTATTTTTACCTGACCGCGAAAAAGAAGGGTTTATTTCTTTGGTATGCTCTGTAGCCTAAACGGCTTGAAGGGTTTTAGCATACGAGGCGTAGTTAGATTCGTCTTAATTATGCTAGTGACATAGGCTATATAATGTTTAAGTAGGACTTTTGGGAATAATATAAAAGTAAAAAAAAAATTACTCAAATATTGTGCTTGCAGTCGGATTTTTTGTATCCTTTTTAATAATTTTTAGTCAAGTATTTTTGTTTCAGTCTAGTTTTTAAGTTTGTTTGAATCCTATTATTTCATCCAGTAAATAATTAATACTGATTTTAAAATATCATTCTCCGTATTTTACAAACACTCATAACTTGTTTAAATAAAAAGATTAATGAACTTAATATTATCAGCAGTTCACGGTTCAAACAATTCACTGAAATAAGACATTGAATAAAATGTCATACGAGATAGTGTTTATACAAATCGAGAACTCGTACGCTAGTATCTTCTAACTATATATTTCGCCATGTAAACAGTTGCAGTTACGTATGACATAATCGTAGGCGAGAATTTAGTTACTGCCTCTATGTAAATATTTATGGCGATTATTACTTGCGGGTAATAGCGTACGATTTCTCACCCCGTAACGTGCGATAAGCTCTCTCCATCTAAATGGGCCTTTAGAAAATATAATTTACAAGCGATTTCAGTTATTATTTCACTCATAGTGGCACATTTGGACGTGTCATGTTCAGGGATCAACCAGTTTATCAAGTGGGATGGTAGGGATATGTAAACCGTCACGGTGGCTTAGATATCCAGTCGCTGAGAGATGGATAAATAATATCTTGGCTATCGCCGTTATTTCTGGATTGTACTTAGCTTATAATTGGGCACAGTGCCATTTCTTTGCCGCGCTATAAAAATCTATACATATAGAGTACCAAATTTAAAAAGTGTTTACAGCATACATATTGTATACTAACTGTGCTCCACGGTTTCACCCATGTTAATTTTATCCAACAAACATCGCGCCGTCAACGCACCCATGTAGTCTATCATAATTATTCTTCCCGCAAGTACAAATTATTTTAATTTCTCATTATTTCCTAAACTATGTGTCCAAATAGCATATTCTAAAGAGCAAAATTTAACTTCATAAAATTTTCTTTATGATGAAGTAACTTTTGTTTGTACGGATTGATATGACATGTATACAAATATAACGTGTTTAAACATATAAACACACTTTTCCGCTTTATTATATTAGTATGATACACTAAAGATTTTAGGGCAGTTGTGATATATTTATTATTTTGTTTTTAAGCCACCCCTAAAATTTATACAATTTCCGAATTGATAACTTTCAAAATAATATACATATTACTATTATGAGATAAATACATGTATTAAATGTAATTGGTTTCTTGGAAACAACTGTAAAGATTTAAATGAAATTGTTCATTTAAAGTTATACTATCTAATTTAACCTAGATTTTTTTCAGGACGCTCAGATATTTTACTATGATACAAGTAACATTTACAATATAAAATTGATTTATTTAAAAATAAATAATCATTTACGGCGTAAAAAAAACTTAACAACAATAGATTAATTAATTTTATGGGTGAGAAAGACCACCGTGGAAATGTAAGGGTTTAGACGTATATTTATAACTCGATACTTGAGTGTGTTGGTGACAAGGCGAGTGCTCGTTTGCTTTCTTATAATTAATATAATATAGTTATACGTCTCAGATATATTAAGTGCGCAACTGTACGTTGTTACTAATGTTAATGGTTTGGAAAAAATATGCATAAAATTTTGCATAACCATATTAAGCAGTGGTATGTAGTATTTTTTTGGTTATTGTTCGTTGTTTTAAATATTTTGTGAATTAAAAAAAGTCGTAAATATGTATTCAAATTACATATTACGTTTTATTTATTGTTTTGTTTCTTTATTCTTTACCCGTATTATGAAAACATGATGTCAGTGTTTACATTCCAAGTTTACCTAGATAGGTGTTTTTCTTTTTTGTTTATAATATGACCCTAATCATGGCTCGGTCTTCCAGATATTCTAATTTTAAACAAGCAATTTTTGTATAAAATGTAATTGGTTTCTCGGGAACTGCTCCAACGATTTGGGTGAAACTTTGTATTTAGATAATGTTTTACATTCCAAGTTTACATAGATAAGTGTTTTTTTTTCCAATGCAGATATTCCTCATCAATGAAAACAACAATTAATTATATATTCTAAAGTAATTTTTGCGAAGTTTTTTGTTATCCGAGTATGATTTAATTTAATTCTATTATTTTAACTGATTAGTTGAATGAATATTTATGATTTTTTTTTTATTTTACAAATACTACATGAAGGTCATTGTCACTGTTTTAAATGTCAAACAACTTGTTGTCATAATATTGTTTGATTGATAAGGAATAAATGAAAATATTTTAATATCTACAATTATGTACTACAGTAATTTGATATATCACTTATGGTTTACTCAGCGTAAACGTAACAAAATAGTCGTTTTTCGAATTGATTTCTACTCACGCGGAACCCTTATTCTTTTTCTAAAATAAAAGTAATAAGCTACTCCTTATAACATCAGCTATCTGCCGATGAAAGTCCCGTCAAAATTATTCCAACCGTTTCGAAGATTACCCGGAACAAAGAAATAGAAGACAAGAATTTTAAAAATTGGGGTTATGTTTGTTTTTCATATGCATTTTGTAAAAAGATATTATTATGACATTACAAACAGACACTTCTATTTAATTAGATTATTATATAGATTGATCGGTTAGTTAGTTATGTGATTAAAGCTGAAAATTGCAAACTTATTTTTAAAGATTACTATTTACAGGTATTTATGAGTTTCTTTCTAGAAGTTAATCTCCAGATATTGATTCGAGTCTTAAAATTCTTTAAATAATCTTGAAGCTACTCATCTCTGAGCGGTATAGGCAATTTTTATTGTCATACAAACTTAAGAGAACACCGTGGTGTGACAAAATATATAGTCACACGGATTGAGAAAGGGATGCTTAGATGGTTTAGGCATATAGAGAGGATGAATGAAAGAAGAATGACTATGCAGATTTTTAAGACGAGTATGAAAAGGAGCATTCTAAGAGAAAGGGCTAGACGAAAGTTCCACGATCAAATCAGGGATTGGTAATCAAGTTCTTTAAACCGTACGAGCATGCATGAAAAGACTGATGAATGTTGAAGAAGCGAAAAATATATGACAGGGTCGTAGCAAATGGAAGGACATGGTCTCTGTCTACCATACCTTTGTGTATGTAGTTATTATTATTTTAATTAGCGGGTACGATGTTACGGGCTGTTAATATCTAAGTGACCATGTTAAAATACACATAATTATGCTTCATAGCCAAAGCGGTTCATTGATAAATCCACATCTATAGTCAGAGTGGTCTCTGATATTAATCCAACATATTAGTTGACCCCAAGTATAATTTATTGTCTATATTCGATAACCTCACGGTTTGACATAAATATATACTCGTATACTCAAGGACATATTATATTTAGAAAAACGTAATAAAGAGGTAAAATAACAGAAAATAAATAATATATTATATATTAGTATATTAACATATATACTAGCGATCGCCTAAGGAAATTCGACCAGCGACTTTTTAATCATAGACTATTTTCTGTTTCATATTTGCAGTACGAACTTAAACAATGAATATTATATCACTTGCTATCACTTTTCATTGAGTGACAATGTCAATATTTTGGGGGGTCTAAGTTCAATGGAATGGTCGGGTTAGGATTCGCAGTATTAATTATTTTATTTAATATATTAGTAACAGATATTATAGATAAATTTTAGTTTTCTGCAATCCTTCTCCATATAGACTTTAACCATGCCAAATCTCACAGTCTTCCGTACACGCAATGGGCTTAAAAAGGGGTAGAAAGCTTTGCTTCACGTATTACTATAATGATAATATAATTATTGTAACCAGTGTCCTCAGAAACCGTATTTCAACTTCTTCCGAGGTACGAAACAAGCTGCAGAAAGTTCGACAAGCGACAGTTAGCATCAAAACGATTAGAAGAAAACTTAAGGCGGCTGGTATAGGGGCTCACCAGAGGCCTTTTGCTCACCACAAGTCATCGAGTAGCAAGGTCAACTTTGCTTGTTCGCACCGAAATTGGGATGATGACGCTCGGGGAAAAGTACTCTTTACTGATGGGTCCAGATTCTGTCTTAAGACAGATGATGGAAGGGTCAACGTATGGAGACGACCCGGAGAAAGATACGCTGAGTGTAACACTGTTGGAAGAGAGCTTTATGGCGGAGGTTCAGTAATGGTATGAGGTGGTATTTGCTTAGGAGCACGTCGTAGAAAACTGGTCCCTGACTGCGCCAAGTTACGTAGCAGACATTTTACAGCAGATTGTAATGCCTTTTGCCCCATTCATGGAGGATTTTTTTTTTTATGCACAGTAATGCTCGTCCTTTAGTGTGGCCAGCACGCTTTCTCCAGACCTAAATCCAATAGAACATGTTTGAGATAAAGTGGGAAAACAAATTAATCAAAGAAATCCAGCACTAGCTAACCTAAGGGACCTCCAAACTGCATTGGTTGAAGAATAGCACTTAATACCAAAAAGTTTTATTGACAATTTAATAAAACTCTGCCCAGACGGATGCAGAATACTAAATATTGAATGTGTCACTCATTATGAAAAAAATAGTCTTTAGAACAATATCCAATTTTCATTTTATTATATGCCAAAGTTCCTTACAATTAATATACTAAAGTTACTGCTAATTTCATCAAAATCGGTCAAGAAATAACGAAAATAGTTTTTTGTGAAAAGTATTTTTTTACGGTTTCTGAAAGTACCTAATATTGAAATTTCTTATACGCTATCAATTGACCAATGACAAGCATTCCAGCACGGTTTTATAAGAATCAGTCAAGCCCTTTTTGAGTTAAATCTGGACATACAAACAGACAAAGAGACAGACACACAAATATTTTTTCAAAGGCATATTCGTGATTAGTATCTTTCATAAATATATGATTATCGAGATATTTTGGAAAAATATTAAATGCACAGACAGAACTACATATTTATTAATATAGATTAGTATAGATAAATGGTGGATCAAAATCACTAGAAAGGTCTTAAACTTTATGACATCGATTAAAAAGAGAAGTATTATATTTTTAGACATTGTTTATTGGATTATGCAATCGGACCTATAAGCTTTGAATGCGTGTGTAAACTATACTACATCTATGGTGTAAGCTATGTCTTTTCAAAAACGATGTTTCAAATAGATTCTAGACATTTCCAGATATTTCGAGAATATTAATTTTTTTTCTATTTTTACTCAAGTCGCAACAATATGTAGGGACGTATGAAAACGAATCGAAATGTATAAAACGTTAGCAACATTAGCAATATTTTTTTTTAGTAAAAAGTAAACCGATTTTAATGTTTTTGAAGAGTTCCTTGGTGTTCCTTAGATACCATATTTGTATTACAAAAATGGGCAGTTCGAGGAATTTATGATACGGGACCACGCGAATCATTGAGGAATAAATTTCAAGACTTTAGTATCTTAACATTGCCTTCCCAATACATCTTGGAAAATGTAATGTATGTTCGGAAAAATTAAGATAATTTTGAACGAACAGGCACAATTCCAATACTATAAATTAATATAAAATAATCATTCCACCTTTTAGACTTAGTAAAACAAATAAAAGTTTTTTAGGTAATTGTATTAGGTTCTATAATAAACTTCCTAAGCACATTACCGATTTGCCAAAATATAAGTTCAACAATCATGTTAAGCAGGTTTTATTGTCGAAAGGGTATATTATAGGATGGCAGATTACGTGAATGATGGTGATGTCTGGATGTGATTCCCTTTTTGTACATCTACCGAAAATTATAATAACTGTATAATATAATTTAATACTGTAAAAACTATTTAAAAAGATAATAAGATGTTGATAAACCCTATTGAGTTTCTTTTCGGTTCTTCTCGATTACTGGGATGTTTTCCGAAACATTTATTTACATCCTTAAGTGCCTTCTTAAGGCCTAAATTTAATAATAGTACATTATGGTACAAGTGTGTAATGTTGGTGATTACCGCTGAGGCGCCATTGAGACCCGAGCCGTTAGGTGAGGCCGTGAGGGTCTTAAGAGAGCCGAGGACGGTAATCACCAATACACACGTGTATCATACGACGTTTTTCAACACACTTGTGAAGAAAATAATAATAAAAAATAATTTTATTTAGTACATAAAAAGTTTATTTAGAGAAACAATTAGTAAATGTGCAGTTAGTAAAATTATAGTTAACTGTTTTTGATGGCATGGCGGTTTTATCAGATAAATTATTTATTGAAATACTTTCATCTTCTATTGTTATTTGAGATGGTTCATTATTCGTGTAGGTAGGTGAAATCCAATCATTGGATGTACTTTGCGTTTCGCCAGTAGGATGTGCCTCAGAATCAAGTCTAATTCTTTTTGTGATTTTTGCTCTATAACTCACTTGTGAATAATAGCAATGAAAAAGTCATAGTTTGATTACAGGTGTCATTATGTGTCTAATTGCGGTGATATTAGAGCCACTTTATGAGCAAGTGTGTTGAAAAAAATCATTTTGTTCTATTGATCATTATCTTTTTTGTATCGAAACTTTTTGAAGAACAAAGCAACTCGACCAATAAAATAAAAAAAAAACTCTATAACTCACTTGTGAATAATAGCAATGAAAAAGTCACAGTTTGATTACAGGTGTCATTATGCGCCTAATTGCGGTGATATTAGAGCCACTTTATGAGCAAGTGTGTTGAAAAAAATATTTTGATTTTGATTTATTTTCGAAGTTGAAGGTCCAATCGCAATTATATTAAATTCGGACCACCCTTAGACAATGAAATGCAAAGGTGGTCCGGTCCACAACAAAAACATAAACATCCAAATCAGTTCATAAAAAAAGATGTTATGCTGAACAAACATAAAAAATATACATTCGAACTAGGTAACCTCCATCTTTTTTTTAGAGTCGGTTAAAAAAAGTTAATATGGCTATATAGGTTTTACGTTGTACCTGTATTAAATATAATTATGGGAATAATTGTGTTTTTATGAAAATTTGACCAGAATCACAACACACTTATTTGTCGATGTGATTAATGAATTGTACTATTGACCCGCGCTATTGACTGGGCTCCTTATAAAATTCTCACTTGGATCGCCAGCCAGTTCACATCTCTTCAAATATTTCGTAAATATAAAATAATACTTTGCTTTGTGCTTGCATTTAACTCCTGATGATGCATACTGACCGCTAATGACGATATTGAGGGAAATGCATCACTAAATGAATAATCATTTAGATTAAAACATAAGAAGAGTGGGGTTATAAATGAACGTACTTACATAGAAGTCGGCGACCAATCGTAATTTATTAAATTAGGAGTAAATTAATTGCTACAAGGTAATAAAATAAATGTAAATGGCAAGAAACAAGTTCCGCTTAGGACTTGAACGAATGATCTTATTTTTGCGAAATTATTCATCATTAGAAATGTTAAAATAGTATTGAGAAAATTTTGGAATAAACTTATATACAATATACTCATATATATACTCAATATAACCTTTCAACATAGATACAGTCCCACACAAACTCACAAAATCACACACGCAACACACGACACACAAACATAATATAATACATGCACACACGCACACTAACACATAGTCATTAGAACACCAATAATTGCTCAAATAATCAATTATAAATATGTGTTTATACCTGTTTTTATAGAACATATGGTTAGTAGTAGTATTGGTAGCGTTATAATTATTTTTAACATCTTGGAGGAAAACCGACTGTCAAGATACAGGGAACCCTAGTTTGGCAGTCAGGAGCTCATATACGTGTTATGTTTTTTGTTGTGTGTTATAAATATAAAATAAGTTGTTGTGTATTAATAAATTATTATAATGTAAAGAGTATGAGTTCATATGGATTATTAACTAAATTAGTGACTAGCATAATGTATGAAATAAGTGTAAGGAAACCTTAAGACTATGAACGGACGTGGATTTACATGAAACTGGTAATTGATAATTCATTCTTTATAGGTTTTAGAGTTTGGTCAATTATTCAAATGACATTAAATAACGATCTTGAGTCAGATGGTAACACGATAAACTTATTGGAGGAAATAGCTCTCAAATGCAGCTGCGGGAACATAATTTTAAGTGTTTAGCGACAGATTTTTGACTTGAAGGTGAGTGGTGGTGGGAAGTCTGGCGAGCATTAGAAAAAACTCCACCATCATGCTATGATTTCAGCACGATGTTTCTCGTCATCCAAATTCAGGCTCATTGCGGGGATTCGAACTCACGTCGATCGACGCCGGCGTCTGTACATGCTACCATTGAGATCTTCATCTGCATATATCGGAAATTGTAGATAAATTATAGTTTTAGACCGCACTGTACATTCCATTATTTGCACGCATTAATAAAAACTAGTTGATCTTATATAATTTTATCACGACAGCGGAATTTTAGATCGCAGTTACAAACAACTATTTTATTATTCAATTCTAGACATTGAGATTACATTGTAAACAGGAAAAACATATAAAATAATGGAAAGAAAATAAGGAAAATATCATATCTCAATTATATTAGTAATTATTTACACCTTCCTTTTATTTAATTGGTATACAAATAAAAACGTAACTATGTAAAATAAATAAATAAATTTGTGATCGATGGCCTCAGAATGGCATAGACTATACTCTTAAAAATTATTCAACACATCAAAATTGGTTCAGCTGTTTCCGAAATTAGGTAGGATAAACAAACACACAGACAGAGACTTCAACAAACGCTCCCTCCACACCCCCTTCAAAAATGGAGGCAATATGCCCAACAAAAACGAACACTGAGAGACAAACCATCTCCAGTTGTCGCTGTCAGAAAAGAAGGAGGTACCGCATTGGTAGAGATACGAAATCTTGAGCTACGATGTTGTGGTTTTATTTTTATTCGTTGACTTAAGTTCTTTTACCATATACTATATAATATTTGTGGCATTTTGCGTGATATAAACTGCAATAAATATAAACTAGAAACATGCATTTTGAGTTGCTACAAAACTCCCTAGTTCTATTATTGGAGTCTCCATGTTGTTAGATCCAACTTTGAAGATTAATACTACGATGGCCTAAAAACATTAAATATTACATTAAAAAACTAGAAGAGCTACTAACTAAAACTAGAAGCTGGAAGAGCCTAAATTGCCATTTCAAAATTCGTCATACCTGTATGATTTTGTATATTAAGCCATTAAGAAAAAACAACTATTACAAAAATTATCGATGCTTCAAAAACATGTTTGTTATTTATTTATTCCCTTTGTTTATAAATAAATGTTACTGTAGTTATGTACCTGTTAAAAATAACTTAAACCTGTTTATAAGTGCAAAGACATCGCGAAGACTCGAAGAACGAAAATATATTCCGATTTTCCTTTTACGCGTTGAGTCAGAAAATTGACGTTTTGTAAACATTATAAAATAACGCATTAATTGTTACTGTCTGGTATCGTTGATTGTTTAATTATTACAATTAATTATAAATGTGGAGGGTGTAAATGTTTATATTTTTCTAATCTGTTTTGGTCTTAACAGAAAAGCTGAATTAAAAAAATTGTGAGAACCTTGATAGCTATAATTTTAATGGTTTTTATATCAAATGTCACTTTTAAAATTTAGAATTTATTTTTGTATGTATAGTTGGACCACCAATTTTTACAGAAATGTTGTGTGTGTTATTTTTGTGATCAAAAAAGCCATTTAGTTCTCGAAATAAAAGGAATACAATATACTGCTAAAGTTCACACTATATATTGCTGAATATGCTGTTGACAATAATATAACTAATTTCATTTATTTAATTCATAATTCAACCGCCATGTTTATTTAGTTAATATTCTTGAACTATCTAGAAGCATAACTTTAAAAGAAGCAATACGAAACTTTCTAAGCATGGTTAAAAAAAACGGAGATCTGTTTTGTGAACCAGATAAATACGGTATTAAAATGTCATTATTGATGAAGGAGAATATTAAGATTAATCGCTTGCTTCAAAGCCCAACATAATCATATTATATTGCAACGATGTTTTACTTCCTTCAATGCTTCCGTGAATGTAAAATCTTATTCTAGGTCTTTATATTACAAAGTTTGTAGACTAGTAAATTATCAGATCTTTTTGCATTCAATTATTAGGAGTCTTGGTAATTTACTACACAGGCTTTTTGTAGTTTTTTATAATCCTTTCATGTAGTCTCTGGAAAATCGACTTATCAGTTCTAATTCAAATCTCATTAATGACAAAATACGATCTGAGCTGGAACAAACTGAACTTGCTATTTTAATAGATTTTAGCCGAGCACCTTGGCCACTGAATCCAACAATGTCCATAAGTTTGAGACAACGATGGAACAGTGATAACGTGTAAGGACATCGCATCGATTGACGTGAGTTTAAATCCCTTCAACGAGACTGACCTTTCGATGAAGGATTACATCGTAATGAAACCATAGTATGAAAGTAGGGCTTTTTCTAATGCCACCTTCAAGTTGAAAATCTGTCGCCAAGCATCAATATGTGTGTGTGTCTTCCACAAGGCGTTTTACAATATTAGACCACTTGCCCATAATCAAATGCTATCAAATTCCATCATTCCAAATTAATCGAACGTGGTCGCGTCTATTGAAACACACTAATTGCTCTAGTCGAAATTCATAGCTGCTTGGTCATAAGTTTTATTGCTTGATTTAATTGTAGCAACATAATATCTTACCACCATCAAGTAATTGAAATATATTACCCTTCATTGAAAATGAAAGTTCCATGTCAATGTAGGGTCTACATTTGCGAACTAACTTCAAACTTTCTATCATGGAATTGTCATGGCTTAAAACTTAACCTAACTTGATCCTAATCAATGATGTGGAACAGAAGGTCACTTACCAACTTTCACAGCGGTAGGTCATGGTAAGCAAATACAAGGCTCACGACATCTTTTTGCATTCGTGAAGGAATTAAGCACGCTCCGCGAATGTAAAGAATGGCTTTACAGATTATTTCGAAAGAGCAATCTAGATGCTAGAATTTGATATCTAAGGCTTGTTTTCATCCGCTGCATATTGATAATATAAAACAACAATAACACAGTTGCTGCAACCTATTGCGATCAACTTCAGATAGACCGGAGTCCTTATTGAGGCCAATTAATAATAGGTGTAGCTACCTATGGACTTAAGGACTGAGTGGGAAACCATCGTGTATTATTGTCTGTGTGACTGTTTTTTGTACTTTGTTAGTTTTAAGAAGCTGTTCGACCTTATCCCATCATCTCTCATCTACTACATCCATCTCAGCAACAATAAATAAGTTTGCAAATTCTTAGGTTTGCTGTACAGCAAATATGTTGAATCGCCCTCCGCCGAGCGTTTTTCCTCCCTCCTGCGATATTAGGTCTTTCGGTCGAGGCGTGAAGAGGCATCTTCACAGGCCGGAATAATGGTTACGATTGGCATGGAATTTATCATCAATGTTTCCTATGTTTGAGGAGTCCACCGTACTGCATTAGGTACCTTTGTTTGTATTGATACTAATTTAATTTTGGTACATGTATGCAGTATTTATCTATTTGAATATTGTAATTGTTTAGTTTTCTCCAGTCTTTAGTGGTAATGTAACTAAATAATTATATCTCCTTGGCAAAGGTATGATAATCGTTATAAAAGTAGTATAGCATGCTGTAACCTTTACTTAAGACGTTGCACCATGCTTATGTATCTATATTAATAAATCTGTAGTTCTGTTTGTATGTCCGGATTTAACTCAAAAACGGCTTGACCGATTCATATGGAATTTTGAAAGAAGAAGAAGCAGTAACAGTTGAATTAATTCATAGCTAAAATTATTAAAGGGTTCAATAACAAATGTAACTGATTTATCGAACCCTGTATACAATGGAACCCACTTTAAGAATCGCTTTTCTACTGGATTTGACGACTTACCCTTGGTTTAATATTGTCAAATTTTGCGAAGTCAAATACAATCATTTAAAAGCACCTAAGACTATAATATCCGTTATTTCGGCTAATAGTCCGAGTTTTACTAAAAAAATCCTTGATTAACATCGAACATAAATAAAAATGAATCACAAAACGTTATGTAAATCAGTGAAACCGGCTTAATATGGTAATATTCTTCAATAGGCCAATGTCTCGTTATAATTAATATTAATCTATACTAATATATTATACACGGCAAAGTAGCGGCATTGTGCCTATTGGTACTATAGTACAATCAACAATAGCACTTTCGAGGGATCGGCACTCCATCGTCGGTCGTCATTATCATGTTTTCGATTTGTAAGCCTCCTGGTAGCTGAGTATGCACGGATGATCTCGAAACGCGACCAATCAAAAAAGAGTCATGGACCAGTTGGGTAGGTACCACTTACAGGTGGTAAGGTTACCACGTCGCTTGATTACCGAATGAACACCTGCTGATCCCGGAACGAGTCACGCCTAAGCGTATAACTGTAGCGGGTGTTACACCTGGTGTTTGTTGGTCGCGACCCATTTAGGTACAGATCTCTACAACCCCGCTTGGTTAGCATATACACCGGCTGAACCCAGAACGCGTCATACTCAAGCATGCCCATACGGCGGGTGTAACATCACACCCGGTGCATATTAGTCGCGACCCAGTTGGATACAGATCTCTACCAGCCCGTTTGATTACTCCATATAAGCCGTCTGATCCCGGAGCACGAACCGCTTTCTCTGTGGCGGGTGTTACATCTGGTGTATGATGATTGCGACCTAGTCGGGTACAGATTCCTACCACCTCGCTTACTTACTGCATATACAGCGTGCTACTAAGGCCGGTGTTACACCTGGTGTATATTAGTCGCGACCCAGTTGGATACAGATCTCTACCAGCCCGTTTGATTACTCCATATAAGCCGTCTGATCCCGGAGCACGAACCGCTTTCTCTGTGGCGGGTGATACATCTGGTGTAAGATTGTTGCGACCTAGTCGGGTACAGATTCCTACCACCTCGCTTCCTTACTGCATATACAGCGTGGCACTAAGGCAGGTGTTACACCTGGTGTATATTGGTCTCTACCCAGTTAGGTAAAGAACTCTACCATCCCACTTGATTACTGGATATACACCAACTAATACTGGAGCGCGACATGCCTAAGAGTACCACTATAGAGGGTGTTATCTATTCGAACACAATTATCGTGTCCTACAATAATTATTATAAAAAGATACAAGTTTGTAGCGAAGGATGGGTTAAGTACTTTTAAGTTCAGATGAGCGCATGATGGAACTCCTACGTACTATTGCGTCATGCTTGAGAGGTAGATTCGACCACTATTAATAAATGCTAATCCACATTACACTTTAAGACTGATTAAACAGGAAAACTGTTCAAAGTAATATATTTAACTGAATCGTTTGTTGTTTTGTTTAAATCAATGTTGATAAACTCGTCGATGTGATGCAATAACTAACGTCACTTTCATAATACACAAAACAGGTTATGTTAATGTTATATTAAACGGTTTCTTTATATTATATTAATATTAAATCCTAGCTATGTAAACAAATTATTGTATTCAGTATTAATTAATTAGAATTAATTATTTTTTATTATAATGATTGCGTGTTTTAACAAAAAAAAACGGAAGATCCTCTGCTTATTTAGTATGTTTAAGTTTAGGATTTTTTTCAGGAACTACACGTACGTACTTTTATGTAAAACATCTAATGCGGTGGATCATACTGGGGCCACCATTGTTGGCGGGTGTTGACGTGGCGACGCTTTGATCCCAACATTGGTTGTGTGGAGCCGAGTTTTTTTTAATAGAGAGACTGGATCATTTCAAAGTTTCATATTAAAACATGGATAGATTAAAAACGGTTGGTAGGGATCGCGACTACCATACACATAGTAATAAAATAAACATCTTCACAGTGACTTTTTTATCTTTGTTGTGTTTCGGGAATACCCGGTGTATATCTAACAATCAAATGGAGACCACCGTACACATAGTAATAAAATAAATGTCTTCATAGTGACTTTATTTTGGTTTGTCATGTTTTTTGGATCATCCTATGCATTTTTTTTAATTTTCACGAAGATTTTTCTCAACTGTCGGGCGCCCCGTAACGGCCAACTTTTTTTATAAGTGATTATTTTGCTGCCTCGCTAGCTTAGTGGTTGTAAGCGAGACTGCTATGAGCGAGATCCTGGGTTCGAATCCCAGGTCGAGCAAAAAGTGTTATTGGGCTTTTCTTATGAAATTCTCAGTAGCAGCTCGGATTTTGGTTTCGTGCACGACTAATGGCAATAGGCTCGCCCCCTGTTACAGGCGACCTAAAAACATACTCGGTGAACTGTGGGTGTACAGTATAGTACACCTCTACCTAACCCTTCGGGGAATACAGGCGTGATGGTATGTTATGTTATTTTATTGAGGTTTGGTATACTTCTGGGAAAATTATATATATATATATATATATATATATAATATTAAAGATAGGTACTATGCTTATCAGTATAATAATTGTGCGTATTGTTGATCTTTAACAAAGTTAAAAGATTTTACGTACAACAAAATTTATCGTTGGTGCTTTATATAATATTTTATACGTTAATACAATGTTTATCTTTCGAATCTGTTACTGAAATCTCGGTTCTCTACATTTATGTGAAAAATCTATAAAGAAAATATTAAATTTATTCTTTTTTGAAGTTTTAAAATTTAGTTACAGTTTGTTACCTCCTTTACTTTTCAGAATATTTTTTAGAGGAACTTGAATCATCAGAGTTTGGGCAAGAATAAAAGACGTATCGTACTTTTGCCAATATAATGAATTTCGATAAAAGTGTGGTTTTTGTATCTTTATAGTTTTAGCGTTGTGGCTACAATCTCACCTGATCTTAAGTGACGAGGTGCCCTAAGATGGTAGCACGCAAATTCTATTGGAAGACTATCTCTCAAGTGTAGCTTAGCGACATATTTTCAACTTGAGGGTGGTAGCTAGCCAGGTGGGCATTAGAAAAAGCCCTACCACCATGCTATGGTTCCATCACGATGTTTTCCTTCACCGAAAGCTCGAGCTAATGGCTGGGATTCGAACTCACGTCGATCGATGTGATGTCCGTGAATAGCGAACATGCCGAATTGGTATCTAGACGATCGGTATGGATAGCTACCACTCGATATCAAGTAAGGGCTTGTGTAGACGGCATCGCGGACGTGCCGCAACCGCGCAGCCGCCGCGCATCCGTCGCGCTATGCTGTGTACACGCGCCGATGTCGCGCCGCCACCGCGCGCCGTCGCATTATTGCTATATTAATATACTTTTATTGTAATACATTACTAGCCACGAAAAAAGGAGGTAGTGTTTGCATACTATATGTACAGAAATGGCTAAATAAAAGTATTGAAGTCAAATAGACGTTTATGGGTTCATCCTATTTTGATGCAAAGAGAACAACATGGTGGATTCCATACACTAAGTATAAAGATCTAGGAAAATATTAGTGTAAGTTTTGTGATTATCTTCGGATGAATATCAAAACATTCACAAATTATTACTTAAGCCTATTATATGCAAACACTAACTTTTTTAGTTAAAATAAACGTGTTCATTATTCCTACAAGTATAATTTTCGTGGCTAGCACTGTATTACATAAAAAGGTACTGTGATATAGTAATTATGCGGCGGCAGCGCGGTTGTGGTACGGCGCGGCGTGTCCGCTTTGCCGTCTACACGAGCCCTAACTGTCCTAAAAGATAAAAGTAGCGATCACTTTAAATTCATTATTAAGTTGTTATCCTCGAAACTAAAGTCGTAAACTGAATAAACATCAAAGTTCAATTTTGTTGCTACCTACGTTATAGAATTATCTAGAGAGTTTAAACTTATCAATGCTAAATGTTCGTAAATTATCTATACAATAAAATAAAATTGAAGTGTCTGTTTGTAATCTCAAAATAACAGCTTTTTACTAAATGAATATGAAAGTATATATGAAATCTATAAAAAAAAACATTTTTTTTTTAATTTTTGTCTGTCCGTCTGTTTTTTCAGGTAATCTCCGAAAGGGTTGGACCAATATTGACAGGACTTTCACTGACAGATAACTGATATTATAAAGAATAACTCTAGGGTATTTTTATTTTAGAAAAAAAAAATTAGGGATCTGCGAAAACAAACAAACTGGTCATGGTGAATCAATTCGAGCGCTTAAATATTTTACGCGAAGTAAATTAAAAGAGATATTTTAAATTAATGCATTGCATAATTATAGATATTATAAATACTTACAAAACAGTCATGGAGATCATATATCAATCTTCTAAGAATCACACACAATAAGCATTTGTATCTTTAATATAACCGGGCGCGACAATAGCACAATTCGCGCGTTTTCCCGATCGACAGCATTCTCTAGTCCATGCAAGCGTAGCCGCGGGCGCAGCTAGTTTTAAATATTAATATTTAGTTATTAAAGCATTATACAAATGAAAATTATACTATTTAAATTAGTTTTAAATTTCAACGATATATTTTATTATAAATAAAATATCATTATTTTTGTATAAGTTATTAGTTAATTGTACTGCAAAAAAAATTATCTAAGTAAGCTTTGATAAATCAACTAAATACAAAATTTAAATAATTTAAAAAAGAGGCGTTTCCGGAAAACTCATTTCATGTATGTATAAAAAAATGTTCATCGTATAATATACAAGACAATTTTTAACAAAAAAGAAAACCAACTTCATTAATTTTGAAGAGTTCCCTGGTGTATCATTGAAGTTCAAAGTCCAATGCCAATGAAATGAAAAGGGGGTCAGGTCCAACAAAAAAAGAAGCATCTAAATCGGTTCATAAACAAAAAAGTTACGGCTGAACATCCATAAAAAATACATTCGAATTAAGTAACCTCCTCCATCTTTTGTTGAAGTCAGTTAAAATAACTTTATCGATATCCTTTTAGGATAACTAACTAACTGACATATCAACGTACAGCCCAAACCACTTGGGCTTGGACCGTGAAAATATGCGTGCGGGATCCTTTTACACTGTAGATGAGCACTAAGTAAGGAATTTTGGGTATTTAACCTTTAAGGTGGGGTGTTAAAGGAGATTTAAGCTATCTAAAACATTGATCCTAAAGATCTATTCAAATTAATATTTGACATAGTTCAACTATGACTGGAAAAACGATAGTAATTTATACAATAATTATTGCTTTAATAGTGTAAAATATGTACAATCTATTATAGAGTTTATATTGCGTAAATAAATGAATTTGTTCCTGATATTTTTTAAAGTTTTATAAGTTTTACTGTAACATCAAGAAACTAATCATTAAGTCCCCAGAACACGTTAAGCAAACGTGTTTGACCAACGCGCAATGTTGATATAGAGATAAAATTAATTATCGGTCATTGCGCTTTGCCATGTGAACCAAAAGATATCTAAAATGGATTGAAGGAATGTACAATAATAGGCGAATTTATTTAACGTGAGAGTTTTGAACTTGATCACCACAAACAAAGTAATCTAGTATTATGGTTGCCAATATTTTAGATCTACAAATCTAGCAATATAATAGAATTTTTGAAGTGAAAACTTCTAAGGAGGTTTGGTTAGGAAGTAAATTCATGTAAGTCGTCATCGACAAAGTGACGTGACGAGTTAACGATAAACGGAGTGTTTGTAGCAATATAACATAAAAAAATAAATAATTAAACAATTTATTTGGATACCCAAAAATAACACCGGCCGACATGATTTTCCTTGTCCAAGATATAAATAACTTTTTCCACTAATTGTGTAGTGATGATTACAAAATCGTACCTAATTTTATCGTATCACATCTTAATTAATGATTTGTGGTTGAAAAACGTCTAAAAAACATAATGTCTTCAAGAAAGTGTCATAATAGTCCAGATACATTTTGTTACATTTGTGGAAACTTTATGACTTCAAAGCAAAAACTGAAAATTACTGAGTTTTTAGATAATATGTATAATGGTTATTTTGGCTTCAAAATACAACTAAAATCGTGGACTCCGCAGTTAGTTTGTACTAGCTATTTGTGTTGAACAATTAAGGCAGTGGACATACCGCAAAAGACAATCTCTACCTTTTGGTAGACCCATGATTTGGAGAACGCAAGCCAATCATATTGATAATTGATATTCTTGCTGTACCATAGTGAAAGGTTTTAATGCTAAAAATAAAAATAAGATAGCCTACGCAAATGTAACCTCAGTTACACGTCCCATTCCACACAGTTCCAAGTTCAATATCTGATTTCAGCTCAACATCGTCAGAACAAAAAATTGGGGTGTAATATGAGTATAAAACTCCATTTTTTACATTCACATGTGGATTTTTTCCCTGATAATCTTGGTGATTATAGTAAAGAACAGTGAGAAAGGTTCCACCAAGACACAAAACTATGGAGATAAGGTGCCAAGGTCGATGGAATGTAATTAGGAGGTAAATAGGAGGCTGATTACTGCTGGTCTACAAAACGTGATATTATTGATGATTCTCATAAAAAAATTACACCAAGACATCATTTTATCGCTAAACGTAAAAGATGTCATTCTAAATAGCCCTGTAGCAATTATTGTACTTGATATTATTTTCTTTGTAAGTTTTCAAATATATGTATTTATAATGTAATAATTGATTTTTTCTTAAAATTTTAAAATAAACACTTTTTTCCTTTTTGTAAAAAACCTGATGTGATAGAGTAATTATGTAAATATTTTTGTGTTCAAAATACTATAAATTAGCCATATGTTTCACTGAAATCAAAACAACGTTCAAAAAGTTTTCATTTGTCGGCCGGTGTAACAACTGTTTGTTTATATCTTTATCTTTTTAGTATTAAGTTTTCACTTATATCGGCACTCCTCATGACTTCTTTGTCTTTTTTTAAGTAGTTACCTACTGCTTTTTTTTTTCACTGTATATATATTTTTTGTATGTTTTAATTTTTAATTGCTGAAGATTTTTGTTTATAACAAAAGGATTTAGCATAATGACTATATGTTTTTATTATTACACCCAACACTCACGTAAAAGAGGCGAAAGAGGGTGGTAAGGCACAGAGAAATATCTTTGGAGATTTTAACATTAGATTCTACTTTAAGCGATGACCTATGGCACCGAAACGTGATTGCTAACTATAGGCCTCATAAGAAAGCTCAAGGCCACTCAAAAGCCAATGGAAAGGACGTTTCTTTTCGTGATCAAATCGGAAATGTGGAGATCCGCAAAAGAACTAAAGTAACTGATATAGCTCTAAGAATTGCTGGACATAAGTGGCAGTGGGCTTATATTGCTCGTAGAATGGATGGCCGATGTGGCTGAAGAGTTCTCGAGTGGTGGCTTGGAACAGGAAGACGAAGCGTGGGTACACTCACTACAAGGTGGAGCGACGACCTGATACAATTTGCAGGAACCCGTTGAATGTAAACAGCGCAGAACCGCTCATTGTGGTGATTATTGGGGGAAGGACTATGCCCAGCAAAGGACATCTTTCGGCTGAGATAATGATGATGATGATGATAGATGATCGCATCCAAATAAACTTGTGTTGTATTCCTACGGTTAGTAGGTTTTTCAAAGCTCCCTGGATAGGAGGTTCAAGGTCGGAAACGAGTTACTAATATCAAAGGTATTACAAGCGGTACAAAGGTTTTACCATCAGGCGGGTCGTATGCTTGCTTACCACCTTAGTGGTATAAAGAAAAAAATTTATAAACGCTGTGTATGATGACCCCATAATACGAGTACAATATTATTATTTATTTGTATTTTTTATTAACAATAGATATGGAAACAGAGGGTTCGCCTTTTAACCAGTAAAAGAGCATTCAACAAAGTAAAAAAATTATTTGATGCAAGCCGTTCGGTATTACGTAGACTTCTATGCGGAGGATGCATTGCACAGAAGTTTAAAACACTCTGAGTATACTATATCTGTTTGATACCCTGACCATAAAAAGGACAATATTTTTTATACAACTTCTGTAGGGAAAAACGCAACGTAAATATTGGTCTTATTTTGTATGTGTATCTAAAAATACGACCACCTAATTTCTCAATATAAATGTTTATTTCGAGAATTTAAAAATAATCATGACCGCAGGTTGTTTACGTTTTATAAGAAACGTGTATGTATTTTATGATAATCTTTTTTTTTGGTTTTACGAAATTTTAAAACCTGTTTAACTTTAATTGCTTTAGTCAACACGTGAATATATAAAGAGACATGTGTTATTTTGAAATAAATGTAAAAATGAATGTTTTATGTTGTAATAATGATTGCGAATAATATGAATAACGAAACAAGTTATATAGGTTAAAAGTTTTTATATCGTAATAATATGCCTGCGTCATTAGGTGTAGTATAACGGTGTGGTTATTAGAATAACAGATTAAACAAGTGTTAATTTGAAACATGTTTTTTAAAGCAAGCTTTTATCATTAAAACGGCCTATCATAATTAAATACGCATACAAAATTTCGTGTCTGTGTTGCTGACCGTTGAGTAGTTCTAACAAGGAAGCCACCATCTTGTTTGAATTTACTTTGAAGATTAGAAAACACTACGAAAGCTAAATATTAACACTGGAAAGAAAAACTAGAAGAAAAGGAAAAAACATAGGACATTGCTTCGGCTTTTATATATAACAGTGAAGACATTTGAATTTAGATTTTAAAAACAATATCTCATTTGGCTGCATGGTCTAGATACCTTTGCTTTTTCCTTCCACGAAAGGAAATCTAAAAAAACACTCCGGTAGATTGTAATATAAATATATGACGGGCGTAACCATAGATTTAATATTCATTATGGAGGGTAGAGGTTTGGTAAACCATCTAATATGGGGACAAGTTGAAAAAGTGTCCTGCTGTCAGCAGCAAAATACAACTCAAAAACCCACCAAAATGGCGCTAGTGTAGCAAGAGTGAATGATACTTTTTCGTAATTCTATAGGTTTTACTGTGTTGTAAAACTTTAAAAAAAAATTGAACAGTAATGGGAAAAGTTTGTGAGTAAAAAGTTGACCAAGAACTACGGGTGTAATAATTAATAAGGCGACTGCTAAAAAAGTTATTATTTAGGTACTATAATGTATAAAAAAATACAAACAATATAGTATTTGACACTAATGAGGTTTTTATTTAGATTAATAATAAATAAATTTATAATACAGGTTTAGATAACAGGAAAAATGTGTTTGTTATTTTATTCTGCAATATTTGCAGATTATTTCATCATGGAATAAATTAGGATAATCTACTCTTAATGAAAATAATTAAGATAATTTTGTTTGATAATACATATTAATAAATTTAATTTAATAATAATAAGTGAGCAATCCTTGTATATATACGTATGTAATAAATTTCTCGGAAACGGCTTCAACGATTTGGATTAAATTATGTATTTAGATAACGTTTTACACTCCAAGTTTACCTAGATAGGTGTTTTTGATGTTAAACATCTAATGCGGTAGGTCAGACCGGTTGTTGGACCCAATGGTGGCTTATGGTGGCGTGGTGACGCTTTGGTACAATCTTGGCGGTATGAAGCCGCGTTCTTTTTTTTAAGAGATAGACTGCAACATTTCAAAGTTTCATGTTAAAACATGGATAGATTAAAAGCGGTTGATAGGAATCGCGACCACCATACACATAGTAATAAAATAGACATCTCCGCAATTGTTTTCCTTTGGTTTGTCGTGTTTCGGGATCACCCGTCGTATTTATTTATTTACTGGTACTGGTCCTGGTACATGTACACGACGTACATGTACGTACAGTACGATGTTTCCTTTAACCGAAAGCTCAGGATCATTGCAGGGACTAAAACTCACGTCGATCGACGCGTAGTCCGTACACGCTACCGAATGACTCATCATTGTTTCACCATGTTGCATAGTGGTGCAACTGCCTCGGTAGCCTAGTGGTCATAAGCGCGACTGCTATGATTGAGATCCTGGGTTCGATTCCCAGGTCAAGCAAAGTGTTATTGGATTATTCCTATGAAATTCTCAGTGGCAGCTCGGAGTTTGGCTTCGTGTCCGATTAATGGCAATAGGCTCGCCCCCTATTACATGGGACCGTAAAACATACTCGGCGAACTGTGGGTGTACTTTAGTACACTCCTGCCTTACCCTTCGGGGAATACAGGCGTGATGGTATGTTATGTTAAGTTTTTACAATTTGTATAAAAAAACCCCGTCGAATCCGAAAAGGGCATATAGGTAACCCAATGACATTACCAAAAAAAAAAAAATTAAAAATTTATTTTGAAAATAAAAATGTTTTTGCGATTTAAAATGAACATATTTAGTTTTAGTTTCCCTAAAATTTAGCAATTTTTTAAAACGTGATAACACCATCAACATCTCTGGTGCGGCGCGGCGCAGCGGTACGTTTGATCGTATGGCGGTACCCTGCGCCTCGCCGCCTGTATTTCCATGTAAGTTTCCTCATTTAACTTATTTTTTTTACATTTTATTAGGGGTATTTTTTTCTTATAATCAGAGATAACGGAATATAATCTCGATACCTGATAACAACTTCACGGATCCGACGGGGTTTTTAATACATATTGAATATACCCTTATGCCTATATCAAGTGAATTTTTTTTCTTCTTCTGCTTTTTGTTTTGGCACCGCAAAAGCACTTGCCAGCGTCCATGTTTTTCAAGCCTTCGTAGTAGTAGGTATTTTATTTAATGTGGCGTCTAACAAGATGGTGGATCTCTTGTTAGAACGAACTAGGGAGTTTTTGTGGAATCCCAGAATCCATGCTTTCAGTTTATACTTATAATCAACTTCACTTATGCACAAAAACTAAACTATATCACGCAAAACGCCACCAATATTACATAATATAGGGTCAAAAACTTAAGTAAATGAATTAAAAATAAAAACCACAAGATGTCACATCAAGATTTCGCCAAAAACGTCAAGTTAAGTCGAAATCAATGACGGCCATTTAAAAAGTTAACTCAAGATGCGAAAATAGCAATGACTTACACATTAAAATAGTGATTTTCAATTAACAGGGAAATGGTTTAAATTAAAATATTTGCTGGCACATTGATCTAGTTTAATTAATCATTGATACAATAAAAAATAATTTAACGTTTACATGTTTTAACTTTGAGGGTGTAGGGGGTGTCGAATTACATGCTTGAAGCTGAGACTCCAAGCCAATCTCACCAGCACGTGGTGCACCCTGCTGAATAACGAACGAGGAAATGGGGATAGCACGAGCGGGGTGGTAGAGATGTTTTGCCCGACTGGGTCGTGACCACCGTGCATGTGGTGAAAAGTACGTCATAGTGACTCGCTTTTGCGTGTCGCGTTTCGAGATCAGCCTGTGCATATCCAGTTAAATGAATACAGGCTTGATATCGGCGATTGATCGGCCTCGCTCGCGTAGACTATATCCGTTGTACTATTTTTAGGGTTCCGTAGTCAACAAGGAAACCTAATAGTATCGACATGTCCATCCGTCTGTCGTCTTGTTCGCGGCTTAGTTCAATGATTCAGAGTACTAGAAAGCTGTAATTTCATATAGATATTAATCCCGTCGATAAAGTGGAAAAAATTTTGAAAAAAAAACATTACGTAAAATGGGGATGAATTTTTGTCTCGTAGAACCCATGTTGTGGAGTATTGCTTTAAAGTGCTAATTTTTGTTAGAGTGAAGTGCCCCCTTCCCTTGCAAGCTAAATGGTTGTTTTTGGATATTTGAAAAATACCCTCCCAGTAGCATATATAACCAAGTTAAAATTATAACTATTAAAGCTAAGTAGGTTTTACAAAATAACGAGTAATAGTCAAAAAACTTATAAAATGTATTAGAAGAAGAATACAAAAGAAAATTTCGTATTATTTCCATCGAAAATGACTTTTGCTAGTTGTCTAAAATATAAGTTTATTAACCATGTAAAATTATAGGAAAATAAAATCATAACTATACCATAATAATATTTTCTAAGGAAGTGGCCCGTCGTACATTTGACCATTTTTAAATATTTTAAACTAATCATTTAATTTATATTGAGATAATTTACTATAACTATCTCATTAAAACCTTTCATAACGTAATATTAGTGTGAATAGTGTTGTCAAAACTGTACATTATATTCATAATTCGCGACTTGCACTGTAGTGCAATGCATGCAGTGCATGCGTGCAGTGCAGTGGATGCATCCAACCAACTTTTCTAATAAATGACTGAGTTTTGTTCCAAACTACAATTCTAGTAAATATATGTAAGATTATTATAAAATTAATGATAAATAATAGAATAAATTTTCAACTGAGCTTAAAGTTTAATTTGAAATGACTTTGAAGCTTAGAAACAGCACGAATGTTTCATACGACTTTTATGAGAGCGAACATGTATTGTTTTTACTATTTCCTTTTAGCGAGTTTATTATTCTCACGTTCAAAATGGCGCATGGCGTTCAGAATTCTTGAAATGTTTTTCTAATGTTTTATGTACGTACTTTAATATGACTAAGGAGTTTTCTTTCTATATAATTCTTGTTTCAATATTTGATTAAGTTTTGTTAGAAACAGTTTCAGGTCAAATTTATTTTCAATAATATACTACATAAATCAGGACCTTTCTCAATAGGCTGAGCAGATACCACGTCGTTCCACTTATATTTTTCGCTTCTTCAATCTTTTCATGCATGCTCGTCGGTTAAGAGTACCTACTTTTGGCCAAATCTTTCTTCAGAATGTCTCCGATTTGATCATGGAAACGTTCGTCTAGGTCTTCCTCTTCCAATGTTACCTTTCACTCTCGTCCTACAAATATGTTTATTTTTGTACAACAAAGTAGGGAAACTAGCATACGGCCCGTCTAATGGTAAACGGCTAATGTAGTTTATGGACGCGCGCGGACTTTGCAGACCCTAAATCCACCTACCAAAAAGAGCTCTGGAAAGACAACTTACCGCAGGAACAAAACACAACGTTTTTTAGCTGCAGTCTTTCTATTCTATGGGCACTACCTCTCTTTCTCTGTATAGTCATTCTTATTTCATTCATCATGTATAAAAACATACTCAACGAACTGTGGGTATACATTAGTACGTTATATCAACATCATTCGGAGTCGAATTGATTTTGGTAGCTTTCTTTATGATAATAGTGCTCAGTCTAATCTATATAAACTTGATAAAATTCAAAATCAGGCTATGAGAATTATTGGGAGTTTTGTTAAAAGTACTCCTATCCACATAATGGAAAGTGAACTGAGCATATATCCATTACACCTTAGGAGAAAGTATTTAGCTGGAAAATTTTTACTTAAATCTAAATCATTTGTGAAAAACAACCTCGTTAAGCTAATAGATGAATTATCCACTTCTCTTCAAACATGTTATTGGCGTAATAAAAAGAAACCATTATTGGCCTGTGCGTATATTAGCTTTAAAAGTATATCAATACACTCTAGCATAAATCTTGAAATGTTTTCCTTACATACGTGGGTTGACAGCATAGACCTAACAATTAGGCTAAATATAGATGGTATCACGAAACCAAAACGTCAATATAATTCCCTCCAAATAAAAACTATTTGTGACCAATATATTAATTGCCAATATCAAAAGTTTACAAAAATATACACAGACGGATCTAAAGATGGGAATTATATAGGTGCCGCATTTTTTGAGTCAAATTACGAAACTTCTATGAAATTCAAAATTAATGAAAATGTTTCAATTATGCATGCTGAGTTATTAGCTATTTCGGAAGCTCTAGCGTTTGTTCAGTCAACTGACTCTATAGAAGTTGTTATACTAACTGACTCGAAAAGTGCTCTTCAACATCTAGCTAGATGTACCTCGACTTTTCGAGGAACACCGTTAGCCTACACTATCTTAAAACAATTACTTGATTTAAAGAAGAATAACAGAGTAATTGTTATGCAGTGGATACCATCTCATATAAACATAGCCGGGAATGAAAGAGCTGACCTCTTAGCCAGGCAAGGATCTTCCGACGGTATTCCAATTAAAGTATTACCAACGCATTTTGATTTATGTTACATGTTAAAAAATGACTGCTATTTTCATTGGAAAGAATACTTCGACGAACGCTCTAGATCCAAAGGAATATGGTACAAAACGATACAACCGCATCCTTTAAAGACTCCTTGGATAGAAAATATCACAATTAATCGGCAAGAAGCCATAACAGGAATGAGATTACGCTCGGGACACATTCCATCGAAAAAATTCGCATTTATGATGCATAAAACGCCATCTCCAATGTGTCCGACTTGCGGAATCATAGATGATGTGCACCACATTCTGGTGGAGTGTGTTCGTAGTGAATCCACTAGGTCTAAATTTAATGCTTCTGGTTCGTTCCATATTGGTATATATAATTCCATTTTGGCCGACCCTTCGTCTTTTTTTGCTAGGGAGCTATTTAAAATTAAGTTAAGTAATTGTTAATATTGGTTTTATGTTGTTTGGAAATTGTCTTGTGAACTATAAATTACACAGGCAACATAGTCGCCCAAGCGACTAAGCCTAAATAAAAAAAAAAAAAAAAAAAAAAAAAAAAAAAAAAAAAAAAAAAAAAAAAAAAAAAAAAAAACCTCTGCCTAACAATAATTATTATTATTATTTATCTCGTAAGATCTTATAAGATTATTTTTCTTATACCATTTCCATTTCTTTATTTTCTCGATGACAGCTCGTGTGAAAACTCGAACGAGCGTCTTTTTTACATTATGTATTTATTTATTTATTATGGCTCAACAACAGAAACCAAACTACAACACAAAATACACATTAACAATAGTAACTTATAGAACTAAATTTGCTTTCCTATTATAGTTGAGCACAACATTTAATTTTACAAACAAAATACAAAGAATAAAGAAAATAATAAAAAAAAAATAATAATACAAAATAATTCAATTAATTATATTAGAAAAACTACATAAAGTTTTAGCGCATAAATAGCTTCTCCAAATAAAATCAAAAGATTAATCAGATGATTGAAAACTACTGCTTATATTTCTATCAAATATGTCCAAAACCCTGGCATTATCATTGTATTCTCTGCACATTCTGTATAACGGATTATAGTATGAGACATTATTTGAGCAATATGGAACGTGGAAGATACTTTGATTCCGGTTTACTCTTGTGGTTATTGATAGTTGGCTTAACAACTCTGTTGTATCCCATTTGGCATTGATTATTTTATGTAGAATAAAATATGAGCTAAAGCTACGTCTGGATGACAGTGTTTTGATACCAAAGTGATTTAGCCTAGTTTCATATGAAGGTAGTTTACGCCTCAGTCCACATTTTGATGCTAAATAACGTACAAAACGTCTTTGGATAGCTTCGATCCTGTCATTGTGTATGTGATAGTATGGATTCCATACCACCGAACAATACTCCAGGATGCTTCTAACCAATGTCATAAAAAAAGTTATTAATGTAGCAGGATCTTTAAATGGTCTTGACATTCTAAATATAAAACCCATAACTTTGTTAGCTTTGGATGTGATGTAGTCATAGTGGTACGTATAGGCTAGTTTTGAATCAAACCATACACCAAGATCCTTTACTGTATTCTGACGCTGTAACAATGTATTGTTTATTTTATATGGATACACTATTGGAGACCGTTTTTTCGTAAAAGTAATCAAATGACACTTTTGAATATTTAATGTCATGTTATTTCGAGTACACCAAAGATGCAAATGATTAATGTCATTTTGTAAATCAATACAATCTTCATATGATAGAATATTATGGTAGACCTTTAAATCATCAGCGTATGCTAGACATTTAGTTTTGAATGAGTTTATAAGGTCATTAATAAATAAAACAAATAAGAGTGGCCCCAAATTAGATCCTTGTGGTATTCCTGATTATGCTTCAAATGGAGTAGAGTCATAGCCATATACTGCAACCAGTTGCGTTCTATTTGATAGATACGAAGCTAACCAGCGCAATAGCGATCCATGTATGCCAATGTGATAAGCTTTGCGGCAAAGTATTGAGTGATCAACTGTATCGAAGGCTTTAGCAAAGTCAACATAAATCGAATCTATCTGTGTGCATGCATTAAATGCAGAGCTTAAATGGTGAGTGTAAATGTAAAATGTATGCATTAATTTATAAAAATATGACGTTTACACACGTACAAAGTTATACCAGAGTCGGAGAAATTGATAGGGATGGAGCTATATCGATAAACGTAACACGATATCAGACCCGATATTTTTTTACAAAATGTAAGAAACTAAACTACTGCCAGATACTTTTGTACAAATTTATTAACTAATATTATATTTCATTACAAGATGTTACAAGTATTAATTCTTGATTGATAATGCCAACTTCTTCAAAATTTTCGAAGCTGTTGTAAAATAAGTAGGTATAGGTAGGTACTCGACAATTAAACGAAATAATTATAACGACAGGTAATCTTTATTTATTTATTTTAATCAAAATCTGTTTGTTCAAAATATAATAAATATATGCGATCGATATCATCACTTATTTGGTCACAAAACTACAACTATCAAATTAGAACTGTCATCGTGAAAATAAAGAAAGGGAAATAGTATAATACTCGAAAAAGAAATCTATCTATGAATGCGCTTCTTCTTCTTCTTTTTGTTTTGGCGCCGCAAAAAGCACTTGCCAGTGTCAATATTTTTAAGCCTTGTAGTATTTTCGAAGTGGAGTATATCAAGATGGTGGCTCATTGCTACAATTATCCCGGCGGTTTCTGTGACGTCTCAAAAAACATGTTCCCAGTGGATATATAATTCTTTTCACTTAAGCACTATAATAAAACTATATCACGCATAACGTCACCGATTTTACGAAGAAATTAAGAATTTAAATAAGAACCAACAAGGCAGCTCAAGATCCTGTATTTTAATATGAAAAATGCTTACATAATAATATCTATAGGTATATAATATGAGCTCTTTCGTAACTAAAAAAGTTTTTTTTTGTAATAAAAAAAATTGACGGAAATTTAACAAAACGAATGGGTTTACTCAGCCATACGCATCAACGTTAGTTAGATTTACGATCATAAAGCTTTCGTTTTGAGTTATAAATGATTTAAACTTTATATCATGGCTAGCTGTGCCCGTGGCTCCACTCGTGTGGACTACAGAATGCCCTCGGTATTATCGTGACCCGCTTCCACTCGCGGCGTTCGCCCGACCTTTATTTTAAAGATAAAAATGTTTGTTATTTTATTTCCTCGGAACCCTAAATATTTTCTAGAATAAATGTAGCCTAAGTTACTCCATATAAAATCAGCTACTTATCTGCCATTGAAAATCCCGTCAAAATCGGTCAACCGTTTTAGAGATTAACTGGAACAAACAGACAGACAAAAAAATTTTTTTTTCTTTAGTACGATTCATACATTCTTATGCATTTAGTAAAAAAGCTGTAATTTGTACATTATAAACAAAACACTTCCATTTTATTATTTGAATACATGAAGGGACTGTTCACAGATTTATACGTTTTTCTTAAATCTGTGGTACTATTAATATTATTGTAATTATCATTGTATATCATGTGTATTAGAAATTGTTTAGCATGATCTTTTAATAATACTAGCGGTCGCCCAATGATAGAAATTCAACGAGCGACTTTTTAATCATTAGAATATTTTCTGTTTGACATTTGCAGTATGAACCTAAACAATGAATATTGCTATCACTTTTCATTGAGTGACAATGTCAATATTTTGGGGGGTCTAAGTACAATGGCAACGACAGTTTAGGATTCGCAGTATTAATTTATTTAATTTAATATAATTAGTAACAGATATAAAAGACAAATTTTAGCTTACTGCACTCCTCCATATAAAGTTTAACAATGCCAAATCTCACAGACATCCGTGTACGCAATACGCTTAAAAAGGTGTCCGAAGTTTTCTTCTCACGTATTAATATTATGACGATAAGCTAGTTCACGACTAAAAACTTAGTTTTATTGGAGCAAATGAAATATTTATAAGGTATAAAAAGTACATTGTAACAAAATAAATTATGTTGTGGTATTGGAAATAACTAAATAATATAATTAATAAAATTTTCATGTCATTTATTGTTGGCATAAATATAACAAAGATACTCTCAATTCTACAAAGTAGCGTACTACAGTACTGTATAATAATGAACACCTGGCAACTAAACTCTCCACTCTAAAACTAGTTACAATTGAAAATTCTATTACAGTAACCCTTAAATGATAAACCGGCTTTTGAACATTGTAACCTACTAGATGGGAAACTAGCATGCGCTATATAAATTGCGAGATTAAAATATAAACTTTAAAATACAAACCACGTAACAAACCATTTATAAAAACAATACAAATTAAGTTGGGAATATTTTTTTATTGAGACATTGAATCGTTAAAAATATCACAATTTATCTGAATACTGATGTATAGTTTGAATACTGTTATATGGTATGGAAATGTATGTATGGTATGTAGGTATGGAAATGATAATATTTATAACCTAAGAACGAGTAGTACTGAGGGAGGTAGTAGGTTTTTTTATGTTCTAAAATTTGGCCCTTTATTGTGTAATTTTGACGGAATTTTACATTATATAATATTGTTATTGTTAAGTAAAGTGGACTATAAATAATAACGATGAACATTTATTTCAGGTTAGAGATAAATATAGATAAAATGTTTGAATGATGTTTCTTGAAGATGAAAAAATAGTACGAAGTTAGGCTTAAAAGACGTGTATCCAAGAGTTTTAACAATTAAAAACAACAGCAACGAAATGGGTACTCTTACTCTAATGCTGCTGCCTAACAAATCCATAAATGCATAACGAGTTTTTTTAATTTAGTCAACCAAGAGAGCATCAGAAAATTCCCTTTCACAATACTAATATTTCAAACTAAAGTTTCAAACTTTTCTATTAATTAATTTTATTATTTTAAAATATATAGCTCGGGCGAATAAAGGATCCTTTTTGTTGTAGACGAAACTTCGAACCTACCAATTATTAGACAATTAAGGGCGGGAAAAACCTTTTAACTAATCCTGCTAAAGCCAAATTAAAGTTAAGAGCAGTCTTTGAGTTAATGACAAGAGAAAAAAGTAGTGAATTTTATAATAAGGGTTAATTAACTCTTCAACAAACGTATTAGGATTTTTCATGAGATTATCATGATTAATCTTTTCCAGTCGTTTTTAGGGTTCCAAAGTCAAAAAGGAGCCCCTATAGTTTAACTATGTCCGTCTGTCTATCCGCGGGCTAGCTCAGAGATTTTAAGTAAGTACTAAAAAGCTGTATTTTGGTGTGGGTAGTACATTTTATCACGTCGACAAAGTTTTAAATCCGTAGATATAAGTATATCTTAAATCTATGACTAAAACAAAATATTTAAAAAAAAGTGATTTTTTTCCGTTTAACCTATCGTGTGAGAATATGTTCCAGCCAGCTAAATGCCAGCCAGTCAGCCACCTAAATAGTTGTTTTTGGATGTGAAAAAATTCATGGCAGTAGTGTGTAATTATAATGAAGTTAAAAGTAACAGTATCAGAGGTTAGTAGGCTTTGCAAGTTAACGAGGAATATTCAATCTGATATAATATAAAAATGTCGTGTCACGGTGTTTGTGGTCGCACTGCACCGAAACCGCTGGACCTATTTTTATGAATTTTTTTATCTATATTAATTGGTAGATATATCGTAAAATATATTTCATACCGCTAGGTGATCCAGATTTTTTTGATAATTTCTTTTTTGTATGTTTTGGATTTGGTATTTAACAATACCTATAAGTCCAAATTTTCACCCCTCTACTCCCACCTTCCCATTTTTAAATCGCGATTTTAGTATTTTTGTATGAACAAAAAATTATTTTTTATCTTCGCTGTGCTACCGAAGAGATCCGAGTATTCCTGAAATAAAATGTCTTTAAATATACAGGCGAGTGAATCCGCGGGCAACAGCTAGTAAACTTATAAAATGCAGTTAGTGAAGTGATTATATACAAAATCCATTGAAAGTTCCTTGATGCCTCCTCTTTCAGTCTACATATTGTGACGGGCAACTATAGCACGTGGCACGACTTGCACTTAGCAAATTTTAGTCTTTATTTTTTTATGATGCCGATTTTATTATGATAGATCTGTTCAAATCTGATCGATTTTTTTTAGTACCACGGCAAGAGACGGAGCTGTTCTTCATAGTAAGCACATTGTAATCCAAAAACTGGCGAGTACCGATAGCTCAACAATCCATCGTATTTTGCCGCTGTCTTACCGACCTGGCTAAATATAAATCGATTATGCATCAGATGATCCCGAAACTCGACGTGCATAAGCTTATTATTATAACGGGCTTTTCACATGTATGCATTCTGCAGTGGCTGTTACAATTTCCTCTTCTCTTACTCAGCAGGGTGCTCCACGTGCTTGCGAGGATGGCTTTAGTGTCTTATGTCTTAGGGTGTTATTTGACACTAAAAACTGATGCCGGTTCGATAGTAAATGTAAATAAAATGTATTCTGTAACTTTCATCCCCTATTTCATTCATCCCTTCAAGTTTTATTTTCCCGACAAAAGGTAGCTTATGTCCTTCTCCAAGTTCAATATATCTCTATAGCAAAATTTATCAAAATTGGTTCTATGGATTCTTCCTAGGAATTTTCATCCCCTATTTCATCCCTTAAAGTTATGTTTCGCGACAAAATTCTGTTTTTTTTTTAAACGAAGTTACATATCGCGAGGTGGGAGTTACACTGAAAGAAGGGCTCGACCCGACCAACACTATAAAAAAAACCATATTTGATATTTCCAAAATTATGACAGTAATTTAATTGCCTCAGCTGTGTTATGACCAGATTTCCACGCACTATTGTACGTACAGAACGAGTGGTCGTTGGTTTTACTTCCGCTCATTTTGGATTTATTTGGGCATTTAAGTGAGCAAACCTTTTTTGTACTACTTATTATAACATTTACCACTTTTTCAGGAAAACTTATATTTCCGTTTTGACGTGACAACGTCTTATAAATTGGTTTGCCGGGTGACACTTCAAGAAACTGCGTTACGCTCCGCTCACGTTATGCGCTCACAATGAGAGCGAGTGAGAGGCACGCGTCCCTTCCACTCGGGCATGGTTAGCCCGCCTAAGAGCGAGAGAGACAGACATAAAAAGTGAAAGGCACATTAAAATTATTTTACCACTCAAAGTCGTTGTCACGTAAAACTTTCGCCCGTATACCGACTTTACAGGCAACCAATTTTTTTTATTTTGCTTACGTACCAATCTCCAAACTTCAATCATCACAAAATATAATAACATCGATTCTACAGTACACCGAACATTTGACAACTAAATTCTATATCGTGTATTTTATCACACTTTACATTGACAAAATTGCCAACATAGGCAGACAGCCAAAATTAAAAAAAAAAACATCGATACTTGTAGTATCCTCCCAGTAATCTGTGATGCTCGTATACGGGACTTTAACAACATGGTTGATTACTCAGATATTGGCCGATGAAAAAATATTCAAGTCGGATACTAAAGTCAGAATTAACTAAAATAGACATGTTTTTTTTATCTGGGATCAGGTAGAAGTAGGATAATTATTTTCTTTGTTATCATAATAATACCACCTATTGTGTAGTGGGATAATACTCGATCCTTTCAAAAAGATTGCTATGATTAATAAGTAAATAATTCTACGGGTAAGGAATTATATTACTGCCATCTATGAATATAGGGCTGAAGTATATTAGAAATGTTTTAATAAAAACATTATTATATGTTCGCGGTGTTCAAAACGTGTAATAGATGGCGTTCAGTACAATTATTACCAAATGTGAAATCATATTGGTAATGAACTCGATTAAACAGAAATCCAGACATACTGTCTACAATAATTGCTAATGAAGAAATAAAGATGAAATGCAGACAATGTTTTGCCCATACAAAGTATTCTCTGGTTTCCTCCTTAGTTATTGGTACTAGAGCAGATATTTTATAGCGTAAAATCTATATCTACCACCACCATATCTCTATGCTTTGATTGTTTTCTTATAAAAATTATTATAAAAACAACGAGCCTTTTAAAATGACAAAAATTGCCCTTTTTTACCATTATGTTCAGACGTCTAGCAAAGAAATTGGACGGCTACAAAAAGAAAAAAAAAACATACTTACAAACATAAGCCAAAATTCTTCTTATTTTATTCTTCATAAATAATCTTGAAAAAAAAATCGGTTCAGTTTTGTTTTGAAAATGAGATAGAATGAGAAATGTCTCGTAGTCCGCGCATCCTCGGATATAAAATATATATAAAAGATTTTTATGTAGAGATGGTTTGAATTATAGAAATTCGGAGTGAAATAAATATTTGTTGAAAAATATTAGTTTAGAGAAATTATTTCTCTCGAAAGAAGTTTCTATAAATTAGGTACCTACTTAATCTGAGAATAATGTTTTTTTAAAAATAACTACAAGTATTTATTTTGAAAATTATAGTTTTAAAAAGTATTTATACTGAAGTAATCTTGAAACATAAACAGAGACACAGGTGAAAGTTAGTAGTTAAAACTCATATAAATTATTGATTATAATTGTTACGATACAGAGTTATATTTAACCGTGGGAATTGGAGCGGGAATCGAATCAATGACCGGAGCTAACCGCGATCATCTGATATTAACCGTCGAGAAAGCTTACGAAGTGTTTATCGGGGCACATTTTTTTTTAACTTCATTATCCCAAAAGTTAGTGTAACTAACTAACCATATTTTCATTCCCTGTATTGTTCTAACTTGGTTAACTGCATTGCATTTCATAGTACACAATACTATCAATTAAAAGTATCAACCAATAGACCGATTAGTATCTTTAAGCAGTTATTGTTATGTCAGCCTGTGAAAGCTAGTAGGTACTTAGTAAATAGAAATTAAGAGGAGCTTTGTCAGGATCTTGAAGTGACATGTTTTGATTTTTATTTTTAATTCATTAAGTTAGATTTTTGGACCCTATTATTGTGAATAAAATGACGTCCACAATATTTTAATGTGTGCTAAATTAATAGCGCTTGCTTTATTCTTGTTTCTTACAAAGTTACAGTAGTTCGTAGTAACAATGTGGTTTCTTAATAACGTTCTTGACTGTAGTTTGCTTGTAGATTCGCTGCTTGCTGTTGCTCGTGTTGTGGTGTTTCTCGAACTGATCGCAGTACTGCCGCCCTCTCCGCTATATTTAACCTCGCCCTTTGCCTCGCAACCGGTAGTGCGATGGATTCCGTGCGGGGCGTCGCTCAGCCAATGAGCGCGCACGCCCTGTGTGCGCGCTCTCGGCAGTACCATAAGTCATCATGCCAGATGTTCCAAGTCTGGCATGGTTCATCCTTACAACTAGTGAAATTTATACATTTAAACTTACAACTAGCTATATTCTTATTCTAATCGTTTTAAAATACACATATTCACACATATTCAGTTCATATTATTATATCTATTCCTAACACGTATTTATAAACCTTATTCCTAACACGTATTATTTCATTTACTTGTTCATTTTATACTATTAGACTATCGTTATTCGCTCGCCCCGCTCGCTGTCCGCAACAGTTCTCCCCCCGGCGTAGCCTGCGCAGCCTCACTCTCCTCTCAGGACGGCGAGCTTCGTCATCGGGCGCCGGAACACACCGCTCCTCGTCTTCACGTCGGCGCTCCGCACTCCTCCATCTGGTCCGGTGTAGGTTCTCGTGACGATTCCGCACGGCCAGGTGTTGCGCGGCAAGGCGGAGTCGACAACCACGACCAAGTCCCCGACGTTCAGAGGGCGCGTGCTGTCGGCTGAGTTCCCGCGTGGCACCAGTGTAGGGAGGTACTCCTTAACCCAGCGCCGCCAGAAATAATCGGCGAGCGCCTGGGTTGCTCGCCAGGTACGCCGGTCCGCCGTGTCGCAGGTCCCCGTCGTAGGCATACCCGTCGAACTCCCAAGCAGAAAATGGTTGGGAGTGATCGCCTCTGGGTCCCGCGGGTCGACGCTCACGTGCGTTAGAGGCCGCGCGTTAATCGAATGCTCGGCCTCCGCGAGCGCGGTTTGGAGCACCTCTTCTTTAGGCGCACGCTCGTTCAAAGTGGCAGCGAGCGCGGTTTTTACCGACCGCACTAGCCGCTCCCATGCACCTCCCTGGTTAGGCGCGCCGGGCGGGATGTAGCGCCACTCGACGCTGTGCCGTAGCCCCTCCCCCCGTAGCGCAGGTGCCCATTCGGCGTAGGCGGCGCGTAGCTCGGTGTCCGCCCCACGGAAGTTGGTCGCGTTATCGCTGTGGCTGAGTAAGCCGAGCGGGTCATAGATTGACATAACTGCACTCAGAGCTTCTCGCTTTGTAGGTGCCCGCTTGCGTGCGCGTACATCGGCTGATACCCGATGCATGGACGTGTTAAACCCTAGTTCATCCGTAGCTGCATTCCAGTATAGGCCCAGGATCTTTTCTTGTTCATGCCCGCCAAGTTGTGCGGGCGATCGTGCGCGTAGCTCGTCCGGTGTTCCACTGAGTACGCTCGCTCGGTTGCTGCTCCATCCGCGTAACGTAAAGCCGGCTACTGCGTGGACTTCTTGTATTTCCCTTATAGTGTGGATAGCTGTTTCTTCATCGTCGTAGCCATCCTCCAGGTCATCCATGTAGTGGCTCTGCGTTATTGCCTTGAACGCGTCTGGATGCGTTCGTGCATGCTTTTCAGCGTTGCGGTCGCGTACACTGTGTGCTATGAACGGTGAGCTTGCTGCGCCGAATATCAACGATCTCATTTTATATTTCTGTGGCGGCTTGTTCCGGTCGTTGCCTCGCCACAGAAATTGTTGTGCCGGCTGGTCCGCTTCGCGTATTCGTATTCTCAGAAACATTTCTTCTATATCAGCAGTGACGGCGACGGGCTTCTCTCTGAACCGGAATAAAATCCCCTGCAACGATCGTAGCAGGTCCGGTCCCTCTAATAACTCGTCGTTTAAACTCGTAGTTCCACTGCGTGCCGCGGCATCGAATACTACTCGTAGCTTGCCGGGTTTGTTCGGGTTGAATACAGCGAAGTGAGGTAAAAACCAGCTGATGTTGCTAGTCTGTTCGTGTCCCTCGCAGCGTACGGCGTAGCCCTTCTTAAACAAGTTTTTGATCTGACTTGTATACGCCGCCGCAAACTCCGTGGAACGATCCACTTTCTTTTCTATAGAGTGAAGTCGTCGTAGCGCCATATTGTAGCTATTAGATAGTACTACGTCGTCGCGGCGCCACGGCAGACCTACCTCGTAGCCTTCACTGCGTTGTTGGATCGTTCCGTCGAGTATTCGCGTCGCGCGCTTGTCGGCGTCGCTGATTCTCGGTTCGCGGGCTACGCCTAGCGCGTCTATTTTGAAGTGCCGTTCTACGAGCTCGTGTAGACTTTCGTTCCGGATCTCGCTGCCAGTGTTGCGTTCAGGTGCGTATATGTGTAGCAGGGCTTCGCTGTGGCCGATGATCACGTGTGGTGCGGTTCCGTGCACCACCCAACCCAGTTGAGTTTTCGACGCCGCAGGCTGGTTCGGTTTGCCGACGCGTAGCTCTCTGGATACGATCATCTCCCAGTGGTCCGTACCTATCAATATACGCGGCCTCGCCTTTTCATAGCACACCTGCTTCACTTTCAAATTGCGCAAGTGAGCGTGTTGGAGTGTGCTTAGAGACACTGTTTGTTCGCGCAGTCGGAGTCCTTTTATTGTTCGAGCTCGGAACTCGTGCTTCTTGTTGCCGCCCGGTTCGTACAACTTCGCTTGTACAATTTGGCTATTCGTGTACTCTTTGCCCATATTGACGCCTTGTAGTTGCAGTGGATGTGACGGTCCATGTGCTCCGATGTCCTTGGCCAAGTCCTCGTCGATTAGCGATATAGTCGAGCCCTCGTCCAACAGAGCGTACGTGTTCACCGCTCCTTTGGGGCCCGATATAGCCACCGGACAGATTTTTAGTATAATCTGTCTCGGTTCTATAGTTGTTGCGACAGCCATTACCGTCTCGCTCGTTGACGGTGTCACTTTGTTCTGAGTTTGCTCTTCGCTATCGCTTGGTCTGTCGTTGTGAAGCGACGAGTGATGCGGACGACGACAGGAGTTAATACCGCACGGCTTTCCTTTGCAGTACACACGACGATGGCGTTTGTCAATACATTTGAAACAGACGCCTTTGCTCTTCACTAGCTCCCACCGTTGCTCGACGTTCAGTGCCTTGTATTGCGGGCACCGAGACAACGGATGGGGCTTATCGCAGCTAGGACACAGATGTTCGGTTTCTGTATCCACCGTAGCAAAGACGTTCTGTCTCTTTCTGGCGGCGACTTGCGGTGCGGCAGGCTTCAATACTTCGCGTCTAGAGGTCGCTGTCGAAGCGGTGGCGGGCGCATATGTGTGTTTTAACGCACGGCTCGCTTCACGCATTAGAAAGCGTGATAATACAACGACCTCTGGATCCGTTGTTCCCTCGTTCTCTTCCGCATAGTCGCACCACCGGGACTTCAGGTGTGGGCTAAGTTTTTCTAATACTTCCCGAGCCAGCATCGGGTTGTACAGGTAGCTCCGCTTGTCGAGATTTATTAAAACACAGACTATGTTTTGTAGTTTTACTGCGAACGCGTTCAGTTCGCTTGCGGTAGTTCCCGGTCGTGGTAATTTCCGCATATCATCCAGCGCCTTGTCTATAATTACTTCCGGCCTGCCAAAACATTGTTCCAGTGTCCGCATGATTTCATCTGGATTGTTCGCGGTGTGTAGTAGCGCTGCCACTGCGTCGCGGGCGTCCCCACGCAGGCTGTTACGTAGGCGCGCTATGTTTTCTATCGGCGAGAAACGATACAGCTGCGTGGAGTCCCTCATAGCTGCTTTGAATGGCAGCCACTCGTTGATCGCTCCAGTGAATACAGGTAAGTCGGCGGCTTGGCGTGGCGGTGGATGAGTATGCGTCATCTTTTCTAGTATCGCGGCGAGCTGTTTAATATCACTGCTCGATTGCGACGGTGATTGCGAACGGGCACGTCGTTCAGGCCTGCGTTCGTCTTGTTGCCGCGCGTCGTTACGGGTACACGGTAATTGTTCCCCCCGTGTAGCTTCGGGCTGTGAGCGGAGCCAGTCATCCACTCGGTGAATACGTTCATCTGGCTCCTCGTTCGTTTGCTCACGTACGTCCTCTGCTTCATCCCGTATCGACGTTAACTCCACGGCGAGGCGTTTCTTTATTAATTCCGCCTCCATACGGAGTTCTTCACGGCGAATTGCGGCTAGTTTCTCTTCCGCTTGTAGCTCGGCGAGGCGTGATCGCATAGTCGCACTCGTCGTCGATCTGTGTGAGCGTGGCGGGGAAACGTGGCCTGTTCTGACGTCAGTGCGAGTAACAGGTACAGAGGGTGTTCCCTCCGGTCGGGGTGTGCCCTCAGCCCTCTGTGTGTCTGGCGATAGCGGCGATTCTTCGAATACTCGGACTGTGTTATTTCTGTTTTGTGATTCCATTGCGTCTCCCTGGCTTCTCGTAACAACCATTGATCTGGGTACGCCGTTCATGGATACAGATGTCTTGATAACACGTCGTTTCTTCTTCAAGCGTTGTTGTAGATCGGCGAAATGTTCTGTTCTTTTTTCTTCCGATCCGGCTTCCGAAGGACCAGATAATATTGTGAATAAAATGACGTCCACAATATTTTAATGTGTGCTAAATTAATAGCGCTTGCTTTATTCTTGTTTCTTACAAAGTTACAGTAGTTCGTAGTAACAATGAGGTTTCTTAATAACGTTCTTGACTGTAGTTTGCTTGTAGATTCGCTGCTTGCTGTTGCTCGTGTTGTGGTGTTTCTCGAACTGATCGCAGTACTGCCGCCCTCTCCGCTATATTTAACCTCGCCCTTTGCCTCGCAACCGGTAGTGCGATGGATTCCGTGCGGGGCGTCGCTCAGCCAATGAGCGCGCACGCCCTGTGTGCGCGCTCTCGGCAGTACCATGAGTCATCATGCCAGATGTTCCGAGTCTGGCATGGTTCATCCTTACAACTAGTGAAATTTATACATTTAAACTTACAACTAGCTATATTCTTATTCTAATCGTTTTAAAATACACATATTCACACATATTCAGTTCATATTATTATATCTATTCCTAACACGTATTTATAAACCTTATTCCTAACACGTATTATTTCATTTACTTGTTCATTTTATACTATTAGACTATCGTTATTCGCTCGCCCCGCTCGCTGTCCGCAACACCTATGTTATGTAATATTGGTGGCTTTTTGAGTGATAGGGTTTGGGTGTTTGCATAAGTGACTTGGATTATAAATATAAACATGCATTTTGAGATGTCACAAAAACTCCCTGAATAATTCTGACAAAGGAGCCACCATCTTGTCAGAATATCCCACTTTGTTTATTGAAAATTTTTACGGAGGCTTAAAAACATTGACACGGGCAAGTGCTTTTTGCGGCGCCATAACAAAAAGAAGAAATTATGAAAAAAGTATGTTTTAGAGATGTTACGGACATGAGATTTCGGATCTAGGTTTGTATATCTTAAAAGTATGTAATCGGTGTCGGTACGAATATGAAACTATTCCAGATATCTGATAGTTTTGGATAATTTCAGATTTTAACTATATTACGTTTTTCAAAGAATTACATTTCGATTAAGAAAAATAGAGAGGTATTATTTGAAAATTTGAAGATGAAAGATATTAAACTTTATTTTCGATAATTATTACTTAAAATCGATAGTGAAACATTCGAATCTGTCCATATCCGAAATTATTCGAAACATTTTTATGTGATACGGATAGAATTTCAGATATCAGAATGTTTCGGTTACGGAGTTCCAATAAGGGGGCGTTCAAGTATTACGTAAAGAAATTTTTGAAGATTTTTAAGTCTCCCCCTCCCCCTCCTTAAACGCTACGTAACACCCAAGTCAGCAAGTCAGCATGAGAGCTTTTATAGGCCAAGAATAGCTGATGATACAAATCTCCCTGTTTTGAGGACATTACAGTATGAACTCAGTTTAACAACACTGATTACTGCCATACAGTCGAGGGATTCTCCGTAAAACTAACGAAAAGGGTTGCCAACTTGGGAGAAAAAATAAAAATGACGTACAGTACAATCGAGGGATTCCCTATAAAACATAAATGATAAGGGTTGCGATCTTGGGAAATTATAATTGCCTAGTTTTTTATTTAAATTTAAAAAAAAAACAATGTAACGTAACGCGTTGCTCGAACCCCCCTTGTAACGTTTTACGAGGCCCCCTTCCCACAAATTGCGTTATGTAATACTCGAACGCCCCCTATCTAACACGCCTAGTATTGTTGTTGAAGTAGGCAGCGCTCAATGTAAAATAGCATTCGTATTTTTGTTTCGCGTTATCGACATGAAAAATATCAGGTAATCAAATATTTGACAGGTATAAACTAGACGTTGTCACTACTGCGTACATTATCTGTGACAAATTATAAAAAATTGCCTGGTCCGATAATATTACAACAGAAAAAAATGAAATTTAATTGTGATAAATCCTAACTTATAAAGTAAACATAATGGTGGCAAATTATTTATTGTATTTTATTTTTATTGCGATTCAACGCTCATGAAAGTATTCAATACTAGCTCTGGCCCCAGCTTCGCACATGTTTATTAAACTTTTTTTTTTATTTCGTAATTTTGTTTTTACTCATATTTTACGGTTTCCGAAAATATTTGTGTTTTGTAGTTCTGAATCCATGGACTATAACGCGCTTAAAGTGCAAAGTAAAAATATCGTCTATTCTTTATAGGTATCTCTATATCTAGATATCGCCTAGTGGTCTTAAGTGCGACTGCTATGCTTGAGGTCCTGGGTTCGACTCCCAAATCGAGCAAAATGTTATTGTGTTTTACTATGAAATTCTCAGTAGCAGCTCAGAGTTTGACTTTGTGCCCGATTAATGGCAGTAGGCTCGCCCCCTATTACATGGGACCTAAAACATACACGGCGAACTGTCGGTGTACATTAGTACACCACTGGCCAACTCTATGGGGATAGAGACGTGATGGTATGTTATCGTCTACAGTGCGACAAGTTACGGCATTTTACCTGATGGTAAGCACAAAGCAATCTAACAACATCGGCCACTACAATTTACTATCTATCGCCAGTACAGTAACTTAATACAGTTCCAATGGTTTAAGTATTGTTAATCAAGGTTTTTTTTCACAGCCTGTAAGTTTTCTACGCAGGGTTCCTACCAAGTCATACACGTGTAGCCTGACGTCAAACTATCCATGTTTCTGCATAAGATAATACGAGTAACATTGTTGTGGAAACAATAAAGAAAAAATGATGTGGTGTCGTGGGACACCAGGTAGGAACGAAGTTCCTTCGGCTAATGTAGAATCTAAGAAAGAGGGAGAAAGAGAAAGGTATTATACACTACTCGCTTGTGTATGCGACTGTCGCGCCTGCGCACGTCTCATTTAACGGTTTTATTCCACGCACTTTTTTCCACGGATTTTTTCTTACGGTTTTACTATCACATTTTTTTCAGTTCGGTCGCGCAGCAAAATCCCTATCCCCTCCAAGCCTGCCGTAAGGAACTTCGTTCCAATAATCTGTTTGTAAGGTGCATTAGCAGGTCATCGTTCGAGTTACCTGTGGGAATTTCACAGTGCAATATTAATGATTCAATTTGATGACGCACGTTAGCTTGCGACTTGTCGTATTCGCTGGAAATATGTATATAGGGGTAGTGGCACTGTAGTTTGTATTGTACCTTACTGCAATACGTTATGATGTGAAACATAATTTTTACAAAAGAAAAAGTGGTTTTATTAATGAATCTAATATCTACTATTAAGTAAGGAGGGATTCTTGTATAAAGATTTCGGTTTTCTCGTAAACGACTCTGACTAATTCGGTGAAATTTTGTATTAAAATAATGCTATTTAATTTTCGAAGTTTCTATGGATATTTGATTTTTTGGGAGTTACGTACAGAATTGAAATAAGTTATATAGGGAGCATTATTCTCTCAATTTTTTTTCAAACATCTGTCGCTCTATTCAGGATTCAGCGTTGTTTAATTTTTGTACTTTTGGTATATAAGCTATTTAAAATAAAACACGATGGTATCAAAGAAAATCTCATTACCTTTAAATGGGTATAAGAGTTGACAGCACATTGCCTTTTGATAATCGCCAGTATGAATCGTAATTTGCCTCTTTAAAATCTTTTAAAAGCAATCTTCCATCTAACATTTTAAAATCTAAACCACCGCCTCTACTATACAAATCTTGATAAAACTTGTAAAGGCAAGAACAAAAGCTACTAATTCATATTCCAGAAACGTTTTAAAGGTAGGAACGTGGAATAGAATTCTGAATATTTCTAATATTACACTCGCCGGCGGCGTTTCGCATAGTAATCCATAAGGAAGCATGCATAATGTACCTTTACCATCCTCACGCATATAAAACACTTAAGAAAAAATAAAAAATATATAGATATTTGGAATATACCGACAAATTCGGAAAATAATGCCGTCAGCTGAAGGTAAAGACAAACATCGAGAAGAAAACTCGCATATTTCAGTCTCACCCTAATCTTGGAGATCGTAGGGCGTTCGTGTATGTAGGTAGGATTTTCCGTATATTGGGGTGACTACTGATAAAATAAATCGGTAGGTTGGTTAGAACACTGAATTATATATTACAGGTATTATAATGAATAATCTCTACTAATATTAGGTCGGGGAAAAAGTGATTTCGCATAAAGTAGGTATAAAATTGTTATAAAATTTCTTTGGCTGCACTATTTGTATCTGGCTGGTAATGGTAACATTAAAAATAAATAAAAAAAAGAAAAAAGTTGTTTCCCGCAATTTTTCATTTGTTTTTCTTTCTGTAAAAACGAGTGAATCTAATGAAGAAATTCGATACATTTTAAAATATTATAACAAAAAAGGCAATAATACAACTCAAGCAGCGAAAAAAATTTGTAATGTTTATGGACTTAATGCAGTGTCAGTAAAAGTATCACAAAGTCGGTTGAAACGTTTTCAGTCTGGAAATTATGATGTTGAAGATGCACCTCGCTCTGGTTGACCTGTTACGTATAAAATGGACGCCATTTCTAAAAAAGTGGAGCAAGATCGGCATATCAGTAGTTACGATGTAGCTGAAGAACTGAAAATTGACCACAAAACAGTTTTAACCCATTTGAATAAAGCTTGCTGTACCAAAAAGTTCGGTATTTGGGTACCAAACGAGCTCACTGAAAGAAACCTAATGAACCGTGTACTCATTTGCGATTCATTATTGAGACGTAATGAAACCGAGCCGTTTTTGATGAGATTGATAACTGGCGATGAAAAATGGATCACGTACGACAAGAACGTGCGAAAAAGGTTGTGGTCTAAGGTCGGCCAGGCTTCACAGACTGTGGCTAAACCTGGGCTAACTCGAAATAAGGTGATGCTGTGTGTATGTAGGGACGGAAGGGCATTGTTCATTATGAGCTTTTACCGCCCGGCAAAACCATCGATTCGGATCTCTACTGCCTAACAACTGATGAGATTAAAGGAAGCAGTTGAGAGGAAGCGGCCGGAATTGATCAACAGAAAGGGTGTGGTCTTCCATCACAATAACGCTTGACCACACACATCTTTAGCCACTCAGCAAAAATTAAGGGAGTTTGGTTGGGAGGTGTTAGTGCATCCACCATATATCCCTGACCTTGCACGTTCAGATTTTCATCTGTTTTGGCCCCTTCAGAATTCTTTAGGTTCTGTAAGGTTAACATCAAGAGGACTGCCAAAACTATTTGTCCCGTTTTTTTGATCAAAAAGCCCTAAGTTTCTACAGCAACGGGATCATGTCGCTACCTACAAAATGCCAGAAAGTCATCGAACAAAACGGCACACATATACTGTAAATAAATGTAAACAAACTTTGAATAAAATGCCTTGAGTTTTCATATAAAAATGCGAAGAAACTTTTTCCCCGAGCTATTATTATAAAGCTGAAGAGTTTATTTATTTGGTTGAACACGCTAATCTCAGGAACTACAGGTTCGAATGGAAAAAGTGTTTTTGTGTTGGATAGCCCATTTACCGAGAAAGTTATATAAAATCATGCTACGACTAATAGGAGCAGAGTATCAATGAAAAATGTTGCAAAAACGGGAGAGATTTATTCCTTTTTTCAGCTTCCACTGCGTGCGTTGCGTGAGTGGTTAAAGTTAACCTACAATCGTGAATAATGGAATTGTTTCTATTAAAAAAATTCTACAAAAAGTCCATTATACCATATATTTATCTTTTAATATTTACTCAATATAACATTTTTTATGATAAAAAAATTTGTTCTAAAGTAATAAATTATTTGCGAAAGTGATTGTTTCTATATAATATATGGTGTTAGTTAATCCTTATCAAAATAAGTACGCTGTTCATCACAAATATTTAATTTTGTAAAAAATTGCCCTGTACAATAATTGATTTAAATAAATATCTCAGGAGGTATCACATTTTAAAAAAAACTCGCCAGCAAAATAATGGTCCAGTACTACGAGCGCATTTTTATTCTGTAGAATGATGTGGGAGGCGGGTGGTACCTATAATACATTGCCTACGAGCCACTCTCTCTCATATAATATGCAGAAGAAATTGCGCGGGTCAACTAGTATATAATTTATTTATTTAATTAAGGTAACATACAGCCATAACATAAACATGTTTAAATATAATTTATACAAACAGGCCTACAGTACCATATATTGAAGTACATATATCTATACATAATTTTTCAAAAATCGTAGCGTTACAATCATATTAAAAAAAAGAACTAAATAAATTTACAATTTAAATATCAACATTAAAATAAAAACATACAAGAGTTAAATTTATATTATATCATAACATGTCTTTATTCAACAAATCACGTACCTTCCTTTTGTAAGATGATAATTTATTTGAAAATATGTCAACATCGCTAAGAAATCTGTTACAGTAATAACAAGAACGTTGAAAGAAGGAGTTTTTGAGATAATTTGTCCGACAAAAGGGAACATGAAATGTGTCCTTTGATCGTGCGTTTGATCGCGGTATTTTTAAAGAAATGTGTTCAAGAAGTGGAGAGGAATCTATATGTTAATTAATTATTTTATGTAAGAAGATTGCATCAAGATATATCCTCCTATGTTTTAAGGATTGAATATTATGCCTGGAAGCACTTGTTTTAAAATCAATAAAATTATGACTAGTTCTATAATCGAGGGACTTTAAAAATCTGTTCTGTACTTTCTCAATCCTGGCTATGTGCACTTCATATTGTGGGCTCCAAACTACAATTGCAAACTCCAGTATACTGCGAACATAGGCGTAAAATAAGACTTTTAAAGTGTCTACTTTCTTAAAGGGTTTACCCAAACGCAGTATTAAGCCGAGTTTCTTAAGAGCTTTAGAGACGATAGTATCTATATGAAGATTGAAGTGCAATCCAGAATCCAGAATGACACCTAAGTCACGAACTTCATTAACACGTTTAATTATATTCCCAGACAGTTCATAGTTGTAAATTAAAGGATTTCGATTCCGTGTGAAAGAAATAATGTGGCACTTGTCACTGTTCTTGTCACTTGAGATCATTTTGTAATTGCATACAGTCAGCCTCTGATTGAACGATTTTAATTTTTTTTGTATCGTCTGCATAGAGTAAATGACAAGACTCCTTAAAACATGCCCCTATATGCCCACGCGAATCTTGCTCCCCGCTCCCGGCTTTTTTAAAGACAAAAATGATTATTATGGGAGATTCTTAGAGGGTAGGCATATGCAATCGGTAACTTTTTTGTAGAACTTTTTACTAAATACCTAAAATTATGTGGTACAGCGTAAGCCATTCAAGCGCCCGAATTTATTCACCATGACCAGTTTTATTTATTTGCGCGGAACCCCAATTATTTTTCCTAAAATAAAAGTAGCCTAAATTACTGCTTATAACATTAGCTATATACCAGTGAAAGTCCCGTCAAAATCGGTCCAATTGTTTCGGAGATTACCCGGAACAAACAGACAGAAAGTTAGACAAAAATTTTAAAAATGTGATTTTCTTATATATGTCGTATATACTTTCATATGCATTTAGTAAAAAACTGTTATTTTGACAATACAAACAGACACTTCAATTTTATAAATTTTATATAGAACATATATAAAATCTATTGTATATATTAGATGCCAACGTGTAGTCTTGTTCAAACCGAAGGTACTCATTAAGTTCTGCTTGGAAATATGTTATCTAAGTATCAAAATGTAGTGATGAAAAGTAAAATACTAAACATTTCTTGGAGCTTTGATACGTTATAACGTTGTTGAATGGCGCGGTGAAGTCCTTTGCCCAGATATACTTATGTGATATATTGGTAGGGTTATAACAAACATACTTTTAGCACCACCTTGACGATTCCCAGTACATTTGATCCGGGCCGTACTGGCCATAATTTGAAAGGATACCACGGTAAAAATTTATGAACTTAAAAATATAAGACAAACATTCCTTCGAGCGCTTTTTAAATGGGACATCTTAACAACTCTCGAATATTCGATAAACGAAATTGAATACTAAAATACGTTAGAACAAAGTCTACTTTTGAACTTTTTCATCCAAGTTGACGTGCTGCCAAAAGCGTTGAATCGATATTTTTATTTGGGCATTGAGTTTTAAGGCTCCGCCGGCAACCAGACGCTTTAGCGCCGGACGGTTGTAATTTAAAGCGGTAATGATATGATTTAATTTAACAAACATTACCTCGCATTAAAATATCATGTGTGATATTCTTCGATAATGGCACAATTAGATTCATTTAAAGTTAAAGTAAAATAATTATAAACGTGAAAAAGGGTATTCTTTGTCATCAATAAAAGAGCTGAGATCTAACGAGTTCCAAGTTCCATAGCAGTTTCATTAATTATAGATGTAGATATGTAAATTCTTCAATTCATTTTGTTACTTTATTTGATAATTGATGTGGCCCGCAGTTTCACCAGCGAATACCGAAGACCGGTCAAGGTCATTGTGTCAATTAGTGAGGTAGGCTTATGTCCACGTGACGTCTTTCTGTTGAGATGATAATGATTCCATCTATAACCGTGACGGTGGTTCAATATCTTTGTTAGATTATGAAAAATTACGGATTAAAAGTCAGTATATAATAATAAAATAAAATAAAAATAAATAAAATGTATTTGATGGTTGTAGTGTCTGCCTGTAATGTCAAAATAACACTTTTTTTACTAAATGTAGGTGTATGAAAATATTTATATTATACGGTACTTGTAACAAAAAAAATAATTTTAATTATTTTTTGTCTGTTTGTACTAGGTAATCTCTAGATCGGTTGGATCGATTTTGACGGGACTGTCACTGACAGATAGCTGAAGATATAAGGAGTAACCCTAGTAGGAAGGGAGGGACACTGTTGTAGGGAGTAAAATAGGATAGAAAAGAATGGAATGCAGAACAGAATAAAAATAAAATAACCGGCGGATTACTTCCATGGGTGGAAGCGGGGTCACCACAATACCAAGCGTTTCCAGCACGATAGCTTACAGTTTCCTAAAAATTATATAAAAATAAATCGTGATGTGGCCGTCTGTATCGCTACGCTTTCTCATTAAATTCATTAAGTGACCTCCCTGAGACTCAGTACTTTTCTTGACAAAAGCTTTTTAATAAAATTAACACAATAGTAGGCAGATTTTAGGGAGTTATATTTAAGAAGCAAGCTTATGACAATATAAAACCAACGAGTGAGTACGTAGATACGTTACTAAGATTATAAGTAATTACATAATTGATGGGCTATAACAATTCTCAATATTACTTCTAATAATCGCAAAATAAGAAGTTCATAAAATTAAATTTTCATCAATTCTCAACCGATTCTGATTGAATTTTATAGACAGCGAGTATACATAATACTATAATTGAGAGGCTGTAAGAATCGTCAATAATACATTAGAAATCGTAGAAAAGAATGGATTTAGATGAACATAAATTTAATGGGATTAACACGCCATTCCTAAATTGAAACAGCATATGAATTGTCAACAAGATCAGTGAAATTAAAATTACGGAATATAAATAAAAAATGCGTATTAAAAAACGCGTACGGAGCAGCGGGCAAACCGCTATTTCCTTATATTATGTTTAGCGTTATTGTCATAATCTCAGCCGATATTAAGTTAAGCTTAGTGGGAGAACAGACTCTAAGTGCAGCTGTCGGAACACACCTAGAGGTGCTTAGCGACAAATTTTCAACTTAAGAGTGGTAACCTACCTACCACCATGCTATGATCTCGTCGCGATATTTTCTTTCACCGAAGAATCAGGCCCATTGCAATGATTCCAACTTACGTTTATCGACACCATATTCATACGAGCTTCCACTAAGCCATTATTTCTTCAAAATAAAAGAAATGACACAAGGAATTAACTACCAACATAGAATTTCTAGAATGAACAAAATGAATGCACTTTCTTAAGGCTTCATTACGCATGATTACTTAACGAATTACGGTATGGATGTAAAATTAATTTGTGTTTAGAAGAATATTACAATAACCTAAATAAAGTTCATAAATTTAAATTGTTGTACTCTGAAGACAAAACAGGCAAGAGTAACAAGCAGAGATCATTAGAAATAAGAAGCTGAAAGAAAAACTGACACAACCTAAGATTTCTATAGGAGATACAATGTATTATTCACGACAAAAAACACAGGTCTAGATGTCTACGAGAAATGCGCATGTCTAGTGAATGTATAGGGTGGTGACACTCACCGTAATTTCGATATTGATAAATATGAAAAAAAAAAGTATATTTTTTAAGTTTAGTTTATATGCCAGTATTGGTTACTGGATTTAAAGTACACGTAAAGTTATAAAGTAATTAAATAAAGATAGTCCATGAAGCCCTATCGCTTTAATGCTGAGTGCTAGTGGCGAAATCACCAAACTTTGTGAGGGAAGTTATATATTTCAAAAATGTCAGTTAAAGCATTTTCATTTTTAATTGATTGAATACAAAAATTATTGAAATTAATATCTTTATGAAAAATATCACGGCGTATTCGAGGCACGTAGTAATATTTGACAACGTTTAATACATTTCCGATTCAAATATTTTTTGTCGTTTTTATTATATTTACCTAGAAGAAAAGACCATTTAGCATTAGACTTTTTTATTTTTTTGTCTAGCTGTTGTGTGCTGTATCGTGCATGTTTCATTTGTATATTGCACTACTTTAATCGCAATAGTAAGTGAATTTATCGTCAGAAAATGCCAAAAGTAGCATCAGCAGTTGTATGAAATAAAAATAATTTCATATGATTGAGAGGAATTCATTGAATTGTTTTTGTATATATCAAATTCGGGAACAAACTATTAACATACAGATAGACATACCAGTAAGTAGCACGAAAGCATGCTATTTGCTAACATCGAGATTGCTTATATAAGCAGTCGATTTAAAAAAAAATAAAAAGCATATTTATGAGCATGTTTTTTAAAGCATGTCTATCTAAACATTTAAACGCAATAGTTACCGTTTTATCGATCACATTATTAACCGCACCCCATCTCGTCACTACCCCATGCGACTACACTGTATAGTAGTCCGCGGCCGTCCTCCACCGGCCGCGCCCGTCCGACCAAACTTTCCGCATCTGCGGCAATCATTTTCAAATGCATTTCCAGTGACAACTATTGGATTTACCAAGTGTCGGGCCATTTTGACACATGTGGCAGAGAGGCATAAAGTTCAATACGGCAAGGCACAAGCCTGGCTAGCTCTGGGTGAAGAATACAATTGTGCGAAGGAATGGCAGGGTATGTTCGCAGATTTACTCATTTGTCTAATTATTCCTTAATTATATTTATTCATTTATGTAACTTTTTTTTTTAAATTAATAAGTTATGTTAAAATAATACAGAACAAAATAAGTTAGAATATTGTTTGCTTTTCAAAATTATCTAAATATTTCTTCAGAAGCGAAGATGTCTTGATGAAAATAGTTTTTTTTTACTGCAATTTATGTATACATAGCTAGATGTATAGCTTAGTCTTTGTTTCATGTACAATTGATATAAAAAAATAACATAGTTTTAAAGCCTTCTTACATAAATCATAATATCTCAATGAGGTTTTTCATAATCAATAGCCAATGTAATATTAACATTTATTGTGTCATTTTAACGAAGTATTACAGATTTCTTGTTGTAATCTTGGTGTAATTAATGGTTGAACTAAAATTTTAGGGTAAAAGATTAATTTATATCGCATAACAAAGTTTTTACTTATTACGTTATTACCGATTCTAGTACTTTCTTTACTAAAATGAAATGATCCAAGATCCTCAATAATTTATTTAAGCAAATTTCTCTATGTTTATAAAAGTATGAACAAATTTTTTTAAATTCATAAATAATATTGTATGAATCATAAAATACTGTTCCAACCTAATAAAACAAATGTGTAGGATAGTTTATCGCAAGGTCATATTAATTTCTGTATCGCAAACCGGGTTATGCCAAACGAGCAAGTAGTTCAGTAACTATATATTTATTAGCATATTTTCATAAAGTGACGCCATATTTACGCAATCTAAAAATATTTCGTTAAATTGTATGATCTGAGTGCACAAATTGTGCATCTAATTTACAACAGTTTATACCTTCTTACTCCAATGTCACTACAGATTCAACGCAATTGTGTCGTTATAAGCTAAGTTGAGACATCCTTCATTCTTCAAATAGAATAATTGTCTGAATATACGCAGTGAGTAAGTAAGCCAAATTAAAATGAGTGGCCAACGGATAAGCAGGAGTTGCGGTAAGTCAGGCGGCGCTAAAGCGGATGAATTTTTGTTTAGTTATTAGATTTAAATACTAATTTACTAGGTATTTAAAACAGGGTACCTAAATTTAGACTGCGGCTATGACCGAGTTGAACAATTTCTTATAGAAAGAAATCAAAAGACGAATGTCTTTTCATCCCAAAATACAACAATAGATTAATTGTGCTTTACCAGTATGTCTCTAAAGGACTACGTGTTAGTAAAACTTTATTATAAATAACTAATAAAACAAATAGAATATATGCGGAAAGTGTATCCATTGAATCCATCACTAAATCCTTGGTCAATAAAGAACCAGAATTTTATTGAGAATTAAAAAAAAATAGTCTAGTCAATTGGGAGACTAGTTTGAAAAAAGCAGATTCAACAAAAATTTATGTGTAGTATATATAGGATACAATTGCAGAAACAGGGAGAACTTTATTAATTTTTAACTGTTTTGTTATTAGTAGACTGTTTATGCTTATCCCAAGATACATCTTTATCCGATTTGACGGACCTTTAGTTTTGGTAATACTACGGAAGGAGACATCAATAGACCGAACAGATTTGAACAAGTTGCGTCGTCGTATAAGTCTCTTTCTGAGCACTCTTGGTCCTTATAACTTGGCTTGCAAGAACCAATGTCCTAATAGTGTAAAAGAAAATTAAGCATTTTATTTATCATCCATTTTTAAATAAAGAGGTGACACTTAACTTCGTAGAAACTTTATTCATGGCTGTAAAATGTGACATCTGATGTAGTTTACAAGTAAATTGGACCAATTACCTTTTCGTAAGTGTACCTTCATGGTCCAGCTTTCTCAGGAAATTTGGCCAATATAGCATTGGAGTTTCACCCGTATAATTTTTTGTAAAATTAGGTTATCACACTCTGGTCGGCCTTCGTTTTAATTTTAAATTAGTCTTTCCGTTAAAAATCTCATTTTTGGGGATGTTGAGATTTCTTTTTAATTGCGGGGCGTTTATATTTTGCAAATAATATACAGACAGCACGGCACAGTGTTATTTTTGTGAAAGCGATTGGATTAAAGATTTATATTGAATCTTAGCTAAATATTTCGCCTAAAATTAAACCTACATGTACTTAGTTATGATAGGCGGTAAAAGTTTAAATTAAAAAAATATATATTTGAAAAGAATTATAATAGGTGTTTTTACACTTATGGTTCTTAAACAAGACTAACTTAAAATTAATGAAAACTAATAATCAAGTTGGATTCACGCCGTTATTTCTCATGGTCAGCGATCCCACGGTCCGTGTCTGTCGGTCCCACGGTTTATAGAGAGGCAACTACTGTAATATTTTTTTTATTCGATTCAGTATTTTTAGGGCTTTGTTTATTCATGTTATGTACATCATTTTTGTTTGTCCATCTGTCTGTCTTTAAAGATACTTAAGTTTGAAATTAACATCGAATATATAATAATATGGCGTCGTATTGCTGTAAAAATGTAACGATAATAAAGAAATACCGCCCTTTATTCAAGTTAAACTCACTGTCCCAATATCAAAAACTTATAGAATAATCGTAGGATACAAACAATAATTATTTCAAATATGTATAATTTAATGGTACGGATCCTCCGGGTGCGAGTTCTTCTCATGACTTGTCTGATTTTTAGGTAAATATTATATTTTTTCTATTTTTTTAAATTAGATATATAAATTTCAAGAATAATAACATTATGTTTGTAACTTGTAAGGTGATTTAATATTTAAATACAATATACATATATGTATACTGTTAAAAACAGTTGTAATAATATATGAAATCATCAAAACTTTGAGAAATTCATTCTGACGTCAAGTCTTTATTAGTCCCTTTGGGTTGTCCCGACTATCTAACTTAAGTGTAACTAAAATTAGTTTGTACATAATATAACAACCATGTTTATGATTCTATTATCAAGATGCTACTTAAACTTTCGTCTGACTAATTATAATATGCATGAAGCTATTTATAAACTTTTGCTCATTCAAAACTTAGATAAATACAACTTCACGTAAAGAAGAAAGAAAAGTATAACATAACATACCTTTTTTTAACGTGGAGAAACTCATCATGGCTACACACCCGCCCGGGGGGACGAGTGGTTATGTGAGACTCCTACTCACTAACTGAACATAAACAACTGCTTGATTTTACTAATACTGTTGAAAAAAAGATTAGTTAATGATCTTCCTTAAATTGATCTAAATGTTAAATAAATAACTTAAAAAAAAAACTTTCTAAAGCAGCCACAAAAATTTTACACGTATTATTGTTAGTACATTTAGTAATTTAAAAATAAATATTTCGTTCGAGTATAATAATAAATATATTCCAAGTTGTTAATTAGATCTAATTGAAATAATATGTCAGCGAACAAAGACTGTTATGTGAAAAATGGCATACGGTTTAACACATTTTTATTATGACGTCTTTATGCAAGTCTGACGCAAATTAAAACCTTGTTTTTTCAGTACTAGGTAAGATAATTATAATATCGTACAACATAATTATAGATAAATTAAGTAGAAAGATTCCTTCCAAAATTAGAATGCTGTCGAAGGTCTAAGGAGTACTTCAACAATGCTGGTGATATATGCAATACAGTACCTTCTTTTTTTATGTACGTGTAACCACACGAATGCGTTGGTAACTGGCACACTGCCAAGCTGTCAGTTGACAGAGCCCCTTAGCTATGTGCAACCAGACCCCAATGCGCACAGATTATTTGTGCAGTGGCAATTAGTGAAAACTTGGTAATGAATGCGTGTAAAATGGTTAAAAAGATACACAAACCATTTGTTTTAAATGAAAACATTTATTTTGGGGTGAAAATTATACAAGGGAACGAAATCCAAAATCCTATATAAAATCCAGGTTAAACATGTCAATGAATAAGATTTTTTCTGGCTTAGTGGTTAAAGCGGACTAAAATAAAAACTGATAAATATACGTTCCGTTTTATATATACATATGTGATTCCACAACGAGTGTAAGCTTTCGGTGAAGAAAAAAATTGTAATGGAACAGTAACGTGCTGGTAGGACATTTTATAATGCGTAACTGGCTAACTATCGCCCTCAAGTAGAAAATCTATTGTCAAGCACCTATCGGTATATTTTGGCCGCAGTAGTGGAGATTGGAGATTAACACGCTCATATCTAAGCCAGATTCAAATACTTTCAGTTCAACTTATAAACTCAATCAAGGAAATTGTTACAGAGGAGTGCAGTCGTGTTCTATTTAATCTTGATTACCTAATAGATGGGGAAATTCTTCACGTACAGTTTGTGGATGATGTGCATGTGCATCAAAATAGCTTTCATCATCATAGGCTGCCCTAATTACGACTGCCTATAGGTTTTTATCACTTAATAGTCGCAACTTTTTAGAACTGTTATGACTATAACATAAAGTTGATTAACGAGTTGATTAATGTTATGCGAAACTTGAAATCTGAATGACTTGACGAATACAAGCAACATGTTGAACGTTGTAACGTGCATTATTCGCTTAACAAAAATTATTAAGCTTCTTTTGTTGTATTTTATGAACACCCATTAGTCTTAATTTACTTTTTACTATAAAATAACTTGTTTTCTAAAGTTTCAGTTTCTAAGCGTTCGAATTTTCTTAAACACTAAAGAAAACAGCTCAATTGTTACACAATTTGGAATCCAAGTCACGTAGCTCCAGTCTTTTTCTTATCGGATACTTTTCGAACAAAATTCTATCACGCTCAAACACAGGTCATGGAAGCGAGCCACGGTCACGTCTTAGTGTTTCTAATATGCTTTAGGGGTTTGTGTTGTAATTGTCTTCTATGATCAATATTTTTTTTACTAGTAGTTTGTAAAATTATTGTAATTCACTTAATTTAGTGAAGTACATTCTGTCAAAGAAGTCACGGGAATGGATTATATGTTTATGGTTCCAATTTTTTTTTTAATTGTTAGATTGGCGCAACTGTTTTTCATTTTTGCGCGGAGTTTGAGTTGCATCTGTCATTTAGATTAAATACAGTATTGTTTTCAGTTAGATCATATCTAGTGTGTATTGCGAATTTCATAATGGACAAGAACATTGAACAAAGAGTTTGTCTTATATTTTGCATCACCAATGGAATTTCGTGGAATTCGTTCGGAGATACTGAAAATGCTACAGAAGGCTTACGGTAAACCGACTATATCAAAAACACGTGCTTATGAGTGGTAAAAAGCGTTTAAAAGCGGTCAAGATAAGCTGAAAGATTTGCCTCGCCCTGGTAGGCCATCAACGTCTTCAACTGAAGGTAACATCGCGAAAGGGAAGGACATAGTTAATCCTTATTCAAGCGTGAGTGAGATAGCCGCTGAACTTTCTGTCTCACGAGTAGATCCGTATCATTTTAAATAATCACTTGTTTATGAAACATGTTGCCACTCGGCTAGTCTCAAAAGAACTGAATTTTCTCCAAAAAATTAATCGCATAAGAGTCACTGAGGAAATGCTAGAACGAGTCAATTCCAACCCAAAATTCATAAAATGCATTGTTACTGGTGACGAGACGTGGGTTCACGAGTATGACATGCAAACTAATCAACAAGCTTCGGAGTGGCGTTTTTCAACTGAACCGAAACCAAAACCCATGCCAAAGTCGATCAAAAGTCAAAGTCATGTTGACTCTTTTCTTTGACTATCGCGGTGTTGTGCTGTCGGAATATTTACTGGAAGGTCAATAGGTAAATAAAAAATATTATTTGAGCGTTATGTGGCATTTAAGAGCGCAAATTCGACGAAAAAGTCCAGATTTGTGAAAAGAAAATGCTTGAATTTTGCACCAGGATAATACGCCTTTCATATGGCCCCATCATTGTGAACGAATTGTTGTCCAAAAACTCAACAAATATCATCGAGCAACCACCTTATTCACCAGATATGGTTACAGTCGACTTCTTTCTTTTTCCTAAACTCAAATTACCACTTCGTGGCACCCGTTTTCATTCGGTAGAAGACATAAAAGAGAATTCGCGACGAGAACTAAACACAATTGAAAAAGCGTTTAAAATGTTTTGATGATTGGATTATTCGTTGGCGAAAGTGTATCGTTTCTGAAGGAGCATACTTTGAAGGCGATAAAATAAGTTTGGATGAATAACTAAGATTTTATGTATTATTGATCTTTTCACGATACTTTTTTGATAGAGTAGTATAGTCCAAAACAATTACCGACTGCTGAGATCCGATCCACCAAAGTATCCCACGGATTTATTACTACTTGTATGATTTTTGCGTCTAGAGAGTATGTAAGACCCTATTACTTCGTAAACTGACTTGATGTTATTTAATAAGTTACAGAATTTCAAATCTTTACGTAGTATGCATTTATTTTATGAACATGATATTAAGGTTTTGATTGGGAATTACTGTTTACTGCTTATCATCAAAGAACTCTCTCTATATTACCAAGAAGAGCCGTACATCATTGTTTCTATGGCATATTTTTTGTAATTTTAATATTTTATATTGTACTATTATTTTATTTTATTAACTTCCTTTACATATACCACCTTTGTTGGTCCCGTGCTAATCGCATCTAAGTACAGCACGTGATTTTTATAATATCTTCAACTCGTTTTTTTGGTTGTTTGTCACTACGCTTGCTCTTTCAGCGCATACCATCTGCTATCATCTCGTTTTCAACTCCATTTTAGATTCAAAACTCGATTTTCAACGTCTTACCTAAATATATGTGTGTTAGAAAGAATGTCCTGACAATTTATAAGCAGCTTTGAAAATAAATACAGTGTTATCCAAAGTCAGTTATTAGTTAAAACTCCCAAGGACTAAGTTGAATCACCTCATCGACTACAATTGTAATACCGCTTTAAACTGTAGAACTATAACTATGGTAAATTGTGTAATATTCCATGTACACGAGTCCGTACCAGGGGGTGCCAGGCACCGATTTCAATTTAATGGCTAGGATATGTTAATGGCAACTAATGACTAAGGCAGGGTCGAATGTCAAACGGGTATTTAATATTTAACAAAGCTTTGACTCTTTGACAATAAATATTTTTGACCCTTGTTATTTAATTTAACCGGTTTTAATGTTACAAGATTCATACTGAGTTGATTCTGACCAAGTCTTCGGTAAAGTAATTTTTTTTAAACAATAGATTTACATTCATAGTTTATTCATATATTCAAGCCACCGAAAACCATTAACGTTGGAGCATAGTTCAAGACAAAGATCGAAAATAAAACACAAAATATTCCGAAAGCTGATGCAAAGGTTATACAAAAAAAAAATACCATCTTGGATGGAATACAATTGAACAGTGACCCATGCAAGTTAAAAAGACTTTATCGGCAATTAATATTTTTATAAATCTAACAAATTTTGTACCACATTTTCCACGTTTTGCAACAGCACCAGATTTATAATTTTATTTTCTAATTTTTTGAGTTAATACATTTTCGAATTGGGATATAGATTCACATAATATATGCTTATTGCACATGTCTATTGTTACCTATATCTGAGATAAACTCATATCCGGCTCGTTTGCCAAAGCTAACCTGCACGCATCGAAGGGTGACGACTGATGACATACAATCTTAGTTTAGTATAGTTCTATATAACTATGTCTATACAGTATAACCGTAGTCCATACACTGACTTCCTTGGTGGCATGGTTACAGTCAAATTTATGATTTTTTTATTATAGATACGAGTCGATTCATTCGTGTCTTTTATCTGAATCACATTTTGTTAAACATTTTGAAGTTATATTGGCACATTTAGTGGGGAATAAAATTAAAAGCTGCGTGTGCATCATGTGACTGAACTGGGTGTGAGGAAGTTAGTCATCAATTATAATAACATAACAAATATTACTGTGCCTGTATACCCGAAGGGTTAGGCAGAGGTGTACTGATGTACACCCACAATTCGCCGGGTTGGTTTTTAAGGTCCCATGAAAGAGGGGGCGAGCCTATTACCATTAATAGGGCACAAAGCCAAATTTCGAACTATTAATGAGAATTTCATAGAAAAACCTGGGAATCGAACCCAGGATCTCGAGCATAGCAATTGCGTTAAGGACCAATAGGCTAATGAAGCAGTTATTGAGTTATATCGAAAATAAACCTTGAATTTTAAAGGGGATTAGGGGAATATTAACGGATATTAGTTTATCTGACACCGGATATTACGTTTAAGCGATAACTTAAGCTTACCGAGCATAAAATTAATTAAGGCCAGGAGATCGATTTCGTGATGTTGTATTTTATTTTATACAAAGTCTCTCTTACGATTTACGATAAAGACGACGGTTACGGTAGGATTAAAGCACATATGCAGTAGAAGAAGACCTTAGTTTATATTTAAGGTAGGAAGCATTCGTATTAAATAAGACGACGCTTTTATCAAGTATGTTAAATCGCCTACATGCTCTTAAAAGGTAACTATTTCGTCGATAAAATAATACGTGTAGGCGATATGAACTTTTAAGGGAATTATGTAATACTATGCTCGAGATGAGAGAGATATGTTATAATTTACAATATGCCTTTAAGAAAAATAGTAAATAATACAGCGTTTAAGATATACCTTATCGAATAAAAATTGGTTTTGATCTTTAACATAAATTAGCGTAATACAAAATTGTCTCCCAATATTATCTATACAATAATGATGTAAGAAGCATTTGGTATTTAATAAAGTACCAAACTCAAGACTGAATAAAAAAGAAATAATAATAATAAAATGTTTACTTTTCAGTTTTAGGCTTCATAAATAAATTATTTAAAAGAAGTGTTCGAAAGTCTCAAAAATTTGAGCAAAATAAAATGAAAGAGAAATCGTAACAAATATTTTTCTCTCTCGGCCAAAAAAAGTATAATATATAACAATTCTAGTTCGTGAATAAGAAATCCAGTTGAAAATCAATAAGCCCAAGTTAGTCAAGAATTCGTAGCCGAACCGTGACCTTGTCTGATAGTAGTAATAAACATACTTGACAGTCTATTCGCTTCCAGTTGAGTGGTATGTCAGTTAATTTGATTGCCTCTAGATCATCTGTATAATTAGAAGACTTTACAACAACTGTATTCTATGGTATTACTTGTTAGCGGCTTTAGCTGTATTGTAAACATACTGAATTGTTATTATAATACAATTTTATTTACGTTATACTTCTTTTGGTGAATTTAATAGAGGGTGAGATTGAACGCTGCGCGTGCATCATGTGACGCAGGTACGAAGTGATTGAGTTAGGTACCAAGATATTAATGTAAAAACATCTTACTGATTTTTTAAATTGTATATAAATAATTGAACGTTATATAAATAAACATTTTTTAAAGTAATTTTTGTTTTGGTATCTACGCCAAAGAAGTACAAAGTACATACATTTTTAAATTGTTTTAATGATATTGCTTAGTTGTTGTATAGTAAGACAACAACAAAAAAGAAAAGCAACTTCAATGGTTTTAAGGAGTTTCGTGAAATGTTTGAAATTAATAGCAGAAATTTCAGTATTTAATATTTGAATCGACATCTGTTGTTGCCTTGGAGAAGTTCATTTGCCCCTCATTTTACCTACAATATTTTTTAAACATAAAATAATAAAATTGGGGTAACGTAATAACCAGATACAAGTGTTGTAACAAAACTATATTTATATATATATTGAAGCAAAAAAAAAAAATTACTAGCTGGTGCCTGTGACTTCATCTGCGCAGGATTAGTACTTCGACTAGCTTATCCATCCACACAAACTTTCGCGTTTATAATATTAGGAGGATAAGGATCAATTTGTCACTACCAAATGTGCATTAGAAATAAAAATCAACTATTATTGTATTTATGGTTCACTATTTTGGCGATAATGGCTTACTCATAAAATATAGATATATGCTGTCCCAAGCTCTTTTGTAGGACTATTTAAGATTAATATTTCCATTGTACATTATACACGTATAACTCTAACGGTTTTTGCAACGCACGCCAGAATAGCACGCATTTTTTCCTACTTACTTGAAACTTATCGTTATATTTTGGACAATTCATACAATATCTTTTTAAATTATAGCTTATGTGTTATTCTGATACGTAAGCTATATTATTGTAAAGTTTCATTAAAATCCATTTAATAATTTTTGCGTGAAAGAGTAAGAAACATCCATCCATACACACAAACTTTCGCATTTATAATATTATTATAGTAGGATGAATAAGGCAAAATTCGTTTTTATCTGTTTCTTTTATTTATTATAATCTAATAAAAAGATTTATAGGAAACATTAAATGATTTACATTATTTTACTTAAAATCAGAATAATGATGTTCTGAGTGTAGTGATAAAAATCAATATTAAGTTCACTGAATTACAAGTCTGGAACCCCAATTATAATATATATATCACATGCATTGAGAAAATACAAAAGCGGTTTCTTCGTTTCCTACAGTTTAAATCTGAAATAATTGTACCAGATTACACATCGCGCTGTAAAAAATTTCATATGCTCCCGCTGTATACACGAAGAGAAATAGCTGATGTATCATATCTTTTGTGTATACTCAATGGCCTAGTTGACTGTTCGGAGATACTGAGCAAAATTAACCTACGTGTACCGGCAGCGTCTTTTAGAAACCCTAACATACTTTATAGTCCTATAGTTAGAACTACCTACAGACAAAATTCCTATTTAATTCGAGTAAGCAGCAGTATGAATAAATTAGTTAGTGATTTAGACATTGATATATTTGATACGACTGTGCAGAAGTTGAAAGCTCTTTTGAATTCTTATTTCTTTTGTTAATATTTTTGTGTTCTTCCGTCTACTTTATAATTATATGTTAGAACTTGTAAATGGCCTTCATTAATTTATACATGTAACTTAAATAAGTACTTAGCTGTAAGTTTTCTTAAAATATTAAAATAAGTATACTGTATGTTTTTTTTGTATAATTTAGTTTTCAGAATCTCTATCATTTGGCTTCCATCCATGGTAATACATGAAATTACTACGCAAGAGTATAATTACTATATAGTTTGTAGATTTACTTCCCAAACGGTCTAACTAAATATTTAATTTGATTAGCCTGATCAAGTCTTGATGCTTGTAGGTCGAACGAAAAGTAGAACTTCCAGCAATATGCAATGAGATCTCACGGTAGAAGTGAATTGTATTGTACTCTAGAACGGTGTGAAAATTAAAAATACTCACACGTGATTCCTATTTTTTCCAGCAAGATGTTCGGTCATATTCTAGATAATACCGAAGCCAGTTTTCGGTCCAACACTACGGCTCACGGTAACCGAGAACTCTTATATAAATTTCCAATACTAAACGAAACCGCAAACACTTGGCTTTAGACAGCCGGGCAAATATTCAATTTCCTTTATAACCGGGATGTGAAATTATTTTCTGCACGCTGAATAAACCTTTGAATATACTGAAAGCTCATGTTCTGCTATTTTTTTTTTTTCGATTTTGCTTTTTAATTTTCTTGAACGGATAGAACCTGTACAGCTATTTCTACCTCAAAACAGTAATATTCACGCTGCTATGTTCAAATCCAAAGGATGTGGTCAGAAATAAGTATTGGCATATGAAGCACGCCAATTCAGTCCTCAAGAATAGGCTTTTTATTATTGTATACTTGCTGATTTTGGCACCAGTGACAACTGTTACTGCTATTATTCACCTCTGCGGCTTCGGTGTGTGTGTGTACGCATATGGTTAAAATATCCAATTTTTGCTCTAAATGTGCGCTCAGATATACTACACGTCAGGGTACCATTAACGTAGTTATACAAAATGTTAGAGGACGGTTTCTCTTTCAGGTGATCTCTATTACTATTTAAATCGCACCGTCTCCGACCTTAGAAAGAAAAATGATCTGATTCATCAGTTGTCTCCATCCAGACTTCTTTTCAGCTTATTCTTCCCATCGAAGGGTCTCTATGTTACATCTTTACATGTATTTTCTGAACATCTTTAAATTTAAGGTATTTGCTCGCAAATTTTCGATTGCCATCCTTTACTTTACAAAAGAAGAGTCTTATTACAATCCTCTCGCCGCGCATTCTAGACACGTACTCGCACCATTCCAGCTATCGTCGCATAAGGTAGGTCTCTATTCCTATTAGGACTGTTCTCAAGTATGTTTCCACAAACATCGTATAGCTGGAACTATTGATCCACTTCTAAAAATTCGTATGTATGAAGCGTAATAAAATTGTGTTAGATACTTCCTATGCAAATTACCGATTTACCAAAGAATAAGTTTCAGAATCTTGTTATGCAAGTTTTACTGTCGAAAGGGGTGTTATAGGGCGGATCATTACGTGAATGATAGTGGTGTCTGGAAGTGACTCTCTCTCTGTACTTCTACTAAAGATAATAATAACAGTAAACAATACATACAGTACAAGAAATAAATATACTTTGAAGAAATATGGAAAAACCTGATCGAGTATTTCGTCGGTTTTTCTAGATAACTGTGATGATTTTCGAACTGGCGCTGGTGGTATGTATTAGGTGTCTCCTTAGTGCCAAAATTTTATTTTAGTTTTTTTATGTTGACATTTCTCACTCGATCTTGGTACGCCCCACGGCTAGCTCTGCGACATTTGTAATTTTTGGTCACCCCCAACTGTGAGCGTCGCTTACGATAATAGTACGTTATGGTGGACATGACACTTTGATTGTATAGGTCTATAAACGTATATAATATACCTATTTTATGTTGAGTTGTATGTGTTTGAAATAATATTTATGTTGGTATATCCAACATATTGTTTATATAAAAATAAACAATAAAAATGTTCTTTATCAAATTTTAAACAGTGTACCTAAATAAAATGATAAGTAAATTGGCGACATTACGATTGCATGAGAATTTATTTTCTGTTGTAAATTTTTTTTTGCTATCTGTCTTTGTAGGCAATTTCGCCAATGTCAAGTGTATAAAATACCTGCAAAATAATATGCAGAACTAGAATATAAAATTTGTAGCCATTTATTTTCATTCGTATTTTGTTGTGGCAGAGACACGGTTCCCTAGTCTCGTAGGCGCCGCGCCGCGCCACGCACTGCGGTAACAATACCACGCATGCGTTGTATACATTATTGTAAAAATGTACTTTGTATACTTAGCATTAAAGTTGTTTATAAAATGAAAAATATTAGCAAACATGGCACAGAAATCTGAGGAAAATATAGCTTGGACAACAAATGTTTGGAGTTACAGGGATCGTTGAAAGCATAATATTTGTATGTGAGGATTTGTTTGTTTTCCTTTTTGTAGGGCCTTTCAACCTATATATAATGGCTTAGGTAATCAAAAATGCATATATGCGCGTGTTTTCTATTAATAACTGTTTAATCTATACAAATAAGTTGTTTACTAAATGTATAAAAGTATATACGGTACATATATATTAAAAAAAAAACATGTAACCTGTCTGTGTGTTTGTTCCGGGTAATCTCCACTATGGTAGAACAGGTTTCGACGGGACTTTCACTGGCTGATAGCTGATGTTATAAAGAGTAACTTAGCTACTTTTATTTTAGAAAAAGGATTAGGGTTCCGTGTAAAAAAAAGCACTTGTCACGGTGAATCAATTCGGGCGTTTAAATGGCTTACGCTGAGTAAAGCATAAGATATAGGTATAACAAAGTAATGTATTACATAATTGTGAATATTAAAAAGACCTACAAATAAGTTAATGAGAGTATATATCTGTCTTCTATGGATCTCCTACAGTAAACATTTTTTATATTTAAAATAACATGGGGGTAGCACGGCTCGCGCGTGTCCACGTAGTCCACGTGAGCGCAGCCGCAGGCACAGCTAGTTGTTTTTAAATTACAACGATTAAGTAACGATCTGGTCGGTCCCAACTACCACCCAGTGTTTAGCGTTAGCAACTAACTTTTTTATGTCATGGCAATAACAAGCGTATCTCGCTTTATAGTTTCATACAGTCACTGCAACTTTTGGATAATCTAATAACTAAACACATTGTTTGCCAGGCGTGTTTTTATACAACTAAAGTGGCAAACAAGTATATGACCTGCCTGATGGTAAACGGCTACCATACCCTATGGACGTTTGTACTACCAAAGGCATCCTTGAATCCCCTACCCCAAGGAACTATACAACACAACAGATGGTTATTTGGCTGCAATCTTCTCTAAGGTGGATGTATTCCATCAGTTAGACGGTCCCAAATAGAGAGAAATCTAAAAGAAAATACTAAACTAACACTTATCGAAGTCTATGAGTTTTGATAGACTTTATAATCAAACGATTATATTACTTTCCCAAGTCTACCGTCAGCTCCCCTAGCCGAAATATGAAGAAACGATTAGTGACAGAAATGATTTGAAATGCTTAAAACTAAACTCCTAAATTGAAGTATGTATAACAATCAGAACGCAATGCTTTACAGCAGAAAATTCGATGTTGAGTCTTTCGTAGTCAAACTCTGAGTAGCTACCGTGAACTTCAATATAACAAATTGATAACGTTTCATGTTTAGTTGGTATACAATAATAATATATCTATAAAAGTTATTGCTTGGGGAGTGTAAATTACGTTTAACACGGAAACAGACGAGACTATTTTTCGTTACTGACTGTTGCGTTTTATAAAATATAGTATGTTATTGATATATGGCTGAAGCCTCAGATGACTTTTACTGCTTCACCCGGGTTTGGCTTTGTCTTTCTGTTACGATCGTTATCGACCAAGAACGTTTTAATAAGTCCTTTAATTTTTATCGTACATTGCTCATTTGCAAGAGAGTTATGTTTGGAAGTTCCAAGTAAAAATGTAATGTATACGTAAATCATAGTGGTTCCTGTTCCATGAAGGTCGATTAATGATATAAATGAGCTGTTTCAATATCATAAAGCATAAAATGAAAAATAAGAACAAATGAAGTTTATTGAATATTAATAATAAACATATTTATTATTTCTATCTCTGTACATAAGAAGGTAGTTTTAAAATTTTAAGTTGAAGAGATTTGTTTCTTTTTTTATATGACAGCTAAATTCATCAGGAATAGCAAGCAATCTAACATTAGACTACAACTCTCAGCTGGCCTTAAGTATTGATTTTTGTTAAGTAAGTCGGAAGTGAGAAGCCCTCCCGAACTATTTTAACCGCATGGACTGGCGTAATGGTTAATGATACGTAAATATAATGTTGCACAAAACTATAGCTCATCAGTATATCTAAATAAAAGTCCGCGATAGCATATACGTATCTCTTATGCATAAGCCAAAACAAGGTATTTTGTGACAAAGACTTGTTGAAAATTAAGAAGTCATTTTTGAGCATTATTTTTAGGCATGGCATATTAATTCTTATGAATGAAAGTTATTTCATCATCAAGACAATTTTATGAAGATAAGGCTATATAACATCATGCTACGGTCAATAGGAGTGGAGCATCAACTAAAAATGTTGCAAAAACGGGGAAAAATTATTCCTTTTGAAAGTTTCCATTGTGTGCGTTGCGTAAATGATTAAAGTTACGCAAAAATGATGTGTGACGGAATTATTTCTCTTAAAAAGTTCTAAAAAAAGTCCGGGAAAGAAGGTTGACGCAATATAACCTTTTTTATGGTAATAAAATTTGATCTACAATAATGCATTATTTGCCTCTTATGTGACGCAGACGAAGTTGCGCCGGTCAGCTAGTGTAATATAAAACATAACTTGCTGTATGCTGTAATAAAAAAAAAACAGTTTTAGAAACTATTTACTCTACGTGATGTAATGAAAATAATTTGAAAATTCAGATTCAAGAATACCGAAAAGATTTTCCAATAAAATAAAATATAGGGAGGGAACGCTCTGTTTATCGTCCCGCATATTTGAAAGGTTCGTGCTCGGTTATATTATTATTGAGCAAGTTATATATATATCGTTTATATTGATGGAATTCCCATGTTATTGGGTAATGGAATAACATCTGTATATAAGATGATAATGGAGTATGATATTATGAGCTTAGAAGTTATTCTTAAGAATATACTGCTTGTAATGACTATTTTGGATATAACTTTAAAAACTTAAAAATAGCAATAAATAATAATTAAAAAATTATCTACTACTAGCCGTGCTCCACGGTTTCACCTGTATAAAAAAATATAACATTTGCCTAAAATCCGCTCTTTGTGAGCGTCTCCATCACGAGATCTCCGAAACTATAGGTCTGATTGTCTTGAAATTTAGCAGAGTTAAGTACTTCTTTCACGACGCAGACGCTCACTAAGCACAGATTTTATGAAAATCCTATTCAAAATTATAATATGTTTGAAGCCGTGGTGTACAACTAGTATTTAATCCCAACAAAATTAAAATGTCATAAAAGGGTCAAGTTCGGTACAAACGACGTTCGAGGTAGCCGTGGTCACTGATAAAAGAGCTAAGAACTAACGGGTGCCAATTTCCATAGCTGTCCCTTTAATTGTAGCTGTAGGAATGTACATTATTCGTTTTGTAGAAGAACTATTGCAAAGGGAGGATCCTCCGACCAGACGGGTATTATGTTTGGCGGGCAGCTGCCCAACGGTTGTAGTCGGGTTCTTGTATATATAGTCAATTAAAGAGTTAATTTCTATAGCGCGATGTAGGAATGCGTCGTATGTGGCTCGATAGATGTCGCTACAAATTTATTTACAAAACAATTCGTTACTTTCTTGGATATAGGATTTATAACTTTGCTAGTCTTAATGGTCAATAAGTTACAATCTAAAAAATAACTTATGGAGACCTCTCTATTGTCTACTTGGAAAGTAGCTCGAAATGGTTCGTGTAAATATGTATACACACAGGTCGTTGTATCGCACTTTTCTTTTCCGAACTTGGCTGATAGAACCTTGTGTAGCTATCTTTTGACCACGTCTTCGTTCCCGTTGTCTTGACGAGACAATTATTAACCAAAAGAATACCAACTTCAATGATTTACCGGAGTTCCTTGGTGTATCTTCGAAATTGAAGATCCAATGATAATGAAATTAAAATGGGACGATCTTTATCCCCTATCCTACAAAAAAAATCATCCAAATCGGTTCATAAACAAAAAAAAAACATTCGAATGGAGTGAGTAACCGCCACTTTTTTTTGAAGTCGCTTAATAATGAAACGAATTGTACGCCATCTGTTGTAAACTTCTTCTACTAAAACATAAATTTTCACGGATTTATGGTTTATAAACGTATAGACTACAGACAAACAAAGAAAGAATATTGCACATAAATTTACTGTGGTACTAACTAACATAAGTTTCTAATAAGTGGGAAATACCCTTAAAATATTTGGAAATTGCACATATATTATAGGAATATGAAAGAAGCGAAACTTCTCAAAAAAGGAGAAGCGGATGGATGTATTTTTCTTCTCTCGAATTTATATACTTGCTTCCCTCTCATGTAACGAAATGTGACTAAACGTGACTCGCCGTTAAAATTTCACTCAAAATTCTCGTCCAATAATTATCGAACCACTGCCTAAGAAGTTTCATTTCAAAACTACTTTAAAACGTTAGTTTTAACGAACATAATAATTTTAACGTATATTTAAGTGTTTCAAGTAATAGTACAATTAATGTAATGTAATTAATATATTGTTATTGCCATCAAAATTAAAAAGAAAGGGGTAACCCTATCGAATTCAGCACCCGCTTTGATAAGGGGATTAAAGTTTTATTTGGATTAACTGTAAAAACTAATTTACTTCAGCACAACAACGGTTCCTAACTGGAATTATTATAATCATATAATATAGGTAGTTTGTATTGCGTGAGACACGCACACATTGTCGCCAGCCACGTGACTTAATCAATGCAGTCTGCAATTTCGTGTTAAGTTTTTCAGTCTAATGTTCTTTCTTCTGTTTTTGGAGTTTGGAGTTAAGAATCGATTTTCATATATGGGCCACGGTAGGGAAATTTGATGGGAAGTAAAATTACGCGCAAAATACGTTTTTTTCTGTCTGACTACACTGTTACACAAAAAATTAAAATCTCTGACGGCTTTTACAGCTTCACCGCACTCAGCCGCAAAAGTGTGGGCAACAAGCGCGCAAGGGTGCCAAAGAGGACGGACCTCAGCTTAGGCTGTTGCCCCGATTGCAATGAGGTTGCGATCTGACTAATTTCCTATTCGGAGAAAATTCGAGCTAAACTGACGTATATATAGTTACATATTCCTGCCTCTTGGGAGGATGGAAGAATGAAGAGGAATGGATGACATATGTTTTGTAATCTGAAATTATGGTCTACACTAATTAGCGTAAAAAAGTTCCCTTACAGAACATATGTACTTGTGTGGTGTATACGTATGTATGAACATATTGTGCGTAATGGAACGGACTTAGGCTTGAGTTGCCGCAAGAGAGAGAGAGAGGACGTGACGGGTGTGCGGGAGCGAAGGTAGCCGCTCGTCCTCTCCGGAGGGAACGGTGGTTCCGCGGGCGTGGGCGCAACATATTATGCGCAAATCTTAAGTATACTGAACGCGTGTATGCATAGACTTACTTGTATATGTAATAAATATCTGGGCGATCGAGCTTTGCTCGGTGTTTTACAAGAAAACAAAAAACGCTTATCTAGGTAATCTTGGAATGTAAAAATTATCTAAATACAAAGTTTCATCGAAATCGTTGGAGCCGTTTCCGAGAAACCAATATATATATACCAGAATTGCTCACTTAATATAATAAGATATATTATTGTGTAATAAACTAGCGAAATGCCCGCGGTTGCGGATAAGTTTGTTATTAAGCAGTAGTTATTTACATACCGTAGTTTTATTTTTACTCATATTAATGACAATCCCCATGCCGTATCAATTGAGGTTTGACATGTATTACCAGTGTATTTTCATCAAAATAGGTTGAAAATTATTATTCTATTCTACGATTTCTGATGTAGATCTTCTATACACTTAAATATAACTTTTCATTCTAATTCTTAATTTATGAAGTTTAAAAAGACTAGCCTTCGTCTTTATGACGTAACAGTTTCCTATTTGTATTGTGAATTTACCTCACAGTTGCCACTTAATATCTTATGTTTATAGCATCTCTAGTATCTACAAGGACCTTCTAAAATTGAACGTTATTGTAGCACGCCATAGTGAAGGCACTGTAACTAATGGTAAGAACAGAAACTAAACCTAAGAACAACTGTGAACATCCAGAGATCACAAATCCGTTCGCCGTTCTCATGCCGATGAAGGGGTTTTCGCCATGTGTATGATGACGTGACCCAGTCGGGTATAATACAGATCTTTATAGCTTTTTTATTAGACTAGCTATGCCCGCGACTGCACTCGTGTGGACGACACGATCCTTAGTAGATAGAGATATGCTCTCGCTGACTTTTTTGTCGTTTTGCAATTAGTTACTACTTTAATTTAATATACTATCTCTTATGGAGAACTCAGCGTGAGCCATTTAAGTGCCCGATAATCTTTTTATTTCCGAGGAACCCTAATTGTAATTTGTTTTTCTAAAAATAACATCAGCTATCTGCTAGTGAAAGTCTCGTTAAAATTGGTCCAACCGTTTCGGAGATTATCCGGAGCAAACAAAACAGACAGAGAAACAAACAAAACGTATTTGTTGTAAAAAAAAAATTGCTATTTTGTTATATGTAACGTATATACTTTGATATGTATTTAATAAAATAAAAAAAAACTGTTATTTTGACATTACAAACAGACACCTCAGTTTTATTTATTTGATCTCGGAAGCCGACACGCCTCAACGTCCTAATATGGCTGGCGGTGTATGTAATGGTGATCATTACCCAATAGGACACATTTGTCATGACCATTCTGTAACTGAGTCATTGGAATTATTGTTGAACATGGAACACAATATTTTAGTTTCTTTTTTAATAGTATTGCGCTTCTTTCCCACTTTAATTTCTTACATTGTAAGTAAGTAAGTTCCTAAAATATATTTTTTAAACATCAATCTAACTTTCGTTCATCATTGCGTTTATTTTATTTTTTTGAGAAATTTTACTTTATCGTATATTCATTAATCGTTTAACCAATCAAAATGAAAGTGAATCGTTAAGAAGAGAATATTAAATTGCCAAAAACTGAATGATTTATGTTTTGGAAAATTCTCAGTCGTGCGAGTGCGAAATTGATAGTATTATAAATCGCTTAGCACCTCAGTACGATATCCATTTCGGATTCGTGGAAGTTTGTAGAAATCTTTTGCTAATGGATGTTTAAATATATGAACCCTATCATTTACTAAACATATATGCGTTTTTTATACACATACGGTTCGCTTAGACTAACGTGTCTAAGACATGATTTGATATACTTTCCATCCCGATAAAATTAAAAATATGAATCAAAAGATATCTAAAAGAAACAAGAGACAGTGTGTCGAAAAATTATCTTGCTTCTGTATTCTTAGTAATTATTACAATAAGAAATAATAGAAATAACGTATAGTGTTTCGAAATCAGCCGGTACATATGCAGTTATATAGCGAGGTGGTAGAGATCGCGACTACCATACGCATAATTACAAACCCATCTAAGATTTACTTTTGGTTTGTCGTGTTCCGAGATTAGTCTGTGTATATCCAATAATATATAGACGAAGACGCGAATACCAGCTACTAAATAAATAAAAGCTATTTTTCATTATTGAGAATGATAAACAGTTCAAAAAGTAAATTTTACAGATAATTTGTTTGCTACGAACTTAGTAGATGTGTAAAAATATGATTAATGGATCGAAAGTGTTCGAGAATTTTCTATCATGGATAGTTACTATAATAATAATGATCCTTAGAATGTCACTTTGCACAAGCACTGTAATTACGGTGATAGTTTTTTTTTTAATATGCAAAACTTACACCCAGCCATCTCAGTCTATGATATCTTCTTTTAAGTTAACTTTTTTAAGGTTATGAAATTTAAACGTTTTCAATTACCTATGTAACATAACTTATTAATTATATGGTCAATATTTTAAATATTAATATCAGATAATAGAATAAATAGCTTGGCATTGTGATTTTTTGTAAATTTTATAAATTTGTAACTCAGGTAAGTAAAGATGTTCTGTAATACTTCTTTTCACCAAGTTATCTTAAAATATGGTTACGAAAAATAGACGCACATAAACGTCGAGTTGTGGAAACAAAGCCGGCGAAATCCTAATACAGCTTATGGAAGTTGTTTTTAATTTTCTTAGTAGGCTAGTAGGCTGTAAATATTTTTTTACAAATACTAAAAAAAGCAATGATGGCTCAGTTGGGAGCGTGTACGAACTCCGCGTCGAAAGACGTGAGTTCGAATCCTACGATGACCCAGAGCTTTCGGTGAAGGAAAACATCGTGATAAAACCATAGCATGATGGTAGGGCTTTCTCTAATGCCCACCTGGCTAGCTACCATGCGTAAGTTGAAACTCTGTCGCCAAACACCAATAGGTGTGTCCCGGCAGCTGCAATTTAAGGGCCAGTTAGCCACTAGGCTTTGCTTGGTACCATCTTGGGCCACAACGACATACGATCAGGTGAGGTTGTGGCCACAACACCAATCCTATAATGATAACACCAATTCTATAATGATAAAAAAATAATTAATTAATAAATTGATAGATGTATTACTCAAATAAATTGAATAATTTTTCTTATAAAAGTTATTTTTAGATATATTATAATCGGTTGTAATCAGTTTTAAGGAACGGGTTTGGTTACGCAATCCTTTAGTCCCAGTGGTATTAAAACTTCCTACCTTTGATTTAATAGAATAGTGGCTACAGTCTAGACTTTGAACATTTTAGTATGTAAATATTTCTACGTATTTCCCTTAGGTATATTCAGTGACTTATTTTTATTGTTAATTAGATCACCTATATTATATCATATGAAATAATTTTATACGACTTCAAAAACCATTATTATCATCGATTGTTTATCAAAATTATATACAAATTTGTCAAGTCGTTTTTGAGTTCACAGACACCAGCAGCCGGACATTTTTTTTGTCACATTCGTGATTATTTCTAATCTATTTGTTTGCGAACAAATATCTCCTAATGGACCGGGCATGTTTCAGAACGAACATTGACATGAAGTTGCTTCCGCACGAACTTCACACTCTCAACTGAAAGCCTTTTGAATGCGCACGGCCGTTAAACGTTGTAACCGAAATAATTTATTGTATTCATTAAACTTATAATATTTTACGCAATAAAGTTTTATTTTATACGTCCACTAAAATCGATAGAGTGGAAAATAATATCATGACAAAATAATTATCTTTATTTTGACTAAATAGCCGTGCTCGCGGCTGCGCTCGCGTGGACTACAAAATGCCGTGAATCGGGCACACCCGCTACCTGTTCTATTAAAGACTAAAATTGTGGGTGGTCCTTAAGATATTAGATTTTATAATCTACAATTATGGGGTAAAATAGTTTGCTATATCGCTTATGGTTTACTCAGCGTAAGCTATTTAAGCGCCTCGAAATCGTCATTGTCAGAATTGAATTCTATTTGCGCGGAACTCAATCTTTTTCTTAAATAAAATTAACCCAAGTAACTACTTAACGTCAGCTATGCCCGTGAAAATCGTTTAAACCTAAAATCGGTCCAACCATTACGGAGATTACCCGGAGAAAACAGACAAATAGACAACAATTTAAAAATTGGTTTTGTATTTATTAAAAGCTGTTATTGTGATATTAGATACAGACACTTAAATTTTATTTATTATCCGACTGCGAAAACGGAGGCTTATATTTTTCGAGTGTGTTAATTTCAATAATAATTGTTCTTCCCGCAGTACTATTTAATTTTTCATTATCTCCTAAAATAAGCGTACAAATAACATGGTATATAGAAAAAAATTTAACTTCTTAAAAATTTATTTATCATGAAGTAACTTTTCTTCGTAAGGATTAATATGCCATGTCTAAAAATAATGTTTATAAATTACTTATATTTTTTAACAATTGTTTGTCACAAAATTACTTGTTGTGGCTCATGTGTAAGAAAGAGATAGGCATACGCTATCGCGGACTTTTTTAGATATACCAAGGATCAATTTTTTTTTTAACTTTATACGACATCTGGGAATCAAATAAAAAGCTAAAACAGAAAGAAGTTTAGTCAAGTGTTATTGTTGCGGTCGGGTTTCTTGATTCCTTTTTATTTGTATAGATTGTTGTACAAACAGATTTAAGAAAAAGGCAGATGGAGCCTTGAGAACAACAAATGTGGGACTTGCATTAGCTCTGTATGTTTGTTTCAACTTAACGTATCTACATCTACCATCTTGAATTTTTCTTTATCAATGAATATTTCTTGGTTATATTCATGACTTATGTTTTAACTTACCATACCTATCAGGAATGGTTCGGATGTCGTAAGCGTTTGAAATTTTTGGCCAGCCATGTTGGATTTTAAATTTTTGCTTGAGATACTAAATTGCCTAGGGTTCGCTATAATTTTTTCTTGAAACCATATCGCAATTTCTTTCTGTGTTTGCAGATCGTTATCATAATAACAAACTATTATGTAACAAATATTACCCACCTTTTGGTTACGTGGCAGTCAGGTTATAAATAAAACGATCTTTCAATGCTTTATACAAATTATATTTTACTATAATTTCCAGGAAAATATTTCATTGTAATGTAGCAACATTTTTGTAATTTTATTTTCAATAACAATATAACACGGAAAATACTATCAAAATATGCTTTGTTATCAATGAAACGATACTCCGTCTTTCTTTTTTTGTTTTTGAGAAAAAAAAACATTATATTACCACACAAGACGGTATATTTTTAAAATAATAATATAGCATACGGGGTGCTGACATTGCATGACCATATCCTTTCAAAATTTACACAATTGAATACTAATATGGGACATTTTCGTGTTCTGACCGGCTCCATCTGTTTTTTTTTTAATCTATGGTTGTACCTATTCGAAAGTATAATTCGATTTGAATGTAACATATGCATGTTTGTTTCAGGCAGTTTATTGGCATGTGACGAGGGTGCAGTCAGCGGCATGCGCGGGCGAGGCGAGCGCTCGAAGCGGGCGGCGACCACGCTCGCCGCGCTTGCGATTGCCCTTGCGCTTAGCTTGTTGCCGCTTGGCTCAGCCGAGCTGAGCACGACCAATAGTGCTATAGGTATTCTTGATACTTTATTCTTGAAGCTTAAAAGTAGCAGTGCCAGGGAAGCTGAGTAAAATCATAAGATCAAAAATCAAACAAAACATCAAGAATATTTTATTCAATTTAGTCCCTAAGAAGGCACATGAATGTGTTGACATTCACCGGTTCGAAAAATATCCGTCACCGAGAAGAGTTGGCAAGTAACTCGATCAGCAACAACATATTTTGTCATTGGAGTTCACTTCTTAAGAATCGATTTTCATATATAAAACCCCGGTATGAAAATTTTGTGAATGAAATTTATAGCAGCGTTACACAATTTTTTTGTGTATCTTTTACTTTAAAATCATGTATGTGTTATACATAGATAAATAATCATCACAATTCCGTTGGTCGGTCCGTCAGTCAGTTAATCAATAAATCACCTCTTTGCCTATTGCATATTCAAAGATAATCGTACATAAGGAATATACTCCAGTCGCACGTTAGAACTGGCATACACAAAAAAAAAATTATACTGTTTTTGTCACTTCCAGACTTTATCGTTATTCATCTAATGATCTGCCCTTACAACAATAAAACTTACTTACCATGATTCTTGTACATATTATCCGGTTAATTGGTAATATGAATTAAGAAGTTTATTGTAGAACCTAACACAATTACCTACGAAACTTTTAATTGTCTTACTAAGTCTAAAAATTGGGAATATCGTTATGGTTACTACCTTACCTACTAATTTTATTACTAATTATTATTAAAACTTTACTAACTAAAAATAGATAAGTTTCTATAACAAGACAATTTTTAACAAAAAATAAAACCAGCTTCAATGGTTTTGAAGAGTTTCCTGGTGTATCTTAGAAGTTAAAGATCCAATGCCAATGCAATTAAAATGGGAACACCCTCAGGTATCCCTTGGCGAACAAAAAAAACTCATCCAAATCGGTCCATAAACAAAGAAGTTATTGCTAAACGAATTGAGTAACATCTCGTCTTCTGTTGATGCCAGTTAAAAAAATTGAGAGGGTTTGAGCTATCGACTACTAGTACTGTATATATACAACAGTGCGTACAAGTTTGATCGTCACAAAGCTAGGCCAATTCAACGACGATCGAGTTTTGAAAATCCTTAGATGTATGTGTTTATATCTTTTTAATTACGCTCCGACCCGTTACCAGTTTAGCTCCCATCCTTCGATAAGGGACTTCGTTCAAAAAAAGCCTTTGAGAGTGTCAAAAGTGTAACGGTAGATGATATAGGTTTAGAAGGTATGGATGAATTGTGCAAGGAATTATATAAAGTTGTGAATACTGAGATAACAGTTGATAGAGGAGATCAGTGGAAGATTAAACATTTTTGCCAACCCTAATAAACGTGGGATATGAGTAAAAGCATGAAGAAGATTTGTAATTGGTGATATTAATGAACGTTCAAACGAATTAGCAATTGTATTTGAACTTATAATAACACTGCAGAGGCGCAGCGACCCAAATTGGATCTTGGCCTCTGACAAAAAAAGACACCATGTCTGTCTAGAGTGTGTGGTCGCCCGACACTCATCTGCTTAAAGTTCTCGTAGATCTTTCTTACATCGTTGAACCATCCGACCTTGTCCGATGGATATTCGTCCAATTATTTGGCCCAGATATCGCTTATCGCAATTATCGCTTTTCTCATCACTCGATTCTCTCCCATTCTCTCAATATGATCGAGCCACCAAATACCAAGCGCTTAAATCTCGTTGAAATTTTTGTGAATCCTTCATCCTCCCATATTCTCTCTTCTTTGGTCCCAAGATTTTTCTAAGTATTTTTTCTTTCTGTTATCTGTAGTACTTAAAATAACTAACTTATAGTACCTCATAATAGATTATCATATATTTGTCTTTCCACTTTTTATGATCAAAAACAATTACATGTTATTCATTTGAAGCATATGATAAAATTATGATCGAAACAAAAAGACCGGATGAACGAGTTGCATTTCTGTTTAGGCTAAGCGATTTGTAGATTATAGCATTTAACACGCAGTAGTTAGGTTAATCGATAAATAAATGAGTACAGTGCAATGAACCGCAGTATGTCGCATACAATGCGCCATAATTGCTGACGGAACGAATACTTTCACGGAATATTCGCATCAAAAACCATTAAATAGGAATTCTTTGAAGGGCTATGCGCGTTTTAATTATTCAATTACTAATAATTGTTTTTTTTTATTTATTTTTAGTTAGGGACTTTTATTCAACTGAATATATCAGTCCCATTGTACCCAATCCATACTAGCATGAAATCAGGAGAGTCGTTGATGATACAGCACTACCAAGCCATACAACATATTGGCTTCATCCGAACAAGGTTCTGCCTAAATGCTGTAAAAACACCTGCATTTTGACAGTTTAAATTCATACTACTGATCAGGCGACTCCCTTTCAATCCTATTTTTGCCATGGTTAAAGTTTATATGGAGAAGGAGTGCAGAAAGCTAAAATTTATCTATATTATCTGTTACAAATATATTAAATAAAATAAATGAATACTGCGAATTCTAACCTGAACAGTGCCATTGAACTTAGACCCCCAAAAATATTGACATTGTCACTCAAAGAAAAGCGACAGCAAGTGATATAATATTCATTGTTTAGGTTCATACTGCAAATGTCAAACAGAAAATAGTCTATGTTTAAAAAGTCACTGATCGAATTTCGATAATTGGGCGACCGCTATTTATTTTAAATCTACACTGCAATTTTAGTACTTTGATACACTTTCCCCGGGGTTTCATTGCTATTTTTTTTAAAATAAAAAATGACAATTTTACCTAGAATTAGCAGTTTCTGTTTCGTAATAGCAGAGCTATATCGGATTATATGTTATTTTCATATTTCTTTTTTAACGGTTAACGCCTTTGATGAAAGCCGATGAACGAATACCGTGTGGTTATAGATCTGTCTTTAAAGATATCGCGGATTTTGGTACAAATTTTCAAGTCGTTTTGACCACTTTAGGGTATGAATTTCCAAAATACTTCCTTAGTGTTTACCTACAGTGAGTAAAAGGAACCCACATACAAATTTTTTAGGTTCTAGTCTCGGTTCTTTAGTCTTTGAGTTGACACGTCACTCAGTCAGTCAGTTATCTTTTTATATATAGATAATCCGCTTCATCTGTGTACAATAACCAAACTACATGACGTAGAATACAATTTTTAATGGAAAAAGAAAACCTAGCTTCAATGATTTTGAGGAAATCCCTAGTGTATCTTCGAAGTTTAAGATTCAATGCCAATGAAATTAAAATGAAACCACGTTTGAGATTTTTACTTTTTAACGAAAAAAAAAAAACATCATTGAAATCGGTTCATAAACAAAAAAGTTATGGGTGAAAATTCATAAAAAATATACATAAGAATTGATAACCTCATTATTTTTTTGAAAGTCCGTTAAAAATTTTATAATGTAGGGTCAAAATCATAAGTTTATGAATTCAAATAAAAACTACTACATGCCAGTTTAAGACCCAGTCAAAACCTCTGTGTTTATTTATTTACATTGTATAAATAAAATAGTTATCTTACAATTTATCAGATCCATTGAAACGAGGCCGTTTGGGTGACCCGTGTTCGGTGACACCTGACTGCACAATTCCTGATGGCGTATGTGATGAAGTCCAGAAGACTTGCCAGTGCCATCCCGACGTACCTATCAGTAATCATGTGGATAAGTGTGGAAAACGTAAGTTAGCCATCCATTTTTTTTTATATGATATCCTTTAATTTAGGATATAATCTGATAAAACCTTTTGGTTATTTTATTTAAAAAATCACAGTATTTCAGAAAGATGATAATGTTTACACGTCTTAATGTTTATTTTCCGAATTAAATAGTGCTCAGTAATATTTGATATAAAAATTTTTTTGCGACCGAATGGAAATTTCATCTGTTGAGGTTCGAGCTGAAAGATTTTCAAAAACTCCTAAATACGTGTTAACATTTTCATATCTTTTGTAAGTTCTTGCTTATATCGTCTACAAGACAATTTTTTACAAAAAAGAAAACCAACATCAATGATTTTGAAGAGTTCCTGGTGTATCTTCGAAGTTAAAGGTCTAATACCAATAAAATTAAAATGGAACTACTCTTAAAGTATCCCCTTTCCAACGAAAAATGTTTGAAAAAAAAAACTTTTGAATTGAGTAAAATCTGTCATTTTTTGAAGTATGTTACAAATTGTAGGAATTTTTTTAAAATGTTAAATATATTTTTCAACAGAGATTTTTTCTCAAATTTGGGATTTCATGTAACTCTTTCTATCTGATACAGTGTTATTTCAAATGGAAATAATTTGTGTACCTAATTACTAATCGAAATATAGGCACGATTTAAGATATTTAATTTTGAAAATGTACTATAATAGTTCGAAATTTAAGCCTATAAATTGTGTATTTGTAATTTGCTTTATAATATTTCGGAATAATAAAGACATGATAAAATATTACAATCTGTTTTTTTAGTTACATTAAAAGAAAACTGTGTATCTGAATTGAACCACTTATTTTCAAAATCAGTTGGTTTCAACTGGTCAATCAACTGGTTTCAGAGAAGATAAAAACTTTACTATATACATAGAGAGAAAACATATAATGCAAGAAAAAAACGTGAGCTTAAAAATAAAGTCTTTGAAATATAAACGTTTCTTTTGAGTCACCGAGCGCCTTTGAATGCAAGCTTAAAGGAAAGCATTAAAGGGAAAACCCGAGAATGGTGGATGGAAAATAAAGTTGCATGTTGTGCGCCATTTTTCTGTCACAATTAATATAATGCAGTAATGTTTGTACAGTGGATGGTGTGCCCTTGGCTTTTATTATAAGTAGGTGAATAGGGTAAAATCAAGTTTATTTAGTAATAAATATAAATAATAATTATATATCAATACAAAGTTCCATGAATTCTGTGTTCGATAGTAATTTGTATACGTAAATGTAGAAAAAATAGATTAGTATTTTTTTAAAGTTTAAAGGAAAATCAGATAAACATGATTTTACCCTATTCACCTACTTGTAATAAAAGCCAAGGACACGACCATCCACTGTACAAACATAACTGCATTAGGTTAATTGTGACAAAAAAAATGACGCGCAACATGCAACTTTACTTTTCATCCACCATTCTTGGGCATTACTCATTAAAATGAAATCAGCAGGATTACATTTATGATGTAATTTGATCTCAAAGTATCAAGAAATAATAAAGATATTCATGATGGATTTTTTGGAATTTACTAATCCTTTTATGAAACAGAATCGATTGACATGAAAAAAGCTTTTTGTAAATTGTAAATTTTCATGGAGATTATAAATTTTTTTTGCAGATCAAAATGTTTCAAAAAATTAAGGACAGTCTCCTAACAAAGTTTTCCTATAGGTTAGGCTAATGTATTTGCACTTAATGCCCACAAAATCCACAAGTATAATCTACATAGAGTACTATATAAAATTTGTAATTGGAATATATACTTATTTCGCAACAGAAGACGCATTCTGAAATTTGTGTCAACAGTAGTTGGAGTGTCATTAGAAGAAGTAGAAAAAGTGTAACATACATAAGTTATGTTCATTTAAGTAAAGTAGGAATCATAATGGCAAACTAAGTACCTATTGGAATGATTGTATTTTCAGCTGCCAGTATCAATGAAACTTGCATGTTTAACGAGCAATGTGAGGATGTGGACTATAAAACCGAGTGCAAAAACGATAAATGTGTCTGTAAATACGAAATGGTACCAGTGGTCTCAATCGACGGTGCTATTGTTTGTACTTGTAAGTGCTTTTACGATTTAAATGATTTGTCTAAAGATTTAGGTACGATACATATAGTAAATTTAATATTAGCAAATAAAATCGTATTGAAACCATAGCATGGCTATAGCGCTTTCTCTAGTGCTGAGCAATTATGTAATAAAAAAATATCTTTCATTGGTGACATGTGCGGACAACGCGTTCTACAATGTGCCTGAGCTTTCGGTAAAGGAATATATCGTGATGACTCCATAACATGGCTGTTAAGTATTTTGTAATGTGTACTTGGCTAGCTATCCCCCTCAAGTTGAAGATCTATTTCCAAGCACCTATATGTATGTTCCGGCAGCTCCACTTGAGAGACAGTTCTCCTACTAATTTAGTGTGTTACATGGTCATTTAAAATCAGGCAAGGATCTGGTTATAACGCTAAATCAATAAAAATAAATTAAACTACCACTCTGGAATTAATTATTATTGTATTTTAAAGATTTTTTTTTTAACAGCGGAGAAACGTGTGGAGGAATCGACAAAAACCATTGACCCAGCAATGATCGGAGTGCTCGTAGGCATGGCACTAATGTTTGTCATCATTTGCGTCGTTCTGCGTTTGTTTAGCAAGTAAGACTTTTAACTTTAAATTAACATCTTACAAAATGAATTAAATTTGACGAACATGACGATAATGATTTCAGAAAACATCCCTGGCACCGACATTACCATGATACTTCACATAAAAGTTGATAGTAGCAAATTAAGATAATGATAGATAATATTGCTTACTTTGCTTTACTGGCAATCTCTTTCCTTAATTAATTTATTAACTTTAGCAAAGGTTAAGCTTAGAATAGCATTATCTGTTTTATCGCATATAATTGTTTTGATCGAATTAATCACGTTAAATTGTTTATTTTCAGGGCCAGGTGGAGGGAAAACCGGACTATTTTCAACACTCCAAATCCACGACTAATGAATGTATCACTGCTCCGAGATTCCAAACTGTTACATTCACAGGTAAACAATATAATGTTTTAAACTATGAATACCTATTGTAATGTTAGATTAATTTAAACGAATCGATGACAAAAGAACTCAACAAAAGAAAAAGAAATGGTGAAGAAAAGACTGGTAATGATAAAGATAATAGTAGGCTACGCAATCAGGTAAGAATATATCCAACTGATTTGAAACATGGTAATTAAATGAAATTTTATTTTGTGACATCATTTTGCCTGGATAGCTGCCACCCGCAAGTTAAAAATCTGTCGTCAAAGATCAATAGGTGTGTTCTGGCAGCTGAACTTGAGAGTCAGTCTTCCACTAGGCTTAGCGTGCTATCACCTTAGACCATATCATCACATAAGATCAGGTGAGATTGTGGCCACAACGTCAAACTTTTAACTATAAAAACAAACAAGATGTTAATTAATGCTATAAAATTTCTCAAAACAATGAAGAGCCAGCTGCGTTACACCAAAATTGCCCCATTGGCAATTTCAAATCGTAGTTCAAGATATTAATTTAAGTATTGAAATCTCTGTAGACTATAGTATAAAGCAGACACATACTGTTGTAGGTTGTTTTGTAAAACCCTAACGTTATTTTTAAGCAAACATAAATAATTTTGGATCTCAATTGCTGTAAAAGTGTCAACAATTTCCACTCTACAACAATACAAGTGATTTTGCCAATCCATGTCTTCATATTTCAAATATTTTGTTACTAAGTGGTTGAACGGAAAAGGAGAAATCTAAAATAATTTCAGGATCGTCGTGGGTCTCGAGTAAGCATGCGCCCTCCCTCAAGACAGACCAGTCAGCAAGAGTTGAGAGCCAACTCGCCCAATGCAGGTTAGAACCAACATATTTTTCAAACTCACCAAAATCACAAGAAAATTTACGGTTTAGATATTAGATTTTATTCTGTAATGCAACTATGTAACGCATTTTTTATATGACACATTTTCAATCGAAATGATTTTAAATTTTTACTTGTTTATTTATTTACTCACGACTTACTCGGCGTAAAAATATTTTTAATATTCATTGTTAGTATGAATGAAAGACACCTGTGTTATTTTCTACTTTTTTCAGTACTATTTTTTTTAAAGTATCCAGTCTTGGCTTCTTCATGTGCTTCTTCACCTAAAGGTAGTGCAAATAGATTTTCTTTGAAACCCGTGTGATATAGCCGCATGTATTTTAGTACCCGTGTAAGTTAAAGTTGCCATTTTGAAATAATAGCTCTGAGCGATCTAGAAATACCATCTACATGCTTAATAATATTTATTAAATATATTTGATAGATATAACAATTCCTATTTATATCAAGCATGTATTTAGTAAGTACCTATATATTTGATTTTACTTTTGATGAAGCCAAACCGATGAATATGACATATACAGTGTAAACTCTTTATAACGTTATCCTTTATAACGATAAACTCCCTATAACGTTGAAGTGAGCCCTACTTGGTTGGTTTGCGTTAAAACCCACATATTGAAACTACACTCCATATAACGATAACTCTCTATAACGACAAAACGACGTCCCTTGAGTATCGTTATAAAGAGTTTACACTGTATTTGCATTACGTGGGCTGTTCCAAAAATTGTTATTGAAATGAAAAATAGTCAGATTATGAATAAAGTTTATTTATAGCTTTTCAGAATATTCCCCTCCAACCCAAATGCCCTTAAGCATTTTTTCACCCACGTTTTTTTTTTTACCGTGGGAAATAAGATACGTTTGAGAAGGTCCTTCTTCAAGTTTTTCTAGCATAAAGCACAGATTAACACGACGGGCTTTTTGCTCTTCGGTGAGAGAATGAGGTATCCATCGTGAAGCAAGCTTCCTAACATTAAGATGTTCATGATGGATGGTGAAAGTTGCCTGTGATTCAATTTTCACTTCAGCCTGAATCTCTCGATGTCCCAGACTGGCCGGTCATCATTAAGATCCTCTCGGCCACGTTTGAATTCACGAAATCAATAACTAATTATTGCTACCTCAGGATCAGACTTCCCAAATGCTGCTTGTAAATTTTCGTGAAATTTCTTTTATATTAACCCTCGTTTATAATCATAAAAAATAATAGCACGAAAAGCTTCCCGTGAGACGTCTATTGTTGCAAACAACAGTAACCTTTAAATTTTTTTTTTAAATATCGACACAGGTGACCAATGGTTTTCACCAAAGAGATTTGTATTAAAATTACCTATCAATTGAAAATAGTTTCAAGAAAAAAAAAGATTGTATTTATTTTGTGGCTAGCAATTTTCGGAACAACCTAGTTATGTGGTCCAACTTTACCAGACTTACATGTTATAGCAAACTTTCTGTAGTATTATTGTATTGTAGTAATAAATAGTGCGACTAATTATATTATCTTTTTTACGATTTAGACAGAAATTTTAAATAGACATTTAATTTAGACAGAGTACTGAATTCATCGATTTCCATCACAATTACCGTAGCAATTCTGATAAATTACACAAAATATTGTAGGGTAGAAAAATCACAACAAGAACAATTTTAACCATCGCTGGAATATGGAAGAGAATATTTTTAGTGGACGCTTCATTATTTTCTTTTAAAACTTATTTCAGGGTCAAAGGAAATTCGGCCGGTAACTTTCATTACTGAAAAACACTCGAAATATTAAAATCAAAAATTAAACTTGCTACCTAAGACTTCACTTAAAATTAAGAATTTTAGATTTGCTTTTTTAAATACCAATCTTCATGTTTGCTTGATATTTAAATTACATATCAAGAGAGTTACATATTCTTTTATTATAATTTTACAATTTTTAATTCTCAAACTCGTAATGGGTGCACTTGTTTTTTATTTTGATACACATTTAAATCATTTAAAAATCTAATGTACATGATTTCATCTATCGACAGCACGACATCATCAAAGCCATCAGCTACACCGAAAACCTTCAGGTTACATAAAATATTATATTTGCTTAATGCTAATTGAAAGTTTAAACTTTCGAAGCTAGTTTAATCCGCACGATCTAGGCTTTTATTCGTCAAAAAAATAATAAAGGCTAAACTTAGTAATACATTGTTAATAATACACACTTTAATATTCACTAGAAACATGTTTTTAAGTAGATTATTTTAGTAGAGACACAGTTTCTAACTACACAAATTTCGTTTGATACTGAGAAAGCATTTATATTAAAAACTACATATTTTCACTTCTATTAACATGGTTAGTGCATGGGTTAATCCAAATATATGAACAACTTCCCTTTATCTGTCTAAATTTAGATCGTTTATTATAATAACACCTAGTACAGAATTGCATCTTGCAATAAAGTTCTGGGACTTAAGAGAACAGTTTTTTATCCAAAAGATGTACCAGTCATATGGTATTATTGAGTTGTTATATGAAATGATAGTCGCATGCCATCTCCATTAAAGGTATCATGCTTAAGAGCATGCTTTCGAAATTTCTCGGATGAAGTCTGATTATGTAATAATTTAATCTTCTTATAGGATCACGTCGTGGCTCACGAGCTAGCAGTGGTCATTCCGCTACTTCGCTAAGGTCAGCCACCTTGCGTTCTCCGACGACTCCAGGACCAACTTCAGTTACTGTCGAAATTCGTGCTCCGGATGTGTGAGACAATGCAAAAGCTTCAAAGAGTAATGAATCATTACTTAATGGTTTACATCTGTCTGAGGATAAACGAAATATTAATAATATGAATGACATTAAATCGGAGAGTGAAATAGATCTAACGCTATAATGCTTTTATAAAACGCGAGTTAAAGCCGATAGAAAATTATATAATAAAATTCAGTCCAGCATTTACAACGTTTGTGATATGATATATAATTCAATAATATTAGGCTTACATCGATTTATATGAAAAAAAATTAATAATTATAGCAATAATATTGTGCACCATTATTATATCTGTCATAGAACTCAGCCACTTACGAAGTGCCTCGAAATTAATACACAATTATTTACCTGTCTTGAAAATTGTCTGTATTATGAGTGGAATAACGTTATAAATTATAATAATGTTATTAAAATTTATAATAATTAGTTATGTTCACGTTTCGTAATAAAAATATTAAGTCACATTTAGACGTAGAGCACTGTTCAATGATATTCGTAGAATTAAGATTAGGTATAAGGTCCATAGCTTTTTTAGCATTAGACGATTCGCTTTTTGGCAATTTTTGTAGAATGATAGTTTTAAAAATGTCGATTACTAATAGGTAAGTCTTCTGTGTTTTTTTTCAAATTAACTTCTACTTCATATTTTCATTGTAAGTAAATGCTAGAGTTCGTGATGCCCTGCCTTAGTAATATTTTGTGGCTGCGAATAAGCTGTGTAGTAATAAAAGTTATTTACTGGGACCATCTCCAATTGCTGGAGTGATCTGATATTTTAAAACAATGATGGATATATTATTAAATCATACGGCGCGAAGCTTCAACGCCGCTTTCTATATTATAAGAATTTTTAAATTTAGCTTTAATTTTAAGAGCAAATATTGTAGTATTATTTATTACTATGAGAGAGAGTTGTAAATCGACTTTTAGAATCTTTTACTGTTGAGTTCTATCTCTTTATGTTTTCTCTAAACTACTATATTTTAATGTGTAAATCGGGGAAATTTACACAGTATAGTAATTTAAGTAAATGCACCACTGACGCCTCCATAAAACGTATTTATGCAATGCGCACAAAATTTATTAAACTCATTATTAGATTTTAAAACTATTATGTAAAACTGCGTCATTAAAACTATTATAAAAATCATGGAAACAAATATCGTCTCCATCAAATCGTATCGGTTATACTTCAATTAAGGGGAAGAATTGGTGTATAGTCAATACAACATTAAAATTACACTCATATACTGGAAAATTCTTAATGCTAACAATTAAGCTAATAAATTTTATAATTAATTATGGAGAGTCGTGCTCACGTAAAAAAGTGTATTTCTAACACTGCTAGTTTATAAACATATTGGAACATTACGCTATAATTTAAATATATTATAAAATTTTATTATAACTTATACTTCTTCATATTGGTGTTTTATTTTACAACCTATTGACTTTATACAAATCTAATTAAATACTAAACGACTTCCGTTATCAGTCGGTATATCAGGTTTGAATTATTTATAGCGGAAGTTTTTTGGCATGCCATCTGTGCATAGTTTTGTTAAAACAGAAATTGAATTATAAAAGCATTGGTTAAATCATGTTAGAAATAGAATGGTACAAAGAACAATTAAAGTGTAAAGATATACTGTTTCTCGTATACTAAGCCTGTGAACCATGAAAACCAAAACCAATGTGAACCATGAAAAATCATTATTGATTTAGAGATAATTCAACTTTAAATTATTCTGTTTCTTAACTCGAACTACTTCAATAGCCTTACAAAGAGAGACAATTAATCTTAATAATTTTATGTACCTAGTAGAAGGATCAATGGTTTATTTAGAAAATGAATGTGTATAAAAAAAAACTTTTTGTTTAAATGCTTAAAGAAGGTTTTTTGGAAATCCTCTGTTGGCTTTTCTTATTTAGTTTTTACTACATTCTCTTTCAAAATCGGCCACTTCGTCGAACAAAGTTCCCAAAAAGAGATTCTTCTATTTATGTAATACCTGATACCTGAATAATACCTAATATCTGAATAATACCTAATACCTGAATAATACCTAATACCTGAATCTATATTGATGTAATACCAACTATTGTCAATAACTGGTTCCCATTTGACTGGTAATAGCTTGGTTGTTTCTGGGGTAGGATCACTGAAATAAAAATGTAGGTGTGTTTTGATTTTGTATGGGTAGTTGAAAATATCAACAAAAAATAAATAATTAAATGGCCTGAAAGTAAAATATAGTGTCTTAATATAAATGAATAAGATTGTAAGTCATATCAGGTACAATTGCAAATTTATATTTTGTAAAAAATTATACGTACCCAAATTTGACGAAATTAGCCCAAATTATTGAATAAATCAATAATGTGTTGATCTTCAGTATACTATTTCATCGCCGTGAGTAGTCTTCCAAGTCATGTTGAGTTGCATGTTCATGTAATTTCTTTTTCAAATGTAAGTAAACAAATAGAGAAAAACTTTAGCAGTACCTTTGATATATTCTTTGATGCTCGTAGTTCGTAACTCTTGATTCGTAGTCTGAAGTGAAGTTTATATTTTATCTTAAGTCATCGTTTTCATCAGCTTTGTATAATTGTTTTATTATGTTAAAATATTCATCTGAAGGTGCAAGCAAGGTCAGGGCTATATGGTGGATGCACTAACATCTCCCAGCCAAACTCTTAATTTTTGCTGAGTGGCTAAATATGTGTGTGGTCTAGCGTTATCGTGATGAAAGACCAAACCCTTCCTGTTGATCAAATCCGGCCGCTTTCTCTCAACTGCTGCTTCTAATCTCATTAGTTGTTGGCAGTAGAGATCCGAATCGATGGTTTTGCCGGGCGGTAAAGGCTCATAATCAACAATGCCGTCCCAGTTCCACCATACACCCCTGCATAACCTTATTTTGAGTTAGCCCTGGTTTAGCCACAGTTTGTGAAGCCTGCCCGACCTTAGACCACGACCTTTATCGCACGTTCTTGTCGTACGTGATCCACTTTTCATCGCCAGTTATCAATCTCTTCAAATACTGCTCGGTTTCCTTGGTTTAATTACGTCTCAATAACGAATCGCTAATGAGTGCACGGCTCATTAGGTTTCTTTAAGTGAGCTCGTGTGGCACCCAAATATCGAGCTTTTTGGTATAGCCAGCTTTCTTCAAATGGGTTTAAACTATTTGGTGGTCAATTTTCAGTTTTTCAGCTACATCGTAACTACTGATATGCCGATCTTGCTCCATTTTTTCAAGAATGACGTCCATTTTATTCGTAATAGGGTGACCAGAGCGAGGTGCATCTTAAACATCAAAATTTCCAGACTGAAAACGTTTGAACCAACATTGTGCTACTCTTATTGACACAGCATTAGGTCTATAAACATCACAATTTTTTTTCGCTGCTTGAGTTGCATTTTTGCCATTTTTGTAATACTATTTTAGAATGTATCGAATTTCTTCATTAGATTCACTCATTTTTACAGAAAGAAAAACAAATGAAAAATAGCGGAAAACCACTTTTTTCTTCTTTTTTTAAAATTTTTAATGTTACCAAAACCAACCAGATACAAATAGTACAGCCAAAGAAATTTTATAACAAGTTTATACCTACGTTATGCGAAAACACTTTTTGCCCGACCTAATATATATATAGATTCATCTTCTATATTTCCAATAAGGCCAGAGATGTTTTTATAAAAATTTTAAACTTTATTGGGTGTTGAGTTATAAAGTTTTGTACACTAAAAAATTCTTCTAAACGCTCAGTCTGTATATATAATTTATTTTCTGCTTGTATTACTAATTTTGAAACATGATTTGCAAGAAATGATGTGGCTGTATCAAGATCAGTTGTATTAAGACCAGCAGACTGAGAAATTCGTATAGGTAATGTTCTATCCGATTCTTTTATCGTGTTAGGAAAGAATGCAGTTCCGCGAGCGAGAATAACTTTACTTAGAAATTTTTTTTTTATTATGTAAATATTGGTAGGTAATGGGTACTTATTGCTTCACTGCTTTGACCAGAAACTTTTATTTTATAAGGATCTTTTCCAAATGCTTCAATATCATCATACACTACCCATTCCTTTCCCAACTGCTGGTCTTTTAAACCTTGAATACCAAGTATTTCTGCTGTGTCTAAATAAAATAAAAAACCATATGGACCACCGCGATAGTTTAAAACACTACAAGAATAATGTCATGTTTTATTAGAAACCGAGGACTGTGTTTAATTAACTCTTCCAATCAATCCTTTTGTGAAGCTACCTCCGTATGTAATACATTTAAGTGAGCAGTATGTGGTGAGTAAATATTTAACTTTAGATATTCTAACTGCCCAATTAGTCTGTTAGTGACTTTATTAATACTAGCTAGCGATCGCACTAAGGTCGAAATTCGACAAGCGATCATAAATTTTCGAAGGTCGACTATTTTCTGTTTGACATTTCCAGTATTCATAAACATTGAGTATTATCTACATCACTTTCTGTCACTTTTCGTTGAGTGACAATGTCAATATTTTGGCGGATCTAAGTTCAATGGCACTGGTCAGTTTAAGATTCGCTGTATTAATTTATTTAATTTAATATTTTAGTAACAGATATTATAGATTAATTTTAGCTGTCTGCACTCCTTCCCCATATAAACTTTAACCATGCCAAATTTCACAGCAATACGCTTAAAAAGGTACCGAAAGCTTTTGCTTTACGTATTAATATATAGATATACACAGAGATGAATTATCGTTTGTTTCGTATATTCCTTCAAATTTATTAAGGCTTGATCACTAACGATGGGCATCATAAGAAAGTTCATAGTCACTCAAAGCGCAATTGAGAAGGCTATGCTCGGAGTTTCTTTGCATGATCGAATTCGAAACGAGAAGATTTGCAGAAGAACTAAAGTCACCGACGTAGCTCTCCTTAACTGGTAGTGGACAGGGCACATCTCTTGTACAATGGATAGCCGATAGAGTCATAGATCTCGAGTAGAGGTCACTTAATGGAAGGCCAGTGTGGTGTTGGCAGACATACAACAAGATGGACCGACGATCTAGTGTAGAATGATGCGAGCAGCTCAGGACCAGTCCTGTGCCAGCTATTGTGTTGATTTGAAAAGAGGTATATGTCCAGCATTAGAGGTCTATTGGTTGAATGGATGGAATTAAATAATTTTTCCATCATCCACATCATTTTTGAGTGCTTCTATTACTCCCACTTTCGACATGTACACTCCAATGGAGAATCATAACTTTATACATTAAGCTCTATATCCAACTTACTTTTCCATTTTTAATGCGACCTTACTACTAAACTGAAGTTACTACCAATAAAATATTGATAATATTCATTTCAATTTCAATAACTTTTATATTGAAATCTACGACATCTAGTTTAAAAATATAATTATTACTATGAACAGTCAAAAAAAGATTTGTTTTATTGTATATAATTGCATATTATATATATATATATAATATATTGTATATTGCTTATTTCTTTTTTAAAATTAAAACACTGTTGAGTGGTAAGGCAATGGCTCGAATATGAAATATACAATTTTTGAATTCAAAATAAATCAATAAAAATAACGTCGTGTAAAAAAACATAAAATAAAAAAAAAAATATAAGGTATATTTACGAAAATAGCCCTATCGTCTGTACTTATGGTTTAATAACACAAGAAATTTTTTTTTTCTAAATGAAAACCAATATCAATACTTTTGAGGAGTTCCTTGGTGTATCTTCGAAGTTGAAGGTCCAATGCTAATGAAATTAAAATGGGACCACCCTTGAGGTATCTCCTACCCAACAAAATAAGAATTATCCAAATCAGTTCATAGACAAAGAAACTATGACTGAACATCCATAAAAAGCATTCGAATTGAGTAACCTAAGTCTTTTGTTGAAGTCGATTAAAAAGTACTTTATAAGGAAGTTGTTTCTTACTCCGAACGGAATGGATTTATTGACTTGAGCTTACGGTATCCCCATAAACATGAAATAGTCTCAGTTAGTCGCCTCGAAAGCCTTTACTAATCCCAATTTCGTCTTTACCATCGAGCCCTCCATCTGAATAGCGACAAATAAGTATAACGTAATAAATATCAAAAAAGAATGAAGTTTAAACGTTATCATTTCTATAATATGTCTTTGAACGAAGTGAAGTTTTATTTTAGAAATATTATCTTACATAGAGCAAGTAGAGCAAAATGCTCACTTAACGCAAATGACAACGTTAGAACGTAGATTAATATAGTCGACATTCATTAAGTAATAATATCAGCACACTGTAAATATGCCACTGGTGGGCAAAGGCTTCTTCCTGATATTATTATGTTTGCTAAAGGTTTCACTTATACCTCTGATAAAATAAAGAGACTTGACTGCACTTTAAGGTTTTAATATTATATTATTACAAGTATACACCGGAGCACATTGATGTATGATGTACGGAGTATGATGACAAGAAGAAGGTAACGTTTTAAATTCGCAAAGGCGAGACTTAATTCATTGCTGTAATTATTTAGCAGGCGCATATGATATTTAGTTTGCGCTCATAATTCAATCATCCTCTTATGTACATGATTTTTTTATAATCTTAATTTTATTTATGGACTTTCATCGCCAAGAATATGCAAGATTCAACATTACCTATATACCTACTGATAAAATATACAAACTAAATATGATCATACCTATTTCTCGGGAATAAAACTTAAGTAATTAAAAAGACAACTTAAAAGTATTACATAATACTTCTGATACTTTTGTTATATAATAGCTTTCTACGAACGGCAGAACTTTTGAAAGGTCCGGCTGCGAACGCTCTATTACCTCTCTTATTTCTACCACAAAGCAGTAGTGCTCTCGCTGTTAATTTCCAGTTCGAATGTTGTGGTTGGTAATACACACCGTTACACGAGCTGTACCGTATAAGCCTTTAGGAGTTGCAAACTTTTATTGACTAACTTTGGTTTGAACTGCAAGCCTTTTCTTAGGGTTTGGGGAGATCTTTAAGCAGGACTAAAAGTTGGACTTTGGTATCCTTACATTAAAACAAAGAAAAACAGAAATTAAGCTGTTGTCTTTTTTCTGTGGTCAGGCGTTGAAGATCGGTACGACGATACATTTTATTATTACCATAAATGTTATTATTGTAAATCTCTTGTTTTAACAGTTGTTTGAGTATTTGTAAAACTCGTACAGGTTTCTGCTATTTAAATTGGTAATGGAAAATTTATATTTTTTTTTTGATACCTACTATTAATATCAGTTGTATAATTCTCAGTCGTCTTTCGCTTTTTGAAGTAGCATGGTGACGTAATACATACATACATAAATCACGCCTATTTCCCAATGGAGTAGGCAGAGACCACGTCATCCCACATGCTACGATCCTGGCATACATCTTTCGCTTCTTCAACATTTATTCATCTTTTCATGCATGCTCGTCGGTGACGTAATGGTGACTGAATATAAACCATCTATGAAATAGAAATCCGATATCTATCGTATTGAGCTTTGTACCAAATGTACCAATGAAATATTCGTGATTCATCTACCTAAATATATTAATTGAAATTTAACTTGAGAAAACGTGGACGCCTTACAAATCTTTTTTTAGCTTTTTTATACAATAAAGATGACAAACAAGCATACGGCACGCCTGATGGTAAGCGGCTATTGTAGTCTATGGATGCTTGTATTACTAGCGCGTTGCTGACCTTGAAGAACCCTTCTCCAAAGAGTTCTGGAAACCTCACTCACCACAGGAATATAATACTTGGCTATTTGGCTGCGATCTTCTGTAGGGTGGAGGTATTCCACCAGTCGGACCGCTCCAAATAGACAGTAAACTAAACATAAAAATAAACAAATTTCTCTGTACCCACCCTCTCTTAACGGGAAAAGTGACGATACTATGTTAGTAAGCTTAGTCCATTCCAAAAACAGTATCCACCTGGAGAGGCCAAGAACGTTTGCCAGTTGCAGCTGTTATACCTACCTCTGTAAATAGAAACTAGAAATACACCGGTTGGTCCCAAAACGCGACGTGTATAAGCGAATCACTATGACGGGTAGTTCGCCATATTATGCATGATGGCCACGACTGTATAACCCTAGCACTCCGTTATCGCCATTTATTTATAATAGCGATCGCCCTAAGGTCGAAATTCGACCAGCGACTTTTTGATCATAGATAATTTTCTGTTTGACATTTGCAGCATTCATTGACCTAAACAATGAGTAATAACTACATCACTTGTTACTTTTCGTTGAATGACAATGTCAATATTTTGGGAGGTCTAAGTTCAATGGCACTGTTCGGGTTAGGATTTGCAGTATTACTTTGTTTCATTTAATATACTAGTAACAGTTATTATAGATACATTTTAGCTTTCTGCACTTCTTCTCCATATAAACCATGCCAAATCTCACAGTATTCCGTGCACGCAATACGCTTAAAAGGTTTAGAAAGCTTTTGCTTCACGTATTAATATATAAGATACTAATGCCGATTCACTTCATGTTGCTTAATTAGTCTACTTTATGTATTAGTGTGTTTTGTTCTTAAGAATAAAACATGTTTTTATTCTTACTCTTCCTTTTAGCTTCGCTCGCTGCATAGTTGACTTTTATCCCATTATATTATGTTTTTATGTCCCATTGTAACTGCATTGCGGATGAATTTGGATCTCTCGGTGGTCACCGTTTTGTTTGGATTGTGCTGTGCTTACCATCAGGGACAGTACCGTCAACGTACCGAGCTATCAAAAAAAAATGCAGATTTTCAAAAATGACGTATTTTCATGTAAACTGTCTCCCCTTTCTTCACCACCACTCACGGGTTGAATTTTCAAAATTCCTATCTTAGTGCTCACCGATAGTGTAAACGGAACCCGGATGCAAATTTTTACGGTCATAGCCTGTGCGTACCTAAAATATTCATCCGAATTCGATGAAACTTTGATGATTTGTTGTGCGCACACCCGCAATTATGGTTCTGTTTTAGTACAACCAGTTCACAAAAGATGGCGCATCACTCGTTTAATTTCGTAGACAACAGTAACGAAGTCGCACGACTCGCACGTAATGATAGTGATAAATATAATAATATCTAATGTGAATAAGATGTCTTTTATCGTACTCTAACCACATTGAAATATTCATTTAAAAATATTTAATTAATTTAAACTTTGTTAATGTTATTAATCGACTCCAAAAAAGACGGTGGTTACTCAATTTGAATGTTTCTTTTATGGATGTTCGGCCATGACTTCTTTGTTTATGAATCGATTTGGATGATTCTTTTTTTGTTTGATAGAGGATAACTCAAGTGGTTCCCATTTTAATTTCATTGGCATTGGACCTTTAACTTCGAAGATACACCAGAGAACTCATCAAAATCATTGAAATAGGCTTTCTTTATTGTTAAGAACTGTCTTTTTTTAAAGTTTTTATTTTGCAGTGTTATTGTCGTTGAAAATTTAGTTTATAGCAAATGCTAGTTTCACGTCAAGAATAAACTTTACGAACATTAAAAAAAAACAATTTATGAAATGAAAAATAATGCAAGTCCTGATTTACATAATTATTATGATCAAAGTCGAATTAGCCTAGCGGTATGGAGACCAGATTTGTTAGCGCTGTTGTATTTACAGTACGAGTGGTCGACAGTTTGAGTCCCGCTGATTTAGTAATTTTTTTAAAGATATTTTATGTTTTCTAAAAGTTTTACGTCCATTGCGTGTGAACTGCATACATTTTATTAGTTCTTTAGTAAAACTACCCAATGATACCTAAATGCATGTGTGTCTTATTGTAGTTTATTTTTACTATAAGTCGTTGCAGCAAAATTTAATAGCTATTATTTTTGTGTCTATAAAACCATTGAACCAATCCAAAAGAAAGTTTACTAATTAAGTTATTTTAATAATGAGGTTTTTAACTGCAACCAGTTTTGTGAAATAAAAAAATAGGTAGCCATACAAGATATAATATACCTAAGTTGCTGTAAAGGAAACTATGAACTCGAATTCCGCTTCACCGGTTTCTCGATGTATAAACGGGAACACGGGCACTTGTATACTCGTAAATATAGCAAAGTAAACATACCCTCGAGCTTTGAGAGAGAGTCGTGTCACATTGCACTCTTTCAATAGTGATATACCTTTACGTGAATATTAGCTACTACACAGCACAAAAAATGTTTTTATTTACTTAATTTTATCCATGAATTACGATGATTGAGATCGCAGACTTTATGATTGTTTAATTGAGCAATTCTTTGAAACTACACGTCAGATATCGCCTACTATTGAGGAAGGTTCTAGAATATACAACTTTACTCTACGACTCTAAGGAACGAAGCAGTACCCATGAATGTCAAGTAATCTGAAAAGCCATAATAAATACAGAAAGTGATAACAACGATAGGCTGCATATTATATTAAAAAAACTTAACACACATGAAACCGTCAGGCACAGTTAGTTATAATATAATTGCTGTAGTTTTTATGTTATTGTATTTAATATAAAAAAAATTCAAATTCAGCTCACACACGTTTCAAATGTGTCCCATTCGTGTTCACTTCGTGCATCTAAATTTTTCTTTTTACTGTTTTCCGCGTGATCCTGGTATTCCAAGCATTTTATGTCATTTATAAAAAAAGGTATTTTTTTCTTGCAACATTGAAAAAAACGAAGCGTGTGTTTTGGCACATTATTATAAACTTAGAATACTGATAAGAGATAACGATTACATTAAAGTTATGATTACTGTAGAAGCTGTAGCTTGGAGTAGCTTAGAAAATAACCTTGATAACTATAAAGTAATCAATTATAAAAAAAATTGAAAAGATACCTAAAAGCTTAAAAAATATACAAATGATTATTCTTTTATATATTGCTGTTTCACAAAGTTACGGTACTCCCTTATGGTAAGCACAATGCAATCAAATAACAACGGCATTCCTCTAAATAGAGATCCACAAACCATCGTAAGTCGTCAAATGTCTCTTCTATAATATGTAGGACCTGATATTGTAGGAAGGAGGCAAAATACTGTCAGGGAGATGGTTCCACAGCTTCACGACGTAGATGTAACATAGTGATCCTTTATTCGTGCAGAGATGGAATTTGCTATGGAGTAGAGATATGGCTCCGGAACCTACCGCGTGTGGTTCTGTTATGAAAGGAAGAAAAAAGACATTCATAGTCATATTAGCAAATTCACTGACCAATTCGGAGATAACAACTGAAAAGACTAAACTTAGAAATAGAATTAGCTATAGTGCTTAGTACGACTGTTGGCGATAGCCCGGCGAGCACCATTATAATCAATAACGTTTTATAAATAGACATGTTATACTGTCACAAAAAACCAATTTGAAAACGTTAGAAACAAAAAAGATGGGATAGGTTCACATTGGTAGCAAGTCGAAAGTGAACTAGAAATGTATCTAGTTACAAAATATGATTGATTTTAATACGATCTTTTCACGATGTTTTCTTCAGTAAAACTTAAGATTCGACAACTTGAGGGCGGCAGGTAACCAGGCATACCAATTATATTAATTATATCATTGAGGCAGACGCTAGAAAATACTGTAGTTTCTAGGTTAACTCAATAAAGAAATACGGCTTCTTATATAAAAAGTCCTACTCACTCACCGATTATAAAACTTACAGGGTACTTCCCCGGGACCTACAGTCTTATAATTCGATAATCCTATCTGGAATTAAGGCTCGAGAAAGCCTTTTTTCCTTTGCGTTTTTTAAAATGTAATCGTGTAAATGCAAATTGTAAGAAAGGAGTAAAAACTGTTTTTGTTTCTGGAGATCTATTCTAAAGTAAATCTCAACAGCAGCCTGGTAATTTTAGAAGCAAACAAGATAAATATCAATTAGCTATACAAATAAGTGTGCTTTATTGAATTGTAGGTAATTTTTAACTAACTTAAGCGAGATATGGATCAAGATACGACACGATAAGCATATTGAAAGACTGGTTCTCAACTGCAGCAGCCAGAACACTTGAGGGTTCAACTTGAGGGTTATAGCTAGCCTGAGGGGCATTAGAAAAACCTCTACCGCCATGCTATGGTTCCACGATGTTAAATATATTTTCATACTATAAATAAACAATAATGATAAACTCCACATAAATAATAATGTAAAATATACACAATAAAGTTCCCAGTTGGGTATTATTATTTTCTATATAAGCGAGTTCGTCGTGTAACGCATACGTGACACCCCGAGTGAAATAAGACATATGAATATGTCGATATGAATAAAAAAGACCTCGACGTCGATTTGCGAGCGCTCTATCGGAAATTATGCTGTGTATTTGAGACGGGCCGTGGGGGGTTCGTTCTCGTGTTCGTACAGTTTTGAAGATTTCTGTTTATTATGTCACAGGATGTACAATGTTTTTATTCAAGTTATTTTTAATTCTTTAGAGACGATATTAAAAAGTATTTTAGTTTTATGATTTGCGCACATATTGTTATATTATTTGGTGAAGTTTTAGTACTTACGTATTTTGTTGTGTTTTAAATAAGGACTCAATCAAATAGGAAAATTTTACCGTTGACGCGCTACTTTGCCATACGCTACCATATTTTAATATTAAAGGTAGAAGTATAGCTAATAACAGGGTTAGACACGAGGATGTAGTATCTTAAACACCTTAAACTGTAATGATTGATTAGTGTTATACCAATGGAATTTATTTTATAGGTATGTCCCCTTTTTCTGGCCTTGGCATGAATAAAAGGGTTTTTCGGAGTCCGCATAGGAACGTTTTATTCTTTGAAGTTAAATATTAACTTTGTCGGTTTGAAGTTAGATACTAGTTGTGACCCATGGTTTTATCCGTTGTTCTCACTTCCCGTACTTGCCTACGGCTTTCCAGATTACTTGACGTTCACAATTACCGCTCCTCTCTTAAGAGTCTTAGCGTGAAGATATATGGCCTTTAACCTTCCTCAATATATAGGCTATAAATTGTAAAAATGAACTTTCAAATATGACTGGTAGCACCACAGGTTTTTACGTTTGAAAAAAAAATAGTCTCTTGGTCTTTATAATATTAGTAGAGACAACTCTCGTTGAGATTAAAAACAATTTCGAGCTTATAAATGTATGTATTTAACGCGTTATTTCCGTAATTGTATAAGAACAGTGGGTCTTTCAGACCTTAGCGAGTTATCGTGATCCTGTAAAACACTTTATATCAATATATTTATGCATATAAAAATGAACTACCATATATTTAGATTAGGCTCTGCGGACGATTAATGTGAAACACAGTTTTCTACTCTGTGGCGGTCTGCATAACGTAGTATGAACACGCACACTAGAAAAATAGCACGGAGAACGGTATAGTAACGTTATTACAAGCAATTTGGTCCAACGTGCACAATAAGTTAATATCTTGTACACGAACGGACGTTTTGACATGCCTATATGCCTTACTATGGAATTTGTTTCATATTTCATGGTCGCAATATGTACATTAAAAAAAATCCTTTTTTTCCTAGTTTATTTTCCACAGTTTTTTACCATTGGCTTACTCATATGTAGTTTTTTTTTTTTTAAATAAAATCACAATACTGTAGACTCGTGGTCCACACCTTTTTTAACATTAAAAATTGCCGTTAAAAACAGATATATTCACAGATGCAGCTGCATATTAAAACTAAGTGACCATTTTATTACTAAATATAAAAAAATATTAATCTTATTTTTCTTTGAAGGTAAAAATAAACCATATGTGTTTCTCTGTAATTAAAGTAAACAATAATTCATAAAACAATTTGTCTGACCTCACCTTTAATTAAAGAAACGACATTAAAGTTTATTTTATAGTTGTTAATATTAAGTTTTTAAAACTTTAAAAATGAAATAACTTGTAAAAACACTTCACATAATCTAACGACTTCCTTCATGTAAACCGTCATAACTGTCAAAGTTGTCGCAGACTATAGTCGACAATAGAAAAATTACCTTTAGAAAGTGGAACATTTTCTTTACAAATATATATATATATATATATATATATATATATATATATATATATATATATTATATATATATATATATATATATATTATTATTATTATTATTTTAGCTATTACATTGTTACACAGAGGGTGAAGTATTAGAGATTATTATAGTCTTAATGACATTCACGTCGACATATTTCCTAGAGTTCAGTAGTACATTAATATGAAAACTATAAACAAATTGGTTTAATAGTTATCAAATGACGTGCGTTCTAATAAAAAACAATTTCATATTTCATTATGTAGATTTTAGGAACCCCCCGTGACTCCATAACATAACAAAACATACCATTACACCTGTAATTCCGAAGGGTTAGGCAGAGGTGTAGTAATGTACACCCACAGTTCGTCGGCTATATTTTTAGGTCCCATGCAAACGGGCACAAAGCCAAACTCCGAGCTGCTATTGAAAATTTCATAGCAAACACAATAACCCTTTGCTCGACCTGGGAATCGAACCCAGGACCTCGAGCATAGCAGTCGCGCTTAGGATCACTAGGCTAATGAGTAAATGTTGTGAATCCCTATGCGTTAATTACAGTATGGAAATAAATAAAAATTAAACATAACAAGCCTATATACCTAACTCAGGGATATTTTAGTTTCCTATTAGTGAAAGAATTTGTAGAATCGAATTAGTAGTTTCGGAGATTATTACAAAAAACAAACTTTACCTCCATAAAAGAATAGTAACTTTCTAGCTGTTTTCGTAGTAGAATTTGTCATCGGCAAAATTATCAATATTTATCCCATTTAGACTGCCTGTCCACTGGAGTGAAGCTGTGCAAATTTTTACGAATAGGTCTGCATAAAAATATAAGTTCCGTTCCGCTCAGCTTCAGTGGACAAGGATCTGTGGAGTTGATCCAAAATTCATACACAGTATGCGCGGAGCGGGGTAGCGGAGCTTAAAACGAAAGAGGATGAGGCCGCTCTTTTTGAATGAAGCGCGTCGCGTTTTCCGCAACACTCCATCTCTCACACCGCTCCGCTTCAGTGGACAAACACAGTTCCGCATTACTCCCTCGTTCCGCTCCAGTGGCAAAGCAACCTTAGAGTAAAGGATTTTCAAAAATCCATTGCACACCTACGTTGTATAAAGAACTTCTGTGAAAATTTCAAGCGTTTAGAACCACGGGGTAATATTATGTTTTATAAGTTAATAAGCTGTAACAATTTTAATTTATACATATGTGATAATTTTAGTATATTAATTTCATGGATTTTTTTGAACCACATCTATAAATTCAACCAAACTTACCCCCTTACTAATAACTTAGATTATTTACCCTCAAAATTTATGTCTGCAGAAGGGTTATCTATGGTGGGATGAACGAAATTTATATATCCGCCTTCCCTGACCGTTGGGCGGAATTCGATATCCTGTGCGTATGGATAGCACTAAGTTATTTGTACGTTGATTACGTCATATATGCTTAAAGTTAATTTGTGTAACTTATTTGGTTTAACAGTATTTTTTAAGCTTGTATTTTACAATAAACAAGACAGAAAACCGGGCATACTAACTCGATAACCTAGTATAACAATATTGTACTGAGTTTGTATTACAAGTGGAAAAATCTTTTTAAAAATTCTTTTATGTTAGAGGCCTTTATGCAATTCGCATTTATCAACCCCATCGTAGCATCATCTGAAATTTATTATAGATAAAGTTTATATATAATCTTAATTAAATTTAGTTCGTTTTAGTATTTTGGTATTATTATTTGTTGTTCAAAATTTTTATGAATTATTTACCTAAATATATTTAGAATTGTATTAGAGAGTAGTATATTCGCATCATAACATAAATAATCTTTATTTAATAATAAGATCCAATTAATTTCAATAGACTACCCGCCTCATCAGTGGACGTGTTATCTAATATTTTATTATTATAAGTCTAGTTTGTTCAAACCAAGAGAAAAATCTTCATAGTTTTATTACAACATGATTTTTTTTTTAATTTCCAAGTGAGTCTTAAATCTGAATGCATCTCTACAATAAATAAGCTCTCTACAAATTCTGTAAAGCCAGGAACTTTGTATGGGAGCGGATTTAATTATTGCTCTCAAAGATCAAAGTGAACGAGGAAGTAACTTTACACCGTCATACAAAAGGAGAACATATCTGGAAGCATACTAATTGTTTTCGAAGTCACTTCCTAAACTAGATTCGAAATAATTGCAACGGTACAAAACTATACTATAGAGTTTTTGGCGGTGATTTTTATCTTTATTTATTAACTTAAGTTATTTTGACACTATATTATGAAATACTTGTGGCATTTTTCTTGATGTATAGTTTTGTTATTGTGCTTAGATAAAGTGGGTACTAATTAATACCAAGAAACATGTATCTTCAGTTTCCACAAAAAAAAAACTCCCTCGACAGTTCCACTAACCAGGGAGTCGCAATTTTGTTAGACTTTACATTGAAGTTTAGAAAAGACGACGAAGTCAGGCTTAACAACACTGACACTGGCAAGTGCTTCTGCGGCGCATAAATAAGGAGGAGAAGACCTATACTATAATATATTTATCTTGATATAAACTATCGTTGATAAACATTTACGGTTGTTGTGATGTGGTTGACAACTTAATCACAATATATCGTTACGGAACTGGCAAGAGCAGAAAAATTCTCTTTGGCGACAGACTTTAAATATGTGGGTGGTACCTAACCAAATGAGAACTAAAACTATTCTGACACCATGTAGATTTTGTTTAGAAATTGTCTTTTTATATTCATTTATTTTCTTGGGTTTTTTATACTCTCTCTTTCTCCTGTGCAGTCTTTAATCCCATCTGGTAGTGGGGTCTGCATTTTCTCGTGCTTCACTTCCACTTCTCTCTATCGGACGTATCATCTTCAGTAACATTGCAGGAACTAAGATCTTTTTTGACCACATCTGTCCATTTAGTTTTAGGTCATCCTCTGTTTCTGGACCACGACTTGTTCAGATTGGTCACTATATTTCCGATATAATTTGGAGACCTCCTCTTGATGTGCCTAAACCAGCGCTTGTCAGCGATATTAAGTACTTCCAGACTGCCGCGAGTATTCTCGTTGTATATTTTATCGAGTTTGGTTACTCCGCACATCCACTCTCTAGCATCTTCATTTCGGCAACTTGCATGGAATGGACATGGCGTTGGGTTACGGCCTAAGTTTCTCTACCATAAGTAAGTATTGGCCTAATGATATTCTCGTATACAAATCCCTTAAGTTTAACCTGCATTCTTGGATCGCAGGTTACACCAGCTACACCCGCCACTTTCACCAGGTAGCCGTGATTCGATGCTGAACGTTTGTATCCAGTTTTTCTGTGTTATGTAATAGGAATCCAGATATTTGTACTCGTCACATCTGGAAACTATCTGCCCATAGATATATAGCAGTAGGGCTATTAAGTGAGTGACATTTATAATTTAAGACTTATGATAGAGGGTTATTGATAATTCGCCGTATTTCCGTTAGGAGGTGATAGGGGCGACTATTTGCGATAATTTTGATCCCTATATGCATTATGCAAAAGTGAACCATTTTTGAACTATCATATTTTTTTAAACGGTTGACTTTTGCATAATGCTTATGGGAGTCAAAATTATCGCAAATAATCATCCCTATCACATCCTAACGGTAATACGGCGAATTACCAATAACCCTTTATATTATACATATTTAATTTCTACATTATTACTTTTCTTTATTAAGTTTATTCACAGATATTTAAATAATAGTTCTTTAAAGTATACGAAGCAATTGTGGTGTTCGACCGTGGTGACATTTGTAGTAAGATAGATTTTGTTTTCTGTGGTTACAATCGGTGAATAGCAGTGAACGATTGCTATAAATTAATGTTGACGATAAATGATTGAGTAATTAATGATACTCAAATAGGTTAATGATGGGTTTCCGCGCCGCTTCAACTAGATACCGTCGGCGTACTATAAAAATCCGGCAATCAATACAATATAATACCATACAATAATACTAGGCCGAATCGGTATACTCGACTCGAATACTATCACGTTGACAAACTTCATTTGAAATAGTCACTACACACTACGATAATATGAAGTTGGCGTATTCTAGGAGCTATTATTTGTACGTAGTGCGGTATATATTTGAAGCGCCAGCGGAACCCAATCAACAAACTGTGCATTCACATATAATTACTAAGATGAACTTATTATAACTAGATAAATGTAAATATGTTGCTATTTATTCTAAATCCGGAGAGTGGCCGGGACGGTGTAACGTGAATCATGCTTTATAACATAACTGCCGAAAAACAAGAATGTTCTCACTTCGATTATTAATTTTATATTACCTTAGTAGTGGTAAAGGAGGGCTTAATATAACAAGCCTTTGTGACACCGTACGTACCTGGAAGTAGTTTGTTAGTACTTTGTGTCGTGTTTTGAAATGCTCATTTTGTTGTAACCAGTTTTCGTAACCTGTTTGGATTAACACAATCTTGTTATTTTTAAAAGCTTAATACTTCATTTTAAAATGTAGCTAATGGTGTTATTAGCTCCAAAATAATCAGGATTGTCTTGTTATTAGAAAGTAATTGAATATTACTCAGATTACCCGGAACAAACAGATATAAAGACAGATAAAAATTTTAAAAATGGGTTTTTGTTATATGTTTCGTATATACAATTCATATGACATACATTACAAACAGACACTTCTATTTTATTAACTGTATAGATTTTAGAGACTTTTAAGCTATTCGTAATCCTTAGTATTCTCACATTGTAAAATAAATAATGATTTCACTTAATATTAATAAGCAACATGATTTGAACAAACTAACCACAAATCAGTGGAACTATCATCTAATATTTTACTATACCTGCCAACATCTACTCTGTTCTATCGCACTAATTAAATTCTGAAACACTCCATCAAAACATGTTAATCATTATCGACTTTCTGGCATACGTCATACAGAGATGACTGTATCAATTTTGTATCACGAACTAAAAAGTTCTCTATGAGCTATCTTTGTCGTACCGTGAAGCTGTGGAATCTTCTCCCGGTCAGTGTGTTCCCTCCTTCTTACGACATTGCGTTCTCGTGAAGAAATATTTATGCAGGCTGGCATGACAGCGGCGACCGCCGATGGATTCGGATCTCTCGGTGGTCACCGTTGTGTTTGAATTGTGCTGTGCTCACAATCAAAGACAGTACCTACCGGCAATGTACTGGGGCTATTATATATAAAAAAATACTTGTTTGATGGAATATATCCAGATCTCTACCAAAGTATTGTCAGATATCAACTTCTTAATATTGTAGTGAACCGATAGTCTGAGACTACTTTGATAAAATTTATTCCTAACACATTATAGTTGAATATTTATTATTTATTATATATTTTTTAAATTTATTTCTAAGATAATGTAACGCAAGTCACGAAGAATTATCTGCTTAATGTGTGGAGAAAAAAGAATCATCCTTTTAATAGCTTATACTATTGTTTTATGAAAGTACATCGTATTAATTATTATTAATTTTATTTTAATGGATACTCCAACAGCATTACACATTATACAGTATTATTATAATTATGTATAAGTAGTATACCTGATGCGTATGTTAATTATAGGAGTACACAGTATTTCTCATAGCTTCGTACATACATTGAAACATAAACTATATTAATTGACACAAATCATATTTTAAATTATTTAAAAAATTGTTATAACTATTTTTTTTAGTATTTTTGCTAGCATATGCTGAGCTGAGGTCCCTTTTGATCTTAAGTACGGTTTTTGTATGTTTAAATGTAAATCGGTAAATAAATTTTTCATTACGGTAACAGGATCTAATTTACTTAAATTCAAGAAGCGCTGAAAGACGTTCTGAGTAACTTTGTCTCGTTGTTCGTGTCGCTCAACCGCGCGGCGCGGCATCGTGGTGCGGTCGCACGCTGTTACAAACCGCATCTCTCTAACTCCTTGCACTAGTGTAGCTCAAACGCTCTTGCGTTAATGTTACCGCATTTTGTGCATTTTTTTAAACGAATTAAGAAGTTCTTATGTTTTTGAAGTGAAAACTTCATTAGCATCATTGAGATTTGAACGTCGAATAAACTAAAAAGCGAAAGCGATAGTAAAAAAAAAACAGAAACATAAATTCATAAGATTTAGCGTGGGGCAAAAAGGAGATATGAAAGTTTTAGGCATTGGTAAAATGGTACAAAAGAGGTTTGTTGCCACGCAATAATGAATTTTATTAGCTCACCAAAAAGGCAAGAAACAAAAACTTTTTAGACAATACTTATGACATTTATTTATTAATTTGGACCGCCATTGGTCAGTGCATTAAACACAATTACAAAAAAATACAGTTTCAAGGATTGAATGCACTAGGCTTTCACACAACATGCACTTGTAAACAAAAATATTATAAACCAACATAATAAAAGTAAAAAAAAAAATATTTATGCGAAACAAAATTATTAGTAATTTGTAAAATTAACTTTTTTTTTTAGCGTGGGGAAATGCATTAGATCCGCCTCCCGAGCCGGGCCGCTCAAGGGAGGGATATGTCGGACTCTTACCGACTAAAACCCCACGGTGTCCTTCTCGCAACTGATGACCGCCTCAACGCCTTCTCGCGCCATCTGATTAGCAGCTGAAAGATGTAAAAATCGTCAATGTCAAATGTATATTAAAAAAATGTCAAAGAAAAAATTACATTCTGTTACTGATTGATATTGTGTTAGGTTACCATGGATATTTCAAATGTACACTAATTGAAAATGATATTGTGAATAATGATTGTGAGTACTTGTATTTACATTTTCATAAACTTGAAATTAGTGTGTATTTGATCATTTTCTGAATTAAAAAAAACATAGATGAAACATACATAGTTTCACTTTTACCACGTGTGCATTGCACACATCATTTTTTTAAATTTGTTTGATGCATCATAACATCGGTAATAATCCTGGCAATTAATATCTGCTTTTGGACATACGTAAGAATATATAGTTTATCGTTATGCTAGGATCCAATATCGTCGTGTTTAATAAATTCCATATATTTACAATGTACTAGCGTTTCGAAGGTCGAAATTCGACTAGCGATTTTTTGATTATAGATTATTTTCTGTTTGACATTTGCAGTATTCATGAACCTAAACAATGAGTATTATCTACATCACTTGCTGTCACTTGTTGTTGAGTGACAATGTCAATATTTTGGGGGGGTCTAAGTTCAATAGCACTGGTTGGCACTCCTTTTCCATATAAACTTTAACCATGCCAAATCTTACAGTCTTCCGTGCACGCAATATGCTTAAAAAGGTACCGAAAGCATTTGCTTCACGTATTAATTTGAAGAATATGTACATTGGCTTTAGTCTAAAAGAGGAAATCACAAAATTTTAATCCGATAGGTAGCTAGCTATGTGGCCCAAATATTAATTACCGGAAAAAGCAGAAAAAAATTATGCTGAATCAGCTACAATTATTATTAGATATTATAGTACAATTTCTGTTAAAAATGACGAATGTTGTATATCATAAATTAATTATTAGTTTTACAACATTTATATTGATAAAATTTACCTAAACTTGAAGTAGAGGGAAAAGGAATATAAGACATAGGTATGCTTTTTACTAGTGATTACGTTCAAAAAGGTTACGAAAGGTACTAATGCAGCGACCTTAACCGTATTACGTTCACATTCTTCGCTTGAAAGCGGCAACGTTAAGAGCTGAAAGAGCCAAGAGACCATTAGTTGAGGACCCCTGACACCGTGAAAGGGACTGTGATGTAACAGTCGTACACGAGGGCACCGCAAAAAGTGTGAACTGTGTGTAAAGGTTTCAAAGCGCTGACTTTAACAGTGGCTTTTATATTTCTTTGTTGAAATATAAGGTCGAGGTGATATACGTAGTTTCTGAAATGGGTGTATTATGTTTTACGGTTACATAGTCGAGAAGGATTTATAATGCGTCTTGGGGCTTTAAGTGTTTGGTATGATATTCTTTTAGAATGATTGTTTACTGAACACGAGATAGAGAAAACGGAGCTAGTATGGGAGACAATTGTGACGACTCTGCTCGTGTGAACAAAAAAAATATTTTACCGGTATAAAGAGTATCTTAAGTCTCAACCCGGATTATAAGCTTTCTGTGTGCCAAATTTCATCAAAATCCGTTCAGCCGTTTTTGTGTGATTGAGTAACACACAAACAAACTCACTTTCGCATAGAAAAATATAGGTGATGCGAGGTAGGACACAGATGAATTTATTTGTAGATTTCTCCCTACTTAGGACAGTTCGACTGGTGGAGTATCTCCCACCCTACAGAAGATCGCAGTCAAATAAACTTGTGTTTTGTTCCTATGGTGAGTAGAGATTCCAGAACACTTTAAGATAGAGGATTGAAGGTCGACAACACGATAGTAATAGCTACGCTTACTCGGGCGGACCGGATGTTTTTTTACCACCTTTGTTGTGTAAAAAAATGTAGCAAGGATATATTACCTTTAGTCTACAGCAAATAGTTATAAGTCCTGAAGTTAATAAAATAGCTAAGTAAATCCATCTCTTACAGTGTTTAGTTTTCGCATGAATTTTAAGCGATGATGGGTTCGGATCTCACCTAAATGGACTTGGACGAAAATCCAAGTTCGAACTTTGAGAAAACAAAATCTTGATAAAATTAACATAGTTACGTACACTAGCGGTCGCCCAATGATCAAAATTAGACTAGCAAATCATAGACTATTTTCAGTTTGACATTTGCGGTATGAACATAAACAATGAATATTAAATCACTTGCTGTCACTTTTCATTGAGTGACAATGTCAATAATTTGGGGAGTCGTAGTTCAATGGTACTGATCGGGTTAGGTTTCGCAGTATTAATTTATTTAATTGAATATATTAGTAACAGATTTAATAGATAGATTTTAGCTTTCTGCACTCCTTTTCCATATAAACATTAACCATACCAAATCTCACAGTCTTCAGTGCATGCAATACGCTTAAAAAGGGGTAGAAAGTTTTTGCTTCACGTATTAATATTATGATGATGATGGTGATGATATATATGTGTGCGTACTGTGGCTTACCGCATGGCAACAGCTATATGATAACAATTTTTAACAAAAAGGAAAGCAACTCAATGTTTTTCAAGAGTTCCCTAGTGTATCTTCGAAATCGAAGGTCCAATGCCAATGAAATTAAAATGGGACCATCCTTCAGGTATCTCATTTCTAAAGAAGAAAAAGAAGATTATTCAAATCGGTTCATAAACAAGGAATGTATGGCTAAACATCCGTAAATACATTCGAATTGCGAAGCTCTTTCTTTTCTTGAAGTCGTTTAATAAAACAGTGTGTAACTATCCATATTGTCTTTCCCTTGTCTCGTTCCTAGGTATAACACATAGTTTAAAATAGTTTTATGGTCGTCTGCTTATCTGTTAGGTACCAGTTGATAATGTACCAAGTGAGTTCAGGAAGTCGCCTTTGTAAACCTAATCACGTTAAAATTTTAACTTTTTAACTGACTTAAAAAAAAGACTGAGGTGACTGTATTTTTTTTATGGATGTTCAGCTTTAACTTCTTTGTTTATGAACAGCTTTGAATTATTATTTTTTTATTACATATAGGATACCTCAAGGATGGTCCCGTTTTAATTTCATTGGCAATGGTCCTTCAACTTTGATGATACATCAGTAATGTCTTCAAAATCATTAAAGTTGGTTTTCTTTTTGATAAGAAATGTCTTGTGCTTATCGTCACTTAACAGCAACGGGCTGCTCGCATGAAGAATTTTACATATTATGTCATCAAGTCACTTAGAATCGCTTCAGTTGCGACAGGAAGTTACCTCGCCATGCATGTTATATCGTCTGTTCTTTGTTTATGATATAAAATCTAAATAGTTGTTTGACCTCATATCATCATCTTTTTTTATTGTTAAAAGTTTAAGCGCTCTAGCTCCAATCATACAAGATCTTAAGTGATCACCTAATGTTAAGGAATAAATAAGTTCGAAAATTTGTACTTCTGCCGTATCATGCAGATGTGGAATAATCTCCTAGTCAACATGTTCCCTTCTTCCCACAATATTGGGTCTTTTAAACGAGGTTTCTTTTTTAGTAGGCTGGTATGACATCGGCGACAACTGTCGAAATCTGTCACCGACAATCGCCATTGTTTGTAGACCGTACCGTACTTAACATCAAATGCTGTATAGTTATTTTGCTCATCTAGTATAAAAATACTAAGATATCCACGTATAAAAGTTTGCCAACAATAACCTATAAGATATTCTACTGTATCGCGTAATCATGGTTGGAGATAGCATGAACAATTACACGATAATTCGCCACATGACGAAGGGATTCAATTAGTGTAACAACGGAACCACCCGAGCAGGAAGAGATGGGATTTTAACAAGATCTAGCTGAAAGTCGTATAAAAAGATTTTAGGAAGAAAACACAACGCATTGAGAAAAGCATTTATGCGAATGTTTTAAATGTATACTTTTTGTGGATTGACATATACATACATTTTAAAGCTGGTAAATTTATTCTTATTTTATTATATATTATGAAACAATTTTTGTTCTATGTAAGTTGTATTATTTATGTGTTTGTATTGTTTCCTCCTCCCAAACTGGATCGATTTCTTTTTTTATTTAAGATATAAAAACGACTTAAATTATGATTACAGTTATGTTTTACTTTAATTTTGATAAATTTCTCAAATTTGCTAACTGGATGTCCAATAACGGTGGTATAACTGTACAAATTTACTCATTTTAGGCTCTCACTTTTTATAATAATTAAATTATAAAATAAATCAAAACATATATATATATATATATATATAAACATACCATCACGCCTATACACCGAAGGATTAGGCAGAGGTGTACTAATATACACCCACAGTTCGCCTACACTATTGCCATTAATCGGGCACAAAGCTAAACTCTGAGCTGCTACTGAAAATTTTCATAGAAAAACCTAATAACACTTTGGTAGACCTGGGAATCGAGGCCAGAACCTCGATCATAGCAATCGCGCTTACAACCACTAGGCTAATGAGGCAGTAGATACATATAATTATAGTGACACCATAACTAAAGATTTGTCGTAATGTTTTTCTTGTACATTGCATTAATAAGTGAGTCGTATAGAATCAAAAGGGGCAAAGTTGCTCTGACCGACAATTTTACTGTTAGCTTCACCCAATGCTAATATAGTCAAATATTCGGAATAAATGTTTATGGATATAATTAAAGTGTATTAGTGTTTCTTATATTACTACAGTATCGGTCAGACCTATTTTGCTGATTTTGATTTTGTACGACTCAAGTACATACAATAATATTGTTAATGCAATATTAATACTTACAAAAGTTTCGAAAAGTTCATAAGTATCACGACTTCGTGAGATGTTTTCGAGAACCATCAGATAGATATTTTTTCGGATTATACGTCAAAAGTAAAGCTCGTTCTAAGTTAAAATTTGTGATATAGTAAAAGCAGTATGAAATTATCTTGCTAAATTTATCATAAAGCATCTGGTCGTGTAAACCGGTAGCTGTAGTAAAAAGCTAATCCTTTCTTTGCTTATCATGTCACGAAACATAAACCAGTTAGCAATTTAAAAGAGGAAATCAATATATAAATACTTAAATTTGTTTTACTTTTGAAATATACCACAACATAATTTTCCCGTCACTATATAATCAAAGTAGTTTGAAACAATAATAGCGGTGATAAAATTGCAATAAACATTAGATATTTGCAGTTGATAATATTAGATTACCAATATACACCGAATAGTGAAATTATGACGTCAAATTACATGGAGATTGGATTTTGGATTATGGACGAAATTAAGCCGAGAGAACGTATAGGCTTAACATGAAAGGGTAATTTCGCATTCATTGAACTCGAGATCAAGCGTGCCGAGGTGACGCTTCATGGATAATGTGTTTTTAAATAAATTATATTATGTATTATACAGATCACTTATACATATATGTATAGATTTCACACAGCTTCGCTTTAATTATTTGACTAGAATATTCTTTAAACATCTCTTAAATACACATTAATTAACGAAAATCTGATTGTAATATTTTATAGTTACACAACTAAGTACTTGATAGTTAGCGATATCAAACGGAACTAAAGTTTTAACAAAAGTACATATTAGTATTGTTGCTACTTCTAAGAATAAATAATAAAAATTTATTTATTCATAGTTACTCAAATAGTACAGTTAATATTACTTCTGCCAAACTGTATCGCAGTTTGTTGGCAGACGTAGCTCCCTTTTACATAATTATTTATTTAGTATTGCATTTTATTTTTACATTATTGCCAAACTAAGATTTATACGAAAATCATTACAAAGATAATTGGTTAATTTTTTTTAAATATCTTTTTATAAAGCAGTTACTTTCTATTTCACACGGCGTGATATTAAAATTAGTTGGAATTAAATAACTTCTAAATCTTTGTCCGTAATAATTGTTATACGTGGGCATTTCGAATCGTTTACTGTTTCTATTACCCTTCTGAGGTCTTACGTGTACTGATTTGAATTTAAACTCATCACTGCAAATATATTCAAGTGCTGTTAATAGGACTGTTTTTTGATGAGTTGTATCGGCTTAAGGGGAGTTTAGCGTTGCTAATATCACCCCTTGAAAGAAATACAGTAGCGTGAGTAATGCTGCATTGCTTCAGAAATAGATGCTGTGGTAGTGCTAAACCAGTCGAAACTTGCAAAGATTCGAATAATTTCGTATATTCTATGGAATCATCTAAGTTATTCTATTCTTAACAACCCCTAAGGAATATCGAAAAGTATATTTTTTCCAGATACTGAATAAATAGAACGTTGAATTGTATATAGATATTTAGTAGTAATTTCTACTAAATGTTAGTGTCTCTGGATTTTGTTTCCATTGTGATCTTAGGTAGATACAGTCAATTATTTATATGCACAACACCTGGATTGAGGAGAAAAAAATATGTTTATTTACTAAATTCACAATACAAATTCGAATACAACTACTTCTAAATGATCATTTAGTCGAAAATATTGATTGACAGATAACCTTCATAGAAAGTCATTCTATTGTATATATATTGAGGAGCCACACTAAAAATATTGTATTTTCTTGAATTTCAGCAGTATCTAACCGAAATTTTTAGTAGGTGCCATACACAATTACTACTGAATGATACAAAATTTTCAAAAATAATCATTGATTACGTTTCCGAGTTACAGGAGGCTCCTCAGTTCAGACATTTAAATTGAGGAGCCACTTTTACATTTGTATAACTTTTAATACATTTTACTACAAATTCCAGAATTTGTCCAATATTTTTTTTCTATTTTGCAACTAAATAAGGGTGCGACTTTTAAAATCTGGAGTGGCTCCTCAATTCATACGGATATAAATATATGTACTTAATTTACGGAGAATGCCAATTTAGTTTTAAGATAATAAAACATTTTTTAGATTTTTTGCAACGGCCCGTTGAGAAGCAGGACAATTGTATTTATTCTGTTGTAATATAAATCTATTAGAGTGCAGAGAATAGACCTTGTACCTTAATATATAGGGGCTAAATTCGGAATTAAAGCGAGTAGTCATTTCAAATATTCACCAGATGCAATTACTAATCAACGGGTAAAAGCATTTGACTTTTTAAAATTAAATAAACACCCTACATGTACATACACTTTTATTTTTTATATGATCTGACAATACAGTTAGCCATAAGGACCCTGAACTTCCAGACAGCTTTTACAGCTTCACCGGGCTTCGGGGCAAGTGCTAAAGGCACTCAGCCGCGAAAAAGCGACCACATACTAATATTACATAAAATACACGCCTTTGCGGTTTTTTTGATTAAAACCCCTATGATGCTGTGTTTCTTCTTTACTTTGGGCCAGGGATTAGAAATTCCTTGCATATTGTATTTACTCTCCGACAGGTCTAAAAACATGCTTATATCAAATTGGCACTCTTTTTTTACTATTTTTAATTTTCATTTATTGTAATGGCTGCATGAGTAAGAAGTCGGTTATCGAGCAAACCTTTAAAAAGTCTCAAAATGGCTACATTGCCTACCTTTGAATTGTGATATTATTAGTAATAGTAAACGTTTTCCTTCATATATATACATTTCCAATCCCTTGCATACACACAACAATCTAATTTCGTAAGTACCACAACCAATTCGATTTTACATAACGTACCAAAATTGGGGGAAATAAGCTAGACAGGCACATAAAAAAATGTACAAGGGCCATCATTTCGCGCAATATTCCGCAGATCTTGTATTCGAAACGCGTGAATGGAATACGCTTCAAGTTGAATACGCCAATTCGATACGATATTTACTTGCATAAGGGGCAACGTGTACCGGTTTTATGGATTTTAAATGTCCCTTAGTCTGATTCGTGCTATTTCTACAATAACTTTTGTTCTCACGCATTTTCTAACTAGAACATTTATATTAGTATAATATCTAATTAAGTTTAACATTTATATCATTAAACAAACAGTATGACTTTATTTTATTTGATAGGTATAATATATAAAAACATATAACTTTCTCTATTAAATTTAATAACAACAAATACATTTTTAGCGTTTTCCCTACAATCTTACCTGATGTTAGGAGACAACGTAGCCCAAGATGGTATCATGCAAAGCCAATAAGTGGCGCTGTCCTTCAAGTGCAGATGGCGGGATACACCTATAGGTTCTTGGCGACATATTGTGAACTCGAGGGTGGTAGTTAGTCAGGAGGGCATTTGAAAATGCCCTATCACCATGTTGTGATTTTATTACAATTTTTTGTATAACTAAAAACTCAGGTTCATTGTAGGTAGTTTTAACTCCCGACATAGAAAGAGGGGTGTTGTAAGTTTAACGTGTTTATCTGTCTGTCTGTGGCATCATAGCTCACAAATGGCTGAATCAATTTTGATTTAGATTCTTTTTTGTTTCAATGGGGCTGTTTGAAGATTATCAAATCTTTTATAGTTGATAAATAGATGTGAGCATCTCTCACAGGTCTGATTGAGTCCAGATTTGGTATTTGGAACTTCCATTGGAATCCGTAGGATACGTAACCCCTAATCAATTTACAGCAGAGTCGTCGTATTTAGACTCTGGTGTAGAGAAGGCGTGTAAATCACCGTCCTCTATTTTGAGATGTGACTATGTTCGTCACTCATGTTTTATGCGGACTGAATGGTTATTTAATTTAAAACTACAAAAAGTCCATTGCGGGTGATTTTAGGAGGTGATGAATATACATAGGCGGATGGGCGGATGACTACGTTGTAATAACAAAATTGGCAATAAATTACAAAAATGTGCACTCAGCTGAAGACTTTGATGGCAACTGCGGTACAGGTGTTGGCGCTGCAATCGTACGATCGACGAACGCAACGTAGATCACGCGGCTTCTACACTCAAATATGTATTTTGCCGCCATCTATAGGCGTCTAGCGGTAAAGGTTATCGAGCATGCGGTAGAATTGGAACCAGGCTTAGGAACTCGCGGTGTAATTAATTACTAACAAACTCCTTGAAAACATTATGTATACCATCGGTTGTTTAAAGAATAAACTGCTTATCATGGAAGGTCTTTAGAAGATAGATATATGCCATTGCTGACTGTTTTGAAGGTATATTTAATATATATCTCCTATTGTATAAGCGATCTAATCTCCCCAAAAACTATTTTTTCAACTCGATTCACAATTATCGTTACTGCTTATTTTGTACATTACTTTATGTAATGAAATAAATTGTATGACCTGGCCAAATAACATTTAACTATGAATTACAATAGAAAAAATCACGTATAAGAACCGTTAACGGGTAAAGAGATGTTAAGTTTTATAACATCTATAGGCTTTGGAATTAGATTATTTGCATAATTCAGTGTACATCAGACCTTATAGTACAACGCACGCCAATGACGAATGAACTGGGAAGATGGATCGACAAGTTTGATAAACGACTTTGTTTGACGGCCGCACGCGTGACGTATTGTAGCCAATTCAGCGTAATGTACAAATGAATGATATTTCGTATTCTCATATAAATTGTATTGTCTCTAATTTAATGAAATTTTGTATAACGACATATATTATACATTCAAAGTATAAATTAGTTTTACGATATATTCAACGTAGGATTAACCTAGGGACACTAGGGTCGTCTTATATAAATACTATTCGATATTTAGAAAGATGGCATATAAGTCAATACTATTCAACATGTTTTGTTGAATTCTAAGCTTTTTGAATTTGTATCAAGATGTTTATGCCATATCACAATTTTAGTTATACGCATAAAAGTAATTATTAAGCTTCATAAATATATTTTCGTTTATTTTTATGTGAAAAAATTTATGTCGAAGTGTTTATATCCTATACATTTATACATCGTTCATTCGATGTAATTGAAGCTTTGTACAGTCTTGTTGGTGAAGCTGTCTAACATAATACCATTAACCTACAATGGGTGGCGCATAAGTCGTTTCAAGAAATTTTCAATAAATAATAGTCCATTTTAATTTAAGATAACATTCGTAGATTCTTTGGAACATTAAAAATGAGCGATATCGTGGGTACAGGCCAGTATGTAATGAATATAAATGTGCCTGACGCCCTTTCAATTTTATTATTCACAAATAATGTTGATTTCAATGTAATATATTTGAAAAGACGTCACTGCCGATGTAGCGGTACATGTGTGCCGATATTACCAGTAATGATTGATTACCAACTGCCAATTATACAACGATCAAGAAAGTTTTTTGGTTCATTACTTACGGAGAAACTCCGATAAACTTTTTCACAATGTACGTAATTGATTTAAAATACAACTTGCAGCGCGTTTAAATGCAATTAACCGTTAATGAAAAATAATTTTCCTTTCTGAACTCATAAGTTAAAGAGTAAAGTGAGCTTAGAGCTGGAAGAAATTCTAGCTGTAATATTGATAATTAAATATTGTTGTATACTCTTCTTATATGATTTTTTATGTACTGCGTGAAATTGTAATACTAATGTTTTTTTTATACGATGATGGTGGTAAGCAAGCGTGTGGTTCGCCTGATGGTATGTGGTTACCGCAGCTTATAGACGCTTACAACACCAGAAGCTTCACATGCACGTCACCGACCCTTTAAAAACCTATTCACTTCTGTTCACTCTGGGAAAATCTAAGCAGGAGTGTTCGCAATAGGAAACTTCTCTGAAATCGGACGGTCCACAATCATTTAAGTTCCAAGATGTTAAGATGAACTTTCTGCCCTTGGTAAGTTGTGCGATGACGGAAATAATTTCGAACAATTCGTCGAGACAACCCATTATACAAGCGGTAGAACACGCACAAAGGAGGTGAGATTTCTTCTCAGACTTAAATTATCAGTGTATTATTGGACCATTAACAGAATCTGCGTTGATATTATGACGTGTGTATGAATTTAAATTTGTTCCCAATATTACATACGAATCCCTATCAGTTTGTCAATATTACAAAGCTTACCTACTTTATAATACGCGATTTATTCATATCGAGATCTTTATATAAAATTGAGTGAAGAAACAAACAAAACAAAGTATACAAGAAACATAAAAAAGTTATTTACTAATAAAATGATTATTAGTATTGAATTATAAAAAAAAATACAAACATTTTAGACTATAGATTTTATTGAAGTACATTTCTACAAATTTATCTAAGTAACTAAAGCAGTTTGACTTGAAAAACATTTGGTACGACAGAGACTCACTCAAAGTACTTATGTAGTTAAGTAAACTACTCTCTAATTTAAATCTTAGTTACGTAAATGAAACATGCACTTATTTAAATTTATTTACTTTTATTGTATATGTTACAAAACATTTATTACAAGAGTTTGTAGCGTTCCGTGCTAAGCAATTCAACCAGACAAATATGTTGTATGTTTGCGATTTTGTAATAATAATATTATAATAGTTATAAAGTCGTTTATGTATACTAACATTCTTTTAATGCATGTATTTATAAAATTTATATTAGTATAATATATTTTTTGTTACTTAATATACTTTACGCATCTCTTCTCCAATTTTAAGGCCCGTAAGCACGCTCGTTTTTCCAGTATGCCTCAGTAAATGTTTCAATAGAAAAAATGGCAAGCGTGTTTTTAAATCACGTAGGCGTGTTTCGTGCTTGGTCCATACAATCGCTCATATTATAACATTCCCTAGGTCTAACCATAAATCAATAGTGCAGTATATTTGACATTAATATTCAGTTAGATGAAGCTCATGAATAATTGGAAGCTTATCATGTATATATTACGTGGAATATATATTCTACATATATGAAGAATATCAGCCATTAATTAATGAGTTATTATAGAGATTGGACATTGTGTATGTGTGTTCTGAATTTTCAAATACAATATTCTAAAAGACGATGAAAGGGAACTTACTCAAATAGTTAAATCTTTATATTTGAGAGGTTCCATCAGCTTCTAAATTACGTACTATACAATGTTCAAGGATAATTATAATCGGGACAATTTAATAGGTGTTCTTCTTCTTTTAGCACCTTAGAAGTGCTTGCCAGTGATAATGTATTTAAGACTAATTTTTGTATTATTTTCTCATTTTCAAAGATGGGTCTTACAAAATGCGTGTTTCTAGTTATGTCTGTTGTTGTTTTTATATACTTATAAAAGGAAACCTTGACTACAGACTGTTTGACATATCAACGCATACACCAAAAAACTGGCTCTAGAAACGCGATTTTAAAAAAATTTCGGTACAGTTATAGTTATTAATCGATTACTCTCGGTTTCAAGGTGGTTTTAAAAAAAAATTCGTCAAAACGAAATATCGATGTTTAAATAATTTTGTAATTATGATATTTGTTTTTAAATAATATTAAATAATTGGCTTCAGTACCGCTTCATAAAAAATCTGCAATCAAAACTACGCCGAATCGGCGTACCCGAGTTAGTGATACCGACAATACTGTCACGTTGATAAGATTCATTTCAAATAGTCACTATACACTACGATATTAGGTTACCATATTCTAGCTCCTAAGCTATGGTTTGTAGGCATCGCGGTATATAGTTTAGGAAGTTTTTGTTGAAAAGTTCTCTATGACTTATCTTTGTCGTATCGTGAAGCTGTGGAACCTTCTCCCGGCCAGTGTATTCCCTTTTTACGACATCGGGTCCTTTAAGCGTAACGCAAAGAGATATTTATGCTGGCCAGCATGACAGCGGCGGTGGTCGCCGTTGTGTTTGGATTGTGGTGTGCTTACCATCAGAAACAGTGCCAACAATGTTCCGAGCTATTATTAAAAAAAGACTCAGCGGAAACTAATCATTAATTTATGATTAAATTAATTTGATACTTTTACAGAATATTAATTGTTGTAGTATACGAATAAAGAAGTAATCTTTATCGTTTTATATGGTAGGTAATTTATCGTTGTGTTTACTACAATGAGATATATTAAAAACATGAAACGTATCCTATTAAATTATGCTGACTATAGATAAAATTAATTATAGTAATTATCTTTTGATATGAATTAATTTGTCAACACAGATCAGCCGTCAAAATTTCCTAGAGCTTTCGGAAGTCAACTTCTTGATACTTTGAAAGTGTGAATTGGGAAAAGAAAAAGGGAAGGCAGTTAAAATTAAAATAAAAATATTTCCAAAAACATTTTGAAATAACCACCAATATAAAAATAAATAAAACAATATAAAAGATATACGCGGTAAAAGTTAAATCTCCAGAAAAAATAAAATATTTTCATTAAAATCTTTTTTTTAATCCTAAATCAGAGTAGTATTCTAACTATCGACCACTCGTACTGTGCATAAAGTACAATTCTAGTCATCACATCGCTTGGCTAATTCGACGACGAACATAGTCGTGAATATTAGGACATGCATTAACCGTGTATAATGTATTCTGTCTCATTCTCTGGCCGGCTAGATACGATAGCTGTATGTGTTTGTCTCTTTTTAGTGTCGACCTTTCGTTTCGTCGAATTTCAAATACCAACGGTGCTAAATATGTATCTAAGGTCCAATTATTTGAATGTTTGGAACGAATCAAATTGACTTACCCAGATTAAAAAAAAGACTTATTTAGAAGAAATCTGAAATAGTCATGAGAGATTTGTGAGAAAAAACACCTTTTCTGGTTACGCAAGTAACGACATGTGCTAATACTATATTACTACAATCAATAATCAATAAACACTATAAATTAAGATTTTTTTACTGTGACTAATAAAATAAACCAAATTAACATACACTATAAAATTTAATCAATGTAAACAGAAGACTGAAGTTTTTAATGAAAAAAAACTGATGATTATGAATTTCAGTTGTCAATTTTCTGAAGTTTCTGAAGTAAAATAATTTGAAAAGTTGTTTATAAAGTACTGATTAATGAATTGTTTAATGAACTTTCGACAGCTGTACAAAAAAAGTGGCTAATGTTAGATTCTATGTCGTAAAAAAAATATTTTGTAGAGAATTCAATTCCCTATCCAACCGTACCCAGATCATTGTTTTATCCGTTACTAGCGGTCGCCCAATGATCGAAATTCGACCAGCGACTTTTTAATCATAAGAGTATTCTCTGTTTGACATTTGCAGTATGAACCTGAACAATGAATATTATATTACTTGCGGTCACTTTTTATTGAGTGACAATGTCAATATTTTGGAGGGTATAAGTTTAATGGCACAGATCTGGTTAGGATTGGCAGTATTAATTTATTTAAATTAATATATTAGTAACATATATTATAGATAAATTTTAGCTTTATGCACTCCTTCTCCATATAAACTTTAACCATGCCAAATCTCACAATCTTCCGTGCACGCAATACGCTTAAAAAGGGGTAAAAATTTTTGCTTCACGTATTAATATAATTGATACTTGTTGAGTTATAAAATAAAATACAAAAAAAATAAAACCCTATTATGTATAATATAGGAAAGGGTCTAAGCGAGCGCGAGCTGATTAATATTACACTATCAATACGAGGTAAATTCTAGTCTGCAGATTAATATCTTGAATATCGTTCAGTGAATCTACATACTGACATTAATATGCAATCGGATAGCTGGTGAATTATTGAAGGCTTATCCAGTGCATATAGCCGCGATATACACATAACTATCGATGACTCAGAATTAACAAATTATGAAGTGGTGACGGCATGACCATAGACGTGGCTTTGAATATTACAGTTCACAAGAATATTAACAGGAATAGTATTTAGCGTAGAAAGGGCAGGTGAGGTGGCACTGTTGTGAGTGTAAAGCAGGACGAGGCGATAGGAATGAGAAAAAAGGTCATTTTTTATAAGAAAAGAATTTTAATATTTAAAATAATTTATTCATAAAAAAATTAATTTTTTCTCTACGATTTTTAACTGATGGCGCTGGCAGTCACCGAGGGCAAAATATATCTTTGGAATAATAAAAATAACAGCGAATTTAATAAAAATAAATGTTGGTTAATATTTATTTATGACCGATAATAATTATTGTTGATTATATTTATGATTATGGATAATTCAAACATTTAATTTGGCTCTCAAGAAAATACTGAAGGAAAAAAGCGATTATTAAACGTTGATTAAATTAATAGCAAGAATCATTTATTAATTTTTTATATGATTTTATTACAAAAAAAAATCATTTCATTTTTATTTTGAAAATCACATCCCTACGAGACAAGCTGAAAAATAGAGAGGAGGTGGGGTGCAGGGAAAATATGAGATAAAAATTGGCAACGAGAGAACGGCTTGATTTCGTTTTTGCATGGGTATGATGCGAGACTGTCATTGTACTTGTAACATTATTGATCTAATAAGTCAAGTAATTTATTACTTATTTAATTATATTTTTATATTATTTCTATTAGGTATTTTTTTGAGGCAACATAATTATTATCTCCGTTAATTCTTCATAAATATTAATGATAAAAACATCATTTTCAAAGCTGATATATCCCGTTATTCAACAAATACTATTGACAAATAGTTTAACAATCCTTTAACGACTTACCTACATTAAAAAACTTTATCATTGGGAATGACAAATGAATGAAAAATTATTCAAGTAACGTAATAAAGGAGACACCGTTTTTATTAACAATCTGGCTGTCCGAAATATTCGCACGGGTCAGCTAGTCTTAGTTAATTATCCTGCTTTAAAACTATATTTATTTACTAATTTAAAAAAAACTATCAATTTTTTTTACAAACCTTTATTTAAACCGTAAGTACACAGTAAATGTTTTAGTATCCCTGGACGAGTGCTTAACCTAAACACACGCACCAACAAACCTCAGCCAATTTAATATTTACCGAGCTTAGGTCTACAACGGTGCGTCAATATGACATTCCTCTAACAATGAGAACAAGTGGCGACCGTACACACACGTGTCCAAAGTAAACAGTGATCTTGCACTGTATTTGTCTAGTGTAAGCGTCTAAAACCGGGACTTAACCCGTTCGGTTGCAGACGAGCGCATTTTGAAATGGAAGTTAAATTTGAAGCATAAAAATAGGTAATGAAGCTTGTAGATACATATATTTATATTTTTGATATAAGTATACCAAATTGGTGGCAAACAAGCTATGGCCCTTTAAGTAAGCAATCACCGCAGCATAAGGACGCTTGCGATACTAGAAGTATGGCATGCATGTTGCTGACACTTTACAAACTAGTTTTATTAATAACAGATTAACTTTCCTTGCAGATAGTGCGGCTTCAAATTTACATCTCTTGCAATGCTGGGACACTACCGCATTTTATAATAAATACGAAAACCCCGTACGAAGAGGCTACATGACATCAATTTCAAATGCTCTTAGGTCGATAACAGTTTATAATACTAGTTATATTGGATAATAATTCTGGAATTGATAAGTAAATAGTTAATTGCAAGTTTCGATAGCTGTGAACTGTGTTGAATCTGCCAGCAGGTTTAGATAGTCTAGGAGAACAGGAGACTTACATATACTGAAAGATATATGAGGGAATGTTAATAATTGTACTTGTTTGCTTTAACAATTCATAAATATTTTTTAAATCCAAAAAAATAATATTTTTTAGGGAATAAGCAAGAAGAAGTTCCAATACTCAAAGATGAAAAAGTAAAGTAATCTAATTACTATATTTGATCAAAGAACCAAAAAAAACATCACCATATACGAAATTCTAACAATAAAATTTAATCAGTATCTTGTTTTCCCGTCTACGTGGCTCTAAGCTTTAGTACTAACACGCTCTGCCAGTGCCGGCTATATTGCCTTCAGTCACTCAATCTCCTGCTTTGTCGGCTTGTCGATTGTCAAGACTTCCTTTTTCAAGTGTTTTGTGTGATAAAATACTTAAGTCAGCTAAAACTTGTGAACCGTCAAGCTAGTCTGAAGAGTTTTTTTATTTGAACAGGCTAGCAGCGTTTGGCTATAAAACTAAGTTTACAATCTTCTTAACTTTCAGTATGAAACTTAATTATGTATTTGAACCATTATAAAATCTATGATATTGTTTTTGTCAGTAGATTTTACTTAGGCTTTCATTAATATAAAATATTCCCCCTACTTCTACGATGATATAAAAATGTTTTGCCTTCACTCAAAATTCACAATCCATGTAGGATTTTTGCTCACTTACATTTACGTATTGACACTGTGTTGTGTGTTCATCGTAAGTTATTTCAAAGTATTTTAGTTCTTTTTTCTGTTTTAATGAATCTATAATAAGAAATGTTTAACAACTCTTTTTAAGTTTAACTCCTTGGTATAAAATAGTACATTTGTGGTGGTGATTCATAATCATCATCAATTAGTCGCTATTGCATATGGATCGTAGGTTCATCACTTTAGGAGTTCATACAAATCATCGTTTTCCTATACATAATCCGAACCCAAACAATAAATATATACATTGGAAATTTGAAGACAATAGGACCCTTCTTGATTTCCAATCGTGTGTATCGCTTATTACCAAAGGAGGTCGTTCGTAAGTACAAATATCTTCTATAAATCATTATAGTGGAGGTTTCGAATTGCAATCCGACTGATATTTCACATCCAATTCCAGTTTATACTTGTTCAAAGTTCTGGACTTCAAATATTAATAGCTGTGCGTGCTTCTGATTTGAATAGTTTGTATTGAAGACATCTGTCGAACACATTGGGAGAGAATGGATCTGCTTTGAAATTAAATACATTATTTATATGGTAGTCAATTTCTTAAGAGGCTTAACGTCTTACCATTTTTGGTTGCATTATCACTAAGCATTATGTGAGTTTGATGGATCACCAAACTAAACCTTTACGAAAAAAGGAAATATGAATAAATACCTAAATATCTCATGGCAGTCTGTATCATGGTGAGTGCTCTGAAGAACTGTTCAATCTAATTCCCTCCTCTCCTTTTCACAACAGAAACCCACGCGCTGGTCATCGAGGCCACAGTTTTACGGTGACCTCTCTCTCGTCATGAAGTAAAAAGTCTTATCTTTGCCAAACATTCACACTGTGGAACCAAGTCCCCGGCGAATGTGTTCCCTCCTTATTACGATAACAGGTTCTTCAAGCTGTAACAGATCCACTCTAAGTACCTAGCTATGATTTTGTTCAAAGGTAATATTTGTGGCATTGCCAAAGGGATAAACAGTCCTTATGCCTAAGCAGTCATCTACCGCCTTCATTGTTCAAAATGTGTGTTGCATAGAGCCAGTGCTAGTTCAATCAACAACTGCTTTGGCTCATAATGACATAATGGTAATGAGTATTCTGTGTGGTTGTCAGTTAGTACATTATAAAGTAATGGTGACTGGAATCAAGCAGATGTTCAAATGCCTATTCAAATTATCACTTATAATACTATATCCTTGTATTATATACTATATATTATAGTATAAATACTCAGTGTTGATTTAGTTCAACACATATAAATTCCAAGTCCCTATCCACATTCCTTTTGGAACTAGTGTGATATTAATGTTCAACTATTGTTTTTGCCTACCATTTAATAAGGCAATATTATATTTAATCTGATGGGTTTTAGTTCATACTATGTACTGGCTTCTATACCCCTCGAAACACAATACTTGTTAGGGTGTGCCTCATCTTCTATATATCAATGTCTTTTGGGGGGTTTGTTACAAAACGTAAAGTGAAGATATATTTATGCAGGCTGTTATAAAGACGACGACTGCCGATTGATTGCCGATCTCCTGGTGGTCATCGTTGTATTTAGATTGTACTGTGTTGGCTGAGTATTGGCTCCAATTTTCAAAGCTACTGTAAAGAAAAATGCAATTCTTAACATACGGAGTAATGCATCGTGTAAGCAATTTTTTGCTTCACCTTTATTGATGGCGAGGTACTTGCTTATTGAGTCATCATGGTCTATTAGTAATAACGTAGTAACAAGACTTAAACCTAATATCTAATATATAAATACTTATAAATATTAAATAATTTGATCAAATATTATTAGACTTGGTCTTTTAAGAGTAGGTCCATAAATTCTCATCAAGCGTGTTCTTGTTGGTATGTCGATGCAATATGTATCCGTTATCTGTATGCACACTGAACGTGCTATGAGTTCGAATTCTATTCGTAATATCGCTTTACGAATTTCCCTGTACACAAGGACATCGTGGTATTTGCAACAAACACTGACACAATATATGAAATATTTGTTAATTTTTTTTTCTCTAAAACAAATAATTCTTTATACGAAATTTACTCGTGAGTTGAGTTGTGGAATATTAATTATAGAGCAGATGGCAGATCGGGCTAAAGAGTTCTCAAGTGGTCCTGGAAGACACAGTGTAGAGAGACCCATCACAAAGTAGACCGATGACCTAGTGAAGGTTGCGAGAACATGCTGAATACAAGCAGTGGCCAGTCGTTGTGGCAAGCTTTGAAAAAACCCCAGCAGTGACAACTTTCATCTGAATGGATAGATGGATGCAAATTTGGGACACCAAAGAAAGCCTAATGACATACAAATCATTAACACACACACATATATATCGCCAATAAGTTTAGAAAGTTATCAATTTAATGACAACGCACTCCAAACTCGAGTGAAAATATATAGATTCAAATCTTACATTGTGCCAAATATTTCGTAGTCAAACTCCTACTGTTAAATGAACTGTTAACGCTCTTGATTACATTCTCGTTATTGAAAAGAGATGGAACCTTTCAGACGTACATCAAAGTGAGCCGCATACCGATCAAGAAAATTTGTAGAAATAAATAAAGAAAGGAATCGAGTATTAATCTTTTTGGAAATGTATGTCGATCTTATATCGCAAATTCTGGATTGTGTTCAAATATCACGAATAGACAGTAGGTAAAGAATCTAGACTCTAGATAATAACAATGTATTCCCACAATTACACTGGAGCTTTCGGAAAGAAAAAAAGTATAACGTCGTGGGAAGCCTGGCTTAAGTGCAATATCTAAATCGATTGTTACGACCATTTCGTGCTTAGAAATCAAGTTACAGCTGCTAATTTCTTTTACAATCAGAAAAGTCATAGGGTCAAATTTTCAAAATTATTAACATAGATAATTTAATTTTATTTGAAGAATGACGACGGATTTTATTCAAAACAAATCAAACATTTAAGATATGTCCAGCTAACAAGTTAATACGGCGAGCGACTGATAGATAGAGATGAAACAAATCAGACGGTTATCGTAAACGTGTGAGCCTGTGACGGAATTTACAATCAATTTTACTTACTCCTCAAAACGCGCCATTAGATGTTTTAGCTCAAAAGATTCTGAAGCTTTAAGAACAACTCAGTACAGGATGTTTTATCTTCGACTGTCTAAACTAGTATCCTCAAGCTGAAAATGTCTCAGCAACTTTTTATATATTTTGGCTGTTAAATTTACCAGTTAGTCTATCCCAGATGTTTAATAATATAAAATGACAGCAGTGACGGCAACAGATAAGCACACAATTTATAGTTAGAGATCTCAGACGACGATGTAAAAGGCAACAGAGTCCAGCGCGGTGCAGCGTACCAAATAGCATGACATATTGACTTGCATATCATCATATAATAACTTAACCACAAGTAAAAAAGTGATAAGTTAAATGCTTGCCCGTAAAAGTATCTTTTTATAAAAGCCAATATAATATACCCGCCCTAAAATATATTGTACATAAGAAAAACTCCATTAAATTGCGAAGAAGTTTCACTTTTAAAAAATCCCTTTTATCTCTTAATTCACTTTCGACGTAAAGAATATAGGAACATAATGTACTTAAACAATGATTTAAAAATAAGCGAATAGTCCTAATGTAGCGTAGTAAGGTGGATTTCGCACCATGAATAGATTACTAAAGTCTCCGAAAACTGCATTGTGGTGTGATAAAGAAAGTATGCACTTATTATGTACACGTGTAAGAAATAATACTTTTTGACGTATGAAATAATAATTACTTCAAAAATTTGATCCCACGTACCAACATCATGATGAAATTAGCCTTCAATGGTAATAATTTAAATTATTTTATTTTATTTTATCAAGTTAAAATAGCGTTTGTTTATGCAACGTTAAATTATACAATAAAAAAAGTAAAATGATTTCACATTACTTATCATTGATAGCTAACTTCATGTCACATGATGCGCGCGCAGATTTCTTTAGCCTCTACTAAACGCACCAAAAGAAAAATAACTCCAAAATGTATAGTTTTTACCTCTCAGTTATATTTATAAGAACGTAGTCTTTTGAACCAAGTTACCTTTGAGTTGTAGACTATGAGGTTCGATTGCGTAAATACTACCGCCACAATTATACCGCAAGCAGCATTGCTTACAATACTGTGTTTGTCTAAAGAGTGTGATTAGCAACTGCAAGCATTGGCAGACGAGACGTTCCAACTCAGTCCTCAGGAGTAAGTAATAGGTTGGTTGGTCTCCGGACGTTCAAAGGTTGATTATAAATAGTTACGGTCTACATTGCCAACTTAACCTCAGGTAAATTACATTCTTGGTTGCTACTTCGTTCCATAAAAAAGTATTTTGATGGGTGATTTGTCTTACAACGCACCAATTTCAGCTCTTCCTATGGTTACCTGATGAATTTGTAAGACTTCATAAAGCCATGACACCAATATAAGCTTCACCTATACCATAGCTATTATATAGTAATTAGCGAATGTTTGTTTGTAAAGATGTCTAATGAAGTAATGATAGAGTGTTCGGATACCAAGTCGACCTTTTTTTTTAACGTGGAGAAACCCATCATGGGTACACACCCGCCCGGGGGAACGAGTGGTTATGTGAGACTCCTACTCACTAAAACTCCACGGTGTACCATCCGCCGCCATACTGGGGCGACGTGGGCACTGCGCTGGCATACAGCCGCGCCGCCCCGGCGGCCGGCCCGGCTAATCCGGGCCCCAGCCTAATGTAGGAGACGGCTCAGTACACCCTAGCCGTCTCCTCCGTCCGCCGAACCTGTGCAATGAGAAGACGGGCCCCCGACCCGTCTCCTCTTTTCAGCTAGGGTGGCGGGAGTTGGCGAATGAACCGCCTCCTCCTGCCACCCGTTCGTCTTTGACGGAGAGGGCCGCTCAGGGGATCCCCCTCGCGCGCCCTCTCCGCAGCCTCCTTACCACACTCGGCAGCGAGAGGTCCCCAGAGACACTCAGAGAGAGTGTGCTGCGCCGTGTCCTATAAAGCCCCGCACTCGTGGCACGTAGTGTTGGGCTCCCTCCTGGCTATCTTGTGCAGGTACCATCCGAAACAACCATGTCCGAATAGTACCTGCACAAGTCTAAACGTCAGGGAGCCCCGCTCCCTGGCGCACCACTCCCGGAGGACCGGGCGGACGGCGTCTATGGTATAACGCCCATAGCGCGCGTCCGCCAGGTCCTCCTCCCACCTCCTGATGACCTCCTCCCGGGCCTCCCGCCGGACCCTGAATGATGCTTAGTATGTTAGTACAACATTTTTTATACTTACCTGCCTAGCTACGACTCTTCAATTTAATATCTGCCTCCATCTACCTTTAAGTGTGTTCGTGCAGCTGTACTTGAGAGACAGTCTCACCACTATGTTTAGCTTATTACCATTACGGGCGATATCGTCTCTTAACGTCATGTGAGATTGCGGCCTTAACGTTAAAACGATAAAATAAACAAACTTTGCCTACTGAAAATATACCTTATTAAGCTATTATAAAGAAATTAGCGATGATTTTCACCGCGTAACCGACGAATTTAAATTCTACAAGATGGCTGAGCTTTTGCAGACAGAAATGCTGCGATGTAAACATATAATGCTGATTTAGCATTTTATAATTCTCTCTTGCTATGACCGTCAAATTGAAAATCTGTCCGCTAAGTCCGGCATTTGCACTTGAGAGCCATTCCCCTAAATCATAGTGAATTATAGGTAAAGCGTTTTCATACCAGCGTCTGTGTAATTTAGAACCTTAGGATTTGTAGGCTAGTCGATGACTAGTGTTATCGGTTATATGTACAGGTGCCTGAAAATTCATCTTTGTTCCTGAATTTAATATCGTATTGATACACTTACGTGCACTATAGTCATTTTATCATTCATATAAATTAAATAGTCTAAATCTGTTATCATGTCTAGGTACAAGATATTTATATCCGTGTCTAGCGTGCGTACTCTATTGAGCGCTCAAGAAAGGGCGAGCGCGTGGAAGTGAAATCAGAGCACGCAATATAATTCATCGGCACGCGAACATGCGATCACTTGATCGCCTCGTCACATTATGCTGACAAAGATCGGTTCATATTATAGGTACGATATAAATTTTTAAATATTAATTTGTAATAATTTTGTAATAAAATAATACAATGTCACTCACAAAACGGTGGTCGGAAACAGATTGAAAGTCTATTGCTATCGCACTGTACCCAATGATCGAATAGAGTGCAAAGAGACAACTGCAGCTTTTATTGATTATACATATTTGATTAAATGAAATCATAATTTAGAGAAAGTTGTTTACTTCTTCAAAACTGAACCGACCTAGCTTAATACTTTTTTCAAGAATATGATATAAACGACTTTTAAACAGTCGCGCGGGCCGGACGTTAGAGTGGTTAAATAAACCTTTTATTTTTTACATTCGTTAATTTTGTTTACTGGATGTCTAATAACTGCGATATAAGTACTACCCGTGTGCGATAAGTTGAGGCTCGTCTGGAATGCAACCCTCAGCCCGCTACCCCTGTAACTTCCCCTCAAGCTTTCGTGTTGTACTGTAAGCAACGCCATTTTTTTTTTAAATCTTAGTCTCGTACTGGCTTATGTCACGCAATGACGATGCGCTCCGATTTTATAATCTTATTTGATACTGTTTCGTTAGTAGTTATTAGAGTTATTGTTATTTTTGCGTTAAGTTTATTGTTATAATGAAGGGTAAAACTTTACACAATGGAGTGAAAAATCTCGTTTTAAAAGTGTTGGACTTTTTTGAAAACGAAAAATGGAACAAACAGTTGTGTTTACCTGTTGATCAGGCAGTAAAAATAACATGTATGGCAATTGGAGTTTCGAAAGCAGAAAAAAAATAGCAGTCACTTGTTGTGATATTTTTTTGTGCACAGTACTACAACCATGCGTCTGTGGCGTCACCGCTCCCAGGTCTCAACTTATTGCGCACGCGTAGTAGGCCCTTCTAGCATCTGTAGAAGGCTCCTAATTCTTATAATAATTAATTTATGATAAAAATCAAAACATAAATACATATCAGTGGTAGCTTCTGTGGTATACAAAATATTTGTTCTAGTGTCATTTATCCTGGGTTAAAAAGGGGAATACGACAAATTTATGGACAAAACGCCGCACGCATTTTTTTTTAACCAGGTTGCTAGATATGGCAGAGGTAATCAATCTCTACTGAGCCAATAAAACAATTCCGACAAATAAAAAAAATCATTATAATATCTTAAGAGTTATTTTCCTTCGCAGCTTCTGTAACCTCTTTAGACCAATTTCTCAAAAGTATCCCATGTGATAATACTGGCATAGTTTGTTATCTAGACTTATCTATAGAAGGGAGGTACTACATCAATTAGAACAGCCGCGTATTTCACGGTAAATTATTGGGCTTCTTCAAGTATTGATTTCGTCTATGTACAGAGTATACTATACAGATCACGCATTCGCGAATACCCTCTCAAAAGGCTGCAGAAAACCCACAGAACAGCTAACAAATTAAAGAATTGTTATTTTTCTAGGATGTATTTTCACGTGACTTTCTGATTAAGTACGTATGTATTGCACATTGCTTCGGTACCATTCTTGATTCCAAATGAAACTGACTTAAAAATGACTGCCGAAAATTACAAAATACAATGATTTTCTCTTTCTTTCTCTTGAAGTATTAGTGCATGTATTTTATTTAAAAAATATAGTTTTTAAGCACTTGAACGAACTGTATATAGTCACATATCAATGGTTATGGTCTAAACTAAATCCTTAAACTTAAGTATGATTCTGCAGTAAGAAATAAATTGCATCGGAGTGCACTGAATTTATGGAGTTTCCTCCCCGTAATCATTCTTTTCGTGCCAGGAGACTGTGTTAAATACCATTGTTATTTATGGAGTAATGTTCTTGCCAAAATCCTTTCAAAGTGCCTCGAGGGTACCGCTAGTGTTCCATAATCGTTTCATATCATTAGCTCAGGTTCTGAAATAAAGAAAATTTGATGCTAAAATTATTATTTTAAATTGTTGCTACTTCATCTTAATAAGTCAACCCTTTTGTAGTTACAGTGAAATATCTAAGCTTTACTAGCGATTGCCCTAAGCTCGAAATTCGACCAGCGACTTTTTGATCATATACTATTTTTTGTTTGACCTTTACAGTATTGATGAACCTAAACAATGAGTATTATCTACATCACTTGCTGTCACTTTTCGTTGAGTGACAATGTCAATATTTTGGGGGGTTTAAGTTCAATGGCACTAGTCGGGTTACGATTCCCAGTATTAATTTATTTTAATTAATATATTAGTAACAGATATTATGGATAAATTTTACTTTCTGCACTCTTTCTCCATATAAACTTTAACCATGCCAAATCTCACAGTCTTCCGTGCACGGAATACGCTTAAAAAGAGATACAAAGCTTTTGCTTCACGTATTTTTATATAGATAACAGTATATTAATAGCGCTACATTTTTTGTATATTATTTACAGGTTTAGTCCACAATTCCATCTGATGATGATGAAGTGAAGTGACAATGTGGCCTAAGATGGTAAAACGCTGAGCCTATTGAGGGAACTGGCTGTCAAGTGCAAATGCCGCAACACAATTGTAGCTGCTTCGCGATAGATTTGCAATTTGAGGGTGGTAGCGAGCCGGGTGGGCTTTAAAAGATGACCTGCCAACATGCTATGGTTTAGAATTGCAGAGGTTTGAACTCACGTCTATCTACAAATATACATTTACAAAATCTGAAAGTTTATCAAATGTGTGTTTTGACTACGATCGTGAATAAACTCTTCGATGACTGGGAAGTTATCCGTATTGATGGTGGTAATTTTGACGTTCATAGGTGCATTATTTATTTATTTATAACAAAAACACCAAAAAGATGTACATTCTGACAAATTATGAGATTACCGACAAAAAAAAAGATTATAAACAAGTTCAATCTTAAAACAAGTTTCTGACATGATTACACAGGATGAGCTGTTAAAATAATTAATTAACAAAGAGCTGAAATGAATTTGGAAATGTAATGAGAGAAAATAAACAAACTTCAACATATTAAACCAAAACAAATCATTAAAAAAATCAAAGCAAAGCAAATCAAGTAGAATATATTGATATTTTAGTCTAGTTATGCGTTTGGCTTTGATATCACCTGGTGGTAAGTAAAAACAAGGCAAACGATAGAGCGCTTTCCAATCAAATGCCTATTCACTCTTCGCCTGATTTTTTACAATCGTTACTGAGCAGCTGTGCGTTCGTGTGAAGAGCAGCTGCACACACCCATTGGTGTTCAGCGATATATTTTCAACTTGAGGATGGTAGCTTACTTCCCTTGCGACTGATTCCCAACCTATAAGTGGTCGGGAAGACAAACGCCGGGAGTGAGTTTCATTCCTTATTCGATATAGCGAACCGCTTCGTAAACATTGCTAGTATGTCCACAACACACGGCGCGGTGTCTAGTTGTACTGAGATGGATTAAGATGACACGATCTAAATTGAAATAAATCAAAATTTCCCTGAAAATCCCGTCGAATTTTGCGCGCGAGACTCTGTTGAATGTGGGTTTTAAACCACAAATATATCTAAAATTCTCGTTAAAAGGTACGTAAACGAACACTTTTATATTACAACGTTCAGAACACTGTGAATTATTGACGTGGTGCGCTGCCAAACGTTGTTAATCCTAGTTTTATGACGCTAGGCCACATGATATTGCTGACCGCCAGACGAACCGGTCGGATAAGGGTAAATTACGAAGTTAAAAATAATATAGCTCGATAGATTTTAAAGAACTTTCAGTTACTGAGAAATTTACAGCCTATTTGTGGACGACCAGATTTTATTGAGTTCACTAATTTTCATGTCTGACTCGATTACTATTTAATAAATTGTTAATTTGAATATTTATATATCATTAAAGTCTGTTATATAATAATTGTATATTAATAAGCCTTCATTAAATTTATTTATAATCTTGATGGCTATAATAAGTAATTTAAAATGTTTATAGAGTAAATATCTTAGATTAATGATTGGTTTCCGCTGTGCTGTTATAGACAAATCATTAATCTAAGGTAAACAGATTATTTTTCTTGTACTGCTATTTTCAGTTATTTCAAGTTGACAATCAATAGTTAAGTTCTGACAGGCCTCGTGGCGTAGTAGTATGGTACTATTAAACAAAGAGGTCGCGGGTTCGATTCCTGCGCATGCCAGATTTTTGTGTGATGTTCATTATTATCAGTTGAGGGTATTAAATATTTTTGCATAACACTTGCACGTAAACAGTGTCATAATATGCAAGCTATCTCGGGTGTAAACCCCCTAAATAAAACCCGAAAGCTTTTTTTATACTAACTCCCAAGAGCGTAATGTCTTTTTCAAATTGATACCATTTTTAAAATAAAAATTGCATAAAAAATCCCTCTCTTCGCAAATTTTGTAATTGTTGAATTGACTAGTATTATTGTGAAGTAATGTTCATTATTTACGCGAAGATGTGATGAAAAACATGTATGTTACACGGACGGTACGGGAATTATGAACACCGACTCATTAAAACTTATTTACAACCCTCAAGACACAATGTACTAATAATGAATAGTATATCAAATTTAAGCTATGCTTAGTTTGGAATTAAAGAAACGTGAGTGAATTTGTGAAAAAGTATTTACTCCACGTCTTTTATGAAGTTTGGATTTTATTTCTTTCAGAACTATATAACTAATTATTACTAGTAAACGAATTAATATTAAATGTTGTCAGTTTGGTATGACTATAAGTTTCAGATATACTTCCGATTAGTCCTCCCATATCGTATTCCAACAGCGTAAACACAAATATTTTGCCACAGGAAAGGTTTGATATTTCTGCAGTAGAACCTCATATCGTTTTTAACTTTCAAAGTGTTACACATAAAGCTAAATACATTTAAAAATAATCCACATCTAATTTATCGAGGCATCATTATGATATTTAATGATGTTTTTGATAGAAACTTCAGAAGTGCTTTAAAAGTAAATAAACTGTTTCCCTTTACTTGACGGGCAGTCGACGACAACGGCGACCAATCATCGATTAACGATTACTTGCGTCAGTCACTTTAATTGACATTTTAATAGAATACCTAAAAATTGTATATGTTTACTAATCAATCTGTAGTTCTGTCTGTTCGTGTATTATTTTTTCCAAATTTCCAGAAATCCTATACAAATAACACTGCACATGAAAATGCCCTTAGAATTTTTTTTTGTCTGTCTGATATGTGTCTCCGATTTAACTAAAACTGCTTGATCGAATCTAATAAAATTTTGCACACGGGCAGTTTATGTCAGTGGACATTTGATAGGATTTACTGATTTTTAATAATACTTAAAGATATCGTTAAAAAAAGATTTCAAAAAAAAAAATTAGTTCTTAACCGGTGCCGATGAATTTTTTACAGGAAACGATATATTATTACATAATTGATGGGCTATTATATGAATTGTAAATAATATTAGTAAAAATAAAATTGCTCGTTGATAATAATTACTGCGTAATAAATGCGCGCAGAGCCGCGGGGCACCGCTAGTAGATAATAAACCAGAGCACGGTCGTGGTCGTTGTACCACAAATAAGGTCACCTATACTGTTAAAAAATTTAAACTTAATCTAAAATACTGCACAACAATGTAAGTCCTTTTTACAAAATCTTACTTATGAGTAATTTTAACTTGCCTTGTTAGTATGGGTTCAACTTTGCAACTGATTTTTAAAACAGTTATCCACATCCTATTGTGCTGGAATTTTACATACGCGTTTAATTTGGATGACAATGCAAAGTTAGTTAGTTAAGTGACATCATTCTAAATCCAGTAGAGCGGACTGTCAAAGATAACGGACCGGTTAATTTAATGGACCCCCATGATATGGGTATCAAATGTTAGGTTTATTAAAATGAATGGATTTTTTTTTTAGTTATGTATAAGCAGAAAGTGATAAGCATAAATCATTTCAGTTTAGGGTTATGTTATTTATATATAGGTAACAGACTTCCGGTTCAGCTGGTATACTGTGGAACTTTATTGTTAATAGTTATAGTATAAGGGTATGTAGTCTTTTTATTTAGATAAAATAATTATTTTCCGTCGAAATTATGTTTATTTTGTAGAATGTGGATATGATCCGATGGGGCTGGCATACAACACCGAAAAGTTCCTTGAATAAAAAGAAAAAAAAAAATCCCAATATCGTGCCTATATAATTAGGTACCTATTTTTATACAGCATTACGAACAATCTATTTTATTATATTCAAATATATAAATAATATTCAGTACAGGTCTTGTAAACAATTATTATTTTCATTTTAGCACAACTGAAATATTGAATAAAAGCTTTCTATAATTATTTTCTTTTGTATGTGACGGTTAAATAACATTATTGACCTAAGAAAATATAATAAAATGTTGGTTTTAATTAGCCCGTGAACTATTTGCGTGACTTTTGTCAGCCTGTGTTTTGTTCCGTGTTATGGGTAAAATAAATTTACCAAGCAACCTTTTCTTTTAATTGAGAAATCTGAACTTTCTAATTTATTATGAAGTTTTATTTGTGATTACTCTAACAATGTAAGGGAGATTTCGCTAAGAGATTTACGACAGACTACCTTCCTAATATCAACTCTAAAAAAAATGTAAGCAGGTATGGATGAATTGGTTGAGGGTTAGTTAATAATATGTGTATTTAAAAAGGTGTTAATACTCTCAGTATTGCTGACAAAAGAGAGTGGAAGATGAAGTCATGTTGTGTTAGAGTAAGAAGAAAAATCACATTAGATATTTAGGCTAGGTATATATAGTTAATTTTTTTCTACAGTCGACAGCTATACAAAAATTCACTATAAAATTCGAGATATTAACAAGGTAAAACCGATATAAATTAATTTAACACAGTTTAAAACATGTTTAAAGTAATAATAAAATTTTACACTTATAGCTGAAAAACAGGAACAAAATAAATTTCTTTAACTTCTTTAGAGGAGTCTTTTTAACCGCAACCTTAATTTTGAAGGTACAGAAAGTACTCTGTTACTTATAAATAAACAGTTTAACTGGATGACTTTAACACACCGAAATGAAAAAAAAAGAACTGCGCGTGTTAACTATTTTCAGTTTTACATAAATTAACCGAAGCTTTGAAGTAAAATTCAACGATGGAATGACAACGAGCACCATAGCTCATGCACGGACATTGTCTTTCTGTATATTATCTTGTCTTATTTTATCGTGATTTTTTTTTTCGAGCTGACCACTCTGTTCACCTTAAAGGTTAGTCTCAGTGGGTTTTGACAGTTATACAAGCTTATGGGTGCTAAAGTGGTCGAACCTCGGCTTAGGCTTTTGCCGTATATGCAATTAAGTTGCGATTTGACTAATTCCTTATCCGTAAAATCGATCGCCTTCTGGAAGGAAGGAAGAAACATGAGTATATACATATATATATATATATATATATATACAGTGTAAACTCTTTATAACGAAACTCAAGGGCTGAGCATTTTTTGTCGTTATAGAGAGTTATCGTTATATGGAGTGAACAAAAAAACAACCAAATTAACAAGAATGTTTAATATGTATGTCTTAGATAATAAATGCTTATAAATTATTGTTTTCACATATAGTCTGATAACTTTGTCTAACGTTTTTTGCTATGCCAGTATTTGTTTTTATTATTTTATGTATTCTATTCATATCTAGATATGTGGTGGAATCGTCTTGATTAAACAACAAAAAAAATTCTACCAACTTAGTGGCATCTAGGGCTTGTTGAATTGTTGGTGGTGATTCGCCTTTGTCCACTTGATCATCTTCTTCGTCTTGATTATCGGGTGTTTCCTGACTTTTTGACACTAAGTCAACAATTTGTTCATCTGTAAGTGTACCAGTTGTGGCTACATCCTCATCTATATTTTCTTACGATTGTAGATCTTCGTTAAAATTGTTTGGTATGTTGAACTGGCTTATCCATTCACTCAGTGCTAGATTGTCTTCACTGTCAAATTGGTTCGTTTCTTGGCTACTACATAAACCAGCATGTCGAAAAGAATGTTGGATAGTGGCTGCTGTTACCTCTTGCCAGGCTTTTGATAAGAAGTTCACTGCTTGTAGCATGTTGATCGAGACTTTGCTGTCAGTTTCGATCATAACCATCAACATTTTCCGTCTATAGTGGCCCTTTAGGCTTTTAATTTCACTCTGATCCATTGGTTGTAAAATACTGGTTGTATTAACTGGGAAAAATGCTAACTCTATGTTTCGAAGATTAGATATGATTGAGTGAGCAGGACAATTGTCTACTAGAAGCAAGATTTTCCGTGATTTTAATTCGCCATCCCATTTTCTCACTTCCTCTTCAAAAATCTGCGATGCCATCCAAGCTGACTTGTTTGCTTTGTACGTAACTGGCAACTGTTTTATGTTCTTGAAACACCGAGGGTTTATCGATTTGCCTATAACTAAGAGCTTTCTTTTTTCTGTGCCACTCATATTGGCAGCCACTAGAACTGTAATACGCTCTTTAGGCAGTTTTCCTCCAACACATTTTCCCCCTTTGAATTTTAAAGTTTTGTCGGGAGTCAACTTGAAAAAAAGGCCAGTTTCATCTGCATTAAAAATGTCTTCTGGTGAGTACTTCATCTTTAATTTAGGCCACACTGTACTAATCCAATTGTTAGTCACATTCATATCGACATCCCGCGCCTCTCCGTTCAATTTTACCGTACGTAATTTGGTGACGGTGCTTAAATTTTCCGAGCCAACCTTCAGATGCTTTAAAGTCAATTATGCCAATTGGTTGGCAAACTTTTCGGCCTTAGCTTTTACAATTGGCCCCGAGATGAGTACATTATTCTGGCGCTGATTGTTAAACCACGACAACATTGCCTGATCTAAGTCTTCGAATTTTGGCTTTCTTAATTTTTTAGAAGAGTTTCCTTCCAGCGCCACCTGTAGAATTGTTTTTTGGTTTTTCTAAATGGTAGCAACAGTGAATTGACTTAGTTCAAAACGCCTTCCAACGTTACTTTTATTTTCTCCCTTTTCAATCGCATGTATCACACAAACTTTTTGGTCAACACTAATCGCTTTTCCGTTTACTGGCCATGTTAACAGTTTCAAAGTAGGTTTACGACTGATAATACGATAGGTACCCAGTAAACTTGGTCGAAGACCATCACTTCCGAGAAAACAATGCGTCATACTGCACGTATTCAAGGCAATTAAGGATAACAAAAGCTAGACCGACCTCAGATGTTTCGGAGCTTCAAAGTCTTTTGTTACCTGATAATAAACAATAATTCCGATAATAAATATTTATTGTCTAAAAATATGAACACATTTCTTCGTAATAGAGAATGGCGTATCGCTTTAAAGAGTGTTTCAATATGTGGGTTTTAACGCAAACCAACCAAGTTGGGCTCACTTCAACGTTATAGGGAGTTTATCGTTATAAAGGATAACGTTATAAAGATTTTACACTGTATATGTGTATTTAGTAACCTGACAATTTGGTCTGAGTCTAATAAGTAAATAAAATCCCTTAAAGAACTATGTATCTGATTGATTGATAACTAGTTAATTTACTGTCACTATATCATGTAAGCGGATGATTGACTTAAGGGCTCCATGCCGGAGGAACGGAACTAGGTTCGAGTTGCTGCAAGGGGGGATGTTCGTGGCGGGTATACGGGAGCGAAGTTTACCGCCTGTCCTTTACGGGAGGAACGGTGGTTTCGCGGGCATGGGCACGAGCACGCTTGATTAATAGAAATGGAAGGGTGATTAAATCTCTCTCGGTTTATACCATAGTTCTTTCTTATTCTCTCTCTGGCCAAGTACCATTTTACATCAGAAACGTTGCATATAAAACGTTGCACTCAATTTCGATCTTAGAATGTTATTTTCATCGCATCCAAAGAAGGTTTACTTGAAAAATCGTTATATTTATTTATATTGATTCGTCTCTTTACGTATGAACGTATATTTTGAACGTGAATATACTCTTTAGGTCGTCGGCGGGTTTCCGACATCACAGCTTTCTCTCTGTAACAGGAAATTGGCTGGTTCACGGCTTGCGAATGCTTCCGATAGCTGTCGATGTTTATGTACGATATTTATACGGATCTCTTGAAACATGTGCTATAAATAATATTCATATTTTTCAGTGTAATTTCAAACTAAATAATAATGAAAATCAATCCTACTTGATCGTTTGAGGTGGAATTGTTTTCGAGACCGACTTTTGATTCCAAGATAATCAAAGTTGATATATAGTATGTAACTATTTAACTTTTAAATATTATAATCTGTTTTTGATACAAAAATCCATCCTGTGCTAAGACCCAACTTGGGACTGTTTTATCAATCTATATTAATAAATCTGTTGTTCTGTCTGTACGTACCTACTAATACACTACTAATCAGATAAATGACTGTGTCTTTAGGACAATTTAACTTCCTGCAATCAAAAATCTTATGCACATGGGAAGTATATCTCATTTCTTAATTGATCAGGTCTATAAGAATAATCTATGCCTACAATTAATGAAATTGAAATGTCTGTTTGTAATGTTGAAATAACAGCTTTAACTAAATGCATATGAAAGTATATACGGAACCTATAACAAAAATCTTTCTTTTTTATTTCTGTCTGTATGTCTGTTTGTTTCGGGTAATCTCCGAAACGGTTGATCAATTTTAACGGGACTTTCACAGGTAGACAACTGATGTTATAAGGAATAACTTAGGCTACTTTTATTTTAGAAAAATAATTAGGGTTCCGTGCAAATAAAAAAAAAACTGATCATAGTGAATCAATTTGGGCACTGATTACGCTGAGTAAACCGTAAAATATGTATCAAATTAATGTACTCCATAATTGTAGATATTTAAAAAGGCCTATAAAAACGTTAGCGAGAGCGTATGCCTATCTTCTAAGAATCATATTTCTACAAATCTCTACAAATCATCTTTAGATCAAAAAATAAACAAACATACATAATATAGTCTATTTATACAAATTTTATAAAACTCACAAGATGGATTTTTTTGATTGTTTGAATGCGTTAATTTCTGAAACAACTAATCAGATTTGAAAAATTCTTTTTTTATGTTATAAATAATATATTGAAAAAAGTTATAGGATAAATAAGTTCACGCTATGACTTTGTGAAGTGGAGCAATCTAGCTAGAAAACTGTAGCTTTAGGCTGGCAGTGGCGCAATGGGTAATTTTTTGAATAAATATAACACTGGTGAAACCGTGTACCACAGCTAAATCTATATATTAATACGTGAAACAAAAGCATTCTACCCCTTTTTAAGAAAATTGCGTGCACAGAAGACACTTAGATTTTGCATGGTTAAAGTTTATATGGAGAAGGAGTACAGAAAGATAAAATTGATCTATAACATTTGTTACTAATATATTAAATAGAATAAATTAATACTGGTTATCCTAACTTGACCAGTGCCATTAAAGTTAGGCTTAAATAGAGATTTTTATTTTTATATTGGCATCAAGTCTGAGAGTAAACGTTCGGTGTACTGTAGAATAAATATCCTGTGAAAATAATAACATAAAAAATTATAGTGCTTAAAAACGAACAACTACTGACACAGAAAATTTTTGCATTGGAAACTATCGTGCAATAGTCCGTGCGTATGCCTATAAACCCATAAATGTAGATTAAAGCATGAAGTTAATCACTCGAAGTCATCCCTCCAACCCACCCATCCACTTTTAATAATGGGTATTGGTCGTAACTTACGTGACATACGGCTTTGGAAATAAACTACATGTTGGCTAATAAGCTACCGAACAAAACTGTAGTACTATTTGTAAAGATTGCCAGTTAAATATCAATTTGTATTTTTAGTAACGCATTATTCTTCAGTAATTAATTTAAATTATGTTTGGATGTTAAAAAGGGTAGACAATGTATACATACCAGTTGGAAGATTCATTTTGACTGATTTCGTATTCACTTTGTACCTACTTGTGTAGTTTTCGGAAATTTATCATTTCGACCCAAACTACACTTTGCTATTTTTTCTACGCAAGGTGGCGGGCGTGTAACTATTTTGTGGCTAGTTACCATGAAATTTGACGGAGGAAGGGAAAAATGTGATGGATAATCCCTTTAAGTTTTCCCAAGTAAGTAGAATTAATTGTAATAAGTATAAATGAAGATTTGATACAATAAATAGATATAAAACGCATTGACGCTCTCGTTTATGGTTTTGTAGAAATTTATTTTGTCAGTTATCCTAAGAAAGAGTTATACAGCGAGCCTCAAACTAATTTTTCACTTAAATATTTAATGAATAAAAAGCAAATTAATTTGAAGTTTAAAGAAATTTTGTAGAGTTCGTTTATTAGTCTTAGATTCGAATTAATCTGTCCCTAAATATTTTTACAACTTAAAAACTTCTGATTTTTACTTTTATCTGAATTTAATTTTGGAACGCGTTTACTAAAATAGAAACTCCAATCGAACCCCCGCCATTTCACTTTTTTTTTTTAAAGTATGTGTTGTTTGTTTTAATGATATATGCTCACCATCTGTTACAGCCGTAAGTAGAATAGAATATTTATATGGAAAGCGTCAATACACTGCACATGCGCCTCCGTGCGGCTTATGAATGCCATATTGCTTAGTTAATTGAAAAGCAATATTTTAGTTTTAACTAGCCTTTATCCTAGCACTTTCTACTCTGTTTTTATTTGTATTTGTATTACGAAAGTTTATTTAATACTTAATTTATGAAGTGAATAATTTATGCCAATAGAATTATAAACTTATCTCTAGTATTTTTATATGAAAGTATTTTTAAATTATTTTGTTGGTAGTTAGGTAGAATATTATATAGTTCAGAGTTTTATATGGTTGCCGGTGAAAAATTAAAATTATAATTAATTTTTAGGGTTAATGTAACTCATATGAAAAACAATCGGAACTCTTACAGGATCACTCTGTATTCCGTCGGTCTGTCTGTCTATCTGCCCGTGTGTCAAAACCTTTTTTCTCATTAGTGACTTGAGGTATATTAATATCAATGGCTATGGAATACTGCTTTAAAAGTCAAGTTTCTAGGTTAAACCAATACCTAAAACCGGCACTTCATAAATAAAATACCGCTCACGGAGAGATAATAGAGATCTGTGATCAAGACCTATAAGGGTACTTTCCGAAAGCCTTTTGTTTTGATAAGGAATTTGGTATAAAGTATGACATTTTATGGAAAATTAAGGAATGAATCCAAAATAATGAATTTGTAATCCCGTACGATATTAGAATGCAATAACATTATAATAATTTTATCATACTGTCGAAAACAGTTTGAGGTTTAAAGTTAAACTTTATAACTATGTAAGTAATATAATCAGTATCGAAACCTAATTCTTTAATTTTTATTTAAAATCTTGATAATTTGCCCGTAGCTTTTTTTGATATTGGTTGAATCTTCACATCATTTTCTTTATAAATTCTAGTGGCTTTCAAAGATGAAATCATTGGTCGGTAGTAGGTACTTGTTAAGTTGGAAAACCTTTCTTTGGAAAAACTTTATTATTCCTACATAATAGCCCGCAGGTAGTTTATTGTCTGGAACTTTAACTAACCCTATTTTAAGTTTAAACTAAGTTCTTAACTTGGCGGTTGTCGGTTTCTTATGTTAAAACTTTTCATGAGTCACAATCAGTTCATATTATCTTCTGCTTTTATGAAATGTCTACGTTTAAAATAAAGTCCTTTACGTCGAAATTGTAATTAAACCGTGATGGCACTGACCATAATTTTTATCGCCTCTATTACCTTAAGGACAATAAGTATTTATAAAGATTAAGTAGATTCTTCTTCTACTTTTTATCTTTTTTCTACCTAAGTATGATCGGCACATGTTTTTCTCTTTATATCTTCTCTAACAACTGTCATCTTAGTATTTCCTCTTTTAAATACCATATGTATAATGATATTATACTCTTAAATAATGAAACAAAGACGTAATTGCGTTTCTCTGTAAAACACAAAATTTATTATACGTACAATATTTACAACATTTAAAGTCTTTATTTCAGGAATTTTTATATTCTTACAAATATATAAAATAAATTATTTGTTTTGAATACATCGTAGATGCCGCCAATGTATTATGCGCGGGGGCAATGGTCCTGCGCAGGCGCCGCGTCGCCCAGCCCCCCCGCACTTCGTGCACGGCTCGGCTCGTCACGTTCACTGACCGCTTTGTGCTTTGATACAGTGAGCTCGCGTTTGTTTGTCTTGTATGCGCGACGTCATTACTGCCGTTTGGTGAAGCGCTACGTTATAGTCCGCCGAGTGTTTTGATACATGGTGTTAAATTTTGTTTTGTATAACTTGAGTTGGTGTACCAGGAGTTGCTGAACTGATTGCTTGAGTGATAGTGTCATTGCTTGTAATATTAAGGCTGCTACACACAGACACACAGTTCTCTCTACAAACACAAACAAATACTTCACAATCTGCAGTCCAGGTCGATGGGGCAAGGTCAAGGTCACCGCCCGCTCATGACAGAGAGATTGATTCGCGATAGATAATTGAATTAAGTGCCCAGCACGTATTTCGCGACCCTTCTCACACATTATTTATGGAAAGTTTTCTGTTAACAGTTAATAATAGGTCTTTACCTATGAAATTGCCGTTCTGCAGTACTGGCCATTTCAAATCAAAATAATTTTTGTTTGTCTAAGAATTCTAATTTCAAATTAATTTTATTTTAAAAACATGGAATTCTTTTTCCAAAAGTAGTCATTTGTTTATTGATTAGTGTTACATTTTCATCGCATTTAAATCTTTTTTGTCATCATGGATACGTTAAAAATTCGAGTAATTAAGGAATATGAGTACTGTCGTGGCAGCAACGCGGCACAAGCGGCACGCAACATCAACGACGTTTACGGAGCTAACACTAAAAACCAACACACCACCTGTTATTGGTTTGCTCGCTTCCGTTCTGGGAATTTCGGCCTGAAAAATGAACCTCGCGGTCGTCCGAAGACTTTAGTCGACAATGACGAATTAAAGGCGATTGTGAAAGCTGATGATACACAATCTACGGCTAAATTAGCAGCAGCTTTCGACGTTAGAATCAAAATAATATTGGTCCATTTGCGTTAAATTGGCAAGGTATAAAAGCTTGACAAATGGGTGCCCCACGAACTCAATGATCGCCAGCGCGAAGTACGCGTCGAGACGTGCCTTGCACTGCTCAACAGACACACAAATGAAGGAATTTTGAACCGCATTGTTACCTGCGATGAAAAATAGATTCTGTTTGATAACCGCAAGCGCTCAGTAAGTTGCTTGGATTCTGGTTCAGCACCTAAACAATGCCCTAAACGAAAACTTACCCCTAGAAAAGTGATGGTCAGTGTTTGGTGGTTTAGCGCCGGTGTGATTCATCACAGCTTCTTACCAAACGTGGTGAGCATTACTGCAGATGTGTACTGTGAAGAACTGAACACAATGATGGAGAAGCTGGCACATCTCCAACCAGCATTGGTCAATCGCTCGTCTCCGCTGCTCCTGCACGACAACGCGCGACCTCATACTGTACAGCAGACGGTCTCCAAGTTGCAAGAACTGGGGTTGGATTTCTCTATCATTCACCCTACTCACCAGACCTTGCGCCTACAGACTACTACTTTTTCCAGAATTTGGATAACTCCTTGGCGGGAAAAAAATTCAATACCCTAGAGGCAGTACAAAATGCCTTTGAAGAATTGTTGCCTCCCATCCAGCTGATTTCTTTAAGAAGGGCATGGGGTGATTACTTCGATTAATACAAATAAAAAATACTTGAAAAAATTCGTTGAAATTTTTTCATACAAAACGGCAATTTCATAGGTAAAGGCCTAATAATAATCTACTCTCCTAAATTGTTTATAATATATGACGTACAATCAGACATCAGTCTTGAAATCTAGCAGCTTTTACATAGATAACGCGGTATAGACAAACTTAAGAAAAGCACTCGTAGGTTATGAGTGAAGTAGTTTTCTTTACATGCTTATCATTCTTTGCACAATTTATCCATACTTTCTTCGGTCTTCCTTTACTCCTATATCCGTCCACCTTCATACTTAACGTTTAAAATAAACAAATAATTATTCAGTTTAGGCACTAAGAATACCGTAAGGGCCTAAGACCGTCAAAACGCTACTGCTGGTTCGGAAAACATCCTAGTCTTCGAGAAGAGCCGGTAAGAAACTCGATTGGTTTTTTTTGTTACTGTGCAAATACAGAAAATAATCCTATTAATAATAAAATATTTGTATTACAAAAAATGGGCAGTTCGAGTAATTTATCATATGTGACCACGCGAACCATTGAGGAATAAGTTTCAAGAATTTAGTATCTTAACATTTCCTTCCCAATTTAGTGTATGTTCGGAAAAATGAAGATAATTTTGAATTTGTAACTAAGAGGCACAATTTCCATACTAGAAATAAATGTAAAATAGTCAATCCATCTTTAAGATTAGTAAAACAAAGTTTTTTAGGTAATTGTGTTAAGTTCTATAATAAACTGCCTAATCACATTACCGATTTTCCTGATAATTAATTCAAGAATCATGTAAAGCAACTTTTATTATCGAAAGTGTATTATAGGGTAGCTAATTACGTGAATGATGGTGATGTCTGGATGTAATTCCCTCTCTAGTTTTAGGCAAGTTCTTCTCGATGACTTGTTTGCTTTCCGAATTAGTGGTAGTGTCTTGATGTTCATAAGTAAAAAAAATAATAATTTTGTTATTGTTACGTCCTGTTACAACCCGATTTAAAAGATAGAGAAAATCTTGTTCCCGAAATATCTCGAAGCAACTAGAAATTTCTCAGGACATAGAAATAATGTTCACGTCGTAAACAACCGCGGCGCATGTTTGTGTAAACATCGCAGTTTACACACATATGTATAGGAATTATCGCCTCGATTACGTCATCGAGTAGGCATTGAAAGTAAACATCAAGAAAAGTCGCGACGGTTCACGATGTTTCTGCGGTCGTTTAGTGTAGGTATATAAGCGACTCAGGCGCGGTGCCGAGACAGTTCAGTTTTAAATTATAAAGCGATAACAACGAGCGTTAAAAGGAAGCGAAACCACAGTGTAATAAATAACAGTGTTGTGAGTTTGTGTAATTGTAACTGTGTGGAATTCAAATAAATCTTCTTCACGTCAATCAACGGCATTTTCTATGCCCACGGGTGTAACAATATAGTCCTTGAACTGATTATTCGACAAATCAGTAATGTGCTTCAGGATCTTAATATAGAACCTAACATTATTACCTAAAAATAACTTTTATTGGCCTTACTAAAACAAAAACACAGTAAATTCTTCACCTCTTTCATCGCTCCCCATGATATATCCATACCATGGTAACCTATTTACTCATCAACTTCTCTGTGACTGGTGCTATTTTCGTACTTCCTCTGATATACTGAATGCTAATCTTATCCATTCTAGTTACACCATACATCCATCTCAACATTTGCATCTTTGCATCTATCTTTTTCGTTGCCCACCCCTCAGATCCGTACATTACGACAGATTTTTTATAGTTTTTTTATTTTGGTAAATTCAAAATTTATTAAACCCTCGATACAATACATGTACTATTCATTTACACCATTCCACTCTGATGTAAGTTGGTGAGGATTTACGTATCTTACGGATTCCAAATGACGCTGCAGCGTCAGGTTAAAATATTTCTAATATCATTGAAGTAATAGAATACAAAATCTCGATTCAATCAGACCTGTGGAAGAGCTGATAATTCCCAAACGCCTGAATCATAGCTAAGAACACTCTCGATCAAGTCACCTTTCGAACAAAAAGAACTAGATCAAAATCGGTTCAGCCGTTTCTGAGCTATAATGCCACAGACAGACACATAGATACACACGTTAAACTCATAAAACACCCTTTTTTAAAATATTTGTATATCCGATAAAAACAGTATTAACAAATATTAATTAAATCCAATGCTGGTTAATAAAAATAAGAAACTCCATAATTGATGTTGATTTGTAAGAAGTAAAGAGAAAAACGTAACAAAGACGTCTCTCTTACGTATATGTTTTCAGATATAGGAATGTATGCACCCGTTAACACGACGGAATGTTCCGAGGAGTAATGTGTACAGGCAAAATAAGGTAAATAAGTCGTAATTTCTATGGTAATGAAGTAACAACAATGGTTACGTGACTGCCGCTATATTTGGCGCATCAGGATTACTGGCTGTTGTCATGAAATGAATAATGACTTTGTTTAGCTTCGGAATATGTAGAGTTTCACACGCGATTACTAAAACATTCCAATAATTTATACGTAGATATAATACGGGCTGAGAAAAAAAAAAACATTTAAAAATGCAGTAGAAAGTAAAGATAGAAAGAACATTTATTTGACAATGAAAATACGGACATAATTAACACAACATACATTAAACAAGAGATTACAATAAAATATTACAAATTAAATTTATATATACAAAATCCGTACTCAACATGAAAAAGGATCTCTGCTCAGCATATGATATAGCAAAATACTATAGCGTTGGTTTTTCAGCCGCGCCTAGACTACATACTAAAGGCATCAGATTAGATGAGACCAGATTAGATTAGGTACCATTAAAGTTTTTTTATCGTTATACATTTAGTGTTCTGGCCACAACCTCACCTGTTCTCTAATGAAAATTGTAGCATGCTAAGCCTAGTAGAAAACTGGCTCTGAAGTGCAGCTACTATTGGTGTTTGGCGACAAATTTCCAACTTGAGGATGGTAGCTAACCAGGCGGGTATTAAAAAAAGTCCTACCACCATGCTATTGTTTCATCACGATGTTTTCCTTCACCGAAAGCTCGACACAGAGTCCGTACGCTACCAACTGATCCATCATTGCTTTTAATGTGATTTAGAATAGACATTTCAAAGGTTTCTAGGTTTTTTTTGAAGTAAACTTCTTAGGTGGTGATTCGATAATTGGACGAGATTGAATAGTGAAATTTCAAGAACACGCCACGTTTGGGCGCATTTCGTTACATGAGAGAAAATAAACATATAACGTAGAGAGAAGGATAAAGGCAATTATACATTGTATATCTAACATACAGTACAGTTTATCCGCGTCTCTCTTTTTAAGAAAATTCATTTCTGTTACATGTATGGTGCTGAACACGTTTTTCTTGTATGTGAAAATCTGTACATATTGAAAAACATCGGACAAGTTGCGACTAGAACTCGTATCTTGAGGATTCCGACCTTATTAGATGACTTACCGAAAATTATGATAGTCTTTTATATAAATACTCCTTATTTACTTTCCTGTCTGTTACTGTCTGTCTGTTAGTGCGCTTAAAACGCAAGAACCACTCGGTGAATATTTATTATTATTTTATAGATGTTTCTACCAAAAAGGTTTTAGGCTATATTTTGTAATGTTTAATAATAAAATATAACGAAAAACAAGTAATGATAATGTAAAATCAACTCGGAAAATATCACTACCAGCACGCTTTCTTGGAAAATGCGGCCAAAACCGTTAAACAGAGGAAAATAGAAACACAATACAAATAGAAACAAATAAACAAATCTTCTTATACAATATACTAGACATCGGTATAAACTAGAAAGATCTAAAACCATCTAACTTTAATATTTAAATAACGATAAGTAATTTAACGTTACAGAAGAAAACAAAAATATTTATGATAAGTATTAGAAATAATATACATGAAACAACAATAACCCAACCCAGATCATTGTTTACTATTAGTTTATATGGATAAAATTATAAACATAACTTGTAGGAGGGCTTTCAAAATTGTTTTGGGAGTACCTTTTAGGTTTTAATAAAGGGCTGAACCCGCATGTGTGTCTTTTTTTGTATTAACTTAGAAACTAGATTTCGATTATTTGGTATTAATTTCAACTGTATACCTTAAGCTCTTTTCGAGAAAAAAATAAAGCTTATTGTACAAAATTTCAAGACTATAAGCCTACGGGAAGTACCCTATAGGTTTTGATAATTGATCCCTGAGTGCGACTTTTAAACGTTTATTATGAAGGGCTGTATGTAAACAAGAAATATACAACCTATAAATAAGACATACATACCTATTATATATTCATCAGTCAATACGAGATTTGTTTTATCCGTTTTATTCTATTGTACAAGCAAATAATTACGCGAGAAAAATCTGAATCGCTGAATCCAAACAATTCGACTCTAAATCCTTTCAAGAAGTAACGGTACGTGACGAGCATCTTGAATGTTATTTTACTTTTATAGATTCGACTCGATGACTACAAATGCTACGTTTACTATGTAGAGTGCGTTAAGAACCGTGGTAGGGGCCATTATGCGGTTATACTGAGTGGATAATATGAATGTGAAAATACACTCTTTTTGAATGTACCCTTTATTTTTCTTGAAAGGGGTTATTTTTTGCAAGGTTTCTCGCTGATGGTTTTTGTTCGTTAACGTTGCGAAAAAATAGAACAAGTTTTTCCTAGTAGTATTTGACTACACTACAGTCTTCATTTTGTAACGAAGTTATTTATCTCGCGGGGGCGGGATGGCGGGGGGGTCCAAACTGACAAAAGTGACCGACCCAACCGACACCAAAAAACAAACACATACATAGGTTTAAAGGATTTTCAAAACTATGGTGGTCATGGAATAGGCTTAGCTGTGTTATGGCCAGATTTGTACGCACTGTTGTACGTACAGTAAGATGGTTTGGGTCTCGCTGATTTAGGATTATTAGTATAAACTTTTTTGTTTAAAATTAAATATATCGAATAAAGTTATAATTTGTTTTTAGTTTTGTAATAATAATTAATGATTAAATCTTTATTTTCATAACTTTAAATAAATAAAAAAAAAAAAGTGAACTTCAAGTAATATGGAAAGCTATAGGCAAGTACCTACGGGTGAAACCGTGAGTTAGAACTAGTATGGTGATATATAAAACAACAAGATAATTTATCTAGATAAAGTATATGAAAACTGATACTCGATCGTTGGAAGTGGTACATACGCAGAGCTATATATTTTAGGAATGAAATATGGATAAAGCATTTATAAATAAATTTAGAAGTAAACTGGGTTCAATAGCAAAAGAACTCAATGGAATTTGTATTTATTTATTCAACAAATCGTTTCCTGGGAGATGGTTTTTTTATATATCGTACAACAAAAACTCACTCTTCTTGACGGTATACAAAGTACCTACAACCTAAAAATTACCACTGAACAAGACAATTTTTAACAAAAAAAGAAAACCAGCTTCAATGACTTTAGAAAGTACGCTTGTGTATCTTCGAAGTTCAAAGTCCAATTCCAAAAAAATAATCATTCAAATCCTCCTCCTGCCTTTTGTTGAAGTCAGATAAAAAAATTAGCTGTCCATCGTCGGTCAAGGTTTTTGATGAATGGTGGCCGCTATCTGGTGGAACACAATTATCGTGTTCTACCAAGCACCTAACGAAAAATAACCATTTAGTTAAGTACCTACTTAAAGTTGATGGAAGTTTTTGATGACGTAAAATAATCGTAAGCTAAAGATACTACGTAATTCCTTTATGACGTCACATCGCTACGGCTGCGGTCGGCATAATCCAAAGTTACATTAATTCAAACAAAGCCTGCGACGTCTGCAGCGGCCATTACTTCTACGCGCCTCTCACATATTGCGCCCGTCAACTTCGCTACATTATCCCTTCCGTGGTTGCAATGAGGTAACATACAGTAATTACAGTATGCATGTATATTATAAAAAAATCAAAACACAAGTAATACTACTACTTGCAAGGATCCTCGTGTAATATAATATTTATTTATTTGCCCAACAAAAAAATTTCTTTATTTACAAACTTAATCTTAAAATAAAACCAAAATACTATATCATGTGAAAGTGACTGTAAAAGTGTGAACTGTAAATCATAGTTTGTTTCTTTCTAACTCGCGTAACTTAATAACTGTCTCTATTCCTTTTTTACTTCATTCTCGTTATTATAGTTTTCAATGCTGATTTTTACGTTAATTTTGGTCTAATATTATTTTATAGAAAAGTCTGGATTTATCAATATGTAATTGTACCAAATGCATAAAAGTCACCTCTAGATTATGTGAATGTGACGCTTACGTTTTAAATTTTTGCTCAACACATGTGAATTATTTTATTATGATTTTACTTATAATAAATATACATTTGTTATGATAGTACATATTTATTCTTTATTTATTCAATAATAATATTTTTCTTAAAGTCCTATGCACTTAATGTCAATATTTGGGATAAAAAATTATTGCTAATATTGATTGCGGGAGGTAATATCATTTACATCAAACACGGGTAATGTATTTTTAACTTTTAAAAAGATAAACTTTCAAATTGGAATAAATAATTTTTGCTGTTTGACCGACTTCAACAAAAGACGCGAGGAGGTTACTCAATTCGACTGTATATTTTGTTATGAATGTTCAGTCATAACTTCTTTGTTTATCAACCGATTTGTATGATTCTTTTCTTGTTGGATAGTACCTCAAGGGTGACCATTTATGGTATCAACTTCGAAGATATAGGAGGAAACACTTCAAAATCATTGAAGTTCGTTTTCTTTCTTGTTAAAAATTGTCTTGTTGATTTTATATTTAACTATACATCAGACGGTTACATACCACACAGTAGCTGACCACACCCAACCTCTCGTAATAAATCCACGGGGTTGTCGCAGACAGAAAAACCCGTCGCGGTGAACACCATGTAATAATGGGATTTATTAATTTCACGCCTCACGCCCGCCTTTATTGTTTTAATGCTTCTAGCAGGATTAATAGATTATTATTCGGTTTTAACTGTTTAGGAGAAGGCGGGGTCCGGGCTAGATTTCGTAAGCAGCTTATGAGGGTTCATATATTTTAGATAAAATACATTTTAAATATAAACTCCCACATACTTTTAATTGTGTGAGCCGACTGAGGTGAAAGTCTTGCAGTATATCAAGGCAATTTACGGAGCTTTAAAACTGTATGCGATCACAATAATATACCTCATTGTTCGCAGTGATACATGATTACATAACGCCCCATACCATAGCCCCCATTTATAATAATAATAATAAAAATCGACTATGATGAAAGAAGAATTAAACTTAATTTACGTTCCGTGTTTTAAATTTACGAAGACTAATAATTGTTATTAGGTAATAAGGTTAATTTCCGCCATTTGCCTTACGATGAGTTCAAGGATCATGTCAAGCCGGTATTACTGTCAAAAGATTATTATATGGTGGATTATTACGTGAAAGATCTCCCTCTCTCTACGTCGACTAAAATTTGAATATAAATATTAACTGAAAACATCATTTACAGAGTAACAAAAGATAAAACTCCTTCGAAAAATTTTCCGAGCTTGTAGTAGTATTTTAACGATCATATAATTTACCTACCTTTTTAGGGTAAAAAAAAAGTAATTTTGATTTTGGTGAAATGAAGGCTAAATTTTTTCAAGTCTAATTCTACGTTACGTGTCTAAAAATGAAGTGATTAAAATGTTAAAGAAAATAAACTTAATACAAAGGTATATTTTTGACTATACTATTTTGGCGAGTGTTCTGAAGAGCTGTTTAATCTAATTCTCTCTTCTCCTTACAGGACCACACACGCTGGGCTTCGAAGTAACAGTTTTACGGAAACCTCCATCTCGGCACGAACTAAAAAGTTATCTATGACTTATCTTTATCGTACCGTGAAGCTGTGGAACCATCTCCCGTCCAATATCTTTTACTACTTCTTACGACATCGGGTCCTTCAAGTTAATGTGAAGAGATATTTTTGCAGGCTAACACGACAGCGGTGACCGTCGGCGTTGGCTTTCGACCGTACTTTGCTTACCATCAGAGACAATACCATCAATTTGCCGAGCTACTATATAGAAAAAAAAAAAACATAAGCTGATCGAAACCGCAATACAAGACTCCAATCACTCTATCAACTTTACAATATATAGTATCTAATAGCAATCATCTTATTTCTCTACAATCGGTTCCGTATTAGAGTTCTCTGGAAAGTATTGTGTAATTGAACGTCCATAAGCTCCAATCCTTTGGGTTTTATAATTCTAAGCCATTGTGAGGGGATATTAAACGTGGTCATGTCATATTAAATTGGTGGTTATTTTTTTCATGTAATTTGGTATTCAAGTTGTAATCTCTCATATCGAATTCACTTTAATTGTACATGTAATTAAATGCCATTAATTAAATAGCCATTACAGTTATAAAATTATGAAGAGTGATTAAACATGGATAAACTGGATGTTTTATAACATTTTTATTTCGTGTACTAGCTCGCTTTTACATGTTCATAGTTTGACTGCAGAACTATTGAGCCGAGAGGTCACGGGTTCCATTCCCGCCCATGACTGACTTTAGTATGTCGAACATAATTTCCAGTTGTGTCTAGGTGTTAAATATATATATGTATGTCAGCTGTTAATTAGCTAATTAAAGCTAAAGCTAATTCGCTTTGCTTAGTTTGGATTTAAATGGTCTTGTGTTAAACTGTGTCCCTATATTTATTTATTTATTATCGTCATACCTAATTCTAGTCCGAAAGGTGTAGTTGACAGCCCGCGCTGGCACACAATACGTTTTCACTCAGTCTTCAAGATTACTAACCTGTTATACTTGGTCTCAGAACCACGGTTCATTTTACATTGGTCTTATAAAGCGGTAGGCTGCTGTGTCTACTCAACATTAGACACCATACGTAAAAAAAAACCAATTGAATAAAATAATACTACTGGGTGGTATGAAAGGACTTTTTTCATACAATCAAGCATACGGCCTGCCTATAGACGCTTTTAATACCAGGTATCACTATCTCGTTGCCGACCTTGAACCCTAGGGTGTTCTGGAAACCCTACTCACTGCAGGAACACAACACGAGGATATTTAGCTGCGATCTTCTATAGGGTGGAAGTATTCCACCAGTCGGGTTGCCCCAAGTAGAGAGAAATAAACTCCTGTGTGTCTTACTTGAGTTGGATCTCGGCCACCATACACCGGACGTAACTCTCTCCTTGTAGCAGAAATTCCTTCAGGACGTCATGACGGCGGCTACCAACGGTGAATTAACTATCTCTCGGTGTTTGCGGTTGTTTTTGTATTTTACTCTGCTTAAAACCAGGCACAGTGCCTTGAAAAATCCACATGACTAAACATATTTCCATCCCACTTAATCTGTAACAAACTACTTTCGTAATACTTACAAGTTGTATTAAAGCTAGAGGGATAAGCTCAAAGAAAGATACGATGCAAAGAAGGTATTCTTCACTTAGTATTCCATTCAAGCCACACTCGACCTTAATTACCGGACAATTCATTTAATACCTAGATCCCAAAGCGTCTCAAAAACTAGGACACTGTCCACTAAGAACTCAGATGACAATCTTAAAAGTGGATACACACTTTACTTTCACTACTTTAGGCTACATTTTTCAAAGCGAAATAATATTACTCAAAACAAAACGTGATCACAAATAAAGTTTTCTAATATAATTAAAAAATATTATTAGTAATTGTTGAAATAGGATGCGATACCATATGAGGTGCGTTCATAATATACGCCTCTTTATCGGAGTGTATAAAATACGCAAAACGGGAGCAATAGCGTGCCGAAAATTAAATTAGGTTTCGTTTCGCCTAGTTTAGAAACTCGACACATAGAAACGAGTTAGCAGTAAGCCGTAGACAGACAGATGGCCATGGGTATAGCGAAGCTATAAAGGTTTCCTTGTTAACTTGGGATCCCTAAAAATGTATGACGTATGCGCGGTTTCCCTCACCTTTTTTCGTTGAGATCTGGATCTTGTGTCTCGGGTTATAGCTCATTCTAGAGGTGGTTTTGAGAGGACATACGGCACAGTTTACACTAGTTTTCTTTTACAAATAATTTACGAGATCGATGAACTAGGTACACACTACATAGTTATGGGCAGCCCTCAGGGCTCGTAGGCTGCAGAAAGTAACGTTGCCTACACGAGTGAGCCCGTGTTGCCATCATAAAAATTCAACATTATCTGTATATTACATTCGTACAGTACCTAACTATTTAAAACATGCACAAAACTGTCGCTTTTTGTTGTGTGTGACAAATGTATCCAAACTTCAAGGCAAAGTTGCTCATCTAGGAACGAATTATGGAGCTGTGAGAGGAATACGAATGTTATCAAGAGCTTATGTTATTAGACCAGCGCCCCTCCTTTATTTTGTAATGAATTATAATATACAACAGAATCATGTCATGAATATTTACATGTAAATATAAACTGTTTGTGTAATAAATTTATAGGTATGAAAATTTATGGACGATAATCGTCTAAGAATATAATTATATATCTATACATTATTTTCAATGGTGCCTTTTTTTCAGGCAACGACATAATTATCTCTCTTACTTCTTCATTAAAATTAATTATCAAAAAATCACTTAAGCCTATGTTCCTCGCAAAAGTAAAAAAAATATATTATATATAATAAAACTTTTTCATGTAGGAGGCGCATCTATTTGACTAACACTCTAACTGTGAGATTGTCACGATAATTTCCCTGTAAATGTATGGGATTTTTTTTTGGCGATTTCTGACATTCTTAGTACTCTTAACTCAGTTGGTCTGACAAAGTTTATTTATCCATAAAATAAAAAGGATCGACCAGAATAAAAAGTAATGTTTGTGTAAATTACTCGACTGACTGTACCTACACTTTTTAAAAAACTGTAATATAAGTCATAAATTTTGAAAAAGTTAAAGGCAGTCTTCCTCACAACGTTTTCTAGAAGCTCCAACGGTTAACCAAATCAAATCAACCAGTCCAAAAAACCACCTAGATTAATTGTATTTTAGTCTAATTTTGGTGTTCTTGTAATATGTATATAATTATCAATTTTTAAGTTAGTAATAATTAAATCAATTTAAGATGTTCAGTATTTCAATGCTACTTTTGAAACTTAATTTAAGGCATGAATATAAAATATCCGTCAAGATTCGCAAAAATAACGAATACGAATGTGAAACTTTTTCCTTCTAGAATATCCGTAGATTTAGATACGAAAATCCGGCACATCTCTATTAACAGTACAAAGCATCAACACGTAGAATCACAAAACCGTCGCGCTATGTAAATTCAATTCGAAATCGATATAAAATAGCCAATATCGAGACTAAAATTTCATAAGACGGGCGAATATTAATTGATATTCGATTAAATCCTCAATCTGTACTGATGCCGGCGTTCCCTGCGACGAGGCACGAAATTGGATTTCCAGATGCAATATCCATTCATTCCAACTTCTATTATGAGGGCGTAACTTAATAAAACCTTCCAGTCTTGAGTAGGTATACACGTTTTTAGCTAAAATGTAGCGATTGGTGTTTTCGGTAGAGGAGAAAAACAATTATTCAGTATTAAATAGAAGAGAGTTATATGTTAGTTATTCTGATGTTAATATATTTAGTGAAAATGTTAAGTATGTGGATGGACAGAATGATATACGAGTAGAAAAAACCCGAAGAAGTTATGGTTGTATTGTGTGAGGAATTATATGTGTTTAAAAGGTTTGAATACTGGGTTGAAAGTTGATAGAAAAGAGTGTAAGAGGAAATATAACAAAAAACGTAAATGTTAAAAAGGGGCAAGTTCGATAGAAACAACATTTAGTGTAGTCATTGTCAACGCTAAAAGAGCTGAGATCTAACAGGCGCTAATTTACATAACAGTTCCTTTAATTATAGCTGTAGAAATGTACGATCTTCAATTAATTTACATAACAATTTATTACTTTCTTTGATATGGGATTTTTAACTTGGTAAGTTTTGTTTGGTTATATCAGTTAGGGCTATTCGAGTCTCCGATTTAAAAAAGTTTACGCGTACGGTCTGCATGTGCATTTTAACACGACAATATATCATAACATAAAACATCTCTCGTTGCGTACGCGCAAGGTGACTATTTGAGTTTTAGACAATATATCGGTTATTTTATGGCAACGGCTTCAGTACAGTATGCATAGTGGAACATAGAACTCAATGAAATAAAGTGATAAATTTTGAAAATGTTACACGGACTTTGGAATGTTCAGTATCAATAGACTTCAGTATATCATTATATTAATACGTGAAGCAAAAGTTTTCTACACCTTTTTAAGCGTATTGCGTGCACGGAAGACTTTGAGATTTGACATGGTTAAAGTTTATAATTAAGGAGAAGGAGTGCAGAAAGCTAAAATTTATCTATAATATCTGTTACTAATATATCTAATATAAAATATTTGGATGTATTGAAGTATTAAAGTCAACATAAAAGATCTCTTGATAGTATCGACATAACTATAAAGGCTAAAAACTTACGTACGTTAATTTTATAAGAAGTGTGGGAAACACTGTGGAGTATTTCTTAAAGAATATATAAAAATTTTGCTAAAACTTTATATTATTCTTTAGTCTAACTAAGAATCTAAGTACACTTATTAAATAATACATTATGAAAAAAATCCAGTCTACTATGTTTTTAACTAACATAGTCACTAGAATGTAAACAGGTAATAAGAAAAACTAGGTGAAAAATGAATTAGAATCAATATTCAGAACGAATTTCATATACTTTGTAAATACGTAATGTATTCGGTTCCGAAGCTAAAGCCAATTTTAGAATTTAGACACGCGCCCACCATATTGTTATACGGTTCTAATTTCAAAATTCAAATATGGCGCGGTGCGGCGTTCGGCTATTCCCGTGCGGCCGTTGAATAGTTCGAGTCCTCAGATGATTAATAACTAGATATTAATCAAGGCATTATTCTAACCGCCGGATTAAATTCCCAAAACGGTTCGGCTATGCGGTTTTGTGCTTGTCGAATTACGTTGCGAAATTTTGCTTTTCAAATTATGAAAATTCTTTACTTATGTTGATGACGTCATGTTTGTTTTATGATAAAATAGGTACACGTTTAGATAATATTGTTAGTCATTACAAATAAAATATGCTTTAATTAAATACTTTTTAGGGTCCTGTACCTGAATCAAAATGTAAAAACGAAGTGCTGACAAAATCACTTGGTTGTCCTTCTGTCCGTCTATGTATCAACTTACCTAGAAACTTAAATTTGATGTAAAGTACTAAAAAAGGCTTCATACTGATGTGAAAACATTAAGTCTCAAGGTCATAATAAAGAAATATGGCTTTTCATATTGTAAGGTTAATAATAATATATATGAATATTCGGGTAGTCTGCAAGTATACATGTTAACTAATTATTAATTAATACGTATATTATTAAAATATATAAGATTTTCAATTGATAACATCAGTCGTCGACCAACCATTGTCAATCATTGTAAGGTTAAAATAATTTATTAGAATTACCGGGTAGTTTGCGAGTAAGTAAACTTATATACTAATAATTAAATAATGCGCACATTATTAAAATTTATTAGATTAATTATAAACTACGTATAATAACCAATCGTAGTCGTCGACCAATCATATGCTTCGACCAATCATACGCGTTGACAAAACATAGAAGCGAGGATAAAAAGTGATGCGGATGGAAAGACAGCACCCCCTGGGAAAAGGCGACCAAATATCTAGGTGTAACCCTAGATAGCAGACTCTCTTTTATACGTCACATCAATCTAGTTAGGAAAAGGGCCTCCTGGACCCTCGCCCGATTGCATCCCCTGTTATGTGCTGCAAGCAAAATGTCCACGAGACACAAGCTTACGCTCTACAAGATGTGTATCCGTCCGATCATGACATATAGCTGCGTTGCGTTCGCACATATGTCAAGTTATAACTGGGAACGCTTACAAGCCATCCAGAACAAGTTTCTTCACCGCCTTACCGGTGCCCCCTGGTTTGTTCGTATGGAGGATCTCCATAGAGATATGGACCTTCCCTCGATACATGCATATGCCAAACACCTTTCTCGCTCGTATTTCGACACCGCGTCGAACCACGCGAATCCCTTAATAAAAGCGGCAGCTTCTTATGTTCCCGACCCCAACGCCTGCCGGAGAAAACGCCGGCCGCGTAATATATTCACTGACCCGCCCGACCAAACCGAAAAAGCTAACGCGTTCTACGCCGACACCGTCTCTCCAAACAGAGCGTGCCACCGCCCACGCCCGCGTAACCACCGTTCTCTCCGCAGAGGACGGGCGGTCAACTTCGCTCCCGCACACCCGTCACGTCCACCCTCTCTAGCGGCAACCCAAGCCTAGGTCCGTTCCTCGGTGTGAAGCCCTTGGGTCAGGCAGCCGCCCGCGCGATACAAAGTGACACTATACGTGCAACACTTAGTTACCCACACACAACATTACACACGTATGAACACACACACGTGCACACCACACAGGTACATAGGTTCTGTAAGGGACCTTTTTTTTTCTTTTTTTGCGCTAGTTAGTGTAGAAAAACCATTCCGATTAACAAATACACACACGCATGGTCCACTCCTTCCTCCCAGGAGGAGGGGAACGTGCATATGAGTATATATTAGTTAGCTCGAATTCTCATAAGATTAGGGAATTAGCTAGATCGCGACTTTTTCGCATTCGCGACGACCGCCCGAGCCGAGGTTCGGCCACTCTGGCACCCTCGTGCGGGTCGTCACAAACTTTCGCGGCTGAGTGCCCTAAGCGCTCGCCCCCAAGTCCGGTGAAGCTGTAAAAGCCGCAGCGGCCCTGTTTGACGATAGGGCCCCTAAGGCTAACAGTGTAGTCAGTTCTAAAAAAAATAGAAAAAAAAAGGAAAAACAGGGAACTCTCATTGGAACGAGGGGCATAGTAGAGTGTAAAAAGATATTTAAGACAAAAGTAACGTGATTATAAAATGGAAATACTTTATCAAAAATAGAGGAATAACGGAAAACTGAACCTGAGTTTCATTGCTTCTGATCTGAACCCTATAATATTAAAAGTCCTATTCACTGACCGATTGTAAGCCTAGAGTCTTGAAATTCATCACGAAGGAAGGTATATGGCACAAAAATATATACGAAAATAATGTTTCAAATTCCACCTGGAATTAATACGCGTAAAAGCATTTTTTTCCTCGGCGTTTTTCAAAATTCATCGCAAAATGTAGAAAACGTTTGTTTTTAAAGGGTACTTAAATTCTAATGTGAATTTTTTTATGGATGTTCAGCCATTACTTCTTTGTTTATGAACTGAATTTGGTGATTCTTTTTTTGTTTATTATAAGATACTTCAAGGGTAGTCACGTTTTAATTTCATTGAAATTGGACTTTCGAATTCGAAGATACGCCAGGATATTCCTCAAAATAATAGAAGTTGGTTTTCTTTTTGTTAATAAAATTGTCTTGTATTGTACACAAACCATACTTGCCGAAATTATGTTAAATAGATAAACAATAAAGTTATTTTTTTCAAACGTAAAAGCAATTCTAATTTCTTGACTTAGGGTTATGAAGATAGAAGTCACAAGTTAGGTAAGGATATAAACGTCCCGCGTATTTGGGGCAGCCCTACATATGACGCACACTGAATACAAATAAGATGAACAGGGCACAAATTCATGGTGTCCAGAGAGTTTATAATTAAAATTTTGAGGTAATATATTTGTATGTGAGGGCTTATAACAGTGTAATACAAAATACGAAAACTGCATAAAATGTTCATAGAAACTGAGTGATTGATATTTTATTTGTTTTTTTAATATACAACTAAGGTGGTGGTACAAGCATACAGCCCTCCTGATGGTAAGCGTCTACCGTAGCCTATCGACGCTTGTAATGCTAGGCGTTTTGCCGACTTTGAATCTCCCTACCCTACCCTCACTGAAGGAGCACAGCACAAGGTTATTTGGTTGCGATCCTCTATAGAGCGGAGGTATTCCAACAGTAGGGCTGCCCCAAGTAGACAAAAAAAAAAATTACTTACACAGACTTATCTAATTCAAGATCATTTATTCTGTATTGATCTTCTAATTTAATCCCGTACTTGGTGAGAATTCGTTGATTAATCAAATACACATTCATGACTGTGTATATTGTGATTTTTGCGTGTCTGATAAACCGATGAAATGGAAATTTTTACCCGAATGCGAAAAAGGATGGTTATTGTTTTTCGAGCGTATGTATGTCATTTATGCCTTTGACAGGCTCTGTAGTCTAAACGGCTTGATTGATTTTAGCATACGAGGTGTCGTTAAATTCGTCTTAATTGGGTTAGCGACATAGACTAAATAATATTTAAATATGACGTCTGAGATTCAATCTGGAAAATTGTAGTTTGGTTTTTGTTTCCTTTTTTATAATTAAGCTTATTCATTCATTCAAACCGGTAACTTGAACGCAATATATTTTATCACCCACGTCTAGTTTGAATTCGACTTTCTTCAGTTTCCCTTAGATCTTTTGCATTCAAAATATTTGAGAGAGTCTCTTGACCCATACATTGTTGCTCTCAGTGCGTGCTGCATGTCGCAGACCGAGTCACGTGTATGTGTAATATGACCCTAATAAATATCACTTGCTATACACACATTTATTTACAGCCTCTTACGAGGATATATTTTGTTGATTGAATGAACATAAATTGTGATTAAATTATTTCCTTAGATTAAAGAAAAATAAGTGGATCTTAAAGTATAAAATAAATAGAATTAAAATAATTGTAATACTTTGAATACATTTGTTTCTATACTGTAATCCATATTATCATATTATTTCTCAAAGGTGGTTTTTCCTGACAACACCATATCTTCGTTAAATATTTATCAAAATGAATTATTGAAACATCATTTAAAAGCGTATATTCCTCGCTATTAACGCAATATTTACAAATACTTGAAAATTGTTTATTTATTTATAGAAATCATTTAAAAACTTTTTCATTAGGAATGCTATCTGTTGATATTAATGAACATTTATGTTCTAGTCACTAACAATCTAACATGACAGCTGTTTGATTGTATAAATTATACTATAACGTGCGAAATATTCGCACAGGTCAACTGGTTCTAACTTATAGCTCTAACTGGCTGGTCTCACAGCACTGTAAAATCAAAACTCGAATGAAATTCGTAAGTGGTTACTTCTTTTACTGTAGTACTGGCAACAATATAAACTGTAAAGAAAAAAATAAAACATTATTTTAGCGTTATAACAGCACTCTATGGTTCTGCATAGTACAATAATCAACTGCAACTGAGGTAGATACTACAATAACTTTTCTCATTTCGAGTCGACTGCGCCAAGATGAAACAACTGAAGCTCTGCTTGTTAAATATGTAGTTAGTTGCTTGTTATGAGTTTCTTGACCTTGGTAACTAGGCTTCGCTTGAAAATTATATATCGTTGAGAAGTTACCAAATAAATTAGTTCTAACATTTGCAATAGGAACAATGAAAAACAAATTTATGTTTGGATTCTTCTTCCTATCTTGGCAATTAGTTATATTTATTGAAGACCATTACTGCCATTATCCAGTAAATATAGTGTCCTGTCTTACGATGATTTCAGTATTGTAATAAGATGTTGGCTCCCTTTTTAGAACTTTCTAGGGAGTTATTGTCGCATCTCAGAATTCACGGTCCATTTTATTATTTCAAATCCAATTAATTTGTGAAAAATAATCAAGTTTTATTATGCACCTATATTAAAGGATAAAAGGTCAAAATACAAAGATTTAATTTAAATAATTAAAAAAAAACACTACATGACAGTTTGAGATCCCGCGAAAAACTCATGTTTCAATCCAATATATTATTATAATAAACGTAGTTTGACATTTTTATTACGAATACCATCAGCAGAAATGTCTATCACGAGATAGAAAAATGACAAAAAAAAAAGTCTACCTACGTGAAAATTCAATATCTAATTTTTTCGTGTAAATTTGCTGACCATTTTTTGTCTGAACTTTGAAATACTTGATTTCAGCAATCAGGATTCTATTAGAGACTCTTTGACATGATTACAAAGTTAAAAACTACAAGAAATTGTAAAGTATCAAATCGATACTAATGTTATGAAAGCAAAAGTAACTCTTTCTATATATCTCTTTGATACCTTTCAACAACTAAACCCTTAAAAAAGCAACCGAATAGTATTTAATAACAAAAACATATAAAATGTAGTTCAATATAATCTTGCTAATGTTATAATCATCATTCAATATTTTGTGCTGTTTCTTTATATCAAACGAAAGACCAATAACAGCGCAAAACGTCATTCGGGTGTAAGCGAACGTTACCCGATTGGTGCGTTGAGCTGTGACATCTGTTACAGTTGCTTCCTTATAATATTCTGCGTTTATTTATAAGTAGCTGGTACCCGCGACTTCATCTGCGTATTATTGGATATACTCAAAGTAACTCAAACCAAAAGAAAATAGTGATGTGTGTGCTGGTCGCGATCCCTAACACATCTCTAAATTACTGCATATGTACCGACTGATTTCGGAATACGGCAAACCAATAGAACATCATAGATAGGTTGGGTTTACCACTGTGTATCGTATTATCATTATATGCCAATATGAATCGAACACATTAACCATCTCAATAAAGCTTCAAAAAGAAATTAAAATTATTCTATAATACACATTGGTGTCCCCATATTTTCTTCTTAGAAACTTTCATCCCTTAAAGTTTTATTTTCTCTACAAAAAGTAAGCTATGTCCTTTAGTAAGCCGAGGGGTCGCGGGTTCGATCCCCGAATACTACTGACATTTTGTGATGAGCATAATTATCAGTTGTATATCTGGGTGTTATGTATCTTTAAATATATCTAAGCTGTTTAGTTATTACCTCAATACAAACTTTGCTTAGTTGGAATTAAATTTTGTCCCTCTATTTATATAATTTTAATAACATATTTCTTATTATGTTGGTTTATTCGTTTACTCATACGACATAGGTATTCCCAGCATTGATTATATGGATCTGTGAGGTTTGATTTTTATGTACATGTCATTTTTGATACAAAGTTGAGAAACTCATACGACGAGACACGATCGAAAGGTTTTTCTGTTATATACGAATAAAATGTTATTTCGCTGTAAGGTTGTGCATTTAAGTAGAAACATTGTTTGGAAAATATTTATAGTCTAGAACTGTACTGATTGCAAAATCTAAAAGAATCCGAACGATATTGCACAATGATAACCAATTACGTTTCTTCATATAACACAGTGAAAATATATCACCGTATTATATACAATATGTTGCTTTTTTGTGTCTCTTCTCGGTAAAATACTTATCTACGTGTTTATTATACGTAATGTTTAGTTAGGCGGTAAATTGTATTATGAATATACTGGACTAAATTCTAAAATGACTTATTTAATTTTCACTATAATCATTATATTCGCTGAAAGGTCAAAGAGGGTTTACTTCAAACGCGCGTAAACTGTGTTAAATAATTACCCAACTGTTTATCACTATGCGTATCGTTTTCGTAACGTGTTAAAATGAAACGGAAAGAAACTATTTTTTATTCTGCGCACGGATTTAGATTTCATTGATTATTCTAGTGCATACATTTCGTTGCAGTTTATACGTATAGATTTTTTTAAATAGAGGATTGAATTGAAAGAAATAAACCGGTTTATGTGATCAGTGCGCGGCAGTGGTTCAATCAATGCTCTCTCGGACCGCGTTAAATCCGATTACGGAGTTTCACCTCAACCGGGATTAAGGGGAGAAACGTTGCGAGCGTTCGGAAAAAGGTAAAAATGAGCGTTGTTCACACATACCGCGACTCGGTTTTATAGTTTGCTTTGGCTTGAGAGATACCTTTACGGTTTATTTGTCTGCTCGGTCTAAATTGTGTGTATTATTAAGTACTAGTTAACCCGTGCGAATACTTGGAACAAAGAATGTATAGAATTTAATTTTATTTTAAGTTTTGTGGTTTAAAAGTTCTAGTAGTGTAGGTTGTATACAGTTTATCTATGATTAGAAAGAATATTATATCATCTTCTATATATTAAAAAGTGAAGCAAAAGCTTTCTACCCCTTAAAAGTATTGCGTGCACGGAAGACTGTGAGATTTGGCACGGTTAAAGTTTATATGGAGAAGGAGTGCAGATAGCGAAAATTTATCTATAACTTCTGTTATTAATATGTTAAATTAAATAAATTAATACTGCGAATCCAAAATCGAAAAGTGCCATTGAAATTAGACCCCCCAAAAATATTGATATTGTCACTCAACGAAAGTGACAGCAAGTGATGTAGATAATAATACTCATTGTTTAGGTTCATGAATACTGCAAATGTTAAACAGAAAATAGTCTATGATCAAAAACTCGCTGGTCGAATTTCGAGCTTAGGGCGATAGCTAGTATGTATAAATGTAAGTGATATGTCAAATATTAAAATTAATTATAAAACTAAAGAAAGTACGAAACATTGAGTAATATAAACTTTGAATGTTGTTTCTTTGTTTATAGGTTTGTTAAATAGCATAATATTATTATTTATTTTATTTTCGTATTAAATATTATAATTTAATTACATAAATCTTTGTTTACAGAGCAACGCTTATAGTTTATTTCAAATGTCGAAACAAATGACTCTAGTTTTATATACTTATTTCATTTTTATTTTTGTTATTAATTTATTTTTCATAACCAAACCACGGCTTTGGGCCCGTAGCCTCAGTATTACGTTAACCTCTATCTTGACAACGAACACAGAAGTTCGCTACGTTATATCTTTGTATTATTGTGAAGCTGTGGAACTGTTTTCCGCTCAGTATGTTCTCTCTTTCCTACAACATGGGGTCCTTTAAACAAAACGTGAAGAAACAATAAATTATTTGCTCTTTGATGGCTTTACTACGACGACAAGCGACAGATTGTAGACCACGATGTTGGATGTTGTTGATTTGCTCTGTGCTTATACTATTAGACACAGTGAGTGAGTGAGTGAGCGGTAAGTTGACCACAATTACATCTAATTTAAAGTAACGATATGGCCAAAGATGGTAACACTTTTAATACGGGTAAATTAAAAGCCTCGTCTTCCAATATAATTTTTTAATTATTTATATAAATTCAGTACATTAAGCTCTCGTTCCCGTTACAACTGACAGTACTAACACCACTAACTTCATAGTACTAAAATTCAAGCAGTCTTAAAATATATTTGCCGGAAATAGATAAAGAAACTATTCTATTAAAAACCTATCAATATTTATAAATGAAAATCATATTTTTTAAATAGTTTACACTCTAATATTAGAAATGTAAATTTGGTTTCAATCACGGTTGTTGGGTAAAGAATTATAGAAACTGCAAGATTCGCAATCGATGCGGACCCACACCGCCAGACTTGTTTCTGCCATAAAGCAGCACGTGACGTCAAATACACACAACCAATACAGCCAAATAAGTTTATGACTTAAAAACACTACATGTCAGATCTAAATCAGGCAAAAGTTCGTTTTATTAAACGACTTTAAAAAAAGTCGGCGTTTCTTCTTCTTCGTACTAACTTAGTAGCTAGTCCTCTTTAATGAAGATCATTACCGCCATTATCAAGTGAATAAAGTGTCCTGTCCTATGAAGATTTCAGTATCCTAACAAGATAGTGGTTTCCTTGTTAGAACTTCCTAGGGAGTTTTTGTGGGATCCCAGAATGTTTTCTCTTAGTTTATACTTATAATCCACTTCACTTATGCACAGCAACCAAACTATGTCAGGCACAACGCCTAATAAAAACCACAACATGTCACTTCAAGATTCTGCCAAAAACTCCGACGGAGAATCGAATGTACATTTTTTTTAATGGATGTTCAGCCATAACTTCTTTGTTTATGGACCGATTTGGATGATTCTTTTTCTCTTTGATAGAGGATACATCAAGGGTGGTATCATTTTAATTTCATTGGCATGTGACTTTCAAATTCGAAGTTACACAAGGGAACTCTTGAAAACCACTGAAGTTGGTTTTCTTTTTTGCTAAAAATTGTCTTGTTGCTATAATGTTCTGTGTTGTTAGAAAATACCACCACCATCAACAACATATAAAACATTTTTTTAAATATCTGTGCAGACATCATCATTATTTCAGCCGAAATAGGACATAGGCAAAAGATCGCCACAACGAGCGGTATTATGTTGCCCGCATTTAACGGCTTCCCGCAAGATTTACCACGTCGTCGGCCCACCTTGTGGCGGATCTGTTTACGTCTTTTGGTAGGTGGCTGCCACTCTAGAACTCCTCAACCTTATCGGCCATCCGTTCTACGAGCTATATAGCCCGCATACTGCCACTTAATATTAGATATCATTAGAGCCATGTCGGTGACCTTAGTTCTTCTACGGATAACCTCATTTCTGATTCAATCACGCAGATAAACTACGAGCATAACCCCGTCCATTGCTTCGTGTAGACATTATTAATTTTATTTCTTTTACATTACAAGTTATAGACTATTTTATTTACAGAAATACCTACTTTTATTTCGAAATATATCAGTAGTGAAATTGAGTTTTTCCTATATGTTTTTTTGCAACCGTTTACTACAACGTCAGAGGCCGCATTCATTCACTCGGTTTTCACGCTTGGTTTGATAACACATTCAGTTTTGAAATTTTGAGGTAATGTCGGATGTGGCGTGACATATTAAGAAAATAAAATTCACATTTTTACGGCTCTGCATGCGCTTGTTACTACACAGTGGTTAAGTTAAAGATGTTAAGGTTATATATTTACTCATTTGTTATGTCTACGAATAGGCGATAAGCACCTGATGATTAGACTAGATCGATCGTGACATGCTTTTGATTATTTCACTGTAAACAGCCACCTAGTGTTTTTGAAATAAGAAGTTATATATAAGAGCTTAATACCATGTAATTCATTCTTGATTCAGTCAAGATATAATCAGTATATCAGATATAGATAAGATATATCAGTATTCTATATAATTTATACTTTTAAAAACCCCCGGAGGAGCTCCCGATGTTTAATTACATCCAGTAATTTTATTTTTACTCTTATTGTTGACAATTCATATGCCTTACTAATCGAAGAATAGCATGTACTTCCCATGTAGAATTTTCATCAAAATCGGAATACAGATTTATTAATATTGATTAATATATGGTCACTATCTACGTAAACCTTTTACGGATATACAGATGTGAATTATTAAATAAGCTACAAATTTATTTTTATATAAAGGTTGTAATAATTAAATAGGGCAGGAAAATCTGAAGCTATATGAGATAGATAAATATGTTCTAAAGAACCATGACAACGATTTTAGAGATAACAAAAACTGCTTTCATAGATTTTCAGAAAAATGTATACGTGAGTCGGGAATCAAATCTAGATATTTTTAAAAACTAAAAGTATGTCGTTTTATTCCGATAATTGATAGTGCAGGCTGTAAGGAAAATAATGTTACTAAGAAATCTTGTGTCTAAAATTAAAAACAAGGTGCTAAGATTAATAATAATTATGTTTTGAAATGTTCCCAATAACAACCATGTTCTTTAAATGGTCTTTATAGCCGCTGTAGGACCTCTAAATGTGGCTGGTTTTGTAAACTTTCATTTTTAACGTAGCCACATAAGAAATAATATAATGTAGTTAAATCTGACCCTTTTTGACGCCACGACATTGAAACGGTGTGCAGAGACATTGAAGGACAGTAGGAGATATTTCTAGTCTCATGACGGTCACTACCATGTCAGGTATAAAGTAAATATTTCAACGAGCTATTGTTATTAGGACCGGCTTGTTCTAACAAAACGTCATATTAAATAAGATGCTATTTAATATATGTCCCACAATCATGTTGATGTGATTGTGGAATCCGTGCTGGTGACTTAGTATTCGTACAATGACTATACTATTGACCACCGTAATTTTGGCTGGGAGTGAGAGTAACAGTTAATAAGTTGACTACAATAAACACTATTGCTGAGTGCCTCGCCATCTCACTACCCATCTCGCTGCGTATTAGAACTTTTACAGAAAAATTATATAAATTTATACCGTATCCGTATTTTTCTATAGCACGTCGCTGTACTGAATGTTATTTGAATGTGCGTTCCATTCGGCCATTCGCCAGCGAGAATGGCAGAAATAGCAAAAAATTCGCTGCAATCGTTTCGCGCTCGGCCACCGTGTTGTGTGCACGATCCCTAACGTATCCCAATGACGGAGCTTTTTTAACAAAAAAGAAATAAAAAGAAAAGCCCACATTTTGTCACAATGGCATTTTGAAAACGCTGAATGTAACCGAATGCATAAAAACTAGATTTAATAAAACTATTACATAAATGAAAATAATAATTAATAATATTATTATAATCCTTTATCTTATGTATAAAAATCGAGATTTTTCGTCACGGTGTTTGTGGTCGCACTCATCTGAAATGGCTGGACCAATTTTTATGAAATATATCTATATTTGGTAGGTATGTGAATAGGTCATAAAGTATATTTCATACTGCATTTTTTTTGTAAATTTTCTTTATAATTTTTTTATTTGGCATCAAGGTGGTCCTTCCCAATTTTATTCGCGATTATATTATTTTTGTATGAACAAAATATTTATTTTTTATCTAAGGCGCGTTACCGAAGACATCCCGATTATTCCCCAAAAATTTGTATTTAAATATGTAGCGACAACCTAAAATATAGGATGACTAATTAATAATTATTTGTAGTATGTATTGAAATTGTCTCAGTTTAACATACTTAAAGAAGTTTATGTTTTATAGGCTTGTTCAGCGCCCTAAGTTGATGCTGAAGTATGCTTAAGGCATCTGCAGGATTTTGGATTTGGATGCCGGTTTCCTCACCGACTTAGAGCAGATATATCATGTTTCGGCTCATTAATAAATTTTCAAGTCACCTTAGGCTAATATGGAATAAGATTTGGTCTTTTTGCTCAAGTGACCCACAGCTATTAGTCACGTGTAATACAAAAGCACTTAGTGTTTCAGGCATAGTCATTGTGTGCTCGTCGGGGCTTGAATTAGATTGCGCCATGCCTGTTGCAGATGGCGGTTATAATTTATTCTAACGAGCTTCAGGCCGACGTGATATGACATCGATGTTACAAACGTAAAATGTGAAGGATTTTTACTAAACTGTAAGCGATTTAACTGCTTATTTACATAATTTTTGAATTTGCTGAGGCACGCTAAAGCGTGTTGTGTTCCGGGATAAGCCGGTGTGTATCCAGTAATCAAGCGAGGTGGTAGAGATGTGTAATCGATTGGGTCACGACTACCAAGCACATTACTAACTACGTTAAGCAGACTCAACCTACAATTTGGTCAATAATGAGTTATTGATGTCAAGAGGGTATTGTGTGATTCGATAGTTATTTTAAATTTGAAAATATGGAAGTATTATGACATGTGCACTGTTCCACTCACCTTGGGTTGCCGCAAGTCGGTTCTTGTGTCCCGGGACGTGGCTTCGCTCCAGAGATGGGTTTTTCCACACACGACACAATTTTATAATAGTTTTTAGAGTTTTAGAATATTTGCGTGTGCGAGCGATTCAGTTGTCGCAACGGCTTCTCAATAACTCCCAGGTGGCGCTAGGCGCGTCACATACCCGGGTGAGCCCGTGTTGCCATTTATGAAAACCCAACAGGTATTTTAAGTAAGATCTTTCATTCAGCAAACAAGATCTGCGAAAAAGACAAAGGAAGTTTACATTTTTTAGTGGCATGGGAACCAACTCACAAATATCGTGAGGATAATATTTTAACTTACTATAACGATCTAATCTGTTTGAATCCTTTGTGATAAATTGGTTTTTACTGAAACAGGTTCATAAAAAATTGCTAAATAGATTCAAACCTTTTCGATTGTTTTTGATATATTTCCTTCAAACGAAAAAAGCAAAATATAAATTTCTACAAAGCATCATAAGATAAAATATCTGGAAAGTGACTTTATATGGGTTGAGTCCTTTCTATTTAAGTACGTCCAATTAAGGGTCCGTGCAAGTAAAATAAAGTAGCCGTGCACAGTAACGCACGCGTGCCCCGCGCACGTTCCCCTACAATCGAATTTCCACGCGAACGAAGTCGCACGCGCAGCTAGTGATACAAATATTTTACATATAAATATAACAATTTAAAATTGAAACTTTCGAATGTTTTAAATACATAGATACATACAATAGACGCGTTATACCCTCATTAAAAGCAATTTGAACGCGGTACAAATTTTGTTATCAGCATCTTGAAATAAAAGAGATAGGAAATAACAGTGTAGGGCGAAAACTCTGTTGTCAAAAAGGACAAATTGCCCACCATTCACGATTTCACATACCTAAAGAGCGTCAATGATTACATATTTGATTTACACTATGAAGAACTTGGCATAGAATGACTCGCTATGGGATAGATGATAGTGTATATTGAGCTGAGTTTTTGGCATAGTATTCTTAAGTCACCATCTTCATTCATCAGCACCACTAATCTATCACCATTACTTTCAATATTACCTACTTTTTCTCTATGGTGCTTTTTTCGATTTGACTGTTAGCCATAAGGGCCTTGAATCCTCGTGCAGTTTTACAGCTCCACCGTGGCTTGGGAGTGAGTGCTTAAGGCACTCAGCCTCGAAAGCGTGGCAACAAACTCAAGGGTGCCATCTGGTGAAATACTGTGTTTGATAACAAAAAATAAAGAATAACTTTAATATCACAAAATTGTCCCGTGGTTTTTTATACTACAAATTAGTGCTTTGCCGACAAAGAAACCCCCTAACCCAAGGAGCTCGGGAAACCACACTCACCACAGGAACACAATACAAGGTTGTTTGGCTGCGATCTCTTGTTCCACCAATCGGACTGCCCCAAGTAGAGATAAATCGCTAAAGAGATTTATCTGTGCCCTACCTCTCCTTGAACCCCCTCTTTCCCCAAGGAACCTTATAGAAGGTGGATTATTCAAATATTACGTTAATGCATATTCATTGACTTACGAGGCGGCACTGAAAATTTCGGGAATCAAGGAAGTGACACAACATTACTATTTAAAAATGTATTTTTTGCTTTTCGAAGTATTCTCCACGAAATTTGACACATTTTTCCATACGATGGAACCAATCATTGAAGCAACCATTCCATTCGGAAGTTGGGGTCTCCAAAATTGCCGTTTTGTAGGCGTCCACAGCTTCTTCAGGTGATGAAAATCTCTGTTCACGCAATTTATTCTTTATTTTAGGGAAAGTATAGAAATCATTAGGGCTTAGGTCGGGGCTGTACGGCGGATGGTCTAATAATTCTATGTTTTCTTGCTCTAAAAACTCTTTTATTCTGTGCGCGGTGTGAGAACTCGCATTGTCGTCATGGAGGATGATGCGGCGGTTGCCGTTCTCTTTACGAAGTTCAGAAACAACCTGTGGCAAACAAATGCTAGCATACCATTTTGCATTAACCGTTCTTTGTCCCTCAAGAGGAATAGTCGTAACATGGCCGGTTTTGGAGACAAACGTGGCCACCATTTTTTTGCAACACTCCGTAAACGAATAATTTATGTTGGCTTTAACTCATTTTCGAACACCCAAACTCGTGACTGATTTTTTGTTTCGAATTCGTACGCATGGATCCAGGATTCGTCACCTGATACGAAGTTGTATACAGCATTTGAGGATCCTGCGTGGTATCTTTCGAGAGTTCTGACGCACCAAGTAGCGCGAGCCGCTTTTTGTTCTTCACAGAGCGAATGCGGTATCCATCGGGAAAACAACTTTTTTACACCTAATTGTTCATGAAAGATTATTTGTATTTGACTCATGCCAATGTCTAAAGTTGCCTGAATTTCGCGGTATGTCACATGTCGATCTTCCTCAATCAGCTTACGCACAGCATCAACGTTTTCTTGGGTGACTGCAGTTTTTGGACGACTTTGACGAGGATCATCACTAAGCTTGACACGTCCACGTTGAAATTCAGCAAACCAGCGATAAATTGTGGTTTTGGATGGGGCTTCATCACCAAATGCAGAAATCATCCGGTCAATACACTTTTTTTGTATTAAACCACTTCGAAAGTCATAATAAATCATCGCTCTTAAATTTTCTCGAGTCAATTCTATTTTCTCAACGACTAAACAAGTTTGACAAAACCTTGTGACAAGACCGAGAATCTTTTTTTAAATAAATAAATTGTATTCGATTTTTAAAACCAAGGAGTTTTCAATTAAAAATATTTTAATATGATAGGAACAGTGGAAATATTCCATTCCCGATACTTTTAGTGCAACCTATGTATTAATATTACAGTCGACTGATCTGTACAATCAATAAAATTGAATTGTCTGTTTGTAATGTCAAAATAACAGCTTATTACTGAGCGCATACTTTATATACGATACCTATAACAAAAACCCATTTTAAATTTTTTTCTCTCTGTTTGTTTGTTCCGGGTTATCTTTGAAACGGGTGGACCGATTTTAATGGAATTTTCATTGGTAGATAGCTGATATTATAAGAAGAAACGTAGGCTACTTTCATTTTATAAAAATAATTAGGGTTCCAGGCAAATAAAAAAAAAACTGGTTATGGTTTGTCAATTCGGCTAAGTAAATTATAAGTGATATATCAAAAAAAATTTGCTACATAATTGTTGACATTAAAAAGACGTATAAAAAGTAATCGAGAGCGGAATATGTCTATCTTCTAAGGTACATCCACAATAAGGATTTTGTCTTTAAAATAATCGGGAGCGGGTGTACCAAGATTCGCGCGTGTTCCCGATCAACGGTATCCTGTAATCCACGTGAGCGAAGCCGCGGGCACGGCTAGTAACAAATAAAAATGAAATGAAAGTAAAATATCATAATGTGACATTTTGAATTCAGAACTCGAAATATACATATTGGTGAGTTGACACGGAGCTAGTGCCAGTGAATTATGTTAAATTACAGCAGTGTCGTAAAAAGTGCGTTCCGTTTTACGATCACATTTGGTTAGATATATCACACCCCTACTACTTGTTATGGATTATATTTTAATCAATTTAGTTTGTCACTTTTTGAATGAATAAATAATTTTATTGCACTTTTTTATACTGGAGAACTTAATGCCATAAGGCATTTTCTTCCAATTGTAGATAGTGGGAAGAGAAGAATTGGTAAGAAATATTAAAAAGGAAACAAAAAATGTTTGACAAAATGACCGAACTGAACCGAATATCTCACCTAATTCTTCTTCTTAGGAAAGTTGGCAGAACATGTAATCTTTACCTAAGGATAAATAATAATGTTATACACATGAGTAGATTGGTTACCCTTTACATTTTACGTAAATAATTTATTTGTACTGAGTGAAATAAAAGTCAAGCAATCTCACTATTCAAATGTGCAATATACTGTGGTCGTACTTACAGTATATCTTGTTTACAATACTGTATGATTCTTTTGTAGATTTTATCATAACACAAATATCTTGGTTCGGAACATGGCTCGCTTATATACATAAATGAAACGAAATGACTAGAATGGTACTGATCTTTATGACATCGTTTAAAGAAGGGCAAGAATTCTATTTTTAGACATTACGTAACGGGATCGATAAGCTATGCATGTGTGTATAAACTGCCATCTCTTATCGTACATACGAATACAATTTATTCGATGTTTCGAGTAGATTATAGATGATTTCAGATATTTCGAGAATACTGACTTTTAGTTTTAGTAAGAATTTTAGAACCTGACTACATTTACACTAAATTTGTGCGTTTGGGTAGTGGTAGATAAAATAATTTTGCGGCCTTAGATCTTTGTTACTGGACGCTTGTCCATTTTAACCTTTGGCTTAAGACAACTCTAAATGCTAATTGCTACCACTTATGTCCATATTACCACTTATCTTGAGGAGAAATTGTGATTAAAATTTAATCTATTACAAACTCGATTCAATTTTACTTTTTGTACCATAGTATGGGATACGGTATCATACGGGATCTACTGTAATATACATATCCAATGTTTTATTGAAAATTATACGAAATAAAATTTTCCATATATGTTGTAAAAAAGTTCATTCGTTTGATGAAAATGCGTCGGAGACGACGGTGGTTCAAGAATATTCTAGAAGTAGATTTTCATACTTCTCTCAGGACTTGTGATATAACTCTTGTTAATTACCGGTGGGTAAAAATTAATAAACTATTGGCTAAGAGTATGAAGACAAGAATTTAATGTTACTATGAATTAAAATATATGTGACAGGCAAACTATATAAAAAAATATACCGTTAAAACTAGAAGCTATTTTTGTTCGTTGTTGCTATCGGGTAGTACTATATTACTGCTAAGCACACTGTAATTATATATCAAAATCAAAATTGAAAAATGCATTAAAATTTTAAGTATTGATTCAAACAATCAATTGAACGTTATTTGCGGTATTGAATTAGAAATGAGAAAATCTGCACAAGAATCCAAGACACTGACATAGCTCTAAGAATTGATAGACTGGGGCCAAAGAGTTCTCGAGTGGCGACCGTAAACTAGTAGACGGTCAGTAGAAGGTGGCCCGACAATTAGTGAAGGTTGCAAGAATCTGCTAAATGCAATCAGCTTAGGTCCGGTTCATTGTGGCAATCGGTGGAGGAGGCATATTACGTCCAGTTTTTCCGCTTAGTTGATGATGGGACTCAAGATATTTTCTACATTAAACGATATGAATTTATTTGAAAGGATTTATTTAATTACATTTATCTTAATATAGCATAAATAAACCGCTAAATATCTCTCTGATTCCTGTTGTAATCTAAATAGTATTAAAAAAGAGTCCGCGAAAAATGTTTATTAAAATTTTTAATTAAATTCTTAATACTCTCTGTTACTTTGGGTTGTAATCCATGGATTTACTGCTATTAACAATTTGTTTGCGAAGCTTTTATGTACATTTATATTTCACTCCTTTGAGAATAATATTTCCTTTTGTTTTGACGAATTTTTTCTTAAAAAATTTTGTTTTTGTTTTAACAAGATTTTCTGCTATAATATTTCGTGTACTGACATGTACAGTATTCATAACGAGTTTGATAAAATCGAACATTTTTAATAATATGTAAGAAAACAAAAACTATACATCTACGAGAGAGTTTTCATGTTTGTGGGTGATGTTATCTATGGTAACAAGTTTATTTTTTTGTTTTCTTGAAAACAATCCCTAGATTTGTATGTGTAGGGAACTTTGGAACTTTACATAAATTAATGTACTTTTTATTTGTATTTGTTTAACGTAAACTATACATACATATTTCACTTTTTACTTCTTCAATTTATGAAAAGTTAGACAAAGAAAAACCTACAATTAATTATTTTATTTGTTACCGTACACCACTTAATTGAATTTAAAATACTAGCTACATTTTATTGATGCACTAGTGAAATATTATACGTTGTTTCTGATTATAATTGTTATATTTGGATTAATTGAATATTAATCTTTATCAATTTTGTTAAAATTATTTATTATATTCAAATTAAGGGAAATATAAATCTAAATGTTATGACTGTTGTCCACTAAGCCATAGCAGCTTTAAATATCAAGACGTTAAATGCAGTCCAATCTGAGATCTGAAATGGGACATTTAATAAAGCAAGTCATTCAGCTGTAAAGCCTTTACGATGCGAACCCGGCGGAGCCAATTAGAAGCTGCAAATTTATGAAGGCGAGGAAACCATAAATTGTTACATTTTAATTTAATTCCAAGAAGGCCGGTTGTAACTTCGAAATTTTCAGCTTCGTGAATTTTCCTATAACTTCGGAAAAACATTGAATAGAAAGACGAAATCGGCTGCAGGTTTTTCCTTCTAACAAGTTTAGTTTCACCTGTAGTAGGAATTACGTAAAGTATTTTTTTGTTTCTGTCCGAGTTCGCTTGCGTGGAAAAAGTTATTACTATTATGTATTTATTTTAGACAACTAACATAACGTCACGCCTGTTTCTTGAAGTGTTAGGCAGAGGTGTACTAATGTACACCCACAGTTCACCAGGTATGTTTTTAGGTCCCACGTAATAGGGGGTGAGCCTATTGCCATTAAAATGGCACAAAGCCAAACTCCAAGTTGCTGCTGAGAATTTCATAGAAAACCCCAATAACACTTTGATCGACCTGGGAATCGAACCCAGGACCAGGAGCATAGCAATCGCTACTAACCACTACCACTAGGCTAATGAGGTAGCCAAACCTAATAATATTACTAAACATAGCTTATGTTAGTAACGATATAAAGCATAATTACAAAATATAAATTATACACACCTACACAATTATAATGTAAATTTAAAATTTAAAAACCCCACTACACAAACAATGTATTCATTGAGATCGTTCCAATGAGCCCAAGCACGATACCTATGCTGTAAGTTGACGAAAAGTTAGAAGATTCCAGATGATGCTGCAGAATGAGATCAAGGTCATATTTTTATAATGTCACAGAAGTAACAGAATACCAAATTTCAACTCAATCACATCCATGCAAACATCAGTTAGAAAAGTGCTGAAAATCTTAAAATGTTTGTTCAGATTTTATTGATTCTTATCTAAGAATACTCTCGATCAAGTCACCATTCAAACAGAAAATATTAAATCAAAATTGCTTCACTCGTTTGAGAGCTACGATACTATAGACGAACACAAAAAGGTTTCAGATTAGACTTGGCGTCGGAGATTAAAGATCAGGAGGTGCACACACTTTTGTGCAATTATATCCTTAAAGATACTATTAGAACTTAGAGGTACCACACAGTCAAACCACCAGGGAGTCTATCTTTTTACTTATTATTATATTATATGGCATCACACAATAAACATCGACCAATATCGCGTTGCTACGTGGTAAAACGGGAATCAAGCTTTCTCTAAAAGAGTTATTTTATACAATTAATACTAACTACTAATTAACAAAGATTTACGATGGAGTTTGAAGATATAATGCGCCAGGAGTTATTCAGGATTGGACTTAAATAGAATATAGCTCTTGGGGGTGGCAAACAATATTTCTTAATAGCCGAAAAAAAAAACGCTGGAGAAACAAAAACAATCAAGAAAAAATAAATAAGAATTAAATTAAACACTTGTGACGTGAAATTATAAAACTCTAATACGAAATTATATTCAATCCCTCTGAAATTACATTTTGTTATTAAATTCGAGAGACAAATTTCAATATGAAATACGTATTAAATATGCGAAATAAGAAAAAGAACAAAATATTTTATATTAAATCAAAACAAATACGAAAGTTCTAGAAGCGATGAAGATTATCGATGAGTTCAGATCTCATGATTAATTTATATTATTCTCAGCGAATTTAGAAGTATTTTCTTCCAAGTAAATTTTGTTTATATTATTCAAGAATAATTTTCTTATGGAATAACAATTCAGCGTTATAAAATATATCTTAAACTAAAACAGAAAAGGAAAAATAAACAAGATGGAACCATAGCTTGTGGTAAAGCATTTTCCTTGCTTACGTGGATAACTATCATCGAGATGAAAATATTTCTCCAAACTATCGGCATGTTCCAACACCTACTTCTAGGGTTACCAAGTCTTATTTAAGAATATAAAGTATATTGGTTATAATTGATTTAAAATATCTTTGTTACTTTCACATAAAAAACTTATCATTACGCCTGCATTCCCTGAAGGGTTAGGTAGAGGTGTACTATTGTACACCCACAGTTCGCTGGGTATATTTTTAGGTCTCATGTTAGAGGGTGAATCTATTGCCATTAATCGAGCACAAAGCCAAACTCCAAGCTAATACTCAGATTTTTATAACATTTAGCTCAATTTGGGAGTCAAGTCTGGGAGTCATAGCAGTCGCGCTTAGGACCACTAGGCTAATGAGGTGGTTCTACTTAGAGCTGATTAAACCTGTCTCGCGAAACACCAACGCTCTTTCGACAGTTAGCTTTAGAAGAGTCAGTTCTATCACGATAAAGTATTTCGTAATACATGTGGTATGGAGACGGAATAGTAAGTAGATCTTGTCTTATATGGAAATAAAGTATTTTCACATTAAAGTATTTTTGATTTTAATATAATTGCCTGAAATACCGTACAATACATCAATATAAATTACGTTTGATAACCCTAGATTCCTCTCTCTATGTACGGCATTTAACCACATTCACACAGAACTTCGTTAAACATCAAATGAAACTGTTTTCCAACGCTATTCTGTTCTTATAATAAAAATAAAAGAAGAAAATAAATAAATAAAATACAATTGTCTATACTTATGTACGCACCTAAGTTTTTTTAAAATATAACACAAAGGTGGCAAACGTGCAGATGGCCCGTCTGATGGTAAGCGGCTACCGTAGCCTATGGACGCTTGTAGTACCATACTGTCACTAGCGCGTTACGACGTTAAACCCCCCTTGGCTAAGGAGTTCTGGAAATTCTACTCACCGCAGGAAAACAACACAAGTTTATTTGTTAGTGATCTTTTGTATGGTGAAAGTTACTTATACTTCTTGGCACAAGTAAACAAAATCAACTTCAAACACAATTATGATGAGTTTAGGCATCAATGATAATCATATAAATTCACTTTACTGACTTTATTTAATTGTGTAAAATTAATTTAACAATTAAATCTTTACTAAAATTGTAAAGCTGAAGATTTTGTTTGTTTGTTCAGTTGAACGCGCTAACCTCAGGAACTACTGGTTCGAATGGAAAAATTATTATATTGTTAAATAGCCCATTTATCTAGCAAGGCTATATAACATCAGGCTACGGCCAATAGTAGCGGAGCATCAACGAAAAATGTTACAAAAACGGATAAAATTTATTCCTTTTGAGAGCTTCCATTGCGTGCGATGCGTAAATACTTAAAGTTACGAAACAAACACGTTTAACGGAATTGTTTCTTTTTAAAATATAAAAAAAAAAAAATCGCGATAGCTTATACCTATCTTTTAAGGATGACTTATTAAAACCTTTTTTAAGGTAATTAAATTTGTAAATAAAAGTCAGTAAAACTAATTCACTTTAAAACGGCTAACCTCTGCATACCGCGCGTCCATCACATTATGTACGCGTAGGCTCTCTCTTTTTACCCTATTCTAAATGCGCCAAAAGATATATAACTAATAAATAACAATAATTATCACATAATTGTTACCTCTTTCTCTATGTTATTTGAGTCAATAGTTAACCTAATTCACCTCAATATTGATTTCTTAAGGGATCATGCGATACATAAATTTCTCTGAGGAAATTGTTTTCTTGATTGCTTATTAACAGGTCGACAGCGACCTAAGAAATTCGAGCGGATTTCTTGTTAACTATAATTATATCACTTACCTCTTATGATCTCGCAGTTTATTAGGTAGCTATTACACGCGGATGCGTATCTATAAATTTTTTATCGTTTTTAACGTTATTATTGTGAATAAAAGACGTTCACAATATTTAATGTGTGCTAAATTAATAGCGCTTGTTTTATTCTTGTTTCGTTTTACAAAGTTACATTAGTGCGTTGTCTGACCTTGCTGTTAGCCTTAGGGGCCCTATCCGAAAACAGAGCCGCTGCGGCTTTTACAATTTTACCGGGCTTGGGGGCGAGCGCTTAAGGCACTCAGCCGCGAAAACGTGGGCAACCAGCGCGCAAGGGTGCCAAAGTGGCCGGACCTCGGCTTGGGCTGTTGCCGCGATTGCAATGAAGTCGCGATCTGTCTAATACCCTATCCGTAAAATCGAGCTAAACTAACATATACAGATATACATGTTCCTTCCACCTGGGAGGAAGGAAGGAACATGTGTACGTGTATTTAGTGATCTGAAATATGTTCTACACTAACTAGTGCAAAAAAAGAAAAAAACGGTTCCTTACAGAACCTATGTACCTGTGAGGTGTGCACGTATGTACATATGTGTGTACGTGATGCTTGTATGTGGGTAGCTAAGTGTTGCACGTAAAGTGTCACTTGTATCGCGCGGGCGGCTGCCAGACTCATGGGTTTTACCCCGAGGAACGGACCTAGGCTTGAGTTGCCGCGGGAGAGGGAGGTCGCGGCGGTGGGTGTGCGGGAGCGAAATTAGCAGCCCGTCCCCTGCAGAGGGAACGGTGGTTACGCGGGCGTGGGCGAAAACACGCTCTGTTTAAAGAGACGGTTGAGTAATATGCGATTTGTTTCTCGATTTCGTCATCGGGATCGGTAAAGATGTTACGCGGTCGGCTCTGTAAGCGGGTGGCGTTTGGGACTGGAACGTAATTTTCGGCGGCTTTGATCAAAGGATTCGCGTGATTTGACGCGTTGTCAAAGTAAGATCGTGAGAGGTATTTGATGTAAGACTCGATCGAGGGGAGTTTCATATCTCTATGAAGGTCTACCTGTCGAACGAACCAGGGGGCGTTATTGATTTTACGTAGTACTCGAGTTTGAAGGACTTGGAATTTGTTTATGTTCAATTTTGACATATGTGCGAATGCGGCATAGCTATATATCATAATCGGACGGATGCACATTTTGTAGAGAGTAAGCTTATGTCTCAGGGACATTTTGCTTATGATCAGGGGCTGTAATCGACTTATGGCCATTGCGGCTGTTTTACAGACGGCACGGACATGAGAATCAAAGGTAAGTTTTCTATCGAGGGTCACACCGAGATATTTAGTCTTGGTGGCCCAGGGGATATTGTCTTTGAAGAGTTTGAGAGTTTTGACACTCTCAGGGTGCATTTTTCGACTAGGATCAAAGATAATCGCGGCGCTCTTCGAGGGGTTGACGGCTATGCGCCATTTGGTGTACCATTCACCGAGAGTGGTGACTGCGCGTTGGATTCTGTGGCTGAGCCTAAGTCTGTTCCTATTCGACGCATAGATGACTGTGTCGTCAGCGTATAGACCTACCTGGACCCTAGGAGGACGAGGTAGGTCACTGACATACAGATTGAAGACACAAGGCGCCAGAATGGAGCCTTGCGGGACGCCCGAGCGTATGGGGTGGGCTGTGGAGAGTACACTTTCCGCTCGGTAGCGGAAGATGCGGTCGGTGAGGTAGTCGCGGATAATGTGAACTAACCTATCTGGGATTTGTAACTGGTGTAGCTTGTGGACTAGTCCGGCGTGCCAGACCTTGGCGACGTCGAAGAAGACCGCGAGCGTACGGTATGGAGGATCTTTCGCGAAGTTAGTCGCTATGTGCTCCGTGAGGCGTTGCACCTGGTGCGTATACGAGTGTCGAGCGCGGAACCCGAACTGTTCCGGTGGATATAGATTTTTCTCGTCTATCACGGTTTTGAGACGGTTCAGAAGGAGCCGCTCGTAGATTTTACCTAAGGTATTCAAGAGACTGATCGGGCGATAGCTGTCGGGAAGCGATGCTTTTTTGCCGGGTTTATGTATCCCTATGACTATGGCCGTTTTCCAGGTGGCTGGGAAATGGCAGTGGGCGATGTTTACATTGAATATGCAAACCAAGAGTGCTATGAGGTGATCAGGAAGAAGTTTGAGTACTTCGTTCCGGATCCCGTCAGGACTGGGAGATTTTTTGAGCCTATGGCCCTTAATGACGGAACAGACTTCGTCAGATGTGACCGTAGTTAGGGTATCCGCGGGTGGGACCGAACTGAGTTCCTGTACCGAGGATTCGATTGTGTTGACATGTACGGCGTCTATGTTGTCGCAGTTTGGAGAGCACTGGCTCTCCAAGCTTGCGGCAAGACACTCCGCTTTGTCTTCGCTATCGAACGCGAGTGGGAGGCCCGGGCCTCTTTCGAGGGGTGGTAGTTGGGAGGAGTGTTCTATTTTTAAAGATCTGGATAACTTCCAGTATGTGAGATGGGACGGTCTGAGACCCTCTACGAGGTTGTCCCAGCTGTGACCTCTGTATTCAGTGATGCGAGCTTTGAACTCTCTTTGTAATGCGCGTAACCGTGCGCAGTTTTCTCTGGACGGGAATGAGTCGTGAGCGCGTGTCGCGGCGTTCTTTTCCGTCTTTAACGCTCGCAGGTCGGCAGGGAGTATAAAGCGGCGATCGCTCACCGTTTTAACCTCTCTCGAGGCCTCTCTGATGCTGACCTGGAGGTGGTCAACGAGGGAATCGATCGCTAAGTCGGCGTCTGCGGCCGACTGCAGTACGTCAGGGACCCTATCTAGGTTGTCCGAGGACGGCTTGTCCGCGAGTAAATGTTTGAGTTTCGCGTAGTCAACCACCTGGACGGACGGAGGACTATGGTCAGAGGGATGTCCTAGTCGGAGGATGACCGGGCGGTGATCGGAGTCGAGTTCGTGTACGACTTCTAAAAGTTGTAACCGAAGCTCGATACCTTTCAATAGAGCCACATCAAGGACTGTCGGACGACAGTGATCTTGAAAGTGGGTGGTTTCTCTTCCCAAGGTCCTACCCGAGGTCTGGATTTCCCCCACCCTAATTTCATCTGTCGCGCACCCTCCCTCGGTCGCGACAGCTGCCACCACCTCTTCCTCCGACACTGAGTCATCCAGGCCAACGATGCGGACGTCCACACGCTTCATTGGCCTGCCTATAGTGGCCACGCCCTCTAATACCGTCCGGAGGCAAAGTGCCAACTTATCAGCCTGTGCCTATGTTACAATACGTCGGTAGCCATCTCCATTGTTCTGCTTCGGTGAGCTCGGCTATTTCACTTAGACGGTGCGAGACATAGGGTGTATATCTGCGCTTGTCGTTCCGTATCCAGTGCACGACAGTTGTTGAATCAGTCCAGTATACTGTGCGAGCGATATCTATGCGATGTTCACGACGTATAGTGTCGCTCAGGCGTGCTCCGATGACGGTGGCTTGTAATTCGAGACGCGGTATTGTTTGTACGCGTCTCGGGGCTACTTTAGATTTTGCAGCTACAAGTGCTACGTCGATGTAGCCGTCACCGTATATCGTTCGCCAATACGCCGTCGTCGCATATGCTTGCTCACTTGCGTCGCACAGTATATGTAATTCTGTTATCCCCGTCGGTGCCAAACTGTAGTAGCGCGGCAAGCGCAGGTTTGCTACATGTTCTAACTGTTGTAGCCAGTCGTCGAATGAACTTGCGTCCTCTTCGGGTATCTCATCGTCCCAGCCGATCTGTAAGCGCCACAGGTTCTGCAGAAATATTTTCGCGCGTATCGTGTAGTGGCTGAGTAAGCCGAGCGGGTCATAGATTGACATAACCACGCTCAGAGCTTCTCGCTTTGTAGGTGCCCGCTTGCGTGCGCGTAGATCGGCTGGTACCCGATGCATGGACGTGTTAAACCCTAGTTCATCCGTAGCTGCATTCCAGTATAGGCCCAGGATCTTTTCTTGTTCATGCCCGCCAAGTTGTGCGGGCGATCGTGCGCGTAGCTCGTCCGGTGTTCCACTGAGTACGCTCGCTCGGTTGCTGCTCCATCCGCGTAACGTAAAGCCGGCTACTGCGTGGACTTCTTGTATTTCCCTTATAGTGTGGATAGCTGTTTCTTCATCGTCGTAGCTATCCACCAGGTCGTCCATGTAGTGGCTCTGCGTTATTGCCTTGAACGCGTCTGCATGCGTTCGTGCATGCTTTTCAGCGTTGCGGTCGCGTACACTGTGTGCTATGAACGGTGAGCTTGCTGCGCCGAATATCAACGATCTCATTTTATATTTCTGTAGTGGCTTGTTCCGGTCGTTGCCTCGCCACAGAAATTGTTGTGCCGGCTGGTCCGCTTCGCGTATTCGTATTCTCAGAAAAATTTCCTCTATATCAGCAGTGACGGCGACGGGCTTCTCTCTGAACCGGAATAAAATCTCCTGCAGCGATCGTAGCAGGTCCGGTCCCTCTAATAACTCGTCGTTTAAACTCGTAGTTCCACTGCGTGCCGCGGCATCGAATACTACTCGTAGCTTGCCGGGTTTGTTCGGGTTGAATACAGCGAAGTGAGGTAAAAACCAGCTGATGTTGCTAGTCTGTTCGTGTCCCTCGCAGCGTACGGCGTAGCCCTTCTTAAACAAGTTTTTGATCTGACTTGTATACGCCGCCGCAAACTCTGTGGAACGATCCATTTTCTTTTCTATCGAGTGAAGTCGTCGTAGCGCCATATTGTAGCTATTAGGTAGTACTATGTCATCGCGGCGCCACGGTAGACCTACTTCGTAGCCTTCACTGCGTTGATGGATCGTTCCGTCGAGTATTCGTGTCGCGCGCTTGTCGGCGTCGCTGATTCTCGGTTCGCGGGCTACGCCGAGCGCGTCTATTTTGAAGTGCCGTTCTACGAGCTCGTGTAGACTTTCGTTCCAGATCTCGCTGCCAGTGTTGCATTCAGGTGCGTATATGTGTAGCAGGGCTTCGCTGTGGCCGATGATCACGTGTGGTGCGGTTCCGTGCACCACCCACCCAGTTGAGTTTTCGACGCCGCCGGCTGGTTCGATTTGCCGACGTGTAGCTCTCTGGATACGATCATCTCCCAGTGGTCCGTACCTATCAATATACGCGGACTCGCCTTCTCATAGCACACCTGCTTCACTTTCAAATTGCGCAAGTGAGCGTGTTGGAGTGTGCTTAGAGACACTGTTTGTTCGCGCAGTCGGAGTCCTTTTATCGTTCGAGCTCGGAACTCGTGCTTCTTGTTGCCGCCCGGTTCGTACAACTTCGCTTGTACAATTTGGCTATTCGTGTACTCTTTGCCCATATTGACGCCTTGTAGTTGCCGTGGATGTGACGGTCCATGCACTCCGATGTCCTTGGCCAAGTCCTCGTCGATTAGCGATATAGTCGAGCCCTCGTCCAACAGAGCGTACGTGTTCACCGCTCCTTTGGGGCCCAATATAGTCACCGGACAGATTTTTAGTATAATCTGTCTCGGTTCTATAGTTGTTGCGACAGCCATTACCGTCTCGCTCGTTGGCGGTGTCACGTTGTTCTGAGCTTGCTCTTCGCTATCGCTTGGTCTATCGTTGTGAAGCGACGAGTGATGCGGACGACGACAGGAGTTAATACCGCACGGCTTTCCTTTGCAGTACACACGACGATGGCGTTTGTCAATACATTTGAAACAGACGCCTTTGCTCTTCACTAGCTCCCACCGTTGCTCGACGTTCAGTGCCTTGTATTGCGGGCACCGAGACAACGGATGGGGCTTATCGCAGCTAGGACACAGATGTTCGGTTTCTGTGTCCACCGTAGCAAAGACGTTCTGTCTCTTTCTGGCGGTGACTTGCGGTGCGGCAGGCTTCAATACTTCGCGTCTAGAGGTCGCTGTCGAAGCGGTGGCGGGCGCATATGTGTGTTTTAACGCACGGCTCGCTTCACGCATTAGGAATCGTAATAATACAACGACCTCTCGATCCGTTGTTCCCTCGATCTCTTCCGCATAGTCGCACCACCGGGACTTCAGGTGTGGGCTAAGTTTTTCTGATACTTCCCGAGCCAGCATCGGGTTGTACAGGTAGCTCCGCTTGTCGAGATTTAGTAAAACACATACTATGTTTTGTAGTTTTACTGCGAACGCGTTCAGTTCGCTTGCGGTAGCTCCCGGTCGTGGTAATTTCCGCATATCATCCAGCGCCTTGTCTATAATTACTTCCGGCCTGCCAAAACATTGTTCCAGTGTCCGCATAATTTCATCTGGATTGTTCGCGGTGTGTAGTAGCGCTGCCACTGCGTCGCGGGCGTCCCCACGCAGGCTGTTACGTAGGCGCGCTATGTTTTCTATCGGCGAGAAACGATACAGCTGCGTGGAGTCCCTCATAGCTGCTTTGAATGGCAGCCACTCGTTGATCGCTCCAGTGAATACAGGTAAGTCGGCGGCTTGGCGTGGCGGTGGATGAGTATGCGTCATCTTTTCTAGTATCGCGGCGAGCTGTTTAATATCACTGCTCGATTGCGACGGTGATTGCGAACGGGCACGTCGTTCAGGCCTGCGTTCGTCTTGTTGCCGCGCGTCGTTACGGGTACACGGTAATTGCTCCCCCCGTGTAGCTTCGGGCTGTGAGCGGAGCCAGTCATCCACTCGGTGAATACGTTCATCTGGCTCCTCGTTCGTTTGATCACGTACGTCCTCTGCTTCATCCCGTATCGACGTTAACTCCACGGCGAGGCGTTTCTTTATTAATTCCGCCCCCATACGGAGTTCTTCACGGCGAATTGCGGCTAGTTTCTCTTCCGCTTGTAGCTCGGCGAGACGTGATCGCATAGTCGCACTCGTCGTTGATCTGCATGAGCGTGGCGGGGAAACGTGGCCTGTTCTGACGTCAGTGCGAGTAACAGGTACAGAGGGTGTTCCCTCCGGTGGGGGTGTGCCCTCAGCTCTCTGTGTGTCTGGCGATAGCGGCGATTCTTCGAATACTCGGACTGTGTTATTTCTGTTTTGTGATTCCATTGCGTCTCCCTGGCTTCTCGTAACAACCATTGATCTGGGTACGCCGTTCATGGATACAGATGTCTTGATAACACGTCGTTTCTTCTTCAAGCGTTGTTGTAGATCGGCGAAATGTTCTGTTCTTTTTTCTTCCGATCCGGCTTCCGAAGGACCAGATAATATTGTGAATAAAAGACGTTCACAATATTTAATGTGTGCTAAATTAATAGCGCTTGTTTTATTCTTGTTTCGTTTTACAAAGTTACATTAGTGCGTGGTAACAATGTTGATTCTTAATATCGTTCTTGACTGTAGTTTGCTTGGTGATTCGTTGCTTGCTGTTGTTGTAGTGTTTCTCGAACTGATCGTAGTACTGCCGCCCTCTCCGCTATATTTAACCTCGCCCTTTGCCTCACAACTGGTCGTGCGATGGATTACGTGCGGGGCGTCGCTCAGCCAATGAGCGCACACGCCCTGTGTGCGCGCTCTCAGCAGAGCGAGGCTAACCGTGGGAAAGGGACGGCAGTACCACGAGTCACCATGCCAGATGTTCCGAGTCTGGCATGGTTCATCCTTACAACTAGTGAAATTTATACATTTAAACTTACAACTAGCTATATTCTTATTCTAATTGTTTTAAAATACACATATTCACACACATTCAGTTCATATTATTATATCTATTCCTAACACGTATTTATAAACCTTATTCCTAACGCGTATTATTTCATTTATTTGTTCATTCTATACCATTAGGCTATCGTTATGCGCTCGCCCCGCTCGCTGTCCGCAACAGTTATTCTATAATAAAATTTATTGTAGCACTGCACCATCCAAAAATAACTTATAGATGTGAAAACTTCTGTTCGGATTTATCACCCAACCACACAAAAACGACTGAACAGAATTTGATAATTTCTGTCACACAAATAGTTTATAAACTAGATTAATAGATTATTAATGTACATAGTTTACTAACAGATTCCGATGATAATACGTTTTAAAAAATTCTATAGGTAGGTACTAATCTATATTAATAAATCTGTAGTTATGTCTGTCTATACATGTAATTTTTTTTTTAGATTCCTGATAGACCTCTATTATGACAGACACTGATCACGAATAAGATATTTACATATTTTTTTGTCTGTTTGTATGTCCGGATTTAATTCCACAACGGCTTGACCGATTTTGATGTAATTTTGTACACGGAAAATATATATCATTCCATAATTGTAGGTTATAAAAAGCGACAATAATACTGTTGTGGTGTTAATGATACGCGGGTCAGACAACAATTACTTTATTTCAAATCACCTTCATAATCACAACATCTTCCCCTTAGAAACTATCGTTGATCTAATTTATAAATTACAAACTAAAAATAAAGTAAATACCTATACTCACATATATATATATATATATATGTATATACCCCCTTCAAGATGCTTACTATATTAAACTTGTATACTGGGAAACACTCAGGGTTAAATAATATAAGAACTATTGGGCTATTTGATCTTGGAATCATTTAAAATAAATGCATAACAATCCTTATATCCCGTATGTATACTTTACTTTATTATATTATGACGTAGTAAATATATAAATTAAAAGATAAATAAAGAACACAGTTTATTGCTGAGCCAATTGCCTTGCTCGACTACGTGTAAACGGAGGAGAGGCAACAGAAGTTGTTTTTTCATTACGCTTTATTAAGTGACGACGATTACGTCTGTATGTACCACGTTCATTTTGTACAAAATATGACCTGGGAGCACCCGCACCCTGTACTACTGTACCTCGAGTCCTGCAATTACCATCAATACAAATTACGTGATCACCTTTGTTTAAATTTTGTAATTTCTTACTGCCTTTATCATAGTATTTTTTTGTATTGATTTGTTTATTCAACATTTTTATGTACTCAGAGGAAGCAACAGGGCTCGGTTCTAATAGTTTAGGATGAGTTGGTAGCTTACATCGAAGCCTACGACCCGTAAGAAGCTGTGCAGGAGAGCTTAAACCGTCCCTAGGAGTGTTTCTATAATTAAGTAATGCTAACTGAAAATCTGTATTACTATTTATGGCCTTTGATAGCAGCATCTTAATTGTTTGAACAGCTCGTTCACTCTTACCGTTCGCTTGCGGATATCTAGGCGATGATGTCACATGATCAAACCCCCAATCATTAGCGAACGTTTTAAACTCATAGCTACTGTACTGCATGCCGTTGTCACTCATCAGGATCTTGCGTATGCCATGTCGAGAAAACATATCTTTCATGGCTTGTATTACTGAATGAGAAGAAATATTATTTAATTTACAAACTTCTATGTAATTCGAATAGTAATAGACCACGAGTAAGAAATGATTTTTTTCTAAAATCAAAGAGATCCGATCCTACCTTGTTACACGGAAGCGGTGGTATCTCTACCGGTATCAAGGGTTCTCTAGCAGGTGCGTTTAATCTCTCCTGACAAACTTCACAACATTTAACATAACGCTCAATATCACGGGACATATTAGGCCAAAACATAACTTGTCTCGCGCGCCTTTTACAACGATCTATGCCCATGTGACCTTCATGAATGATATGTAACATTTATTGTCTCGTAGGTATCATCACCAAATTGTCCTTAAATATTACACCGTCAATTACGTACAAATTTTATTTTATAGACCAATACATTTTTACATCATTGGAAATATTAAATTTATGATAAGGCCATCCATTAATAATATAATTCAATAATGATTCAAAAACTGGATCGGATTTGGTTTGTTTCTTAATTAAAGTAAGTTTCTGATTTGAAATTTGTAAAGTATTTACTATCATTTTAAGCTGATAAACTACATTCGTGTGAATTTCCTCACTATATAACTCAGGTAGTGGCGCACGAGACAACGTATCCGCTATATACATATATTTACCTGGGACATAATTCACTACAATATCATAGCTTTGTATTCTCAACATCATACGCTGTAAGCGTGCCGGGATGGACAATAAAGGTTCTAGAAAAATGTTCTCGAGCGGCTTGTGATCTGTCTCAAGTAAATTTTTTTTTTAACCAAAAACGTATTGATGAAACCTCTCACATGCAAATACAATGGCTAATAATTCCTTTTCCACTTGCGCATAACGTGTCTGTGCATCAGTTAGGGTGCGGGATGCATACTCGACGGGGTGACCGTCTTGTAGGGGCACAGCTCCGAGTGCGTGATTGGATGCGTCCACGGATAATGTTACATCCCGTGATACATCGTATAAACCAAGAACGGGTGCCTGGCATACACTCTCTTTTAATAATTCAAGTGAAGACTGTTCACTTTCTTCCCAACGCCATTCATTATCTTTTTTTAAAAGATTGTTTAAAGGTATGGCGTGTTTTGAATAATTAGGAATAAATTTTAACAAGTAATTTACTAAACCTAAAAATCGCTGTAAGCTCTTTTTATCTGTTGGAGTAGGCATTTCTTTTATTGCTCTGATTTTATTATAATCAGGACTCATCCCTTTAGCACTAAACACATGGCCTAAATACGTGACCTGCTCCACACCTATTTGACATTTAGCCTTGTTAAATTTTAAATTTATTTTTCTGGCTCTTTCTAATAAGGCTTTCAATCTAAGGTCATGTTCTTCCTTTGTACTACCCCATACTAGAATATTGTCGATAAAACTATCTACCCCCTCCAGGTTTTCTAAAAATTGACGCAATTTAGCATGGAAAACTTCCGATGCACAGCTTATACCGAAAGGAAGGCGAAGAAATTGGTAGCGCCCGAATGGTGTAGCAAACGTACACAAATCAGCACTCTGTCTATCAAGTTGTATTTTCCAGAACCCGGAATTAGCATCCAGAACCGAAAAATAACGTGCGGCGTGTAACTGCGCTGCCATCTCTGATACTGTAGGTAGTTGAAAATGTGCGCGTTGAACTGCACGATTTAACTCACGGGGATCGAGACATATTCTAATACCATTATTCTTTTTAGCTACTAAAACCAACGGATGTACCCACTGGGTTGGATAATCCACTTTCTTAATAACTCCCCTCCCAACTGTTCCATTTCAAAAAGTTCCCGTTTTAAGATATCACGCAACCCTAACGGGATTTTTCTAGAAGCACTTATAACCGGCCGAACCGTTTCATTAACAGTTATATGATATTCTCCTGGTAAACAACCCAAACCCTTAAATAAATCCTCGTAATTATTCGTTATAATAGAATCAATTCGTTTTACTAAGCCTAACTGCACACAAGACTTTCGTCCCAACACGCTTTCACATGTCATATTGGCAATTACAACTAATATTTTGTACACCGTTTCATTAAGTGCTATTGTCAACAAAGACGTCCCCACTACAGGGATCGTCGTGTGGGTGTACGACTCCAAAGAAATTTGCTTTCGAACAATATCTGTTTCATTAAACCCCAAATTTCTGAATGTGTCGTAAGACATTATATTGACATCGGAACCAGTATCTAGCTTAAATTTAACACTTCTATTAGTACATATTAGCACTTTATGCCACGACTCGCATTTATCATTTTCCGAAACCATTAATACGTAAAACTGATCATTTTCGTTAGAATAACTATCATCATCGTTCTCAACATAATGAACTCGCCCTGTTATGTTCCTACCCTCCTCTAATGAACGATTGCACTTACACATTCTCGCGAAATGTCCGCGATTAGCGCATACAAAACAAGTGATGTTGCGCGCGGGGCATTCGGCCCACGCGCACCGCACGTCCCCGCAACCATCGCACACCGGCGCCAGAGCAGGGCCCGACCGCGGTCGCGTGCGCCAATCGGCGATGTCGATGCGACGTGACGTCATCACGCTCGATGCACCAGCAAGCTGCGATGCAGATGCACGACCCTCGCCGCGTGTTTGCGCTCCACCTCGCCTGCCGCGCCATCCGCGCCAGCCACGTCTCTGGACTCCGTCTACATGCGTACCGTTTGCTTGAATGATGCTATCTCCGATTTGTTGTTCGCTTTCTAAAGTTATTTCGTCGGCTTGACATAATTTTACGGCCAAATCAAGGTCAAGGTTATCCGCACGTAATAGCCGATTTCTTGTTCTAGTACTCAGCACGCCGCATACTATACGGTCTTTAATGAGATCATCTTCTAAGGTAGAAAATTCGCAATCTTTACTGATTAAACGTAATGCCGTTACGTATTGTATAATGGACTCGCCCTCTTCTTGATTACTTGTGAAAAACTTATAACGAACAAGCGTAGTATTCGATTTTGTACCGAAATTACTGTCGAATTTTTTTAACACAGCTTTAATATCATTTCTTTCGGTTTCGTTCTCAAATTGAAAGGTTTGATATATATTAAAACCTTCTGGGCCAACCAAATTTTCGAGTAAGCTTGCCTGGATTTTTGGTGGTTCCTTATAAACTCCAGATGCATTTAGAAACACTATAAACTGTTGTTGCCAGCGCTTCCACCCGTCGGCCCGGCCGGCAGGTCCACCTTCCATAATAAACTCTGATGGAGGTCGCACGTGTTCCATTTTTGATGATTAATAACACTTGAGTTCCACTACAATCCTTCTACACAATGTACAAATGGTTTATATTTGTATTAATTCACGTGTAAACCACTTTTTTTTTTACCGCTGCCACCATGTTGTGGTGTTAATGATATGCGGGTCAGACAACAATTACTTTATTTCAAATCACCTTCATAATCACAACAAATACTTTTGGAAATAGTAAAACATAAAAATATTTGTCAACTAGTTTTGATAAAATGTTTTTCTGCAATTGTTAGGCTACATACATATATGAATTGCCCATAATATGAGTTTAGTACCGTGTAACAAACCCGTGCAGAGTCGCGGGGTATCGTTAGTAATCATATAAAACACTACGGAGCCAACAGCTTCATTATTGCGTAAAGTCAAATCTTTAATCTAAAAATAAATTTGTTGATAAAACCATGCATTCACCGAACCGTTCCATTAACGTGAGTTATTCAATTATTCACTGATAAATGAATTTTTCCTTTTTCGCATCCGAATCGGCGGATGTGAAAAAATAGACTTTGTTATACGTCGATACGAGTTAAAGCACGAAACGTGTTATGTTTCGTTCTTGAGGTTTCTATTCTATTTTTATTTTTTACCTAACGTGAAAAAGCCGAAGCCCTATAAGATGACTTTATTAATCGTTTGTATGTATGTCTATCAAAGCGAATTTGCTCGAAATCGGCTTGAGGTATAGAGTTGAAATTAATATCGAATACTAAGCTAATATGCTCTGTAAGTTAATCAATCATAACCCAAAGTATATTATATTTCAAATTCCGTGTGGAATTAATACGTGGCAAAATTATATTTACTGCGTTTTTCGTACAGTGTAGGGAGTATGCGAGAGCCCGCCCGCAAAATAAAAATTTGCCATCGCACCGCGCCGGTCGTGCGTCCGGAACATTGGGTAATGTAAGGAATATAAAAAAATAATTATTAAAAAAAAGTTTTCAATATTTAATATTTATTCAATATTTCAGTTGTAGTAATTTTATTTTAGTATTCTTTTCAGCAAACCCTTTCATTTGATACCCGTATCATTGGAGTGCATAAAAAATGACTGTTACGCCACCTTTGAGAGCTCGCCATATTGTGTTTAGACTTACGTTACTTAGCTAACCATGCATTGTCATTCTAACTAAATGTATATGCGTATATTTATGAATTTAATGGGCCGACTTTATTACACTATGCGTATAAGCAAAATTTCAGCTAAATCGGTTAAGAAGTGGCCTCACAGCTTTAGAATCGCTATCGTCGAGTTCAGACTCCATTTTTTTTTGTAATAATGCTAAATACAAAATTTCACACTGCGGAATTAAATAGTTTTTGAGAAATTAAACTTTTTAAACCGCATTTATGGTAAATCTGACAATTCAAATATTAATTCTAATTGTTGTCATAAAGTTTACCTTTGAAAGATGGACAAACATTTTTGAAGATCGTATTTTTATTCTAAACATTATTATTTTGTTACTTTTTGAATGTTTATTGTGTTGTTTACATCAAATACGACCTACTTGTAACATTTTGCGCGGTTTTTTGTTTTGAGTGAGATAGTATTTAAATGTTTCCGTTGTGGTGATAAAATTGGTATGGTTAGGGGCGAACTGAAATCACGAAGCGCTAGCCGAGCGAGCAAAGCGAGCGGGCCGCGACAGCAATCGGAGGGTCCAAAAAAAAGATTCCTAGATAGAAAAACCTCAAATAAAAAAAAAAAACTAGTTTTTCCGCATCTTTTCTTTCACAAGGGGATTACCTCTAAACCTCCCTCACTCACACCACTTCACAGCATCACATTCACGGTAGCAATTCTAAAGTCCAACCAAGAACTGTTTTAAAATTTATTTGCAACACTTGACCATACTAACAAACGAAGTTAAACAAAAGCATGTAACAATATTTAAGTAAAAAATGGAACCTTTAAAAAGCGGCTTCCATTTGTTATATTTGATTTTTTATATGTAAATGTTAGTTTATGTTTCCTTTTTTTATACCACGACTGTGGCAAACTAGTTTGAGGTCCGTCTAATGGTAAGCGGTCACCCCAGCTTATGAACTCATGCAACACCAGAAGTATCAAATGAGCTTTGTCAATTCTAAACTAAAACAATTATAATGTATTAATTTTCGACAATATCACGTGAGTGTCAACTACGAAGTCTTTCATCCTTCAAACAATCAATGGTAAATAAACTATTATTTCTTCTATGAAAAACCTGCGATTATTTTACCTTCTTGTTAGTAATGGTCCACGAATCCTAAAATATTGTTACAAATAATAGAGGTACTGTATCGTCTCTAGTATTTTTTAAATCACTGTAAAAAACAAAGAATCTTCATTATAAAGCCACCAGGGCTGTCCTTATTAAAACGGCGCAAGAAAATATTCCCCATTAAATTCACCTAATTCCAGGCCAGGCTTTATTAAACAAGAGTTATGACGTCATTATATTTACCTTCCAAACAATAAATAATATTAAATCTTAATTCGCTACATTGTTGGTGATTTAGCGTGCAATTTCACAGGCAGTTACCTCAAATGTATTGGATATTTGCTAAATTGATTTTCCAGCGTCCTGTCACAGTTCATAATCGACAGCTTCCATTATAACCCATTTTTCATTATTTTCTATAAGGGTAGCTACAATTATATATTGTTTTATGGGTATATTGTGATGATGTGGCCCAAGATGGTAACAACCTAAGCTTAGTGGAAGATTGGGTCTCAAGTGCAGCTACCAAAACATACCTATTGGTGTTTGGCGACAGATTTTCAGCTTAGAAAAGTTTTTGCGTTAGAAAATCCAGCTCTCTGTTCTTTTTAATATAATAAAAGTAATACTTCTTTAATTTACTGCCACTTTTATAAAAGTCTTAATTTTTTTTTATGTATATGTCTTTAGGTTTTTTTTTTATTACTTACAAATACTTGATGAAGTCTGGAACGGCGCAAAGCACTATAATTAACCGGTAAACTACTCCACGAGTTTACCCTTTATAATTAATAACATTAAGAAATACATAATGCATTTTGAAATGCTTGGTAACAGATAACTATAAATATTGATAGACACTTTTGATTCAAGTAACGTGCATTGAATGGATTTTGGGCTTTATACCTACATAGCATTTATTGACTCAGAAAAGGCGTCCGATAAGGTGAACTGGTCAAAAATGATGGAGATTTTGAAAGAAGTGGGATTGGATTATAGAGATTATGTATAGAATTATATAATTATTTACAAACCACAAAAGTCAGGAAAAAAATTAGAAATTTGGGGCGAAAAACAGAGAGCAAGTATTAGAAAAGGAGTGAAACAAGTTATATAACATGATATTTAAAATGCTCATTGAATATGCCATTACAAAATTTTTGAAAAAGGAAATAGGAGTTTAATAGAGAATGGATACGATTTATCAGATTTGCAGAATGTATTGCGGCGATAGTTAATATTACAAAAGATTTGGCCAAAGTGCTTGAAATTATGGACAATATTTTTAAATATTTCGGACCAAAAATAAATATTATTAAAACTAAAACCGTAACAGCATCAAAATTTCCACCAAAAAACATTCAAATCCAGTTTAATAACATCAAAATTAAACAATTTAACTGCTTTAATCAGGTGTTATCGCGATACTCCAAAAAAACTAAATCAACCAGGTGGCTTGATTATCCCAATCAAGGTGTTTTCATAAAACCATATGAAGCAAACCACTAACCTTGATCGCTGCGACTTCTGCTTGCGGTGCACCACTATACTGCCACACACTCGTACACACACATGTACTAAACTTAACTTGTAAGGTTTTGTTATTTATTCCAGGATTGCAATATTAAATCAATAAAATAATAACACACTGCGTCGTCCGCTCTCGAACCGTAATTAGTTTTAACTGACGGTCGTCATAAAAAAAATATCTCACCTCGCCGTCAACCCTTGTATTGCGATTTTCCACATATGAAATTATAAAAACCGACTGGACACAGGGGTATCTAGATAACGCATGAATTAAATATTCACTTGACATATTAGGAAGAAACGCATAGGCTAAACAAGCTTTTAACATAAAGAAACACCTATTTAAATTGAAAATTAAAATCAAGTTTAGAAAATATGGCTGCAAAACGTGGACGATGAATCAGAGAAAGTTTGGCTGCGTTTAAGATGTGGTGTGGAAAACATTACTTAAACAGAAATTACAGGTGAGGAAGTGTTAAGAATGGTTGACGAGGAAAGGCAGTTATTGAGAACTATAGATAACAGAAGGGGACAGACGATTGGGCACTTGATACTGCACGAGAAGTTCTTTAAAACAACAGAGCAAGGAAGAGGAACACCTAGAAGAAGCTTTTCCAACAAGTGAAGGATAAAGTGAGAGTCATGTCATATCAAGAGGTCAAACGGAAGGCAGAGGATAGAGAACAGTGACAACAAAAATAAAGAAGAAGGCCGTTCCCAAAAAGTTTAGTAAGAAAATTTTATTTTATTATATAATTTTGATATTTCCCTATTACTAAATTCAAAGATAATTTTATACCATCGCGTCGATGTAAATTTTTTAAATTGTGTTTATATTTCAATGCGTGTTTTCTGCAACGTTATTTTAACAAGGATTTTTTTATACATAAATGCAGAGCACGAAGTGGTCTGTGGCGATCAGATGGTTAAAATTTACGTAAACCTAATAAAATTTGATTTGGCTATGCCTTCAACGTGTAACGGTGTCCCGACAGCTATTTTCTCAATTGAAATTCATAGTAAATCTTTTTATAAACCTTCATAATAAACCAACGTAGGGTTGCAAATTTCTGCTGTGAAATACAATGAATTTGTGTTTCATTAATATATCAGTGACAAAGCGTTGCTCGCGCATTGTTGTGACGTCGACACGTATTTGGTGTGGCTTTATTATTATCTGAACTATATGTATTCTTAATTCGTAGAGATATGTGAAATCTATTCATATTATACATATACTCCTAAAGAGGTAAAGTTTGTAGGATAGAATCTCTAAAACTACTGATACGCTTCTAAAAAATATTTCACTGATATGAAACTATATTGTTCATACGTGATGTAAGCTTTAAGGTAATTAAAGCTGGTTTTTAATTTGCCCAAAAAATCAGCATTGCCATTTTAAGTGTCAATGCTGCTAGTATTTTGGACTCACTAGGTAGTTACCTTTTTATAGCACTTTTAGACCTAATTATTTACCTTAAAAATTATGATATAGTGTCAAAAATCAAAATCAAAATATTTTTTATTCAATTTAGGACCTAAGAAGGCACTTATGAACGTCAAAACGCTATTACCGGTTCGGTAAATATCCCAGACATCGAGAAGAACCGGTAAAAAACTCGATCGGGTTTACCTTTTTTTCAATTATACAAGTGTTAATATTAAGGTACAATAATAATAATTTAGTGGATGCATACAGAGGGACATCACTATCATTCACATAATGATCAACCCTACAATAACCTTTACTGTAACTAATATAATAAAGTCATATTAATTGAAAGGTAATTAACGTAATCGTATCGTAATTTACGCGGGCAATTATTAGTGGATAAATTAATCCTTTATTATACAAAATTTCACAGATAATAAGTAAGCCCCTCAAACAGAATCGTCAAAGCGAAAAGTTCGTGACGAATTTTCAAATTAAATTTTCGAAAACTCTGCCTCAATCAAGTCGAGTTCGGATATGTGTACGGTGGGGAACAGACGACGTATCTCCATTTCCGAAAACAACTGAATTATGTCAAACTTTTAATTGTCCCACGCCTCATCTTCATTAAAATTCGACGTGTTTGAATACAAGACTTACATGTTACGTCAACCCCTACGGCCCTACATCACTTGTTTGGGGCTATAACTTTACGATGCATGTTAATGGAATGTTTTCACATACAAAGTCATTAATGTAATTTAATTTTCCATTCGTACGAGTCATTGTTTCAGTTGCTTCCTCACTTAGACTTCTCTACAATAACAGGATCGAGTTCATATTAAAAACATGACCTCTTTTTCTTCTTAATTGTAATTTTTTTACCACTTAGCCTTTGATTATATCTACCAGAGTACTTCGATAGATTTTTACGATCTATTAGAGATTATTAGATGTATTATGTAGTATACGGGCAGCCTGTGGGTCAACTATTCGCGGAAGGCTATAAATACGTTAAGAGTACAATATAATAACGCCTTCAGAGTGGTGTTGTTGCTGGCTCGGCACTGTAGTGCATCAAAGATGTTTGTCGGTAATATCACAGATGGCTTTCACGCAATTGGGCGTAAACGAAAAGCATTTGTGATGACCCGTTTGAGGGCCAGTACCAACAGCATCCTGATGATGATCGCAAATAGAGACGACTGTCCGGTATTGCAGCACTAGGTTCAGGTCCATGTTGCGGGAGTTATTTAAAGTGACAACTTTTTTTATTACTTAAAGTCTGTTAATATTATTATGTAACATTAAAATGAATATAATATTATTGCCTGAATAAATAACTTATATTATTATTATTATTATTAGTTAAGACTGCGAAAAGTATCAGAAATTTTTCCTACGTCATATTATTTATATACTGTACTAATACTTGTATTTTACAATTGTACTTGTAAAAACAAATCATATGAGCCTAAACTCGAGGGGTTTGCTATTACCCGCCGAAGAGTTCCACTGTCCACCTCCTGGTTCCATCATCAGATTAGCTCAAAGATAACAAAATATAGTTTTGTCATTGGAACTACATATACATATAAAGTTTTATTTTGCTGCGGCAATCAGAAGGAGGTTAAAACTGACTTCTAAGATTTGATTACATTGTTTGTTAGTTACAAGTGAAGTTAACTAACATAAGAGCGTGTTAATAAAAATAAATGAATAATAAAATATGATTTAAATGCAAAGTACTTTATAATTATACTGTTTCATATTTATCTCTCTTTAGTTCTACCAGTCATATATTTTAGATAAAAAAAAAAACAGAAGCAGCCATAAGGAGTGCGGACAGAAGTGAACACACAAAAAAATGGAATGGAATGGTTCATGTGTTCTTTTTTAATTTTTAAATAAATTATATATTTCATAATTTGTAAACTGCTATTACAGCATGTCGGTGACGCAATATCATAAGATTTTACCCATCCAAAAAATCAAATATGCTTTAGATTCATTCGAGTACATACAATGTATAGCGTATACATGTACTCAGGCTGCAATACTATGCTGTAATACGTCACGAGCATGTCGATGTCATCGGTGACGCGAACCCATAAATTTTTCCTGTATCAAAAATCGCTGAACGCGGCTAAAGACGTTTACACTTCAAGAACCTTTTGCATTTTATATCCTCTTTAATGAGGAACATTGTAGGTTGGATAACATTACGCAGCGACTCTGAGGAGCGAAACAGTAATAATGAACATAAAACAATATGCCAAACTACAGGCAAGTACGGGAAGTAAAAACAACGACAGGCTACACGGGTGCTGCACAGTGTTGCTAAGTTGGCTATTTTGTGGCTATGTCTGGCAACATTTAACTTTGGTTTAGCCAAAAATATCAAATATTAGTGGCTAAACATTTTAGCCACAAATTAACAACTCTTATAATTTAATTTAATAAATATTTAATAAATATAATAAATATTTCATATTTCCATATTATAGCACTTGTTTTCACACATCTACAATGCCAGTGCTCTATTCAAGAGCTCTATACCTTTAAACTCAAATGCTGAGGAGGGAAATATTATTAAAATTTAGCATCCTGAGAGCAATAAAGAAAAAGTAGTTATAGAAATAAGAAAGTTTACATGCACTTAATTGTTTACAATAGAAATGATTTAAAAACCGCTATCTTTGTTTAAAAAAAAATCAGAACCATCTACGTCTATTGTGTGTTATGTTGAATCAACGTCTAATCAATAAATAAAACGTTTTTAAGATATGAACTTGTGTTCGTTTTCAAGCCAAATTTTTGGTCACTTTTAGCCACTTTTTAGGATACGAATATCTAACATTCTAGCAACTTCATTAAAGTTGTTGGCCACTTCTTGTTTCCTTGACTTGGCAACACTGGTGCTGCGTTGTTGGAGAGTTGGCTGAACAAATGAAACACGGGTGAAACCGTGGGGAACTGCTAGTGCTATATATTTTGTTTTCTGACAAACAAATACGAACGCGCTTAGTTTATGAAAACTAAGCGCGTTGGTAAGCACGCGAACCGTAATTGACTGAAATCAATAACTAAAATATTAACGCGGCTAGCTTTTAGACTGAAAACCAATATTTCGTCATGTTCTATGAAGGTATACTAAATTTAAACGAAACTTTATATCTATTTATATCTGCATTTATATATAGGTACCTTTAATTAGGATTCGTTATGTATTGTTAGCAAGCCTACTAATGAACTGAGAGGTCACGCGTTCGGTCCTCGCATATCATTGACTTTTGTGTGATAGGCATTATATTGTCAGTTTTGTGTTTAGGTGTTTGATACCTACATGTTATGAAAGCGTATCAGCTGTTTAGGTACCATAATATAAGTTGAAATTGTGTCACCATATTTATTTTCATACAAACCAATGCTTCAGCTAGAGTAGATAGTCAAGTTTGCGGGAGCAATGTATTGATTAAAAAAAAACTAATATAAAAAAACTTTAATTAGGACTAATTAATTACATGAGCGTACGGACAGACCGAGATGCCCTATACGCCTGCTTTATTTACTAAAACTTATTTCTAAACTTAACTACTGTTCTCTTGAGATACGAGGGTTACCGGGAATCAGAATGCTTACACGGCATTTACGTGGGAACGTGATGTTATGGTTTGTTCCGGTGACCGCATAACTAGGTATAAATAAAAGATGGCCTCTTATTGAATGTAAGATAAATACCGTCGCAATGCAATCTTTTGTTGGTTTTATGTAGAATCACAGCAGACCGCATTAGGAACGAACTGATAACCTAATGGCAGCTTTGAAAGACAGTGCTGTACGCATTTATAAAGAAAATGATATTAATTTAGAGTTTTAGCGGAATCTTAAATTATCAGCTAGTGTATTTTATTATTCGTCTGCGAAAAGGGAGGGTTATGTTTTTCGAGTGTATGTATGTATGTATATTTCTTTGGTACGCTAAGTAGCCTAAACGGTTTGATAGATTTTAGTATATGAAGTGTCGTAAGATTCGTGTTCATTGTGGGAGTGACATATTAAAAAAAATATGTAAGTACGACGTCTGGGAACCAAATAATAATAAAAAAATTTAAAAATCTTTTTTTTGTCGTGTTTTAGTTGCAGTCGAATTTTTTGTGTTTATTTTAAATATTTTGGCTTGTTTTTGGCAATTTCCGAACTTTAACGAAAGTGGTGAGTTTTGTTAAGATCGCCCGACGTAATATCCAGTATTTAGCAGTTAGGGACTAGCAGATTTTACTGTCAAAAGGTTATTATATGATGGATCATTATGTGAATGATAGTGATGTCTGGAAGTGACTCCCTCTCAGTGCATCCTCTAAATTATTGTTAACACTTTTATATACTTGGAAAAAAAGGATAAACCTTATCGAGTTTCTTACCGGTTTTTCTCGAGGATGGGGATATTTTCCGAACCGGCGGTAGTGTTTTGATGTTCTTAGGGCCTAAATTGAATGAAGATTATTTTGTTTTTTGATTTTGACTATGTCGAATCTCTTTAGGTTGTCGCGTTTCAATATCAGGCGCTGTGTATCCAGCTGACTTGAGGCCTCATGAGACTTCATTGAGGTCGTCATTGTTTTTTTTACTGTTCTTACCGTCAGGCACATGCCATCATTTCATCGTGCTATTATTATAAAAAAATTGACAAGCACACATCATAAAACAGTGTGAGTTCATAGTTCTTGGATATTTAATATTAATTTCAACTTTATACCTGAAACCAATATCGAGGGAAAAATAAAACTTATTATAACTTAACGTATGTTACGCCATCACGCCTGTATCCCCGAAGCGTTCGGCAGATATATACTAACGTACACCCACAGTTTGCCGGGTATGTTTTTAGATCACATGTAATAAATAGGGGGCCATTTATCGTTCACGAAGCGAAACTTCGAGCTGCTACTGAGATTTTAATAGAAAAACCGAATAACACTTTGCTCTATCAGGGAATCGAACCCAGGACTTGATCATAGCAGTCGCGCTTAGGACCATTAGCCTAATTTGTAACTTTTGTTACAAGACCTCCCGTAGTGCCAAATCTCAAGGCTGTAGGTCTGCGGGAAGTTCCTTATAAGTTTAAATAATCGTTTCGTGATGAAGTTATATGCCGTATGTTTCAACTTTATACCTGAAATAGTTTTCGTGTAAAAGTGTCGTGACACACGGACGAACAGGCAGACAGCCAAATGTATAATATTAAAAATTTCGAAATTAGATCTAGTAATTATATGTACCATAAAATACAACAAGTATTGTTTTTCATACATATCGCCTCAGGACCAAGTTAATAGGTAATATGAAACGAGGCGGGATCCTGTTCTATAAATATTTTCTTACCTTTTGTAGTCTATGAAGTATTTAATACATTTTACTTTGGAAACAATGAATTAAATTTCACGTTAGTTAGTGTTTCATATTCTGTATCATCACGCTATATCCCTATTAGGGTAGACAGAAAGAATGAATCGCCATTCGATCAATCTTGACAATTTCGTTCGCTTCGTCTACTTGCATTGTTACTCATTTACAGTATTAGTGTTTATTATTTCTTTAGCTTTACCGTTAGAGTGAGGGAACTGTACCTGATGGGAAGTACAATTCAATCCAACAACGCTAGCGACCTCTGAAGGATCTACAATCCATTGACTGTCATATCGACCTGATCAAATGTCTCTTCACTTTATGATTGAAGAACTCCAAGTGTAAGAAGAAGGGAATACTGTGGCAGGGAGTTAGTTCCACAGTTTCATGGTACGGCAAAGATATGATGTAGCGAACTTCTTTGTTTGTACTAAAATAGAATAGAGGTTACCGTAAAGTTTGAATTTACTGACTTGTTTTGTAAAGACTTTGTGGTCAAAGATGACAATACGCTAAGAGCAGAGGACATTACTCGAGAGAGGTCACGAGCTTAAATTAACAGGGCAAATACAAGGTGTGTTGGTGATTATAAATCCGTTCTTTTTTTAATACAGTATTTTCCGAATCACCAGTTTGAATGGGAATTATGAAAAAAAATCTTACTCTTGTTTTGCTGTTCAAACGTGGTAGAAGCCTTCAGAAATGGTATGGTAATCAACGGGAATCGAACTATCAACCATTCTTACAGTTCATACAACACTGCGTACAAGTCTGGTCGTCACACCGGTCCGTCAATTTGACGACGGTAATAGTCGTGAAAATCAGGACTTATTTTAACCGTGTATAATTTTATCTCATTCTCTGGCACGATTAATCCTATAGATATATCTATGTGTTTGTCTCTTTTTTAATTCAGCGAGTTTTTAAAGCGTGTTTCAAACGTCCAAGTTGATAATAAAATAAATGAATGCATGTTTTTTTTTCTATCTGACTCTACTGTTAGAAACAGAAACCCTGGAGCCTCAGATGGGATTTACAGTTTTACTATGGCTTGGGGGCGAGTGCCTAAGGCACTCAGCTGAGAACACGTGTCAACATGTTCAAGGGTGCCAAAGTGGCCGAACCTTGGTTTGGACTGTAGCTGTAGTAGCTATTAATACGCGAACTGGCTAATTTCCCTATCTGTAGAAATTTAGCTAACTAACTATATATACCTATACATGTTTCTGCCTCATGGGAGGAACATACGGAAATTAATGAATGCAACATCACATTAAATATGTCGCTATCACCTGTCAAATAAGGCTATGTGCATAGTTAACAACGGTTTACCTCTCGAAGCGACGGTTCAATCGTTGTCAATCTTGTTAGTGTCAAACAGTCGAATGATAAATTATGTAACTCATCGAGTTTGATAAAACTTATAAATTCGAGAGTTGACCGTCTGATTAATATTACAGTTAATTATACAATGATATTAGTCTGTTAGTGAAAAGCCTAAGACATTAAAATAATTGGTGAAATAATTATTCATTGGTTTATTTAAGACTAGCTGACCCGCGCAACTTCGTCTGCGTCACATAATACAATTATATGGGGCCACCTACCTCCCACATCATTCCGAATAAAAAAATGCGCGCGCGTTACTTGATCATAATTTTGCTGCAGAGTTTTTTTAAAACTGTGATATCTCTTAAGATATTCATTGAAATCAATCGACGAAAAGGCCAATTTTATTCAAAATTAAATACTTGTGATGAATAACGTATTTATTTCGATAAGGATTAATACTATGTTTACGAAAACACCCTCAGCAAATATTGCATTATTTTAGAACGAATTTTATTACCATAAAAAAGATTATATTGAGTCAACCCTAAAAGATAGATATATGCTATCGCGGACTTTTTTTAGGAACTTTATATAAGAAACAATTTCGTCACAAACGATTGTTACATAACTTTAACCATTTACGCAGCGCACGCAATAGAAGCTGTCAAAAGGAATAAGTTTTTCCCGTAATTGCAACATTTTTCATTGGTGCTCCGCTCCTATTCATCGTACCGTAATGTTATATAGCCTATAGCTTTCCTAGATAAATGCGCTATCCAACACTAAAATAATTTTCTATTCGAACTAGTAGTTCCTGAGATTAGCGCGTTCAAGCAAACAAACAAACTCTTCAGCTTATAATATTAGTATAGATTTTTCACTGGACTCACGTGATTGGAAAAGCAAATCAGAAGTCATGACGCCATCATTCAATAAATAAACATACTTCGGTTTTATTGTCTTCTGATAAGGGATTCGAAAATTATATTAGGATTGAAAATTATATAAGTGCTGAAGACACTTCATATCTGAAATTCTAGCAAAATCAACTTTGCACCTTCCCCAACAATACAATTAACCTTAGATCTATTTATTGAACGATGCCGTCATATGTGGCCACGTGACATTAACACCGCGTTTTCTTAATACATTTTTTATTTGAAAACAAACTTTCGATTATTATATTTTATGGATGAATGTTATACCTACCTAAAATAATGACAATGCATTTAACTACCTTATACAAAAAGTATTTCTGGACGATTATTTTTGTGTTTCGTAACATTAAATAAACAAAAACAAAGCTTGTATATATGATTAAAGGTAAAATTTGAACAATCACAGCGTTGTTCGTAAACAGTACAAGCTCCACTTGGCCGGGTTTAATCAACTCAGTCACGCTATATAGCAGCACGTTCTTTTTTTGTTATTTTAAATTGTTATTACGTCGGAATAGTGATGTGGAAAGTCACTAACTAAAATAACAGAATAAATTGCAGAAATTGTTAGTAAAGGGTTATTACAATTGTAAAGCTTCATGTTATTAATTGTAGAAATTGTTAGTAAAGGGTTATTACAATTGTAAAGCTTCATGTTATTAATTGTAGAAATTGTTAGTAAAGGGTTATTACAATTGTAAAGCTTCATGTTATTAATTGTTAGTCTCCGTTAATCATTTATCTAAGATTTCTTGGATTAAATTTTGTGACAGACTGGCTTTGTGACTATTTATGTAATTAAATAACTAAATACGATGAATCAAATATGAACTCGTCTATTACGTTTTTAGTCTGTAGTGTTTTATATTGTAGTAGGTATGATTATATGTATGTATGTGTGATGATGTCAAGTTTTATCTCATATCTTATTATATTAAGTGAGCAATTCTTGTATATATATGTGTAATTGGTTTCTCGGAAACGGCTCCAACGATTTGGATGAAACTTTGTATTTTGATGTTTTACATTCCAAGTATAACTAGATAGGTGTCTTTTTCTAAGACAAAGAGCAAAGCTCGGTCGCCCAGATATTGACTATAGTAGCAGTTGTTAGGGAGATCAGATAACATATTACGAGTTGTGACACCCAAGCTAACATCACCTGCACGTGATCCACCCTACTGAGTAACGAACGTGGTTATTTGGGTGGTTTTTTGATACTATAAATATGGCAAACAAGCATACGGCCGGCCTGATGGTAAGTGGCTACCATAGTCTATGGACGCTTGTAATACTATAGCTATCACTAGCGCTTTGCCGACCTTGAACCCCCCTAGCCAAAGGAACTCTGGAAACCGTACCTACTCACCGCAGGAACACAATACAAGCCTATCTTCTGCAGGGTGAAAGCATTCTACCAGTCGGATTGTTCCAAGTAGAGAAAAATCTCCAATGAAATATCTCTAGTGAGCCTCTCTTTGAGTCCCTATTCCTCAAAAACCTCTGGAAACCCTACTCAGGAACACAGCACAAGGTTATTTAGCTCTGTGATTTTCCTTTCTTTTTACAGCCCGATTGGCTCCCGACCACTATACGTAGGATGAAAAATCCTTCATAGTGATTCGCTTACGCGCTTCGCGTTTCGTGATTAGATGGTGCATGTCCAGTTGTATTTAGTCAGGCCGGTATGACAGCGGTGACTGTCGACGGATTACGATCTCTCGGTGGCCGCCACTGTTTTGGATTGTACTGTGGTTACCATCAGGTACAGCTCCGTTACTTGATATTATAGAAGAGAATTTTTAGCAAGAAAGATAAGTAACTTCAATTATTTTGAGGAGTACAAATTCGAAGATCCAATGCCAATGTAATTAAAATGGGAACAACACCTTTGAGTTTCCCCTTTCCAAACAAAAAAAAAATCATCTTGAGAATCAGAATTGACTAAACACCTTCTTTTTTTGAAGCCGGTTACAAAATGTAAATATACCTCGACGCTTAAAATTGTTTCGGAACCGGGCGTAATAGTTAAAACCCCATGTCTTCTTTAGATAATACTCTTTTGCTCAGAAGTGGGAATTTAAAAAATTGGTATTATAATATACTGATCCGTCGAGAGACGATATATAGATAACGTCATAAAGTCGCACATTATAATTTAAACTAGTAGTGCTCTATGGCTTTAGCCATGTTAAAATAATTTGACAAACTATCCACCACGCCACTATCGCTCCCGTGAAGCTTACTGTTTTTCTCAGTTTTCGTACTTGCCTACAACTTGGCAGATTTTGTAAAAAAAGTCACTCATCGTGGGATGGGACCTAAATCGAAAACTGTCCGAACCGAACGACATATACGAAAACAAATTATATAGGATAGGAACTATGACAGTCGTGCAATTGGTTTAGCTGTGTTATGACAAAACTTGTACGCACTGTAGTCGATGGTTGTGCCGATTTTGTTTTTTTTTTTTAATTATTAACTTATTGTTTTCAAATTTTGTTTATAAAGTTATGAAAATATAACTTGAATGATTGAAGTCTGGTCATCATATAATACTATAGCGAAAGGAACTTCAGTTCCACCCAGTTTCCCACGACACCTGTCAAGTTTTTATTTTTTTAAATCTGACTGGTAATTTCAGAGAATAGCGAGTTCAAATAATAATTAAAAAAAAAAACAATTTCCTTGAGCTTTATAACATTAAAAATGCATTCTAACTATTTACATATAAAGTGAAATTCACTTGCCTACACACAATTTGCTTAATCTCTAAGTAAGTCAACATACACTATGTAATCCCGCGTAATAAGGTAAACACGTAAGCTTCCTATACCATTAACATGTTTCATTTGAGTTGTCTTGAAATTTCTAACGAAAAATAATTAAAATATATCGTTAATTTTTAATTTTACCTATATTAATCTATGTTAACTTTTTTTCAATTTTCTTATTGGGCATTAATTTTAAAAGATTGGCCTATGTCTAGTTGTAAATCAGGATTAAAATTCAAAACTAGGTTGAGTGATTTTAAGAAACTTTTAGAAAAGCCTAATAATAAATATGTTATTTATACAACTAAGGTGACAAACAAGTATACGGCCCGTCTGATGGTAAGCTACTGAAGCCTAAAGACTTTTGTAACACCAGAGGTATCACTAGCACTCTGATGATCTGGAGACAAAGAGCTCTGAAAACCCTACTCACCACAGAAACACAAAACATCGTTATTTGGTTGCGGATGCCTGCGACCTTCTGTATGGTCACCAGTTGGTCTGCACCAAGAAGATTAAAATTTACTTAGATCCTTCCTCAGGTTCAGACTTACGTTTCTGACAACTACACTCTCATTGGTTCAGTAGTTTTCAAGTCTTGCGTTTTCTAATAAGCACACATGGAAAATTTACGTCTATATTATTTTGTTCTATATTTTTATATGGTAAATCTAGGGCGTAGTTTGATAGAAAAAATTGGTTTCATAGTTCAGCTAGTACATTTTTTGTATTTTCAACGAAGAAAAAAACTTTATCAAAGAAGTGTCAGTTCGGCAATAAAATATTTCAATAACATGATATACAGAAATAAAAACGGAGTTCTGTAGATTTCTTATGCTGGTTCAAGAAATTATAATTTGTGAAGAACAGTACAGTTGAAGATCGGTGTAGTTCTTTATTGTAGCCCGGCAAATTGACGGTAATGTGCAAATGTGTGTGGTAAGCACAAAATACTACAAAAACAACAGCGACCACCAAGAGATCGCAGGTTGTAATTCGTTTCCAGTAAGACGTTCTAAGAGCGGTAAGGGGAGAAAACGGAGCTTTTTTATAAGAAACTGTGCACGTCTGTGTTTTGAAAGTTCTCCCAAAATAACATTGATCTCTCCTACGCTTCTCCAGGACCTCAATATATTTTTTTGGTGCTATACGCAGCAAGACGGCACTCAGGAATAAAGTGTTTAGTGTTTGTGGGGGCCGGATACTAGGAACGGCGAATTAAAGCCTTCGATCATTTCGTAACTCGCTAGTCCCGGGACTTCCTATAACCTATTGAATCGGTAGTTGTTCAGGCCCACCAAAATAACTGAGACCGACTGAACAGTGCCGACTTACCTGGGGATCGCCGTTGATATTGTGTCCGTGACCGGGTGCAAATCCACACTTCACTCTAGCGGCCGCCGTCGGCCGAGTTATTGTATTTGAATAGATACACACAAAACTGTTCCACCAAGAACAAGCTTAGGCAATCACAGTACTTAATACACTTGGAAAAATTATAATAATGCACCGAACATTCCGACCAGTCCACCGTCGAAAAACCGTTTTTTTTTTTTTGAAGAGTGCGCCCCCATGCGTCTAAACACCGAAACAACCGTAGCACAGATTAAAATAGTGTTGCCTGAACAGTGTTGTTGACTTAATAGCTGAGGCCTTCACAATCCTACAGCTCAAGCGAGAATGTGTTTAAGTCAGTCATTACCTACTTATAAAGTGCGCGCAGTTACAGAGGACATCTGTTGCTATCACGCTCAGTCAATAGTGCGGGTCAATAGTAATGTCAGTAGTACTAATACTAAGTCATTAGTATGGAGTTCATAATCGTATCGATATGGTTCGTTGAACTTATATAATAAATAGTATCTTATTTAATATGATATGAAGTCGATCCTTGCAATAGTATTATATAATTGGTTCGACGAATATAGAAATATTTAAAAAAATGAAATGTTTTTAAATGTAGCACCGAACACTTCAATAGCAGAACCCTAAAAAAAGTAAAAACTGTTGGTCGATCACTTGGAAAAATTCAATTACACGGTTGTCCGGGGCTTGCATTCTAATAGACATACCGAAACAGCGGACTAGCAACAAATCTAATCAAAGTTATCCCAGAAATGGAACGTTCGACCTTTGACGCCTTGCTCGAGTCCTTGAAGTTTAGCCTTCGTGAATAATTTGACTTTAATACTGTATAAATTATTTATAATTCATCAATGCATTTTATAATAATACTAATAACTGTCTTGATGTCCAATAATATGTAAGTGATCAGTCTGTTTTATGGGATGTGTAGGCGTTACAATGAAGTTCCCTTATATGACCATTGTCTCAAAAATATGGCGGCACAATTTCATATTCGACCATTTAATTCCAAAATATGCAAAGTTTTTATTTTGGTAACTAATCAGGTACTATAATAAATATTGAAAGTAAAGCAATTGCTATTAAGTTGAGACGGATCGAAATGAACCATCTGATCTCTTTAATCTATGACGTATATCATACAGAATGTTTAAATCTGCCCTACATTTTTCTTTACCAGCACTGTCAGTACAATATAATTGTTCTAAGTATAAATTTGTAAGCCAGAAAATATCATTACAAAGCTCGCTAGTGAGCTTAGGTTGTTAACAGCTCATAAGAAATTCCACACTAACGCATTTGAATAATGCACCTGCTCATAAGCATCGTTACATGAAACACTAACTAAGACTTTGCTATAAATTAAATACTAGATGTGGCAAACATGCTTTACACTCTAATACACACATCCATCATCTCTATTCTGTTGTTGTAAGGACGTAGTTGATTTATTTTTCTTCTGTAAGGTAAAGTATATTTGGTTTGGTCTATGTATTATTGTCACTGCTATTTTTCCTGATCCGAAAGAAAAGGAGATGGAAGTAGGTGTGTCATATATATCAAAGGGAATATAACAAATGGAGGAAAGTGATAGTGGATTGGAGACCCAGAAATAGTCATAGAAGCGTGGGTAGGTCACCGATGAGGTGGAATGACTATTTAGCAAGAGTAGCGGTAAGAAATTGGACAAGGACTGTTTTATACAGTTGGGAATATCGAGCAATGAAAGAGTGCAATATTAATCTTAGGGAGAAACAGGCTGAAGAAGAAAGATATAATGTAACAAATTAATCTTATTGACGTTAAAAACATAAGAAATGGATTTTACAGAGATATAAAATATCAGTGTGATAGATTATAATTAGTACTGTTTGATTAGAAAATAATTTTACAAACAACAAAAAATATAATTCTGGAAGATATCTTTGTACCTTTAAAGAATATAAATGCACTTATTTATAGTTATATACATGATAGTACTCTTGTATCCGATTGTTTATATCGACTAACTCACTAACTACCATTATTTAAGGCTTATACATTTTCTGAATAATATTCGGTAATATTACATTTTTATAAAATTGAGTCAAGTTAAAACAAATAGAGATCATCGAGGATGACGCTCCCTTTAATCTATCATTTTTGCTTGGTTAACTATGAGTAATGTCGGTAGGTGATGTTTATTTACGTCTTAACGATCCAAGCGAGAGTATTCCACTTTTTTTTTAGAACTGACCATACTGTTAGCCTTAGGGGCCCTGAAGCCGCTGTGGCTTTTACAGCTTCACCAAACTTGGGGGCGAGCGCGCAGGGCACTCAGCCGCGAAAGTTTTAGACGACTCGCACGAGGGTGCCAGAGTGGCCGAACCTCGGCTCGGGAGGTCGTCGCGCATACCGAATAGGTCGCGATCTGGCATACTCTGGTATACTCATATGCATGTTCTCCTCCTCCTGGGAGGACGGAGGGAAACATGCGTATGTGTATGTAGTTATCGGAAAGATTTATCTACACTAACTACATAACATACCATCACGCTTGTATTCCCCGAAGGGTTAGGCAGAGGGGTACTAACTGTACACCCACAGTTCGCCGAGTACGTTTTTAGGTCCCAAATAATAGGGGGCGAGCCTATTGCCATTAATCTGGTACAAACCCAAACTTTGAGCTGCTACTGAGAATTCCATAGGAAAAACCCAATAACACTTTGCTCGACCTGGGATTCGAACCCAGGACCTTGATCATAGCAGTCGCGCTTACAACCACTAGGCTAACGAGGCAATCTACACTAACTAGCGCATGACTAACTATCGCAAAAAAAAGAAAAAAAGGTTCCTTACAGATACCTATGTACCTGTGAGGTGTGCACGTTTGTTTGTATGTGGATAGCTAAGTATTGCACGTATAGTCTCACTTGTATCGCGTGGCCAGCTGCCTGACCCAAGGGCTTCACACCGAGGGCTTGGGTTGCTGCGCTAGAGAGGGTGGACGTGGCGGGTGTGCGGGAGCGAAATTGACCGCCCGTCCTCTGCGGAGAGAACGGTGGTTACGCGGGCGTGGGCGCTGGCACGCTTTGTTTAGGGAGATGGTGGAATAATACGCGTTTGCTTTTTCTACTTTGTCGTCCGGATCAGTGAAGATATTACGCGGCCGGCGTTTACGTCGGCAGGCATTGGGGACCGGTACATAAGTAGCTACCGCTTTAATTAACGGATTCGCGTGATTCGACGCGGAGTCGAAGTAAGAATGAGAAAGGTGTCTGGCATAGGCATGTATCTAAGGAAGATCCATATCTCTATGGAGACCTTCCATACGAACATACCGAGGGGCTCCGGTAAGGTGGTAAAAAACCTATTCTGGATGTTTTGTAACCGTTTCCAGTTTGATCTTGACATATGTGCGAACGCAGTGCAACTATATGTCATTATCGGATGGATACATATCTTGTACAGAACATAACAGAGGATATCCCCACTCTTTGTGCGTTATGCCTTTTATATATTTCCACTTGGCCCGAGTAAGAAGGTAGGGATGAATATCTAATACTTAATATTATTCAGGGTTGACGAATCTGTTGTGTAAAAAATCATTTAGTCTATTCTATAAACATTATGTCTATGTTCTTTGCCGAGACTGTGTTGCGTTTTATAACTGTTAAGGGCACGGGGAATATATAAGCAGCTTCTTTATCACATTAGTATGCGATTGAGTGTAGGTATATATGACTTTGTGTCAATCTCTTTCAGAAGCGTTTTCCATTTTCCCGAGAGCTATGTATAAACAATGTTGAATTTTGTTTATTTAGTCAAGTAACAGTCTTCTTAAAATAACTTGATGATGAAATTAGACTGCACCAGATTGTTAGTACTAGACTGTACTGTAGCCACCATAAATATTGTTAAAATTATTAATACCAGGTTTTTATTTATTTATTTTTAAATTTTTTATAGGTTCCTCATGAACACAATGTTACCTGATGTTAAGTGACAATGTGCTCTAAGATAGTGATACGGTAAGCCGAGTGGGAAGCCTGGCTATCAATTGCAGCTGCCGGTACATACCTATAGGTACTTAGCAACAGATTTTCAACTTGAAGGCGGTAGCTAACGAGGCGGGCATTAGAAAAAGCTCTACCGTCATGCTATGGTTTCACCAAAAGCTCTGACTCATTGCAGGAATTCGAACTCACGTTGATCGCCGCGGTGTTCTTACACGATATCATTGAACCATCATTGCATTGATTTGAATAAACCAGTATGTATTCAGATACCTAGAAATTTTAAGACAGGCATTAATGAAAGCTTAAGTTAGAATCCTGTTCAGAGAAGTTAAATAAAATTTTAAGAACTTGTTTGTTAACACAACGTTGCTTCGTAGTGAGCAAACAAAGAAGTAAATACTTATTTATCACTCCTGGTTTTAACGGTAGTTATGATATATATACGACAAAGACAATATAAGTCTGTGGTCTTATGTAAGATACCACTTTCACGAGCGAGTCTATAGCGACGAGTCCGTCTTGCTATCGTCGGGTAATTTCCACGGAATAATAATTCTTCAGCCTCCGTATCGTCGTGAGTTGCAACTGATTGCCGCGTGTCCGCGATAGCTCTTTACACGATTGTTTTGTTGAAAAGAGCTCAGTTCGGTGACATGCAAGAGCGAAATAGTTAAGTGGGACGAGAGGCGTTTTGCAGCGAGTGCGCTGCAAGTAGATCGCGTCTCGCAGTGATTCATTGACGTTTTGCTTGTCAATGGCACTCGTCACACCGCTGTAATAGTATCGCCATGTGGAAACACGTTCATAGAGTTGTTATATAATGAAGTCACAGGAGGATAATATCGTCAAGATAAGCTTGTTCTTGGAGGTGGTACCTAAGATGCTACGCTTTCGCGCGGCTGTTCCTTATCTACTTTTGATTATAAAGTTATTCTTGGATCTAAAGTACTCATCATAAAAAGCAAACAGAGCAGTCATAAAATCCCATGGTTAAGTAAGCCAGATTACTTGATTGGAAGCAACACAATTGTTTTTTTAAAAAACAAAACAATTACGTGACCGACAAACAATTCAGAAACGAATGCAAATTAAATTCAAACCGCTCGCTCTGCCCATTGTTTTGTACCTGTTTTGTCTATAACAATAATTTTATTATTGTCCACAAAAGGAAAGTTTATTTTATTTTGTGGTAAACTACATTGTTTCTGTACACATCAGTATGAAAGTCGTGGGCGATGTCCTGTTTTGCATGACATGAGAATCGAAACTGAATATGCGAATGGATTCGAGGGTTATCCCAATATCTGAATAGGCTATTGCGGTTCAATTACATTTTGTATCTGATTTTAGATAAATTTAGAAGGTACTTTGGCTAGCATTTTATTTTTTATTTCTTGTCCTCGAGATTGCGAAGGGTTCTCGTAAAGAAAAGGTTACATTATTGTATTGTTGGGGTTTTCATAACTTTGTGTATACGTTTGAAACGTAATAACTTTAAAAAGATCAGCGATAATCTTGTACAAGCCCTATTGAGTTTATTTATTGTTAGGACACAAAGATGACTTTGATTTACGTGTATTATACTAATATTATATAATATAATGCTAGGTAAACATTTGTTCTTATCTAGCTTACAATCTCTTTGGAAATTATCTATATCAATCTATCTTAGAAATTTTTTAAAATGCTTTTAACACAAGAAAATATAATTTACTTTCAGTGTAAAAGTGTTAGCTTTAACTACAAAAATTAATCCTAATAATAAAGATTTTAACTGTAATGTTTTAAATGTTAATATCTACTAGACTAGACATCAATACTTAAATTTATTAACCTACACTATCAATTATCGTAATAAATAACATAAGCAGTAATAAATTAATTAATGAAAATAAATAACAACAATAAATTCATTTTTTAATTGACTTCAACAATAGTGTTACTCAATTCGAATGTTTTTGTATGGATATTTAGCCATAACTTTATTATTTGTGAACCGATTTGAATGATTCTTTTCTTGTTGGATAGAGGATTCTCAATGGTGATCTCATTTCAATTTCATTGGAATTGGACCTTCAACTTCGAATATATATAATGTAACTTTTCAAAATCATTGAAGTTGAAGTTGGGTTTCTTAAAAATTATTTTATTAATGATTAGGTTCGTTTTCCGACTCGTGTATAAGTTTTTTTTTTTCAATGTATGAATGCATTTTTTTTTTAATATCGATGTATTAGTTCCTTGGAACATATTTTTCTATCTCTTAAAGTTTCAGAGTTCCCCTCATAGACGAATCTCAATGTTATGTCTGTATGTCTCTGCTTTCTCTAAAAGTGATATTGTGCATTATGTCATTCATAATTCAAATGAAAATTCTAATGTAACTATATTCAATAAGACAACGTAAATAATAATATTTTGTTGTCATAAGAAGTCGGTAGTTTGTATTCTTGTCACGTGCTAGGGACCTTTACAAATAAATATACGTCGCCATTACCGCGCCCCGACGCAATTTGTTTCACCTGTAATATGATGAATGGCTATTGGTAAAAGCCTTATACATTTTCTTACTATTCTCAAAAGGATAAAAGAATACAATTCTTTTAAAGCATCACAAACTATTTTACTATCTAAAAAATCTACGTAGATAATTTTTTTTCTTATAGTAGCAATGCAAAGTGGCCGTGGTAAGCTCACCACAATCAAAAGAGCGGCGATCACTGAGGCATCTGTAATCTATCGACGGTTGCGACTATCCTGCAAGCCTCTCGGCAGCTGAATTTATACTGGCTAATCCAGAAACGCGCCAACAAAAGAGGACCACTGTGGCTTGTTTATCACCATATGTATAGTGATCACAAGCCGGTCGAATACAGATTACTTAATAGAATATAGATAAAAATCATAAGTATATCATTTCGTCATAGGTGAGTTAGTCAAAAGGGTGTAAATTTTTAAAGTTAAAATATGTGGTTGATTGGATTTCAGTTATTGCTAAATTTCAAAAGATTTCTACTTGGTATGTTAAGATAATTAAAAAAAATATCAGAAAAGCGAATGCAGTCCAACTGCAAGCTATACGAGTTATACAAGGAACTTGATGTTGTTGAAACCATTGAAATTGAACGACTAAAATGGGCAAGATATATCTTAGGATAGAAGAGACAAGAATACTCGGACTTCTGGATAGATAAACTGATAAACACATAACTCAACGCAGGCATGCATTCAGATGGTAGGATAGCGATAGTGATGATTTAAAAATAATTGCTGTGAAGAGCTGAAAAGAAAAATCCAGAAACAAATTGGTCTGGAGAGATTTACTGAACTAAAATAAGACCCACTCAAGACTATAAAGTCGCAGATAATGATGTTGTTATAAGAAGCGATTTATCAACTATGTTATACAAAATATCTTTTCTCGGTAATAAAAGAAATCCTTTCTCAGAATTTGATGAGCGTAACATAAAATTAATATGATAAATTACCTCGTGACTCGAAAAAGCAACGTGGATTGGCAACAATCTTGAATTTCATCTTCAATTCGGGCTCAAGCCTTTCCTCAAGACATTCCTGTAGGTAATGCATAATCACAAGATATAAGCAAATCTCAGCAATGACGTGAAAAATTCAATTACAAGAAGCTCAATTCGCGCATTCTAATGTACGACACCGAGGCGCATTACAAAATCTAATCAAAGTTTATAGTCGCCCTTGTGGTTTTTGCCGCTTTACCTTGCGCCACGAAGCTGTCACATTACTATAGAACTAGCGTATATTTAAAACATAGATGTATAGGTAGTATATAGTTCTATATAATTACATTTAAATCGTATAAAGTTGAGCTCTTACGCATCAAATTTAGCATAACTTACAATTATTTATTTTTTTAGCTCTGACTACACTGTTAGCCTTAGGGGCCCTAAAGCCGCTGCGGCTTTTACAGCTTCACCGGACTTGTATTATATTCAGCATAACTTACAATAACCGAAGAGTATATAATATGGTAGTTAATACAATTGGTGGTTTATTGTGAATAAATCTTTCAGTCTGTTACTAGATAATAATAGTTAGCTTCATTGACATGAGGTGAATTAGAACTGTAACAATTGTTTTGGTTCGGGTTTAAATGTATTTTTCTGGTAATCTATAATGATTTCATTAAAAATTAAACTACTTTTTTATGAGAATTAAGAGAAATTGATTCTATTATTCATTTAATAAATATAATTATTTAAAGTGTAAGTAATTTGAATTCGGATACACTAAATATATTATACAAAAAATTAAGGAGTTTAAAGGCTAAATCGCTCCTCTCATGAATGTGCCGGTAACTCTACAGTTTATGCTAAATCAGCACAGCCAATATACCGCAGAATTACATTCTATTGTAGGACTTAAAATGTATAAGGTGTTTTGATTCCAAATGTAGAAAGGTTAAACGAAATTAGTCACGTATCACCGTTAACTATTTATTATCTATTATTTATTTACATTTAAAAGATTGGTTTATTTAAAAGTACTGGACAATATTTTACAATTCCCAAGGTTTTAAGATTCTTAGAAAATAGATGAATAAAGTTTTGTAATATTGAGTTGGTATATAACCATCATGATCTCAGCTGAAAAACGTCTATTGCTGGACATGGTCTTCTTCAAAAATCACCACGATTAGCGGTCCTGGGCTGACTTCATCCAGCTAGTTCCTGCAACTTTTATCAGGTTCAAGCAGCACTTTCCCAGCGTGCATATGCGCTGGGCCTTCGTTTCGAGCAGTAGGGTAGTTGTGGATATTCAAGTATGACGAGATTTGGAACCAGTAGATGACATAAAATAATATGAAAAACACCGTTTACAGGTGAACTTTGTAGTATTTTACTTTGATATGTAATTGTTATATAATTTATTTTTATGTTATGATTCAGATATTGTTATGGGTAACAGGGCCAAAGAATTCTCGAGTTGTGGCCATGTACCGGAAGACCTATTGTGGGTAGACCTGCCACAAGGTGAACCGACGACCTGGTGAAGGTTGCGGGAACCCCCTGGATGCAAGCAATGCAGGACCAGTTATTGAGGTGATTATTGGATGAGGCCTATGTCCGTCCAATGGACGTCTTTTGGCTGAGATAATGATGATAATGTATTAAGAAAATTAAAAGTCATTAAAATGAATTTACATTATTAACATTGATAGCTGACTTCTTCAAGTTCTTGGCACAAGGCATAAAATAGTTTTTATATGTTAGAACTGACTACTGTTAGCTATAAGGGTCTTGAAACCTGAGACGGATTTAACAGCTTCACTGGGCTTGAATTTATTTCTGTTTTGTTGCACCAAAGAAGTATCACTTCTTACAATCGTATATATGTACGTACATATAATTTTTTTTCTAATTTACCTATAAGATATTTTTCGTATGACCTCAAGGAACCAAAAAATTAATTATGTCATTATTGAGGCTGGAAGCTTATTCACACAAGCTACTAGTTAAATAACAAATATTTAAAATCTAAGGATGAAGCCAATGTGCCGGCAACAATGCGGTCGTGGGTCGTAACTGACCGGAAGCGGTTACGCGGCACCGGAAATGCTGAATGTACGGCACATTGTTAATAAGGGGCTGCGGTCGCTACCGGGTAGGGGGTCGTTTTGAAAGAATTATAGAACCGTTGAACTGGAAGCGAAGATGTACATTTCTAGTTATTTTTAAATGTTAATAATAATAGAATCCTAAAGTTTATTTTTTTAGCTATACGGGACAACATTTGCGCCAAATATGTAATTGAAGTGAGCTTGGAATGAAATAATGGAAAATTTTGTCTAAATTAATTTTTATACCCAATTATTTTTCACTAGCAACCACCGTCGTACGCGTTAACTACAATTTAGGGAAATCCTAGCTTTCTATTAGTGATAGACTTTTTAGTAATGCATTACAAGTTATAGAGATTACCCTGCCTATAAACAAATTTTACCTCTTTATTATAATATCTTAAGCAATGATAATAAAAGTACCGAATTACCGAAGTTTAAAAATTCATAACATTTTCGTACATAGTTATTATTTACAGTAGCTTTATACAAAATTTTGATAAATTAATGAATATCAATTTAAAAAATATAAGATCTAGCTGACAATTACTCAGTTACGTGGAAAATGTTTTTTATTAATCTATGAAGTAACTTTTTTTTTTTTAATTACAAACCAATGATTTTATTGCTTAACCCAGATTTTTAAATAGAGATTGTTTATAAAAAGTAAAGTATTTATATAAAAATATACTTTATTCCAGAGCTCCAATATTGTTGTCTGTATTGCCATAAAACTTTTTCTAATTTCGCTCAAGTTTTCTAGCAACGCTTTATGACACTTTTTATATTGTTCTTTCATAGTTGTTCCCTTTTTTTATTTAAATCTTCGTATTTACTATCCTATCATTTTCTTTTACGTTAACCAGATGAGCCCCTGTAATAGTTGTATTTATTGTGGATAGCTAAAGTTCCTACTAATAATTTCATTTATTTACGATAGGTTTTAATTCTTCAGCTTTTTTACTACGAGCGCTTATAATAATATAATATGAATTTGAAATTTGTGTGTATTTTTTAGTATTTTAGTGAAGAATCTTTGAATTTAATATTGATTTACTCAAAAATGGTTTAAAGATGGTTTACTTCGAACTTAACCTGCATATGGTCCACACTTTCTAAGTTACAAACGAAGAAATGGTGATAGTGAGTAATTCGGGACCACCGTGCATGGGGTAAAAAACCCTTTATAGTGATTTGCTTATGCACGTTGCGTTTGGGGATCCAGTTTGCATAAACATAAAACTTCCGTTTTTCGTGGCAGCTTCAGATATCAGGCGACAAAATGTTGGAATAATATACCCCCCCCCCCCCCCCCATTGATCCAAAATGCTATGTCCCTTTTTCACTTTCAGCTCCAAATTTAAATCTTTCCTTCTTTTACAGCAAACATTTTAATCTGATATTTATAATTGTTTTAATAATTTTCCTATATTTTATTACATAGAATTTAATTTTGACACTTTACCTTAAATAACTTATTGTCCCGTATTATCTATATTAATTAATATCAAAAAAATCGAAGAGGTTTTTTGTTTGTTTAAACATGCTAATCTCTGCCAGTCGGATTCCAAAAATTCTTTTTGTATGTGATAGCCAAACTTATAAGGAATAGTATAGACTATCCACCATTACGCTACAATTCTCAGCTAGCCTTAGCTATTGAATTTTATTAAGTAAGTCGAATGTCGAAGTCTTTCCGAACCGTTTTATCCGCGTGCACTGGCCTAATGGTTAATTATATGTAAATATAATTATCTAGAAAATATTGGTTTTTAGTATATATAAACAAAAGTTCGCGATAATATATAGCTATCTCTTATACATAAGACACAACAAACCTAAGTGAGCAATGAACATTATTTTTACACATGGTAGGTATATTATATAATCCTTACGAACAAAAGTTACTTCATCATAAAGACAGTTTTATGAAGTAAAATTTTTTTCTTTATAGAATGTTATTTTGATAAAAGATAGTTCAGGAGATAACGAAATACTAAAATAATTTGTACTTGCAGGAAGAACAATAGTGATAGGGTACGCACCCGGCGCGGCGTTGGCGTTGCGGTGTTAGTTGGATAAAATTAACACGAGCGAAACCTTGGGGCGCAGCTAATAAAGAAATATACTTACACGATAGATACATTTAAAAAGTACATCATATATAAACACTGCGTACGCATAACTTTCTGGGTCTCGAGTGAAAATAAGCGCTGGATGACTCACCTACTTCAGCATAATATATGCTGACTCAGGACTAATTTTTACACACATAAGAGGTTTAGTTGCTAATATTTTTTATTTATTTTTATAGTCGAGCAAGTTCGTGCGCGACCGTACCCTGTGACAGACGTTGGCTGGGACGAGGTAGCACTACATTACGTCACTACAGTACCCTAAAGTAAACAGTATGTTGTCTCGGCACTGATCTTGTAATAATTAATTACCTAAAGCCGCTCGGTAGACAAACACACACTAGGGCTACCCTCTGAATTCCTTTCTAGGGTTATCTACTAACGCATTTGATCATACCATATTAAAATTTCATTATTATCTTTTCACCAAAATATTTTATCTACTATAAATTTTGTAAGTTTTAATTTAAATTATTTCTACTTGGGTTTTATTTTAGTTTCAAAAGTGATTCTGAGGGAGTAAGAAGGGAATGTACATTTTTTTTTAATAATATATAATTTTTGCTTAAAATTTAATAAATCAAAAACAATTTTAATTTCTAGGGGGTTAATAATATAATATTTCTTAATTAGTTATAAATTGCGTAATTGAAACCATTGTGTATTGAAGTTTATCTAGATTTCATTTCGGCCGTTTGTATGTAAACGTAATACTGTTTACTTCAGTGTACTGGGGTTCCGATTTGGTCTTGATCGCGAACGGACGTGTCGCTCCGTTTGTGCTCTCGACCATCACGTGACCATACTATTACGATCGTATCTTTGAAATTTTTATTTCGAATATATTGTTGTATGTAATACTCATCGTACATCAACAAGTGTCTAACGCTCGCGCGGTAAACCGCACTTTTCGGTGCGACTTGCTTGTTTTTTTTTTTTTGTTGTAAATCCACGGTTTTGTGGTCGCTCACTGGATACCTGACGGTGCTAACCAAAGTGAGCGGGGCGTGACCCGAGCAGCCCGCTGGTTGTCTCCTTCAGAGGCAAACAGCCAGACTCGGACGGGCCTGGGAATCTAGGCCTTTGCGGTTATCGCATAGTCTTGCCCCAGGTGTCTCCTGCCAAACCCTCCGATCCTGCACACTCCATCCCCGGGAACCTGTTTGGGCCTAGCCCGGTTTAATTACCGGTCTGCGTCCTCAGCCCCGGGCTTGTTAGGGCTCCTTAGGGTTGATAGGTCCTTCCTGTGTGTCATTGCACCTTGACCACAGGTCTCTTGCCGACTCCGATAGTCTTTTTAAATTTTTGGCGCACCCCCCTGCCCCTAAGGCAGGGAGGCCTTTGAATTAAAAATAATAAATTAAATGTCCCAGTGTCCTCCCCCTTCTGCCGGCATGGCAAACAACGTCACCGATCTGGCCACTTGCATAGGCAAGTTACAGGCCAGAATGAAAGCGTTGGAATTCCAATTCCAACGCTACCAAAACTTCGTGGTATTGCGGTGTCCCTCTTTAGACGAGGAATACCGTAATCTACCTGAAAACGCTTGTGTGCGTCGCACCGCTGCGACCGCGCCCCGTCATGAGGCCGCTACAGGTAGCAAGGCGGCCGATGACGTCACGGCCGCGACCGTTATACCGACTGGCGCCGCGCCTATCGGCGCCGCGCCCAAACGTCTCACGCGCAGCGCTGCGCGTCCGTCCGCCGCGTCATCCGGGGCCGTGGCCACGTCTACGGCCACGCCCCCTGTCCCGACTACCCAATCGCGCGGGTCAAGCCCCGCCTCCGTCAGGCGAGGGCCGCGTAACTCGCGATCTCAAACTAGGCCGGAGAAAAACTATCCGTACGCCCGCCCCGCGCGTTCTTCGGAAACCGCGTTAAAAACAAAAAATTCTTTTTCGGCCCTTCCGGTCGAACTAGATTCGCTCGCGAGTCCGGATGCATCTCCGGAGATGGATACCGAGAATGACGGCTTCACCGTCGTAGCGTCGCGTAAGCGAACGGCGCGTAGCAGTCCGACTGCTCAACCGGCGCCAAAAATAAAAGTCAAGGCAGTCAAGGGCGCCGTCGCCCCCGCGTCCTCCCAGCTCCCCGCGCCCGCCGGCGGGAAAAAAGAGCGTGCCCCACCTCCGATAATCATCCGGGACAAGGCGGCCTGGATGGGAGTCTGCAACGAGATGCGCAGACTCAAACTCGAATACCATAAGGCCCGGAATATAGTAAACGGGATTTCCATTTCGGTGAGTTCTTCGGAAACTCACCGTAAACTCACCACCCTCCTCCGGCAGAAAGGTCTGCAATTCTACACCTACTCTCTCGCGGAGGAGCGCGTCCTCCGAGTGGTCATCCGCCGCATTCCGGTGGAGCTCGACCCGTCGGAGGTGTGCTCCTCGCTCAAGGAGCAAAGTTATCCCATCCGGGAAGTACACCGGATGTTTAGTAAAGATAAGCGGCCACTACAAATGGTAGTGGCCATATTGGACCTTTCCCCCGAGGGAAAGGCCATCTTCCAGCTAGAGACGGTGTGTGGGCTCTCCGGGATTAACGTGGAGCCCCCATACAAAAACCACCAGCCTGCGCAGTGCCACAACTGCCAGCTGTACGGGCACGCTGCCCGTAACTGTCACTCTCGTCCGCGGTGCGTAAAGTGCCGAGAGGACCACCCCACCCGGGAGTGCACGCGCGAGCGTGACTCCGTCGTCCCCCCGAGCTGCGTGTTATGCGGGGAGGAGGGGCATCCCGCGTACCACGCGGCCACGCACGCAGAGGCAGGCGGCCCCCCGGGCGGCGCCCCCCGCCTCAGCCATCAAAGCGCAACCCCCGCTGGCGTCAGGGGAATTTCCCGCGCTGCCGGTCCCGCGCCAGTCCCCGGCCGCCGCTGGCCTCTCCGCACCCCGCGCGGTGCAACCGCAACCCGTGCGTTCATCGCAGAACGCATGGGGCCCCCGTCGCCCCAATCCACAGCCCCTTATGGCTATGGATATTCCCGCGCCCCGCGCTCCTGCGCCCCGCGCGCCTGCTAACACTGTCGTTAATAGTAACGACTTAATGATACTGCTCCTTCGCGAGCACGATATCCGCGAGCTCATTGACTACAATGACCATCTGGAGCGCTTCGGTCTCATCAAGACCGCATGCGCGTTCCCCCGCCTCTCAGAGACACTACAACGTCTCGACCGTGAGGCGTGTAATAATAACTTAGGGCCTTTCAATGGCAAAGTTTAAGCCGAAAGCGTTAAATCTTTCATTTTTTAACGCGCGAAGCCTACTACCGCAGCGTGATCTCGTCGCGACCTTTCTTAAAGATCACCAAGTAGATGTTCTTTTAGTGCAGGAGACGCTCTTAAAGCGTGCTAAACGTGATCCGAAAATCGCGAACTACAATATTGTAAGAAATGACCGGGCCGGCCGCGGGGGCGGCACTCTCATTTATTACAAACGATCGTTATATTGTACGCCGGTAGATCCTCCGATACTTACCAATATGGAAGTATCCGTGTGTAGACTAGGAATGACCGACCACCCGTCCATAACGTTAGTTTCAGTTTATCTCTCGCCGAGGAAAGTGCCTCTCAGGTCTGACCTAGAAAAGCTACTTTCGCTCGGTGAATCGGTCATTATAGCGGGTGACCTCAATTGTGGACACACTTCGTTTGGCAATTGGAGAGACTCCAGTAATGGGGTTAAACTCGAAGAGCTAACGAACGTGCTAAACTTTGATGTCATAGCGCCACCCACTCCCACCCACTTTCAAGACAACTGTATGCCGACAGTGCTTGATGTAGCTCTCATTAAAGGTATCGCGCTTCGGTTACGACTCATTCGGGTCGTACACGAGCTCGACTCCGACCACCGTCCGGTCATCATGCAGCTAGGTCAACCAGACGACTCTAGCCCTCCTTCGGTCCAAGTGGTTGACTATGCCAAGCTAAAACATTATCTTGCGGACAGGCCGTCCTCGTCCAGCTTAGATAGGATCCCGGACGTATTGGGGTCCGTTGCGGATGTAGATCTCGCGATCGATTCCCTGGTCGACCACCTGCAGGTCGGCATCGGAGAGGCCTCGAGAGAGGTCGAAGAGGCGAGCGATCGCCGCTTCGTACTCCCTGCCGACGTGCGGGCGTTGTTGACGGAAAAGAACGCGGCGACTCGTGCGCACGACCACTATCCGACCGAGGAAAACCGCGCACGCTTACGCGCGCTTCAGAGAGCGGTTAGAGCCCGCATATTAGAACTCAGGAGTCACAGATGGGACGCCCTCGTCGAAGGGCTAAGGCCGTCGCATCTGGCTTACTGGAAACTAGCTCGCAGCCTCAAAATAGAGGCTTCTTATCTTATGCCCCCCCTCGAGAGGGGTCCCGGTATACCGCTCGCCTTCGATAGCAGCGACAAGGCGGAGTGCCTCGCCACTTGTTTGGAGAGCCAGTGCTCTCCGAACAGTGTCGATGCAAATACCGACCGGGTCGAGGGTATCGATGGATGCGTGCGGGAGCTGGACAAGCTCCCCGCGACAGCCTCCCTGTCCCCAGTCACGTCTGAGGAGGTTCTTTCCATTATAAAAAGCCTTAAGCTCAGAAAAGCACCAGGTCCCGACGGGATTAGGAACGAAGTACTTAGGCTTCTTCCTGATCGCCTCATAGCTCTATTGGTCTGCATCTTCAATGTAGCTATAGTCCACTGCCATTTTCCAGCCGCCTGGAAAAAGGCAATAGTTATAGGTATCCGTAAGCCCGGCAAGAGCGCGTCGCTTCCCGATAGCTATCGCCCGATCAGTCTCCTAAATACGTTAGGGAAAATTTACGAGCGGATCCTTCTGAACCGTCTCAAGCCAGTAATAGAGGAGAAAGACCTCTATCCGCCTGAGCAATTCGGTTTCCGTGCTAGATATTCTTGCACTCAGTGCACCGCCTCACGGAGCACGTTGCATTTAATTTTGCTGAACTTTATAAGCCCCGCCGTACACTTGCGGTCTTTTTCGACGTGGCCAAGGCCTTTGACAAGGTCTGGCACGAGGGATTGGTTTACAAGTTGTACCGCTTTGAAGTCCCCGATAGGCTAATTAAAATAATTCGCGACTATCTAACAGATCGCACCTTCCGCTATAGAGTGGAAGGTGAATTGTCCACGCCCCGTCCAATACGCTCAGGCGTTCCCCAAGGATCGATCCTGGCTCCTAGCCTATTTAACCTGTACGTCAGTGACCTACCTCGACTCCCGGAGGTCGAGGTGGGGCTATACGCTGACGATACAGTCTTATATGCCTCAGATAGGAATAGATCCCACCTCAGACACAAAGTCCAACGCTCCGTGACCACTCTCGGGAAGTGGTTTAACGAGTGGCGTATAGCCGTTAATCCCTCGAAGAGCGCCGCGATGCTCTTCGATGCGGATTCGTCACAGATACCGTGGAAGCTTAAACCTGTTAAGCTCTACGATAATCCGATTCCGTATGTAAGAGAGACCAAATATCTAGAGGTAACCCTAGATAGTAGGCTCTCTTTTAGACCCCACATCCGTAAGGTTAGGAACAGGGCCGCGTGGGTCCTGGGCCGGTTGCATCCTCTGTTGTGTTCGGTGAGTAAAATGTCCACGCGACATAAGCTCACGCTCTACAAGACGTGTATTCGACCAATTTTGACATACAGTTGCGCCGTGTTCGCACATATGTCCGAGTCGAGTTTCAAACGGTTACAATCGATACAGAATAGGTTCCTCTATCGTCTCACCGGGGCCCCGTGGTATGTTCGAAGCGTAGATCTCCATAGAGATATGGAGCTTCCTTCGATACATGCCTACGTTAAACAGCTCTCCCGTTCGTATTTCGACACCGCGTCGAACCACGCGAATCCGTTAATAAAAACAGCCGCCACTTATGTTCCGGCACCCACGGACATCCGGTGGAAACGCCGGCCGCGCAATATTTTTATTGATCCCGACGATCACATCGAAAATTCGAACAAATATTACACATCCGTCTCTCCAAACAGAGCGTGCCAGCGCCCACGCCCGCGTAACCACCGTTCTCTCCGCAGAGGGCGGGCGGTCAATTTCGCTCCAGCACACCCGTCACGTCCACCCTCTCTAGCGGTAACCCAAGCCTAGGTCCGTTCCTCGGTGTGAAACCCTTGGGTCAGGCAACCGCCCGCGCGATACAAGTGACACTGTACGTGCATCACTTAGCTACCTACATACAACACTACACACGTATGAACATACACACGTGCACACCACACAGGTACATAGGTTCTGTGAGGGACCTTTTTTTTTCTTTTTTTACGCTAGTTAGTTAGCGATAGTTAGTGTAGAAACATTCCGATTACTGAATACACATACGCACGGTTCCTTCCTTCCTCCCAGGAGGAAGGGAACGTGCCTATGTGTATATTTAGTTAGCTCGAATCGTAGGTGTAGGGATTCGAATAGATCGCGACCTATTTGCGAACGCGACGACCGCCCGAGCCGAGGTCCGGCCACTTTGGCACCCTCGTGCGAGTCGTCCACAAAACTTTCGCGGCTGAGTGCCCTCTGCGCTCGCCCCCAAGTCCGGTGAAGCTGTAAAAGCCGCAGCGGCTTTAGGGCCCCTAAGGCTAACAATGTAGTCAGTTCTAAAAAAAAAAAAAAAAAAAAAAAAAAAAAAAAAAAAAAAAAAAAAAAAAAAAAAAAAAAAAAAAAAAAAAAAAAAAAACTTCAGTGTACTGTGACTTGCGTGCCTACGTCACGCTATTGCATGCACTTCCCTTCCCCGCTACAATACTTGCTCCCGTTGTCCTCTGTAGTACCATCGTCCCCGCCAACGTCTGTCAGAAACAAAGGACGGTCGCGCACGAACTTGTACGACTATAATTGTTATTATTATTTTTTGTATATATTGTTTTTGTGTGTGACAAATAAATGTATTTTCTTTATTTCTTTACATTTTCATTTAAGCAGGCCGACATGGCAGCGGTTTCTGGCAATCGATTATTAATCCCGCGATGATCATTGACCATCATGACCATTGTTGGATGGTAATTTACTTACTATTAGGTACATATACGTTATTTTGCTTTGCGACTATTAAAAAAAACAGTAATGGGACTACCGGCAGAAGTAAAAACATAAAAATTTGGAATAACAATGTTCTTTTTTTAAATTAATTACAGCATAGTATTTATTTTGCAAAAGAATAATAATCAAATTTATTTGTTGTGTTTTCGACAGCTTTAATTTAGTTTAGCTGTAGATTTTAGTTAGGTTTATTATTTCTTGTATATTAAGTTGCTTAAATTAAGTGTGTTTACCTATAATTAGTTAGTACTTTTAGCATATATTTGGGAACTGTATGGGCTATAGAAATATTGTACAGTTATTGGCTAACCTAATAAAGAGAAAAAAGTATCATTTCATGATTTGTACATTGAAATTATTAATATTAATCTTGTTTTTCACATCTATTGACACTATCAGCAATAATGAACTTAGTAGTCCACGCATGCGATAGACATAATATATATACATATGTACTCGTGAATAAGAAGTAAATAATATTATAATATATGTAACAATTCACGTATATCTCTCTTTAAATAATTAGCAAAACTTTATTTTTAAACACATTTAGGCCATAGACTTCTATAGAAGTGTTTTCTTTCCTACCGTACGAACAGAAGATTTGGGTAATTCAAAAAGAAAAAAAAATTGATAATTATAATAACCTTTATCAGATCAGAAACTTTCGATTTCTACATACGACGCAGACTGTAAAGTGTAACCCAACCCATCTACTAACGTGCGTGTAGACAATTAAGTACGAATACATAACAGTGAGTTTACGAGTGCAATGTATTATAGCATCTTTACTTATGATTATTCTGTGTATTAAAACATTGCTACATTTTACTAAAAGGGTTGAACAAAAACACTGACAACGTAACTAATAAACACAAATTATTACTGAGTGCGTTATTTCACACATCAATTTCTTTATATTGTATATTTTATCGGTAAAGTTATTTATTCCGCGATAAAGTTTATAGCACAATGCAAAAAATAATTGCTAGAGTACCTATATTATATGAAAATTCTAAAGTTAGCATACTTTTCATACTGTCCCCCGCTGCGACTGTCTGTCTGTCTGAACGCGATAAACTCAAAAAGTCTTGTAGCGACATCTATCCTCGCCATACTTACGCATCCTACATAGAGACATCTATCTCGCCACATATGACACATCCTAAATCGCGATATTAAAATTAACCGAACAATTCAGTATATATACAATAACCCAAAAACAACCGTTGTGCAGCTGCCTGCCAGACATAATACCCGTCTGGTCGTAGGATCCTCCCTTTGCACCCACATTCTTAAACGGATATTCATGCGGTTTTTATCAATGTTCGGAATAATTCATGAGGAAGAGGTGTATAATTGATTAAAATATTGTAAAAATTGGCTGAAATATGATGATAACTGTTGAAAATATAATGTTGACTGGTGGGAGCTTTCCTGGCGTGCGCCGCGTAAACCAATAGAGTTATAAATATTACTCTACTACTCCGGGCTAAGCTGAGGTGGGTTTGCTGGCATTCAATAAATGTAAATCTTATTACAATTCACAATATTGTTGTTATTTATATGTCATTGTACATGGCTTAGATAGAGCGGAATATCGATTGATTGGAATTTCCGCAATTTTGAACCCTAGCATTACCAATGATTTTTCCGGAATTCACGTACATTAAATAATTCGAAATGTTTTTCGGTTTACAAATTAATATTTTCGAACCTGGATAAAATAGATAGTAAAAGGTGTATTAAATAAATGAAATGGAAAGAAACATATATAAACTGAAAAATATAACTGAAATTGATGAACAAGACCGTTCTCTTTTCGAATTTTATTTTAAGCCGGTTTACAAAAACACCACAAGATCGGCCTTAAACTGTTTATTTCTAAATCAAACGAAGAAGCGATCTATGTGGAATCTCTAAAGTGTATTGCAGTGAAGTGGAAACTGTGTTCCTGTCTAGTAATAAATTCTTTCATAGAAATACACACCATTTTAGTTATCCCCAAGCTTTGTATCATTTTTTTAAAATAAACGAAATGCGATAGCTTTACTTTCGGAATACACTATAGACTTTATTGACGAACCAATCATCTAATTATACACAAACAGAAATCAAATTTCACTAAATAATGGATATATGTGGTAATATAAACTATAGTACGCGTTTCACCCAAAAACACTAACTACAAAAATAATTTCACTTCAAAACATAACGTTTTCAATTTTCTTTGTCACTTTACATGTTTCGTAGTAGTTATACAAAACCAATTATAACTTTAAATTTAATAGTTTTCCTAAATACCTGTGTTAAAATTACTATTTGTTTTTAGATATTGCTAGCTTCTGCAACTTCGTCTAGGAAGTTTTGGTTGCAACTTAATATATATGCTCCTCGCTAGTTATTATAATCAACTTATCATGTTTACAATAACCAAATTACATAATATAAATGCTGCCAAAACTACATAATATAAGGCCAAATAACATAAGATTATTGATTTAAAAAAAACGAACGAGCTTTACAGGAGTCGCATATGACGTGTAACATCTCATATCACGCGCGCTCATTGGTCAAATGAAATAGCGCGTGCTTATTGGTCAAAACAAAAAAAAGCCCGCGCTTCCCCGGCTTCCTGTTACACCCTTCCGTTCCGTTTCACAAAAACACTCCTACAGGTTACAGGAAAGCGAGAGGAAAGATATTTCACATCACTAAAAACGACCACTTGAGAGATCAATATCCAAAACCTACATATTTATGATCAGTGTATGGCATGATTCAGTTAGTCAGTCAGTGTAATGATTCAGTTTATTGATGCATATTTACTATTTTATAGCACGCAGTAAAGTACTTATTTCATTCGGACCATATATTTGAACACGAAGGAATAGGACAGATTAAGCACTCGCTCACAGCGCTAAACAGATACAATTACTCATAATGGTATAAAACATAATTATAAATTCCTCAACCAAATAAGGATCGAGAACAAAGAGTAACGGGAGTCGAGTGATCGATTAGTTTTATCAAGCAATAAACACAGGGTAACAATGACTGGCTAGTTTTACCGCGAAGTGAGTTTTAATTTAACCCCTCGCACCCATATACCCGATTTGCGTTTGTTGCGAATTACCTTTTACTCTTTATTACCTTCCTATTTATTTTAACCAATTTTGATGAAAATTATACACGGGAAATAATTGCCATTTCTCAGTTGATACACCATATGAATTGTCAACAATATGAATGTAAATAAAATTACGGGATATAAATAGCTACTGCGTAGTAAAAAACGCGAGCGGAGCCACGGACACACCGCTAGTAATAAATAAAATCACAGTTTGACTATTATGTTAACATAATAATTTGAAACTGATTCGTAATAAAGTATCGGATAACACACACTCACTCTCTGTTATTTAAAAGACTCCATAAAAGGAAAGGCGGATGTGTGTAAAGTTATTTGATGTTAATATTGTATCGAATTTCGGGGCTGCGCTGTTGAATATAATAATAATGAAATTGGTATAATATTCTGTGTTTATTATTAGGTATTTCGCTGTTATAGAATCTAATACAAAATATTGAATGATGACTAAATGGAAGCGTGTTTGGACACCACGTCGCTTAATATGGGTTCAAATCCTGCAATGAGCTTGAGTTTTCCATGAAGGAAAACATCGCGATGAAACCATAGTATGGTGGTAGGTTATTTTTTAATACCCTCTTGGCTAGCTACGCCCTCAAGTTGAAAATCAGTCGCTGTTAAACACCTATAGGTGTATTCCCCCATGTTGCACTTGAGAGCTAACGCCCTCACATCGTCACTTAATATCAGGTGAGATTTTGAGCAAACAAATACTTCAAGTTGTATTTTTAAAATGCAATGTTCGCTTACATGCCCATTTACGGAAATTTGATTATTAATAAATTAGAAAGAAAAAACATTTATTCGACAATACAAATTACAGTTACTTCAATGGCAAATTTGCAATGCAATCAGAATATATACGATCTACTATGACTAAGACAAAGAAGAAAAAATATATATCTGAAGGTCATTTATATGAATTTACGAAAGAAAGAACATAGTTGATTTCATGTCACTGGCCAGCTATGAAACTACTATGTACGAACAACAAAATACAGTCGAAAAAATATACTTCCCAAACTCGATTTCAAATTCGAAACGTCTCCTACATAAAACAAAAAAAAGGCTGCCGTCAAACTTTCCACCTAATCATACTTTCTCATAGCGGTGAAAAGTTTTCGTTGCGAAAATAATAAGAAAAAATAAATAAGACAATATTATAAAACTTTGTCGAAATAGTTGGAGCGAACTATAAAGATACTTTTTTACGTCTTCTTTTTTGTTTGGGAATGAGCCAATGGTCAATAATGTGAAATATATGGAAAATTTTATGTAGGTATGTTCGGAAAAACGACTATTAAATAATTAGTTAAATAATTTTGAACTTGTAAATGACAATGACACGGGACGCCCGGCAGTTGTGAAACATCTTACTAAATATTAAAAAAAAATACACACCAGGTGATCCCGAAACATGACAAACCAAATGAAAGTCACTGTGAAGATGATTATTTTATTACTATGTGGACGGTGGTTGCGATACCTACCAACGGCATAATCATTTAGATCAACTTACCTGTCGAATCTAACGGGAATCAAACCATACAAAACAATGATTACGAAGTCATTCAAAAGTCAACTTCACCAACAATAAAAGTACTTATATTTGTTATTGAAACTCGAATCCATATAAATATTCCTAAGAAATATCTTTAAAAACAACTTGCTTAATTGCTTAGTAATAACTTCAGCTAATTTGCACGTGTTTTTGACATAACATTAAAACTTTATGAATAAACGTATTTCGTTTGATTACTACTTTATAATACGTTATACTTGCGACTTTTCCCGAAAGTTAGGGTGCTTGAGCGGGATCGGGGTATTTGTTCCGATTTTTTTATATCGTATTGCAAGCTTACGTTTGAATGCTTACGCGATATTTAATAATGATTTGATCGAAAATGACAACACGCTAACACAAATAGACGCTGGTACTTTCCTAAGTTATCGTTAGAAAATAAAATGATTGCACCATCATTCGTATATTTATTTTCAGATAAAGGGCAAATATCAACTAGATACATTAAAACGTATAATATCACTATTTTTTGGCAGTCGGCAATTATTTTCTTGATAGTGTTAACTTTATACTTTTTGATTACGTATAACAAACTTCGTCACGTATTATAAACTACGGACTACTAATCATCCGATAGTTTAAGCGCGAATAATCTTCATGTCTGTTGTGTATCACAGACCACATCTGTTGCTATCGTGCCCCGTCAATAGCACGGGTCATTAGTACGGTTTTAATATTCATACCAACAAATACCTAACAGTAGATCTTCTTTATTATAATTAAAAAAGATATATTACGAATAATATACACAGACTTTTACTTATTTCTTAATAAAACAGTTTTACTCAAACTTGCGGCTGGTGGCTTTAAATAAAAATGAAATAGTGTTCGTTAGTAAGCGCACCATTTAACAGCAGTTGAACCGCGATTTGGCTATTTTTCTTAATGTTTCTAATAGTCCGAATAAGGTTTCTAGGGAAAGAAATTCTAAAACATTAATTGTATATAAATTTATTTAAATTATTAAAATCAGCCAACCATAGCCACTAAGTAGAATTTTTTAATTAATCAGATCAGTGGAATGCTCAAATATTGGGCAGATCTACTTACGCAGAAATGGCAACACTGTTTTTAAGTTGAATTTTGAAATTGCGTAAAGAGGCGCTAAAACGGTCGAATATTGGGTCATTCACTCTAGATAGATAAATCACGAAGCAATTACATTTAAAAGCTAAAATAAATAAGGATCGGTATAGATAATTAATAAGAAAAAAACCCTAATTATCTGTCAGTCAAACGTTGACCTTTCGAGTTTGAAATAAATTGGATTCACAGAAAGGGATTCATGAGTTTACGGTTTTAACGCAAGGGGCCTTGTTTGTCCTAATGGAATTAAAGTTCACGCGTATCGAATTATAATGGAGTAGGCAGAGAAGAGTCGGCTGTATTCATTTTTTTATAGCAGTGCAGTAAAGTGACGTCACAGTACCTGATGGTAAACACAGAAGAATCCAAAACAACGACAACAATCAAGTGATCAGCAACCCTTTAACGGTCGTTCCGCAAGCCTTTTAGTACATATAGTGACTGATCTTGAAACGCGTAAAACCAAGAAAGAATCTCTTGGATCTCTTGGTCTCAGGTCCCTACCATGCCGCTTTATTACTGCATACGCAACGGCTGATGTCGGAATGTGATATACCTTATAAAAATCTGCCTTAATCCCTTAATGATTTCAAGTACTTGTACAAGTTTTGTATATGTTTGCATTGACAAAATACTTTTTAGATTGAAAAAAGTTATAACTGTTAACCTATAAAGTATTAAAAACAAAGCTAAGCTATAAACAAAACTCACCACCACTACTATCGCCCTAAAACCACAAATGATCACAAAAGTTTGTGGATATTCTGTGGTTTTAAGTCCGTACAAACTTTTGCATTCACATTAATTGCAACCTATTCTGTTCAGACTTTTTTCATTATCATCATCAACTCTCATTATCATCAACAATCATTATTCATATCATTAATCAGCAATCAATAATCATCAATCATTAATCATAATTCAATAATCATTAATCATTTCACGGGATACAGTCGCAGAAAATAATTGTTTCATATCGTAGACATCTTCACGACTGTACCATATCATTTGCTTAAGCCTGTCATTGCTTCATATTATTTTAACCAAAACATCTTGATACAAGCTAACCTATTAAAGAGGAAAAAAACCCGACTGCAACAAAAACACCTTACCATATTTTTTTTTCTATTTTTGCTTTTTATTTCATTCCCAGGCATCATACTTAGATATGATATATAGCCTATGTCACTCCCATAATTATGATAAATTCCATCAAGCCGTTTAGGCTACAGAACGTTCCAAATAAATAGACATATATACGCATACGCTCGAAAAACATATCCCTCCTTTTTCGCAGTCGGGTAAGAACTTAGACATTTGAGAAAAAATGCATGAATTTAAAAAAGATAACATTCAACAACTTTCAGCTTTAAAAAAAAATATACTGAGTTATCCACTGTGGTAGTTTTTTTCATATGTTTACAATAATACATTCATGTAAAAATATAAATAGTTGCTTAAAAATATATTTAATTGATTCATTTATAGGTTATATCGAATGATCCGAAACCCACCATAAAATCTAAACTTGTCAAGTAGAATTTTAAAAAAATCTGAAAGTTACATAATTATTTTATTGCGTTGTCTCTGTTTCCTGTCATTAGTCTCATCTCATCTAAATTGGTTTACATCCACCATCCAACTCAGATTACGTCCAACCTTCGTCTTATCAGAGTATATCCAGTGGGATAACCCTAGCCTCGCTTCACCTGCCGGCCATTCCCCATTCGTCGACCGACCGCCGAACCGGACGGTTGCTTCTGTGATCATTATCGAAAGATTCCGATCTCTCTGGAACAAATCCGCGAGTGAATTCAAAGTGTTGATATTGTAATTCCGTGATTTATTGGACATTTTTTTCGTGTGCAGAATATTGTGTATACGGTACACCGATGGAATACAAAATACGTGAGAACTTTTTTTCTATTATGCTTTTATGCATGTGTTTCTTTTTTTTTCTTTTTTTCGAGTAGAAGGACCCTTTCGGTTCGTTAATGTTCGGTAGTATTGCGAGTTGAATACGAATACGCAAATGGGATTTCGTGATTTTTATATGCCGGCCCGCGTCGGGTCAATTTATGGCGGTCCAGTGAACATTTGAATTTCGTGGCTTTTTTATTTTCAATTAATTGCTCTTTTAGATGTAATAGCTTTTCAGATCTTGGTTTGCTTTAAAGTTACGATTTGTGTTTTAATTTACGATGTTTTGTTTGAAAATCTTCGTTATTATATATTCCACGGCTCCGCTCGCGTGACCAAAAAAAAGTGTTTACCGGGATAAAAAAGTAGTCTGTGTCTTAATCCAGATGTGAGACAGATTTCAACCAAATCTATTTACCCATTTAGCGTGATTGAGTAACAAAAAAAATAAATAAGATATAATTAGGATTTGGGAACTGTGACTACGGCGTAGCAATGCTACGTAATAATTTATAAAGTAAATAACAACAATTCCAAACTTTTATTTCAAATTATTTATAATGAAATAAAATATATATTATATTTTATTATAATATGTTGAAAACAAATAATAGATAAGTCATTGTTTATATAAAGATGTTGAAAAGCACTTGGAGTGTTTTGTATTTCATTCATAAAAAAATATAATATAAAAATACACTAGTTAGTAATATCACGAACTAATATATTGTTAATTAAATTTGTTGTCAACGTCATTTTACTATATATTAATTTTGAAATAAAGAATTCAAAGGCGTAATTGTTACAGATGATTATAATTTAACACATTGTAATTTTGACAAAGTTTTCCTTGAATAGGCATAAGACACAATTCCGTATAATAAAATATAAATGTCAGTTAGGAACTAAAAGAACGACAATGATTAATCGTCTAATTATCTTAGACATTTTTACGTTTTGTTGGACATATAAAAAGGTTGATCATTTATTTCCCGTAAAATTGTTTATTCAATTCTTTCGTACTTCGTAAAATATGCCTGTAAATTTTAGTTTATTTTATATTAGCTGTATTGATAATTACAACAATGCAAAAAGCGTAGCTGATAGTCCTTCCATAAATGGCTGTATTTTTCTGTTATCCTATAAATATGAAATAATCTATAAAATAAAAATAGAATGCTAAAGTTAGCTCGACAGTTTTCACATTGTGGGAAGAATGAAATTTTTAACATAACAAATATACTGAATCAGAATTAATTTATTTGTAAAAACTGAATATTAAACCTCTTGTTTATTTGTTGTAATCTAATCTGACAGTGTTGAGGTATGTATATATATTTTATATTATTTACTAATTTTGTTGAATTCTTTAGCGAGATAAGCGGCAAGTATTTTATTAATTATATTGATTCTAATAACAGCAAAGCAGTAAGTAGGGTGTTACAAAAAAAATATTTCAAGCTAAACATTTGGTATAATCTACATTAATAAACCTGTGGTTCTGTCTGTACATGTAATTTTTTTTTTACAAACGTCTTTTCTATAGGAAACTGAAAACGATGATATTAAAAATATATTCTAAGTATAAGTCTGTGTCGGTATTATTTAACTCAAAAATGGCTTAACTGATATTTATGAAATTTTGTCATTCCATAATTTATAGTATACAAGAACTTCTTAATACATAATATTATTAAAAAATCGAAATGTTTTCTTTGTTATTAATCAGAGTATATAATAATAATTATGTTATATCTTCATTGAAAAACTATATGAAGGTTTATTAATAGGAGTAAAAATGGAATTACATGACGAAACTATTTTTGTTTTTACTGTGTAATAAATGCGAGTTGATGGGGAACTGGTAATTAACATAAAATAAATAGTACAAATAGGAGGAATACATTAGACTTAGATTTAGTTTCTATATTTTCTAATCCATTATAAACCACGTTTAGTTACATTTATTAAAACTAGTGTTAAGTGTATAGAATACGTCCACGGATAACAGATTTTTAATTTGAATGTAGATGAGCAATAAAAAATGGCTTAACACTATGTTATCGTTACACGCATATTTTTGCTTCAAATAAAACGCGATCAATTTTATAATTTCAACTCTCGTCCTTAGAAACGGTGTGCGTTCTTTTAAAAGCACTCACACTTTTGAAATAATATTTATATATATTAGACGAAACAACTAAAAACGTTAGTTCAATTAATGTTACCATCGCCAAAATGATTATAGATATCAAACATACAACAATAAAGAAGTCCTATTTTATCACATAAAATTTCGTTCGTCCTTTCCGAGAATCAATCCCGTGATAATTGACGTAACTCGACGTAAAACAATTAATACACCATTTCAATTTAAAAAAAAACTCGAGGGGTGTTGTAGGATACCCGATAGGAACGAAGTTCCTTTCGTTATATATTATATGATGACCAGACTTGTACACATTGTTGCGTGTATAGTACGAGTGGTCAATGAATCGAATCCCGCTTATTATTGTGTATATTTTAATAATAATAATAAATTTCAAAATATATATTTTCATAACTTTATAATCAAAAACTAAAAAAAATAAGTTTATATAAAAAAAAACTCCCAAATCAGCGGAACTCGAACTATCGACCACTCGTACTGTACATACAACAGTGTGTACAAATCTGGTAATAGAATAGCTAGGCCAATTCCACGACGATCATAGTCTAGAAAATTCTATATTATTTGTTTGTTTCTCTTTATTGTCAGTCGGGTCGGACACTTTTTAAATTGTAACTCCCAGCCTACGATAAGGAAATTCGTTCCAATAAATAATCGAATATGTTTACCGTCAATTTTAATTATATTCATAACATGGCATTACTTGGCGCGCCTTTGTGTTTGACAAGACACGTCACTTCAACAAAAGGCTTCTAAACATATAGACATTCTCTCATTATTATTTCACACCGACGCAGTACGTACAATATTAACGAACGATTGTAGAACAAAAGGCTGTGTTTGTTCCTACAAGCTCCTTTGAAAACTCAATATTGGAGTTGTCCCGAATCAAATTATGCCAACAATAACTCGAAGCTCTGCGATGTGTCAATACTTTTATGCGACGAGGAACGTGCGTAGAAAAAACTCTTCAATTTTATTATTCGTACCGTCAAAATGAAGTTTATTCTATACTATTTTTTATGACTATAATTTGTATTCAGCGAATCGTACCTTTTGGAAAGTAAGCATTTTTCTTCTAGCTTCATATTAAAACCAATTACTATTTACATGATGATAAGATATATGTAATAACTCAAATTAGAAGTCAGTTATCATGCATTAATAGGTATGCTTTGGTATCCGCAATTACAAATACTTTTGGTTAATTTGGTTTATCTGTAGTTCGGTCTGTACATTTAATAATTTTTCCAAATTTTCCGATAGACTAATATGCGTAAATTTTTTTTTGTATGTATGTCAATCTGTTTCTCTATTTGTATGTCCGGATTTAACTCAAAGACGGCTTGACCGATTCTTATGAAATTTTGTACACGGGATGCCTTATATCATTGGTCAATTGATAGGGTAGGTATAAGAATTTTCAATATTCCTTTGACATATCGTAAAATAAAAGAATTATAAAAAAAATACATGCACGGGAAGTGTATGAGTTACGATAATTATCAACAATAATTTTAGGAAAAGTAAAAAAAATACCCAAAATTTCATTAATGCTTGTCCGATTTTGATGAAAAGTTTGTACAGGGAAATTCTTTAATTGACAAACTATAAGAATCGTCAACAATTTAGATAATTTACAACCAACTTAAATGAAAATTGTACTCGGGAAGTACATAATTTTTTAATTGAATGACGTGTTAATAATACTGGTGATCGCCCTAAGCTCGAAATTCGACCTTCGACTTTTTGATCATAAACTATTTTCTGTTTGATATTTGTTGGGGGGGGGCTAAGTTCAATGGCGCTGGATGGGTTAAGATTCGCAGTATTAATTTATTTAATTTAATATATTAGTAACAGCTATTATAGATAAATTTAGCTTTCTGCAATCCTTCTCCATATAAACTTTAACCGTGCCAAATATCACAGTCTTCCGTGCACGTAATACTCTTAAAATGGTACCGAAAGCTTTTTCTTCACGTATTAATGTAAAGATGATTAAAAACAGAATTACGGGATGTATACATATAACTACTACGTAGTAATAAACGCGTGCACACCACCAGTATATTATAGTTTACAGTCATTTCTACTATCATGATGTAGAAAATAAAGTTTACTATGAAAAAATATTGCTTAAATTATTATCGGTGATTATTTAACTTCCTACAAGTGAAACAATTTTTAGAAAAGGATCAGTAGTTTCAATAATTATTTACTACAAATATACTTTTTACCTGACTGTGAAAAAGGAGGGTTATGGTTTTCGAGCGTATTATATATACATGTATGTAGGGATTATGTCTATTTTATTGGCACGCTCTGTAGCCTAAACGAGTATTAAAAAATAAAGCGTTACTTTAAATTGTTTTTGTTTACTAGGTCTCCACACTTTTGTACTCGATTAAAATGTGTCGTAAAAGCGTTGTACTCTTTTATCCAGTAAATTTTAAAAGGGAACTTTTTCAAACGAACAAAGTTTTCAGTGACCCTTTACTTTGGTGATATCCGTATAATTCAATGGGGCATGATGCCGATTCATCTTCTACTTATTTTTGTTACGGAGCCAAATTTGGTTTTCATCGTGTTTCATATAATTTTAAGTGTTCAGTTGGTATTTATACTTTTGGTGACTAATAAATAGCATACAAGACAATTTTTTTAAAGTAAGAATAACTTACGAGTATACATATTACGAGTATACTATTATTGTTTATGTTTTTTTTTGTATTTAAAACATGTTTTAATTTCAAGTGTACCTAGAGATAGGTATGCAATTTTTTGCAACACACCTAGGAAGTTTCGGTCGCACTAATAATAATAATAAAGCCATTTATTCCGAACTGATAACATTTATAACTTTTAATCTAAAACAAAACAAAACTACAGATTATAATAAGTCCTTTAGTTCGGTGTGCCTCTTGGCATAGGCCTCCTCCAACGATTTCCGTTTCCTGTCTTGGGCAACCCTTCTCCGGTTTGTCACCCGTCAATTTTATTTTATCTTCCCACCTTTTTTGCTATCTTCTTCGTCTTCTCTTGCTGTCCCTTGGGTACGCTAATATTAAATATTATACACCGCATATATCATACAACATAACGTAGAGAGGTAGCGCATAGAAAAGCATTTTAGGAGATCTTTCTATACTTGGGGTAGTCTGACAGCCCCTATAGAAGACCGCAGCCAAACAACTTTGTGTTGTGTTTCTGTGGTGAGTAGGGTTTCCAGAGCTTCTTAAGTTAGGGGGATTTGAAGATCGGCAACGAGCTAGTGATTTCTATGATATAAACAAGCGTCATTAGGCTACGGTAGCCGTTCACAATCAGGCGGGCCATGCTTGTTTGCCTCTTTCGTTGTATATAAAAAAAGATAAAAGAACATTTACGCAAGGCTTTGACTTGTGTCTATACTATAAATATGTTCGAACGCGAAGCCACTGCCACAAAATTTCTGCAGAAAACTAACAGTGTTGTTGGCAACACTTACAGGCACGCACTAATCTGTCCTCAGGAATAGCAACCGATTACTTACAGGTCTCTAAAGCGAGATGGGTTGCAAATCAATTTGTTGCTACACATCTTAAAAAGCAGTTAGCCTTTATTGTTCTAAAATAACTTATTGTTAACAATATAAAATTCGAAAATTACATCATTAAGACTGTGGTCCTAAGCACGACTATTATACTCGGGGTCCTGGATTATATTACGAGGTCGACTAAAGTATTATTTGGTTTTTCTACGAAATTCTCAATTGCAGCTCGGAGTACAGTTTTGTGCCCGATTAATGGTTATTACCATTAAAAATTAAAGGCTGACCGACTCCTATTACATGGGACCTAAAATATACCTAGCAAACTGTGTATGTACATTAGTAAATCTCTGCCTAACCCTTCGGTGATACAGGCGTGATGATATGTTATGTTATTAAATTTTAAAGAAACTATTTATATCATTGTTTTAATCCTTTTTGAAATTACTAAATGGATCCTAACAAAGTATTACCATAGCCAGCGCATAACAATGTAATTAGTTAATTTTATTAGAGTGTCTCCTCTCGTTACCATAGAGTTTTATAGGCACAAAATACCCTGCGACCTCAGAGTTAATGACAGGGCGGGGGTAACGAGCTGCGACGAAATTACTGCTAAATACAGCCTTAGTGGAGGGGCAGAGGTGTAGGAATTCAAGCTTTATAGGAGATTTGTGTTGGTTTTCGTCGGACGCTGTAAAGTTTTTGTGAATAATTTCAATTAAATTAATTGGAATACAATTATATTTGTTATAGAATTCAATTATACTTTTTATTCATTGTTAATAAAGTTTATTTTACGCCCGGTGCAGCGAGCTAATTAAAATTTGTGTACATATATAATTATTTGAGGAAAAAATTAATCATCATCAACATACCATCACGCCTGTATTCCCCGGAGGTTAGTCAGAGGTGTAGTAATGTACACCCACAGTTCGCCGAGTATGTTTTTAGGTCCCATGTAATAGGGGGCGAGCCTATTGCTATTAATCGGGCACGAAACCAAACTCCGGGCTGCTACTGAGAATTTCATAGGAAATACCCAATAACACTTTGCTCGACCTGGGATTCGAACACAGGACCTCGCTCATAGCAGTCGCACTTACTACCACTAAGCTAACGAGACAGTAAAAAAAAAATTAATACCTTATCATTATCACACATTTACTCGTACAGATAGCATATTGAATTTTGCAGAGTGGACAATTGTATCCAACTGGATCGCGATCATTATAAACCAGGTATAATACGCACTATAGTAGCATGTTTAGACTTGGTCATGTCCCGGAATCAGCTGGTGCGTATCCAGTATTCAAGCGGGGTGGCAGGTATCTATAACTGACTGAGTCGCGACTTACATGCACATGGTGATAAACCCGTTACAATAACTCTCTTTTGGTTTGTGCCAGTGTAAATCTGGATATCGAAAACCTTTCTGGTTGGCATGACAGCAACGACTGACCATCCATTGTAGATATCTTGGTGGTCGCCGTTGTTTTTGGATTATACTGACCACCAAGAACATTGTAGTCACTTTGCCAAATATTTTATTTGATTGAGGAATATACGATAATTGTAAATATTTTTTACAGCAATCAATAAACATTCGTTATAAATATACAAGTTATTAAATAAACATGACAAACAGAATCTTTAAAAAAATAATATTTTATAAACGTATCGTCGACAAGTCGCGAATGTTAACCATCTACATCTATAACTAACATAGGTATTATAAAATATCTAATTTCGTGCGTAATAGCCTTGAAGTTTTAATAGTGTAACTTTTTGCAGCACTTTCGTAGGAACGAGCGCCAAAAAGTAGATTCGAGTCGTCCGTCACGGTGTCGGTTTAATGGAAAAGTTTCAGTTGTCCAAGTTACACAAGAGGGGTTTTTGTTGTCGTGCCATAAAGAGATCATTGTTTGTGATGATAACTTCGAAGATACATATAGTATATACTTAATTATTAAAGATGTTAAAGTTAGCAGAGCAATATATAAATATATATCGTAATGGTAGATTGTACCAAAATTATATAGCTTTTACGATCTTTAGTTTCAAAAATGTTTTTTGAATGTATTTTAACAAACATACGTCACTATTACGAAATTTTCTCTATCTTGTTCTAACATTTTTTTTCTAATAACTATTGTAGTATGTATACTTGATACCTAGTGTACTCACTATGAAACTCTTCTAACACTACTTTAAATTAATAATTAAACTCGAGGGTATGGAAGCAAAAAACAAGTTAACTGAACGATTTATTTTAGAGCGAATGTCTCTCCGCTACATTCCATTTACTTAAATATAAAATTACAATTAATAATAATAATGCGCCGGAGTGGGTGCAATGGCGGCGTGATCGGCTCCGTGATAGGTGCCAGCATGTGGCCATCTTTAAATATGCGTGTCTTAGCCTATTGTTCCTTATCGGAGTATAATTATGTCGCAAACCTTTAAGGAGCGTTTGAACGGACTAGCCTACTATCCTATTACTCAAGATAGTAGACTAGCCAGTGACTTGCTACACCACTCCCCCGCCGAGACCGTTACTACAGGCGAAATCTTATGCGACGGCCGCTCCTGAGAACTTTCTCGAAAGGAATATCTTGCACCGTCTTGGTTTGTTGGCTCGTCGCCGGAACTTCTCGGGTAATGTAGGCTGGTTTTAGGCGATCTATGGAGACACGTTGCTGTTTACCCTAAATTTCCACATCGAAAGTCTTCTCATCACGACGCAATACCTTATATGGACCAAGATATGGTGCTTGAAGTGGTCTTCGTTCAGGACCTTGACGAACAAAGACATGGGTTGCAGTTACAAGGTCTTTTGGAATGTAGAAGGTTCTACTTGTACTACCATACCAAGATGTTGGTTTCGGTGTCAGTTTACTAATATGAGCACGCAGTCGGCTCATGATGTCACTCACTTCTACTTCCGCTTGTGTACTTGGAGTTATGAACTGTCCAGGTAAACGAAGTGGTTCACCGTAGACAAGTTCTGCGGTAGATGCGTCCAAATCTTCCTTCCAAGCGCTTCGAATTCCTAGGAGAACCCAGGTAGTACTTCGATCCAGTTGGATGACGCGTGGCAGGTAATGGCAGACTTTAATTGACGATTCAGCCTCTCCACTAGACCATTAGCTGCAGGGTGGTATGCCGTGGTTGTGTGGTGAGTTGCACCAACCAGCGCAGCAAGCTCCCTGAACGTATGTGACATGAATTGTTGATCGCGGTCTGTGGTAATGTGCTCTGGACATCCGAAACGCGCGATCCACCCGGAAACAAGGGCAGAAGCGCAGCTTTCAGCAGTTACGTTCTGGAGTGGATACGCCTCAGGCCAACGTGTGAATCGGTCGACGACCGTGAGGCAGTACTTGTAGCCAGAACAAAGAGGTAAGGGTCCAATTAAGTCAATGTGTATATGACGAAACCGAGCAGATGGTGGTTTAAAAACTGCCAGTGGTGCTGCAGTGTGTCTGGCAATTTTGCATCGTTGACATTCCTGACATTCTTTATCCCATTGTCGACAATCTTTTCGGATACCTGGCCAAACGTATCTCTGGGTAATCAGTTTGACTGTAGCTTTTACTCCAGGATGGCTTAGGTTATGCAGTGTGTCGAACAACTTTCTCCGAAAAAACGAGGTGATATATGGACGTGGACTGTTGGTGGTCACGTCACAGTAAATTGGTATTCCTCATTCTGCCGCGCTTACTTTTTCCAACTTTAAAGCAGAGCCATTCTTTACCAAATCGTGTAGCTCCTCATCAGTTTCTTGCGATCTTGAAAGCAACTGGTAATCTAAAGGTGTACTCGTAGTTAAAGAATTGATGCGCGAAAGGGTATCCGCGACAATATTGTGTTTACCCGCTATATACCTTAGGTCGGTGGTAAATTGACTAATAAAGTCAAGGTATCGAAATTGTCGTGGTGAACACTTCTCGCGATGCGCAGCGAAAGCAAACGTTAGCGGCTTGTGGTCCGTTATAATCGCAAAGGGTCGTGCTTCCACCATGAATCGGAAGTGTCGTATGGCTTCGTAAATGGCCAATAATTCTCGGTCATATGGGCTGTATTTCTTCTGCGATGGGCTAAGCTTCTTTGAGAAGAAAGCCAAGGGTTGCCACTCGTTCTTTTTACGCTGTTGTAATACAGCTTCTATCGCCGAATCTGAAGCATCCCTCTGTATTTCTATCTCTGCTTGCGAGTCTGGATGCGTTAGAAGTGTGGCATCAGACAGGCTACGCTTAAATGCTTCGAAAGCTTCCAAAAGTTCAGGTGTCATCTGGACTGGCTGTGAACCTTTCATTTTGGGTCCAGTGAGAAGCGCATTCAATGGTGCCTGTAAGGCAGCAGCTTGAGGACATTCATTATCGACGATAAAAATTTATCATTCCCAAGAATCGTCTAAGCTCCTTGATGGTTTTTGGAATCGGGAAGTCGTTAATGGCTTGTACTTTCGTTTCAAGCCGTTGAATACCTTTGGCCGACACGGTGTATAAACCTAAGAAGTTCACTTCAGGCTGGTCAAAGTTGCATTTGCTGGTGTTAATAAGCACACCGTACTTTTCGAGTCTCTCGAACAACTGCTTGAGGTGGATCTGGTGCTGATTACTGTCCACACTAGACATCAGGATGTCATCTAAATAGTTGTTGCAGAAGTCCAAACCACGAAGAACCTCATCCATAAAACGCTGGAAAGTATGAGCGGCGTTACGAAATCCAAACGTCATGAATGGGAATTCATACAGGCCGAAGGGTGTTGTAATCGCGGTTTTTGGTATGTCGTCTAAAAAAATCGGTATTTGGTTGTAGGCCTTGACTAGATCCACGGTGGAGTATATGGTGGTACCTGAAAGCTGATGAGCAATATCCTGTATGTGCTTGACAGGATACCTATCCAGGATCGTGCGTGCGTTTAATGCTCTATAATCGCCACAGGGACGCCATCCGTCATTCTTCTTGCGCGCGAGATGTAATGGTGAAGACCAAGCGCTTTCAGATGTGCGCGCTGTGCCACTCTGCAGCATTTCCTGAAACTCTTGTTTCGCGATTTTGAGGCGCTCTGGGTTTAAACGACGAGGTCGACTGGATACCGGTGGGCCTGGCGTAGTGCGGATGTGGTGCACTGTGTTATGCCTCACCATAATTGTTGTTCCAGCTGGACGAGTGACATCCGGGTACTCTTTTAGAAGACGGTGAAAAATTGTAACATCCATAGCGGTGCGTACCGAAGAAATCGCTTCAGCAGAGTCCTGACGTAGTGCAGTAACCTTCAAAGAAGTGATGCCATCCACTATGCGTTGATTGCGGCAGTCGACTAGTAAGTTATAATAACTTAAAAAGTCAACCCCGATGATGGGCTTCGAGACGTCAGCTACAATGAAACGCCACGTAAATGCTCTTCGAAGACCAAGATCCAGCGTCAGAGGGAGATAGCCGTAAGTGGAGATGACTGTTCCATTTGCAGCGAACAGCCCGTATTTAGTCTTGTTTCTTGGCTCCCGAACAGTGAATCGCGGAAAGACGCACAGGCCTGAACCCGTATCTACTAGATATTGTATCTTCGTGTTGCGGTCCGTAATGAACAGGCGGCTAGAAATTGATAGGCGATCGTTTTTCGCCACTAATGGCTGCCCTGGCAGTTTAACGCCGGCTTGCTGTAACTGCATGGCTTTATGCATTTATGCGCTCACTCACCTAACTGGTGATGGTACCAGCAGTACGGATGATTTCTGGGTCTGGAACGTGATCGTGAACGTTGCCTCGGTGACTGTCGTCCTGCTCTTCCAGAATATCTGCGTGGCCGTTGGTGTAGTTCCGTGCTCATGGCTTCCAGCTTTTGAGTCTGCTCCGTTACTTTCTGTGTTAGCACATCTATCGCACTAGCTGATCCAGTAGAGGTAGACGTCGACATGTTAGCTACTTGCCCGTGCACTGGAACGGTTACTGGCATGATATCGTTCACGCGGTCTGCCAATTCCGCTAACTCGTCTAGGCTTAGCTTAGTCTGTGCAGCCACAATTGTCTGTAGGTGAGCTGGTAATCTGCTCGACCATATGGATTTAATGAAATCCGCGGGTACATTTGATCCGGCTAAATTCTGCAGATGACGAAGAAATTGCGACGGTTTTCTGTCACCCAGTTCTTCATGTACAAGAAGCTGTTTAATTTTTCGTTCTTGAGATGCTGAAAGTCTCTTAATGAGCTCCATTTTTAATTTCTTATACCTTCCGAGGGTAGGTGGAGAAATAATTATGTCTCTTACCTCGGCTGTTGTTTGAGGTTCCAGCTGCTGTATCACATAATAAAACTTGGTGCTGTCCTGAGTAATATTCGACAACGCAAACTGGTCCTCTATTTGTGCAAACCATAGTTCCGGATCATCAACGTTAAATGACGGTGCCTTCACTCCTATGCGGCAGGCTTCTTGCTGTGTTGTACTTGTGCCTTCCATCTTCTCGAATGTCGGTGGTCACCAGTGTAGTATGTATACTTGATACCTAGTGTACTCACTATGAAACTATTCTAACACTACTTTAAATTAATAATTAAACTCGAGGGTATGGAAGCAAAAAACAAGTTAACTGAACGATTTATTTTGGAGCGACTGTCTCTCCGCTACATTCCATTTACTTAAATATAAAATTACAATTAATAATAATAATGCGCCGGAGTGGGTGCAATGGCGGCGTGATCGGCTCCGTGATAGGTGCCAGCATGTGGCCATCTTTAAATAGGCGTGTCTTAGCCTATTGTTCCTTATCGGAGTATAATTATGTCGCAAACCTTTAAGGAGCATTTGAACGGACTAGCCTACTATCCTATTACTCAATATAGTAGACTAGCCTGTGACTCGCTACACTATATTTATATATATATTTTTTAAGTTATATATAACTTATAAACAATGATATATTTTTAATCCACATATTATTAGTTCATGAACCTGTATTTAGTGTATATTTTAAAATTATACCCTTAGGTAAGAGCTTCAAGATAGTATCGGTTCTGAGAAACCTCAGTCGTTGGATATATCCGAAAAAAATCTTAACCAGGCTTTTCAGTGTATAAATTCCTTGTTACTACAATTTTTATATGATTTAATGGTTTAGATTCATAAAACTCCTAAATCTCCCCAGAGTTCTAAATATTTCTTTGTGAATATATTGTATATCACAAAATAATTTGATACATTGTAAAAGTTTCTTTAAATTTCAAATACATAGTCTATATACTAATACGTGAAGCAAAAGATTTCGGTACCTTTTTAAGTATATTGTGTGCACGAAAGACTGTGAGATTTGGCATGGTTAAAGTTTATATGGAGAAGGAATGCAGAAATCTAAAATATATCTGTTACTAATATATTGAATTAAATAAATTAATACTTCGAATCCTAAACCGACCAGTGCCATTGAACTTGACTCCCCAAAATATTGACATTGTCACTCAATGAAAAGTGACAGCTAGTGATAAAATCATTGTATAGGTTCATACTGCAAATGTCAAACAGAGAATAGTCTGATTAAAAAGTCGCTGGTCGAATTTCGGTCATTGGGCGACCGCTAGTTATAATTAATGTAAGAACTAAACAACCAAAATTATTATGCTTACACGTTACGTAATGCATTCCAAGTAAATTATAATAGTTAAGAGTAAATATTAACCATTTTATGTTTATGAATTTATATTAATCTTCTTAGTAGAATGTTAGGAATAACTTTCCATATGTCTCGAAATTTAAAAAGTCATTTTTAAATATCACAGCAAAAAAAGAAAAAAAATCTTGCTGTATTAACGAACGTAGATACGGGTATCTCACTTTACTAAAAATAATTTGACAACATCTGTCACCGTTCGTTTCGCATAAATTAAATTCTTCTCTTATTTTATGTCGCTACGAAATTCCCTTTAAAGACGGGTGGGGAGAGTCTTAAAAATAATAATTAGGCATGCAAAAATAATGGCCCCATCATCCGGCTAAACTCCGGCTAAAATGACAGCCGAAGCGTTTTAGTATAATCTTACGGGAGTTCCTCTAGAGAGGCGGAGGAAGGGATGGAGGATCGTGTATAATGGCCCTTAAGGTCTCGGTCCCTTTTTCGTCATGATATCAAAGTCACATTTTAGAATGCTTAGAATTTATCCGTTAGACTTTTGTTAATATAAAAATCTTGTGTTTATTTATATTTAATATATTATTTTATAATAATGTTATACATAAAATATTAAACAACATAAGCTAAAATACTTAAAAATATGCAGCAACAGTTTTTAACATTAACAAATGGTACAGTGAACCTTGAAATTAATGCTTAATATTATCATTTAATATTTTAATCAAGTTCTACAAACAATTACAATTAATATGACAGTAAAAATCCCCTTTTGTTTAACAATATTATACGCAAAACTATTTAATTTCAAACAATATTTCTAGAAAATAATTAAAACGTTTTAAACTATATAACAGAATCAGACAATTCAGTTAACCCAACATTGTGTACACACAAAAGACTCAAAACAAAACTTTCCTAAACAAAGAGCATTGGAATACAAACTGTATCGAATATTTTATAAATTTGGCATTGAATAGTAAATAAGCAGTAAGTAAGCAGTTAATTAAATAAGAAAAATAAGTTAATTATTTAAACAGAAAAGGCTTCTATTAAAACAGAAAACTGTTCGCTACGTATTAAAGTCGATGAGCTAGAGGCGCTACGGCGTAGCAGTGCTACGACGCTAAGAGTGTACTTGGCAAGTTTGTAATACGCTTACAAAACGGATCTCAAATAGCCGGTAATAGGCTACGAAACAGCGGTTAAATAGCTAACTATAAACAAATTTGCCTTTTGTTTGTGTTTCGTTTGATTAGATGGGAGCTAGCTTATTGTGCGTTAGCCAAGCGTACAATTATAACTTACCTTAATTCTGATTATATCTAATTAGTCTGAGTATAATTAAAATAAGGTTAATAAAAATTGCAACATAGATAAGTTTAATCTATAGATATATCATTAAATTAGTTCTTTCATTTTTTAACAGCAAATAATTTATAACATAAGCCTTGCATTTATGAGAAAGAAATATAAGCCTATTACGTAATATTAGATAAACATTACTTGATTAAAATAATTTGAAAAATTAATCGGTTGTAGGATACGACAACTGTATCCAAATTGGTCGCGATCAATATACACAAAGTAATAAAGGCGTTACAGTGACTTTTTTTGATTTGTTTTATTTCGGGATCAGCTACGGAGAGGCTTGTAGTCGACACGACAGTCCAGCTGGCGACGGATTCCAGACCTCTCAATGTTTGGTGTTGTGTTCAGATTATATTATACTTATCATCACACACAACGCTTTCACGTTACCTTTCTGTTAAAAACAACAACCTATTTTTTTGTAATAAGTACTTGTTTCAAAACTGGTTAAAAAGTGCAAAAAAAATTAAATTATATGCTGATGAATAATCGTCATATTAATCATTGCCTTATGTCTATAAATTAAAATTACAAAAAAAGTAAACCCACAATTATGGTCAGTAACATGATATTCGAATCATAAAGACGTTAAAGTCAACAAGATTCCTAACAAAAAGTTCACAAGGAAAAAAATATAATCCAATATATATTTGTTTAGCCGTAAACCTACTATATTTATAGCGAACCTACACCAAAAAGGTTTCTGTAAGGAACATACGAACGTATACATCTCCCGCTACAACTATAAAACAACCATACAAATATTTATAGTACTTTGACCTTTTGGTTCCACGCCATTTTTACGATGCTTGCCAATTTCCCAAGGGTATAATATCGATACGCCATGTTGGGTTAGATTGAAACCTTATGGCTAACGAGCCTTAATATTATAAGGGTTAGTTTTAAATTGTTTCTGAAGTAGTTATTTTAATCCGTCAAACTAAAACTCAGTAGCTGTTATATTGAGCTACTTAGAGAAGCACAGCTCTGTTCACAGAGAGGTAGGGCACACATAAATTTCTTCTCTCAAAAAAGTTAAAAAAAACTTTATTACATTTAGAACGGTTCTGAAAATATCCCAGATATTGAAAAGAATCGGTAAGAAACTCGATCGAGTTTATCTTTTTTTTAAAGTGATAATATAAAACAAAAATATAATTTATTGGATGCACAGAGAGAGAGTGGAGTTACTTCGAGAAATTACTCCACTATATAAATAACCTTTTGACAGTGAAACCTGCTTGAGATGATCCATGAACTTGTTGTCCGGTAAATCAGTAATATGCTTCGGGATCTTATTATAAAATCTGACACTATTACCTAAAAAACTTTTTATTTATTTATCTAAGATATACAAGCGTTATAACATATTTTAAAAATAGTAAAATAATTAGAATATAATTCTAAAATATCAATTAAGAAGTAGTACCTGAGTAACAAATGAGGATTTGGCTATATAGCAGGATAGTAGGGCTTATACAACGCTACTAGGTCATGACTAACATAACATACACAGAGTGAAAATCCAATCATAATGATTCACTTATGCGCGTCGCGTTTCGAGATCTCTCTCAGACTCAAACATACTTGTAAAAGATGTCCAATTAGAGAAGAGCTGATAATCTTCAAATGGTTGAACAGATTTCACCACCACCACCAAAAATACCAGAGCTCATCTCGTACGACTATTATCAAATATCAGAAAATAAAACTACTTTACATCATAGAAAGGTGAAATTTTTAATTAATTTCAATATATAACTTCCGTTTTAAATTGAGATTTTTTTTCTTTTTTTTTTGCTTTCTGGGATTTTGTTCTAAGATTGTAACAAAACGTAAGGTGCAATGAACGATATGTGCGGTTGAGAGAGAAAGTTGCAGGACTTTTATGTTTATATAATAAGACGATGAATTATTGTTATATAGAATAAAAGCTTATTAAAAAAAATCGTATTTTTGAAAGCAAACCCTTTTTGCCTTTTTGCCTAAATTTGAAACACATACCATGGGGATGCATAAAAGATAATATAACTGGTCCAACATCTTTGATAGTCCGCCATATTGGGTTTCACTTAGCTAACCATGTATTATCATCCAAACTAAACGTATACGCAAAATTCCAACTTAACCGATCGGGCATAACTATTGTAAAATTCAGTTTCAAGATTTGACCCATACTAAAAAGTCAAGCTAAATTTAAAAAAAAATCTAAAACACTAAACCGTCCTGTTTACTCTGTAAATTACTTACCTAAATCGGAAAATAATAATGCATTAAATTTAACTTAATAAAAAGTAAGCTAAGTTAAATAATATAAAATACCTTATACAGTGGAAAATTATAATTCAAAATACCACAATTTTTTACTGTTCTCCTTCACAAAAAATTTCGAATAACAAAATTAATCCTAATTTGCCTTCGCTCCGTCGCGGGAAGATTAAATTAAATCGCTTCCTTGTCCAAAGCGTGACTAGACATTTTAATATTATAATATGTATGTTACATTGGCAGCAAATTGTTTTTGTTTTTCAGTTTTTATATCTATATTAATAAATCTGTAGTTCTGTCCGTGCGTGCATTTTTTTTTTCCAAATATCCCTTTACGCTAATACATTATAAAGGACACTTGATCAGAAATATGTTTTGGTTGTTTAAACCTAAAACGGTATTACCGATTTATATGAAATATTGTACGAGGAGAATATTGTGTTATTACTTAGTTAACAGACTATAAGAATTGTGAATAAAAATGTAATCTTAATTTTTTTTTCATGTATTCCTAGCCTATATTGATTAAATTCTACACACTGGAAGTATAGATTATTGCCTAATTGATAAGTTGTAATAATCGTCAATAATACTTTCAGAAACTGTGAATACTAAATTCAAAACTTATCGAGTAAAATCATTTTTGTTCTTATTTCACGTTAGGTTGTGATGAAATATATACACGGGAAATATATCTCATTACTCTAATGATAGATAGACTATAAGAATTGTCAATAACATGAGCAAAACTAAAATTATGTAGATGTAAATAATTACTACATTATGCATGTCAAACATGCAAATTCACGAAAAAACGTGAAATAATATAACCAAGTGCCAGCAGGCATGGAACGCAGCATGCTAAAACTAAAGAAAGTACAAAAAATAAAACACACAAACATCAAATTTAAATTAAACACACTAAATGTACTTATATATGCAAAACAAATGAAATAGAAGCGGGTTGGTCATATGGCACGTATTCAGGACAACAGATGGACCAAAACGGTCACGTCTTAGAAAGGGCCAAGGGCAAACGCCATCAAGGAAGACCATACACACGCTAGGAAGGCGAAATTTAAAAAATAGCTGGCCTACAATAGCAACAAGCATCTCAAGACAGAGAAAAATGGCAAGCTTTAGAAGAGACCTTCACCTGAAAAGGGTTCTTAAAAATGTAACTATAAGAACTATTGGGAAACTAAGGGTTTTTTATTTTATTTATTATAAACGCGCGTGGAACTGTGAGGCAGCACTAGTTTTATTTAAAACGTATTTTAAATTTACCACACAAGAGTAACGTTACTCTCTTATCAACAAAAAATACGATTGTAATTTGTGACCGTACACGCTATTATTGTAAAGGGATATATAGTCCTGTTATTAGAGGGCTCGAATACCGTGACGAAAGACGGGTGTCCGGGATTGAAACCTATATTGAAACTAAGTTTTTTAGTAAGGAAAACATAATAATGCAAAATAAGGGTAGATATAAGATATTTTTAGTGCTTGTCTAGCTATTACAACGTTCTAAATCGGTTTCCAAACACCAATTACTATACTATTCTCATAACGGGATATCGACCCGATGCCTGTTGCCGAACCTCGGTGTATTGGATTAGCAATATTATCAGCTGAACATATTTAAGGAATTTATGAAAACATATTCAACCGAAAATTTTTAGGTTAGTAAAATTTTTTTCAGTAGTAGTACATTATAAAAACTGATATTAAAGAAAAAAAAACCTTTACTGTGTATACAAGGGGGTAGACCGTCCTTCGATGCTTTCTTGGTTAGCTATCATCTTCAAGTTGGAAATTATTCACCAGATATTTGCACTAGAGTACCAGTACTGTTTCAAGGTTTTGCATGTTTTTATCTTCATCAAGTATTTAGTAAATGCTGAGTCTAAAACTCTATAAAACACATATGCAAACTAACACCGACCTTTTAAAATAACGTACAACGTTATGAAGTAAGTGTTGAATTTATTTCATAAAATATCTTATTGAAAATATTACTATATCTAACAGAAAACTTATTATCGTCTTTTATGACAGCAAATTAGAAGTCAAAAGATATTTTTCTTCTGTTAAACACTTTTTTCCATAATCTTAAACAGGCAGTATAAACGCACGTAAAACAACTCCGTATGTTTATAAAATAGCGTCATAGTACCGACAGCGCTCTGCTACCATACTTTTAACGGCATGAACCCATTACCCTGCTGTTATGTAAATACTTTTAGCTTATGTACATACCTTTACATAATGTTTGTCGAGCGCCACTTTCATGAGAGCATTGTTTTTTAAAGTTGCTTTTTGTTAGGTACCTAAAACTGTTTGCTTTGAATGCTGATTCTTTTTTGTAGTGCTAGGCAGTTAGTTGTATTTTTTGTCATCTTTTAATAGGATTTGTAACATGTTGACTATAAATTTATAGGCTTTGATGCTCATCGTATTATCTGGAAGAATAAAACCGTTTGTATTTTTAAATTTTCATTTTTGATCTTACAAATATAAATGTGTAAAAATTTAAACTTATACGCATGTATTTGTATAAATAATAATAAATAATAAATTTTAAGTGTCTGTTTGTCTTGTCAAAATAATAGCTTTTTAATAAAGTATGAAAGTTTATACGGTTCTTATAAGAAAAAAAAAAAAATTTTTTTAATTTTTGTTTGTTCCGGTTAATCTCCAAAATGGTTAGGCAGATTTTAACAGGACTTTCACTGTCAGATAGCTGATGTTACTAAACTGAATAACTTAGGCTACTTTTATTTCAGAACAAGAAATAGGATTCCGCACAAAAAAAAAGTAGTATTGTCCAGTACTGAGCGAGCCCTACGCGCACGCTTCTCTTCTTCACTGTCGCTGCATACGAAATTCCACGCGGACGAAATCGCAGGCACAGAGAATAAGAATTGCAGAATCAGAGACTAAAATTCTGAATTCAAGAAAAATGGGGCGGTAGAACTGTACAGCCGGACTTGGTCACGACTGCATGATAGAAAAGACTGTCAATACTAATTTGGTTATAGAAATCGCGTTTCGGAATCAGTCAGTGCCTAAGGTTTCTACATACGCAGGCCGGCTTGACAGCAGTGACTGGCGTCACCGTTGGTTTTAGATTGTGTTTACCACCGGGTACAGATCAGTCAGTTTAAACCAAATCTATCACATGCCACTTTGAGATCCCGCTTAAAACTCTCAAATATTATTATGTTTGAAACGAATCGGAAATTTAATTCATACTTTGCTGGGTTCTCCTTTGGCATTCTAATTAATAAGGAACTGCAATATCATTATAGAAACTTTTACGGAAAAACCGTCATAACTTAAATCGAGCGAAAAAATAATGACATTTTTTATGTTGATCGTAAAGATTTAACCCTGAATCGGTTCGTAAGCTTCATCATTGCCTTCGTATATTTTACCATAAGGAGCTTAATGATAATAAATATAAAGCTCAAAATCGAAAAACCATTTTTTTCTTTAATGATATTAGATTATTTTAAAAATGTTCGCTCAGTTCTGAAATAGGTTTTACACCCACTGAATAGTATATCGTAGTGATTTAACAAAGATTCCCACAGTAAAAACTTTATTAGAATTTTCGTGCCGTCATATTTATGTTTTGGAATTTCTATATATTCTTAATATTTATTAACTGTAATACGCAGTGAAACGTTACATTAACAGTGCTCATTGTTGCCCGTTGTTATCGCGCCCAGTCAATAGTAAATATAACAATGCGATTAACAAGTCATTAGTACGGATTCCATAATCATATTATCAACACGATTCTCCGAATAATATATTAAATAGTATTTTATTTTATATGACGAGATGGTTGGAAAAGCCGGTCCTTGTAACATTAAGTTCTAGCCCTCAAAATTTTCAAGGATAAGGTGTCAATAATAAGACTATTTACCCTCGATCGATTGACACAATTATCTTTACTAGGAAATAAATAGGCCAAAATATCTTGTTTTTTATATGATCTTCTTACTTATAAATATTCCTCGTCCTACTAATGTGAATATATTACTCACATGTGTATTCTACATTTATTAAAATATTTAGTTTCTTTATTTATCGTAATAATATAAAATTGTAACGTGTCCTTTGTTTATGTCTATATAGATTATAGTTATGCTTTCATTTATATTTGTAACCTATGTAGTTTTTATATTACCGCTGCAGTTCCCATAACAAGTATCCTCATTATATTAATACGTGAAGCAAAAACTTTATACCCCTTTTTAAGACTATTGCGTGCACGGAAGACTGAGATTTGACTTGGTTAAAGTTTATAAGGAGAAGGAGTGCAGAAAGCTAAAATTTATCTATAATATCTGTTACTAATATATTAAGTTAAATAAATTAATACCACGAATCCTAACCGGAGCAGTGCCATTGAACTTACACCCCCCAAAAGACAGAAAGAAAAGTGACAGCAAGTGATTTAATATTCATTGTTTAGGTTCACACTGCAAATGTCAAACAGAAAACAATCTGTGATTAAAAAGTCCTTCGTCGAATTTCGATCATTGGGCGACCGCTAGTTATGTATTTGTGAGTGTTTTATGTTGTGCCAATGTATGCTATTTATGGTTTATTCTACAGTACACCGAACATTTGGCAACTAAATTCTATAACGTGTACCTGTCACACTTGATATTGGCAAAAGAGCCTACATAGAAAGAAAGCCAAAATAAATGAAAAAAATTAAAAAAGGTAATAGATTTCCTTTAAAAGTGTTTCTTTCAAAGTCGTAAGAACTTTTAGCAAAAAAACCCGATTTGGTGATACCGAAGTATAAAAAGATGAATACAGAACAAACACGACACTTCTTCTGCCCATTAACTGCCCTTCTTCAGGACTTCACATTTTTATGATTATACAGATGGTTGGTACCTACAGGAAAGACCTTGTTGACGTTTGTGGTATAAGTTACGAACGAGGACATACTTAAAATTTTTGTTACGTTTTAATACTAATGATACCATTTATTATTTAACCGGCTTTGTAAATGTTAATAATTACATATTTTAAGTCGAATTACTTAAATTAATATAGGTTATTTACTATTCTTATTATTATTATAGAAATAAATATATTTTTTTGTATTTATTGTGTATTTTTTAATATTAAGTGTTGTATGTATGTAAATAAATATTTTCTTTCATTCTTAGGACCTATAAATTCTTTTCATTTTTTTAATATTGTAATTTTTTTAATATTCAAAATTTTTTTTGACAAATACAAAACCAACTCTAGAATATTCTACTTACTCCTTACTACTTAGTCCGGGCTTAAATAATAAATCAGGCAAATAAACACACCTGGGAGAGTGGACTTCTACGCCGTAATAAAACTGATGTTTATTTTACATTTGTGTAATAACTACAAACACTTGGAGAATTCAGTCTCTGAAACTGTAAGGGAAGATGCAAATAAAACCCGACAAATTTTATACTATTTTCATCTAAATGAGACCTCTTCATAATATACTACTTGTATCTTTTTACAAACAATTTTTTAAACTACATAGACATAATTTAAGTTTTATTAGATTCTAAATTTTCTGTAAATTATTTTTCTACATGCCACAACTACCAAATAAACGGAGAGCCTACTCAATTGAATATATTTATGTGTTTACATTTAAAAGAAAAGAAGACATGGCTGAATAAGCCATAAGTATAAACAAACCTTAAAAATAAATAATAATAAACCTTATTATTCAATATAAAAAAAGGTAAAATACTTTATTTAATTTAGGCCCCAAGAAGGTGCATATGAACGTCAAAACATTACTACCGGTTCGAAAAACATCCCAATCATCGAAAAGAACCGATAAGTCAATCGAGTTCGATTGGGTTTATCTTTTGTTTTCACATGCACTAACAATATTTACAGTTAATAAAATCTGACAATTTAAAAATCATCACTTGCTGACATTGCCTCAAAACATATAATTCATGCTAATACTTTTATATCTTTAAAACTTTGTAAATAATTTTTAATCAAGTAAAAAATACTTTAATAAATAAAATTATATTATCTACAAGTTAAAATATATTTTCAATAGCATATTTTCTGTGTAAAACGAAATGAAACACAATCTTTGTATAATAATTTGTAGAAACTAAAACCAAGCGAAAGCAGAACAAAGGTGCCCAACTACCTTTTGTGATACTATTAATGAATTAGATATTGCATACAATGAGCGAAGTTTTTATTGTTTCGCGTTGGAAAAGACGATAAACGTAAACAACATTGGTTTGCTTTCATTATAAAGATTACAAAGAAAACTGAATTTATAACTAACAAATGATATCTGTAAAAAATAGGAGTTCGGTTGTTGAATATGACACGTGAAAAACAAAAGCTTTCAGTGTAGGAAATGCGTGCATTTTTTATTCCCACGGAGTAAAGTGACATTCCATGTGATGCTAGTTTATTGTATTTTTAAAATAGTGATGTCACCAATCGGTACTAATTGTAAAACCGTACGAGTTAATATTTCAATTGATGTTTTTCTGAAAAATCACTGAGCCCCTCAATTGTGAAAGCCAAATAAGGGAGACAAAATCACATCTCCCGTTTGCCAACTGAAGCGTTCTTATTTAGTTTTTTTTTATTTTGTTCGCCATGTACAAATTTCATAGTTTCCTGAATTATATAATGATAACATTAAATTATCGGGTATATTTTAATAACAGAAAATATTTCAATTAATAAACAAAAACTATCAATTCAATTATAAAAATTTTACCATTCAAATAACTGTAACGTAAAATATACGGGAGCACAACACTTATAACAATGAATTTGTTAACATTATTTTCAAGTTTGACATTATTAGTGATTGTCATTTTACTTGATTGAAAAACGCAGTATAACTGCTGTGCCCCCACAGTTTCATTGAATTAACCCTACACCGCGCCTTCGCGTCGGCAACTCATCCGTGTGACCTATTGATATTTTCACTTCTCGAATTGTTGTTGCTTACCCGATTGCTTGATGTTCACGGATACTCCGCCGCTCCTTAAAATGTAGTGTAAAGTTAATAACCTTCCTCAATAAATCTAAAACATTAGATTCTAAACACATTCTAATGTCAGTCTGGCTAACTATGTACCACTTTCAAGTTGAAAATGTGTCGCCGAGCACCTTTATGTGTGTTCCGGCGGTTCCACTTGAGAGCCAGTCCTCCCACTAGGCTTAGCGTGCTACCATCTTGGGCTACATCGTCACATGCATGTGTGCTCTACCATAATATTTCTTCTCCTTCGTGTACATATTATAAGTAGATTAAATATAAAAACAAAATAAACAAAGAGCGAACACTTACAACAACTTTGAACACGTGACAGAAGTAAAACTAAATTAATCGATAACATACCTTGTCATTTTCTAATACTAAACTCGTATTTGTTGTGTATACTTGTCTTGTTTTACCGAGTTTATCTGTCTTCCCCGTTATAGAATAGTTCTTACTATTTATCTCTGTCTTATTTACTGTCATTTTTGCGTCAGAATCGTTGAACTAAATTTTGACGTTGTAATTTTAATCTTGTTGAGCCCAAAGGAATGTGTCTTCAAAATCTAATAAAAAATATTTAGTCCGAAAAACTTAATATAATAAATAATAATAACAAGGTAAAATTATTAAAAAGGAAACAAAAAGCCACTGAAAACACTTTACTATACATTTTTTTCTATTTTTACTTTTTATTTCATTCCTGGACGTCGTACTTAAATATGATATAGCCTATGTATATATATATATATGTCACTCCCACAATTAATTATTAATTAATTATATGCTGAACTCTATCAAACTGTTTAGGTTACAGAGCGTGCCAAACGAAAAACCGTCGAAAAACTTGTTTTTGCCTTCAAAAAATCGTCTTTGCAACGTAATTAAATCACCTGAATGGGTCGCGAGGTTATTACCCACTAACTATATTCAATGACGTAACAGCTACTGTTAGGCTTAGAACCAATTAAATATGTAGCAAGTTCTTTAGTACGGATTAGAGATTTAACACCTTTTGAGAAAACATTTGTTGAAATTAACTTAAAAGAAATTCATAGTAACGCCCCTAATTACAATTTAGCGAAAGTTTTTGTAAATAAATCGCCTTTGTAATGCCCAATAAAGTGATTTATTAGACGATTTATTGCAGATATATTAATAAAAAATTGTAGAAGGAACTATAACATAAGTGTAAATACAATGTAGTATATTGAATCATAATTGTAGTCGTCGTCTCGCGTGATAGGCCATGTTCGCAGCCTATTAAATTTATAACAACTTCGGAACGAAAAATCGATGCACTTTGTACGGACGTGAAACAATAAGAACGCTTTTGATAGAACAATCGTGAATTAGCTACATTGAATATAATAAAGAACTGTTTCTTTATCATTGCAGGTTTAGCGTAATTGTGGCCACAATCTCACCTGATCTTAAGTGACGTTGTAGCCCAAGATGGTAGCACGCTAAGCCTGGTGGAAGACTGGCTCTCAAGTGCAGCTGGCGGAAAGCACCTATAGGTGCTTGCTTGCATGTATGATTTCACACGATGTTTTCTTTCCCTGAAAGCCCCTGCTTCTTGCAGGGACTCGAACTCACGTCGATCGGCGTGGTTTTCGCATACGCTGTCACCTGTGAGGTCTATTTAGGTACGTATATACTCAGGCCTTTAAAATGTAAATCTACATAACTATTATGCTACTGTATTTGTATAAACATAATTTTCATAGCTTATAACTGTTTTTTAAAACCCATTAATTTGCCAATTCAAACATTTTATTAATTATTTAATTAAATATCGAGTTATATTTTCATATTACTCGTTAACAAAAGCTATCTCGACGCAAATGGATCGTTATTAATACAGGCCAATGTTATAGACTTATTAAGCCATCTTTAAAGTCTTCATTGTTTGTATAAGTTCCAGGCAATTTACAGCAATTTCACTTTGAGATGTTTCGTTTTAATTGAATTTGAAGTTCACCATCAGGTAATTAATTTACTGTTTTGTAAGTAATCGTTTATATTAAAAGTATATTAAAAGTAACATACTTTTTTAAAGTTTTTAAATACATAAAACTATCTAAAGTTTGTTTTAGTTTTAATTTAGCTTAAATCTATTCAAAGCATATTATATTTTTCCTTTCTAAAAATCTAATTTATATAAATGCTCTTGGATTCCATATATAAATTATTATATGATAATAAGTATAAAGAGTTTGAATATGACAGTTTATGCGCCACCTCCACGTGCGTGTTTATCGCGGCGATATTATCGTCCTGTCACATCATTCTATAACAACTCTATAAACATGCCTCCACACGGCGATGCGTTTAGTGACATCGACGAGGCAAATGTCAACGACTCGCTGCGCGCCGGTTGCGGGACGCGACTTACTCGCAGCGCACTCGCCGTAAAACATAACGCGTTCTCGCCACACTAACGCTATTAATACTTTTAATTATGCTCCTACCTGTCACCAAATTGAGACAAAAAAACTTGTTATGGACACGTCGCGATTAGTAACGAGTCGTTGCGGTGACGCGGAGATCCGTCACGAATCGCCACGATACACGGTGATAGAATAATCGTTACGTGAAAATCACCCGACGATAGCAGGATGGACTCGTGGTGTTATACTCGATCGTGGAGGTGGCACCTTATATAAAAGATTGCAAGAAGAAAACATGAGTGCCTACCTTACTTCGGTAGGCTAAGATTAAATAAAAGATTTTTCAAGTTTCATTTTCCGAGCAACTATTACGTTTGTGTATGTAAAAAGAATTTTTGAATTTTTTTTTGAGCTTTCTATTCCTTGACTATGGCATAAAGTATAAAACCCATTGATAAAAAACACCACGATAACAAAACCCGATTACAACTACTATCAAATATAAAAATATATTTCGAATAATATCGTATTTCAATATAAAAATAAATAAATAGTGTTATTAATATAATTTCATTAATAAAAGAACCATCTAATGAACATTTATAGAATAAGTGAGAAACAAGGAATATTTTAATCCAATTAATCTGAATGTCTTTATTATTCTATATGAGTTAATATCCTATTCGAGTATTTAAGGTAATTCGTCTGAACATCTACTTTGCATGACAGCGGACTATTCAGCTGGAATTGAAAGTAAACCACTTAAATAAATTACGCAGTCTAAGCACCACTTACCCTTAAAATTAGATTCAACTGATTATCAACCTTATTTGTTTTGCTGTAAAATTTATAGTAAAATTTTGTATAAAGTTGAAAGTTCCATAGGAAGAGATGCTCGGAATACTACCACTTGACAGTCGACACGTTTGCCTTACTTGATAAAGCTGCTTTTGCATAAATCTGATGTATTTATAACAATGTTTTTTTTTAACTGATAATCCTGGTACTTTCACAATTTGCAAATACAAAATGATGCATAATAAAGGAAATATATGTCGTTGAACTACATAATATGTCGCGGAAATGATTATTTAGTGGTAGCGTGGTAGGTGATCGACGTGAATTCGAATCTATTAAACGAACTTGACGAAAAAAAGATGAAGATGAGGCAAAGGAAAAATAATGATGAAACCGTAGATAGTGGTAGAGAATTTTCTAATGGCTGCCTGGTTAGCTACCACCCTCAAGTTGCAAATCTGTCGCCAAGCACTATAGCCTAAAACTAAGAGCCAGTTTCCCCACTAGGCTTAAAGTGTTAATATCACGGCCACATCCTCACGTAACATCAGATATGATTGTGGCCATAAAAATAATAATAATAAAGCGGTACTGAAACGGAGTCCCAAAAATTGCCATGGAAGTTTGGGTACGCCGCCGATGCCCGATAGACTGACGATCTAACCAAGCTAGCAGGAAGAACCAGGATGAGGACTACCCACGATAGACGACAATGGCATAAAAAGGCCTATACTCAACTTTGGATAGTAACAGGCTGAAAAATAGAAAAGATGCAGAACTAAGTTAATCGAGTCGCTTCAGTTGCGCAGGGAAATTGCCTCGCTGAGCTTGTTCTCTAATGGCGAGTGTTCTGTAAACCTATTCAACCTATTTTCCTCTTCTTCCTTTCATAACAATATCACACGTTCTGGGCTCCGGAGCAACAGATTTACAGTAACCTCCACATCTGAGCTTGAAGGAAGAAAGAAGACGGATACTCTTTCATACAATCGTGGGCTAGAAAAAAACCTGGATCTAAAAGGATGAAAATGGTTTTAATTATTAGCTAACAAATTATTAAACTTTCACTGAATTTTGACAATTTGAGAGCAGAGCTTTAAGATATTTCGTGAAAGTGAGGTTATTTAAAAAGTTATACTAAAACCTAAGATGTAACCTAGATGTTTATAAGTGTAGATACGTTACCCGCGCCCTATTTTGGCAATAAAAAAGTCAGGCAATTGCCTGATATTCTCTTAGTAACGTATTTTCCAGTGTCATGGTTGCACGTCATTACAACTCAATATATATATTAATTTCGTTCTAACAATAAAAATAACGTAGGATGTCTTACATATTATTTCCTTTTTTACGTATTATATAACTAAAGGCGTTATTTATAGTTTGTATGTGCAGTTTAATTACGCTGTTTTTTAGTGTAATGATGTTGGCGTATGACGCATTTAAATATAAAATGCCATTTACTAAAACAAACGATTTTCAAAGCGTGATTATTATTTTTATATAGATAATAAAACAGGAAGACACACTAGAAACGCAAACGCACAGAAAGATACAAAGTTAACGGAGTATCGAAATCCGAAGTTGTCAGATATCAGCACAGACAAAATACAGTTTCGGTTAAAAATTAACTAATGAATTGAAATGTAAACACGAATCATTTAAGTTTTATTGTATAAATAAAGATATGTGATTTTTGGAACTTTAATCTATTCATTCTGTGTAATTAATAAAATATTTTTGTTTAAATTAATCAGCTGGTGTTTGCTTTAATCCGTTATCTATAATAACCTTTAACTTACTTTTTAGTTTTTTTCAGTTTGTAGATTGTGAATTGTGTCAATAATTACATTTTTAAATAAAAAAATATTACCATTTTTATAATCCATACTTATTTTTTATCGATTCAGGCCCAGAAATACCAGTCACCTTTATTACGGCTTACCTATATGGCAAAGGATATATTGTGAAGCTATGGAACTGTCACCTAGGCAGTGTGTTCCCTCCCTCATACAACATGGGGAGTCCTTCAAACATAACCTGAAGAGACATTTGAGCAGGCCGGCTTAACAGTAACGACCGGCAATGGATTGTAAATCCAGCGATAGTCACCCATGTTGTTGGATTGCACTTTCCGTATTACGACAAAAAATAGTTTCTAATTTGTGAGTATACACTAACCAAATGGACTATTTATTTGAAATCAAAGATTTTTTTTATTTATTTAAAGGAAGCCAATATGACGTAATTGGCTTAACGACTTTTATATAGACATGTATTTAGTTCCAAATAGAGCTCGAATAACACTCGTTTGCGCTGAAATGTTTCAACATAACACTATGTCCGTACGTCAATCTCGTTGAACGACGACCGGCATTAGGTTAGTACAAATTATAGGCGTTAGCGACTGTTGTAATATTTAATCAATAATTTAATGCCCTGATTCTATCCGACTGGGCCCGGGGAGAAATTAAAATTTCCATTTAAGCCGTCTGCCATTATCATTTGTGTATCTATTTTTACCCGATGTAGTTAAAAGGAGGGTTATAATTTCAGCAAGCCATATATGTATGTTAATCTATTTCCGCATATCTTCTAAACTACCTATCATTTAACAAATTAAGTATCGTTAAAAGCGTCCTGACCGCTCACTGGTTATAGACTATATGACGTAATACTGAAATTAACATAGAACATTCTAAAGGACATAAAGCCCACTTTAAAAAATATCATAATATGCCTGGGCAAATGAAAGGTCTTAATCAACACATTTGTTTGTTTGTTTATTTGTTTAAACGAGCTAATCTTTGGAACTACCAGACATATTTCGAAAGCTCTTTTAGCATTTTATAGTTTATTTATTGAAGAAGGTTATAGGTTATATAACTTAACGCTACAAACCAAAGGAGTAAAGCGATATGGCAAGTAAGCGAGATCAACGATAGGCCACAAGAGTGCGTTGGCGGCACCTTGGTGGAGAATTGGCGAAATTTAAAACACGGGTTGCCAATGTATAATAAAGTGTATTAACTCGCTAATACCTTATTTCATGTACCACGGCCTAACACTGTGGTTCAAGTAACTCGCTTCAAGTGCTCATTTGTCCGTCACACTGACCGTTTCGAGTGGCGGCCGAGGGTTGTGTCCCGTTATGTTTTGCTTAGTCCGTGCAAGGGTTGCGGTGTACAACTGACTGGGAGTTCGATGAAGTCCGCTCGGGTTTCGGACAACTTAATTGTTTTGGAATAGGAAAGTGTAATTAAATGCAAGGCACGCTCTTCTTAAAAGCTTATGCAGGTTATGAGTTTTCTTAGTTTGAACGTGCGCATTTTTTTTCATCAAAAACTACACGCCCGATATATTTGGTTCGTTTAATTACGTTGGTAATCGGTTTATATTTATGAGAAATGGGCAAATAATAATTTAATTCACCATGCATTACAAATAATTTAATTTCACCTCAATTTCATTTAATTTCAAGCTTAAAAGTATTTTAAAAATATTTATGTATTTAATTCTATATAAACACATAAAAACTTATACTATTGATTTTAGTGAACGTTATTTCAGTCTAAATTGATCTAAGTTACACTCAAGTTGCATTTAAAGAAATCATACTGTTGTTAGCTTATGAAAAAGAACAAGAAAAAATAAGGTAATATAAAAATAAATAGCATCTATTCATAGTGTAAATTCTAAATCGAGAAATATTTGAGAAAACCGAGTTTACATATTCAGTTTCTAAACGGTCTCCCGGGTTGACAAGTCAGTAAGGTTTTGTTGAAATTCCACAAGTAGATAGACAAGGTAGAGAAGCTCAACTTATGTTTGCGTCCGTAGATTACTTTGAGTATTTACAGTGACCACAGTTAATACTTCTGGCTACATTTATAAGATCTTAATTAACATTTTAAATATTCTGTTAGGTTAATTTTATTATTAATTTATTTGCCATAGAATAACTAGAGCGTACCGCGTAAATTAGAGATAGTATATTCTGACTTTTTAATTATAATAAATATTGCACGCCACGTGATTTTAAGTGGTCAATAAATTACTAATCTCCAACGACAGTCGCTATAGTTATGAAATTTGAAAATACTTTCACAATACCCATCTAGGTTTTTCGATAATTATACTGTTTGAATGCGTAAGGTAACAATTATTGTAAGAAGCATAAAACCACAGGCTTTTAGTATCAGAGAAACATCGTAAATCTTTACAATTTTATTCCTTGTACGATATCGTTTTTAACAAGATTAAACTAATTCTTTTTAATACAATTGCTGAGCCAACACAATATTCTTAATATGATGATCTTTTCCTACGTTTATGGTGGTCAGAATCAAGCCAGTGCCCCACAATTCCGGTATCGCCATCACCTCGGTTGTGATCATGTAAAATCTACTGTAATTGAAGTTAGTTTTTAGTATATTATTTGATAACCTGAAATCTGTGAATTGAGTTTATATTAATTGCATTGCTTATGTTTGACACAATTATCGTACTTACTGAACTCGGCTCGCGATGATTTTTATTTAGCTTTTTCGTGAACAAAATTAACAAACGCCACAGACCTTAACCGTCTTGCAGTGATTTTTTTGCTCCCTTAGTCCACTTTTCACTCAACACGACCAACTTCTAATAATATTGAGAAGTTCCCTGGTATATTTTCAAAGTTAAAAGTCCAATGTCAATGGATATTTAAATGCGACCACTCTTCATGCATTCTCAACGAAAAAATAGTTATCTAAATCGGTTCATAAAAAAGAAATTATGAACATCAATAAAAATATACATTCGAATTAATAACCTCGTCCTTTTTTGAAGACGGTTAAAAATAAACACCATTTTAAATTAAGCGAACCACAAAGAATCTCGGTTATTTTTAATGTAACTTGGAAACGTTTTTGCGGAGGCGGAACTATTTGGAGTGATGTCAGTGTAAACAGTTTTTGTGTACGACCTATCTCGCTTTTATTTACTAGGGGCGGTCGTGGTGGGGACAGTTGAAAAAACTCATTAAAGCCCACCGAGTAAAGGTCTGACTTAGGTATCTAAGATTTTTTTTTAAATCCAAACTTAGTAAATGATAGTTATTTCACTTTATAGTAAGTGAAGTTTATGAACAGTAGTGACTGCCAGGAGATGTGGGTTTACAGACAGTCACTGCCGTCAGTTCCAGTTTAGCATTACTGACACCCTGGGCGAGATTTATATTGTGCCCCGTTTTTACTCTGAAATTCACACAATATATGGAAAAAATTGGAAAACAGATTTAGCCGTCGCAAGAGATCTGGCAGATGTGAAAAATTGAAGCTATTTTATATAGAAAATTTTCATAAAAGGGTTGTGCATTATAGGAAATACATATTAAACTATGATTAATGTAAACATTGGGTAATTCTGGAACGCAACAAACCAAAATATATTCACTATTCGGTGTTTATTTTATTACTATACGAGTAAAAGTGGTTTGATTTATGATCTTTTACCCTATAAAGCAAAAATCAGATCTAAATTTCGACTTTGGAACCTGAACCACAGTGCATCGCTGAGCCAAAGCGTCCCCACGTCAACAGCAGGTCTGACCCACCGCATTAGATGCTTAACATCAATAAATGACGAAATAAAACAGTATATACATATATATTATTTTTAATTACTGTTCTTACCTTTCTATCGCAAAATATAGTACTAAAGCATAAAGTGTATGTTTTCTTCGATATCATTTTTCGATTAAAAAATTTTGACCCAACTGCACCGGTATTTTAAAACAAGAGGATGTTATGAAAATATAAATTAATCTCATATGTATTTATAATTCTAGTTTATTCACATCACAAGTTATTGAACTATGTAAATGAATAGTATTTATTTCTATGGTTTTTATGCTGTTTTGTTAGTTGATTATATTTGTCTTATGATTATGTGTCCTCATGTACCTACCTAGTTACGCACGTAAAAAGTTTTTTTTTTGGCGTAACGAAAAAAAAAAATCTTTATATTCATAATAAACATACAAATATCAATAGATTTTTGAATAAGATAAATAAATATTAAAAACGCATGTTAATTTTTATAACAAAGTATACAAAGAAAAAAGCCGATAAAATCATCACAACTTTATCGTTAATTATATTATTATGTAATCAGTTATGGACTACACTATTATTAATTAATTAATTATTAATTAAATATTTTGTTGTCCACAGGCGATGTAGGCGACTATCGCATTGCGATGGCACGTGAGGACAACACTAGTGCACTGCGAGGCATGATGTAACACTGTAATATGAATCTAAGCAATTTTTTCGTGTACATCACTAGCCTATTGTGGCTTAACATAACTGATGCTAAAATTGGTAAGTAAATAAAATGAATTCAAAGAAGTAAATTGCTTTTAAAATTTTTCTATTTTAGGAGTTTCTTCAATTTCAGCTTCGTATGCTTACCCTAATATAACTTACGAAATAAAACTTACACTACAACTACTCCTTAGATATTCCCTATTAAACAAAAAAAGTAATATTATTCAAATCGGTTCAAAAACAGAGAAGTTATAGCTGAACATCCATAAAAAACACACATTCGTATATTGAGTAACCTTCGTCTTTTTTTAAATCTGTTAAATAAAATATGTTTTTTTTTGTCACGTTGTCCGTTTGTTCCAGCTTATCTCCGAAACGGTTAGATCGATTTTAACAGGAATTTCACTGTCAGATAGCTGACATTATAAGAAGTAATATAGGCTAGTTTTATTTTAAAACATGAATTAGAGCTCTAGAGAAAAAAAGATAGAAATTAGAGAACAACATTGATTGTTGTTTTAAGTGACGTTTATACTTTCATTTAGTAAAAAGCTGTTATTTTGACCTTATAAACAGACACTTCAATTTCATTTATTTTTATAGATATAGATAAATACATATGTACTCCGTTCACGGCAAGAAAATGCATCGCTGAATGCATAGTGCTTATAAAAATACTAGTTACTTAAAACTTTAATAACTTTTTATTGAGTGAAGATATCGTGGTATTTTTTTAGATAAATAGCAAGAGTCTAAGCGTTACACACTAAGGAGCAAAACAAAAAAAAGATCAAAATCTATCCAGTAGTTCTCGCGTGATGCGCGCACATTAGTGTCTATCATTTTAATTGCATACTTAAATAGTCTTATATGTATTAAAGTTCCTGGACAAATTGGGACTAACACAACAGTTACGTCATTTATTAACAAAACTATTTTAAATGTAATAAGGTTTCCATTCGTTGAAATACCTATTCGATTAAAACTCAAAACAAACTGTTGAATTTCAATTAATGAAGTTAATTGAGGACTCGGCGTGCGAAGGAGTTTGACCTTTTCACATCCACGATCCGGCTAATCCCGGGCTAAATGGATACGGTAACTCTGGAAGTAGACCTGCGCTGAATACTAAGCCCATTCTTATTCTAGGCCAGTTTTAAAGCCAATTAGTACTGCGGAGCCTGCTATAGTAATTATTAATAACATAATGTAAATCATTATTTAATTCTTATTAAGATTAGTATTACAAAAATTTATATTATATCGTAATTTATTGATATAATGCTTGTATTAATATTAATTTTATAAAATATTTGTTTTCAATAATACTTTTTACAGCCATAAATGCTAATACTAGTAAGTTGTAAGTAATAACTAACTATAATAAATAAATAATAACTAATACTAGTAATGTTAGTAAGAATGACAATATTCCAAACACGTATAATATTCGTATGTATTTACCACAAAATACACACACACACACATATATATATACACATGCACACATACCATACAAGTTCTACAATCATGGATCCGTAACATTATTAAACTTTATGAATGTATTTTTAACCTTTATAAATAAAAGACGGAGGCTACTCAATTCGATTATTTTTTTATGGATTTTCAGCCGTAACTTTTTTTGTATAAGAACCAATTTCGATGATTCTTTTTTTGTTAGATAGGTGATATCTCAAGGGTGGTCCCATTTTAATTTCATTGGCAATTGGCATTCAACTTCGAAGATACACAGGGGGACTCTTCAAAATCATTAAAGTTGGTTTTAATTTATGTTAAAAATTGATTTGTCTTCTTTAAAATCCATAATAGAAGTTTTAAATAAATTTTTATTTGTATATTAGTTGTGCCTGAGGCTTCGGTCACGTGAACTAAAGAATGTCATCGATTGGGCGGGCACACGAGCGAATGTTGTTTTCCCGCTCTCAGTTATTTTAAAGATATAAATACTTATTGTAGATGTTCCTTAGAAGATAGACATATACCCTCGACCTTCGAGGCGCCCGAATTGATTCACCTTGAGCAGTATTTTTTTATTAGTGCGGAACCCTTATTCTTTTTCCATAATAAAAGTAACCTAAGTTACTCTATATAACATCAGCCATCTGCCAGTAAAAGCCAAATAGACAGACAAAAATTTTGTTATGGGCGACTTATATACTTTCATATGCATTTAGTAAAAAGCTGTTATTTTGACATTACACACAGACACTTCAATTTCATTTATTATATTATATTGTAATATAGATTATTTAACTAAAAAGTAAATAATAATTTTGAATGAACAAGTTACTAGAGAAGGGCCACTGAAACTAAAAAAAACTTAAAAAAATTGTTTAAATTTAGAACTTTTAAGAAGTTTAATATTTCTTTACTATAAACGCTAAAACGTTTTTAAGACTATTTACCAGTACGTATATTGATAAATAATCAAGAAATTTTGAAGACAGTAGAGGTGTTTCTTATAACTATTTTCCTTTTATTTTTTAAGTAAAACACTTACTTATAAATAAATGAACACGTACCTCCTTTAAACATTTATGAATGATTATAGAAAAATATAATTTATATTATATTAAAATAGTTATTGTTATAGTTTTGTACCTTAATACTTAGTTGTTAGTTAACACTTTGATTATTTATTTTGTAACATTTTTTATTATTGTTATAAATAAAAGTTTACTGCTTTCAGTAATTTATTACAGAAATAAATATATGAAGGTTACAGTCCCTTTTTATTATCAACGAAGCAGTACAATTTTTTTTGTTTCAGGTTACTTTTGGCACATCACAGATCTTCATTATGACCCGTTTCATAACTCCCCGGAGTTCCATCGAGGTACGGACATTCCAGCCTTTTCATGTTTAATGTTGCTTATTCTGATGATATTATTTAATGTAGATTTTAACTTCTTGTATTCCGCATATAATAAACGAAGTTAAAAGTCCTCTGTCGATCTTAAGTTAACTTATTTTATATTCATGAACGTTTTATATATTGCATCGGATCCGGTTATTTTTGACGTTTGGTTTAATTATTCAAACGTATAATACTGAAGCTATATCTGCAAATTCGCAAGCAAACGTAACGCCAAAGGTATGACTAGCGCGTTACCGACCATGAACCCCTTTTACCAAGGAGCTGTGAGGACCCTGCATACCACTGGAACACAATATAAGATTATATGGCTGCGATCCTCTATAGGGTGGAATTATTTCATCCATAGGCTGTCCCAAATAGAAAAAAATCTTCAAAGACATTTCTCTGTTCAAACATATTTTTCCCTATTTCTCATATTAATAATTTTTGGTACGTCGAGCAATCCCTTCTTCATTTTAAATATTTAAGTTAGAATGTAACTACAATATTATGTAATATTAAGTGACGATGTGTCGTTAGATGGTAACATGCCTAGAGCCTAGAGATTTTAACTTATTAGTGCAACTGCCGGAACACATTTACAGGTGCATGGCGACAGATTTTCAATTCGTCGGTAGTTCTTAGGCAAGCAGGTCTTAAAAAATTATCCGATGAAATAATGATAAACAATCCCTATGCTATACGCGATACTTTTCACGATATTTTTCTTCACCATACGCTTAGGCTCATTGTATGGTTCAAATCCATATCGATCGACGAGAGGGCGGTAGCTAACCCGGTAAGTATTAAAAAATGACCTACTACCATGATATGGTTTTAACATGATGTTTTTTTTTTTTATTTTGACAACCCTGTTGGGGCATCTTTATAAAACGTAGATAAAGTTTCCTAACAAAGTCTACAAAAGTTATTTGATGAAATGGAATTAGATACATTTTTTTTAGAAGATTTAAACTTTTTTAATAGGATGCAGGCATAACAGGGGGAATAGCGAGCACAGTCACAGAAACGGTCGCCACCGTGACCACACGTGCGACAGTTCTTGGGCCCTGATACAGAGTGCGGCTGCCTTTATGCACGAGCGAGCACCCGGAAACACTGGAGTTCGTGCTTTGGACTGGGTATTTTAAACAAACAAATTATAAATATATTTTTATATGTTAGCAATTAATTATAGGTAGCCAACAACATTAACTGGATTAGACGATAGATACAATCATTGTATAATTTACTATATTAGTTTCGGAACCAAAATTTTTCTACAACCGCAGTGCAACAGGGGCAAGGCAAAGGAACGAGGCTTAGCAATTCAGCCTGTCGCCCACTCATCCGCCCATAATTATTTTAAGACGTTTTCTTCCTCCACCATCGGTAATTTTATTAACGATGTTGTCTTCCTCCGTTATTTTTAAAGGACTTTTCTTGCTTTCCCATCTGTGGTAGGATAGCATGGGCCTACCCTTGCTTCATTCCTGCCCCCTTTGATCAGTAGAAAACTAACCGGAGGGGCACCGATGGTCAGATATCAGCTGCTAGCCAGAATAGCAGAGGTTGCCTGTAGAGAGTACCACGTAAGGAGTTCTGATAATTTTGTCATAGCTCCCGTTTGTAAAAAGGAAATACAACCCGAAATTGACTTGGAAATTGAAATGGAAGAGGAGATGCGTATTAAACAGATATATAGGCATAATATGTTTTTTTTTCGGAACTGCTTTCCGCTTAATATTCATTTCGATGTAAGTAGCCAATAATGCAAAGCATAGCGATAAAATTCAAAATTTATCTTAATCTTTATTTATAGTGACATTCTCTCTTCTTCAATGGAACACCTTAGCGAAGAATATAAACTTGAAGCCGTTAGAAATGTAACTGAACTACTTAGCAGAACGTTTAGCAGCCAGTTCGTGTTTCCAGCATTGGGCCACAATGACCCTCCACCTTCGAGGAAACTGGTTGATATGTGGATGCAGTGGCTGCCAACAGAGGCGTTGCAATCTTTTGAAACTGGTAAACCAAAATGTGCTTTCTTGCTTAAGATATCAAAATAGATTTGTGGAATTATTCCCATAAAATATAACAATTGTTTTGACAGGTGGTTATTACACTATAGAACAGTCACACAGTAAGCTAAAAATCGTCGTATTAAATAGTGTGCTCTGGGCTGGAGGAGCTGCAAGAACAGATGGTCCACACCGTGGACGAGCGCAGTGGGAGTGGCTGGAACAAGTTCTAAGTAAAGCTAGGACGAAAAGTGAAATGGTTAGTGCTAAAACGGTGCATAATAACTTAGCTCCATTCATGCATTCCATTGATCTGCTGGAGTCGATAAAAATATCACATTAGTAATTGACAGAAAACCTTATTTATACTCTTATGCATTTTAGTACATACGGTTTAGTGTCATCAATATTTACAAGATTAGATGAATGAAGAAAAATTCACGTTTTATGAAGGACATTTGTTGCTTCTTTACTTACCACTACATGTAATACAATAATCCTGCTTGGTCAACACAAAAAATGTTTAAACATTAGTATTCGTATTCCAGTTAAGTCCTCCTAGCAATTTAAAAACGATATTAAATTACCAACCCTTAAACTAAACAAAGTTTAAAATATACATGTGTATATGTCTATGTGTATATGTACATGTGTCTTTTCTGGCATGTTGTTAATTAATTACATTTGCAATTGAAAACGAAAAACTATGTTGATTAAACATTAAATAACTAGAGAAGAACAAAGTACTTTCTTGTAATTGTAATATTTTATTTCTTTTTCTATAGGTAAGTCATTACTACATTTCTGAATTATATAAGCCTAATAAAGTAATTACCATAGTAAAATCTCAAAAAAAAAATCCTAGTGCTTATACGGTCATAAATCTGAGAGATTTTTTAGCAATTTAATGGAAGATTTCATTTTAACCTTGAAACGACTATTACTAAGTAACGCCACTAATAGAATGCATAACGTACCGCAATGTGTTATGTAAATATGTATTTAACTTATATTTAACGTTTTGCAAGGTCTACTTAGTAGCACATGCCGGACCAGGTGTCGAGGAGCGACACACGGCGGGTAGTTCATCAGCAGCTGGCGGTGGAGAACTGACTCCGTCAACCAACGCAAGACTGCTGCACGTCATCAGAGCCTTCAGTGATGTGATCACTGGACAGTTCTACGGTCATCGTCATGCTGATACCTTCAGATTAGTTTATAGCGACGGTTTGTTCTCAATTGCACTTGCACTAAATATAGGGACGGAAAAATATCTGTTTCGTATATTATTCTCGGACTGATTTAAGTGAATGCATCAATAATTAATTACGTACGCTCTTTATGAATGTAATAACTATTATGCACTTCATTATTCATTATTAAATCTCTCTTCTATGTTTTAAGGTCGACCAGTTTCTTGGGCATTATTAGCTCCTTCAGTAACACCAAGAGGTCCTGGTAGTATATCAAATCCAGGATTAAGATTATATAAATTTGAATCCAATACTGGAAAGGTAACATTGCATCTGTTTTTTTTATATTTATTTTTCCAAGTGCCTCATTTAATTAACCAATTTTTGTCAGGTTTTAGATTACACTCAGTATTATTTAGATGTAACCAATACTAGAGGAGATATCCATTGGGCAGTGGAATATAATTTTACTCAATATTATGGGTTGAGAGATGTGAGTGCAAATTCTTTGCATTCTTTAGCTGAGAGGATAAGGAACTATCATGATCGGAGCGCTTTTACAAAGTAAGTCAAAACATTTACAAAACATATTATATAATCCTTATTTATACATATATTTTATATGGAGATATTTTTCTGCCTGCAATGTATGTTCTGCATATCTCAGAGCTTTATCATCTAAACTACGTTTGATTAACTCTTACACAATTAGTATCGGTGTAAATACATTTTTTGAAAAAAGGGATAATTACTTTGTAGTTTTTTTATCTAAAAAATATAGTGTTAGTGGTTGACCACAATCTCATCTGATATTAAGTGACTTTTGTTTTGAGAGAATGGTTCTCAAACGCAGTTACCACACTTATAGGTGCTTAGATTTTGAACTCAAGGGTTAGCTATAAGGTGGATTTAAAAAAATGCGCTAACACCATGCTATTGCTTCCTCACGATGCTGTCCTTCATTTATTTAAGTTCTAATATAAAATAAATATAAATACGAAGTTAAACTTCTATCAGATAATTACTTGGAACTTTCACTGACTATAGTCAAAAAGTTTATCAAGCCTTAAGATAGATTGCTACTAATTTTAACAAATACTGCACCAGGTATTTGACGGCCTTGCGCGTGCGCCATGCAACTGATACTTCGGACTGCGACTCGGCTTGCGTCCATGTACATTTCTGCGCGATCACTCGAGCGGATTACACCGAGTTTCGCTCGTGCGTTCGCAATCCTGCGTCAGGCGTTAGCATCGCGGGCCGCTAATAACACCGCCGCCATTTTACTTTACGCTATTTTAATTTTAATGACATCATAATACTGTAAAATTCTATTTTAAAAAGAAAACTAAATTGAAATCAAATTAATCAATTTGTTACCTGTTTAAATATTTGTTTACTTCTAGATCCGTTTATAATTACGGAATGCGACAGTAATTTAAAAATGTTTATAGTATGTTTTATTAGATTTTCCATTTAAAACTAAATTATTACGTTAAATTTATGCATGTAACTGTATTTTGAATATTACAGGTGTAGTTGAATGTAATTCATGTTTTCATAAGAGATAAAATTATAATAATATAATTTCGAGTTATTGTATAATACATTCTTATATTATCTATTATAAAGAAAATCATTGTACGTATTATAAGTAGGTAAGTACGAGTAAAATAGATTGTTTAATGTGACTGTCATCGCTGATTTGTGATATAATTAATTGGACATTTTGTAAATAAGCGTAAACGAAACTGATTAATCAGTGTACTTAAGTCAATAAATTTGGACGTACGAAAATATATTTGTTTTAATTCACAAACGACATAATATTTGAAAGGATAATGTGACGGGGTAATAGAACACGAATATCAAATGCGCTCTCGGGGAAAATAAATTTAGATTTAGAGAATGTTTAGGGACGACATTGCGTTTTCATTGTTTACATCGTGTTTTATAGTCGATTGATGACAAATCAAAACCGGAAAAATCGCACCTGTTTAATATAAAAAATAATATCAAAGTTTTTTTTTGTAATAGTTATTTAATTTAAATTTTTACTATTTCTTGTGTATGGATAATAATTAAAACAATTAAGTTCCATTATTCAAATTCTAAATATAAATACATCATTACTCTAGAGGTTACGACCTAAATTCGTCCAGTACGAACGAGGTATACATAATTGAAGAATCAAGGTATCAATAGCAGAACGTCATAATTAGAAAAAGGGTAATAAAAAATTATAAATACTGTTTCGCTCTAACAGTAAAATATTTTTTAATAAAATTAACTACATCTGATTTTGGTTTTATTGTTTTATTTTATATTTGTAATCTTCTTTTTCCTAATTTTGCAGCCAATCTTCGTTATTGAAGATTATTACTTACATTATCAAATAGGTAAATGTTTTGTTTTATTATCACCTACTGAGTTCAGTGATCTAAGAAAAATTCATGGCTCTATGTTCAGAGAGTTTTTGTGACATCTTGGAATTCATTATAATCTACTTTACTAGTGCACAATAATCTAACCATAATACAAAAATCACCATCAATATTAACCACTACAAGCCACGTAAAGTAAGTTTGTAAATTAAAAAAATACTCTATCAGAGATTAAGATTCTGTAAAACACCTACAGTTTACTTCAGAGATAAAAACCGTTTTGCTACGATAATGCTTTGGTCAATGAAATGTATACAATTGTAGACAATTATCTAAAGGTCACCCAGAGGAGTATATATCAGAAGAAGACAAAGTCCAACAGTGAAAAAAGAAAGCTACTTTTAAAAAGCGTTATAAAATTTCGAATTAATAATAAAATATTTAGTTAAATAGTCCGTAAATGTGTAGCAACTTCTATTAGGACCTCTCAAATATTGATTTTAGTGAACAAAACAGTACATACTCTTTTGTTGTTTATTGTAGATGATAATGTTGTTCATTGCTACTTCTATTGTATTAAAAAGATATCTTTGTCAACAGGAACAGGCAAACTCAAACTCAGTCCTAAGAGTAGGAATATTTCTGGTTCAGTTAGCACTGAAGTTCTTTTCAAAAAAAAAATTATACATATATAAGATGAATTGTTTGCATTATTAACTATTCTGAGTAAAGACCATTTCTAATAACTCAAAGAGTTTCTCTCAGTTTTACCTGCCATAATACAAAATTATATTTTACCTATTGTTTGTCCCATAAAAGAATTTCTTCTATACATCTTTTGTTATGAATACATAGCATTATCCATTAATCGAGCATATATTATCAAAATTCAGCATTCATACGATGTTTTTACATGAATTTTCGTAGGTTCCAACCTACCGTTGCTAATCTGCGGCGACCCCTAAAAGTACCGAGAAAAATGGGTCATACCCCCCTTACCTTTTCACCGAAGTCCCATTTCGCCCAAAGCTACTTGATATTAAAATGGTTGTATAGTATACGGCGGTATGGGTCTAGTTGGAATGGATATGAATACGTAGTTTTATGCCTTATGAATACTTTTCAGCGTGCAGGAAGGGTTAAGTTCGTGGTAAAAGCGTTAAAATACTGAGCATTTATGGGTTGAAAGGGAGATTGAATAGCTTCATTTCTTAGGTCCATTGTAGTTTTATGCGAGATTTTGTTTGATGTGTACGATACAAGAGTGTATATCATAGAATAGTTTTCTATAATACATTCTTATTAAATGTAATATAACGATGAGTTAAAAGTTACTAACAAAATATAAAAAGTTGAAAATGAGTTGCGATAATACTTTAATTAAAAGACTCGGAGGTCGAGTATTTTAGACTAGCGAAATATTAATTCGATATTTGAAGGTTCAGATCTCGGCAAGCACAAATGAATTTGTGTATGTAAAGAATGTAACATCAATTGACAGTGAAGAAAAATATCGTGAGAAAACTGGAATGCTTGAGAAATGATGTCTCGGCGTTTGAAATTGCCAAAACATCGTACGCTGGCGTGCTGATTGAGCTCATGTCTTCTCCCTCTTCAGCAGTGGGTCACTTAAAGGCTTGTATTATTATTATTAATACTTAAGTACAAACTAACGTTTTGTATTCGATACTGCCAATATTTAGGTCCTCCGCTTTTCCACCAAGGAGCTCTTCTAGAAGCTACTGCTAGGATACAATGTAATGATATGACCTAAAATTGTTACGTAATAGTTTATAAAATAAAAGTATAATAAATTCCATAAGGTTATTCGATCAGGGTCGATCCGGATCATTCTGGAACAATGTTTATTCCATGACGCGATGTAGTTGACCTTACAGGTAACTCGGCCAATTCGTTGCAGATTTAATGCCGGTATGCAGGGTTCCGACGCTTATCGCGCTTCCGAGTTCTGGAATTTTCGATCACAACAAAAACATAAATGTGGGGAGTCTAAGTTCAATGGCACTGGTCGGCTTAGGATTCGCAGTATTCATTTATGTAATTCAATATGTTAATAACAGATATTATAGGTAAATTTTAGCTTTCTGCACTCCTTCTCCATATAAACTTTAACCATGCCAAATCTCACAGACTTCCGTGCACGCAATACTCTTAAGAAAGGTGTCCGAAGTTTTCTTTTCACGTAATAATATAATGACACTTATCTTCCTAGATTTATTATACATACAAAATTTCTAGTATGTAGAACGAATAGTTATTGACTTATGGAGGAGTCAAAAGTATCTCGAAATGGTTCGTGTAAATATATGACTGCCCGGTGTCACCCGTTCTGAACTTAGCTGAAGGAAGGAAGGAATTGTAAACAAGCAGTAGAATTACTTTTAAACGCAATCAACTGATTACTGTTTTTTTTTCTTGAAATTATTAGTTCAAAATCAAAATTAAAATAATCTTTTTCAATTTAGGCCCTAAGAAGGCACTTATGAACGTCAAAACACTACTGCCGGTTCGGAAAATATCCCAGAAATCGAGAAGAACGGTAAAAAAATCCAAATAATCCACCCTATAATAACCTCTTTACAGTAAAGCCCGCTTGACATGGTCCTTGAATTTGTTGTCAGGTAAATCAGTAATGTGCTTCGGGATCTTGTTATAGAACCTAACACTATTACCTAAAAAACTTTTATTAGTCTTACTAAGTCTAAAACACGGTACGACTAATTTATCTTTATTTCTAGTATTTACATTGTGCTGTTCTTTGACAAAATCCAGCTTGTCTAAGTTTTTACGGACATACATTAAGTTATCAAAGATGTATTGGGAGGGCAAAGTTAAAATACTAAACTAACTAACTAAAGTTACTCATGTTTAATATTTACTACTGTTATTCCAGTAGTCAAATTTTAATTTTCCTTTCTGGTACTTAGTATGAAATTAAATGGAATTTGATTATAAACGTTTTTTTATACACACACTAGTGGAAAAAGAAAGGAACTAAAATTGGTAGCACTAAAAACTCGTACAAGAAAAGCTCATTGTCAATACCAGATTTCATTAAGGTCAGGAATAAAGTTATGTAAGCTGGTAACTACGTATTATGAATAAATTTAATCGTATTTAAAAACACCTATCTTCGATCGACGAAAAACATTCTTTCTTTCAATTTGAATAATTCTGATTATTCATCATTAGCATTTCAGCCGAAATGTGTTGTATACTGGATACACAGGCCTACCTTAAAATTCGCCAAACCGACCGGTTCAGCGTTGCTTGCGTCTAGCGCATAAACTTCGAGCATATCTGTCTCCATTGGGCTTATTTATTTCAAAACACAGCACAATTTTTTTTTTGTTTAAAATACTTAGCGAGTTGGCGTAGGGATTAAGCCTGCGTCTTCTTTGAGAAAAATCCTTTTTTCCCAGATGTGGGATATTTACTGGTTGGTTTTATTATTTCTCTAACTTAATTCGTTGCGGAATAAACCTACGACGCACTCATCTGTTGGGAACCGAGAGATTTTCAGATTACAATTAAATTATGTGCTTAATGATGTAAGAAACGGACCTCTTGTTATCGTCGGAATTTGAGCGATACAGCCGGTCCAGTGCCCGGGAGAAAAATACGCTTCTTGCAAACAAAGTGCCTTATATATTTTATAAATATTTTATGGGTCGAGAGATTTGAACCAACTCGCGTACTAATAATTTTATATTTTTATACAGTTCAAGAGATCGACAATCTATCGCTTTCATGATAGCATGTAAGCTTCTAAGTAGTTTCCACTAGCTGATCCCGAAACACCACAAACTATACGACAGTCACTTTAAACGGGTTATCACCATATGCGTGGTGGTTGCGACCTAGTCGAGTACCAGATGCCTACTACCCCACACATAAATAGTTGAATACAGAGTTCAAAAATACTCCATTAAATTCAGACTCAAATAAGGCACTTATGAACGTCAAAACGCTACCACACAGGATCGGAAAACATCTTAATTATCGCCAAGTAAAAAAAATTTGGTCGTGTATTGATTCTCTTTAGTACCGTAAATAGTTTTTACAGTTAACAATTATATTATTTTAGTGGATGTATATGAACATCACTTGATAAAGTCTGATGAGTTTTGACACAGTAATTTGGTAAGGAAACTTAACAAGAAGTCGTTACCTAAGAAATATTTGACTTCAGTAAATAAATATGTATGTACAAAAGTGTACACTTCTATAAAACCTTAGGCATAAAAAAACATCACAATTAAACTACATAAATCAAGGTGGTAAGAATTTTTTAAATATTTACGGTAATTTTGTTCCCATTCTATGTATTATATACCCGACTACGAAAAAGGAGGGTCACGTTTTCGAGCGCATGTACGTTTGTTTATAGCTTTGGAACGCTCTGTAGCCTAAACGGTTTGATGGATTTTAGCATACGAGGTGTTCGTTAGATTAGTGTTAATTATGGTAATTATATAGACTATATAATATTTAAATGCGACGTCTGGGATTCAAATAAAAAGCAAAAATTGTTTTTTTTGGTAAAATGTTTTTTTTTCTGTCGGGTTTTTTGGTTCCTTTGTAATAATTTAGCTTGTAATAATATATTTTATTAGAACCATAAATCATGTCAGGACAAAAAATAAAAATATACGATATTAACTACTTAAATTAGTGAAGACTGTGTCGCCTACTTCCAGACTACGTTCCACAATATAATTAAAATTATAACAAAAAATTATATTCTTCCAATAAATAAGCAATATTTAGAGTTGTCAAGTATCATGAGTGTATATTTGTGTATGTGTGTGCGTGCGAGTGTGTGTTGTTTGGACGTGTGTTCTTATATGCGTTAGAATGTGCATATTTCTAAGAGTGAATAAATAATATATATTTTGTGCAAAATATATATATATGAATACGTTTAAGTCTGAGTTTCAAAGAAAATTATTAATCTTAGGTTTTAATTATATCTTCAGTTTCCTCATCTAAGCGTGAGAAGCCTATGAGCGATGCGTATTTTGCATTTACGGTAGATATAAGTGGGAAAATGTTTAGTTCTTTGTTAAGTATCTCATAATAATCTAACTATAATGTAATATTTCGCTTATTATATTTAATATGTATATACGTAGTTTTGTTCACTACTTCCTATTTTATCTTATTACTTCCATATTTTAGAAATTAAAATACCGTATTACACTCAGAAACAAAATATCGTATATATTTAAAACCTGCTCGTTAATTATAAAGTAGCAAATCAATTGAAAATGCATAAAATAATCATGGCGTTAGTTAACCCGACACTAAATTAAGGGCAAAAACGATGGTGACCACTAAAACGAGGTTTGTTTGTTTACTTTTCAAGTCACGGCGCAAGCTCTACCGCGGCTCGGCGCTCCAACGTGGAATCGAATTAACCCACTAATAAACCAAAGGCAATTCGCTTTGCCGGCCAATTTAATATGCCCGCAGTATATACTGTGTTGTACATTTTTTTTTTGTTAAGCGTATACTGAATTATGAAGTGGTTTTGCCGAAAAAGGTTTAGGATTATCGCTTTTATTCTGAATCGGTTTTACCTTTAAATAACCACGACAGCGAATTTTATTTTCTTTTGGGATTTCTTCGGTATAATATTTTCTTATTCTATACACCGCCATCGTGTTTGTTTTAGATTTTTCTTTTATAAAACTACTAGCTGTGCCCCACGGTTTTAACCGCAAATTAATGCACACGTATAAACACCTTAAATGTTTCCACTTCCCACTAGTACAAATAAATTTTCTATTATATCATAAACTATATATCCATATAACATGCTAAAAATTGTCTTTATGATGATGTAACTTTTGTTCGTAAGGTTTAATATGCCATGTATACCTTGTCTTGTAAACCAGAAATTGGTATTGGAGTATTATCGACATTGATCTTCCCTTCCCCAAGTACCTCTGGAAGCCCTATTTACCACAGGAATACAATACAAGGTTCTTTGGCTGCGTTCTTCTATACGTGATCATTACTCAAGAACTCTTAGGCCCATTGGCCATCCGTTCTAGGAGTTACATGATTCCACTTAAGTCTAGCAATTCTTAGAGCTATGATGTCGGTGAATTTAGTTATTGTGCGGATTTCCTCATTTTTAATTTCACGCAAACAAAACTCAGAGCACGGTCCTTTTCCTTTGCCTTTTGTCGTGACTTTGAGCTTCCTTACCACATAGTTAGCGAAGCTCATATACGGTCATTTTATTAAACTAATAAAACGTCGCGAAGGTCGATAAAGAAGGGTGCAAAATGTATTCGCCGGTTGACCCTCGGTATTATATACCAACAAAGTTTTAGCGAATCTCACATTTAAAACTACAGTTTCATTAATAACTACGAAATATAAAACCAGTGGAAGAAACATGTGTATATTTTTACTTTAAAAAAAGGTACCACTTTATTGATGCACGGAAAGTAACTCCGCTTGGCGTGGTCGTTTTGAAGCATTGGAGTAATAAGTACTAAAGACGGCGCCTCAACAAGAGTATTTGAAACACGCGTTCGAGTGCATACACCCACCCACACTATCAGTATGCGATTACACGTTTGAGTAGTAAATTTTAATTCATAAATATGCCTTCATGTGCACTATTTAAACAACACGAAAAAAACAAGAAAAAGTCAAAGAGTGACTTTTCATCAGTTAATACAATGTATTAATTCGCGCGTACCCCGCGCACTGCGAAACAACTACAACACAATTCACACCTGTACATAATACCTAAGTGTTTCGTCGTTCATTAATGCTTTTCCTAATCTTATTATGGCTCCTGTACCAATACTTTCATATTTATGATAAAATATAGATTAAAAAAAGAACATATTTTTTTTTATCAGTGACAAAGCGTAATCGACTAACTACAAGACAATTTTTAACAAAAAAGGAAAACCAACTTTGTGGAGTTTCCTGGTGTATCTTCGAAGTTCCAGGTCCAATTCTAATAACATTAAATTGCGACCACCATATAGATATCTTCTAATCAACAAAAAATGAATCATCTAAATGGGTTCATCATAAACAAAGAAACTTTGGCTGAACGTCCATAAAAATAAAACATTCGAATTGAGTAACCTCAGTTTTTTTAAGTCTGTTATAAATAAAATTACTCAGAAATGGTAACCAAAGCGTTGATTTTATAAAATATTCCAAGAGAAAACAATCGTACGTGCAAAATGTACCACACGATTTTATTCCGAATCGAATATAACCTTTGATTCGCGGACGCTTTTGTTGAATAACACAATTGAATGAATAAAATTGCTGTGATAAGGAATAAAGGATAAAAAGCCAGCGAATGCGGAAATATCGCGCGTGACCAGCTCACTCGGGGTAGAGCATTCACAGTGTTCACAGCATTTAATGTGGTTAAAAACTGAGTGTATGGATTTCGGCGTAAAACCAGATAAGTAGTGTTTATTTTTTGAGTGGGTTCAGAGTAAAATTCTAAGGTTAAATTGATGCATCGTTTTATTAGTATTGTTTCTCATGTAAAAAAGACGGAAAATAAGTATCTAGTAAAAGAGAAATAAAGAATGAATTATGCTGTAGATATACAGAGATATAAATAAAATAGACTAAGTACTTGCGATAGCGCGAAATGAAGCAACAAAGATGGGTTAAGTATATTATACTCTACCTCTTCACTTTCTCTTTGTCTCTGCCGTTTTATTCCCTATTATGTACGTATAAATTAAGGCTTAAATCATAAAAGAAGTTAAACTTCTCCCCAAGTTGAACACGCTCTTCTTTAGAATTCCGTACCTTATAACGAAAAACGGTATACTTATAAGATCACTTTGTTGTCCTTCTCTGCCCGTGTGTTAAAACCCTTTTTGCCAGAAACAACTAGAAGTATAAAGTTGAAATTAATATCATATATTACGTACCCAATATATAACTTTATACTCCTGTAAAAAATCAAGTTTCTAGGTTAACTTAATAATGAAATACGTCACTTCATATTTAGAATCCCGCTCACTAACCGATTATTGAATTCTATACGATTCCTTTCCGGGGACCTAAAGTCTTCAATTTTGATACGAAAGGAGATATTTTGGTACAAAACAAAGAATAAATCCGAAAATAATGAACTTTAAATTCTGTCAGAAATAATTACGGGAAAAAGTTATATTTGCCATTAATTTCATAATGTTCATAAAATGATGTGTAACTGTGCACTGTTTACACGTGCTATGCTAGCACCCGCAATATAAGACTTTTGATATCGAAGTATGCAAGGATTTATGCAAAACTATAAAATAATACAGAACCCTCAGGGTGTGAGAGTTCTCACTACTTGCCAAAAATTTTTTTTTGAGTTCGGTAAATACTGTTTTTTTATTGACGGTTAAGTTGAAAACTGTCACTATAGTTACCCTAGAGGCCCTAGACTATTAATTCACCGCGTCGAAATTAATACATAACTGTGTATACACCGGCCTTAGATTTCACAATGAAACCTAACGATGAATTATAGTTATCTCTGTTCACTTTAAAACCCGTTTCTTATTTAAATTCACAAGACTAAAATACATAAATCTTGTAAATATGTATTGTAGATGTAAATATTTCAAATGTGAATTTTCTGAGTTTCATTCAAAAAAAATTCAAAGCCAGCAGTGAATACTGGTTCAAGTTAAAATCTTATTAGATATAATATTTAAAATTAAAAACAAATACCCTGTGGATATGTAAGTGACGATGCCATTAAAAATTGCATAAGACTCAATAAATAGAAAAGGAATCGGAAAACAGAAATAGGTTTTCCTCTTGAGGTGGTAGCTAGTCGAACACTAAAAATACACTACAATAATGCCGTACCATACCAATTTTTTAAAAGCTACAAAAAAACCCACCACACTAATATAATAACGTAAAATCAGCGCCAACAATATAAAATATCACTTCGGCGAACCGCTGGCGTCATATTGCGTTAATTTAACTTTTCGTACTCCAATAACTGTTATAACGCTATAAATCACAGCCGCGTTTCAGCAGCCGCGATTAGTAACGGCATACTGGCGATTACATCGATCTTTTTGTTAGGATTTATTTTAACATTTCAGGACAGGTCGCGGTCAGCTTTTTATATTATTTTTATGTTGTTTTCGCTGGGTGGTAAAATAATAAATATAGATAATATTATCTTATATACTTTACGTAAGCGTTTAGCGGTAAGAAGAAAATCGTTCATGCTTGCAGTATGAAATTATTGTGGTACAGAGGACCCTAATTGTCTTCAATACAGCTTTAACCTGACAAGTTAGAACGGTCACTATTAATATAAAATTATAACACTTTGTATCTCACAAACAACATTCGCTAATGAAACGTTGGCGACTTTATTAATAATTCGGATTATAACGTATGAAAGCCTTAGTGGCTTTATAATGGAATTGGTTTGGAGAATGTAAAAAATGTAAGCCACGAGTCAAAAACGAGAGCAGTCTTGCTATGTTTTGGTTGTAGGATACTTTAGTGCTCGTTTCTACTAGTTTAACCGATAAAGTTTTATAAATAGACGCGTTATATTCTCACTAATAGCAAATTTTGTTATCAGCATGTTGAAACAAAAGAGTTAGGGATAGAGATAGCGTAAGGCGGAAACTCTGTTGTCAAAAAAGGATAACAGTTTTTTCGCGCTCAAGCCGGTATCAAGTCAAAGGTGATCTGAAGGTTACTTACCATTCAAGATTGCATGTTAAGAGCATTAGTGCCGTATCAACGTATAAAATATCATTAAGTGTAACATTAATGTTAATATTATAGATACTAAAGATTGAGAGCTTGGAACAATTGTTCCAATTCTTCTGGTAAATATAAGTACAGTTCTTGGGACACTTTTACCTGATTTTCATAAAGATGACTTAGAAAATAGAACTTAAATATTCGATCGACAGTTTGAATTTCTATTGATCATTTGTTTTCAGTGAAAGAAAAAATCGTGATGAAACCATTGCATACTGGCATGGCATATTCTAATGGTCACCAGATTAGTTAACACATTCAAGATAGTACTTACCATCTCACTGAAGAACCAGCCCATTCTAGGCTTAGCGTGTTACCTTAGGCCAAATTGTCACTTTAAATAATCTATGACCGTGGTCAAAAAATAATAATAATGATATTCTAATCAGATTCATGGTTACTCACAAAAGACCTATTAGTTACATAAGAAATAATTGACTAATAGTTTATCACTTGGGCCAGATAAAATGAAAACAAAATTTTGTTCAATATTAAAATTTGCAATGCAATCATGCTAAAATACATGAACATTGTCAGTTTTATTACGTGTTTGAGGTTTCAAAGGAATATAACTGCAAAGAAAATTATTAAAACAAATTTAATTTTGTTTATAAAACTGCCCAACTTTGTTATTTGTAATAAGTTTTGTCACTCATGGATTACCACTAAAAAGTAAAAAAAAAAAACAAATCATATTTGTTGTTTAATCTATCATATTAGAAATTCTCTACGCTCCTCACTTTACTACGGCTTTTGGTATTTTATTTCAGTCATTAAGTTAACTTAATACTTTCTTGTCTATAACTACCATAAACAATTGTATAGAATTTCGATAGGTTTTTTTATAAGTAACATTTTAAAGTAAAGAACAATGTTTTCGTTGAAAAAAAAACTGTTTAAAAATATTTCCATTAGGAATGCCATATATTGATGAAATTCTTAATTACTATAATTATATTCAACTATGTAACTTAAGAGAGGCGCCATCTATTAGCAAATATTTAATATTTAATATCATTAAATTCCTAATTATCTTCCTTTTTCCCTCCCTCTAAGTCTCGGAAATCTAAAGCTTTAGATTAGTATAAATATAAACGAGATTTAAAAATTAGTTTGCCAATGAAGTTTCAATTCTGACCTGAGTACTCTGTACGCACGCACTTTTTTTTGTTTATTAACCGACTTCAAAAAAAGTAAGAGCTTTTATGGATGTTCAGCTACAACGTTTTTGTTTATGAATCGATTTAGATGATTATTTTTTTTACCATTGGACCTTGATCTTCAAAGTTACACCAGAAAACTCCTCAAAATTATTCAAGTTAGTTTTCTTTTTTTGTTAGAAATTGTCTTATATATTTGCAGTTCAAAATATAATAAAGCAATTCTCATAACCGATGATTTCCATATTTTTTTCCTATTTTAACAAACAATTCGTTATGTTATTCCTGTGACATACATTGTAGGGCGAATCCTGCATATTTCATCGTTCGTACATCCCCCATACATTACGTGTGGTGCATACCGCTTATGTACTAATAGTCCATTAACTTGCCTAGGCACGCGACGCCACTGATCGGATTGCGTTCTCTATTTATTACTTGCGACGTACCAGTTGGGCCATTACAAACGCGATTAGTAATAACATAGAAATTATTTTAACAATGTATATACTTTTAAAGTTATAAAATTTCAAGGGATTGTTTATTTGTTTGAACGCAGTGATCTCCAGAGTCATTAGTCAAGATAGATTTGAAATTTGTTTTTACATTTTTAGGCTGTCGTCAAAAGAACAGAACATAAACCGTTTACACTGCACTTAGAAAACAATGTATCTTGGACGACCCCGTAAAATTGTGATACGCGTCATTTGAATGTAGCCTCATTGAGTAAGGTTATATGGTTCAAATTCACACTTCGACTTTAAGGAGATAAGCAGTAACAATGAAAGTCAGGCAATCTGGTAAGCTGTAAGAAATTTGAGAATTAAAAACAACGGTTGACTACACGGGTTCGTTGACGGCGGCGCCATGGACAGTTGGTCGAATAAATGTAACAAGGGTGAAACTCTGCGGTACAGCTAGTCTTTGATAATTTGTAATCTATTTAATATGAATACAATTACCAGAGATGATAATATGGTGCATTTATAATGTACATAAAAGCTTTATCGTTCATGTACTAGTGCTCAGGAACAGAACAATATATCTCGTAAGTAATTGCTGTACTGTATAAAATATACTTATGATATAAGGAGTAATACCGTGTTTATAAAAACATCTTCGCAAATACCTGATTATTTTAAAACAAGGTTTATTACCCTAAAAAAGTTTATATTGAGTCAACCATAAAAGATAGATATATGTTATCGCAGAAATTTTTTTTAGAACTGTTTAAGAAAAATAATTCATCACACAAGATTTTTGAGTAACTTTAACCATTTACGCAGCGCCCGCAATAGAAGCTATCAAAAGGAATAAATTTTCCAATTTTTTGCAACATTTTTCATTGATGCTCCGCTGCTATTGGTCATATCGTAATGTTATATAGCCTATAACTTTCCTAGATAAATTGGCTATCCAGCATAAACAAACTTTTTCCATTCAAAACAGTAGTTTCTGACATTAGCGCGTTCAACCAAACAAACAAACTCTTCAGCTTTATAATAATCATTAATATAGATACATAATTGTACTAAGTTACATTAAGTCCTAAAATTTTCGGTACTACTTCGTACTTATTGCTTATCTAGTTACGCTTAAGACTAGTTTTCTATCAAGGTATCTTTTTTTTAAATCGCTTGTTTCATGGCCCTGAAACGAAGATTTACGCAGTATCGGAACCGTGTATGTTGACCCACTAGTTCAAATCTGTAGCATAGTTATATACCACTATGCGATATTCGCGTGCAAACAGAAATACAGTGCACTGTGGACAGTGAGAGACACGATGCAACCGTTATTTACAGACTCATGTAAGGTTCTCTCGCATATTTATTTTTACATATTATTATTTATACATATATACGGTTTTTATATTTGTTATCTACCTATATAATTTTAATATAATAAAGCGGAAGAGTTGTTTTGTTTGTTTGTTTAAACACGCTAATCTCAGAAACTACCAATCTGATTTGGAAAAATCTTTTTTCTATGATAACTAGACTCACGAGGAATAGTATAGGCTATCTAATATTAGGCTACAACTCTCAGATAGCCTTAAATATTGATTTTTGTTAAGTAACTCGGAGGTGGAAGCCTTCCAAACTGCTTTATCCGCGTGCGCTGGCGTAATGGTTAATGATACGTAAATATAATATTGATCTTTAATATATTTAAAAAAAAGTCCGCCATAGCATATATCTCTATCTCTTATATATAAGACACAAAAAGCTTTTTTGTGACAAACAAATGTTATAAATTAAAAAGTGATTTATAAACATTATTTTTAGACATGGCATATTAATCCTTACGAACAAAAGTTACTTCATTTTAAAGACAATTTTATGAAGTTAAATTTTGCTCTTAATAGAATGTTATTTAGTTACATAGTTTAGAAGATAACGAAAAATTTATATAATTTGTACTAGCGGGAAAAACAATTGTGATAAGCTACACGGATGCGTTGGCGATGCGGTGTCTGTCGTATAAAATGAATACGGGTGAAACCGTGGGGGGCATAGCTAGCATCAAATACAAACTTGGTGCTTTCTTTTATCTGGGCTTAGCTCAGTGCCCTAAAAATAAGAAAACACTTAGTTAAATACCTAGTCTTCAATAGAAAACATCTAAATTCTCAATTTCATTTAAATTATTCGAGTTGTTTCCGATAAATAAATTATATATTTTGTAACTCTTTATTGCTTTTAGAGTTTGGACACTCTTTTACCTGATGTTAAATGACGAAGTGGTCAAATATGATAGGCACGCTAACCCTAGTACGAGTATCGGTTTTCAAGTTCAGCTGCCGGAACACAACTATAGGGACTCGTCGAGAGATTTTTAACATGAGGGTGGTAGATAGCGATGCGGGCATTACAAAATAAAATTAGTTGTACCATGTTTTAGACTAAGTGGATACAATGAAAGTTTTTTAGATAATAGTGTTAGGTTTTATAACAAGATCCCAAAGCACATTACTGATTTACCGGCGAACAAGTTCATGAACCATGTCAAGCGGGTTTTACCGTGAAAAGGTTAATATAGGGTGATGATATTTGAATGATGATGATTATGTGAATGATAGTGATATCTGGAAGTGACTCCCTCTCTGTGCATGCACTAAATTGTTATTATTGTTTTATATTAACAGTATTGTATAGTTTTTTACCGGTTCTTCTCGATGACTGGGATGTTTTCCGAACCGGTGGTAGTGTTTTGACGTTCTTAAGTACCTTCTTAGGGCCTAAATTGAATAAAGATTTTTTGATTTTCCCTTAAGACCGTGTTATGGTTTCATCAAGATGTTTCCTTTTACCAATGCTCAGGCATTTTGTAAGGATTCGAACTCACGTCAATTTCCGCGATGTCCATACATGCTACCACTGAGCCGTCATTACTTCGACATACATAATATTGTACCCAGTTACTAGTATTCGATACAATTCATGGTTAATATTATGTGTTCTACTCTTTGTATCATACTGAGTGTTCTGAAGACTTGTTCAATCTAATTCCTTCTTCTCCCTTCAATAACAGAACCACACGCGCTGGGCTCTGGAGCCACAGTTTACTGAAGCTCCATCTCGGCTCGAACCAAGAAGTTCAATACGTCATATTGTATTTGCCGTACTTTGAAGCTGTGGAACTGTGTCCCGACCAGTGTGTTCCCACCTTCTTAAAACATGAAATCCTTTAAGCGTAACGTGAAGAGCATTTGAGCAGTCTGGCATGGTAGCGACTACTATTTTTTAAATTTATTTAAGCACACATTACAGGTTTTAAACAAGAAAAGAATGAATTTTAAATTTTACATATTTTAACTGGCTTATAAACCAATATTTATTAGTGTGCATAAAGTACATAAGTTGTAATTATTTCACAAAAATTGTCATTGAATACAGAATTACATAAGATGGATAATATTAAAATAAGGAAAAGTTTTTCTTTCACTAACGATAGATTGGAGATTCCTCGTTTGTCGTACTGTGCATTAACAGTGCTGTGCTAAGATAAAAAAAAAATATTCGTGAGCCAAAATTGAAAAAGTTTTTTTTCAACATATTCCTTTGTCAGTATGCGTAACAGATATGTGTATAATATGTAAAGGACACTACAAACCTCCAAACACGATTGTGTCTCCTTCATGGAATCGAAGTCAACATCTTCGACAGCAGAATGATTACAGTTTTCTATTGATATTTAATCATCTACTCCTACAATTATATCCTTCATCAAGGAGCGTACGTCTGCTGCAAAAGATGCTAATTGCGATTGGAATATCGAGACTGGAAACTAATTCCAATAAATCCTTCATTCACATAACCATTGCTACTTTTCAATCGCAATTTTCAATGGTAAACTTTATTCATTAATCTGTCGGTATTGGTGCGATATGCGGGTGCCACGGTCCTACCTGCCCCGGCCGCGGTGCGGGTGGACTGTCTACGTAAAATTAATTGGCGAATGAATAATTTATGAGTTATGGCTGCGATGGACGCCGCTGTTTGCGTTGTTTGACGTACCGATGTCATTAGGGACTGACGTTTGGGAGAACTGCGTAAGTATTCCATGTAAGGCAATTACTTTTCATACAGAATTACTTTTAGATTTTACAATCACTACTGTATCCCCGAAGAGTTAGCCAGAGGTGTACCTTACCGTGTATATTTTATGTCCCATCTAATAGGGGGCGAGCCTATTGCCATTAATCATGCACGAAGCCAAACTCCGAGCTGCTACTGAAAATTTCAATAAAAAACCCAATAACACTTTGCTTGAACTTATCATCGAACCCAGGACCTCGAACATAGCAATCGCGGTTTGCGACCACTAGGCTAATGAATAAGTTAAAAAACAAGCTTTTATTTATAAATTATCAAAGTAAATAGTAAAAAATTTTTTGTGAATAAAGTTACAAGAGAAGGTTATCTTTGGCCACTGTTAAGCGGCGTAGGCAGTACCTACAAATAAAGTTGATATAAGCTCAGAAGTTAGAACTAATATTTCTTAAAAAACTTTAGGCTTTGGTTTAAGTGGTAAGACGGTTTGTGCCTCAAGCTTTTAAAGCTCCATGGTAACATAATATTACATTATCATGGAACTGACATACGTATCTATGCCAAATACCAGAATATGGTAAAAAAATGGTTGGCAAATTTTGAAATTTGGCATTACCATATTTTATATACGTATGAAGCAAGTTAAATAAAAACTTATAATAATTAACATTCGAACATTCATTTTATTCTTCAACGTCTTTGAATCAGAGCTTTTATATCTGTTGCGATAATAACTATGCCTGATAGTAATAGCAAAGTACAATCCGAAAATAGCGGCGGACAACCGAGATTTCTGCAATCTATTACCAGCCACTACTGCCATGCCGCCTGCGTAAATAGATACTGGACATGTGCAGCCTGATCCCTAAACATGACGCGCATAAGCAAAACACTGTAATGAACTGCCGCCATTTCCTTGTTCAGTAAGCCAAGTGCAGGTGAGTTTGTCTTGGGTGTCCCTGGTTTCAAGATATTATTTAACCCCCTTACACCCCAAAGTTGGTATAATAAAAAACACACTATCTACTAGGCCTGTAGGTGTTTTAAATAGGCGTTTTTGAAGTTATACTTCTTTAGGCACGTTATGAAAAAATGATGAGAGTGAAATTTTAAGATGCGCGCGCATCTGTGACACAAAATTAACAGTATGAAGTTGTCTGCTTAAGTCATTAAGTCTCGAAAAAAAAGCTACCAACAAAATAGAAATTGAACCTCGATATTAGTCGCGCATGTTGGTACGCTCGTCACCTCTGATCACTGTTTTCATATTTATAATATTTATCAACATGTTTCTAGTTTATACATTCCCAACACGTGTTTTAGTTTCATACAAGTGCGAATTATATATGTGCTAATAAATTATATTCAGTAGTGATTTAAATTGAATATTTTAATTGATATTACTTACTATTTGTGAATATTAGTGAAAAAATTGTGCTTATACACTTTTTCAAGTGCTCCAATATAATTGAGGTTAACTATCCGTATGTATTATTTATTGATATAAATTAAAATACTTTTATTTAATATAATTAACACTAAATATTATTAAATTATTAATGTTAAATAATTATTATCGGTTATTTAATATTTACAAAATAAAGAAATAAATTTAATAAAACATTTAATAAAAAGTTTGTGATAAAAATTAAAATTGAACATCAAATTATAATATTAATTTTTAATATTTGTTATTAAATTGAATAAATAATAAATATTTATAAAAATAACTAAATAAATTTAATGATTTTTTTTTGATAAAAATGAAAAGTGAATATTAAATTAAGAAATCAATAAAAATATTTAAAAAATGACCAACGTTAAATTCAATTTTTGAATTTATTATTAAATTTATTTTTAAAATATTAAATAATCATTAATAAACATTTAAAATTAAGAATCTTATAATATTTAGTACAAATTATGTCCTATATATTTATTATTCTCTAAATTTGGTTTTTAATAATTATATATATTATATATATATATATATATATATATTAATTATATAAGTTCCGATTCAGACATTACCGGAAGATACTATGGAAGTGGACATCATTTAATTAAAAATACAATTCGAATAATAAGACAATTTATGTTAGACTTAATGTAAGAAAATAAATATTTATTTATTTAATTTTTCAAATTTAAAATGAACTTTGTTGATTATCCTTTTCCAATCCTTCAATTATTTTATTGTAATTAATTATTTGCATGCAATTAAAAACTATTTTTTAATCATGCCAAAGAAGTATAACTTCTCACGCGCGTACATAAGTACACGCACCCATTTTTTAATGAAAAACGTGCAAGTAACTGGCGTAATATACCTAAAGACTCATAAAAAAAGTTATGTTATCGTGAGCTATTATTATGAACCTCAAACACATCCGCGGTCTTAACTCGGATTAGTCAATATTAGTTTAGTACTCCCGAGTACTACATTGGAATGAACTATCATTCACACCAACCAATAGTTATAGAAAATATTCAAGAATTGATGAATTTTTAGAAGAATTCTATTAATTTTTATATTTTTTAACTAACTTCTCCAAATTATAACCAAAGGATTATTCAAAATTATGACTGCTGTAATATATATATAATATGCTTGTACAGGGTGGGCCAGAAAGATTTGCGAATTAAAAAAAAAATACATTACACATACACATCTTTATTTCAATTAAAATAGACATCTGGGAAATTTATTTCTTAAAAATTACATCATTCAGGTGTGCACCAACCCGCTGCAAACATTCCTCGAATCTGAACCTGAAATTGGTAAAACTCGCTGACACATTGCGCGAGGAATAGCTGCCATTTCTTCTCGGATATTTATCTTCAACTGGATAATCGTGGCTGGGTTATTGGAGTAGATTCTACTTTTTAGGTATCCCCAGATGAAAAAGTCCGGTGGCGTTAGATCCGGACTTCTAGGCGGCCATGCAATGTCACCTCGGCGCGATATCAGTTTCTCAGCAAAAATCTCGTTTACGGCCGCCAACGAAGCATTAGATGATAGTAAATCGCACCATCTTGTTGAAACCACGTCGTTGTTGCAGTTGCGGAAAGAAAAAAATCCTTAACATGGCTATGTATCGGTCAAAATTTACAGTAACAGATTGCTTTTGTTGATTTTCAAAGAAATAGGGTCCGATAATTCCGTGTGTTGATATGGCCACTCAAACGGTTACTTTCGGCGAATGCAGAGGCTTCTGATGTTTTGCACGTGGGTTCTCTGCAGCCCAGTAACGGCAATTCTGTTTATTGACATGCCCAATTAGGTGAAAATGGGCTTCGTTGGAGAACAGAATATTGTTGAATCTCTGAAAGCGTTCCAACATTGTTTCAACAAAAACTTATCGTAAAATTGGGTCAATTGGCAGTAATTCCTGCACAAGTTGAATTTTATACGGGTGCAAACTCAAATCTTTCAACAAAATTGCTACGCTAAGTTGTTCTGGACACCACAAGTTCAGCTGATTGTTTGAACTTGTTCAATTGTGTCTTCTGTTCTTGTTGACCTTGGGCGTCCCGCAGGCTTCTGTTTGAGAGTCGATCCAGAAGCTTCGAACTTTCTGACCCACGATCGAATTACACTTTCCTTCGGACACTGATTTACGTCTTGTAATCCAAGCTCACGCCGAAATAAACGTCGAACAATAGCGCTCGAATCGCCATTTTTATAGTAATGTTTAACGCAGAATGCACGCTGCGCTCCGGAGAAGCGATCCATCGCAACTAAATTTTCAAGTACCGAGCTTCTCATCCCCATTACCCGCGCAGCCCTCGCTCATAAGGTTCAAACGCAAGAATGTTTTTAAAATCGTACTCCTTTCTGGCCTACCCTGTATTTAAAAGTTTGGCGTTTATCTATAATTGACTTACTTTTTTTATACTAGCTTTCCAAATTGAAGGTACAGTTCCGGATGACAAGCAAAATACAATCATAACACAAAGGTGACCATCGAAAGATCGGAAATCCAGCGGCGGTCGCTGCTGTCATGCCAGCCTGCATAAACACCTCTTTACGTTACTCTAGGAAAAGTTGGTGTTAAGTCATATTTTGCTTGCAGGTTCTTGGCGATATATTTACAATTTGAAGGTGGTAGCTAGCTTTAAGTTCATTAGAAAATACCCTAACACCATGCCATAGTTTCATCATGACATTTTCTGTCACTAAAGACTTGTTTCTAAGTATAATAATAATTTTACAAATACTAAGATAATGTATGACACTGTAAAATTCATAAATTAACATCTGTTGGAAATGTACAATAGCTCGTATTGTGAGATGGTGAGATCGCGGGAAGGCATGTGATAGGCGGGCTAATGGCAGGTGCAATCGTTCTGCGTAGGCGCTACGCCACCCCGCCCCACTAGCTCTGCTGGCACGTAGGCTGGTCTACTTCGTGCTTTGGCCGGGAACTCGCGCTTGTTTGTTTTGTACGCGCTACGTCATTCCGGACGTTCGGCTAGCTCTGAGATATATGTGATTTACGGTAGTTGAAGTTTTTGCATTATATAACTTTGAGTTGGTGTCCCAGGAGGGTTTTAATGAACAGACTGCTTGCGTGATAGTGTTCTGCGGGGTTTGAGGCTGTACACACATTTACACACGGTTCACTCTACACACGCATACTTCACAATCTGCAGTCCAGGTCGACGGGGCAAGGTCAAGGTCACCGCCCGCTCCTAACGAGGTGAGTCTCTTCTGTTTGTTATTAGAATAATTACTGTGTATCGCAGCAATAGCTTCAAGAGGGATTGATTCGTGATGGATTGAATTAATGGCCCAGCAAATATTACGCGAACCTTCTAGAACAACATCCATTTAAAAATTAATCGTATGATTAAATTCAGTTTCAAATGCGCTATAATTAACGCGAATAGCCGCAACTGTTTGATGGTTTACGCTAAATTTGCCAATGAGATATCGTATCGGGTTCATGGTTTGTAAAAACCGATGAAAAGGTCTGAAACGTCGTCCTGGGTATCGGGTGAGAAATTACACGCCTAAACTATTCAATAGCGTTTTATATGTAATGTGTAATTTTTACTATTTTATTTTTACAAAGTAACATATGGAACAATAAATAGTTACTATTGAAAAAAAAGTTTAAATCTATACATATAAAAAGAGTAAAGAGTCGAAATCTGTACGTTGAAAATATTTGAGAAAAAATAATACGGGGATATGGAATCATTTACAGAACACACTTCGACAGTTTTTTTAATTTATGGCTATCTGTCTATCACACAAAATTACTAGACTGTATTTAAAGAAATTCCTTATGATTGTAGATTATAGTCTGAATGTACGATTAGGATGCATTTTTACACGTATTCACATTTGTACGGTCTCTAATTGCGTTTAGGTTACGGTATGTGTATTGTAATGTATGTGTACTATGTAACTCTGCAATATATTTCAAATATCTACGTAAATGAAGTGAACAAATGCCAAATTACATTATCTTTACATTACATAATTTTCAGTAAAATCAATAAACGGGAACTTAAGTACTATTATTATTATTATTACTTATTATTTTCCAAGAGTAATCATATATGGCGTTGTACGGCTTGGTTTAAATTATCACAAAATTGGTTTGATTTATTATCTCGCTTAGTATATTTTCTGTAATCACCTTTATTATTAATTTAAGAATAGGCTTTTATTATTATTTTTAGATAGATTTTAATATTATTTTTAAATAAAAAGAATATCTATTTAATTTATATTTCTACGATTCATGCGATACGATGTATGGTGTTTATACGCAATTAATATTCACTGGAAAATAACGGTTTATATAAATAAAGTTATTGAATAAACTTAGCCTTTCTGAAGGGTTGCAAAACTTAACGTTTTTGTATGTCTTATGCCATCATGCCTGTATTCCCTGGAGAGTTAAGTACAGGTGTACTAATGCATAACTATAGTTCACCGGGTGTTTTTAGGGGCCCCATGTAATAGGGGATGAGCCCATTGCTATTAATCGGGTACAAAGCCATACTCTGAGCTGCTACTGAGAATTTCAGAGAAAACCACAATAACACTTTGTTCGACCTGGGAATCGAACCCAGGGCTTCGAGCATAGCAGTCAGTCTTTATATATTTTAAATACCTAATATCGTTACGATTGTTAATCTGTGATATCAGTTAACGTTTAAAATTATTTAAGTTGAGTAGTATCAAAGCGTATACGGGTCAAATACCATATAGGTTGAGATTGAGGTGAGGTGAAGTTTTTTTAGTTGCAGTTTTCCATTTACGAAATATTATGCCACGTGGACACAGTTAGTATTTAAAATATGTTCTATTATATATTACCTAAGCATTTTGTCGTTGCGCATGCAATGTGCTATGTAAAAAAAAAAAAATTTTTCATGGGAATTAAAAAGGTGTTCTTTGATGTAAGAAACTCTTTATACCTACTGAACAAAAAAAATCACAGTTTAGTTGGTGCACAGTTGCTTAGTTACATTTTGTGTAATATGACCAGTTAAAAAATAAAGGAAAGGTAAAACTTTCACATCACGTGTTTTGACGTTGTATATAATTTTGAAAGGTTTTAGTCATTTGTGAAGTATGTATAGGTCCGATTGATTAAAAATTTAGTAAAGATAATTATTGCTTTCGCCATATAGATACTCACTAAGAACGAAAATCATATTCAAAATTTTAACACGGGTGAAACCTTGGGGCACAGCTAGTATAATGTACTGATATACACACTATCGCAATACGGCAGCAAAGATTTTTGTCATAATACTACCAACCAACAATAGATGGCGCGCGAGGTGTTTCAACAAATGAATGTATTTAATTTAGTTTACCGACCGTTCCTTTATGTTCGCAGATTAATAGGTCGCCAATGTCAAGATTAATATTATTTCGCTTTTTCATAGCAGCTAAGTTGCAATAAAAAGTACAATAAGAAAAATAAAAGACGTAAATCTCGTAGAAACTCACAAGCGTTTTTCGTGAACGAATCCGCGCCCAACAGCTAGTAAATAATAAAAATCTTCACCCAATAAAGTAGAGCCAGTGTAAATCCCGAGGAAAGTATCAACGGCGAGGGCTGGTACGCTCATTAAATAAATTACTCTCATCTTCGGGGTGAAAGGAAGTGGGCGCAGGAAATACATCGACCCGTTAGTACTGCTTGTCATATTACATAAATGTCATACTATCGTTTTAAGTTTACTATTTAATAAAAATCAATAATTGTCTTACAGTCTAATTTAAATAAAAATGAATTGTGTACTATATGAGCTTGATAAACTCCAAAACTGACTTGAGTGTTTGTATTTTTTCATGGAGAAGGTTTTTATGCTATCTTTGGTGCATTTACTCATTGATTTATTAATTCATTATCGACCAAACGATCAGAGTTTTTGTGGGATCTTGATCTGTTGTATTGTGGCTTTTATTTTAATTCTCACAAAACTTACGTTATTTGTCCCTATGTAATATTGATGGAATTTTTCATGATATTAAATGAATTCAATAATAACTGGAAGCATGAAGCTTAAGTTACAACAAAAAAATAATCCCGGAGCAGTTTTAACAAGAGACCTGCCATCTTGTTAGCGTTGTTTGAACTGTGAAGATAAAAGAATATTATATCCACGCGACATTGGCGTAATTGTGTAAACTACACGTTTCTATTATATAAGAAAATAACCATACGGTCAATTAATATGTAAACTGTACAAAAATATACAAATAATTTTATTGTAATGACGAGTGGTTATGTTTAGGCTACACAAGGTGTTTCCATCTGTCGAAACTTACTCAGAAAGACCACTTTGTGTAATACAAAAACTTGTTCCCAAATACAAATATATCATTTCGTAAGCTTCCACTCTCGGAGGAGTCAACCCAAATCTCTCGTATTAATGGAGATCAAGTTTTAATGACACACTTCGACAGTTTTCCCTTTAATTTATGAGCTATGCTGTCTATTCACAGCAAAATTACTAGACTGTATTTAAAGAAATTCCTTATGATTGTAGATTATAGTCTGAATGTACGATTAGGATGCATTTTTACACGTATTCACATTTGTACGGTCTCTAATTGCGTTTAGGTTACGGTATGTGTATTGTAATGTATGTGTACTATGTAACTCTGCAATATATTTCAAATATCTACGTAAATGAAGTGAACAAATGCCAAATTACATTATCTTTACATTACATAATTTTCAGTAAAATCAATAAACGGGAACTTAAGTACTATTATTATTATTATTACTTATTATTTTCCAAGAGTAATCATATATGGCGTTGTACGGCTTGGTTTAAATTATCACAAAATTGGTTTGATTTATTATCTCGCTTAGTATATTTTCTGTAATCACCTTTATTATTAATTTAAGAATAGGCTTTTATTATTATTTTTAGATAGATTTTAATATTATTTTTAAATAAAAAGAATATCTATTTAATTTATATTTCTACGATTCATGCGATACGATGTATGGTGTTTATACGCAATTAATATTCACTGGAAAATAACGGTTTATATAAATAAAGTTATTGAATAAACTTAGCCTTTCTGAAGGGTTGCAAAACTTAACGTTTTTGTATGTCTTATGCCATCATGCCTGTATTCCCTGGAGAGTTAAGTACAGGTGTACTAATGCATAACTATAGTTCACCGGGTGTTTTTAGGGGCCCCATGTAATAGGGGATGAGCCCATTGCTATTAATCGGGTACAAAGCCATACTCTGAGCTGCTACTGAGAATTTCAGAGAAAACCACAATAACACTTTGTTCGACCTGGGAATCGAACCCAGGGCTTCGAGCATAGCAGTCAGTCTTTATATATTTTAAATACCTAATATCGTTACGATTGTTAATCTGTGATATCAGTTAACGTTTAAAATTATTTAAGTTGAGTAGTATCAAAGCGTATACGGGTCAAATACCATATAGGTTGAGATTGAGGTGAGGTGAAGTTTTTTTAGTTGCAGTTTTCCATTTACGAAATATTATGCCACGTGGACACAGTTAGTATTTAAAATATGTTCTATTATATTATTACCTAAGCATTTTGTCGTTGCGCATGCAATGTGCTATGTAAAAAAAAAAAATTTTTCATGGGAATTAAAAAGGTGTTCTTTGATGTAAGAAACTCTTTATACCTACTGAACAAAAAAAATCACAGTTTAGTTGGTGCACAGTTGCTTAGTTACATTTTGTGTAATATGACCAGTTAAAAAATAAAGGAAAGGTAAAACTTTCACATCACGTGTTTTGACGTTGTATATAATTTTGAAAGGTTTTAGTCATTTGTGAAGTATGTATAGGTCCGATTGATTAAAAATTTAGTAAAGATAATTATTGCTTTCGCCATATAGATACTCACTAAGAACGAAAATCATATTCAAAATTTTAACACGGGTGAAACCTTGGGGCACAGCTAGTATAATGTACTGATATACACACTATCGCAATACGGCAGCAAAGATTTTTGTCATAATACTACCAACCAACAATAGATGGCGCGCGAGGTGTTTCAACAAATGAATGTATTTAATTTAGTTTACCGACCGTTCCTTTATGTTCGCAGATTAATAGGTCGCCAATGTCAAGATTAATATTATTTCGCTTTTTCATAGCAGCTAAGTTGCAATAAAAAGTACAATAAGAAAAATAAAAGACGTAAATCTCGTAGAAACTCACAAGCGTTTTTCGTGAACGAATCCGCGCCCAACAGCTAGTAAATAAATAAAAATCTTCACCCAATAAAGTAGAGCCAGTGTAAATCCCGAGGAAAGTATCAACGGCGAGGGCTGGTACGCTCATTAAATAAATTACTCTCATCTTCGGGGTGAAAGGAGAGTGGGCGCAGGAAATACATCGACCCGTTAGTACTGCTTGTCATATTACATAAATGTCATACTATCGTTTTAAGTTTACTATTTAATAAAAATCAATAATTGTCTTACAGTCTAATTTAAATAAAAATGAATTGTGTACTATATGAGCTTGATAAACTCCAAAACTGACTTGAGTGTTTGTATTTTTTCATGGAGAAGGTTTTTATGCTATCTTTGGTGCATTTACTCATTGATTTATTAATTCATTATCGACCAAACGATCAGAGTTTTTGTGGGATCTTGATCTGTTGTATTGTGGCTTTTATTTTAATTCTCACAAAACTTACGTTATTTGTCCCTATGTAATATTGATGGAATTTTTCATGATATTAAATGAATTCAATAATAACTGGAAGCATGAAGCTTAAGTTACAACAAAAAAATAATCCCGGAGCAGTTTTAACAAGAGACCTGCCATCTTGTTAGCGTTGTTTGAACTGTGAAGATAAAAGAATATTATATCCACGCGACATTGGCGTAATTGTGTAAACTACACGTTTCTATTATATAAGAAAATAACCATACGAGTCAATTAATATGTAAACTGTACAAAAATATACAAATAATTTTATTGTAATGACGAGTGGTTATGTTTAGGCTACACAAGGTGTTTCCATCTGTCGAAACTTACTCAGAAAGACCACTTTGTGTAATACAAAAACTTGTTCCCAAATACAAATATATCATTTCGTAAGCTTCCACTCTCGGAGGAGTCAACCCAAATCTCTCGTTATTAATGAGACAAGTTTTAATTGTGCCGCGCAGTGTGTTCGCGCCCTTTCTCGAGTTACGTAAGCTAAGGCGGTCTATTCACTGGCTAGCTTGTGCGACATGCTTTTTAATTTAATTGCTGTTAATTTTATTATTCAATTACCAAACCCGCCCGTTTTGGAATTCATTCGGAATATTGATCTAATTGCTATCAAGTTTTACAGGATCACCTGCTTACCTAATATGAAGATTTTTTGAATATTTAATAAAATTCGCACCAGCCTTTTTGGACTCCATAGGATCACATACATACAAACACCGATTTTTATGTAGAAGAAGAAGATGATGATTTCTTGAATGTACTTGAATAGTACTTTTTTTTACTCTAATTTCATCCTTCGCAAATGTATAAATATAATGAAACAATATATTATGTAATAGAAGTTATAGAATATTATTTACCTTTCGCTTTAGCGTATTAACATCAAATCGAATTAAAGACATTAATTGGGAATTTATATTTAGATTAGTTTTTGATTTTTCTCTTATTCACATTACTCTCTCATTTTTGAGATTTTACCTATTTCTAACACTAAGAAAAGTGTGGGCCACAGTTTACCGGACAAGACCACTGGACATCAGTTAAGCATTATTTTATTAAGCTTTAAATGCAAGAGATCAAATTTGTCGAGCTCCAGCCAAACCTGATCAAAAGCTCAACAATCTAGTAGAAAATGAATGTCTAATTTCGCTACTTTTTTAAATTAAATGCTGTTGGCAATAATGCAACAATACTTTTTAAAGATAACTATAGAGTTAGTCTGTTGTCTGTGGTCGTGTACTCCAATATGGTGTCTCTTAATGTGTGAATAGTGTAATGTGTCTAAAACTCTCAATAAATTAAGTGAATACTATTGTCATATAGCCTTATTTGCCCCTTAAATCCAATTAATGCTATAAAAATATTACATAGACTGCAAAAGCGTTAGCGAACAAGTTGGCGTATTTATACTTTTTTAAAGCTTGCAGCTGAAAGTTTTTTGTAAGATGGACTTATCATACTGTCTTTATATTTTTGTTTTACGAACCTGTCATAATATTTCAAGATTTCTAGCGATATAAAAATAAGGTTTCTGTAAAATAAGAGACAGAAAAACAAACATTTTATTTATTTTCAAAACTTTACTTAGAACTAGATCTCTTGTACTCAATGATGTCTGAAGTTATTTCAAAAGTAGACGATGTTGTTTACTTTAAACATTCAGAAAATATGTAGTTATCATTTTTCTTTGAAAATAAACCAACATCTTTTTATCTTGTTCATTATATTCAAAATTGACATAATAAATTTATGCATAAACCGTTCTACAAACTTGGCTCTGAACACGGTCATACCTGATTACTGATATTATTTAGTACTTAGCTTCGCTCACTGGACTACAGAATGCCGCGTGAATCTCGCTCCCCCGCTCCCGGCTATTTTAATTAAAAATAAAATGCTTCTTGTGGGTGTTTCTTAAAAGATAGACGTATACTCTCTCAGACTTTTTTGTAGGTCTTTTTAATATCTACAATTGATTGGTACATTAATTTGCTATATGTATTATGGTTTACTCAGCGTAAGCCATTTAAGCGCCCGAATTAATTCACCATGACCAGTGTCATGAGCATTTTTTATTTGTGCGGAATCCTAATTCTTTTTGTAAAATAAAAGTAGCCTAAGTTACTCCCTATAAATTCAGCTATCTACCAGGTAAATTCCCGTCAAAATCGGTCCAACCGTTTCGGAGATTACCCGGAACAAACAGACAGACAGACAAAAAAATTTGAAATGGGTGTTTTGTTATAGGTATCGTATATACTTTCATATGCATTTAGTAAAAAGCTGTTATTTTGATATTACAAACAGACACTTCAATTTTATTAATTGTTAATAGATGTTGGTCGAAGACAGATATACGTTAAACTCAGAGGTAAGTGACTCTCAAGTTCACTCAACTTGATAGGGGATTACACAGATACTCAACTTGATTGTTGTAGCTAACCAGACGGGCATTGGAAAAAGCCTTACCATCGTGTGATAGTAGGTATCATCACGATATTTGCCTTCACCGAAAACACCAGCACATTATGATATTCGAACCCACTTCGATAGACGTAGTGTTCGAACATTTTACCACACAATCATCATCTCGTAAATATTTTAAACAGCTCTGTGAAGATTAAATTTAATTTCTATAATACGTATTGAATTGAAAACAAAAAGACTTTAACTACCAGTATAAAAAAAACACGATTATTCTTACAAAAATATAATTTATGTTAGTTTTCCCTTACAATTAGGTAAACAAATTACAGGGTACTGTAATTTTGCTTATCCTGTAACGGGATTAGGATCCTCTACTTTTGTAGTTAAATCACAAAACAAAATGAAAGGGTAAATAATGATAGGTACTCGAATTTCACTAGACCGATGGTTTGTGCTGCCTTATTAATCGGGGATACTCATAAATTCGATGCCTCGTTAATGTCTGTAAAGTACATTCGCAGAGCTGTATTCTGTGTTGATTAAGGTAGGACCGCACCAGAGCGACGCTGTGCATCGCGGCTCTGCGCGTCAAAATATACTTTGTATCATTTTATATGGGGCATATCGCACTAGAGCGGCGCTGCACTTCGCGTCGCGGCATATTTACCTCCAAAAGAATATTTTGACACGCAGCGGCGCTACACACAGTGCTAAAGGAGAATTCCCACTATCCATAGACATTTTGGCCCAAGGTGAAGATTTGTAAAAATATAACGAAATAATAATATACAATTTTCCTATTCAATTGGCAGATATTACGTCTTAATTTTCTTTTCTTGTAGCCACAATCTCACCTAATCTTAAGTGTCGATGTTGAGCCTAGTGAAAACTTTCAAGTTCAGCTGCCGGAACTCACCAATTGGTGTTTAAGTTTAAGTTCTGTAATGTAAAAAGTGGTATGTATTTACTTTATAATAAATAAAAACTAATTTATCATAAAAACCGCAACTTTTTTCTAAACCAACTCCTTAGCCATTTGAATAGAAAAATTTTATATTATTATGCCCATACATTTTTACATAACGTGTTCACCTATTACCGAAATATCTATGAACAGAGAGCATTCTTCTTTAACACTGTGGGACAAGCGGCGTGGTGCGTTGCGTCAGTCTACATACTGATTTTGGCGGAGAAGCACGCCTATTTACAAAAATGGAAATTGATGAAGAAAAATTAACTAACACTGTTAGTACTTATCGAGAGCTGTTCGATCTCTAACACGAACACTGCATGAAACAGGTAAGGAAAGACAATATATGGGCGGAAATCGCAATAGAAATAGGCGTATAAATAGTGTATATATTTTTAATACTCTGTAATCAAATGAGGATCAGTCACATTTTCTTGTTTGCTATCAACTATATTTTATAAGTAGATACGACATTCACGCTCTTGACGGAAGCGCCGCGCCGCTTGCTATGCCGCACAAGAGTGGTGCGGCCCGAGAATATACATAAAATGACGTGCAGCAACGCGTCACATAGCGCCGCTATAGTGCGGTCGCACCTTTATTATACGAAACCAGATTTAGTAAAACGCCGCTTATAATTAAAATGAACATGACTTAAAAACTACTTAGGTATTTACCTATAACGGTTTTTTTTAATACCTAGACCTAAACATACCATCACGCCTGTATTCCTCGAAGGGTTAGGCAGAGGTGTACTAATGTACACCCACAGTTCGCCGAGTATGTTTTTAGGTCCCATGTAATAGGGGGCGAGCCTAATTCCATTAATCGAGCACGAAACCAAACTCCGAGCTGCTACTGAGAATTTCATAGGAAAAACCCATTAACACTTTGCTCGACCAGGGATTCGAACTCAAAACCTCGCTCATAGCAGTCGCGCTTACGACCACTAGGCTAACGAGGACCTTATCTCGGTCGCTGAGATATTATTTATAATACAATAATTTTACGATTTATTATTCTTTGATTGATTTTAAATACAAGTGATGGTCCATTTATTAGAATCGTTAGAATATTGTTAGATTTCATATTTCAATTTTATTCGGTTGACGGTGTATATGTTATAATGTATGAAATGCTGGTATGCTATAAAATGCCTAAGAGTATCCGGCAATGTATGAAACAAATAGAATTATTACATACTTTGCCTAGGCATTCTATATAATTCAAAATGCTATTTAGGCAAAGTATGAAAGAAGTTCCAGATAAAGCGATCGTGCTCGTCAAAAAAACAAAAATTATTCTGAAAAAATAAGAGTACCATTACTTTTTTTATCTAGTTCTGAAAGTATTAAAGTCAGTTATTCTCTGCTTCAAACATAACTCTAACAAAAGGGCCCCTTTTTAAAACTTATCAGAGAGTTTTTGTGATATCCCAAAATGCTCGCTCCCAGTTATTACATATTTATAATTCACTTCACTTGTACACAATAATCCAACTATATCACATAAAATGCCGCCTTTCACCGACTCGAGAGTGAATGTGTTTTTTTCGCCTCAGCTGGCGGTCGTATTTATGTGGATTTCTCCGACAATAGTCGAGTGTTTCCGAACCAACCGAACATGTATTGACTTCATTAATGTCATTAATTAAGCGGGAACATGTTTTAACTACGACGATATCATTATGCGGAAGTTGTGTTATAGTGATCGTAGATGGCACTTTTACAAACACATTTTTACACAACAACAGTAGTTGTATTATTGTGATCATAGATGGCGCCTTTACTCCGATATATCATTCAAGTATTTTATTATGTTAAAGAAATATCATTCGAAAAGCTGACAAATAAAGTTCATTAATTACCAATCGAAACCTATTTATCTCATTTAACAGTGAGGGCAGGCCAAAGATAAATTAGATTACAAACAGATAATTCTGTTTAAATACGTAATCATTTCAGTAGGATCACAATGGAATGACAAGAAGTTAGGCACATTATGTGTCAAATGACACAGGTGTTTCTCAGTAAGGCAACATTTTATAACGATCCGCGAGCAAGACGCCTGAATAGTTCTGCATCTCCTCCAGTTGCCCCCATACACTGAAGACTGCGTTTTGTTTGAATCGGATTCGAAATTACTGGACCCAAAACCCTATGAGTACAGTTCGGGTTCTTTGTTTGCTGAATTTACGTTAAAGAATTAGTTTAAAGGAGCCTGAAGTGAACGATTGGTAAAATCAAAATCAACAACGACCACCAAGAAATCGAAAATCCACAGCCTGTCACCTCTCTTATGGTAGTCTGCAAACCTATCGGCAGCTGGCTAATCTCGATATACAACATTATAGAAAAGAGTTAATGTAACGGGTTTATCACTGTGTACGTGGTGGTTGCACATGGTTTATGGTGACCAAGATCCGACAATTTCGTGCTCGACCCTTTCTACGTGAGACAGACGTGGAGGGCACGAGGTATTACTGACGATAACGGAGGCGGGCTGTGTAGCGGGGGAAGGAAACGCTTGTAATTGCGTTACGTAGGCGAGCAGCCACAGTAGTCTTAAGTAAACAGTATCACGTCTTCATACCCAGGGCCGAAACGAAACCAAATCTCGGTGAATCGTGATCTAGTCTGACAAAATTTTCACATCCTACCAACCAGCATTAAAAAGTCAGATTTTTCTTTTTAAATTTTTAATAAACCTGTGAACTTTGAAAAGCAATATAGCATCTTTTAATTAAACATTTTTGTTAGGTAACATTAATAAAAAAGTCATAACGTCAAATCATAATTAGTTTTTGTCTGCTCACCATTCTTAATATCCGTCTGTCCGCCCACATGAATCGTCACAGAGTGTGTCTCACTTCACGGATGTTAATGGCTGCTATTTGACGCAAGACGTTGACAAATACCAAGTTCTTAACACAAACGCTAACTGGTTAACCCTCCAGCTTTCTGCCGACTGGAGTATCAGTTATCCGCATATGTTACGCAATGAGGAAAGCGATGAGTAGTGTCATGTAGGGGAAAATTTGATTGCAATATAATATATATATATTACAGTATTAACGGCTTTTATTCTGTCTTTATATTTCTGAGTATTAACTTATACATACTATTTAAAATAAACAGTTTAATTTTTTGTTGTTATATTATTAATCCAATCAAATCTAATATATACTATATTTATATACAAGGTGTCCAGAAAGGGTATCGGGTATTTATTTTCGCGCCATATTCGAAACGGGGCGTCTAAAGGGTGCGGGGAGGGGTTCGTGGCGTCCGCCATTTTGTGCAGTTTTAGTCACGATGGAACAGTACTCGGGGACGCATCGCGCATTTTGCGTACGAGCGTATTATCGTAATGGTGATTCAATAGTGACTGCTCAACGTCTCTATCGTGCGGAATATCGTACACGCCACGCGCCAAGTGACGATAGCATTAGGAAATGGATCAGGATGTTCGATAATATAGGTGCGACAGTTAAAATTCAAAACTCTGGTCGTCCTCGTTCAGTTCGCGATGAAGAAACAACTGAAGAAGTTGAGGCGTCGGTTCGTCAAAATCCGTCTTTATCCATCCGAAAGCGAAGCCAAGCGTTGAACATTAAAAAATCGTCTTTACATTCGATTTTAAAGAAAGACTTACATCTAAAAGCCTATAAAATTCAGTTGATTCAAGAATTGAAGGATACGGACTATGCTAATCGACTGAATTTTGCAAACGAAATGCTGCAACGATTTAACAACTTTAACAACATACTGTTCAGTGACGAAGCAAATTTTCACCTGAATGGTCATGTTATTATGCAGAATTGTCGGTACTGGGCAGTGGAGAATCCAAGACGAAAGCATGAACGATCCCTGCATAGCCCAAAGGTCGTTGTTTGGGCCGCTATGTCTGCTAAAGGCATAATTGGTCCTTATTTTCATGAAGATCAACGAGACCGAGCAATTAATGTGAATAGTGACCGTTATTGCGATATGTTGCGAAATTTTTTGGTCCCAGAGTTGCAGGAGTTTGCAGGTTTCAACTCAAGAACGTGGTTCCAGCAAGATGGGGCCACTTGCCATACCTCAAATAACTCAATGGAAGTTGTTAACGAATTATTCCCTAATAAAGTCATTTCGCGAAGGGGTAACATCAACTGGCCTCCCAGAAGCCCCGACCTTAGCCCGCTTGACTATTTTGCATGGGGATACCTTAAACGTAAGGTTTATCAAAACAATCCGACGAATCTAACCCAGTTAAAGCAAAACATCAGGTCAGAAATGGCAGCAATATCGATAGCTATGTGTCAACGTGTTATCGCCAATCTTCGTTTCCATTTAAAAGAGTGCCAGCAACGTAACGGTCATCATTTGGATAACATCATCTTTTCCAAATAATTCTCCAATTCATATGCTAATAATAAACAATAAACTTTTTTATTGCATACAAATAATTTTTGTTTCATTGAACTTACAAATACCCGATACCCTTTCTGGACACCTTGTACAATCGTTTGAATGTTTATCCATCAATCACGCTCGAAAAGCTGGAAGAATTTTAATGACACTTAGCATAGAATTAGATTGAGTCGTGAACAAGGACATATAATAGTTTATTAACTCAAAAACTAGTGGACCGATTTAAAAAATTCTTCCACCAATATAAAGCTACAGCATCAGCGAGTAACATAGCTATATTATAATTTGAAAAATTTATTTATTCCTCATAAAAATGTCGATGGTTTTACACAAAGTATAACTAATTGCCTAAAAATGTGCTTTTAACACGGGTGAAACCGTAGGACCCAGTTAGTATAAAATAAAATCCCCGCCGCGACTGTTTCTCTGTCTGAACGCGATAAACTTAACAACTACCGAACAGATTTTGATACGGTTTTCATCGCCGCATAAATCAATAGAGTTTTAATCCTCTTAATTGTAGGTATTTATGATCTACTACCCGTGCGAAGCTGGGGTGAGTTGCTAATATATCATAAATGTGAAAGTATGTTTGTTTCTCAGAATACAGAACAAACCTGTATTCTGAGGTTTGTTTAAATGTTTTCCCATCAATATCTCTAAAATTGTTAAAGGGATTTCGATGAAATTTAGCATAGAATTCGGGTACGTCTTGGATAAAAAATTACGTCCAGCAAGTTAAACCGGGAAAGCGTTATTATTAAATGACTTAGTCCAGCGTTTTTACAGTAATTCATTGTTATCCGGTTACCTATAAAATAAGTAAATAATAGTACATTATTGCAAAGGCCGTGGACTTCACTAATACGAGACAGGCAAACATGCATGGAAATAAAACAAACTTTTTATATTATACATTTAATTTAATTAATATTAAAAGTGACATTACACATATTGGGGCAATTACTAAATTTATATTTAATAAGTATGTAAATAACAAATCAAGAAGAATTTTCAGCTTTGCCGCCAATTTTCTACTTATCATCTGTGTCGAAAGGCAAGCGCATTTATGGCTATACAGCCACGTGAACGCAATTTGTACAAAGCAAAGAGTTTTTGTTTTACGAACCTGTCATAATATTTCAAGATTTCTAGCGATATAAAAATAAGGTTTCTGTAAAATAAGAGACAGAAAAACAAACATTTTATTTATTTTCAAAACTTTACTTAGAACTAGATCTCTTGTACTCAATGATGTCTGAAGTTATTTCAAAAGTAGACGATGTTGTTTACTTTAAACATTCAGAAAATATGTAGTTATCATTTTTCTTTGAAAATAAACCAACATCTTTTTATCTTGTTCATTATATTCAAAATTGACATAATAAATTTATGCATAAACCGTTCTACAAACTTGGCTCTGAACACGGTCATACCTGATTACTGATATTATTTAGTACTAGCTTCGCTCACTGGACTACAGAATGCCGCGTGAATCTTGCTCCCCCGCTCCCGGCTATTTTAAAAATAAAATGCTTCTTGTGGGTGTTTCTTAAAAGATAGACGTATACTCTCTCAGACTTTTTTGTAGGTCTTTTTAATATCTACAATTGATTGGTACAGTAATTTGCTATATGTATTATGGTTTACTCAGCGTAAGCCATTTAAGCGCCCGAATTAATTCACCATGACCAGTGTCATGAGCATTATTTATTTGTGCGAAATCCTAATTATTTTTGTAAAATAAAAGTAGCCTAAGTTACTCCCTATAAATTCAGCTATCTACCAGGTAAATTCCCGTCAAAATCGGTCCAACCGTTTCGGAGATTACCCGGAACAAACAGACAGACAGACAAAAAAATTTGAAATGGGTGTTTTGTTATAGGTATCGTATATACTTTCATATGCATTTAGTAAAAAGCTGTTATTTTGATATTACAAACAGACACTTAAATTTTATTAATTGTATATAGGTGTTGGTCGAAGACAGATATACGTTAAATTCAGAGGTAAGTGACTCTCAAGTTCACGCAACTTGATAGGGGGTTACACAGATACTCAACTTGAGTGTTGTAGCTAACCAGACGGGCATTGGAAAAAGCCTTACTATCGTGCGATAGTAGGTATCATCACGATATTTGCCTTCACCGAAAACTCCAGCACATTATGATATTCGAACCCACTTCGATAGACGTGGTGTTCGAACATTTTACCACACAATCATCATCTCGTAAATATTTTAAACAGCTCTGTGAAGATTAAATTTAATTTCTTTAATACGTATTGAATTTAAAACAAAAAGACTTTAACTACCAGTATAAAAAAAACACGATTATTCTTACAAAAATATAATTTATGTTAGTTTTCCCTTACAATTAGGTAAACAAATTACAGGGTACTGTAATTTTGCTTATCCTGTAACGGGATTAGGATCCTCTACTTTTGTAGTTAAATCACAAAACAAAATGAAAGGGTAAATAATGATAGGTACTCGAATTTCACTAGACCGATGGTTTGTGCTGCCTTATTAATCGGGGATACTCATAAATTCGATGCCTCGTTAATGTCTGTAAAGTACATTCGCAGAGCTGTATTCTGTGTTGATTAAGGTAGGACCGCACCAGAGCGACGCTGTGTATCGCGGCTCTGCGCGTCAAAATATACTTTGTATCATTTTATATGGAGCATATCGCACTAGAGCGGCGCTGCACTTCGCGTCGCGGCATATTTACCTCCAAAAGAATATTTTGACGCGCAGCGGCGCTACACACAGTGCTAAAGGAGAATTCCCACTATCCATAGACATTTTGGCCCAAGGTGAAGATTTGTAAAAATATAACGAAATAATAATATACAATTTTCCTATTCAATTGGCAGATATTACGTCTTCATTTTCTTTTTTTTTGTCGTCATATGTCGGTTTAGCGTTGTACCCACATTCTCACCTAATCTTAAGTGTCGATGTAGAGCCTAGTGAAAACTTTCAAGTACAGCTGTCGGAACACACCAATTGGTGTTTGGAGATAATAAATTAACTAAACATGAAAATATAATCGTAATAAATTTATTTAAGTTTTGTAACGTAAAAAGTGGTAGGTATTTACTTTATAATAAATAAAAACTAATTTATCATAAAAACCGCAACTTTTTTCTAAACCACCTCCTTAGCCATTTGAATAGAAAAATTTTATATTATTATGCCCATACATTTTTACATGACGTGTTCACCTATTGCCAAAATATCTATGCACATTGGGCATTCTTCTTTAACACAGTGGGACGCTGAGTGCAGCGCCGCTCTGATGCGACACGGCAAGCGGCGCGGTGCGTTGCGTCAGTCTGCATACTGCTTTTGGCGGAGAAGCACGCCTATTTACAAAAATGGAAATTGACGAAGAAAAATTAACTAACACTGTTAGTACTTATCGAGAGCTGTTCGATCTCCAACACGAACACTGCATGAAACATGTAAGGAAAGACAATATATGGGCGGAAATTGCAATAGAAATAAGCGTATGAATAGTATATATATTTTTAATACTCTGTAATCAAATGAGGATCAGTCACATTTTCTTGTTTGCTATCAACTATATTTTATAAGTAGATACGACATTCACGCTCTTGACGGACGCGCCGCGCCGCTTGCTATGCCGCACAAGAGTGGTGCGGCCCGAGAATATACATAAAATGACGTGCAGCAACGCGTCACATAGCGCCGCTCTAGTGCGGTCGCACCTTTATTATACGAAACCAGATTTAGTAAAATGCCGCTTTTAATTAAAATTAACATGACTTAAAAACTACTTCGGTATTTACCTATAACGGTTTTTTTTAATACCTAGACCTAAACATACCATCACGCCTGTATTCCTCGAAGGGTTAGGCAGAGAGAGGTGTACTAGTATACACCCACAGTTCGCCGAGTATTTTTTTAGATCCCATGTAATAGGGGGCGAGCCTATTTCCATTAATCGAGCACGAAACCAAACTCCGAGCTGCTACTGAGAATTTCATAGGAAAACCCCAATAACACTTTGCTCGATCAGGCATTTGAACCCAAGACCTCGCTCATAGCAGTTGCGCTTACGACCACTAGGCTAACGAGGACCTTATCTCGGTCGCTGAGATATTATTTATAATACAATAATTTTACGATTTATTATTCTTTGATTCATTTTAAATACAAGTGATGGTCCATTTATTAGAATCGTTAGAATATTGTTAGATTTCAAATTTGAATTTTATTCGGTTGACGGTGTAACGTACAGTGTATATGTTATAATGTATGAAATGCTGGTATGCTATAAAATGCCTAAGAGTATCCGGCAATGTACGAAACAAATAGAATTATTACATACTTTGCCTAGGCATTCTATATAATTCCAAATGCTATTTAGGCAAAGTATGAAAAAGTTCCGGATAAAGCGATCGTGCTCGTCGAAAATACAAAAATTATTCTGAAAAAATAAGAGTACCATTACTTTTTTTATCTAGTTCTGAAAGTATTAAAGTCAGTTATTCTCTGCTTCAAACATAGCTCTAACAAAAAGGCCCCTTTTTAAAACTTTTCAGAGAGTTTTTGTGATATCCCAAAATGCTCGCTCCCAGTTACATATTTATAATTCACTTCACTTGTACACAATAATCCAACTATATCACATAAAATGCCGCCTTTCACCGACTCGAGAGTGAATGTGTTTTTTTCGCCTCAGCTGGCGGTCGTATTTATGTGGATTTCTCCGACAATAGTCGAGTGTTTCCGAACCAACTGAACATGTATTGACTTCAATAATGTCATTAAGCGGGAACATGTTTTAACTACGATATCATTATGCGGAAGTTGTGTTATAGTGATCGTAGATGGCACTTTTACAAACACATTTTTACACAACAACAGAAGTTGTATTATTGTGATCATAGATGGCGCCTTTACTCCGATATATCATGAAAAGCTGACTAATAAAGTTCATTAATTACCAATCGAAACCTATTTATCTCACTTAATAGTTAGGACAGGCCAAAGGTAAATTAGATTACAAAGAGATAATCCTGTTTAAATACGTAATCATTTCAGTAGGATCACAATGGAATGACAAGAAGTTAGGCACATTATGGTCAAATGACACAGGTATTTCTCAGTAAGGCAACATTTTATAACGATCCGCGAGCAAGACGCCTGAAAAGTTCTGTATCCTCTCCAGTTGCCCCCATACACTGAAGACTGCGTTTTGTTTGAATCGGATTCGAAATTACTGGACCCGAAACCCTATGAGAACAGTTCGGGTTCTTTGTTTGCTGAATCTATGTTAAAGAATTAGTTTAAAGGAGCCTGATGTGAACGATTGGTAAAACCAAAATCAACGACGACCACCAAGAAATCCACAATCCACCGCCGGTCACCTCTGTAATGGTAGTCTGCAAACTTATCAGCAGCTGGCTAACCTTGATATACAACATTATCAGTGTGTACGCGGTGGTTGCACATAGTTTATGGTGACCAAGATCCGACAATTTCATGCGCGACCGTTTCTACGTAAGACAGACGTGGAGGGGACGAGATATTACAGACGATAATGGAGGCGGGCTGTGTAGCGGGGGAAGGAAACGCTTGTAATTGCGTTACGTAGGCGAGCAGCCACAGTAGTCTTAAGTAAACAGTATCACGTCTTCATACCCAAGGCCGAAACGAAACAAATCTCAGTGAATCGCGATCTAGTCTGACAAAATTTTCACATCCTACCAACCAGCATTAAAAAGTCAGGTTTTCTTTTTAAATTTTTAATAAATCAGTGAACTTTGAAAAACAGTATAGCATCTTATAATCAAACATTTTTGTTTGGTTACATTAATAAAAAAGTCATAAAGTCAAATCATAATTAGTTTTTGTCTGCTCACCATTCTTAATATCCGTCTGTCCGCCCACATGAATCGTCACAGAGTGTGTCTCACTTCACGGATGTTAATGGCTACTATTTGACGCAAGACGTTGACAAATACCAAGTTCTTAACACAAACGCTAACTGGTTAACCCTCCAGCTTTCTGCCGACTGGAGTATCAGTTATCCGCATATGTTACGCAATGAGGAAAGCGATGAGTAGTGTCATGTAGGGGAAAATTTGATTGCAATATAATATATATATATTACAGTATTAACGGCTTTTATTCTGTCTTTATATTTCTGAGTATTAACATATACATACTATTTAAAATAAACAGTTTAATTCTTTGTTGTTATATTATTAATCCAATCAAATCTAATATATACTATATTTATATACAATCGTTTGAATGTTTATCCATCAATCACGCTCGAAAAGCTGGAAGAATTTTAGTGACACTTAGCATAGAATTAGATTGAGTCGTGAACAAGGACATATAATAGTTTATTAACTCAAAAACTAGTGGACCGATTTAAAAAATTCTTTCACCAATATAAAGCTACAGCATCAGCGAGTAACATAGCTATATTATAATTTGAAAATTTTATTTATTCCTCATAAAAATGTCGATGGTTTTACACAAAGTATAACTAATTGCCTAAAAATGTGCTTTTAACACGGGTGAAACCGTAGGACCCAGTTAGTATAAAATAAAATCCCCGCTGCGACTGTTTCTCTGTCTGAACGCGATAAACTTAACAACTACCGAACAGATTTTGATACGGTTTTCATCGCCACGTAAATCAATAGAGTTTTAATCCTCTTAATTGTAGGTATTTATGATCTACTACCCGTGCGAAGCTGGGGTGAGTTGCTAATATATCATAAATGTGAAAGTATGTTTGTTTCTCAGAATACAGAACAAACCTGTATTCTGAGGTTTGTTTAAATGTTTTCCCATCAATATCTCTAAAATTGTTAAAGGGATTTCGATGAAATTTAGCATAGAATTCGGGTACGTCTTGGATAAAAAATTACGTCCAGCAAGTTAAACCGGGAAAGCGTTATTATTAAATGACTTAGTCCAGCGTTTTTACAGTAATTCATTGTTATCCGGTTACCTATAAAATAAGTAAATAATAGTACATTATTGCAAAGGCCGTGGACTTCACTAATACGAGACAGGCAAACATGCATGGAAATAAAACAAACTTTTTATATTATACATTTAATTTAATTAATATTAAAAGTGACATTACACATATTGGGGCAATTACTAAATTTATATTTAATAAGTATGTAAATAACAAATCAAGAAGAATTTTCAGCTTTGCCGCCAATTTTCTACTTATCATCTGTGTCGAAAGGCAAGCGCATTTATGGCTATACAGCCACGTGAACGCAATTTGTACAAAGCAAAGAGACTTACTTTGGTATGCCAAGAATGATAAAAGAGATTCAATTAAAGAGTATTTAATAACCCCAGCACGCCGTTTCATACAACATTGCCGGAGCGTTGTAATGTTCCAAATTCAAAAAACGCTCTTGTAATGGATTTGATTTTCTTTGTCCGTAAATGCGATACTTCGCGTGTTCTTTTTTCGAAAATAATTATAATATTTCCATACATGTTTGAGAAAAATAATTTTGTTAAAATTAATAACCAATTATTATTATTTTACATTTTGATACATACGTAATTACGTATAATAATCATTTATTATAAGTCATAACAAAATAAAGCATAATCGTAGCAAATCATAGTACCGAGTAATGCTACACCAAAAGATGACTAACGAGTAAGATTACGGAGTGTATACAAGGAAATACTCGCGTAGTTGGAAAATAAAAATTTGGAAATTATAATATTTTTATTTTCGAATTAACATGCACTTTTTTTTTTTAGTGAAGACGGGTTCACAGTAGTTACAAAAAACGATCAAAACGTTTCCTAAGAAGTATCTCGACTGAGGGTATGGAATTAAATGAAAATAGAAATAGCTTAGAAGATAAATTTGAGGTGAGTATTGCCTCCTTAGAGATGTTACCAAAACAAATGGCACTCGCTAAGTTAATGAAAACCGAAAATATAGCTAATATCACAAAAATAAAATATAGGAATCCTTATAAAGTTATAATACAGTAAATTAATGAGGAAAGTGCAGAAATGTTAATAAACAGTGAAAAATTAAAAGATTTGGGCTATAGAATACAATTTACAGAAAAAATTAATATTTCTTATGGATTAATTAGAGGAATGGATTTGGGATTGGAAATTAAGGATATACTGGACATTTTGGAATCTCCAACTGAGATAGTATCAGTCATAAGGTTAAAACGTAGAGACGCAGAGAGGAAATGGATAGAGAGTGAATCAATTCGTGTTGGATTTAAAAGTAATAAAATGCCATTGTATGTTTACGCATATGGCTGTAGATTTACTGTTGAATCTTTTTCATTTCCCGTAACCCAGTGTTCCAAATGTTGGAAATTTGGACATATAAAAAATCGTTGTTCTCGAAGACAACCATTATGTCCCAAATGTGGAGAAGAACACCCCAACTGTGAAAGTGAGGAATTTAAATGCCTAAATTGTAAAGGTCATCACTGGGCTTTAGATAAATCTTGTCCTTTTTATTTAAAAGAAAAAAGAATTCGCTTTATAATGTCCGAGGAAAATATGACCTATAAAAAAGCTTTGGAGGGCGTGTTAAAAGAAATCCATGAAAAAAAGAATACTATAGAGAACAATAGTCATACATATGAGAATAATCTTGCTGGACCCAGAAATCATATGTAGTATTGTCAAGTAGTAGCTCAAGGTAGTAACGTCATTAACAATTCTGATGAGTCTACAAGCTTCCAGACAGAAGGATCACCTGATAAAATTATAGAACAACCGGATTGTACAAAAATAAGTAAGAAAAAAAAAACAACAAAAAATAATAAAGAGTGTAACAATACCTATCCTCCGGACACTGCTTGTATAAAACATTTTACATCAGTTTCAGAAGAAGTTATGCCAGAAAGATCAGAAAAAAAGAAGCGGGAAACTAAATTTGAATTTAAGAAAATATTTACGAAAATTGGACAAATCTTTGCTAATAAAGAAAATTTAGAGACAAAAATAATGTTAAGTCTTAAGGTAGTATTTGAAGAAGTAAAAGACTTTTTTATGAATCTGTTAACAGGAGGAGAACTATTGGAAAAAGTATTTAAACTCTTTAATGGATAACAAAATTAATATAATTCAGTGGAACTCACAAAGTCTACAGGCGAAATTAGTAAGTTTTCAGGAGTTTTTAAATCAGGAAAAGATTCATGTAGGAATTTTAAGTGAAACATGGTTAAAGTCAAGTTGTTCAGTTAAGTTAAAAGGATATCATATTTACACAAAAGATAGACACGATTCCTATGGAGGTGTAGCCATCATAATCCACAAGTCTATACAAGCCCACTCAAGCATTATAAGCTGTAATAATCCTGGTGTAGAAATAGTTACGGTAAATTTACTAAATTGTAAACATTTAAAATCAGTCATAGCTGTGTATTGTCCATCATCTGTACGTACATGTTCATCAGACTGGGATCAAATATTTTCACAAGCACCGAAAAACTCACTGATCGTTGGGGATTTTAATGGTCATCACACAAACTGGTCATACAAATGTGATATTCGAGGCATACAATTATTGGACTCTTCATTGGAAAACGGATATACTTCTCTTAACAATGGTGATGCCACAAGAGTCAAATTATGTAATGGTATTGTACAGAGAACATCTCCAGATATCACATTTGTATCATCAGATATTGCTGTCAGATTTCACTGGAGAGTATTTAACGAAAATTTAGTTAGCGATCATCTTATTATAAAAATTGTATTGAATTATAACTAGTCTTTGTGTACTTCTAAAAAGCGCAATTTCAAAAAAGCTGACTGATTTGCATACCGCCATGAGCTCAAAGATATAGTTGGTAGTAATTGTGAACTAAATATTAACAACAAGGAAGGTGTCCAATATTACTATGATTATTTTGTTAATCAAATTAATAATACAGCTGATAAATATATCCCAGTACTAAATATAAATACTTCAACAGAAAATGCATTTAAACCAAAAAGTTATTGGAGTCCAATTTTATCGAGGGCAGTTGCAGAACGTAGATTAGCACTTAGTACATTTCGCAGAAATCCTACTCCCAGTAACATGTTGAAATTAAATAAAAAAGTTGAAGAGGCTCAAGCTATGATTAAACAAGCTAAAACAATTTAGTTGGCACAGTTTTTGTAATAATATAGATAAATCAACTTCAGTTACGGATATGTGGCGAAAAATGCGATGGATTAAAGGTATGAATACAAATAATTATCATGTTCCAGTAGACACAAGGGAAAAACTTCTGTTGTCATTAACTCCTTCCTCCGTTGTAAACTATCCGCCTATTTATACATCAGATAACCATATACTTGAGAAAGAATTTACATTAGAAGAACTTAATAAAAGTATTAAAAAGTCTGATACTGCCCCTGGATATAATGGGATCTCATATTCTATGATTTCGAACCTAGGTGATAACTGTAAGTTTTATTTATTACAATTATACAATCTGATTTTTCATTATGGTCATGTCCCACGACAGTGGAGGGACATATTAGTTCTTCCTATACCTAAATCTGAGATGAATGCAACGGCGGAATGTAAACTAAGACCAATCTCCCTTATTTCGTGCATTTGCAAGATTTTTCATAGTATGTTAAATAAGCGTTTAGAATGGTATAGTGAAAAAAACAAAATTTTATCAGTTCAAACCACAGGATTTAGAAAAGCTCATTCGTGCTTGGACTCTCTTGTTAGTCTAGTAACTTATATACAAATTGGTTTTTCTCAAAATACACCTACTTTAGGCCTCTTTTTAGACATAGAAAATGCTTAAAATAACGTTTCAGTATCTAGACTAACTAAAACTTTTGATGATTTGAAATTTGGTCAAAAAATTTGTAATTATTTCTGGTCATTTTTGAACGAAAGACATCTTATGATGAGAACAGGCATAGAGGGAGAAATTATGATGAGATGGACAAATCAGGGATTGGCTCAGGGTGATCCTATCTCCCCTCTGATGTTTAATCTCGTAACCTATAAGATTTGCCATAATATTAAAAATGTTTACGTTGGTCAATATGCTGATGATTTTATTTTTTATGTGGGACATAAAGATTTAACAGTAAGTCAATATAATATATAGGTAGCTTTAAATACTATGATAGTTTTATATGCAGAACTAGGCTTAGAATTGTCACCTAGTAAATCTAAGTATTGCATCTTTAGCAGAGGCCATAGATGGCAACAGATAAAACTAGAGATAAATTCCTCTTCAATAGAATTAGCATAAAAGTGTGAAGTATTTAGGCATGTGGTTAGACAGATCACTCTTATGGAGAACTCATATTAATGAAGTTGTAACTAAGGTTTCAAAATTTTTAAATGTGTTAAAAGTGTTGGCAGGGCGTACTTGGGGTATACATCCAAAGCATTTAAGAAATATATATATATGTTACTATTACGGAGTAGACTAGATTATGGGTGTATATTATATGACAATAGTGCAAAGACACACGTATCAAAATTAGACAAGATACAGAATCAAGCTTTAAGAATAATTGGGGGATTTATTAAAAGTTCACCAATCCATGTAATGGAGAGCGAATTATGTATACCACCTCTTTATTTAAGAAGACGGTATCTTGCTCAAAAATTTTGTTTAAAGGCACATTCGTGGACAAATAATCAGACTATTTTGCTTTTAATTAATCTTAACTCTTTATGTAATAATTCCTACTGGCTTAGAAAAAAGAAACCTTCACTAATAATGGCTTATAACGAAATTCAGAAAGAAAATATTGATATTCATTCAAATTATCCCCTTCAAATGTTCTCTTTAGATATTTGGCCCACTTATATAAATATAAACAATATAATTAAATTTAATTTAGACAGTGTTACAGGGCCAAAAAGAAATCTTATCTTAGATACACTAAAATTTGATATAACAAAAGAACTGACTGAAAAATATGGTGGTTGGATACAGATATATACGGATGGTGCTAAAACTTTTAACGGTCAAGGTGCAGCATATTATGAACCATGCACAGATAGCTCTGGCTTGTTTAATATTACAACAAATGTATCTATAATGACACTGGAATTATTTGCAATTTTGGAGGCTATTAAGCATGGTATTAGATCTATGCACAAAAATATTGTTATATTAACTGATAGCAAGAGTGCTCTCCAGCATTTGGCTCGATGTGCCTCTGGGTACAGAGGAGTTTCGGTAGCCTATGCAATTTTTAAAGAGATCTTTAAACTCCAAAGTTCTAATATGCGTTTACAGTTGCAATGGGTTCCATCTCATATAGGGTTAGTAGGAAACGAGAAAGTTGATAGTTTGGCCAAGCGAGCGTTAATGGAAGGTTCAGCTATAAGTATTCCACCGTACTATTCAGAGGTGTTAGGTAAATTTAAGAGGAAATGTCGTGACATGTGGAGGGAATATTTTGACCTGATTTCAAGAGAGAAAGGAATTTGGTACCGAACAATACAATGTGAGCCTCCTCCTGTACCGTGGTTCTTAGAGGCCAGTATGGATAGAACTTCTATTGTTACGGCATTTAGGTTAAGGTCTGGACACATTCCATCAAGAAAATTTGGATATCTCATGAAAAAAGTAAACTCACCATTTTGCAATCACTGTGATAAGATAGATGAAGTCCATCATTTCTTGATGGAGTGTTCCAGTACAGATAATTATAGGATAGCTTTAAACGACAAATATAATATTAATATATGTGACGTAGGTGTATATCACAGTATTCTGGCAGAACCGACATCGGATGCTGCCAGAATGCTGTGTGGTTCTTTCAAATTCTTTAGCTAATGTGTTGTCTTCTTCCTTCGAAAGCTGTATAAAATTGATATATATTTTTTTATTTTTTTTTAGTTTATAGTTCTTGCTAGCATTAGTAATAGGTATAGGTTATAATGGGACTGGCATGTCCTTAGGGACAAAATTCAATCTTTTACTTACGATTCTATTCGCAGGCGAGATTACTATATTTATACTATTCTATATATTAAACCTTTTTACATATGTATGATAATATTATTTTATTGTATTTTACATAAATACATATCATCACGCCTGTATCCCCGAATGGTTAGGCAGAGCTGTACTGGTACACCCACAGTTCTCCGAGTATATTTTTTAGGTCCCATGTAATAGGGGGCGAGCCTATTGCCATTAATTGGGCACAAAACCAAACTCCGAGCTACTATTGAGAATTTCATAACATAAAAATCTTCTCCATTAATAAACTGTAGAGACAAGTGAAACTGCCGAAAAATCGTTTTTAGTTGTTCACTTTGATATAATATTTATGTTTACATATTACATTACATATCGTACAATGTTGATCGGCCTAACGGTGTTGGAATTTATTATTCTGTTAGATCTATACAAATAAATAAAATGTAAGTGTCTGTTTGTAATGTCAAAATAGCAGCTTTGTACTAAACGTATGCGAAATTATACACGGAACTTATAACAAAAATCACTTTTTAAAATTTTTATTTGTCTATTTGTTCCCGTTAATCTCGGAAACGGTTGGACCGATTTTCACAAGACTTTTACTGGTAGAAAGCTGATGTTATAAGAAGTAAAAAATTAGGATTCCGCGAAAATAAAATAATAGGGATTTTTATCTTTAAAATAACCTGGAAGCGACCGATGAGGGTGGAAGCGAAATCACCACAATACCGACGGCATTCAGAGTCTACGCGAGCGGAGCCGCAGGCACAGCTAGTGTACAGTATTCGTCCATTTTTGTATATATAGGTATAGAAAAAAAACAGATTCCAACTAAATGAATAATCAGATATGATACTAAGGGGCCAATGTGTATAATTCCCAGTTTTAGATCAAAGCGGCTCTAATCAGTAGGCGACATCAAAGGAACCGTGAGGATTTGTGTAAACGTTTATAAACAGCTTAAGACTAATGGATGAGATGGAGGCACCGTCTCCTACACGCGTTATAATTGAAGAGTTTAGCTGGATAGAGTCTTACTTATATAGGGAAAAGGATTATCGTGTACATTTTAGGCGTGGTAATACTATTGCTTATTTTAACGTGATATACTTTGGTATATAACAAACAAGGATAATGTATGTTCGGAACAACTTATATAAATATGAAGTTGTAAGTGCCGGGCACAATGTCGATACTAGAACATCTTGGTGTATCTTTGAAGTCGAAGGTCCAATGCCAATGAAATTAAAATGGAACCAGCCTTGATCCCATTTACAACAAAAAAAAATTATCCAAATTAAACAAAGAAGTTATGGCTGAACATTCATAAAAAAATACATTCGAATCGAGTACCCTCTGTGTTTTTTTTTGTAGTCGGTTAAAAATGTGTGCGTTCGGGGAAACCCCGGGAAGAACTACGATACTAAAAATAAAATAAGTAAAAAATTATTTCAAAAGCAATTAGTCCAATTCGTATAAAACACATCGATGTAATATTGTTTTTATATATCATAAAAAAAATGACAACACGCACCAATGCTCCTCTGCTCGAATCTTGATACTCGTACGCACACACGTACACACACGTATAATATAGTTAACTAGCTGGCATGTGTGACTTCGTCTGCGTAGAATAATTATTGTTAGTAGGGTGTTTGTTTCTTTAAGATTTCATCTAATTTCGTGACAATTATTTTTTACCAAAAGAAAATCAGTGACGGGCTTATTAAAGATAGAGAGAAAGTCAGAAAGGTGGAAGTATAACACTTTATTCTTACGTAAAGATTTGTACAAGTTAGTTCCTTTTTTAACGTGGAGAAACCAGTCATGGGTACACAAGCGCTCAAAGGAGTGAGTGGTTATGTGAGACTTCTACTCACTAAAACTTCATGATGTACCATCCACCGTCGTAATGGGATGACGTGAAGCCACTAGTAGCATTCTACCGCGTCACCCCGATGGCCGGCCCGGCTAAAGCACGGCCCTCGGTCTACAGAAGATAGTTCGGTACAACCTTAACTGTCTCGCCCGTCCATCGAACCTATGCAATGAAAAGACGGGCTCCCCGATCCGGCTTCCCTGGTTCGCCTAGGCTACCACCCGCTCGTCTATGTTGGAGAGGGCCGCTAATCGGATCCTCCTCGCAAGCCATCTCTGCGGTCTCCTTCTGCGAGATCACGTCCTCGTTCGGCGACGTGGCGTTGTAACTGTAAACAATGTCCAAAATGGTCTTTACGTCCTTTGTATGAGTCGATATGTTATTAGTGATGTTCTTTTAATGAAATATAATAAATATATTAAAAAAACAGTATGCTAATAATATTAAAAGAGCACATAAGCAAAAAAGGCTTATTTGTTCAGTACCAATCCTAAGTTAAATCAAAGACATAAAGAATATTATATTAACAGAAAGTTATAAAATACGAACGTGTAGGCAAATCCGCCATTAGAATAAATCTGATAGGATGGAAGCAGTCTTTCATCTTAACCGAGATTAAATCCCGCCTTGTGTAACCGTACGGAAAATCTGTACCAATGAATTTATATTAATATCTAAATAATATCTCTACTTTTATTTTTTTGTTTTAATATCCGAAGTAGACGGATTTCGGAATTACATTGTCCCTTTTATTGTTCTATTACGTTAAGGGAAAACCTGTTATCCCTAAAGACGATTAAGGATTTATTTGAGTAAAACTTTTAATTTCTTCTTTTCGAGTATTTATATTTTCTTTAAATTGAAATTCTGATTATCGGATTTTGACTACGTTTTTGTTTTAGGTGTAAGCAGGCCTACAACACTCTACGTATGCTTTGTAAAAATACGTTTAGGATGTTTTTGGGATTCTGCAGCGCGTCAGGTATATTTGCTGAAGCTAGAATCGACGACTTCACACCACCATGCGTCAGCATCTGCCTCGATGCTAATAACATTGCGCATGCGCATGTTGTTCAAACGTCCATGAAAAATTTTACAGAGCAAAATAGTATTTATTTATTTATTTGAACACCTAGGTTAATAAACACTAAAACAAGTAAAGACAAATAAACACAGGACATCGCTTAGTGCTACTATAATTAAAAGTGTAGACTACATGTTAAACAGAATATAACGAGTAACAAGAAACAGAAGAGAAAGCAAATTCAAAGGTAACAAACAAATAAAAAATCTTAAATTCTAATAAATGGTAAACTACTGAGCAAAATAATTTTTGATTGCAGGAATGTCATCATGTAAAATGTATATAGCTTGTTTGATTTTTGGGGTATGTTAATAAAATTCGTTATTCGCTCTATGGGAGCATTATACCTTATCTTAGAGAGCATTCTTTGTGTTGCAAAAAGGTTAAAAATAGCCGTTCTTAGTAATTATCTTGGGACAGTAAATGACAAAGACGATAAAAGATTCGGTGTCTCTATAGAGCCTTTAATCAACTTGGAGAGGAAGAAACTTCTTATTATCATGAAAATACCATCTTAATATGAAGAACTCCAACTCACTAGTTAAATGAAATGTAACTTGACATAGTTTTTCTTGCCATATTCGAATCGCAACAAGACTTCTTAAATAATAACTTTCAATAAAAACGCATTGCTATAAGCGAGGTTCCCCCTTGATTATTCCTTGTGGGGTTAACTTAAAGATGAAGTATAGAAAACCAGCCGCGACACCGTTAAAGATACCATATTAGTACCTATGGCAGAGACCATTTTAAAGCAAATTCATCCGTTGAAAATACAAACAAGATACCTAAAAGAATTGGTTATTCTAATCGATATTGTAATGTAGTAATTTTAAACATTTATAAATAAACTAGGTAAATTCAGCGTTTTCTTTTAGTTTTAGATACAGGTTTACTCAGCAACATTTATACCTTCTACACTAACAATAATTATCAAAAAAGAAATTGCATAAGTTTTTTTTATGATTAGGTTCGGTTTCCGGCTTTGTTTTTAAATCGATGAATGCATTTTTTCGTGTATTTACTGTCGATGTCATGGTTCTTTAGAAAATATTTCTCTATCTCTTATAGTTTTAGGGTTCCATTGACTTACCCAGCCAACAGATATTATCCTTACATTCTCCGATCTAATACACTTATGAAATGAACAGCAAACTTAACTTTCTCCTGTATGAAATCCAGATAAAATTTGAAATGCATTATTTGCGTGGAATACATAATGCTTTTTGTATTGTTGTGTCTTCGCTTCCACCAACGGCGGTGTGTCATTTTTTATTTAACTAAAATAAAATTAGCCTAAGTTATTCCATATAACATCAGCTATCTGCCAGTTAAAATGTCTCTAAAATTGTTTTGTTAATATAATTACCGTATTTACTTTGATATGCATTTTTAGTAAAACGCTGTTATTTTTACATTACAAACAGACACTTTTTTATTTATACACCAAAAAAGCTTACATCGTGCCAAAATTTAAGACTATAATTTCATAAATATATTATGACATCACATAGGAAGTATCACATAGGTTTAATAATCGCTCAGTGAGTGAGACATTCAGTATGCATCTCGTTATTGTAATTGTTATAGAAACTTGATTTTTTACAGTACTTTTAGGTCATAGTACTAAGTATATAATATTAATTTTAACTTAAACTTAGTCTTGACATACGAAATATATACCAAGTAATTCTATAATGGTTCCGATTTTTCATTATTAGTAACGGAACTCTATAGTATAGACAAAATATATCAGATGGGAAAGGAAAAAAAGAACGACCACAAAGTAGATGAATGGACGATATTTATACAATTAATAAAATTTAAGTGTCTGTTTGTAATGTTAAAATAACAGCTTTTTACTAAATGCATATGAAAGTATATAAGATACATATTACAAAAAGTCTAACAAAATTTATTGTCTGAAACGGTTGGACCGATTTTGAGGTGGCTTTCACTGACAGATAGTTATAAGGAGCAACTTACTAAAAATTCAGCGAGAGCATAATAATTATGTCTTTCTTCTAAGGATCACCCATAATAAGCAAATAGCCAGGGGCGGGTGTAGCATGATTCGCTCGTATGCCCGATCGACAGCATTCTGTACTCCACGCGAACGAAGTCGTGGGCATAGTTAGTAAAAAATAGAGCCGAAGGAACGTGAATGTGGATTGCAAAAAGATTTCGTGGAAATTTTCGTAAAAAGCCAATATTGGCAAAATTAAAATATGTATTATTAAAAATATATGTTTCAGTTGTAAAGATTATTAAGTATATTATTATTATAATTATAAGTAACTAATAACAAAGAAATTTGTCTTAAAATATGGCTTCTGCAGTTTTAAAATGAGTTTGTTTAAAGTTAAGAAGTTTATTTTATTTTTCCATCTTTGTTGGAAATCATACTATACATTATAAAACTCTATCTGAGTACTTTTACTCTCCATTTCATCTCGCAATACGCGGATAAATTGAGAGAACGGTCTTAAATCTAGGATTAACTCGGTCCAGCTTATAAGTTGTTCATTATAACTCGTCGACTTTGTTCTTAGTGCACTGCATACGTACAGTTTCGAACAGAACTGTTTTATAATTATATAATTAATTAATAATGATTTCTGATAAATTTAGCAATCCTATATCTGTGGATGAATTGCCGATGGGCTCTGAGAGTTCTTGAGTGGCGGCCACGTACCAGAAGACCAGAAGAACAGTGGACGTCTTTCCGCTGAGATGATGATGTTGATGATGATATCTAATTATGCAAATGTAGCTTCCTTGAATAGAGCTAAAAAAACTTACAATCAAATGATATTTATAAATTTACATTTGAAATTGGGTATCAAAAATTCGACAGAAATCTTAAAGTGCAATACACACTTACGTTCAAAGCTGGGCTTGAATAAAAAGGAAAAATCGCTTTAAAAAAGGTACACGGAACTGCCTTTTAACCTATTACAAATGCATATTTAACGCGTATTTGAAAGGCGTCCGTGTATTCGAGGCCTAAAACTATGGATATTTCAAAATCAATTTGTGTGGTAAGAAAGAACGGGAAAGAAACATGAATGGGTAACCTTAATCCATGAGACTGTTGAAAAATTACGATTTACATAAAGTTACAAGTTACAAATGAAATTATCGAAAAACTCCTTGGTATCGTCAGATAGCCTCACTTGCATGCGGTTTGAACTGCTGAAAATGACATGGCATTATTACCAGGTTGTATAATTGTACCAAACTAGATAAAACACAGTGAATAATATAATATATCATACCTATATATATAATAATATATGTATGTTAGTATATAATGTAAGTTTTTTGTATGTATTTAATTATTTATTTAGTACACTGTTTATGAATTTATAGATTACTAGCTGGTGCCTGCGACTTCGTCTGCGCAGGAATAGTATTTCGAGTAACTTATCCATCCACACAAACTTTTGGGTTTATAATATTAGAATGATAAGGATCTATTTCTTACTACCAAATGTGAATTAGAAATCAATTGTCAATTGTTAATGTATTTATGGTTTCCTAAATTGGTTATAATGGCTTACACATAAAAGATAGATATATGCTATTGCGAGCTTTTTTGTAAGATTATTTAAGAAAAATATTTCCATTATATATATATTATACGTGTTAATGTAACGGTTTTTGGAGCGCACGCCAGATTAGCTCGCATTTTTCCTACTTACTGAACACTTATCGTTATATTTTGAACAATTCACACAATATCTTTGTAAATTATAGCCTGTGTATTATTCTAATGTATACGCTATATTATTGTAAAGTTTCATTAAAATCCATTTATAATTTTTTAAGGGAAAGAGTAACAAACATCCATTCATATACACAAACTTTCGCGCTTGTAAAATTAGTAGGATATCTGATACTGTTTATAGGTACTGGATACTTAGGAGTTGGCTAGTTCTTGATTTTTTTATAATTTTCACTATGATTTTTATTCACATTTCCGCTGGTTAGCTGGAATAGAATGTCGTGAACAATTAAATTCAAGAATGTGTGCACTAAATAATGAAATAAACTTTTAATTCGTTGATTCAGTAGCTCAGCATACTTACTTCTATCATTCGCGTTTAATTTACCAGGTAACCAGTTTAAATTTAGTTTTCAAAAAAAATCATAAAACGTGTCTAGACAAAATACAATTACAATTACATTGAAACGAAATTTTATTTTATTTATTTATATATAATACTTTTCTAAACACCGTTGTAACCGTCTGTACATTAATAAAAGTCCTACAAAGCGTTTCAGTTAGTAGATAATCGTTAACAGAAATTCAGAGATACTGAGAGAAGTTCAGTGAATACTGGAAATTGATGGAAGGAACTTATATCATAAGCGGGTATTCGCTGAGCGTATGCAAAGCCACACGTCAAGTTGACTTTTGTTGTAACTTGCTTCCACGTTTCATAATTGTAGTACAGTGTCGAACTCGATATGAATTTATATATTACATACATAACTATATATCTTCCTTTTTTACAATATTTTATTTAACTTGCCTTTTTAGTATGGGTCAAATTTTGCAACTGAAATTTAAAATAGTAATAAACAACCGACTGAGCTGAAATTTTGCATACACGTTTAGTTTGGATGACAATATTAGGTGAGTCATGTTATTCTAAATACAATATAGCGGACTCCCAAAGATTTCGAACCAGTTGTTCTTTATGCATCCCCATGATACGGGTATCAAATAAAAGGCTTTGCTGAGAAGAATACGAAACAAACTTACGAGTTACAAGCATTTATAATTATTGTGATTTTGAATAAAAGATCATCATTTCATTAATATTTTTACCATCTCTATTTTACCTTAAATCCTTTTTTCTTCTTTCTACGTATTTACAAACATACACACATACGACAAATGCAGCACCTTTATGGATTTAAACAAATATATTTGTCGCTAATGACTCAGAAAACTTAGATCATGATGGTATGGACTGATTTTTATTCGATGGTGGTCGACTAACGCGAAAAAAGTCACGGGATATTGCTAGTATTGTGTAGAATTAATTTGAACAATAAAGGAATCCAATTTATTAGGCAGTGATCACGTGAAGAAAATACTTATTTGAAGTGTATAAACAGAGCCTTACTGTGTCAAAGAACAACCTTATAGACATAAGTGGAATTTAATATATGTACTTACACGTTAATAAATTAACGTACAAAATAAACGAAAAAGTATATAAACATCGTTTGAAACGAATATACTTCAAAGCTTGTGTATACGTAATTATGTAAATAAAAAAATAAAAACATTTCTTACTCTAAAAACTCTGAATTTATGTCCTTGGTTTTAATCAATAATTTTAAGTGAACAATTCTTATTTATTGAATTATCTTTATACATAAAAAGAGCAGATAAACGAGCGCAGTGTTAGCAAAACATAGTTCATTGCATAATGTATTATATCAATATTAGCATCAAAGAGTCATCACTGTGCTTAGCAAGTTTGCTTAAAAGCAAAACACTACGCAAGTTTCACAAGTTCTTCATATTAACGCCTTCCGAGGTAGAAGTACCATATAAAGGATTTATTTTAGTAAAGTAAGAAATTACTTATTTCTATAACATTATATAAAAAAATGCAATTGGCCTGTATTATATATTGTACTAAATTATTTTCCCGGATAAAATTAACCTGATCATCACAAACGCACATATAAAACACATAAATATATAATAGCACAAACATAGCACCAATGCGATACAAATACAAATGCCGTGGAGTTAGATTTTCCACTTGAAGATGGTAGCAAATCAGTTACTGAACGCCCCACAAATATATCATCATAATAATATTTTTCTTTTTTGATGGCTCAAGCTCACTGTAGGATTGGAGCCCAACCCGAAGTTGTATTCAATACCACCCACATTGGATTGTCTCTACTGTTAGCCATAAGGGCCTTGGAGCCGCAGAAGGTTTTTAGAGCTTCATCGAGCTTCAAGTGGCCGAACCTCGGTTTTGGCTGTTGACGTAGTTGCAATTAAGTCGCGAAATGGCTAATTCCCTATCCGTAGAAACTCAGTCTAAACTAAAATATACATATATACATGTTCCTGCCTCTTGGAAGGAAGGAAAGAACATATTGTGTATATGTTATTTTTTGTCTAAACTAATCAGTACAAAAAAAGAAAAAAAAGTCCCTTACAGAACCTATGTACCTGTGTGGTGTGCACAAGTGTGAGGTATAGTGTAATGGTGTTTGTTGGTAGTTAGTTATTGCAAGTGCAGTGTCACTTGTATTGCGCGAGCGGCTGCTAAATTTAAGGGCTCCACACTGTAGGAACGGAACTAGGCTTGAGTTGCCGTTGACGAGGATAAACGTGGCGAGCGAAGTTAACCACCAGTCCCCTGCGAGGATAATACTAAAAACGATACCACGTTCAATGAGCGACAACAAAAAATAACACTGAATGAATACATTAATCTACAAATGTCAACGTAAAATCATTATTTTAATATCGATGATTATTTTAATATCAAGGAGCCTTAAATATTCATTTGCTTGAGGCTGACAAATATATAGTTCAGAAATTTAATTTTATTATCCTTGTTTTAAATACGTTACACTTATTTGTGTAATATATCTTTGTTTAAAATTATTGACGGTGTTTTTTTTTATCGTTATAAGTTTAGCGTTACGGTTACAAACTCACCTGATCTTAAGTGACGATGTGAGCCAAGATGGGTAGCTCGCTAAGCCTATTGGTGCTTGGCGGCTGATTTTAAACTTGAGGGTGGTAGCTACCCAGTCGAGTATTAGAAAAATCACTACCACTATGCTATGGTTCCATCATGATGTTTTTCACTGAAAGCTAACGCTCATTGCAGGGATTTGAACACACTTCAGTCGCCGCTATTTCCGTACATGCTGCAACTGAGCCATAATTGCTTCAAGAATATGCTAAAGAGCATTTACACTTTACGAAACACTTAGGTGAGGCATCTAGATAAATACAGATTATTTTAATGGTAGAAAGTAAGTAGCAAACAGATATACAGACGACGTCTTTCGGCCGAAATGTGATAAAGAATTACAGGCCTAAGGTCAGTTTGTTATAAGTCGCTATAACGCTGAAACAGCTGTTTTGCTAAAATTATTAACAAGAACCACGTGGGCCGCGGCTTTCGGTCCAGTTAATGATCATAAATTTTTATATTTAGTCAAAGTATAGTAGTTTTGTATATTTGAGAGAGCTTGAAATTTTTATGAATGATTTTGGGTAATTTTCGTGTATGTTTTCGGTTGTCTATACCTCTACTAATAAGCCCTCTAGCGATCACTCGGAGAAACCGAAATTGTTAATACAGCAAGCAAAACAATTGAACGTTATATTAATAAAGTATCAAAAATTATAGTATGTGTACATGTACTGTAATGGACGAACTTGTATTAAATAAAATTAGACAACCCTAATAAGATAAATGCAAATTAAGGCCCTTGTGTTTGCGTTGTAACACGGTCCGACGATAAATAACTTTCAAGGATAAAGTTGAAAATAAAGTCTCACGTTGACCATTTATTGAAAAAATTAAATTTAATTTGATAATGACTCATGACTTATGGCCCTATCGATTTTATTTCTTCTCACTTCCCGAATTTGCCTTGAAAAACATAAATCTAACTATTATTTCACTTTAAATAAAATATAACTACGAATGAATTATATGCCCTGTGGCGAATTCCCACAGTTAGGCAATCCTTTCTTCTAAATGCTGTTCTCCGTCAACACTCTACCCTCAGTTTTGTTCTAAATACATATAATTAGAAACGCAGAACTGACATAGTTTGTAAAATCGATCTTACCAGTCTCGCTGTAGTTAGAAGACTATTTCATTTCCTGAGTCCAGTTTTATATAATAAACTTAACAAAGAGCTAAAGATTTTCCCCCTTACCTATCATAAATGCAAAATGCGCATCGCTCATTGGCTTCTCACACTTAGCTATGAGGAAACCGAAGAAATTATTAAACCTTAACATCAATTTCGTTTCAAACACACACAACCACCCATTCAAGCAACAGTCACCCGCCTACACACACCTACACACACACACACATACGCACCCACACCCACACGCATGCACGCACATACACAATACATACACATAAATACACGTATACACTCTACATCTCTAAATATTGTTAGTTTAATTGAAAAATGTAAAATTGTTGTATTGTTTAGTTGTATTTACATTGTATTATGAACGCAGACCCCACTGTTTGTTGTATTGCCTGGAAATGGGCGCTATTGGCTGCGACATAGTTTTCACTAATGTGGCTAATATCGTACATTTTTGTTATTTGTGAGATAATTTATGGTTCCAAAAAATTATTATTATTACTTTGATTGAATTATATTTATATATAATTTGTGAACTCATATTCGATGCTGAGTGGTAATAATCAGGGACCGTTCAGCGTAAATATTATGTTGACCGCACAAATACGGTACTCAATACAAGTTGCAAATGACGCGGCCGGTAACCGCGAGCCCGCATATTCGAATTTGTTGCTCATTTCCTGCTAATTGCAAAACGCGTCGGTTTGCGAAAGCAATTCTCTAATGTATTAAATACAATTGGCAATGTCACGTAAGTATTTTTATTTTATTTTATTAGTTATATTAAAGACTAGCTGTGCCCGTGACTACGCTCACGTGAACTACAGAATGTCGTCGATCGGGTACACGTCGTGCTACCTCCGCTCCTAGTTATTTTAAAGACATAAATGCTTATTTATTGTGGGTGACCCTTAAATGGCCTTATATGGCTTTTTGTGATCTAAAATAATGTATAACATAAATTTGAAATAACTTCTAAAAGTTTACTCAGAGTAAAATGTAGCCCTAGAAAAGTAGTTTTACCTAATTCCTTTTTTATTTGCGCGGATCCCTATTTATTTTTCTAAAATAAAAGTAGCCTAAGTTACTCCCTATATCATCAGCTATCTATCAGTGAAAGTCCCGTCAAAATCGGTCCAACCGTTTCGGAGATTACCCAGAACAAACAGATAGACAGACAAAAATTAAAAAAATGGGTTATTTGTTATATGTATCGTATATACTTTCATATGCATTTAGTAAAAAGCTGTTATTTTGACATTACAAACAGAGGCTTCAATTTTATTAAAAAGTATAGATTTGTAGGGGAAGGTTATATATAATATAGGCTTTATGACTTTATTAAATATCAAAATTATATTATGATGCCTCTTGGATCAACCATATCCTTCAAAGCGGTACAAATATCGAAAAGGAATTTTTGGAGGGATATTGAAGTGTCATGTTGTGGTTTTTATTTTTAATTCATTAACTTCGGTTTTTGACCCTATATTATGTAATATTGTTGGCGTTTTGCGTGATATAGTTTGGTTTTTGTGCATAAGTGAGGTAGATTATAAATATAAGCTGAAAGCATTAATTCTGAGATCCCACAAAAAATTCCTAGAAAGTTCTAACAAGGGAGCCACCGTCTTGTTAGGATACTGAATCGTCATAACACATGACAATATAATTCACTCGATAATGGCAGTAATGGTCTTCATTAAAGAAGACTGGTTGCCAAGTTAGGAAGAAGAAGAAGAAGAAATATCGAAAACTGCAGCTTTGGTAAAATATGATTAGTTGCTCGTATTTTTGAAGTGGTAAAACAATTTCAAATTCATTCTGATTTCTAAAATTTACTTAAAAGAAACCACCTACGTATCAATCTTAATAATATTTAAGATTTGGAATTCTTTTAAATCTTGTTTTAAACAAATTAACATAACATATCATCACGCCTGTATCCCCGAAGGGTTAGGCAGAGGTGTACTAATGTACACCCACAGTTCGTCGAGTATGTTTTTAGGTCCCATGTAACAGCAATTGTCATTAATCGGGCATAATGCCAAACTCCAAGTTGCTGCTGAGAATTTCATAGAAAAAGCCAATAACACTATGCTCGACCTGGGAAACGAACCCAGGACCTCGATGCATCATATTGGCAACATTATTATTATTATTTATTTTTTCTTTTATTATTATTTAAGTGTTTTTCTCTTTTTTGTATCAACATACCTTGTTAATAATGGGAACGACAACGATGAATATATCTATCTTGGAGGTAAACCGATTGCCAAGATACAGGGAACCCTGGTTTTTGTTTCTAAATGTAAAATCAGTTGTACTTTGCATAAATAAATTATTATTATTATTATCATAGCAAACGTGCTTACGACCACCACATTCAATTGTACTTTATGAGTGAACATTGGTCATGTATGCACATCACCGATAAATTCATGGTTTGTTGCATAAAACTGATTAAACTTCACAATAACTATGTTAAAACGTCTCAGCAAGAGACACAGTATCTGAATAAAATAGGTAATTTAATAATCTAATGTATCTGCCAGTCAAATGTGAGGAACCCCAGAGGCATAACTTTGGTAACTTGATTCTTGATAAGAGAATAAGGTGCGGCGTAAACAAACGCATTTAAGTATAAATTATGGCATGGTACTTTAAATCGCAACTATAATTTATTAATTACTTGATATTAAGCATTACTAGCTTCTGTCGGCGACTTCGTCTGAGTGGACTTGTAGCAGGCTACAACACCGCCTAGCTCACCGGCGAGAGTTCATGATCTCAGTCAATCTTAGGGCGCCTTTGTTAAAATCCATGCTGTAGAGCCGGCTGTACCCCAGGTGGATCATATTTAAGAAAACACACTTGGGGTCACAAGGTTTATTATACAAATATCCACTTATCTCGATTTCCTGGCTTTATGTCCGGCAGGGATGGAAACATATATTCCTCGAAAAGGCAGCTCCTATTTTTGTGCCCATGATCCAGCACCCTCGCTTTCTTTTTAGTAGTCACCTTCGACCTTTTTGTAGGTCAGCCTCGTTTTTTCTGTTCTTTTTGACAGCCGCCTTTTTCTTTTTCTTTTTGACACCCGGTCCCTGCCTTTTGAGCCGCTCTTATTTTTTTTGCTACAGACTTCAGAATTGGGTCCAGAGAGATAAATCAAAAACATGTCATTTAAAGTCTTGTAAACCTACGTGTTAATCGGGGTAAAAAACTATCTGTGTTCGATCCAAATCCGTTCCGATGTTTTTATTTGATTGAGTAACAAACCAATTGTCAATCACATACTTCGAATCGGCGTCACGGATATTGCTGTTTTGCGGTAGAAAAAGTTGTGTCGGCGGGGCTCCTGTAGTCGAACTTTGGATAGTTTCTACCATTCTTACCACCTCAATGGATATGCGTTTGAATCCTAGAATGAGTCTGCGTTTTTGGTGAAGAAAAACATGTTGATAAAACTACAGCATTTGGTATAGTTCATAATGTATTTTATCAGATTTTTTCAAGAACCGGCACAGTTTTAATATTACAATGTTTTAGGTGGTAGTGAAAGGTATTATAATGAAAGCCCGAAGCACATTACTGATTCGCCGGACAACAAGTTCAAGGACCATATCAAGCCGGTTTTACTGTCAAAAGGTTGTTATAGGGTAGATTATTATTAATATAATTGATTATTGGTAATATTATTTGTATAGCTGACAATAAATAAATAAAAAAGGTAATCCAGATCAAATTTCTTATCGGCTGTTCTCGATAACTGGGATTTTTTCCGAACCGGTAATAGTGTTTTGATATTCTTAATTGAAATCGTAGGGCCTCACTTAAATCATTTTTTTAATATTTTGATTTCATGCTGCATGCTGTAATTATCCGCTAGTTAGGTTAGGCTGAAAATCTGTTGCTAAGTATGTGTTACATCGGTATTTTCCAGAAGCTGTATCTGCGAGAGTGAGATTTAGGGTGCTATCATTTTAAGTCGCATAATTACTTAACATCACGCCAGATTATAGTCAAACGCGATCATAATTCTTATTTTGAAAAATGTCTTGATATTTTTTGTCGCTGATTTGTAAACGGCTTTATCATAACCGTCATCAAGAATGAGCACAATGAGAATGACAGGACATTATCTTTCTGCCAGCCAGATATAACATTACATCGTGTAGTTAATAAAACGTATCTATAGAAATTTATTCCATAACTCAAACGCTTTGGTATTTTAATATGGAACATCATTTTGTTTTGTTTTTTTTTTTTATTTGAAAGTTTTTATTATTAGTCCGTCTTCCGTTAGAACAGAACGTTTTGTACGGACGTTGCTTATCGCGAGATGGGAGCTAAACTGAAAAAAAGTGTGATCGAAAATTGTAGGTCAGATAATTAAAAAAAAACACAATACATAATTAAGATTTAATTAAAGGTTGCTCTAACATGCTTGAATAATGTAAATGTGTTTAAATGTACATAAAACAAAGAGAATATAGATAAATAACTTAGGACTAAGTACCTATATATACTTAGTCACTACACATGTTCAAAATTAATGAAGTCGGTTTTCTTTTTTGTTAAAAATGATCCTGTTGTACACTTTCGAGGAGATTCTTATGTACTGAGGTAAGGAGCGACCAGATGGTGTACCATATTCTAGAATATAATTGATGTAACTATTAAAAACTAAAAAAATTCAAAACTATGACATTCATGGAATTAGCCAAGCTGTGCTATGACCAGATTTCTATCGACTATTGCAGAAACGAGTACGAGTACGAGTGGTTGATGATTCCAGCCCCAAATAATGAAATAATAAAATATTTATTTTCATAAGTTTACCAACAAAAATTAAAAAATAAAGTTTTAAAAAATCTTGTGACGCAGAATGCGTTTAGGACTACCACCCAGCAAATACTAAACAAATGAACCAGTATAAACCAATAAACAATGAAAAGGTTAAGTAAAATATATAATTAATTGTAACTTTAATGAAGATTTATTCGGAATGGTAGAAACTAACAAAAAAGGGTCTTCCATAGGGAACATAATTTAGAATCCGTATTTAATTCCAAATCGAGACCGTTATCAATCACTATTATGATTCTAGATATACATTACAAATGTATGTTATTCGCTATTATGACATAAGGGATTTTGAATTAACTTGCCTATAATAAAAATTGCTGGATGATTAGACACTATTTGTGTCCGAGTAGATCGCGACCACCATACACTATATAACGAACCAACTATCATGGTGATCGATCAAACAGTGTTCAATATCAACCTCATATTATATACAAACATCCATTTTATAGTAACATACCATCACGCCTGTATCCTCGAAGTGTTATGCAGAGGTGTACCAATGTACACCCACATTTCGCCGTTTATTTTTTTTGGTCCCATGAAATAGGGAGCGAGCCTATTGCCATTAATCGGGCACAAAGCCAAACTCCCAGCTGCTACTGAGAATTTCATAGAAAAACCCAATAGCACTTTGCTTCACCTGAAAATTGAACTCAGGACCTCGATCATAGCAGTCGCGATTAGGACCACTAGGCTGATGAGGCAGTATATAGTAAGAACTCCTGAAAAATATTTAAAATATACATAGTATATTATCGAATTGGATTTTCTACGGCGGCTGAAATATTTTTCGTTCATTCAAGGGAGGAAACTGTGCCATCTGTACTGTAACTTTTATTTGAAGTTAGTAGATTACTAGAAATATATATTCATAAATAAAACAACATATTAATATTCACTTTCAAGTTTATGAGAATCGAATATATTTAACAATAACATACGGGAGGAGATTACGGCTCAACCCTGTTGTTCTCTATAGTATATTTGCGCAATGACCCTTCAGTGCACACGATGTCGTTTTATCGGGAATATATGCCGATGGAGAACTAAACCTAAAGTCATAAGCAGAAGCGATACAATATTATTTTGTAATTTTTACTTTTATTTCTACTAGCGGTCACCCAATGGTCGAAATTCGACCAGTGACTTTTTAATCATAGACTATTTTCTGTTTGACATTTGCAGTATGAACCTAAACAATGAATATTTTGGGAAGTCTAAGTTCAATGGCGCTGTCGTTAAGATTCACAGTACTAATTTATTTAATTTAATATATTAGTAGCAGATATAGTAGATAAATTTTAGCTTTCTGCACTCCTTCTCCATATAAACTTTAACCATGCCAAATCTCACAGTCCTCCGTGCACGCAATACGCTTAAAAAGGAGTCTGAAGTTTTCTCTTCACGTATTAATATATAGATAATTACTCAGCATATTGACGATACTACCCCTCGTAATAAGCACAGCACAATCCAAATACCAAATAATGAAATTCGACAAAACTATTCTATAATAAGTATATAAAGTTATCGGCCTATCTAAAAGTTTGTTAAGCACTGCACCTTTACTATACTTCAGTTCACCGATGTACTTAATATTTAGTACGTATGTACTTTATATGAAGTAACATATGAGATAATGAATCTTCCCGGTGCAATGCACAAACTTGTAGTATTGCCAATATATGCAATATGCGGCGAGGCAATCACTTCATTTTTTTTTAGAGTATTATAATAGTTAATGTGTGATAAACAATCCAGCAGTAATATCAGCTCAAATATCTAGCTTAATACGAAAGCGTCTGAACAAATGTATAAATGTTCTAATACTGGGCATAGGTTTCTTACCAAGGAGGAAGATGCGGTTTTATTCATCTCAACAGCCCGCAATATATTTGCCAATTTAAACGCCCATAAAATGATTTTTTTTTTCTGTAATACACTGTAGTAAACGATAAAAATTATGTATCGATCAGATTTCCTCGTGATATTATGTTATTATGTAATTCTTCAGACAATAGTGTATAACTAAATATTGTAGATTTCTTAGCCGTAGATAGGACATAAAATGGATATTTCTCTGATCTAAACCATTCGATCACCACGACTTAGCTTGCTAAAATAAATGACTATTTTAATTTATCTTTTATTTATACTACAAAGGTGGCAAACAAGTATACAGCCAGCCTAATGATAAGTGGCTACGTTATCTTACAGGCGCATGTTATACCATAGTTATAATTAGCGCGTTGCCAACTAAAAACCCCCAATCCCAAGGAGCTCTGGCAACCTTATTCATCGTAGAAACATAACACGTTACTCTTCAATTTCCAGTCTTCTTTCATCCACCGATCGTTACCAATAAACATCATATAAGTTTACTAATATTAACAGAATACTTAGATTTTAATGTTTCTTCGATCACAACGTAATTTATTATTTGTCCGTAATTTTGAGGATGTGCCCATAAATCTTATTTATCACAATCTAACCTAACTTATTGCCCCTCTTATTTACGCTCTGGTTTACGTTTGGTTACCCATGATAGATTATACCAACTACCTTACCGTTTTGCATGTGAAAAAGTAAAAATATAACACAAATAAAAAACAGTAAGAATGAAATCGCTAAATCTTATATATTGGGTGACATCTAAAATACATGCACCGATACGATATTGCTTTCCCCGTATAAGTCCGTTCTTTTTTCATGCAAAACACGTCGTTATCCCGTTTACCGGGATCCTGGAAACACAATGCTATATACATTTGTTGTTAGATTTACGATAATACGCTTAATAATAATGATAGAACCTTTATACATGGCTGTTTTTACAAAGCGCTTTAAGGGGTGTCCTAATGGAAGGAATTGCAAGCCGTTCATCTGTTCAAACGTAGGAACTTTACGTAGGTAGGAACGTAGCCTCAATTTATAGCTGCATACATCTGCATTAATATCGCTGCATAATTCCAACCCACATACATCATTACACACAATATGTCCATACAAACGTGCACCTCACATAGGTACATAGTTACATGTTACATAGTACAAAGTACATTTTACGCTAGCTAGTTTAGATTATATTTTCAGATCACTAAACACATATAAATGTGTTCCTTCCTTCCTCCCAGGAGGCAGGGACATGTTTATATGTATATGCTAGTTTAGCTCGAATTTTACAAATAGGGAATTAGACAGATCGCGACTTAATTGCAATCGCGGCAAGCCGAGGTCCAGGCTCTTTGGCACTCTTGCGCGCATGTTGTCCACGCTTTCGCGGCTTACTGCCTTTTGCGCTCGCCCCCAATCCCGGTAAAGCTGTAAAAGCCATCAGCGGCTTTGTTTTTAGATAAGGCGCCTAAAAGTAACAGTGTAGTCAGTTCTAAAAAAAAAAGAAGAAAATTAATCATATTTAAAAGCGTCCTAAAACATCAAACAACAAACAATTCTTTATCTCTTGTGCCAACAACTTGATGAATTTAGTCATAGATGATATTACTGCAAATTCATTTAACAGATTTTTTTTTTTTTTTTTTTTTTAATATTTTAGCGGTGTATATGTAGAACAAAAATACTATTTTTAAATATTTAGATGTTTATATAGACTTCCAGTATAGATGCGTAAATGACTAATGGGCTCTCCCACTAATTACAAGCCTTTTTGACAAGCAAACCGTGTTTTAATACGATTGTAGGGACTTTCGACAGATCAGACGTTGTCCAGTCTCGAACGCGGCACGACAGTGCTCTGAACTTTAAACTCAGTTCACTATTCGCTCCGAAATATAAATAAAAAACTTAAGGGGTGTCGTGGGACACCCGTTAGTACCGAAGTTTCTTTCACTATATATTATGTTACTAGCTGACTCGCGCAACTTCGTCTGCATCATGTAAGAGAGAGAAAGGGTTACAGTGAGACGTAGGCACTATATTATTAGGTGCCGTCTGTCTCCCACATTATTTTGCATAATAAAAATGCGCTCGCAGTATTTGATCATTATTTTGCTGCTGAGTTATTTTAAAACTATGATATATCCTAATGTATTCATTTAAATCAAATACTGTAAAAAGAAATTTTGTTAATATTAAATACTTGTGCTGAATAACATATTTATTTCGATAAGGATTAATACCACAGAACACCTACACAGAAACACCTTCGCAAATAATTCATTATTTTAGAACAAATTTTATTACCATAAAAAAGGATAAATTGTCATATACTATCGGATTTTCTTTTAGAACTTTTTTAGAGAAACAATTTCATCACACGTAATTGTTGCGTAACTTTAACAATTTACGCAACGAAAGCAACGGAAGCTATCAAAAGATATAAAATTTACCCGTTTTTCCAAACATTTTAATTGATGTTCTGCTCCAATTGATCATAGCGTGATGTAATATAGCCTATAAGTCTTCCTCGATAAATGGGTTATCTAACACTGATATATTTTTTTTCCATTCGAATCAGTAGTTCCTGAGATTAGCGTGTTCAACCAAATAAAAAAACTCTTCAGCTTTAAAAAAATTAAATCGTAGACGGGTTTATTACTGTTTGTATGGTATTGACATTATATGCCAATATGAATCCAACACATTAACCGTCCCAATTAAACTTCAAAAATAATTAAAATTATACTTTATTGTACCGGCCTACGGGAAGGTTATTTGAAAAACTTAAAACCCCTTTTATTCCTTTCTTACCAAAAGCATAAAATATGATTGAGTTCTTCATACTAACTTTGACCCAAGTTTTATTTTTACCACAAGTGGAATAACACAATGAAATAATTCACTTGTAGCAAAACTGTGTAATCCAGATAATTTACAATAGGTATATCGCTTAGAATGTATAAACTCCCGCGAGCCGCGATTGAAATCGCACGTTATAAAATAAAACAGTAATTATGCCGTATTGCGTAGTTAAACAGTTTAAAACACTTCAGCCAATCTTAAAAAGAATACTGGACTATCATTTAATAGGTAATTATTAGAAATACAATACATTTCTTATTAAGTATAACAATATCAATTAATCAACAAACTGGTTGGTATGGCAGCGGACGTCATTTCATCATTATCGCGCATGCGCATTTGGTGTTCCCATATTTTGTTAATAAAAAATTTCATCCTCTATTTTTTACCCTTACAGTTTTATTTTTGCTACAAAAAGTACCCTGTGTCATTTCCCAAGGTCCAGATTGGACTCCATACCAAAATTCATCAAAGTTGGTTCAGCGGTTTAGGCGTGAAAACGTAACAGACAGACAGAGTTACTTATAATATCAGTATGGATTACACTAACCAGACATACTGTAGACTCTATATTATAAAGTATAGGTACACTGGACAATAATGGTTTATAAAAATAAAGTTATTAAATAAACTTGCATTTCGTAGAGGATAGCAAAATTCAACATTTTTGGTTGTCTTTATGCATATACATATATTCCCCGCAGGGTTAGCCAGAGGTGTATTAATGTATACCCAAAGTTCGCCGGGTGTATTTTTGGTCCCATGTAAGTAATAGGGGGCGAGCTTATTACAATTAATCGGGCACAAATCCAATTTCCAAGCCGCTACTGAGAATTTCATAAAAAACCCCAATAACACTTTGCTCGACCTGGGAATCGAACCCAGGACCTCGAGCATAGCCGTCAGTCTTTATGTATTTTAGATAATATCGGTATGATTGATAAACTGTGATATGGATTGATATTTAAATTTATTATATTTGGGTATTATCAAAGCTTAAACGGGTGAAATACCGTATGGAGAGATTGAGACAAGTGAGGTTTTTATTAATTGTTGCTGTTTTTCATACACGAAATATACTACGTGGACAAAGTCGCGAGGGCAGCTAGTATTAGTATAAATAACCAGACTTGTACGCACTGTTGTACAGTACGAGTGGTCGATGGTTCGAGCCTCGCTTATTTAGATTTTTTTATATGTATAAATTTTTTATTTTAGTTTTTTTTAATAAAGGTATGAAAATAAATATTGTTTTACTAATAATTATTCAAAAAATTATAAATTGATTAAGTACATTAAATTTAATATGTATTCATTCAGTACAAATCTGGTCATAACACAACTGAGCCACTTCCAAATGTATGTGTTTTTAATGTCAGTCGGGTAGGTTACTTTTTTCAGTTTAGTTCCCACCCCTCGATAAGTAACCTCGTTACGATAATTGTCTTTTTTAATGTTATATACGATCATCAAAGTCTCGTTAAAATTTTACAAAAATGTTTCACTCCAGCAGGTCCAATTTCTGCTGGTACCGAAACATGAGGAATTTCTTTTGAACTATTAAAACGGACAGGAAACTTTGTTCCGCTTTATCCCCTTAATCAAGTTGTATGCTGGTACTCGATTTTAATTAAATATACGAGCTTTAGGGTCCACTTAACGTTTTTTAAAGAAAACTCTTATATTTTTAAAGATTAAAAAAAATTAAAGGAATACATAGAAAAAGTCTTTATTAAGAATGGATTTTCATATATACTGTGCGATACGTATCTAAATTTTAGTTTGAGAACAAAATCGAGTGTTAACAAAAAGTAAAATGCGAAATGTGATACTAGCTGTGCCCGCGATTTCGATCGAGTGGTATATTTTGTGAATGAAAAACAGCAACTAAAGAAACACCTCACCACACTTCAATCTCATTTTACGTTATTTGTCCGGTATAAGCTTTGGGAATACCCTACTTAAATTATTTTATATATAAACCGTCCTTTACGAAAAGATAACTTTATTTTTATAAGCCGTTAATATCCAGTGAATAATAATGCTTTAGTATGAACCTACGCACATGTTTAACTGTCCAAAAATTAACTTTTACAACTAAAAATAACTATGATGTGTTCTAATGTCCGCCTCGATCTTACCTTTTCCACATGCTTAAAATTCAATCTTTGCCTATCACCAACCAATAGGTTCTCTGTATTCATTTATTTAGTTAAAATAAAAAAAAAAAAACAAAACTTGTAATGTTTTTAAACAATGATAGCACCGAGGTAACGCGTATAGACACCACGTCCATCGACGTGAGTTCGAATCCCTACGTTAAGTCAGAGCTATCGGTGAAGGAAAACGTCGTCAACTATAGCATAGGTAGTCGCCAATCATCTATATAAGTGTGTAGCAGCTGTATTTGAGAGCAAGCCCGGTGAAGCTGTAAAAGCCGCAGCGGCTCTGTTTTTGGATAGGGCCCCTAAGGCTAACAGTGTAGTCAGTACAAAAAAAAAAAGAAAAAAAAAAGGATTTGAGAGCCAGCTACCCCACCAGACTTAGCGTGTCACCTTTTAGACCACATCGTCACATAATTGTCACTTTAATGCTAAAACTTATAAAAAAAGCAAAACAATGAATACAATTCATATTTAAAACGTTCATGACATTACAAACAAACATCGCACAACAATAGGTTCCGTCTAATACAATATAACACTCCCAAATAAATTTTTATTAAATATAACTTTGCGACAAACAAAAAAGAAATTGTACTGATTCTTTCTTGTTGAATTATATTTGATATCGGAATGTACAATAACATTGAACTGTCTGTTTGTAGGACATTTATTTATTTTAAATATTGATGAAGTAAAATTACGCAAAATCCTTATTGTGTCTTATAGTTAGGCATAGGCTATCAATGGTTCTGTACGACTTATATTTTTAATGTTTGGACAAAATCTAATCTTAGTCATTATAATGTGGCTTAATATAGTAAAGCACTAATCCTAGAGGCTATCGAGTTCCTGGAACACACCTATTGGTGCTTGGTGACAGCTTTTCATATACAAGGTGATAACTAGCCAGAAGAACATTAGAAAATTCCTTAACATTATTCTATAGTTTTATTATGGTTTTTCCATAACTGATAGTTCAGACCCATTATAGGATTCGAATCTACATCTGTTGACGCAGTGTCCGAGCAACTGTTGTACTTCCTGCTGGTCAAACGGGTTCTTGTGAATGACCAATACTGAAGCTACTAATTAATTAACCACACACTGAGGAACCGGTTTAAAAAACTTGAATACCAAAGTATGACTTGTAAAAACACTACTAAAACAAGTTGTCTTCCTGATGAAAGGATCAAACTCAATCCATCTAAATAATTCACGATACGTTGGCATATAAAATGATAAACAATCTAAAGTTCCTTAGTTTTCCTCAAGAAACCGATAATCAAAGTATACTAATTATGTATAGAGTCTATAGTTTTCTTCGAGATATCTGCTTCATCATTAAAGGTCACTTTTCCTATTTATTTATTAATTAGTGAATTCGCGAGACTTCCAAAACTTTTGCCACTGTATACTATCTGATACTTCAGCATAAATCTTTCACTTGTAAAAAAATTAATCACAATTAAAATCATTATCACATGTGATGTGTTTTTATTGTAATAAAGAATTCAGCGGCTGTGTCGTGACATTTCAAATATATAATTTAGAAAAATAATACTCACGAACGAAATTGAATACCGGACAAGTTTATTCAGTAGCAATTCTGATGAAACAATAAATGTTATTTCTCTAGATCGCACGAAAATAACTGTTGTAAACTGAGCTTTTTCTCTTTTGTTTATAATAAGCACAAGTGTGTTATTTAATCACTTGTTACGAATCATTAGTATATGTTTTAGATCTTCTCCTATCAGATACTTATGTAGTATTTTTATAACTGTGATATTATTTGTTACTAACTGTGCCCCGCGGTTTCACTCGCATATAATTTAGAAGAAATCACTGATTGTTGATTTATAATACTTCAATATAGACAATATTTTTATCGGTTGGCCAGATGATCACATCGCGACATCGCACGGATTATTCTCGCTACTACTATAGACCCGAGCCGAATGTTGAATTATTTTAATTTTGCATTATCTCTTAAACTAAACGTCCAAATACCATGCTGTAAAAGACGCAGTTTATCTTCATTATAAATTGCGTTGATCCGTCAGTCTGTCATTCAGGACTAAGCATTGTGTATGTATAGATTAAGTTATTACGTAAGCCAAAGTCAAAAGAAAGGGTTATTATTTTAGCAGTCTATGTACTAGCATGTTTTTATAACCAATAAGTTTAAATAACCAAACAACATAAAAACTATTTTAAACTATTATATATTTCAATCTCGTAGTTTGGTTAATTTTTTAAATGTCTTTCTTATCTGAGTTTAATTTTATTTATGTATTTAAGTTATCTATTGTTCATATATAAATCAATAAATTGTAGAAACAGTGTCCGTAATTTATGTAAACAAAGCAGCCAGCAGAAAGTTAGAATTCAATAAAGTACATTACTTTGTTTTACTACATTGGCTATTTTACTGTTGGAGTTTAAATAACCACGCCGCTGTTGGAACTGAATTCGTATTTCCCATACAAATTTGTTTAGGCTCTTTCAACCCTATAAACTTTATAATTTTGAAGAAGATTAATACACCAAGTTTTAAATAAATCCGAGTCTAAAAATACTATTATATTTCCCATATAAACTTTAACACCAACTTGCCCAATTCGAAAAATCCATATTAAAATTTGTGGAGAAGCAAACAATATTATGGAATACCAACGTTAAAGAAACTGTTTCTTGGTTTACCTTTCACTCATTTCCCAAGCGTGTAGTATTCATAAATAAACAGAGCGGATAAACACACAATGTTGGAGTAGGTAACAATAATAAAGAGGGGCTGTTAATCTTGCTTCGACTGTGACCACTTTATTAGGTGCCGGGACAACGCTGTATGGAGAAATATACGCCCCGGGGAAAAGTTCACTGAACAGATGTCATTAATCTAGATGTACCGTTTCTAAAACATTATTACTAACATATCAATGTAAAAACTACTAACTGGTACCTAATTAGAGATCTGTACGTTTTTCTATATTACAAAGTTGACAAGCAAGCATACGGCTCGTCTGATGGTAAGCGGCATATGCATCACTAGCACGTTGCTGATCTTTAACCCCTTTAAACAAGGAGCTCTGGAAACCCTACTTATTTCAGGAACACAGCGCATTGGTTTTTAGCCTCGATCTTCCGTAAGGTGGAGTATTCCACTACTCAGCATGCCCCAAGTAGAAATAAATCTTTTCTGTGCCTTACCTCTACTTGAACCTTGTGTACTTATTATGTACGCACGTAAAAAGTTATACCTACTTCTTTTTCGTAACAAAACAAAAATAATTCCAAATATTTTATTTCGTATCCCAACAACATGATGAAAATAGCGATCAACGTTATTTAATAATATTAATTAATTTTAGTGGCTTTAATCATAATTATATTATCTATGGGTTCTGATAGACATATACTAATAATACTTTTTTGGCATTTTAACCATAGACAATACACTATTTGTCATTTTTTATTTATTGTGGATATACCTCATTAAGAGTTAGAGGAAGTTTTTGGCGAGATCTTGAAGTGACATGTTGTGGTTTTTATATTTAATTCATTAACTTAGGTTTTTTGAACCTATATTATGGAATATTGGTGGCATTTTGTGTGATTTAGTTTGGTTGTTGTGCATAAGTCCAGTAGATTATAAATATAAAGCGGAAAACACGCATTTTGGGATGTTACAAAAACTCCCTAAATAGTTCTGGCAAGAGAGCCACCGTCTTGCCAGAAGACGCCACTTTGTATATAGGGAAATTTTACGAAGGCTTAAAAACATTAACGCTGGCAAGTGCTTTTTGCGGCGCCAAAACAAGAAGAAAATGAAGCGAAGTTAGAGGTTATTGTATTTTACATTATTAGACTTTTTGACTAATATTAACTTTTCGTTATATTTTAAACTCTATTACTTTCATTTTTTTACTCAGTTATTGTTTTAAATTTATTAATAAAGCATGCGGTGGTGGCCTTCAAAGGCTAATTACACTGATGAATGTTTTAACTTTTTAATTATAACTGTATTATAGTGCATTGACCACACTGGCCGTCCATCTATATGTTAATACGTGAAGCAAAAACTTTGTACCCCTTTTTAAGCATATTGCGTGCACGAAGACTGTGAGATTTGGCATGGTTAAAATGTATATAGAGGAGTGTAGAAAGCTAAAATTTATCTATAATATCTCTTACTAATATATTAAATAAAATAAATTAATACTACGAATCCTAACCCGACAAGTGCTATTGAACTTAGACCCGCCAAAATATTGACATTGTCACTCAATGAAAAGTGACAGCAAGTGATATAATATTCACTGTTTAGGTTCATACTGCAAATGTCACACAGAAAATAGCCTATGATTAAAATGTTTCTGGTAGAATTTCGATCACTGTGCGACCGCTAGTTCAAATAAATAAATATCGCACTTTCGTCAAACAATGCTAATTTAACTTGTACTATAAAAAATATTATTCCATTCTGCGTTCATACTGTATCCAGCTAAGTTTTAATTCAACGTCGTTCGTTTAAACGTACACTAGGTAAATTTATGTGGTGCACTTTAGTTTGACGGAGTGGAGGTGTATGACCCGTGCACCCGTATGATCAACTTCTATTGCTTGTTTGACGAACTATGTTTTGTTGAGGAATGTTACGTTAAGCTTGCTTAACTCAGTCAAGGCGCTTATTTAACTCACTTATTTTCTTAAAATATTTTGGTCGACCAGTTGTATTAACTAGTCTATGGAGCCACAATTATGGTGGCTGGTGGTGGTGCCCATCACATCACAAATAAAAAAGTTTGCAAATTCTTACTTTTGGTCTCCTAACCAACGTATTCCCTCCTTCCCATGATGATGCTGTCCTTGTTGGTAAGCGCAGTACAATCCTATCACAACGGCGACCACCGAGAGATTATAATTCATCGACGATCACTGCTGTCACGCAACACGCAAATGCGAGTCGCCATGACGGACTTTTCCCCACATGCATGGTGGTCGCGACCCAGTCGAGCAAAACAGCCCTACCACCCTACTATCACCATTTCTTCGTTCGTTAATCAATTGAGGTGAGGTGAGGTTAAGTTGAGGTTGGCTTGGACGTCTCAGCTTTTATTTGACACCCTTTACACCCTACGTCTTACTCCTTAGGTCTGCTCTACGAGGTGGGTAAATACATTTCACCTGGCGCATGATATAGACAGCTGCCGTTGTTTATGGACTGTTGGACTTACCATCATGTACTGTAAAGTCATTTGCCAAGATAGTTTAAGATATAAAAAAAATTAAAACAAGTATTTTATGTTTCAACACATATTACGATTTTATTGTTTTTTACCCAGCAAAACAGAAGGTTAAGTTTAAGCACAGACAGTACTTATGCTACTCCTAAATAGAAATATAACTTTGGAAACCCTAACTAAAGATCTAAAATTTTTACAGAAGGCTTAAAAAAGTTACAGTAAAGTGTTAAATTCTCAAACTTTACAGTATAAGTAGATTTGTACCTTTTCAACATAACACTATAAATAGTAAATCCGTACAACAGAAACGGTTTGGTGCTTAAAATTTCACCGAGGGTTGCTGTTTATACCAACCTATAATGTATGAAGGTCTCCTGAGGCCCATAGAAGTTGGTGTAAGCCAGAAAATACTTGATTCGCTTTAGTTATTTGGGTACGATAGTTGTGTTTACCTGGATCGCGACAACCATGCATTTGATGATAAACCCGACACAATGACTCTCTTTTGGTTTGTCATGCTTCAGGATCGGTCAGGGTATATTCAACTGCCGAGAGGTATCTCTCGGTGGTCACACTGTGGTTACCACCAGGCACATTATATTCACTATGTCGTACTACTAATTCAATGTATTTCATACATAATATTGAAAATTTTGAACCATTTCTATTTCATAATATTCAAATTAAAATTCAGCTAAATATTTCTTTCTTTTATTGCATTATAACGATATTTGTTTTATAAATAATTAGAACTTTTATTTAAGTAATAATAAAAATTTAAATCAATCAGGAATAAAAAGATTAGCAAGTGAAGTCCACTCCTAACCACTTAATTGTAACTGCGGCAACAGCTCAAACCGAGGTTCGGCCGTTTTGGCTTTCGCAGCTGAGTGCCTTAAGCGCTCTCAAGCTACGATGAAACTATAATAGCCGTCTGATTCTCCAGGGCCCTTACGGCTAACAGTATAGTCAGTTCTAAAACAAAAGTAATACACAGAACAATGTTAACTTTATTTAAAGTGGTTTTTTTAATTATCACTGTCATCATCATTACAGCTGAAAGAGGGTCATTACCAGACATAGACCTCCCCCAATAATCACAACAGTGACCCGCCCAGCACTGTTTGCATTCAGCTGGTTCCCATGACTTTAACCAGGTCGTCGGTCCACCTTGTGGCGGGTCTATCCACGCTTTGTCTTCTGATACGTGGCCGCCACTCTAGAACTCTTCGGCCCCATTAGCCATCCGTCCTACGTGCAATGTGCCGCGCCTACTGCAACTTAAGTCTAGCAATTCTTAGAGCTATGTCAGATACTTTGGTTCTTATGCGGATCTCCTCATTTCTGTTTTGATTAGGTACGCAAAGAAATATTACTATATTTTTAACAGACTTAAAAAAACTTTTTATGGATAGCCATGGATTCTGTTAGCACCTAATGCTTTGCCATTAGCAATTAAGTTTATTATTTATGTGGGGTAGATTTATTATTAATTTTTACTTATTATTATTTCGCTGCACCGCACCCTGTCCGTGCTTAAGGACAGTCTATGATTGACCACCGCCGCCGCGAGTCGATTTATCTTGAATCGCGAATTATATTATCCCACTTGTTGTAGTTGTGCACGCTGTACAACATCCAGTTGGCCCACTGCTAACTGCTATCGAAGACGCAAACCTAAAGAATTAGCCGAGAAGAAACGCTGCCAGGCTGAAGCTCCAGAAGAACACAAATAAAGATGATCTTAGAATAAGCGGTGCAGCTGCTTCTATACTTATCCAGTTTCAAGTTAATTTCTCCCAAATTCTTAATCTTCCCACTCGTGGATTAGCTATCCTCTACATTGTTTATTTGACGCGTCCACAGCTTCTTTGTCTATAAACTTATTTGGTTAATTATTTTTTCGTTAGAAAGGATCCCCTTCAAGGGTTATCCCACTTTATTTTAATTGACGTTAGAACTTCGAATTCGAAGAAACACCAGGGAACTTCTCAAAATAATTCAAGTTGGTTTCCTTTTTTGTTTAAAAATTGACTTATAATTAAAAAATCGCTTTCTCTTACATATCGCACCACTAACAACGTTACCTCAAAACTTTCGGACTTACACGTTTCGGGAAACGTCAATAAATCTCATTGGAACACAGTCAGGATGATGGTTATTGAGTAATGTGTTACAGTACGTGATTTGGGTTACGTTGGCAACATCAATTTCTTATGATTTAATTTCGTGAAAAGCTGTTTCGTTTCGTAAAACGTATAAAAACATTTTCTTATGGGATCACTACTTAAGCTAATAAATCTATACAAATAAATAAAATTGAAGTGTCGGTTTTTAAAGTCAAAATAACAGCTTTTTTAACCGATTTTAAAAAAAGATGGAGGATACTGAATTCAAATGTATATATATTTTTTATGAATGTTCAGCCATAACTTCGTTGTTTATGAACCGATTTGGATGATTAGTTTATTGTTTCAGAGAGGGTTCCTCAAAGTTGGCTCCATTTTAATTTCATTAGCATTGGTCCTTCAATTTCGAAGATACACCAGGGAACTCTTCAAAATCATTAAAGTACATGAAATTTATTGTAAGAACTTTATAATTGTTTATTTTATATATGTAGCTTATAAAGTACAATTTTTTTTTCAAATTGTACTTTTTAGACAAAAACTTTAAAAACAGTTTACATACAAAATCATAAATTATCGGAATTCAAACCATGGACCCCTCTTACTGTACATAAAACAGTACGTACAAGTCTGGTCATCATATGATATATAGCGAAAGGAACTTCGTTACTACCGGGTATACCGGGACATATCTCTAGTTAGTTTTCTGTAAACCACTAAAATTTTAAATAAAATTATACTACAAGTCAGGTATATAAACTTTAAAGTTAGTCCAAAAACTCAACACAACTAAAAGAGACTAGACCCGTATAATCCCAGAGCTCTTCAAACAAGCGACACGAAACGACAGTTTTATTCATGCGAGAAACTTTTACCAAGGGAGCTAGATTTATAGGATGAAGCCAGTGCAACCACAAAATGCACTCATATAACTAGACTCGAAACAAAGCCCCCAACTGGGACAACTGTGAGGTGATAGAGAAAATAATTTAGGTCCCCTCTGGCGACAGTTCTATATATAAACGATGTATTGTAATATGCAAGGAGATAGCGTTCAGGAAGTGTTATTGTAAAAGTTCACGGGTTTTCAACATAGCAAAATACAAAACCTCGAACAATTTTAACAGAAGTCCTCGCCACAGATCAGTAAATTATTTTACTGTGATCAGACTACCTCAAGTAGACAAAATCTTCTAAAGAGATTTCCCTATGCACTACCTCTCTTAGATTCCATCGTCTCATAACATTAAGGACATCAAAATAGCATACAACACAAAAAATTCTCTTTGGAAAGAATCTTTTGTTCTCATGTATAGACCTATTTGCCAGTGAATATTAATTTTCAAATTAAGGTAATTGTCTGTTACTATTGATTACCACTTTTTCAGTATGGAACGATGCGTTTAGCAAATTAATATTAAAGTTGCTAGTAAGGGTACGTAAATAGCATATAATCGAATGAAATACATATTACTACTTGAAATATTTTCGTACAATCCGATTTAAATTTCGAATATTCGATTACAATTCTGAGTAATTCAGAATTAAGGAATTGTTCGAAAATTCAAATTATTTGATTTGAATTTCGAATACTATGTAAATATTCGAGAAGGATGGAGTAATTCGCGAGTTCAAAATATTCCCACACTCATAGTTGATACTCTTAAGATATAATATTTTAGATACTATTATTATAGACATAATATTGACATCTTAAACAAAGCTTAAAATTAATAAGAAAACTTTCTAGTTCACGATAACCGTTTTATACTGACAAATTACGTTTTACAAAGTTGTAAAGTGTTTATAGTTTAGATATTATCTCTACTAACGCGGTACTAGTATGTTTATAACTTGGCAGGGTTATATCAGTCATTATTTTGACGTAGGTATTCAAGTCCTTCTAAATTATTAGTGTTGTACGTACTCAGTCTAAGGTGTTCGCGTTAGAGACTATTTTTTAATCCTCAGATATACGTGGATAGATTTATTTTCTCGATTTATTGGAATGTTCTCTTTCTTCCTCTTCTTCTTTCTAACTTAGCAACCGATCCTCTTTAACGAAGACCATTACTGCCATTATCGAGTCATTGGAATGTTAACATTCATAATCGTTAAATAATTCTTAAATAACTGTTTTATTTACTGTAAATATCTATTTACTATTATAAGTATGACATATTTGTTTATTTGACAACTTTATAACCAGCAGACCGCATTGTGAAATAGTAATTTGGGGTGTTAGGTAGGTCAAACAATCCTATCAATTATCCAGTCTGTGATTTAATTGCATCTTCGGCACCAGTCCAAGCTAAAGTTAGGCCACTTTGAAATCCTTGAGCATGTTGCTACGTTTCGCGGCTGAGTGCCTTAAGCGCTCGCCCCCAAGCCACGGTGAAGTTGTAAAAGCCATCTGAGATTCCAGGATCCTTTGGCTAACTGTAAGAAAGAAAGAAAGAAAGAAAACATATATTCCTATAAACTAAACACGCTTTACATAAATTGACTAATATTAATATACACACAAAAAAAAACATTAAAAAGTAACAATATAAATGACCCAGCTGCGTGTCCCGCCATTAAGATAAGGCGTTCAACTCAGCATAATGCTGAAGTGCCACAGGGCACTTAGCGCTGATTTTCAGCTGGAGCCCCGAAGAAAATCAAGGTGCGCTAACAATACTCAATCAAGTTAAAATAAAAACATAAAAAACAACTTTAACTCATTATTCATGGCATAATATATTATTTAAATAATAATAAAATATATATAAAAAGAATATAAAAATATAAAACAAACAAATATATAAAAGGGGCACTCATAAACAAATGGAAAATAATATTATATAGGTGAATTATAAAACTATATAAAACATTATCTCTAAGAATATATTAGGTACATGGCAGGATATTAAAATATATGCAACCACAAATAAATAAATTCATAAATAAATAAATTTTCCAATGCATGAATTCAATAACACTGCGCCATTAACAAAAATCATTTGAAATTAATTCTAAGCATTTGTGTGGTATTAAAGTCGCGCATTGGAGGGGAGGGGCCAGGTCATTCCAGCATCGGGTAGCTGCGAACCTAAAGCTACCTCGGAAAGAAGTGGTAGCATGTCGGTGAGTACATAACATATACTTAAAGGCTCTGGTTCCATAGCGGTTCTGATATCTGGCCAAACCAGTTTTTCATAGAGATATTCAGGAATCCCTGTTTTTATTACACCAAATAAAAGTGTAGCAAGGTGTAACCGCCGACTACTTTCCATTTTCAACAGTTTTCCATGATTTAAAAAAGGCGTAACATGGTTTCGTTTTGGAATGAGGTAGCAAAATCGCATGCAGGCATTCTGAATCCGTTGTATAAGTATTTTGTTTTAGCAAGGATACAAGAATCATACACGACATCGGTATAGTCAGTTCTTAAAAAATAAAAACACTACAGGTACCAGGTCCCTGTGGGGCTGTCAGGCTGCACCAAGTAAAGAAAATTTTCCAAAAAGATTTCTCTTTACTACCTCTATAGCATGGTGGTAGTAGGCGCGACCGCTATGCTCTAGGTCCTGAGTTCGATTCTCAGGTCTGGTGAAATGTCATTGGATTTTTCTTTCTATTAAATTCTCAGCAGCTCAGAGTTTGGCTTTATAACCGATTAATAGCAATAGGCTCGTCCGCTATTACATGGGACATAAAAAAATACCCGACGAACTGTGGTTGTACGGTACACCTCTGCTGATGGTATGTTATAGTTTATTTCTGTGCCCACGTCTCATAATTTTCATGTGATTTCTTTACGATCTATTCTAACACGAACACTCTCATAACAGTTTCGTTTAATCATTATATTAATACGTGAAGCAAAAATTTTGTACCCTTTTTTTAAAGTATTGCGTGCACGGAAGACTGTGAGATTTGGCATGGTTAAAGTTTATATGGAGAAGGAGTGCGGAAAGCTAAAATGTATCTATAATATCTGTTACTAATATATTAAATTAAAATAATTAATACTGCGAATCTTAACCCGACCAGTACCATTGAACTTCGACCCCCTAAAATATTGACATTGTCACCTAATGAAAAGTGACAATAAGTGATATAATATTCATTGTTTAAACGTCAAACAGAAAATAGTCTATGATTAAAAAGTCGCTGGTCGAATTTCGCTAGTACGTGGAAATCGCTAAGTATGAAAAATAAAGGTAATCATAAACGCATTGGACCGAATATGACAACATCACCGGTAATCTCGTGCCTGGTTAATGTAGGAGGTTACTGGGCCCCGCGCAATTTAACTTGCCCCTGTGTCAGCTACCCGTGACGTCACGAGGTCCCGCCGCGCAGCAAATTGACCGTACATTTGATAGTTACGCTCTTAGTTACCGGCTTGTTTATACTGTTAGACCATAATGAAAGTTAAACGGAGCGAAACTCGCACTTATGTATTATTATCCTCTTTATGAACATAAAGTATACATCGCATGGCACAATGCATAGCTAGGGAATTATTTTATCAACTTAGTTGACCAACAACAGTTGAACTATATGTATAACATATCAAAAGTCCTTACTGTAAGACGACTTTTATCCTAAAAACTATTCTTACTACGCACTGTCGATTAATGTATCATACATTATGTATACCTACCTAACATTCACTACAATAAAAGACGTAAACATCATGTATGTAAGACACTTTCACTCCATCTACAAATTTCACATAAATTCTTCGGTTTTTTAGATTCACATATATATAATCAGATTAACCCTATTCTTCAAATTTATCATTTATCTAAACAAAGAGCAAAACGTACTATTTACAATTGATTATTAACACTTTCATACAGTAATACAGAAAATTTATTATCTATTTTTTTCATAAGAACTATGCTCAATCAAAATTGTTGTGCATAAAACGATGATAATATAGGTAAAATTAGAAAACGAGGGTCTGGAGATCTGTAGTCCAGGTCCTTGTAACTTTTTCAGATTCCAGATCTCACATAACAACTATTATCATTACCTACTCTTGTATAAAATTTATGTTCGTATTTCTTGTGTACAAACAATATTGTATATAAATAAGATGCTATATATGAAGTAAAATAAATCAATTTATTATTATTATAATACAGAACTAAAGTTAAAATACCCAACATACACACAAATAAAACTCATCCGTATATATGTACCTGAGCGTGGAGGTCACGTGAATTCAGTGCCTTTTTCCCACCCCTAAAGTTTTCACTTAAAAAAATTACGTCAGCAAAAGCAATTTACGTCAATTTTGGGTCTAAACATTTACGATAAATACGACAACACTAAATTCTCTTTGTCAACTCTCAAACCACACTTTTGAGTATGTGGCCTTTGTTACGAGTGAGTTATCTAAGTGCATTTTATAGCTCCATCGGCTTTGCCCGTTAAATCTAGCTCGGTAAGAGTTTCTGCCGGGAATAATAACACTTCATATCTCTCGTAAGTCTAGGAAGAGGATTGGAAATATTATTCATCATGTTATGAATATAATATATAGTTAAGAGAAACAAATACGTCTATATGTAATTTAAGAGTAAATTCAGTGATCAGTACGTTTACCTTCTTAATATTTTAAGAAAATATTTTTTCTCAAACATGAATGTAAATATTGTCATTATTTTCGAAAAAAGAACACGCAAAGTATTAAATTTACGGACATGCCAAGAATGATAAAAGAGATCCAATCAAAGAGTATTTAATAACCCCAACACGCCGTTTCATACAACATTACTGGAACGTTGTAATGTTCCAAATTCAAAAAATGCTCCTGCAATGGATTTCATTTTCTTTGCCCGTAAATTTGATAATTCGCGTATTCTTTCATCGAAAATAATGACAATAAGTCCATGAATGTTTGAGAAAAGCACTATTTATGCCTCGGCAGAAATGGCAATTGCCTGTCTCGTATTAGTGAAGTCCTCACCTACGGCTCAACCTTCAAACTCAGAGTCGACCTGCAATTGCCTATTTCACGGCCTTTGAAATAATGTAATATTAATCAGCATCACTGTCCGCTGATGTATGAAAACCCTTCCTACAGCAACAACCTTGTATATGTGTGTAAAGGGTATACTGTTTTACGCATCATTTTAATATATTTTATAGATCGTTAAATCGAAAGAGAAAGAACATAATATAGTACAAATATAGAACGAGATAGGTATACAAGACCATTTTCGTATGTGCTATCGGCCTACGTTAATCGTAAGCAAAGCAAGTCCCAATTATTTAATGTTATTATTTAATGTTAAATAAACGTGTTTAATTGTGGCTAAGCGTATTGTAGCTGGATTTAACTTATTTATTTAAGAAAATTAACAAAATAATACGCACACTTATGTATTACGTTTTTGGTCTCGTCTTATTCAAACTAATCTATATTCTGTGGTTTTACGAGTTTGACTCTTAGACTATTTCACCACAATACATCATATTCTTATACAATGTAATAAAAGTACTAAAGTAAAAGAAACGATGTTTATAATCTTTAAATAAATATTGGATATTTAATTTTCTTCACTCAGACTATATCCGTCACTTTTATTTTATCTTAATATTTTAAGAAAACTTATAGCTAAGTACATATTTAAGTTACATGTACAAGGTATCCAGAAAGGGTATCGGGTATTTGTAAGTTCAATGAAACAAAAATTATTTGTATGCAATAAAAAAGTTTATTGTTTATTATTATCATATGAATTGGAAAATTATTTGGAAAAGATGATGTTATCCAAATGATGACCGTTACGTTGCTGGCACTCTTCTAAACGGAAACGAAGATTGGCGATAACACGTTGACACATAGCTATCGATATTGCTGCCATTTTTGACCTGATGTTTTGCTTTAACTGGGTTAGATTCGTCGGATTGTTTTGATAAACCTTACTTTTAAGGTATCCCCATGCAAAATAGTCAAGCAGGCTAAGGTCGGGGTTTCTGGGAGGCCAGTTGATGTTACCCCTTCGCGAAATGACTTTACTAGGGAATAATTCGTTAACAACTTCCATTGAGTCATTTGAGGTATGGCAAGTGGCCCCATCTTGCTGGAACCACGTTCTTGAGTTGAAACCTGCAAACTCCTGCAACTCTGGGACCAAAAAATTTCGCAACATATCGCAATAACGGTCACTATTCACATTAATTGCTCGGCCTCGTTGATCTTCATGAAAATAAGGTCCAATTATGCCTTTAGCAGACATAGCGGCCCAAACAACGACCTTTGGGCTATGCAGGGGTCGTTCATGCTTTCGTCTCGGATTCTCCACTGCCCAGTACCGACAATTCTGCTTATTAACATGACCATTCAGGTGAAAATTTGCTTCGTCACTGAACAGTATGTTGTTAAAGTTGTTAAATCGCTGCAGCATTTCGTTCGCAAAATTCAGTCGATTAGCATAGTCCGTATCCTTCAATTCTTGAACCAATTGAATTTTATGGGCTTTTAGATGTAAGTCTTTCTTTAAAATCGAATGTAAAGACGATTTTTTGATGTTCAACGCTTGGCTTCGCTTTCGGATGGATAAAGACGGATTTTGACGAACCGACGCCTCAACTTCTTCAATTGTTTCTTCATCGCGAACTGAACGAGGACGACCAGAGTTTTGAATTTTAACTGTCGCACCTGTATTATCGAACATCCTGATCCATTTCCTAATGCTATCGTCACTTGGCGCGTGGCGTATACGATATTCCGCACGATAGAGACGTTGAGCAGTCACTATTGAATCACCATTACGATAATACGCTCGTACGCAAAATGCGCGATGCGTCCCCGAGTACTGTTCCATCGTGACTAAAACTCCACAAAATGGCGGACGCCACGAACCCCTCCCCGCACCCTTTAGACGCCCCGTTTCGAATATGGCGCGAAAACAAATACCTGATACCCTTTCTGGATATCTGGTATAAATTAATGAAGGCCATTTACAAGTTCCCACATAATGTACATTTTATTTATATGATTAAAAAATAAAGTAGACGGAAGAGCACAAAAATATTAGCAAAAGAAATAGGAATTTAGAATAGCTTTCAACTTCTGCACAGTTGTATCAAATAAATCAACGTTTAAATCATTAACCAATCTATTCATAATGCTGCTCACTCGAATTAAATAGGAATTTTGTCTGTGAGTAGTCCTAACAATAGGATTATAAAATATGTTAGGGTTTCTAAAAGATACTGCTGTTACGCGTAGGTTAATTTTGCTCAATATCTCCGAACAGTTAATTAGGCTATTGGGTATGCACAAAAGATATGATACATCAGTTATTTCTCTCCGTGTATACAGCGGGAGCATATGAAATTTTTTACAGCGCGATGTGTTATCTGGTGCCTGTATTGTACAGGTAAGCTGTTGATGTTACTTTAAAAACAAATACAGGAAAATAATCTTTACTAAACTAAAACACTAATTAAAAGTAAATGCCAAAACGTTTGACATGAAAATTAATCTCTGCGGATAGTAAAACGTTGAAAAAGGGTCACAGATTAGAGGCAAGTAATGGAGGTACCGTGTAGCCTGTACCCGAGTGCGTTATTACCAGAATATATACATATAACATATTTGTTGTCAGACAGATAATTCACACGGCTACATAAACTAGGTTTTAACTCATTACAGTTGAATGCGGTGCTATTTGCGGTTTTGTGTTTCTACATATGAATATAAGTCTGTATTTTATATAATTATTTACAAGATTTATAATTTTTACGAATTACGATGAGAAATATTTAGTTTTTTAATAATTTTTAAAGTAAAAGAAATAATTTGCACTTATTTTTTTTTATATAGCGCTATTATTCATTTAAAATCTTGTGTTTTATTTACACTATATTCTGTAAATTCGATGTCATTTTATGATAGTATGGTTGTTGTGTTCAACAGAAATTAATTCGAAGTACATAATAACTCTAGTACATCAATACGTCATCTGGATATTTTGGTATATGAATATAAACGATGACAAGTTCAACTCCCATTACATCAATGGAAATAAGACAAAAGCTTAATAGTGCCAAATGAAGAAAGACTAAACTAGAGGAGACAATTATATAAAAATATTTTGGAATAGTTACAATATTTTAAAAATCAAATTCAGTTAAGATAAAAATCACAAGCTTAGTCTGATTGTATTTTCTTTATACTGTTTATTTGATTCATTATTATAATACCAAGCAACATTTTATTCTTTATCTTCCTGTCCACTTTGTTTTTCTTCTTAACTCACTGTATTCTGTCATCAAAATCATCTGTTTACTGGTTCAACCGTATCTCTTTAATCGTTTCAGTTACTAGCATTATCCGTTTTGATTTTTCTTCTTTTCCACTATTATTTTCAGATTTAACATTTTCAAGTCCAACTCAACAATTAATACCAAAAGTTTTGACGTGACAACGTCTTATAAATTGGTTTGCCGGGTGACACTTCAAGAAACTGCGTTACGCTCCGCTCACGTTATGCGCTCACAATGAGAGCGAGTGAGAGGCACGCGTCCCTTCCACTCGGGCATGGTTAGCCCGCCTAAGAGCGAGAGAGACAGACATAAAGTCGTTGTCACGTAAAACTTTCGCTCGTATACCGACTTTACAGGCAACCAATTTTTTTTGTTGCAGAAAGACGAAATAACCGTTTTATCATTTCAGACCGGAAGTAGCAAAGAAAATTTGGATAAAGTAATTACTGCTCATTGTTTATAATTAATTATGATTTTTAAATTAACCTTTTCATATTCCATCGCTGGAGAGGAACATGTTGAGAAGAAATATGAATATAAAAGATACGAAACGACCTCTGTTTATAGACACTGGGAAAACAAATTTACTACACTCTAAATTAAGCCATTTTGATTTTATTTATTCGGTCTTAGTGAAAATCTAACTCACAACTGTCATGATATTAGTTGTAATCTAGCATTAGATTAGAGATGCTGAAGCTAAGAATGTTGTTGTAATATTAATAATAACCCTGAATCACAATTCAACAGTGGACGACACTCCTTCGCGCCTGTTTACGATAGAGAGACGACAATGCTCGCCTGCGACGCTGCGACATCGTCTCGTCACAGACAATGCGCCGGAATGTTAATTGCTGTCGTTTGTCGTACGACACTGATAAATGCTAACGCTTGTCACTTCAAGATTTGATACGTTACGCACTAGACCATGATAACGTTGTGATTTCACGATATACATGCTTGTTTGCCTCAAAGCGTTTATTGGCGTTACATTCCAAATTTGTTGTGTAAACCCATGTTAACACTAGTCGCATTTTTATTTTCCATAAGCTTACTAATGGTAGGATATAATAATTATATATAATTATTATATATATTATTATTATAGAATGGTTTTGATATAATTACAAGCACTAAAACCAACTGCAGATTAAGTTAAAGGTAAATTAAACAACTAGATAGATATGGTTGTGAATGTTGTGACTAGCCTATGCGTAATTAGGTTTACGTAAATGTAATTTTTTTTGTTCATATATTTTAGTGTATTTTGAATATTATCTGGAATGGAAAGTTTTAAACTCAGACCTAGAAACATAAAATTCACTTTAAGTCACCATTATATAAGTCCACATTGTGTCGAATATCAGTACACAATATGAACGAGGAATTCATATCGTGACAACCCTACTTCGATAGACCAATACCAAGCAGATTAATTTCACATTTATTCTTTCTTGAAATATCGAATATGATTTTAGTGTTGTTTAGCGATTTAGCGTAAAATTACTGTAACACATCTGATGTAAAGTCCTCAAACAACAGCGACCGGCTGTGTACACAAATTTCATAGGCAGTCATTGACGTCATGCCGGCCTGATGAAATGCATCTTCACGCGTCGTTTTAAGGACCCTATATCATAGTAGGGAGAGATCATGTTGGCTGGAAGACTATTCTACATTTCTACATCTGCACGATACGGCAAATATTAGAATTTGCAAACTAACTACCTACATAAGAATGAAATCGTAATTGTTATAACTAGGAGCGTTCAAACGCACTGGAAAATAAATATAGTGCGTAAACAATTTCCCACGTTTCTCTCTTGAATTTAATCTTGCGAACAGAGCAAGATTCACCGCAAACATTTTGCGAGCATCTCTATAATTTGATCTCGGGGCTACCTTTTCAGTTGTTATTTATTTAATAAAATTAAAATAAACATTGTCAAACATTCTGTTATGATTATTTTATATTTAATTGAATAGTTAATTTCATATTATTATAGTAATTTAAAAATTGTTTTAGTAATATACTTTTGTATAGGTACTTATTGTATTTCTACGTATTTTATTATAATTAGCCAAAATTTTAAAAACATTTTATTTTGTCACACTTGTTAATAAAGACATAACCTTAGATCAATCGTACTATTGCTTTGACAAGGCTTTGAAGTTGTGAAGGATGAAAAAGTTGTAATATTTAATTCACCAAAAATTAGGCGTTAGAAAATGCATATTTAAAAACGAAAGGCAACTTGTTGCCTTATAAAAATCGTATTTCAATTTGTCTCCGTAAATCTATATTTCAATTAAACTAACTATGTAACCTTTGAGAATATTAAGCATCATAGGTACTTAATCTTATAAATAAAAATCTCGTGACACGGCGTTTGTGGTACAACTCCTCCAAAACGGCTAGACCGATTTGTATGCATTTTTTACGTATATTTGGTAGGTATCAGAATAAGTCGTAAAGAATATTTCATATCTCTAGTTAATTAGGGTGTCCATATGCAGAATTTTTTTATTTACGGGTGAAACCGTGGGTCACAGCTAGTATATTTTAGAATGTAATCCGACTAACAGCCATCATATTAGTTAAACGGAATTTTAATAGACGATGCCTCTTGTATTTAAGTTACTTGGGTTTTTCAATAGGAATGTAATTAATATAAATATGAAACATTAATTTTAAAGTATTTGTATATTTTTTTGTAAATAGCGCAGGCATAAGCTTCAAAATGATGTTTGAATTAACCATTTTGATGTTTAAGGTAAATATGGCATTACCACAAAAACACCTTTCTGTGTTAATATTTGGAGATATATTTTACCTACACCGTATTTTAATATTTATACTATTTCCATTTCTTTATTTTCACGATGACAGTTCTAATTTGATAGTTGTAGTGTTGTGACCAAATAAGTAATGATATCGATCGCATATATTTATTATATTTTGAACAAAGAAATACAACAAAAACATTCAAATATATTTTTTCAAGGTGGGATCACTCAATGGCCCACCGCCATTTTGTGTTTGTTTTATTGCCAGTACATTGCTATAGAACTAATATGGGCACAAACAAAAGGACACGCTGCTCGAAACAATACCCATCCCCCTTTTACGGCAAACAAGATGTTATATTTATTAAAAAATGCATGTGCGGAAGTAACTGCCAAAAACTGGGGAAAATTTTTGAAAATAACCCAAAACATTATAGCGTCGGATTGGGAAATTAATGTGGCATTCGATTAATATACAAGTACAGGAACTTATAATAAAATGTTGGGGAGAGCTCATCGAGTGACAGTGACGATTCATCAGATTTTGATTAAAATAAATAAATATAGATCACCTGTCCTTTTAATTATTTCATTTCATTGTCGAGTACCTACCTATACCTACTTATTTTACAACAGCTTATAAAATTTTGAAGAAGTTGGCATTATCAATCAAGAATTAATACGTGTAACATCTTGTAATTAAATATATTAGTTAATAAATTTGTACAACAGTGTCCGACAGTAGTTTAGTTTCTTACATTTTGTAAAAAAATATAGGGTCTGTTATCGTGTTACGTTTATCGATATAGCTCCATATCAGTTTCTCCGACTCTGGTATAACCTTGTACGTGTGTAAACGTCATATTCTTATAATCATCATCATCATCATCATCATTTCAGCCGCAGGACGTCCACTGCTGAACATAGGCCTCCCCCATAGATCTCCAGAGCGACCGATCTTGTGCGGCCTGTACCCAACGGCTCCCAGCGACCTTTATTATGTCGTCTTTCCATCTAGTGGGGGGGCCGTCCTACGCTGCGCTTTCCGGTGCGTGGTCTCCACTCGAGAACCTTTCTGCCCCAACGGCCGTCAGTTCTCCGAACTATGTGCCCCGCCCACTGACATTTCAACTTGCTAATCCTTTTGGCTATGTCGGTTACCTTAGTTTGTCTACGGATCTCCTCATTTCTGATTCGATCTCGTAGAGAAACACCAAGCATAGCCCTCTCCATAGCTCGCTGAGCGACCTTGAGCTTTCTTATGACGCCCACAGTGAGCGACCACGTCTCTGTGCCGTATGTCATCACTGGCAACACACACTGGTTGCGCACACACAACACACTTTCGTCTTGAGGCACTGAGGTATTTTGGACGAGAAGACGTCGCGCAGTTTCCCGAACGCTGCCCAGCCGAGTTGGATTCGTCGACTGACCTCTTTTTCAAAGTTGGACCTACCTAACTGGACTGTTTGTCCCAGGTAGACATTTTCTTCAACAACTTCTAGACAAGAGTTCCCAACTGATACTGGGGTGGGCACCACATGGACATTCGACATGATTTTCGTCTTATCCATGTTCATTTTAAGGCCCACCTGTTGAGAAACTTTGTCAAGGCCATCGAGCATTGTGCCAAGATCTTTCAGCGATTCTGACATGACTACGATGTCGTCAGCAAATCGAAGGTGAGTGATGTACTCGCCATTGACATTGATGCCGAGTCCTTGCCATTCCAGGAGCTTGAAGGCGTCTTCTAGAGCGGCGGTAAACAGTTTCGGAGATATTACGTCTCCCTGTCTAACGCCTCTTCTCAAAGGAATTGCCTTCGTGCACTGCTCCTGTACTCGGACCGACATGGTGGCGTTGTTGTACAAGCACTTCAACACTTCGATATATCGATAGTCAATACGGCACCGCTGGAGAGACTGCAACACTGCCCAGGTTTCGATCGAATCAAAGGCTTTTTCGTAGTCCACGAACGCTAAGCATAAAGGCAGATTATACTCCTCAGTCTTCTGTATAATCTGCCGCAGCGTATAGATGTGGTCTACGGTGCTAAAGCCTTTTCAGAAACCGGCTTGTGCTCGAGACGATTCGTGATGACCCTCGAAAACAGCTTATAAACATGCCTCAGCAACGAGATGGGCCGATAGTTCTTCAATAAGGTTTTATCACCTTTCTTGAAGAACAGGACCACCACGCTGCCGCCCCAAGTTTCGGGCGTTTTACCCTCAGGTATAACGGAATTAAAGAGCTTCTGCAGGACCTTAAGTACCAGTGTTCCACCCGCTTTAATTAAGAAGCTCTGATGTAATTCCGTCATCATCCGGCGCCTTGTTGTTCTTAAGCTGCTTAAGGGCCATCCTAATCTCGTACAGGGTGATGTCGGGGATATCTTCGGTATAGTGTCGGGTCAGCTCGGCTCTCGGATCGTTAGCCGATATTTTAGATAAAATAATGCATAAATAATGTAAAAAAGACGCTCGTTCAAGTTTTCACAGGAGCTGTCATCGAGATAATAAAGAAATGGAAATGGTTATAACTGACTTCTAAAAAAGAAGGAGGTTCATAATTCGAATGTATATTTTTTAATGAATATTCAGCCATAACTTCTTTGTTTATGAACCGATTTAGATTTTTTTTTTTTTTTGGTAGGAGATATCTCAAGAGTGGTCACATTTTAATTTCATTGGTATTGGACCTTGAACTTTTTAAGATACACCAGAAAACTCCTCAAAAGTCACTAAAAATTCTTTTTTGTTAAATATATTTTGTATCATAACTATTATTGATTTATACATTAACTATTTACAAAAGTACGCATTTATAACATGATTATAGTATGTTTTGCTAGTATTATATATCTGGTTAATTTATTTGACGTGTCTTTACGAGGGTGTTAAGAGTTGTTAGCGCAAATGAAGAGCTCGCATCTGGTATACATTATAGCACTTATGCTATAAAATAATTTTACATAACGTAATTACCCAGCGAAATGAGTCTTTAGTGAACTTTACTCGTTTCAAGTTCAAAATCTTGTATTTGATTTGATCTAATTAATGTATGGTGAATGGGCTTTATATTCCTGATTATAAAAAGTTTTTTTTAATTCGTTATACGATTAGCGTTTGTCTACAATCTTATCTGATTTTAAGTGATGATTTGGCCTAAGATAATAACACGTTAAGTTTAAAACGTTAACACGTTAAGGTTAAAGTTTTTGCTTCACGTATAAATATCATTATTATATTAATATCAATATGATAAGCATTTATGGAAAAAATATTGAACCCTCCGAATGTGAAGACCGAATAAAGCAGACAAAATCGCGTCTCTCGTGAACCAATCGAAGCGTTGTTTTTTATCGTTTTTATTTTTTCACCATAATATACATTTAATAAGTTACTTGAATTATGTAATAATAATAGTAAATCATCGAGTATTATGTTGAATAATACAAAATATTTCCATTAATAAACAAAATCCTTCAATAAAGTATTGAAAATCTTACAATTCAAATAATTGTACCGTAAATTCCTCATTAGCCTAGTGGTCTGAAGCGCAACTGCTATGCTCGAGGTCCTGGGTTCGATTCTCAGATAGGAGCAAAGTGTTATTGAGTTTTTCTATTAAATTTTCAGTAGCAGCTCGGAGTTCGGCTTTGTGCTCGATTAATGGCAATAGCAATAGGCTCACCCACTATTACATTTGACCTTAATAGCATACCCGGCTAACTGTGGATATGCTACAGTACACCTCTGCCTATCTCTTCGGGGATACATGCGTGATGATATGTATGTATGTAAAATACATGGAAGCACAACAGTACCTACAAAAATATTTATCGCAACATTGTTTTCAAATTTGACATTGGTGGTTGTCAGTTTACTCCATGAAATTAAAACACGCAGTATAGTGGAATACACGTCATAGTTATGCGTCGCGTTTAGGGTTCAGCTGGTGCTTATCCAGTTCTATTTATTAGTGGCGACTGCCGATGGATTGGTTATTTGACGCTCTTTGCATGGCATCGTGAATTATGGGCAATTACCCTCAGTTCGAATTAATACCGGCGTGAGCGAGAGGAAACTTTTATCCTTTTTTGACAACAGAGTTTCCGCCTTGCGCTGTGATTTCCTATTCCTTTTGTTACAACATGCTGATAGCAATATTTGTGCCATTTTCAAATTAATTTTAGTAAGAGTATAACGCGTCTATTAATAAAACGTAATTTTGATTTATATATAAGGTAAATTTTATTATAAAGTACGGAAAGAAGTATTGACAATACTTAAATTCACGTAAAGTTTTATTCGCAGAGGTTTTGTTCGGTACAATATTTTTTTAATATTCTTTATTGGTTTAGGCGCTCTGGAGACAATCTCACCTGACGTTAAAAAGACGTTTCGCATTATTTTGAAATAAAATTTTACAGCACCGCAATTTTTTTAAGTAGAGATAAACATCTTAGCATTCCATGGATTCACCGTGCGTGCCGGGTCCATCGTGTGGCACACAGAAGGAACACGAGCAGCCCCCGGGACTTGCGACTCAGAAGCAGGTTTAGGGGGCCTTTTATGATGCACATCAGCGCTCACCTAGACTGCTCGCGATACCCTCCTTGCCACGACAAATTTGGTAAGAGCCTGTTAATACTGCTTTAGATAACCGTTCTAAAATAAAACTTACTACAGATCTCGACAAGCCGAGATCTTTTAGCAAGTTATAGAGAGATTACCTTTCGCTCCCAATTTCTACCCCAAATAAATTAACCGCATTAAATGAAAAAAAAACAGGGTAGGATTACGGAATGAAATTAACTGTGTATTTATAGTAAGTATTTATTCTTTTTTTCTAATGTCGTAGAACCGAGGAATTACATATTTAAAAAAAACATGATTTTTCGCCACTTTGTAATCTACAAGCGTCCTTCTAGACCGCCTCAACGCCTCCTAATTTTATCTGGGCGTACTGTAATTGTTACTCTGACTGTCTCCAGCGTCTACAAAGGAGGCATTATCGTCCATTTTTTTTTAACCGACTACAAAAATTTCTTAATTCGAATATACATTTTTTTATGGATATTCAGCCTTAACTTCTTTGTTTTATGAACTCTTATCGTGAGAATGGAGACCTGAAGGTTGATCTCATTTTAATTTCACCACGAAACTCCTCAAACTCATTGGAGTTGGTTTTCTTTTTATTAATAATGCCACTCTAAGCCTCTTTAACGTCCCCTTTTTTTCTCTGAGCGCTCTACCGCCTCTCTGAGTCTCTAGCACCCTCAAGCGAAGACGGTACTAGTCTATCCTGATACATTACAGTCATTAACAGCACGTATAAAAAATAAGGGAAAAATACACGTGAAATTAACGACAGTGCTCTACGGTGAAGTAAATACAGGACAGGTTTGTTAATAGGAGTTCTTAAGGTCGACGTTGATGGAGTTACAGCTCTGTGGAGATTAGCCGAGTGGAGCCATCGGAACATACGGGGTTCCTTGTCGATAGCTTTGCATAAATCCATAGCTATTCTATTTTGAGCTTAATTCTCCTTGCGACCTTTCTACTGTATATAAATAAAGATTGCAGTGGTTTTAAAGAAGTAGCAAATAGACATGGTGTTACGTAAAGTTGTCACAACAGTTCACAGCTACCTATGAACCTCAGATATGATCGCATTCTTGTGGTTAGTTACTGATTAAATTTTGTATACACAGTAAGTATATGTAATTGTTCGATTAAAAATTCTTCAATTATAAAAATTATCAATATAATCTCAAAAATATCATAAAAAATTAGTAAAAATAAAATAATGAGACGTAATTAAATACTGCGTATTATGCACATGCGAAGAAGCGGGGCAATACTAGTAATGTTATTAAGAGTAGAGTTTCAGAGTATGGATGTAGGAACTAGGAGGTAATCTCCGAAAATATTGATCCGAGTTATTTTTGAGTGCTTTATGTAATATTTTATTATTATTCAATTTTACATTGTAAAAATCACGTAAAACTTACAAATCGCGAGCGGTTGCTAGTATTAAACAAAAAAATGAAACAAATTGTTTAGCCTAAATAAATAATTACTTCAGCCAAAAGAAATTCAAAAGTATTTCAATTCACGATAGTAACGATAGGAATAAATAAATCCTAATCTAAATTAATTTAAACTCTATTCATTAGTAATAACTTGTAACTCAAAACGTCTCAATCAAATGTCACTAACTAGTTAGTTGAATTCTATCAAACAATGTACGTGACCTCTGCTCTAAAGGTCTATTCAATATTCTACAATTTATACGCCGTGACATTTGAAGTGATCGATTCAATTTACAAATTGTTGACATTAATTGGAAATGTTTTCGATTGTTTACAAAACACTGTAATAACAATATTATGTAATATACTTACAGTGTATTGTATAATTGAAAAAAAAAAACTCGAAAATATTTATAATTTCGTTGTTGAAACATTGAAATAACCTACTAAAATATTTAATTATTAATAATGTATAATAAATTATTGTAACAATTACTTATTATCTGTTGAGAGCTGTGACTTTTTTATTTAAATAACGCCGGAGCATTTTTACAGTTACATTAATGTCTTCTAAATACTATGAATAATGAAAACACTAAAAAATATAGATGAAATAATATACTGAGTGGATAGGGCTCAAGTCGTTTGGTTTTAAGGGTACTATTCTCAAGCTGAAAGACGCCAAGAACCTATTCGTGTGCTCCAACAGATGGACATAAGAGTTTACCGTCAAATAAGATCGTGGCCAAAGTTGCCCACAAATATATTTCTTTTGGCGCGTTTAGTAAAGGAAAAATTAAGAACTGTCCACGCATTACGTGATGAAAGTGCGACAAGACGAAGTAAGCCATCGAATTAGTTGTACTGACTTCTATTATAATTGCTTATAAAATAAAACAAAACACAATTAAACAAAATAAAATTCAGTAAAATTAATTCATATTATTACTATTGATGGCTAACTTAATCAAGTTCTTGGGACAAGAGAGGTACAATTTGGAGAAATTTTAATTTTATTACGGTAAAGATAACTTGTTACTTGCGTACATAACTTACACACAATTTTTTATTTACCAATTGACTACATAAAAATGTAGTAGACAGATTATCAGACGCTTAAAGTGATCTCCCCTGAAGATATGATTTTAAAAATGGTTTCTCCGGTAGAAAAACTTTGCCCGGGCCACGTACGGTAGTTCAATCATCGTGTATAGTATATGATTCTCTGCTAGCGAATGCTGGGAATGGTTGAATTACCGCTTTTACCTCCTGGGACTTTTCTAATACCGCTACTTCGGGTTTTCGACACAAAAACGTGATATGGATTTTAATTTACTAAGTAAATTAACTTCTTTGGTTCAGTGATCCAAAAAAGGTTTTGGCCTCCGAAACGAGAATTTCTCAGGTATCCCGAATTTCATGCAATTTCATAGTAATTTTCGGCTTGAAGTTGATATAAATTCGACCACCTTTACCTTGTCACACCAGCGAGCTTTTGACTGCAGGAGGTATTTAAAATTTACTATAATTTGTCCGATAGTAGGGATATCCGTAAACGAGTTTATATTCGTCCTATATCCTATACCTTATCCTTTCCTATACTTCTTTCACTGGTTCTCGCGACAGCACATGCAGTAACCATAAATGAAAGAACCGCAAGATGGTGTTTGGCGCCTCGCAAAAATGGACTTGTGTTGCATTTATAAAAACCCAATAAAATATGTACCGCATAATGCGCCTTATAGACTCACCTCTTAATATATTTGTAAAATTCTGTATAAACTCGAATACAAATTATAACACTTGATAGTTATCGAGTTTTAATAGTAATCGTTATTCGATTCAGGAAGCATTCGGTTTTGTGAGAATTTTAACACCGTCATAAATGCCCCGGACTTCGATGGGTCGTAAACCATTCCTATGGTATTGCAGTTCGCATCTCACCGGTATAAACCGTTCAGAGTCGATTGCCAAGACGATATTTACTTTTTAAATGGACTGGAATAAACTCGCACGCTATTATTATGAACTTGTTATTTATTATTTTCAACAGCTCAGTAATATCAACAAGTGCTTTTAAACAAATAATAAAAGAGACAGTTTTGTATTAATATAGAAGCCACTTGCTACATATTCAAACGCACAGTTTCCTCTCCTTTTGACAACAGAACCATTAGGCTTCGAAGCCTTAGTTTTACGGTAATCTCCATCTCGGTACAAACTTTAAAAAAATCAATGACTTTTTTTATCCTTATCGGGGTTTTAGCATTGTGGCCTGATTTTAAGTAACGATGTGGCCCAAGATGGTGTCACGCTAAGCCTAGTAGAACACTGGCTCTCAAGTGCAGCTGCTGGAAAACACCTATTGGTGTTGGCCACAGGTTTTCAACTTGATTATAAATAATGTGTAATATCATTCATTCGAAGACTCATAACTGACTCTATGGCACGTGACATTATGATCACTCGCAGTACGGTTGCGGAGCGGCGGCAATGTCCCTATATAACGCAGGAAGCTAAGTGATGCCGAAAATCTAAGTCCGGTGAAGTTTTAAAGTCATTGAAGGCTCCAGAGCACTTATAACCAACAGTATAGTCAATTCTAAAAAAAAATTGATGCGGGACATTCCAGTACTGAGTTCACAAAGGAACGTTACTCTCTCTGAGTGAATAGCTATAACGTGAAGTGATTGTGAGTAATAAATTGTTTATTAAATGTATTAATTATTCTCATTTCTCATTAGTATCAAGAGCATAACTACTCGGTCTTCACAAATTACTAAAACAAAGCATATTATGAATGTCGTGAAAGTAAGCATTTTAATTGAAGGATTAATTTGGAGCCCTGTATTCTCGGTGCTATTTAATTAAAGCTTTCAATGAAATAACATGCATTATAACTGATTTAATCTTCGCTTGACTATCAACTTCGTATTCTAAATTTATAATCAAGCATAGTAACATCTACACTAAAGTTATTTGACGTAAATAAGTCTTTAGGTTCGCTTACATGATGCAAGGCAATTAAAAAAAAACCGATGTTTAAAAAATCGCAGCTACCTATCTATCACCTACATCCAAAATTTAATTATGTAAGGATCAAAGAATTCGTTAAGTAGAGTGCGGGTCTGTGACGCATCATATGAGGGGGAGAGGGTTTTGCGCCACCTTCTTAAGGTTGTTTAGTCGGGTCTTATAATTTCTATTCTGTATAAATTATGACTCGGAGAAGTTACGACGCACGTTTTAGTTGTAATTGTTGTAGTTGTAATCAAGATTCATTGATTGCGTATAACTACAAACCATTATTGTGAAACTGTGTAACCACTTATTACATGGAGTTAAACTAAAAAAAAGTGAAGAGATGTAATGTCAGCCTATACTCATGAGAAAGTTAAGTCATACACTATAATTATGATAGAATGTAGTGTTGCCGAGAAGATAAAAAAGTGTGCGAGCCATAGTCTGAGCGGGCACGTGTACTTACACGTAAAATACACGGCCGTGTTCCGAACATAGCCACACGCTAATTTTTTAATATCATTTTGGTGCTTATAATTATATCTAAAAATATGCAATTAAAATATATAATAGCAGTGAAGTACACAGAAACATTTTTTTTTAATGTTAATGTCATAGTAAAGCTATACTATTTCCATTTCTTTATTTTCTCGATGACAGTTCTAATTTGATAGTTGTAGTGTTGTGGCCAAATAAGTAATGATATCGATCTAAATGAATATCGATATGAAATAAGTAGTGACGATTCATCAGATTTTGGTTAAAATAAATAAATAAAGATTACCTGTCGTTATAATTATTTCGTTTCATTGTCGAGTACCTACCTACCTTACCTACCTACGTACTTATTTTACAACAGCTTCGAAAATTTTGAACAAATTGGCATTATTAATCAAGAATGAATACGTGTAACATCTTGTAATAAAATATAATATAAGTTAATAAATTTGTACAAAAGTATCCGGCAGTAGTTTAGTTTCTTACATTTTGTAAAAAAATATCGGGTCTGTTATCGTGTTACGTTTATCGATATAGCTCCATCCCTATAAGTTTCTCCGATTCTGGTATAACCTTGTACATGTGTAAACGTCATATTTTTATAAAGTAATGTATACATAATGTAAAAAAGACGCTCGTTCAAATTTTCACAGGAGCTGTCATCAAGAAAATAAAGAAATGGAAATGGTATAATAATGTATAAATTTGTTTTAAGTATTATAAGTTCAGTGTATAAATATGTTTATTTTTCCATAGATTTTAAAACAGCAAACGCTTGATAACTGGCCTTCAATACCTGAAAAGTTGTAACAATAATCAATTTAACATCGACGTATTACAATTTAAAAAAGGTGCGTTTATAGCGCCATACACATTTTAGAAGTTAAACTTCTTAAAAAGGCAGACGCGGATAGCCTAAACTGTTTATTAGACATACAATGTTTATCTCTCTCTTTCGTCCTCTCTTTACGTTATATCTTTCTTCTATCTCACATAACGAAAACTCACATAAACGTGACGCGTCCTTGAAATTTCATTCTTAATTCTCGTCTAAGAAGTTTAACTTCAATAAATAATAAACTTATAATCAAATAATCAGTAATTTGAAAAGGTATTCAGTAACTGCGTTGACGTATAAAGAGATTATTGAACAGAATAAAGTTGGCGTTTCATTCATCTACTTAACACAGGTAAGGGAAGCAATGATCAATTTGAATTCTAAAAGCATCGAATATAAGTATAAACTCACCGTACTCATAGTCAGCAGTGATAGATCGTTACCAAAAACAGTTTTGATTCCAAACTCTTTCTGCATATACGTTATTATTATAAGATAGTTCTTCTTATCTTCTAGTCTCATGCTTGGCCAATCGAACTCCAGAAGAGCCATATTTAAATTCGTTGCCTGCAAAATAAAAAGTTATTAATGTGCTAAAACCTTATTTTTACATTCCATTCCAAATTCGCGGCAAAGTGACTTAAGCATAGTACAGTCCAAAAACATACACAGATATTTGCAACCTATCGGCGGTTGTACCTTTCATGTGCCCGAAATGTGTCAAACCAAAACAGTCATTGTGATAAATTTATCACCATCTGTATGGTGTTCGCGACCAAGTCGGAAACAATTGTCATGTCCTAACCATCCAGCAAACCCACTTAACGTCAAAAGACTGATGCATGTTTCCTAATTTATTTAAATCCAAAAAATTCCTGTCAATAATTAAACGTCCGCACACGTCTGAAAATTAGTAGATCAAAATTAAATTAATTCATATCACACCGTTTAATTATTGTTATGTTATTAAAAAAGTGAGTAAAACTAATTGAAATTTATTATCATTTTTGACTAACTTCATCATGATGTTCGTAGAATGGTTCTATCGTTTTGTGCAAATCATATGTCCATCAAAAAATAAACAAAACTACGTAATCCAATAACACCAAATTTTTTTTTTATTTTAGGTAACGTATTAAGCATGTTGGTCGTCCAAAATATAATTGTGATTGACTAATAAGTACCTACCTAACAATAAAGAAAATATGCTTAAAAATCATTATGGTACTGATCAGGAGACAAATTTTGGGAATTGTAAACCAATAAAAAAACACTTTGATACTTTCCTATCTCCTGTTGTTTTGATATCTTTAAAGTATGAATTATGGAACAAATTTATGAAATTAAGAAGTACCTTATGATTGTTCTTTACGTTCACTGTAATACAATAATTTTGTCGGCAAAAAAACTCATTACCGTTAATTCAACTTGAAATAACAAAATTAGCCCATAGATTTACCTAGTGGAGTTTCCCATCCCTTTCCTTGTAGGTACGACCCTCACTTAGTCGGCCAGTGAACAGAGAAAGGAGCAAAAGCTAGCAGATATTAACAAATAAAAATGTGTGCAATTCACACGTGGTAGAAGTGAAACCTTCACATCTATGTTTTTTTAATTCAGAAAATGATCAAATACACACTAATTTAAAGTTTATGAAAATGTACATACAATTACTCACAATCATTATTCACAATATCATTTTCAATTAGTGCACATTTGAAATATCCATGGTAACCTAACACAATATCAATCAGTAACATTATGTCATAAGTGATGTCTAAAAAGTTTTTGTTTCGTGCCTTTTTGAAGAGGTAATAAAATTTATTATTGTGTGGCAATATTTTTAGTGTCACTTTCGCTTTCTGTTTGATCGACTTTCAAATCACAACGATGCTAAAGAAGTTTTCACTTCAAAAACTATATTTTAGCTTTTGTTAAGTTTATTTTTTCATTACTAGTCGTACTATTTTAAGACAACTGCTAATTGTTTATTAATTATAATGGTAATGTAATGGTAACGATTATAGGATTATGGCAATGACTTGACATTTTGCCGTTGTGTTTTGAGGTAATTTATTTTTATGGTATACTGATACTGCAAGTTTTCGATGTTGCGTTTTGATCTAAAACACCAAAAACCTCAATTCTAATTATGAATGAATATAATGAATATAAATCTGATTTGATGCAGAATTTTATTTAATTTTTCATTACCAGCGTCATTTACCATTTTAGATTCATTATTACCGTGCCTAGAAACAAATTTAGTATCTCCATAACTTTGCTAATTTAGCGTATAATTTAGAAGAATTTTTATATATTATTATATACTATATAGTTTTTCATAGGTAGGAAAAAAAAACTCGCAAATTATTTGAATTTGCACGAAACGAGAGAACCACTTAGCGCGGAGGATAGGACTTTTGGAGTTATTTTTGTTTTTTGACAACAAAAAAGTCTTAATAACTTTCAAACATAGGAAATAATCAATATTGAAACCTTTCCTACAATCTGCATTTTGCATCTTTTTAAATGACATAACAACATATTAAGTGTAATTATTATCTGTTTTAAAACAAATAACGTTTACCTTAACCTTTATCTGCTCACCGAACCAATTGTAAGCAAACATCTCCGCACACGTAGGAATAAAGTTTGATGCGAAAGTCCAATTAATTCTCTGAGAAAATTATAAATATTGATTTAAAATAAAATTGCATCTGATATTCGATAAAACGTACTTATTTTCACGCACAATTTGCTATTCAGTTCACGGAACTGTAATCAAAGTATAGAGTAGAGAATATTCATTATTGCAAATTTACTTATAATTAACGTCCTCTTTTATTATACTTTGACATTGCCATTAACTCATCACAGAATATTGGGGTTCAGGCTTGAAATTGCCAATTTTTAAAATTGACTAGTGTTAATATCAATATCTTTCGTTCTACTTAAAACTGTAAAGTCATATTAATTTTATACAATCTATACATATAATAAAAACGTAACTGATCAATGACTGTACATAGAAGATATATAAGAAAAACTATTATTGGGGGTCTCTATAAACGCAGGAGAACCCAAAACAATGATTGTTAGAATTTTTGTCTGTGTGTCTGTTTGTCTGTTTGCCAACTTTTGTGCGCGCTAATCTCAGAAACGGCATAACCGATTTGGAAACGGTTTTCACTAATACATTCTGGTAAGGTTCACTTAACATTTAGTGTTTGTTTTACTTCAATAAGTTCATAAATAAAAAAGTTATATCAATTTAAAAAATCACGTCGAACATTTTTTTGATAAAAATGCTATAAAACATCTCTTCAGTTGAATTGACTGAAATTTTAGCTATCTGTATATTATGGTTTGTAAAACGATGATGATCGAAACCTTTCATAAAGTTAAAAAATGGAGAGTTTAATAAAATGAAATTTCTAATATAAGTTGACCTCAGATCTATGTGTTAAATCATATTAAAAGGGGGTCTGCATAGGCTGGATATGTCAGTTGAATATAGCTGCGCCGCTGCTAGGGATGGCAATTAATTTCGAAATAGATTGATTCGAATCGAACTCTTATGAATCGATTCCCAAAAAAATCGATGCCTAAAAGATCGATCTCTCAAAAATTGATCTTTTTTCGATTCACTTTCACATTTGTATTAACAATATAAAAATCCCTAAAATAGAAAACTAAAAGGGAACCACAAGAGTCGATCTTTTGTAATTTTTACCTTACTAAAGTATAAGTTATTATTACTTATTATAGAGAAACATAGAAAGGTATAGAGAGAGAGAATTTATTACAGGTATATAGTGAAAGAGAATTCATTTCAAAAATTAATTATTATAAACTGTTTTCGTTAATTTGGTGTTAGGTAATAATTTACTGTTAGTATTTTAATTGGTATATGACACTATAGAAAATGACTGCATAATGAATTGAATAATCCATACCTACTAATATTATAAATGCGAAAGTAATTCTTTCTGTCCCGTCTGTTGAATTTTCAAGCCTAGACCGCTGAACCAATTTTGAAGAACTTTAGTTGAGAAAGGTCATTGGCTACTTTTGGAAATAAAATTAGAAGGGGTGAAATGGGAGGTGAAAGTTCGTATAAAGAACCTAATTTTGATGAATTTTGATATAGAGATATGTAGGAATTTGGAGAAAAACTTTGGCTACCTTATGTGGTGAAAATAAAACTTTAATGGGTGAAATAGGGGATGAAGGTTTGCACGAAGAACCCGTTAAACCAATTTTGATGAATAGAGATATATTGAACCTTGGAGACGGACATATGGTACCTTATGGCCCAAAGATAAAACATGAAGGGGTCAAATAGGGGATGAAATTTTGTATGAAGAACCCACTATTTCTCAATTTAGGGATATGAAAATTCATATTTATGATTTTAGGAAGAAATAATAGAGTTTCGCGTTTTTTAAAAGTGAATCGGCAGAGTGGTACAATAAGGGATGATTTACAATATCATACGCATAGAGTGATAAATCCATCTATGATTTTCTATTGCTTTGTCGTGTTTAGAGATCAGTCTGTGTTTATGCAATAATATAGAGGGGTGGTAGGTATCGCGTCCACCATACAAATAGCGATAAACCCAACTATGAGTTTATTTTGGTTCATCGTGTTCAGAGATCAGTCGGTGTATATGCAATAATATAGTAGGGTGGTAGGGATCGCGACCACCATATCTACATCTATCTATACATATTATATATAAAAACGTAACTGATCGATGTCTGTACATAGAAGATATATGAGAAAAACTATTATTGGGGGTCCCTATCAACGCAGGAGAACCCAAAACAATGATTGTTAGAATTTTTGTGTTTGTCTGTTTGCCAACGTTTGTATGCGCTAATCTCAGAAACGGCTTAACTGATCTTGGAAACGGTTTCAACTAATATATTTTGGTAAGGTTGACTTAACATTTAATGTGGTTTTACTTCAATGAGTTCATAAATAAAAAAGTTATATCAATTTAAAAAATCACGTCGAACATTTGTTCGATAAAAATGCTATAAAATAGCTCTTCAGTTATATTGGCTGAAACTTTGGAACTGGTTTGTAAAATGATGACTATTGAAAGTTTACATAAAGTTAAAAAATGTACAGTTTCAGAGAATTTGGAACTTTCCAATATGAGTTGACCACACATCTATTTAATAAATCATATTAATAAGTGGTCACCCTAGGTTGGATATAATCACGCAAGCAAGTCGAGTACCGTATCGCTGCTAGGCAATTCATTCCGAAAAAGATCGATTCGAATCTAACTCTGATGTATCGATTCACAATAAATCAAGGTCTAAAAGGCCGATCTCTCCAAAAAAATTACCGTCTTTCATTCACTTTTCAGGTTTGTGTTAACAATATAAAAATCACTATTATAGAAAACAAAAAGGACACCACAACAATCGATCTTTTACTATGTTTACCATGCTAAAGTATCAGTTAAAGAGAAACAAAGAAAGATATATATAGAGAGAGAGAAAGAGAATTAATTTCAAAAATTTATTATTATTACTGTTGTCGTTATTCTGCTATTGGGTAATTTACTGACACCATAGAGAACGACAGCATAATGAAATGAATAATCCATAATAATATTATAAATGCGAAAGTAACTCTGTCTGTCCTGTCTGTTGCATTTCACGCCCTGAAATAGACGATGAAGGTTTGTACGAAGAACGCATCAAACCAAATTTGATGAATTTTGGTATAGGGATATATTGGACCTTAAAGAAAGACATTGGCTTACCTTATGTCGTGAAAATAAAACTTTAAGAGGTAAAATAGGGGATGAAAGATTGTATGAAGAACCCACTATTTCTAAATTTAGGGATATGAAAATTCATATTTATGCTTTTAGGAAAAAATAACAGTGTTTCGTGTTTTAAAAAATAAGGTTGATTTACAATACACATAGACTGCACTCCTTGATACTAAGCAAAATATTCCTGAGCTACATAAGCTTACATTATACAAAACATACGTCCGTCCTATCATGACATATAAGCTGCGTTACATTCGCACATACGTCAAAGATCAACATTAATAAATTCCAAATCCTCTAAACCCGATTCTTACGTAAAAATAACAAAGCCCCTTGGTACGTTGGTCGAATCGTAAATTGAATATTTTACGCGATCGTACTTAGACACTGCTTCGAATCACGTGAATCTGTTGGTGAAAGCTGCCGCGACTTAAACCCCAAAACCGAACATCCCCCGCGAATAACTCCGGCTGCGAATATCTTCACCGATCCATTTATAAGATCGAGGAAATAAACAAATACTACTCCACCGTCTCTCCAAACAAAGCGTTCTCGCGCCCACGCCCGCGAAACTACCGTTCCCTCCGCAGGGGACGGGCGGCTAATTTCGCTCCCGCAAACCCGTCATGTCCTCCCTCTCTTACGGCAACTCAGGCCTAGGTTCGTTCCCTCGGTGTAGAACCCTTGAGTCATGCAGCCGCTCGCGCGATACTGGTGACACTGCACTTGCAATCACGTAGTTACCCACACACAATATGTACATACATACGTGCACACCACATAAGTACATAGATCCTGTAAGGGACCTTTTTTTCTTCTTTTTTTACGATAGTTACTTTCGATCATGTTTCCAGGATACTAAATAGGAAATTAGTTAGTTCGCGACCTTTTCACAATCACGGTAACAGCCCAAGCCGACGTCCGGCCACTTTGGCACCTTTGTGCGCATGTTGCTCACGCTTCCGCGGCTGAATGCCTTAAGCGTTCGCCTCCAAGCCTGGTGAAGCTGTCAAAGCCATCAGTGGCTCTATTTCTTTAGGCTAACAGTATAGTCAGTCAGAAAGGAAAAAACCATCTATAATTTTTTTTTGGTTTATCGTGTTCAGAGATTAGTCAGTGTATATACAGTAATATAGCGGGGTGGTAGGGATCGCGACCACCATAATAGTGTTAAACACATGTATGATTTTCTTTTGGTTTGTCGTGTTCCGAGGTCAGTCCGTGTATATCTATACTATTAATAATTTAGTAAAGCGGACGAGTTTTTTTGTTTGTTTGTTTAAACATGGTAATCTCTGGACAACGGGTAGCAGTCGGATTCGAAAAATTCTTTTTGTATATGATAGCCAGATTCACGAAAAATAGTAAGCTATCTGGAACTAAGCTAAACCTCTCAGCTAGCCTTAAATATTGATTTTTGTTTAAGTAAGTCTAAGTGAAAGTGTTCCCGAACTGCTTTATCCGCATGCGCTGGCGTAATGGTTAGTGATACGTAAATATAATATTCTACAAAAATATTGTTCCTTAGTATATCTAACAATAGTCTCCGGTAACATATTCCTGTTTCTTAATAGCATAAGCCACAATAAGGTATTTTGCGTATTTTTATGTTGAAGATTAAAAATTGATTTAGAGCTTTATTTTTAGGCTTATTATATTAATCCTTACGAACCAAAGTTATTTCATCATAAAGGCAATTTAAATTTTTCTTTTTATAGTATGTAATTAGGACACATAGTGTAGGAGAAAATGAAAAATTAAAATAATTTGTACTTGCGAGAAGTGATAACAATTATGATTACACGGGTCCGTCGCTTTGGCGGCGCGGTATTTGTTGGAGAAAAACTCGGGTGAAACCGAGGGGCACAGCTAGTATCTAATATATTTATATTTTTTAATAATTTCTTTATTTGTTTTTCCACCTTTCGATCGTTCGATATCTCGATATAATTAATATAATAACTTCATATATAATAAATTGAAGTAAATATTTATTAACAATTAAAACTTGCCAAGTTAGAAATCCCATGTCAAAGAAAGTAACAAATTGTTTTGTAAATGAATTGAAGAACGTACATTCCTAGTTATAATTAAGGGATCTGCTATTAAATTTGGTGCTTGGATCTCAGCTCTTATATTGATGACAAAGATTATTCCAAACATCGATTTTAACGAACATGGCCCCTTTTTCACATTTATCTTTTTGTTGAGATACCCTAAGTTTTTAAAAGCTGCACAATGCCATCTATTGCTGAGCGATGGAAACGCCGTTAGTGAGATGTATTTCTTTGAAAATTGTACTTTTTGAAGTTTTTGTTTGTATCCTTTGTATTTATATACTTAATGATGATACCTTGATGCCAAATTTCACTCAGTCACCTAAAAGTGATCTAGATTTTTGATGAATAAGTCGGTGATAAAAAAGCTACTTTTCAGACCTTAATAGCTCAAGAACTATAATAGGTTTATTTGTCAATTTTAGAATTCTAGGTGTTTTCGACAGAGGTTTATTAAACATACAAAATTTCAAGTGTGTATATCGAATAATTTTTACTTAAGGTGGGGTCGAAATTAGCTCGGAATGGTTCGTGTAAATATACACACTAGCCGGTGTCACCCGTTTCAAACTTAACTGATACACTGGCATGTGTCTATATCAAGATCCACTTTGGTTCACTCTAAAATCGCAATTAATTTTAGTTGTATTCAATGCAATTAAGTGTATTCTTAGTTTCTTTTCCTCAGTCATTTTATTTTTGGATCTGTACGTAAAATATAGTAAGCGGCTGTTAATAAAACCTCACGATATTTGGGCATCCGTCTTGATTCGCCGTCAGTCTATTACACTCATGGAGCGTGCCGTTCAAAACAGACTTTATTTGATCAGCTACCTACTAAAAATCTGATAATCAATAATTTACAGGAAATAATTTAGACAAAATAAAGCTTTTTACCTCACTCATCAGAAACATAATGGAACATAAGCACATGAACACAGTACAAAGCGGTATCGCCGTTGCCCATTTGTACATTTTGTTAAGAACGTTTAAATACCTGAAAGTAATATATTTCTTTTATTTTAATTTATGCCAAACATAAAAAAAAAAAACAACTAACACCAAAATTCCCTCTCGATCAGTAACTTACTCAGTCTGCCCCTTATGTACAACATAAAATCTTCTTAGCGCATCATTTAATCTTGTCTGATATATTTCCTCCGTATCCTCCACTCTCTTTTTAACAATTAAGACCTTTATAAGGCTGTCGCTGGCCACACAATAGAAGAACATAAGAAACACAAACCACATGTCAATAACTAAAAGCGTTAATGCCATTTCAAATATATATAATGTATGTAAAATCAATCCAATTTCATAGAACGGTGTCGTCATCGGCATTAAAATTGTCGTCGTTTTCAACAAAGTTACCTTTGTTCCCGTGACGTAATTATACATAGCTGTCAGTACGTACATAGCAACTGGAAATAGGATTGTTGAAAATAGCAATTGTTTCACGAGTTTGCATTTCCTCACAACATAAGCACCGCGCTCGGCGTCCTCTTTTATGAAATCGTATAACATTGTTTTCGCAGTAACATATAGTTTTTGAAAAGTTTTTCTGTTGTTAATAAAAAGTAAATATTTGACAGGAAAAACGCTTGTTATCATTACAGTGTAATATCCTTCAGCTATTAACTGTACATCGGCAAGGTTTCTTAGAACATCTACAGTACCAATAATGACATAAATCAAAAGAGTAATTGTAAAGATTTGATTGTAAATAAATCTTTTCCAAGTCCAGTCTGGGTCTAATATTTGCTGACCAAAAACTCTCTGTACAAACAAAATTAAAGCCATAACGTCATCGATTTCGTTTCTTTGTCCGACGGTGCGCGAGTATTTTTTAATGACAGCATCAAAAGTTATCGCCATTTCTGCAAACGTCTGGTCTACGTTGCGTTATTAAGTTTTGTGGTGGTTTTCGTACAGTTCAGAACGTAAGCCACTAAGCAGTATATATTTCTTAACGACCATTTCTTGTTTTATATGCGACTAGCTGTGCCCCACGGTTTCACCCGTGTATTTTTTTTTTTTTTTTTTTTTTTGAAAAAAATCCATTATTTATGATCGTCTACATCGCGAAAGGAGTAACTATGCTAAATTCCAAGTCAATCGGGACTATAGTTTTGGAGATCTCGTGATGAGTGTGTGAGTGGTATTTCACTTGGAACTTCGGTGAGTATCCATCTGGCAACTTTGCTCCTAAATTTGTAAATCCGAGGAATGTTTTTTTTTTTTAATTCATTTTAATGAATACTCCAACAACATTACACATTATAATATAGTGTAGTGTGTGTACCTGATGCGTATGTTAATTATAGGAGTATACAGCATTTCTCATAGCTCCATACACTGACATATAAAACTATATTATTCAACATAAACCATATTTAAAAAATGTTGTTTGAATATTTAATGTTTCTCTGCCGTATTTTGTCATCACTTTATTGCTCTGCCTCCGTGCTATGGTTCTAGCTTGAAGTTTTCCTACACCAAGAGTTTAGATTCTATGTTACGTTTGAACCTTCGTAAAACGAAACGCATTGCCATTGTATTAATACGTGAAGCAAAAGCTTTCGGTACCATTTTGAGCATATTGCGTGCACGGAAGACTATGAGATTTGGCATAGATAAAGTTTATATGGTTAGGGACTGCAAAAAGCTAATATTTATATATAATATCTGTTACTAATATATTAAACAAAATAAATTAATACTGCGAATCCTAAACCCGTACAGTACCATTGAACTTAGATCCCCCAAAATCCCTCAATGAAAAGTGACAGCAAGTGATAAAATATACATTGTTTAGGTTCATACTGAAAATTTCAAACAGAAAACAATTTATGATTAATAAGTTGCTGGTCGAATTTCGATCATTGGGCGACCGCTAGTTCAAATAATTATATAACATTTCTGGTGACAAAGGAAATTTGAATAGAATATTTAGAATAAATTATTTATTAACAAACTTGATAACATGTTAGTGACATTAATAGTAAGTGTGCCACAGTCGTCAACGATTCCCATACTAAATAATAACACAAAAATACGACAAAGAGAAAGAATAAATTAAAAACAAAACTGACACCATTAGATGTTACAAGAAAGATAATATAAGAAAATATGATTACACAAGTACACAATGGGAACGTAGGAAGAAAAAGACCTAGACCAGTGGTTCGTAAACTTTTAATACTACGGAACACTCAGAAAATCTGTTTTAGTATAATTAACCTTCATTAATTAATGATTATAACTTGTGAATGTTGGTTAAAGTGAATCTTTTTTTGAATTTGATCATTACACATGTTAGTTCTTAATGCTGTATTGTCGTTTTACACAATTTTTTCATGGCCGAAAGAAATTTCAGTTCAACAAATGAAAACAGTACAATTAGAAATAACATATAAATATAAATTTTGCATTACTGGAATTATTTAATAGCCAAAATAATTCAACGATTGAATGACAAATGTGACTGATTCACCAGGGTTCCGCGGAACCCAGTTAAGGAATCGCTAGCCTAGACGAACGTTCTACGATAAAATCGGGACTTTCTGAAGGAAGCTCAGGTCAAGAGAACCCTAAGCCGAAGAGCACGTATGAACGATTGATGAATGTCGAAGAAGCGAAAGATGTATGCCAGGATTGTAGCAAGTGGACGAACTTAGTCTCTGCCTATCCCGTTGGAAAAGAGGCGTGATTAATTAGTATGTAAGTAATTTAGACTTTAATGTATGTGTTTGTGTGTGTGTGAGGCTGTGTGATTTATAGAATAATTTCGACATTACGAGCGCAACTGTACCATACATCCCACACGGTTATTATTCAATCAAAGTTATTATTATTTCGCCGCCCTATTTCTGTTGCAACTATCCTATGCACTTTTATTATTGGTATCTACTCACTTCATAATAATTATCATACAGCGTTCTTGAACTGAATAAATTGATCACAACGGTTCCAATGCAAACGAATTTAAACTTTATTTCATTAACTTTGTACTTATTTCTAATAATTCTAACAAACAATAGAAACTCTTTTTAGGTTAAACTTTTCGACGCTTAGCGAGTCCAAAGCTATTAAAGTAATGAAAGTGGTAAGTTCGAAATAGCAATAATAAATTTTATAGCCAATAAAATCACAATTGGCATAGATTTACGCTTCAGAGGCGAAGTCTTTTTAAAGCTTTTTAGATGCTTAATTAAATTTGAAAAATATAACTAATAACAGACATTTTCTTCATAAAATCCACAAAGTTTTATGTCGAAAAGTAAAGTTATATGTGCCTCAAATTTGTTTCTTCACGTTATGTTTGTAGGACGCCATGTTGTAAGAAGGAGGAAACACCATAGCTGTAATATTATATGTAATATATATATATTACATACATATATATATGTATATATGTAGTCTATATTATTAGTATATATCTATGGGGAACAGTACTAACCAAGAGACAATTCCACATGATATCATTTTTCTTAAAAGATTCATTTGAATTAAACGTTTAATTTATTTTTAAGCTAGTAAAATTTAATTTTATTAAAACTATTATATACATCTGATAATAAGTACAGCGAGGTTTACCACAGAAAAACGAGAACTTAAAGATGGTCACCGTCACAATCAAAATTTTAATTTTAATTTAACCGTTTATGTAATCTCGTTATATTATCGTTTATCTATACTACCATATACGTTTATAAAAGGTATAGTTTGTATGTTTGTAGATGATATTTTCGGGAAAAACTGATCTTATTCTGTAAAGCCTTACACTAAGAGGAAGCTATATTATCCCTGAGTTATTTATGTTATTTGTATTCTTATAATAAAATTTGTTATATTAGCTAATTTTATTGAAGGTGCTGGCTATTGCTAGTACTATGTAATAATATTCTTAATACAGTTGGACAAACAAAACAGCATATGCATGTAATTTTCACAGAAATTTATTATACAACGCCAGTGAGTATTAAAGGTACTTTTGATAATAATTCATCCCGTAACGAGGTTAAAATTAGGATTCCTGATGTGTCGCCGATGAGAAATCATGTCGGGCATACTATTCATTTGCAATAATAGTAGATTACACAATAATTGAAAAAAAGGGAATTTAATTCGAGTGACTGAGTTGGATCCCGAGAGCAGCACAGGATTCTTGAGTAGAATCCTGAGCGGAGCGAGGGATACAAGGACCGAGATTTAAAAAAAAAAAATCGAGTAATGTACTCTACTTTTAACCATTGACTGCGAGAAAACTTCTTAGGCGGTGATGCTTTTGGTTTGTCGAGCTTAGAGATCAGTCAGTGTAAATACGGTAATGAAACGGATTATATAGAAAGAAAGAAGGAAGGAAGGAAACAAATTCTTTCAGACAGAAAATAAATTTATTGCCATGAAAATACGGGCACACAGTTTTTACAAAGAAAATTAACATTACATTTAGCACTAAAAATTAAAGGAAAAAAGTTAAAATAAAGATGATAAATATCGCGACCACGATACACACACATCACTGATTTTTATTTCAAGAAGTTTCTCTAAGAAATCGTCGACAACTGTTGGATAGTGTGTTTCTGTTTAATTTGGTGAATGGTATCTTGGATGTGCCTCTGCTTCTTTCAGAAGTTAATATAACCTGACCATCAAGAATACCACGAACAAAAACCTATAAATTATTTTGTGAGAAACGATCTCGTACAAATCTAGGTTACTATTCACCGTTACATAGACTCATGAGAAATTACAACATTACTTCCTAGAGTATTTACAAATGAAGTTGATATCTTCTTTGATTCTGTTATTAAAATTAAGGGAGCATATTGTTGTTTGTGAGACGAGAACAAAATTATTGTATACCTAGTTAAATTTCGGGAGCACTGCCGAGGGTTTTTTAAAAAGTCTAAGACAAGACTGATTCTCAAGAAGCTTTATTAAGAATGCTTTTATTTGTTACAAATGTCTCTTTTATAAACTCTTATTCTATAAACACAAAGTGGGGCTGTTTACTATGAAATAATGAGAAATATGTCGCAATACATTCAGTCAAAACACCAGGTGTCTATCAGTAGTTTGCAGACATAATATGGGTTAAAAACGTAACATCAGCATTTCTAACGTATGTACCAATTAACAAGACGTAATAAGAGAGGGTACAGACTGCATAACTCCTCCCCCTCAAGTTCGAAATTATCAGAGGGATGATTATCACTATGATTATTTCGATAGCAATAATTTTTACAAAAACTGAGCTTATATACTAAGAATACAAGAATTAATAGAAATATAATCACATATAACAATAAAGTTCCGGCACTAACACTTTTTACATTAATAATTCTTTCACTTGATGTTTTTAGTTCACTTTCACTGATTTTTAAAAGATTATTTAAATGTTGAAGATTTATTAATTCACTGTTATCCAAATTGATGGGTTCACGTTGCAATTGTTGCTCAGTAATTGTTATTTCGGGAAGATTAATAATCGGTAATTTTGACATCTTCAAATTACTCGTAGTAATATGGTGAGCTTTTAGCGTAATTTCACCAATTTTAACATCGCAATGGTCATCTAGGACGAGGAAGTATGTCCCTTCTATATTTTCTTTCGTTATTTCGTCGTTACAAATTTTTGATAATATATTCTCAGCGTTACTATGAAGAATCCATCTCTCTTTTCCAATTGGTTGTATCTTAATGGTCTTGATTTCAACTGGTACTGGATGACAAGAACTCGTATTCGAAGAAAATTGAATTAATGCTGTTATGCAAGTGTCTTCTGAAGTTGTTCGAGAATCATCCTCGTGACACAGGAACATTTCGTCGTGAAGTTCATTACAAGGTAAAGTGAGCGAGACAAATTTAGACCCTTTTACTAATAGGTAAGGAAATTTAGGAATAATGATGGTGGTATGATTAGAAGGATTGGTCATAGGTATTGGAATTGCTCTGTAGTATGTATAAATTTCATCTCTAATTATTGGTATATCTAAAATGAATGTTATTTGACTTCCTTTTGTATAAGCTTTAAGCTCTATACATTGCTCTATTTTAACTAAACTGTCATAACTTACTGGATACACAAGTTTGTAGAATTTCTCTATCTTTTTTAACAATTCTAATAATTCATTTGAGTTTATAAGAGATTGGTGTAATATTTTTAATTTACTGAATGCCAGAGAAGTTTCAATTTCATTCAACCGAATGTAGAGTAGTTGAAAATTATGGAAAAATAAATTATAAACATTAATAAAATTATGGGTAGTTATATCAATATTAGTTTGATTTATTAATTTTTTTATTTCTCGTAACTCTTTATCTATTCGAATGAAATTGTCCTTCGTGAAATTTGTTATCTTTATCATTGATTCAGAAATATCTGATATTAAGGTTACCTTTTTAATGAGTGTATTTTGGCGTGTCGTTAGAGAATCAATCATATTTTCATATCTTAAAGCATCATTATGATCTAAGTTACCAGTTATAAGCTTAATAATAGATCCAAGAGGATTGAGAAGTCCACGTTTAATTCTAGTTGATGGAGATAACTGTTCTAATTTTTTAATACTAATATTCATTACATAATTCGTTTGAAGCTTTACATTAAAAAGTTGAACATTAGATGTTTCATTATCAAAATGTGTTTTTAAATATTGATTAAATTTAGTATATCTTTTTATATTGAATTCTAAATCCTCACGTATCAGACTTAAATCTAAAATCTTAATTATTGTCCACTTATCATAACTTACACTAGCTTGACCTTGTTTCACAAGGACTATACCGGGATTTTTATCGATTCTGTGAAGTTGAAGGGCGTGAATCCTGATGATCAGAGCCAGGAGCCCGAGGAGGTACCTGCGAAGGTCGTTTTATATCCTTAATAGGCACGTTTGTTTTTCGAGTTTTCATTTTTACAGGACAGATATTTCTGTCAATTTTACCATATACTTGTGCTTTTTGATAACGCGGTTTATCTTTACTTCGCCTTGTATTAACACCTTTTACAAATATAGTGTCCTCTTCTTGAATATCAAATGATGTTTCACCACCACGTTTTGTTTTAATCTTTTCTTTATTTTCAATTACTTTGTCTGTTAAATATTTATAAAGATATTTCGTTCGTTTCATATGATCGTTTACTAATTGTTGCGTATATTGTTTGTTAAAGTTTACTTCAAAAGTACTATTAGAATCAGTGTGTCCAAAAACTACTTCAAATGGTGTAAGACCAGTCGTTGAGTGAATGGTTTGATTGTATGACATAATTGCATAAGTCATAACGTTAGCCGCGTCAGTTATTTTATGTTCATATTTAGCGATACGATATATTTCTAAAATAGTTGAATGGAATCTTTCAATTAAACCCATAGAATTAGGATTATGTGGAGTGCTTATGTGTAATTCTATTTTATAAAATTGTAATGTTTCTTTTAAAAGTGTATTGTTGAATTCAGTACCAGAATCAGCACTGATCTTATTTGGTACGCCATAAAATGAGAAAAATTTAATTAAGGCACGAACTACTTCAGGTGTAGAGCGATTGGATATTTCAAAAGCCTGACCTAGTTTACTGAAAGCATCTATTATGGTAAGGAAGTAGCTTCCTTCTATAGAGAATATATCTATAAATATTTCAGCAAAAGGTTTTGTTTGAGTTTGCGTTAACATTAATTCTGGTTTTAAAGGTTTGCGATCATATTTTAGAGTTTTACAAGTTCCACAAGAATTGATTACAGAAGCGACTGTTATATCCATATTTGTCCAAAAATAATTACGCTTTAATTTCATAAGAGTTTCTTTGATTCCACGGTGACTTGTTTTACCTTGATGATAAGCAAGTATAGTGGCACGTTGCTCTTTTTCATCACCTAAGTATATAACTCTTTTAGTACATTCATATATTTTGACGGTATCTTTTTCAAATAGTTTTATCACGGCATTTGTAAATTGTTTACGGTGAATTTCGCTCTCAAAGTAAAAGAAATATTTAATTTTAGGTTTTATATATTCTAAAAGAAATTTCTTAACAAGGTTAGTGTTGTTTACAGGTAAATGTATTTCCAAAATTTTTTGTTTTTCATGTGATAAGTCTTTTATTGATAATTGGTTTCTGTTCCAAGTAAAAATAAGGATTTGATTAGGTTTTGTGTCGATGGCTTCTTCAATAATGGGAATACCATTCGTATCAATATCTTCAGCAGAATGTATGGTTTCCGGTAATGAACAGGCAGTAATAGTACTGGATGAAGGAGAACGAATTGGGTGAGTTAAAGTCTTATCGGAATCTGAAGGAATAGTTAACGTTTCTGATGAGTCTGAAATTAGTATTGGACTCTCAGATCGTTCAGTGTCACTCACGTTTACTCGTAAGGACATATCGTCCTTTAATATATTTAATTTAATTCGTGATAGAGCATCAGCATTACTATTTTGTTTAATAGGACGAGCTGTGCGCATTGACACATCGCTTGCCTGAAATTGAGGTGGATTACGTTGAGGTTGATTTTGTGGTGGTATACCAAATTTAAATTGTTGATTTGGCATGTTGAAATTAGGTCGGTTTTGTGTATTGTTAAATTGTGGTTTGAACCCTTGTTGATTAGGAATACCGAATTTAAAATTATTATTTCCAAAATTTGGTTTATATCCTTGTTGGTTTAGGTTAGGTCTGAATTGTACATTTTGATTTGGAATACCGAATTTAAAATTATTATTATACGGTTTAAAATTATTTTGTGTTTGGTATGGAATTCCGAATTTAAAATTTTGTTGTCCGGAATTAAATGTATTTGGCACAAATGCAGGTTGAGGTTTGAAATTGTTATTAAAATTATTTGTTAAAGTAGGCGTGAAAAATTGTTGAACTGGTTTAATATTAGATTTATTTTTATTTTTAGAATTGTACTGATATTGAAAATTGACCTCCTCCATGACAACACTTAGTGCGTTTTCTAAAACGGTACAACCTTTAAGTCGCACAATTCGAATTAAATCCTCTGGTAAATTATATAAAAATACATTCAAGCACATATTATTATAGATAATCATTTTAGCGGCTTTGAGGCCTTCATCAGTTAATAAATTGACCTTGGAGAAGAGGGTGCAGCGTGTTTGTTGTATCCTGTTACAAAATTGCGTATATGTTTCACCAACTTTAATTTTTAAATTTTCCAACTCAATTGCCACACACTCTTCCGATCTAGGATCACCAAAATGTTGAATCAAAACAGCTCTTAATTGTTCCCAAGTTGTTATGTCTTCTCTTTCACTTAGTAGAGCAGCGGCTTTACCACATAATCTACTAGTTATAGCATGAAACACATATGTAGTTTGAACAACATTGTTTGATCCGCTAAAATTTCTGATTATATATTCACTTTTTTTAATAAATAAATTTAAAGTATTTTGATCACCATCGTACTTGGGAATTAAACTTAAAAGTTCTTTTGATACTAATTGAATTGTTGATTCATTGTTGCGTTGCATTTTGAATTGTATTTATTTAATTAAACACACACAAAGTAAAATTCACAAAATTAAAATTCACAAAATAATATTTTCAAAATAAAATTCACAAAATAAATCTTATAACAAAATTATCAAAATCAAAATTCTCAAAATTAAAATTATCGAAATTAAAATTATCAAATTAAAATTCTCAAAATTAATATTTATTATTAATATTTCTCAATATCTTATAATCTATGAAGTCAAATAACTTTCGACGATTTTTATTCGAAAATTATGAAAAATAATTTTCAACGATGTTTGTTTGAAAATTATAAAAATTTGTTAAATAATTTTCAACGATTTTTGTTTGAAAATTATAACAATGTCCAACGAAAAATACAACCACAGAAAATAACAAGGACGAGACAAGGATTGTAAAAATGGTCACTTACAGTCTGCTCGTTCCCATGTCTTGCCGTATAGCTGCTTTCGCTTTTAGGACAGGATCTCTCGGAAATAGATGCGGAACCCGACGTTAACTTATTTATTGGTTCGTAGATACTCAAAATCTGCACATGAGACCGATTTGTAAGACTCGAACACAGACTTTTATTGTTGATTGAGTATCCTACCGGCTGCGCCAGTTAAATTTCGGGAGCACTGCCGAGGGTTTTTTAAAAAGTCTAAGACAAGACTGATTCTCAAGAAGCTTTATTAAGAATGCTTTTATTTGTTACAAATGTCTCTTTTATAAACTCTTATTCTATAAACACAAAGTGGGGCTGTTTACTATGAAATAATGAGAAATATGTCGCAATACATTCAGTCAAAACACCAGGTGTCTATCAGTAGTTTGCAGACATAATATGGGTTAAAAACGTAACATCAGCATTTCTAACGTATGTACCAATTAACAAGACGTAATAAGAGAGGGTACAGACTGCATAACTACCTACTTTAAACATTATTTATATTTGCTTGTGATTGTTTTTAGTTTATATAGCTGTTATTTGTTATATAGACGTGTTGATGTTGATTCTGTTGGCGATCTAAGTAAATAAATAAATAAATTCAGTTTTATCACGTATACGTTCCATTTTTTATACATAATTTATATAATTTGTGCTTGTTCTAAATTTAAAAGGTTTTTATTCTCTTGTGAGTAAAAGAGTGTTTTATCTACTGTTATCAATGAATAAAATGCCCTTTTTTAGTGACAATGGTAAAAAGATTATTATAATATTGTTATACAATTCAATGGTCAACTCTGATACTTAGCTGAAAACTTTTACGAGAGTTTCGTCAGAAGTGATGCTGACATCCACGAGAAATGCCTTTGATTACACACGATCCGGTAACACTATGTCGAGCTTATTTGCTGTAATTGTTCTGTCAGATCGATCCCAGTAGAACAGTGCGCGGTCATTCTCAAGCACAGGTTCTGAATCGTACTGGCAATATGGTACTCTCTTCTATGAGCCCGTACTTCAAAAGGAGATCCTGGTTGCTCGGTTGTGACTGTGCAAGTACTCAGTGTTGGCAAGCACGGAACAACCAGAAGTTATATGCCTAACAGTTTTTCCCGGACGGCGACATAGACAGCAAAAGGTCGATGGTACCATCCTTCAGGCTATATCTGCAATGATTTTTATCTAGATAATCTGATTCTGTACTGCACAGACAAAACCTTCGGTTTTCCTAAATAATACCCCAAAGTGCAGCCAGTAAATAAGTGTCGTTTTAATATATTTATATAAAAAAAACATACAAGTTGACTAAGAAATAAGATGTAGGACCAATTTTATAATGATACTAGCTGTGCCCGCGGCTTCGCTCGCGTGTACGACAGACGAACGTGTAATGCTTTTAAAAATCATAACGGGTGTGCCAGATAACTTTTTTTTTGGAAATGCTATTTAAAAAAACTACTGAATATTTTCTCAAATTTCTTTTTTTATTTGTAAGTACAATCCTTCCGGTTAATAATGAAAAATAATTTCATTCAAATGGCTGCCTCGGCTGGCCATGCAGTAGTCTACACGATCGGTCCAATTTTTAAGCACATTATCGATTGTGTGCATCTGTATTTCACCAATGGCTTCACGAATATTGTCCTTTAAAGCGTCAATTGTCTCTGGCTTGTCGGCGTAACACTTATCTTTGAGGCACGCCACAAATAATAGTCCAACGGTGTCAAATCGCAGCTCCGAGGTGGCCAAACAACATCAGCTCTGCGGCTGATAATGCGATCTTCAAAAACAGGGCGCAAAACATAGAGTGTAGCCTCGGCTGTGTGGCACGTAGCGCCGTCCTGTTGAAACCAAATGTTACCAATATCCTCCTCTTCAATTTTATGAACAAAAATTCGTTCAACATGGCCCGATAACGATCGCCATTGACTGTAACGGCCACTCCTTGCTCATTTTCGAAAAAAAAATGGCCCAATTATACCTCTGGACCAAAATCCGCACCAAACAGTGACTCGTTTTGGGTGCGTCGGCTTTTCAATGTATGCGTGCGGGTTTTCTGTGCCCCAAATGCGACAATTTTGCTTGTTTACATACCCGCCAAGATCAAAATGAGCTTCATCTGAAAAGATGATTTTTTTGGCAAAATCGGCATCTTCTGTAAGTCGATCGCAGGCCCACTTAGCGAAGCGAAAATGCATTGGATGGTCAGTTGGCTACAACTCCTGAACCAATTGGACTTTGTATGGCGTCATACCAAGGTCTTTATGCAAAATTCGTCTCAATGATGTCTCCGAAATGTTCAATTGTTGAGAACGACGTTGAATTGATGTTGATGGCGCTTCACGCACATTTTCTGCTACAGCAGCAATAATGTCGGATCTACGCACGTTTTTGGCTTTTCACGCTTTGGTTTATCGATGAAGATGCCAGTTTCTTTCACTTTTTTTACGAGATAACGAACATACGGAGCTGACGGTGCTTCTCTTCTTCCAAAATCCGTAGGCAATTTACGCACACATTCTGCAACATTACCATGATTTTCAAAGTAATGTCGCAATATTTCCCAGCGTTGTTCAAACGTATACACAACCATATTCATTCAGCGGAAGGATAAAACTAATTATCTGTCAAATCAGACATGAGGTAAAAGTTACCATTCACGAAATACGCACTAGTTGAAAAAAAAACGTTAGATGGCGGACCCTATAGTTTCTTAAAACTTTAATAACTTTTTATTGAATGAAGATGCCATGACCAGGAGTAAAACAAAAAGAATCAAAATATACACTGCAGTTTCTGCGTGATGCCCGCACAACGACAAATCTCAATCATTTAATATATACATAGATTTTAAAAAACACGCATAGCAAAGCCGGCAACATCTATTAATTAATATTTCTTATATAGGTTTATACTGTGCTACTAATTATAAAACTGTCTAGTTAGCTAGAGCTAGCGACAATAAATTAAGCGCCTTAACGGGAGAGAGAAACTAATCCGTCTATAATTAGTCTGCTGGATGCTACAGAGAAAAAATTGTATTACAAAAAAATTATTAAAACAGTTACAGTGGCTCCCAAAAAATGGCCCCAGCGTTCTGTTATATCCCTCGACTGTGACTATTGATGAATAGGTACCTAATCAGCACTTCTAGCTCTAGACTATCATTATGTAGGGATCGGACCGCGAATCAGCAAACACTTACTGAATCTCTTCCTTTAATAATTATAAGCTATTGTGCATACGTTTAAACAATTTTATATTAGAGTGTGTATTAAAAATCTTTTTTAAAAATTTAAGTTTTTCTCGTTAAAACAGTTCGTCACAATTCGGCACCATCGTTGGCGTCAACGTGTGGATGCTTCATGCGCTTAAATTAGGTGGTTCGCGAACGTTGGGGCCAATGTGTGGAGCCGGGGTTATACTTTGAATAAATTTAATCCTTCTGTTAACAAGATTGACGTGAAAATATTGATAGTACCAGCTATAAGTAATAGTGATTTTTTCTTTTTTTTTATTCCTAAACTAGCTGTGCCCGTGGCTGCGCTCGGGTGTATCACAGAATGCCGTCGATCGACCGCGGCCATATTCGCGAATCGTGCTACTGCCACTCCCAGTTATTTTAAAGACAAAAATGCTTATTGTGGTTGATCTGTAGAAGACTGTAGACTTTTTTTATATATCTTTTTACAATCTACAATTATGTAGTGCATTAATTTGATTCTTATGATTTACTCAGCATTAGTCATTTAAGCGCCCTCGTCATTTTCCTGAATAGATTTATAACTGCGTGGAACCCTAATTCTTTTACTAAAATAAAAGTAGCCTAAGTTACTCCTTATAAAATGAGATATCTCCCAGTGAAAGTTCCGTCATAATCGGTCCAACTGTTTCGGAGATTACCCGGAACAAACAGACAGACAAAAAGTTTACAAATGGGTGTTTTGTTATAGGTATCGTATATACTTTCATATGCATTATTAAAAAGCTGTTATTTTGACCTTGAACATTGTTTAATTTTCTAAGATTTAAACTATTATTAATTACTTTAATACTTATGATGATATTTGTTATTTAATTAGTTTAATATAATTTATTTATTACATAGCTATAATATGAAATCATTAATTGTTCTTAATATTTAATTAATTAACAATTTCATTACTGTATTTATATATATGTAATGTTTATTCTAAATATCTCGGTAGACATCTATTATATGTATAGGGCACTGGTGAAGAATCTGGCATAAAAAAATATTGTTATGTGAATATAGTTTTATTGACACTCTTATAATAATAATAAATTATATAGACGTACACACAGCATAACAGTTCTTATAGTACAATGCCATTTCTGGTGCTCTAGGCAAAACGATTCTACCAGTATTCCTTGTATTTCTGGGAAATATGTCCTTAGTTGTTTTGAACAACTTTGGGTATTTCTTAACAAATTTAGCTGCCTCCAGTATATATGTACATGCGGGGCAAAGTCAGTAAACGTAGGTTTTTAAACAGGGCCTGCATAACTCCCAGGGGGGTATACCACCAACTGCCTTAATACATTTTTTAATAATACATCAGCAGAGTTTCCCTATAGTGTTAGGCCATAGTTTAATACGGAAGCAACGTATCCGTGATACGCTGCCCATACGGTTTTTTGAGCACAAGTTTTTCTTAATTTGTACAGCACAAAAAGAAAACTTTGAACTTTGCTACATACTTTTTCAATGCAGACTTTCCAGTTCAGATATCTATATATATATTCTAAAGCATAAAAATGTTGTTTCTTCAACGTCCGTTAAGTCGGTATCTATGTAGCAAATGTGTATGTCCTTATGTACCCTTTCGTATGTACTAAATTGCTTATATTTGTTTTGGTTCAATTAACACTCAGATTATTTTCATTAGCCCATTTTATAATTATTTCAATAGCATTATTAATGTCACCATTAAAGTCAATGTGACAATATTTATTTCATCTCATAATTAAGCAAATGTCATCGGCAAATAGTATACAATGACTAGAAGTAGTGTCACTAAGAACATTTATGTATAATTAAAACAGTTGCAGGCCCAGGATACTACCCTGCGGTACTCCGAAATTATTTTTCCTACAACTACATTTATATGATTGAACCTCTTTTTTGCATTTATCTTTGATAGCACGACACATTGTTGCCTATTTTCCAAATAAGTCTATAGCAATTTTAATGGGAGGCTACGAATACCATATTTTTCAAATTTACCTAGCAACAGCTTATGCGATAAACAGTCAAATGTCTTTGAGGTGTCAAAATAGATTACCGTTACTGGCTTACCTAGATATAGGTCCTTCAATAAATTTGCAACAAGATTGAAACAGGCTAATGTTGTGGATTTACTACCTTGAAAACCATGTTGTTCAGGTTTAATTATCTATATTATATTTTTGAATAAAATTTAACAGACTTTTGTTTATTGCATATATTCTAGCTAAAATTGGTATAAGCTTGATAGGTCTATAATTGTTTAAGTTAGCTTTATATTAATTTGAAAATTTTGTATGAAAGGTCCCTTTCGTCTCCTTTTGTAATGATTCCCGGACAGTAGCAACGATATATACTTTTAAATAACTAAATCTTACCCAAACACGAGGAATAATAATACCATCTAAGGAGCCTAGGATTCTGTGACAGTTTGCCTTTAGCAAAGGTGCACATTGCGTTTTTGTTCGATGCTTCATAAAGGTCGTCACTCACCTATCAACGACCTTATATCTTCTGTAACTCTAGCTCTATAACTCTCTATAGCTCTAGTTAACTATCTGTGTTAACGACGAATGTGTAGGTACCTCTCGACAAATATTTTTTTCCCTTGGCAACTTAAGTTTTAAATAAAACAATTCTCGTTTATTGCTCTTAATTGAAAATATTTATGGAATAAACGGAAGATATTGCGACCATAAACAAGTTTAGAGTAGATAAAATTTAAATTAAATAAATTATCTTTATAATTTTACGTTTTATAAGCGCAGTAACTCGAGGTTATCCTCAGTTTAATGAAAGCCTGATTAAGTATAGCACAGCTGTAAACAGGGATTAGTCGATACTGACCTCTTGTTTATGGCTTCACTATTCAATACCCGTGGTTTTTCTTATAATAAGTCCACGAACACTGTCATTTTCAAATGATTTGTAACAATTACTCTTCTTTTTCTTATTTTAGTAGGAATTTACAGAAGGAAATAACAATTACAAATATTATATGAACAAAAAAGATATCAGAAAACCACTTCTCTTCCAACTTGGTGGTGGTTTTAATTATCATTAATACTTTTTTAAGATCCTTTATATTTTAAATACTCTTAATTAACAATAGTTCATTCATTTTTTTGTAACGACTACCAAAATTTCAAATGCTAAATTGGAAAATATTTGCTGGTACAAACGGACAGTTCTCTTTTCTACAACAAACATTCGTATCAGTTTATTACTTAACGACATAACGACACAGTAAAGCCGGGCGTAATGAAAATCGTCGCCTGGACAGTATTACTATAATTTTGTTCTTAAGCTATTTAGATCTATGGGTTTGGCAAGCTATACTTTGTATCAATTTGATACATACATCTAAGATTTATGACATTTCTATTTATCTAACTTACCTTCACCCATGATTATGGAAGCCTTGAATGCTGTTGAATAAACACTTCTATAAGTTGAAGTTTCTGTCGCATTCGCAAATCGTTCTCCTTGAAATGAAGGTGAAATAGGTGAGTATGGAATTTTGGAAAAAAAAAACTTTTTAACTGACCGAGCTCCACGTGTAGTCTCGATTTACTTTATCTTAAAAACTAATCATATCATTAAGATCATCATATGCGTCCGTCTTAATTCTTATGACGTAACTTATGTTATTGACCACTGTTAGGCTTGTAGATCCAAAATTAATATCACTTGGTAAGCTATGCACTTGGCTTTGTTTAAACTTCTCTAAGAATTGAATGCTACCGATGTGTAAGCGAACATTTATACAAAAGAGGTAGTAGACTGGTCAAATTTATAATAAAGTATTTATAGAAGATTGGAAAGTCCTTGAGTACTAATTGGAAATTTGTGAAAGACGTCCCGCGATGAAGCGATAAATAGGCTGGTACAAGATTTAAAAGATTCCCAGAGTCATAAATCAGGAGAGTTCTATCAGCAATAATATGGTTATTTGTACTAATAAATACAACAACACATTTTTTGCGTCTCAGTAAATTTACAAACGATTCATAGTAAATAGACGGAGACAGTTTTAATTTAATAAATAATCTTTAAAAGCCTGCTCCTTTGAAGCATAAATCTTTTACGGTAACTATTTTATTGGCAATGAAAGTTGTTATTGCCATTTCGAAGTTTCCACTTTAAATATTGTAATGGCTTTTTACTTACCAGTAATGAGTTTTAAGTGTATAGGCATATTTATAAAAGTTAACTTTAAAACAAAATTAGTAAAGCATATTAAATTAGTCTAACTAGTTCTAACTAATGAGTCCAGATGGAACTAATCCATAATTAGAAAAATATAGTTTTGAAAGTGCATGGGGCAATTTCAGAAAAAAGAAATAAAAAGTAAAAAAGAAATTACATTGATTGAATTGATTTTAAGTTAATTCAGTAGTTAGTTTTACTACAAATTATCTATTTCATAACGTTTCAAGCAGATGTTATATAGACGTTGGTAGCGAGTTACGTATAAAAAATATCTCTCCATGTTATATTTTGCAAAAATACAGTTAGGAAAGAAATCGTATCACCTCAATATATATATATATATATATATATATGTAGATGTTCAACCCCTTTATAAACTGATACTAATCATAAGACAAATATTATCTCACTACTATGTTAATTCATAATTATTACATTTAAGTGACGAATTCTAAAATATAGCAAAATATAGATTTTTTTCTGATTTCGCAATAGTCAAAGTAAACGTTTTAAAAATGATAAAATCGTTTAATAGATTAATACAAATTTATTCTCGTACAGCCGGAGAGAGAAAAGATATCGACAAAGTCATGAAACCAGTTTTATTTGTGCAGAGAATTTTTGGTCATCAAATCTTGGATCCGAAATGGACGTGGAAAAGATTTTTACATAATCACATACTAACTATTCTTCTCCTTGCGTATGTTGTATTTGGCACTATAGATGTTCTGAAAAAAGCCATAGACATCGAATCTAAAGCTGAAGGGTACTATACTATAATAATAACAATTATTTTTCCTATAAAATGTTCAATCTTTGTAAATTATAAAAACACTTTTCAAAAATTATACGTCGCTGTGAAGACTACGCTCTTTGATATAATAAAGGAAGATTCAAATGAGAAAGTTAATGTGGTATTGAAAAAATGCAGAATTGTGGTACAAATGCTCTTTGGAATGATCCTTTGTCCTGTTGTGATGTACATATTGACAGCTATTTATAATTACATGACAGGAACTAGAGTCACTTTGTCTAAGACGACATCTATTTTAATGCCAATGACAACACCATATTACGAAATCGGATTGATTTTACACATAGTATATTTGTTTGAAATGGCATTTACGTTTTTGGTCATAGACATGTGGTATGTTCTTCTTATGTATTTCTATTGTGTGGCGGGTGATAGTCTAGTAAAGATTTTGGTAATAGAGAAAAGGAGGGAAGATACCGATGAAATGTATGAGGATAAGTTAAATGAAACCTTAAGGAGATTTTATGTCGCTCATAAACAGCACATGGAGTAAGTTATCAAACAATATTAGAAAGTTGTAGTTACAAAATAAGTCTTTTTTACTCTTTGATTATTGATCCGATTATTACTTAAGTAATATAAACATAAAAAAGAATTTAATTAAAATGCGTCATGTTCTTTCATTATTTCATATGTTTTACTATTTTTTTAAAACAAAAAATTACTTTTTAAATGCAATAAGACATAGTTTCATACTTTTGGTATTCCGTACTTTTAAAATGTTGAAAAGTAAGGAATCTGTTTAAAAATACTAAATATAAAGGTAATCATTTACATTGATATTCCCCTATCTTTTATAAGTTTACTTTCGTTTCAAACATGAATTCCATGAGTTATGTAAAACTCAAAATATAGAAAAGTCTATACAGACACACATACATAGGTTTACATACACCTAACACATGAAAATAAAAATTCAACTGCAAAATATTTCTATATAATAATAATAAAAATTGTTAAACTGTAGTATACTGTTGGGAGTTGTACCTTCACTAAGCGACTAGCTAATTTAAATATTACTTTGATCAATTGAAACACTAAAATCAACTCTTGCTAGCGTATAAAATAGCCCTTTAACGGACAGTCAACAAGTTCGCGAGAGCTGGAAATGGTTCTATTATTTACTAATAACGTATGGTTCAAAACAGAAACTATTATCAGAAAAATAATTGTATTTGAAATTTAACTAAGTACATATTTTTTAAGAACGAAAGGGAAAACAGTACAAAAGACTTAATTAAGAAATTTGCAAAGGTTACTTAAAAACAAACAATAAAAAAGGACAAAACTGACCTGTAATCCATCGTGAAACTTATTTGTAGATTGCAGTTATCGGGACGTAGGATTCCGATGTATTGTTAGATCAAAGAATATAACTGTTTTATTTATTTCCTTCTACAATTCAAGAACTTTCAATAAATAATAAGGGTAATATGTTGCAGGTATTTGAACATCCTCAATAAATTGTTCAAATGGGCGACAGCAGTACCACTATGCAAAGTTTTAATATGTACGTGTTTATTACTGCTTTTGATGAGCGAGGTAAGGGTTATTGTAATTGGTAATAATATGTTTTATTCATATTAATATTGATCTTAAACGGACCCAATTATTTTTTCCATATAAATGTTTACAGGAACAGTTATTGCCGTAAGTAATAATGATAAGATGTCTTAAACATAAACCATCTTCCAGACAACCAAATATATCTACCTTCCTTAAAAAAAATTTAGTATTGAAAAACGACTTGTATTTATATTGTTTTTATGTAGGTATGCTTATGCATACTATTATGTATTTGTGTTCGTTATTAAATCTTTACGTAGGTATATGTAATAAATGTTATGATTTAAAAGAAAAATATGATATATTAAGTTCTCCTTTTAGAACCCTATAATAGATAAAGAAGTCATTTGGCTCTGTATTTGGTCTAGGCTGTCTAGATCAACTGTTGAAAACCTACAAATTTTTTTATAGAAAATAAACTGGAAATTTTCATCGAACATGGTGCCCACGTTTGCAGAGATATTTGCATACAACTGGTTCGGTGAGCAGATTAAAACTAAGGTAAATTATGTGTATTCTATGTATAATATAAATAATGTAAGCTAAGGAAATAATGAATTTGTGGTAAGAATCACAACACAAGTCGAATCGTATCCACAGCTTACAACGCCATTAGAATACTTACTACCTCTTATGATCTTGGCCCAGGCACCTAAGATGAAAGATTCTTCTGTAGTAGCGAAAATAATTCTGAAACTATCAATATTTACTTTTGTTACTATAGTATTTCTTCTTTCCCTTTATTGTCGGCTCTTAGACGCACATGCCCACCCACTCTCGCTGCTCACAGCTGACTGACTGTTGTTGCGACCGCACGTGCACAAGAGATGACATAATGCTTCCCACTCTTTCACTCACAGACACTACATCCCTTCCTTATTTTATTTAATGAAACAATTTTCAGATTGTTCAACAATTTGTAATCACCATAGCTACTGATTAACCAACTATAATTGTATATTTTTAATTCTGATTCCCTAAATCCTGATTATCTTCCATCTCCTGGTCTGAACTTTCTTCTACCACCATTTTTAAACTCTGACCATAGATTTCTTGATTCACAGGTCTCCATTCTCCCTCCACTTTTTTTAAATGCAATATGTTTCGTCTTCACTGCTGCCCTGTCTCATCGTTCTGTACTTCCACATCTCCACTGTTTTTAGACTTAACCGTGTGCGTGGCTGTATCAAAATTCAGACTAAGTTTATTCGTTTTATTGGCATTCTTCACATACACTTTATCACTCACTTGTATGTCAACATCGCGAGCTCTTCGTCTTTTATCTGCATACTCTTTCCCTTTTTTTTTGTCCTTTGTCTTTATCTCTTACATCCATGTCACCAAAACTTTGTTCTGCAATATCTATCATCGGAATCTTGTCCCTAAACTTCCTTTGAAAGAATAGCTCTGCCGGTGTTTTCCCAGTTACACTATGTGGAGTACTATTGTACATTGTCAAATACTCCGTCAACGCTTCTTTCCAGCTTTTTCTCTCTACTTGGCATATTTTGAGCCGTTTAATGATATCCCTGTTTTGTCGCTCTACCTACCCATTTTGTTGCGGCCAGAAGGGTATTGAATTAAATAGTTTGATATCATTTTCATGGCAATAAGTCTTGAACTCTGCGCTAATGAATTGTTTGCCATTATCGGAAGTTATGGAAACCGGATGTCCTAAACGGCTAAAAATCTCTTTAAGTAATCGAATCATTTCCTTACTGCTTATGTCTCGACATGCTTTGATCTCCTTGTACCTAGAATAGTAATCGATTACTACCAAAAGATAATCACCACTCGGTAACGGTCCTAGAAGGTCTATGGCGATATCAACCCTGGATTGTGTAGGTAATTCTCTTCTCTTGAGTGGGTGTGGTGGATTTGGTGCCGATACCAGTGTGCATCCTTTACAGGACCGTACTAAATTTTCCACGTCCTTATCATAGTTAGGCCACCAAACCTTCGCTCTAAGTCTCAACTTCATCGCGACCATTCCAGGATGGACCTCGTGAGCAGCATCTAGAACAAGTCATCGTAATTTTGTTGGAATAACTATTTTGGTCCCTCTTAACAATATGTTACCAAAGAAACATAGCTCGTTCTCGAATAGCTTATAATCCTTTACTGCGTCATCCCACTTTTTGTTAAATACGCCTTGTTTCACTTTTTGTATGCCCATGTCAGTCTTCGAATGTTCTTCAATATCTTTTAGCGATACGGCTATTGGTCTAGCATGGTCAATAATATCCTGGACATAATCTCTGTATCGAGTCTTATCGTGGTTAAAGGTACATAATCTAGACAAGGGATCGGCTATATTATTTTTTCCAGGACGATAAATGACATTATATTTATAAGATTGAAGTCTCAGTATCCAACGCTCAATCCGTGCACAGGGCTTGGACTTCGGACCGAATATGACCTCAAGAGGTTTATGGTCAGTAATTAAGTCGAATTCTTTGCCATACAGAAACATGTGGAAGTGCTCCACAGCCCACACTAGTGCCAAAGCCTCCTTTTCAGTTTGGCAATACCGACGTTCACAATCACTAAGAGTTTTGTTTCCAAACCAAATAATGCGTGGACCACTTTCATTTGTCTGTACTAAGACTGTTCCGAGTCCGACTGGGCTTGCATCTGCAAATACCATAGTTTTATCATCCACGTTGTAGTATCCCAAATTTGGTATGTCACTCAATGCCGCCTTTAAAGCACAAAAGGCTGTATGTTGACTTTTCCCCCAAGAATCCCTAATATCAACATTTCTGGCTGATTTCCGACGAAGCAATTGCTTCAATGGTTCTGTAAGGGTGGCCATATTAGGAATCCATTTCCCAATATAGTTAATGAGCCCTAAAAAGCTCTGTAGTTCCGAAATGTTTATCGGGGTCCTAAAATCTTTTATAACCGATACATATTTATCTAGTGGTCGAATTCCTTGATCTGACAACTCATGTCCTAGAAATTGAACTTTGGTTGTTCCGTAGATACATTTAGCTTCTCTTAACATGATGTCATTCGTCCTTAATGTTTCTATTACCTTTTGTAACCGTTTGTCATGTTCTTGCTTGTCCTTTCCGTATATTAAAATGTCATCGATAAAATTGACTACCCCTTCGCATTTAATTAACACTCTTTCGAGTGTTTTCTGAAACATTTCCGGCGCACAGGTGATTCCAAACATTAACCTCTTAAAACGATATAATCCTTTACTAGATATGAATGTTGTAATATGTCTTGAGTCAGGTACCAGCTCCAATTGATGAAACGCATCCTTTATGTCTAATTTACTAAACATTTTTGCATTTTGGATCTTTGGTAGTAACTGTTCCATAGTTGGTAGTGGGTAATTTTCTCGCCTGATGGCGAGATTTGCATGCCTCATATCAATACAGGGACGGACATCCCCATCTGCTTTCAAAATCGGCACTACCGGCGATATCCAGTCGGACGGTCCTTCCACTTTTTCTATTATATCTTTTTGCAGTAATTCGTCTATTTTTAAATTGATTTTTTCTTCTAGCGGAATCGGTATTCGTCTGTAAGGTTGTGCGACCGGTTTTACGTCTGAATTAATTGGTATTTGTATTTGCATGTTTCTGAGTTTAGGGAAAGGTATCGTTTCGACTTGACTTATGTCTAATCCTAGTTTTAGCACACCTAATGCTATTGCCGTTGTTTTACCTAATAAGTTACGGGTCCCTTTATCTATTACGTAAAAGGTGGCGTTTTGAGCTTTTGATCCCACACGAATATCTGCATTAAATGACGTTAATAACTTGAGAGGGACTTCACTTCCATAAGCAACAAATATTTTTCCTGGATTTTTTACTTCTTCTTCTGTTATTTTGTCCTTAATTTCTAACCATGTCTTGTCGGTTATTAAGTTGTGTTGACATCCTGAATCAATCAGCATCTCTACCTCAGTTCCACCTACTAAACAACCGAGTGTATCATTATGGAGAACATTAAAAACATAGTCTATTCTATCTTCTATCACGTTCGCCTGTTTTATATTTTCTACTCTTTGGTTCGACTGCTTTGATCTTTTTATGTTTCCGCTCTTTTCCGCTTTGTTATCTTCATTGGGTCGTTTTAGGCCTGTTCCCCTGCACTGAGCTTGAAAATGTCCTACCTTCCTGCATTTGTTACATATTTTTCCTTTAGCCGGGCACTTTTCATAATACGCTAAATGATTCCAGCTACCACATCGGAAACACGCCTTTTTACCATTATTTATGAATACCTTTTCTTTTAGTTTCGTATTGATTTTATTAACAGTTTGATCTTTTCCTTTCTGACTGAATTCACCTAATTGACGTTCCACCACCTCTAGAGTATTTGCTTCGGTTATTACTTCAATTAAAGTAATTGTCTCACCTGCGCGAAGTATTTTCTTCCTAAGTTCTTCCGACGAACACTTTTCAATTATCTGATCAATCAAACTGCCCTCCATATCCGTGAATTGCCATTTCAAAGCTTGTTGCCTTAGTCGAACTAAATACTTCTCAAACTTCTCATTTTCTTCTTGTTTTAATTGCCGGAATAGGTGTCTCTCATAACGTTTATTTTGCTTAGGTGCAAAATATTCATCTAACTTATTTATTGCTACTCCAAATACATCTATATTACGATTATCTCCTTCGGTCGCCTCAACGTAGGCACCCGGTATATTAAATAGTATTTCTTGGAGTTCTTGTCCTCCCCAATGCAACAAACTTGCGCGTTTTTTTGGACTAGTATTAACATCGGCTGCTTCCAGGTAAATATATAAACTCCTTTTCCAGCGTTCCCATCTAGCTCCAACAGATCCTGCTTCACCATCACACTCAAATTTTTCTAAGGTAAGATTCGACATATTTTAATCTGTGGAAAAAGAAACAAATAAAGAATGTTTTTATTTAGGTCACCAAATGGGCATTATCCTTTTAATGACCTAACCCAATTGACACATTCATTATTTCTTTCATACAGCGTTCATTCCAACGCCATAGTACAAATTTAAACTAAAATTGTTGTATGTTTTGTTTTCAACTTCAGTAAACGGGCGTTACCCATATACAATACTTCATATTACGGGCATCACCCGTATAAACTTCATAATACGGGCATCACCCGTATAAACTTCATATTACGGGCATCACCCGTATAAACTTCCATGTATCACACTTTGAGATACCTACGTCACATCGCATCATGTAGGGCATCACCCGAAATAACTTCCATGTATCACACTTTGAGATACCTACGTCGCATCGCATCATGTACTTACAGGCATCACCTGTACTAATTTACATTATGAAGTCCTTACAGGCATCACCTGTTTCTGGACTACCAGGCATCATCTGGTAACATCACAGCTTAACATAAACGTCACTCATTCATGTCCAACTCATCACGCTAATTTTGTATATCATTACATATATGTAACAGGTGTCCCCTGCGATTCCGTACACACAGAAGAATACTCATGTTCTTCTTTGTACGCATATAATTACTTGATGCAATGATAACTAACCTCTATATATAATAGCTGACCGGGAATCGAACCCGGGTTCCCAAAGTTTTTTTTAAAATATATATATGTATATATAAATATAACTTGTAAATGTATTCATTAAAAGTATGAAATTTCCTTCTCTAAATAAATCATGCATTTAATAAACGACCCATAAGTGGGTACTTAAAGAAATAAGAAACGTAAACCAACGTCCCGCTTGATAATAAATTCTACCCTACAGTTCTAACAAATAAAATATCACGCAGTCTCGTCTTACATCATAGGTAACTAGGTAAGTATGGTAACTAGACGAATAGAACGTTTACTTCACAAGACCTCACCGTAATTTGTGATATAAATATAACTTGTAAATATATTCATTAAAAGTATGAAATTTCCTTCTCTAAATAAAACATGCATTTAATAAACGACCCACAAGTGGGTACTTAAAGAAATAAGAAACGTAAACCAACGTCCCGCTTGATAATAAATTCTACCCTACAGTTCTAACAAATAAAATATCACGCAGTCTCGTCTTACATCATAGGTAACTAGGTAAGTATGGTAACTAGACGAATAGAAGGTTTACTTCACAAGACCTCACCGTAATTTGTGATATAAATATAACTTGTAAATATATTCATTAAAAGTATGAAATTTCCTTCTCTAAATAAATCATGCATTTAATAAACGACCCACAAGTGGGTACTTAAAGAAATAAGAAATGTAAACCAACGTCCCGCTTGATAATAATATCTACCCTACAGTTCTAACAAACAAAATATCACGCGGTCTCGTCTTACATCATAGGTAACTAGGTAAGTATGGTAACTAGACGAATATAACGTTTACTTCACAAGACCTCACTGTAATTTGTAACTAGTGATTTTTTTTTTTGTTTTACATATATAATTTAATAATCATTACTCACAGTAGTACTTTTAATCCTCGTCGCCAAAAATATAGTATTTCTTCTTTCCCTTTATTGTCGGCTCTTAGACGCACATGCCCACCCACTCTCGCCACTCACAGCTGACTGACTGTTGTTGCGACCGCACGTGCACAAGAGATGACATAATGCTTCCCTCTCTTTCACTCACAGACACTACAGTTACTAAATTATGCATTACGATTACTTAAATATTAAATAACTTAAAGATGGTAGAACTACATGGGTGGTAGTTAGTGTCTTCTCTCCTTCCTACAACATGGCAGATCCCATGGTAGTCACTGATGTAATTGGATTGCACTTTGCTCACCGTCAGATACGGTGCTGTTGCTTTGCCGTGCTACGATAAAAGGATATCTACGAAAATTGTATCCTAATAGATCGCAACCACTATACGTTTAGGCGTGGTGCATTCCGAGATCACCTGGTGTATATTCAATAATCACGCAGGATGGTCGGGACTACCATGCATTGGCGATAAACCCGTAACAGTGACTCTCTTTTGGATTGTCGCATTTCGAGATGAGCTGATAGATATTCAGTTGCAGGCTCTTAGTTGTCACCGTTGTATTTGAATTATACTGTGCTTACTTTACTATAAGGCACGTCCCTTTCCTCTGCTAAAATAGAATAAAAACTTCTGTAGAGTTGTACTATGGACGCACTATCGTTACTTTTATACAATTACGGTGACAAACAAGCATACGGCCCACCTTATGGTAAGCGGCTACCGTAGCCTATTGACGCTTGTAATATCATAGGTATCACCAGCATGTTGCCGATTTTCAACCCCCTTACCCCTAGGAGCTTTGGAACCCTACTCACCGCAAGAACACAACACAAAATTATTTGGTTTCGATCTTCTGTAGTGTGGAGGTATTCCACCAGTTGGACTGCCCCAAGTAGAGAGAAATTTATCTGTGCTCTACCTCTCTTTGAACATTTCTCCTTTTGAACATTTCAAAAATAATTATTCCCATAGAAATTAATGCATATGAGAAGATATTTCGTAAGAAAAGAATACTAAAACGACAAAAAAAAATTAAGATGAAAAAAATGAATTACTAAACACTATTCTTTCACAGGCATCGATACTAAAGACAACGCTTTCCGAATTCGATTGGACAAACATGAAATTGAAAGACAAGAAGAATTACCTTATAATAATAACTTATATGAACAAAGAATTTGGTATTAAAACTATATTTGGTAACCACCTATCGCTTCTAACTATGAGTTCGGTTAGTTTACAACAATTAAGTTTTTGTTTTTGTTTATTTTTTATGTGTAAAAAGACTACCGTTCGAACGTATTTAAACTGATGATAAGTAGGAACGTATTGATAAAAGAAATAAAGAAATTAAAGGAAATAAAAAGCCACATATAAGGAGTGTAAGAAGAAAGCTAAAAAAGTTGTTGCTTTTGCAAGGGCCACTGCACAATATAAATTTTATCAAATACTGGAGCGCCCAGAGGAACAAAAACAGCTGTACCAAGTAGCAAATGAAAGAGCGAAGAGTGCTACAGATTTTAATCAGATAAAGTGTATAAAATACGATGTAGGAAAAGTGTTGATGAATGACGAAGAAATCGAAGGAAGATAGAAAGCGTACTTTGAACGATTATTGAATGATTTGAGTGAAGAATTGCAGAGTGATCCGGTAAAATATCACATACGCTGAAAGTATGAGAAAAAGAGATTAAAAAACGGTTGACAGTAGAGAGTGAGATATCACGGAACCAATTTGGGTTTATTATGGTACGCTGTACAATGGATGCTCTATTTACATTAAGACAGCCCTGTGTAAAGAACAGACAAGCACATAAAAACTTGCATATGGTGTTCGTTGACCTTAGAAACCGTATAATAGGGTTCTCTGCGAGGTTCTGTGGTGGGCTATGAAAGCGAAAAGAGTGCCTGGTAAGTACTAGCAGCTTATTCGAGCCTTGTTCAGTTGTGCTAGTACATACGTTCGGTCCGTAGCTGGCAAAACTGGCAAATTCAATGTGGCTGTAGGCTTGCACCAGGGATCGGGTTTAAGCCACTAATTGTTCCTCCTGGTAATGGATGAATTGGCATTAGACATACGGGAGGACGCCACCTGGTATATGCTGTTCGCCGACGGACTTGTGGTTGTTGCAGAAGAAGGACCTGAGGTACAGCGTAAGCTAGTAAAATGGCAGGGGAGATTGGAGAATGCGGGGATGAAAATCAGCCGTACCAAAACTGAGCAGATGTTTGTAACTTTGGTGGTCACTCCAGTTTTATTCCAACTGCCCAAGATAGCGTATCCCTAACAGTCTACTTCGATTTTAATAGTGACTGATAAATTAAAGAGTGAAAGATTATACTGGTATGAACATGTTATAAGAAGGGATGGTGTGGCGAAAAAGACAACGGAGATGATAGTAAGCGGTCATGCAAGATGAGGACGCCTTAAATGACTTGGATTGACTGTGTGAAAGAGGATATGTATTTACGGGGAGTGAGCGCAGAGATGATGGTTAAAAGACTGGAATGGAAGAAGCCGTGTTGTGCCGACCACATCTAGTGTGGTGTAAGGGCAGGAAGAAGAAGAAGTTAAGTAGCAACGTATGCAAATATAATATCTACAAAGAAGTAGTCTACAAAGGGGATAACTACAATTGCCGGAATACACCGATCTAGGAATTTGACAAATGATATTCAACTTTAAGGTGGTTGCCAGTGTGCTATCAATTCTTCAGAATATTTTTCTTCACAGAAATCTGGGGCTTATTGTAGATCGCACTGTTAATCATTTGATACGTTGTCCCAGTACATTAGAAGTAAGCGATCAAATAAAGCGTCCGATTTCTACAACAACATAATACGCAATGAGTGATATCCACAATTATATACATCTTTGTTTATATTTATTGATTTCAATTCTACCCCACTATTTTATAACTCTTCCCCAGATATTTTAAATGTAGGTTAACATCAGTTAAATAAATGATATAGTTGAATATAGTTTTATTAACATAGCTGAAAAATTTTGAAGTCCAGCAATAAGCACTTAAAAAATGTATAAAGATTGCTAGAAGTAAACAGATTTGTAAGATTCAGGAAAAATTTCGCTCCTCTCTCATTTCTCTCTACTCACCCCATAATAAATATAGCATAATGACGATATAATGAACTTTTTTCTGAAATATTTTACAGGTTATCAAAGGCAGTTATCAAGCATTCGCTGTATTAAAATCTATGGAAGAATAAATACTAGAAGTAGAAATAATTATCGTTAATTGTTATATCTGTAAATATGTATTACTTAATCTACTGTGCGTTTCAAATATGAACTGTAAAACCGCCATTTTGCTTCGCATTACCCATGTAACTCCAGTAAAACAATTACGATCGGTAAAACGGTCGGTTTATTTGCAAATTATGCTGTCTGGTCTTCAATGTGACTGGCTGTTAGGTTAGATGTTTTTGATTTTGTTAAATTTATCTTCTAAAAAATAAACAGAAACCGGATTGATCTATCAACACATAGCTTAAACCAGTGGACGGATTGGTCTGAAATTTTGCACACAGAGATTTATCGTTATATAGGCCTCCGAAAAGAACGGATTTTTGAAAATTTAATCTCTAAATGAGTTTAACCGGGATTCAAGATTTGTATGAATAAATCATATCTAATACGGCTGAAACCGTGGGGCACAGCTAGTTAGATAATAAACTTCTTAAAATTTTGAATTCGTAGCACATTTTTTGAACTTAAAATCTCGTTGATTGGCCATTATTTTAATTGTCAGCAGTACAATTTTAACAAATACAGAGTGAAAGAAGCGTGGGCGTTATTATCTGCTTATGTGAATTATGAATGTATGTAATTCTATGTATGAGAAGTAACTATAAAGAGTTACACTTAAATTTTTATAAAATTTGCAAACTTATATTTAACTTATTTCAAAAATCATCATGTAACAAAATACGTTATTAGTTATTATGATTAAAGATTATATTCAAAGTAATTTAACTGGTATTTTAATAATTTCATATGAAAACTAAAAAATGAACTTTCAAACTTAATGTAATAGTGTATTTGACCGTGATCATTGAAGGAGTAATATGTATATGAATGAAATGTACTGAATATATGTAAAAAAATCCTTAATTTAGATTACAACTAAATAATAAATCGCACGAATGAGTTGGTTGGTATTAATGTTAAATAAATGAACATTTTTTTATCCATTTCAAATAAATATAAAAGGAAGTCGCTTGCCTTTTCAACGTGGGAAAATAAAGTAAAACGTTCACAATTTTCATTATATTCGACTCACTACCAATTTCATCGGCACCATCAGATAACGCTCGCACGGTTCGATAAAAAAGAAAAAAAATGTCTATTACTCAAATCGGACATCGAAATGTGTTGTATTGAATTGTTTTTTTTTTTATCGATGTAGGTATTATTCTATTAATACATTTATACAATTAATTGTCTTACTATTCCATTTGATATATTTATAAACTTTATATATCTTGGTCTTAAATGTAGGAAAATAATTTTAAATGTAAATTTGAAGTTTTACTAAAATAACTTTAATAAATATGTTTCGACAAATCAGTATGCACATAGTTTTTGAAGTTGTAGGTACTTCATTTGGCGCATTTAGTATAGGGTAAAATTAAGTGCTGCGCGCGCATCATGTAACGGAAATGCGACACGATAAAGTTAGTCATCAGTGATAATAATATTTTTTTAAACTAGCGATTGCCGTAAACTCGAAATTCGACCAGCGACTTTTTGATCGTATACTGTTTTCTGTTTGACATTTGCAGTATTCATGAACCTAAATAAGAGTATTATCTACATCACTTGCTGTCACTTTTCATAGAGTGACAATGTCAATATTTTGGGGGGTAAGTTCAATGGCACTGCTCGGGTTAAGATTCGCAGTATTAATTATTTTATTTAATATATTAGTAACAGATATTATAGATAAATTTTAGTTTTCTGCAATCCTTCTCCATATAGACTTTAACCATGCCAAATCTCACAGTCTTCCGTACACGCAATGGGCTTAAAAAGGGGTAGAAAGCTTTGCTTCACGTGTTAATATATAGATTATAGTTCTTGTTTGTATAAATACAAATATAAGTTTGTGTAATTTGTAGGTGTAAGTTATGATGGGACTGGTATATCCTTAATGATAAAAGTGTCTAAATAAAAATGCCATTAAAAAAATCAATTCCTACTGGTAGTTCAAAAGATTAGCGAATTGAAACAAATAGCAGTCACGCTAACGACCGCTAGGCTACGAGCGTGTTGTTAAGGTTGACTGAAACTATGCTACTATTAATGGCGCTGTACGTTTACCCACCCTTAAGAACTTATAACTTCAGAAAACAATTTCTTTAATTTAGTAATGTTACTGTAAACGTCCTCAGTTAATAAATAAACAAATAGTCGGTGAAAAATCAGGAACGTTCGAGAAATATTATCTTAGTAATATCATAGGACTTAGATTTATCGGTGTTTGAAATTGCCAGTACGCCGTAGACACCTGGTGATAAAGCCTGAGTTTCTTCAAAAAAATTATGCGGTAATTAAATATTTACAGGTTGATAATAAACTTATCGATGTAATATAGAGCGCAACACTAGTCGTGACGATGTATATGTACAGACAGCTATAATATCTATTGGTACCATCTGCAACCGAACAAAATCAACTACTTACAAATTTACGTTTGATGTTTGATGGAGTCGCCTTTGAATTAAAAAAGCTCGAGATATGTCATATAAGCGTGTGATAACGATATAAAAAGAAAACTGATATTGATAAAGGCTGGTCATTCTGTCATATGATCAATACTAGATAAAACTTCTTTGAAAATCTTATCTTCTCACACATCACATTGTTCTTACATTTTATGAGTTTTTATTTAACTTGCAAAGTTTGCTGCATGTTAGTTACATTGTTTAGATCAAGTCTTGTTAACTAAATTAGAACCAGTTCCTCGTATCCTAAGGAGTTCAATTTTTATACGTTGGTTCAGTTCCGATAAAAATGCATTTTATGGTAAGTAGGACCTAAATCGGCATCCAGAATTGACTCCTTACGAAAGAACTCCTTAACGGTCAAGCTTAGACACATTTCATTAGGATTGCCCGTCATAAATTGCACCATAACCAGGCTGCTGCCCAGGTTTGGTTTTCGACGAGGAAATTCGCAACGGGCAGCAGCACAGATATGAAATTTTGTATGCACATTCATTCCCGTTCTACGTTATTTCTAGTTACTTAAGTGTGGCAGTTAGATTATTATATAAAGTTATATCCAGAAAACTTTATTATATTTTATGTAATTACTAGCTGTGTCCGTGGCTTCGCTCACGTGGACTACAGAATGCCCGCGTGAATCTTGCTCCCCCGCTCCCGTCTATTTTAAAGACAAAAATGCTTATTGTGGGTGTTCCTTAGAAGATAGACGTATACTCTCCTAGACTTTTTTGTAGGTCTTTTTAATATCTACTATTATATAGTACTTTAATTTGCTATATTCCTTATGGTTTACTCAGCGTAAGCCATTTAAGCGCCCGAATTGACTCACCATGACTAATATTTTTTTATTTGTGCGGAACCCTAATTCTTTTTCCAAAATAAAAGAAGCCTAAGTTAATATCAGCTATCTATCAGTGAAAGTCCCGTGAAAATCGGTCCAATCATTTCGGAGATTACCCGGTACAAACAGACAGACAGACAGACAAAAATTTAAAAAATGGTCTTTTTGATATAGGTGTAGGTGTAGGTTTGTGTAGGTGTAGAGTAACCATTGCAAAGGGAGGATCCTCCAACCAGACGGGTGTTATGTCTGGCGGGCAACTGTCTAACGGTTGTTGTCGGGTTCTTGTATATATAACTCTATTGTTCGGTTAATTTCTATATCGCCATGTAGGATGTCAGTTGTGGCGGAGATGTCACTATGTGTAGGATGCGTCAGTTGTGGCGAGAGATGTCGCTACATAGGTATCGTATATTCTTTCATATTTTGCATTTAGAAAAAAATTAGCTAAGACCGTGTTCTCATTTAAAAAAAAAGTGATATTTAGCTCAATCGGTCTACACTAATAGACGCACATAAGATTTTTATATTTTTCATTTGCAAATTCTTACCTTTACCGTTAGTCTCCCATTCAAAGTGTTCCGTCCTTTCTATAATATTGGGTCCTTCAAACGAGGTGTGAAAAGGCAATTCAGCGGGCTGACAAGACATCAACGACCGATGTTTGTGGTCTGTACGGTGCTTAAAATCAAGTACTTTACAGTCATTTTACCGAGCTAATATAAAAAATAAGATAATGTACAAATACGGCAAGTTAAGCGAAGTACCTACCGTAGGTACTTCGCTTAACCGTAACGGCCTTAAACATTCTAAGTACAACTCATCGCGTGATCTCTATTAGTGGTACGAACACTCCTCTAATGCATTGCGTGCTCAAAATTGATGCTAGCTAATAGAATGACTAATTTATTTGACCAATTAAGTTGATGAGAGTCATCAAGGTTGTCAGTTAGGAGTACGTACTGTGTTTTCGGTTTCGCAGTTTATCTGTTTGAATCGTAGGTCATAAGCCATAGACCACAAACGATATAACAATATTGTTTCATAAAGTTTTATATTGTGTCCAGGCCTTATATTCTGTTCTTGTCAAAATTTAACACTGGTAAAACCCAGAGGAGCAGCTAGTAAGGGATAAAACAAAAGATAAAATAGGTACCTCGAAGCAGGAAAGCTTCCGCTGAGGTTTTTTAATTGAGCAACTTTAAGCATTGTCATGAGACAATAAATTAGGGGTTAAGTAAAAATTTCCAGCGGAAGGCAGTCACTACGTTACGTGGGTAATTAAATTAACAGTCTCCCGCGAGTCCTGTTAATTTTGGTTCCGCGACAACTCTTAACAAAGTCCCATATTTTATGTCAAACAATATACTCGCTCACTTTGTATTCAAAAAACAAAACTCTTCTTTCTGAGTCTGATTTTAGTCGAAACTAGCTGTACCCCACGGTATCACCCGTGTTAATTTTATCCAACAAACACCACGCCGCCAACGCACCTGTTCAGCCTATCATAATTGTTCTCACTTGCCACAAGAACAAATTATTTTAATTTTGCAATTTGTCCTATGTGTCCAAATAAAATGCTATCAATGGCAAAATTTAACTTCATAAAATTGTATTTATAATGAAGTGACTTTTGTTCGTAAGGATTAATAGGCCAGGTCTAAAAATAACGATCATAAAATAATTTTTAAAATTCAACAAAAAAACGCAAAATACTTTTTTTGTGACTTACATAAGAGATATGCCTAAGCTATTGCGGACTTTTTTAGTTATACTAAGGACCAATATTTTTGTAGAACATTATATTTACGTATCATTAACGATTACGCCAGCGCACGCGGATAAATCAGTTCGGGAGGGATTCCACTTCATATTTACTTAGGCCAGCTGAGAGTTGTAGCAAATAAACAAAAATTGTCATTCTCGATTTCTACCAAACTGAACGGGGCAAAAAATGGATGAATTTGGAGAACAGATATCCTGGACCGCGTGGTAAGTTACACTTACCTAACCAGATTCTAACCGCAGCCTACACATATTCCATGATCTAGCGCTATGATATAGCTTTTATTGTATTATTTCTATTAAATCCATTTGTAGCGGCGGATAAAGAAGGATGGTTGCGCCGCTTTTATATAGTTTAAATATTGTGCGATATTGTGATCGGTTCGCAACTTTTTCTATCTCCGCTTACCCTCCCTTCCTTGGCACATGCAAACAGTTCGTCGCCGCGCCTCGTCGAATAAAGTTGATTTTCGCTCGGTTGTTGATACATTGACTTTAGTGCTCGTCACTGTTATGACGGAGAAGAATTTGGGCAGTACGTCGAAGACGACCACCTAGCCGGCTAGCCAGGTGAAACCGGAACCCATCACGAGGTATGTGCCAAATTCCTATCCTATATCCATATAGCTGATCACAATCCCCGCAAATACAGTCCACTCAATTAGTATTAAATGCGCTGCGCTTCCAACGGCGCAAGCAAAGGGAAAATGGGTACCTCGTTTTCTTCGGCGCTGGTTGCTTGATGTTAGCGGTTGAGGCACCTTTTAATTTTCACAGAAAGACAAATCGTTTATTAAACAGAACAAAACACTTAGTTTTTTTACCTGTATTGGACACGCGAAGTGCCCTATAATATGCCACAATGGCGCGGGGATGCGTTGGGAAGGAAAAAGGACGTCGTGCACTGACCTGCTTTCGTTCTGCTGTGTATCGGCAAATCTGCTCCTGGTTGTCTTGCAGCCGTCCTTATATATATATATATATATATCGAGAAAGTAGTTCGCGAATTTAGGCGATTCTCAGCAGGAGCGCAGGGTGCGTGAACAATAATAAAATCTCGACCGCTGTGCAAGCGCGTGGCGAAGACCGACTGGTGTCGGTAACCAAACGTACACGACGGGGAAGGAGGTGGGAGATAGTAGGTAATATATGAAACGCGAGATGGCGTTACCATGTATTATATACTTGTATAAGCACATTAAAAATGGCACGCGCGCGTTGTATTTCGGAGCACAGTGGCCGACGAACTATTTTTCTGAGGTAGGGACGAGAGCGGGGGAAATGTGTGAAAATGTAAGGTATAAGTAAAAGAATCCAATAAATATATATGATAGATAAAGGAGAAGACTAGAATATATATTGATATTTATATTCGGCGCAACAACCGTGAATCCTCATATCTTGACTGTAATCACTCTACGAATTGTAAAATTTGTTGATCACACTGGGTAAATTTCATTATATAACAAAAAATAAGAATCAGCAAAATTTTACTCGCAAAAGCTGCTTAACTCGCCTTTATTTCTCTAATATTTCCGAGTGAAAAAATATTTTCAATTAAAAAGAAAAATTTTATTTCATTATTCTTGACCATCGAGGCAAGAGAACGGATACAACGGAAATTGAAAACACTTTTATTTATTAGAAAGCTTGTACGACGTTAAAGAGTCAAAGTTGCCATGATGAAAAGAGAATAAAACACATAAGGCTTACTCTACTATTAACATTATTTCCAACCTCCGACGCAACAAAAGGGGTGTTATAAGTTTGGCCATTATAAATGTGTATCTGTGAGGCACCGTAGCTCTTAAACTGGTGAACTGATATGAATGTGGTTGTTATTTGAAAGCAGGTTTTTTTGCGGTGGTTCTTAGACATGTTTTATCAAAATCGGTTCAGCCGTTACAAGGTCTTCAGCTCTTTTCTAATTGATAAATAGATGTGAGTATCTTCAACAGGTCTGATTGAGTCGAGATTTGGTATTCTGTTACTTCAATGGTATTAGAAAAACCTGGACCTGATGCTGCAGAGTCATCTGGAACCTAACAGCTAACTAAATAACAGCAGAGATATCGTCTTTGGGCTCATTAGAATGGTCTCAATTAATAGGTTATGTGTGGGAGTTTTTGGCGGGATCTTGAAGTGACATGTTGTGGTTTTTATTTTTTATTCATTTACTTTCATTTACTTAGGTTTTAACCCTATATTGTGTAATATTGGTGACATTTTGCTTGATATAGTTTACTTATTATGCATAAGTGAAGCGGATTATAAATATAAACGAAAGCATATTATACATTCTGGGATCCTCATAACACAGGACACTATATTCACTTGATAATGGCAATAATTGTTTTGATTAAAAAGGACTAGTTGCCAAGTTAGGAAAAAGAAGAAGAAAAAGGTTACGTGTGTCGGGGGTTTATTACGTTTTCAATTTAACTTCATGCAAGGAAATCCTACCATTTCCCTCGACTATGTTGAATCCCGGATTTACACAGTTGACAAAAGAGCATATGAGTTTAATGCATAAACTTATTAGATACACGTATTGCATTTTATTGGCTGCTAGTATACGATAACTGTGTCCTATTGTATTCCGACCACCACATACACCAGGTGTAACACCCTCTATAATGGCATGATTAAGAATGTCGCATTACGGGATCTATAGATATGGTAAGGTATGAATGTATATAATAATGTATGTATCCAATCATCAAGCAAGGTAGTACGGATCGCTACGATCGCTAACCAACTGGGTCGCAGCCTCTACCCACTATGATGAAATCGTCTCAGTAACGCTCTTTTGATGTGTCGCGCTTCGAGATCAGATTATCTACATATCTATACAATTAATAAAATTTAAGTGTCTGATTGTAATGTCCAAATAACAGTTTCTTACTAATTGCATATGAAAGTTTATACGACACCTATAACAAGAAGCCCATTTTTTAAATTTTTGTCTGTCTGTCTGTTTATTCGGGGTTATCTCCGAAACGGTTAGACCGATTTTGACGGCACTTTCACTGATAGATAGCTGATGATATAGGGAGTAACTTAGGCTACTTTTATTTCAGAAAAATAATTAGAGTTCTGCACAAATAAAAAATACTGGTAATGGCGAATCAATTGGGCGCTTAAATGGCTTACGCTGAGTAAACCATAAGAGATATAGCAAATTAATGTACAACATTATTATAGACATTAAAAAGACCTACATAAAAGTTTGGGAGAGTATATATCTATCTTCTAAAGAACACTCACAATAAGCATTCTAGCAAGATTCGCGCGGGCATTATGTAGTTTATAATAAAAACACCAACAAGATTTACTTTAACTAAAAAAGACTAAACAAATGCAATCTTAATTAAAGCAGTTTATGACATGATTACACAAAATAAGCAGATAAAATAATTAATTGTAAAAGAGCACGAATGAATTTGGAAATGTCATAAGAGAAAACAAATAAACTTTAACAATTAATTAAACTTCAATAAATTAAACCACAACAAATTAATATATTCTACTTGCAGATACAAATGCATTTATATTTCTCAAGGCTATTCACGAAGATATCTAGATCTGACTTTTTAGATTCAGCATTAAAACGTTATAGGTTTAACGTTGTGGCCACAAGTGACAACATGCTAAGCCTAGTGGAAGACTGGCTCGCAAGTGCATCTTCCGGAATACACTTAATGGTTTTTGGCGACAGATTCCCAACTTGAAGGTAGTAGCTAGGCAGGCAGACATTTGAAAAAGACCTATCACCAACAAAATATATGACCTATTTGCAGGCCGGCATGGAGCAAGGACCTGTGATGGATTGCAAATCTCTTGGTAGTCACCCTGGTTATGAATTGTACAATGCTTAACATTGAGGTACTGCGCAATCAGTTTGTAATGTTATAATAGTAACCAAGTCTTCATTTGATAAATTATTTTTTCTAAACAAGCTTTTGTCGCGAGTCAACCCTGGATACAGCAGCAAGGCTTATAGTGCAATTTAAAACTTGCTATCAAAATTCAATGTGTTTTCAAAATTTTGTGTCTAAACTGTCGACCGATAAGGAGTTCTTTCGCCTAAAACCGATATCGATTCAGGTGATTCTTACCATAAAAATGCATTTTCATTGTAACTATACTAAAAAGCAAAAATTTTACTCCATAAGTTATTTTAATTCAGCTTGTAAGGTTTAATCTAAACAAATAAAGTAACATACAATTATTACAATTTGAATAAAAGCTTGTACAATAAACATACTAAGTCACTACATGATACAATGTACATATTTTAAAGTAAGACTTTTAACTAATGAAGTAATTAAAAATACATTTGGACGTTTCATAGAAAAAACTAATGCACATAGCGAATACGAAGGATTCCAAAACTCAATAATATATGGCACAATCTCGAGCCAAATACGAGTTGGGTTGGTGCACTCGGTCGTCGACTTCGTTGTTCCAAATTAATTGGCATTAACAGAACTAAAAGCTTCTTTCTCGTCTGCTTTGTTTGCATTTCATCCTGATAAATATTATGTCTGGGTTTAAAACCTCTAATACAAATATTTTTAATAATATATATTATAAACTAGCTAGTGTATGTGGCTTCGCTCACGTGGATTACAGAATGCCCGCGCGAATCTTGATCCCTCGCTCCCGACTATTTTGAACACAAAAATGCTTATTGTGGGTGTTTCTTAGGAAGATATTTTTTTCCGAACTTTTTTGTAAGATTTTTTTAATGTCTATAAATACATCATACATTAATTTGCTATATCTCTTCATGGTTTACTCAGCGTAAGCCATTTAAACGCCCGAATTGACTCTACATGACCAGTATTTTTTTATTTGCGCGGAACCCTGATTCTTTTTCTAAAATAAAAGTAGCCTAAGTTATACTCCCTATAATATTGTCCAGTGATTGTTCCGTCAAAATCGGTCCAAACCGTTTCGGAGATTACCCGGAACAAACAAAAGGCCAGACAGACAGTCAGACAAAAATTTGAAAAATTGTTTTTTTTTTGTTATATGTATCACCTGTATACTTTCAAATGCATTTAGTAAAAAACTATTATTTTGAAATTACAAACAGACACTTCAATTTTATTAATTGTTTAGATTACGTCAAAAGAGAATATAAACGCTTTATTTCTTTCAATGTATGTGTCAACTAGGGATTCGGTTTTTTTAGCACCCATTTTCTTATTAATACAGATTGTATTAATCCGTGTTGGTTTCCTACTTAATATAAAAATCGATGTTTGTATGTATATAAGTATGCTCCCAATGGATTCCAAAACGGCACAGCAGCGCGTTATTTGTTTACGTTTTTAATTAGCTTATCGATGTCCACTCATTTTTCTTTGGAATCTTTGAACTTTTAGTTACTTTAAAGGACCACACTAGTAATGTGTACCTATAATAAGATACAATATAAAGTCAATTTATCCGGTCAGATATTGTGAAAACTCATTTTTAATGGAAATTAGATTTCTATTGAAATTATTTAAAAATTATAATTAATAATGTATATTTAATTACATTTTTTTTAATATTTGCGCGACAAACTGATGAGTCTATCTACGCCTTATGATAAGCATAGTTAGTTACAACCTTGCTTTTCACCCTATAGATGAACCATGTACAGGTGAGGCTAGCTTGGATTTCAAGATGTTATTTGTTACCACTTACACACCCCTATGATCTAAGATGTTTTTATAAGTGTAGATGCGTTACCCGCGTTCTATTTTGGCAATATTAAAGTCAGGTAAATTGCCTGACATTATCCTAGTCAGGTATTATCCAGTTCATAGTTGCACGTAAATACAACTCAAAATATATAATCATTTCGTTCTTACATCAAAAATAACAATTTTCTTTCATATTTCTTCCTTTTTTGCGGTTTATTTAACTGGAAATTCGACTACATTTTTTAAGTAATTAAGGTGGCAAACAAGCATATGGCCCGCCTGATTGTAAGGACGATTGTAATACCCCAAAAAGCTCTTATTACCGCAGGAACACAACGCAGGGTTATTTGGCTACGATCTTCCGTAGGGTGGAAGTATTCCACCAGTCGGACTGCTCCAAGTGTAGAGAAGTCTCCAAAAACATTTATCTTTGTTCTACCTCTCTTTAGTAATATGAACTTAATTATTAACACAATCCGGCTGATAATGAAGAAAATCATCATATAGAAACCTGAACACCTTGAGAAATGTTTTTATGGCACCGGAATGTAGTGAAACATACAGAACTATAGATTCTTCGTCATTCGAAATAGCTAACACGTGAGCTGGTCTAGTGCTTAAACCTGTTCCTTCCATCGGGAACAGGTCGATACCCAACATTGAGCCATTTACAGGCTGATAATAATATTCCAACTAGCGATCCGCCCTAAGGTCGAAATTCGACCAGCGACTTTTTGATCATAGACTATTTTATGTTTGACATTTACAGTATTCATAAAAAATGAGTATTATCTACATCACTTGCTGTCACTTTTTGTTGAGTAACATAACATAACAAACTATCACGCCTGTATTCTCCAAAGGGCTTTAGGCAAAGGTATGTACTAATAATATATACTCACAGTTCGCCGAGTAAGTTTTTTAGGTCCCATGTAATAGGGGGCGAGCTTATTGCCATAAATCGGGTACGAAACCAAACTCCGAGCTGCTACTGAGAATTTAATAGAAAAACCCAATAACACTTTGCTCGCCCTGGGATTCGGACCCAGGTCCTCGCTCATACAAGTCGCGCTTACGAACACTAGGCTAACGAGGTGTTGAGTGACAATGTCAATATTTGGGGGGGGGGTCTAAGTTCAATGACACTGGTCGGGTTAAGGTTCGCAGTATTAATTTATTTTATTTAATATATTAGTAATAGATATTATAGATAAATTTTAGCTTTCTGTACTCCTTCTCCATATAAACTTTAACCATGCCAAATCTCACAGTCTTCCGTGCAAGCAATACTCTTAAAATGGTACCAAAAATTTAGTACACATATTTATATGTTTATATTTACATATTTATATTTATTCACATATTTATACATATATATATATATATATATATATTTATATATATATATATATATATATATATATATTATATATATATATACAGATTCTAACAATGAACTTTGCAGCAAAAAAGCAAGTAGGTAAATTATTGTACATTGATCGAACCGTGTTCGAAAACACGTTCATCCCATAGCATTCCATCATTCCCTAATTATCCACAAAAATCCCGTGATGAATGAGGTGGAATCAAATGTCTCTACGTACGAAAAATAAAATTCATTTCTAATTTATTTACATATATGTATTGGATTCGAGTCATTTAATTTATATATGTCGAGCGTATGCTACGATATATTACTCGCCTGTGTAGAGGAAGCATCTTTTTACGACTTTATTATGTAAAAATTCTTTATACAGGTAACATATAAACATAATTCCCAGAAAATCTATATAAACATCTAATAAACTGATATAAAAAAATCCCATCAAAAACATAAATGTGAAAAAGGGGCTAAGTACGGTAGAAATGATATTCGGAGTAGTCTTTGTAACCAATATAAGAGCTAAGATCTAACGGGTCTAAAACTTCATAGGAGTTATTTTAATTAATAACTAAGAAATAGTTTCTGTAAATATAAACACTGGCTGGTGTCGCACGAGTCGAACTTAGCACTGCCATGTGTAAGAGCTAACAATGGAATATAGAGTAAATTATTAATTCCAAACTAAATTTATGGAACTTGTGCAAAGTTGTGGATGATATAGGGTATAATCTCTGGAACAACTAATCCGATTCTAAAAGTTCCGTATATTTTTCCTGAGCACTTTAGGCTATTTTTCATTCTTATGAATTGTTGTATTGTAATTAACGCATATGAAGTCGCAGTTATTAACTCGTTATAAAATAAATAAACATCTTTGGTCTCAGATCAACAATAAAACAATAACAAACAACAATAAAAATAAGAAATTATTATTATGTAAGTAAGAAAATTTCGTTTAAGAAATAATTTGTGTTACTTCTAAACCTACTGATTTGAATAACCGGCCTTTATACAGGTACTGCATCGGTTCACATCGATCTACCATTTACATCAATGTCACAGTTCCATTACGGCTCGGTCCGGTCGACGACACGACTTCGGTGATGTAGATAGCAGCAATGAAAAATGTTTTTAAAAATGACATGTGAAATACACACTTACTTCTTAGTGAACTATGATGGGTAGACTCTAGAAGATCCATCTCTGTGTATGAAAAAGTGTTAGCGTCAAATTAGAGTGGTAGCAAGTGTGTAAATTTTAAGTTTGCGCCAAAAGTTATAATTTTTAAATATTCGCCAGCTTGCACAATTTGTGACTCCACAAACTTTCAATATTACTGCTTCAATTATTTTTTTTAAATTTTACAACAGTAAAAACTATAAAATCACGGTAAAATTATCATTCACTCTTGCTACGCTAGCGCCATATTGACGGATTTTTGAATTGTAATTTGCAGCTTACAGCAAGACACTGTTTCAACTTGTCCCCATAAGATGTTCTCCTTACATTTACCCCTTTATAGTGAACACATTATCTATATTTGACATCACCTAGACATCATACGTGTAAAGATTATGTAAGTATGACACATGACATACGATGTAAATGTAAGAGGTCTAACTACTAAGCTAACAGGATCATATTTTAGATTTTTTATAATAAATTATTATTTTAGTCTCTGAGATGTTTCTATGTCACGGTACAAACTTATTCTTAGTTATGAATTAAAATCTTTTTTTTTATATTTAACCGACTTCAAAAGTTAAGGCGGGTGAAGGCGGGAGGTTACTCAATTCGAATGTATATTTGTTTTTTTTTTTTTAATGTATGTTCAGCCAGTTCGTTTTATGAACCGATTAGGATGCTCATTTTTTGTTTGATAGGGGATACCTCAAGGATGGTGGTCCCATTTTAATTTTATTGGTATTGAACTTTCAACTTCGTAGATACACCAAGGAAATCTTTAAAACCATTGCAGTTGCTTTTCCTTTTTTTTTTATTGTCTTGTTTAGATCAAGCACTAACATGGACTTATAAACGTCAAATTTTACAAATTTTAGTACAAGTTTGGAAAATAATTTCGTTATTTATTTGTCGATTTTATTGGTTTTACTTAAGAATAATATAAAATTATGATTAACTAGTAGAAAACTCTATAATAGTCACCTCCAATAAAACTATTAAATCTGAAGTATTTTTTATGTTTGGACAGCTTAGTTCAGTCTTGGTTAGTCCCGGCTTCTACCTCTTCATTTACTCATTACATTATCATTAGTAATAGTTTTATCATTATTTCATCATCATTTACATTTATATCCGAACCATTATCACATAATTTTTAAATACTATTTGTTTGACGCTCTCTTCTAGGCCCACCATCCTGCTTTTCATCTATTCCTTCTTCTACTTTTTACATGGATAATAAAATACGCATCCGAATAAAATCTAATAATAAATAGCAATAATATAACCGTTAGATAGCAAGTTAGCAAAAACTACATTGTAAGTTATAGAAGACGGTGTAACGCGGCTGTAAATCGGCGTTGGATACAAGGGAAAAATCCTTTTTACGAGATTTACTGACGGGATTCTGGAGGTCGTTCCATTACTACGCCTGCTTGGGTCTTGGGTTTGGTCCAAATTATAAGAAATGCATGAATTGAAGAAACTGGAAGACTACGCAAGTATCTATGCAAGATTCAAATGAGAAAGCACTGTGACATTTATATCTGCAGCACAAGAAAGCGGTAATCGCGCTATTGTGTTACGATTCAAATAGTTTGCTTGGCAATACGCACCAGCACAAGATCCGTTATATTATAACTCAGCCATGAGGCGTACAAAATCGTCTTAACTGTTTTTAGTGTTTCGCCCTTATTGAGGTTGGCTATAGATAAACTACTCTTAGCTGGATGTTATGCATAATTTCTACCTCAAACCAGAAAACAATTTGAAAGATATGAAAAGTAACATTGTATTAAAATCATACATATACTGGTTGAAAGATACTTTAGTACTCAGCTTGATTTCAATCACGTACTGAAAGTTGACAAACACCACACATACCAAATATTCCGTCAATTGCACATTGCAGTTGCCAGTGTCACTGCTTTTAGGCTTTTGTAGTATTTTCTAATATTCAAGTGGGATCTGACAAGATGGTGGTCCTTATCACAACTATCAAAGGAGTTATTCTGAAAATGCATGTTTCCAGTTTATATCATTGTACGGGATAGAGTGGACTGTATTGTAGAGGGTTTTCTTCCAAACAAAAGATTTTCTTATTTTCAGACTGAGGTCCGAGGCAGAAACCAAACCATGTCACGCAAAATGCAAAGAACACAAAACAACATGGCAGCTCCAGACCCCGTCAAAAACTCCCATCTCAGAGTTGATACCACTTCTTAATGAGATTGAGCTTAAATCTCAATATTTGTAATTTCATTAAAAAAATGTTTGTATTCTTGTACCACAAGGTGACGTGGTCCTAAAGACCAAAGGCGATTTAGTTTGAGACTTCGAGACAAAGGTACACATTATCTGATTTGTTAACGAGACTTGCTTATTTTTTTATGTTCAGAAGATTCATAATATGACCTTACTATTTAAAATAGTGAATTTACTATGAATAGTACTTCGGTTAAAGTTTCGTCATGACGTTTCATATCACCAAATGCTTCAGACTTCAATCGATTGACGTGATTTTCGAGCATATTTGCCATCATCGCTTCATTCTTTTATAATGACCTATATATAGCATGACATTTATGAAACACCGTTATTAAATTTTAGATCAATTTGTACAATTTAACACGGTGCATGCTAAAAATGCTATAAAATGTCCAAATTATAACAAAATATACTAAGAAGACTCATTATCACCTCTGATGAAAGCCATCACTAGAGCCTTACAGTCTTTTCAGTTGCTTAATTTTTAATCGCAAAGTTGAAGATACAGCAAAAAATACAGTATTATTCAAAACAAAGTGTTTTTTGAAAAAAAAATAGTGAAATGATTTTTGCGAAATTATTATCTACATCACGGAGCTATCAAATATTAGGTCCTTACATATGAAATTAGCGTTTTGTCGTACTGACCCCTTTGATCTGAAATATCTCCTCTTTGGTTAAGAATTCCAAATTCATTTAGCTGGTACATTTGAGTTTTAAAAACAGTCATTCATTTGTTTTTTCTAATTATTTTATTTTTCGCGTCGCTTTTTACCGCACAATGTAAAACATGAAATATCGGTATATTTACGAGCTACCGTGGCACCAGTGCTGCAGAAACAGTTCGAAGGATTAATGATGTGTACGGCGCTGGTGTTGCAACAGAAAGCACGGTACGTTATTGGTTTCAACGTTTTCGTTCTTGAAATTTCGACCTTCAGAACCAACCCTGTGGACGGCCGGAGACCAAAGTGGAAAATGAAGAATTAGAGGCTATTGTGGAAGCGAATCCATCACAAAGCACTTCAGAGATAGCTGCGGGCTTCGGGATAAGTGATAAAACTGTATTAATCCACTCGAAGCAATTCGGGAAAGTAAAAAAGCTTGAACGATGGGTGCCTCATGAATTGAGTGAATCGAACTTGCAAACACGCATCGACTGCTGTGTTACTTTGCTCAACCGACAGAATAATGAAGGGATTTTAAGTGATGAAAAGTAGATACTGCACGATAATCGGAAGCACTCGTCGCAATGGCTGAACCCTGGAGACCCAGCCAAATCCTACCCTAAACGAAATTTGACTCAGAAAAAGTTACTTGTGAGTGTTTGGTTAACTAGCGCCGGTGTCGTTCACTACAACTTTCTAAAATCAGGCCAAACGATTACGGCAGATATCTATTGTCAGCAACTGCAAACTATGAAGGAAGAACTAGCTGCTAAACAACCGAGATTGGTCAATCGCTCTAGGCCACTGCTGCTTCACGACAACGCAAGACTACACACTGCACAACAAACAACCACTAAGTTAGATGAGCTACAATTGGAATATCTGCGACGTCCACCGTACTCCCCGGACCTTGCTCCATCCAACAGATTACCATTTTTTCCGGAATTTAGACAACTTCTTACAAGGAAAAAAATTCAACTCCGATGCAGCAGTCCAAACCGCCTTCAAAGAGTTTATTGATTCTCTCCCCATGGTTTTTTTAGAAAAGGGATCAATGAACTACCTATGAGATGGCAAAAGTGCATAGATAACAACGGTGCATACTTTGATTAATTAAATATATTTTCCAAAAAAAAATTTACTTTATATTCTTCCCGTACAAAACGCCAATTTCATATATAAGGACCAATATATCTACATCTACATCAAATAAATTATCTTTATATTGCCATCTGAAATCGTTGCAACAATTTCTTTAAATTAAAAAATTCTTTGTAACTATAATAGTAGCATAAACCGAATTGCAATTCGGAAAATATTAAGAAGACTACACACATGCCAAGGCACACGATACTTTTTAAATACAAATAAAAAAATTAATAGGATGCTAAAATATACACAGTACCTTAAAAAAATTTCAGGATTTCGCGTTCTAATTGGGTACCAGTATTCTAAAACCGTGAACGTTACCTTCTTCATACTAGCGTGGTAGTAAGACTGTTCCTGACCTCATTGTAAGTAAGGCAGTATAATCCAAAAATACTGGTTTGACTATCCTTACACGTTAAAAGTTACTATATAGCTACTTAAAAGCAAGTACCCTATAACCCTTATATAAGTTTACTTTTCCCATTTGAGGCCTAACTCTTCTAACAGTTATTACCTCGGGTAGTCTATATGCGCCCTAACAGCTTTCATTCACACAATAATTCAGGCCAACGGATAGTTTTTAACGAGGGAACATAAAGCTGTGTACACTCTTACACAGGCTGTTATAAAATACTTTTTTAAATTAAATTTAGACAAAGATTCATTTATTATAATTTTTTACTCTCCTACTCGTGGTCATAATTATTGTAAACACTTGCTGAACCGCTTTAAAATCATTGATGATAATACCTGCCCTTGCGATAATACATCTTTGCAAACTTTTGAACATACGATACGAACTTTTGATCGTATGATGCTATGCGAAAACCTTCGGATTTCTCCATTCAATCTTTTAGAATTATCAAACAAGGATTCAACCATCAAGTCTTTTGATAATCTTGCAAAACAAATTGTGGCCAATCTTAAGTCGTTCAACAGACTTTAATTATTACTGCGGCGCTATATACTTAAAATCATCATACCACTCACCTTTGTGCGACATCACTACTTTATCATGAGATGCATTAACGGGTAGATACGGGAATCGTATCAAATCGCAGCCGTCTCTCTCTCAAACAAAAAAGAGCTTTCCTGGAAAATATTTTAAATTAAAACGAATAGATTTGTTGCAACAAGATATTTTCGTAGCTAACGAGATAATTTTATACTTCTATTTGCTCTTGTCCTTTCCAAAGCATGGTCAGCATAACATGTTCTCTCGCAATATGTTGTGAACTGATATTTGGCGTAGTGTTTTACGAGCAGCCGCATGCCTAACGTCAACACTTCTTGGGATTTCCTTTGTTTTGTCTAGCTGACGATAGCTAAATAACGTCATCATCACATCATTATCGGCTTTAAGATCTTCCACTACTTAATATTATATTGAAACTTTAACGTGTCTCATATTTCGCTGGCCAATAATCTAGTAGCGGCCTTCTCTTGACTGCTTCCCTGTATTCTCCATAAGACAGTTTATACGTGTGTTTGGTTTAAGTTTGGATCACCAACATTCCCTTAGCATAATCAAAACTCACTCGCTAACAGTTCCAACAAATCTAGTCATTTAGTGTAACATAACTCACGATCAGAAATCCACCTGGTTCCATCCTTTCATCGTGAATAATTACTGATAATAAATTTATGTTTTTTTTACAAATCATAAGAATAAGAAAAATATCCCTTATTAATATCGTAATTTTAATTAATGTAATCATAACAAATTTGAATATTCCTAAAAATAAAATAAAAATAGTGATTATAAGCATATATTTAATATACCTACTTAACAAATATACATATATGGTGATAAGCTAACATATTACAACAAAAAACCTTTAAATAGAAAACCGCTAACGAGATGTTTACGCCGTGGTAAGTGTAATTGTACATTAAGACAATGGTTGTCACTATCTTCTTTAGATGCTCACTGTAGTCTGCATTTTGTAGCCAATCAGCATAAAAAAGTAATTGACCGGAAGTCAAAGTTCAATAAACTTAAAATCAATCTACTATCGGTTCAAAAAACATCCCTATCATAAAAAAAACCCGATAAGCTCGATGTACTAATTAAATGTGTTATGACAAAGTGTTTTTATTTTTACTACTTAGTTAGTGTAAATAATAATTATTATATAACGTATAAGTCAAGAAAATATAATGTGAAAATAAAAATAAATAATTATTTATTATACAAAATGTACTCTCGTCCCTAGCATCTGCGTCATCTTTAATCGACACCGACAGTCTCGCGCTAATGAGAAAAATAATGATCAGAGGAGTCAAAGCTTTAATCAACCCTGTATACGGTGGCACGAGGTGTCCCTTTTATTTTGACTGTACTATTCCGGTAGTTTAATTTTCGCCTGTTTTCCAAGGTAGTGTTGAAGTATATACGTTGGTAAAGTAAGCAATAAATTCAAAACTATTGTTTTTTTTTAACCGATTTTTAAATAGGACGCGGCGGTTACTCAATCCGGGAGTTGATAACTTTTAGAAAATTGTTTAAACACTTTGTATGTTGAGAACAATACATATGATTTTATTTTCATTAATACAGCATAAAAGGTGATATTTTTTTTAATGGTAAATATTATAGTCCTGTGACGTCATCATTCATTTTATGTAATTTTTTATGTTAACAGTGACAAGTGTACAAGTAACGTTAGTATTTCCTGAATGGTGACGTCACGTTTTCTAATCGGCGTTTCAAATCACGTGACTCACAGACAAAAAATATAAATTTTCCCTTTGGAAAATAAATAAATAAACAATCACTTTTCCAGATTTGTATTGTTTTAGGCTTTAGTTCTGTCATAACTTCTTTGTTTATAAACCGATTTGGATTATTCTTTTTTCTCCTCCGGGATGAAGAGTTCACTTTTAGTCCCTGTCACGCGGGAGAAAAGTACCCGATTCTCTCCCGGTGACATGGCAAATGTGCGCATGCGCGTACTTTACTTTATCTCCCGGTAACCTAACAACTGCGTGTTTATATATAAAATATATAAACTTTTCATCCCGGAGGAGAAAAGAATTGTAAACGCACCTAGGGAGAAAAGTAGGACCAAGAGTGTTCCTATTTTAATTTAATTGTCATTGGACCTTCAACTTTGAAGATACACCAGGGAACTCTTGAAATTAATTGAAGTTGGTTTCCTTTTTCGTTACTTTAAATTCAATCTTATGTATCATATAAGTTAATGCAATTATTTTATACTATTAGTCTCGTTATATAAAGGCACAAATATATAGAATACAAGAACAGAATTAAGTTTAAAACTACTTAAAATTTAATCCAGACAACATTCCGATTTGAAGCCTGCCTAATTTATCTCGTCAAATAAATAAAATTATCCGAAATTTATTTTTCTTAAAGAGCTCTTCAATAAATACGAACCAGATTTTTTTAGCAAGGCAAAGTGACGTCACTTCGTTTGAGGGTAAGCACAGTACAATCCAAAAATAAGTGACCACTGGGAGATCCGGCTTGTATACACTTTTCTTCACGTGACGCTTGACGATATTGAACTCGTAAGAAAGAGAGACACACTGATCGAAAGTCGGTTCCACAGTTGCACTGTACGACAGAGATAAGACATGGTGAACTTTTCAATTTGTGCCGAAATGGAAGTCACCGTATAACTGAAAATCCGCAGCCTAGCGTGAGGTAGTTAATTATGTTATGGAAGGAAGAGAAGGGAATTAGATTGAACCGCTCTTTAGGACTGTCACCATTATAAAGCCAGTAGAACAAATAAATACAATTGAAGCGTTTGTTTGTAATTCCAAAATAACAACTTTTTACTAAATGGATAACTTAAAAGTATATATGATAAGTACCTAAAATAAAAAGCCAGTTTTATTTTTTCTGTCTATTTATCTGCTCCCGCTAATTTGTAAAACGGTTAAACCGATTTTGACAGGACTTTCACTGACAGATAGTTGATGTAGTAAGGAGAAACATAACCTATTATGTTAGACAAATAATTAGGATTCTGCTCAAATAAAATAATTAGTATTTTTATCTTTAAAATTACCGGTGTGTGACCGCTATGGGTGGAAGTGGTGTTACCACAATACGGACAGCATTCTGTAATCCACACGAGCGGAGCCGCGGGTACAGCTAGTAATATATATTTTTGATTATTACTTATAGATCAATGCTATAGCTTGGCAGCAATCTTACATGGATGTTAAGTGATAATATAGTTGGAGATAATATGTTAAGCTTAGGAAAAAGGAAGGGAATTCTTTCCGAATTAATCAAAATATTTACTATCACAAACCCTCATGGCTCCGTGGAATTAACGTGTCGGTCAAATTGGGAGTGAAGGAAAGATTAGTGAAGCAATCAACACGTGCCTAGTTGGGTAATAGGCCGATACCGTAGGCCTCTCGACTAATAGGAAAAATAATGGGCCACCTTTATCTAAAGGCATCTAATGGAACGTATTAAGTATTTCTTTCGGGGCACCATACGTTTTAATTAGTAATAGATCCAGTTCCAAGTGGGTCCACCATTGATGACTTAATGCACACAGTCATATGTCATATTTTTATTTAAACATATAAATACAAAAAGGCATAGATTAATTATTGGAATCCATTGTAGCGCCAGTGGAAGCCAATCATTAATATAAGCAAAAGGTTTAATTTTTTTTTGTATTCTCTATTGAACTGTGTGTAATTTCGAAGTAACAGCTTTTTACTAAATCCATAATATTAAAATGTACGGTATCTATTACAAAAAAAAAAAAAAAAAAAAAACTGTCTTTCTGTTCCGGCTAATCTCCGACACGTTTGCACCGATTTTGACGGGATTTTCACTGTCAGATAGCTAATGTTATAAGGAGTAGCTTGAGCTACTATTATTTTAGAAAAATAATTAGTGTTCCTCCCAAATAAAACAATAAACCATTTTATCTTTAAAATAATCGGTGGGCGACCGTAGTGGATGGAATCGAGTCACTACAATACCAACAGCACTCTGCAGTTCATGCGATTGGAGCCGCGGGCACAGCTTGTTAATAAATATAATATAAATTAGTCAACGACAAGCAAAGGCACATAATTTTAAGAGAAAGATAATTAGGTAAATTAAAATACAGCTAATTCAATTTTGTTAATTTTAATCTAATCAATTTGCTACAGGGCTTTTCTAATTAAAGTATCTTTTTGTGTCAAGAACTTTCGAAAACGCTGCTTTTAGAAAGATGGTAATCAAGACTTAATAATCTTCAGGAGACACTTGTTTCGGCTTAGATTGTTACTACATAATGAGGTTCATCGTATGATCCGGGGATAAGTTTATATGCTCTTGTCGTCAGAGTGGTTTTACGACTGGTTACGTGAAAGAGTTAGCGATTATTTAGTCTTGGTGTTAGAATGGTCATACGCCTTCTCAAATGCGTTGTAAGGTCAGTAACATCGGCCGTTTTGTCGTCATCTGTACGAACTAGGAACTGTCCTAGTAGCAGAAATGTTTCCCCGTTGATCAATTACGTCCGTGAAGCTTGGATGTCCGGCGTCCATATACTTCGTATACACAGAAGTATTTAAAAAAAGGAAGACAAAATAAAATGTTACTATGTAATCTTACAGTTGGAGCACCGTTATGCAGCCGTGGTGGAGGATATTATAGGGCCATCGCCATCAGAAAGAAAGGTAGGGCACAGAGAAATGTCTTTGGAGATTTCTCTCTACTTGGGGCAGCCTGTCTGGTGGAATACCTCCACCCTGCAGAAGATCTTAGTAAAATAACCTTGTGTTGTGATCCTGCGGGGATCATAGTTTCCAGGATTTCTTGGGATGGAGAGGTTCCAGATCAGGAACGCGCTAGTATGGTATTGCAAGCGTACATAGGCTACGGTAACCGCTAACAATCAAGCAAGCCGTACGCTTATCCACCTGAATTGTATAATTTAAAAAAAAACACCGATTCCAGAAGATTAACGAATACTTTCATAAGAGATTGTCCTCATTACGTACCTGTACAGGCGCTTAAGTGTACGGTGTTATCTGAAAGCCACGAGCTTGGACCCCAGTCTCTAATGACTGTTTCATTTTGTTCTATATCCGAAATAAAGATGTTCGCTGTATGTAATATTTTTTCAATTAATATACTACACGGAAATCTTTCGATACATTATTGCTTATTGCATGTTCGATGCATTATATATATTATTTTATTATTATAGATTATTACAGCTATTTTATCAGTCAATATATAAGTCCCTTTTTACCGTATCCTTTATAGAATCAAATCAGGGAAGTCGCTGATGAGTATAACACTACCAGGTCATATAACATCTTGGCATCGACCGTAAAAAATCAGCCATATTGCTGTGAAAACACCTATATACTTTTGAGTTTAATTTATTACCAAATATAGTAAAATATAATCTCAAAAAAGTACTTAAATTCAGTATTTATAACTGCAAAAAATGGTAAATGATAACCAAAATTTCAATATTATATTTGACGCTATTTCTTATAACAAGTCATCGTTTAATAGGTAAGTAAGTTTATTTAATAATTGCTGCTTTTTTATAATTGAATATGTAACTCTTACAAGTTCACCGCTCCGGAATATTTAAATGTTACAAGTGGTAGGGCTCGAAGATTGTATCTGTGGGGACCAGATACTAGGTTCGGCGAACTAAAGCCTGCGATAACTTCTTAACTTGCTGGTTCTGGGACTTCGTATACCATACTAGCTTATTTTTTCAAGTCATCCAAATAATTACGCCCGGCCATCGATTGCCTTTAGTGAAGTACTCGCGATATTGTATACGTGACCGGGTGCAGATCCACAGTTCACCCTGTTTGGCAGCAGCCGTTGTCTGAATTATTGTATCTGATTAGGCTTAGGTACACACAAAACTGTTCCGCCAAGGAGAAGCTGAGACAATCACAATAATCAAAAACTTTAAAGAGGATAATGATGATCCGAACAATCCGTTAGCGTAGAGGCGTGACCCCAAGCACCGAAATACCGAAACAGCCGAGGCAAAGATTAAAAAAGTATTGCCTGAACAGTGTCCGACTGGATCGTGGCCATACCAACTGCTTTATATGGGTATAGTCACGGATCGGACAATGGTGTTGCAGCACGCTTAGGCATGATTTATTCCGGGATCAGCTGGAGTATATTCAGCTCTCTAAATCCTTGCATTATGGCATGACAACAACGACAGGTGGTGGATTGTAGATCTCTCGGTAATCGCCGTTGATTTTCGATTGTGCTATGTTCACCATCAGCCGTGCATTAATTTACCGTGCTCTCAACTATATATTAATACGTGAAGCAAAAGCTTTCTACGCCTTTTTAAGCGTATTACGTGCACGGAAGACCGTGAGATTTGACATGGTTAAAGTTTATATGGAGAAGAAGTGCAGAAAGCTAAAATTATCTATAATATCTGTTACTAATATATTAAATTAAATAAATTAATACTGCAAATCCTAACCCGAACAGTGCCATTGAACTTAGACCCCCCAAAATATTGACGTAAACTCAACGTAAAGTGACAACAAGTGATGTAAGTAATACTCATTGTTTAGGTTCATGAATACTGCAAATGTCAAAGAGAAAATAGTCTATGAACAAAAAGTCGCTGATCGAATTTCAGGTTTAGGGCGATCGCTAGTAATAACAAATAAGTATCTAGGAATGCCTAGGTATTCTATAGAATAACTAATTCTATTGCAGCAAAGTATGGAATACATCTCAGATTAACGCCGAATATCACGTGTGAGTTTTTGTCAGGATTTAAAAATGTCATGTGATGGTTTTTGTATTTCATTAATAAACTTATGTCATTTGGTTTTGTAATAAGTAATTTTCACGGTATTTTATGTTATATATATTGGTTTTTATGCCAAAACATCTAATGTTATTTATGTATAGTATGAAAAAAGGTCTTGGTTAGACAATTGTGATCGTCCGACTCGGTCTCTGAAAAGTCGTTTTCGAAATAGCGATCACGAGACCGAAGCGCTCGCAATTTTTAACAGACTTCAAAAAGCCGGAGGATACTCAATTCTAATGTTTTTTTTAATGGATGTTCAGCCATAACTTCTTTCTTTATGAACCGATTTGGATGTTTCTTTTTTTATTTGGTAGGGGATATCTCAAAGGTGGTCCCATTTTAATTTCATCGACATTAGAGCTTCAAATTCGAAGACACCAGGGAACTCTTCAAAATCATTGAAGTTGATTTACTTTTATGCTAAAAATCGACTTTTTTAACCAAAAACACAGAAACCATACCTTAAATTAAACATAAAACAATTGTAATGAAACAATTTAATTTGCAATGAACCGATGACAACTGGTATCCGCTTTCCCTGGAGGTGTCCTTTTATGGTCAATTGATATTCATTAAAACAGTCCCAATTAACAGTTGCGAGAGACGCACGATTAAATTGTGAATCATTCGCAGGTGAATCTCACAAGCCTTTTTTGAGGCACGAGATTATAATGGTATTACACAAAATTCAATACAACAAATATTGAACATAGTTTTCATCTGTTGGACAATAATAAAAGCCAAAATCTTATTTTATCAAATTAAATAATATTCCACATCTCATGATAATGCTACCATTATACTGCGCACGTTATTTATTTAAGGTAGTTATTTTAATAATTAATTTCTAGATAACGTCAATACGTACGAATGTGGCCGTGGTAGAAAATGAAAAAAGACATACGTTTACGTATGGACTAAACGTCACGCGCATTTTTATATAAGCAAGTGATTTAATGTGGCCAGAATACCATATATTATGTTGTATAAATATTACTTTTAAAATTATGCATAGCCGTTTTAGTTTTAATTAGGAATAAATTACAAAAATGAATAGCTGAATAAAATTAGTTACTACAAAATTCGCACTTTCGAGTACATTAGAGATCAAAGCAATAATATACTTCATAAATGATAGCAATTATTGAACGAAAAAAAAAAACCTGAGAACATAACTACATTAGAAATTAAAAACAGTAAGTAGAAGCCCGTTTAATGACGTAGAATATTAACGAATGACGTAGTTTCTAGTTAAAATTCATTTTTATTAAGTACTCGTTTTTAAATCGTTTGTCAACATAACCTCAATACTGAGTATTTCATTTTGTTTTCACGTTCCCGTTTAAAATTAACGATGCATGATTTATAACAATTAGGTATTGAAAGTCGAAATGAAGTTTAAATTGATTTCATTTTCAGTAAAAGCGCTGAGAACTGTGCAAACTATTCGAGACTCAAACACGAATTGAAGATCACAGAAGTCAATTTGTAAATTAAACTATATTTTAAGTAGTCTCATAAATAAAACTAAATTAAACCTGAAGCTTTGCTAGACGAAAATATTTTGAAAGCGAATTTTTAGTATCTTGATCGAATGATAGTACTTAAGATAAGTTGATAAGTGTTGAAGGTAGCTCTATAGCACTGTAAGGTTTTTAGTTCCCTGGTATTTGAAATGAAAAGACAAGCTACCACCTCATCACGATGGTGTTCCAAGCGGAACAGAGTGATTTATTTAATGAAAACAATGTTTTAAGATAGACCAAAAAATTGTATTGTTGGGTTACCAACAACAGCGTTGGCCAAAGATAGTATATTAAAGAATTAGATCAGTAATTAAAAAATTTGATGTCCAAAGAATAACACCGAGATGGATTGACGTTTTAGTAGTCCTTCCCTGACCTAGAGATTGTTAGAACAATACAGAAATAAATGAAGTAAAATGGAGCGGATGTAGCGTATATGTTCCAAAAATATAAAATTTCTTGAATTTAAACTTTAACAAGGTGCTGAGGATAATCAAATCTACTTATAACCAGTTTAGAAAATTACTCCACTATGAAAAATAGACAAGAAACTCAGCGAGTTGCTTATATTTTGTAGAATAATTTACTATGTCTTGTTGTTGATCTGATACACTATTTGCTAGACAAACAATGTCCATATTTTGTATTGAAAATAGGAAGAGATAACTTTTTCAAATAGTTGTAAAAACATGCAATAAAGGTTAAGTTAATAGAAGGCTATATATCTATCTAAAATTTCAGGTCGTTTAAAGTCCATAGTTAAAATCAATAGGACCATTCTAAAAGTACGTGACAGCAATCTAGCAGCAGGCAAGAGACAAGACAACAAGACAGCGAGAGCATGTTTTAATAGTACACAGATTCACACCCACAAATTAATTCACATTGTTAGTTTTAGTTACAGATATAACGTACAAACTGAATAAAATACAGAGCTAGCTCTGTAGTCATATCATACGATTAAATAAAGTCACACAGCTAAGTGTAAGACAAGTCGTTCCTAACTTTGCGAGGCAGTAGGTACCGATGCATCGCTTCATGAATAAGTCAGATGGCGGAGTCGTTTGAAAGAAATTCCAATGAAGTTTACTCTCGTCTCTCGAGTCCTGAGAGGCTTATGTTAATGTTTTATTTACTTACAATTACCTTTTGTAATATTTTATCAATATCGTTTTTATATCCCACTTCTGAGCAAAACTCTCTGCCTAAAGGTCTATATCTTAAGGACTAGCCTACAGAGATTTATTATTTATTTTATTGCTTAATTAAAGTACTCTGAGAAAGTTTCGAGGGTATCCAGTTATCCTCACTATGTTTTATTCCACTAATTAGATGAGATATTTATATTTAACTTATAAGGTTACTTTAGGGCGTTCAGAGTTAAAGTTAAGTATTTTGAGGAAAAACTTTAATAACGTTATTTTTTTTTATTATATTTGATTTACATTACAAGCAACAACTCACACGATGCCATCGATGACAATTATAGAGGGAGAATAACCATAGACCACAAAACATTAAACGTATTTGGCAAAAAAATATTTATTTATATCGTTATTAGCGCAAGCGTTGGGGCCAGTGTTAATTTGTCGATCCGAATAGTGTTGAGCCAACGTACGGCTCAACACGTGGAACCGGTGTACTACATGAAATGTGTAGATATGTTTGTAATCAATAATAATTCTTGAAACGATATGTTATTATTGATTTCTCAAATAAAGTTATCTTTTGACTGAAAAATTGGTGGCCTTCTACATATATTATTCTTTTCTCAAACTAAAACAAAAGTTAAGCAGTACGGTTGCCGGTTCTTATTAACGTCTAGGTTTTATAATATACATAATTATATCATAGGAACAAAGTCACCCACCGGAGCGTAACACAAGAAGCGATCCCAACTTTACGAACGCCGAGCCGGTGCATTGTCTCATGAATAAGACAGACGCCACGGTAGTCGTTTGATAGAAATTTAAGTGAATTATAGTGGCTGATCTGTTTATTTCTGGATAAAAATATTAACAAAAGTAGGGGCATTTGATTATGTGGGAGTTTTTGGCGGGATCTTGAATTGGCATGTTGTGGTTTTTGTTTTTAATTCATTAACTTATATATATTGGTGGCGTTTTGTATGATATAGTTTGGTTTTTGTGCATAAGTGAAGTGGATTATAAATATAAACTAAGAGCATGCATTCTGGGATCCCACAAAAACACTCTAGAAAGTTCTAACAAGGGAACCACCATCTTGTTAGGATTCTGAAGTCGTCATAAGACAGGACACTATATTTACTTGATAATGGCAGTAATGGTCTTCATTAAGGAGGACTAGTTGCCAAGTTAGAAAGAAGAAGATTATGTGTTTTGTTTTTAGGTTATTTCTACAGTACATCGAACAATTGCCAAATAAACTCTAAAACGCGTATTTGTCATACTTGAAATTCCCTACTTTTGCAGAAGTTTCCGTTAAAATCGGTCCAACTGTTTCGGATATTACCTGTAACAAATGACAGACAAAAATTTAGAAAATTGGGTTTTTAATAAAATACCAAATATACTTAAAGCTGTTGTTTTGACATTACAAGCAAACACTTCAATTTTATTTATTTGTGTAGATGAATTTTATTCAAATAATAATATCATATACGTACACTTTGCCATTAAAACTAACACACAGCAAAATTTATTATCAATGAAAATTGCCCATAATTTTGTATTTACGTATAGCGAAAACAATTAACATGTTTTGTCGGTTGTCCAGTCCATTTAGGGATAAACAACATCCCCCTTCCCTCGCCAATGCATCAGTGAATTAATTTTGAGCTTCTATTAATTTACGTTGCTCTGAAATATCGTGATGAAATACGATTATTCCAGAGGCTGTTTTAATGGAAAATTAACGCAGTAGAAATATTATTATTTTAGACATAACACCTATTAATATCGACTCGTTCTATACTACTTAATAATAGGAGTTTTGCTGGTTTGTATAGAAAAGATCAAATACTTTTTTTTATAATAAGTATATGTTTAATAAGTCGAAGTGCTGGCAATTATTGTATATTCACTTATGCCTCTGTTATAGAAACCCTGGAGACGGGAATCGATGAACTCTTTAAAGCCGCAAACAATCAAAATTCTGAAAAAATAATAGAAATCAGTTGAAGTTGGACTGGTGAATATGGTAGTTGACGGAAAGCTTTCAGTCATAACTCCTGTAGCTATGAAATGGTCCATTGTGCGAACGTTGTCGGGAATAACAAGTGGGCAAGAACGACTAGAACATTTAACAAGTATTGGTTCTTTGACAGCGAGCTTCTCCATCACCTTTTGCTATTCTTCACAGTAATTGTTGTTCCAGGTCTTAAGATGTTGTGACAGGTCCACCATACACTCACAAAGACCTTATTTTAATCCAATTTGCGTTTAGGAGATAATTTGGTGCCTTTTTAAGATAAAAAGGCTGCAAACGGGCAGGTAGCGTACCTGATGTAAAGTGATCACCGCCGCCCACAAATATCCGCAACACCAGAGGGCTCGCAGATGCGTTGCCGGCCTTTTAAGGAAGAATAAGCTCTCTTCTTGAAGGTCACCAGGTCATAATAGCTCGGAAAGACCTCAAGTGACAGCTGGTACAACAGAGTGATTGTGCGAGGCAGAAAGTGCCTTAAGAAACGCGGTCGAAAGGAAGTAGCTTATACTGAAGCACTCCCGCCCAGAGACTAGAACAATACTCCATGTGGAGTCGAATTTACGCCTTATAAAGATTTAGGCGATGAGCCGACGTGAAGTACCGTCTCGCCTTTCTGAGAACGCCAAGCTTCTTTGAGGCCAATTAGGCCTTACTTTCCAACTGACCGCGGAATTGGACGTCACTCGAAATGACGACACCAAGAATTCCGATACTAGCTGTGGCTGACAGGGGAGTGTTCTCAAAATGAGGAGTTGCGACAAATGGTGACTTTTTAGCGGTTAACGTGCAGACTTGTGTCTTTTTAGGGTTGAACTGGACTAAGTTTAGTCGACCCCAGTCCGAGACTTTACTTAACAAAGACTCGAATTCAGACATAAGTTGTTCCGGCTCACATCGACGTATTCCCGAGAGATATTAGCACGGCCAGTGTACAAGACATCCACAGTGCTATCGCCAGCATAGCAATGAATGTTGCTGATTTGCAACAAGTCATTGACATGCAGAAGAAAGAGAGTTGGAGTCAGTACACAGCCTTGTGGGATCCCAGCATTGAGAAATTTAGGAACAGAACATGCACTGTCGACGACGACTTTGATGCTCCGACCGTCCAAACAGCTGGTGATCCAATTGCATAAATTCTCGGGGAGCCCATGGGAAGGTAGCTTTGAAAGAAGCGCTTTGTGCCAAACCCGATCAAAGACGTCTAGACTGACTGCAAGAACCTCTCCCTTGGTCTCAACTGCTTCTGCTAATCTATGTGTCATGTGTAAACCTCCCTGTGTCCAACCACTGTTTTTGTTTATCACACAGGATCCACTTTTTCATAAAAAACGACAATCCGACTCAGAATCCCCTCATTTGTGTGCCTATTTAATAAGTCAAAGCAAGTTTCCACGTGATTTTGTTGTTGTTTAGTGAGTTCATACGGTACCTATTTTGCAAGCCTTTTTATATTTCCAATTTGACGTAAACGAAGCAGTATCATTTTATTACTTACGTTGAAAGCTGCTGCTGATCCCGACGTGGTCTGTGACCAATCTTCTGCCACTATGGCTTTTAATTCATCGGAGCGCATTGTTGAGATCAAAATATACAAAACGGAAGCTATTAACCCAAAAACGTATGTGTTCCCTTGCGGCACCTAATCCATACACGTCGTTGATAATGCGTGCCGTCTATACTGCGTTGGTACCACGAAGGAACTGGTATACGAAAATAAAGCGTATTTAGATTATTTCCATGGTCACAGAAACAGCGATATTATAGAAAAGTCGAAAGGTGGGAAAACCAATGAACAACTGATTTAATTACAACTTGGTAATTTTAAATAGAATTAAAGATATCTATATTCATGCTAGTAGGCAATTTCATTCTTAAATTCCTAATATTACTTATAAAGCACAAGAAATTGATAGTTTTTTTGGCTGAACTCGCTAATCTCTACCATTACTAGTCAGATTTGCATTACTTTAAAAGGATACAGGCTATATAACTATAGGTGATGAAAATATTTGGTAAAGCAGTACCTAACTATGAACATCGAATAATTTGAGGAGCTGTAGGTAAGTAGTTACGGGAAGTGAGAAAAACGTCGAATAAATATTAAAACAATCACCAACTCCAAAACACAACTGCACCGATATTTCTTTAATGAACAAGAGACAAATAAGACAAAATATTTTCTTTTTAAATTACTTATGTACTTTTATAAATATATATGTATGTATATATGTTCTTGTAAGTAATTATATTTACTAGATGTCGTCCAATGATCGAAATTCGTCCAGCGACTTTTTAATCATAGACTATTTTCTGTTTGAAATTTGCAATATGAACCTAAATAATGAATATTATATCACTTGCTGTCACTTTTCATTGAGTGACAATGTCATTATTTTGGGGGGTCTAAGTTCAATGGCACTGGACAGGTTAGGATTCCCAGTATTAATTTAATATATTAGTAACAGATATTATAGATATTTTTAGCTTTCTGCACGCCTTCTCCATATAAACTTTAACCATGCCAAATCTGTCTTCCGTTCACGCAATACGCTTAAAAAGTGATACAAAATTTTTGCTTCACTTATTAATATAATGTTTTTACTTTATTTATTTTTGTATTTAAATGTTATTACTTTCAAGTTTTATATTTTCGTGTTTGCTCGTGTTTGTTTTATCTTTAAATTTAGTTTCTTATTGCACTATCGATCAATAATAATTTTTTCCACATTACCGCTGGTTAGCTGGTAGAAAATGCTTTATAGCATTAAGCTCGCCAGTCTACAAATTAAAAATGCAATAAAGTTCATTCATTCTATCAATAAATTTAGCACGGGTGAAACTTTGGGGCACATCTAGTTTTATCTAAAACCGTTCTCATCATGGCGTTGGCTTGTACCTGCAAACACCGAATCGATATTCCGCCGGTCTTAATCACTTGACCACCCTCCACAACTTCTTTTTATGACAAGTCAATTTTTTAACAAAAATGACAAACCAACTTTAATTATTTTGAAGAATTCCCTGGTGTTTTCAAAGTTGAAGGTCTAATGTCAATGGATTTAAAATAGGACCACACTTGAGGAGATCCCCTTTTTAATAAAAAAAAGAATCATCTAAATTGTATCATAAACAAAGAAATTGTGGCTGAACATCCATTAAGAAAAATACATTCGAATTGATAACCTCCTTATTTGAATTCAGTTAAAAATATCAAATTATGCAAAAACAAATAGAGTGAAAAGTGCAACATACAAAGCGCAGTGGAACTTCCCGTCAGGATATTTTGAAACGATTGTAATAACAGTTTCTAGTAGCCAAGTGCCACTATAAAAACGTATTGCAACTCTGCGGTTTCCGTTTTGCATCCAGCCCGTGTCACAGACTAAACACGTACCTTCGATTGAAATTTAGATACTGGGAACTTTATTTTTATATTTAACAGCATCTGGGTATACTGTGGTAGAAGAAAGCAGTGAAAGCGACAATGGTCTCGCCATAGTAATCTCTATTAAGCGAAATGTTTTAAGAGCCATTCGTTTCTTAATACGTGTGTGCAGCGAACGGATTATACCAATCGATCGTATTGCCATGGGATTTATCTTTAGTTTTTATAGTTCTAAAATAGATTTATTTTAGATTTCAAAAATGAAAATCACTAATACTTTATGTAATTTAAGACCTAATAAGGTATGTATAAGTTTATACGTCTATAAACTATCAGCAATTCAGAAAACATACTTGTCATCGGTAAGAAACTTGATCGAGTGCTTCAGTTTTAAAAATTACGCTCTAAATCATGTTTACCTTTATGTACATTGTTTAAGTGGGTGTACAGAGAGAAAGTAACTTCCAGAAATCGCTATGGTTACGTAATGGTCTACCTTATAATAATATATTGTTAGTAAACCATGGTCATTAAAATTATTGTCCAGCAAATCAGTAATGTGCCTTGGGATTCTTATTATAGAACCTAATTCTAGCTAAAGATCTTATTGCTAACTTTAGTCTCTCCTGGTAACCACTTGATGCATGGTAAAAGATAAATTACATTACACTTGATCGTATTATTAAGACCAAAAACATTGTCTAGATTAACATGAAAAAAAGTTGGCCGTCACGGGACGCCCGATAGATGTGAAACATCTTAGTGAATAAAAGAAAGAAAGAAAAAACATTGAACACTAATAAAAATTAAAGAACATATAGCGTGGCGATGCGTCGCCATGGCCTGTATCGCCACGCCAACAGTTAGTTTTATCCTCGCCAATTCATAGTACATATATTTCATCATATAGCGTTGGGATGTGTCGCCACGGCCTTTATCGCCACGCCAACAATCAGGGTTATCTTCGCCAATTCATAGTACATATATTCCATCATATAGCGTAGTGATGCGTCGCCACGGCCTGTATCGCCACGCCAACAATCAGGTTTACCTTCGCCTATAGATGTTTCACATGAATATCCTGTACGAGCTTAATAAACAATGCAAATTTAAAATGTAAAAACCCCAGATACCAATTCATTAATTACATTCCAATGAGCCCAGACACGGTATCTCTGCGCTGTAAGTGTCAAGGAGGTGAGGATTTGGGTATCCAGCAGATTCCAGATGAGGCTCAGCTTTAGGTTAAGGTTCCAACGTTCTTGCAACATGTTTAAAGTAACAGGATACAAAATTTCCAATCGATCAAACCTGTGGAAGTTGTTCACATCCCTTCGTCGACTAGAAAAGAGCTGATGATGTGCGAATGGCTTAATACATATTTCGAATCATAACTAAGAATACTCGTTATCAAGAAACCTTTGCAACAAAAAAAAATCTCGAGAGGGATTGTGGGACACCCGATAGCAACAAAAGATTTATTTAAATAAGCTTATATTTTTTTACTGTTTATTTATTTTCTATACCAATAATATAAAGAGGAAAGATTTTTCTTTTGTTAGTAATGGATAAACTCAAAAACTACGGAACCAATTTTAAAAATTCTTTCACCAATATAAACCTACAGTATCAGCGCATAACATAAGCTATATTATAATTTGAAAAAATTATTTATTCCTCATAAAAATGTCTATAGTTTTACACAAAGTATAAAAATTGCCTACACTGATGCGTTGTTGATGTTTGTCAGATAAAATTAGCACTCATGAAACCGTGGGGCACATCGGGTCATTTAATATTTCGATTTTCAATACTTTATAAACAAAAACTAACTCGTACCATCGACCACTCGTACTGTATATACAACAGTGCGAAAAATCTGGTCACAACACAGCTGAGCCAATTCCACAACTGTCATAGTTTTGAAAATTCTATATAATATGTATTTTTTTGTAGTGTCGATCTGGGTCGCTCAATTTCTCAGTTTAGGCTCCACCCCGCTATAAGTAACTTCGTTATGGAAACTGAATCAAAATTGCTTCATCCATTTGGCAGCTCCGATGTCATATGTTAAAGTTATAAAAACACTCCTTTGTTTGCGTCGAGAGTTAAAAAAAAGTCAAATATTATGTAATAACAAAACAAAGGTAGTGTCTTGATAAATCATGCAAATTGTATGTGAAAGGGAACACCTGTTTCGGCGGCCATACTGTACAAAGTTACCTGTTCTAAGTCACATTTAAACAACTCCCATAAACACCTCGCTTAGACTTTATTTCTGTATTAATATGGTTTCGTTTTCATTACATTTGGTGTTATACATCTTGCAATTACAGTGAAGTTTCTTGCGAGTAAATAGAATAGCGAACTAATCTCCTAATGGTAAAGAAACTTGGTGTTAGTTCGTGCGCTGAATTAGATAATTATAGGTCAATTATTCTGATATCGGTGTTTCTATTAATTGTTTATATTTATTATAAGCCATATATTTTATGAAAACTGCCAATGAAAGCGTTGGGGAGAGTTTTTCTCGTTAACACAGCACGAGATTAAATTCAAATAAGTGCAAAGCCGTCCTCCATTTAAAAAATCCCTTGAAAGACGATGGGGATCGGGGAAAGTTCTTGGTAGTGTGTTTAATATTGAAGGCAGCATGTATTCTTACAACAGAAGCTGTACCGCGGAGACAGAACGAGAGAACTGCGCTCGTTAGCCGTGGTCGTAAGCGTGACTGCTATGAGCGAGGACCTGGGTTCGAATCCCAGGTCGAGAAAAGTGTTATTGGGTTTTTCCTATGAAATTCTCAGTTCGGAGTTTGGCTTCATGCCCGATTAATGGCAATAGGCTCGCCCCCTATTACATGGGATCTAAAAACATACTCGGCCAACTGTTGGTGTACATTAGCACACCTCTGCCTAATCCTTCGGGGAATACAGGCGTGATGGTATTTAGCACAGAGAGCGCGCGAGAGACAATCGGGGAGTGTATAAGTTAACATGGATTTAACCAATCAGATGCGAAATATCATTTTTGGCCATCACCTTGTATTATAAATAGAATTACCACCCTTTTATTTCAGCTAATAAAGTATATTGGAATAAAAAGACAAAAAAATTAATATATCTTGCATTAAAATACAGTATGTTATGTTATTTTTATAAGTTGGTTTTGTCTTAAATTACGATCAATTTTTTTGCCCTTGTAATCTACGTAAAATGAATCCTAGAATAATGAAACTATGTGAAATAATGTATTTTTACCGTATTTTACTGTTTACGTAAAACATAATATATTAGGTAGGTATATAGATAACAAATACACGATTTTGCATCTAGCACTGAATTTACTGGATATTAATATGCTCAGATATATACAGTAAATTTATGGATATATCCTTGTCTGGCGTGAGAAAGCCATTTATATTGAAATTCAATCGGAAATCAAATTTTAGAAATGTATCCCTATCCTTTTATGCCGTGATAATATGTTACTTTCAGAAATAAAGTCTTAACTACTCAAACTATAAAATTTTCACATCATAAAAAGGCATCTTCTACATCTATACTAGTATTAAAAAGCTGAAGAATTTGTTTGTTTTGTTTGGTTGAACGCGCTAATCTCAGGAACTACTGGTTCGAATGAGAAAATTATTATACTTTTGGATAACCCATTTATCAAGGAAGGCTATATGCTATATAACATCACGCTACATCTAATAGGAGCGGAGCATCAATGAAAAAGTGTTGCAAAAAACGGGAAAAGTTTACTCCTTTCGAGAGCTTCCATTATGTGAATATTATCAACATGTTCGTAGGATGCATTGGTATAGTGACCATTTCAAAATTGTTAGAACGTTTTACATAAAATAAAAACACAGAATAGATACGAGATCCGGGAATAAAGGATACGGCGTTATACGTCACTGCACTTCTCGACATATAACTTAAACTAGATATATGTAAACATTTGAAGATTTATTTTGTGCTGAAATGGGGAATAAGCAGTTAACTTCACCCCCATGATTGTACTTAAGTATAGGTGACATTAGAGTCAATTAGTGTTGCCAACTGTATATTTTTATAATAAGGTACTTTATGGTACGTTATTTCGGACAATTAAATTTTATACTTTATGTGACCAATAAAATAAATGAAAATACTTTATCTTACATAGTTTGATTTTTCTAGGGTTAATTTTACGTAAATCCTTCAAAGACCAAAAAAGTTGTTTAAAATTTAAAACCAGACTTACTTCCTGCTTCCACTGGTATCTTACGACATACTTTATTGTTTTAAATAAAAGGAGACAAACCTAGTCTTTATATTGGTGATTTTACTCACCGTCGACGTTTCTTTGACCTTGGCTAAGTAAATATTCTGCAGTGGTCACATTTTACATTTACATTTTACAAGGGTCTTGTAAAAAAACACCTATTTAGGTATACTTGGAAAGTTAAACGTCTAAATATCAAATTTCATCGAAATAGTCCCGTTTCCGAAACTTCATATTTCAAACAATCTATGCAATTCATATAAATACGGCCAAGAACGTCCGCCGCGGACGACCAAACCCAGTGAAGCTGTTAAAATTCTTAAGCGAACAGCATGTAGTCATATCGAAAAAAAACCGCAGCATACGTTATCGCTCGGGGTCGTCAGTCACTACTATACAAATATCCTGTAACTGTATTCAGAATGTTTTTTGGGCCAGTTTCACCCATATATAGTTTCACCTTTTGACACTTTACATCATCCACCACTGCTTTAAACTAACAATACTTACTTATTTATACATTTCAAGATATAAATGTATGAACTAGAAATACATTATAATATTTATTTAAACTCAAGCAAATTTATTTAATTTAAAAGCACGAACTACTACTATACGAAATTATCTCATATACACTCATTCCTTCTTTGTGTATGTACTAAAATTACAATAACTACATACAATACCTACGTATATAGTTTAAAAAAAAAAACAATTTTGTTATTGACAAAACCTGATCGACTTCGAAGCTGTCAGAAATTTTGACGCAACATGCCAACAACTGTACAAAATGATAACTCAATCGGATAAAAGACGAATACTCTAAGAGTATCTAATTTAAGAATTAGAAGGTTTGTAACAGATATGGCTCGATAGGACCAAAGAGTTCTGGAGTGGTGACAGCGTACCGAATAATGAACCTGGGGGTGGCGGGAAGCCGCTTAATGCGAGCAGCGCAGGACTGGTCGTTGAGGCCATCGTTGAAGGAGGCCCATGTCCAGTAGTGGTCTTTCGGTTGATATTATGATGGTGATGATTTACTTATGTACCAATACCTTTAATAAAAGAACGTACACACTAAGATTTAAGTGTATTCATGGGAACAGTTTAAAAGGACAGATATTTACAGTAACAGTGATTTGGAACTTTTATCTGTAAAGTGAAAAAATTCCACAGACTGGTATGTTACACAAAAGTAAACTGTTATATGCTCATCTCTATTCAATCTTACGGAACTCTACTGTTTTAGAAAGAGATACAAAAAATATATCTTGAAACAGTGTCTTTACTCTTCTTTCTTAAGCACTATTTTAAAAACTTAAGCCCGATTGTGTATCTTACCGGTTCTTCTCAATGACTGGGATATTTTTTAAACAGTAGTTTTGACGTTCATAACATATGCCTTCTTGGAGCCTAAATTGAACAAAGTATTTTTATTTTTTAGAGTAATAGAAAGAGATAGCACCATGTATCAGGATATAATTTGGAACAGATCACTGTAAGTGTTATTTATCTAGGAGAGTAACAGGTGGAATAGATTCTTATTTTTCCCGTTATAGCTCACCCCTAGTACACACTTTTACAGTGCAATTTAAAATCATGAACATTAAATGGAAATACTGTATTCTCAACAGGCACAAAGCCGAACGCTGCAGAACGTGGAATGCAGTTGGAAATAAATTTAACTTGTAACTTGTAACAACTCAGTTTCGAGTTTTATTGGAGAAGAATTCAATTTTAGAGTGCATACATTTTTAATTTAAAAATATTAAAATTATAGGCTAGTAAGACAAAACATGAGACTACTTGACTCATATCAAATTTGGTGCAGTAAATAAATATTTTCTGTAATATTTCACTTAAGAAACCAATATTTATCGATTTCAAATTAAAAAGGTAAGATGGCTAAGTAAATATGTATTTACAAAAAAAATTAACTCTGGTAACACTGTCGGCCATATTGTGACATCATAGGCCATAACAAGTTGGTATTATGTATTTTAACTATAATTGTTTTGTGTTGTGTCAATGTTTTTTTTTTAAGGGTTATTCTACAGTACACCGATCATTTGGCAACTAAATTCTATAACGTGCATTTTTGTCATACTTGACATTAGCAAATAAAAAAAGAGCTTTTGCTAAATGTCAAATGTTTGTTTCGACTCGTATGACGTCAAAGCAGAGATCTACATATTAATACGTGAAGCAAAAGCTTCCTACCCCTTTTTAAGCGTATTGCGTGCACGGAAGACTATGAGATTTGACATGGTTACAGTTTATATGGAGAAGGAGTGCAGAAAGCTAAAATTTATGTATAATATCTGTTGATAATATATTAAATTAAATAAATTAATACTACGAAACCTAACCCGATTTGTGCCATTGAACTTAGACTTCCAAAATATTGATATTGTTACTCAACGAAAAGTGACAGCAAGTGATGTAGATAATATACTCATTGTTTAGGTTCATGAATACTGTAACAGAAAATAGTTTATGATCAAAAAGTCGCTGGTCGAATTTCGAGATTAGGGCGATCGTTAGTATTAATGAATAGACTAATATGGTTGAAAGAGTTTTCGACCTTAAAAAAATATGGTAAATTTTTTTGTCTGTAATTGGACCATAATTAATAATTTTAGACCTACTTTAAAAAAGAGTCAACTAATTAATCTATTGTGGTACGCTTTTGAGTTTCGCATTCCGAGAACAACCGGTGTGTGTTTAGTAAACAAGAATAGGTAGGTATCTGTACCCGACTGGGTCATAACCACCATACACCTGGTGATAAGCCCGTCACAATGGTTCTCTTTTGGTTTGTCACACTTCGGGATCAGCCAGTCGATATTCAACGGCCAAGATGCTTGCAGGCCTTGCCGGTGACGGTGATGGATTGCCGATTTCTTGATGGTTGTTATATTATTTATCTGGAAGATAATCTTATTTAATATCTACCTTATATTATTCATCATAAGTTCATTTGATTTACCTTATTATTGTTTTGGTGTACCTATTCTTTTATTTCCAGGATACCAATTAATGATAGGTTTATGTATTGATGCGTTTAGATAATTTATAACTTGATAATTTTGGTTTAATAACAGCTTTGTTAATATTTTAGGTTCGTATTGTTTACATTGCAATATTATGACAATCTCTGTCATTGATAATTCTTTGATAGTAATAGAGCATGCGCTGTTAGGAGTTTCTCAGGTATAGACAAATATTCTATCCAGGTTCTAGTTGAGCAAAATAAATCTATGATTAGATTTATTTTGAATTTTTAAAATAAGAAAAGTCTAGTAAGATGAAATTTTGAATTCAAACGAAAACAAAAGAGAAAATTAGAACAGAGAGTATGACAGATTCTTCAGGATGGATCTGATCATGTTTTATTCATTGGCCTTTGAACCGTAGTAACGTTTATATAATATTTATCAAATGTTTTAATAGAAACCAAATTATTGTACAACAGACCTGGGAGTCGAAAAGACAGTTTATTTTATAACATATTTATATAGAAAAGTTATTTTAATTGTTATAATTTATAATTTTAATATTAATATGGGTGAAATACCCTTTGCCAAAACGACAAATACCTACTGAACATTGAAAGAACACTACCGGGAAAGTATCACCTGGATTTTGTATTTATAATACAAATAATAACTTTTCCTTTTACATATGAGGAAATCTCAATAGATAAGATATTTGGTGCTGCGTCGTCTGCTTGAGCCGTGTATCCTGATACGGCCTACACCGTGCTGACTTCTATTCTAGATCCTAGGCAAGGATCTCTACGCTGAGCTGTCGGAGCAAGAAGAACGTCTCGGTTATGGACATCTAATAATTTGTAAAACGCATATTATCTGAAAATTGTAAGGTATGCTGGAAAATTATTCATAACTATCCTAAATTATAAAACTTTCATTCATTTTACCTACGTTTAGTTTATTCTTTATCTCTCTTCTTACCTAAATTAAATTATAATCATAACATGGTCACCGTTATTTTTAACCCCCGACACAAAAAGAGGGATATTATAAGTTTAACGTGTGTATCTGTGTCTGTCTGTTGCGTCGTAGCTCACAAACGGCTGAATAAATCTTGATTTTTTTTGTTTTATTTGAAAGGTAACTTGATCGAGATGGTTTGATTTAAGACAATATGTTCAGCCGTTTGAAGATTATCAGCTCTTTTATAGTTAATAAACGGATGTGAGCATCTTCCACAGGTCTGATTGAGGCGAGATTTGGTATTCTGTTACTTGAATTATATTAATAAAACCTTGACCTGATACTGCAGCGTCATCTGGAATCCATAGGATACCTAACTTCTCACCAACTTACAGCAGAGATATCATATTTGTGCTCATTGGAATGGTCTTATTGAATAGGTCACTTGTTTCTGGGGGTTTATTCAGTTTTCAATTTACCTTGTTGGATTATACTGTGCTTACAATCATATAAATTATCAACACTTCGCAGTGCTAGAATTAAAAAAACACTTCACTAAAATAATATTTTTTCTATTTTTGTTTTTTATTTTATTTCCAGACGTCGTACTTAAATACCACCCCTATGTCACTCCCACAATTAAGCAGAATCTAACGACACCTCGTATGCTTAAATCTATCAAGACGTTTAAGCTACAAAGCGTGCCAAAGAAATAGATATACATACATAACGCTCGAAAAAGATAACCCTCCTGTTTCGCAGTCGGGTTAAAATAGTCTATACATTAAAATTCCATGAGTCTAATAATTGTTGAATATGACATCATTATGCAAATGTACAATGGGAACAAAAGACAAAGACATAGTGTAAAATCAGTTATTCAAATGGTTAAAGCCTGTATTTGAATGCATCACAATTACTCATAACACTATTCAAATTGCTTCCGTTCACAGTATTTTGTGGTTAGTGTATTTCGCGGTGCTATTTATAACTCGCATGACGTTGGCAACCCTGAGTTTGGAGTGAAGCATAGCTTGAGCTATTGTCAAATAAAAAAAAATTCTTAAAAAAAAACAGTAAATTTAATTTCACGCAGAACATAATTATGCTTCACATTTCGATAATAATAATTGTGATATTACTTTTGTATATGACTAATATCAGTTATTACCTACATACATATTTAAAATAAAATGTTGAGGACGTCAAAGTGTGGGTAAAATAGTTGATTGACCCATCAGGTACATCAGAATAAACTCGAAAGATAGACAAACTTTATTATTCTACTAGCGGTGTGCCCGTGGCTCCGCACACTTTTTTTACGCAGTAATTATTTTAATAACATAATTTCATTTTTACTCATATTATTTACAAATTATATAGTCTATCAATTGCGAAATGACATATATGTACTTTCCTTGTACAAAATTTCATCCACATTGGTTGATAACTATTTTTATTGATTCCTAAATGTATTAATGTCGATTCTTATGTACTATCAATTAGGGTATGACTTATACTTCCTGTGTACACAATTTCATCAAAATCAAGTAAGTAATACGTAAACTAATATACCTAAAGACCACGCAATAAAAATGAATAAATATTACGATCTATGTAATGAGCTAATCAAAAACGGCTATGCGGTTAACTTATATGCGATAGAAATGGGAGCGAGAGGTATTCCAGCGAAATCTCTGTATAACTTGTTAAAAGACCTCGGCCTGTCGAAATCTAAATCTAATCTAAAGCAGCATTAACAGGCTCTTACCAAATCTGGCTTGGCAGGAGAGTATTACGGGCAGTCAAGCTGAGCGCTGATGTGCATCATAAGCCCTTAAACCTACACCTGGGTCGCAAGTCCCAGGGGCTGCTCGTGTTTCCTCTCTGCCACACGATGGACCCGGTACCCGCACTGTGAATTCATGGAATGCTAAGATGTTTGTCTCTTTATGTACTATCGAATATTCTTATAGCCTGTCAATTGACCAATGACATAGGCTACCCGTGTACAATTTTTTTAATAAGATTCGGTCAACCCGTTTTTGCTTTAAATCCAGACATACAAACAGAAAAATATTTTTAATTGCATATTCATGATCAGTGTTCTTTTTATATAAAGTATGTGTATCCGTAAATTTGGAAAAGATACATGTACAGACAAAACAACAGATTTAAATAAAGATAAGGATTGAAGTTTAGGTACTTTACTAAAATGTATGATTTCATTACATATATGTACATGGTATTATTTAACTTACTTAAAGTAAACGCAGAAAACCACAAAGGAATCAAAGTTCAAGAAACCTTTTTATACTACAGAGAGAATAAAAACCAAGTTCTGAACAAATAGTTTTTCTCACATGGCTTAGGATAAATCTTATGTTCAGATTTTTTCTTACAGTTACGTCACAAGGTTACAATAATGGGAGGTTATGTTTCCCTTATTAATTAATGTTAATATTTCATAATTTTTTCGGTATGAATTTCGTATTCGAGGTTACTCGGGTTCTACGGGGCACCGGTATGGATGGACACTCTCAGCACCCACAACAAGCGCGTGCTGTGCAGAGCGCAGGGGGAAGTTTACGGTAGTGAGAAAAAAAAGAGGAGAGCCTCCGAGTCCCACTGAGGTCCTAATATTTAGGCTGAGGGCCTTACGGACGGCTAACTTAGCTCCCACACATCCGTCACGTCCTCACTCTCTTGCGGCAACTCTAGCCTAGGTGCGATCCCTCGGTGTGGAACCCTTGAGTCATGCAGCCGCTCGCACAATACAGTGACTCTGCACTTGCAGTCACTAGCTATCCACATACATCATTACACACAATATGCTCATACATACGTCACACCACATATGTACATAGGTTCTTTAAAGGAACCTTTTTTCTTTTTTTTTCGATAGTTTCGAGCATGTTCACAGATCACTAAATACATATACACATGTTCCCTCCTGCCTCCCAGGAGTCAGGGACGTGTATATATGTATGCGTTAGTTTAGCTTGAATTCTTATGGATAGGGAATTAGTCAGATCGCGACTTCCTTGCAAAAAAAAAAGTCGGAGGGCCCAGGCCGTAGTTAAGCGGCATTGGACAGAAGACCTGACGAATACGCGCTATGATAGTTATACCATAAACGTCACCCGCCCGGTCCTTAGTTGATGGTGTTCGAGGGAGCAGGGATTCCGAACGTTTAGGCTTGTACATGTGCTATCCGGGCATGGTTGCTGTGGATGGTACCTGCACCGGATCACCCGCAGAGAGCCCACCGTCCCGTACCACGAATGCGGTGCTGTGGAAGATACGACGCAGTATACTCTGGACCATGGTGAAAGCCATGCTCGGCAGTGAGAGATCAGAATCCTCTAAGCAACCTTCTCCGGCGTAGATGGATATGTGTTAGGAGGGGGTATTTGGCTTGATTCTTTTCTCCAACCTAGCCGAACCAGGGGCGATGAGTCGGGGGGCCCGTCTTCTCATTGTAAAGGTTTGGCCATCTGAGAGACAGTTGGGTTGTACAAGGCTCTCTCTTTAGCGGCCGGCTGGCTCTTTAGCGTCAGGACCCGGCATCTGCCGGTAGAATGCTATTACCGGACCCGTGGCGCCCCATTACGGTGATTGATGGTACACTGTAGAGTTTCAGTGAGTAGAAGTCTCACATAACTACTCGTTCCTCCCAGTGAGCTTGTACCCATGACGGTTTTCTTCAAGTTAAAAAAGGAGTTGTCTTTTAGAAATCGTCACTTAAGAAAAAAGTGTTGTCTCCATTTCTATCCATCTTCATGCGACTTTTGCTCTCTGTCTCTTTCTATCATATAAGAGTGTGTGCAAGTATCGATAATGCATGTAAACAGACGATCATCGTGCGCGCTTGGTTATATAGATTATACTCACCTCACCTCCCATATACCGCAGGTGGTAAAATATTGTACTTCTGGAGAGGCCCCTCAGGGTGATCACGCAAAATAGGCTCACGCTCAAAAATTCAATGATTTATCAGTTATTTTGTACATACTTTTTTATATAACACTTTGATCGATGTGTTCTTTATGAATTGGAGTAACTGGTTCTTAAATAATATTTTACTTATTGCCTTTTTAAGTAATAAAGTTCCAGACGGAGGTCCCGCAACTGCATACGTTTTTAAATATAATTTATTAAAACAGGCACTTGTTGAAAATTGAATATTATTTTAATGTACAGTATCTTGTTATAACTTTTTGTAAATTATTTACCTATAATAAATAATTTATGTGTAACTAAAATTTTAACTTTTACTAAAGGTATTTTTACGATAAACTTCGTTATGATAAAAAAGTCGTTAATTAGTGTTGCGTTAGCAGCTAACAACCCTCCCGGGCAAAGTTACGTGTAGGATGCTAATGATGCCGTTAAACTTGTAAGTCAAATGAAACGGTTTGCTTCGAATAAACCAGCTTTGAATTAGCATTTTTTTGTGAGTATTCATCTTCCGTTTGTTATAAATATAAATTCGTGTATACATAAGTTGAAACAAAAATAGTGTAGACGTTTGTCCATAGCCCGTATGCTATTGGCCGTGCCCAGTCATAGGTGCGCGCTTATTGGTTCAAGGCTACAAACTTTTTCCAACCGAGTGATCCACGACACTTATGCATTTTTTTTTGTATTAATTACTCTTTAGTCCTGCTTCAGCCTTATATTAATCTATAAACTATATTCAAAACATCGAAACGTAAATCAAAATACATTTATTAATAGAAACGTGATACACGCCATCTATTGTTCGTTGAAGGAACTATATCAGTAACCTTGTGTATGCGCCTACAAATTTCAACTCAATCGGATAAACGATTCGCTAATACATAGAACATGTACACACAAACATTAATAATTGTATATTATATCCTTAAGTAATATAAACGCTATAATACAATTTACATAGGCAATGAATAAATTACGAGATGATGATTATAGTATAATAAATCATTAACAAAAAGATACTTCATTTCAGATTGAATAATTAGATAAGTACATAAAGTATTGTAGTAACATATTATGCGTAGCATTATTAAAAAAAAAAATACGATTATGCCCCCATTTCAAATATCTCGATGCGTCTCCAGGTCTTAATAATATGTAAAAGTAAAAAAGAACACAAAACAAATAGGTACTACATGGGTATCTTGAAAGAGTTTTTATTTAATAAAAAGTTTCAATGAAAAGTTTGAGAATACGGTTTGAGGTAATATGGTTTAAGAATTCAAAGAAGTGAATTCGAATATGCTTTTGTGACCAAGGTAGCTAATCGTTGTTTATGTTTAATAAATCTTTAACAATAATCTCTAAAATGAGAAATATCAAACTCAAATTAATAAGTTACTAAAATAAAAAATTGTTTGAAAAATCCTAGATCGAGCAGAGTGTTATTGGGTTTTTCTTATGAAATTCTCAGTAGCAGCTCGGAATTTGGTTTCGTGTCCGATTAATGGCAATAGGCTCGCCCCTATTACATGGACCTAAAAACATACTCGGCGAACTGTGGGTGTACATTAGTGCACCTCTGCCTGACCCTTCGGGGAATACAGGCGTGATGGTATGTTGAAAAATTAAAAAGTACAAAAAGTTCAAACTGCATGACGGACTAAAACTATTTTTTGTATGGAATCCGGTAACAGATAAACTAAAACGACGGATGCGATCGATGGATGTTACAATGGATACAGCATGTATAGTGTTGGAACATCTTAGGTAACAATGAGCAGAAGAGAGTAGTCTCTGTAATATGCGATGTGGCGACTTAACGCAGTAAATAGTTTTTACTTCAACCATTACATTCTAAATCACATTCTATTTTGTATATAACAGACTGGCTGATAAAGTTTGTCTATGTAAATAATATTATTACTACGTCAGTCTCTGACTACACAACTAAAATTTATAAAATCAAGCAAGAGTTGTATAATTAATACAGCAATAATTCGGGTGTTGAGCTGCATTTTTATTTAATACTAGCTCATACCCGCGACTTCGTCTGCGTATTATTGGATATACACAGACTGATCTCGGAACACGACAAACCAAATAAATCGCCGTTTTTGTGTGGTTGAGTACCAATTTGTAGGATATATAACAGTTTGTAGGATGAGATTTGTAGGATAACACTGGTTAAACTATTACTTTTACCGGGATAAAAAGTACCCTATGTGTTATTCCAGGTCATAGACTATCTGTGTGCTAAATTTCATTGAGCTCTGTTCTGCCGTTTTAGCATGATTGAGTAATAAACATCCAAACATCTAAACATACACACTTTCACATTTATTATATTAGTAAGACAGGATCAGCCAAACAATCATATAAATGGTGACCCCCGACTTGATAAATAAATAAACGCAATAAATAGTTTTTACTTCAGCCACACCCTCACTATCGAATGATATTTGATGGACATAATATATTTATATCCACAGAGTACTTTTGTATAAAGGAGTTTATAACTAGCGGTGTGGCTGCAGCTCCACACGCCTTTGTTACGTAGGTAGTATTTATTTACATCCCCTAATTTTATTTTACTATTATGTCATTATTATTCAATGGAAAAATGACATATATACTTCCCATGCACAAAATTTCATGTAGTTTTTTTATGTATTTTTTTTATTTTACTATTTCTAAAACTTTTATTGCAAATTCCTTTTATCCCATCAATTGACCGTACAAAATTTTATGAGTGGGTCAAGCCGTTTTTAAGTTAATTCTGGACATACAAACAGACTGACAAACAAAAATTGTTTTCAGGGCGCATTCGTAAACAGTGTCTTTTATTTAGTATGGCCATCTACAGAACTATTATAATAAAATGAATCTAGAAGTTAGTATTGTTTTTTAACTACTCTAGTTAATATCATACGTCGACTTCCATCAACAGCAAAGCTGAAAAAAGCTTTTAAAGGTTTATTTCGAAACCGCACTCGGGCAAAACGTCACGAGATTCGGTGATTAATGACAAAACTTGCGTCCGCAGTCCGCATTCACCTGCCTCCACGAGCCGAAGCGCTTTTGTCGCTGTACATCAAAAAAATCTAGCTAATTGGCTCGGACCGTGATGAAAAATAATGTCAGAAAATAATAATAGCCGGCTAGATCACAGTACTGTAAAAAGACCTCAGTGAGAGCTCAAAATGTACTAGTACCTACAGATGCCGATTTTATAATTTTCGTGTAGTATAATAATTATTAATAATGTGTTTAAAAATCGTTAAAAATATCAAAAAAAAAAAAAATGTGTGTGTGTGTACCAGAGTACACAGGTAAGAAGTGAAACTTCTTTACGACATATCATTTTTCTACTATTTGCAACTTCACGAAAATGGGGTAGATAAGGCTTAAGCCTTAAGAAAAACAATTTTTTTCCGTATTAAATTAAAGCTATTTTATTATTATAGACATGCATACAATTAATGAGTAATTTATTTTATCATTGTTCTTATTATAATATCATTGCTATTTATTTATTGTATTATATTTACAAGTTATGAAAAAATAATTGGAATTATCTTTTTAAAGTAATGCAACGATTTTATAAAATTAAAAATGAATAAATAAATCATTAAAAACGAATAATTAAAAAAGATGTACGTATACATATTTTTATTTTCTAATCGTGTTTTGTTTTATTTTTAAATTATTATTTAATTTATATTTTTATTGTTTTTAGAATTAATAATGTTCACTAGATTTACAGTCATATTTATATTAATACTTGCTAATTTTAACAGATTTATATACATTCACTGATACTTACAATCAAAAAGTGAGGTTAACCTCAAATAAATATTAAAATCATGCTCATACGTGTTGAATTTATAAAACGAAATATATAATCACTCTCACTTTTCTTGTAAATTCACTTAAATTTGAATAAGTCTTTTTATTTTATCACTTTCAAATTAATATATTGTTATTCTTATTTCAAACCAAACTTCAAAACTAATATATTGTTGTTATTATTATAATATATTACATTATATTCTTTACGTCACTATACTAAACTTTGTTAAAAAAAGCAACATGGCGCGTAACTGAAAAACGTGACGATTGCTACAAAATTTCTCCCATACGTCGATAAAGAAGTTTCACTACAATAAAATTTTCATTAATTCTCAATTGATGCTGACGAAGTTTTGTACACAGGAATATTAGTAAGTATAAGTCAAATCACCATTCATAGACTTTATGAATATTGGAAAAAATAAAGTTTCGGGATAAAAATATTTACTGTGTAAGAAACGAACGCGGAGCCGCGGGGCACCGTTAGTAATTACATAAAAGTATACCAATTTTAAATAATTCAATTTAAAAAAATTCTAAAACATACGTTTGACGTCAGAGGTGTAGACGAAATAGTTTAATTCAACATTAGATACAACAAATAGCAGTACGCGAACTTGAAAATGACAGTAATGATCTCTGAAGAGGAATAGGTTGCCAAGACTGAAAACAGAAGAAGAAGAACAGTACCTACACGTGCAAGGGTGACTTTTATCGCCGTGGCTGTTTGTTACCTTTGTCATTTGATGCTTGGATAAAACTGTTTTGTTACGTCGTAACCGTAACATGCGTGCATAGAATACATATCCATAGGACCGGACGAGGGTGACGATATAAAAGTACTCACGGTGACAAAAATCACTCTTGCGTTTTATAAATAGACGCGTTAGTCACTCACTAAAAGCAATTTGAAAACGGTACAAATTTTGTTATCAGCGTGTTGAAACAGAAGAGATAGAAAATCACAGCGTAAGGCTGAAACTCGGTTGTCAAAAAAGGATAAAAGTTTCTCCTCACTATCGCCGGTATCAAGTCAAAAGTGAACTAACGGATTTATTCATATCGCCAAACAAATCTGCAAAATATTGTTTTGTTTGACAAGTAAGTTAATAAGCTCTTTTTTTATTAAAAATAAAAAGTAATAAAAAAAAATTTAGTAGCCGAATACGAAAATGGTTTTATTTCTTAGATGAAGTATCTTATTTGTTATTATTAAACAAGAACAGTTTTTCAAAATATCTCCTGAACCGTAAATTTTACGTACCAGATTTTCCAGGCGCAAGGATGATATGTTAATTAGAATCTGAGCTAGTATTTACTATAGACAAAGTATTTACACTAACTCGTAAGTTTCTTGGCTAGATAGTTTCAGAGTGCGAAAGTTCACTGAGTTAGTTCGCTTGTATGAATAGCTAAAGAGCCCATGTAGTTACGAGAACTGAAATATGCTTGAGTATACTATGAAAGAAAAACCTTAAGATTATTGCTGCGTGATATTCGAAACTACCAGATTTCTGTTCCTTCGCAAGAGAAGTTGCTTTGGCACCTGGTAACATGATAAATGTCTACATTTTTCTACATATGTAGAAATCAATGATATTTTAAAGTAGATACGGCATTGACGCTCTTTACATGCTATTGTGAATGGTGGGCAATTGCCTTCAGTTAACTTTCGATTTGATACCGGCTTGAGAGTGAATAAACTTTTATCCTTTTTTACAACAGAGTTTCCGCCTTACGTTGTGACTTCCTATATCTTTTGTTTCGACATGCTGATAACAAAATTTGTAACGTTTTTAAATTGCTTTCAGTGTGAGTATAACGCTTTTATTTTAGAGGTGGGCGATTACGAATGATTTACATAATCGAGTTATTTCGATGATGAGTGATCATTCACATTCGGATTACGAGCCCTTTACGAATACTTTGAGGTGGGTGATTATGAATGATGACTGGATTGAGATATGTACTCATTAAACCTGTAGAGTGCGAAGCTACAATACCAATTAGCTAAAAAAACGTTCGTTCGTAGTAATGTCTAATTCTATCAAATTAGTAACTAGGGACTAATATTAGTAACCTAGCATTAATGATTATGAATGATCACCCATCGTCGAAATATCTACTAATATTAGTAATTAATAACGGCTATAATCGAGACAACTCGATATATTTTCATAATCGAATGATTACATTATATCTCATAATCGCCCGCCGCTAGTTTATTTAGAAAGCGTCTATTGGTAGAAATAAACAATAGTGTGTATGGAATCGAGTTTTTATATTGGTGGTGTTATAAATCCAAGTAAGATTTCATTTTCTTTACATTCTGATGACAAGCACAGTACAATCCAAAAACAACGCGGCGAGACGCGCCTCAACGTGCCAATATGGCGGGTAATAAATCTGTTATATTGTGGTTACGATCCATTCGGAAACAAATTCCGTGTTATACCAGCTTAGAAAATTAGGCATGAAAGAATAAGATTTCGGTAACCTCCAAGTAGCTGTTGTTACTCTGGCTACTATTTCAGCGGTTTTTTATCTTGTGTGTGGCAGCAGAATACGCGAGCGAGCACGAATACGCCACCTATACCTTTTTTTATATTTTTTACTTGCAGAAACCTGTCATGGGTACTCATCTGTCCCGGGGGGACGAGTGGCTATGTGAGACTCCTACTCACTAAAACAACACGGTGCACCGTCCACCGCCGTAATGGAGAGTGGCGTTAGTGCCGTTCTACCGCGTAGCCCCGGCACGGTGGAAAGGCCCGGAAGGGCCGCCCTCTGACGGAGACAGTTGGGCAACGGAACTGTCTTCCCGTCCACCGAACAAATGCAATGGGAAGACGGGCCCCCCGACCTATTTCCGCTTGGTTCGGCCTGGCGGGGGAAGGAGGCGAATGAACCCACCCCGTCCCCCGCCTATCCGGCGTTGGACTTAAATAGAGGTTTTGTCCTCTGCCTCTGCCATCATGGTTTTGCATATGGCGGGGGGAAGGAGACGAATAAACGGACCCTCTCCCCCACCAGTCCGGCGTTGGTGTTTTATAGAGGTTTCCTCCTCTGCCATCATTCGATACCCCTCCGTACGTACACTCAGAGTTTGATTTTTTAACGGGGTGCTCATCCTCATCAACCCTCTGGTAATTTTTTAAAGTGGTTTCCTTCCTCTGTCCTTCCTTGATTTTTTATACTGGTGGTTTTCTCCACCTCCGTCTAGTAATTTTTTAACGAAGTTGTCTTCCTTGGTTATTTTTTAAGGTGGTTGTCTTCTACCTTCCGGCCGTGATTTTTTAAAGAGTGGTTTTCTCCGCCCGCTGTCCGGCCTTGATTTTTTAAGGTGGTTTTCTCCACCGCCGTCAGCGATTTTTTATAGAGGTTGTATCCTCTCAATTTTTTAACGAGGTTTTCTTCCTCCTCCGTCGTCAACGACGAGTCGGTCCATAGTGGAGGAGCCAAAGCGGGTATACTCTTGCCCCATCCCTGTCTCCTCTGATGGGCAGAGGGGTACAGAGGAGGGACGCCGTCGGTATGGTATTGGCCGCCAGTCATAAGGACTGACGTTGCCCAGGGCACACCACGAGGTGGTTCCAGACATAGTGCCCCACACCACCTATACCTACTCCAACAATAACTAACATATTTAAATATTGTAATACCGATAGCTTATTTGAATAACCATAAATTTAAAACCAATATCGAAACCGATCCATCGATACGAACTATAGCAGAACAATAAATTCACATATACAAATCGTTTCTAGAACATGTAGGTAGCTTGGTCTGCGACTGACTTACGATGCAGCCTACATACTAGTTTCAGTCAAGTGACTTATCTCTATTACCCTAGAATTTGCAAATATTTCTTTTGTCTATTTATATTCGCTCAATGCATAGTTTAAACATAAAATTATGCACTTAATATTACTTAAAATAATCGAAAAATGTCTCTAATCTTACAAGCAATTCAAAATTAAATGTTGAACGTTCATTTGGATAAAAATCATTTCAGAAATTTTGTTTTACTGCTGGTTAAATAGCTATTAAATATATATATATATACATATATATTATCCCGGCACATTGACTAGTGGTACCATAGCTGAAACCAAAAATGACGGTGACCACCGAGAGATCTAAATCCGTCCATCTATAATTATAATAAATAAATAACAAATTAAACAACATTAAACTAACCATCTAAATGTTTTCCTGTTATGATGTGGCGACTTAACGGAACAAATAGTTTTTAGTTCAGCGACGATCTATTTTTATATCAGACTGACTGATAATTTGACCTATTTAAATATTATCACTACGTCTGTCACGGACACACTATTCATATTTAGTAAAATCAAACAAGAGTTGCAAAATATTAATACAACAATCATTCGAGTGTCGAGTTGCATTTTCATTCAATATAGGATCAGCCAAACGCTCCTATAATTCGATGAAAATTATAGGATTTGTTGCATTCAGTTGCCACAGAAAAATTAATGATTCATGAAGACCTATACATTATCACTAATCCATATTTTTATAATTTAGCTGGTAAATAATGACATTTTGGGAGACAATCTCATTTAGGGACATTTGATTATTAACTAAGCTAAAGTTATAATATACCAACTAAGCATTTAAATAGACATAAATATTAAACACTAATATTAATTTTATATACTTACTAAATAAAAGACATTATGACCCTTTAAATCGAAAAAAATATTTACACACACAAAATAAATACTTATTTGGCGTAAGGAAAAAAAAACTCCAAAGTTTTAACCCTTGTTTCAACATGATGAAATTAGCCTTCAATGTTAATGTGAATTTATTTTACTCATTTTTTTCTTTGTGAAAAATAATTTAACAATGTAATAATTAAACATTATCAAATTAAATATAATGTTAATATAAAATTAATGAATGTTAAAATATATTTTTTAAATTTGTTCAATGAATTCGCATTAAGCATTGATAGTTAACTTTAAAGTCGTACTTTCGTCATATAATGCACACGCAGCTCTCAATTTTACTGCACCACCGCATACGTGCACACCACTTAGGTACATAGATTCTTTATGGGACCTTTTTTTTTTTTGTGCTATTTAGACTCGGACCGAATTGCCGGATTACTAAATGCGTATACTTACACACAGGAACACGTATATCTGTTACTAATATATTAAATTAAATAAATTAATACTGCGAATCCTAACTTGACCAGTTCCACTGAGCTTAGACCCCCCCCCCCAAAATATTGACATTGTCACTCAAGGAAAAGTGACAGCAAGTGATGTAGATAAATAAGTAGATGAAGATGAAGACAAGTAAGTAAGAAAAGTCAATTCAGAAAATAGTCTATGATCAAAAAGTCGCTGGTCGAATTTTGACCTTGCGATCGCTAGTATGTATAGTTAGAATTGTACAGATAGGGAATTAGTTAGATCGCAACTTATTTGCATGTACGGCAACAGCCCAAGCCGAGATTCGGCCAATGTGGTTACCTTTGAGCTTTTTGCCTCGTAACTGCCTTGTGAAGCTAGCCTGGTGAAGCTGTCAAAGCCCTTAATAGTTCCAGGTCCGTTAAGGCTAACGGTATAGTCATACGAAAAAAAAAAAAAAAACAATTTTATCCTTTACTAAACGCGACAAAAGAAGAATAACTCCAAAAAAGATTCATAAAATGATTTTTTTTAAATTATCCATTATACAAAACCTATTTACACACGCACGTCTAAACCAGCCAAAGAACAATACACAAACCAATCCCTGCCATAAATCTCCGATAGAATTAGACACACGACTTTGCACAATGGGACGGTGGGACAATAAATCCGTGTGCGCAAGCCGTATCTGTTACATCGACCATTGTTTGAGCGTGTCGTGCCATCCGACCTGTTGTTTCGACCCAGTCGACTGATATCTGTTGCCAAGACCGGGGTGATGCGGAGATGGATACAGTTGGAAACAAAAGACGTTCAACTCGAAAGCCCTCAGAGATAATATCATTGTTTCTCTACTCTAGTCTTATGCCAATGGAAATATGAATGGAGTTTAACTTTTAAGGCTGGAATGGAATAAATATGTCTTCCAGTGGGCATAATGATGGTATAATCATTATTAAAACTGAGAAGTAGTCAAGTAAAAAAGAAAAAAAAGAAATAACTTAATGTCTATTTGTTGACTACATTCATAAGTATCTCTCATAGCATAAATGGAATAAAATTGATGTATTTTCAATTTTGTTAGATTTAGATTCGTATATTGGTAGACCTTTTTAGCATCATAATGTGGATCTTAATCCTATCACTCCTTGTTATATAAAAAGACGTTTCAGATTCCTTTACAATACGCATACCAAAACGTGACGCTTGAAGACGCACACACCACAAATTTTCTTGCCAAATTTTTCGCAGTCCATGCTGCAAGGCTGTGGAATGCACTACCTATTTCTGTAAGACGCGCACGATCGCTAAACAAATTTAAGAAATCTATCTAAGATTATTATTTGTCACTTGAATGTTATGTATAGATATGTAATTATATAACATTTTGTTTATAATGTAGTCTATATTTCATATATTTCTTTATCTACATATAGCATCCATTTATTTTATGCCGTATTTAATTGTTTTAATTCTGCTGCTCTCATTAATCCATACTACCTCATTTACACTCTGTAACATATCCATCCAGAGGTTGCCGGGAAGAGATTGCTTTCGCAATAAGGCCACCCTTTGTGCTTATCATAATTTTTAATATTCGATTGTATAGGTGTAAGTAATGGTGTGCAATAAAGATTAATAAATAAATAAAATATTTTTGTTCAATCATTGCAATGCAAAGTGACTGATGTCTTTTTTTTTTCTTTTTGTTTACAATGTATAGGCTTGTCTTTGACCACTACCTCACCTGATCGTAAGTGATGATGTAGTCACACAGCAAAATCTATACTAATATAATAAAGCGGAAAAGTTTTTTGTTTGTTTGTTTAAACATGTTAATCTCTAGAACTACCAGTCCGATTTAAAATAATCTTTTTGTATATGATAACCAGACTCTCGAGGAACAGTATAGGCTATTTAAATTTAGTCTACAACTCTCAGATAACCTTAAATATTGATTTTTGTAATGTAAGTCGGAAGTTGAGGCCCTCACGAACTGATTTATCCGCGTGCGCCGGTGTAATTAATCGTTAATGATATGTAAATACAATGTTCTACAATAATATTGATCCTTAGTATATCTAAAAAAAAGCCAGCAATAGCATTTGCCTATCTCTTATACATAAGCCACAATAAGGTATTTTGTATATTGTAAGATTTGTTGAAAATTAAAAAGTGATTTACAATCATTATTTATAGACATGGCATATTAATCCTTACAAACAAAAGTTACTTCCTTAAAAAGACAATTTTATGAAGTTAAATTTTGCTCTTTGCGGTATGTTAATTGGACACATATTTTAGGAGATTATGAAAAATTAAATTAATTTGTACTTGCGGGAAGAACAATTATGATAGACTACATGGGTGCGTTGGCGGCACGGTGTTTGTCGGATAAAATTAACACAGATGAAGCCGTTGGTCACAGCTAAATATCTTATATATCCGAACCTGAAAATAACTATCATTCGTGATACAATATTATAATCCTGCTTACGTGCATAAAATTAATTAATCATAATATCATAAGGGGGTGTATGATAAATAGCAAACATAATAAACCCGGTAGGTAGTAGACCGAAAACTGTCAAACAATCTCATCCACTGAAACTCTGCAGAGCGACCGGTTAGAAATTCGTCGGAGAGGGTCGTTACACTGTTCGGAATTTTTTTCGGGATATATTTTTGTTCCTTTTCATTTACATTTATACAATCCATGGAACGTTCCATTCTTTTTAGCAAACAAGTATACGGTCCGCTTGATGGTAAGCGGGACAAAACATTAAGAGCTTACTTGTAACATCAATATCCGTTATATTGATATTTCCCTTGTTGGAAATTGCTCTCTTGAGTTTTGACAGATTTATAGGGATTATAGCATTAAATTTCCATTTCTGGTAAGGTGAATAGTTTGCTTATTAGAAATTATCATAAATTACATAAACGCTTGTTGATATATCTCCAAACACTTTTAGAAGTACACAGTGAACAACTACAAAGTAAAAATCTGGTGCACTGTAAGAACCAATCTTGTTACCCACTAGGATTATTTTGGAGTACTTCTAGCTTAAATTCAAGTGATATTTAAAGGTTATAATTATTGTTATAGTCAGATTTAATAAATTCTTTTTGCATTTTATAGCCCATTTATTGAGGAAGGTTAAACTATCTACCATCACACTGCGACCTTTGGACAAGTATGGAAACTGAGAATAGATCCTGGTGTTGGTGGTTTGGTGAAGAGTTGGTCAAATAAATTTAATACGGGTGAAACTATAGGACAACGATAATAACAGAATAAAATAAAAATTATAGTACATTATTTATTTTCAGCCCATTTAAAGAACTAAGTGAAAGAAACTTTTTCTTACTCCGGTAAAAAGTTAGCCTTTAAGGTAAACGTTGGACGTTGCAACTTTGTCTACTTAATTTTAATATTTTCAAAACCAAACTGGCTAATATAAATAATCCTTGTAGCGACATCTATCTCGCCACATACGACGCATCCTACATCGCGATATTAAAATTAACCCAACAATTGGAATATATACAAGAACCCGACAACAACCGTTGGCCACCGTCTCTCTAAACAGAGCATGCCAGCGCTCACGCCCGCGTAACCACCGTTCTCTATGCAGAGCACGGGCGGTCAACTTCGCTCCTGCACATCCGCCACATCCACCCTCTCTAGCGGCAACCCAAGCCTAGGTCCGTTCCTCGGTGTGAAGCCCTTGGGTCAAGCAGCCGCCCGCGCAATACAAGTGACACTATATGTGCAACACTTAGCTACCCACATACAATCATCACACACATAATAATATGTTAACATACGTGCACACCTCACAGGTACATAGGTTCTGCAAGAAACCTTTTTTTTCTTTTTTTGCGCTAGCTAGTGTAGAAAAACCTTTCTGATCACTAAATACACATATGCATGTTTCGTTCCTTCCTCCCATACTTACATATCATAACATACTTATGAGTATATGTTAGTTAGCTCGAATTTGTATGAGTAGGGAATTAGCCAGAACGCGACCTTTTCGCATTCGCGACGACCGCCCGAGCCGAGGTTCGGCCACTCTGGCACCCTCGTGCGAGTCGTCCAATAACTTTCGCGGTTGAGTGCCCTCTGCGCTCGCCCCCAAGTACGGTGAAGCTGTCAAAGCCGCACCTTCAGGGCCCTTAAAGCTAACAGTATAAACAGTTCTAAAAAAAAAACAACCGTTGGGCACCTGCCCGCCAGACATAACACTTGTCTGGTCGGAGGATCCTCCCTTCTCAATGGTTACCCCTTCACCTACCCCCCACATCCTAGACTTTATAAACGGAAATTTCTACATTTTACTAAATACTGACTACTTTAACATCAATAAGTCATCAAGTAAGTAATAATAAATAATCAGCAATCCAAACGATCCCTTAACTACATAGTAGATTTAGCAAACAATTTTTTTTTTCAATCCATACAAATATTATATTTGGCAACCCTAACTACAACTTAATACAAATCTAATAAAACGAGTTCGTATTCTATAAATGAAGAGAAATGTGGTCACTTCATTATTCTGCGAGTTTAATTTTGCTGGTAATGTTTAGACCATTCGTTCACATTAGCCGGGCCCTGGTGACAAATTAATGGATTTATGAGGTGGTTTTTATGCGACAGTTGAAACTTTAATGATTTCTTGGTAGTGTTCGAAGTGAATCTTCGGTTACAATTGGTTTTTTAATTAATCGAATCGTGGGACATTGAGGAATCATCTTTGAGGGGAAGTGTCTGTGGGATATTAAAAACATTTTTTTTATACCAGCACGACACAGTTTCGGCTTTATGCCTTATGGTAAGCACAGTGTAAAACACGAGACAATTTTTAACAAAAAATGAAACCTGGTGTATCTTCGAAGTTGAAAGTCCAATGCCAATAAAATTAAAACGGGACCACACTTGAGATATCCCTTATCCAACAAAAAAAGAATCATACAAATCGATTCATAAACAAAGAGGGTATGGCTAAACCTGCAAGAAAAACGGTTGACTATATATTTTATTTATATTTTTGCTTTTTGTTTAATTACCAGACGTCGTACATAAATAGTATATAGTCTATGTTACTCCCACAATTAAGACGAACCTAACGACACCTCGTATGCTAAAATCCATAAAGCTGCTTAGACTAGAGAGCGTGACAAAGAAATAAACATTATTAATATACTACATACATACACTCGAAAAACATAATCATCCTTTTTCATTCGAATTAAGTAACCTCCGTCTTTTTTGAAGTCGAATAAACAACAACACTGGCCACGAAGAGATTGTCAGTTGATCGGATCGGATTCTTTTCATGCTAACTTGTAAGCCTCTCGGTTCACAGGGCTGGCTTATCACTATGTGCAAGTGGACACGACACAATCGGGTATAGAGCTCAACCCTACATAATTACAGGGTATACACCGGTTAACCCCAGAGCGCTATATATAGCGTATAGTGGTTGCGATTCAGATGTGTCCTACCACTAGACGTGGGTGTTATTTCACGTTACTAGACGTGGGCGTTATTTCACGTTACTAGATACAATAACTAGCTACGCTGCCATGTAACTGAATCACTAGTTTCGAGTCAAATTACAAGTAGTGATTTCTGTAAATGTGTTATTACTGTTACTGTGATTGTTGAGTGTAAGTAGTGTGAAATGCATGTAAAAATGTAAATAGCCAAACAAACAAAATAATTGTAAAGTGTAAATAAAAGTGCAAAAACAAATTACGGTGAGAACGTTGAAAAAGTGCAAATAAACTGTAAATATCAATCATTGTATTATATATACAATCAAATTAACTTTTAAATATGCCTGCATTAATAATTTTATTAAAATCATAGTTTCATATTAAACACTCAATCAATCATAAATATATTTAATGCAGTCAGTCCTAAGCCTGAATAAAGTATGAAGGGAAGTTAATTTATTGATTTAACTGTATAACTACAAACACTTAGATAGGTAGGTACTTAGTGATTTAATTTATTTTCGTTTCTTGCGTAACTGGTATAGTTGGTGGAGGTATTTATGCAGACAATAACAGTAGCTGAATAAAGATAGCTAGTTACAAAAATAACTAGTTTTGAAACAGGTGACACCGACCAAGTCACTGGTTTCGTTACGTTTCTTAAAAATGACGTAATGACCCACGTCTGCCTACCGCCAATAAGTTTGAAATCATATTTATTTTATTATCTAATAGTAAAGAAAATTTTGAATGTAATAAACCCATCAATTAAGCAAATTAAAAAATGTACATATGTATGTTTTACAGTGAATTCCATTTTTAACAGACTTCAAAAAAAAGGAGGTTTTTATTTCGATTGTATATTTTTTGTTATGAATGTTCAGGCATAAGTTCTTTGTTTAAGAACCGATTTAGTTGATTCTTTTGTCGTTGGAAAGGGTGGTCCCATTTTAATTTCATTGGCATTGGATCTTCAACTTCGAAGATATTCCAGGGGACCCCTTAAAATCATTGAAGTTGAACCATCTTTTTTGTTAAAAATTGTCTTGTATATTATTGTTTGTCCCTAAATTATTGTAATTTAGTATCCGTGTTTTCTTTTTCAACTTCATAGAGATGTGTTACCAACCGTGATCCTGTCATTCGATATTATTTTATAGAAAATATTGAGTTCTCGATAAACATTCACGACTGCGACTTATACATAAATGCTATATATAAAATTCTGATATATGATAAAGTTTATGTAATAAATTATTGTTCTATAGACATGATAAATACTGTATATACCTACATACACTACGTATGCGTCGCAGTTTTATCCACTTTAAATTTGGAGTATACGTAAATAGTGTTTTATATTGTCGTTATCCTTGTTTCGCATACATGCCTATAGCTTGCAAGATTGGTTGACGTGTATGGTAACTGCTCTGCTCCTAAGGGTCGTAGCTTGATGATAAATAGCCTTAAACGTTCTTCAACAAAAGACAATTTTTTAATACCTATATTTCTATTCATGTGACGGACGTGCGACATTATGAAGTTAGCCATCATTAATAATAATTTGAATTCATTTTACCTATGTACTTTATTACTTCAACTGCCTCATTAGCCTAGGGATCGTAAACGCGACTGCTATGATCGAGGTCCTGGGTACGATTCCCAGATCGAGCAAAATGTTATTGGGTTTTTCTATGAAATTGTCAGTAGCAGCTTGGAGTTTGGCTTTGTGCCTGATTAATGGAAAAGGCTCACCCACTATTATATGACACCTACAAACATACCCAGCAAACTGTGGGCATCCACTAGTTCACCTCTGCCTAACATTTCGGGGATACAAATAACTAAATAATTTAACCGTTTATATAAACTTCTAATGTTTAGGTATTTATATACCGTAAAATTATTTTCAGAAAAAAAACCACTAAAATAAATAAACATTGTTATCATTGGTGGCTAACTGTCATGTTATTGGCACAAGGCATAAAGAATTTTTGAAGCTTTTTTTGTTTTGTTACTTCAAAGAAAATATAACTTCTTAGGCAAAGGTTTTTTCCAGCGAGCGGTTAATCGCTATACTTCGGAACCTCTCGAGACACACACACACTACGATTAATAAAAAAATAAGTTTAAAAACTAAAACCCGACTACGGAATATCGCTCTCTAAAAAGTAAGATACAAGAAAATTTAAATTTCCGAAATTCTTATCTAATAATCATTCAATTATTTATCACCTAATAAGTAAATAATTGATATAATGAAATTTAACACATGGCTATTGTGATGTTCAGAGGATAGCCGTGGTCACGCGCCATCTTGATTACTTACTTACAATGTACATATTTATTTATTTATTAGATTATATATTTATTTATAGGTTATGTCTAGCTAGTCGTTTATAGCAAAGACATACATGAGAGACTGAATGTTGATATTAAAGATGTATTAATACCCTAAAAAGTATTTTTAAGAATTTTAAGTAAACAGTTCTTAGGGCAAGGTAATACATAATGGTAAAATCATAACCCACCTTTTCGCTTCGCCATAGTCGGGTAAAAACCGAGAAACTGACTACGAATAAAAAACCGCCCGTGGTTAACGCGTAGTGTATGCGCGCCAACTAAACTCTATAGATTACGGATTTTAACGTGGTTTTTAAGCGGGAGCCATTTCTAACAATTTACGAATTTAAAAGCAGTTGTGGGAAAAAACCGTAGCTGCGGCCGCTTGTATTAGTTTATTTGACTGACAAAATCACACGGTTAAAAACCGCCGCGGATTATCCGTAGTGCGCCCTAAACCTAACGGGTGTATTGTACACCTAAATACAAGTGTTTTTTCTACCTGCTTTTTTATATTAGTTGTACATACTTACAAGCAGGACAAACTTTTCGGCTTTGTACTGTTATTATATAATAAAGATATATATATATATATACTTATATTACCACATTAAATTCTGCCTACATAGGTTCTTTGAAGCCATGTATTTTCTGGGTCATGTATGTACTGTAATTGTTTTATTACTGCCCAAAAATCCTTGAAAACTGAAATATTAATACAATAGATGTTTTAATAATATTTTATCTGATTTACGCAAACATTACAAATGTCGTTATAAAATTATGATGTATGATTTGAACCCGAAAACCGTACTTCATAGCATATCTTTCCAATAAACGTGAATTATTACCGCCCACCACGCCATACATCAGCCGTGTGTTACATCAAAAAGATTATCAAATTCGAAATCGTTCATGCCATTAATTTTACATGCCTTTGAATTACCCATGCTTTAATTAATATTTTATTGATATATTAAGATTTTTACCAAATAAGTTTATAGCTAATAATAGTACATTGTATCTAAATTAAACTTTTTCAAAACAAGATTTTATTCAATATTTCAATAATTTAAAAAATTTTAACGCACAGGAATTTTATTTATTTTAAATTCCCCTTTCTCATCGTTTTATTACAATCTTTTAATATTATTTAATAAAATATTGTTTTTTAAAAGTTTTTTATTAATTTTTTTTTTTGTTTTCCCAGCAACAAACCCTTTTATTAGATGCCTTTATTGTGTGGGAGTGCACATAAAATAATCGGTCTGCTATCTTTGGGAGTCCGCCATATTGGATTTAGAATGACGTCACGTAGGTAGCTAACCATGTATTGTCATTCAAAGTAAACTCTTGCAAATGCAAAATTTTAGCTCAATCGGTTTGTGTATTATACTGTTTTAAACTTCAGATGCACGATTTGACCCATACTAACAAGGCAAGTTAAATAGAAGCTTGTATGTAACTAATTAACGTTATCGTTAAAGATTACAAATGTACTAAATTTCCGCACGAGTAAGCTAGTTTCGTTTTAATTTAAAATAGTATAATTGTACAAAAACAGCATGTGTTGCGGAATTTCTGGATGCTATTGAACACACCTATATGTTATTGTGCATTCCATACATTTATATGGATGTCGTGCATTGGTTGGTTCTTAAGCTTGTGAGGTAAATAAATGCAGCAAGCAACAAGAAAAGGGTAATCTTTAATGCGATAAGTATTTAACAATAAAAGCGTGTGATCGACAAGAAGCCCCGAATCGAAGTACGTAGCGCGTGCAAGCGTGTGAGGGTGAACTTCCACGTGCGGTTGACCGGGATGAGAGTGCGCGTAGAGGATGCACCCCGTTCCTTGTAGCCACGTATATTATTGGCTACACCTAGACAATGCTCAAACAATAATCAGTTAAAAAGTTCTAAGGATAAATGTTACACACTAACTATTTATAATAAGTACTTTTGATGCTACGATTAAGAAATAAAAAAATATAAAATACAATAATATTATGTTCTGTGAAAGAGTGAACCCTACAATCAAACAAAGGACATTGCAGATAACAAAAGAACTTTAAAAAGCTTCGCAGCGAAATGATTCAAAAAGTTCTCGAATTTCACTTGTGGGTATGACAGCACCAATAACTTTAAAACTTTCGCTCAGAGAAATCCTTGAAGTTGAATTATATAAAGTTTTATGAATGGGTGCAGGGTACTATATTTTTAAATTCTGCTAAAATATCTAAAAATTATATGATTTTAGTTTAAGTGAAATATTTTAATAATACTATTTAAATGACTTTAGCAAAAATATCTAACTATCGTGTTGTTTTAAATTCGGATTTTTGATTATTAAGTAAATACGATATACGATACGAAAATAAGATGTCGCGATTTTAGAATCCTGCAGCACTCCCGTTACTGCGTGGATCAAATGCACCTTCCATAACACCATTAGGATGTCTTACTAATGCTCCAGCCTGACCCACCATTTCACAAAAATCGTCTATTATTTTAATATCGTGTCCTCTTTCTTTTAAATACTTGATGGTTGCTTCACCAAATCTACCTTCTAATTGCAAACTATTGCTAGAGTTGCCAACTAAACTGCCGTAAACCCATCTCGCACCTGATACAGATGTTTGTAAGTCTTGTCCCTGTACTACGTATCTGTGAAATATTGCGGCTTGAGTCTGTGACTGCCCATCGCCTCCTCTAGTCCCATATATCATAACTCGTTGATCATACAGTTTAGCTGCAGCTACATTTAAAGTATGAAAAGGTTTTTTCCCCGGAATCAAAGACAGTAAGTTATTTTTATCGAGAGTAAAAGCTGTGCCTCTATTTTGCCACAGAATACCAGTTCTAGGCAACACAACACCACTACCGTACAAATGATAGATACTCTGGATAAAAGAAACTGAAAATCCCTTATCGTCCATTACTCCCATCCAAATAGTGTCACCGGGACCTTTACCCTTACCTATAGAAGAAGCTTGATCTAAATTTAAATTATCGGACATTTTAGTCAAATTTTCAGTTGATAGCAATGACTTAGGATCACATTTCATATATTTTGGATCAGTTATATGATTATCTCTGAGCTGAAATGCTTGTTTTGTAGCTTCGACTGCGCAATGTATGAACTCACCCTCATTTTTACCATCAATTTGTAATTTTTCTAAAATACCTAGTATACTAAGTGAGACCAAACCCTGTGTAGGTGGAGGTAAATTATAAACTTCTCCATATTTATGCATCAATTTTAAAGGAGATTTTCTAACAGGACAATAACTAGCAAGATCTGATTCTATTATAGGCATTCCCAATAAAGACATATCGTCAGCTATTGCTTTAGCTAGTTCACCTCTATAAAAGCTGTTTAGACCATTTTCAGCAAGATGCTTCAATGTACTAGCTAATTCTTTTTGACAGAATATTTCATTTAATTTCGGAACTCTACCATCTGGTAGATAAATTCTTTTAAAGTCTACTGAAATATCTTTTAGTCCTTTAACCTCCTCCAAAGCATCTATCGCAGATTTCGTTATAGGATAGCCGTCTTCAGCATATTTAATAGCGTCGTCAAGTAACCTAGATATAGATTTTTTCTGATATCCACATTCTGTAACATAATTTAGGGCTTCCTGCCATCCACCGACAGTTCCAGCTACTGTTATGGCTGATTTCACACCTTTATAAGGTATTTTTGTATATCCTTTAAAGAATTCATCATTAGCCAGGCTACCAGCCACACCACATGCTTCAATGACTACAGGTTCACCATGAGGAGGAACTATTAGCCAGAATGAATCACCACCAATGCTGTTCATGTGTGGATAAACTACTGATATAGTAGCTGCAGCGGCAACAGTTGCCTCAATTGCAGTGCCGCCTTCTCGGAGAATTGCCAAGGCACTTTGCGTGGCGAGGTGGTGGGGTGTTACCACCATTCCTTTAGGTGCGACATTGCTTTGCATCTTATCTTACGTTGAAATATTTCTGATCTAAGCGTGTATAATATACGTTCCTGTAAAGATTAAATAAAATTAGTAACTTTTTTAAATATTAATTTACGTTATAACTTTTTTAATGTCTACGTAGAAATTTCATAAATCAGAATTCAAGTATCATCATTAACAACATGAATTTAAAAGGTGCCTATTATACATTTTATTTGCCTGTTATTAAAACATCCTATTAATTATGACAGTTGGAATTTGGTTCTTCTTTGTTATAATTTAATTCAAATTCCCAAAATTGACATAACTGCTATTAAAACCTACTTACTGCACGAGTTATGATTAAATTAAGCGTATAATTATAATTAAGACTAGCAAGAATTTACTGTATTTAATTAATGTCAAAGATTCATTAGTGTAAGTATGAAGAGTAAAAACAGCTGACAGCAATTCCCAGCAGTGTAAAGCCGAAGTACCTTTAATTAAGCGCTTAACCTGATCAAATAAATATAATAAATTAAAAACAAATTTCATATAGTACAAAGGCGGGATTCCTTTTGTAAAAGTTTATAAAGACAATCTATTAGACATTATTAATTGTGGTATGGCTTTGTTTTGAATTTTACCAGCGTTTATTTAAAATCAAATTATTTTAATTGTATTTAGTTTAAGAACTCCGTTCTAAAATATTATATTATTAACGTTTTATTTAACAACAATGTAAGACGTAACCAATTTTTCATGACAATTGCAATTTTTTCGAACTGGTACTTGCTAGTTTTTTTTTCTATAAGTTTTTGTCAGGGTCTAAACTAGACGCTTCTGATATTTAACGTTTATGTATATTTAAAACATGAAAAAAGAAACAAAGAGTTTTAAACATCTTACTATGTTATGTAAAACTTTCGAGATATATTTTTAAGTCATAATAATTTAAAAAATGTTTTTGGAATTTTTAAATTTAATAAATAGCAATTAGATGTTTGTCATATGGATCGAGCCTCGCCATCTGCTAATAAATTTTTTGATGTTAGAATTGATAATTAGTGAATAACGGCTGATGATGAAGAACAAAATCATGAAGAAACCAGAAAGCATAAGAAACATACCTATGTTTACCTACTAGTAGTGAAAGATTGTAGAAAGAAAACATAAAAGTCACATTTTTCAGAGTTTGAAGACGCCAATACAAAGCGGTTCTAACCCAAAAATTGAATCTTATATACTGTTATTATTATTATAATATGTTATTTATATCATTCATAAATACAATATTTACCCCTTTCATAAAGAATGGGTGAGGGGTAGTATAACTGAAATAGCTTCGAAATATAAATTTAAGCGTTCAGATAGCTCGTAAGCTGTAATGGCTATAATATCAATACATAGCAAAAATTACTCCCTCAGGCCACCAGCGCTCATAAAATAATGTCGACATCACATCTATGTTGCAGCAACGTTGAATGATTCTGTTTTATGTTAAAAGTCCAAACACTAACACATCAGAGGATAACGATTTCCTTTGAAACGTAGAAGTGAAGATCTATATAAGAAATGCTTTACATATTTTCAAACCTTATAGAAATAGGTGGAAATATCTAGAATTTACTACAAACATTGAATATAAATTCGTAGATAACATCGTACAACAACGATAAATCGTGGAACACGCAGACAGTTAAATATTACCGATCCGATTACAAATAAAAATCAGTAAAAAAAACAAACTGGTGTGTGCGTGTAACCTTTACGCGCGATTCAAGTAAAACTTTTTTGGAGTTGACGGTATATATCACTGAAATGATTAAATTTTATTATTGAATTTTATAGAATGTCACAATCGTCAGAAAATTTATTAATAATTTATTTATTACAAAAGTAATCAATAAACAAGTATATTTAGACATTTTCAAAAAACTTTGCCATTTTTATTTTTATCTATTGAATTTTTATTCACAATTGATCCGTTTGAAAATATTGGAAATAAATAATCCTAATTGATTATAATATTTGTATAAGTCAAGAAGCGTGGAGTATATGACATATACTTACGACCAATCCAAATTATTATTTTTGAATACCGGAAACTACGTAAGCGTTACTACTGTCAAAAAAAATAAAATCCGAGTTACTCCATAGTCGCACCTAAAGAAGTTTTACTTCAAAACAGTTTCTAAAAATATATTGTCTATAAAGTATAGTCTTTAATCAATCAAAGTCACTCTGGAAATTTCGACCTCTCGATTTTATTTGATATAACCGCAATATGACGAAAGACAGTTCGGTTTTGGACATCAAAGAATATACAAGAAGCAATAAAAGAGCGAAGTTTTCTAGAAGAGAACTACAACCACAGAGAACAGTACAGTAAGTCTAAAAAAGGTAGGTACAGTTTGTTTCCCCTTTTTTCTTTTTTATACGTATAAATTATTCCTTTGCAAACAGCATTTATTTATCACCGGGTGTTAGCTTCTTGGTTTCCGATACTTTGATGAGTTCCTTCAGATTTTTCGTAATATGATATACTTTTGAAAACAACAACGACTGAGCGATAAAATACACAGTAATAAAGATTAGGACTGTAATAGATTGTTCGTTACGGCCTAGTGTGTGTTTGCCGGGTATTAATATGCCTTCGGGGCGTAATATTTTTCGTACGGTTTCACTTCTATATGAGATTGAGCTCTTGTTTTAAGTAGGAGACGGCACCGATGGGAACTAAAAACTGGAACATTGAAAGACCGGCAATGTCTTATTGTTAAATTACACGTCCTCATTATATGATGATTTATAGAAAGAGATTGGAAAGATAAGAAAGGTGTTTGTTACCTTCTTTGTTTTTTTTTGGCATGTTTGAAAAAAAGTGTATGTTATGAAATTAACTTTTAAGAAAAAAAACTCCAAAAATTTTGATTCTGCGCAACCATGTAACAACATGATTAGTTAGCGATCAATGTTATTAGAGTATTATAAATTCACTTTACCCACTGACTTACTTATTTATTCTGTAAAAATTATTTAACGGTGTAATAAACATTATTTTAATAAAATTAAATCTAATTCATCAATATTAATAATGTACAACCTACATTCATTTTACTAACATATATTTTTTTTATATTATAAGTAAAAATAATTTTAAATTAACTTATTTTAACCAAATTTAAAACAATATTTTGATACAATGGGGAAATTAAGTAAGTAAAATCGATTTACATTATTATCATTGGTGGTAACTTCATGATATCCAATGATATTTTTTAAGTAGATATGGCATTGACGCTTTTTACATGCCGTCGTGAATGGTGGGCAATTGCCTTCAGTTCACTTTCAACTTGATACTGGCGTGAGCGAGAAGAAACTTTTTTTCTTTGACAACAAAGTTTTCGCCTAAGCTGTGATTTCCTATCTCTTTTGTTTCAATATGCTGATAACAAAATTTGTGCAGTTTTCAAATTGCTTTTAGTGAGAGTATAATGCGTCTATTTATAAAACGTCATTGATCATATCGCACTTCCGTCACATGATCCATGATGCGCGCGCAGCTCTCAAATTTAACATCTATTAAACGTGCTAAAAGAAAAAGGTTTATCTTTATATGCCTCTATGACACAAATGCACGTACTTAGTTTTTATTTGTTACTTCTATTGTTTCAGCTCTGCGTTCATCTCTTGTTAGTCAGAACTTTTTGTTTTAGGGATTTATAGAGATAGCTCACAATCTGAGTTATTATCTACCTTCGTCCATAGACACAGCTTCGGGCATTAATCCACGTTCAAAATTCGAATAATAAGTTCGTTAGCGAGTCCGCTCCGTGTTGTGGTCGCGATGGCAAACAAATGCACGTCACTGTTTCGCTTCGGGCTAGCGGAATACTGCGAAACTATAATTGTACTTTAAATTTGAAATACCAAATTTGAAAACCATTGTATTTATTTTAGATTGCGGAAACTGTACAAGAAAATGAAAATGAAATGGATGTTGAAGTCACTGCTAGTTTTGTACCAGATATGATTATTGATTCTCCTCGCAAAAAAAAAAAACTAAAATCACGTATAAAATGCCTGGAACGTATATCGCATCAACGTTTATTAAAAATAAAATGCCTACAGTGCTATTAAAGGCGTTTGAAGCGTAAATTATTTCGCATGGAGGATTTACTTCAAGACTTGAAAAAGAAAGATTTAATGAACAAAACCGATGTCCATATATTAAGCGGAATCAATATCTCAAGTGCTGAAATAATTAAGAGACAGTTTATTAAAAGTAAAAATCTTCCCAATGAAAAGGTTATTGAAGGTTTTAAGGTTTATTTGAAGTTTCTTGAAAAATGTTTTAACTTTTTGTTATTATATATATTATGTATTTACTGGTTAAGATAATTATGTTATCATTATTATAATAAACAAGTAAAATAAACATTTGTCGAAGTTATTTTTAACACCAACGAATATATCGATACAATGTCCGTACCAGCGGACAACGCACATCACTTTAGAGATAAGGGACAAACCACGCCCTACCCCTGTGCCCTTCCTTACACCCGCGTAAATGAATCGAATGATTCGATACTTGTAACAAGTTTTGCACTCTCTAGGTACAGTGAGCGGACTTTATTACTCTATGTGCCAGTTACATTGAAGGTTTTAAACCCTTTCAATGTATATCGCGTCATACAAGACTATTGACTTTCAAATTATTTATTAGGATTGTTGTTATAATGTTTTTTTTTTCACACAGAGTTGAATTTTGATGATGGCCAGGCTGAGTGGTTGCTTGTTAAGAATTCAGACACCGCTTCGAGGAACTTAGGTTTGAATCCTGATGTTTTGGTAAAGGAAAACATCGCGATGAAATTTTTTATCACTAGCTATGCTCGGGGCTCCGCTCGCGTGGACTACAGAATTATTGTTCATAAAGATATCATGATCATAATTATTTATAGTTATGGAACAAGTATCTAAGAAGTAAAACAACAAAAAAGTGTTTGTGTGTGTGTAAACGCTGACGGACGCACGACTGGAGTTTACTGCTTATGTACGATTGTCTTTGAATATGCATTAAGCAAAGAGGTAATTGATTAACTGATTGATTAATTGATTGACTGACGGACTGACCAAATGGTTAATGATTTATCTAAAAGCAAGATTAAGTATGTATACATGATTTCAGAGCGAAAACGTAACGATTTTTGTTAACGCTTTTATAAATTTCACTCTTCATCAAATTTTCATATTAAAATTATTTTATGTAAATCGATTTTTAAGCAGTAAACTTCAAAAATTGGTCAAAATCTAACCAGTAGTTTTTGTGTGATGCGCGCACAGCGGCAAACTTCAATCGTTTTATATACATAGATTATATAATGATAAATATAATAATAATATAATATTTCGTACACATTAAGAATTTAAGCACTGTATGTTTTCTGAATACAATAAAATAAATAAATAAATAAATAATTCGTGAAATATAATATGTAGATTAATAAGTTAGTTTAACACGCATGATAGCTCAGTGTTATCCTCTACGAACACCGCGTCGATAGACGTGAGTTCGAATCCCTACAATGAACTTGAGCTATCGGTTATGGAAAAGGCGTTAAAACGCGTCATGGTGGTATAGTATTTTCAAATGTCCCCCTTATTTTTATTTTTTTAACGTGGAGAAACCCGTCATGGGTACACACCCGCCCGGGGGGACGAGTGGTTATGTGAGACTCTTACTCACTAAAACTCCACGGTGTACCATCCGCTGCCACAGAGGGGTGACACGGGACCTGCGGTGTCATACAACCGCGTTGCCCCGGCGGCGACCGGCCAGGCTAAACCGGGCCCTGGCCTAAGTAGGAGACAGCTCAGTACACCCTAGCTGTCTCCTCCGTCCGCCGAACCTGTGCATTGGAGAGACGGGCCCCCCGACCCGTCTCCCCTGGCTCGGCTAGGGTGGCAGGAGTTGGCGTATGAAGCGCCTCCTCCGGCCACCTGTTCGTCTTCGACGGAGAGGCCCGCTCAGGGGATCCCGCTCACGAATCCTCTCCGCAGCCTCCTTCTGCGAGATGACGTCCTCCTTACCTGGGGATCGCCGTTGATCTTGTGTCCGTGACCGGGTGCAAATCCACACTTCTGTAGCGGCCGCCGTTGTCCGAATTATTGTTTCTAATTAGGTACACAAAACAGTTCCACCACGATCAAGCTGAGGCAATAACAGTACTTTGGTAAACTTGGAATAATGATAATAATGCACCGAACGCTCCGACCAGTCCGATGACGGAAAACCGTTTTTTATTGAAGTGCGCGCCCCCAAGCGTCGAAACACCGATACACGATACAACCGGAGCACAGATTAATAATAGTGTTCCCTGAACACTCCCTGTTAATCCACTCCCGGAGGACCGGGCGGACGGCGTCTATGGAGTAACGCCCATAGCGTTCATCCGCTAGGTCCTCCCCCCACCTCCTCAAAATCTCGGCGCGGCCTTCACGCCGCAGACGATCCACTTCCATGGGAGCCCGAGGCTCCCCTATTTTCTTCCGAATCACCCTCAGCGCCACAACACGCTGCGTCGCACACAAGACACGTGTGTTTTGGGCACTGAGGACGTACACCCAGATCGGTGCCCCGTAGACGGCCATACTTCACACGACTCCCACACATACAGGCGTCGGCAGCTCGCCCCCCCCCCCCCCCCCCCCCCCCCCCCCCGAATTCGGGAGGAGCCGACCGAGAGCCGCCGCCGCTCCCACGATGCGCGGCCCAAGTCTCTTAAAATGAGACTCGAACCGCCATCTCCCGTCCAGGATGAGGCCCAGGTACCTCATCTGGGCACCAACCCGGACCCTCACCCCTTCCACATATATGTGGGCCCCTGGAGGCAGCCCACACCGAGGCCCATGAAATAGTAGGGCCTCCGTCTTTTCGGCCGCCACTTTAAGGCCAGGCGCGCCACCTCTTCAAATCTCCCCCCCGAGCTACGACCAGGGTATCGTCCGCGTAGAAAAGTAGGCGGACTCCCTCCGGGAATGTTACGCGGAGCACCCAGTCGTAGCCTATGTTCCACAGGAGCGGCCCCAACACCGACCCTGTGGAACACCACACCCAACGTGGCGCCGGGCCACAACTCCCCGGCCGACGGGAAGACGACCTCTCTTTCTTAGAGGTAGTCCTCCAACAGCCGCCGCAGGTACGAGGGCACCACGAAAAACCGGAGCGCCTCCCGAATCACATCAATAAAAATGAAAAAGAAAAAAATAATATATTCTATTCATGTTTATATACTACTTTTTAACGGACTTGAAAAAAAAACGGAGGTTATTCACTACAAATGTTTTTATTAAAACTCGAGGAAACAAAAAAGTGACACTAAAAAGAGACAAATGCATCTATCTTTAGAATTTAGCCTGTGAGATAATGAGATAGAATACATTATACAATATACAGTGTTTGTGTTTCCTATTATCTCGGTCTCCTCTTTGTAAGCGTGTGTGCGCCTGCGTATTACGAGGTCTTGGGAAAATTCGCCATAGCCAGCGTGGTGTATTGTTCACGTGTATCGTTCACACATAATTTTATGTTTTCTGAAAGTGTCACTTCTACCGCGTGTGAACTGCACACATGTTTCTATATATATTACTCAAGTTTTACATAGATCTATACTCTTATATTGCTATTTTCCATCAACTGCTTAACATTGTTGGGAAAAAAATTGGTAGGTACTTACTTATTAAAATTACACCGCTTCTTAACATTACCTGTTGTTGAGCAATGACGTATATAAATATACCTGATAAATACACTCACTAAAATCAATTTGAAACCGTTACAAATTTTGTTATCAACTTGTTGAAACAAAAGCGATAGGAGATCACAGGACACAGTGTAAGGCGGAACTCTGTAGTCAAAAAAGGATAAAAGTTTCTTCCTGCTCACGCCGGTATCAAGTTAAAAGTGAACTGAAAGCAATTGCTCACCATTCACGATGACATGTATTAAGAGCGTCAATGCCGTATCTACTTTAAAAATATTATTTTTGTTGGATGAATGAATTTATATTTATGTTAAATAGTAACACTGAGGGCTGAGAGTGATAGCCGATAAGATAATAACTTGATATGAAATTTGAACTTGAAAGCCTCTGGTTACTGGTAGTACCGACATCAGGTGGGAATCCCAAAGAAATAAAATTAAGTCGCGTCGCTTGAAATCGCAAATAGTTCTGAGCGGGTGTGTTTTAATAACATCTCTATAGCGACATCTAGATTACAGAAATGAAACTAATGCAGTAACTTTTGTGATTACTAAATAATATCTTTGATTATAAGTTTATAACACAGAACCTTAGCAAAACATTAAAATATTATTCAATAGTTATATTGAATAAGTAGCGGTTACAATAAAATAAAATAAAATCGGCCATGGAACTTTAAAATTAAAAAATGTTGACAGTTACTTAAATTGGGAATGCTACCATATCTCTAACAGTGACCTCAATCGTATTTAATTTGAACCAATTCCTTTTTATGTGATAAAAAAGTGTCTTATTAGTTAATACTTAATATTGGCAATCACTTTATTATTATGCTGGGCAATGACTTTATCGATGGAGTTTTTGGCGGGATCTTGAAGTGACATGTTGTGGTTGTTATTTGTAATTCATTTACTTAGAGTTTTGACCCTATATTATGTAATATTGTTGGCGTTTTGCGTGATATAGTTTGGTTTTTGTGCATAAGTGAGGTGGATTATAAATATAAGCTGAAAGCATTTATTCCGAGAACCCACAAAAAAATCCTAGAAAATTCTAACAAGGGAGCCACCATCTTGTTAGTATATTGAATCGTCATAACACATGACACTATAATTCACTTGATAATGGCAGTAATGGTCTTCATTAAAGAGGAACGGTTGCCAAGTTAGGAAGAAGAAGAAGAAGAAGACTTTAGGGATTACCCTATATTATAATACATAAGTATATATTTTTATGGATGTTCAGCCATAACTTCTTTGTTTATTATCCGATTTGGATGATTCTTTTTTGGTTGATAGAGGTACCTCAAGGGTGATCCCATTTTAATTTCATTGGCATTGGACCTTCAACTTCAAAAAAACACCAGGGAAGTCATCAAAATCATCTGTCGGTTTTCTTTTTATTAAAAATTGTCTTGTAATTATTTTTTGCATTATTAGTTTGTACAATGTGTAAAAAATATATGTATTAGTTAAAATAAGAGTATGATAATTTTGCTAAAACTAGTTATTATTAATATTAACATCCCATCACTAATACGTCAAAATTCGCAAAAAAAAACCTGCGTTAACGCGACCAAGTTAAAAACACATGATAGTAAGCTAACCAATCATTTGACATACGACTACTCAAACAAGTTGTGCTAATTTGCTAAACACAACCGGGCGGTAAGATCATGAGCACTGTGCGTGTCCAGCAAAAATAGAATTTGTAACATTTTTACGTTTCGTGATTTGTAATCAAGGCGAGCGAACTTCAAAAAATTGTTATCTGGTTTAAATATTGCAGTTTTACTAGAAAAAATTGTTTTAGAATTAAAAAAAAAAAAAAACACTGTAATGTTTAAATCTTTGTTGAGCTTCTTGATAACTGAAGCCAGCTGTCAAGAGGTTGGTAAGTTTTTGATTATTTTTTATAGCTTTTAATTATATAATTTACAATATTTATGTAATTCAAAGAAATTAAGCTTTTTCACAAACTTTTTCATCGCCCTTGAGATGTCCGGCCTTGAAATACGTCACTACCTAAGTCATCATTCAGTGATAGATACCTTTTGACAACATACCGTATTATCGATGGTCTAATTAACATCTTTATGAGAATAATTATCGAATACTCTTTATTTTTTACACATTATTTCTCTGTTACGAAATACCTGTTAGATAATCAACCTAACCTCTTTGATAATTTCATCTTACATAAAACAAATAAGTTTGTAGCAAATAAATTAAATAATTAATTTGAAGAGCATTTTTAGTGTTAAATATTTGAAAAAGTAAAATTTAATATTATTAAATAAATGAACGAAACTTACCTAATACTTTTGGAAGTAGAAAATGTTTAGCATAAAATATAATGTTTAAAAATACAATTATATGTGAAACCTGAATAAAAGATGAAGCCAAAGTAAGATAAGAGTACTTATGTGAAATATATTATAATGTTGCTTGAGTGTATATGATAACACTTTGTTATCTATTGGGTATGTTTGTTGACAACAATCGATTCAGTATAATTTTAATCTTCACTACAAAATGTCATCTCGTCGGGTAAAATTGTTTTCTTTTTTAACTGTTTAAAAGCATTAGACATGATATACATAATGTTGCAAATTGTGTATTGTGCTTATCCTGTATGTGACATGTACATTACTGTGTGATTGTCATTGGAAAGTGAATCTTGTATTACTTACAACAGGGTTTGAATTCCTTATTTATATCATTTATAAGAAAAAAATTACTTTTGCATTAGATAACTTTGCAATGGAAAGTTTGCTACAATAAAAATACTTTTTTTAAAATCTTTGTATATGTGTTTAATGCCATTTAGCAATGAAAGATAATTCGGTGTATTCTGGAGGTAAAATAAGAGAATACAAACATTGTGGTTTAGTGGTAATTAATAGCTTATCTAATACTTGTGTGACTTGTAAGTCAAGTTCACATTGAATTAAAAAATGATAGCTGAAACAAGGTTGCTTGAAAACATTTTGTGTAGTTTTTATATTTCTACTTGCTTACATCCAGTAGTCAAACACTTTAACCACAGAGCCACATGTTGTGTTCAGAATAACATAAAAACCTTCCCCATGAGGACCAATGTTTATGGTGACCATATGGTGTTGGAGTTTATCAATTTTATATATAATAACATCCATTTTTGTATATAGACTAGCTGGCCGAGCACAGTCCTTATGCCCTTGCCAATAGTCAATATAGTTATCAACAGTGCCAACAATCCCCTTTTTTCCATGACTATTAATAAAACAAAAAAGAATTACGCATATATAGATAATGTGTTATATATTATAGTCTTGGTTTATTAAAAAAAAAACTGACAGAAAAAAGCTTTCACTTTTTCCTGAATTTTTCTGGGAATCTAACAATTTCTCTTTTTATAAAACCTAATTGGGATTATTAAGAACATTTTAAAACAAAAATAAGCTAAATCATCCTACTTTTCTGAAGTAGTGCACTTACTAAGCAACTATAAAATATTGCAAAACGAACTACCATTGCATTGCATTGCATGTTAAAAGAACTTAATTGCTTAGCTTGCTTAAGTGAATTAGAAGATTTTTATACTTATGTTTAATTATCTAACCTGGAGAGGCTTAAGTACTCATTAGATATTCCGATTGCTGAAGCATTTTAAAAATAAATGAATTGAATCACATGATTAGATTGTTATAAATCATTATGTATTTTCTAAATACTGATATTTAGGTATTTAAATACTGTCACTCACATGATCAGTACATGTAGTTCTTAGGAGCGTAGAAGTCATTGGTATAATATAGTGAATCATGGTTAATACATTAAAACCATAATTTTTTTAGTTTGTTGTAATTAGTGTAACATTTGTTCTTAAATTAAACATAGTTCACACTTCAAATAAGTGTCTGGAGTTAGGATATAATCCTCTTTATTTCTTTAATTTAGGGAGCTTGGAAATGAAAGAAAATTGAGAGATTTAATTATAACATTGTCTATATAAATTTCAAAAATGTAATGTAATACTAGCTAGTTATTTCAAATAACTCTTTAATATAATAACAGCTGATAGATGATAACAATTTCTTATACTTTGAATATTTTTGAAACTCTATGTAAAGGAATTGTATTGGGAAAGATGATAACCTCATGTACCTATTTTTATATTGGTTTATGATTGTAAACTATTTTATATTTATTCTTTAGCTTGTATTTTTATTTTTGTAGAAATCACATAATTTTATGCATAAGACTGAGGCATTGGACACTAGTTGAGATAATTTTACATTATTCATAGTCAATAAATCCTAAATGAGGATTACTAAAAATGTAGTTGTCCCTAATAACAATGTTAATTTTGAATCATTGAAGTTCAGATGCATAATATAATATGTTCTCCTTTTTTTGGTCCACAGACAATAGGTAAAGATACAAATACACAGCAGACATCTTCGGTAATTTTACATATTAAAAAAATCTGATATCACATTTTATGATTTTGAGTTGATCATTATATTTTGCTAAATTGATTGGTGAAACTTATGATATTGTTTATAGATATATAGAATTTATGATATATAATACTAACACAAAAGTTGTTTCACAGCTGTAGATTTGAACAAAGGATATCCTTCATGTTCTTCAAACAACTTACATAATAATTGAAAAAAATGACTTGCATAACCTTAAACTGTTCACATATAGATTATATTATATATAAATATTTAGTCAAAGATAGCTTATCAATCTATACGGTAATGAGTTTGATACATTTTACCATGAAATGATATGGAAATTACCACATAATTGTTACATAATAATAGGTTACTCGACTCATATGAAATTTGGCACAATAAACAAATATTTTCTGTACTATTTGACATAAGAAACCCAACATTTATTGGTTCATTAAAAATGTAAGATGGTAGTTATGATAGGCGGTACGAGTTTAAATTAAAAAAAGATTTATTTTAAAAGAATTATAATAGGTGTTTACACTTATGGTTCTTAAACAAGACTAACTTAAAATTAATTAAAGTAATAATCAAGTTGGAGTCACGCCGTCGTTTCCCACGATCGCAATCTGCATGGTCAGCGATCCCACGGTCTGTATCCGCCGGTCCCAAGGCTTATGACGTGGTAACTCCTCCCTCCTTAAAAGGGAAGCGTATCCTGGAGCAGCTTCCGGTAGTGCCCTCACTACCTTTAATTTTCATCTGCATTTTCTTCGCCTGTTTCCACGTATATACTTTCCATGCACCAACGCTGACCAGTATGATGTACAGTAACAGTGTTGTCCAACTAGGGACCGCCATCATAATATGCCAACTAGGGGTTTCTCTGAGATACAAGTTGTCAGCTTTGTTGAGTAATTCATGGATACCGTCTAATTGAATATCTTCGATGTTCAGTCTATACTTCACAGCTTCCTCGGGTATAACTGGTTCTTTGAGCAGCGGAATAATTTCATTGGTGATAATAGTACGTGTGTGAGCTTGGAGTGTCCTATTCATAACGGTGACCTCGCATCCCTCAGGTAGTGTGAGTAGAAATGTGCCGGAGATTTTTCTATATTCGTTTTTAGATTTGCAGTTACTTCGCAGGATTTCTTCATCCTGAAGTATAAGCAGCCAGCTGTTTTCGTTGATCTTTTGTATTTTTCCTATGTTAATATTCATTTTGACCTGGGTACAATTCGCTTTCCTATGATGTATAAGCGATGTGACGCAGTCTTCCGCATCTTGAAATCTTCTCATCTCCAGCGTTTTACAGATATGTAAATTGTCGGATATCAGCGAGCATTCCTCGTCTAGGTAGGTATACTCATCGTTTCCAAGTATCAGGTATTTGGATTTCGGAACAATGGTTAAATTATTTTGGTCGGGAATGGAATAGAGGTGTATAAGATCATATATGTTTTTATCAATAGCGGGTATTTCTAATATAAATGTTAAAGTGTGTTCTGTACTGTAAGCTCTAACCTTAATTGACTTTTGGATCAAATGTATGTTACCTATGTCTATTTTGGCTACTGGTGCAAAAGAGTATAATTTCTGTAAATTTCTAATTTCTTCTAGGAGACTTTGCGGGTTGATAATAGAAGGATGCATTACTCCTAATTGAGAGAATGTCATTGCGTCTTCCAAAATCATTAATCGATCTAAAACTAACTGTAAACTAAAATTTATCTGTACGTATAACTCTAAGAAATGTAACTTATTGATTATCGAATTTGTACTACGAGTAATGTTTTGCAAAAATTGTTCTAAATTCTTTTGATTCTTGTTAATTTTATCTAAATGACGACTAAACTCGTTAATTGAACTACGTGCTAACACGAGGCTTTGTCTTTGTGCGCTTTGTGTGTTATCTACTTTATTTCTAATATCAGAGATTTGTTTCTCAAACTCTATTGCGTCCTCGTAGTCTAAATTCCCGGTAATTGCCTTAACTATAGATCCTAAGCCATTAATTATACCACGCCTAATTCTAGTTTTCGGTATTATAGTCATTATTTTCCTACTAATTTTTGATAGTGACAATTCAATTTGCTCTTTGTAAGTTTTATGTAGTTCTACGGAAGCGGTGCTACTTTCGACGACCTTAGTATTTGCGTATAAATCCATAAGTCTTACCGAAGTTGTATATAAATCAGTGATGTTGTAAATGCAAGCAAGGTTAAAGTAGTCTATCATTTTGAGAATTTCTCCTTGTTTGAGCAAAAGGATGCCGTTATTTTTATCAATGGGTTGAATTATTATGTCTGCGGTTGCGTTGAGCACGAGGGCTCCTGCGATGATGATCCTGGAACAAGATGAGGCCTACGTAGTAGTTTAAAATGCACTCTAATAGATTTGGAATTTGGATGATTTCCTATTATTTCAGCAACACTATTGGGGTGTAAATGAATTATCTTATACGGACCTTTAAATACTGGCTTCGTTTTATCGCTGCGCGCCGTTTTCGCCACCTGTTTATAAACAACTTCACCTATTTTAAACATTATGTCCTGTGCTTCCTGGTTTCGCTTGGCTATAATCTGCTCCTTATTTTTGGACATATGTGCGGCAACACATTCTTGTACAGCCTCAGCGTTCCTACGATGTCTTATAACATAATCTTGATAAAATTCTTTAGGATAAATAAGTTCTAAAGGATTTCTAGACGCTGTATGGCCAAATAATAGCTCGTGTGGTGTATATCCTGTTGTAGTATGTATTGTATTATTGTATGCTATAACGGAATATTTCATGATGGTTTGTATAGGGTCTTCTTTATTGGTTATCCTTTGTATTCGTATAATTTCACCTATAGTGGAATGGAATCGTTCTATAGGAGAGTTAGAATTTGGGTTGTAGGGCGTTGTAAAGTGTATGTTGATGTCATGTAATGCGCATATGTCTTTTATGACATCATTATCAAATTTGCTATCAGAATCTGTCGTAATTTTTGTAGGTAATCCTAGTGTAGAGAAAGCTTGAATTAATGCATCTGCTACATGAATACTACTAGAGGCATTTAAAGGTATTACTTGAACGTATTTAGAAAAATTATCTATAATGGTCAAAAATGTGGCACCACCTGTGGAATATAGATCCATAAACATATGTTGCATAGGTTTTGTAGGTGTTTCAGTAAGAGCTAACGGGGGTTTTAATGGATTTCTCTCGTATTTACTTTTAAGACAGGTATCACATTGGTTAATAAATCGTTGTATTGTAAGCAGCATATTAGGCCAGTGGTAATTTCTATGTATTTGCTTGTATGTTTCCTGAATGCCGCGATGCATAGTCTTACCTTCATGATACTTCTTAATTAATTCCTGTTGCTCTACTTTATTTTCGATAACTGTAATACGCGATGTACATCTGAATAATTTTGGACCTCTTTCATTAAAAATAGTTGTATATACTCGAGAGAAAGCGAGATACAGATTTTCATCGTAAAAGTAGCAGTGAAAAGTACGATCAGCAATAGTGTGTTCCTTTAAGAACTGAACTATTTCTGATTCTGTGTTATTAATAGGAATAAATACATCTTTTATGACTGTTCTTGTATTTGTTGACCTATCATCTACTCTGTATTTTGTGCCGGGGCTAGACCTTATGTGAAATTGTTTTAGTTGTCTATCTATGGCATCATTTACGATTGGTATACCTTTATTCTCATTATCTGCTTGTGTGTGGTTTGTGGAAGTTAATAGCTCGGGGTCATTTATAGTGGCGTTTTCTGATACCTCATCTCGTTGGGGTGAGAGGATTAGTCCTGATATAATTTCACTGTCTATGTCCATATCACTGCACGAGATCTTGTCCGTCTCAGGTCTGTTGTCAGTATTCGTCGCCGTACGTGTATTGTCAAATATCCTATTTATCATCTCGTCATCTTCATTATCGTCAAGGTTAACAGCTAAAGAATCTATACTATTATGAAAAAATTTTTGCTCTTGAAAGGGCGTCAGCGTTGGTATTTTGTTTGCCTTTTTTATAAATTATCTTATAATCATATTCCGCGAGCCTAAGTCTCCAACGCGTTAATTTCGAGTTCGGATCTTTTAATGACATAAGCCATGTTAAAGGTCTGTGGTCGGTGTAAATAGTGAATTTCTGTCCATACAAATAGGGTCGAAAGTATTTTATAGCCCATACAATTGCCAATAACTCTTTCTCAATCGTAGAGTATCGGCTTTCGGTATCCGACAAAGTCCTAGAAGCGTAAGCTACAGGTTTATCTGAACCGATGTCTCCTTGAGAAAGAACTGCACCGAGAGCAACGTCTGAGGCGTCAGTTGTCAGAACAAAAGGCTTATCAAAGTCGGGGTACTGTAATATCGGGGAATTTGTTAATATTTCTTTACATTTATTAAAAGCGTCTAAAAATTCCGGTGAATGTACTACTTTACGATTCTTTTTAAGACAAAGTGTCAAAGGTTTAGTCAGTTTTGCAAAGTCTTTTATAAATTTTCTATAGTATCCGATTAGGCCTAAAAAGGATTTTACGTCTTTGTGAGTACACGGTAAGGGATAGTTAAGTACGGCTTTAATTTTGTCCTTATTCGGTTTTAGTCCTTGGTCCGTTAGTTCGTGTCCTAGAAACTCAACTTGTTTTTGTAAAAATCGAGACTTTTCTAGTTTAATTTTTAAATTGTGGGTTTTAAATCTTTCAAATACTTGTTTTAATTTCTCAACGTGCTCTTGTAGTGACGTAGAAATCACGATGACGTCATCTAAATATGTGAAAACATTTTCAATTCCTCTTAAGATGTGATCCATTAACCTTTGAAATGTACTGGGGGCATTTTTGAGGCCAAATGGCATTCTCAAAAATTCGTAATGCCCGCGTTCCGTTGTAAACGCCGTTTTTTCGATATCGTTAGGGTGCATCTCTAGTTGGTGGTAACCACTAGCTAAGTCAAGGGTCGTAAAGTATTGTGCCCTTCCTAGTCTGTCGAGTATGTCATGGATATTCGGTAAAGGGTATTTGTCCTCAATAATCCTGTCATTTAATCTTCTGAAGTCAATAACAAGTCTCCACGTTACGTTACCAGATGTATCAGGTTTCTTTGGTACTATATGCACTGGGCACGCCCAAGGTGAAATACTTTCCCTAATAATTCCCTGCTTTAACAGATTTTCTACTTGATTTTGAATTTCTTTGCGTTGTTTGGGTGGTTGCCTATAACTTCTTACAAAAATTGGTGTTTCATCATTAAGTCTTAATTCATGCTTTACAGAATGTGTAAATGACAATGGAATATTATCAGAAAAAAATATCTCTCTATATTGATAACAAATCCTCATTATTTCTCGCCTTTCTTCTTCATTCATGTGATCATTATGAATATTTTTTAAATTTTCACAAAGTTCCTTATCTAAATCTAAATCTGTCCTTAAAAAATTTACTTCGCTATGCTGATTAATCATATTTTCGAAAAATGGTTTAAGCTTATTCGGATATTTATTTAAAATTATTTTCTTTTCATCAGTAAAATTTATAACAGTTGTCTTAAATGCCCCATTCATCACGTCCACTATTGCTGCTGGAGATCTTAACCCCTCAGACCAATAGTGATCATCACATAAATACTGTCCATCAGCGTAGTTAGTTTTAAGCACAATAACCTTTTCACACTTTGGTTCTATTCTAATGTTTCTAACTGGGTAGTTTAAGTAAATTGGTATATTTGCATTTGGTGTATGTAATAATCTGTCGCTTAAATTAATTGTGCAGTTAAGCTCTTTTAATAAATCCATACCTATTAAGCCCCTATATTTAGGATCGAAATCGAATAATAAAAATGTGTGTGTTTTTATTAATGTTAAATTCCACCGGAAGGGGAAGTGACGCTACAAGGTCGTGTTGAGTGACTGCATGAGCGCTCCTTACCTGAAATGGTTCATGTTCAATGTAATTTTCAAATTCCGTGTTTTTTATAACAGCTGGTGAGATCATGTACCGAGAGGCACCTGTATCCAACAAAAATTTGCCTCCAAATTCATTTAAAATTATATAGGGCAGATGGTCCTTACCGTAATGGTTTACGTTGATTGTTTTAGCTAAGTCTGTTGGTCGTCTTCGACGTCCTGGGTAAAATCCTCCTGGTACGTTTCTTCGTCCACCAAGGCTGGGAGTGACACTTCGTGTTCCTCTGTGCTATTGTTTTCATAATACTCACCTTGCGTGTAGTAGGGTTGCTCGCTAGACGAATAAAACAGTTGTTGTGCATACTGCGGCTTTTCCGGCTTATTCACTGACCTCATAGTGACGTCAGATGTGTCTTTTGGAAAGTTTACCTGTTGATGTGGTATATTCTGTTGTTGGCGTCTAAAGTTTCCAGAAGTCCTAAAGTTTCCTGAACCACTAGGTCTAGAATTCGGCTGACTATTGCGGGTGATACTTGTTTTCCTGGTGTGTTATATTGTGGTTGTGTATTAAAATGTGTTGGAATTGGTTGATATAGCTGTGGTCCAAAATTATGCGGGTTTGTATTAAAATGTGTCGGAGTTGTTTGGTATAGTTGTGGTCTAATATTAGGCTGATTTATCTTTGACTTTGCTTGCGAATAAAACTGATTTTGTTTTTTATAATTTATTTTGGCTTCTTCTTGCCGTGCTATTACTATGGCCGACTCAAGTGTCTCCGGTTTCATTATTCTAACGCCTAAAGATACCTGAAAGTCTAAATGGTTCGTATATTGTTCTATCACCATCTCTTCATAATAAGTTTTATCAGTGTGTTTACCTACTGAGTTTAAAGTATCGAGCAACGCCCGAAGTCTCCTACCAAATGTTTCTGCGTCCTCATTTTTAAAACGAAACGTTCGAGTCAGTTCTTGCATTACTTGAATTTCATTTCTAGGTTCCCCTAATCGTTTTTTTAAAGTATCTTTAATAGCAGCCCACGAGGTCAAGGAGTCCTCATATGCAATTGCGTCAGTTGCAGCTCCAGCTAGTCTGGATTTTATTAAACATACTAACGTGGGATGTGCTTGCACATTAATCTCGAAAAGCGTTAATATATTATCTACTTGCCTAATATAATAGTTTAATAATCGGGGATTGCCATCGTATTTGGGTAGTAGTTCCCCAATTACTTTTATCAATTGTGCCGACTCCGTAAGCGACATCATAGCGTGAAGTTTTATATTTTACAAGAATCAAAAGACAATAGCTCGGATATCGGATGACCGCGCTTATCTGTTATGATTCACTGTACGGTGTACGTCTATAGCAATTTTAGCTTACGACAGAAACACTTTAACACAATATGATATATATATATATATTTAAAAAAAAAATACACAATATAGACAGGAAATATGACAAAAGGAACTTGGATAAACGAGAGTACTCACCAAGCCAGCATTCTGCCTCTCCTGCCGAGTCTTGTTGTAGGTACACCAATTCACCCACACAGGATCTTCAATTTTCAGAAAGTCCTTTCAAAGAGTTCGTACACGCACTTTAAGTTCTTATTATGATCGCGGTAGTAACGACTTAGAAACCGTTCACTTTGCCGAAAATTTTATCCGACGAAAAGTGCCGCGATCCTACCGACTGCGCCAGTTATGATAGGCGGTACGAGTTTAAATTAAAAAAAGATTTATTTTAAAAGAATTATAATAGGTGTTTACACTTATGGTTCTTAAACAAGACTAACTTAAAATTAATTAAAGTAATAATCAAGTTGGAGTCACGCCGTCGTTTCCCACGATCGCAATCTGCATGGTCAGCGATCCCACGGTCTGTATCCGCCGGTCCCAAGGCTTATGACGTGGTAACTTGGTTACATATTTTCTTTTTTTTACTCTGAAAATGCTGTTGACCATGATGTGACGTCATAGGACTCTAAGCAAATTCATGTCTAATCTTATAGGAGTGAAATTCGCTATGTAGCTTGTATGCATTGACATTTATGACATAAAAAGTATCGAGATTTTTACAGTGATGAATGTTTGCTAAATGTCAAGTGTTTGTTTTCGACCCATATGACGTAACAGCAGAGCTTATATTATAGACTAATATGCCTGAGTTTTCGCCTGTTTACGAAAAGTAAACTTTTAAAATAAAGTTTTGCCGTTTTCTAGGTGCTAAAAATATGGTAATGTTTTGTTCCTCTAACAAATCGGATTTTAATAAATAATTTACAACCTACTTTAAAAAAGAATCAAGTAGCGATCTATGTATGACGTGATCATATTTTTTCCAGGCAATTTATAAAAGTACATACACTCTAATCAGTCATTCCTTGTCTCGATCAACTTACAGAGATATTGTGAAATATTGCTTAAGCTTTGAGGTATAAAGTTTATATTGCCTATGTCATAGATATCATAAAATCATAGATAGATATCTAGTTTCATAGATAAATAAAGTTACAACACAGGTGATTTTTTTTTCTTTAAGTAATTTAATTTCACATTTGCTTTTCTTTATTACACGCTGTTTTATTCTATATTATGTAATAATTTACAGAAAATACAGGAAAAATGCAGTGTTTATCATTGTAAATTTGTAAGTAGGTACCTAGTCAAATTGTTATTGTTATTTTAGTATTTTTTGTTGAGTAGGAGGATTATGGGGTAATCTTTAAATAAACCACTTTTCTTTTATAACATTTTTCTTTTATATAATATTTTGTATCATAGCAACTAAATATATTTTTCTTTTTTATTCATAGACATAGATTTTATAAGAAAGGAGATGCGCATTGTTATTCAACATTTTTTTCCTACTGATAGTGTATTGTTTTCTGTTCACCTATATCATAGTACTTTATTTATTTGTTTATAGATACCACAACAAACATGCATATATACATTTAGAGGCATATAAATTATAAATAGACTGGTACAATGGTGTATACAATGTGGTTTCCTTTATTATAATTTTACTGATTGTGAAAATTTTATTGTTTGTTCTAGTAGGGTGAGTTATAGTACATTATGGTACAAGTGTGTAATGTTGGTGATTACCGCTGAGGCGCCATTGAGACCCGAGCCGTTAGGTGAGGGTCTTAAGAGAGCCGAGGACGGTAATCACCAATACACACGTGTATCATACGACGTTTTTCAAGACACTTGTGAAGAAAATAATAATAAAAAATCATTTTTCCTTGGAATTTTCAGGTAGTAAACTTTGCACAACGTTAAGGGCTTCACAACTTATATCGGGCGGTGTACAACATAAAACATTTTCTTAATAACTAGTACTTGTAGACATTTTAATTAATAAATCACTAAAATTTCAACAGTGACAACGAGTCGTGAATTTTTTTTCGCTATGGCGGGAAAAATTAATCAGATTGCGCGCGCATCTAACAATGGCGATCGGCCATAGACGTTTTCTTTATTACAGAGAAAACAAAAGTTATATTTGAGTGAAAGTTTTATTTATTAAACACGTACAAGTTGAAATTATCTATTTAAATACGAAGTTGTATGAAATGAGCAAGCAATAGGTACATTAATTTATTTGTTCTATTGATCATTATCTTTTTTGTATCGAAACTTTTTTAAGAACAAAGCAACTCGACCAATAAAATAAAAAAAAACTCTATAACTCACTTGTGAATAATAAATAGCAATGAAAAAGTCACAGTTTGATTACAGGTGTCATTATGTGCCTAATTGCGGTGATATTAGAGCCACTTTATGAGCAAGTGTGTTGAAAAAATAGTTATTTTTATAGGGGTCAACCAAAGACACCGTAAACAATTGATAAAGATTATTGTCTGCGGTAGTTTTTAATAAACAGTGTAGTGCCCAAAGAAAGTAATAAACAGTTACCGATTGTAAAAAAATGCACATTGAGCTAAAGAGGGAGATAATCGCAAACTTTCGGCTTCGTAGAGCGTCGTCTCTATCGCACGACTGATGAAAGCGACAACTCGTCACAATATGATTGACTGAGTGACAAAAATGACGCTCTACGAAACCGTAAGTAGCCCTTTAATCTCCCACTTTAGCTCGATGAACATTATTTACGGCTGGTAACTGTACTATACTATAACTATCATAGATGTAGTATAATATACATCTATGTTAACTATAATAATCTTTGAAAATGGGCTTTGCCGCATTGCGACTATGACGCCCCGTAAAAACCTCAGAAACATAGATTTTTTTACTAAATTCGAAACAGTTTTCAATTCTTATGGGGAAATTTTACGGTTCCTATTGTTATATTATATACTTAAATACAGAGAAAAAAGTTTGTGTATGTGTGTCATCTCCGACGCACGACTCGAGTTGGTTGACAAGTGGCTGAATGACTGACCGACCGACCGACTGTCACTGTTATTGTTACTTCCACTATAATGTACTGACTGATGTATCTATACACATACATCTGATACATCATTTCAAAGTGAAAGGTGCGCAAAGTACATTGTGCAGGAAAATGTAACACTTATAAATGTCAGTCCTCATAGAATTTCCATACCGGGCTCCCTTTATGAAAATCGATTCTTAAGGAATAAAATCCAAAATAGTTTTGTGAGAGCTGGATTTATTTATATTTAGAACTAGCTGTGCCCGTGGCTTCGCTCACGTGGACTACAGAATGCCCGCGCGAATATTACTCCACCGCTCCCGGCTATTTTAAATACAAAAATGCTTATTGTGGGTGTTCCTTAGAAGACAGGCGTATACTCTCCTTGACTTTTTTGTAGGTTTTTTTTAACGCCTACAATTATGTAGTATATTAATTTGATTGATATATCTCTTATTGTTTACTCGGCGTAAGCTATTTAAGTGTCCGAATTGATTCACCATGACCAGTTTTTGTTATTTGTGTGGTACCCTAATTATTTTTCTAAAATAAAAGTAGCCTAAGTTACTCCCTATAAATTCAGCTATCTACCAGTGAAAGTCTCTTCACAATCGGTCCAACCGTTTCGGAGATTACCCGGAACAAACAGACAGACAGACAAAAATTGTAAAAATGGGTTTTTTGTTATAGGTATCGTATATACTTTCATATGCATTTAGCAAAAAAAACTGTTATCTTGACATTACAAACAGACACTTCAATTTTATTAATTGTATAGATACAAGCTACAACAGGCAAAAATATATTTTCATTTCTGATTAATAGTTGCAGAGATTAATTAGCACGTTCAAACGATCGAAAAACAGTCTCTTCAGCTTTATTTTATTTTAGAGCCTATAGAAAAAATGAACCAACTCGTGATTCTTACTTATCTTGGTTGTAAAAGTAAATTATATAGATAAATGTGTTGTTGAGTACACCTATGTGTGGTAATAAGTTTTTCCCTGTCGTTATTGCATTTAAACACACCTTTAAGCAACTGTATTTTCTACGGAATAATGTATTGTCATATTATTACATTCATGAACAATGACCAATTCTGTTAAATGAATAACATCATTATCATTTGCTGGATTTCATTTTTCATCTATACCAATATTATAAAGAGGAAAGATTTGATTTTTTGTTTGTAATGGATAAATCCAAAAAAAACTGGACCGATTTTAAAAATTCTTCCACCAATATAAAGCGACAGTATCAGCGAGTAACATTGGCTATATTATAATATAAAAATTAATTTATTCCTCACTAGCTGGTACCCGCGACTTCGTCTGCGTATTATTGGATATACACAGACAGATCCCGGAACACGACAAACCAAAAAAACCATACATGGGTTTATCGCTATTGTATGGTATTGTCATTATATGCTAATATGAATCCAACACATTAACCGGCCCAATAAAACTTACAACCGTACAAACAACATACATACAAACTTTACATTTATTATATTTGTAGGATAACACTGGTTAAACTATGACTTTTACCGGGATAAAAAGTACCCTATGTGTTGGCGACAGAACAGTTGTTTTCGTGTCATAGGTTAGGGTATTATGTGATATTACTGTGTTTACGTGTTATATACTATGTGTTACGATAAAATAGATTAATACAGACAATATTATAGAGAAATGTAAGCGAATACGCTACATTACAAGTTGCACGTTATATATTAGGATGTATATAAACCATTATGTATTGTGTGTCACATATGTGAAAATATAACTAATATAGAATAGATTAACGCATAGAGTAAGCCAATAGAGTAAGTATATCGAATATTATAGAGATTTTACGAACGGAAAACAGTGATGCTGCCCGTAAATTACATTGTTTTTGTGTTGTATACGGAATATATATTTGATGTATATTATAAGTAAATATGTAATGGATAGGTAATACAAACAGGAACATTTTGATATATGAAATGTGTACATAAGATATATAATGAGAGAAATATAAAGAGATTAACAGGGCAACCAAAGCGAAAACTAAAGTTAAAACACGGAATAAAACGGGGCTCTCTTTACGGTCATTCCTCGAACTACTTAAGCTCGAAGAGGGGCCATATTGGGCACGGTGCAATTCAACGAGTCTACAAGTACAAGCAACAAGTAACAACGAGAAGAAAACTTTGGTCGTCCTGCGAACAATCAACAACAAGATATCGACTTTTATTGAAGACCCGGCACCTCAAGCGGTCGTGCATTATTGCACCCCCTGGACCCCCTCACTACTAACATCACGCCACCCACTGGCATCTATACGGTGTCTACGAGACGGGCATCCGGCACAACAAAACGCCCGTCCAAACCGGGGAAACGTCACACCCCCCTCCCTCACGCAGAGGGGAAGTGACGCATACCCAACACTATGTGTTATTTCAGGTTATAGAATATCTGTGTGCTAAATTTCATTCAAATCCGTTCAGCTGTTTTCGCGTGGTTGAGTAACAAACATCCAAACATACACACTTTCACGTTTATTATATTAGTAGGAAGTAGGATATAAATGTCGATAGTTTTACACAAAGTATTAAAATATTGCCTAAACGGGTGCGTTTGCGATGCTTGTCGTACAAAATTAACACGAGAGAAACCGTGGGGCACAGCTAGTCAATATAAATTCAAACAATAGCAGATATGTTTAATATACATATAGTAAGTAAATTTTGCAGTAGACAGTACAATCATAAATTTCTTTACTACATCCATCTGATTAACAGCTGTTATCGTGCGTTTCGCGGTTGGAATCTAAACGGAAAAGTGTCCGACCCGACCGACACTAAAAACAGACAAACACATAGGTACATTGGCTTCGAAAGAATTAGCTAGAATATACACAGTTAATGTAAGTCCTGATTTTGAACACTATGATCGTCGTCGAATTAGCCTAGCTGTGTTATGACCAGACTTGTACGCACTATTGTATGTACAGTACGATTGGTCGATAGTTCGAGTCCCGCTGCTTAAGAGTTTTTTTTTTAAATATATATATATAATCGTATTCTTTTTTAGTTTTTGTTTATGTTTATTTTGTATAAAATGTTTAGTTTATAACTTTATCGACAATTAAAGAAAATAATTCAATACGATTGTATTACCATTCCTTCAATGTGCTTGTTATTTAATCATACATAATTTAGAGCGAATGGAACTTCTTTCCTATCGGATGTTCCACGACAGCTCTCGGAGTTTTTTATAACGGCTGTGATCAAGTTCCAGAAGGAAGTAAATAGGTAACAAAATTGCATGTATTGTTTACGATTTCCATAAAGTAACGCCTTCTCCTGTCTTTCCAATAGACAGTGATATTCTTGAAAATGAAAGCAAGTAAACATCTTGTAAATGTTTGCAAAAGTACCTAATACCCTTTATAATTAATGTAGATTAGTAGACACTATTAATTGCTTACCACTGAGAGTGGGATTATAGACACAGAAAAGTTGTCGCAAAAAACGACCGGAGTTATACAGGGATGCAGGCGTCAATTCACTCGCGATATTCTTGTGATAGTGCTTTGCGGTATATTCCACTGAAATGATGCTCTGCGTTTTACTGTCCATTTCTGCGACATACCCGTGCAGGAAAAACCGCCGGCCATGGGAGCTTTTAGAATGACTAATTAGTATTTGAAGAAATCATTAGCCGTAAAATTAGTATACTTTTTAACTGATCTGTCTTTTGTTTTTTCCACAGGGGGCTGGTTATTTAAAACGGGCCGACACAGAAAAACTCCATGACATATTTCTAAAGTACGCCACCGTCGAGAAGAACGGTGAGAAACACATCACAAGTGAAGATTTTGTTAGAAAATACCTTGGATTATTCGCTGAAGGTAAGCCAAGCCTATTAATTGGCATTAGATATCCGACATACACCGATTCGAAATTAGTTATATACAGAACGCTTTCGAGCAAATTCTTATTCTCGAAATTTCCAAAAGTTTTGAAGGTTTAATGGGGGAATAAATATGATATTACGAGCGAACAATTTTATTCGCAGAATTTGTTTTGTGATTAAAATATTGTATTATTATTTATTTGCAATAAAAATAATAATATAATCATGTCATAAAGTAATATAAAAAATAAAAGTCATGCGACGCTCGTTATTAGCGTGACATCGACGTGCAACCAATGCGCGACGCATGCACTGTGAGTGAAAACTATGCGTTTATTATTACATGCTATATCTTTCATAGTACTTCAAGCTTTGCGTCTTCTGTGTATCTTATCTATATATTATCGTATGGTGTATGAAAACCAGGAGATACATTTTCTTGTAAAAGTATATATATTATTATATTTTAATTTCTAAGTTCAAATTTTTTTAAATGTAACTATTCTAACTTACCGATTAACGGCTGTTTTCAATAACCTATCTAACAGTTGCTTCAGTTACTAAAGACACACAAATAAAACTTTTTCCTTACTTTTTTTTTCATTAATCTACCAATGGATAGTTTTTCGTATCTACATAATACATGTTCATATCCTATAGCTTGAATAGATAAGAGGGAAACCGATATCTGCATTAAGTTAAAAATAGTATTTATTACAAATATGTACTAATCGAGGATAGTAAACTCAGATATGTTATTGAAAATGGCTGTTAGTTCCTACTCGGTATTTCCTTCATTCGTTTAGAACAGTGAAAATAAATTAAAAAAAAATTTAAACATGGAATTTTTACAATATATGTAATTATACTATTTCCATTTCTTTATTTTCTCGATGACAGTTCTAATTTGGTAGTTGTAGTGTTGTGACCAAATAAGTAATGATATCGATCTGAAAACCTGTCGTTATAATTATTTCGTTTCATTGTCGAGAACCTACCTATATCTACTTATTTTACAACTTCGAAAATTTTGAAGAAGTTGGCATTATCAATCAAGAATTAATACGTATAACATCTTGTAATGAAATATAATCTTAGTTAATAAATTTATACAAAAGTATCCGACAGAAGTTTAGTTTCTTACATTTTGTATAAAAATATCGGGTCTGTTATCGTGTTACGTTTATCGATATAACTTCATCCCTATCAGTTTCTCAGACTCTTTTATAACCTTGTACGTGTGTAAACGTCATATTTTTATAAAATAATTCATACATAATGTAAAAAAGACGCTCGTTCAAGTTTTCACAGGAGCTGTCATCGAGAAAATAAAGAAATGGAAATGGTATAGTGGCCAACATATTAACCATCGGCCAAATACACCAATATTAAGACTCACTGCATTATAACTTCTCAAGCAGGCAATATTACCATAATTTTATTTTCACATTGTTTTATGTTATTATTATGATATTAATTTAAACTTTTTGTTATGTTGTAAAACAAAGTATATATGTATATATAATCTTTATTTCCTTATTTGTTTCACCATCAAATAATAATTACTCTATCAGCAAATTGTGTAGATAATATATGTACGACCCTCGACACAATAATAGTTTCAACCTGCAAATGACTTCTATTGGACATGTATAAAGAAATGCCCCAAAGAAAGGTGCAAGTCTTGAAAGCCACAAATCGTTTTATATGTAATTGGTTATACTGGTAACACCTAAATTATGTATCATTCTAGATGACTACAACAAGGAGTCCGTCAAGCTCATCGCTGGCATCGTGGACATGGACAAAGACGGATATATCTCCTTCCCGGAGTTTCAGGCGTTCGAAGGTCTATTGTGTGTCCCTGACGCACTGTACAAAACCGCCTTCCAGCTCTTCGACACAAATGGCAACGGACTTGTCGCATTTGGTGAGTAGTTTACGCGTATACTCTTATTACACAGGGAATTGAGTAAAATGGGCAACTGACTCAGTAGTTGAAAATAATCTTAATATAATAATTATTATTCAATAAAAAAATTTGCGAAATAATATTGATTTCCATTTTCAAATTAATAAATAACATCGAAGATTTTGTGCTGTTCCACATGTCAAACGAAGCACCAATAACAGCGCATGACGTCATTCGTATGTAAGCGAACGTTACTCAATTGATGCGTTGAGCTGACATGTTACCATATTGGATATTAAAAAGAACGCTTGTCAAGATTTTTACATGTCTAATCTCGAAACGGAATGTGATTATAATTGTTTACGCAAAAAATAGTTTTATCATTAAACTAGCTGTACCCCGCGGTTTCACTCGTGTTGCCTCAACTGCTATATCCCTATTCCTACCGTTGTTCTCACTTCCGATAATTGCCTACTACAGCTTGCCAGATTACTTGACGTTCACGGTTACTGCTCCGCTCCTGACTATCGTAACGTGATGTTTTATAACCTGTGTAACCTTCCTCAATAAACAAGCTATAAAATGAAAAAATATTTTTTGAAATCTGCCTGGCAGTTCGAGAATTAAAAGAATTTTTTTAAGCTTTTATAATACTAGTATACATATGTATTTATAAATAAATATATTTAGTTATTTAAGAAACACCCGGACAGAACTTCGTGCTGAAATGGGGTTATAGTGAAACGATAACTTAGAAGATTCGTTAAAAAAAATTATATTACAGACGAATTTGCGGAAGTCATGAAGAAAACGGCCCTACACAAGAAACTCCCCTTCAACATGGAGAGCACCTTCGTCCGTCTCTACTTCGGCAAGGACAAGAAGCGTCTTGTGACCTATCCGGAGTTCAGCCAGTTCCTCCACGATTTCCACGAGGAGTACGGAGTCGAGGCTTTCAAGAAGTGCGATAGTAATGGAACCGGTTTTATAACATCTGCTGACTTCAGGGATATTATGCTTACGATTAAAAGTCATTTGCTTACAAAGGACATGCAAAACAAAGTTATATCTGTAAGTACTATTTTATTAGCAGCTCTCGTATCTTTTGTGTTGTTTTTACCCGACTGCGAAAAGGGAGGATTATGTTTTTGGAGCGTATGTATGTACCTATGTTATATATGTATGTATGTCTATTTCTTTGGCACGATTTGTAGCCCAAACGGGTTCATGGATTATAGCATACGAGGTGTCGTTAGATTCATCTTAATTGTTGGAGTCACATAGCTGGGAATCAAATAAAAAGTAAAAATAGAAGAAAAAAAATTTATAGTTGTGTTTTTGTTGCAGTCAGGTTTTTTGTTTCCCTTTTTATAATTTAGCTTATTATTTTAAATTATTTAAATGTTAACTGACAATGTGTGTCAAGATGGCTCTCTGCAGCAGCCGGAACACACCTGTGTAGGTGCTTGGTGACAGATTTTCAACTTGAGGGTGGTAGCTAATTAGACAGGTTTTAGAAAATGCATAACCACCATGCTATGGTTTCATCGCGATGTTTTCCTCCATCGGAAACTCAGGCTCATTGCAGGGATTCGAACTCTCATCGAACTGTAAACTAATTAAGTCTTCTTCATTACTTCATTGTTAAATCAACTGTATATAACATTGGAATAATATTACGTCGTTCATAATATTATCAATAATGGAGCAAAAAAGTTGATTCCTTTAGTTTTCAGAGAGGTAAATAGTAAATAGAAATTAGTCCCAACATTCTAAAAAAAACATAGCAACAACTCTGGGTATTAGGGGTGTGTGAATAAAATTGGAATCGAATAATTTCCATTTCCGAATAATCGATTCATACTTCGTAAGTAAAAAACTTAATAGAATAACTCATGAATTATTTAAAGTTTAAATCGAATGGTTCAAATAAAAAACTACAAATTATTCAAATAACTTACAAAGAAATCGAATTATTTGATTCGAATTTCAGGCGGAATAAATATTCAATTCGGTTAAATAATTTGTAAGCCCGAACTATTCGTACACCCCTAGAGGCGATTCACATGCTGATAAGATCAAATAATATGTTTTTAGGCGTCAGGGTTCCCACAAGGTGAGCGGAAAATCAGCTTCCCCTACTACATGGCCTTCAATTCACTTCTGAACAACATGGAGCTGATCAAGCGTGTGTACCTGAACGCGACCAACGGCCACCGAACTCAAGAGGTGACAAAAGAAGAATTCCTGCACTCGGCACAAATGATGAGTCAAATAACGCCTCTCGAAGTAGACATACTGTACTCCCTATGCGATATTTTACATCACACAAACGGGTTAGTACTTGGTATAATAAAATTATTTATACAAAACTCAGTTCAACTTCGGTGTTAAAACATAATTAAACTATATTGATATGAAAATAATAGAACGCAAAAAGATAAATGTATGTATGTATGGTTGTGTGAGTGTGTGTATGTGTGTTTCGGTGTGTGTGGGTGTCGGTGTGTATGATCGCGCGCGTTTGTAATATTATTTACTTATTAATTCTATTACAGCTTCTTTCATTTATTTGTGATTCGATCGGGTTTGACATATATATTAAATATTGTTTTCAGTTCAATAAAAACTAAATATAGGTAAATACAATAAAGACCACGCAATAAAATTACGATCTAAGTAATGAGCTGACAGAAAACGGCTATGCGGTTAATTTATATGCGGTAGAAGTGGGAGCGAGAGGTATTCCAGCGAAATCTCTCCATAACTTACTAAAAGACCTCGGCCTGTCGAGAACTGCAGTAAGTTCTATTTTAGAACGGGTATCTAAAGCAGTATTAACGGGCTCTTACCAAATCTGGCTTAGCAGGGAGGGTGTCGCGGGCAGTCAAGGTGAGCGCTGATGTGCATCATAAGGAGGCTCCCTAAACCTACAACTGGATCGCAAGTCCCGGGGTCTGCTCGTGTTTCCCTCTCTCTGCCACACGATGCACCCGGCACCCGCACGGTTAATCCATGGAATGCTAAGATGTTTGTCTCTCTGTACATAAAGGGAGTCACTTTCAGACATCACTATCATTCGCTTTCAACAATAAAAAACTCGCTTAACACAATCATTGGACGTATTATTATGTCGCGTGACTATAAATGACTACGCGACGCAAAGGAGGGTAATGTGTTATTTGGTTACATTTGTTTGTTGCTTTGTGGAGCTTTAGAAACTAAACGCGAGAGCTAATTTTGTTGATTCTTACGTCAAGCGAATTGTCTTTTTTTAATCCTGCTTGTGTCACAAAAGACAAAGTAATCAAAAAAATTAATAAAAAGAAAACAAAAACACTTAACTAATCATTTTTAACAAAACGAGATAACCCACTTCAATGATTTTAAGGTTTCCCTTGTGTATCTTTGAAATCGAAAGTCCATTACCAATGAAATTAAAATGGGAGCACCCTTGAGGTATCTCCTTACAAAAGAAAAAAGAATCATTTAAATCGGTTCATAAACAAAGTAGAGAGTAGTATATCCATAAAATATATACATACGAATTGAGAACCTCCGGCTTTTTTAGAAGTCGGATAAAAAGAGAAAATCAAACTATACTATAATCTATAGAAAATGGTTTGAATAATGTAAAATGCACCATGGAATGTTTTATTACTTTGATACCTACCTACTCAAACAAATAAAAAAAATATAATACACTACTATAATATAAATATAATTTAAAATGTTAAAAGGCAGTATATAGGCGGGGAGAAACTAACAACTAAAATATGTTGATATGTTAATTTAAAGAAATTCAGTTTATATCGTAGTTTAATTTTTTACACAATCGGATGAGAAATCGTATTTTACTTTTTAAATGTTCCAGTAAATTCTCGTTAAAGTGAAAAATATCACTCAAGAATATAATATTATGTAAGTAATTCTCAGACGCCATATACGAGCAACCGCAAATAGTATCTGTTTACGATAAAACCTTGAATGACGGTCAATGTTATAGATATATGTTATCTTATCGGGTCGTCCGTGGTCGCTATAAAAGTTTTACCTACGATAGCCAAAATTATCGTATTACGTGCGTAAGCTGTCGCTTGTTGTGATGTATTAATGTCCGCGTTGGCGACAAGCGGTGATTACTTTAATTCCATGGCTACAGTTTAAGAAAACTTTGTCATTTTCTCCATTATTTTCCAACAAATACTATAACATTAAAGAAAGCAATAGACGGGATACCAAACACAAGAACCAATCATGTTTTCAAACATCGTCATACCACGATTTTTTCTCGATCTGGCTATACTGTTAGCCATGGTGGCCTTGAAGCCTCATCGTGGTTGTGTTCAAGGATAACAAAGTGGCCGAACCACCTCTTGGACTGTTGCCAGATATACAACATTGCGATCTGTCTAATTCCCTATCCGTAGTTCGATTTTACTAACTATACATATATACATGTCTCTTCTCTCTGGGAGGAGGGAAGAAGAAACATGCATATGTATATGTATTTAGTAATCTGTCAGTTTTGGTCTGAACTAACTAATCAAACAAAAAAAGGTCTCTTATAGAACCTATGCACATGTGTGGCGTGCACGTATATGGCAGTGCAGTGTCATAACAATATCATAATACAAAAGAACTATTAAAAGTAATTTTATAATCACTCATCCATGCACAAACACACACACACATACAAATACATGTTTACATAAATACACTCTTTCTCTCTTCATACACATACACACTCCAACGCATAAATAACACACAATCAAATAAACTCTCTGAATATTTGATAACGATTCGTTTAATCGATTATTGATTGATCTGTCAGTGGTCGCCACTATACTTGGATTTAACTGTGCTTACCATCAGGCACAGTTCCGTTACTTTGACGTGCTACTATGAAAAAAATATTATAGTCGAGAAATTTTCGATTCTTGTTAAGGCTTGGGAGGGAATTCATCATCATGGCCTTGTTAAATTTTAAAAAGATTATTTTGCGATTATTATTAGGTTACGCACGTTACTATGCCTATGAGAGAGTAGCTCGAACCATGCGTTTGCGTGGACTAAAACGTCATTCTCTCAAATCTCAAATCATTTTCCTCGAGGCGTCGAGATTATTGACCTTTTTTTACTTCCGATATTGAAGACAAGCGTGCCGCGTCTCGAATAGTTACTTTACACTCCATGCAAAGGCCGATTATGAATTTTTTTTAGAAGTTAATATTAATTGTTTCAATTCCTTTGTTCTAGACGAATCGTATACAATGACCTCAACTCGATCACCCCCGAACAGTACTTCAAACAAGTCACAAGAAGAGTAGCTGAAATTAAAGCAGTCTCTGTAAGTATAACCATCTCTTTCTCGTTGCCAATAACTAATATATCATTGTCTCTATTTAACACAGTATTATCGATAATTCCAGGAGCCGGCAACACGATATTAAAATGTACGTTATTAGCGTATTTTAGATTTAATATTGTTATAATAGATTATAATTTTTATTTGGAAACATCACTAACTGAAAGCTCTGTGTTTTTCTCTTTCTTTCAATGCGCAAAAGGAGGAGGTAAATATGTGTAGAGAGCTTTATCGATTAATTGAATATTTGGAACGCATGTTGGTAAGTAATGGGTGAAGAAGTTTATGATGTTTCTATATTCTTGTTCTATTTGTAGTGATATTTTGCAACTCGATATTAACAGGGCTAAGAGTAAACCTGGTAAAAAAGGAGGAAACTGTGCAAAAAAAGAAGGAAATTCTGGCTGTCTCGATTTAATTTATCGACTTTTGTCTGAGCTATCGACGGAGTATTGTTAATGATAAAAAATAAATACAAAAAATAATTATTGAATAGTTTTGGATTCCTCGTGTGTTACCGCGTTTTCGAATTAACTGATCAAATTACTTTTAGGTATGAAAAGTGTTTAAAAGTCAGAATGACCTTATTTTGCAATGATATCGAGACTAAAATGTCACTACTTCTTTCCTCTACCGGTTTCATATAGCAAGTGTATGGATACCATTATGCGAGTTCATAATTTTCATATGCGTGTCAATTATTTTATCTTGAGTTTCTGTTCCAAATTTCGCAATGTTACATACTTCTTGAATAACTAGCGATACGAGAATTAAATCTATCCGAGTTATTCTTTTAACCTTTCTAGTATTTTCTTTCAACCATTGTGTTACATCAAAGAGCCATAAAGACAACAGTACAGTTTCATATGAAGGCAAAAATTCTAATAAAATCAACCCTATGATCCGGTTTTTAATCCTGTAGTGTCCCATTAATTGACATGTCAAACATGAAAATAATGTTGTCACATTAATTTTTCTAATGTTGTCCCACCGTTTCGATTATTTGAATCGTAAAATTTTTAATATTGAATTTAGGGTTATTATTTATTAATTGAAATATTTTGTGTTATTCAACATACCTTCTCTATAATGAACTATTTGTAATTATATAATTTAGGGAACTAACTATGGCAAACTACTTTAGAAAACCTACAAAATCAATTATTTTTTTTAAACTATTTATTGCAGTAAAAGAACCAAACATTGTATTTTGCATTTTAGGGCCGTTTGTTATGAGGCCATCGATAAGTATTTTCGTAATTGTTACAACATTGGTTCTACAAATTTTCATATTTTAATCGGCACGCATATTATTTTCTACAAATAATTGGTCGAAACAACACTTTAAGTGCTCCAAAGTTGAAGTCAAAATTTATGCACTCCATCTTCACTGTCATAGTTAAATAATGCTTCATTTTTTACTCACAATACTTCTCGTATTATCGATCATTCGTCATATTTTGACATGTAAACTGTTTGCACTATCGACACTTGTGGTATTTGTGCGTCAGCTAGACATCGATTTTGAAGGTGAAACTTCTTAGGCAGCGATTCGATAATTGGACAAAAATTTAAAACTAAGCTTTCAAGAAAGCGTCACCTTTAGACACATTTCGTTACATGAGAGAGAAGAAGAAAGAAAGCTATACAGTGTACTTTAAGAAATTTCACTTGTATCATCTGTATGGTGCTGCTCGCGCAAGTTTTTAATAGCTACTTCATGATATGTTTTAGGTAATTTATGCTACTTCCTTTAACTTCCATGGTACAGTAATTTTTATAATTTATTAGTTGAACAATATTAGCATTTCAAATCGTTTAGTCTTTATCGATTTTTGGAGATACAAGTATAAGGAAAGTTATTCCTTAGATCTGAATTTATTAAATCGTAGAACGCTTTTTTATCTCCCATTTTTTAATAGTAGCACGACAAATTGACAGTACAGTCCTAACACAACGGCGAACACCGAGAGATCATAATCCATCGGCGGTCGCCGCTGTCATGCCAGTCTGAATTAATTTAACTGGATTTGCACAGGCTGATCCCGAAACGCGACACGCAAAAGCGAGTCACTATGACGGACTTTTCACCACATGCATCGTGGTCGTGGCCTAACCCTACCACCCCGCCCATTATGTTATACAAATTTTTAACAATAACTAAATTCTTAATTTACATTGTCAAGTAATGTCAGATAGGACAAGCGCGGCGTGGTACTCTTGAGTGTTATGTCGTCGAAAATAATATGAATCTGTGCTTTTCTCGTCACTAGTAAAAAGTAGTATCTATCATGAATGATTTATACACAGAAACCATGTTACTGGGTGCAATACAATAATGTTCTAAATGAAAATCTTAAAACCATTGCGTTTGCGAATATCCATTTTGTAGGTATACTACGTCTTAGAATTCAAATTACTTTTACATGTTGTCTCTTCAAAGAAATTGAATTTATTTAAGTTATAACACACAAACTATAGTCGTACAAGTTCGTGCGCGACCGTCCTGTTTTCGATAGATGTTGGCGGGGGCGGGTAATTTAGCGGGGAAGGGAAATGCGTGCAATTGCGTGACGCAGACGCGCACTCACAGTAAACTAAAGTAAACAATATTAAGTGCTCATACAGATAACATACTGTTACTGTACTGTACTTTAGTGTTTTGTGTAGTGTAGTAGTGGCGTGATACTTGGGCCCCACTAACGTCTAAACATAAGGAGGTCGAGCACGAACTTGTAGGACCATTGATATCTCTACTTTATTCGTGAGATTTTTTATTTATGGGTAGATTGGAAGTGAAGTTCCAATCGAGAATAAATATGAAATATTATTAATAATTATTGTATGGTTGTTACAGAGCCCTGAGGAGCGCGGTGTTCTCATTCAAATATTAGAAAGCACATACAGGTTCACGCTTGGTTCCATTGCTGGAGGTTTGTTTTATTTTATGTTTTACTAGCTGGCCCGCGCAACATCGTCTGCGTTATATAAGAGAGAGAGAGAGAGAAAAGTTAGAGAGAGTGTGGGTCGTAGGCACTGTATTATAGATACCGCCTGCCTCCCACATTATTCTGCATAATAAAAATGCGCTCGCGATACTTGATCATTATTTTGCTGCCGAGTTATTTTAAAACTGTTATATCTTCTAAGGTATTCATTTAAATCGATTACTGTACAGGGAAATTTTGTTCAAAATTAAATACTTGTGATGAATAACCCACTCTCTCTAATCCTTTCTCCCTCTATCTCTCTCTTATATGACGCAGACGAAGTTGCGCGGGTCAGCTAGTGTGTAGTATGAGGGCATTTAAATTAACAGTAAAATCTTAGTGGACTTATAACACTAAGACCAATATTAATATAAACCAATAAATTAAGAAATATATGTTTTTATAATATGAGTCATTACACTGCCAAAACATCGACTTCTTCTTTTTCAGCTCTTTTCTACACAAAGTTGACTCAAAACTTTTTTCATAGTACGCTATTTCCGTCTGCAAAATCGACTGCTTTATCTGATTTAGTAGGCTAGCGCTCAGTTAATAAAGATTTTATATTAAGTATCTACTGTGACGTCCAAATCAGTATGGACTATAGTAACAAAAAAAGTTCAATCACTACGCAATGTTCAAGCACCAATTGCAATGATATAAAAAAGAACGACTCAGTTATCGCATAAGATGTGGAAGGCAAATATTTTGAACTCGTATAGTTTTTCGAATCGATTCTCCATGAGATGCTTTTATTTCTATATTATACTGACATTGGTAGCATTTCAATTGATTTAAAATTCAATCCATTCAAATTAATAAGTAGTAAAGCTAATTTGAAGTCATTCCAAAACTCACCATTTCGTCTCTTTAATTGAAGTGAACAAAGCGTTGATAACCATATTTTTTTTTATTGACCTATAAAGTTTTTTCTTTCTCTCAGCCGTGGGCGCGTCCGCAGTGTACCCGATAGATTTAGTTAAGACCCGTATGCAGAACCAACGTACCGGGTCGTTCATCGGTGAAGTCGCCTACAGGAACTCTTGGGACTGTTTCAAGAAGGTCATAAGGCACGAGGGCGTTTTCGGTTTGTACAGGGGACTCGTGCCGCAGTTGATAGGCGTTGCTCCCGAGAAAGCTATTAAATTGACGGTGAGACTATTTTATATTCTTATTTGATGAGAAAATGTTGATATAACAAATTAAATTATTAGTAAAGGAAACAATAAATTTCGACTGCAACAAAAACTCTTGAGTAAAAAAATAATATTTTTCTTTTTTACTTTTTATTTGATTCCCAGTCGTCGTACTTAAATATTATATACACTGTGAAAAAGGAGGGTTATGCTTTTTGGGCGTATTTATGTATGTCTATTCATTTGGCACGCTCTGTAGCTTAAACGGCTTGAATATATTTAGCATACGAGGTGTCGTTAGATTCGTCTTAATTGTGGGAGTAACATAGACTATATAATATTTAAGTATGACGTCTGGGAATCAAATAAAAAGCAAAAATAGATTCTTTTTTCAACTGTTTTTGTTGCAGTCGAGTTTTTTGTTTCCTTTTTTAATAATTTAGCTTGTTTTAATTTAAAACTTATATTATTTGACCCAACATTATGTAATTTTGACGGCATTTTACGTGATGAAGTTTGGTGATTCAGCATATACATGTGTTGCAACTTGTTTGAAGATTACAAGAATAATGAGAAAAATATAGTACGTGACATTGGCAAAAAAAAAAACAAAAAGAAGAAGAAGACAATATCAATTTTTTGTGGTAATTTTTCTGCGTATCGGTATCTCGTAAAAAGCCATGTTGTGCGTTGAAAAACTTTAAACACGCTATGCAACAAGTGTTAAAAATATCACGTTTTTTTTAAATCAATAAATAAGTAGTAAAATTGCACCTGTCTTCTTTTACTCTTTGTGTTACAAAAAAACTTTGTGACTGTATTTTTTAAAAGCTTACTCTGAAATATACTACATCGGTATTGATGGGAATTTTTTTTTGCCGCCGTGCTGTTATGCGTAAAACGGCTTTAATGTTATTCGCATAAAAGTTTTTCATACCATTTTAACTGTAGGTGAACGACTTGGTGCGCGACAAGCTTATGGACAAAAAGGGAAACCTCACCTTGTACGCCGAGATTATCGCCGGCGCTTGCGTAAGTATATCTTTAATCTTATTTAAGAACTTTTATCATCAAGAATATGCCAGCCCCATCATAGCTTATACCTACTACTAACCAAGAAGAAGTATAAACTAAAATAAAAAAAGAACTTCAGAACATTCTGGAAGCATCCAATTTCGGTTATCAGAATACTATAGTACCGTGCAAGTATGGCACGACACTCGCTAAAGATCCTGAACCAAATAAAAAAAAGGTGTAAATACATAACACAAATATATTGTATGATGGATACGGAACTCTGTGTGCGCGAGTTCTGCAGACACTTGCCAATTATTTTTTTATATACCATCGTATCTTGAGATGTACTTTATTGAGCGACTCTGTTTAGTTTAATGAGAGTTTCGAGAAATAATGCACAGAGAAATTTCTGTAGAGATTTCTCTCTACTTGGTGAAATACCCCACCCTTACGGAGATCGCGACTAAATAACCTTGTGTTCCTGCGATGAGTAGGGTTTCCAGAGGTCCTTGGGGTTGGGGGGTTTCAAGGTCGGCAACGCGCTAGTGATACCTTTCACTGAAGCGTCCATAGGCTACGGTAGTGGGCCGTATGTTTGTTTGTTTGTCACCTTTTTAGTATAAAGAAAAAATGATAATATTTACACTCGCAGGCCGGAGCGTCACAAGTAGTGTTCACGAACCCCCTGGAGATAGTTAAGATCCGGCTGCAAGTCGCCGGTGAGATCGCGGGCGGGTCAAAGGTTCGTGCCTGGAGCGTTGTCAAGGACCTCGGCCTTTTCGGACTCTACAAGGGGGCTAAAGCCTGCCTGTTACGCGACGTGCCGTTCAGCGCCATCTATTTCCCGGCTTACGCACATGTCAAGGTAAAAAAAGCGCCTGGAACACGTCGTGACAAGTCAATTTCACTTTGTCTTTTTCCAATACTTGTCTCTTTGTAAAGCAATTTCCCACGTGGGTACACATACGTTTACGACATCAACATCGCAACATTGTCTAAAAGAAGAAGAAAGTGTTTTATTTTAGACGTTTGTTTGTTTGCCGATAAGGTTACAATGTGTGAGTGTTCCGCGTTGTCTTTTTCATACATGATACTTGAACATACATTTGTAGTAAATTCTAGACTTTCCAGATATTTCCAAAATAGTTTATAACAGTATATTGTATATTTGAGTCTCATGTATAAATAGTGGTGCCCTCCCGGCTCCGCGCGCGTTTATTGCGTTTGTTACGCAGTAATTATTTCATATAGCCTATGAAATTGATATATTAATTGATAAATGACATATTATATACTTCTCGTTTACAAAATTTCACCAAAATCGGTTGAGAACTTTTTTTACAGTTTTATAGTCTATTAAATATTAATGACATGCTTTCCGTCTACAAAATTTGATCAGAATCGGTTGAGGATCGATGAAAGTTTTTCTTTTTTTTTTTTCATATAATTTTTATTATATTAATAGCCCATTAATTATAGAATGACTTTTAAATCCCGTGTGCGAAATTTGACAAAAATCGCTTCATCATTGAAATTTTTTTTTTTTTTTTTACGATTTCGGAATTTCGCAATTCCGTTATTGAAAATTCTTATAGCCTATCAATTGTACAATGGTATAACCCTCCTATGTACAACAGTTATTAACGATAGGTCAAGCCGTTTCTAAGTTAAATCTAAACATACAAACAGACAAAAAAATGGTTAATGGTACATTCGTTATTCCACATTTCCTGATAGACATCCTATATGGATACTCCTTTAAAAAAAATGTACAGACAGAAATACAAATTTATTAATATAGATTTTCGTTTATGCGTTTTAATGTTGTACTTTCAGGCTAAGTTCGCTGATGAGAATGGTTACAACCATCCAATGACTCTGCTGGCGGCTGGAGCCATCGCTGGTATCCCGGCCGCTTCGCTTGTCACCCCAGCTGACGTCATCAAAACGAGACTTCAGGTATGGACTCAAATCTTGCATACAGCCCGAACATACGGTTTTTTACGTCAATAAACATCTTGCTTTTTTTAACCTCCGACACAATAAAAAGAGGTGTGTTCTGTCTTGTCTGTCTGTGGCACCGTAACTCTTAAACTGGTGAACCATTTGGAATAAGTTTTTTATTTGAAAGCAGGCTTTCTAGAGGTGGTCCTCAGACATGTTTTATCAAAATCCGTTCAGCCGTTTCAAGGTCATCAGCTCTTTTCCAATTGATAAATAGATGTGAGCATCTTCAACAGGTCTGATTGAGTCGAGAATTTTAAAAAAACTTGACCTGATGTTGCAGTGTCATCTGAAATATGTAGGATATCTAACTCCTCAGCAACTTACAGCAGAGTTATTGTATATGGGCTCATTGAAATGGTCTCAATGAATAGGTTACTTGTGCCGGGGGCTTATTAAATTTTCAATTTACCTTGTATTTGCTTATCCCTCCTTATCCTCCTTAAGCAATGATGGCTCAGTGGTGGCGTGTACGGACTCCGCGTCGTTCGACGTGAGTTCGAATCTTTGCAATGAGCCTGAGCTTTCGGTGAAGGAAAACATCGTGATAAAAACATATCATAATGAAACCATATCATGATGATAGGGTTTTTTCTAATGCCCATCTGGGTAGCTACTACCCTTGAGTTGAGTGTTCCGGCAGCTGAATTTAAAAGCCAGTACTGCACAGTGGCTTAGCGTGTTATCATTTTGGGCAACTCTTAAAATCAGTTGAGATTGTGGGCAAACTCTAAAACCTATAACAAACAAATAAAAAAAGTATAACTTCAAAAACTATATATGTATTTATTTTTTTTCTTCTAGGTGGTTGCACGGTCAGGGCAAACGACATACAATGGTGTTATAGATGCGACGAGGAAAATATATGCCGAAGAAGGCTTTCGTGCTTTCTGGAAAGGAGCTCTCGGTACGACTTTACAGTTGTTGTAAATCATGAAAAACTTTTTCAGTTTCAGAAAAATAATCTTATACATAGATATGTATCGTATATAAACCGGTTTTCTAAAGGATTTTTAAAGTTATTTTCCATAACAAGAAAAGTGTATGGAGTAGAGATGAAACGGATATCCGGATAGTAACTCAGTATCCGGCCGAATTCCGGATAGTAAAATTCAAAAAATTCTCATTATTTTACACAAGGCAAATCATACAACAATAGGTTATGGACACCGTTTATTTTTATAATCGCACGTCAAAAATGTTTGTTTTATTAATTAGTTTACTTTATTTCCGATCTTGTTCACAGCGCCAATATTCAATTCAAACTGATCGCGTCTTGTAACGCGATAAAGGGCCGAATATCCGGTGCTCCGGCTTCGTAGCTTGCCGAATATTCGGCCAAACCCCTATCCGTTTCATCTCTAGTATCTTTATAGCAAAATTCATGTTCGTGGTTCAGGTTCATGATAAAAACAAAACTCAGAACCGACAATGCTAAATCCTATTGAAGCCTAAGAAACTTTCTAAGAATCTATCAATTTAATTAAATAACAACATAACGCTCTCTGTAATAATCTTTTATTTAAAGAAAAAACCTTATTTCATTCTTTAGATATTTTTTTAAAAGGGGTTCACAGTCGTTGGCTTTTTATTTAAATAGTTCACAATCGTTGGGGTTTCTAGAAGGGGTTCAGGGGTTAACAGTTGTTGGGTTTTTATTTAAAGAATCCACAGTCGTTGGATGTGTTGAAGGGGTTCAGGGGTTCACTGTCGTTGGGTTTTTATTTAAGAGCTTCAGTCGAAATTTAATAGGGTTTAATATGTGGGGCTATAAATATGAGAAATTCTGCTTTATAGCACACTATTTTTTTATTTATTTTTTGCTTTCTGCCTATGTAGGCAATTCCGCCAATTTCACAAATACACGTTATAGAATTTAGTTGCGAAATATTCGGCGTACTGTAGAATAAATAATCCATAGATAAACCAAACCAAAGATAGACCAAAAGTTACATTGACACAACACAAAACAGTCACAAATTTATACATAACACTCGATAAGTTAGTTTGATGTGTAGTTTTGTAAAAAAAAATAATCTTTTTAAATTCGATAATGATTTTCACAGCGCGAGTGTTCCGTTCGTCACCACAGTTTGGTGTTACTCTTGTCACATATGAAATCCTACAGCGTCTCTTCTACGTCGACTTCGGTGGATCGTAAGTACCGTTGATATTTTTTTTTATTGGTTCACGTGGTTTATATCTACCTTTGATCTAATACTATTGTTTATAAATCATAGCATTTATCTGAATAACTCATTACCGATTTTGTAATAACTTATAACTATTGAACTGGATTTCCTTATAGGTGTAACGTAGTGGCCTAAAATAGTGGCATGTTATGCCTTGAGGGACTGGCTCTCAAATGAGTCTGTATACTCCCTATAGGTTCTTGGTGATAGATATTCAACTTGAGGGTGGTGAGGTAACAGCCAGGCTGGTTTTAGAAATTTTTAAAATCATTTTAGGTTTAGCGTTGTGACCACAATCTCACCTGATCTTAAGTGACGATGTGGCCCAAGATGGTAGCACGCTAAACCTAGTGGAACACTGGCTCACAAGTGCAGCTGCCTGAATACACTTATTGGGGGTTGTCGACAGATCTTAGAAATGGTTGATGTTTTTTTTTTTCACTGAAAGCTCAGGCGTTTTGTATGGTTCGAACTCGTATTGCTAGACAGTGTCCGAACAATCATCGCTTCAAACCTGTTCTTCTGAGGGGCTCTTAAAATATACTTTTTGTTTTATAGTCGACCAACCGGCTCCGAGTTACATGTGGCTACACCTATCGAGGAGACCGTGAAGAAACCCCATCACATCGGCGGATACCAAGTCGCGTTACCGGTTCTGACCGGTTTAGAAACCAAGTTCGGGATCTCGTTGCCCAGGTTCTCGTTCGCGAAACCTGCGCCCGCGCAATAATTAGATAGTGTAATAATATCGATAATCGCGTCACACGTGCCCCCTGCTGAAGTGCTCGGGGCCGGATTTAAGGGAGGGTCACAGAGGAGTCAAACCTGTTACCCCCACTCGAGAGAAGCCAGCACAATGAGTTTTGATGTGAAACATCTAATAGCGCGTTTGGAGGTAGTAAAAGCGTTCTGAAGGGACGTCGCTACATGCCATTCGGGTAGCATCGGCTCTGGTCGGCCCTTTCCGACTCGGCGCTCCTTTCTCAACACTTACACTGAACGCACTTTACATGTGTGTTAGTGTATCACCGTGGTTTCTTATGCTAACCTTATAAGGTTATTAGTGAATAAAAGTGGAACTATCTTATTACATAAATTTATTGCAGTGAAATGCCTCTACCATGTATGTACTCAGCAATCAAATGAATCAAACCAAAGGTTAGTTTATTTTTTTATTAATTACCAAAATATGGATAATTTTAAATGTTTTTCACATCTGTTAGGCGTCCCATGATGGTCTCATATTTTTTGGAGTTCACATTTTAAAAATCGATTTTCATATATGGACCGCTAGATCGTCGCGGTACATGAATTTGATGGGTTAAAATCGAGTGTCAACAAAAAGTGAAGCCATTATGCCGTTTGCTTCTCCGCGTTTATATGCACATACTCAACTTACTTGACTTACAGAGTAATGATATATTATTAATTTAACTTAGCTCATTGTACATCCAAAACAATTGTTTTTAAAGAGTAAACTCAAGTCCCGCTTCGGAGTTGACACGCACCATTTTTTTTTTAAGGATAGAAACAGCACTAAACAAAGTTGACATTCACGACCTATACAGAAAATTATTCGGAGCCTATATCTCCCGAACCTTAAATCCGGCCCTGCCCGTACTGACGTGCTGGTTATCGACATCGATAAATTGATTGTACCGATCGCATAAAAACATTTATTAATCGTAGTCGAGAATTTAAACCAGAGTAGCATATTAATGGCATTTATAATATATAAATAAACTAAATAAATAATAGCCTATAATAATTTTATTACATCGACTTGTAAACGGTTAAAAGCAACTGGATTTCTATACTATAAATAATAAGTAAAAATGTTTCTAATAACTTTTATAAGCCATGTATAATAAATAATATTATCATTCATCCATTTTTCTCTTTTCTTCTTTCATTTTTCTTTTTTCATAATCCATTTTATTTTGTATATTTGTTTATAGCGTTTTATCGAAAATAATTTAGTACCTATTTATTAAATTCATTTTTATCGTGTCCATAACCACACGATGGCATCATTTCATACGATAATTCAAATATTATACTAGTCGAATATATTGAAATAAATCGATAACGTTGACGGTTAGTATTGGGATAGAATTAGTAATAAAAAGTGTGATTAGTTGGACAGTGATTTATAGAAATATCGAATGAAAATTTTGATTTATATTTTTTTATATACGTACGTTCATCTACTTACTTATATTTTTATTTATTTTTGACAAAAATTAACATTTTAGATAAAGTTCATTTACGTTTTTGAATCAATATCTGATATAAATCAGTTCTATTCCAAATGTGCTTGTAACATTTTTTTATTTATTTAATAGATTTAGGTGTTGGTCTTCAATGTCACCTAATGTTACAGGTGGACTATATGCTAAATATAAAGTGACTGGTAAAGTAAACAAAAAAAAAAAAAAAATTATATTCTATATAATTTTTTTATATTATTTAATGCCATTATTATTTTACTCGTATAATCGAGAATTGTTAAGACATAAATATGTATCGATAAATAATTAAAATTACAATATGTACCATAATTTAAAATAAACTCTATGTACAGTAAAACATAATTATTAGATAGACTAAAACAATTCTGTGAATTTTGAGATTGTTAGTTTTTTTTTATGACCCATTTTTCAATTGTCCGATAACTTTATTTGTGGAATAATATTAACATTAAGACGGATAATGTATGGTAACCATTTTATTTTTTATCAGACATGTAAAAAGTAATTCCACAAATCAATTTATCTGCTGACTAAAAATTGGTCAACTTATTTACTTTAATAAAATATAATTCTATGTATATATGTACTTATATTTCTCACTAATCGTGAATCATAAATTAATGATTTCGTATTAAACTGGTTACAATTGTAGTATAAATCTTTACTGGGATCAACGGTGAAAACCCTATATCCTCATATTTTTCCACAGTGACAGTAAAATGAAATCACCCCCATTTAGTAGTGGCTATGTAAATGACGACAAAACTGACCCCTACTAGGCTAACAAGAAAAAATTATAATTTCATTGACATATCAAAGTAATATAATCATTATTAAATTATAAAAGTTTAAGTATGATTAAGAAAACCGTCATATATCTATATATATCGTCATTACCGCATATTATTTTGTCTGTAATATTACGAAATGACTATCTACAGTTTTCTTTTTTAAATTAAAATTAACGGCTACATTTACTGCGATTGTTGACTTGTTATTTATTATTAATACAAAAGAAATGTGAATTTGGCGAAAGTAAGTTCGATGGAAATAATAATTTGCAAATAAATATTATGGTTATAAGGTCGGTGTCCACTGGACCGGCGCATACCATGAACGTGCTATGAACGTATCAGGCATGAAAGAAAAACACGTTACGAACTACTATGCCCATTGAATCGGATCGACATCGTACTATGCCCGTATTCAACGTATTATGGACGTTCGGAATCCACTCAAATACCTCGAGATAACTCGATTATAACTATTAGTAACTACTAATTTCATACATAGTCCGGAGGAACTTTTTTTTTTGCTCGTCGGTATACAAGTTCTTAGAAAGAACTTCGTTTACGACTGTACGAGAATTAGTAATACTAATTAGTAATGTTATTACATTATGAAAATTAGTAGTTACTAATATTAGCAATTATTATTCAAAATTAGTAATAATAAGTAAATACGCTGCCATGGGATGCTACGGGTGGGCTTTTCGGTGATTGATTTTTTTTGCATGCCTCGTTACCGTTACGGTCATGGTATACGCCGGTCCAGTGGGTGCCGACCTTTATTGTTTAAAATATCTGACATCTTAACTAGTTTTTGGCAGGATCTTGAAGCGACATTTTATGATTTTTATTTCTAATTCATTAACTTAGGTTTTTGACACTATATTATGTAATATTGGTGGTGTTTTGCGCGATATAGTTTGGTTATTGTGTTTCAGTGAAGTGGATTCTAAATATAAACTGAAAGCATACAGTTTGAAATGCCACAAAAACTCCCTAGATCTTTCTAACAAGGGAGCCACCATTTTGTAGGCGCCACTTTGAATACAAAAAATACCTACTATTACGAAGGCTTAAAAACATTACACACTGGCGAGTGCTTTTTGCGGCGCCAAAACGAAGAAGAAGACACCTTATATAGACCCTAATAACCTCATAGAGGTTAAAAAATATGGTATAAAAATGACGCACTTTATTAAACGGCACCAATTTTGAGTTATCGTAATATTACCGAGCTAAATACGTGTAATTATTTTTTTAATTTTAACGCAAAATATGTTTACGTTTAATAATTCTGTGAGTGTTAATGCTTTGTAAAATTTATTTTTGATATACTATTCTAATGTTTTTATTGTAATTTTATAACTTTATCAAGGTATTCTTCACCTTGAGACTAAGAATAGGTACATAAATTATTTTTGATTTTTTTTTTTTAATCAATTATATTTACGAAACGAAAAGTTTAGTTGGGGTATTAACACCCCAACTGTCCTAATGGACACTTATATAGATAAAAATAGTTTTGTTTTAATAACTGAAAAATAAAGTGATTAATTTTAGAACTTGGGTCGGGGGTTTGATATACATTAAAGCTCGATCTTGGAGGTCACCTTTCAATTTCATCTGTTTATTTAAGATGTGTACAAAATACAAGTTGGTTGTTTAAAATACGATATCGTGATCAATTTTTAACGTTTTGATATTAATAAGGTTTTTATGTGAAATATATTTAAAAAAATAATGATTGTAATAAAATAATAACTATGCATGACAAAAATATACCTAACTTAATGTTTAATAAAAAAACGAATGTATGTCTCGAGACGAGACGAGCTTTTCAGCTTTTACTTGTTTAAAAGAGTCGTCACAAACATACAGCCAGATGTTCCATAAATTCGCTATACGGTTTAATCTATTTTATTTTGTTATGTATGTATTAATGTAAGATGTTGTACGACAACATTTGTAAAAAAATTGAAACCCGTAGAGTAACGACATGTGATGAAAAAACCGATGTGACTATTTATTGATATTGTACATTTTTGTGTTAAATAATAAATCGAATAAATCCTCAATTATGTTTGATTATTCCATATTACCGAAGACAGCTATTACCTACCTGAAGAGTTACACTACATCTGATGCAACCTGGGGCTATGTATAACCATAGATTTGAGTTTTGTCCGGGATCTTGAATTGGGGTTTATAATTTTTTTATTTACCTACTTAAGTTTTTGACCCTATATTATGTAATATTGGTGGCGTTTTGCGTGATATAATTTGGTTTTTGCGCAAAGTGAAGTGGATTATAAATATAAACTAAGAATATGCATTCTGGGAGGATCCCACAAAAACTCCATAGAAAATTCTAACAAGGGAGCCACCATCTTGTTAGGATACAGAAATAGTCATAACACAGGACACTTTTTCACTTGATAATGACAGTAATGGTCTTCATTAAAGAGGACTAGTTGCCAAGTTAGGAAGAAGAAGAACCATAGATTTATTCATTATCGGCAATTAGAAAGAGCAAGAGCATAACATACGCTTGTGTTAGAACGAGATAGGGATTCGAGAATATTTTCGTATGTTATCGGCCTACTTACGTAAGTCGTTCAAAACAAATCCGCTTAATTTTGCAAAATCTAAAGTTTTAAAGTATAATTTTGTTTAGTACCTGCACATGTTTAATTTTTGTTACGTGTATAAACTCGTGCGCGATAAGTTGAGACCCGCGCGGAATGCGATCACCGCTTCCCCGATGACACCCGCGTTGTACAGCGCGCAACGCCATTATTTAATATAGGTTTTTTAGTCTTTTACTAAATACTAAGCTAGTTGTGTTCTTTTTTTGTTCACTGTACCAGGACCCGACAATGACGTTACCGCACTCAGGTCTTAAGTTATCGCGCACGAGTAGTACATCTGGAGTAGAGGATTCGATCATGGTTGTATTTCGGTCCCGATATTTTCGCTATTGAATTTGTACAAATCCCGGGATTAAGAGTTTCATAATTGTTATAAAATATTAACATAACACGAAATACAACGAAACATTTTGCCAGTCATCCTGTTTTTCCAGATGATATGATTAGTTTATGTTTGCGCCAACAAGACTCGTAGACGAAAAAATAAAAATTGGATGCATTATTATTTCTTAGATTTTATTTTCACAATTGAAATAATACGTAGGTACCGTCTAACCATTTTGTACAATATCTGGTCATTTTAATTTAATAAGGTGAACAGATCTCTGTGGAATAAATAACGTTTTTGTTATAGGAACCTTTTTTGAAGTTTATCGTTCCTATCTACTATATTTAAGTGTTATAGACGAAGTATGTAAATTGTTGTTTTATTTTAACATAAATTTGGAATAGACCTATTTAACTCACTTTTTCTGACAAGACTTAAAATGTAACCATATCTGGTGATTTAATTTCTTAATATTGATCCGTGTAGAAGAATAACTTATGTTATTACCGAATTTTAAGTTCCTTTTTTTACAGGCTAATTTATTATAATAAAATGAACTTTTTGTGAATAAAAAATTATTAAATATTAGATTTTTAAGGTTCCATACCTCAAAAGGAACCCTAATAGGATCATGTAGTTTGTCAAGACCCTTTTAAATTTTCTCAGGAGTGCGTGGAGGTATCTAGTTGAAATTAATATCAAATATTTAGGTCAGCAATCAGCAAATTTGTAACTACATCTTACTAATACAGGGATGGGCCAGAAAGTCAACGCAAGAGAAAAACACTCTTGCGTTTGAACCTTATGAGCGGGGGCTGCGCGGGTGGTGGAGATGAAAAGCTCGGTTCTCGGAAATTTAGTCGCGATGGTTCGCTTCACTGGAGCGCAGCGTGCATTCTACTTTATACAACATTATAAAAATGGCGATTCGTTCGCTATTGTTCGACGTTTATTTCGGCGTGAGTTTGAATTACATGACGTAAATCAGTGTTCGAAGGAACGTGTGATTCGATCGTGGGTCAGAAAGTTTGAAGCTACTGGTTCGACTCTCAAACAGAAGCCTGCTGGACGCCCAAGGTCAACAAGAACCAATTTGAGTTTCAGATTCGAGGAATGTTTGCAGCGGGATGTTGCACACCTGAATGATGTAATTTTTAAGAAATAAATTTCCCAGATGTCTATTTTAATTGAAATAAAGATGTGTATGTATGTGTATTGTATTTAGTTTATTTATATTATTTTTTTTAATTCGCAAATCTTTCTGGCCCACCTGTATAATAAATGTGAAAGAGTGTATGTTTGGATGTTTGTTACGCAATCACGCAAAAACGGCTGAACGGATTTGAATGAAATGTAACAGACAGATAGTCTATGACCTGGAATAACACATAGGGTACTTTTTAGCCTGGTAAAATCATAACCTAACCAAATACAAATATAATACTCATCTACTAAAATTAAAAACAACAAACATACAAACCTGACTTACTGAAACTTTCCAAGGAGATGCAAGCATTTTTTTTTAGAACTGATTATACTATTAGCCTTAGGGACCCTGAAGCCGCTGCGGCTTTTACAGCTTCACCGAACTTGTAGAGATGCATGCACATTGTTCGCATTAATAAATATTTATAACGCAAGTATTTTAAATGACGGGCGGTGAGGTGTGGTGAGTGTAGAACGAAACGGGCAGAGGTGTGAGTCGGAAAGAGGCGAAGATCGGTGTAGTGCGTGGTTGAGGAGAGGAGAGGTGCGGGGGCCAGGAGAGAGCTATTTGATTTATTTTAAAAAAATAGGCATAAAACCTCCGTAAGACGGTTGTCATGGTTATGAAAAAAACAGAGATGTCAAATATAAAATTATTGCTTTATATGATTTATTATTTTATTAATATACATATTTATTAAGTGTGAAATTTAATTCTATTTAGTGTACTACCTATTTGGTGTAATAAAAGTTTACTAAACAAGTACATTAGTCTCCCAATTTTTTTTTTTAATTCTTGTAATGTTCATATTTGGCTCTTTGGCTAATAAGTTTGCCGACCACTGTTCTAAGGAACACCCACAATAAGCCTTTTTGTCTATAAAATAGCCGGGAGCGAAGGAGCAAGATTCGCGCGAGCATTCTAAAGTCCACGTGAGCGAAGCCACGGGCACAGCTAGTTACAAATAAATTAAAAATCCGTCACGGGACGCCCGCGCCTGGCAGATGTGAAACATCGAAATTATTTTGTATAAAAGAACAGATTACGACAGAAATCAGATATGGCATAATAAAAAGATAAAGCATTACAAATTTGTTCTATAAAATAATGACTATTTATTACATAATATTCATTTTTATTAAATACAAAAATTTAAAATTTATTTGAAATCGCGACAACTCGATTATTTTCATAATTGTTACATATTCATAATTCATAGTACATATATTCCATAATATAGCGTGGCGATGCGTCGCCATGGCATGTATAGCCACGCCAACAATCAGGTTTACCCTCGCCAATTCATAGTACATATATTCCATCAAATGGCGTCGCCAAGGCCTTTATCGCCACGACAACAATCAGGTTTACCCTCGCCTGTAGATGTTTCACATCAAAAATTGTGATTACAAACTTTTTGTAGTTAGTAAACTGACCATGGCGTATATCAATATATGGGGACAACAGTTTTCTAACGGCAAAGTTAAGTTTGTCCCTCAATATAGGTAGTTTTTATTGTGGTTAGAATTGTTCAATGCTTTTGTTCAGTAATGTTACCTAATTATTTTGGTGAATGGGGCAGTACAATTACGGAACTTTCGGTGCGCGATTCCAACTGGCACTTCTTGGCCGGTTTTTATATAGTAGGTAGGTGCTCCGACTTTTCATTACCTGTCTACAATCCCGGGATAATACAAAAATACAAAAAAGGGCCGGTATCGAAATATTCTAATCCAAATGTAACTCGTATAACAAAACAATAGTGTATTCCGGTTTTGGTCTTATCTTATTCAAACTATGATCTACTATACTATGGAACTTAGCCCAGCTTAGCTTCTCGGACTGGAACATACCTACTATCAGGAATTAAGCACAGGTTCTTTACCTCTCTTGGTGATCCAGTAATAAAACTCATTTTAAGAAGTAGAAATTTATTTCAAATCACCTCGCATCATACCGGCAGTAACATCTAGCGAGTGACTATTCATAAGCATATATGAGATTGACATTATTATATACTATTATTAAGATAAATGCTAATACCTCGTTTAAGTATATAACTTTTATCTCTCGTTTACAAATCAAAATATAATTGTGATCACTAAAAATAACAAATTAATCTATGAAGAAAAAACAGCTAATATACCTAAATAGTTCATATCAGCAATAGCGTTAACTTTGGTGATGATATATTGAGCATTAAACAATTAATATATTATAAATACGTACAAAACAATATTGTGATGATATTCTTTATAAAATTATCAGTAATAAAGACGGTGAAAGTTTGTTTTCTTTATTGGAGAGAAATAGATTTAATGGAGACAAATACCAAAATATATGCAATTTAATTACAGTTTCTGGTTTGGAATCTTATATAAAATTATTGCTTATTGTTTAAGAAAAGTTCATTAAGGCAATGTCTTGGTTTGTCCCTAGCTAACAACTTTTAAAGCAGTTTATTCATTATTGGAATTGGATATATAAAGGATAGCTTGAAGATGCTCTTGATAGTTAATTTACCATTAACTATATCCTTTTCATTCTAAAGGCCGATTTTTAAATGAACAGATAACAATTATTTTTAAATCTTGACAGCTTAAATGTTATCAGTCAAAACGTCAAAATTATTCCTCAAATAATGTTACCAGAGGACTGAAAAATCAACCCTAAGAAATATACAAGTAATTATTAATTCAGAGAAATTTTAATACTAATTTTGGTAATTTAATAGATATCGCTACCATGAAGGGAGAATTAGATAACTCAAATTGTATTGCTTTGGAAAACAGTATGGTACAATTTCTTTGGCCTTACCCACGCTCTGGTATCTTAGTTCCGTAAAAAATATTCTAAAAAATAAAGCCAGTTGCATCTAAATTTAAAAACCTCAGAAACGGAAATATTAGCCGTTTTAGAGTTTTTCACATAAATGAAAAAAGGACCCTAGGTCAGTAACAGCCTTAAAAGATAAACATTGTATCAGAGTATAAGGTACAAAAAACCGATATTAAACTTTATTTTACGTAAAAACTTACTGCCATACCGCTTTTGGTGAAAAAAATTACTCTATCAACGTTTTCTCGTAAATCTAATTTTGTCTATACCAATATTACAAAGAGGAAAGATTTGATTTTTTGTTTGTAATGGATAAACTCAAAAACTACTGGACCGATTTTAAAAATTCTTTTACAATTATAAAGGTACAGTATCAGTGAGTAACAAATGCTATATTATAATGTGATAAATTAATTTATTCCTCATAAAAAATGTCGATAGTTTTACACAAAGTATAAAAAGTTGCCTACACGGATGCGTTGGCGAGGTTTGTCGTATACAATTAACACGGGTGAAACCGTGGGGCAGAGCTAGTTAGTTACATAACTTTCCCTCTAAGGCAGCAACAATATTTCTACAGTGTTACTAAAGTGCCGATCAGAAACGATAAACAAGAGCGAATTCGAAACCCGTGGTTTACAAAAATAGCAGTCGTATCTTGATTCATATTTAATTTTAATTAAGTGCGATATTATCAATCAACAAAAGTTATAATTATTAAACTAAGCATGTTATATTTAATATTGCTTGTATGAGCAATTCTTTTAAGAAACATTGTTTCTTTGAATGCATATTTGCCCTAAATCTTAGCCTTTGTTAGAAATACAACAGTTCATATTTACATATTACATAACATACAAATGTGCATTTAAAACTAATCATATAATGCATATTTTCCAAAAAAAAAGGCAAAAAAAAGATATACTTAGCAGAAAAAATGATGCTACTTAATGGACGTGTCCACGATTTTTTTTTAAATTTCAAGCAAACGTAAATTTTAATTTATTATGTCTTTTTCAAGTAATTAGCATACTATCAAAAATCAGTTCATACCATTATCTAAACCATCACTAAATAAATTCTCTTTTCCAAATACTTTAATAAATTTCTCGCATTAATTTAAGACAACACCTTTAATTGCCAACTTTTCTCAAAGATTAGTAATATAAAAAATGGACACAACCAAGTACATTTTAACAGAGAAATAAGACTAATTATTAATTTGAAAAAGGCTAAAATAATTATTCGCTAAACTTCACCAAAGTTTGTGTGCATTGTTTCCTTGGCGTGTTTCTGGGCTTCTGCTTGTCCCTTTAATAATTTATCGCAGATCATACATTTCAAAGTGAACTTATTTAGGTCAGTAAACTGTCTGGATGATTTGGCTTCGTGTGCCAGCTGTTCTGCTTCACAATATATCTCCATGTCTTCTGTTGAAAATATGGTTTGGATGCCTCCCTGTAACAGAAGAAAATAATAGTAGATTATACAACAAGTGAAAGTGAAAATAAAAATTATAAATTTGATAAAGAAAACAAAATTAATTGAAGGATACAAGGACCGAAATTATTATTTTTACAAGTTTTGTACTCCACCTTTTACCATAAGTCTGCAAAAATAATAATTACTAAAGTATTTATATTTGTCACATTCATATTATGTAAAAATAACAAAGGATTAAATAAAAAAATATTCGAAATAATAGTGAAAATAAAACAGTTGTCAAAATTCAATGTTTAAATTCTTGTTTGTTTTTGAAACAATGTTAAGGGGGAAAAGTAATAATGTAAAGTAATGTCTCAAAACAATGACAACCCTGGATGTTTTTGGCGGGATCATGAAGTGACATGTTGTGGTTTTTATTTTTGATTCATTAACTTAGGTTTTTGACCCTATATTATGCAGTGGCGTAGCCGACTATAACCATCAGTTGTAGTTCTTTCTACCTATAAAAAATCGTAAATCTATGGCAGAGAGCATAACTGCCACTAATAAAATTATAGGTAACTATGATATCGTACCACGAGCGTAATAAATTGATATTTAGAAAAAAAAACAATGTGCACACTGTCAATCGTTCCGGGATTCCCCCAAAATTTAATACCCCGTTCGCGCACCAACGCTAGTCAGGGGATTCCCTCGATATAGCGCTCGTCACTTGTATTGTGGATTGGGCCATTTCTTTTGTTTCCGACCGCATTCATTTCAATATTCTCTTACGTGAACGTGTGAACGTCTAGTGCAAAGTGTTTGTTAATTATTAGATATTATAAACAACATTTTTTGTATAAAAACCATTTAATATAGTCGATTCTTGAAGAAAATAAACAAGGTAAGTGAAGTATTTTTGTTATTACAGGTAATACTTACATTTTTAATTCATTTAGTATCTAATAGCAGTATCTTAGATTATTTTGAAAAACCCTTCAATTATTTTATTCTCTTTTATTTACTGTGTATTTTAAAACTATATTATTGAGCCATCCTAAATGATAAATAGGTACCTACAGAAGGTATTTTAGACGGATTGCACTAATATTTTTTTGTTTAGCCTGGGCAAGTATTACTATCTACTAAAGGTATTTATTTATTAAAATAGGTTTTAAAGGCTTTGCTGGCGTAAAAAGATTTTATTTATATTTATACACATTTTACGATATTACTTTTGGTAATAATGTTTAATTGTAAATAATATACTTATTTATTATTTACTTACTTATTATTTTCCAATAGCAATGGGATTTGTTTACAAAAACGGAATATATTAAGTTTAGATTTTTGATTGAAAGTAATCATAATCATATCATACAACTTCGCGTACGTTGATTTGGCTCCGAGATGAGTAGCTCGAGCACTCGTGGCACGGATATCACAATCAACGGTGGAGTATTTAACTAGTGTTTTTCTAATAATACTTAAATACATATTTACACCCAGACGCAGGATTGTTAATTTATATATAAATATATTTCACAAAGCTAGTTACGTAACGTGTAGGTATTTATTTACTGTTACAATTAGTTTATAAAATCAACGTATCACTTACTAACTAAAAATATTTTTTAGAATACCCAGAACGAAATATGCCTCGGGGAATTCATACTTCGAAAAGAGAAAGCGGGTTTCAACAGAGAAAAGCCAAAAAGGCTAAAATTGATGAAATTCAGAGTACGTCCGGTTCTCTTTTCAAATATGTCACAAAAGCAGATAACGGCCAAAGTTCAAGTAAAGTACCGAGTCTCCTGCTGACGAAAGTTATGATTCATATCTTGGAGACTTACATTTAGATAGCAACATCGACAATACAGAATCAATGAAGGCGACCCAGGACCTTGACGGAATCAAAATAAATAATGAAAATGACGCCGTTAATGCTACTTTCGGAGATAGCATTAGCTTCGAAGAATCAGTTCAACACTTGAGAGATGTTTCACATTGGAGTTTACCGGTACCTGACAATGTTCGCATTGACATAATAAAAAAGGGCAGTGAACATTTCCAGACCAAAGAAGGACCATTTCCTACTGTATCTCGTCATGGTTCAAAGATTAAAGGTGATTCTCGTCATCTTTCACAGGAATGGTTTTATAAACAGATGCCTAGTGGTGAAAAAATTCTACGATCATGGATGGTATTTTCTCCTATATCAAATAACCTGTACTGTTTTTGCTGTCGTTTATTTGCTAAGTATTGGACCATGAAACTTCATGTGAACATTTAGAAAATTTCGAAAAGTGGAAAACTTTGTAAATTAGATTAAAATCTCACACCACAATAGATGATGCAACCTTGCAATTAATGAATACGGAAAAACAGAAGTGGAAAAATCTTTTATCTAGATTATTAGATATAACATTGTTTTTGGCTAAACAAAACCTAGCATTTCGTGGACATGATGAAACCCAAGGGTCGTCTATTAAAGTTAATTTCTTAAAACTAGTTAAACTGCTGTCAAAGTATGATGCAGTACTCAAAGAACATATACTATATTTGGAGCAGGAAAAATCACCTAAAGTAACATATTTATCGCCAGAAATACAAAATGAGTTCATAAATGTTTTAGCTAATCATGTAAAATGTCAGCTTGTCAACGAAATTAAATCGGCCAAATATTTCGCAATCATGTTTGATAGCACACCTGACGTTTCACATGTCGATCAAATGCCTGAAGTGATTCGTTATGTAAAAATTAATAATAGAAAAGTAGAAGTCAAAGAAGTATTCTTAGGATTCTTTCCTTTCCTGGAAAAAAGCAGCTGATTTAAGCGCTGAAATACTAAAGAAGCTTGAAAACGATGGCTTAGATATTATGATATATCGTTCTCAAGATTATGATAATGCTGCAGTTAGGAGTGGTATACACGGAGGAGTGCAAGCTATTATAAAATAAAAAAACAATAAAGCAATTTTTATTGGTTGTATAGATCATTCAATTAATTTATGCGGCCAACATTCGTTCGCACAAAATGTGACTTGTGTTACATTTTTCGGAGCAGTGGAAACAATATTTAACTTTTTTCAACTTCCACAAGCCGTTGGGAAGTGCTCCTCAATCACAGAAAAGCATCTGTTAAAAGACTTACGACAACGCGCTGGAGTGCTCATTATGGTGCAGTAAAAGTATTGGCTGAAAATTTTGATGGGATAATATCTGCAATTGAGGAACTATGTGACCAAGACGTAAATTTAGAAACTAGAAGTGCTGCACAAAATCTTATGCCTGCTGTGTGCAATTTCTCATTCCTTTGTTTTGTTTTCTTTTGGAATGATGTGTTAATGGAAGTGAATAATGCTCAGATTGCATTACAAAGTAAAGGTTTATGTGTTGATGAAATAATCATAAAACTAGAAGCACTTCGTCTATTCATTGGAGAGAAACGGTTGCATCTAGCAGAAGAAGCAATAGATTTTGCTGTACAAAAATCGTAAAAATGCAACATTTCGATGGAACGACGAATTCCCGGTGAGTTAGCATCGTCCACCGATACTGGACTTACACTTAGAGCGGAACTTCAAAAGGACATGTTAGAATGTCTTGACAGATTTAATATTGAACTCGAAACAAGAGTAAAGTCCATTAAAGACGTAGCTTCATTGTTTGAGGTTGTGCAGTCAAATACCTTGCTTTCGGCAAACACTGAACAGTTAAAATTTGCTATATCAAAATTTACTAACCTTTACGATGAAGTTATCAGAAACAGAACTTTTAGAAATATATACCAAGATTGAGAAGACATTTAAAAGCGGCTAATATTACTGTCTCTAATTGGGTGACACTGGACTTTTTGAAATTTATTGTGAAATGGGATTTTACAGAATCTCTTCCGAATCTAACAGTCGCACTAAAGTTATTTATAACAATATGTGCATCAGTTGCTTCATGTGAGAGAAGTTTCATTCAGCAAATTAAAATTAATTAAAAATTACTTGCGGTCTACAAACTGAAACCAGATTAAACAATCTTGGTATTTTAACGATAGAACATGAAGCAACACAAAATATAAATTTTGAAGACGTGATTTCGGAGTTCGCTAGTGTCAAAGCTAAAAGGAAGAAATTTTAATTTTTAACAAAGTAATTTGTTTCACATAATATTCAAATATTTGTAATAGGTACTCGTATTTTAATAAAATGTAAATGATTATAACTTTTTTTTTTTAACAGTTTCGATTGAGTTTTGGGGTGACACCTATAAAATCCGCCCCGGGTGCCACCTATGCTAGCTACGCCACTGATATTATGAATATTGGTGACGTTTTGCGTGATATAGTTTAGTTTTTGTGCATAAGTGAAGTGGATTATAAATATCAGCTGAAACCATTCATTCTGAGATCCCACAAAATCTTCGTAGAAAGTTCTATCAAAGGAGCCACCATCTTGTTAGGATATTGAATCGTCATAATACTTGACACTATAATTCACTCGATAATGGCATTAATGATCTTCATTAAAGAGGACCGGTCGCCAAGTTAGGAAGAAGAAGAAAAAGAATGACAACCCTGTCAATAAGAGCTATATTAGCGTGATGACTTTTGATGACACTTGGGACATTCTTTATTTAAAACTTAATACAAAAACAAAACATTTCATAACAAAAACGTAAAAGTCCCTGATTCACATCATAAAATCAGTTATGTCCATTTCGACCAATTAGAGGCGAGCTAATTCAATTACCACGTTAACCGAAATTGCGTAGAGTATGTTATTGTTTTTAATGATATTTATTAAGTGTTTAAACCTATCGTTTTGAATAAAAATAATTAATAAATATTGAGTTCCGACCTAAAGTTATACCTAAAAAAAGCTCAGAAAAGAGCCGCAGAGCCCAAACAACTGGAAGAAAAATAAGACTAAGAAACGCACTTTAGTATCAAAATCTTTTAGGGTTCTCTGTATAATTTTTATTTAGTATATTTAAAGTTTTAACGTAACTGTTTAAGGTTTTATTAAAATACAATATTGTTTATTTGATCGATTGTTACCTTACTATGTGGATAGCATGCATAAAAATAAATCAAAACAAAATTCGCAGCATTCATATTTTAAATCTTATATCTATAAGTCTTGTGTGCGCCTGTTGGTAGTAATTGTGTAATTTCTGAACGACTTAACCGATTTAAAGTGACTTGGGAGTTTTTCGCAGTGTTTATCGTTACGGAAAAAATGCAATAATGATAATACCAAGTAAATTTTGATTAGGCGTACCAATTAAACTACACAAAATGAATGATTTGTTTTACTTACTAAGAAAGTACTATGGACCAAACAGGCAAAATAATGCCTAAGAATTGGGGTATTATAAAACTATGATGAACAGTTTAAAGACATTAATACCCAATTCTTTGGAAGGAAATTATTTATGTGAGTCACGCAGTCACACAATTATTTTGATTGTTGTTCTTTTTTTTAATATTGTTTTTATTATATTAATTATGTAAACCGATTTTTGAAGTATAAAGCACAACATGTCATTTTCAACATAATTAAAGTATTTTCTTTTTGCTCAACCCTAACATTTGTCAATTCAAACTGTCTATAACAATTCCGGCAAAGTCCACAAGCATTCATAATAAAACCAGAAAAGTTCTACCATTACTTACAAACATGGCAAAGTCCACCTTATATTATAGTTTTTAGGTTATTTGGCTATTATTAGCATATAATATTACTGTTTTACACTTCAAAATAGATTTCTATAGCAAGGAACTATGCCTTAGACAGCGTTGTTAGTTTTTAGTAAATTTAACGTAAAATTAGGTTTTGTGGACTTTGCTGCCTTTGTTAATAGACCACTGAAATTATGTATTTGTATTTTTTTTTTAAATCTATGTTGAGAGAAATTACAATCGTAGGAAGCCACTTTTTATGCATAAAGATGTTGGAAGATGATAAAAAACAATTTAACTTACATCAGACTGTTCTAAAAACAAGGGATCGTAGTGTACGCCATCGAATAACAGAAACACCCTCTGTCCATAATTCTTATCTTCCCCAAATCGATTTATTATCGCGTTTAATGTGTCTACAACTGCCATCTCTATACCATAAAATCTTGATAAAATTGCTATCTGTAAAATTAATACAAAATATTACATTGTTTTTCTAAGAAAACTATAAATTTGAGGTGTCTGTTTGTAATGTCAAAATAAAAGCTAATAAAAGTGAAAATATGAAAGTGTATACGGTACCTACTACCCGTGCGCGATAAGTTGAGATTCGCCTGGAATGCAACCCTCCGCCCGCTAACCCCTGTAACTTCCCCTCAAGCTCCAGTGTTGTACTGTAGGCAACGCCATTTTTTTAATATCTTAGTCTCGTACTGGCTTACGTCATGCAACGACGACGCGCTCCGTATTTATAATCTTATTTGATACTGTTTCGTTGATAGTTATTAGAGTTACTGCTATATTTTATTGTTATTTTGTGTGTTAAGTTTATTGTTATAATGAACGGTAAAACTTTACATAGTGGAGAAAGAAACCTCCGTGTTAAAATTGTTGGACTTTTTTGAAAACGAAAAATGGAACAAACAGTTTTGATTACCTGTTGATCAGGCTCAAGTATAATAAATATAAGGCGGCGTTGTTCCGAGTACAACACTCGCTACATAAAAAAAAAATAGAAGTGACGAAGTCGCGGGTGAAAACTTGTAGTGATATTTTTTTATGCACAGTACAACCATGCTTTTGTGGTGTCAACTTTTTGCGCACGGGTAGTACTTATAACAAAAAACCAGTTTCTTTTTTTATCTGTCTGTTCGGTGGTTCCGGGTAATCTCTGAAACGATTTTGATGGGGCTTTTACTAGCAGATATAGCATTTCCATTTCTTTATTTTTTCAATGAGAGCTCCTGTGAAAACTTGAACGAGGGTCTTTTTTACATTATGTATGCATTATTTTATGAAAATATGACGTTTACACACGTACACGGTTATACCAGAGTCGGAGAAACTGATAGAAATGAGCTATATCGATAAACGTAACATGATAACAGACCCGATATTTTTTTACAAAATGTAAGAAACTAAACTACTGCCGGATACTTTTGTACAAATTTATTAACTAATATTATATTTCATTACAAGATGTTACACGTATTCATTCTTGATTGATAATGCCAACTTCTTCAAAATTTTCGAAGTTGTTGTAAAATAAGTAGATATAGGTAGGTACTCGACAATGAAACAAAATAATTATAACGACAGGTAAACTTTATTTATTTATTTTAATTAAAATCTGATGAATTGTCACTACTTATTTCATATTGATATTCATTCAGATCATTACTTATTTGGTCACAACACTACAATTATCAAATTAGAACTGTCATCGAGAACATAAAGAAATGGAAATAGTATAATAAAAATTATATTTTAGAGTACACATTTTAAATATGTGCTATAAATACACACAGATTTTATTTTTTATCTCAAGTAGAGATAAGGAAGTACCTATTACTTCAAAATGTTTGTTGTTAAACAGACAAGAATTGTCTCTCTCACATCATGCAGTAGGTAGTTGCTTTATCTCATCACTTTTACTAAATGCAATTTTTTTTTTGTTAGGGCAATTAAATTATTAGTCATTTCTTAAATTCCAGAGTGAAAATATCATTATTATCATTCCAAAATTTTAGAAAGAGGTAGTATCAACTTTATGTTACTTCCTTCCTTGAAGTTTAGGTGAATATACTCTACCTATTCTGATCTAGGGTTATGAAGTAAAGTCTAAGAGTTAAGTGACCCACAATTGTGAATGTGAAGCTATTTTGTATCTTAAATTTGAAGGTTTGAAAGAACAAGGTTATTGTATAATTAGAAGTAAATGAAGGTAATGGTAAAATATACTCCAGTGACCTATGATCATTACTTAACATCAGTGGTTAAATACTATGCATTTAGTGATATTCAAATCTTTCAAGGAAGCGATTGAAATGTTTACCTCTATTGCTCCACCCCATGAACTTGGTTGCTGTATCCACTCACAGTATTCAGAATTAGGTTTACCAAGCATAGCTTCATTGTATGTATCTAAATCACTTGCTACTTCCATTGCTATGATCTGTCTCATCAGTGAATGAACTGTAGTATCTATGTTACCATTTAACACAAACCCTGGAATGGAAAAAAAATCAATATACACAATATTTTTGTTAACTTTTACATGATCATTTACACAAGGGGTACACTTTTCGCAATGAGTAAAAAACTAAAAAAAAGAAAAATCTTTCTTACAAACCTTTTCTTATTATAATTTATTTGCTCTTGTTTATACAATATATTGTATATTTTATACTTTGTTAATACATAAGCCCAGGTAAAGATGTCAAAGCCTCTAATGGCTCCAGGGCCACTAAGGCTAATTAATAGTATAGTCAATTTAAAAAAAATGTTAATACAAGTTTGGCTATTAATTATGTTAAAATTTTTTTTTAGGATCTGGTTTTGAAGAAAAGTTGTGTTTACATTAAAGAATATCTTACTAACAAAGAGATATTTAAAGAGTGTAAATATCTAAGTAAGAGTGTATCAAAAAGTCAATTTTTCCAAAATGTTCTTTACAGATTTTGCAATGGCTTACACATATTATTTATTAATAATAAATTGATTGAGAATATAAGTCAACATGTACATGGTAGTAGATCATACTTCTCATGTATATCTACTTTTTCATGTAGCAGCCATTTGGAAATTGGAAAACCTGTTGCCAACTCGCCAAGCACTAGTTATGATAAATATCCAACAAGAGAAACAAGATCGGCTTAATTTCAGCTAAGCTTTAGAATCGCTATTGTCGATTTTGGATTTTAATTTTTTTTTTACAGATTGATCACTTTATAGTAATGCTAAATATAAAATTTCACACTGCAGAAATAAATAGCTTTTAAGAAATTAAAAAATTTAAATCACATTTAATGTATATCTGACAACAGAATAGTTGTCATAAAGTTCAATTTGGAAAAATGAGCAAAATTTTTCAAGTTTGTAATTATTTTCTATACATTATTTTGTTAGTTTTTGAAGGATTATCGTGTTGTTTGCATCAAATATGATACTTTAACATTTTGTGCCGTTCTTTTGTTCTCAGTGAGATATGTTGGTTGGTGAGTTAAATTGGTTAGATTAGGTTTGAACCGTAATTATTATGTACGAACTGAACGAGTTCCAGAAACAAATAATTATTTGCTGAAAATTCATATACAATTTACATTTGCATATTAATAATTACATAATTTACATATTTACAGAAAGGACTCAGTTTACTTTCTATTGCTTATAACATACATACATATACAATTCACAATGCTTTCACTCAGGAGCATATGATCCCACCACCCCTATACACTCTCACGCACACGCACACTACATGCAACTCACACTCCCACTCAAATTGAGATATAGAAACACATAATACTTCTTAATGATATTTTTTATGTATATAAATATTTAACCGCTGCATAACAAACAAAATTTAATAATAATTGTTTCGTAATTGGCACCACATGATTGTAAAACATAACAAATGTATATTTTGTGTTAAATTTGCTGTGAAGCAATATGTACCAAATAAATAAATAAAAAATAAATAAATTTCTAGACAGACAAAACCTCAAAACTGAACAAAAAAATCCCAAAAAATATTGCCAACCCTTCACAGCATCAAATTCAGTGATAGCGATTCTAAAGTTCAACCTTCATTTCTAGTGTAATCTTATAAAATATAAAGCAAAATAATGTGTGAACATAATGTAAACATTTTTAAAGCAATATAGATTTGACATGACAGATTTGATGATCTAGACAAAACCACTCATAAATGTAGTCAACCAAACCTTTAAAATAAAATATATTGTTACAAAATTTCTATAATACCAAAATTCTTTACCAATACTAGTAAATAAACATGAATTGTCAGAGGGGACAACTTTTTTCATTAATATCCCTGGCCTGCAAGGTCCTATGGTTTCGTGTGACGCAATCCCATTTTCAACTGGTTTACTCTCGACAGCTTTAGTGGTTCCAGTCGCTGGTTGTGCCTTCTCCTCAACGATCAATGTTTCACCAGTTTTTAAACCAATGTCACTTAGTGTTTTATCATCGTTACTAATGTCGATAGATTTAGGTGGATATCCACACAACACGCACAATCTTTCAATGCTAACATCCGATATGCTGGACAAAAACAACTTTAATTCACCGACTGTACTCTCAGAGGTCAGATCTTTTAGGACCTGTTGACCGTTTTTGCTCTTTACTTTAAACACAACCGACGACATATTATCTTATTATAAGTTTTGTGTTATTTTGTGGTCTTAAATCTTAAAACAAGGTCAATAATAGAAATGTTATCGAATGAGTTGCAACAAATAAGTCCGACACTTTTTCTTTTTGAGATGACACATTTAAAAGTAGCAGTGTTGCCAACTGTCAATAATAATATTCGCTAGACCGGCTCCTAAAAAGACACGAGATTTAACTAAATTCGTCTTTGAAAAAGTCATCACAAATCACTAGCCATTTCACAGAAACAACTATATTTATATAAGTACCCACTCACTCATCACGAGATCTCTCTTTGAAACCATAGGTGGGTTTATTTGAAATTTAGCACAGTTACTCCTTTGGCGATGTAGAGGCTCACTGAAAACGGATTTTAGAAGGGTCAACCTCTAAGGGTGTAACATAGGGGTTGAGATTTTGTAAGAACTCCCATAATTGTTAGGTACTAATAAAATATCATTCAATATTAATTTTAGGAATTAAAAAAAAAATCAATAATTTACATTTTCACCAATTCTCAACTGATTCTTATCTTATTTCGTAAACAGGAAGCATATGTCATTCCATAATTGATAGGCCTTAAAAATCTACATTCATGTAGAAATTGAAAAAAATTGTTCTTAACCGATTTGGGTGAAATGATGTATATGGCAAGTATATGTCAATTCTCAATTGATAGACTATATAACTTCTTAATGATTACAGTAAAAATAAAATTACTGGATGAAAATAATTATTGCGTAAAAAACGCGTGCGGAGCCGTGGGCACACCGCTAGTAATTCATAAAATCAACAAATTATGGCCTGAAACAAAATTAACAAGTGTTATATTATACGTTTTAAAACTTCTTAATCATTAACAATCTTTAAACAATGAAATAAAAATATTATAGATGTGTCGCAGAAAACGCTTTAGATGTGTTAATTTGTAATGGTTATAGACAAAAACAGAAAACCAATCTCGCTTGAATTGAAAACAGTACTTTTTGGTCTGCAGTCGTAATAACTGATAGTTTGTTTTATTCTCGGGAATCACAATTCAGCAACAAAAAATACCCTAAATTACGTAAAATCATAGAGAATACAGGTATATATACACTAGATTCGTCATTCGTACTACCAAAATAAAGTTGCCAGTATTACTATCGCAAAGATAATATAGTTTACTTTTATGTATGTTTTATGTATTTTTCAATATCTAGCAGGTAATGAAAATAAAATTCATTAATTTAAGAGGTATGATTCAAATATCGCTAGAAATCACAACAAAAAAAAAACAATTTGCTAACCGACTGAAAAGATTGCCAATAATCATCAAAAGTCGCTGAATATAGTGACGAAATTGCTACGTTGGCAGCACTGGACAGTGACATAAATACATCCTCATTGACAGTGACAGCAGCCATCTTTTCTTTTTTTCGGTAGTTCTTCTTCTTCTTCTTCCTCTTCCTAACTTGGCAACCGGTCCTCTTTAATGATGACCATTACTGCCATTGTCGAGTGAATTATATTGTCAAGTGTTATGACGACTCAGTAGCCTAACAAGATGGTGGCTCCCTTGTTAGAACTTTCTAGGGAATTTTTGTGGGATGTCGGAATGAATGCTTTCAGCTTATATTTATAATCCACCTCACTTATGCACAAAACCAAACTATATCACGTAAAACGCCACCAATATTACATAATATAGGGTCAAAAACCTAAGTAAATGAATTAAAAATAACAACCACAACATGTCACTTCAAGATCCCGCCAAAAAACCAATTCTGTTTGTGAAAGGAAAAGGCAAAGGTATCTATCCTATAACCCAAACTATACTTATCACATAAAATACCGCCAAAATTACATATTATATGGCCAAATAACATGTTTATGAATTTAAAACACAAGCCATCACACGACACTTTGAGATCCCGCCAAAAACTCCTACATGGTATACGAGACGAATCGGAGATGTACCTGTTTAGTACAATATCGCCTATATCATATAGATGTCAAGTACGATTGTTTGAATGTGTGTGCATCATGTTTATGGATTCTAATACAATTTTAACTTTTATATTAGAGGCCGATTCTGTTGTGTAATATGACACGGGATGATTTTTAAGTATAAACCATCCAGTAAAGTGTGCTGCCCAGATAGTAAGTACCTAGGTATTTAACAAAATCATGAATTTTCCGGGTTAGAAAGCACATCACTTGAAAACTACGTAATCATCTTGAATGTAGTAGTTCTCATCAATCATCATCTATACATATTAAAGTCGCTTCCCGCCGGCTGTCCCTCTGTACTCTTAGATCTTTTAAACTAGGTACGGTACGCAACGGATTTTAATGCGGTTCTCACTAGAATTTAGAGATTTTTATAAACACTATATTCAATTTAGAGAAAATTCAATAATTTGTAATCAAGTCGTCAAAAAATGATTTTCGGGCGCTTTCATGGCCTACGCTGGATAAACCTTATGAGATATATAAAAAAATAATATATTAAAGATTTGTAGCTCTTAAAAAAAACCTACAAAGAAGTCTGCGATGGCTTATGTCTATCTCCTAATGTTGACTCACAGTAACCATTATTATAATCAACATAATAATTAAAAATATTACGTTTTTCGAAGATATTTTCTCCAATTCTGTATTAATCTTTATGCAGATAAGTTAACTAGAGCACTTAATATAGACTAAAATTGTCCTTTACAGTTTTCCATTTCAATAAATACTGTAGAACAGGGCTTCTTAAACTTTTGTCATTCACGACCCCATTTATGATTGCGAGTTTCTTGACGACCCCATACAAATATAAAAGAAAAATAAATAAATATTTTTTGATGATTTATTTATTAGGTAACAATATACATATACATATGAAAATATATAATTTTAGAATTCGTTTTCAAACATACAAAAATCTAAAATTAAAAATTGCACAAAAAATTATAAAACTCTAGTGATGTTGTAAAATTGTATATATAAATATTTGACATTAAAATCTCTCGCGACCGCAGAATTTTGCTACGCGACCCCTATTGGGGTCGCGACCCATAGTTTAGGAAGCCCTGCTGTAGAAGATATCCCGATCTCAAAATTACGCGCGGCCAAAGAAATCCCTCTCAGAAAAACGGACGCGATCGGTTGGCCAGGTCTCCGCACTTATGATGCACTGCGTCTCGTGCTAAACGCACTTTTCATAACTATGAAGTTACATAACATAGGGACCATCTCGCCTGTAGGTATACCCGAAATAAATAATATTAATTATTTACGCTTATATTCATTATGTACACCTCTGGCCTAATCATATTTCCATATTTCGCCTGGTACTATGTTTTAGGTCCTATGTAATAGCGAGCGAGCCTATTATCATTAATCGGGCACAAAGCCAAACTCCGAGCTGCTACTGAGAATTTCATAGAAAAACCCAAATAGGTATGCTCGGCCTGGGAATCGAACCTAGGACCTCGAGAATAGCACTCGCGTTTATGATCACTAGGCTAATGAGCCAGCTATGAACTATCAATATTACAGTGATAAACTCTATATCATGCTTTTTTAAACATAAAATACATCACTTTGTTAATTGTACCTATGCGAAATTGAGGTGGGTCGCTAATATAGGACTGAACCCCAAGCAACGATTGAGACTACCCATAATTACACGTTTCCATGTGGACTAAGCAGCAACAATTTTACCATGCAATATCAAAAGCTTTTTCACGTAAACGAAATTGCTGGCTCCAGCTAGTTCATATTAATTATGTTGATAATTCATTAGGTTTTATTCACAATAGTTGTACATACTTAATAAAAAAAAATCTACCGTTTAAAACTCTCCCTAATAAATGCTACTAATTATTACCTTTAAAGAAATACATAGGATAATCAAACAACATTCGTTTTCATTCGATTTTAATAAAAATAACAGTTCTACGTATAAATAGGTTACAAATACTAGCTTATTTATATAATATGTATGGCGTAAAATAGTAAATAAGTATCCATTTTGGCACTAATACCTATATAACTTAATTAAATGAGAAAATAAATCAAGTGTGGTGAAGAATTGTCTTTTATCCTTAACGAAATAAATTATAACAATTTTGAAATTGAAAACTATAATTAAGTACGGTTAATTAAGATTATGATCGATTCTACATTCTCTATTATTTATATTAGAGTAAAAATTTTAAGTCATAATAACTATAATATACTATAAAATGTATCTATTTGATTTATTTTATTATTAATAATTGTTTTGTTTTTTTTTTTATTGCCGACATGGATTTACTGGTATTTATTAATTTACAGGTTAACTAACTAGATTACAGTTTAAATATTTATTATGACATTATTTATGATTATGTATTTATTGATATGAAACAGGAAAATTATAATTAAAACAGCATTTAAGTTATATTAATTAATTTATCTTATTAATTAATATTGTCTCAATAGTCTATTTACTAATGACGCTCGTTCACGGGTAAATCTGAAATAACATGGGTCACAATTCATAGAAGTTAAACTGGACCAAATAAAGAATAATAATATACGAAAGTAGTTCGCTGCCTTTTATGATCCTAGGCAAGTTGTGCCTAGAACTTGAATTTAGTATGCAGGACAGTTTTTAGACTGGTTAAAAGTTGGCTGCTTTCACATACAACTTTGTTCCAGGAATTGTGAGTCTTGAACAAGAAGGATGTAATCTGGATTTTTCTTATAAGGTAAGTTAGAGTGAACTAATATTATGCATTACTTTCTCCATTTTGTGATGTCTTCAAGTTGTCCGTTAATTAATATCAACATTAATATTTATTTAATTTTCTATAAAATTGCTTATAATCAAACTATATGAAATTTGTATGTATTTATACTGGTTGTTAAATAAATATACCATATGCAACCGTATGTTGCTGATACGTAGGTATTTCTCGCTATTTGGACAATTATTTTGATTACCCGTTAACTTGAGGGTCCTAAGTAGGTATAGCTAAAGTAATTATTACAGTTAATTACAGTTACCTAAATGCAAATAAACAATAAACTGGTTAAAAGTTTACTTGGTTTTATTTTAATGACTTAATAACGTCAAACTTATGAATATTAAAATGCCTTAGCAATGAGATTTATCTTTGGTTTAAATGAGGCATTAAAAGTAATAACATAACATACCATCTCGCCTGTATTCCCCGAACGGTTAGGCAGAGGTGTACATTTGTACGCTCATATTTCGTCGAGTATGTTGTTAGGTCCCATGTAATAGGGGGCGAGCCTATTGCCATTAATCGGGCACGAAGCCAAACTCCGAGCTGCTACTGAGAATTTCATAGCAAAAACCTAATAACACTTTGTTTGACCTGGGATTCGAACCCATGACCTCGCTCATAGCAGTCGCGCTTACAACCACTAAGCTAACGAGGCAGTTATTAGTATATGTAATAAGTTATAAGTAGGTAATCATTAATGGAAATATAAAACGATGCTTACAATGAGTAATTTTTGGTAACCGTTATGTTTCTTACATAAACTTTTTATTTATTTATTATTATCTAAACAACGCTATGATTATTAATTATGTACATTTTTTATTCAGTCGTAATCATGAAATTAATTACCATGCTATTCACTGTAAAATGTACGATCGCATTTACGCAAAAGTAAAAAATAGGTCTAATATTAAATCATTTTCAATAAATGGACTTTCATTGTAAAACAAACTATGAAGATATTTATTGGATATTTTTTGGGTTTTATTAGAAGCGAAATATTTCTATCAAAGTTAATAGGTAAAATAATATTTCTAAAACATTTATTGTTTTGCGAAAAAGACATTTAAAAAAGTATATGGTTATTCTCATGGTTTAGTATTAAATGCCATTCAAACGGTGGCTTATGATATGCATTCCTCTACACTTGCAGTTTAAAAAAAAAACTACCACAATTTCATTTATTTTGGCTTGTGTTGGTTGTACTGGATCGCGAGAAGAGCGGATTTCAATGAACATGTTATTTGATGTTTATGTTAAAATATAGGTCGTTTTTTCACTGGGATGTCAAAATCCACAGTTTTGACAGCACTACTCGTTCTAATATAACTTTAATTAAGATTAAGCGAGAAATATATTGTACTACAGGTGTCTCTATAGTACAATTTAATTTATATTATTTATAAAAAGTAGAAAGTAAATTGCTCTGTGGACACAGGACCTTTAATTGACATCACACAGACATCATAGTATCTATGTGTACAATTTCTGTATATATATGACACACATGTTATGAATGTGATAAAAATAAATCATGTAACAGAACTCACTTTTCTATAATATAATAAATTAAATACTTATTATTTTCTTGAACGCTCTTTTGATTTGTTAAAGCATAGTTCCTGTTTTCTCAAATAAGTTTTAAGTGAAAGCTATTCTTGTAAACTTCTTCTTACATTACGATATTTAAAAGATACAATACCTGCTGTTAGATATTTGTCAGTGTGAATATTAGATCCGCAATAATGACTCACTGTTAGTAATATTGACTACTACTGGCTTTACTATTGACTGGGTGCTATAGTAACAGGTTTGCTCTGCGACCGCACGCTGGAAGATCACTAAATACATATTATACACAACACATGTTCCTTCCTTCCTTCCTTAGTTAGCTAGCTCGAATTTTTACAGATAGGAAAATTTAACCAGTTCGCGACTTAATTGTAACTGTGGCAACAGCCCATGCAGAGGTTCGGCCACTTTGGCACCCTTGAACATGTTGCTACGCTTTCGAGGCTGAGTGTATTAAGCGCTCGTCCCCAAGCCACGGTGAAGCTATAAAAGTCGCCCGAGTCTCCGGGGCCCATATAATTGTACTGATATAAAAAGGGCCCATATAATTGTACTGATATAAAAAAAAAAACGACCGCACGTACTATTTACGTACATAAATATATATGTAATTGGTTTCTCAGAAACAGCTCCAACGATTTAGGTGAAATTTTGTATTTAGATAATGTTTTAACATTCTAAGTATATCTAGATAGGTGTGTTTTAATATTCTTAAGACACCGAGCGTAGCTCGGTCGCCCAAATGTTAATTATAAATAAACATGCAACTACAGGTTTCAAGCATGGTGAAGCTGTCAAAGCCTATAATAGCTCCAGGGACCTTGAGGCTAATAGTGCGTCAGTTCGAAGAAAAAGTTTGAAGGGACATTCTCCCTCCCATTCATTCCTTGACCATGACCTTCTATGACTATTCATAGTCCTTTATTCCATTCTCTTATTCGTATTTTGAAATAATACTTGTTTTTACTCACAACTGGAAGTTCGTAGGTACATTAAGCTAGGTAGTGAAAATAAAGAGAGATTATTTCATTAATTATTATCACACTACCGAATAAAGGAAGTTTTATTTACCTATTCCAATAATTCAAATGACGATTCAACCTCAATACTTGTATGAGATTATTTAGTAATTTGTAAGTATTGTAATGTAAGAAGGAGTTAAATGGTAACCAGTTTTTCTGAATAAAATTACGCATCTGGTGGAATACATACATAATACATAAGCCACTGGGTTCACGTAGAAAACGAAGCAATAAGCCATCAAGATCGCTGCGTAGAATCTTGTACAAAATAATCGATGTTACAGGCCTCTGTAACTCTTACAAAGACGTACCTAATAATCAGTTGATTACCGTATTGCAAAACATCTCAGCATATATTTAAACTAAGTCTCGGTATATAAAAAGGCCATTCCGAAGTAAAAAATACTTTAAATAGCAGTTGGAAGGGAGTACGTGTATATTTAGAGATCAGATCACAGTCTTGGAAGACTTTTAGCATATACATCAGGGGTGCTTTGACTTATAGTGACGGCGATCTACAACAAGAAATATCGTAAGCAAGTGATCGACTGCCAACCCAATAATACTACGAAAGAAAACATGAACAGAAAATATGGATGTTACTGGGGTCACTTTAAAATTACTGAATGAAGTTTCTGTGGATTTAGTTATAACCGTGATCATTCGCGTACTTTTCATAAGATGACTGAGTACCGACCACAAACAAGATAATAAAGGTATTCCTTAGAATATTGCGATATTAAGATTTCATTTTTTAGATTAGATTTAGATCAAAATTCTGGCTCTCACCTTTAAGTAAATCTGAGCAATCCTATTAACTAAAGAGGCATTCCTATCAAACGCGGATATTTCTATTCTGATATAAAAGACTAAAATTTGGACTTAGATATTCTGGTTTTGCGATTGGATAGCTTTTGTAATACGTAGCGAGATGGACAGCTATACATAACAGCACTTACGTGTTCACTATCCAACAGCTCGAGAGAGAATGCCTTCAAGCCGGTCGTTGTCTGATTATATAATTGTTGCTATCGCGCCCAGTCAATAGTGCGAGTCTATAGTAAAGGTACGACGAATACTAAGTTGTTAGTACGGATTTTTTTTTAATAATTGCTCGGCACATTGACCCAATGGCGACCACCAAGAGATCTAAATCCATCAGCAGTCGCCGCTGTGATGCCGTCCTGGAAGACGGTCTCTCAAATGCAGCTACCGGATCACATCTATTGGTACTTGGCGACAGATTTTTAACTTTAGGGTGGTAGCTAGCCAGGCAAGCATTAGAAAAAGCCCTACCGCCATGCATCATGTATAGATCTTATTTAATATGAGGTATTGGTAGGGGAAGCCGATCCTTGTAACACTTTATATCTTTCGCGTATATGCGAATCGCGTTCGATTGTTTGAACACCCCTGATATACATCATTAATCTAAAAATCATACAGATGTTACACGTTCGAGGTTATATAAGATGGTTTGCGGTACGGAAATCGTGGACGAGTCAATCGTCACGCGGGTCGACGGACAAAGCGCGCTGCCTGGCGGCGCTGGCGCCAACGGAGCTTCTGGGTCCGAAGGCCATACGACCAACGGTTGCACGCGCTCGTCCTCCTCCTCCCCCTCATACTCTCCCCCCTCCAAGCTATCCTCCTCACTCCACGTAGGTTTTACCATCTGGTAAGACGCTGAGAAACCCTTAAACACCAGTGAGTCGTCAGTTCGGAACCTTACCAATAACGCTTCTGATGTAGACACGATCTCCGGTGGCATCTGCAAGCAATAGAGCTATGGTTAATAAAGTATTAACACCACACATTAGTAAACTCTCAACTGACTTTTCTCGACGCCACTATAATATGTCACGTGACATCATACGATCCATAGTGTAACGGTGCAGGTGCTGCGGTTATGCGATGATGATGCTCCTATAAATCGCAGGGAGTATGATTTTGGTCTCTCGTTCATGTCAAGACCACAGTTCTACGGTCTTTACAATATTTCAAAATTTTCTCACATTATTTTATAATTTTCTATGTCATCGTTTTTGGCATAAGTAAATGGAATATAGAGTGTTTATTTATTTATTTAATAAAGGCGGTGTGAACAGCGTTTATGTTACTTACATGTTATACGTTACCTACATGTACGTAGGTACATATATTTTATATTAAATAAATTTAACGAAGTTAACGGGCGCTGTCTGCATTCAAGTTTAGGTAAATTATGATGGTGTAAAGCGTGAAGTGTAAGCGTGTAAAGATAAAGACACTGCGTCGATCGACGTGAGTTCGAATCCCTGCAATGAGCCTGAGCTTTCGGTGATGCAATGAAACCATTCCATGGTGGTAGGGCATTATCTAATGCCCACCTGCCGACAACCCTCAACTTCTGCAGCCAAGACTTATACAGATGCCAGCCAGTCCCTCACCAAATCTAAAGTGTTACCACTTTGGACCACGTCGTCACTTAACATTAGCTACCTTTAAAAAAATACATATTACCAACAGTAAACGAAACGAAAGACCATAGATAGGTGAAATATAGGTAAGACAAATCATGAAAACATAATAACATAAACTAACCTTAGTACCACAGAAAGTCCCATAGTTTCCACCGCTGCCATCCAAACCGCCGAAAACTTGCACATAATCGTAGTGACAGTTCACTTCTCTCTCCAGTTCGAAGGTGAGGAAGGTGAGCCTCACGAAATGGTTCGGCGGTGCCTCAATATTCCAATCGCAATCAGCTCGAGACTCGTACGAGTTGTCACCATATCGGGCATGGGAGTATAAGTGTTGAACTGATTCTGTTGCAGCAAGATAACCACCGCATGCTGTAAATAATACATGCTGGCTTAAATCAGTCAATAATCACAACTGATGCAGTTTTTTATACAACTAAGGTGGTTAACCAGCGTAGGTTCTGTTACCGTAGCCTTTAATCAATGTATACGCTTGTAAAACCAGAGGTATCAGTAGTAAAATGCCGACCTTACACCCCTTTATCCCAAAAATCTTTAGAAACTCTACTCACCGCAGAAACACAGCACAAGATTATTTGGCTGCGATCTTCTATAAGGTGGAGGTAAGTCTGGTCACCAGTAGGGCTACCCTAAGTAAAGATAAATTTCTAAAGGGGTTTCTCTGTGCCCTATCTCTCCAAAGTGTGCCTAGTGCTAAGCTTAGAAATATTGTATGAAATAATTGGGCAGGAGGCATTAGTTCTTATCTTATATGAAATCATGTATTTAGAGAAGCTCCATCATTCTGTTTTTAGCTGATTTCAAAAAAAGGAGGAGGTGCCCAATTCAATTGTATATTATATATTTTTTTACTTCTTTGATGAATTTTTTTTCGTTGGAAAGGGGATACCTCAAAAGTGGTCCCATTTTAATTTCATTGTCATTGGACCTTCGATTTCGGAGATACACCAGGGAACTCCTCAAAATCATTTAAGTTGGTTTTCTTTTGTATTAAAAATTGTACTATATTCATTAAACTAATTAACCATGAACGAAATTATTGATATATAAAGTTATAATAAGACCCGCCCTTATGAGGAGGCATGGACACTGACAAAAAAGGACGAAAGTCAACATCTGGTGTCGGCATGTGCTCTGAAAAATCCTGGAAACTATGAAGAGGAAGGATGGCACTATGAGGATCCGAAAGAATGCCGAGATTAAGAAGTTGGTGGCCCAGCACAAGATCATCGGTGAAACAGAATCTCATAGACTTCGCTGGCTCGGCCACCTACAGAGAATGGGAGAGGATTGAGCAGTCAAAAGAGCATACTTGGGACGTTTAACTGGTCGAGTTTCAGTTGGTCGATCCAGGTATTACTTGCATAATACTGTAGAGGTGGAATTATTTCGGCTTCAAGCCGACATTTAGCAAAAAACTGCGCAGGATGGGGACAAGTGGCGTGCAAAGACCCTTTTTGGATCACAAAGCCAAAGTAATTAGTTAGCACCCATAGTTTATCAATGAATAGCCACGAGTACTACAAAACCTTGATAAAATATTACTAAAATTAAGGCTTAATTAAGTCCTGCAGTAATTACTGGAATGTTCTTTACGGCTTTTTAATCAAATATCTACTTAACTTAGCTGATACTGCATGAAAAAAACTTAAATACTTTAAGAGTCATATATGTATACAATTAATAAAATTGAAGTTTCTGTTTTTTACTAAATGCATATGAAAGTATATACGATACCATTAACAAAAATCCCTTTTTTTTATCTGTCTGTCTGGCTGTTTGTTCCGGGTAATCTCCGAAACGGTTGGACCGATTTTGATAGGACTTTCACTAATAGATAGCTGATGAAATAGGAAGTAACTTAGGCTACTTTTATTTTAGAAAAAGAATTAGGGTTCCGCGCAAATAAAATAAAACTGGTCATGGTGAATCAATTCGGGCGCTTAAATGGCTTATGCTGAGTAAACCATAAGAGATATAGCAAATTATTGTACTACGTAATCATAGGCATTAAAAAGACCTACAAAAAAGTCTCGCAGAGTATAAATCTATCTTCTAAGGCACACCCAGAATAAGCATTTTTGTCTTTAAAATAGCCGGGAGCGGGGGAGCAAAATTCGCGCGGGCATTCTGTAGTCCTCGTGAGCGAAGCCACGGGCACAGCTAATTTATTGATAAACCTCTTACCAGTAGAATGCGTGGCAAGAAAACCCTTCCTCTGAACCGATCCATCTGACTTGAAAACCACATACATTTGATTCTGTGAGGCTACCACGGGATGCGGTAGCTTACTTCCGCAAAACATGCCTAAGGTCTTTTCATCAGCTGAGGCACCGTCGTAGATCGTGACATGATCGTAGGCACATTCCTGAACAAATCATAAAAAGAGACAATTACCTATGTATTACATTTTTGCTATCTTTTTTTTTTTTTTTGTTTGCCCATGAAACAATGTTTAAACACCTGAATAGAATCTAATGAAATCTTTCATAAAGTTATTTTGTTTATTTCGGAGAATAATACATAGGATTTCTTTATCGCCGTTAGTAGCAGACGACCAATTGTTAGCAATTCACATAGCTGGACAAGTAAAAACAATAATAACCTCTTAAGATCCAATATTTAGGTGTTACCTTTTCCGTGAAAATATGTATAAAGTAACGCCCATCATTCAATTAATTATATTAACTGGTAATTCGACATATTATGTAGGTAATGTAAGAAGAACATATTTGTGGGAACACTAAAATATTGTATTACCTGATGCGGCTCCAATTCAAACACATTGAATATCAGCTTTATCCGGTGACCGGGAGTCGTGGAAAATAACCAAACACAATCTTTTCGAGCTGGATAAGCGGACGGGTAATTGGGACTGTGAACATAATAAATAATTGTAATAATAAAAAATATAAATATATTCAAAATTCATTAAAATTATAGAGCCATGTGCCCGATAGGAATTCTAATAACGTAAGCGTCAGATGAATTCAAAATTAAATTTAGAACCTATCTACTAATGATGTCGAAAGACTATTAACCCAACTGCGAAAAAGTAAAAATATAAAATTTTTTAGTCAAATATTTTTGTTGCAGTCGGATTTTTGTTTCTTATTCAATGAGTTAGCTTGTTTGATATAAGGTGTATCATTAAGTGAATAATAGTGATGTCTGGAATATACTCTTTTCTCTGTGCAACCATTTCATTAATTGATATGATTATATGTAGAGATTAAAAAAAAAACGATAAACCCTTTCGAGTATTTTACCGGCTCTTCTCGAGGAATGAGATGTTTTCTGAACCGGTAGTAGTATTTTAACCACCATAAGTGCCATCATAAAGTATTAAGTAATTCGGGTATTTATTATCACTAAACACATACAATACCAGGTATATAACTACATAAAATATGTCCGTAATCGAAATGAACAATCAAGAAAATAATCGTTTAAATTAATAAATCTGTATGTAGATACATGTAATTTTTGTCGAAACCTGATGGACATCTGTTATAAAGGAAACTGATCAAAAATATCCGTTAAAAAAAAATAGTCCGTTAGTCTTTTCGTAGGTATGTTTGGATTGAACTCAAAAACGGCTCGACCGATTGCGATTAAATCTTGTACACGAAAAATATATGTAATTCCATAACTAACGGGTTATAAGATTCGTCAGTAAGACTTAGAAATCGGGAAATGGGAAGATATATCATCCCTGAATACAATAAAAATTGTCAGTAATAACAAATAAAATAAAATAACGAGATGATAATAATAATTATTGCATGCGAGACCACGGGAAATCACTGTTTTTTTTTTGTATAAGTTTTTTTAAGGTTAAATCCCTTTATGAATATTTAAAAAATATTGATTGTATTCATAGACTTCACCTGAAAATAGTCCCGTGTGGAAGGGTGACGTCATGCTTGCACCCTCCTTCTTTGCAGTCGCGTTTATTCGGATGCAAAGTGAATCCACTGTGGCAGGCGCATTCGTACCCTCCGAGAGTATTGTGACACTCATGTTGACAGCCGCCGTTATTCTCTGCGCATTCGTCGACGTCTATGTAGTAGACCGCTGCGAAGCCTGACCGATGGACAGAACCATCCGAAGTGAACTGGAATCATTTAGAAGAACAAATAATGCTGCCTTTTTAATTTGAAGATATTATGCAGTTATGGGAGGAGAGGGTATCGCTTACTGTGACAAAATGAGACAAAGGGTACGGGGGATGTCTAAGGAAACGTGAAGCTCGCGTTGTGGGGGGCTCCAATAGAGAACAGTTTAATTTAATATTTAAGAGTAATTTAATGTTAGAAGAATACTGTTCTGGAACTGAAATAACTGTCCTTTAATAACAGACTACGAATCAGTGATTAAGCTATGTTTAATGCTATTAAATGATCTGATATGTCAAGCAAGACTGCTCCTTCCTGTTCGGTCATAGAGCACAACTGTTGCTATTGCAACCAGCTAATATGCAGGTCAATAGTACGAACAGTAGGTCAATAGTAAATATTCAAACCACGCCAACAATTTGCGCCAACAAAGTTGATGTATTTTTGAACCATTTTTTGTCTTGATTGCATCCACTTTATGCGTGTTTAGTAATATAAAATTTAAAAGTTTTTAAACAGTGTGCACAACTATCATTGTGTACGTTTTGACAGTGCGAGTCTTAATGAAAAATTTAAATATTTAAAGTTATTTTTAGGTACCTGAACTCTTAGAACTGATCCGTCTGAAGTAACAGGCGGTGGTAACGCTGTACCGCAGAAAGCTCCGTGACGTCTCAGGACATCAGCGCCGAGTTTTGAATGTACTGTGACGCTGTCGTACTCACATTCCTGGGAAAAAATATTAATGAAAGACAAATTGCAAAATCAATATATAAGCCAACATTGATCTAAGAGACTTGAAACAAAGTTACGTTGCCAATTTTTCTTAATACAACTAGTGTCAAATAAGTGCCTGCCTGATGGTAAGTGGTTATGGCATATGGGCGCTTCTAACAGGTACTGCCAAGACTTTTTTCAAATCTTGTTTTTTCTCTCTTCAAATTTCAGTTTTGTTGCTTTACCATTGTCATCTGTGTCGTCATCATCTCTTATGATACGACCCACACTTTATTTGGAGTCTGCGACTCCTAGGATATCACACAACAATAGTCTGCTATGAGACCCGGGTTCCCCGTAACTCACAAGAGAGTTACAATTACGTCTACTGACTGGTCCGTGCAGTGCAAAACAAGGTTATTTGGCTGCGATTTTTTGTAGGGCAGAGGTGTATTAACACCAATTGGGCTGACCCACGTATTTCAAGTAGTTACCTACCATATATTTTGAGTAGTGTAAAATCAAAAGCGGCAAAGTAGATCTGAATTATAATTTCGAAATATTTAAAAAAAAAACCTTATAAATTTCACTTGTATCCATGGTGAATATTTTATTTTTCAATAATCTACTTTTCGTTATAAATTTCTATGGATATTATACAATTAAAATTCATTAGTTTTTTGAATTTCCAAATTATCGATCAGACCGTCTTATCATGTAGACTGCCTCATATGTGGACATTTTATATAAAAAGGTCTATAATAATGTTAAATCTCACCTGCCGATACATATTATTGCCTTCCAAGTCGAAATGCGTGAAGTTAAGCGTGATGCGATGCTGCGGAGGTGCTACTATTTCCCACAAACAGTTTTTCGAAGGTGGATACAGATCCGGGAATGACGGTGAAGTTATCGTACCGTTTGAACTATAAAGGGCACCTCCGCAAGCCTCTGGAATAGTTATTAAAGTAATTATTTCAAATACAATTTTATAGCCCCTGATGTACAAGAATTAAATCTAAATGTTCCTAAAAAGATACCAAGATTTCCTATTCAAAGAACCTTTTCTAAAACACATTTCAGAACGAATGTCTGTTCACCTTTGAATCGCCATATGGAATTGTAAAGCAATGTTAATAAAAATAATGTTCATGTTGACGTCTTCAATTGGTCTTTCTAGAATTTTCGGTCAAAATTATATGAATCATTCGTATTTCATTTAATTTGTAGCGATCTTCATATTTGTTTTTGTTTCTGTTGGGGTTGTGCTGCGGCATAGTGTAACAAGATGTGCAATATCTGTAAAGATACTTCACACAGTCCTTAACTTGTGATGTATTTGTTATTGTAATATTCTGTGAATGTGTCGTTTATGTGACAATAAATAAATAGCAGGTATGTATCGCTTAAAATAAAATAAAATAATCAGTGGCAGTGACAGGCCTCGTAGCGCAGTGATATTAAACGCTACTATTGAGCCGAGAGGTCACGGGTTCGATCCCCGCCCATGACTGACTTTGTGTGATGAGCATAAATGTCAGTTATGTGTGTCTGGGTGTTAAATATCTATATATGTATGTATATCAGCTGTTTAGTTATCATATTACAAGCTTTGCTTAGTTTGGAATTAAATGACCGTGTGTGAAATTGTGCAAAAAATATCTATTTAGACCTTAAGAAAGCACTAATTATGAATGTCAAAACACTACTCCGCGTTCGGAATCCTAATCATCGAGAAAAACCGCCAAGAAACTCGATCGGGTTAATAATAATTTTTTTAACTGCTTAAGGTTTTTTATCGTTATTATATATTTTTATCGAAGTATTGAGATGAGAGAGAGAGTCACTTCTAGATATCGCGATCGTCAATTCGGTAATATGTTTAGAAAGTTTAATGGAGAGCCTATATAAAATGATTATCTAAAAAACTTATATAACTTCTTTAGTATAAAAGGTGAAATTACTATTTCATATTTATTTCTGGTGCCTGCAGTTATAAGTTTTTCGAACATATACTACTTACTAATCTGAAATAATATACCGTATTTTCTCTATGTACAATATTTCTATATCTTTTGTAAGTGATCCTAAGTCAAGTCCAATCAGTGACCGGATTTAAAACTCCTCTATAAACATTGTTTTTTTTTTTTTTTTTATTTGAGTTTTTAGGTCATCCCTTATTACCGTATTCTTTTGTATGGTCAGAAATTTAAAGAAACATCGAAGATAAAAAAAACGATTTCACCCAACGTACTTTCACATTTCTTTCCGTCAGAATGTAACTCATATCCAATATCGCACGCACACTCGTAGCCTCCAAGTGTGTTGACGCAGGAGTGGCTGCATCCATGTTCAATAGAGGAGGCACATTCGTCAGATTCCTTCATAAACGTCGCTGAGAAACCTGCCTTCTGGACTGTACTATCCGATTCGAATATCACGAGGAGCTTGTTTGAAGTAGATCTGGTAAAAAAAATAAAACGAAAGTTTTTGAATAACAAAACTGGTTGAAGCAACGATGGACTTAGTTGGCAGCGTGTACGGACTCCGTGTCGATATACGTGAGTTCGAATCCCTGCAATAAGCCTGAGCTTTCGCTGAAGGATGTCCGCCTAGCAAGCTACCACCCTCAAGTTGAAAATCTGTTACCAAGCACCAATAGGTGTGTTCCGGCAACTGCATTTGAGAGCCAGTCTTCCACTAGACTTAGCATGCCACCATCTTGGACCACATCGTCAATTAAAATCAGGTCAGATTATGGCCACAACGCCAAACCTATAACGATAAAAAATTAAAATAAAGAAGTAGGTTGTGTCGATTATTTAGACATTCGTTGGAGATAATCTTTAAAAGTACCTAGTGTATTTACATATTGCAAAAATTACTGGAGCTAGTGAATTAGTCGTCAAATCATTCGTCATTAAACGAATTATTATTAATTAAACTAATCCCTATTACTTTGAAAAATAACTTTAAGTACCTATAAAACACTAATAAATGTTAGCCGTTTGTTTAGAAAATACTTTGAAATTATATTCCAAGCTAGCTGTGCCCGCGGCTGCGCTCGCGTGGACTACAGAACGTCGTCGATCGGGTAGACGCGCGAATCGTGCTACCCCGGCTCCCGTTTATTTTAAAGATAAAAATGCTAATTGTGAGTGATCCTTAGAAGATAAAGATATGCTCTCGCTGACTTTTTAATGGATCTCAGCGTAAGCCATTTAAGCGCCCTAAAATCGTCATTTTTCCGAAGTGATTTTTATTTGCGCAGAACCGTAATATTTTTTCCTAAAATAAAAGTAGCCTAAGTAACTCCTTATAACATGAGCTATCCGCCTGCCGTCAAAATCGGTCCAACCGTTGTGGAGGTTACCCGGAACAAACAGAAAGACAGAATTTTTTTATTAAAATTTGCTTTTTTAAACATATCGTATATACTTTCATATGTATTTAGTGAAAAGCTGTTATTTTAACATTACAAACAGATACTTCAATTAGATTAATTGTAAGATTTAGGATATTTTTTAAGCATTCAACTCAGGATATTAGAGATAATTCTAAAATCGAAATTCTATCGATGTAGGGAAAGTAAAATGTGGTTAAATTTTATGTAATAGGGTACCTATTAGATTTAAAAAGATATCTATAATAATTAGATTTTAGTAATTTCTTACCTATCTTAGTGATTTTAAAATAAAATAAAATATGAATTAGGCAAAGGCATTTGAAGCATATTCTACCCTGGGGTGTAAAAATCAGCTATGTAATCCTCCCGCCCATTAGCACAAAAAATCATATTTAGAGTATAAGAAACATAAAAAGCTTTAAGAATTGTATATCAAAATATGGTGCTACATAATACGGTTCTTAATTATATTGATAACTAGCTTATACCTGCGACATCGTCGGTGTTTATTATATTAACACCACGGCAAAAAACACATCGACGAACGCCTAGTGCTTAAAAAAATCGTAATTTTTTAAAACTGTATTATATTTTTATTGCATGAAGATAACGTGTAATTTTTTTTTTAATAACACTAAGTATCTAAAAAGTATTCAAATTCTATCAGGTTGTTTTTGCGTGATGCATGCACAACGGCAAACTTCTTTAAATATAGATAATACAAGAAATTGCGATAATTAAGTAAAAACTATATGTCCGAACTTTTATAATAATCTGACCGCTAATTCACTATTGAGTCATGCAGCCAACAAACATTATGATGAATGAAATAATCACGTGATTGTTCGGGGAAAAATGGCAATTTTAAAATCAACATCTCCTATTACTGTATTAATGTTCTTAATATAGAACCTTGGATGATTCGAGATGAAAAATTAAAGCGAAAGAATGTCAGAATCATGCACATGTAGATGCAAATAGGTTAGAGCCTTGCCATATACCAAACATGTTTTCAGAATATACTTACATGAAGTGTATTTTTATTTTATTTCGTAAAGCACAAATATAGGTAAGAGGTCAAAAAATAATAATAATAATTTAACTCTAAATAACTTTTAAAATGTAATAATACCCTATGACATACGCGCACAGCTTTCATTGTTAACAAGTACTGTTTAATAGTAAATGGACGATGAAAATCATACAATTAAACAGAAACAAATATAATAAGTGAGTGAGTTTTTAAATTTAAGAAGACTGGTGAAAAATATGTCGTGTTGCAAGTTAAAGTTAACGTTTAAGGTTAAGGTACCTAAAACATTCTGAAGAAACCAGAACGCTTAGGAAATATTTTTATAATAACTAAGAATAAATTTGTAGTGGCGTATAGTGAACTCTCTGTTACGAGCAGTGCGGATAGTCTGTCTAATCTTTTAAAATAATATCAGAATTATATATAGTATTTACATATCAGTTCTAGATTTTACTGATATTTTAAAATACTTTTACTAATCAAGTGTGCGCAAATTTTACACCTAGGAAGGTACTTCGCATAAACTAACATTTGAACTGATGATACGGCTGCAGATGTAAACGTTATTCCTGTAATAGACCGTCCTTTTTCCTTCACCTTAGAGTATGCTTTCAAAAGCAACTGCCGGAACACACCGATAGAATTTCGAGAGTAATATCTACCAAAAAGAGTACTAAATAATGCTCTCTTGTTTACTGCTGTCACATTCTTTTCACCGAAAGTTTGGGCTAATTGTAGAATTCGAGCCCACGCCGATCGACACGGCTTCCGAGTAAACTTCCTAGCCGCTTTGACTTTATCCATGTTCTGTTACTTTTTTTTGTCTAAAGCGTCTAAATGCACTTACCTAATATCCGGTGGTATTTTGTGACCACAAAACATGCCAATGAGTACACTGTCCATAGAATCACCGTCTCTGACCTTTACTTTATCATAGGAGCATGTATCGTGGTTTTCCACTTCAAATGAATGAAATCTAAGCGCTACTTGGTAATTCTGGAATTTTATTATAAGCGATATAGACAATGTTACTTGAGTAAATTATTTAAAAAATAAATTTAACGTCTTATAAACCCGTCTTCACCATGAGCCAAGATAAGCAAAGCATAAATCAAAGACTGATTTAGTCATATCCTTAATTAAATAATCTGAAATAACTCTCGTTAAATGTGATGTCACTATCAATTACTCGTCGTGTTACCACTTACAACCTATTTTTTGTCAGGAATATGCATTTGCAGATAATGCTCATATTATATTCCGTATTTTGTCACTATAGGTACTCTATTTGTGCACATTGTCGAAATATATTTTGTATTCATTCTGATTAATAAGCTCGTTAGTTATTACAAAAATGAATGAATTCAAATTCTTTGTGTATTGTATAAATTCACAGCATATAATTTTAAATATGACGTTGTTAGTTGTTCCATTGACTGTAATGAGTTTCTATCACGAATTAAAACGGTAGATCTATTGCTAACCAATTATTAGTCTATGATGGTTATTTCTGATGGAAACCACGGAGAATCTGGGTTTCGTTCTCGTTAGGATCTAGTAAATTTTTAATTCCTTTAGTCTATCTAAACTACTGTTTAATAATGACCATAAAAAATATGTAAGCTAAATGCTTACCTAAAACCTGCTATTAATGTATAGCGTAAGAAGATGAGTAAACCTGGCAGTAACTAGGAAGACTTAGAAGAAAACTGAAGGCAGAAGGCAACAAGGCTTAAAACTATACTCAGAAAAACACCTGTTAATCTTACCGGTGGCACGGAAAGCTTCCATATGCAAAGTTTATTAGGTTGATAATCATCAGGATAGTTAGGTGATTCCAAATGACCACTGCTATCCACTTCAATATCTCCTCCGCATACGGCTAGGGACATAAATCAGAAATTAGTATTTATCGAAATAGTCGTAAATACAAGTTGTCCAGAAAGGGTATCGGGTATTTGTTTTCGCGCCATATTCGAAACGGGGCGCCTAAAAGGTGCGGGGAGGGGTTCGTGGCGTCCGCCATTTTGTGGAGTTTTAGTCACGATGGAACAGTACTCGGGGACGCATCGCGCATTTTGCGTACGAGCGTATTATCGTAATGGTGATTCAATAGTGACTGCTCAACGTCTCTATCGTGCGGAATATCGTACACGCCACGCGCCAAGTGACGATAGCATTAGGAAATGGATCAGAATGTTCGATAATACAGGTGCGACAGTTAAAATTCAAAACTTTGGTTGTCCTCGTTCAGTTCGCGATGAAGAAACAATTGAAGAAGTTGAGGCGTCGGTTCGTCAAAATCCGTCTTTATCCATCCGAAAGCGAAGCCAACCATTGAACATCAAAAAAATCGTCTTTACATTCGATTTTAAAGAAAGACTTACATCTAAAAGCCTATAAAATTCAATTGGTTCAAGAATTGAAGGATACGGACTATGCTAATCGACTGAATTTTGCGAACGAAATGCTGCAGCGATTTAACAACTTTAACAACATACTGTTCAGTGACGAAGCAAATTTTCACCTGAATGGTCATGTTAATAAGCAGAATTGTCGGTACTGGGCAGTGGAGAATCCGAGACGAAAGCATGAACGACCCCTGCATAGCCCAAAGGTCGTTGTTTGGGCCGCTATGTCTGCTAAAGGCATAATTGGTCCTTATTTTCATGAAGATCAACGAGGCCGAGCAATTAATGTGAATAGTGACCGTTATTGCGATATGTTGCGAAATTTTTTGGTCCCAGAGTTGCAGGAGTTTGCAGGTTTCAACCCAAGAACGTGGTTCCAGCAAGATGGGGCCACTTGCCATACCTCAAATGACTCAATGGAAGTTGTTAACGAATTATTCCCTAATAAAGTCATTTCGCGAAGGGGTAACATCAACTGGCCTCCCAGAAGCCCCGACCTTAGCCCGCTTGACTATTTTGCATGGGGATACCTTAAAAGTAAGGTTTATCAAAACAATCCGACGAATCTAACCCAGTTAAAGCAAAACATCAGGTCAGAAATGGCAGCAATATCGATAGCTATGTGTCAACTTGTTATCGCCAATCTTCGTTTCCGTTTAGAAGAGTGCCAGCAACGTAACGGTCATCATTTGGATAACATCATCTTTTCCAAATAATTCTCCAATTCATATGCTAATAATAAACAATAAACTTTTTTATTGCATACAAATAATTTTTGTTTCATTGAACTTACAAATACCCGATACCCTTTCTGGACACCTTGTATAATAGGTATGACTTTAAATTTTGTAGTCTGTACTAGACAATAGACGAAGAGTTCTGCAAGATTTAATTGGGTGTATTCGGATAAAGGAACGCACTGCTACACAATCTGTCCTAACTTAACTAGGTTCCATCATCTGTTATTTGATTCTCTAGGTAACGACCATACACTTACAACAACCGCTTAATATATTATGGAAGGAAACTGGAACGCATATCATAGTCTCTTAATAGTTAGCCTACTGTCGACATTATGTCAACGTGTCTCTGGAGCACAGCTTTACGGGACAAAGAAGTTCACCATGCCATGTCTTTGCTTACGGGGAAGCTGTCTCTGAGCCACAGTGTTTTCCCTCTTTCCTACAACACGGAGTCTTTCAAACGTGAAGAGACATTTGAACAGGCCTCGGTGGTCATCGATACCTAACCATCAGATACCACTGTATCCGTAAGTCACTAGGTAACTATGTTGTGCTACGATTTAAAAAAATGTTAGATGAACGGTACATGTCTAATACATCTACAAATTTATCATCATAATTGGTATGTTAGCCTCTTACTCTACTTCTTAGGCTCACCTTTTATTTTGTTTTGTCACTATAATCATAGGATTTGAGGATAGGATTTGACATTGGTCTATTCTATTATATCATCAATATACATTGTCTCTATGGAATTTACAATACCTTCGTAAAACGCTCGGAACCCTCGATGCGGTTTTGGTCTTAGTCCAGGTTGATAGACGACCGTTAACCTTGATCCGGTTGATCTCATCATGGGCCCTTTCCCCGAACCGCAAATCCGCCCCAGCACCGGAGCGTCTGGCATATATCCATCCCGTACTTCAACCCACTCAGTTCTGCATCCCTCCGATTTGTAGATATCGAGTTCTAATTTAAGCAATTATTAAATTTTTAGTAACATGAGATTGTTAATGATTGGTCCGCTGGCGCTTCAACTAGATACTGCGCTAACTACTAATAACAGTTTAACAACTAACAATTCAATATCGAAGTGTGTAGTGACTATTTGAAATAAAGAAAATATTATAAAGAGGAAAGATTTGATTTTTTGTTTGTAATGGATAAACTCATAAACTACTAGACCAATTTTAAAAAATCTTCCACCGATATAAAGCTACAGTATCAGCGAGTAACATAGGCTATATTTATAATTTGGTAAATAATTTATTCCTCATAAAAATATCGATAGTTTTACACAAAATATAAAAAGTTGCTTAGAATATACTTTAAACACAAGTGAAACCGTGGGGCACACAGCTAGGTTGAAATAAAGCTAGTCAACGTGGCAGTATATCGGTATGACACTGACTCGACTACGCCAATTTGGCGTAGTTTTTATTGCCGCATTTTTATAGTATGCCGACGGTTTCTATTTGAAGTGACGCGGAAACTAATCATTAATCTATGTGCCTGTGATTAATATAATAATACATAAATAGATGATTCAAGTAACTACGTCAGTATTTGCTATGTAATTTTCTTCCGATACAAATAATTTCCGATATCAATAGAAAATAACCGTTTCTAATAACCAGTGTATATTGGAAGAGATTAATATCGCTAAACTCCGGTACAACTGCAATCGTAAACTAAGCTACAAATATACGATCGAACAAACCAGCTTTTATTGATATTCCGGCTCCCTCAAATCCCTTTACTACGCGTGAAAATTGGGGAAAATGTGATGAAAATCAACGGGTCCAGTTACAGTGGTTATTTTGTTCCGAACAGGATCCCCGCCAGCTAGTAACGTTGCGGACAGAAGTGGAAACTTATTGCCTTCGTAGGGTGTAATAGGGTTGTCAAACGTGTAACATTTTTATCACATAATATATTACAATCGGGTAGTTAAAGGACCAAACTATACTTATTCAGATGAAACAGAAACTGCAATACTTATTGAATTTAATTTAACAAATAAATCCTATAGTCCATACCCTAACCTTAAATTTAATTTAGTAGTATTAAGTACGTGTTTTCTTTTCTATTCCTTGTTATTTTCTAAGGATTTTCCAAATTAATTCCTAGCTTGTTATTATAAATTAAATTAAAATTAGAAATTCAAAAAATCCAAAGATTTTCAAAAGGTTCCCCTTTTTAGAAAATGAGAAATTTAATATGCTTCTAAATAATAAAAAGAAAGGTAAAGGGAAAAAATATTCAGTTCAGAAATTCGATACGTTAATTTCCAAATAAAATGTTCGTAGTTTAATTGTCTTAGCAATTTACAGTTTTTGTTATGAAAATCATCTCCAAAATATTTATTGTTACTAAAGTAAGTTTATCAATTACTCAGCCACAGTTAACATTCTAATGAAAATTCAGTAAATAACTGAAAACTTGAGGCTAAAACACTGGATAAACCAATTTTCATCTCCCTAATTAAAAATAGTAATAGTAAAATATAGTTTCATTAAAAGTTGTAAGATGAGAAACTGAGTGATTTTTTTTTTTTTTGTAAAGAGTTAGTTACTGTAATTTAGCAGCCTAATTCCATCACGTGACTTTGCACAATGAAAGCAGTGAAATGACGCGAATTATTCCATAAATCAAAATGTATGGGAAATATTGAAAAACAAAACAACATTATTCAGAATATAGGTAGAACCATGATAGGAAATAAACTAGAAGAATGTAAAAATAAATACAATGCGAGTGTGCTTAGAAATAGAACCCGGAACCGATAGAGACTTTTCTATCCAAATCAATTTAAAAAAACTGACCGTAGGAAAAGACACAGAACTGAAGCGGTTACATCAAAGATTAACGAATGTGTAGGAAGGGAAATCGGTGTCTGACGTTATAAGAAAGTCACGCCCTTATTCTTTTTGCTTACCACAATATGGGCATAGTGTATTGATAGACACTTAGATAAACTATTTTCTAGTATACTGAATGTTACTGCACAAAATTTAATAATTATTTTTACATCACTGCTTTATTAAGAATCATTATTTTCATATATATATTAATACGTGAAGCAAAAGCTTTCTACTCCTTTTTAAGCGTATTGCGTGCACGGAAGACTGAGATTTGGCAAGGTTACAGTTTATATGGAGAAGGAGAGCAGAAAGCTAAAATTTATCTATAATATCAGTTAATAATATATTAAATAAAATAAATTAATACTGCGAATCCTAATCCAACCAGTGCTACTTAACGAAAAGTGACAGCAAGTGATGTAGATAATAATACTCATTGTTTAGGTTTATCAATACCGTAAATGTCAAACAGAAAATAGTCTATGATCAAAAAGTCGCTGGTCGAATTTCGACCTTAGGGCGATTGCTAGTATTTTATTACATGGTAATCTATACTAACATATACGAAACTATCAGTCTAATTGGATTTCTTTTCTTTTAATTTTATAGTCTGTTTATTGAGGAGGGTTATAGGACCCTAAGAAGCGGGGCAGTAACCATGAAGTCAAGCAATCTGGAAAACAAGGAAACCGTGGAACACAACTAATTGATATGTATAATTACTTTTTATTCATTTTATTGAAGTATAAGTTACATATAAAATTTAGCCAATTTTTAGTGTCATGTGTCTACCGTATAAACGGTCTTTTGTTATAGACATACATACAACTAAATCGTTTAGCGTAACTACTACAAAGTTATGTCACCCTATTAGAAAAGTGAATTAATAACGAAAACCGTATTTATATTATTTACAAATAAATTTTTACAAACATGTGTTCCAATCCAATGGTATGGGGCCCAGGGGAAGATTTATCACCTCGGGTGACCGCCTGGACGGGCACTTAAATAAAAGCTGGCAATAAATTCATTAATTCGCGAGAAACCAAATTTATATTCACACCGGAATAAAGAACCGTTTGCATGTGTGTTTGAATGTATGGTTTTATCCGATATACCTGGCCGAGAATAATGAATTTCTTTGATTCCACTAAATCGAGAAAGGCGAATACAATAGCTTTTTTCTCGCGGCTTTGCTCGCGTCATGGTTATATCTCATATTTTTTTCTTTTTTATTGAACTGCTAAGTACCAATTTTCATAAACCTGTCTTCAAAACATGACGGATTTTCATACAAACTTTCATCCCCTTTATATATAGATTATTAATTAGTACAGTAAAAAATAGTAATTTCAATAAATGTGAGACATAATACACCTAGTAGATGTGAAACGTTTGATCATATTATTTTTATATATAAAAAAAACTACCTTCAGATACCTATAAATTTAAATGTCTCTTATTTATGCAATTAGATTTTATTCCAACCTTTTATGTTGAAAAGTATTAAAAATATTATTAAAAAATTTTAACACAAACAGAGTCTCTATACTTACAGTCAGGCGGATCTAACGCTTGTTTGCCACCTTAGGATGTATAAAAAAAATTAACCCTCTTAGAGAATTAACAAAAGGTTGAAAAACTAGCATGAACTCAACCGTTCCTAATCATTCCGTGCGACGATTTATCCTTTCCAAATCGCCAAATCGAGAGCTATGGGCCGCGAGAGGGACTGGACTATTTTTGTTCTCAGACATCGATAAATCACAATGCTTGCACCATTTGATATAGTGACGTGGACGTCTTGCAGAGTTATATCTTGTTCGTCGATATAAAAATAATGGATACTTTATCGCATAAGTTTTAGTCAGTTAATACTTATACGTAACTTACAACATTAAAGCTACTTGCTAAAACGATAAACTTGATTAATACACGCGATGAATGATGTGTTTACACAATGCTTTAAAGATTTCAGATAATTATTATCAATAAATCTGTAGTTATGTCTGTATATGTAATTTTTTTTTAAATATTCCGATGAACGTACTATTTAAAGGACATGAATATATGCCCTTATTTTTCTAGTCTGTCTGTCCTCATATAAGGATTTAACTCAAAAACGGCTTGTTCGATTCTTATGAAATTTTGTACAACGAGAAGCTTAGGTCATTGGTCTATTGATAGGCTATCAGAATTTTCAAGTAATACTTTTAAAAGTCGTACTTTTTTTTTAAAAATCCAAAAATTGTTAACCGACTTTGTACATTGTACATATGTATTTGTGTATTTTGGAAGTATAAGTTATTCCTTATTTGGTACAATATAAAAATTTTCAATATTACTATTAGAAATTGCAAAAAATAATAATTTTCATTTTGTAAGTAAACGGAACGCATACGCCATTACATAAATATTGATAAACTTTAAGAATCATCAACATAATTAAATAGACAATTTTATATACGGGTAGTATAATAATTATGTCATTTCTCATATTATATTATGAATTGTCAATAATATGAATAAAATATAATATTAATTACGGCATGTAAATAGTTACTGCGTAACAAACGCGTGCGGGGCCGCGGGCGTACGGCTAGTCTAATAATAAACCTCTGTCTAAATAGATAAATATCGTGAACTTTCACTAACAACAACATTTACTAACTCAACAGTCAATTTCTTTAATAAACGCTTCATTCAAAACCTTATGACGGCAGTTCACACACTCGGGAAAATCAAGTTGAACGTTTTTATATAGCGTTATACTGTTTAGATATTTGACTTTATTAGATATTCATCAATTTTGGTACCTATATCCAAGTACAAGCTGTGCCCCACGGTTTCACCAGTGTTAAATTTATTCGACCAATTCTCCACCGTGCCGTCGCGTCTCCGACTGACCCGTGTAGTCTATTAAAGTCTCTATTGCACATAAAAGTAAAATTAGAGGACTTAATGCTTAAATGCATTCTCTACCAATCTTCAGTCTATTCCGAAAGATATAGGCAAGGTGTTACAATGTTTAGTAAAAAAATTAAATTTCTATACTATTTCCATTTCTTCATTTTCTCGATGACAGCTCCTGTGAAAACTTGAACGAGGGTCTTTTTTACATTATGTATGCAATATTTTATGAAAATATGACGTTTACACACGTACAAGGTTATACCAGAGTCGGAGAAACTTATCAGTTTCTTCTTAGCTGGCTAGGGTTGGAGCTATATCGATAAACGTAACACGATAACAGACCCGATATTTTTCTACAAAATGTAAGAAACTAAACTACTGCCGGATACTTTTGTACAAACTTATTAACTAATATTATATTTCATTACAAGATGTTACACGTATTAATTCTTGATTGATAATGCCAACTTCTTCAAAATTTTCGAAGCTCTTGTAAAATAAGTAGATATAGGTAGGTACTCGACAATGAAACGAAATAATTATAACGACAGGTAATCTTTATTTATTTATTTTAATCAAAATCTGATGAATCGTCACTACTTATTTCATATCGATATCATTACTTATTTGGTCACAACACTACAACTACCAAATTAGAACTGTCATCGAGAAAATAAAGAAATGGAAATAGTATAGCCGATATTCAACTGCTTCAAGTAAAACCCACGTAACGAATACTTGAAAGAATCCCGAGAGTTGGCTAGTCGGATGTTGATAGGAAGCGAATCCAACAGTCATGCTGCTGTTACGGCAAAAGATCTGTCGCGGAAATAAATATGATGACTTGATATACTGAGAATTAAACAATCAGAAGATCTTATCTGTCTTTTGTGCATGTCCGCGCGCGAGAGACTGAAATAGTGTTTTAAATATTTAAGAGACTCGGGATTTTGTTTTCACTTCCCACACTTCCCTACAGCTTCCGATTGACATTCATAATTACTAGTCCGCTTTGTATGATGGTAGCGTCAAGTTATATAATCTAAAATCTTTCTATATTTTTTTTTTTTTTTCTAATCAGTCTGGTTATTTCAGAGATTATCACCTTCGAAAGAACAAACAATCTCATAAGCTTTATAATAATAAAATATTAGTATAGATTTATATTTCTCGTAAATTCTGTACAAATGAAGATCTGTTATGGTATCTCATTACGTAAACAGATATTGGATAGATTTATTCCAGCATTTTGCATATTCAGCATTTTGCATATTCAGCATTTTGCATATTCAGCATTTTGCATATTCAGCATTTTGCATATTCAGCATTTTGCATATTCAGGTACTCAGACATGGGAGAACCATAAAAATTTCATTCTGCAAACGGAGTTATATAGTCTAGGATTCATTGTTATGATAAGTAATAAATTGAAATCAGATAATAAAGCAGCTTTTACTGTGTAAATGTTAATAGGTAGGATAATTTTGTGAACGAGATTGATGTTTGGGAATGAATTCTCTTTTTACAAGCATTTAATCAAATTTTCTAGTCAGTATGGGTCAAATCTTGTTTAGTTTGGATGATAATGCATGGTAAGCTAAGTGAAGTCATTCTAAGTTATGGCAGAGTTCCAAAGCTGGGACACTATGTCTGGAACCTCCTTGTGGTGTGCCCCGGGCAACATTAGTCTTTATGACTAGGGGCCCAATACCAGACCGACGGCGTTCCTCTCCTGTACCCCTCTGCTCATCAGAGGAGACAGGGGATGGGGCAAGAGTGGATCTGCTTTTGGCACGTCCACTATGGTCGGACTCGTCTTTGACGGCGGAGGAGGAAGAAAACCTCCTTAAAAAATTTAGAAGATACAACCTCTTCAAAAAATCGCTGATGGCGGTGGAGAAAACCACCTTAAAAATCATGGACGGACTGTGGTGGAGTAAACCACCCTTTAAAAAATCACGTTTGGACGGTGGAAGACAACCACCTTAAAAAATTACCGAGGAAGACAACCTCGTTAAAAAATTACTAGAGGGAGGTGGAGAAAACCACCAGTATAAAAAATCAAGGACGGTCAGTGGAAGGAAACCACTTTAAAAATAACCAGAGGGTTGAGGATGAGCACCTCGTTAAAAAATCACGTCGGACAGGCAAGGACGGGAGGAAGCTCAATGACGGCAGAGGAGAAATCCTCTATAAAAAACCAACGACGGACTGGTGGGGGAGGGGGTGCGTTCATTCGCCTCCTTCCCCTGCCGTTTCACAGACGGCAGAGGAGAAAACCTCGGTAAAAAAAATCATAGCCGCGCTAGCGGGGCGGGGGTGCGTTCATTCGCCTCCTTCCCCCCGCCATATGCCAAAACATTATGGCAGAGGCAGAGGAGAAAACCTCTATAAAAAATCCAACGCCGGATGGGTGGGTGACACTGGACAGAGGTGGGTTCATCCGCCTCCTTCTTCTGCCAGGCCGAACCAAGAGGCGATGGGTCGGGGGGCCTGTCTTCCCATTGCACTGGTTTGGCGGACGTGGAGACAGTTTCGTTTTGCACCGGACTGTCTCCGTCAGCGGGCGGCCCTTCCGGGCCTTGCCGGTAGTATGCTACCGCTGGTCCCGTGTCGGCCCCATTACGGCGGTGGACGGTGCACCGTGGAGTTTTAGTGAGTAGGAGTCTCGCATAACCACTCGTCCCCCCGGGTGTGTACCCACGACGGGTTTCTACACGTTAAAAAAAAAAAGAAAAGAGTTCCAAAGATAGCTGACCAGTTATTATATGAACAGATATTTATGCACCCCCATAGTTATTAAATGAAAGGGTTTGGCTGCGAAAAATACGATAAAAGATAGATTAATAAATAATTTTGCAAACCAGCTTATAAACGATATTTTAATCAATTTAAAAGCTTATACTTATAGGGAAAATAAAAATGTGACAAAAGGGCATTTAGAATAAATAAATTTCCTGCACGTTACAAGCTTTTCAAATTATACAAATAGTGAATAAAAGATTATTACCCGACTGCGAAAAAGGAGGGTTATGTTTGTCGAGCGTATGTATGTATATATATATATATATGTATGTCTATTTCTATGGCACGATCTGTAGCCTAAACAGCTTAATGGATTTTAGCATACGAGATGTTGTTAGATTCGTCTTAATTATGGTAGTGACATAGGCTATATCATATTTAAGTACGAGGTCAGGAAATCAAACAAAAAGCAAAAATAGAAAAAAAAATTAGTTCAGTATTTTTGTAGCAGTCGCGTTTTTGTTTCCTTTTTTTAATAGTTTTTAATAATACTATTTTTATACGGTCAATGCAAATATATATATGTACATTTATGTACATTTATGTGCATATATATTTCTGCTCAATCGAAAATCTTGTTAGCTGTCACCGATGCGACGACAATGTACCTTTGATGTTTAAAAGTGCCCTTTCACAGCTTAAATTGAATTGAGTACAGTTTATTTGGTATTGAATTTGTAAAGGCGTGTAAAATTTCTATGGTGATAGCGTTAGTTGTAATTTTGCTAGAAAATCATAAAGCGATTTTTACGATGATAACATTTTAATTGTATTGTTTTTCTTGAATGCTACATTCTTATAGCTTATCGATTGAGGAATTACAAATTTTGTACACGAGAAGTGGACAAAAAAAATAGTACAACCGTTATTGAATTAAACCAGACATACAAACGAACAGACATTTTTTTTAAACTTGATATTCATGAGCACCTTTATAATATAGACGTCTTTCAGGAAATGTGGAAATAAAAATAAAATGTAAAAACAAATCTACATAGTATTTATTATTATACGTGTAGAGAGGATAAATTTGTAAACATAAAAATATACTGTTTAAAAAGTATAAAATTTAGAGGTTGAGTGGTGGATTAAGAAGGTTTTAATTAATGTATCTTTTAGAGGTACTTATATAAAAAAAATGAGAGTTTGTACAGATTATCATGAATTCTGAACTATTATACTTATACAGATATATAGAAAATACAATGCATTGTAAAACGAAGACGAAGTCTTGTTGTAAGATTATAACTATTGTATTACATAAGTATTGTTACCTTTTTTCTAACAACACACAATAACAATATTAACGGATTTATAAACGGTTGTCTAAACAACAATTTGTCTCAGTAAAGACCCGACCTAACGAGATGGCCGGCCTTTATTATTATCTCGTATTCATACAATGCTATAAGTATATTGAAAACAAATTCACGGTATAAACCGATTTAAGCAGAAGCTGGCATCCAGGAGTTCTTTCATTTCGTTAACATAATAAAACTTTTGATTTAAGACGGCAATGGGCAACTTAAACAGATTATTGAAATATATTTATTTCCGTTCACTATTTAGGTTACTTGAAACAAAAGTTTGAATACAGATAACAATTTGTTTTTGTTCTGTTTTGGCACGTAGGTACCATGGAAAAATCGGTTTGTCTTTTTTTTTCTTTTTTTCTTAATCATTTGGCAATCGCGACGTATTATTTTCTTTATTATACAATGTAAAACTTTATATTTCTTGACGTTTCAAATCGCCAATACATCATTGGTTGGCGTGGTGATTAAATTCGTGCGTTTGCCCAAGAAGGGAACATTTGCAGACCGGTATTATACGTAAATAAAAGGTTAACTGACTAACTATCTTATATATATCAAAGCCCAAACTACCGTTGCTAGGATCGTGAAAATTTGTTTGTAAATTCTTTTATACTGTAGGTGAACACACTAAGGAAGAATTTTTGGAAATTCAAACCCTAATGTGGAGAAAAAGGGGGATGAAAGTTTGTACAAAAACCCGCCATTTTTGAATGTAGAAAATTAGTATTTAGCAATTCAGATAGAAAGTAAAAAAACGTGTTTTATATTATTTTCAAATTCAATACCTATGGGTGTAAAATGGTGTACACCTATTAGCTAATGTCTTATTTACGTCTTTAACGAAAGTCGATGAAGGTGTAAAGATCCATCCATGTGGTATTTAAAAAAAAATTGGACATAAAAACATATACCTAATGGGACATAATTATTATGACGTGAAAGAAGCCACAAACAAACGCTAGTTTATACATAAAACGTAAAAATATTTAAAAACAAGCTGTATTTACTTCATAAATGTTGGTATGAAAAGAGGATATATTAACATTAACTAAAAATATCTGAACATTACATTAAACGGTTAAAATTAGAGGGCGGAATGTTTGCGGAGATCGGAGAAAGCGGCCCTAAAATTCCATTTAAGTGCCCACTCCAGACACTGAAAGGCTTGTTCACCGAAGATGCTCATTTTTTGAGGACCTACGAGAATGCTTATTGGGTTATTTATGTATTGTTTAGTATCATTAAGTATTTTTCACACAAAAACGGTTGTTGAAATATATTTTTTATCTACACTCGGCATTTTTTTTTCTTTAAAGTTTAGTATACGCTAACAATGGAACTTAGAAATCATTGCTTAAAAATAAATTAAATATCTTCAAGATACTTATGTAATAGTAAAGTAAGATGGTAAAAGTAAATAGTATAGGTTAGAATAAACGAAATGCAGGATGCATGACTTAGGGTACGATGACGTATGGTGTTTCGAAACGGAAAGGAATCTCCAACGTGTAGTTCTGTTTAGTAAAATCTTATTTATTGTGATTACCTCCAGAATCGTAAATTAGATACCAGTTTTTACATACTACTACAGTATTTATGACGTATTTATTAAAACACTAGCTGTGTACAATTTCATCCGTGTTAAATATATTCGACAAACTCTCTACCGTTCGGCCGCCAGTTTACCCATGTTAGCCTAACTTTGTTCTCACTTCCCGCAATTGTCTACAGCTTGTCATATTTCTTAACATTCATGGTTACTGCTCCCGTTCCTAAGGTCGTAGCGTGATATTATATAGCCTATAACCTTTCTCAATAAATAGGCATATCTGACTGACAGTTCCAGAGGTTAGCACGTTCAGATACGTAAACTCTTTGGTTTTATAATATATCAGATCTTATCTATATACGTGAAGCAAAAGCTTTATACCCCTTTTTAAGCATATTGCGTGCATGGAAGACTGAGATTTGGCATGGTTAAAGTTTATACGGAGAAGAACTGCAGAAAGATAAAATTTAACTGTAATATCTGTTACTAATATATTAAAGTAAATTAATTAATACTGCGAATCCTAAATCGACCAATGCCATTGAACTTAGACCCCTCAAAATATTGACAATGTAAATCAAAGAGAAGTGACAGCAAGTGATGTAGATAATACTCATTGTCTAGGTTCATAAATACTGCAAATATCAAACAGAAAAAAGTCTATGATCAAAAAGTCGCTGGTCAAATTTCGAGCTTAGGGCAATAGCCTAGTCCTATTAAATTAGCAACTAATAATATTAGTAACCTAACACTAATGGTTATAATCGAGATATCTCGAGATATCTTCTTAATCAAAATATAGACAATACCTGTAAAGTTTAGAAAAACTCTTTCTCCGTGTGTAGCGACAATGCGCCACTCGCATCGCTCCGGTGTTGTCGGTAAAGGTTCCGTACCCCATCCGGGTGAGTTGAACCAACCGGAATTACCTAGTAGAGTTCTCCCGCATTCTAAGGACAATAGAATTATTACTATATACACTACGTTTACGATTAAAACTTTCCCTATATTTCGACTTACATTACAGGAGGGAGCCAACACGTTCTAATGTCTCCTATTATGCTGCCAACAATAGTGTGGTTTCATATTGCTTAAAAGGCATATCTCGGGCAACACTATTATTTTACCAAGTCAAATAGACGACTGTCAAATATGACGTCACTAGTTTGGAGTTACAGACAGCTTTATTTTCTAACTACAATAGTAAAATAATCACAAAAATCGATTACCGAATCTAAAATTAGTGATAGTTGTCAAAATTTTGATTACATGGACATTTATTATCTTGATAAATAAAATATAAATGCGTATTCTTAAATATTATTTTTATTGAAAATTACTATTATTAAAGAAATAAATGAGTTTTTTTGGTTGTTACATGCATTTAAATTACCTATACGTTTTTTATGTCAAATATTTATCAATAGTGCTAATTTTATTTACAAGGTTGTACTTTACTGTATCTTGAGTACTTACTAGCACATTTATACAATAAGTTGGTCTGAGCTATATCACTGGCGCTCAATCTCACTCTCTGTCCGATCTCTGGTCTCTTCTTCCCGTGCACTTCTAGCGGGAGTATGGTATCGAGATAAGTCCCTTTACTGAAAGTGTTTCTCGCGTAATGCATTATCGAATCGTAATCATATGTCTGTCCTAAAGAATTCACTTCTTCTTCAGTTAATTTATTGAAATTGTATTCTTGACCTAAAAATAAAAACAATACATTCATATTAACAAAAGTCTATACATTAATTAGACGTCAATTTAAGAATATCTTCCATATAACAGTTTATGGACAAACATTGTATGAACTAAGTACTTCCTTAACATGATAGTGTTATGTTCTATAATAAGATCCCGAAGCATATTGCTACTGATTTGCCGGAAAAGAAGTCCAAGAAACATGTCAAGCAGTTTTTACTATCAAAAGGATAATGAATGATTAATGATAATTATGTGGATGATAGTGATGCTGTCTGGAAGTAACTCCATCTGTATTTTTATCTAAAAATAGTAACGTTTTACAGGGAATATAAAAAGTTCATTCGCAGAAACTACACTGAATTGATTAATACTATCACAATCACTAATTCAAATTAAAACTAGACGCAGAAGTTAAAATTCACGCAACGTTACAGATTGGACAAACCAAATATGTTAATTGGTTAAACTAATACGATTACTTCAGAGGAAACTCTAAAATTATTGCTTTTAATTAGCCACGAAACCGATCGGGCCTCTCGTTTTCAAATTGACTTCACTGCTCAATTTGATACGAAGCCGAATTTGGCTGCAAATAATTTTATAATTAAATTTTGTATTTTAAATTAATCTACTTCTCAGTGTAGTTTGTTAGTTGCCTAGTTGTACCATCAGAGTCACTGAGAACAGTTTCACTTTGAATAATGTATAAAAAGTTAGAAATGGTAAATTGTCAATTACAACTTGTTAGGGCAAGAAACAAGTCGATATCAACACACATGATAGATAACAAATCTATTAATTTCTACATTCGCCTTTTAGAATAAATCAATGTATATTTTTTAGTAATTTTCTGTAGAACGCAATTTTCATCGTGGCCATCGAATAATTCTCATCGCACGGCGTTCACTAGGAGGACTATACTTAAAAATAAGGTATTGGGAGGTCAAATAGCACCTTAAGATTTGATACACCCAAGCCAACGTAAACATGCACGTGGTTTACCCTGCTGACTAACAAAAGAGGAAATGCCGTTAGTGGCAGAGTTGTACTGCCCAACTGGGTCTCGACCATCATCCATATGGTAAAAAGGCAGTCATAGTGATTTGTTTATGGACATCACGTATCGAGATTAGCCTTTGTATATCTAGTTTTTATTTACGCAGACCGGCAATACAAGGAAAACTTGCGAAGAGTTCTTGATATTTTAGGAGTCGCCCGTGTTTTCATTGATTCTGTATTTACGTTACTTTTCCGTGCTATTAAAAAGCTGCAGTAATTTAACCGATCAAATAACAAAATACGAGAATTCTTTGGTGGGGAATTTGCTAGTATTACATTGAAATAGGCATTTGTCCGTCAATTTAACAACCTAGTATTACTAGATAATGAAATTAAATACGACCTTAAGCGATTCCTTAATTACTTCCGGAACAAACAAAGCATCATTGGAACTATCCCATTTAGATAACAATGTTTACTTGGAGTGATAATATTTGCATAGAATGAGGAAGTACATATTTCTAATGGACACCATCTAAAATTTTAGGAAAGTTTTAGACATTATTTATCAAAGATAATAGGTATAAAAGGGATTATTTATTTGAGATATGAAATTCGAATAATCCTTATTATTATTTATTTTTTCGTTCTGTTAATCATTCAGCTAAATGGATTTCAATTATTTAATTAATAAGTCACTACTAATTCCTTTATTAAACTATAAGTAAATAACAGCAAGTAATTTGTAAGAAATTGAAATATGACCAGTTTTATTCCGTTATGTCTTTATATTTTGCAGGACGGAGTTGACTGCTATAACGTGACAAAGCAGTGATGCTTCTTGTGGATTAACAATTTGATAATAGGTGCAATATTACAAGATCCTCCTAATACATTTTGACTGAGCATTGTGGAAAACCAAGGCCTGAAGAAAACAAATTTTATTTATTTTTATTTTATTTATACATTATTAGGATAACTTACACCTGATGAAATAATAAATAAAATAATCGAAATAGAAAGCCAATTACAAGTTTTCAAAATTATAAATATACGAATACAAAAAGAAAAGAAAGATAGTCAGTCAGGAAGAGAAACATAAAAATTAACTAAAACAAAAGCTGGTTACTGAAAAATGTCTCTGCATAAACTGTGTCTTAGAGAAGATAAACTTGTACCAAATTAGTTAACACTACAATCTAGAGAATTACGCTGTTTGCTCCTCTGAATTAGAAATGAATTTCGTCCTTATTTTCCTTTCTTTTAAGTAATTGTGAACAGTAAAAAGAACACTGGTTCTACATCAAGTTACTTTGAAAAACTCAGCCAGCTATTAGAAATACTTTGAAAATTTACTGCACAGAATGTAAGCATTTGTTATAAGTGAAACTTTTCCTTTCATTAATAATTCAAATATTTCAAAATTAAGGAATTCCTGTCCACGCCGTAATCACGCCGCGCTTTACTACCGAACTTGGAAGAGCTCTGTCTATTCAAAACGCAAAATGTTTCTCATAAACCTCTAACTGCATAGTTTTAAAGATGAAATTTGTTTAAATTGTATTATGTTGGATGATGAAGCAAATTGAATCTTAATTATTAAACGAGATAAAGTTGGATACAACATATACGAAATACAAAACCGTAGTTTGGGAGAATTTAGAGCGGTATTTAGTTATCCTTTTGCGTTCCTCTAAAACAATGTCCTGATTTATCAGCTGTTAGACAATTTTCTTAGTGAATTGTTGATGAAATTATTGAAGAGCTTCGTGGTCTGTATGGTTTCTAAAACTTTATTAATTTAAATATTTGTTCCAATATCTTGGTGCCTACAAGGGATAGGTATTATTATAACCATTAATTTTATCTAACGGTTTTTCTTTAACATTTCGTTTGCATTATCGTTAGGATAAAAGGCTTTATTATTAGGCCTCAACTATACAAGCTCCAGTCCATGTACAGCATATTATGAAATTATAATGATGTTAGGTTTTGTTATCTAAATCTTATACTCAGCTTTGTCTTTTTTTCTGTAATAAAGAATTTTGGGTCGTAATAATATTAGTTGTGGTTTTTATTGCTCGTTATTATTACAAACTCATCTGTCTAGCACTAACCTAGATTCCAGTAGGTATAGATACTGTTAATCGAAAATTAATTATTAAATACCAATTTTCAGATTTCCATCTGCGTGTATTTTTTTTTATTGAAGTGAAAACTTCTTTAGCATCGTTGTGATTTGAAAGTCGATGAAACGAAAAAGCGGAGTGACAGTAAAAAAGCAGACACTAAATTCATAAGATTTAAGGTGTGAGAAAATGAGATAGGAAAGTTTTAGGCAATGGTAAAATGGTACAAAAGAGGTTTATTGTCACGCAATAATAAATTTTATTACTTCACCAAAAAGGCACGAAACAAAACTTTTTAGGCAACACTTATGACATTCTGTTACTGATTGATATTGTGTTAGGTTACCATGGATATTTCAAATGTACATTAAGTAATTGAAAATGCTATTGTGAATAATGATTGTGAGTACTTGTATGAACATTTTCATAAACTTGAAATTAGTGTGTATTTGATCATTTTATGAATGAAAAAAAAAAAAACAAAGAATTGAAGGTTTCACTTCCACCACGTGTGAGTTGCACACATAATTTTTTTTTGTCCTATCTCGGAAAAAATTGTCCAATTTGGCTGATGTTAAGAACTGATGAGCAATAAGGATCTGTTGATAGTATCATTAAAACGATTACTTAACATAAACTACCACAGCTAAACTAATAGGCACCTGGACTTACAATGTAATTTACAATTGACGCGCACTGAATACCGATGGAGTCAGTGCTATTGGCTTTTTGCCCTGTTTATAGTGGTCGCGATTGAAATGGCATTAGTTCACTCACATCTTTATCTGTCTATTTCTCTTATATTGTTTAGCAGGGTGTACCAACTGCAGATTAAGCTTGAGTTTCTTTGGAGAACTCTTTTTATCATAGAATTGTGATCTGAAAATGTGTGGTCTCACAAGGCAAATTTATGCTACGAGTAAACTGAACTTTTATGAAATAGGAGGAAATATTCAAAGAATTAGTCCAAGGATACGATAAACTTGTAATAATAAACAGGAAACGAGACGTTCCGGGTCGTGAGGGTATTATACTACTACTCATTATGCGTCAGTTGTCAGTTGTCACGGCTCTGTGACGTCTCGGTACAATGTAGAGCAACGTGCGTGACGCTTTCATGTGGATACACTATATACCGTAGCGTACAAAAATCTGAACGTTATTTTTAATAATATCTAAACATCTTTTAATTATATTTCAAACATACAACTAAGATTTTGTAAAAAAAAAATATCTTAATATTATAAATCTCAAGGGAATGTTTTATTATTTGATCACGCTAATCTTGGAACTACCCGTCACATTTGAAAAATTCTTTTACGTTTTATAGTTTATTTATTAAGCAAGGTGTAGTATATGTGGAACTATAATATACCTAAATGTATTTAATGTAATGTGTTATATAGTAATGTATATATTTATACTATTTATATAAGCATACCTACACTGAAACATAAACACAAATAGTACAGTCAATAGACTATATCGAGCGCACCGCGTCAGTTGCACGAGAACCATTGACGAGGGTGGACGTGTTAGAAGTAAGTGCGTGCCGAGCCTGTGAAACACCTACATACACTACAAAAAGTTTCGGGTTTTATAACTTCAAGCTAGAACCCTAACGAGCAGAGCAGTTACCATAACTGGCAAGTACGGGAAGTAAGAAAAACAAAAGGCTACAAAGGTGTGTTGGCGGGGCCCGGTGGATAATTGGTTAAATAAATTTAACATCACTGAAACCGGGGGACACAGATAGTTTTTTATATTGAGAAAATATAATATAGGCAGTAAAAGAATAAATGCCGCTGATACTGTATTACAGCGCGGTGTGATACAGCCTTCCCATAGAGATATATGACCGAAGACGTTTGGAATGAATTCGGGTCAAGTATAAGGTTTTGAACGGGAGACGAGTGACATAGTATTAACATGAGTGCTTTGTGAAGTACACTTCTTTGCTTTATGAGTACATTATAATATAATTATATAGGTAGGTAGTACAAATTCCATCAAAATATAATTCATTGTAAGAACAACGATAACAATTTACGATATCAAAACTAGTTCCTTACAAACTGATAATATTTATCCAATATTTATGAATATTTAATAAGCAATTATGAATTTGCTTGCTAATAAAATATTATATTTTAATACATTGTACAATAATTAAGACAGACACGTTTTAATATTTTTGAGCGTCAATGTTTTTCTGATTAATTTGTAATTTAAATATTTTCTAAAGGTAACGTGACTGTACGTCCCATTTTAAACGCTGCGGAATGATGTATGCAACAGGATCGCGACCACCATTCACCTGATGTAACTGTCCACACCTGCCGGGATTAGCTAGCGTATATCAAATAAATCAAGCGAAAGGTGTAGAGATATGTACCCGACGCAATTATAAAAATAGAATGGTTTTCTTTATTGCGTCAATACCCATTGCAGTCGTAATTATGACAATGTGTAGAGTAAAAATAAAAATGGCTACATCATGCAAAAGTGAAGTGAATTCGATCTAGTTTGTGAATGTTAATGTTTGCTTTTAATTATGTACCTAATATATGCGTTTAAATGTCTTAAGTTCACATTGTTACTATACATATTCTTAGATCTTTTCAGGGCTTTTAGGTAGTTGTATTGATTGACCTTATTTTCTGATAAAAAGGTTATCTAACAAGTTCACAAACACAATATGATGAAATTGAGACGCAGTAATTATCTTTAATCGAATTCTATGGTCAAGTAGACATTATTTATCATTTAAATATCGTGACAGAAATTTTCAAATTTCGAAAACTTAATTGTATGAATAGAAATTTTACACTAGCCGAATTGGAAATTCAAATGTCCTGGCTTGCATTGGATAAAGCAAGTCTTGGACCTAGAGTTTTCAAATTACAGGCTCAGTCAATTACTATTATATATTGATGATTTAGTTACGGGTTGGCAAAATATAGAGTCTTTCACAGCCCGATCAATAAAACAACTGAGCTGTTATGGTTAATAATGATCAAGTTTTTAATATGTCAAAGGGTAGCATACAGGCAGATGGTCCACCTGATTATACACCAGGGCATTACAACCATGTTACCGATTTAGGTATTTCAGCCCCTTTTTGTAGTCTCATGTTATGTCTGGGAGAAAACCGTGCTGGGTAACTTATTCCATATTCCTAACGATCACGACAGGAAGGTGCTAGGAAACTTTAGTTTTGTAGCGATTCGGCTAGGTTTTAGAGTGTCAGGATGAGCAGCTAGTCAACAACAGAAGGTGCGAGTTTGAAACGGTGATGATTGTGTCATACCGAAAATTTCTTCAGCGCATTCCCCACTGTGCATGCGGTAGAAGACACGAAGATGTCTCTGCGAAGTTGTAAGGAATCTAGACCCTATGTTGATTTGAAATCTTGGAAAATGCGAATAGCATAGTAAAGTTCTTAATATCAGAAGAAAGCAAGATATGAAAAGCGATATACTTAAACAGTACCATTTTGATGATTCATCAAGAATTCATTTTCTGTAGACATAAACCAATAATAATAATGAAACAAAGAGTAGTTGTAGATATAATTTTAAGATGGTTACCATGCATTATATTATCCCTGATAATTTGGACGTGGTAATCTCTGTCAGGTCTCGTGTGCTCGTGCCAGAAGCCGACAACGTGACCCAGCTCGTGGACAACGATACCGAACTTGTCACAGTTCTTGCCGATCGATATCGCCTGGGCACCTCCACCACGTTTGCCAACAAATGAACAGCATCTAGAAAGAACAGATTTGCTGAATTTCAATGTTCAAGAATATTACGCATTTGCACACGAGGTATATCCATTCGGTACGCAAATGTAGGGTTTTTTAGTATGATATATTTGGCTTGTCTAAATAAGAACTGCGCTTTTTTAATAGTAATAGCTTTAATTGTTGCAGTGACCTTGTAAACTCGGGGCACTAAAGCATAAAAAATATTGAATGATATAATAACAAAACATTGTGTTCTCGAGAACACAATTAGCTGGTATTTTACCTGAGGGTAAAGAAAGATTAAAAAAAAACTTCAAAGGAAATGGAGTTTCCAAAAAACATTAGATAAATTAAAATTACATAAATGAAACAATAGTTACCAGACTAAAACGTAACTATAAAATTAATCAAAATTATGAAAAATTTGATTAACTTTACGTAATACGCTTTCAGACGTCTAAAAATGTATAGATAGACACGCGTGTAAGTAGCATGAAAGCATGCTATTATTGAGGAACCTAGTAGCATGTGTATCGATACCATTGCTGTTATCGATTATACTTATATAAGCAGTTGAAGAGCATGCTAAAAGCAGCGTGTCTATATGTACCTTAAATTGTTACTGTTTCTAAAATTTCAAGTTGGATTACCTCGTATTGTTTATCTAATTTAAACCATAAACTGTCATATAAAAACGAGCGAGCCTTTACAGTAGTCGCATATGATGTATAAACATCTGACTTAAATCTTACATAAATAAATTAGTTTATATAGCAGCAGCGCTGTAGGTTAAGCGCACAGCTGATGCGTTCTCCTCTACTTCCCTTTCTCTTTCTCGTCAAACATACGCACACACTGTTGGCTGAAAGTACCAAGCTCTTGAAAAATGGATTGGTAACATTTGACGGACAAATCTACCACTGCACGCGCACATTGGTGAAATCAAACAACGCGCGCTTCCCCGGTTTCCTGTTACACACTTCCATCCCTTTTCACGAAATCACTCCCACAGATTGCAAGACAGCGTGAGGAAAGATATTACTCATCAGAAATTCAATTAAGTATTCAGTCAAAATATTATTTAAAAAAAAATTAATATCTCTCTTACCCGCATGGTCTCTCGGTGAATACGATATAATCTTTATGAAGATCACCATCTTTTTCAACAAACTTGACGCAAGTAAAGTTTTCCCAGTGTCTCATGGCCTGCTTGAATAATGACTTGTGCGCTCCGCTAAAGTTTCCGTCTATCTCGTACGGGATGACTCCGTTATCCCAAATTCGTTCTTTGCGATTAGTCGCTGCTCGTATTGACCTATGTCTCTTCTTTACCTGTAAGGGTAGTCAATGTTGCTTCAAAATTATAGATTGAGAGAAAATTAAAACTCGGTGCTAAATAAGTTTTATATATCGAAATTAAATCTGTATGTTTTAGTTATGTATACATATTTAGTCGTACTATACAGATGGAGTGATGTCATCAAAATTATCATGAGATGAAATGTAAATAATTCGACAATTCATTCGAATGATTCACAACGAACATACGAAGTTAAAATGTCCAATTTTATTTTAATACTACCTTGGCCCCACGGTTTCACCCGTGATAAATGTATAAAACTAACTCTCCCCCGCGCCGCCGAAACGTAACCGTGTAGCTTGTACCATATCGTTGTTTCACTTTCCTGTTCTTGTGTACAGCTTGCTTGATATTCATAGCATATATAATAACCTAACCTAAAGGTTTGGAATATGAAGTTTTATAATCGATATAACCTTCCTCAATAAATAGACTACAATTTTTTTCAAATCTTCGGTTAAGTTTTTGTTTTTGACGTTAAAGTATAATCTTATTTTACTGTTATATTTATGTTACAAAATTATTTTCAGCATAATATTTGAAGATCTCAAGTAAGGCCTTTTAATATAGGATACACAGTAGCAATTAATATTATTTTAAAGGGCTTATGACGGGCAGCGTAGTAAGGAAACAGGTTGACATAATTGGTTAACTCTCGTAATTGGCTAAATGTACGTTCGTCAGCAGAAGCTTATATTGTGCAAATTGTTCAAGTGAGGTACGCGGTACGCCTTTACACGGCCCTGCCGCAATTAGTCAGTTGGAATGCTTAGTATTATAATCGATTAATAGACGTGAGAAATGCGGTAAGATGGTGCAAACTAGTCCTGTTGGGTTGTACACCTCATTATTTTACATAACTTTGATGAAATTTCAAATTTTTACATGTCACCCTAAGATCATGAAATATTTCTTTCCTTACGATATAGGTACATCGTTTTGATTAACCATATTTTCCCCATAATAGACTAATCTTCAACTTTCGCTAATTATAGTAAAAGTTAATCTTTTAGTTTTTTTAATGCAATGCGTGAGATTAATATTCTACTAAATTAATTCAAAGCAAATTCTACGCCTAGACACGTTGATACAATACGTGCGGTAAACAAAATGTTTCTGAGTTGAATGAGCATTATTATTTGTATTTACTGTAAGAGAGCTTCTTTGTTTTAAGCATAGCGAAATTTCTTTGGATAATTCTCTCTACTTGGGGCTGACCGAGTGGTGGAATAACTCCACCCTACAGAAAATTGCATCCAAACAACCTTGTTGTTGTGTTTCTGCGGTGAGTGCGATTTTCAGAGCTCCCTGGGGAAAAGGGGAGAGAGGAATTCAAAGAGAGATAGGGCACAGCAAAATTTCTTTTGAAATTTCTCTACATGGAGCAGTTCGAGTGCTGGAATACCTCCACCCTATAGAAGATCGCAGCTAAATAACCTTGGGTTGTGTTCCTGTGGTGAATACGGTTTTCAGAACTCCTTGAAGCAGGGGATTCAAGTTCTACAATGAGTTAGTGATACTTATTACAAGCTTCCATAGGCTACGGTAGACGGTTACTGTCAAGCTGGCAGTATGCTTTTTGCCACATTAGATGTATAAAAAATAGTTAAAAAAATGTTTACTTATATGTATTACCTCTGTATCATTATATAGCCTGCTTTCCACCATTTCTAAATCTTCATCGGTGTCCCTAAAAGTCATGTCTTGAAACTGCTGGAATTCAGTTATGTTTTTCTTAGGCGGTGCTTTTAGTTCAAACTTCTCTTCGAATTCGTGTTCCGGTATTACAAATTTCTTCTCTCCGCTTCTCTGTTCTTTACTGTTGTGTCTTTTGTGGTGACGAAAAAACTTTTTTCTTACGAAGTGGGATTCTGTGTTCTCTTCAGACTTCAGCGCATTTAGCCCTGTATTCTCGGTTGAGTGAATGTTTCTTAACCTGAGAGATAATGCGGTAATAATTTATACAAATTATTTTTAATATAACTCAAGTCCTTTTCGAGAAAAAGTAAATAAAAATTAAAATAATTTTGTTACATTATAATTTAACACAGGATTTGAAATTCCTTATTATTAGTATTATTCTTAATTTTTTTTTAAACCACTCTTAGTGCTAAATTTCAAAACTGTAGGTCTGCGGAAAGTTCTCGTTTTTATAATCGGTTCGTGAGCATTAATGTAACTATAAAGTGCTACATCTTTTTAATGCGATATCCTAGATGCAGCATGTGGCCATATGCCATAATATTAATTCATTATAGCTCAAGTAGTTTTCGAGAGAAAAAGTGTCTTGACACACGGACAGACAGCCATACAGACAAACGGACAACAAAGTGATCCTACATGGGTTCCGTTTTTTTTTTTAAATTATGAGTTAAGGCACCCTAAAGATTATTGAAAGAGATTATGTTCATGTAGAGAACCAATTAAAATTGGTATAAAACAAAATGCTTCTGAATTCAATGTAAGGAATGCATTGAAATGGAATGGCTCTCAGATGTTTTGTTTTCTCATTTTAAAACAGTTAGGTAAATTACTGTCATTTAATTTAACACTAAAAATATAAGTACAGAAAGAGCACATTGTTCATTATGTATCATATTCATAACACATCATTATTAATAATTAAAAATAAGGGACACCTTTCTTTAACCCTTGTCTCATCCTAACAGTAATATGTGTACTGAAATATTTGGCAATTAATGATATAATTAGTATACAAGGAACTGCTACGTATCCTCAAATTTTAGGACAGAAACATTTAATAAAACTAGCGACCGCCCTAAGGTCGAAATTCGACCAGCGAATTTTTGATCATAGATTATTTTCTGTTTGACATTTACAGTATTCATAAACAATGAGTATTATTATCTACATCACTTGCTGTCACTTTTCGTTAAGTGACAATTTCGATGAGGGTCTAAGTTCAATGGCACTGGTTGGATTAGGATTCGCGGTATTAATTTATTTTATTTAATATATTAGTAACAAATATTACTGATAAATTTTAACTTTCTGCACTCCTTCTGCATATAAACTTTAACCATGCCAAATCCCACAGTCTTCCGTGCACGCAATACGCTTAAAAAGGTACCGAAAGCATTTGCTTCACGTATTAATAACAAAATTTCTTCACAATATATTCATTCATTTAGATTATTTCGGACTGATGAAAACAGTAGGTTACAGAAATGAAACGTACTATGAATACTAGATTACTTTACACGAAATAAATATTAATACAAAAACTATTTTTTTATTGACCTTTAAAATGAAAAGTTCGTAAATAACAATCGATTATATAGAAAAGATCTAAGGTAAGAGACGCTTTATATAAATTAACTGTCCAATAAAAAAATACGCTGGAATGATGTTGAATTTTTCGTACTATATATTGTGTTTGAAATGGTTTAAGGAATATGCAGATCCATAGTTTTAACAAGCTAAATTATTAAACAGGAAAAAAAATCTGCACCAAATAAAAAACTTGACCAAAAATATTATCTATTTTTGCTTTTATTTGATTCCTTCCTTCCTAGACGTCGTAATTAAATATTAAATAGCCTATCTCACTGCCAAAATTAAGAAGAATCTAACGACACCTCGAATGCTGAAATACATCAAGCCGTTTAGCCTCCTTTTACGCGGTCTGGTAAAAATATGAAATACCTATGTCCATGCAAACCATCGGTAAATGAAAAAAAAATCAAATACGAGATAAAGCTGGAGAATTTTTAACAACATCTCATTATTTGCTACGTACAAAAGTGCTTTTTTCATTGGAGAGGCATTTTTCATTCCGAGCAAAAGGGAAAAATGAGATAATCAGATAATAGATTGTCCTGAAGCAGAGCTAGTGCCAGTATTGCCGTATAATTGGATTATGTTAATAACGCGTGCTAAATAATGTTTTATTTTTCATAGTAATTTGTTCATATCCTCTACACCAGACAAACTAGAAATATTAAATTACCTTCTCCTATTACCGTGTCTCCGTTTTCTGTGGTTTCTTTTTGCACTTGATTCTTCTAACAAGTTTTGTAAACTTTCTGTCGGCTTAAGTAAATCATTTACTTCAGCGTTTCCATCCAATGCGAGGTTCTTTTTAGTTAAAACTGATTTATCTTCTTCTTGTTCATTCGTTGGTATAACACCATTAGTGGGAGCCGGAGCTACAGTTATATTTTCGGTTAAATCTTTAAACTTAATGTTATTGTTTGAATCCCCTGTAATTTCTCTACTATTACTTTGAATTTTATTTGTACTTTCGTCTACTTTATTAGATAAATTTGATATTTGTACGTAAGGATATAATTCATCTAAATTTAAAATACTGTCAGTAGATACATTTACGAGCAAAACTCCTTCTTGTTCTAAACTCTCTGATTCAGTCAGGTTATCCGATACAACCGTGTCGTTGGTTTGATTTGATTCACTTTGATTGGAAGTATTTGATGATTTTTCTAACATTTCCTCCGGTAATAATCTACCATTTTTCAATAGTATCGATTTGTCTAAACCAGCTGGTAAAGTCTGCAAAAATAAATACACTGAAGAATAACATAAAATCAGTGATGTTAAGAATTTAACAATTAATCTTTTGTATATGTAGTCAACAATGATAACAAGCCAATATCATATGTACTTAATGTAAGAAAAAAAAATTCTTTGCAAGTAATTCTACTTATTATAAAAAAGTGGCCTACAAACTTTTGTCATCAGTACAGCGTCATTATATTTCTTCGGTTTATCTTGTGACAGCGATATTGCTTGTTTTGTTCTTTTTCTTAATATATCTGGTAAGCCTTCCTCCTCTACTTGTAGACCTTCAAGCAATACCTCCTTTTTTAACCGTTCAACTTCTTCCTGAAGTGATTTATTAATTTTTAATGAAGATGTAACAGTAGCGGGTTTGCTGTAGAAATCCGCATCAGGAATGGCGATGTCTCCTTGGAAGTTACCTTAAAAGAAAAAAGAAATATGTGATATAATTATTAGCTGTACCAATTAATTTGACCAACTCTCCACCGCGCGGGCTTTACTCGTGTAGCTTTCTCGTTGTTCTAACTTCCAGTATTTACCCATAGCTTGCCAGATTGCTTTATGTTCATGGTTAAAGTTCTGCTCTTTAGAGTCGTACCTTGAACTTATATGACCTATAACGTTCCTCAATAAATGGACATATAAAATACAAAAATATTTATCAAATCTGAATGAGAGTTTCAGACATTAGCGCATACAAATAAAAAGCAAACTCTTGATCATAATCTATAAAATTAGTAAAATTCAAGTAGTGTCTATTTGTAATCTCAACATATTAGTTTTATGCTAAATTTATATGAAAGTATAAACGATATCTATAGGTAACAAAATAAAAAATAAAAAAAATTGTTATCTCTCTGATTGTTCCGGGTAATTTCCGAAACGGTTGGACCAATTTTGACGAGACTTTCTATGACAGATAGGTAACTAATGTTATAAGGAGTAACTTAGGCTACTTTAAATGAAGAAGAATAATATGGATTCCGCACAAATAAAAAAAATATGGTGAATCAATTTGGTCACTTAAATGGCTTACACTGAGTAAACTAAATATATCAAATGAATGTAGTACATAATAGTAAATATTAAAAAGACCTATAAAAAAGTCAGCGAGAGCCTATCTTGTAAGAATCACCCATAATAAACTTTTTTATCTTTAAAACAACTGGGAGTTGGGGGGGGTAGTACGATCCGCGCGTATGCCCGATCGACGACATTTATATCATAAGTATAGACCTACTATGGATTTAAAGAGATTATTATACCAAAAGCAATGCCTTATCTCAATCGAAAACGTATACAACTAAATGCTATATTAATTACCAAAATTCACTTAACGAAAATATTGAAATTCACCGAAAACGCAACGTTGCATACGCTGATTGCACGAGGCCATTAACTACACTGTACTACCGCATCTGCCGCTATCATAAAATTTAATGACCGACCCGTGTCTATGTCCCATGTGGCGCACAACGCTAGCTTGCAATTAATTGATCGCCTATATATGCTTACATGGCGCGTATTGGACATGAAGCTCAACGATAGGTGCCGCATGAATATTCATGTTGAGGGTTTGAATTGAATTTGGTTACGAGTACGATGAGAAAACAAAAAAAATTGGTTATTTTTGTAAAGAGGAAGCATCTTTAAAGCAATGACGTGATTGTTTATACCAATTTATTACTGATCTAACCTTAAGATTAGAATTTGTATATTTAATGAGCAAAAGCTAGATCACTTAAATTAGTTGGTCCCTGATCAATTTCGAAACCCGATTAAATTAGTATCAGTAATTAAATTAAAGAAAGGTTTATTCAAGAGATATGAGAAAAAGATAATAATAATTAAATTCACGGATTACTGAACAAGACTTAATATAATAGATACATAAATTCTAAATGCTCGATTCTATGATATTTTGTGTGACTAGATTCAACGCCAAGCATCATATTTCATGCATAAAAACATTCTCAATGTTTCTTTCAGAGACTTCAAAAATTGAGGAAGTTCTCAATTCGAATGTATATTTTTTGGATGTTGTGGCATAACTTTTTTATTTATGAACCGATTTATATGATACTTTTTTTCGTTAGAAAGGGAAGACATCAAGGGTAGTCCCGTTTTAATTTCATTGGTATTGGACATTCAACTTCGAAGATACACCAGGGAACTCCTCAAAATCATTGAAGCTGATGGATTTTGGTTAAAAATTGTCATGTTTAATTTGTGTACTTATTTAATAAATTACTTCACTGAAATGGGTCTCTTCACATTTTATTAAATACTTTGAATAATGAATATTTTTTTATTTTGATTTATGACAACTTATAGGTAGAGGTATGTTCAAAAGTGTTTTGTGGCAACCTCATATCTCCCCTAATTTTTGATGAAAATTAATGATTTAAACCTCATTTTAAAGCTTATTATGCTCGCAGATAATGAAAAATAGTAAGGCAGGCAGTTTAAAATCAACGTTTTCGTTGTTATTAAATTGTTTACATTCTGTTTGTATAATATGCGAAGTTTTCACACGAGTCAACTAATAAAATATCAATAGAGAAATTGACAAACTATTAATACCTATATTACATAACACTAGCTGTGTACGAGTGAGTTATCAAATATCTACAATGTTTGCAAAAGCGACTTCCAAAATTGATTGCGTCATATTTCGGCGGAATTCAATCAAAACTTTTGACGTGAAGAGAAGCCGGCGGCTTAATTATAAAATACGGTTTCTGTCACAATTTAGTTACCAATTGAATTACGAATCGCATCAACGGAACTTTGGTTTCTACCACGTCACAAGCGATTAGCGAGCTTAATTTTGAATTTAAATTCATCGTTAATTTACGATAACTATTTCTGACTGGTCTTGAATTTCAACGAGAAAAAGAATGTTATATCAAGATTGTCAGGATTAAATGATGTCTTTTATATTTGTTTTAATCAATCAGAAATAATCTATAAATGAATAAATTTTGTTATGAAAACAAATCTTTCAACCGAAATATCAACCAATTAATTTAAAAATATATTTTATTTCACGTCTCATTTCTGTAACCTACTGTTTTCATCAGTCCGAAATAATCTAAATGGATGAATATATTGTGAAGAAATTTTGTTATATATATATTAATACGTGAAGCAAAAGCTTTCGATACCTTTTTAAGCGTATTGCGTGCACGGAAAACTGTGAGATTTTGCATGGTTAAAGTTTATATGGATAAGGAGTGCAGGAAGCTAAAATTTATCTATAATATCTGTTACTAATATATTAAATTAAATAAATTAATATTGCGAATACTAAACCAGTGCCATTGAACTTAGACCCCCCAAAATATTAACAGTGTCATTCAACGAAAAGTGGCAGCTAGTGATGTAGTTAATACTCATTGTTTATGAATACTGTAAATGTCAAACGGAAAATAGTTTATGATCAAAAATTCGTTGGTCGAAGATCGACCTTAGGGCGATCGCTAGTTAAAATAAATCTTTCAACGGAAATATCAACCAACTACCAACCAATAAAATATGAAAAATTTAAACCCAATCTGTATTTATTCATTTGTAAATTATCTGTCAAAAGAATATGCTTATGACAATTAATATTATTTATTTATTTTCTTTGGAATTACTGTTCGCCTATCACTTGCACCTAAGAGTTCTGCAATGTATAATTTAATAGACACATCCGCATTTCATGCAATTTGAATGCGATCGATTTTCAATAAATTGAATGTACTAGGTGTATATATACTATACTAGCGACCCGCCCCAGCTTGGCACAGGTATAATTGAACAAAGTGATGTATTAAAAAAAAAAACTTGATTTAGAGTTTATCGCTTTAATATTGATAGTTCATAACTTCATAACTACCTCATTAGCCTAGTGGTCGTAAACGCGACTGCCGTGCTCGAGGTCCCAAGTCGAGCAAAGTGCTATTGGGTTTTTCTCAGTTCAATCAATCTAAATTTATAATTCTCAATTCTCAGTTGCAGCTCGGAGCTTGGCTTTGTGCCCGATTAATGGTAATAGGCTCAACCCCTATTACATGGGACCTAAAACTTACCCGGAGAATTGTGGTTGTACGCCTCTGCCTAACCCTTCGGGGATACAGGCGTGTTGATATGTTATGTACCTTCATATTTACGTATCAATTAGCTCGAGACACGCAATTCATCATAGTTTTTGCTGAGAGGGATTTCTTTGATCGCGCGTAACTTTGAATTCGTGTTATCTTCTACGGTATTTATTTCAATGGAAAACTGTAAAGGACAATTTGAATCTACATTAAATACTGAATTGGAGAAAATAGCTTCGCAAATAATGTAATATATTTAATTATCATGTTGAAGATAAAAATTGTTACTGTGAGTCAACCTTAGGAAATAGATATACTATTGCGATTAGCGTGTTTAAACAAACAAAATACATTTCCGCTTTATTATAGTTTAGTATAGATAATATGAATTGTCTAAGTATTTGTATACTATAAAAAAAGCAAAATGCGTGAGTATCGCGAAACAATCGGTTGTAACGAAGTTCGTAGCCTTGAAGCAATATGCGCGCACAGCCAATATCATATGCGCTATGGATGACCGTCTACACTATAGGAAGGGTCGTGACGGAAAATTCTTGCCATTTTTTTGCCTAGACCTCATCCACCAAGTCCGTACCGTGCATTATGGAACTTCGTTAAAAAAAAAAGACAAATAGAGAATTACAATTTTATTCCAGTTATTGTTATACCCGTCTTATTAGGTTGAAACTGCTTGCAGCTGCTTATATTAATACCCACATAATCCGGTAAAATCCAGTTAAATCCGGTATTATCCAGTTATGGCCGGAACTGTGCATTCGCATTTCTCGCGTATTCTAAATAAGGTTTATAGGATATAATATTATCATGTTTAGTGCCAAATTTATATACGATTTCTTGAAAATATTACTATTTATTTCAACAACTACTGTAAGGAAGGGTTGAGATAAGTTTGTAAGTTAATATTAATTTAATGAGTGCTTTTTTATAATATTAATTTACATACAGAAAGCATAAAGTCGTTAATAGATTAATGTTATGAAATTCTTTTTAACTGAGTAGAAAAAAAACCTGTTTTGACGTATATAACCTTGAAACTTACCGAAATTATTCATGATTTTTCTACTCACCTAGTAAGTAGGGTTGGCACAACGTGTTTTCAGTATTTCATAAAGTAACTAGTGGGTACGCATGCGTTTGTTACGTAGTATTTTTTTTACATCCCGTATTTTATTTTTACTCATTATATTAACAGTTCATATATACCTATGTTATACTATTGTTTAACAATTGAGAAACGACATAGTATACTTCCCGTACACAAAATTTCATCAAAATATTATACTAATGTTTTTTTTACCATGTCTAAATGTATTTTTGACGATTCTTATAACTTATCAATAATGGAATGACGTATGATCTCGTCTACAAAATAAAAAAGGAATAGGTATTATGCGCATTCTAAAAGTAACATTAAAAATTGTTATAGCCCATCAATCATAGAATAACTTTTACTTCCCGTGTAAAACAATTCATCAAAATCGGCTAAGTTTATTTTTATTTCTTTTTTTACTATTTCTAAAAGTTTTATTTAAATTTCTTATAGCCTATCAATTGACCAATGACATAAGCTTCGCGTGTACAATTTTTTTAAGAATCTGTCAAATCGTTTTTGAGTTAAATCCGGGCATACGAACAGACTGACAGACAAGTTTTTAAATGGCATATGCATGATCAGTGTCTTTCATATATTATGCCTAAACTTAAAAACGACAGGTTTATTAATATAAATAAAGTTTTAATAGATACAAAAATAGTATAAGTACCCAAATAAATAAATTAAATAAATTTTATAGAAACATAATAAATACTTACGATTCTAAAGGAAAACTGTTTTTTTTTTTTTCAATAAATATGTATAATATGTAACTACAATGCCTATATGGGTCGACAGGTCACACATTATTCTCTTAATAATTGCGAAATTCAAAAGTGTAGTGTAAAAAATGCATTAGTAACAAGGCGTATGGAATATTCACAACAACTATTGTAACACAAAGCGAAGCAGATAACGGTTGCATTCATTTCATTCAGGAAGCTGTCTGAAAGCAGTGCGCCGTGAAATCGCCTTTGTACAGACTCCTTGTTACAGGAACTGCTACTTTTAAGCTTCCATAGCGTTGGAGAACTGCTTCTATAGCAATTTAAGGGATATTTCAAATTCTTTTGGACTCGAGAGTAAAACTGACACGAAAGTGCGACATGAAGAAATTAGCCAATCAATGATAATTAGCGATCGCTCTAATGTCGAAATTCGACCAGCGACATTTTGATCATAGACTATTTTGTGTTTGACATTTGCAGTAGTCATGAACCTAAACAATGAATATTATATCACTTACTGTCACTTTTTGTTGAGTGACAATGTCAATATTTTTGGGGGGGGGGGGGTCTAAGTTCAATGGCACTGGTCTGTTTAGGATTCGCAGTATTAATTTATTTCTCCACATAAACTTATCCATACCAAATCTCACAGTCGTCCATGCACGCAATACGCTTAAAAAGGGGTAGAAAGCTTTTGCTTCACGTATTATTAAATAGATAATGCTAATTAATTTTACTGACTTTTATTCTAATTGTACAAAAATAATTTAATATTATATAAATACACATTGTTTTAATTTTAATTTGACTAATCACGGTTTCACCCTTGTTAAATTTATTTTATCAACTCTACACTTGCCAGATTGCTTGACCTTCATGGTTACTACGCCGCTGTGTAGGGTCGTAGCGTGATGATACGTAACCTAAAATCTTCTTCAATAAACAGGTTATAGAATGCAAAACGTTTTTTTTTATCTGAGTGTAGTTCCAGAGATTACTGCGTTGAAACAAAGAAAACAATCACTTGACCTTTGTAATATTAGCAAAGACAGCAAGAACATAAAATAGGACCCTATTACAATTCAGTAAACAAACTTTATTACATTTTATTAATAAGCTTGTATATGTATGTATGATTTATAAAGATGATTTTTTATGAATATATATTATGTAAATAGAGTAATAGATTTTGTTCAAACAAATTTTATTCGAAAAAAAGGAAAAAGTTAAATTTCATGTGGTTAAGTAAACAAAAATATGGATATGCAAATACATATTATGAAGAAACGTAGAGTAAATAACATTTTTTTTATTTTAGCATCTGGCCACAATCTCACAGGATGTTAAGTGAAGATGTCTCAAGTGAAGTTGTCGGAACAACACACCAATTATAGGTGGTTAGATAGCCAAATGAGCTATAGAAAATGCCATCATGGTACTACGGTTTTATTACAATGTTTTTCTTCACCAAAGGCTAAAGTTTATTGTAGGGATTCGAACTCACGTCGATCGAAATCATGTTCGTACATGCTACCGCTGAGCCATTAGTGCTTCTAATTATTAAAATTAATTTTTACTCTTAAAGTAATTGATGTCTCAAAACTAATCGCTCTTTGAAATATGTTTCTCTCTTGTACTTCTCTCTTCACTAATACCTACTCGTATGTTCTACAATGGTTTATTTAAAAAAAAATTCAAACAGAAAAATTTATAACCCGATTATTAATTCTTAGAAATGTAAAAATATATTTAAATACGATTATTAAATTAAAAAAAAAAAACAACTAAAAACACGCTTTTTTAGAAAATCCAACTAAAATATAGAACATAAATTATAATAAATTTAAATTAAGAATAGTGTAAAAAAAATTAAGAATTCAGAAAAAAAATATTTTTTTTCTCCTCCGGGATGAAAAGTTCACTTTTAGTCCCTGTCACGCGGCAGAAAAGTACCTGATTCTCTCCCGGTGAGATGACAAATGTGCGCATGTGCGTACTTTACTTTATCTCCCGGTAAACTAGCAACTGCGTGTTTATTTATAAAATATATAAACTTTCATCCCGAGAAAATTGTAAACGCACTAGGGAGAAAAGTAGGACATCCACCGCGATTGTCACCCTCGCCTTCGTCTCGGGTGACAACCATACGCGCGGGCGTGAATGTCCTACTTTTCTCCCTCGGTGCATAATATACTATTTAATGTAAAAAAGCATGGGGTGCATGGTGTCAATAGTTATTGACAGATATGAGAGATATCGAGTAGTATAAAGCGTGTTTTTTTTTTTTTTAACTATTATTTATTTTTCATTTTTCAGCCGGATTTTCGCTAATCCTCATTATCCTAATAAGGATAAAGGGTCTAACTGAAATAGTGAATTGTTCATCGATCCTTGATAAGTGTGCCAAATTTCGAGTTATCCGACATTTTGAAGGGGGTCAAAATCATGTTCAAAGTTTCCGTTACATACATACATACGTATGAAGATAATAATAAATAAATATATAAAAGCGTATTAAAAACGAGTCTGGCTTGATCACATTTTTTTTTCTGTTGACCTTAGGGGCCCAATCGAAAACAGAGCTCTCAGCAGCTTTTACTACTTGCGAGAACGATGATATTTATACTCAAAAGATATGCCCTCAAAGTATGAGAAAATAAACTCGCTCAGTGCCTGAGTGTCAAAACTTGCCACTGAAGCAATGTATAAGTGGAAAACTTTGATCATAGCAAGTTGATGTAAGTGCATTATTATCCTTCGAACTACTTTTCTCGTTTGTTCTTCTCGTGTTGGCGCATTTCTTGTTAAGTAGACGACTTCGTAAAACTGTTTTATGTTATATGCATAATATTCGCGTTTGTTTTAAGAATCTATATTTTGAATTTTTGTAATTTTTATGAGTCATATCTAATATGGATTTTACAATAAATAATATTAAAGTCTTTAAATAATATATATTTTACACCTATTTCTATTGGTAATTTGTTGAACATAGTTCAAAGATTTTTATTCTTTTTATTTCAGTATTAACCTGTTAGCTCCATTACATAACAAAAATGTACGTAAAATTGGCATATATGCTATCCTCGGTTGTAGAGGTATTAAACGATAACATGTAATTAATTTATTACATAAGAAATTATAGGAATTATTTTGTGAAGCTAATTAAATTGATGACAGTCTGGCCTTTAAAAATACGGTACTGGTACATCATCCAAATTTGTACACATATTTATTATCCTATTTGGAAGATTGTCAAAACTAACAATTGAAGAAGAAATTGAAATGAACTGATAAAAATAAATCATACATTTTTTAAGGTACCTACATACTTTAATGTAATAAGTAACAGGAAAATCTGTTCAGCCGTTTGAAGATTATCAGCTCTTTTCTTGTTGATAAATAGATGTGATCATCTTCCACAGGTCTGATTGAGTAGAAATTTGGTATTCTGTTACTTCAATGATATTAAAAAAAGAACATTGACCTGATGCTGCCGCGTCATCTGGAATCCATAGGATACTTAACTTCTCACCAACTTACACCAGAATTATCGTATTTGGGCTCATTGGAATGGTCTCAATAAATAGGTTAATTAAATTTTCAATTTACCTTGTAACTTTTTAAGTCGAGCCTAAATAAGTTTTATTTTAACAATGTAATCTTGTTTTATATTTTTTTTAGGTTACAACTTGGCAACTTTCACAGTTTCCTGCGCCAAGCCGACGCGACGCGACGTATAGACAAAGGGGTGCTCATTACGCGGAGTCGAACCTGCGTCTATGTGTTTCCCTTTGTTTACGTTGAACGAAACGTCAGCCTCTTGTGATTACATACACAGCCTTCGATAATAAACGAGAAAGGTTTTATTACGTGCAATATGCAATTGTTTTCGATATCGCACTTTCTTCTGTTATATCATACTAGTTGTGCCACACGGTTTCACTCGCTTATAATTGAAAAGAAATCACTGATTGATGATTTATAATACTTTAGTATGGACAATATTTTCATCGGACGACCAGATGGTCACATCGCGGTATCGCACGGCTCATTCGCGCCACTACTACTATTAGCCATAGATCCAAGCAAAGTGTTGAATTATTTTAATTTTCCATTATCTCTCATACTATGCGTACAAATAACATGCTGTAAAAGGAAAAGTTTATCTTCATAAAATTGTCTTTTTGTCAAAGTAACTTTTGTTCTTAAACATTAATATGTCATGCTTAAAAATAATGCTCATAAGTCAATTCTTAATCTTCAATTAAAAAAAAAATGACAAAATATCTTATTGTGACTTATGTATAAGAGATAGAAAAATGCTGTCGCGGACTTTTTTATATGTACTCTAAAGGCTAAAATTTTGTAGAAGATTGTATTTACGAATCATTAACTATTAAGCCAGGGCATGCGGCTAAAGCAGTTCGGGAGGGCTTCGACTTCCGACTTACGTAACAAAAATCAATATGTTAGGCTAGCTGAGAGTTGTAGCCTAGTGTTATGTGGTCTATACTATTCCTCGTGAATCTGGCTATGGTAAAAAAAAGAATTTTTGCAATACCACTGGTACTTAGTTTCAAAGATTTACCGTATTTAAACAAACATAAAAACGCTTTATTATGTCATAAATTATAGATTACAGCAGATTTTAAAAGTCTATAGATATTAGTTTTATTAACCGCAATAGTTTTTTTTGTTTGTATAAATGCATTGATCTCTGAAAATAACTGTCAGACTTGAGAAAATATTGTTGGTTTTATAGCCTATTTATTTTGAAGATGAGGGTAGACAGTCTAACATCACGCTACGACTTTTGGGCGCGCAGTAATTACCATATAAGTTATAAGTCCGAAGGTAGAGTAAGCGAGACAGCAGTAATAGTGCAAGCTAGCTTAATAGCGCGGCTTGAAGTATTGGGAGCTGAGGGCGAGTTAGTTGCTCAATGATAACCGAGCCTGACTGAGAAGGGTTGAAATGTAAATGCCTAAACTAAAAATAATGCTTACACTGGAATACTGTAAATTTACCTACGCACTATGCGGTTAGCCGCATTGCAGTCAGCCGTCCGGTTAACAGCAAACAAAAAAATAATGCAAAATCTATTACTCTCCGCATTACGATGCAGCTGCTCGCAAACCGCTCCGGACGTTTACTATGCACACTATGGATAGAGCTAGAATGCGGTTGCTCGCCATTGACGGCGCTCGTTTTGTTTTGTCGCCGATGTCGGACGCGTCCATTATTGATCAAATCGCAAAACTGACTTTTCGGTCGCGGTTACGGCTAAACGCCATCCGGTTAGCCGCAATTGCAACCACATCTCGTAACTTACAGCTGTCCGTGACTAGCCGCTCAGTGCGCACGTGGCCTTAGATCTCTACATCTACTTCTTTAACTCAACATTTGAAAAGTTAAACGCGTGTTAAACACAGCTGCTCATAATAAATTATTATACAGTAGAAGACATGTACAATTTTTTACTTGTACGTAGTAAGACCATAATGCATTTGTTTTTTCTTTTGATAATTTTTCATACCATTCTTTATCTTGTAAAACTTAAATGCAAGACATACACTGTCATTAAGTAGTTAAGTTAAATAAAAGATAAGGTTTGCACAACTTCTTAAAATGAATAGTAGGTAATGAATATCATAGGAAAATTAGTATCAAAAATGGTCCTGCAAATATAAGTAAAAAAAAATTACTACCCCAGCGAATAATCTTGTCTAGTTTACGGCTATATAAATGGTTGTACGATTGTATATATCACAACGGTGTATCTGTCGCATCTGCATATTCTTTGTGCAGTATATGGAAAACGATTGTACAGCATCACAATACATAACTACTGAATGCAACCGCGCCGCGCATTGATTATTTGTGTTTGTACATGCGCATACAAAAGTGTTTTAATTAATCAAATGGGGCACGTAAATTATTATAGTGTAATTTTCTCAGCATTGTATATGTACAATGTTTAAGTAACAAATACATGTAATTTTTAACCAAATTCTGTAATTATCATTTATTTAAATAGATACAGATCGCGAATATGATTTTCTTCGTCTGTTTGTAGGTATGTCTGGATTTAACTTAAAAAATGGCTTGACCAATCCTTATGAAATTTTGCACACTTGAAGGTTATGTGATTAGTCAATCGTTAGTCCATAAGAATTGCCAATGATACTTTTATAAATCTTAAAAACATTATTTTTTTTATGTTTTTTAATGTATTAATTCTCAACCTATTATTTGAAATTTTGTACACGTGAAATATAAATGTCATTCCAAAATTGATAGGCTAACTGTATGACCAAAAATAAAAGTACGGAAATAAAAGGGCATGCTGAGCCGAGGGCATAACAAATAATTTATAAATTTGTAGTGGTAACTGTTAGTGTTGCTGATGTACAAATCTAGTGTGTTTGTTCACACCATAAGCAGAGTCTATATGAAAATAAAGTTTTAGCAAAGAATCATATGAATATTATATTTCATTATTTGTAGTTATAACAAATAATATACACTTTGGAATAGGTAACAATATTAATTAATTATATCACGTTATGTTAGAAAATCAATTTGTTTGTCAAACAATTTAGTATATTTTCTCACTTGACATTCTCAGTTGACAACATTCAAAACATTATTTTTATAAAGAGAAATCATACAATGATATGCAAAGAGATTACACTAGTTTTATAACAAAGCCTCTTTGCTTCAACAGTAACTAACAATTTAAAAAGCACACTCGCAAGAAATTGACACCTTTCGTTTTACTTTCATGACTCTATCGCACTGTACTAAAGTTCGAAGTTTCAAAACATGGTGAAATTTTTTTTTGGACCTTTTAGAAAAATTTTAATCTTTGTTTGTGTAATTTATGACAGTTTATTATACAAAGCAATGTACAGTTCATATCAACCGTCGAATATTGTCAGTTTCCATAATCATGCGTATTTAGTTAATTTATTTAATTGAAAAGGTACAATTACAGATAGCAGAGAGGTTATACTACATAAATAATGAGACAATTTATAGCATGACAAATTAAAAATTGTACAAAACATTTACTTCTAATGTAAATCACAGTTAGCTTAATGTAATATTTAACAAATTAATATTACAAGTTATAACAAATAATATACACTTTGGAATAGGTAACAATATTAATTAATTATATCACGTTATGTTAGAAAATCAATTTAGTAGTTCGACTAGTGATTTCTTAAATTAATTTATTTATAAACACTGTATAAAAAAATAAATTACTTTTTGTGCACAAGTGTACTGAACTTCACCACATGGCGACATATCTACTGACAAGTTATACTAATGTACTACCACACCTATTGATCATTTAAAAATTGTTTACTTTTATACATCTAGATAAAATAATATCATTGTAACTGCTGATTTTTTTTTATAATTGCTCGGCACATTGAGGTACTGTCCCTGATTGTAAGCACGGCAGAATGCAAGCACAACGGCAACCACCGACTAATCTAAATCCATCTGTGGTCGCCGTTGTCATGCCACCCTGCATAAATATTTTTCACGTTACTTACGCTGGTAAGTTTACTGTATAGTATAAAGGCAACGGTAGCCATTGAGAGATGATTATTCGCAGACAATAGTCATCGTGATACTGATCTATGGTCTGTAGCAAAAATGAGTTAAACATGGGTTAAGGGTTAAGCGTTTAAGCTCTAAAAGCTTTCTATATTGTAAATTTGATATTTAACGTTAAAAGTATTCCAGAAATTTCAACTATGATAAGCTCCGTCTGACATTCAAATACCAAATTCCTTGATTCCCTCGCCCAAATTCAATACCTGTATTTTTTTGCTTTACAACAACACCGGCCGGCTGTGCCGACATCACAAATTTTAAACAGCTTTCTGCACAAATACGAATTATAGGTAAATTACCTTAGAGACGCTGTGGTGTTTGTAATAGTTTTTACAGTATGTACACACAGTGAATAAACCGGAATAAACCAGTTTGCACTAGTTAATAGCAGCCACGGGCCTTGCACTCTAAACTTCGGATAGGGAATTAGTCAGATCGTGACTTCTTTGCAATCGTGGCAACAGCCCAAGCCGAGGTCCGGCCACTCTGGCACCCTTGCGCGATTGTTGTCCTCGCTTTCGCGGCTGAGTGCCTTAAGCGCTCGCCCCCAAGCTCGGTAAAGCTGTAAAAGTCTCAGCGGTTCTGTTTTTGGATAACCCTCTGGCTAACAGTAAGGTCAGTTAAAAAAAATATATACTACAAACTATATGTATACTGGGTATACCAAAATAATATGCTACTAATACAAAAGCAAAAAAAAGCGTCCACAAGCTGATTTACCTCTAAAGCATGTATGTTTGTTAAAAGTACTTAATCTCTGAAATAACTGATTTTTTTTTTTAGAACTGACTATACTGTTAGCCTTAGAGGCCCTGAAGCCGCTGCGGCTTTTACAGCTTCACCGAACTTAGGGGCGAGCGCTTAAAGCAGTCAGCCGCGAAAGTTTTGGATGACACGCACGAGGGTGCCAAAGTGGCCGGACCTCGGCTCGGGCGGTCGTCGCGCATGCGAATAGGTCGCGATCTGACTAATTCCCTACTCCTACAATTCGAGCTAACTAATATATACGCATAGACATGACAATATGTGTATTTAGTGATTTGAAAGTATTTCTACACTAACTAGCGCAGGACTGACTAGCGCAAAAAAAACAGGTCCCTTGCAGAACCCATGTACCTGTGTGGTGTGCACGTGTGTATGTTCATACGTGTATAATGTTGTATGTGGGTAGCTAACTGTTGCACGTATAGTGTCACTTGTATCGCATCGCGCGGGCGGTTGCCTGACCCAAGGGCTTCACGCCGAGGAACGGACCTATACCTTCAAGCCGATTGTTGCCTGCTTTTGTAGTGCGTGCGGTCACAGGGCACACCTGTTGTTATCGCGTCCAGTCATTAGTGCGGGTCAATAGTAAAGTACAAATACCAAATCTTTAGTACGAATTTCAAACGATTCTCCGACATATATTAAATAGTATGTTGTATTTTTGTATATTGTGTAGGTACGAGAAGCAGGTCTTCGTAACAATAGGCATCGACATAAAATGTATTGTTATTAAGTTTTATATTTTAGTTAACGCGGACAAAGCCACGGGCAATAGCTACTTCACTATAATATGCAAGGATATAATAGGAATATACTTACTAATCTAGGAGAATACCAACTCACAAGGGTTGCACAAGGGGGCCTAATGCATTTATGATAACCGAATGACAAGGTATGAGATAACTGCCTAATGGTTAATTTAAGGATGAAATACGATTTTAGATAAATAAGCACTTTGTAAATATATAACAGATTATAGTTGTGGAGTGGAAAGAGATAGGTAAGGTACGATAATAGGTAATTTGTTTTCTTATATAGTTCATAACGGAGTATTTAGTGTACCCTTGTAGAATTAATTACCTTGTCTCTTTGTGTGTCTGTTATTCTGCCAGTCAGTCTGTCTGTCTATTTTTTTCGTTTAATAAGGACCTTTTTCACGAAACCGGCTACGCGGCTTATAAACTTGAAATTAATATCGAATACAAGTCTATGGCCTGATATAACTCTGTAAAAAAGTCTCTAGGTTAACGCATTATAGAGTTACGGTTTTCAAAATCAAAAGTTCCGCTCAATGACTAATTATCAAAACCTATCGGGCACTTCCCAGAAACATATACAGTCTAGAAATTTGGTACGAAGAAATATCTTTTGGTATAAATTAAAGTATAAATCCAATAATAATGAATTTCATATTCCGTGTGGAGTTATTACTCTTCAAATTTATATTTACTGTTTGATATTTGTCTTATTAAAAAATAATGTTTACACTTTGCTTGACAATCAAAGATGTAGTAAAATTATACTACATCTATGGTGACAATAATAAACATGTTGTCTAGAACCATTGAGCTCCTACATATTGTTTGTTTTATTAAAACGAGTTCTATAGACGTCAAAATTCGATAGATGGCGCTTTCGTCGAGCTTTTAATAATTTACAGTAAAGAGCATAACATCATCAATCGGGTCAGCTAATGTATAATAATTTAAAATTGTCACATTTGGTATAACAATTTATATTCGTAGGTTTTTAATTAATTTGTAGTAGTAATGTAGTAATTTAATACGAGCGATATCGTTGACGTTAACTAGATAATAAATTTAAGTTGTGACAGAATGTACAAAATTATTATCTCTACAAGACTATGAAAGTCTGTTTCGATGTGTCCAATATTTATTATTAAACGTCAACACGTCTTGATGTCAGTACAATATCGTTAAATGAGATAAAACTTTATACGGTCGTCTCGTGATACGTCGATAGAAATCACTTTTATCGACAGTTTAGATCTTATGTCCACACCCTAGAGATGCAACTTTAATGTATGTAGGTAGTTCGGTGCACATTTGATTGTTATAAGAATAGCTGATAATAATTTGTTACTTTATAGCACAGACAAGTAATTTCTAATAAGATTGTTTTCGATGTTGGGATACATGAACTGATGCATTTTCTTTATAAATATGATCTTAAAACTTTTAATTGTTCTTATAATACTAATATTACTAACTTCTCGAAGAAAAAATACATTAAGCTCAAAGACCGAAAACATTTATTGAGCAAAAAAAAATAACAACAGCGAAAAAAACATTGTGGTTTTTAAAAATTTATATTGCGAAAAAGTTCAGTATAGTAACAAAATAATTGTGTACATATATGGATAATGGCTGTCATGATTTATAATCAAAAGGATACTAGCTAAGCTAACATAGTAGAAGATAAATGTAAACACAAAACCTTCGAATTGTAAATAGAAGAAAATAGCATCTAAATAATAATATACAAATAGTAAACATTTGATAAAAGAATATAAGAATCGTGCGGCTTTTTTATGTTTCTTCGAAGCGTCCAAAGTCAATATCAAAGGAAAGTTGATACAAGACCTTTTAATTTAACAGGCGGCACGTACTTTGTCACGAGGCAAACAAAGCTGGAAATGAAATACGTAGGTAACGGTTACTCTCAAAGGCCTTTCTATTGAAGTTGTCAAATGTGGCCGAACATTCCCTCGGATACCTACCTAGCAGGACATTGTACAAGCATTAATATTCATATTATTATATAACACTACGAGTTGTACCCGAGGTTGCGCTCGCGTGGACTATACAAATGCCGTCGAACGGGCACACGTGCAAGACAAAACTGCTTATTGTGGGAGATCCTTACAAGATAGACATATGAAAGTATTGGCATTTTAGTAGGTTTTTTTTATGATCTACAATTATGTAGTACATCAATTTGATACATCTCTTATGGTTTACTCAGCGTAAGCCATTTGAATTGATTCACCATTATCGCCACTTCTTATTTCGTACGTAACTTTATGGCCCAAAATATAACCTATAACATGGTCAGATAGTATGACTGTGAATTAAAAAAAAAATCCCAAGTAAATTGGATAAGAGGTTTTTGCGTGAAACAACATAAACGGACAGACAGACAGAGAGACGTTGAGTTTTCTAATATTTATAGATAAAGGAGATGGAAGATATAGATGTCATAATATTGAAATAATATTTTGGATTTGGTTAATAAATAGAATAGTATGTTATTTTTAACTGACTACAAAAAAGACGGAGGTTTATTTATTCGAATGTATATTTTTTATGACTCTTCAGCCATAACTTCTTTGTTTATGAACCGATTTGAATGATACTTTTTTTATTGGATATGGAATACCTCAATGATGGTCACATTTTAATTTCATTGGCATTGGATTTTCAATTTCGAAGATACTTCAGGGAACTCTTTAACTCTTTGGTTTTACTACAACGAAGAATAGTAATTAGGTACACGAATGTATTTTTATTTTTTTATTATGGACTAATTATTAATTATGCTGAATGAAAGCATTTCCTTAAAAAAGACCGAAACGATGAAATTTTTAGTTTGGCTCTTATACATAGGACCAACGGTATAAACACTAGCTGTCTTTTAAATAAAAATGGTCTAACCTAACCATATTGCGACCTTACACCTAGAGTAGTTACTCCGAGTAAAACGAAGTATTAACTTCGATTTTATTTTGTTTATTAATGCAATTAATAAACATGGAGTAACGTCGGATTATCAATACATTCCTTATACCCTGGACTAAGCTAACTATAGCAATACGCTTGAATTTAAAAGTAAAAAGAATGAGTCAGTGAACTAAAACGAATTAAACTATTTTTACTGACAGAATATTAATACAGTTTTGAACTTTTTATCTTCAATCGACGAGAGGGTAATTTGGTGTAACTGAAAATGGATAGAGAGTGTTAATACGTTGATGAAGAAAGTTGAAGAACTTGATGAAATAAATGAGAATGCTAACCAGCTTGCCCATACGGTTAACATGAGACATGTGAAATTTTACAAAATTCCTACAAATCCTTTTTATAAGAGCTTCAAGAAAATGAATTTAATTATAAGTACAGATTTTCCCGATCCAGTGCCATGTTTATTATAGACATGTTTAAGAATTATTTATCTGGTTATGCAAGAGGTGGTCACATTTCACCCCCTTTGAAAGTTTTGAGTGCAATAAGAACTTGGGACGAGGACCGGTATTATGCTTGTCTACTTACAAGTACGTCATGTTATGCATCTTCTATTGTGGTTAATTTAACCATAAAAAGATTGTAATTTCATTTATAATTTTAACAGATTCAAGATGACGCAACAGATCTGAGTGGAATAAGTCAGCCATCAATTTCACTTATAATATTTGCAAACAAGTTGCTTTGGCAATAGTTGCAAAGAGAGCCCAATGGATTAAAATGCCAGAAAGTGATAGCGTACAAAATAAAGTAATTTCTGGATTTCATTCCATATGTGGGTTCAGACTAGTTATTGGCGATATAGACTGTACCCATATTCGTATTAGCAAAGTGAATGGCAATATTATTCGCAAGTGGCAAGTTAAATTTATTCGACTAACTCTAAACCACGCCAAGCCACCGCGCCAGCCAAGGCACTCGTGAACTGTATAGCCCAATGGTCCCCAAACTTTTTGGTCTCACAAACCCCTTACCAATTTTTACTGTATTGGGTAGACCACCACTAAACATTTTCTTCAAAAAATTGCGAAGACAAATAAACAAGTCTTAACAAGTACAATCGGTACAGGTCTTAAAAATTATCTATAAAAATAAATTTATAAGGTCATCCCCATCATCGATTCCGAATTTTGCCATGATTGATGCAAGTAATTATGCAATAATCTCAATTTAACTCCATAACTTCATCAAACTCCATAAACATTTACCTTTTAGAAATACATATTTACTTATACGTTTATTGTAAAAAAGCCAAAGTTTTCGCCACGACCTGCTTAAATGAAATTCACTATTTCGTCGATCCCCATTTGCAACTCGCGGACCCATAAATTTTGTTTTCGCTGACGTGGACCCCTTGAAGTTCGAAATCGACTCTTAGGGGTCCATAAGTACCACTTTGGAAACCTACGGTATAGCCTAACGTTGTTCTCACTTAACGTACATGACCACAGCTTGACATTCATGTTTACTGCTCCATATAGTCATAACATCTAGTTATAATGCCCATAATCTTCCATATTAAAAGGCTATAAATTTGACTAGTATAAGAACATTCATAACATTTAAACTAGATCTAAAATAAGACACAATTTATCCATCCCATACGCACAATTCTGTAGGCTACAAGGTGGTTACAAATATGCGGCGTCAAAAATTTGGAATGATATAACTCATCCTTTGCGTTTTAAAGGTAATTTCGCTTTTAAGAGGTATTTCAAAATAATAGCATTAGAAAGGCAAAAATTAATATACTGATTTATTATTTCTTACTCTATCGACTGCATTCAAAATTTAATTGAATTCTTGGCAGACCGCAATTTCCAGGCTTGTTACTTAGTTTACTAGGTACATAGATTACTTTTGTGTTTGTTCTTTGCTTACCAGAAGAAGGCAGATGATAATTAAAATTGAGCGCGAAATCTCTATTAGATTTTTCAAATTATTGCCAGTTAAATCTGAAGGTTTGGTTGAAAAACAGCGTCGTTTAGTGATTGTTCCTCACGGGCGACAAAAAGCTGATGTCAAATCTTTTTGTCGCATCGTCTATTTTTATTTCATGTTTTTGTTTTTTGTCTGTGTATCTTTGGGACAATATATAATTTTTCTTTCATACTTTCTTTCTATCTAAAATAATTTTTCAAAGCTGACCAGTAGTTTTAGAGATCAGCGCGTTTAAAACAATCTTTTCAGCTCTATAACATTGTTATAGATTGTTTGGTCATAGTTCGCTGTAGTGTCGATTTGCTACCTGGGAAATCTAATAATCTTCTTTTACCTTAACAAATATATTAACATAAAAAATATCAACGTCGCCTACGTTTTTATATCAACATTTTTTTATATTGTTTTAATTTTCGTTACTGACAGTACAATTTTAGGGAGTGAGTGATGTTAACGCGGATGTAATTATATTTTCATTTAAAACCTGTAGTAATCTACAACATAAATAACATATTATAGTCTTAACTCTTAACCGACCCACCCTCTCTCTCTCTAAATGAAATGCTTGAAGTTAAAAAACAAACATTCGCTCGACGTTGATCCATAGCCTGTCGGGCGGTCAAGGGTTGACCAATTAGCGTAAAGTTAAAATTATTGCTTTAACAACCCCCCCGTATTTCATTTGAAGAATTTTTCACTACGCTCGTGAAGTTTATGTCACATTTTTCATTGTTTGTGCAAAACGTTTATAATTTCGCTTGAAGTGTTTTCTAATACAACTTTCTAGAATCTTTTTAAGGACACTTTAAAATTGATTTGTTTATATTTAAACCATATCGGAGTTACCTACCACCCGAGATTAGGTCAAAATGACGAAATGTAAAAATAATCATAAAACTAATTAATGTAATATAAATAAATAAAATTGAAGTGTCTGTTTGTAATGTCAAAATATCAGCTTTTAACTAAATTCATTTAAGAGTAATACGGTACCTATAACAAAATACCATTTTTTATTTATTTTTGTCTGTCTTTTTGTCCGAGTAATCTCCGAAACGGTATGGACCGATTTTGACGGGACTTGCAAGTGCAAGATGATTGGTAAATAGCTAATGTCAGTAAGGATTAACTTCTTAGGCTACTTCTATTTTAGAAAAAAAAAAAAATAGGGTTCCGTGTACATAAAAAAAATGGTCATGGTATATCAATTCAAGTGTTAAACGGCATACGCTGAGTAAACCATAAGAGATATATTTAATCAATGTACAACATAATTGTAGACATTAAAAAGACCTACAAAAAAGTCAATAAAAGGATATATCTATCTTTTATGGATCACCCACAATAAGCATTTTTATCTTTACAATTGTTTTTTCGTTCACCGATACTAATATAATAAAGCGGAAAAGTTTTTGTTTGATTTAAACACGCTAATATCTGGAAGTGCTAGTCGAATTCGAAAAATTTTGTTTGTATATGATAGCCAAACTCTCAAGGAATAGTATAGGTTATTTAAGATTAACCTACAGCTCTCAGATAGCCTTAAATATTGATTGTTGTGTAAGTGGGAAGTCAAAGCCCTCCCGATCTGCTTTATCCGCGTACTCTGGCGTAATCGTTAATGATATGGAAATACAATGTTCTACAATAATATTGGTCCTTAGTATATCTAAAAAAGTATTAGCGATGGTATATGCCTATCTCTTATACATAAGCCACAATAAGATTGAAATTAAAAAGTGATTTATAAACATTATTTTTAAACATGGCATATTAATCCTTACAAGCGAAAGTTACTTCATCATAAAGAAAATTTTATGAATTTAAATTTTTCTCTTTAAATTACGCTATTGGGACACATATTTTACGAGATAATGAAAAATTAAAATAATTTGTACTTGCGAGAAGAACAATTATGATAGATTACACGGGTGAAACCGCAGGGCACAGTTAGTTATTCTCGTAAAGCTTTTGTAATTATGAGCTTGTTGTTACAAAATTTCGTCAAAATCTGCCAAACGGTTTATGAGTTATAGTCGAGTATAAAAAAGACAATCTTTTTAAAATGAAATGACATATTCAGGAAATTTGAAATAAATATTACACGACAGATTGCAGATTTATTAATACAGATAATTAAAATACCTAATCAAACTATTCTTTGTAAGTACAAAATATTTTCATACCCAAATATTTTAGCAGAAAACTTACGTGATAAGCTATAAACAAGTACCTACGAAGCTGGAATTTATGCTCGTAAAAAGAGGGGCCGTTAAAGTAATCACACCCGTTATCATCATTTCGCTCTTGACAGTCCTGACTCGAATGACACTCGTCGGCGATCTCTCAGGATATGAGTTTTTTTTTCAAATGTAAGAGCCTACGACTGACATACGGTTGGGATGTTTATCGAACTAATGTTTTAATAATATTTTCTAATAAATAATAACTCGATCACAGCGTCACCTATCGTATTCTGACATATCTATAAACCTTCTTCCCAATAACACAAATACATTACCTAGATAAATAAAAGCTCAATTGGTCGAGTAATTTTCGACTTTTTGCTAAAATAACGCACGTCAGTTGATTTTTAACAGACTTCTAACAAAACAATTTTTCACAAGTTTTGTTGAATTCGTTTAAAAAAGACAGAGAATACTCAATATGAATGTATTTTTTTTATGGATGTTCAGCCATAACTTCTTTGTTTATGAACCGATTTGGTTTTTTGTCTAATAGGAGTTACCTTAAGTGTGGTCCCATTTAGATTTAATTTGCATTGGACCCTTCAACTTCGAAGCAACACCAGGTAACTCTTTAAAATCATTTAAGTTGGTTTTCTTTTTAAAGTGAAACTTTTATTAGATCGTCTCAAACTTTTTGGTCTGTGTGTTGCATGTCGCGTGACGGTCGGCCGCGGAGTAGGGATGGCGGCGCCTATAGTTCGCAGCAACTGACCGTGTAGTGTATAGACTATTACTCATTTTTGCCAGTGATCCACGCTATTTCGTTTGTTTTTGTTAGTGTTTAATGTAAATTTTGTTATTTATTAAGTTTCACTTTTACCGTGGTTTCATAAAACCACACAATCTTTTTTTTGTTATTAAATAGGTATAAAAAAAAGTCCTACTGAAGGTTTTTTCAGACGAAGCATGAAGACGCATTTTGTAGGTTAAGATTTTTATAGCAACTATACAAAATAATCTTATTTCTCAGACATAGAAGTTGAAGGGTCGTCCTTAGTCCTTACACCCTACAATATAAGATCGACGCCTAATTACCTTGTGTTGTGTTCCTGCTGCAAGTAGGGTTCCCAGAGCTCCTTGGAGAAGAGGGGGTTCAAAAAGAAATAGGGCTCAGCGAAATTTCATTGGAGATTACCTAACAGAAGATCACAACCAAATATCCTTGTGTTGGGTTCCTTTCGGTGAGTAGGGTTAATGATACCTGGTATTACAACCGTCTATAGGCTACGGTAGTCGCTTACCATCCGTTGCACCGTATGCTTGTTTGCTACCTTTGTCGTATAAGAAAAAAGTTTCTGCGTTAGTTACATTCCGGAGTAAAGGTAAATAAGTCCAAGTGAACAAGAACAATTGTAATTATCATGATTCAGATGTTTCAGGAAAACCCTCTTATCACGAAAGGGAAAAACGTCAAAGTGTGTCATTATATAACATTTCTTACTAAGTAAACTCGATTGTGATTTTTAGCCGGGTCTTGAAGTACAATGTTGTGGTTTACATTTTTAATTTATTAACTTAGGTTGATTGACCCCATATTATGTAATATTGGTGGCATTTTGCGTGATATAGTTTGCTTATTGGGGATAAGTGAAGTGGATTATAAAATTATAAAGTGGAATCGTGCATTTTGTGTTGATCCTATATTATGTCATATTGGTGGCATTTCGCATGTTATAGTTTGGTTGTTATGCTTTAGTGAAGTGGAATATAAATATAAACTGGAAACATACATTTTGAGATGTCACAAAATCTACCTAGATAGTTGTAACAAGGGACTAGGGAGCCATCATATTGTCAGATGACCTCACTTTGTACATTGGAAAATTTTATGAAGGCTTAAAAATGAAATGAAAAAGAAGAAGTGGACTTGATTCTGTTGTAGCTGTTACCTGTGTTTTAAAGCAATCTATCAATACTAACTGTATGTGTTTTTCATTAAAAAGTATACCGTATGTATTTAAGCTTGAGACGATATTATATGTACTAGCGATCGCCCTAAGCTTGAAATTCGACCAGCGACTTTTTGATCATAGACTATTTCTTGTTTGACAATAATATTCAGTATTCATAAACCTAAACAATGAGAGTTATCTACATCACTTGCTGTCAGTTTTCGTTGAGTGACAATGTCAATATTTTGGGGGGTCTAAGTTCAATGGCATTGGTCGTGTTAGGATTCGCAGTGTTGATTTATTTAATTTAATATTTTAGTAACAAATATTACAGATAAATTTTAGCTTTCTGCACTCCTTCTCCATATAAACTTTAACCATGCCACATCTCACAGTCCTCCGTGCACGCAATATGCTTAAAAAGGTACCGAAAGCTTTTGCTACAAGTATTAATATTAATAGATACTCTGTACATTCAAATTTTATTATTTTATTTGAAAAAAAAATACAATTTTTTATTAGATTCGCCGAATACTGCGTCTGTGTGTCTTACGCATGTCACTCCACATTTCACAGAAAGAAAAATGCTAAACAGCCATCTTGGTGTGTAGTAAGTACGGTTGCTTGTTGGACGTGCGTATGTATTTGGTAGTTATAGCGACAAGCGAATGTACTTATGCCTTGATTTAACGCCACGGATATATTGTGCGTAACTGAACGAGATAGATAAACATGTTTCTTTTTATACTAATAAAATGGTTCCTTTGTTAACGAATATTAGTTATTATAATAGTCTTATGCTAATAATATTAGGTCTTTACCTATGAAATTGCCGTTTTGTAAGAAAAAAATTAAACGAATTTTTTTCATGTATTTTTTATTTGTATTAATCGAAGTAATCACCCATGCAAAAAAATGCGTCTTTGCCAGCGCAGTGGCAGTTTATTGATGCCCTTCTTAAAGAAATCAGCTGGACGGGAGGCAACAAATTCTTCAAAGGCATTTTGTACTGCCTCTCGGGTATTGAATTTTTTTCCCGCCAAGGAGTTATCCAAATTCTAGAAAAAGTAGTAGTCTGTAGGCGCAAGGTCTGGTGAGTAGGGCGGATGACGGAGAACTTCCAACCCCAGTTCTTGCAACTTGGAGACCGTCTGCTTGCAGTATGAGGTCGCGCATTGTCGTGAAGGGGCAGAGGAAACGAGCGATTGACCAATGCTGGTTGGAGATGTGCCAGCTTCTCCATCATTGTGTTCAGTTCTTCACAGTACACATCTGCAGTAATGCTCACCCTGTTTGGTAAGAAGCTGTGATGAATCGCACCGGCGCTAGACCACCAAACAGTGACCATCACTTTTCTAGAGGTAAGTTTTCGTTTAGGGCATTGTTTAGGTGCTGAACCAGGATCCAACCAACTTGCTGAGTGCTTGCGATTATCAAACAGAATCCATTTTTCATCGCAGGTAACAATGCGGTTCAAAATTCCTTCATTTGTGTGTCTGTTGAGCAGTGCAAGGCACGTCTACTTACGCATACTTCGCGCTGGCGATCATTGAGTTCGTGGGGCACCCATTTGTCAAGCTTTTTTACCTTGCCAATTTGACGCAAATGGACCAATATTGTCTTGACGCTAACGTCGAAAGCTGCTGCTAATTCAGCCGTAGATTGTGTATCATCAGCTTCCACAATCGCCTTTAATTCGTCATTGTCGACCAAAGTCTTCGGACCACCGTGAGGTTCATTTTTCAGGTCGAAATTCCCAGAACGGAAGCGAGCAAACCAATAACAGGTGGTGCGTTGGTTTGTAGTGTTAGCTCCGTAAACGTCGTTGATGTTGCGTGCCGCTTGTGCCGCGTTGCTGCCACGACGGTACTCATATTTCATAATTACTCGAATTTTTAACGTATCCATGATGACAAAAAGGATTGAAATGCGATGAAAATGTAACACTAATCAATAAACAAATGACTACTATTGGAAAAAGAATTCCATGTTTTTAAAATAAAATTAATTTGAAATTAGAATTCTTAGCCAAACAAAAATTATTTTGATTTGAAATGGCCAGTACTGCAGAACAGCAATTTCATAGGTAAAGACCTATTATAAAATTCAAGAAATTATTTTGTTTGAAATTCGCTAATAATTGGAACTATCAGTCAGATTTGAAAAAATATTTTTATTTTATAGCCTATTTTATTGAGTTATAAGCTATGTAACTTAATGCTACGGTGAAATTACATTTGCTTATATTTGAGGTCTTAGAAAAAATCGATAGTATTATTGATACCTAAGGAGGTGTAGGGTATATTGTAAGAAAATAAATCGCAATGACTACGACACATGGTAGAATTTCTCTGTGTTTTCTTTTGAACCAACACGCGTTTGGATACTGTATTGATCAACGTGGTTTGGAATCCTACAATGAGCTTCAGTTATATATGAAGGAAAAAATTGTAATAAAACTGAGCATTTTCTAGTGGTCGTCTGGACAGCTGTCATCCTCGTTTTGAAAATCTGTCTGAATAAGAAAAGGTATAGGAGTACTTGCAAAACGTAAGGATTAACTTTTCTTTTGTGTTTTGTTGTAAATTAAAAGTGAATAAATAACGAGATATAAAAATACCAATGAATCATGCAAAGTTAAGGGCCAACATAAAATAAAATTACCTTTGACGTTCAGCCTACCCTTCATTAATATTCAAACAAAGGGTTGTGTTTGCTCTGTATTAGGCATGCCTTATCTCTTATCCAAAATAATGGTATTAGCTCTTAAAAGTAATTTTAATAAGATAAATCTTAATTGTGTCTTTTTTATTGGTATTTTAGAATCGCTGTTCTTTTTCTTCTTCTTCCTAACTTGGCAACTAGTCCTCTTTAATGAAGACAATTACTGCCATTATCCAAGATCCATCCAAGATCCCATGCTAAGAAGATGGTGGTTCCCTTGTTAGAACTTTCTAGCAAAAAATTTTTGGGATCCCAGAATGCATTGTTTCCGTTTATATTTATAATCCACTTCACTTATGCACAAAAACTAAACTATATCACGCAAAATGCCACCAATATTACACAATATAGGGTCATAAACCTAAGTAAATGAATTAAAAATAAAAACCAGAACACGTCACTTCAAGATTCCGCCATAAACTCCGAATCGCTGTTTTCTTCTTCATTATTATTATCGTATTGTATAACAATATTCAACGTAAAATTACTCGTATTTCTTGGATAACTAATATGACTCGGAATTAACATTATAATTTTTTTTTTTAAACTTGACACAATTTCACACTCGGCCATTTAATTCTAAACTAAGCAAAGCTTGTAACATGGTAACTAAATAGGTAGCCGATATACATACATATATAGATATTTAACACCACGACACAAAACTGACATTAATGCTCATCACACAAAAGTCAGTCATGGGCGGGGATCGAACCCGTGGCCTCTCGGCTCAATAGTAGCGTTTACTACCACTGCGCCACGAGGCGTGCGTTAGAATTCCAATTATAATATTCTAATTATTTTCCTTTTATCTGTCCCCATTAATTTTTTTTTTCTGTAACCAAAATTAACCAATTTTCGAAACAAATTATTAGATTACTATCTACATAGATTTTAGCTTAAAACATAAAACAAAATACATACTAGTAACTGTTTTAGATTCGCCTGAGTAAAGAGTTTGGTTTTAGGGGAAAATACGTTATGTAATGAAATGGACGGAAGCGGTTTAACCGGATTTATTTTGACCTTTCGGCTTAGCTTTTACGCATCAGCGAGTCATGAAAAATAGTTTAGTAACGAGGCCCGGTTTGGTATTAAAGTAACTTACTCGTTAATTTAACATAATCTTTATATTATATTAATACATGAAGAGAAAACTTCTGATTCCTTTTTAGGCGTTATGTCCGCACGGAGGAGTGTGAGATTTGACATTAGTTAAGGTTTATATGGGAACGGAGTATATAAAGCTAAAATGTATAGATATTATTAAATCTGTAGTTCTGTCTGTATATTTTTTATTTTATTATTTCCCTATACACATACTTAAAGGGCTGATATGCGAAAGACACGACACGAAAATGACACGAAATTTGTCTTTCTGTATGTGTGTATGTCGGGATATAACTCAAAAACAACATGACCTATTTTTATGAAATTATGTAAGCGGGTAGGTTCTTAGTAAAAGACTAGAGTTCTAAAGTTCTAAGAGTTCTCAATAATACTTTTAGAAATAGTAAAAAAGAAGATTTTAACAGAATTGAAAATATTTGGATGAAATTTTAAAGACGAGAAGCATACATACATCTTTCCATAACTGATTGATCATAAAAAATTGTCAATAATTATTTTAGAAATCGTAAAAAATAATAACTTCCAAAAAGGATTTTTTTAATAATTTCAAACTGATTTTGATGAAATTTAGTACACGGGAAGTATTTATTAGTCATAATAGTCAACATCATGCAGAATGCATTTCTGAATATTTTATATCCATAGATATAAAAGCTATACAAACCTCATCACTATATAATATGTTTAGATAAATCAAATATACGTAACAACAAGTCTTAACGTACAGGTTGTATTGTTCGGTTTTTACGGTTTGTCCGACGAGAGTTCGGTTTATTGACTTTAAAGGTTTATGGAGTGCCGGATTTCAATTTACCTTCGCTTGTCGGAGGACCAATAAATTTTGATGGCTTCGAATCGATTTTGTCTATTTTATGAAGTGTTAATTATTTTTCTCATGTCTACATAATAACATATAATAGAAAATGAATTAATTAGAACATATTAGCTGTATTATTTTGGTACAAAATTGGGCCGATATAATGTTCCTCAACATTGGCTGATTTATTTACACTGCATAAAATTGGTATAGTACAAAAATGTTGCTAAACCCGATTCTTCTCGAAGACTGGAATGTTTTCAGAACCGGTAGTACTGTATTGACTTTCATAAGTGCCTTCTTATGACCTAAATTGAATAAAACATTTTTGATTTTCATTTTATGGCAGGCACTTCTTTGATTACAAAGCTGGTCAATTAAGGTAACTCGCATCTCGGCACAATGAAATATGTTCAAAAACTCATTCGATGTTAAACCTAAACTGTCGAAGAAGATTTAGTAATCGAATGGTTAGTCTTTTAGAAAGTAGACCCGGTGTGTTTGAGTTCACGCCTCAGTATTGTAAAAAAATTTTGGGGGAATTATCTTATAGTAATCTTATTAGTAATACTATTTGCTGCTTGTGTGGGAAAATAGGAAACCACAGATTTCTCGACAACTGTAACCGTCAATAAATATACTATAGGCTTTGCGTTAATTAAACTTGTGATTTATTTTAGTAACAAACCTTTCCCATATAGTAAGATTTTTTATAGTAGCATGGCAAAGTGAGACTGCACTATGCCTCATGTCAAGCACACATTCCAAAAGCAACAGTGACCATCGAAAGATCGGCAATCTATCATCGGTCGTCATTGTCTTGCAAGCCTCCCGGCAGCTGAATATATAGCGGACGGTCCCGAAACGCGACAAACTAAATTTTTTAACAGAAAACCAACTACGATGATTTTGAAGAGTTCCCTGGTGTATCTTCAAAGTCAAAATCAAAATATCTTTTATCCAATTTAGGCCATAAGAAGGCACTTATAAATGTCAAAACACTACCAGCGGTTCGCAAAACATCCCAGCCATCGAGAAGAACCAACAAGAAACTCGAACGGGTTTATCAACATCTTATTATCTTTTTTTTTAAATTGGTTTGAAAAAGTTGAAGGTCAAATACCAATGACATTAAAATGGAACCATCCTTGAGGTATTCGCTATCAAATAAAGAAGAATCATCAAAAACGGTTAATAAACAAAGAAGTTATATATATATATATATATATATATATATATATATATAATATATATTCGAGCTGTATAATATACATTTTTGTAACTATTGTAACTATAAAATTGTAACCTACACAACCTCCGTCTTTTTGGAAGTCGGTTAAAAAGAGAGTCCCTCTGACGGGCTTATGGTGGTTGCGTCGATACAGATCCCTGCCACCTCGCTTGATTAATGGATGTATACCAGCTGATACGGGAACTTGATATTCCTAAGCGTGCCATTATGACGTTTACACATCGTGCATTTTCGGACCTATTGTTGTTTCCTACCACCGAGCAAAGGCAAAGATATATACAATATAGATATATAATATATTATACCACCCGGTATATATTAGATTTTCCCACATTTTTACCCAACTGCGAAAAGGTTTGCTCTGTAGCTTAAACGGATTGATGGTTTTTTTAGAATACGAGAAGTCGTTAGATTCTTCTTAATTGTGGGAGTGATATAGTATATGTTCGGGATAAACTCCGAAACCAATGAACCGATTTAGATCAAATTTCGTAACTATCTTGGTCAAATTTAAACACATCGTGCATTTTCGGACCTATTGTTGTTTCCTACCACCGAGCAAAGGCAAAGATATATACAATATAGATATATAATATATTATACCACCCGGTATATATTAGATTTTCCCACATTTTTACCCAACTGCGAAAAGGTTTGCTCTGTAGCTTAAACGGATTGATGGTTTTTTTAGAATACGAGAAGTCGTTAGATTCTTCTTAATTGTGGGAGTGATATAGTATATGTTCGGGATAAACTCCGAAACCAATGAACCGATTTAGATCAAATTTCGTAACTATCTTGGTCAAATTTAAACACATCGTGCATTTTCGGACCTATTGTTGTTTCCTACCACCGAGCAAAGGCAAAGATATATACAATATAGATATATAATATATTATACCACCCGGTATATATTAGATTTTCCCACATTTTTACCCAACTGCGAAAAGGTTTGCTCTGTAGCTTAAACGGATTGATGGTTTTTTTAGAATACGAGAAGTCGTTAGATTCTTCTTAATTGTGGGAGTGATATAGTATATGTTCGGGATAAACTCCGAAACCAATGAACCGATTTAGATCAAATTTCGTAACTATCTTGGTCAAATTTAAAAGATACGATAATTTTGGTTCAAATAAGTAACGCAATTGTGGAGGTGTAATTTTTTTTAACGATAATTTTTTTTTTTTAATTTCTCATCCTATCCTTTCCTATTTATTTTCTTCATAAGTAAGTAAATTGCATCCGTGCGAAGCCGGTGTGGGGTGCCAGTAATATATAAGTACGACATTTGGGAATCAAATAAAAAGTAAAAAGAGTTTTTTTTTTGTTGTCTATTTGTTGCAGTCGGTTTTTTTTTCCTTTTTAATAATTTAATATCTGGGCGACCAAGCCATGCTAAACCATACACCAAAAAATAAAGAACGCATATCTAGGTAAACTTGGAATGTAAAACATTATCTAAATGCAAAGTTTCATGCTCAATTAATATAATAAGATTATTATTAATGTATACAGTTTTGTGACAGGATTACAAAAAAATAGTAAACAGTCTCCGCTCAGCTAACAGCGTCATGAGATAGGAGAAAAGCAATTTCATCAAAAAACAATGGACAGACAAAAGCACAAAGTTTCAGATAGTTGGAATTCAGATTTTAACTACTTACTTTTAGAATTTGAACGGGAGGGGACCAAGTGGGCGTTGAGAACAACCTCCGCGAGGAAACATTAAAAAGTGCTAAAACAGGAATAACAGGCCCACGATAAAAACGAACCCTCTCTGTTTTCTTGCATATACCATGGCTTCAGTAACAAGCGTCAAGCGGTATGTAAGGTTTTTTTTTTCGTTTAGCATTGTGGCCACAATCTCATCTGATCTTAAAAGACGATGTGGCGTTAGATGGTAGCACACTAAGCCCAGTCGAAGGCTGGCTCTCAAATGAAGTGCCAGAACACACCTATTGGTGCTTGGCAACAGATTTCCGACTTGAGGGTGGTAGCTACTCAGGCGAGCATTAGAAAAAGCCCTGCCCCCATGCTATGGTTTCGTCACGATGTTTTTCTTCACCGAAAGCTCAGGACGATTGCAGGAATTCGAACTTACGTTGATCTACACGGAGTCAATACACGCTACCGACTGAACCATCATTGCTTGCCATGCCATGCATCACGTATAAACAAAAACAAACAACATATATGAAGTCGTAGAATGAGATAAGGCACCACTGTGATGTGTTAATTCACGGAACACGCACATATTAAAATTTTATCGGTCGTAAGGAAAGAAGAAAATTTGAAAAACAGCAAAACCACTCTCGTTTTTTTTACCTATAGTTTTAATCAAATATACAATATAAGCAAGCCACAATCTGAAAGATAAGGAATCAAGGAGAAAACAAAATCAAGAAGCGAAAACCAAATCTGCAATAGAGAATACGTGTAATAATGAATTTATTTTACTGCAAACGTAACTTTGTTATCCACGAGTGTAACGGTATTCAGTTTGCGTTATCTTTAATTTTCCTGAGACAGAATTTACGTTATGTAATCCGCTACCGCTATACATTTAAAGTAAACTAACATGCTCGTGCAAAATACGTTACGGATTTAATCAGCGAAAATTATAAGGTGTCCATGACAAAAATCCCACCGCTCGAGCACTCTCACGTAGAATGTCGCTTTTATCTTTATGTTTATTGTAAGCAGTATAACTATATTTATATTAAAAAACTTAACAGTTTATTTATATGAAAGCGTTAATCTTTGGAACAAGTAGTTAGATTGGAAAAAATCTTTATGGAGTTTGCTCCTTGTGAATCAATTAAAATTAATATATGAAGAACGGCATGGACATTTTATAAGGAGCGAAATTTATAAAAGCGTTAATAAAAAGCGTTACGTTTTTTCTGTATAACGTACCTTGCAAAACACATACATAAGTCAATACAGTGACATTGATAGTGACATTGACAGAGGCAATGACAGTGACAGTGGCAGTGGCAGTGGTAACGGCAGTGACAGAGACAGTGACTTTGCCTATTAACTAAACTACAGTCGTGCGTCAGCGATGACACACACAAAAACTCTCTGTATCTTACAGCTGAAGCTTTAAGCCACGATCCTAAGAAGAGGAGTGGTAATGATGAACGTCAAGGAATCTGGAAAGCTGAAGACAAGTACGATAGGCTACACAGGCGAGTTGGAGGCGACACTATAGAGAGATAGTCAACTCAATTTAATACGGGTGAAGCCGTGGGGTACAGTTGGCGTTCTATAATACTATAAAGTAGCTACGGCTAAGAAATAATTTCATTTTCGTTTATTTCATAACATGCTGTGCCCGCGGCTGCATTCGCGTGGACTACAGAATGCCTCGATCAGGAACACACGCGAATCGTATTAAACCAGTTCATGTTATTTTAAAGATAAAAATGCGAATGATTCACCATGAACAGTTTTATCTATTTGCGTGGAACCCTAACTCTTTTCTAAAATAAATGTAGCCTAAGTCACTTTTTATAACATCAGCTATCTGCCAGAGAAAGTCCCGTCAAAATCGGTCCAATCGTTTCAGAGATTACCCGAAAAAAAACAGACAGACAAAAATTTTAAAATTGTTTTTTTTTTCTATGTATCGTATATACTTTGATATGCATTTAGTAAAAAGCTGTTATTTTGAAATTACAATCGGATACTTCAATTTTATTAATTGTAGTAGGTAGATGAGAATATTTGGACTGCGTGGATCAAAAGCAGACAGAAACCGATTAGAGTTGAGCATCCATCCGCGGCGATGTTTTTCTATAGGTATGATGCATGAAATAACTAGGTATCGATTCCTTCTTAGATTTATGAATATTTGAAATGGCTGGGTGTAGCATGATTAGCTTGTGTATATCCAGTAATCATGCGGGGTGGTAGGGTATCTGTATTCTACTGAATAGCGATGATGATGGATGATACAACCGTAATAGTGAATCTCATTTGCTGCTTAGAAACTTGTAGGAATGCTGTTTTTGGATTGTACTTTGCTAAGTGCTTACTGCAGTGTATTGACTTTACTAGGTCGTGTATTGATTTCGTCTCAAGCGCCTACGAGTGTCAGTGGCAGATCGACCGTGGTGCGGAGTGGTCGTGTATACATACGCAATGAGGTGGCGGCAGGTCGGTATAGTGCAATCTTTTTACTGTGCTACTATAAAAATATTTGCCAAGTGCGTGTAAGGCCACGCACAGTGTATGGTTCCGTGGTTGCCCGTCACAATATTTAGACTTAGAGACGGGTTTGTAAGTATATTTCCATGGAATTTATACGAAATTACTTCTCCAAGTACATTTTGTAAGTTGGTTGAGTATTACTCGTTAACTTGTAACGCCTTTTAACTTTATTATCATACTACTACCATGTTTTTTTTTTTTCAAAAACAACCATTTATCTGGCGCAGGTGCCTACTTGTATCTAAGAAAAAATAGTATTTTAAAGCTTAATATTTTGTAAACGGACCCCTGAATCAAAAAATGTTTTTCATACACCCGCAATATTTTTGGATTACCTATCCAACGAGATAGATACCACATGATGGGATAGACTAGAAAATAAATCAATCGCACTTTAAGTGTAGAGGAGTTACCCTAAATGATTTTTTTTTCTATATTTTATTTTACCACTTTGCCGGTGGTAGTAATATGTATATCTACTCATAGGAATTTACAACTTTCTAAATATATTTTGCGTTTCTAGTACTAAGAACCTCTGAGCTAAGCCGCAGACAGACTGACAAAGTACTAATTCTAACTCGAAATATCGCAACCTCTACTTTCAATCAAAAACCTTCATTACTAAACAAAGTAATTTCGAAAAAAATCTAAAAGAACTTAAACTATATTATAATTTATTTTTTTCTAAAGAACTACTTGCGGATTCCTTTCATTAAAAAGAGACTATTAATGTTGAAGAACATGTTGTTAACAATTTTATTACCGCTTGCAACAAATTTTAAAGCTTTGCCTCTATACGACTTATCTTTTCTTCTCGATAGCTTTTATTATGTACACTCGAACGGCTCTCTCGCATTTCACATTTAAATTTATGTTTTACTATAGACTTTACCTACTTAAACTAACTATTATTTCATGAGTTTATGTAAAGAAAGTGTTAATTTACATGGTACCTCATATTTATAAAAATATTATTTATGATGTATCAACCAGAACCCTCTTAAGCTTATTCGGCGCCGGGGTGCGAAAGTTATCATGCCCCCCCCTTTTTTAACCAAAAAACGCAATGTATTTTGTAAGGATTCATTACATTATTTCCATAAAATACTCATAATCATACATCTAACACAATTTACCGGGCTTTTGAGTTGGAATGTTTTTGAATAATGTAATTTTATCATTATCTTTTCATTCTTGAACTACTTATAATGGTCAAGTTTGTCAATCTATCTTGAGTCTTAGACCTATGGTTGACCTTAAATATGCTGTGCTCGCAGCTGTGCTTTCGTGGACTACAGTGTCACTCAGTGTTGTTGTGGTAGGCGAAAGTAACTCTATCTCTCTATCTCTATCTGTCTGTCTGTGTGTTACGTTTTTACGCCTAGACCGCTGAACCAACTTTGATGAATTTTGGTATAGAGATAGATTGGACCTTGGGAAAGGACATAAGGTACTTTTTGTAATGAAAATAAAACTTTAAGGGTAGAAAATAGGGGATGAAAGTTTCTATGAACAAAATATGGTAAAATCAAATGCGCATGCGCGTTAATTGTTAAATGACATCGGCTGCCATACCAACCAGTTTATTGATTGTCAATCTGGTTCGTTGATATATTGACATTGTTATACTTAATAAGAAATGTATTGTATTTCTAATAATTACCTATTAAATGATAGCCCAGTATTCTTTTTAAGATTGGCTGAAGTGTTTTAAACTGTTTAACTATGCAGTACGGCATAATTACTGTTTTGTTTATGACGTGCGCTGTCAATAGCGGCTGGCGGGAGTTTATATATTCTAAGCGATCTACCTATTGTAAATTATCTGGATTATACAGTTTTGCTAAAAGTAAATCATTTCATTGTGGTATTCCACATATGGTGAAAATAAAACTTGGGTGAAAGTTTGTTTGAAGAACCCTTCATGTCTCAAATTAGGGATATACATATTTATGCTTTTGGTAAGAAAGAAATAAAAAGAATTATTTGATGAAAATTGTACACGGGAAACACACCATTCCTCAATTGATACGGCATATGAATTGTCAACATTATGGGTAAAAATAAAGTTACGGGATGTAAATAACTACTGCGTAACTATAAACTCATGCGGAGCCGCGGGCACACCGCTAGTATTCTATATCGTACAAAATATTCGCAAGGGTCAGATAACATTATATCACTATTTATTACATTTTTTTGGGTTCCGCAGTCAACTAGGAACCTTTTAGTTTCGCCATGTCCGTCTGTCTATCCGCGGCTTAGGTCAAAGATTCTTAACACTATGAAGCTGTAATTTGGTATATTAATCACGCCGAGAAATTGGTAAAAGAAAGTCATGAAAACAATATTTTTTAGGATACTTCCTCTCCACGTAAACTAGGGAGAGTTTTTGCCACTCGTTTATCCCATGATGCGGGATGTCGTTGGATAGGACGTTTAAACATATTGCGGGTATGTGAAAACCATTTTTTGATTCAAAGGTCCTTTTGAGAAATATTAAGCTTTAAAAGGCTAACTTTTGTTAGAATTTTAAGTGTTGTTTCTTGTTGTGTCGACATTTCAATTATATCTAACAAAATTTAAGTTAATAAAGACAATGTCTTACCAGATTTACAAGGGTCCATGCCGAGGTCACCGGATTCTTTATGTTCAAAGTGCATAGACAATAATTCATCTATGGTATATTTATGCGGTTCATTTCTCCCCTCCACTAAAGTTATATTAATTATCACACTAAAGAAAACTGTCAGTATAGCGACAGCCGCCGTCGCCGATGCAAGTCTAAAGTGAAGCGTCATTCTGAATTAATCTATTTGCACCGTATTACGTCATTATGCCTTTTAGATTCGTTTTATCTGAAACAAACAAAGTTATTGTATTAAATTAAGAACTTATTTATTTATTCGTAACAATTTTGTTATAGCAGGTTAAGGCTATATTAATTTTTATATGTAATGAAAATCAGTGAACACATAGTATGCTAAGATTGTATAGACACGTATTGCGAAAACCCATTGACCACGTAATGAGCAAGCGCCTTTAAAGACAATGAACAGGAAAGAGAGGACGCGGCAAGCCGCAAAATTCTTGGCTGATAAATGTTCTAATTAGAAGGAGGTAATCGAAATCTACAAAAAAAATAAGTCCAGTGCTAGTCAGACTCGCGCACCGAGGGTTCCGTATTCAATAATTCACAATTAGGTAACATTATTGAAGAAAGCACCGAACTATTCTAACGAAAAGATAAACTATATTGAGGGACAAACTTAACTTTGCCGTTGGAAAACTGTTGTTCCCATACATCACCATCTGCCGCGATCAGTTTACCAACTGCAAATAAGATTTTAAACGCAATTTTTTTCATTTATCTAACTACAAATTTACGGTTTTTGGATTTTTTCCCATTACCTATGCTTTATGAAATTGCTTCTTATCAAATTTCATGGTTTTAGGTCAACTCGAAGTACCCTATAGGTTTATATATCGGTCGTATTTTTTTATTGTGTTGACTTAGAAATTTGATTTTTTCACAGCTCCAAGGAATTGCAGACCTGAGTATTTAATAATAGTTACAACTTGATAACTCCACGCGCTTCTGAGAAAAAGGGCCTTGACAGACTGACATAAGGTTATCGAAGTGATCCTATAAGGGTTCCTTTTTTTTCTTTTGAAGTACAAAAACCTAAAAACTAACAATCATAATATAATACTCTGGCTTATAAATTCCTTACATAAATTTCAAAGGAATAAAAATTTCATATTTCAGCTTTTGTGATAATAATTGAAGAATACGAATTTCATAATAGCTGTGTAAATAATTCTTAATTCGATTCATCTGAAAACTGAACACAAACTGAAAATCTTAATCACGTAAATAGAGCTTTTCAATTGACAAATGAAGTTGGCGTAAGTTGCCGCAAGACGCGGTTTCCGCCATTAGCGAAACCATCTGCGGAAATGCTTTCAAATATTTGCTTTTCAGTGCAATGCACAGTTAGATAAAACGTTACCAGTTTAATTTATAAATGGAATGTTAGAAAAATATGAAACATATTAGTGTGTCTTTATTATTTATATCATAAAGCAATGTCGACTCAAATGGTAGCGTGTACGAACTCCCCGTCGGTTGACGTGAGTTCGAATCCCTGCAATGAGCCTGAGCTTTCGGTGAAGGAAAATATCGTGATGAAACCACAGCATGGTGGTAGGACTTTTTTAAGGTCCGCCTTGTTAGCTACCACCCTCAAGTTGAAAATCTGTCACTAGACTTGATACCATCTTGAGGCACATCGTCACTTAAGATCAGGTGAGATTGTAGTCAAATTTTACTGCTTAATTAGACGCTTAGATAGGTAGCTTAGACATGAGAATTGTATCAGACTGGATCGCAACTACAATAAACTAGGAGAAATACGCGCTATAGTGTGATGCTTAAAATACCTATCACGTTCAGTAATATATCTATAAAATTGAAGTGTCTGTTTGTAATGTCAAAATAACAGTTCTTTACTACATGCATATAAAATTATATACGATCATAGATGCAGTATTATATCCACATATATTTAGACGATACATATTTTAAAAAAGTAATTTTTCTTTTTTTTGTCTGATTACGAGTAATCTCCTATACGGTTTGAACAGTCGTCGTTGTTATACTGGCCAGCTCAAATGTCTCTTCACGTTATGCTTGAAGGACCCCATGTTTTAGGAAGGAAGGAGAGTTCCACAGCTTCACAGTACGGAAAAGCATATTATACAGGTGCATAAATGCTTGCATCAGACCACTGCTGACAGTTTGCTGGATTACTATAAAAAAATGGGATGTATAAAAAAAATATTGAAGGTAAAATTGATTACCTATTCTTTTAAGCAAACACCTTTGGAAGTTTACTTTAGCACTTTATTTGCAGTCGCAAATTAAACAACACTTAAATCGAGCTCAATAATCAACGTCAACGAGAGTGTAGACTTATTTCTTAAAAGTTTAACGAGTGAAAAGTAAGTTGAAGACCTTTCAAACTCTTAACGACTGTATAGAAAAGTTACATAATGTTACATCAGGAAATTAATCATTTGGTTTTATATAATTGTAAATAAAGGTACCGTTAGTAATTTTTCGCGAAATAAATTTAAAACGACTATAAAGAAGTCTTATAAATAAACGATTTCAACGTAAATGATTGTCCGTCGGTGCACGAAAATATTTTATACTCGGCTATTCGTATTTAAACTTATTTATAACGGTTTTAAAATATTGTTGTAACCTGAAACACTACAGTTTTAAGCGCTTTTGTTTTCTTGATTTGATTTGATTTTCTTTACATTCTTTATCGTACACTTTTATAATTACAAGGAGTTTGAACATTAAACGAACAATTAGGTGTTATTGTTTTTGTCCTTCTAGGGCACAGGGAAGTTTCTTTGGAGATTTCTCTCTACTTGGGGTAGTTCGTCTGGTGAAATACCTCCACCCTATAGAAGATCACAGCCAAATAACCTTTTTTTATTTGTTTTGTGTTCCTGTGGTAAGTAGAGTTTCCAAAGGTTTTTTTTGGGGTAGGGAGGTTCAAAATCGGCAATGCACTTGTGAGATTTATGGTATTACAAGTATCTTTAAGCTACGGTAGTCGCTTATCATTAGGTGTACGTACTCAAACCATCATCATTGCGCCTGGAAAATGTACTAAGTATCGTAAGTGGTTTTAATTTTTTTACTGGCAGTAACATTTGAAATGTGAAACTATGCACTGAATTTATCCCAAAAAGTAAAATAAACAATATTTTAACTTGCCTGTAAAATAAGATTTACACACAGTGGATTTTGCAAGTGCAATGACAAAATATGTAACATTGTTTCATATCTTCTAAGCAATCGTTGATATTCTTCTAGAACTTCCAAATGTTATTTATGATAAATTATTTTCAATAATAATGCTGATAAAAAAATCAAAATGTAAAAAATATATAAAACAAAATATTATATTGCATTCTATACATCCTTCCTGTATCAATGTTAATGGAGTGGAAATTTAGGAAAGGGGTAGAGAAACTGTTCGCAGCTACCTACCTCCTTCCCCCTCACAGCCCCTTTGATGTGATGATTAGCGATCGCACTGTAGAGTTGACGGAAGTTTGTGTTAAGTTTGGAACAAGTTTGTTGTTGATTGTTGGGTAAACGTTTTATAGTTCCATGAGCAACTTCGCTCCATAATCTTACATTATATTATGAATGGATAAGTTTTTGTTTATAAAAGTACTTTTGTTTTTGTTATTGAGTAACAAATTCGCATGCAGTCAACTTGATGTGAACTAGGCATTACAGCCTGTTGCTAAAGAACCATAGTTTACGTGAGGACTGAGTTGGGAAAAAATTGCATCCAGCACCGCACTCTTGATAAAATTGACACTACTTAAACTTCTTTTCTTTAAAAATTACAAAAAGAAAACCAATTTCAATGCTTTTGAGGAGTTCCCTGGTGTATCTTCGAAGCAGAAAGTCTATTGCCAATTAAATTTTAAGGGTGGTAAAGTGTCGCCTTTCCAAAGAAAAATGAATCATCTAAACCGGTCCATAAACAAAAAATTATGCCTGTACATCTATAAAAAAATATACAATTGAGTGAAGAGCCCCCCCCCTTTTTTTAAGTCGGGTAAAAAAGGAGACGTAGATAGCCTAAACTGTGTATTAGATATACAATATATAGCTGTCTTTCTCCTTCTCTCTACGTTAGTATCTTTCTTCTCTCGCATGTAACGAAATGTGGCTAAACGTGACGTATTCTCGAAATTTCTGTCTCAATTCATGTCCAATCATCGAATCGCTACCTACGAAGTTTCACTTCAAAACTGAGTAACAATTATTCGATAGTATAAAACTTGACCCAGTCTTTTACCATTACCATTTACCAAGACTTGTTACACAATACACCAGGATAAAGTGATTGCTCCAGATATAAGAGAGTAAAAAGAATTAATCCCCAATTAAGGAAACAAAGCAATTATTACATCGCCATGCTATTTTAACCTAAACAAAATACACTGACCATATGCTAGAGGAATCACAGGTGAAAATATAAAACTTAACTCCTCGTATGCCATCGTATGTGTTGATAACGACACCCTTTAGTCCGACAGAACAGTGTGAGCACTGCTACTTGCGGCAGACATTAAAGACGTGCCGGAAGCAATTCAACTTTGCACAGTATCCACCACATTGCATAATCTTGTGTGCATATGTTAATAATCGTATGACTTCTGAACGAATTGACTGATTGAGCTTATATACACATAATATATTTGTTTTATCGAGACAATGGTTCATAGCTATGTTAGAATCCGTTAGATGGAACTGTGGTTGAGCCATTAACTACCGAAAAGGACAGACCAACGTCTGCCGGCCAAGCTAGTCTTACATATAAAAATCTTGTGTCAAAAACTTTATTTGTAATAAAATATGATCTTAAACGCATAATCAAAAACCTTAACAAAATTCATCTAATAACGACTATCATCAAAAATAACTATTGCACGGTAAAGGCGTATTAAAAACAAATTATTGCCTATATCGACAAGCTTTTCATTTATTTTAAGATTTATTTAGCTTGCCTTGTTAATATGGGAATTTTAAAACGAAAAATATTCAATAAAATCTTGTCTTAAAAGTTCCTTTTTTTAATATTGTAGTTATGAACATGCATTAATCCAATAAACCCCACTGTTCGGGGTCAGATCGTATGTTATCGTGTTTTCCTATAAAAAATTGTTGACTACCACAAACAGGACGAGGAGGAGATATAAAGTTTGGCCATATCTCGTAGAGGTCACGGACGAGTGATAAAATCAATTGTAGGAAATTTGTAGTGTCATTTTAATTTATTCTTTGTACTTAATGGACAGCTTTGTATGGCTTGGTATGTCTGTTTGTTTTCTTTAAATAAAAATAATCATTTCGCAAAAAGGTCTAAGAGCTGTATTATGACAAGTTTTTATTTAACTTTCTTTGTTAGTATGGGTCAAATTTTGAAACTGAATTTTAAAACAATTATCCCCAACCGATTGAGATTAATTTTGCATGCACGGTTAGATTGGATGACATTGCATGGTTAGCTAAGTAACGTCACTCTAAAATACGAAAAATAATATATTGATTAAAGACTTTTTTAAACAAGGTTTATAATTCATTATTTCCATAATTTGAAAAGCTTTTAGTGCAAACAGGACTTTAAACTACTTAAATTTCATGCTAGTTAAATTTTTTTAAATTTCGTTCTAACTATGCCTGTAGATTTAGCTCGAAAATGATATTTTAACGAACATTTTAATGGACTTTTAAATGTGATAGATAATCAACAAAATTTCTCATTACAACCAAGTTTCGAAGGTAAATTTTGTTACCTACCAGTACTTCATAATGACAGAGTTGTTTTTGCAATTGTCGATAGAAGGCAATTTTTTCAGAGCTTAAATTTTATATGTCAGGTCTGCGTGTGCTTGTTTGTTTGATTATTATCCGACTACGGTTTAGCCAAAAGGAGGGTTATGATTTTAGTAAGCTATGTACATGTTTGCCTTATCTACCAATTTTAACTTGGCAAATGATAGAAGCGTCTTAATCGTCGGCTGATTAAAGATTATGTGACTTTACACTAAATTCGATATAACACCCTCTACACGAATTAACTCCAGTATTTAAAGAAATTATGGTGCCGTATTGAGCATCAAATGAATGAGTTTAATCATTTCCTTTCAGTAACTAAGATTGTACTTTTATAGCGCGATGGTTTTGTGGTTGGATTTTAGTTTTTAAACTTACCTAGTATTAGTTGTGTTTATCATTAATTAATATTGTATAGAAAACTTGTTATGAGCCTTTAATAGACCATACTGTAGTTTTAGTAGACACGTTAGTTGCATGGTTAAGATCGGTTGAATATATAATAATTCAGATATCTAAGGGTTCGTGAATTAGCCAGCGTTTAACCGTTCTTAACTAGACGAATAATTAGCCATTAAAAAACTTTTCATCGAACAATAAAAATATATTAATTTTAAATTACTAGTGCCAGCGACTTCGTACAGTTAAAAATATATTATACTATAGTGTTCTACAGAAAATATGTTTACATAAATAGTGATCTTGAGTAAAATAGACTGTCTTTTTACCAATTTCAAAAAAGGTGGAGGTTTTCAATTGGAATGTATATGTCGGAGCGAATAATACACTGTGTAGACAGTTCAGAGCGCTGTCGTGCCGTGTGGCAACTGGACAACTTCTGATCTATCGAAAGTCTTTTTTTTGACTGACTATACTGTTACCCTTAGGAGCCTATCGAAAAACAGAGTCGCTGAAGGCTTTTACAGCATCACCGGACTTAAGATCTATCGAAAGGCCTATACGGTATTTATGTCATAGTTTGATTGTGAAAACGGCTTGTCATTGGTGGGAGAGCGCAATAGTCAATTACACAACTGCACCGGAAGTACATTTTAAGTTCATTGACATTGGACCATTGAATTTGGACAAAATTATATTTTCTTTAATTGTGTTTTTAAATTGCTGTTAAGGCTATAATAGGCTAGGCTCTTGGATCAGTCCTGAAAGCTACATTCGAAACACTGAAAATATATATGAAATATCAAATATGCTGACTTATTGAAATTAGTCGTGCTCCACCTATTTGTTAGTTGATAATGTTATTTCAGAAACTTTACGAAATACACGAATACTTGGAAGATGATGAGACAAATATTTTTTTTAGAACAGTGCAATCTAAGAAAAATGGTTTCCACTTAGAGATCTACAATTCCATCGGCTGTCGCTGATGATGCCGGTTTGCTCAAATCTCTCTTCATGTTATATTTGAAATACTCGATATTGTAAGAAGGGGACACACTGCTCGGGAAAATGAATCCATAGTTACTACACAACTAAATACGTCAAAAATATGTTTAACCGAACTATATACGTAAAAGTATAGAACTACTGTACCTTTATTAGAAACATGTTAGTAAGAGTAGTGCCACACTCAACAATCCGGTTGATATTACTGGCAGTTTTTATTTCATAAATCTAATTACATAATCTATATATTAATACGTGAAGCAAAAGCTTTCGGTGCCTTTTTATGCGTATTGCGTGCACGGAAGACTGTGAGATTTGGCATGGTTAAAGTGTATATAGAGGAGTGTAGAAAGCTAAAATTTATCTATAATATCTCTTACTAATATATTAAATTAATTGAAAGTAATACTGCGAATCCTAACGCGACCAGTGCCATTGAACTTAGACCCCTCAACATATTGACATTGTCACTCAACGAAAAGTGACAGCAAGTGATGTAGATAATATTATTTAGGTTCATGAACCTTTAGTATGTATGGTTATTAGTATGGTTCATTAGTATTCATGAATACTGCAAATTTCATACAGAAAATAGTCTATTATCAAAAAGTCACTTGGTCGAATTTCGACTTTAGGGCGATCTCAAGTATGTATAATTCACTGACCTTGCCCAACCTTACCAGGTTTCTTTCCGGCACTTTTCGATAACAGAGATGTTTTCTAAACTAAAATTAATTTTGATGTTTATGAGTGCCTTCTTGGGGTCAGGATTGAATAAAATGTAAGTATATGATTGTAATTTATTGATTTACGTTTACTTGATCCGTAACGACGCGCCACCGCGCTGCACCGTGGCGAATGTATCAGAATTACTTTATTACCGAAGTTAAACTATACATTGACAACGATAAATTTTTATATAACTTACTGTGAGAATGTTAATTATATTAAATATGTCTACCGTGGGAAAATGTTTATATTGTTTGCATGTTTATCGACAAATGTTGACTATGATTTAATAAGTTTATTTAGTTAAATTATTATTTACAAGTAAAGATAACTAACCGTCCAATGTTGAGTAGATAATGCATAAATAGACTGAAGCTATTGGCCCTTTCATTTTTGTTTGGTAAAATGACGCATTGATGGTAAGTAAAGTAGAATCCAAACACAAAGGCGACCTCCGAGAGATCGAAATCCGTCGACGGTCACAGCTGTCATGGCAGCCTGCAGAGCCTCTCGACAGCGCTATCTACGCAGGCTCATCCCAAAATGCGACAAACCAAAATACAGTAACTCTGAGGGGGTTTATCGCCATGTTCATGACCCAATCGGCTACAGATACCAATACCCTTAAAGCTCAGTTACATTTGGATGTAACCTCGATGGACGTGCATTCGACTCCTTCAAAACATTTTGATTTGAAACATAAAAACTTCGTGATGTAATTTTATGATGTTATCTACCCTCAAATGTAAAAAACTGTCATCTAGAAACCATCGATATGTTCTGGCATATTCACTTGTAAGCCAGTCAGTAAGTCTCAGCGTATTAACACATCTTAGGCCACAGCAATCACTTTAAGATCAGATGATATTTTGCTTAATTGATATCAGATTAAATCTAAATTTATTCTAAACACAACTGTACAGTCAACACTACTGATGCATTTTTATTTTTATAAAAAAAAATCGTTGTAATAATTTAAATGTTACAAAAAAAAAATCTACGCAAGTAAACCCTCTCATTACGTAACATATATTCATTCGAAAAATGAAAATACATCACGTCACACGTCTTCATCGTAAAATATAAATCCAATATTTAGTATTTCCTATCATTTAAGTTGATTCGCAAATATTTGAGATAAAAAAAAAACCTTGAGCGAGCTTATAAAATTCATATTTTGTACTGAAAGTAATGAGACTTAAATGAAAATTTATTTATACAAAAATAAACCGCTGCGAGAAAGAAGAAAATGTTCGACCATTTTTAGGGTTATCTCAAATACGTAAGCGACCTCTATAATATTTATAATCGCACTGATATTGTATGAGATCTCTTAAAAAATGATATGCAACCAACGTACATTTTCAAAAGAGAATCGAAAATGGTGATTTTTACGTACCCTAATGTAGAGGCATTCGGTCTTTTAATACTAATGAATGTACAGTCATTTTTTATAAAATAAGATTACATTTTTTCATAATGAAAATTATTATATTAAATCATTGGCGATTAGACCTCTTCTTTCTAAGTTATATTATATTCATTAAAAGGGAATATGAAATTAAATCGTTATAAATAAGTAATCGTCAAAACAGCACGTCTGTTCTTAGTACTTGCAATTGATGTGCCTAATCAGCCAATGTCCTTTGACCCTTGTGTTTATTATGATATCGTATGTCCTTTGTTGCCGCTATACAAATAATGCTTCTATTCTTGTACTATTAAAGTGAATTTTTGTTTGTAGGCAGATGTAGGTTAGGTTATTATGAGTTACCCGACTATGAGCATAGAGCATCGGTCGCCACTATCGGCAAATGATAACGGAGATACATTCCAATAATAAAGCGGGATGCTTTCTTTGTACTCTGTTTGCTATTTCAGAATATTTGTTTAAAAAGTTATTTTGTTGTGTTCCCACAAAGGCTTTCCTAACTAATTACTTATTACAAAATCCAGGCAATGTAGGGGCTTATATCAAAATTATATATTTTATTTTACAATTTTTGTTTAAATTAAGGCCCAACAAGACACCCCTGGTAAGTCGAATGTCTGTATAAATTTTAACATATTTTCGGTAAAAAAGAACCGCTGGAAAGAAATGGGTCTGCGTCGACTGACGTTATTGAACCTTACAGAGATCTTGAGTCTTTGGTGAAGAAAAACATCATTATAGATAAAACAACAACGTGATAGAGATTCTGAATTTTAACGCGTTTTAAAATAATATCTCTAATGTCCCTTAAACATGTTTTGTGAACACAATACATAAAGGATTGATCATGCCTATTTTTCCATGTATCCTAATTTGTATTTCATTATTGATGTGGATATATTAAAAGTATCCAAACTTTACTATAAGGTGAAACATTTTTATTTATCAAGGTTAAAATCTTATCTAGAGATGTTGTAGGCACCGACAGATCTTTGGAAAAGAAGTTACAGAGAGTTTTTTTTAACCCTTTGGGATAGACCTGTCAAAATAGTTTTCTTTGGTAGATTTGTAAGGAAAAGATTCGTTTAAATATTTTATATATTTACACGGTTAGTGAAGACCCGTGGAAAATGATAAAAATATGAAAGATACTACGTCAATTACTTGGAAGTAAAACCTTTCACATTTTTCAAGATGAAACGTCAGTTTATAAACACACTTACCGAAAACTACAATACGTCCCAAATGAGTGAAACTGTGAAGGGTTGTTGTGAGCTATTAATAACAATTCGTTAAATACGAATAGATGTTCAGATTTATTAACGGAATAGTGATTAAAAACATAAAGATTTCTAGATTTTAAACAAATAGAGTCCTGGATTTATTGTTCAATATGATGGACGTGAGTACTCTAATATTGTATTGGTATTATCGTCGCTCTGAACAAATGAAAACAAGAAAACACTGGGTGCGTCCAATTTTAATATAAAGACCTAATTTTAGAAAGAAGGTGAATCAAAATTTATTTTATATTTTCGAATGCCTATAACTACTATCGATTATCTTCTTTTAAAATTGAATGAGGATTTGACAATACAGGATACACAAATGCGCATAGGAGTAAATAAAGCGTGTGGGATGAGCCTCCCCTCAACCCCATACAAAAAGAATGATGAATTGTCAAAAACGAATAATCCTTCAGATGATCAAATCATGATGCGCAAAAAATTCCTATTCGTCGATTATGTGAATGAGTCCATACAATGGAGACTGCATTCATTGAAAAACGTGTTTGTAAAATATAAATTATATTGTTGAATTAAAAATATATCGAGTCGCTTTAGCTGCCCAAGAACATCGCCTCGCTGAGCGTGTTCTATCGTCTGTATCATGATGAGTGTTCTGAAAAGCTCTTCAATTTAATACTCTCCTCTCTCTTCCACAACAGAACTACAACCGCTGGACTTCCATCCTCAAACCTCCATCTCGGCACGAACTAAAAAGTTCCCTATGACTTATCTTTGTCGTACCGTGAAGCTGTGGAACCTTCTCCCGGTCAGTGTGTTCCCTCTTTCTTACGACATCGGGTCCTAGAGGCGTAACGTGAAGAGATATTTATGCAGGCTGGCATGACAATTGAGACCGCCGATGGATTTAGATCTCTCGGTGGTCACCGTTGTGTTTGGATTGTACTGTGTTTACCATCAGGGACAGTGTCATCAATGTGCCAAGCTATTATTTAAAAAAAATAGTAATTTAATAAAAATAAGTATCATAATTCAAAATTTACATTTTAATTAAAAAAATCTTATTATACAGTCCATTAAAACACGATTAGAAATATATGAATTTACTATATGTACAAAAAAATTGTGCCACCTTAATGACATTTCAAAAAATTAAATCAATCTTAAATGTTCAACTCAACACTGGAGAAAGCGTTATTAAATGACCTTTTAAAATATTTTAAAATAAATTCACGTATATGTACAAAGTAATTTACGTTGCGTATCAAACGTGACAGTATAATTTACGTTCTGTCCAAATTAATACAAATATCAAGAGCGTCAAGGAATTTAACTGGTTTAGCGACGCGTCACCGGGAGCGTAATCGTTTTACGTTGAAAACGTTGTCGCACTGTTGACGATAGCAGATTGAACTGACGAGACAAATAAATTAAGTGAGTTAGAAGAGTTCGTTATAGGGTTGCCACCCGTGCCACATCGAAAACATATTCACAAAATATTACATTAAATGTATTTATCAAACATTCTGCCGTCGAAAGAGAGAAACGTTTTTAGATTTTTGTTAATTGGTTTATATATATATATATATATATATCTGGAATCAGAAAATAAAGAGTATCTAGTTGTTTTTTGTTTGCCTAACACCTTCCTTATTCTTCCTTCGTTCTTGAATTAAACATGGTAGAAAAGTGAAATAGGATGTATCTCCCTACAGACCGCAAACTACATTTTAAATTTACATTACATTTTAAAAATTGATATAATATACCTAGTCTGAGTAAGAAATTTAAAAAAAAAACATTTAACAGTTTTGAACAATAAACTACAGCAGTAAGCAGCAGTGTAGTAGGGCATACATTTGTAACAGACTGGCGGTTTTATACATCTAAGATCAGACGTGTAGTAGGCTTAGCGTGTTAGGATCTTGGGTCACATCGCCATTTAACGTCAAATGAGATTGCGCTGAACGCTAAACCATAACACGTAACATAAAAAGCAAAACATGTTACATATAAAAATAAGCAAAAAAGTAACACATTACTTTCCAAACTTGTGAATGGGACGCTCCTAATTAATTTTACTCGGCTGTCACTTAGTATTTATGTATATTATGGTATATAGAGTACGATTTATTTAATTACACAGAGCCTTATGAAATTATGTTTAATATTTTGGTGTTTTTGACATATGTGTCCTTATAAAATTTACCGTAAGATATATAGATATAAAACCCACCTACAAAAACATAAAACTCGTTTGTTAATAATGAGCTCGAATGTGACGCTTATGAAATAAACGCACGGACGGTTTTATGACGTTAAAAAAACACACTAATTATTCAATTGACAAGCCTCTATTGAAACGTGCGCTATTTTAACGCAATCTTTTTCATCCAAATCGTTAAATTTCAAACATGTCGACTTTCATGACATTCTATTTTTCCTTTAAATAAAAAGTATAAATAAGTCTTACTTCAAATAAGTCTGTAAAATCATACTTATCCAAAGCCATATCTCTAAATGGCACAAAACTCGACCTTTATTTTTGGTTCTGGTTTAAACTTGGTTATCTGCATTTGATCGCCATTTTGTCATTTTATTGTTAATATTTGTTGTTACGAGAGCTCGTAAAGGTGGGTTCCCACGGCCCATAATATTGCTTGTCTGCGCTTCCACAGACGGCGGGCCGTCCGCATCCTTCCGCAATATAACGAACCGTGGGAGGCCACCTTAAGAAGTGCTCGGAAAGATTTTCTTTTATTGAAATCGGAAAAATGAACAATACAGTAGTGAAGGGACAATGAAAAAATTATAAAGAAATCGAAAAAATCAGTATGGGAAAAATTTTAAATGAAAAAAAAAGACAGAAAAGTGGTAATTGAAGTTTTAATTTTCCTATAAAACCTCCTGTGGTACTGACGTTATTAGCCAGGGTTGTCAAAATGATAACTGTTGGACTACTTTGTTATTCCTATTATGCCTCAATCTAAAACGATGTTTTTAATCAGTTGAGCGTGTTGTATTTTGTATAGCCTAAAGTTTCGGTGATCTAAAATAGCATGATGATAAAGTATGAGCTAATGCTCGTCTGGTTAGATATTACTCTCAAGTTGGTTATTCCTCTAAGAAGTCTAAGAACATATTGGTGTACGGTGGCTCTAGGTACTTGAAAACTAGTGAACTCTACTTTTGCCTGAATGAATTGCAACTAACATACATATAACAAAAAAGACATTGTACTGACTTACTACAATTTCAAGACCCTTATCTCGTTAGTATGTCAATGACAGCGACTGTTCAACACGCGACGGTCACCGTTGTACTTAGTCTAAATTTTACTGACTATCAACTGTTGAGGATCAGACATTTTGTAAGACTTGTATAAAAATCACTTTTCTTTGAAAACCAAAGATGTAGATATGATTAGGTGTGACAAAGAACTAAGCGTTAATTAATCACTATTACTATTTATTAATATGGTAAAGGAATTTTTTTTTATGTAAACACGCTTTTCTCTGAAACTACCAGACAGATTTAAAAACATATGCATGATAATCTGTCTCACGAGGAATAGTATAGACTACCTAACATTAGGCTACAATTTCAGCTAGTCTTAAATAATGATTTTTGTTAAGTAAGTCGGAAGACAAAGTTTAAATAATAAGGTATTTTGTGACAAAGATTTGTTGAGAATTAAAAAAGTGACTTATGAGCATTCTTTTTGGACATGGCATATTAATACTATGAATGAAAGTTAGTTATTATCAAGAAAATTTTATGGGATAATCTTGGTCTTTATAACAAGAAATTTGGACACAGTAAAATTTAAATAATTAAATAGTTGGTCTGACTATAGTACTAAGTGGCGCGAACGAGCCGTATTATTGTGACGCGTAGTAACCATGCCATCCCGATAAAAATATTGTCTATACTAAGTATTAAAACGATTAATCAGTGATTTTTTTATATTATATGCGGTTGGTAAACCTCGGGGTACAGCTAGTGTCTAATAAGGCATAGCTATTAATCAAAAGGTTCGGTGACACCGGCAAATGGGAGTTTTTACGGTTCTTGATCTGTATTGAGGTGGTTTTTATTTTAATTCAAAAGCTTGGCCTTCATTTTTATCACAAAGTGTGTTCATCGACAATTCTGCTAACGTCGCGGGAATATATTTTTTTTTTTAAGTTACTCTTGTAATCTTAAAACATTACTCTAAAAAGATGGGGACTCCTTTGTTAAAACTATTTAAAAAAAAAAAAAATGGCATCTCAAAATGCATGTTCTTAGTCATCATTTATAACTTACTTCACTAGTGCACAATAAACAAAGTACATTTCCGAATGTTGCAGCTAAAATTACATAATATAATCTACGTAGACAATTTTTTACAAGTGAACCGCCAAGTTGTTAGAGCTATGTTTTAAGATTACAAGAATCTATATATTAAATACGTGAAGCAAAAGCTTTCGGTACCCTTTTAAGCGTGTTCCGTGCACGGAAGACTGTGTGATTTAGTTGGTTAAAGTTTATATGGAGAAGGAGTGTAGAAAGCTAAAATGTATCTATAATATCTGTTACTAATATATTAAATAAATAAATTAATACTGCGAATCCTAATACGACCTGTTCCATTGAACTTAGACCCCCCAAAATAATGACATTGTCACTCAACGAAAAGGGACAGCAAGTGATATAATATTCATTGTTTAAGTTCATACTGCAAGTGTCAAACAGAAAATAGTCTATGATTAAAAAGTCGCTGGTCGAATGTCGATTATTTGGCGACCGCTAGTTTAAATAAAGCGTTGTCGAATTAAATACCGTCGAATTCCAAAAATGACTTGTTTTACTAATAATTATTTACAAAACAATTATTAACAAAAAATAAAACCAACTTTAATGGTTTTAAAGAGTTCCATTGTGTATCTTCGAAGTTTAAAGTCCAATGCCAGTTAATCAAATGGTGGTCCACCCTTGATGTATCCCGTATCCAACAACAAAAGAATAATCTTAGTCGTTTCTTAAACAAAGAAGTTATGGCAACTGACATCGAATTAACCCACACATGTCCAAAAATCACTTCTTTTGCTTTCTATTACAATTGTTTAAAAAATATAATCGACATAACAGATATTATCCGAAACTATCGATATCCAGAACCGAAATCTCATATCCGCAATATCCCTGTTTATTATAAATGAAATTCTGAAAATATAAATCATATAATTAATTGTATTAAAATAATATTTACAGTCAAGTAATATTTACCCAGTTCCGTCGCCTAAAACGGAGGTATTTTGTTTATTTATAATTAAATTCAAGGATTGTTAATGTTTGGCTTAAGGATCGTATTAAATTTACTACGTCGCAGAGCTAATATAACCTTATACCAGTTTTGCGTAATGCAAATAGTGGGGTAGACAGAACTTTGAAGAATAAGTTCTACCTGTTTCTAGAAATAAATTATAGTAATCTTGATTATCATTAAAACGTTCTCTTATCATAAAACCAAGACGTATATTTACAATGCTAAATGCTCGATAATAATTTTTATTAAACTTTGGATAAATATTTAATAAACTTCTCGGAAATTAAATAAAATCATTTTCTAAATGTTAAAACATACTTTTATTAAGTAAAATTCGATAAAAAAAATGAATATAAAAAATAAAGTTTACCTACCATTAAATTTGTTATTTACGAGACTGAAACAAAAAACAAACGGTCACTACCACTGGTCACTCGATAACGAATCACTTGACAGAGACGCGGTTGCTCGTCGAGTCTAGTTGTCGCGATACGGTCACGCGTGACGAGCTCCCGTGGGTAACTGACAGTGACACGGACCACGTCACAGTCCGCGGACTTACTATGAGTACTGATGGTATAATAAACTACGAAAAAGTTTTTATGTAACAAAATATAGGTAAACTTATTTTTTTAATGACCTAATAAATAAGCAAAAGTAATATTGATATAAAAATAGACAGTTTGATTGAAACGACTTCTAGTATGAAATTTATAGGATTCAGCAAGGCTGACTGGTGTTTTGGAATTATATTAGGTATTTTTGTTGCTTATTCCAAAGAGTTTAAGGTCTATCCTGTCAAACATAACCTAGGCTACTGAAGGGTACGGACAATCGTAAGATTTTTTTATCTTAGTACGGAAAACTAACTGAACTTTACTTGCAGGTAAGCATAGTGCAAACCTACAACATTGGCGACCATCGAAGGATCTACAATTCATCGATAGTCATAGCTGTCATGCCAGTCTGTTCAATGTGGGAGTTGACAAATTTTAGAAAATTATTTTAAACACTTTGTAATATGTTGAAAATAATACTTATGTAATTTTTTTTTCATTAAACTTCATAAAAAATGATTTAAAAACAATTTTTCATTTCAATAAAAAACACGACACAAAAACGCGTCATTATGGTCCCGTGACGTCATCGTTAATTTTAAATGTCATTTTGTGTGATAAGTTGATAACAGTGAAAAATGTGACAACTCACGCAAGAGTTTAACGTTCATATCTCATAAATGGTGACGTCACATTTCGTTTCAAATCACGTGACTTACAGACAAATAATATTAAACAATTACTTTTTCCAGATTTGTATTGTTTTAGGCTTTTTATCTATATACCAATATTACTTAATAATTTACTTTAATTTTTAAACATACAGTCAATTCGCGGATTGTCTCTTCATGTTTGAAGGATTCCACGTTCTTTTAAAGAGGGAACACACTGGCTCGGAAATAGCTTCCCAGTACGGAAAGGTTATGACAGTAAACTTCTTTGTTGGTACCGAGGTGGAGGTTATCGTAAAACTGTTGCTCCGGAGACCAGCGCGTGTGCTTCTGTTATGAAAGGGAGAGGAGGTAATTATGTTTAAGGTTATTCAGTAGTTTACATAGTAATTTATCTACTGAGGTTAGTTTCGAAGTGATGTAACTTGCTTAAAGTTAGAATTACCAATATATAACTACATAGTTCTCAAGACTATTAATTTGTATTTCGTGTTTCTATGCTAGAGTCTTGAAAATACATCACTCTTTGCTACATTTGTTGTTTTTTGATCTCGTGATACGGTCATTAAGACATTTAGGGACCTTTTTTCCTTAAAAGATTATAGAATCAGGTAGATTTAAATTAAAAAATGCTACATGATAAGGTAAATGCAATATGGTTGAAGTATTTTGTTTTAACATGGTAAAGTTTAGAGATCCAAAAGTTGGTAAGGAATGTTGAATTACAATATAAAAAAAAAAAACAAAGCAAATAATCCCAATCATGGCTGCTGATTCATTATATCTGGTAGGTTACTCCTCTTACAGACCAAGTTAAGATACTTCGACCCTGGCACACGAGGTTGCATTAATTATATGACACACATTTTCAGAGCGAGACAAAGTATTCCTGCTTTATGGTAGAAATAGATGTTGCATGGAGATGGTATTTCTATAGTCAATTTTTTCCGACTATACTACACCGATTATATGTATTTTTATAAATAAATATACAGAATCAGTATAATAAATATAATTTACTTTTATTTAAATAAATTGAGGAATGATTGAATTGTGATGCTGACTGTACCATTCCCGGTCTTTATCCGAGACGTCTGTCAAAACCGAGCACAACAACCGATTCATCATTGTGTTAAAAGTTTATCACATAAAGTAAACATTCTCAATTGGACGTTAACGGGAATAAATAATATATTATGTGTAGTATATTATGTTATACTTTTGCAACAACAGTATTGATTTGAATTTAATTAATTGTGTAATAAAAGGTTTGGAATTAACACGTGGATAAAGTACTGGTCCCGATTTTTTTGGCCCTTTTATATTATTAGGGCCTTACATATGAAATTAGCGTTTTATATGGTAAAAGTAAAATGAAAAAAATATTATGAAATTATACATTTAAACAATCGAAGTATGTACCATTATAATCTATTCACTTTCGCCATTTTAAAAGTAGTTCATTGATTCCATTGTTGAAAAAATTGTGGGAGCAAGAATCAATAAAATCTTTGAAGGTGGTTTGGACAGCCTCATCGGAATTGAATTTATTTTCCTTGCAAGAAATTGTCCAAATTCCGAATAAAGTGGTAATCTGTGGGAGCAATGTCCGGGGAATATGGTGGGTTTCGGCGATATTCCAACCGCAGTTCCTCTAATTTAGCGGCCGTCAGTCGTAAAGTATGGGGTCTAGCGTTGTTCGGAAGCAGCAGTGGGCTTGAGATATTGACCAGTCTCGGTTGTTTAACGGCTACCTTTTCCATCATGGTTTGCAATTGTTGACAATACAGATCTGCTGTTATAGTCTGGATAGATCTTACGAAGCTGTAGTGTATGACACCAGCACTGGTCCACCAAATACTCACCAGTACCTTTTTCTGAGACGATTTTTGCTTGGGACAGGATTGGACCGGTTCTCCTAGGTTCAACCACTGTGATGAGCGTTTCCGATTGTCGTAAAGAATCTATTTTTCGTCACAAGTAACAATACGATTCAAAAATTCCCTCGTTATTGTGACGGTTGAGTAATGTAATGCAGAACTCAACAGGTGTTTGTTGGCGTGCTTCAGTCAATTCATATGATACCCATTTCTCGAGTTTTTTCACTTTTCCTGTTTGTTTCAAGTGAATAATTTTTATCACTCACACCGAAGCCTACCGCTAACTTTGATGTGGTTTGCGAATGATCCGCTTCAACGATCACCTTTGATTCTTCATTTTCAACTAGGGTCTCCGGCCGTCCCGGGATTTGTTTCGTAGGTAAAAATTTCCAGAACGAAAACGTTGGAACCAAAAACGTACCGTGTTTTCTTTTACAGTAGCTTTCCCATACACATCATTAATCCTTCGAGCTGATTCTGCAGCGCTGATGCCACAATGGATAAAAAGGCAAGGCGATATTTTAAAATTTCTATTTTGTGAAAAGAACGATGTCAAACAAAAATAAAACGGTGCAAAAACAAATGAATCACTAAATTCGAAACATAAATACACAAGCCTAAATTTGGAATAAATTTGAATTTGGAATTTCTAACCAGACGCCAGGATATTTGAAATCAAAGTGACCAGTTCATCAAAACGCCATTTTCATATGTATAATATACCTAATGGAACGTACAAAAAAAATATAATTACGATGACTGATAGTGAAGTAAATGAAGCCGAAATGTTACTAATAAAAATTAAACTATATGATTTACACGGACAGATATAGAAATAACAAACAACAAGAAACTAGAATTAACTAGTATACATGTACATGATCAACGATTACTTGTTACTCGTAATAAGATCTGTATTTCCATTTCTTCCAAAACAGTGTTTCTGAATTGTGGCATGGTACGCCACAAACACATTGAATAAACTGGACCTGACGACCTATCTAAGAAGTACTAAGAATAACGAGAAAAGAATGCCTATCTTTAAAAATTGCTTCATACTGGACATCAAGACTGCAAATAGGACTTAGCATGAGCTCGCAGTGAAGAAAATATCATGACAAATCTATAGCATATTGGTAGGACATTTTATAATGTAATGCCAGGCAGGCTATAGCCACACCCTTCCAATTTGTAGATAACAAATCAATAGCAATAGCAAAGAAAGGTTTTTTTTTGTTTCCTAAACTTTGTGTTGCCTGTTATAGGAGAGATGGTCAGTCAGCTAATTTATTTAAAAAACGGAAGACTGGTTTCTGGTATCTTAAAATAACCTATTACACTGTAATGGAAAAAAGTTGGCACGCTGTTTAAGTTCATTTCAGTCGTAGTCCACTCTAACTCCAATAATCATGACAGGCAATATAAAAGGAATTTAAAAACAATACGATGAGTTTTTAATCTGCATAGGATTAATCATTTCTGTGTGACGAAATAAGAAGACACAACTCGCCTGCCAGTCAAACAACATTCAACATACAGTGATAGTGACAGTATGAAACATTTTCAATCTGCGTTAGCATGTATCAGCTCTTTGACACGATTAAATTCCTTGTCGTATTTATAGTAAGGGTATTTTTTTATAAAAATGTTACAATACTGGTATCGATGTTTTATATGTTATGTAAATGTGATTCTAGTCAAAGGTATCCGCATTAAAAGCAATACAAAACACGAAATTTGTTACAGTTCTAAATCAAATCACAAACCTTCAACAGCTGCTTTTTATTTATTTTTTACACCTGCAGCAACTGCTACATGCTGTACAAAAACATACCCGAGCCTAAAAGAGTTTTTTTTGTGTTTTTATTTATAGACTAGCTGTGCCCGCGGCTTCGTTCGCGTCGACTACAGAATGCCGTTAATCGGGCACGCGCGAATCGTGTTACTCCCGCTCCCGGTTATATGCTTATTGCGGGTGATCTTTAGAAGACAGATATATGTACTCGCTGACTTTTTTGTAGGTCTTTTTAATATCTAAAATTATGTAATACATTAATTTGATATATCTCTTATGGTTTACTCGGCATAAGCCTTTTAAGCGCCCGAATTGATTCACCATTACCAGTTTTTTTTTATTTGTGCTGTACCCAAATTATTATTCTAAAATAAAAGTAGCCTAAGTTACTCCTTATAATATCAGCTATCTGTCAGTGAAAGTCCCGTCAAAATCGGTCTAACTGTTTCGGAGATTACACAGAACAAACAGACAGATAGACAAAAATTTAAAAAAATGTTGTTTTGTTTTATGTATCTTATATACTTTCATATGCATTTAATAAAAAACAGATACTTCAGTTTTATTAATTTGTATAGATCTGGAATAGTCATGTCTGTGACGTATTTCTTCTTATTTTCCTAACTTGCCAAGTAACTCTCGTTATTTAAAATGATTACTAACTTTATTAGCGAGTAAATATTTTGTTTTACAAAGTTTCTTGTGATGATTTCAGTGTTCTAACAAAATGGTGGCCTCCTTGTTACAACTTTGAGGGAGTTTTGTAATATTTCAGAATTCATGGTTCATTTGCAAAATATCCAAGCAAGATTACGCAAAATGCCACATACATTACACGATATAGGGTCAAATAACGCAAATTTATAAATAAAAAAATAAAGATCTCTACATAAATTACCTACGAAGATACCGCAGATATTTTCGTCATCTTTGTCCTTCTAAATGTCTAAAGTTTAAATGCTACATCTGTGTAGTTCGATAGCAATTGTTATTATTGTAGACTTCTACAGAGACTTCAAGACGATTCAGATCCTTCAAAGTCAAACGCAGACTTTAATTCAAGTAATTTACAGTTTTAATAATAACCGTGAATTATTGTACCTTTACAATTATTGTAATATTTAATCGAGTTTATTTTATATTGATTATTGTTAGTAGATAAAAATCTAGTTAAATACGCAGAGAGAGTATTAGAGACATCATTTAATATTAATTTTGAATAACGACATACCCTCGTCACAAGAGGTCCTCTCGAATGCTCTGCTACAGAACCCTAGTTAGAATTAAATTTATTATAGGATATTGGGATATTAGACTCGAGGAGGACAGAAGGGTAAATATGGAATTTCTTTAAAACTTAAACGGGTATAGCTTCAGTTAATAATATAGCTATATACCATATAATTAATAAAATACTTAAAAGTAATAGATAAGACAAAGTTTTTAAATTCATTTGTTCAAAAATTCATTCTTTATGGAAGGTTAAAATAAGATAGTTTATGAGATGTCACCGATGAATAAGCCATTTACTACAACTAATAATGATATACTGCAATAATAAATTAAGTTATCAATTATTGGCTACCAAATTAAACTTATAGCCGTTTTTAATGACATATCTGAGTTTACTATCGCCGATTAGTTACATATTTATAATAAGTACTATCTTTAACTTAAGACAGATATCTGCTTCCCTCTTATTTATTCAAGCTATATGTAGGAAGAACGTATGCAGATACGAAAAACTATTCATTGATAGATTATTGAAAAAAAAGTAAGGACAAAACATTATAATTGTCTAACTTTAGTAACTGAAACAACGGATAGATAGGTTAGTGAAAAAGGTCGAAAGATACTAGTAGGTATAAAAAACCAGAACAAAAACCATACGTAAACAATATTTTTTTATTGCGTTACTTCTTCACGTAGTAGAATGAGATTTGTAACATTAATGTAGTTTATATTATGAGAAGAAAAAAAGGTTTAAAATTTAAGAGTCTTCAGAGATTAAAATATTTATACTTGATTAAAAACTAATAACTGTTGTTAATAAGTAAAAATGTATTTAAAGCCCACTCTCAAGCTGTGCATTTAAAGATTTTTCACTAACAATAGTTCCATTTGTTGTGGTGTACGAAAGTAAGCCTAAATGGAACATAGTGATTGTTCGAAAACCCCAATCTGTAATAACTAATATATTATAGTTACAGGGCAACTTAAGAACTCACTCATTAGAAGGCAGCGAAGTATCTGTTCAACTTCATCGACATTTTCTTTTTTATTGTTTCTCGCATCTGATTCTGGGATTAAGATAAAGCTTATATGGAACATAGTGATTATTCCAAATGCCCAGTCTGTATTGTATAGGTATTAAATATCATACTTGCTGGATAAATTAAGAAATCACTCATTAGTAGGCAGCGAAGTATCTGTTCAACTTTATCGACATTTTCTTTTTTATTGTTTCTCGCATCTGATTCTGGGATTGAGATAAAGCTTAATGGAACATAGTAATTATTCCAAATTCCCAGTCTGTATTGTATAGTTATTAATATCATACTTGCTGGATAAATTAAGAAATCACTCATTAGTAGGCAGCGAAGTATCTGTTCAACTTTATCGACATTTTCTTTTTTATTATTTCTCGCATCTGATTCTGGGATTGAGATAAAGCTTAATGGAACATATTAATTATTCCAAATTCCCAGTCTGTATTGTATAGTTATTAATATCATACTTGCTGGATAAATTAAGAAATCACTCATTAGTAGGCAGCGAAGTATCTGTTCAACTTTATCGACATTTTCTTTTTTATTGTTTCTCGCATCTGATTCTGGGATTGAGATAAAGCTTAATGGAACATAGTAATTATTCCAAATTCCCAGTCTGTATTGTATAGTTATTAATATCATACTTGCTGGATAAATTAAGAAATCACTCATTAGTAGGCAGCGAAGTATCTGTTCAACTTTATCGACATTTTCTTTTTTATTATTTCTCGCATCTGATTCTGGGATTGAGATAAAGCTTAATGGAACATAGTAATTATTCCAAATTCCCAGTCTGTATTGTATAGTTATTAATATCATACTTGCTGGATAAATTAAGAAATCACTCATTAGTAGGCAGCGAAGTATCTGTTCAACTTTATCGACATTTTCTTTTTTATTGTTTCTCGCATCTGATTCTGGGATTGAGATAAAGCTTAATGGAACATAGTAATTATTCCAAATTCCCAGTCTGTATTGTATAGTTATTAATATCATACTTGCTGGATAAATTAAGAAATCACTCATTAGTAGGCAGCGAAGTATCTGTTCAACTTTATCGACATTTTCTTTTTTATTGTTTCTCGCATCTGATTCTGGGATTGAGATAAAGCTTAATGGAACATAGTAATTATTCCAAATTCCCAGTCTGTATTGTATAGTTATTAATATCATACTTGCTGTATAAATTAAGAAATCACTCATTAGTAGGCAGCGAAGTATCTGTTCAACTTTATCGGCATTTTCTTTTTTATTATATTTGGCACCTGAGCGTGGGATTAAGACAGGTACTCAAGGGTTGCACGACAATACTGATTATACCCTAATTTTCTATTAGATTTAATTTGAACAGACATTTAGGCAAACCTGCAAGACTTTGCTATGCTTCTAACAGAGGTAACAGAGGTTGACAAGAAAGTAGATATAAAAAAAACACCGTAAGGTGGAAAAGCTATGTTATAAAAGAAGTTAAATAATGCGTACATACTTAAAGAACGTTTAAATGCGACTAATAAAAGATTTAATGTCTCCCAGGTGGATGTTCCAAATGGTGCAAGACACGCGACTCATCCGGCCTACGCACAGAAATCTTCTAATTAAAGGGCGCAACCATAAATCTTTGAGTTGCGTACAACTGTCACATTGTCTTTGTTGTCACTGACGTATGTAAATTAATACGTTTAACGTTACATCTAACTGTGCCCACGGCTTCGCTCGCATGAACAAACTAAATGTTTACCGGGATAAAAAGTATCCTATGTATTAATCCGGGTTATAAGCTGTCTGCCAAATTTCATACGTATTTAGGTACTCTAAAAAATAATTAATCAATCCAATTTGATATGTACAAAATGTATAATATTTTAAATTTATATATTTGGCTAGCTGTGCCTGCGGCTTTGTTCGCGTGGACTACAGAATGCCGTGCCGTCGATCATCGAGCGTGCTACTCCCGCTCCCGATCATTTTAAAGATAAAAATGCTTATTATGGGTGATCCTTAGAAGATAGACATATTATACCCTTGCTGACTATTTTGTAGGTCTTGTTAAGATCTACAATTATGTAGTGCATTAATTTAATAAATCTCTTATGGTTTACTCAGCGTAAGACATTTAAGCGCCCGAATTGATTCACCGTTATCAGATATTTTTTACGCGGAAACCTAATTCTTTTTCTACAAGTAAAGTAGACCAAGTTACTCCTTATAACACCAGCTAGCTACCTGCTAGTGAAAATCCCGCCAAAATAGGTCCAACCGAAACGGAGATTAACCGGAACAAACAGACAGAGAAAAAAAATTATCATCTGCATTTATACAGTAAAAAGCTGTTAACTTCAATTTTATTAATCGTATAGATAACATTATTAATTCAGTAACGTAACCTAACATCACACTACGCATTTTTTTCTTCATCATGCACATACCAAAGTTTATCTTTATAGATTTTAAAAACATTGACGTAACTTTTGACGTAACGTCACACTACTTCCGTTACAATGTTTTTTGCACCGTACCCAAAGAAGTTTCAAATAAAAAAACTACAAACTTTAGCTATAATATTGCTCAGGTATGTCACACGAGTAATAATGAATTTAAAATGAAGTGACAGATTAAATAAATGAAAGTCATTATTACGTGTAACAAAAATTTCCAATTTCAAACTGAAAACTTTTCAAATTAAGCGTTGTGCGTTGAGATTGAATGATTTCTATTCTTCATTCACTCGTTCGTTATTCATTCAAATGAGTAATTTTGAACGTTTGACAAACGAGGCCGTTGAGTCGTTGACGCGATAAGTGACACTTAATTCGTAACTCACGTCTTGATGACAAAGGACGAATATAATATTAAATTAATGAAAACATTCAGAGAGATCTTTGCTATAAATTGTTTCGCAGGCTGTTAGCCAATGAACATAATCGTTTACGAAAGCAAAATTAAACAAATTATAGTAAAAAAAATATAATTATGATTGCCACATATTTAAGAAAAATGTAGTCATTTTAGAAATTAACTAAAACATAAAATAGTTACAGAGAAAATTATTATTTAAATTTATTTGTTTATTATTATTTAAATATTATTTATTTATTTATTTATTCCGTTATAATAATATCTAGTCCCGCAGACGCTATTCTACAATTTAGGGACTTTAACCGTCTCTATGTAGAAACACTTACATCTACCAAGTTTGATGAGTGTTTTTAGAACTAACTACACTGTTAGCCTGAGGGGCCCTAAAACTATAGCCGCTGATGGTTTTTACAGCTTTACTGTGGCTTGGGGGCGAACGCTGAAGACACTCAAGCCGCGAATTCGTAGGAAACATGAGCGCAAGGGTGCCAAAGTAGCCGGACCTCGGCTTGGGCTGTTGCCGCGATTGCAAAGAAGTCACGATTTGACTAATTCCTTATTTATAACAATTGAACTAAACTAACGCATACATATATAAATGTCCCTGCCTCCTGGGTAGAAGAAAGGAGCATGTGTATATGTATTTAGTGATCTGTAAACATGGTCGAAACTAACCATCAAAAAGAGAAAATAGAAGGTTTCTTACAGAACCTATGTACCTATGTGGTGTGTACGTATGTATAAACATTTCTGTGTAATGGTGTATCTGTGTAGTGATCGGTCAAACGATATTGAAGTTTCTCAATCTCATATAAAAGTATACCAACATTCCTTTAAACAATACCAGCGGCTTTGGACTCGACCAAAGCAGAGCATATAATATGCCTACTTTTTTGTCGTAACATCAGAATAAATTATTCATTTTCGCAGCGCATGACAGTATAGCTCCCACAGCATGATGTTTTACTTTTCCTCAAATCTTTGTATGTCAATACAAATATATATTTTGCTGTAAAGGAATCCAATATAAAGAGCGACCTAATCAGTAAATACATTTTTCAGATTCTAGCATGTCTAAACGCACTCAAATAGGTAAATATTGTCCTCCGTAAGAAATGCATACCCTTTGATAATACCTACGTGCCAAATATAAGAAATGAATACGATAGGTATTTTATGTGCGTTCACTTCAATTAGATATTTGGGTCTGAGTGTCTGAGAAGTTTGTCCCTCGGTTGTGAATCATCCCTTTACTTTTTATTTACTTCCATCTCACACATTCAACAATTCCCTTTGTAACACGTCTGTTATATATTTGAATAAGTATCGAAGAAGCGTGTAATTGTGTTGAAAAGGATATGCAAAAATACTCTAAGTAGTTACTTATATGTTATTGAAAATACATACAATTATAGCAATTTCATTTAACAATATTAGCTCGGTCAATTGACGGTACTGCCCTTGAAGGTAAACACAGTATAATCCAAACACAACGGTGACCACGAAGAGAACAGCAAAGCATTACGCTTGTAGGACCCGATGTCGCAAGGAGGAAACGGGTTGACGGGAGAGGGTTTTGCGGACGGTTCGTGCCATAAAGGAGGTTATCGTACCAACTGTGACTCCGAAACCCGGCGCGTGTGGTTCTGTTGTGGAAAGGAGAGGAGGGAAACATAATGAACAGCTCTTCAGGACACTCGCCATGATACAGGTGGAGAGGACAATAATAACTGTTACCGCTAATAGATGAGAATCTATGAAAAGTCACCGTTGCGTCGTCATGCTGGACCAGCCAGTAAATATTATCTTGTTCTATGAAATGTTTTTTTTGCTTTTTTTTTTGTTATTTTTAATAGTTTAGTTCGTATATTAATCTCACATACCGTTGCTCTGGTAAAATTGATATTATATAAATTTCGATTGCTTATTGAAAGATAACTCGAGAGGCGAGGCCATTAACGAGGGAAACCCGATCTGTCTGCATAAAAGGTCTCTGAAGAGTACAAAGGGTAACGTGATTCACTGGATGGCTATTATATTTGGATTTTACTTTATTACATCGGATTATTTTTTATTCTAAAATTATATTACTAAGCTTTTCGATCCTATTTCCAACTAATAGGTATCCCATGAAACCATCCATAAAGACATCAATTTAATTATTTAATCTGCAACAAATTTTGACTATTAGTTTGAAAGGCTTCGCCAAAATACGAGAATTAGGTGAGACAAATACTTCACCTTTATCTCAATTCAGAGTATAGCTTTGCTTTTGAACAGAAACTATGTGACTCTTTTGTTTTTTATACCACGACGGTGGCATACTATCGTGTGATCCACCGGATGGTGAACAGTCACCGTAACCTATGGTCGCTTGCAATACCAAAAGCAAGACTTGCGCATTGCCGACCCTTTAAAAGCCTGTTCCCTTCCCTATTGAAGAAGACCATATTTCTTCTGTTCCTTCCATTAGTCCATTGGGAAAACCTCAGCGGAGAGCACATCGGGAGCGTTTGCGTAAGGAAAATCCTCTGAAACCGGAGTGTCCGCGACCATTTAGGCTTCAAGGTTGCCGATGACGAAAGATGCGATGGTGGATCCTTGAAATTGCTACATTGTAGTAATAGTATAAATGTATCGTCTTACGTATTTGTTAATTTACTATTTCCTCTTAGTCAATATAGAAAAGTGTAATAATATATAGACTGACCCATTTCTCGAGTTTTATCCTATAAAAATCTGAATACCACATTTAAAATGGTTAGTGATTTAAAAGCCACGAATGGTCACCGGCGCTTTAATAGGATACGGAAAACACAATTTTTTTTTTTAATGATAATTGAAAGTTTTTTGCGTAATACATGAAGATATAAAAAATTCTCGAAAATTTACAATAATAATTGGTGCAAGTTACTTTATAAGAAAATCGGTTGGTTGTTCGATTTAAAAACACTAGACATACACATATCTCTAGAGTTCTTTCAGAATTTAACCCACATTCATTATGTAGCAATCTATCTTTCGATAAGTCGATCGAGTAGCGTGACATCAAAGAATCTTGTATCTCAGCGGCTATCGCTCATCTTATCTAACTGGATACAACACGTTTTGCACGGTACGCGATCACAATAAAGTTCACTTATTAATTAACCTACATTTACTTTGTTTTAAACGTAAAGGGAACAACTAAAAGAGTTTCGGATATTAATTTCTTACTCTCACTACGAATAGAAACAACTACATACAAAATTATGAACAGCAAAAGGGAAAGGGCTATGGATTTTCTGTTTATATCGCTGTAACAGCTTATTTTGTTCTTAAAAGCACAACAGTTGTCAAAATAGTCGAGTATGAGAGTGTAGTGTCGTAGTTTTTATTTTAAACGAGAATGATAGTACGAGGTTCGCCTGCGAGATTATTACGTTCATCGAGTTTATAATCAAAATCTATTTTTTTATAATTATGGATGGGGAAATGTATTATTTCCGAGGTGCTTATCAAAACGTAGCCGCTAGTATTTTTAATTAAAAAAATTTTTTTTTTTTTTTTTTTTCGAAAACAAAATCATTTACTTGATTTTAAATAATTTATAATTCACTTCACAGCAATATAAATGATATAATGTAACCTCTTCGCAGCCAGGTGTAGTAAACATGTTTTATTTATACGTTCATCACGTATATTCATTATTTATACATAAAATACAATCTAATTTTTTTTCTTTGTATGATGGAATACCTCTGTCTTTGTAAAAGTGGCCGCAAATAGGGGTTGCTAGCTGTTAAAAATAGATTAGAGTGAAAGAGATTTAACGTAGGGGAGACCGGGGATAGTTGACTATAGGGGTAGGTTGACTAAGTATCAAAAACTCGACCTACTCGAAAATATTGCGGCATTCAACCAGGCGCAAGAAACCGTTGTATTGCCCCGCTCAGTCATTCGGAATACGGCATCGTGTACGCACGTCGTCTGGGCGAAGGAGCTTATTATCGAAAAACAAAACACGTAAGTAATTATTTTTCTTGTAACATTGTTTGTTGTAACGCCTATATATTCGTTATTATTTGCCTTGAAGTAATTTAAAGTAAGAGTTTGGTTGTTAATATTTTCATTAAGTAGCAATCTTTTTGATTTCACCGCAGTTTTGAGGTTATGCAATGTGGTTAAAAGTTAGAAATCAATTCGGGGCTGATAGACTAATTAATAACGGGGTTGGTTGACTACCTATTCAACCTGCCCCATAATAGTTGCGATATATTTTACATAAAATGAAGATAGTCTTTGGAAAAATGTATCCAAAATCTGTTGTTTCAGAAACATGCGGACATACAAAAGAAAGACTGAAAGGCAGTGCCTCCTTATTAACTTCCCAAGCACAACCTTTACATATCCTATGTAACGAGACTGAGGCTCCTGCCTCTTTAATGTCTGACGGAACTGTCATGCCAATTTCCACTTCACATGCTTCTTGAGAGTTGCCTACTATTTTAGACGCACTCTCAGGTATTAATGCCGATCGAGGATTCAAAACTCCTGAAAAAAATTCAGTAACTCAAGTAAGAAGTGTAAATATGCCTAGTACTTCATTTACTTTGCTTGAAGATATTAGACCATTTCCAAAAGCTGTACCACGTTTGGGAAATAAAAGAAATATCCGAAAAAGAAAAACCACTATTTATACAGACACACCTGAAAAAAAAAATCTTAAGGAACTTAAAATAAAACGACAACCTGGTAAGACGCTGAATAAAAAAACAAAGAAACCAAAGAGAGTTGAAGGAAAAATTTAAAGGGTTTAGCAAGGGTAAAGGGAAAGGAAAAGAAAAAAATATACTCTTTGTGAAATCTATAAGAGAAATGATGACGAAGAAGACGTAAGTGATCAGAAGGAAATATTTTTTCTTAGAGTGCGTTGAATCCTATAGTTTAAGTATTTCTGGAGAAGAATGGATTCAATGCATTACGTGCAAGTTATGGGCCCATACAAAGTGTGTAAACGGCAGTCTAATATTTTATGAATGTAAAAATTGCATCTCTGATTTAGAAGACTGATTAAATAGTCTGATTTGTAAAGTGATTTTTTTAAATATAATTGTTATTAATTATATTACTCAGGATTGTTGCCAAATAATTAAAGTTAATAAGAATATTAGTTTTAAAACTGTTTGTTACTAAATTATTAAAGTTGATAAGAAGTTTTCTAGTTTGGTTACAGATACTTAATAGTAAAAGTATTATATATATTATTTACATTGTCAAATGTTTCAAAATATGATGATTGTATATTCTAATTTAAAATGAATAAGTAAATGAAAATTTTGTTTCAATATAAAAATATGTAATTGCAATTACTTTTTTGCCTTTTATCCTATTTCTCCGTAAATTTTGTAGTAATTACTTTATAGGTCAACTTACCCCCAGTGAAAAGTCAACCAACCCCGAGCATAGGATAGGTAGACTCATATTTCGTATTCTAAAATATCAAGCTTCTACACAATATCTTTATCGATTGCGAACTTTTTGTTATTATTTGCCAAAGCTTAATACTGTATATATTAGATGTATTGATTTTTACAATAATATATACTAAACTAACAAAAATACAAGCGATTACACTGAAATTTGGTCAACCATCCCCGGTCTCCCCTACTTCATCACTTGTCAGACAAGGATGTCGATTTATCTAGTTTGTGGTATATTTTAAAAGAGCTTATAGATCACGGGTCAAGTCCGGTGAAGCTGTAAAAGCCGCAGCGGCTCTGTTTTCGGATAGGGCCCCTAAGGCTAACAGTGTAGTCAGTTCTAAAAAAAAAAGATCACGGTTAAAGATCATGAGTAGGTATTATTTTAAAATATGACTTCTTTGTCTAATTATAGCCTACATATTATTTTGCTTTTAGAATGTTAACACAAAAAAATACTCTAGCATTATTATGGGATTAACAGTTACTTTTATACCATAAAAATACTATTGATAGCAGATACAAACATGGCAATTACGACAGAAAAGTATCAAATTTTTCAAAAAATTTAAGATAACCCTGATTACTAAACCTCAGAGCTTAACATTCACAAATTTACATGAGTCATAAAGATGTATTGTGTCTGTAGATATATTGTGACGCCGACAAAGTTACCATTTGGTACAATATGTCCCAAGAATAAACCCTAAAGGGAAGTTTCTAAACAAGTCTCGGAAGTTTCATGTCTGCGCACACTTGTAGAGGGTGTTTTGATCCCTCCTCGGGACATTTAGAAATATTATTCACTTAGAAACAGAATAAGAACTGAGGAAAGCAAAGTTTCAGCGTTTTATATGTCTTAAACCATTTTTGTTTTAAAGATGTCTCGGTTCGACACACTTGTTAATTTGTTCTAAAGTAATTCGTATAATTTGTTATTTTTATAGATATTCTTTTGTATTTATCATTATATTCATAAGTTCACGTGGTAAAAATATACGTTTAAAAAAAAAATAATCATAAACAAATTGGCAAACAGTTACTAATTAAATAAGATCACTATACACAATTTGTAAAAACTTTTATTCAATTTAGGTGCTAATAAGACACTTTTGTCTTATGAACGCTAAAATACTAGTATCGATCCGGAAAACAATCCAGTCACCGAGAACAGCCAAAAAGAAGCTTGATCGAGATTATATTTTTTTTATTGATATGATTTACTGGATATACAGCATGAAGGTCCTTACAGACTTTACTAGCATCATTAGCACTGGCAGTTAAAAAACGCAACATTACTGTATTCTACAATTTCCGAATCATTTGTAAAATTTGGTTTACTTTTAAACCAATAAATATTTAACCTCAATCTACCTGATCGAAATCGAATTTGTAATGACTTCATCCATTACATAACAACTCTTTTTCATTTATTTTAATTGTCATAAAACAACGATAAAGCGATTGCACTATACATGATGTTGAGTACATTTCAATCCAATAACATCGGCGACTACCATGGGATCTACAATCCATCGTCAACCGTTACTGTCATTCCAGCCTGCTCAAATATCTCTTCATGGTATGTTCGAAGGAATCCATGTTATAGGATGGAATACATTGATTGGGAGTCAGTTCTAAATCTTCATAGTACGGTAAAGATAAGACTTAGCAAATTTCTTTGTTGTTCTGAGATGAAGGTTACCACAAAGCTGTGACTTTGGAGCCAATTGAGAAGAGGGAATTAGATTGACACGCTCAGCGAGACAATATCCCTGCTGAAGCGACTCAACAAACTTTGTAAAGGTCAGCGTATGTGGAAATTGTATCAAAAGACAAAGGCGTTTTAAATGTAATCGCTTGGTATATTGGACTTACGTGCGCACAGCCATTGTAATTATTATAGAAGAAAGATTGCCAACATATAAAAATAAAAGTGTTGCAAGACCTAAAGTGTTGCTAATTTGAACTAATTTATGTCCTTGACAAACTTAGTAACGTCTGCATTGTTTACAATGCAGACAGTCCGTCTCCGCAACCTGTTTAGGGCTTCGAGGACGTAGTTTGCAGATCCGTCCAAAGGTGCAAACAGCATTCCATACAAGGCCAAGTTTGCGCTTTATAAAACCTCAAGGTGGTGGCTATCGCAAGTCTATGACTCTGTTATGGAAGAGGTATAAAGAAATAATTTTATATTTACCCAATTCCTGCGTATTTCGATATCGTCTAAATTCAATTTGAGAATCCACAACGTATAAAGCGCATACATAGGACGCTCCCAATCCTAAAACCGTGGACATATTGCCTCTATCGATACACAATTGATAGAAATTAATCGTGTGTCAGAATCAGGCTGGTCGGTCGTCGCTTCCACGCTTCGTTTAATGTGTTTTCGGCGCAGTTTGTAATTTGATGTATTGTTAACATAATTGTACCTACCTATGCTATAATACCGAAAACCCTAAAGGAGTTTTTGGGCAAAGACTACAAGTACTTAGGCAAAGGTGTAAATAAGGATTTCCGGATATTAAATAAACTATGAACAAGTATGACCGAATCTTACCTATAGGCGCTAGAAGATTAATTTTCAACTCTTAAAAATACCCGGCCCCCATGATATGGGTTCATTTTGGTGATTTTCTTGACCGAAAATTCAGAATAATTGCAGGATTCGAACCTACTTCGACTAACGTGGTACCACTGAGTCACTATTACTTGAAAACTTCAGCGATTTTAGTTTGCCATTGAAAAGTCTTAATGACACTAAATTAGTTATTGCAGACTTGCAAAGAATATAGTAACTAGATAGGACACTCGCTTATTATAATGTTAACAGATCTGGAGTTTTAAACGAAGTTAAATAGTATAGCCATAATATTCCTTCAAATGAATTTTTACTACAGTACCAGTATATTGTATTCTCCCGAAACCACAAGCACTCTTCTGAAATAAAATCACACAACAACACAAACCCAAAAATTAATGTATAATGTAGTAATACTATAGATATAAAATACTATACCATAGTAATATTGTTAAATTCTATCACTAATTCAAATCCCAGCATATGTAATAATCAAACACGATACTCATTAGAACTCATCAGTAATCTTAAACGGAAAGGGTAATAAAGCAATAATTTCTTCTCAAATCATTGTTAATACGTGTTAGAAGTGCTTGATTGGTTTTGTATCTGTCAGCCGAATACATAAACTCATATTCCGCCTCTGATTAGTTAATCTTTGTCGGTTCTTACTTTCCCGGCTCCTTTCCAGCACGCTATCTCAATCGTGGATATTATTTATATATCTGTTAGTACTCTTTACTATGATGACTTCATTATAATAAATATAACATTCTAAATACACTAACAGCATGACAAGTTTAAAGCACTTGTGAGCCCGTAGGCAACACGGTCGGCGCGCAGTTGCATCAAAGTGGAAATTTTTAATTAATCCCGGATTACACAAGTATTACCGAGAAGTGGGAGAGTCGACGTTACGAATAGTATTTTTATTTCTATTTCACATCCCCAGCTTACATTTAAGATTTATCACCTTGTGAAGTGCATCTTTTCTATTCACTGCTACCTTAACATAAACCTTGATTTAAAATTTTCAAGTACAAAAGAAGAACAGAAAACTAAATAGCCACAAGTAAAAGGTTTGACTGTTAAGTCTCTTAAATCAAATGAACTAAATTAACTGTTTCAAAAATTTGAAATTTGGCAGACTTCGATTGTTGAAGTTAGTTACGGTTGTCAAGCAATGAAGTTAGTTACGATAGATAAGAAGTTACATTAGGAACAATTGTTAAGCTGTCAAGTTAGTCGCAATAAAAATATAATCACGGAACGGTCGTGTTTCATTGTATAGCAGCAGCTAGCATCTTTTAAAGAAATCAAATATTACACATCAACAAATTGGTCCAAAGAGCCGAATAAGAGAAACAAAGAACTAGTTGTCGCAGAGAAGTTTGTTTATAAAAATATAAACAAGTACAACAGAGGATCGAGCGCTGTTATACAATATATAGTTGTGTGATGCATTCAAGTGTTATAACTAAGCAAGCGTATTACGAATATTAAAGTCACGTTTTACGAACAATAAATAACAAGTTATAAATATGACGTCTACGGAACAAATATTGGAAGTTTTAGAAGACTTATCAGATATTATTTTGAAATCGAAGTCAAACTATAAAAAATCACCGAAAACAAGATTAACAAAAGGTTATATAGAAACAAGATTACAGTGTTTAGATGAGTATTGGCAGTCATATCGAAACGAATATCAAAAATTAGTAACAACTACAAAAAAAGAACAACGAAAAGGTATGACATATTTTAAAGAAGAAAAGTATAGTCAGTGTGAAGATACTTATTTGGATTTAAAAGTAGAGATGACTGATACGCTTCAGTTATTGAAAAGTGAAAACTTAGAACAGAATGCATCACAGCAAATACAAAGTTCCAATACAACCGAAGTCAAACTACCAATGATCAATCTACCTACATTTACTGGTGCATATGAAGAATGGCAATCGTTCGAAGATACATTTACAGCTTTAATACAAAAAAATAAGATGTTAACTGATGTGCAAAAACTTCACTATTTGCAATCGTGTTTATCAAGGGAAGCAAAAAACACTATTAAGCACATACAAGTGACTGAACGGAATTATGAACATGCTTGGAGTACATTAAAAAATAGATATAGCCATAAGCGGCTTATAGTGAACGCGATTCTCAAGAGATTAATTTCGCTTAAGAAAGTTAATTCACAATTACCTTCACAATTAAGAATTCTTATTGACAATATAAACGAGTGTTTGAATAGTTCAAATGCTATGGATATTTCAACAACTAATTGGGATCCTATGATAATATATATATAACCGTGCAAAGGTTAGATTCTGATACACACAAAGAGTGGGAAACCTATGTCAGTCGGAACAATAATACAGACTTACCCACATTACAGAATTTAATTACTTTTTTGGAGAATATAATACATACACTCGAATTAACAAGTTCAACTTCAGCAACCAATCAAAGAGTACATAAAGAACGTTCATTTCACACATCAACCATACAAGTAACTTGTAAACTTTGTAACGGCCAGCATCTTCTATGCCACTGTAAAGAATTTGTCAAGTTTGACTCAGAAAAGAGAAACGAGATCATTAAGAACAATCGATTATGCTACAACTGCTTGTCAGCGGGTCATTCAGTGTTATATTGTAAACGGAAGAGTTGTTGTAAAATATGTGGAAGGCGTCACCATTCACTTCTTCATCAAAGAAAGAAAGAAGAAGAGTCACAAGACAAAGAGAAGATAAATAAGGAAATTTCTTCAATGCACGCCAATGAAAACGTACAACACATTCTTCAGGATGAGTCAATTGTATCAAACATTGTATTAAATCAAAAGAAAGCTTTGTTAGCAACAGCATTAATACCTGTCAAAGGTGAAAATGGCTGTGAGACTACACTGAGAGCATTAGTCGATTCAGGATCACAGGCATCCTTTATTAGCGAAAATGCAACTCAACTTTTGCGACTCAAGAAGACGACAGTACGAGGTACAGTTACAGGAGTAGGAGCCACAACAACTTTTGTACGATATGTGGTACAGTTGGAGATTTCATCAAGATACGACAAACAATTCAATCTCCCTGTAAGAGCATATGTATTAAAATCACACATTACGTCTAAGTTGCCAAGTTCTACAATACAAACAAAAACTAATTGGTCACATTTGGACGGTCTCACATTAGCTGATCCACAATACTTCATTTCTAGTAAGATTGATTTATTACTTGGGATTGATGTATACACTGAGATTGTGAAAAATAATTTAGTAAGAGGACCACCAGGTTCACCATCAGCTCAAGAAACCAGCTTGGGTTGGATTTTATTTGGTAATATTTCCGAAGACATACAAACGAATAACGAATTAGTAGTCATGCATCACAATGTAGATATTAACATGGATAATCTTTTAAAAAATCTTTGGAGCACTGATGATACTCAAAAACGCAAACTCACTTCAGAAGAACGAATATGTGAAGAAATGTATGACACAACACATTCTCGAACATCTGATGGCAAATATATAATAAAATTACCATTTAAAAGATCGCCACGCGAAATAGGATTAACAAGAGATATAGCATTAAAACGGTTAGAACAATTAGAGAAGAAGTTACAAAACAAACCAAAATTGAAAGAAGAATATGCTAGAGTCATGGAAGAATATATACAGCTTAATCAATATGGAAAAGGCACCTAAAGAAGTCAACAAACATGCGATATATTTACCACATCACGCTGTAGTTCGAGAGAGTGAAACAACAAAAGTCCGAATTGTTTTTGACGCATCATGCAAGAGCTTAAACAACATCTCACTCAATGAGTTGTTGTTAGTCGGACCTCAGATACAAGAAGATTTAAGAAATATAATAATGAGATGTCGTATGAAGAAAATCTGTTTTATGGCAGACATTGAAAAAATGTACCGCATGATACTTGTTACAAAGGAAGATACAGATTACCAACGGGTATTATGGAGAAAAGATTCGAAACATGAAGTTGAAGATTACCGTATGTTACGACTTACATTTGGTACAGCATCGGCACCTTATTTAGCAATTAAAACTCTTAAACAACTATCAAAAGATGAAGGAAATAAGTATCCTATAGGTGCAGAAATATTATCTGAAGACTTCTATGTAGATGATTGCATAAGTGGGCACAGTACAGTAGAAGAAGCAATAGAAGCAAGCCAACAGTTACGAAAGATATTACAATCTGGAGGATTTATACTACAAAAATGGTCATCAAATAATAAAGACTTTTTAGATCAAATACCACAATCATTAAGAAGTAGAAGTGTCGAGAAAGGAATTACAGATGAAAGTATTATTAAGGCTTTAGGATTGTCATGGAATATCATTAATGATACATTTCATTATCAGATAAAGTTACCACCTAATCGACAGTTCAATACAAAAAGAACTATCCTAGCGGACTTACAGCGTTTATTTAATCCACTAGGATGGATATCGCCTGCTATAATTCCCGCAAAAATCTTAATACAGAATATATGGAAGGAAAAATTGGGTTGGGATTAGAGTATTAGTACATCACATGAAAAAGAATGGATAGAAATCCGAGAGGGTTTTACAAATTTATATAAAGTACACATAAAAAGATGGATATACACTAACAAAGAAAGCAACAAAACGCAACTACATGGATTTTGTGATGCTTCAAATAAAGGATATTGTGCAACAGTATATTATAGAGAACAAACTGAAAGTGGAGAAATTAAAACAGGTATCATAGCATCGAAAACCAAAGTAGCACCAGTTAAAACTATTTCTCTACCTCGCCTAGAACTCTGTGGAGCTTTACTTCTATCCAAATTGCTAACACAAGTAAGAGAAGCTATGAGATTATCAGAAAATCAAATCTATGCATGGACTATTTCAACAGTTGTTTTAGCATGGCTTACAGGAGATACAAACAAATGGAAAACATTTGTCAGCAATCGTGTGATTGAAATATTAGACAACATATCTAATGCACGATGGTTCCATGTCAGATCAAAAGATAATCCTGCGGATTTGGGTTCAAGAGGCACTAATTTAAATAACTTGATTAATAATAAGCTATGGTGGGAAGGACCAGAGTGGCTTAAGAATCAGGAAATAATCTTTAAAAACCCAAAAATTACATCTACAGATATTGAAATTAAAAAAATAATAGTTAACACTAAAATAGAAAAAGAAAACAAAATAAAATTTGAAGAATTCAGTACATTACAAGAACTTTTAAAAACAATAGTATACATCTTGAAATTTTTGAGGATGAGAAAAAAACCTGAAAACATTGAGAAAACAATTACAACCATGGAATTAGAAGAAGCTTTAATAAAATGTATAACTATAGCACAAAAAGAAGAATTCATGAAAGAAATAGAAAGTTTATTAAAGAAAAGAAATGTGGCCAGAGAAAGCAAACTAAAAACTCTAAACCCTTACCTTGACGAAAATAATATTCTCAGGGTGGGCGGGAGATTAAGAAATGCAGACATAAGTAATGATCAAAAATATCCAATAATTTTAGGAACCACAACTTTCGTATCTTATTGTCGCTGAAGCACATAAAAAGACGTTACACGGAGGTATTCAACTAATGCTTGCTTACATTAAGTCCAAATATTGGATAATAAGAGCAAAAAACCTTATAAAAATGTATATACACAAATGCTTAATATGTGCTCGACATAAGGCTACATCACGAACTCAACTGATGGGAGACTTACCTAAGATTCGTGTTACATCTGCACGCCCATTTATTCATAGTGGAGTGGACTTTGCCGGTCCTTTTTATATCTTGATGTCAAAGGGAAGAGGAGCTAAATCGCATAAAGCCTACATCGCTATATTCATATGTATGGCTACGAAAGCCTTACATCTAGAATTAGTTGGTGATCTCACAACTGAAGCATTCATTGGAGCATTCCGTCGGTTTGTTTCTCGTCGAGGAAGATGCACTCAGATCTGGAGTGATCATGGTAGAAATATTGTAGGTGCTAATAAAGAGTTGCATTTAGCATGGAAAGAAGCGAACCTAAATTTACCTGGACATTTACTAGACATTCTCGCAGCAGATGGTACACAATGGCACTTCATACCCCCGTATAGCCCAAACTTCGGTGGCTTATGGGAAGCTGGTGTGAAGTCAACTAAATTTCACCTGAAAAGAATTCTAAACACTCACTTGACTTACGAAGAGCTGTCAACAATATTATGCCAAATCGAGGCCTGTCTCAATTCGCGTCCCTTGGTACCAGTCGATACATCTGACACTGAATTGGAGATTTTGACACCTGGACATTTTTTGATTGGAGAAGCACCCGTCAACATGCCCCATCCAGATTTATGTGACATCAATGTCAATCATTTATCAAGATGGCAACTTAGTCAACGATTAGTGGCAAACTTCTGGCACCGTTGGCAAAACGAATACTTGACACGCCTTCAATCAAGACAAAAATGGACTAAGACACAGACAGAATTTGAGATTGGGGACATAGTGCTTTTAAGAGAAGACCAATTACCACCAGGGAAATGGGCTCTAGGTCGGATAATAGACAAGCATCCGGGAGAAGACAGTCTAACGAGAGTTTATAGTGTTAAGTGTCGCAATGGAATTGTAAAGAGATCAATATCTAAAATTTGTGCTATGCCTATTGATAAAAATTGATATTGTTTTATAAGATTTCATAAGCTGAATCTTTTGTATGCTTAGATAATAGTTAGTTACTTTTATACATTAGAATAATCAAAACTTCATTTTTAAATTCCTATTTTGTCATATTAATTAAGCTTTTAAATATTGTCTTGTATGCTATTAAGTAATTAGTAACATGCTTATGTTTAATTTTTTGTACAAGCCCACAATTCGTTTTAGTTTGTATCATTAGTAAAGGACAGTGTCCTTTGGTGGGCGGGATGTTGAAGTTAGTTACGGTTGTCAAGCAATGAAGTTAGTTACGATAGATAAGAAGTGACGTTATGTACAATTGTTAAGCTGTCAAGTTAGTCGCAATAAAAATATAATCACGGAACGGTCGTGTTTCATTGTATAGCAGCAGCTAGCATCTTTTAAAGAAATCAAATATTACACATCAACATCGATATTTTTCTTCTTTGTGTTTAACAGAAACTGTGTTAATCCATAATTCTACCAACGTGGCGTGGCAATAATTTTCAAATTATTCTTCTAGATAATTATTTAGAATCTTTAAACATAGATTTAATACGATAGATGAAAGATGAAGATTTACATTTCAATCTTATAATAGCTACAGCTAAGGATTTAGTTATTTTATACACATGTTTAGTTATTTTTAACTTAATTATAAAAACCTATTTGCAGGGCAGGTCACACGTGGTAGAAGTAAAACTTTCACAAAACATAAAAATATTCACATAAACGATACACGTCAACAATACAGCACGCTGGCTTTGGTTCCTTTTTCCATGGATTGGTAATATGCAGGTGCACTCACGCGTAAAAATAGGAGATTGAAATAATAGGAAACACTGTATAATGTATTCTCTCTCAGGTTAAATCTTACAGATGTATATGTTTGTCTCTTTTTAATATCGCTTTTCGTTTCATAAATTATCAAATGGAAACGGTGCTAAAGAAGTCTTCACTTTAAAAATTCAAATAAAGACCTCCCTAGTAAAAATATATTGTACATATTTGAATAGGAAAAGTAAACCAAGGTCATCACAAATAAAAATATACTAAATAATATTTCATTAACCTCTTTCACTGAGTAATGACCGTTTAATCAAATAGAATTAGAAACAAAAACTAAGCATGACATAGACCAAAGGGCATGGCGTGCTATATTTCGCAAAACACATTAATGCTAATTGCGGTGAAATTCGGCCAGGCGAATTATAATATCCTTTTGACACGAAGAAAACGCGACGCGTCGACGTTTATAAAGATTTATGAGATTCTTATGGACGTATGACTAAATTATTTTTTACAAAGCTAACTATGAAACGGTACAAGAGCTATTTTGTTTCAACCTACTATTTTAACTGACTTCAACAAAAGACGGAGGCTGCTCAATTCGAATGTCTATTTTTTTTTATGGATGTTCAGCCATAGCTTCTTTGTTTATAAACCGATTTGGATGATTCATTTTTGTTTGATAGGAGATACCTCAAGGCTGGTCTTATTTTATTCACACAACTTTGACGATATTGGCAAGTAAAAAATGGAAAATTCATTAAGCACGATTTGGATTCGCGAACCATGATTTATAAATTTATGTTGTTTATTTTTAAGCAAGCTAAATAAATAAAATAAAAAACTCAACTGCAACAAAAACACTTTACAAATTTGTTTTTCAATTTTTTTATTTGATTCTAGCCGTCACACTTAAATATTATTATATGAAGCCTATGTACCTACTACAAATAAAGCGAATCTAAGGACACCTCGTATGCTAAAATCCATTAAGCCGTTTAGGCTAAAGAGTGTGTCAAAGAAATAGACATTCATAGGTACGCTCGAAAAACAACCATTCTTTTTCGTAGTCGGGTAAAAATTAGTTTTTCTTATTCAGCCCTGGATTGTTAAAATTATATGATTTTTTTCTTTTACTTTAAGGTTTGTTTGCCCTACATCTTGCACTAATCACACTAAGTTTTAAGATTTTAGGTATTACCCGTCGTTACGATAGAATAATTCAAAGGAAAAAAAAAATACATTTCTTGCATGACCTTCTGATATTTTACGTTTTGGTATTTTTGCAATTATTCTGATATAACAGATATTCTGTAAAAACGTTTATCTCTCACCTATTACAATTTAATGAATACAGCCATTCAAAGGTAGGACGGACAGCATAGGGTTAGTAATAGGGTTCCTTCTATGGGGACGTAAGCATAATCATGTAGAAGATCGTACATGGACTGGTTGATCAGGAAGAGCTTACTAATATAAAGATATGTTTCGTTGGTTGAAGTATGGGGAACGGTCAAACTAATAAATAATGACAGAATGAAAAGAAACAGTATTGAATTCGAATGGTGATTTCTGGGTTTTACTCTCTCTATCTCTCTGTACATCTACTCAAAATGATCACTGTAAACAGTACATTCATCATCATCATCATCATTTGAGCCGCAGGACGTCCACTGCTGAACATAGGCCTCCCCCATAGATCTCCAGAGCGACCGATCTTGTGCGGCCTGCACCCAACGGCTCCCAGCGACCAAAACAGTACATTCAATGTAAAAAAAAACAGGTTAAAGAAAATGTTGATAAGCTCAATAGAGTTTTCCAAACCTTTACCATGGTGTTAGAGTGCTTTCTTAGAGCATAAATTGAATAAAAAAAAATCGGTTTTGAATGAAAGTAGAAGCCATGTAAGAAGTCACTGATTAAAGCAAATATTTTATATGACTGATTTTTTTATTTACATAACCTGCTGTTATGCTCAGTACAATCGACAAATAACAGCGACCATTGGTGACAGATTTTAACGTTTCAGAGACCCTATATCATAGGAAGGAATCACGTTGGCCGAAACACAATTCCACATCTGCATGGTACGGCAAAGGTAAGAATTTTATTTGCAAACTTTTTTGTTCATGCCGTGATATTTGCTACCATGTAGTACGGTAAAGTTAAGAAGTTTATTTGCGAACTTTGTTCGTACCGTGATAGGTGTTGCCATGTAGCTCTGGATCCGTAGACCAATCGTCGTTGTTCTGTTGTGGAAGGAAGACGATGGGATAAGATCAAAACTTCTTAATCTAATCATTTGTGATTTTATCTCAAATGGATTTAAAGGCAAAATACGGCACCCTATTATACAAAAACAGGGTCAACCATTCAACGTTAAAATTTAAAGTAAACTTTCAATTAAAGTCGCAATTTTATGCAAACTCTATGTTAAATTTACTGATTAAAATCTCGAAGTTAATAGTTCGTTTAGCTTTCATTAACGTACCTATACAAAAAGGTTTCATTGGATAAGGCGAGGTGCGCGATGTCCAATTACAGTCGGGTCATGGCGCTTAGTGTTACAGTTGTCAAAGACTTTAATTGTATTGGAGATAACGATCTTGAAGACTTTATTACGCTGACTTGAACAAAATTAAAATATATACAATGTTAAAATGATCGAGGGCTTTTTGATTACTTTTTATATTTAAATTTTGTTCTCTATTTTATGATCAAAAAGATAATCCATTTCAGTTGAATCTGTAAACGTCTTAAATTTGGAAATATTTTTTCATTACAAATATTTAAAAATATTCTTTATTTAAATGGCATAGAGAAGATTACTAAGATTAGAACAGCATTTAGACTTTCTCTTCAACTTAATAGAAAAATACGAGAGACTTTTTACAAAAATAGACACTGATTTATAGACATACTAATTAATATTCTTTATTTATTTTCTCTGTGTAATTTTTCTCTTCTGCTTTCCTCCCTAGTGGAAAATATTTTCACGTTCCCACCAACCATAGTTTTGATAACAAATTTCCTTCAAGAGCGATTACAAAAATATATATGAAGCCAAGACAGTGACAGGAGTAGTATTTAAAAAGATGGGTCTAAAGATAGGAAACTATAATAAAATTTAGAAGAAAAAATTATTAAACGAAAAGAGGTTCTGTTCTCAAGAAAAATCGCGGCCTACGCGGCGCGTGAGAACCAGACCAGAAGTGACACTTAAATATTTGGCGCAGGCGATAATTAAATATATCTACTAGGCCCAACCAAGACGTTTTTGAGTTAAATCCGGACATATTCGTAATCCTTTATATAGGAGGCATATCAGGAGATTTGTAAAAAAATTGTACAGACAGATCTACAGATTTATTAATATACCTTTTAAAATCTTTTACATGTTTGCGTAGATATGGCCGCAACGTATGTCCTTTCAAAACTTTCACGTCCTACAAACCCTCAACAAAAATAAAAGTATATCGGAACCCATGGGATTTACCTTCGTGGATCAAATTCCGTTTGAATCAGTAAAGAGGAAATAAATTGTTTGACAAACAGAAAGATAAAACATACGTCGTACTTTATTTGTATGAATTTTTAGCAATATAGTAAAGCTCATATTATTACTAACTTTCCGCCCTCGCCTTCGTTTTTTGTTTTAAGTCGAATTTATATTTTGGTTTGTCAATCTTCAATAATATCAGCGAAGAGTTACCTGGTGTATCTTCGAAGTTGAAGGTCTAATGCCAATTAAATTAAAATAGGACTACCCATCCCCTAAAGAATAAAAAGTAATCATCCAAAACAAAGAATCATAACCAAAGAAGTTATGTCTGAACATCCATAAAAAATATATAATTTATTTTTATATTATATTATCGTTATATTTATTTATTTATTTATATATGAATTGATAAAAACAAGCAACATGATACGAGAAAAAATGATAGGACACAGAAAATTCGGCAACGAAGATAGTTAAGAATTCACAGAAACTGTACCAGGTATTTTTAAAGTTATTTATCGATTATTTAGTTTGCGAAAGCGATACCATCTAAGCACAAACGTGTAAATGCATCACAAGCGCCTAGCGAAATCTTCTTTGATTTCAGCATCAAATACCGAATCGAGTCGGTGGCAAGCCAAGCCAAACCTTCACAAGCAAATCCAAACGCCCTATCCACACGTTTGAAGTTATTTTTGTTTGCAAAGGTTTGGCAAGCATGTGGATCGGACTAAAGAAATCACGTTTTTGGTAACATATATATATTTGTCGGTGTGAACCAAAACCTCTCTGCAGAAACCCAAATCGTACTTAACCAGGATTGTAGATATATTTGAAAATATTATAAACGATAAGCGTTATTAATAAGATAAATCGTCACAAAAAGACAAACATTTGCGTGAATTCCGGTAGGTAAGTCTGCAAGATATTGCTAGACGCTATATAGATCAGCATTTGTCTCACGCGTCGATCGCGACAAACCGGCCCCGGATTATCTGAATAGAGGAATTCCAATAATATTTCACTAACCGCCCACTGGTAGTAACGTGTGGGTCCTAGTGATAAGCGTAGAGCGTTTAAAATGTTTTAAAATAAGTACAAATGGTTTGAACACTATATATATAACACTAACATAATCTTCCATGTCGATGGAATTCCCTCGGTAGGCCAGTAAGCATACGCCTTTACAGCTTCGAAAATATCTTCGTACGTGAAAGTGGCAGGATTTAAGGGATATACTAGTATGAGCGGTGCGGCGTAGTCTCAGATTGCTTCACCAGTAACCCATTTAACTACGGATTGTTTTCAGAGCAGATTATATGTTCAGCTATTTATCATAGTTATATAATTATAATAAAAACAACTGAGCAGCGTCTTCATCACGCTAGTCCATAACGTATTTGATATATTCAACGTCAAGAAATCTATACTTCTGCTATATGCTGCTGATTTCTTTATATAGTATAGGTATGCGTTTGGCCTCGATCTCACGCTTACTTATAAAATGCCTGTTCCCTCTTCGCTTATAGACTCCCAAGTCATAGGTGGGCGTGCACAGAATAGGGGAATGTTCATCACATATCAAGATGGAAACCCTAATAGCGGCTTGTTGTCTTGCGGTGGAACGGGTTGGATGGAATTAAATCATGCAATTTCTGTGCACACTCTTCAAAGTGTAAGCTGTAAAATACGGTAAGACAGGTTTCCTTACTTTAAGGCTTTAGACTAAGCATTCTCGCCTTCATCAGAATACTACAGAATGTTCTACCACCATTAGATGGTTACTTCACGGTATGTTCTATCATGGAGAAACAAAAATCGACGCGACAGCACCATTAAAAATTAAAAATAACCAAAACAAAATGAGAAATACTTTATCGAACTTAGGCCCTAAGAAAGCACTTATGAGCGTCGCAACACTACTAACGGTTCGGAAAACAGTCTGGTCATCGAGAAGAGCCGACAAGAACCTCGATTGGGTTTATCAATGACTATTATGCTGGTTCCTTACTTCTAGAATTTATGACAAAGTTAATAAAAAATTAAATATTTTTCATCTAAATAAACATAAAAATACAATGAAATTAAAAGAATGGATTCTTATATTAAATTATAATTATACTAAACAGCTCTTGTTAGCCAATTAATATACCTATCAATACCTCATTCAACCTCTAATTTCTTGCAATTACAACTTTTCTAACTCCTCCTATTCTTATTTACCCATGCACACATACACATCTCGCACACTGTTGTAGCACTCTTAAGGTAGTTAGTTTATAATAAGTATATTTGTAATAAATATTCATATATTGGGTCCTTACATATGAAATTGGCGTTTTGTACGGGAGGAATATAAAGTCATTTTTTTTTGTGAAATATATTTAATTAATCAAAGTATGCACCGTTGTTATCTATGCACTTTTGCCATCTCATAGGTAGTTCATTGATCCCTTTACTAAAAAAACCATGGGGCGAGAATCAAAACCTCTTTGAAGGCGGTTTGGACTGCTGCATCGGAGTTGAATTTTTTCCTTGTAAGAAGTTGTCCAAATTCCGGAAAAAATGGTAATCTGTTGGAGAAAGGTCCGGGTAGAACGATGGATGTCGCAGACATTCCAATTGTAGCTTATCTAACTTAGTGGTTGTTTATTGTGCAGTGTGTGGTCTTGCGTTGTCTGAAGTAACAGTGGCCTAGAGCGATTGACCACTCTCGGTTGTTTAGCACAGTTAGTTCTGCCGTAATCATTTGGCCAGATTTTAGAAAGCTGTAGTGAACTACACCGGCGCTCGTCCACCAAAAACTCACAAGTAATTTTTTCTGAGCCAATTTTCGTTTAGGGTAGGATTTGGCTTGGTGTCCAGGGTTCAGCCATTACGACGAGCGCTTCCGATTATCGCACAGTATCCACTTTTCATCACACGTACTGATTCGATTTAAAATCCCTCCATTATTGTGTCGGTTGAGCAAAGTAACACAGCAATCGACGTGTGTTTGCAAGTTCGATTCACTCAATTCATGACGTACCCATAGTTCAAGTTCTTTTACCTTCTCTGTTTGCTTCAAATGGATTAATACAGTTTTATCACTTACCCCGAAGCCTGCAGCTATCTCTGATGGCTTTGTGATGGATCCGCTCCCACAATAGCCTTTAATTGTTCAAATGTTTTGTGGTATAATATATGTATTAGTCGCTTATGACTTGGCCAGCGCTTCAGGACAACCCAAACGTAGGGACTTTTGCATTTGGAAAGGCTGTCTCTGACGTGAGCACCATTAATTTGTGTGCAGTGTCTGCCGCCCAGTCGCAGAGCTTTTGTATTTGTAAGTAATTAGTGTTCAACAATTTAATGTCTCTGGTACATTTATCATTGCTATCTATCTATCTTTGGTGTTTGGATAATGGTTTACTATCGAATGTGTTCAGATAATTATTATTCCGCACGCTTTATGAAATAAATGTTCCTTTAATATCCAACTGGATATTTTCCACGCTGGATGCAGTTGTAAAATAAAACCAATAACATAAGTAAGCCGTTGCATATTAATTATACATTTGTATATGAAAACTTTAAATACTTTAATTGACTAGATACATATATAATGTAACTAGCGATCGTCTTAAGGTCGAAATTCGACCAGCGACTTTTTGATCATAGACTATTTTCTGTTTGACATTTACATTCATAAACAATGACTATTATCTACATCTCTTGCTGTCACATTTCGTTATGTCAATATTTTGGGAGGTCTAAGTTCAATGGCACTGGTAGTGTTAGGATTCGCAGTATTAATTTATTTTATTTAATATATTAGTAACAGATATTATAGATAAATTTTATTTTTCTGCATTCCTCTATATAAACTTTAACTATGCCAAATCTAACAGTCTTCCGTGCACGCAATACGCTTAAAAAGGGGTATAAAGTTTTTGCTTCACGTATCAATATAATGAGGATATTAGCTGTATTATTACATTTAGATATTTAGGTCTCGTAATATTATTTTTATGGTACATTTTAAAGATTACCTATACAATTGATTATCTTTAATTTCCTCCTCCTCCAGTCGAAAGCTCGGTGCTGAGCGTCGTGACTTGTGATGTTCCCGGTCCTTCTTGCAACAGAGTAGCTTAATTTAAAACCTATGAATTTCAGAACTACATGTACTTACTTCCTTCATAAAAAATATCATCAAAATATTATAAAAAAATTCTTTACTTTATTTAGATTTATCGAGGTTTTGCCATAGATTTATTCTACACCGGAGTTTTGTTATAAAACCACGTTTATTATTTTAACAAGGTACCTTTTAAAATGTTCTGTGTGTTTACTAATAACCGACAGTTCAGTAGGTAATTGTGTATAAAACCTTTCCAAATATATAAATATATATTTAATCATTCTAAAGCGTATTTTAATAACATTGATGAGAGTGTTTGGCGGAATCTTTGTCTGGCAATGTACTGGTTTTTATTTTTATACATAAAACATAACGTTACATAATAACATTTTGCGTAATATAGCTTGGTTATAAAGTCGCCCTGAAATCAAGGAAGCCACCATTTTGTTATAACACTAAAATAACTTTAAAAATATCCACTAGATAATAGCAGTAATAAATAATCCTTAATAACTAGTATTGGTTGCCAGAATAGGAAAAAGAATAATAATATTAAGATTTATTAAGTAGCTGTTTTAGTAATTTACTTTACGACAATCACAAGCCTCTGTCTCGAGAGGATTAGTATTCTTCGACGGATTAGTATTCTCGGTCCGTATTTTCTCGTCGCGACCGAGTCCTAAACCAATAAACTCTAAAACGATAGGTTAAGCTAGCATCACACTGAATTAAAGATCAAAGATATATCGCTCAATAATTGATTTAAATAATGTAATGCCACATTAACAAGACAATTTTAACAAAAAAGTAAATCAACTTCAATGATATTGAAGAGGTCCCTGGTGTATCTTCTGTAGCAGATTACGGGCCGGTAGCGCAGTGGAAGTTATTTGTAGTAATAAATAAAACCAGCATATAAAAGTAAAGAACAGGAAAGAACATATATATAAGGTAGCAAAAAGATCTTTTACATAACAAAAGAGAACTGTGTGACACATACCAAATTTAAAATATGGAAGGTACAAATTTATTATAAAAGAGTATCTACTCAACATCTTCGAAATTGAAGATCCACAATGGAATGACCCTTGGAGTATCCTCTATCCAACAAAAAAAGTATCATCCCAATCGATGTATAAACAAAGAAGTTATGTCTTAAGATCCATAAAAAAAATTTATACATTCGATATTGATAACCTCCTTCTTTTTTTTAACGTGCAACGACGCGCGACGTTTCCAAATCTTTCGATCTGATATTCATATACTAATGCTAACTAGGAAATATATTATAGCTAGTCATAACAACACGGCCTTTAAGAAACCTCGACCGCACAAAAGTACAGCAGTTTCACTAAGATTGAATTTCGTCGGCCGAGTCGTCCGAACAAAACACTCAATTTGAGATCAAGCACATTTTTTACAGTCAATTCACTGGCTTAATTTGCAGTTTTAAAAGGGAACGCTGTACTTTAACAAAAGCTTGTGCCAATCAAACGCTGGTTTATTTCGTTTTATATACTTATATTGGTAGGCAGTAATAATAAACTATTAGACTTAATATTAATTACAACAACAACTTACAAATTAATTCTTAGTATAGATGGAGCGTGGGAGATAATGGAAATCTAAGGAGACTTAGAAACGCGGTGGCGCCCATCATGGCACGTTTAAAGAAGTTCGCTAATTCTTAGCTTTGCCGTACCTTGCAGATGTGGAATACTCTCCCAGCCAACCTGTTATCTCCTGCCTATGACATGGAGTCCTTCATACAAGGCGTAAAGAGACATACGAGTCAGTAATACAAGCTTTTAGTTTAGAATAAATGGCCGTGTAATTGTGGTAAAAAAACACATTAAATGTGTCACGTTACATAATAAACGTAACTTATTAAATTCAAAGGTGTTTAAAAAAATATAACGCGTAAAATTGAAGACCATAAATATTTTATATCAATTTATGAATAAACTATTGGACAATCAGTGAGTAAAAACGCAACTGTAAAAAACAGCACATTGTAATTGTAATTGTAAATGTAAATAGAAATGTGCGCTTTCTTATTCTCTGATATTCAAATTAAAGATTATTTTAATGGCGTTTGACGTATTTATTGTATATTTGAATAGGAAAAGAACATAATTTTCCTCAAATACCTAATCACCCTTCTCTATTAATTTCTGTCGTGAACAATCCACGAGTCTTGAAAATTGAATCCGCCGGAGATAAGATCAGGTTTTTTCCCATTACAGAATGATGACAGGCCCCGATCTCCGAAATAGATTAAAATTTAATAGGGTATATTAATTTTAGAGGGATTCCTTACTTTAATGGATCTTATCTTTTTGACCTCTATAATGATCAACGCAAATAAGTATTCCATATTATTTCTTCATGTAATCTAACTGATATGAAAAAGCGCAAGTTTCTTTAGAAGCGAAATGCTGCCAATTTTTTTTGTGTTTCTTTTAAGCTCTTATCACTTAAACTACCAGTCAGATATGTGAAAAAATATTTTTGAATTTTATAACTTATTTATTCCGTGAGGCTATCTAAAATCACGATACAACCCTAAGAAGCAAAGCAGTAACCATGAAAGTCAAGCGATCTGACAAGCTGTAGTCAAGTACAAGAAGTTAGAACAACCGTGATAGGCTGCGCAGGTGATTTTTAAACCATGAGGACCAGCTAGTATATTATAACACTAGCTGTGCCCCGCGGTTTCGCCCGCATTTAATTTATAAGAAATCATTGATTGATGATTTATAATACTTCAGTATAGGATTTTTTTTATCGGGCGGCCAGATGGTCGCATCGCTACATCGCACGGCTCATTCGCGCCACTCTTACTCTAGACATAGACCCGAGCCGATTATTGAATTATTTTAATTTTGTATTATCTCTCAAACTATGCGTCCAAATAACATGCTGTAAATGACAAAGTTTATCTTCATTATATTGTCTTTATGATGAAGTAACATTTATTCGTAAGGATTAATATGCCATGCTTAAAAATAATGCTCATAAATTAATTTTAAATCTTCAACAAAAAAAAATTGCAAAATAACTTATTGTGGCTTATGTATAGGAGATAGATATATACTATCGTTTTTTTTTAGATATACTAATAACCAATATTTATGTACAACACTGTATTTACTTATCATTACCCATTAAGCCAGCGCACGCGGATAAAGCAGTTCGCGAGGTCTGACACTTTTTTTTAATGGAAAAAGGGGGCAAACGGGCAGGTGGCGCACCTGATGAAAAGTGATCACCGCCGCCCACAAACATCCGTAATACCCGAGGGCTCGCAGATGCGTTGCCGGCCTTTTAGGGAAGAATAAGCTCACTTCTTGAAGGCCACAGGTCATAACGGCTCGGAAAGATCTCAGGCGACAGCTGGTTCCACAGAGTGGTTGTGCGAGGCAGAAAGTGCCTTAAGAAACGCACTGTTGAGGAACGCTGGACATCGAAGTTGTGTGGATGAAATTTACGATTCTGACTCCATGTCCGATGATACAACGTACCGACTTACGTAACAAAAATCAATATTTAAGGCTAGCTGGGAATTGTAGATTAATGTTATATAGCCTATACTATATCTCGTGAATATGACACTATCATATAAATAAATATTTTTTCGAATCCGACTGGTAGATCCAGAGATTAGCGTGTTTAGATGTAAGTTTTCATCGTCTTAATAGTAATTAGTTACTGAGTATAGTTATTGTTTCTTTTTAGCGTTTTTCTGTGCTTTTGTCTTTTTCAGGGTTCCGTAACTCAGAAGAAAAAATTGAACCCCTTTAAGGATCTCTTCGTTGTCCGTCTATTTGTCTGTCAAGATCCTTTTTCCCAGGAGCGGGTGGAGGTATTAAGTTGAAATTAATATCAAATACTCAGCTTGGAGCTGTGAAAAAATTTAACTTCTTAGTTAACGCAATCAGCACAAGTAGAGGAAAAAATCCGAAAGCCGTAAATTTGTAGTAATTGCATCACAAAAAAATATATTTGCGATTATAAATTTATTTGCAGTTGGTAAGCTGACCGCGGCATATGTCGATGTATAGAGACAACAGTTTTCCAACGGCAGAGTTAAGTTTGTCCCTCAATATTTTTTTTCTTTTCATTAGAATTATTTGGTGCTTTCTTCAGTAATGTTATCTGATTATTTAATGTAGCTGTACTACCCCCGGTGCGCGAGTCCGACTCATACTTGACCGGTTGTTATATAAAAGTTCTTCGACTTATAAGTCGTGCTGGCTAAACAATTAAGAACAATGCAATATTTCCTCAATGTGAGCAGGTTCAATACTCACCATATACCGAAAAATTCTATACTGTTAGCCTTAGGCCCTAGAAACTATTGTCTTTGGCGGCTTTCACAGCTTCACCTTGGCTTGCCGTCATTCAGTCGCAAAAGCGTGGGCAACATGCGCGCAAGAGTGCCAATAAGTGGTCGGGCCTTGGCTTGGGTTGTTGCCTCGATCTTCGGAATTCTCCTACCTTGATCTGACGGTGAAGGAAAACAATGCAGAAACCTGAACGTCTTGAGAGATATTTATAATATTTAAGCCACTTGCCTCCCAATTTTAGATTGATATAATTGTAGGACAGATAACGAGAAATTCATTTTAAATAAATTCATGACAAATGAGTTTCTATATATTTAAATAATCATTCAGCATATATAACCGAAAACAATAAATTATTGTAATACATATTTATTTTCCAACTAAATATATTTAATTGAAGCAACGTTATGTAAGAACGTATCAGGAGTCAAAATTTAACAAATGCAGTTAGGGCATGAGTATTATTCATATTTAACACAGATTTTCTTCTTAGGACATGTTTTTTTTTTACAAATTCAGTCTTATTAAAAGTACATTACAAATCCGGTTTTTCAACAAATAATAACATATATATTTTACTATCTAGAACCGTATCGAATTCTGTAAATGTATCTTTTAGATTTTAGCACAAAATATATTGTTAAATGATGTCCCCCAATTTATATTTTTGAATGTAATAAATACAACAATTGTTTTAATAATATGACGAGTAATCTCAGATAATTGAAAACAGTCAGCTTCACATTACATATAAATTATTAAAATATGTTATCTATACGTAAATATCGTATTATTTAGACCGCATACATAATATTTAATGAGATTTTCTTTTTTGTTTTAAAATTAATTTTTATCTTTAAAATCTTCGAAATTAAAAAGTAGTTTAGTATAAAATTGGAAAGTATATTAATATTAGTAAAATATATTGCTAAATATAAATAATAAAGACTTGGTAATTTGACTTACCTTAATATAAGCAGATGAATAAGAAGCACGAGTACGTTTCAACTTAGATCGCGAACGTAAGTCGGGCGGAGGAAAGCGCGCGCTCCCGCCGACGCACCAGCACCGTATGAACTCGCCGCCCGCCCTAACCTAATGCGTTCTGTAACACGTACGTAGGCGGAATTGTCACATTCTATCCATAAGTATTTATTGATGTACTGAGAGATATAGGCGCCTTAATTATAATAAAAATTGTTTGTGTTAATCCGCGGCCGATGGTTGCTGATATATCTTTTGATATATATATATAGTATTTTCATGAAATAGTGGTCACCCAGTAGTTGAAATAAAATTCGACCGCAGTTCATTGAAATATAAGTTTGAACGTTATTCATGTTCTTTAGTCAAAAAGTTATAGGTACATCATTCTCTTCATATAATTTATTTAATATTATTCTATTAATAGGTCAATCTGTCAGTAATTATTATTTCTCAACATTTACGACATTCTCAACTCTGTGCTTCTGTTTGACCACAGACTGTGTTTAACATTTGCGGTATGAATGTAAATAATTAATGGTTTTTTTTTTTAATATATTTCAATCACATATTTTAGATAACTTTTATCTTTCTGGGTTTTTTACTATATATAAACATTAACTATGCCAAATATCAAAACCCTATATTGCGCGTGTATACCCTACATACTATATATAACCCGTGCGCGCAATATGCTTAGAAAGGGGTAAAAACTATTCTCTTCACGGATATTTAAATAAAAAATATACATTACACTCAAATAACAGTTTGTGAAAGTAAAATTACCCATTAGTTATTATGTCTTGAAAAAAATGTAATCAATAAATTCCGTGGTAAATATATTTAGCGCCCTATTATAAAAAAAAAAAAACATAGGGATAGAGACCAGAGAATAATGAGAGAATTTAAAAGAACATTATGAAATTAATGCAGAAGATAATTTCAAGATGATAATATAATTAAAATGCCTGTTATTAAAACATAGACAGACAAATAAAAAGTTTAACTAAAACTTCTTAAAAAAGTAAAACGCGGTAAACCTAAATTTTGTGTTATATGTTATATCTTTCTTCTCTCTTAAGTAACGAAATGTGCCTAACGTGAGACGGGTGAACTTTCTCTATTAACTCTCGTCCAATAATCGAAACGCTGCCTATGAAGTTTAATTTCAAAAAGTTTTTGTTTATTTTTATCTATGGACTATTACTAAAAAAATAACTCGCCGTCCCTGAATCAAAAACATAAAAACATTGTTAAGCATTTCTTTTTTTAATCAACATAAAAGTGACAAAAGAGAAAACATTTCCAAATTGTTTTTCCTCGTGATAGAAATCAAGAGTTTCAAATAAAGCATTATTTATTTCGTTGCTCGTACATCAAAAGAGCTTATTTTTGTCACCTGTCTGTCCTGAAAACAACGTTTTGAAATATACCGAAAGTATATTCCATTTATTGAATTCCTTTCCTGTTCCGTCTACAATTTTCTGACGATTTCCAGAAAATAAATGTGAAATGTTATAAATATCAAAATGTATGTAAACTAACTAAGGATACAAAATGACATATTTATGTTGAAATAGTATTTCAGATAATACCTTTTTATCTACAGACACAAAAACTCTTTAAGTAAAAAAGATTAATTTCAATATGTATGTCCTATTTATTGAACATAATTTTTCTTCATTCATTATTTATCTACAAGACTAACATTACAATGCTCATAAGATTGTTTGTCTGTTTGTTTGAATGCGCTAATCTAACCTTTTAGATTTGAAACAGTATTTATGTATTTTATAGCACACCTTTTTCTCAAATCTGTGTTTTATAGTATACTACTAGCTGTGCCCGCGACTTAGTCTACGTAGTACATATATTTCGTGAATGAAAAACGGCAATTAAATAAAAGCGTCACCTCACCTCAATCTCACTCTACGGTATTTGACCCGTATAAGCTTTGATAATACCCAATTAAAATCATTATAAATGTTAACCGATATCACAGTTTAACAGTCCTACCGATATTATATAAAAAACATAAAGACTGGCTGCTATGCTTGAAGTCCTGGGTTCGATTCCCAGGTAGAGCAAAGTGCTATAGGATTTACTATGAAATCCTCAGTAGCAGCTCGGAGTTTGGTTTTTTTCAGCTGCTTGCAAACACACCTATAACTGCTTGGCGACAGATTTTCAACGCAAGGGTTGCTATACTATTATTTTATCACGATGTTTTTTTCCCCCGAAAGCTTAGGTTCATTGTAGGGATTCGAACCTACATCGATCGACGCTGAGCCACCATTGTTTCGAAAACGATTCTGATTAGACGATAAACAAATGAAAAAAAAAGTTTTATTAAATCAATTTACGAATTGTCCATAAAAATCTTTTTCTGAATATTGATATACGTTGCTCTAATCCTGACAATTAACCCGATAGTATAGGAGATTAACAGTAGGTAAGGAAGGCCCCAAATATCCCGAGAAAATTCCGGGTTTAACGAAAGAAAGCTCTCACCATAAATATTGTTAATCCAACTAGATCATTGTTAACTATATCTACATTTGTTTTGTAAGCTTACAATTTATTAGTCTCCTTGTGAGATTATTTTTGAGACGTTTAATCGTATCCGTGAAGAAAAAAGGAATTAGTTTAAAAAAAGAACTGTTTATTAGGAAATAAATATGGCATATTAAAACAACTGCTTAAGCAAAAAAATTATTACTGGATATGCACCCGGTGATCCTGTAAAGCGACAAGTAAAAAGAAATACACAGTGAGAGGTTTAGTTTATTACTGTGTATAGTGGTCGCGACCCCACCCATTTCACTTGATTATTGGATATACAAGGTGTCCAGAAAGGGTATCGGGTATTTGTTTTCGCGCCATATTCGAAACGGGGCGTATAAAGGGTGCGGGGAGGGGTTCGTGGCGTCCGCCATTTTGTGGAGTTTTAGTCACGATGGAACAGTACTCGGGGACGCATCGCGCATTTTGCGTACGAGCATATTATCGTAATGGTGATTCAATAGTGACTGCTCAACGTCTCTATCGTGCGGAATATCGTACACGCCACGTGCCAAGTGACGATAGCATTAGGAAATGGATCAGAATGTTCGAGAATACAGGTGCGACAGTTAAAATTCAAAACTCTGGTCATCCTCGTTCAGTTCGCGATGAAGAAACAGTTGAAGAAGTTGAGGCGTCAGTTCGTCAAAATCCGTCTTTATCCATCCGAAAGCGAAGCCAAGCGTTAAACATCAAAAAATCGTCTTTACATTCGATTTTAAAGAAAGACTTACATCTAAAAGCCTATAAAATTCAATTGGTTCAAGAATTGAAGGATACGGACTATGCTAATCGACTGAATTTTGCGAACGAAATGCTGCAGCGATTTAACAACTTTAACAACATACTGTTCAGTGACGAAGCAAATTTTCACCTGAATGGTCATGTTAATAAGCAAAATTGTCGGTACTGGGTAGTGGAGAATCCGAGACGAAAGCATGAACGACCCCTGCATAGCCCAAAGGTCGTTGTTTGGGCCGCTATGTCTGCTAAAGGCATAATTGGTCCTTATTTTCACGAAGATCAACGAGGCCGAGCAATTAATGTGAATAGTGACCGTTATTGCAATATGTTGCGAAATTTTTTGGTCCCAGAGTTGCAGGAGTTTGCAGGTTTCAACTCAAGAACTGGTTCCAGCAAGATGGGGCCACTTGCCATACCTCAAATGACTCAATGGAAGTTGTTAACGAATTATTCCCTAATAAAGTCATTTCGCGAAGGGGTAACATCAACTGGCCTCCCAGAAGCCCCGACCTTAGCCCGCTTGACTATTTTGCATGGGGATACCTTAAAAGTAAGGTTTATCAAAACAATCCGACGAATCTAACCCAGTTAAAGCAAAACATCAGGTCAGAAATGGCAGCAATATCGATAGCTATGTGTCAACGTGTTATCGCCAATCTTCGTTTCCGTTTAGAAGAGTGCCAGCAACGTAACGGTCATCATTTGGATAACATCATCTTTTCAAAATAATTCTCCAATTCATATGCTAATAATAAACAATAAACTTTTTTATTGCATACAAATAATTGTTGCAATTACGACGTAAACCAACTGGTGTCTAACGCTCGTGTGGTAAACCGCACTTTTCGGTGCGACTTGCTTGTTTTTTTTTTTTGTAAATCCACGGTTTTGTGGTCACTTGCCGGATACCTGACGGTGCCAACGAAGGCAAGTGGGGCGTGACCCGAGCAGCCCGCTGGTTGTCTCCTTCAGAGGCAAACAGCCAGACTCGGACGGGCCTGGGAATCTAGGCCTTTGCGGTTATCGCATAGTCTTGCCCCAGGTGTCTCCTGCCAAACCTTCCGATCCTGCACACTCCATCCCCGGGAACCTAAACAGGTTAACCAAACGGGCCTAGCCCGGTTTAATTACCGGTCTGCGTCCTCGGCCCCGGGCTTGTTAGGGCACCTTAGGGTTGATAGGTCCTTCCTGTGTGTCATTGCACCTTGACAACAGGTCTCTTGCCGACTCCGATAGTCTTTTAAATTTTTTGGCGCACCCCCCTGCCCCTAAGGCAGGGAGGCCTTTAAATTTAAAATTAAATAAAAATGTCCCACTGTCCTCCCTCTTCTGCCGCCATGGCAAATAACGTTGCCGACCTGGCCACTTGCATAGGCAAGTTGCAAGCCAGGATGAAAGCGCTGGAGTTTCAATACCAGCGCTATCAAAATTTCATCGTATTACGGTGTCCCTCTCTAGACGAGGAATACCGTAATCTACCTGAGAACGCCTGCGTGCGTCGCACCGCTGCGACCGCGACTCGTCATGAGGCCGTTTCAGGTAGCGAGGCGGCCGCTTCAGGTAGCAAGGCGGCCGATGACGTCACGGCCGCGACCGTTACATCCACTGGCGCCGCGCCAGTCGGCGTCGCGCCCAAACGTCCCGCGCGCAGCGTTACGCGCCTGTCCGCCGCGTCATCCGGGGCCATGGCCGCGCCTACGGCCACGCCCCCTGTCCCGACCAGCCAATCGCGCGGGTCAAGCCCCGCCTCCATCAGGCGAGGGCCGCGTAATTCGCGGTCACAATCTAGGGTTACCAAAAATAGTCCGTACGTCCGTCCCGGGCGATCCACGGAAACCGCGTTAAAGACGAAAAATTCGTTTTCGGCCCTTCCGGTCGAACAAGACTCGCCCGCGAATCCGGATCCATCTCCGGAGATGGATACCGAGAACGACGGCTTCACCGTCGTGGCGTCGCGTAAGCGAACGGCGCGTAGCAGTCCGACTGCTCAACCGGCGCCTAAGGTAATAGCTAAGGCAGTAGTCAGGGGCGCCGCCGCCCCTGCGTCCTCACAGCTCCCCGCGCCCGCCGGCGGGAAAAAAGAGCGTGCCCCACCTCCAATCATAATCCGGGACAAGGCAGCCTGGATGGGAGTCTGCAATGAGATGCGCAGACTCAAACTCGACTACCACAAGGCTAGAAACATAGTCAACGGGATTTCTATTTCGGTGAGTTCTTCGGAAACTCACCGTAAACTAACCACCCTCCTCCGGCAGAAAGGTCTGCAATTTTATACGTATTCGCTCGCGGAGGAGCGCGTCCTCCGAGTGGTCATCCGCCGCATTCCGGTGGAGCTCGACCCGTCGGAGGTGTGCTCCTCGCTCAAGGAGCAAAGTTATCCCATCCGGGAAGTACACCGGATGTACAGTAAAGATAAGCGACCACTACAAATGGTAGTGGCCATATTGGACCTTTCCCCCGAGGGAAAGGCCATCTTCCAGCTAGAGACGGTGTGCGGGCTCTCCGGGATTAACGTGGAGCCCCCACACAAAAACCACCAGCCTGCGCAGTGCCACAACTGCCAGCTGTACGGGCACGCTGCCCGTAACTGTCATTCTCGTCCGCGGTGCGTAAAGTGCCGAGAGGACCACCCCACACGGGAGTGCACGCGCGAGCGTGACTCCGTCGTCCCCCCGAGCTGCGTGTTATGCGGGGAGGAGGGGCATCCCGCGAATTATCGCGGTTGCACCAAGGCCCCGCGTACCACGCGGCCACGTACACAGAGGCAGGCGGCCCCCCGGGCGGCGCCCCCCACCTCAGCCATCAAAGCGCAACCCCTGCTGGCGTCAGGGGAATTTCCCGCGTTGCCGGTCCCGCGCCAGCTCCCGGCCGCCGCCGGCCCCTCCGCACCCCGCGTGGTGCAACCGCAACCCGTGCGTTCATCGCAGAACGCATGGGGCCCCCGCCGCCCCAATCCACAGCCCCTTATGGCTATGGATATTCCCGCGCCCCGCGCTCCTGCGCCCTGCGCGCCCGCTAACACTGTCGTCAATAGTAACGACCTAATGATACTGCTCACCCGCGAGCACGATATCCGCGAGCTCATCGAATACAACGACCATTTGGAGCGCTTCGGTCTCATCAAGACCGCTTGCGCGTTCCCCCGCCTCGTAGAGACACTACAACGTCTCGATCGCGAGGCGAGTAATAAAAATTAGGGCCTTTCAATGGCTAAGTTTAAACCGAAAGCGTTAAATCTTTCATTTTTTAACGCGCGAAGCCTACTTCCGCAGCGTGATCTCGTCGCGACCTTTCTTAAAGATCACCAAGTAGATGTTCTTTTAGTGCAGGAGACGCTCTTAAAGCGTGCTAAACGTGATCCAAAAATCGCGAACTACAATATTGTAAGAAATGACCGGGCCGGCCGCGGGGGCGGCACTCTCATTTATTACAAACGATCGTTATATTGTACGCCGGTAGATCCTCCGATACTTACCAATATGGAAGTATCCGTGTGTAGACTAGGAATGACCGACCACCCGTCCATAACGTTAGTCTAAGTTTATCTCTCGCCGAGGAAAGAGCCTCTCAGGTCTGACCTAGAAAAGCTACTTTCGCTCGGTGAATCGGTCATTATAGCGGGTGACCTCAATTGTGTACACACTTCGTTTGGCAATTGGAGAGACTCCAGTAATGGGGTTAAACTCGAAGAGCTAACGAACGTGCTACACTTTGATGTCATAGCGCCACCCACTCCCACCCACTTTCAAGACAACTGTATGCCGACAGTGCTTGATGTAGCTCTCATTAAAGGTATCGCGCTTCGGTTACGACTCATTCGGGTCGTACACGAGCTCGACTCCGACCACCGTCCGGTCATCATGCAGCTAGGTCAACCAGACGACTCTAGCCCTCCTTCGGTCCAAGTGGTTGACTATGCCAAGCTAAAACATTATCTTGCGGACAGGCCGTCCTCGTCCAGCTTAGATAGGATCCCGGACGTATTGGGGTCCGTTGCGGACGTAGATCTCGCGATCGATTCCCTGGTCGACCACCTGCAGGCCGGCATCGGAGAGGCCTCGAGAGAGGTCGAAGAGGCGAGCGATCGCCGCTTCGTACTCCCTGCCGACGTGCGGGCGTTGTTGACGGAAAAGAACGCGGCGACTCGTGCGCACGACCACTATCCGACCGAGGAAAACCGCGCACGTTTACGCGCACTTCAAAGATCGGTTAGAGCCCGTATATTAGAACTCAGAAGTCACAGATGGGACGCCCTCGTCGAAGGGCTAAGGCCGTCGCATCTGGCTTACAGGAAATTAGCTCACAGTCTCAAAATAGAGGCTTCTTATCTTATGCCCCCCCTCGAGAGGGGTCCCGGTATACCGCTCGCCTTCGATAGCAGCGACAAGGCGGAGTGCCTCGCCACTTGTTTGGAGAGCCAGTGCTCTCCGAACAGTGTCGATGCAAATACCGACCGGGTCGAGGGTATCGATGGATGCGTGCGGGAGCTGGATAAGCTCCCCGCGACAGACTCCCTGTCCCCAGTCACGTCTGAGGAGGTTCTTTCCATTATAAAAAGCCTTAAGCTTAGAAAAGCACCAGGTCCCGACGGGATCAGGAATGAAGTACTTAGACTTCTTCCCGATCGCCTCATAGCTCTTTTGGGCTGCATCTTCAATGTAGCCATAGCCCACTGCCATTTTCCAGCCGCCTGGAAAAAGGCCATAGTCATAGGTATCCGTAAGCCCGGCAAGAGCGCGTCGCTTCCCGACAGCTATCGCCCGATCAGTCTCCTAAATACTTTAGGGAAAATGTACGAGCGGATCCTTCTGAACCGTCTCAAGTCAGTAATAGAGGAGAAAGACCTCTATCCGCCTGAGCAATTCGGTTTCCGTGCTAGATATTCTTGCACTCATCAAGTGCACCGCCTCACGGAGCACGTTGCATTTAATTTTGCTGAATTATATAAACCCCGCCGTACACTTGCGGTCTTTTTCGACGTTGCCAAGGCCTTCGATAAGGTCTGGCACGAGGGATTGATCTACAAGTTGTATCACTTTGAAGTCCCCGATAGGCTAATTAAAATAATTCGCGACTATCTAACAGATCGCACCTTTCGCTATAGAGTGGAAGGTGAATTGTCCACGCCCCGTCCAATACGCTCAGGCGTTCCCCAAGGTTCGATCCTGGCTCCTAGCCTATTTAACCTGTACGTCAGTGACCTACCTCGACTCCCGGAGGTCGAGGTAGGGCTATACGCTGACGATACAGTCTTATATGCCTCAGATAGGAATAGATCCCACCTCAGACACAAAGTCCAACGCTCCGTGACCACTCTCGGGAAGTGGTTTAACGAGTGGCGTATAGCCGTTAATCCCTCGAAGAGCGCCGCGATGCTCTTCGATGCAGATTCGTCACAGATACCGTGGAAGCTTAAACCTGTTAAGCTCTACGATAATCCGATTCCGTATGTAAGAGAGACCAAATATCTAGGGGTAACCCTAGATAGTAGGCTCTCTTTTAGACCCCACATCCGTAAGGTTAGGAACAGGGCCGCGTGGGTCCTGGGCCGGTTGCATCCTCTGTTGTGTTCGGTGAGTAAAATGTCCACGCGACATAAGCTCACGCTCTACAAGACGTGTATTCGACCAATTTTGACATACAGTTGCGCCGTGTTCGCACATATGTCCGAGTCGAGTTTCAAACGGTTACAATCGATACAGAATAGGTTCCTCTATCGTCTCACCGGGGCCCCGTGGTATGTTCGAAGCGTAGATCTCCATAGAGATATGGAGCTTCCTTCGATACATGCCTACGTTAAACAGCTCTCCCGTTCGTATTTCGACACCGCGTCGAACCACGCGAATCCGTTAATAAAAACAGCCGCCACTTATGTTCCGGCACCCACGGACATCCGGTGCAAACGCCGGCCGCGCAATATTTTTATTGATCCCGACGATCACATCGAAAATTCGAATAAATATTACACATCCGTCTCTCCAAACAGAGCGTGCCAGCGCCCACGCCCGCGTAACCACCGCTCTCTCCGCAGAGGGCGGGCGGTCAACTTCGCTCCCGCACACCCGTCACGTCCACCCTCTCTAGCGGTAACCCAAGCCTAGGTCCGTTCCTCGGTGTGAAACCCTTGGGTCAGGCAACCGCCCGCGCGATACAAGTGACACTGTACGTGCATCACTTAGCTACCTACATACAACACTACACACGTATGAACATACACACGTGCACACCACACAGGTACATAGGTTCTGTGAGGGACCTTTTTTTTTCTTTTTTTACGCTAGTTAGTTAGCGCTAGTTAGTGTAGAAACATTCCGATTACTGAATACACATACGCACGGTTCCTTCCTTCCTCCCAGGAGGAGAGGAAGGGAACGTGCCTATGTGTATATTTAGTTAGCTCGAATCGTAGGTGTAGGGATTCGAATAGATCGCGACCTATTTGCGAACGCGACGACCGCCCGAGCCGAGGTCCGGCCACTTTGGCACTCTCGTGCGAGTCGTCCACAAAACTTTCGCGGCTGAGTGCCCTCTGCGCTCGCCCCCAAGTCCGGTGAAGCTGTAAAAGCCGCAGCGGCTTTAGGGCCCCTAAGGCTAACAGTGTAGTCAGTTCAAAAAAAAAAAAAAAAGAAAAAAAAAGTTCGTGGCGTCCGCCATTTTGTGGAGTTTTAGTCACGATGGAACAGTACTCGGGGATGCATCGCGCATTTTGCGTACGAGCGTATTATCGTAATGGTGATTCAATAGTGACTGCTCAACGTCTCTATCGTGCGGAATATCGTACACGCCACGTGCCAAGTGACAATAGCATTAGGAAATGGATCAGGATGTTCGAGAATACAGGTGCGACAGTTAAAATTCAAAACTCTGGTCGTCCTCGTTCAGTTCGCGATGAAGAAACAATTGAAGAAGTTAAGGCGTCGGTTCGTCAAAATCCGTCTTTATCCATCCGAAAGCGAAGCCAAGCGTTGAACATCAAAAAATCGTCTTTACATTCGATTTTAAAGAAAGACTTACACCTAAAAGCCTATAAAATTCAATTGGTTCAAGAATTTAAGGATACGGACTATGCTAATCGACTGAATTTTGCGAACGAAATGCTGCAGCGATTTAACAACTTTAACAACATACTGTTCAGTGACGAAGCAAATTTTCACCTGAATGGTCATGTTAATAAGCAGAATTGTCGGTACTGGGCAGTGGAGAATCCGAGACGAAAGCATGAACGACCCCTGCATAGCCCAAAGGTCGTTGTTTGGGCCGCTATGTCTGCTAAAGGCATAATTGGTCTTTATTTTCATGAAGATCAACGAGGCCGAGCAATTAATGTGAATAGTGACCGTTATTGCGATATGTTGCGAAATTTTTTGGTCCCAGAGTTGCAGGAGTTTGCAGGTTTCAACTCAAGAACGTGGTTCCAGCAAGATGGGGCCACTTGCCATACCTCAAATGACTCAATGGAAGTTGTTAACGAATTATTCCCTAATAAAGTCATTTCGCGAAGGGGTAACATCAACTGGCCTCCCAGAAGCCCCGACCTTAGCCCGCTTGACTATTTTGCATGGGGATACCTTAAAAGTAAGGTTTATCAAAACAATCCGACGAATCTAACCCAGTTAAAGCAAAACATCAGGTCAGAAATGGCAGCAATATCGATAGCTATGTGTCAACGTGTTATCGCCAATCTTCGTTTCCGTTTAGAAGAGTGCCAGCAACGTAACGGTCATCATTTGGATAACATCATCTTTTCCAAATAATTCTCCAATTCATATGCTAATAATAAACAATAATCTTTTTTATTGCATACAAATAATTTTTGTTTCATTGAACTTACAAATACCCGATACCCTTTCTGGACACCTTGTACTTACTAAAATGATGATACTTTTATACTATAAAAAAAAATCAGATCGAAATTCCGACTTTCGATTGCTATGTCCATATTTTTCAAATCCAGAACCACTGTGCGTCGCCACGCCATCAGCCAGTTTTACCTGCCGATTTAGATGTTTCACATCAAAAAGTTGTGGTCTTTCCTTTATTCTTACTCCAGTAGAGATATGTCGTGATGAGAGTCCCGAAATATATAATACTAACCACCGCTAACTCTCCACCCACGTTATCTTCACACTAAGACTCTAAGAAGCGAAGCAGTAACCATGAATGTCAAACAAGAATGGAAAGCTGTAGGCAAGTACGGGAAGAACAATTATGATACGGCTACACGGGTACGCGTTGATGGTGCGATGTATGCCAGACAAATTATCACGGGCCAAACCGTAGGGAAGAGCTAGTGTAAACTATAACTGCATTATTCAAGTATTCTGGAATATTGATATTTACAAAACACCAAAATTAATTCGGATACACATACAATTTTATTTCAATATTAAAACTGTTTATTTATTCCTTAAGTAAATATCACTTATTCCCGAAAAGTGACTCGTAAAGCTGATTAATTAAGAGGCGGAATAAATGATCCCGAATTAATTTTATATTCACTGAATTCGGCGACGCCATTTAAACATTTCAAAGTCGTTTAAGCACTTACCTACGAGTAATTTAGCGTCAACAGTTATTTTATTGTCGGTTCTCTGTGGCAATATCACGAAATCGGTTTCTGTTAAGTTTTACAAAGGATTTTTTTAATGCGTTTATGTAGATTAAAAGTATCATCTCCACACCTATTTATGCATCAAAGCAGTAATGCTCACGCGACTCTGTTCGGGCCTGAAAGTTTTGTTTAAAAATACCCACTGGCATAAGAGACGTTTCAACTTCGTTCTCAGGAGTAGCAATCAATTATTATTAAATCGCCTTTTTTATAGTAGCCACAGCAAAGTGATGGTAAACACAGTATTATCCTAAAAGAACGGCAACCATTAAGAAATCGGCAATCCAAATATGCAATTGCATTCAAATAGGTAGGTCTTAAACCATAAATAAAGAAGCAGTCAGGTAATTACGTATTAAGCTGTTCCATGTGTTCAATGAACGGACATTGTCTAAATTATTGATTTCGCATCGAATGCATGTCAAACCGGCTGTTGGCGTGGCGACGCACAGTGGTTCAAATTTGAAAAATAGGTACATAGGCGTAGAAAGTCGTAATTTAGAACTGATTTTTGTTAAGGGGTAAATTGTATTCTCTTTTTTGATTAGGCCTTTTTTATTTCCTTTATTAAACCATCCTTACATGCCAATTTTCTATATAACATAGTTTCGATGTTTCACATCTGCCAGGAGTCCTGAGACGGCTCAATTGTTTTTATAAACCTAGTTTTTTTTTTCAATCTTCATTATTAAATTTAATAGTACAGCAACACTAGGTTGAACTGATTGTATCTATTTTATGACCCTAGTGAATCAAAGGTCGAAATGATAATAAAATTAGGTAATAAAGACATTCAACATTTTTTTATAATACTATAGGTACTAAGTTGTGTCCAGCAATGCAACGGTTACAGCCCCAACTTCTGCTCCGCACCTCAAGATCCTAGCATGAACGTACATAACCTAGAACCTTCATTAATAAACAGGCAATCTAACGCAAAATAATTTTACAAATCTGTTTGGTTGATTCTGAGATTAGTGTCATCGAGCACAACTTTTCAGCTTTACAATATTAAATAGAATTCGCTACTTGACTCTTATCAAATTTGGCGCAATAAATAAATGTTTTCGGTAGTATCTGACTTATGTAACCAATATTTATCGATTTCATATTTTTAATTTAAAAAATTGTTTTATTATTATTATTATTTTGAACTATAAAAACGTTGTCGGCCATGTCGTGACGTCATAGGACTCTAAGCAAATTAATTTCGGATCTTATACGAGTGAAATTCGCTATTTAGTTTATGCTGTGACGTTGACATTTATGACATAAAAAGTATCGAGATATTTACAATGGTCAACATTTGATAAATTAATGTCAAATGTTTATTTTCAGCCTGGATGACGTCACAGCAGAGATAATAATTATATTAAATGCGTAGTTTTAGGTATACTTGCGTAATTATACTAACCTTAAAAATTGTACAAGAGGTTGAAAGAACGAAGAAAACAACGTTATACCTCGCTGTATCTTCACGGAAGGTAAGCACCAGTGTATTACGTCCATTAGATGGACCGCGTTTTAGCAAACACTGGCCTAATTTTGTTCATACCTTAGTTTTCCAGGGCCGCATTAAAGATTTCGCGAAATTACCAATTTTTATGTAATTCTACGACACAAGGTGATTACGTAATATGTATGTATAGAAGGCATCTTATTTGTTTGTATGGTAATAAATCAGATTTTTCACATCGAGATCCAAATTTCGAAATTCCTAGTATAGAGAAAAGTATTGATTATAAAAAATAAAATCGCATAGGTTATAAAGTTTTTTTTTTTGTGAATTTTTTAACGATTGTAGTAGAAAAATAAACTTTGTTTGTAATCTACTTTTACACACAGCTATTCAATTCCAAACCAAGAATTACTTGTATTAAGGTAATTGACAATTGTGCTCAATACATAAAAGACATCTATGGGCAGGTATCTAACACGCAACCACTCGACTCAATACTGTATCGTATGATATACCTATGTATTTTTAATATTTATGTGTATAAAATAATATTCTAGGTATATTTCAATCTTAAAATTTTATTTATTTAATTATACACATGCCGAGATTGTCTGTCATTATTTGTTCAACGATATTGTTACCTGTAATTGATATTTTTTTATGTATTTTTATATAATGATTATTGTAAATCGTAAATAAATATAATATAGTTATAGGTCCCTCGTTACTTCTACTCATTGGAATTTTATTAATTTTGGTGGGCCTAGACCCCCGCCATAATCCAGTTCAATGCCTGTCCCTGACCCTGTTTAGAGTTCGTTAAACCAATGTGTGGACATCATCTAACCGTTTATCACTGAATCAAAGCACTTTAACACGGATGAACTTACTACGTATTTTCCTTTTTTATTAATAATTATTAATTGTTTGCTTTCACGTTTACATACATGGACCTCGGTTGCGTGATTTAAAAACATCCAGAATAAAAGCGAACAAAAGACAATATGATTTTTTAACATTAAATTACATACACATTACATTTCAAGTTTAGTGATAGCGTGTAGGTACAGTCACTGCGTCGATCGACGTGGGTACGAATCCCTGTTCAAGTACCTTAGCTTTCGTTGAAGGAAAACATCGTACGATATTTTCTAATGCCCGCCTGGTTATCTACCACCCTCAAGTTGAATATCTGTTGGTAAGCATCTATGAGTGGCTTCCAGCAGCTACACTTGAGGGCCAATGCTCAAACTAAACTTACTGTTGCTACCATCTTGGGTCACATCGTCACTTAACATTAGGTGAGACTAGGGTTACCATATGTATGAAAAACCCCGTTGAATCCGAAAATAATTTTTTATTAAAAATAAATTTTTTATTGCTATTTAAAATTAACATATTTAGTTTTGGTTTCCCTAAAATTTAGCAAATTCTTAAAACCTGATAGCACCGTCGGCAGCCCCCAGGCGCGCGCAGCTTTTTTTTTTTTTTTTTTGAACTGACTACACTGTTAGCCTTAGGGGCCCTAAAGCCGCTGCGGCTTTTACAGCTTCACCGGACATGGAGGCACGCGCAGCGCAGCGGTAGGTACGTTTAATCGTATGGCGGTACTCTACGCCGCGCCACCTTTATGGCCATGTAAGTTTCCTCATTAATTTTTTTTTTTTTTACATTTTATAACGGTTAATTTTTGTTGCGGGCGCTAAGGGCGTTCACCCAGATCGGTGCCCCGTAGACGGCCATGCTTCGCACGACTCCCGCGTATAACCGGCGGCAGCTCGCGCCCCGTCCTCCCAAGTTCGGGAAGAGCCGACCGAGAGCCGCCGCCGCTCTCACTATTCGCGGTCCGAGTCCCCTAAAATGGGACTAGAACCGCCATCTTCCGTCCAGGGTGAGGCCCAGATACTTCATCTGGACCCCAACCTGAACCCTGCATCCTTCCACAAGGATGTGGGCCCCAGTAGGCGACCCACACCGAGGCCCATTAAAACAATAGGGCCCCGGTTTTCTCCGCCGCCATCCTGAGGCCCAACGCCTGAATGCGCCTGACCACGTGGGTTGTGCCCTCCGTGGCCAGGCTTCCCACCTCGGCAAAACTTCCCTCTCGGGCTACGACCAGGGTGTCATCCGCGTAGCAAATTAGCCGGATCCCCGCAGGGACTGCTACGCGGAGCTCCCAGTCGTAGCCCATGTTCCACAGGAGTGGTTCCAACACCGACCCCTGTGGAACCACACACGACATGGCGCCGGACCACAACACCCCGTCCCTCCATGAAGAGAACCTCTCTATCCTGGAGGTAGTTCTCCAACAGCCACCGCAGGTACGAGGGCGTCCAACGTTAAACGCCCCCTCCGGAAGCCGAACTGCCCATCCGACAGCCCCGGCCCCACTCCCTCCATGTGCCGGATGGCACGGGAGGCAATTATGCGTTCCAGCATTTTCCCGTGTCATCCAGCTGCACCAGTGGCCGGTATGAGGACGGGCAGTCCGGAGGACGACCCTCCTTCGCGAGAAGGCAGATTCGCGCCCCACCTTCCGATAAACAACAGTCCAACAGCTCCCGAAGCTCTACCCCCATGTGGCCCAGCGCCACACTTAATAGCTGGCCCGGTACTCCGTCCGGGCCAGGTGCCCTCCGCTTTTTGCGGAGGCGCCGTACCACCAACTCCATCTCTTCATCTGTTATGAAAGGGGGCGGCAACAGCTCCTCCGCAACAACGCTCCCATGTGGTCTGGGAGGTGGAAGGAACTCCGGAGGGTCGGGTATCAATGCGGCCACGACCCTCGTCAGGAACTCTGGATCGAGTGATTCCGTTAGCAGGGGCTTCTGCCCCCGGAACTTTTTACTAAGGAGCTCCTCCCAACCTTCTTCTTTGGCCCGGCCGATGGCTGCCTGCAGGGACTTTTTGCATTCCCTGTAGGCACCATGCAGTCTGGCCTCCTCCCTCACTTGCCGACTACGTCGTCGGTGATAGCGCTGGTACTACCACCGCGCCGCGGAGCAGGCCGCCCGGAGATCTGCTATCTCCCTGGACCACCAATATACCGCCCATCTGCTTTGCGGGCGGTTGTTACTCCGCGGCATCGACGCGTCGCAGACCGCCGTGAGTGCCCCACGGAAACGGTCCACAGACGCGTCGACATCTTCTTTCACTGGAACCAGCGATCGCCAGCTCTGGACAATAGCCGCCTCTTCCGCTAGCTCCCGGTCGAGGCCGCCCCGACGGGGGCGACGCGCCAGCTCCCCTGGAGAGGTGGAGATCTCAAACCGAATGTATCGGTGATCTGAAAAGGTCTCCACCTCCTCCAGTACTCTCCATCCCTGCACACGGCGTGCGACAGATGGTGTGGCGAAGGAGACGTCCCCCACGGACCCTTCATTATGTCGCACGCACGTGCACATAGACCCTCTGTTGAGGAGGGATAGCCCAACCTCGACTATCCACTCCTCAATTATCACCCCCTGGGGGTTCGTGGCCACCGCTCCCAAGGTTAAGGCGTTAAGGTCACCAAGCAAGACGATGGGGAGCGGTGACAGCCGCCTAACCGCCAGCCCCAGGGAGTCAAGAAACTTCTCGAACTCTGCCAGGGCCCGGTTTGGGAAGAAGTATACCCCAACAATAGCTTACCCTCCCCAGGTGGCCGCCACGAACCCTGCTCCCCTCTCTTTGATGGATAGGGTCGCACCCGTACCATAGATATCTACGGAGCCGTCATGGTCTCCCGCCCAGTAAGGTTGAGCAACTTCTTCTTGTTCTTAGCCAACTCCAAGTAAGGTCATCATAATGAACTCTTCGCAATCCCTCGCGTACTTAAAATACTTAATGCGTACTTAAAGGATTTACATAGATTGGCTTTCATAGCGATATCATTGGGTGATTAAAAATAGGGTCGATTATTTATCAATGGAAAAAAGTGTAAAAAGGCATACCTATTATTACAATGTTCGAATTATTGATTTTATGATAAATATTTAAAAAAATACATATTAGATTAGAGCAAAATATTCTACTTAGTTTTTACCCGACTACAGAGAATCCAAAAAGAGGGTTATTGCTTATTTAATAAGCTAAATTTAATAAAATAGCATAGATTAGTAACTGGTTTCCGCGTCTTCAACGCGCAAGCTTCAACCAATGTACCAACCATGTTGATAAATGAGCATTCTATTTTGATTTATGTGAATATTACTGGAAGTTATAAATAGGTACTATGCTGGAAGAATATAAATATTTTAAAAATAGAACTCTCGGTACGAAATATCGGTTCTTATTTGACACGGTGTCATATCGAAAGAGTCATCCAGTCTTATCATAATATCGTATAGATATAATAGTGGTCGCTCAAAATTTTCGTATACAAGGCGTTGCATTCAAGGTTAAATAATTCTGTGTAATTGTTCAGTGTGATACGTGTGAAATGGACGCTGATTTTATTAAGGATATAAACACTGTGTGGAATTTCGCTTACATTCAATCTAGAAACGCATTGATTCGATCTTGGGATATTTCTGGTGGATGGTTGTATAGAATTAGATCGATTTACGGTGAGTTAATAACAGTTTATACAGATAATTGACATACGCATTTATTAAAATCAAATAGTGAGTATGTGGAACATACTGTAAAGATCTGTAAAAGATAATAATTATGTTACAGAATAGTAAAACTTCAAGAATGGTTGATTTGGAACTTCTGATTTCGGATAATTTGTGGAGACTCAATGAATTAGGTTTAACAAATTCTTATTTATTATTAATAATATAAATTAAATAATTGTACACTTATAGAATATTATGATTCATGATAAAGAATCCGTTTAAAAAGAAAAAGTAAGTTACAATGCAAATAGGTTCGAAGTATTTTATTATGAACGCAGCTATTAATGTTGTTGACATCATTATTTGGTTGCCAAAGCCTACCAGAGACAAAATGCCTAATAAACGGATACCATTGATGTGAAAAATGACAGCTGTCATGTTACAATAATGGCTACGATAGTGTCAGTGATTGGAATGTGTGAAACTCCTGGTTGTAAATCAATCGCCCAGTTACAATGTCCGACGTGTATAAAACTAGGTATACAGGGCTCGTTTTTTTGTAACCAAGATTGTTTCAAGAGTTCCTGGAAGACGCACAAAATTATTCATTCGTTGGCGAGTAAGTGTTTTAGGTTATGTCTAGGTGTTGAGTTACACGAGATTGTGGTCATTATTCTTTTCTTTGTAGAGGGTGAGAGTACTGATGGAACTAATGTGGAATATAACCCATGGCCTTCTTACAATTTCACCGGCAAGTTAAGGCCGTTCCCGGCAGGGCCGAAACGTACTGTACCTGCTCATATAGGTCGACCAGATTACGCAGATCATCCTACCGGTTTCCCGGCTTCAGAGAATGCTGCTAAGGGTTCCGGACAAATCAAAGTTCTAGATGATGATGAAATTGAAGCTATGCGTGTTGCTTGCCGACTTGGAAGAGAAGTCTTAGATGAAGCAGCTAAGTTAGTGAAATAATTTTTATCTATGGATAAGATGTTGAATAGTAATATATTTCTGATATTCGAAAAATTAAGGTTTCAAACTGATTTCCAAAATGTTATTAAAAATTTGCAGATTTTCCATAACAAATAGCTCAACTTGTATATCTATTAAATTCTTATATCTCATGTACTTTTGAATTTCAGGTAGTCTTTTATTTTACTGATTCTCTTTCTCAGTAAGCTCACTTATATTATACAGTTGATAACTTCCTATGTGTTTCAAATAAGGAGATAATTGCGTTCACATTAACTTCATCCACAATTTTCTCAAATTGTATTGCAAGGAATGAAAACATAAAATACAAATTACAAAATAGAAATATGTTATTTAGGCACATACCTATCATAGAAAAAATTGTGATGCAATACAAACAGTTATTCTAATTAGTAAATCTTAAATATGACTATTAAAAGTTCTAATACTCCTTACTGCACAATGTATGTCTTACTTATCTATGCTTTATTTTATTGTTAATTAATTTTATTAAAAACTAGCTGTGCCTGAGGTTCTGCATGTGTTAACTATAGAATTATTGTTTATGAAGATATTGTGTTAATTTTGTTTTGTATAAGGTCAAAGTATATAAGGTGTAAAACAATACAAATTTGATCAAAATTTATCTGTAGTTTTTGTGTGATGCATGCACAATGGCTAATCGTTGTCATTTTATTTATAAAGCCTTTGTAATTTATAAATTTGCTGTTAACATGATATACAGTATAATTTGCACATGTTATTGTTTTTCTGATTGCACATTCTTTGTTAAACTTTGATGGTATTCCATCATGAATAATATATATTATGTTATTTCAGAGTCTGCGATGTGGGAGTAACAACTGATGAAATTGACCGTGCTGTACATGAGGCCTGTATTGAAAGAGAATGCTATCCTAGTCCTCTGAATTATCACAACTTCCCAAATAGCTGCTGTACTTCAGTCAATGAGGTTATATGCCATGGGATTCCTGATTTGCGCCCATTGCAGGTATGTTATTGTTTTTGTCTGTCTTTTTAATATCATTCAGTTAAGCTGGTAGAATTAACATATAGGATCATAGATATAATATGTATTTATGACATTTTGTTGCAAAAATGAACTCTAATAATAACAATCACACTTGAAAGTTAGATACAATTATAATAAGCAAATAATCTAGTAATCATTTGAGTCATAAGCAACATCCAATTTTTACATACTGAATTTTAATTTTGAAATTACTACAATTTTTAGGTATTTATTCAGGAGTTCATTTCTACAGTATGTGGCGCTTATATTCATCTCCATTTGTAATTTATTATGGTAATTATTGCATGCATTGTAATTAAAAATATTGACAACACCCTTTTAATGAAAGTGGATAGTGTTTGGTGGATCTAAATCAGACATGTTTGGTTTTTTATTTATTTATAAATTTATGTTATTTAACCCTTTAATATGTAATTTTGACAGCATTTTGTGTGACATAGTTTGGTTAATTAGCATGAGTGAAGTGGATTCTAGGTAATAACTAGGAACATACATATTAACTTGCCAAAAAAACATCCTGAACAGTTTTAAAAAACTGTTATTTTTTAAGATTTCAAGAATAGTAAGAAGTTAAGTTGAAAATAGGTTTATCCAGGGGCCATAACAAATTAAAAACAAAACAACAATGAAATTGGCTATTGCTGCTTTTGCTTCTGTATGACTCAGTTATAAACTATTTGATTGACAAAGGTTGTTACTTTGCGGAAAGCTATTGTAAATAGTTTATTCAAAATTTCTTTGCTACTTCTGCTTGTTACAATTAAAACATAAAATAGTAAACTAAAAAATTGTAGTTACACCACTATTGCATAGCTGCTGACCTGAATCTTTTTACCTGTGGTTTTGTTTTTGACCCTTTTTCCGCCATATAGGATGTCACATTTTCTCTACAAAAAAATCTATACAGTAATAACTTTGACAGATTTTCAATTTTGCAGGACGGAGATATTTGCAATGTAGATGTCACAGTTTACCACCGCGGCTTCCATGGTGACCTCAATGAAACCTTTTTTGTTGGCAATGTCCCTGAAACTAGCCAGAAACTTGTCCAAGTTACATATGAGTGTTTACAGCGGGCCATAGAGATTGTGAAGCCTGGTGAAAAATACAGGGAGATTGGCAATGTCATACAAAAGCATGCTCAGGCAAACGGCTTTAGTGTGGTTCGGTCATATTGCGGGCATGGCATACACAGACTGTTTCACACTGCACCTAATGTACCTCATTATGCAAGTGAGTTAATAAATTCTTGCTTTAAGTAGATTCCTCTTACTTTGACTTTGTTAAAGCAAACATACCTTTTTTATATATTTTACTGATTTACTTAGTCATTGCTAGTGTTGGTAAAACATGGTTTTTTATAATCAATAGTAATCAATGGTTTTTGAAAGCAATGGCTTCCGACTTTTTTCATAAATAGTCATCACTTTAATTCCTCTGTTGTTAAGAAATGTTCTATAAAAAAAAATTGTGTCGATTTTAAAAGAAACTTTGAAATTGATCATTTACCTTTCTTTGGAACCATCTTGTAATAATGGAGTTCATTCATTTCTATAGAGGGCATTAAATCAAATTTTGTGATGTTACTGAGCTTTATTGTACAGTGGAGTGTGAAGACTTTATAATGTACAGAAATTTATGCCAATACTATAACATTATTTTACCTAAAGAGCAAGCAAAATTCCGAAAGTTTGAAGTCATGTAAAAATATAACTTATCAAATAGATTGAATGAAAGTAGTAGTATGATGTTGACTGCGTCATGGGCATTATCATAACCTAAAAAATATCATATAACATAAAAGCCAGTGATTTTGAAGTCAGTTTGAAGTAAAGAATTATAATACCATTGTAATATTAAATTCATTAATTATTTATATATTTACTTAGAAAACAAAGCGGTAGGTGTAATGAAGCCAGGGCATTGTTTCACCATTGAACCAATGATAAACGAAGGAGGCTGGCGGGATGAACAGTGGCCTGATCACTGGACAGCTGTCACTGCCGATGGCTCAAGATCTGCTCAAGTAAGTAGTATAAATAATATTTTTCTATGTATACCTAGGTAAAGTTTGTATGGATGTGGGTGGTATTATTTTATACTTGGGTGGTGCTACTTACTTATATTGTAAATATTTCTGCCCCACATTTTCACTCATGTTAAATTTCTTCATCCAACCCTCCACCTCGCCACCGCTCACGCACACATGCAGCCTATACTTCTTTTCATTTCCCATACTTGCCAGATCCCTTGAAGTTTATAGCCTTTATGTAACCTTCCTCAAACAGTAGGATATAGCATTCAAAAATGATTTTTGAAATCTGTCTGGTAGTTCCTTAAATTAACAAGTTCATATCAACAAACAATCTTCTAAGCTGTATAATATTAGTTTTGATTAACTTAAACTAAGTCATGGACCCTTGCTAGTATAGTATAAAAAAATAATTGTAAATTTCAGCAGAGACAAAAATAAAAATAAAAATATAATAATATTTTAATATACAAAAATCTTAGAATGTTTAATGAATATGGTATACGTAGAAAGAGCACTAAAACTTAAAATGCATGGCAACACTCAATATTAGACACTCAGTCTATAGACCAAATGTCAATGTGTGTACCCTGCAGTGACATCATGTTGCATATGAAGTGTTGCTGTCGCTCAGTGTCGCTGCCACCATGCCGTGGAGATAGATTGTATGTGGAGCTTTTGATACTAGAGCTTGTATAGTGGCTCAATAATCCGATTACGACACAAAAAATTGCTTGTGTAATATACCCTGTGTTGTGTGTGTGTATAAACTGCCTCATTAGTCTAGTGATCCAAAGCGCGACTGCTATACTGCTGTCCTGGGTTCGATTCCTAGCTCGAGCAAAGTGTTGTGAGGTTTTTCTATAAAATTCTCAGTAGCAGCTCGTAGTTTGGCTTTGTGCTCGATTAATGGCGATAGGCTCGCCCTCTATTACACGGGACCTAAAAACATTCCCGGCGAACTGTGGATGTACATTATAGTACACCTCGCATGTTTGGAGTGTGTGTATGTTGTTATTTAACATTAACTATCAAATGCAGTTGCTGGAACACAGCAATATACAATTGAGCTGTTGTTGGTAATTGGCCAAGGGAAAGAAAAAGCTGTGCCACCATTATATTGTTGACATCACGTTGTGTTTCCTTTCACTGAAATTTCACACTCATGAAATTTACGTATTTCGTATATATGGCGGGTGAATGATACTTTTAGTAACTATTGATTATCTTTGTTACAGTTTGAACAAACACTTTTAGTCACGGAGACCGGCTGTGATATTCTAACTAAACGCGCGACTGGCCGGCCATGGTTTATGGAACAGATGGAGAAACTCAATGCAGTCTCCTAGTTTAAACCAGGTGTTCGTCTGTGCACTGAGGTGATTTCAATCAACTTCTTAAAACAAATTACCACAAAAAGTATAATATGTCAGAAAAGTCAATGATCACTAAAACATTGTACAAAGCCAAACAGTCACAGGAAAGTCAAGAATTCCTGGAAAGTTATCAAAATAAAATGCATAAATATTTTTTCAGCTTAAAAAACATTTAACCTACTAAATCTATGGGTGAATCTTCCAAGCTAGCAACTCTGGATAATATTTTCATATTTTTGATAGTTTTTGGCGGGATCTTGATCACTGGCGTGTTGGTTTTTATTTATATTCAAAATGTACGTTGTATGTCCTATATGAAGTCATTTTGGCGGCATTATGCATATATAGTTTGGTCATTGACCAAAAGTGAAGTGGATTATAAATAATAACTGGGAACAAAAATTATCTAGACTTTTTAATAAGGGAGCCGCTATCTTACAGCTATTTTAGATTATTAGCAAAATAGTATGAAGTTGGATTAAAGGACGTACATCCAGTGGCCTTAACAAAACAAAAAACAAATGGTTAAATTTTTCTTTGATTTGGTTATGATTTGAATTTAGCTAATTTATTAATCTTCTATTCAGCTTAAAACCAATTGATGCGCATGTTTGTAGATGTATTTTAAAAATTTTAATAAACTTAATATATTCAATTTACTTTATTATTTTTGAAGTTATTTTTATAGCATTGGTTTTGTGGTCCAAAATAATGTGAGCTTTCATAACTTTATTATACCTTTTTATACATCAACAAAACATTTTGTTTAAGTCTGGACTTATCACATAGTGAAATAACAATATGTATAATATCACCTCAGTGTACAGTTTCTTTGTATAACTTTAAATACAGTTTTTAGTTATCATAAATTGTTTGTTACATACATCACTTTGATATATTCAGTGATAAAGTCTAATGTCACACTCTCTTGGATTGGTTCGTTGCCATTCTAAGAGTTTTATGGCAGTCGGCTCTGACACAAATGTCTTTGAAATTTATTATAGTGTATCTAAAATATTGGCGGACTAAGGTTGGGGGTGAATAATCTAGATCAGTGGTTTGCATCCTTTTTTTGGTACAGGAATCACTTTGATTTACTCGTTATCAGGGACCGCGTTCCACATGGTTCGAGAAAAGAATGTGTGTCCATATAAAAATAAACTTTAATTGAATTGACATATTTGATCATTTGTTTTTCTTATATCTTCAATAATATTTTTAAATTTTGAACCATTTCCCGACCAAACGTTAGATTGAGAACCACCGAGTTAGATTATTATACTATATTTCACAAATTAATAATGTTATTAATTGTCACCACAAAACATGGTATCTATAGAAATTTACATTTCTGTTTAGAAAAGTTAAGTTTTTAGGTTATGTCGAAATTTGTACGACGTGACGTAATAATTTACAATTTTCGGGAGTTTTTGGTGGGATCTTGAAATGAGTGACATGTTGTGGTTTTTAGTTTTAATTCATTAACTTAAGTAGAGTAATGTTGGTGGTGTTTTGCGTGATATCGTTTGGTTATTTTGCATAAATGAAGTTGATTTTAAACATAAACTGAAAGCATGCATTTTGAAATCTCACAAAAACTCCTTGGATTGTTCTAACAAGAGAGCCACCATCTTGTTAGACATCACTTTGAATAAAATACCTGCTACAATGAAAGCTTGAAAACAAAAAGAAGAATAAGAATTTACGTTTTATAGATACGTCACTAAACCTTTCTTATGATGATTATTATTATATTGTTTTGTGCCGATTTATTACTAATTTTGATTTAACATTCTTTTCAGTAATACTTCTTCTGAGGTTTGGTTTCTGTTAAAAATTTAATATCAAATACCTACTTATCATTGAAAAAAGATTATCGCCAGTTTTGTGCATAATAGAAAAAACACACACAATCACCCGAAAAACTTTAACCTCAATGAGTCGGATGAAAATGTGTGGGAGCTTACATACTTCATTGTTTCTTTAATTTATCACTAAACTTTTGGTACCGGTATCACCGATTATTCACTAAAATATCGGTATCCTATCGGAAAAGTTATATATCGTTAAATCCCTAAATTTAAGTTGAGTTCATGGAAAAGATTGGTTGATATTTTCAATAACCAATAATAAATTACGGATTTGAAAAAAATGTGTAGAAAGTATTAAACATAGAGTAAATTTTATTTATTTCGTCTGTATTACTGCAGTGTTTGGTGGTAGGTTTCAATTTTTGATACGCCAAAATGACAAAATTATTATGAAAAGGTAATAAATTTGTAAATTTATAAGTTTTAAATGAAATACAAGTTTTAAAGTTATTTTACCTTTTATTTTAATAACATGATTTCCCATACTAAAAATAAATAATAATATAACACGCTAAATGCACTATTTATAGAATACATATATTACCAGTGACTCTACTTTAGTTTGACATCACATATGTCATTTTTACATAAACTTTACACAAATCATGTGATTAAGATGTCAAATATTATAAGGGCATGTGTTCATTGGGTTTTGATCTGATTGTAGATTTTCTATAGGTATACTTGCGGTACAAGAACCTAAAAACTTGTATTAAAATACGAGTAACAATCTAAGGAAAAGTACATAATGATAACTACATATTATGGTTTACATAATATGCTCTAGTGATTATTATAAGAAGTAAAATACCGGTTGGATTTCATTTTATATCACTATGTTGGCTAACAAGCATTCGGTCCGCCCGATGGTAAGTGGTTACCGAAGACTGTAGAAGCTTGCAATATCCAAGAGCATCACATGCGCATTGGATATCATTTTGGATAAAATTTAACTTATTAAAAACATTGGAAAATTGGACGAACCTTGCTTGCGATATGCCGGAGAATAATTGTAAAACCATGGACACAAATTATGTACTTGGCCATGAATGATTTTATCAAAAATATTTCATGCTGTGAACTCATTTATGCTTTTTATTTACAAATAGAGAAACCCTATAAAAATATATTTAATTTGTTGTGATACATTATAATTGTATTGCAAAAGTTGTTTAAAATAGCACTCAAGAATTATTTGTCGAACTCTTCGAAAATGGGTACGTAATCATCACGCCGAAGTCTTAATTTAAGGCCGAATTTCGTGACCTGATTCCCTTCAAACCCTTGGGTTTTGTCCACCGATTGTACTGTCGTGAATTTCCCATATTCAACCGCCTGCGTTACTGGGGCAGCTTCCTTTCCACGCATTGCATTATCTATGATTTTACTCTGAAAATAATTGGATTTTTATGAGTGATTAGGAACGTGTAGTTTTTTTAGCATTCGTTCACCTATTATCTGAGAATGGAGTATACAGGAAAATCATCGTTGCTCTCAAAAACGCTCGGTTTAAAATGTTTTAAAATTATTCCGCATCCGCGCTGAACTATATTATTAGTGCGTATCGGAAAAACCAGAACTTGCGACCTATGGAACGGGAGACGTGGAGCGACAAGGTACCTATTTCCTTTCCCTTCATCGTAGACCAGCGCCTTCTGGGGTCTGGTTATAGTAATGTTACTGAATATCCCTAATTGTAAAAAAGTCTAAATATGGATATATGTTTGTCATAATCTATATATGTATATGTATGTAATATATATACTTATATTTTCATGCGTTCACAAAACTATATCAAAACATTAAATTTTGCTGCCATATAGCTCTGTGACTTAGCCTAAATCCGGTAACTGATAATTGAAGTCAAAAGAGTGATTAATTATCGATTAAGACTTTCATACCTTATAGATAGTGAAGTAGGTAGGTAGGTAGTCCAAAGGGTTCTAATAGCTAATTTAGTTGTATACACTGTTACCATACATTACCGATTCAATGTATTAAATAAATAAAATCTGCTATAATATTACCTGTATCCTATTTTTGGCTACATAAATTTACTTACGTTTGCTGGATTATTAACATAACTGGCATATATCCTCAAAATTGGTTCGCCTGTTTTATTATCAATGGTTAATTTAGTTTTTGGTGGAGTTTTTACTTTGACCACAGCTACTTTAGGTGCAACGTTTGATAATGCTGCTTTAGCTGCTTCGGTAGTGATTGCGTTAACATCGGAATAAGCTAAAAGTCGTATTGGTGCACGTTTTAGTAACAAAGTGGCTCTCTGTTTGTTAAAATCTTGATCTTCACTGATACTAGCCTCAACTATTTGCCCAGCGTAAACTGCTTTGTCTTTTAAGTTTCTCTGTTCCTTATCATCAGAGTTAAGCTGTAACACCTTAGGTTCTTCATCGGTAGCTCTAAATAAAGCGTATGAAACATTCACAGCATCAACTGGTTTTGCGAAACGATGTGAATGGCTCAAATCTGTGTTTGTTTTATTCACAGTCACATTTTGGACGTCAGATTTTATTTCTGGAAGTTTAGTGGTTGTGGATAAAGTTGTCGTTTCTACTTCGGCCACCGGTAATGTTTGGGGTTTTTGTTCTTGTTTTAATGTGTTATCATCTCTAACTTCATTCTTTGTTGCTTCATTCATAGCGGCATAGAAACTTTCTGCTACAAGACTACCAACAGCTTGGCCTACTTGTGCGTAGTTAATAGATGTTGTATCCTCTTGTGTTTTATTTTCGATAATATACTTGATAGTAGTCGTTATTGGTTGCGGATCAGTTGCAACTAGCTCTACGGTTATGTTTTGGAGTCGTGGCTTTTCAGTTATATTGCTAACAACAAATGACGGTACTACTTTGACAACGTTTTCTTCAGTTTGACGTTGAACAACATTTTTTTCTATGCTAGGAACAAATGATGAAGGTTCTTGTTTTAAATCTTCCTCTTCTATTAATATAATTTGTTTATGTTGTAAAGGTGTACTGGGCTGTACTTGAATTTGAGCGGTATCAGCTGCATACGGTATGAATTCAACGGCTGGAAATTGTTGCAACAGATGACTTTGTAGTTTTTGTACGAACATCGGATCAGCCTGATATAAGGCGTTAGGTGGGATTATTATCCCGTCTGCTCCTGCATCTCTTAGATCTTGTTGTGTTGGTAAACCAGTGAATTCCTGAAATATATTTAATCAATATAATTATTAAGTAATTTTTTTGTATGTGGAATAATAAGTTATATTTAAGACTAGCTGTGCCCGTGGCTTTGCTCACGTGGACTACAGAATACCCGCGCGAATCTTGCTCCCCCGCTCCCGGCTATTTTAAAGACAAAAATGCTTATTGTTGGTGTTCCTTAGAAGATAGATGTATACTCTCCCGGACTTTTTTGTAGATCTTTTTAATGCCTATAATTATGTAGCACATTAATTTGTTATATCTTTTATGGTTTACTCAGCATAAGCCATTTAAGTGCCCGAATTGATTCACAACGACCAGTTTTTTTTTTATTTGAGCGGAACCCTAACTCTTTTTCTAAAATAAAAGTAGCCTAAGTTACTCCATACCTATATCATCGGATACCTATCAGTGAAAGTCCCGTCAAAATCGGTCCAACCGTTTCGGAGATTACCCGGAACAAACAGACACACAGACAGAAATTTAAAAAATGGGCTTTTTGTTATATGTATCGTATATACTTTCATATGCATTTAGTAAAAAACTGTTATTTTGACATTTTAGACACTTCAATTTTATTAATTGTATAGATACCTGGATTGTATAGTGTTGGCTTACATCTGGAACTTGGTGTAAATTCGTTGACGATATGTCGAAATCTGGTGAAAGTTGAAATGGGGCACCACTTCCTATAAGCGCTTGTAATTTTGGTTTAGTTAATGACTGCAAATAAAAAGAATAGTTGTCAATATTTAATTTACTGCATTTTTTAATTGTTACCATTTTAATATATGTACTTATTATAAAATATTACCGTTGCTTTAGAAAACCCTATAGGTCGTTCTAGTTTAGGCATCGGATATACTGCTTCTGGGTACTTCTCCGTAACCTCATACGTTGGCTTTGACTGTAATACACAAATACAATTATTGGACTTAGATCTTTTTTTATATTTTTTATACATTAGACATTAACTTACCACGTCAGAAGCAGTATTACTAACAATGTCACCAGAAGTATCGAGAACGACGATAGGCTTCTCCGAAAGGCTGAGATTAGGCGCTGGTATTGTGTGGATAGCACCTGTCAGTCACACAAGCCTAAACAATTTACGTTTATCTGCAGTAAAATGCTGTCAAGGAGAGAGCATTGATTGCTGACATAAATTGCAAGTGTAAGAGTTGTATCATGACAACATAATTACTGCAGATGTTAATATAATACATAAGTTGATTTGTGCGATATGTGCCAGAAATGAAATATTTGATAAGCTTGTTGCTACAAAACTAAAAGAACAGAGACAAATTTGATATGAGTAAAATGCCAATACAAAATAAAACATTCTGTTTTGTATTAGGTACCTATTCGAAAACTTTCTATCAATTAAAATTAAATCTACAAAGACAAAATAAAAAGTGCGGAAAACAAACAGCTTTGTGACCAATCAATACTTAGTATGTTCGTTAATATATCTACATATAAATAAAAAAAAAATAAATTAAATGCTTATTGCCTGCCCAACTAAAAGTAGTATCACAAAAATGCCAATATTAAAATATAATCTGTATTATTGTACCTACATATATAAGAACAAAATATCTATGAAGAAGAAATATTCATAAAGTGCACAAATCTAATAGCTTTGTGACCGTCAAGGCTAAATAATATTAGGAACGTTGATATCTACATAAATAGAAAAGCCTTAGTAAATGTGCAGTGCACCCTATCCATTTAATCTGTACCACCATCACTGAGAGATACTGGCGGAGCTGATGCGGCGCGCATAAATTCATACTCTTGAGTGGATATTGAGAGTTGCGGCAGACGAGCAGTTGTCTTCCATGGACTCTTATATAGGTGTCGGCCTGGTAGCGGGTACTGCTTTGTTGGAAACCTGGAATATGTGAAATGGTTTAAACTGATTCCAATTTAAAATAAGAATGTTAGAACTCGTGGAATGGCCTACAGCCACACAAAAAGCCGTAAAGCAGAAGTGCTCGCCCTGCTGTGTTCTGGTGATTGGAAACACACACTAACATACTAGCTTTAGATTGCACTTCTTTTTGAAGTTAGTTTTAGTGGGCAGTAAATAAAAAAGCTTATTGACGATTGACACAAAAATTGTAGGAAAGGTATCTATTACAAAACAATCAGATGAACTGTATTATTAAATACACCAGATTGATTGATTTTTGCATTTTCTGAGAGTCACCTAACCCAAAAGATTCGTTTACCTACTGTCTTAACATTTAAAAAAATCGAATGAGATTGTAAATGTTTACCTATGTGGCGGATTCTTGTACAAGATATACGGTGCCCGGTTTGAAGCAGCATGAAAGACTCTAGGATGCGTCCAGGTTCTGTGTAGAGCGACTCCTGGTCTGAATGGCGTTGGTGCTCGAACTCGGTTCCCGTTTGCCATACGATTGATGTATGCAGCTTGTGATAACGAACATAGTGTTAAAATAAATTGTATCTGTGAAAATAAAATTTTTAATTTAATCTTTATTTATGAAAGAAATTATTAGGTTCCTAATATACACCCACAGTTCGCCCGGTATCTTTTTTAGATCCAGTGTATAAGCGACGAGCCTCTTTCCATTAATCGGGCACAAAGCCAAACTCAGAGTTGCTACTGAGAATTTCATTAAAAAAAAAAAACAATAACACTTTGCTCGACCTGGGAATCGAACTCAGGACTTGGAGAAGTCGCGCTTAGCACCACTATGCTAATGAGGCAGTTCTTAATTAATAAATGGGTGATAAATATGTAACAATTATAAATCGAGTTGAAAAATGAATTGCCAGGAACCAGTTGTGTTCCGGTAAACTTAAATGCAGTTAGGGTCCTGTTAGGCTTAATATACAGTAAAAGCTTCTTTTTCGCGCTTCCTTCATTCGCGTTTTCACTATTGGCGGATTAAAAAAATGCGACCCAATTCCTATATTCGCGGATCTAATCGCTACATTGACTGCTTTGACTGTAAACATAGCCGAAATTGCGAATGGAATAGGACGAGATGGGTTCGAACAGATAGAATCAAGTGACATTCAAAAGTTGCTTGAATCGCAAGATAAAGATTTAACTGAAACCGACTTGGATGAAACGTTAAATTCACAGTCCATTGAACAAGAGGCTTCAACAAGCACGGGAAACGTGACATTTAATTTGAAAAATCTTAGTCAAGGTTTAAGAATGGCAAATGAGCTTTGTGATCTCTTTATGTAAATTGATCCGTATATGGAACAAAGTTTTATTTTTAAGAGGAAAATTGCTAATGACACTGCTGAATATCAGTCTTAATTGAGGGAGTTTTTAAAAACTGCCAAGCAAGAAAAAATTACAAAATACTTTAAACCATTGCCTAAGTCTGAAGATAATAATTAATCAATATGGACAAAAACTTCAATTAAATTCAATTTTTTATATAGATACTTGTTTTTTTTCGTCACCTAGGAACGTATCCCCTATAATCCCATATAAATTACTATTCCATATTCACGGTTTCTGTATTCGCGGCATATTTACGCAACATATACCCCGCAAATAAAGAGCATTTTACTGTATAAAAAAATTCAAATGCGTCATCACTAATTAATAACAGATGAAATTGTGATGAATCAACTAAACTACGTACAATACAATATCCGATGTTTAGAAGTCACTCAATTCTCTTCACCTTCAGCAAGAATACAACGATAATATGGCGGTGATAAATTACATAGCTAAGTTACAGAGCAACATTCCCTATTCAGCCTGTTAAAAATACGCCACAATGTTGCACACGTTCCACTCACAACCGGTTCGTGTTTCCTTCACGAGAAAATTATTCTCGGAAAACGTTCTCATTGGATACCGGCGCCGCGCCATTGACCGGTTCCAAGACCTGGTTCCTGTATATCTTCATACTTGTTATATCATTTTGGGGTAAGCATATATTGCTAATTAAGTCAATAGCAAACCGGACAGTAACACAAAAAATATAAAATGTGGTTAAAAGTATAGATTTAATTAATAAAAATTAATAAAAAAACACCGAATATTTTGTGCTGTTCTTCATGTCAAACGAAACATCAATAATAGCGCATGACGTCATTCGTGTGTAAGTGAACGTTACCCAATGGCTGCGTTGAGGTTAAACTGACATCTAATAATTTTCTGTATTTACTCCACGTATGACGTCACACGCTCTGCGATATCGTTTTGCGCGGCAATTTACAAATGTATACGTTGAGATTTGTTAGTTTAAGTACTTATAATGCAATAAGTATGTGAAATTATATTTTTTCTAGCTTTATAAATTCATAATAATTAATAATTAACTATTTTAGAAAAGTTGTCCGGTTGCCTATTCGGAATGTCGTGTTTACCTCACTGGAAGTTAATAGCCGGTGTGAAATAATGATTAAACATTTTGAACTTCAAGAAGTGTGGTAAGAGCCTTGTCATGAGTACGGTATCTCGCAATCACTTCCAGGACTAAACTATTTGTGTTGTGTTACTAGACAAAGTTCAAATGATGTTACATGGCAATGCACTGGTTGCAATGGTTGGGCCAAAATCAAGTAGGACTGGAGTCGTAAGCGAGATTAGTCACTGATATTTTGTTTATAAACATTAACGCTTCTTATAACAGAACGTGTTACCTTCCAGACCTGCCAGGTTGTCTAGTGTCTACCAAGCAATAATTCAAGCTAACACAATTGCCAGTAGAACGTTGTAGACTCATACAATCTTTTATTTTTGTAATACTACTAATTGTATACTACAAATACAACTAAATACTAATAATAATTTGCTTTGTTTACAGCTTAAATAATACGATGGAACGCAGTTATTAAAGAAATTTAATATCTATAGACCCAATGTTACCAAGTTGTCGTCTCTTAATCTTAAATGTGAGTCAGAACTTCTAGTGATGGAAATCGTTGTAATTCAACCATACAAAATACTCCAAAATACAAAACCATAATAACAATAATAATACAAAACCGTCGTTATGATAGGTGCACCATACGTGCGTATTCCGTGAACTTCAATTTAGAACCATTCTCCATTGCATTGTCATTTTCGACAACGACATTAATTAATTAAACCTATGTAAAATATTCATCAAATATTTTATAATATAGTATTTCATACAGGGCAAATACTTAAATAATTTCGATCTCGCGTTGACTACAGAATGACGTCGATCGGGTACACGCGTAAATCGTGTTACCTTCGCTCTCGATTATTTTAAAAATAAAAATGCGTATTGTGGGTAATCTATAGAAGATATACATACGCTCTCGCTGTATTTTTGGAATGTACAATTATATACTACATTAATTTGATATATCTCTTATGGCTTATTCAGCGTAAGCCATTTAAGCGCCCCAAAATCATCGTTTGTCCAAATTGAATTTTATTTGCGCGGGACCCTAATTCTTTTTCTAAAATAAAGGTAGCCTAAGTTAATCCTTATAAAATCAGCCTGGGAAAAGTCTCGTCAAAATCGGTCCAACTGTTTCGGAGATTAGCCAAAACAAACAGGATCAAACATCTTAAAAATGTTTTTTTTTTTTACCTATTTTATTATACTTTCGTAAGCATTTAGTAAAAAGCTGTTATTCTGAAATTACAGACAGACATTTCAATGTTATTTATTTGTATGTAAAGATAAAGAAAAATCTCGTAAGTTCGTTCGTACGTGGAAAATATGCAACGATAAAAATTAGGTCGACAGTCTTATGTACATAAAGTATTATAAGTATTGGAGAGAACTTCACCGTCTTACTGGACCGGTCAATCAACGTTTCACAACACGTACGAGTTAATGACGACTTAGAATCTAGGTTTTAGCCTGGTGTCATCTGCTAGTGAATTACCTATAATATAGAAACTGTAGGAAAAATAATGAATAATTGTTTATTGACGATAATTATTTATTACTAGAGTGCGTGTCCCACAGTTACACGCGCCTTTGTTACGCAGTAATTATTTTTTTCTTACTCACATAACTGGCAATTCATATAGCCAATCACTTGAAAAATGACATGTACTTCCCGTGTATAATTTTCACCAAAATCGGTTGTAGGTAAATTAATAAAAAGTCACTTATTTTTACGATTTCTAAAAGTATTATTGAACATTCTTAAATCCTATCAATTAACCATTAACATAAGCTTCTCGTGTACAAAATTTGATAGAAATCGGTTTAGCCGTTTTTGAGTTAAATCCGGACATACAAACATACAGACAAACAAAAATGTTTTTAAGGGCATGTTCGTTATATATCTATCTGGAAATTTGAAAGAAAACATGTATAAGCACACGATTTATTAATAAAAATGATTCTAGGCTATTTATATCCAAGAAAGGTTTCGATACAGCTAGGCACTCCCAAGCTTTATGGCCTGAGAGACATCATCTGTGACGCGTATGTAGGAAGTACCTATGTAAGGTGTCATATAAACACGCAGCTGTAATAGTTGTTTACACTAAGTAACATAGAATTATCGATAACAGTTCTCAATAACGGAGTCCAAGCAATCAGAGTGAGAAATACCGTTTTATGTTCTGTTTTAATCGCCGATATTGAGAACAGCTTGTAAATAGAGCTGTCTTGTGTGACGTCGCGTCGCGTCGTTGAATCTGTATTACGTCTGACAGTCTTTCTCTTCTTGTCTTGACGACGCAGAAGCATTTGCCAGTGTCAATGTATTTAAGCTTTCGTAGTAATTTGTAACTTTGAAAGTGGGCTATTAAAGCAAGGTGACTTCTTGTTACAACTATTTGGGAAGTTTTTGTGACATCTCAGGAATGTTTGTTTTTAGTTTATTTTTTATAATCCACTTTCACGTATACACAATATTACATAATATAGGGTCAAACAACCTAAGTTAACGAATTAAAATAAATACCACAACATAGCAGATCAAGAACCCGACAAAAACTGCACGGAGGAAGTTACTGCAAATCAAAAATATACTGACGTATACCTGACATATGACGTAGGAACTTACTGTTATCACTGACTTTAGGTAACTCCATGTTTATGATCATCGCGACGTATTAAGGAATAAGTTTTTTTTTAATTATGGGTTTCTGATGTAAGTTTCTTTAACTGTCACTTGAAACGATCATGGCCCAGTGGTAATTCATTAATTCAGGCACCGCGTCGATCAGCGTAGGATTGAATCTTACAATGGTCATACGCCAGGGTTGACCAAAACAGTCCTGTCTATCGAGAGGGCTTATCAAGTCGATCTCTGGAATTTCCATAACATACCACTACGCTTGTATCCCCGAAGGATTAGGAAGAGGTGTATAATGTACACCCACAGTTCGCCGTATATGTTTTTTAGTCCCATGTAATAGGGGGCGAGCCTATTGCCATTAATCGGGCACAAAGTTAAACTCCGTACTGCTACTGAGAATTTCATTAAAAAAAACCAATAACACTTTGCTCGACCTGGGATTCGTCGAACCCAGGACCTCGATCATAGCAGCCGAATAGTACTACGTTCATTTCACATCCAAAATGAGGTATTATTATGGATAATTATTAAAAAACTCAAAACTATAGCATCTGATGCCAAATTTCGTAAACATTATTTGTTTAAAAAAAAGATGTAGTAGGTTGGCAGTCGAACACTTGCTTTTATGGTAGATCGCCGAAGCTTTAAGTTTGAATACCTCTGGCTTAAGCTTTCGGTGACTGAAAGCATTTTGATGAAATCATGCCATGACATTTTGTAATGCCCGCCTGGTATCTCACCTCAAGTATCGTCAACTATGAAGTTGAAATCTGTCGCCAAACGCCTACTGGTGTATCTGGTACTTAGAACTAGTTTCGATCTAGGTTTAGCTTTTCACCATCTTAGATGAGATTGTGCTCAAACGCTAAAATTATTAATAATCACCTTGTAAATGTTCCAGTAATGGGAAAAAGAATCCCGAGATAAGTCACGAGGTTAATTACCACGACAGTTCACAAATTTCACAACGTGTTGACGGGCAATACGAAACGCTGTGAAATCTACTATTCCAGTTTTTCCATAAGTTTAATACTACAGAGTCATTTCTTATTCGTTTTGTTCAGGGCCCTCTTTACCTGGGGGTTCAAGGGGTGCGAGGAACCAAGGCGCAGAGTCGTAGGGAGTGTTAGCCGACCGCCATAAGTCTTGATAGGTATCTACTAGCCTACCACAACAACACTGAGTAACAATGTAATCCACGAAAGCAGAGCTGCAAACACAGCCTATTTAAGGTCAACAATGGATCCAACACTCAAGATAGATTAACAAACTTGACCATTATAAGTAGGTATAGAATGAAAAGATAAATGATAAAATGACATTATTTAATAATATTCCAACTCAAAAGCCCGATAAATTGTGTTAGATGTATGTATGTGCTCGTCCACAGTGAATACGCGGTGACTAGGGCGGCATCGAGCACGGCAGATGGGGCTTGCGAGACTTGCGAGTGGCCACAGTGCGTGGTGTAGCCATGGGTAACTCAGCAAAAATTCTTGCGGCAACTGAATAACGCAAGCGCAGCTTACTGCCCCGGCGCATTGAGTTGCGCAGCAAAATAGTACGCGAGGTAACAGAGTTAGAGAAATGAATGAGTCAGCTGATCGACGTGAGCGGGCTTAGTCCCTTAGTCGGCTCGCTGCGCAGAAGTGCGCTGTGCGCCAACACATTTGAAATAAGTGTGTTAACACACCCGGCGCAGTAACATCCGATTACTTAATACACATACGCATGATTCCCTCCTTCCTCCCAGGAGGAGGGGAACGTGCATATGAGTATATGTTTGTTAGTTCGAATTTTCTTAGGATTAGGGAATTAGATAGATCGCGACCTTTTCGCATGCGCGACGACCGCCCGAGCCGAGGTTCGGCCACTCTGGCACCCTCGTGCGGGTCGTCACAAACTTTCGCGGCTGAGTGCCCTAAGCGCTCGCCCCCAAGTCCGGTGAAGCTGTAAAAGCCGCAGCGGCTCTGTTTTTGGATAGGGCCCCTAATGCTAACAGTGTAGTCATATTTCAGGTGTTGCAAACCAATGATGAGGAAATGTTATTTTTACTAGACAGTTTAATCCTCCAACGGGAAATGTAGAATACAAGAGATGGTGTCCACAAAATTAATAGAAAACATTAATAAATGGTGAATTTTATACTTTGCACTTAAAATTAAAATTTGTACTTATAAATTTAAGTATTTATCACCATTTGACGCGTTTAGGCCGAGCGACAACGCCGAAATGGTTTGTTACACCCGACAACCGCGCATTGTGTCGCTCGCTACATAGGCCTGTAGTCCGTAGTGTGGCCTCATCAACTTCGCTCCCGCACACCCGCCACGTCCGCCCTCTCTAGCGGCAACCCAAGCCTAGGTCCGTTCCTCAATGTGAAGCTCTTGGGTCTGGCAGCCGCCCGCGCGATACAAGTGACACTATACGTGCAACACTTATCTACCCACACACAAACATCACACACATATATTACATACGTGCACACCTCATAGGTTCATAGGTTCTGTAAGGAACCTTTTTTTTTTGCGCTAGTTAGTGTAGAAAAGCTTTCCGATCGCTAAATACACATACGCATGTTTCCTTCCTTCCTCCCAGGAAGAAGGGGACTTGCATATGAGTATATATTAGTTAGCTCCAATTTACGAATAGGGAATTAGTCAGATCGCGACTTATTTTGCTATCGCAACAACCGCCCAAGCCGAGGTCCGGCCACTTTGGCACCCTTGTGCGCGAGTTGTCTAAAACTTTCGCGGCTGAGTGCCCTAAGCGCTCGCCTCCAAGTCCGGTGAAGCTGTAAAAGCCGTCACAGGCTCCAGGGCCCCTAAGGCTAACAGTATAGTCAGTTCAAAACGGTCGGATAGGAACGTTTGAAAATAACGCGCACTATCTTGCTGAAGTCCGTCGCGCTACGCTCCCGCCATAGTCACTACACTATGGACGTAAACGGCGGTTTCATATGTTTGATACTTCGCCACCGTCGTCGCAGCCGCTGTAGGCTTGCACTGGGGACTATGCCTGAGACTAGCAGTATTTTAGGGAAATAATGTAATGAGTCCTTAAAATAATCATTGCCTGTTTTGGTTAAAACAGCCAGGGCATGATAACTTTCGCACCCCGACACCGAATATGCTTAAGATGGCCCTGGTTGTGTTTCTTCACCATCAAGTCTAATTAAATTGTAAATTGTGAAAATTCCGACAAGTTCATTGGTAGGTTTAGATTGGAACCTGCAGTAATCAGAACCATATTCCTGTTTCAACCATTCAGCAACAAAGGAGACGGGTATTTCTGGGCCCAGAATATAATTAGTTGAAATATCGTTTATAAAATCGAATATATTTTTGTTTTTAAAATCGTACAATATCATTAAAATTCACAATCAACAAAATAAGTAAACTAATAACTTTAAAATTTAATAAACTTAACCCTTTTTTAATATTAATCCTACTTCAAAAATAGTTTAATTGAAGTTTATTACGTGACTTCGCTTTTACAAAATATCCTAAATCTCTGCTCTTAGATTGCAAAAAATCCGCTTTTCTTCCGTGACTGTTTAATAATGCATTAGCTATTAATTTACACCATTTTCATATTTTTACATCTCTTTTTACCCAGGCCCATATCTGTATGAAAGAGTATCCGTCTCCTTTATTGGTTTGCTTGAAAAACAATAATTTGATCTAACCGTGGAAGTGTGACAAAGACTATAAACAACTCATGTCAATCCACAAACGACCGCTAAGTAATTTACTGACGTTTGCACGCACGCATTATTACGTAAATTGGAGATTTTAATATTACTCGCAATTCGTTGTAATTTATGCTTCATTAGTAAATTAACACATTGAAAGTTAACTGTCGCTAATGCGGCAAGCTAATAATTATGTACCTACTAGTTGTGCTCCACGGTTTCACTCATGAATGTAAGTATATATTAAATCTATGGTTTCACTCGTGTTTTTATTCAATCAACTGCCTCATTTGCCTAGTCGTAAGTGCGACTGCTATGATCGAGGTTCTGCGTTCGATTCCTAGGTAGAGCAAAGTGCTATTGGGTTTTATGATATTCTCAGTAGCAGCTCGGAGTTTGGCTTTGTGTCCGATTAATGGCAATAGGCTCGCCCCTATTACATGGGACCTAAAAAACGTACACGGAGAACTGTGGGTGTGTGTACTAATGTTAGTACCTACACCTGTGCCTAACCCTTCGGGGATATAGGCGTGATTGTATGTAATGTATGTTTTTAATTCCTGTTCTTGCTAGTTTGCTTAACGTTCCTTCATTGTTTGTGCTCCGCGCTCTTTAGAGTTGTACGTAGCGTGAAGTAACCTTTCTCAATAAACAAGATATAAAATACATAAATAATTTTTCAAAAAGTATATGTGTATAATATCACGGAAATGTTGTTGCCAACATGCACTGGGACATTAGAACTTGCAACTCAGTTCTCAGGAGTACACAGTTATTTATTATTGAATGGTCTCAGTCTCTCAGTACTACGGTCCTTGTTAAAGTTAGTTATAAATAGGTACCTAGATATTGGCTGCAGTGATAATTAAATGCCAGGTGGATTCGAAGCGTGTTTGTTACTTTTCATGACGTAACATAAAAAAAGACTTTTTAAATAAGCTTCATTGTGGTAAAACAACAAATGTTACATAATTCATTTTTCATTTTACTATAGATAAATAAAAATTGTTTTTTCTTTTAAAAGTTATAAGCTGAAATGTTACTGTAAATTATATTTTCATCTTTAAATTCTAACATGGCTTATTTATTTTTTAATATGATCACAATATCTGCTTCAATGTCAAAGAAGTTTTACTGCTACTTTTTTTGTTATAGGTTTAGCGTTGTGGCCGAAACCTCACCTGATCTTAAGTGAAGATGTGGCCCAAGATGGTAGCACGCTAAGCCTAGTAGAAAACTGGCTCTCAAGTGCAGGTGTCTGAACGTGTTTTAACAACACGTGTTTAGTGACAGATTTTACACTTGAGGGTGGTAGCTAGCGGGCTTTAGAAAATACCCTACCCCCATGCTATGGTTTCATCACGATATTTTCCTTCACCGAAGGTTCAGGCTCATTGCAGGAATTCGAACCCGTTTCGATCGAATCGAAGTCCGTACACGCTACCAACTAAGCCATCATTGATGAATTTCCAATGAGTTAGTAGTTACATGAACATTTCCTTCTTATTCATAAAACTATCTTACTTACTGCTAACAAAATTTCTCTATAGATTTTACTAAGTTTTATTTCCGTCCGAAAAAAGTCAAGACGCACTTTTAAACAAAAATAAAAACTACAAAAATTACAAAAATTTGAGTAATAAGTATAATACTGATGACGCACTTAATTAACAAAATAAGATTGTACTGTAATTTCTTATAATAAATATATATTTTTAAATTTACATACCTTCATCTTGTTTAATGTTTCAATAGGTTCATAACAATTTTCATTTATCCAAAAACTTTTAATCCATTTATCATTTAATAATTTAAATAGGATCACATTATACGTAATAAAGGTTTTATAATATTATTAGATAATCATTAAAATTATTAGTAATGTAAAAGATACTATAAGTATTATAGAAATAAATAAATAATTATAAACAATAGTCTATAACGACGTCTCACTACGCATAAGATGCAATAATGTACTGTAAGCGTTTATACCATCTCCCACCGTGTAGAACGAACGTGTAGAATCTATTGAACCGTCCTCTTTAAAGGGACGTAGTGATTTGTACACAAGAAGGATCTATGAACACATTATAATCACACAATACTTGGTGTTAAGGCATGCGTTCGAATTCGAAAAAAAAAAAAAAATTGCATTGTCGTAAACAACTCTTCATTGTTTATGATGCTATTTAATATTCACAGATGAAGATAATAACTTTTTGATAAAACCGTTTGCGAATTGCACTCAAAAATATCAAATTGTTATAGCCACGCACGCAATTCAAACAGTTGTGTTTAAGAAAATCTAATCAAGTAACTTATTTAATTATTGTGTTCGGTAAAAATCACTTAACACGATAGCCATGAGAAAATCTTAAAAAGTTTTTGTTAGAAATGATCGTAATAAAAAATTACAAAAACATTTTTTTTTTTTATATAAATATATTCCAGTCTTGTGTCTCATATTTACCTACAGATTTTAGCCCCAAAAAGTTTTATGTAACATAAAATAAAACCGAAAGTAGTAAAAAACAGTGTAAATGTCATTGAGTTTCATGAATGTTCTTATTTTTACACTTGCCGCCAAAATGCCGCCCCTAAATTTTTGGGAGTCCGGGCAATTAATATCCGTATTACCTGCCTCCTAAAGCAGGCGCTTGGGTAGGTAATGTTAGTTTATTTAATCTTTTTATCAGTGATACTATAATTATCTGTTTACAATATTATTATTAGATATTACAGAAAAAATACCTACAGTAGTAACATGCACTGTAATTAATTTGAAATTCATATAATTTATTACGTTAACAAAATACAACCAAGTGACGTATTTATCAGATGAATGTGTATATGAAAATTCGTTGTAATGAGTCGATCATGTCGGTCACTTTTCTATTTGCGTGAGCCGATGTCGCTGACTCCAGACGATACGAAAGACTGCGCTCTCTCTTACGTGCGATATACTTTGACGCTAGGGTACTTTGTTAAATAAGGTCTAATCTCTACTTAGTAATATTTAATTAGTCTGTATTTATATTATTACTAGCTGTGGCCCCACGGTTTCACCCGTGTTAATTTTATACTAGAAACCTCATCAACGCACCAGTGTAGGCAATTTTTTATACTTTGTGTAAAACTATCGACATTTTTATGAGGAATAAATTAATTTTTCAAATTATAATATAGCCTATGTTACTCGCTGATACAGTACCTTTATATTGGTGAAATAATTTTTAAAATCGGCCCAGTAGTTTTTGGGTTTATCCATTACAAACAAAATATGAAATATTTTCTCTTTATAGTATTGATGATATAGATAGAGCTCAAAGGATTGTTTGCTTGGACGCGCTAATATCTGGAATTATCAGTCATATAAGAAAAATTATATTTGAATTTTATAGCCTATTTATTGAAGAAGCTTATAGGTTATTTAACTTCACGCTACGATTCTAAGGAGTGAAGCAGGAAACATGAAAGTCAAGTAATCTGGCAAGGCAAGGCAAGTAAGTAGGTAAGTAGACGCGTTTAATTGTAGTTACACGTACTGTAACTGGATGTAACTTGTATAACAAAGAATTCAACAAAATAATACGCACACTAGCGTATTCCATTTTCATTATCGCCGATCTATGTTCCTAGATATATATATATATATACCTATACTATACTATCTATGCAACAAATTATAATACAAGACAATTTTTAACAAAAAAGAAAACCAACATCAATTATTTTGAGGAGTTCCAAAGTCAAATTCCTTTGAAAATGAAATTAAAATGGGACTACTCTTGAGGTATATATCCTCTTTCCAACGAATAAAATAAAGGATCATCTAAATCGGTTAGTAAACAAAGAAGGTATGGCTGAACATCATTAAAAAAGTATATACATTCGGATTGAGGTCCTCCTCTTTTTTGGAGTCGGTTAAAAACTTTCTTGAACAGATTGTTTACTTGGGAGTCGTTAACCTATGCCTAATAATTATCTATGAAGCCTACAATCAAACAGAAAGCGGGTGCAATGATGCTCGACAAGGAAGGTCGTTAATGCCTTTTGTAAATAAGTCATGGACTTTATATTTGCATCAATAACACTTCCGTTATTTAATACAGAATTTAATATACCTACAAGTTCTGGTAGTTCGCCGTCTTGGCAAGGATTTGCGAGTTTTTCGGAATTCCTACACAAGTTAAAAAAAAGTTGTGCGGTCGAGGAAACAAAGTTATAAAAAAATTAAATAAGTAATATATTATTTGAAAATCAGTTAGTCCAATTTAAAAAGAACACATTGATGTAAGTTTTATAGATATGTAAAATACATAATAACTGATAAATTAATGATAAATTATTGAACGAGCGCCTATTTTGAGAGACCACCTTGAGAGGTCCCGCCTGAAAAGCAATCTTTGGAATTTGGCGGCCGCCTGAGGAAGCGTTCAAGATACCCAACCATGGAGGCGTACAAAAAAAGTCGACTTCTTAGTGTGAGGCAACTTTTTAAACTGCAAATCGCTCTTAAACAACATGGGAAAGGTTGTCTTACCAGAACACAGCGAAATGTCACAACGTCGTGAATTCCGTCTGAGAGTTCCACTGGTGGGCACAGCCTTTACGCAAAGGTTTGGCCCCTTCATTTTCCCCTATATTTACAATAGGGTGCAAAGGTTGTGTCCAATTTAAGGCAAAACAACTAAGGATGTACTTAAAATAGAAAAACAATTTTACATTTTCTTGATTAACCATAAACTATTTTCCATGATGTTTTGACTGTTACTTTTATATTATGTTTTATCCGTATATAATATTGTTACGACCTGTTACAACCCGATTAAAAGATAGAAAAAATCCTGTTCCCGAAATATCTCGAAGCAACTAGAAACTTCTCAGGACATCGAAATAATGTTTGGACGGGCGTTTTTGTTGTTATGCCGGATGCCCGTCTCGTAGACGCCGCGCCGCGCCGTACGGATGCCAGTGGGACGTGATGTTAGTGAGGAGGTCCGGGGGGTGCAATAATGCATAACCGCTTGAGGTGCCGGGTCTTCAATAAAAGTCGAAATCTTGTTTGCTGCTTGCAGGACGACCAAAGCTTTCTTCTTGTAGTTGCTTGTAGTTGCTTGTAGTTACTTGTACTCGATGAATTGCGCCGTGCCCCTTACGGCGCCTCTTCGAGCTTAAGTAGTTCGGAGAGTGACCGTAAGGAGAGCGCCGCTTAAATTCGTATTTTAATTTTAGTTTTTACTTTGGTCACCCTGTTAATCTCTCTATATTTATTTCATTATATATATTGTGTATACATGTTAAATATCAAAATATTCCTTGTCTTATTACCTATCCGTTAAGTATTCATATATTATATACATCAAGTACATATTCCGTACATAAGCCAAAAACAATGCAATTTACGGGCGACATCACCGCTTTCTGTTATATTCTTATATGGGATATTCTTACTCTATTGACTTATTCTATGCATTTACCTATTCTATAATAGTTCTATTTCCATATTTGTAACACACAATACATAAGCATTTATATACAACTTAATACATAACATGCAACTTATAATGTAGCGTAGTCGTTAACATTTCTCTATAATATTATCCATATCAATCTATTTTATCATAACACATAGTATGTGCATAACACATAAACACAATAGTATGACACAAGACACGAAAATAACAGTTCTGTCGCCAACAGGTGTAACAATAAGTTTTTTGTATGTTTTATTTTGTATTCCTACAGAGGGTATGCATCAGCCTTTTCCTTTCCGGTGAAGTTAAATGAGTACTCGGGTATGCGACCCCGGCTTCCTCGAACTATTAATGTTATATTTATATAGTCCTGTCACCGTAACATTAGTATCCTATATCTTTCATATTCCTGACATACTACACAATCATCTCCATTACTTTATCATTACCTTTATACGAGCACAGTTTGTCTCGGCGCGAAAGTCGACTCATCGTAGATATGCAATGAATATGGCGGACTTGGTAGAGGAGATTGTTCAACCTAAGTTGGCATGGAGATGGGAAACTCCGAAATCAAACCCGGTTTGGACCCCTTCGTTAGATGGGATTTGGGTGTAACCTGAATGTGCGCCAGTTCCTTGCAGCTGAGCCGACGCTGCACGTATCGACATGTCGTTCCTGCGGGCTCAGTTAGTGAAGCCGAGAGGACGGTACAGGTCTTGGGCAACCCTGTATTTCCTTAAAAGTGTGCCAGGTGATGCAGTGTCTGTGCAGAGACTTAGCCACGAGAGTTAGCTCTCCCAGAGACCAGTGTCTCTGGTTTAATCACATTGGATTTAATCAGTATTAAATCGTCTTAGATAGACGAAAAGGCCAATGATGATGTTTAATTTTGTATGTAATATAGAATAAGTGCCTATAATAACTGGTATGAAAGATTCCCAACACCCTTCATGTCTAGTTCGGGTACCATCGTTAGAATATAAGTGCAATGTACATAAGTAAAAAACCCCCATTAGTCTAAAGATTTTTATGTTAGACGTTGTTGAGAATCGGACCTACTTTAATTTTTTTGTGTTTTTATTTTTAATACTGTTTTATAATAATTTTCGCTCAATATAAGTCAAAGGAAATATATATTCAAAGATCGCCTATTCTTCCTGTTTTCTCGTAATCCCTAATCTTCCATAAAAACTGAGCTATCCGCAACAAACGTGCTAAAAATTTATTTATAATTAAAATAGAATCGGAAATATCAATATGTAAGACTTCAATGGTTAACTTAAAGTATTAGGGTATGTGATTAACTTAAATAAAATTACTTGTATAAAAGTAAGTACATGTTTCTTTTTATAACACATTCTAAGTCCAAGGTGCTTTTTGACTCCTAATTATTATAAAAAATGTATTTTTAATTAAATACTACGAGTTATGCTAATTTCCATATAATAAGATCCTTGATGCGATGATAATCAAACATTAGCTGCATGAGCATGCATTATAATATTTTTAGTTTTTTTAATGAGATCTATAAGTAAATAATTACTTCTAGTTCTTAAGACTTGGATTACGAATTTGCTTATTAAAATTCAATAAAAAAAAATCCTTGGTTGTATTATAGCTCCTCACTAATATTGAGTAAAGTTTTATCCATACAATATCAACATCATCATTATATTAATACGCGAAGCAAAAACTTTGTATCCCTTTTTAAGCGTATTGCGTGTACGGAAGGCTGTGAGATTTGGCATGGTTAAAGTTTATATGAAGAAGGAGAGCAGAAATCTAAAATTTATCTATAATTTCTGTTACTAATATATTAAAATTAATGAATTAATACTGCGAATCCTATCCCGACCAGTGCCATTGAACTTAGACCCCCCAAAATATTGACATTGTCAATCAATGAAAAGTAACAGCAAGTTATATAATATTCATTATTTTAATTCATACTGCAAATGTCAAACAGAAAATAGTCTATGATTAAAAAGTCGCTGTTCGAATTTCGGTCATTGGGCGACCGCTAGTTATAATTAATCCATGAACGCACCTGTGAAACATCCTATCAATTGAACTTCTTCGAAATATACAAAAAAAAAAATTCTTGTTTATTTTAGATTATATTTTAATAAAGTCTCGTATATTCTCAGAATCACCCACAATAAGCATTTTAATGTTTAAAACAACCGGGAGCGCAGGTAGCGCTATTACCACGTGTCCCCGATCGACGACATTCTGTAGTCAACACGAGCGCAGTCGCGGGCACAGCTAGTTAATAAGTATATTAAGAGATAAGCCTATGCTATAGCTGACTTTTTAAAGATATACATACTAAGGATCAATATTATTGTAGAAATTGTTCTATGTATTTTCGTATCATTAACTACTTATTCCGCCAACGCACGCGGTTAGAGCAGTTCGGGAGGGCCCCGACTTCCGACTTACGTAACAAAAATCAATAGTTAAGGCTATCTGGGAGTTGTAGCCTAATCTTAAATAGCATATACTATTCATCGTTAACCTGGCTATCATATGCAAAAATATTTTTTGGAATTCGACGGGTAGTTCCAGAGTTTAGCGTGTTTAAACAAACAAACCAAAAAACTTTTCCACTTTATTATATTAGTATAGATAACTGATTCGCTGGATAGGACAGGACAATTGTTTCCGACTGGAATGGGATGACATCCAAGTAAGCTTGAGTTATATTCCTGTGGTGAGTAGGGTTTCCAGAGGTCGTTGGGAAGGGGGTTCCAAGATCGGTACGTAACATGCTAATGATACCTATTGTATTTATTACAAGCGTCGATAGGCTATGATAGCTGCTTACCAGCAGGCGGGCCGTATGCTTGTTTGCCGCCTTTGTAGTATTAAAAAAAATTCCTAAACTACCTATCATAACTTGACAAATGAGATGTTGTTTGATCGTCCACTGGTTACATCATTCTTAATTCAATGCGTCACCCTTTAAAGGACATAAAGTCCTGTATTTAAAAATATATATTTTCTCATGTGCCGTGTATGGTGACAAATGAAGGCTTATTCAAAAATATAAGCAGATCATATTTTTAGAGCGCTATATTTTTTATAGTCTGGTTTTCGTTTATAAGTAACATTAGTAAATCATTAGTTCGTAGTTATACATTATATTATCTACAGAAGACATGAACAAAAACTGGCGCCTTGTAAAATTGTATTAGCAAATAACATAACAGAAACAAATGCCTTTGTGATTATTTACAATGCAATCGCCCCATTAAAATTTAAACTAAGTTTGACTAACACAAAAATATGTATAATCATCCTGAATCAACGTCCAGTAGTAGATCCTGATCTATTGGTAGCTGTTAGTATTATTATTATTGTCAAGAGATTAGGAGGTATAATCTCCAGGTGCCAGGTGCGCCAGGTCCCTGCAGCTGAGCCGACGCCGCACGTATCGACATGTCGTTCCTGCGGGCTCAGTGAGTGAAGCCGAGAGGATGATACAGGTCTTGGGCAACCCTGTATTTCCTTAAGAGTGTGCCAGGTGATGCAGTATGTCTGTGGAGAGGCTTAGCCACGAGAGTTAGTTCTCCCAGAGACACTGATTAAATCGTCTTAGATAGACGAAAAGGCCAATGATGTTGTTTTATTTTGTATGTAATATAGACAAAATATAAAATAGACAAATATATAATAGACAAAATATAGACAATGTACTGACATTGTGTAGGTGAGGATACAGTAACCTATATACTTCTTTACTTACCGTTAGGTAAATTGTAGTCATCTAGTCGATCTTGACTAGAAAACCTCACAATAGTTATATTAAGTGAGGCAGTAGGTATAGGTATAATTCAAATTTATTGAAACTTGGTAAATCGATAGATTTATACATCTCTAATCGACTTTTAAAAACTTTACACTGAGATCGAATTTAGATTGTTTTCTTTTCTAAAACACAAATCTGCGGACTTTTTTTTAATTTTCGATCTGACTATACTGTTAGCCATAAGGGCCTGAAGCCTAAGACGGCTTCGACAGCTTCACTAGACTTGGTCTGCGGACTCTTGGTCCACACCTTTTTATTTGAGTGCTTTTATAATATAAAACATTAAAAATTGCCATGAAAAAAGATGCACTTGCAAATGCAGTTATATACCTACTAAGTATAACTAAGTGAGCCATATTTTAGTATCTATAACTAATAACGAAACTTATCACTAAATTACATATAAATTGTTAAACACTGTCGCTTATTACTATTACAGAAGATTATTGTTGTACTAAATTTACAGAAATTTTGGGGTTGTTTTTGTGTTTACACAGAGGGTGAGGTTTGGGAAATAATGGACTTGATGACGTTCTCGTCCCGGTGTTTTAAAGCCATCTTCAGGTATAACCCACTATATCCTTTGCCGGGGCACTCACCGCCCGAAGGATGAATCTGCCAATCGCGTCGTCAACCACGTCGGTATTCTAGATTGTGGTTAGGTTCTACAATAATCCTTTTAGTGCCATGGACCCACGTAGTGAGCTCAACTTTGCCACATTCGTCATGGGTTCACTAGTAAAATGTTTGGTGGTATGGCATATGACCTCTATGAAAACTGTAGAGGAGGAAATAAATAAAAACACAGTAAATCACACAACCTAATAATTTATTTACAATTTAAGTACGTTTTATTTCACGATGATAACATTAAATAGTTTGAGTATATTTACACGATAAAAATTATTCATTATATTTTTACAAATTTCTTACTATTTAACACTTACATAATTTTTACACCAATGAGTTTCTATTTACTGTTTTTTACAAAACAATTTAATAATACTGAAAAATCCAACATGAAAAACAATATACAAATGAAGAATTACTATGAAATTGTATCAGTTATTTTTATCAAAAACAAATATTATTTTTTATATTGTTTATAAAATATTACTTATTGTATTTTATATAAATAAAATAATTAAAAATAAATTATTCTCCATAGTTGCGCAGTGGTAACAAAACAAATCTTTTACAGCAACTCCATATTAACACAAAATGTGTAATATTTTAATACGATTTTACAGAACTTGACGGTTTGTATAATGAATATTTAATTACAACGTTCATAATATGTACATACATGTTTGTTGTTGAAATATGGACTTCATAAAACGTAAAAAAATATTTATGTACCTACTTATATTCATGCCTAAAGCTATAAAATATAAAATTGATAATGTAGTCATGTAGTCGACTATCCGAATGGCAGCGTGGTCTTAAATGATTTTTATACATATAAAATAAAACTATAGAAGAAACAAATGTTTTAAAAAATATCGAAATTAATATGCAGTTATTATTTTTTACACTTAAAAAGACTAGTGTAAATAAAAATATAGGTATCTATCTACATATAAAATTTTCCAAATCAATTGTAATTGCGGTAGAAATATATCTTACAACAAAGTAAAATATACAACCACAATTCAATATTCAATTACTTTTTTTTTATTGCAATAAATGTTCTTATAAATTTAAATGTATGACCATTGCCGACCAAACATCAGTACTTGTCCGTAAAATCCATACTTCTAAAAATGGTAGTAATGTTGCAATTCTTCTCCGCCAAGCACTGCTGAATGTACAGGAACTTCTGTAATTAAAAATAAAATAATTTTAATATATATATATATTAAATTAGGTGCCTTTTGTTATGAATATTATTTTGATATACGTCTCAGAAGTACGTTTCATATTAAACAAACTATTTGCATTACAAAATGTTTTTATCGTCAGAGAGTTGAGTACAAAATAAGTTTATTAGATTTTCATACTTAAATTATTGTAATTTAAATATTACTGTTTGAAACATAACTAGATATACAATAGAAATAATTTAAGACTAACATTAAAACCATTTTCGAAAATGTTTCTTGCGTGAGTGAGCTCATTGTATCGCCATTAGAACGATAAAAACAATAAAGGTAGGTACACTAAATGTTATGATAAAGAAAAACCAGATATTGTATGTATTCTTCAGTGAGAACTGAGCTGAATAATAATATATAGGTACACAAAATAATTCAAGATAAGAAAAAATAGACTAAACCAGAATCTTTACAAAAAAAGTCCCACCGAAAATAGGTCTGAAACACTGAAAGTACCTACACTTTTTAATCTCATCTCATCTTTATTGTGTATAAAATAAGTGGAAGAATGTCAAACGTTTATGAGTATTCATAATAAAATTGAATCACGAAATGTCCACAAAATTAAATTGTTCACAACAGTAGACCTTCAAAATGAACCTTCTGTAAATAATTGTTGTTCATTCTCAAATTAATAAAACTACTTGAGAATCTACGGAATAAAGTTTGAGCATTTTTTTATCAGTCAGTCCTCATCACGTACCTCAAGTCAGTCAATAGTCAGTCGTATCAAACTAGTACGATCTTGTTGCCTCGTAGAATGTATTTCACATCTTTTCTTCTATTCGCTTCGGTCGATGCTACAGGCTTTTCTGTGGTCGTTGTTGTGGTGCTAGTAGTAGTCGTGGATGTGGTAAGGGTTTCGGCTTCGGGAAGGAAATCGGCAGGTAGAACGCCGATCTCATTATCAAAAACCACAGGAGTGGGAAGAAAGGGAATCGGGCCTTTCTTTAGTAATTCACCATATTGATTAAAACCGGTGAACTTTGGTTGAAGCTCGGAAGATCTTTGGTTGTTGTTCAAGTAAGTTTGAATTTTACTGAGGTTGTTGTTGATTTTTTGTATCTTTTCAGGAGTGAGACCTTTAGATTCAGTTATGAATGAGTATTTAGAGGCAGCGTATTCTAATTGCGGATGAGGATTTCTGGGGTCGTAGTCGTGGTAGGATTCAGCTATTGCAGGTTCACCGTAAGAGTCGACGGTACCCCAGCCCATCGGCTTAAACTCCGGTATCGGCTGAGGCGGTGGTGGCGGTTGGTAGGACGTAGGGTTTTGTGTGTAACCGGCAACGGTTGAAACTACGTTCTTGATGGCGCTGTAAACTGTGTGGAGTATAGATGGTGGTGGATCTAAAGGAGTATGATCAGAGTGTGCCGTCTCCAAGGTTTCGCTCGGTGTCAAGTCTCCCAGCGGCGTCAGTATCACTAACCCGGCGTGGATGCCGTTCAGTTTACCTCGTCCTGTCTCAAAAAGTCAGTCATGTTGATATGAAGTTCGTAAAACGTATTCTAGAATGGCTACCAATTCTAAATGTGAACTTTTATTGGAATGCTCATGAGATAAACGCATTACTACTGAGTTTAGGGTTCTAACATATTGCCTTTTAGGTTTATAATGTCTACTACTTATGTTTTATTAATATGTTTGATCAATGTTTTAAATAATATAAAATATATTTTATTGTTCAATTATATTATTCCTCACTTATGTTTTCATTTATTTTAGTACAAGCCATGTTTTCATACAACTCATTTAAAACATGTACCTAATATGAATTAAGCAAAAGATGATAAAACCAAATTTCATATTGCGAATCAAATAAAAATCCTGATTCTGATTATTAAGCAGTTTTCAATTTCAAATATTTGTTTTTAAAACTTATCACTTTTGATAATCGTGTAAAAATAGTTGATGATTTATAGGAAAAACAATAAAATGTAACTTGAAATGAGCTCATAAATAAGCCAGAAATATGTACAATTGTGCATCACAGGTATCTAGTAACAGAAGTATGTATCACAATTACAACACAGCTGTTAATTGCTTATCGAATTCAAGTTCCCCTGTAATTGTTCGGGTAACATTTACACGTTTATGATGTGACATGTCCTGAGTTTGACGTAATACCGAGATAGAGAGCTCTAGACAACCGTTTCAGGGGAATTTGGGGAAACACAGTACCTATAGGTATTATACGTTTGATATTTCCTGACGCATAGGATTCATTTTAATTATTGTCCAATAATTACTAATAAATCAAAAAATAATTATATTTTATCAATGGAATTTTTATAACTATATTATACAATTAGTAAAATTAGTGTCTGTTTGTAATGTCAAAATAATAGTTTTTTTTACTAAATGCATATGAAAGTATATACGATACTAATAACAAAAAAAACAATTTTACAATTTTTGTCTGTCTGTCTGTCTGTCTGTTTGTTCCGGGTAATCTCCGAAACGGTTGGACCGATTTTGACGGGACTTTCACTCTTAGATAGCCGATGATATAGGGAGTAACATAAGCTACTTTTAGTTTACAAAAAAGAGATAGGGTTCCGCACAAATAAAAAAACTGGTCATGGTGAATCAATTTGGTCGCTTAAATGGCTTATGCTGAGTAAACCATAAGAGATATAGCAAATTAATGTAAAACATAATTGTAGGCATTAAAAAGACCTACAAAAAAGTCCTGGAGAGTATACATCTATCTTCTAAGGAACACCCAAAATAAGCATTTTTGTCTTTAAAATAGCCGGGAGAGGGGGAGCAAGTTTCGCGCAGGCATTCTGTAGTCCACGTGAGCGAAGCCACGGGCACAGCTACTATAAGAATAAATATGTGTAGAAGATGATCAGCACAATATTAAATATTTAACAGTAAAAACTCATAAATAAGAATACTTTGTAATATGGTATTATAATAATATAATTATACTAAAATAAATACTTGAATTTATTTTTGCTATTTAGAGGTTTCTAATCTATGTATAATCAGATCAAACCCATAGAACTATTAACTTATTTTACAGACAAAATAATTTCCAAATAAAAAAGGTGTAAAAGCAATTAAAATGTATGGTATAACTAGAGGAAATACAAGAATAAACAAACAAAAACAATTTGTACAAAAGCAATTTCAGTCAAATTATTAATGTGCGGAATTATAAGGTTTTTTGTAAAGTTACTCTTCGTACACAATTCCTTTCAAATTCGACACCACAGATAAGTTATTTATCTATGGCGTACGCCAGCTTCACTCGCTACTCTTGTCAAAATTGTACTGCCAGCAACAAAAACATGAAATATAAAAAATGTTTTTATTTCAGTGCCTACGTTGAATGAAATATTTGCTTAGGCAATCAGTCATGTAGTTAATCTAGAATGTTCTATGAATTCTAATACTCTATACACAGCACAATTTATTTCTCTTTGTTAATGATGACGAATAGGGGGGTTTTTTTTCGAGCGTATACCTAATAACACCTTCACGGATCCGACGGGTTTTAATACATATTGTATATATTTTTCACCTCACTAAATTTGTATAACTTGGCTAAATGGTTTGAGTAAAACATCATGAAAATCACACAAATGAAAACATCGGATCAATGTCCCACAGACCCAACCAACCACTACCAATTCTATTAAAACGTACGTCACGTCAGCGGTCTGGTTTTTGTATTTTGTTTGTAGTCCAGTCAGGCTGATTAAGTAATTCGGTGACATCGTTTAGTCATTTTACAAAAGAAATCGGTTCAATTCAATATGCATTATTACATCACGAATTGACGTAAGTATTGATGATGCATTAATTCAGCGGTAACTAACACTGTTACCGTGTCAAAAATGAAGATTCATTACTAATTAGCATTAGCTACTGATGGTAAAAAAAAATCTCGAACATTCAGTAGTAACAAAGTTCCTTTCTCTATATTAAGTATACTTACTAGCTGTGCCCCACGGTTTCACCCGTGTTGATTTTATCCGACAAATACAGCGCCACCAACACACCCGTTTAGTCTATCATAATTATTGTTCTTCCCGCAAGTACAAATTATTCTAACTTTTAATTATCTCCTAAACTATGTGTCCAAATAACATACTATAAAGAGCAAAATTTAACTTCATAAAATTGTCTTTATGATGAAGTAACTTTTGTTCGTAAGGATTAATATGCCATGTGTAAAAATAATGCTCATTAATTAATCTTTAATCTTCAACAATTTTTTTTTCTTCAAAATACCTTATTGTGGTTTATGTATAGGAGATAGATATATGCTATCGCTGACTTTTTTTAGATATACTAATGCCCAATATTTTTGTGCAATATTATATTTACGTATCATTAACCATTAAGCCAGCGCATGCGGATAAAGCCGTTCACGAGGGCTTCGACTTCCGACTTACGTAACAAAAATCAATATTGAAGGCTAGCTGGGAATTGTAGCCTAATGTTAGATTACTATTCCTCGTACACCAGGGAATTCTTCAAAGAAGTCGGTTGCCTTATTCGTTCAAAAATTATCTTGTATTAGATATCAATTATATTTTATAAGTAGATACGTCATCGACATCGTGAGTGGTAGACAATTGCCTTCAGTTCACTTTTGACTTGATACCGGCGTGAACGAGAATAAACTTTTATCCTTTTTTGACAACAGACTTTGCGCCTTACGCTGTGATTGCTTATCTCTTTTGTTTCGACACGCTGATAACAAATTTGTACCGTTTTCAAATTTATTTTATTGAGAGTATAGCGTCTATTTATAAAACGTCACTATGTATTATGTACAAATATATATTCTACGCAAGCAAAGCGGCAGGCAGTAACCTATTTGATAAATAATTTAAGAAGAATATTTCTACTGCTCTCATCCGTTTACTGTTGCTTAATTATTACGAAACACAGACTTGAAAACAATTTTATTATTACACGTTCAAATAAGTGGTACTTTACAAAATTTATTTTTCGGTGCTTATTTGACCATGCATTCGAATTCAGTTTAATGCTTGTCATTTTTATGGGTTTATGTAATACGTAGGTAACGCATGTACTATGTTGCTTCGTTTCTGTATATCATATGAGACAAGACAATTTTTAACAAAAAAGAAAATCAATTTAATGATTTAGAAGAGTTCCTAGGTGTGTGTATCTTCGAAGTTGAGGGTCCAATGCCAATGAAATTAAAACGAGACCACTCCTGTATACGCCAAGAGTATAGAACCTTTCCAACAATAAATAATCATCTAAATCAATTCTTAAACAAATTGAGAACTTCCCCCCTTTTTTGGAATCGGTTAAAAAATTCTTAAATAAAGAATAAAATTACTATAAAAGATTTAAATTTCATATTTGGTATGGAAAAACATAGAATAGAGTTCTCGTTGGAAACCTCCACGAGCTGAGGCACTTTCTAACACGCTTTTATATTAACTTCACTCATAACTAACAAATAATGTACATACCTAAGTTATAAAATCGTAGAAGTCAATTTTAACCTACTTCTGATTGCCGTAGCGAAACTTTGTATGTATATTTAGTTCGGATGACAAAACTAAAATTTGGTATCTTGGATCTAATCTGACGATGGAGCCAGGAGTTGGATAGTGAAACTCTTCAGTTGCTACTGGATAACCCTTTCAGTTTAGGCTCATGTGATTTATTTTGACTAGTCCAATAGACCTTTTATAATTTTTAGTTAGTGTTTTTTACTATTTTTTGTTAACTATACATACTTTTATTTATACTTCTTTTGGTACATTTAGTAGACATTAAAGTGAGAAATGCACGCCATCGTGTGACGGATGTGACACAATTTTTTTTTAATAATGAATAATTAATTATATCCAATAATGATTTTGATTAAAAGAATGTTAAATTATTTTTACAAAATGTATTAACTTATTATGTTTTGTTACACCGACAAAGTAGAACTTTTACGTGCGTATAAATATTAGTACACACAATTTTTTGAAGTGAAAACTTCTTTAACCGCGTTAAGCGATTTTTGGTAGGGGAAAAACTTATGGGTTCGCGTCACCGATTACGGCGATGACCTCGACATGCTCGTGATATCTTGCGCTTGCGCCAGACTAGAAACGCATAGTATAGCGGCCTGTGTACATGTATGTACATTTACATATATATATATGCTCGACTATATCTTATGCGTGTTTGATTTTTTCGATGGGTAAAATCTTGTGATTTCACTTCACCGACATGCTGTAATGGCATTTTACAAACTATGAAATGTATAATTGAATTAAAAATTCAATAAAGACCACAGTTATTGCATTGTTTTGAGTTGTTACCTGTGTCGGCAGTTCTTATGACTGCCTCAGTTTTTTTTAAATATAATTTACAGCGTAAATAATATAAATATAGAGGATATGGTGCCCGTAATTATTTTCTAATTACGGCCTTGCTTAAGATGTGTTTTGTGAAAGTGATGAAGTATGTAGACTCGACCGTGGTTTTTCCTACTTACCTGTATGTATTGAAAGTTGCGAGACGACATAATGTCGATAGTTTAGGCTTTGAGAATACCAAACGATGGTTAAGGTCAACGACACTTGTGCTTCCGTGAAGTCATCCCACCCACCTCATAATGTGGTGGGGAAACTGTACCAGGGTGGAGCCCTTTTCAGTGAAAATCTTCGCATCCATCGACGGATGGACGGTTCGATGGTGCTTGCTTATCGCAAGTGGAGTCTATTGATCATTTATCGTTCACCGTCTGAAACGTCGGCGTCGATAATGATGAGGTTGCGTGGTGAAGGTAGATATTTGTTGTCCGGTGGTCTTGAGTGCAGCGGGGCAATCCCTCTGACGAGGGGATGCTGCGTTGCGTCCGCTCTTCGGAACAACTTGGTGGCCAGTCTTTCCACGAAGGTGTCCAGGCACTCGATTTGGAGGTCGCGCGCTATCGTGGCGTTTTTCACGTAGCGTGGCGCTCCGACGATGGTCCTGAGGCTCTTATTGTGCTGAGCTCTGAGCCTCATCTTTTGGTAATCCTTGATGTAGGCGTACCAGGCAGGGGCCGCGTATGTTAGCCTACTGCGAACGTATAGTTTGTAAATGGTGGTCTTCGTGCGGAGAGGGAGGTTGGATGCCAGCACGGAGTGTAACCTGGCCCTCGCCGTCTTCGTGATAGTCTCGTCGACATGGGCTTTGAATTTTAGCTTTTTATCAAGCTGAACTCCCAGGTATTTGACATACGGCAACCATGGCAGGTCGTGTCCCATGAGAGTGAGAGGTGGGGGCGGGTATCCCTTGGTGATTAACGCCTGTGTCTTCGCCACGTTAACCGACAACATCCAGCGATCGAGCCAGCCGGGAAGCGCTTCCAGCGTCGGTCGCAGGTAAGATACGGCGGTTTGCGCGTTCGCTGAGCACGCAAAGTACGCCGTATCATCCGCGAACAGCGCGAGCTGCGCCCGGCCCTCCAGCGGTATGTCGTCGGTATAACGCGCGTACAACACGGGCGAGAGTTTCCCAAGTCCGGTGAAGCTGTAAAAGCCGCAGCGGCTTTAGGGCCCCTAAGGCTAACAGTGTAGTCAGTTCAAAAAAAAAAAAAAGCTGCCCTGCGGTACGCCTGCGCGCACCGGTCTGACGGTTGAGGTCGCGTCTTCCACCGCGACACACATCCGACGATCTCGGAGGTACGAGGCTATCACTCGGATTATTCTTCTTGGAGCACTCGATGTTGACAGTTTGTACAGCAACTTGTGCTTGATCATAGAAAAACGACCGCTGTAAAGTTATACTCGCAACTAGTACCCGGCGCGCAACTCAGTAATATTTTATTAACCTGTATATTTTTGTAAAGTGTAAAATTATTTTTATACTATAAAAAATAATAAAAATTCAGTAAAATTAATTTAAATTCCGTGTATTATTTATTAACCTATTGTTCCAATACAATAGACAAGCAAAGTGATAACATTGGGGTAGGGTAATTATTTCCAACTTTATCACCTTATATGGTAAAAACCAATATAGGATTATAATTATTATACACGTCATATAATTACCTAAACTGTAATAATTATGACTACTTCGTTCAGTATCATTTCATGAACACTTGTAGGTATATTTAGATCTATTTCATTACCTATAGGATCTGTGGGCTGTAGCCAAAAGGTTCGGGACCACCATATACAAGGTGTAGCACTCGCCATAGTGGCACGCTTAGGAGTGTCACATTCCCGGGATCAGCCGGTATATATCCAGTAAGAAAGGTAGGACATATAGTCTCAAGTCACGGTGAAACCGCCTGAGGCTTCAGGGCTCTTATGACTAACAGTATAGTAAGTAAAAAAAAAGGGCACATACAAATTTCCCAATTTCTTTGGAGGTTTTTGTCTACTTGGGTACCAAGTTCGGTTGATGACATGTCTCTACCCTACAGAAGATTGCAGCCAAATAACCTTGGCAAGTTGAGTTTCCAGAGTTCCTTGGGGAAGGGTGTTCTAGGTTGTTGGCGACGCGTTAGTGGTATCTATGGAGTTGACAACTTTTGGAAAATTGTTTTAGACACTTTATATGTTGTAAATAATACCTATGAATAAATGGTTTTTCATTAATGCATCGTAAAAACGGATTTAATATTTTTAAATAAAAAATACGCCACAAAAACACTGCGTTATGGTCCCGTGATGTCATCATTCATTTTATATGTCATTTTGTATCATAACAGTGACAAGTTTGACAACTCACGCAAGAGTCTTAAACGTTCATATTTCCTGAATGGTAACGTAACATTTACTAATCCGCGTTCCAAATCACGTGACCCACAGCCAAAAAAATTGATTGTGTGGTTTTATGAAACCACGGTAAATGTGAAACTTTTTTTCACATTATAGACATTTAACTAAAAATTCACAAATGAGTAATAGTCTATACACTACACGGTCAGTTGCTGCGAACTATAGGCGCCGCCATCCCTACTCCGCGGCCGACCGTCACGCGACATGCAACACACAGACCAAAAATTTCGAGCCAATCTAATAAAAGTTTCACTTTAAAAATATCAATTTTCCAATGTGAAAAGTAAATAAATAAACAATTACTTTTTCTAGATTTGTATTGTTTTAAGCTTTTTATGTATATAATAATACTACCCAGTAATTTACTTTAGTTTTTAAACATTTGACAATTTGTCAAAAGTTGTCAACTCTCGGTTTCTTTGCCAACTTAGTTGTATAAAAAAAATAGTGGATAGAACAAAAACTGACAAATCGAGAGAACACATTTTGGTGCTTCATTGAATGGGCAATATGATGATATAATGAACACTGAGCTCCTATTAAGTTTTCAAATATTTCAAACGAAAAATTACGAACTGACTTTACACCTCTTATCAGACTGACCTGAGGAAAACTCATGAAGAGTTATTTGACAGCGACATCATTGCGTTGGTTTATTACGCACGTAATTCATATTAATTAGTTTTAACCTGAAATTGATATTAGTACACGGGTTACATGACGCAAATGTAGTTTATCTCCCGTACAATTAACAGCAATAAAAGGTAAATGTGTCAATATTATTATATTAGCTACTAGTAACCAGCCCCAGCTATGCACGGTTGCAATTTACAAAATGGTGTCTTTTATGTTTAAAAAGTATGATTTAGAGTTCATCACTTTAGTGTTGATGGCTCATAACTTCATAGTTACCAAAAGTGTGCTTATCTGGCGATGCGCAATTTATCATAGGTGACGAATGCCGGCCAATCTTTCGCTGCGAGTGATTTATTTGGTTGCGCGTAGTTTTGAATCCGTGATATCTTCTCTAGTATTCATTTAAATGTTCTAATGTAAAGGACAATTTTAATCTATATTAAATGCCCAAGTTAAGTAGTTTATTTATCTGGATATAGATTAAGATTAGATATAGAAATAAATTGGAGAAAATAGCTTGGCAAATAACCTAATATTTTTAATTATTATGTTGAAGATAAAAATAGTTACTGTGTGTCAACCTTAGGAAATAGACATATATATGCCATCGCGGCCTTTTTTCTAGGCTTTTTGAAGAACTACAATACTTTAGTAAATTATTTTGTATATCTTAAGGTTTGGCCATTGTAAGCCATGTAAGAGCCCGAAAATCGATCTATTAACCACTTGATTACACAACATTGGATTTTCTCTACTATGCAAATATTTAATTGCAATGTATTGTATATACAAACCTTCCGGAAAATCATCTCTAAATGACAGTGAAAACCGTGTAAACATCCGTTGCTTGGTTTAGAAGTAAGTGGACAAACAGACTTGATTGAATTAAATTGACCAACTCTCCATTACACCGCTGCCAACGACGGGTGCGGTGCCAAGTATGGATCCCGACAACCATACACTAGGTGACGCCCTCCATAGGTGCACGCATCCCACTTTATGGGACCTGCTAGGGATCCATACCATATATCCATTATTTACTGGGATCCAGTAAATAAGCAGCGTAGTAGGATGTCTATACCTATCAGAGATACACTGTTTTAATTTGTCGCGTTTCGGTATCAGCGTGTTCATATCCAGTTTGCAGCAACCCGGCATGACGGCAACGAACGTCGAATGACTGTGAATCTCTCGATGTTCACCATTATTTTGGATTTTACTGTGGTTACTATCAGGTACAGTACCGTCACTTAAACTACGTAACATTTAGAGATCAGACCGATATTATACTGGGCTTAATCTGTCGGCCAATATTTTTAAAACAGTAAAAAATTATTAACGAGCCTCTTTATGTAACAAAGTGTGTCATTCGAAAGTGAATAGGTGCTGGATTACGTCAATTTATTCACTACCAAAAGAACGAATAACAAATTTAATGATAACAAGTAAATATTACAGAACTGAGAGCAATAATTGCGTAATGTTTACGTAAATAACTGTAACAGAGTTTGCAGATGAACAGACCTACGTGAAAAACCGATGAATCACTTTATTTTAAAATCATAAAGTTTTTAAACATTGTGCACCAACATTTTTATTAGATGGCTAGCCGTTTGCCCGGTTGGATTTCCCAACGGTAGTAGCATTTCAGTAATTTTAACCCGTTCAGGGTATAAATTTAAGAAAACTTTGTATTTATGTTCGCACATAAGAAGTTACAGTTTTTTTGGCTTAAACAATATCACCAATATTACATAATATAGGGTCAAAGAACCTAAGATAATTAATTAAAAATGGATGGTTTACTTTATCAAGTAAGTGTACGTGATGAGCGCTTTTCTCAATTTTACCATTAGAGTCATGTAACTTAATGTTAAGTCAGTTATGTTAATTATAAATGACTCGTATTTCGAGTGTGGAATTGGTTTATTTTTATTCTGATTTATTTGGCTGAAATGTCTGCGCAGACCAAATTGCTAAGTTCGATGCAATCGAAAAACAGAGGTGACATTTTCTAGAAACATTGCGATGTATTCTCGTTTTGACTATTCTCCGTAGGATCGAGACTGCAGTTCCGACTGATTATACCTAAGTAAAATTTACAAAATAATAGTTAGGTATTCCTCTGTTTCCTTCTACAAAACTGAACCGATTTTCATTTCAAAAATAATATAAGAGGGACTTTGACCATATTTGTATGTTTTTCTTTTTGTAGTCGTCAAACTTTTTAACTGGATGGTTATTATATTTTTATAATAATTCATTTATGATAAAAATCAAAACATAGTGACATGGTGGTGGTAATTTTGGTTTTTACGGTATAAAAATATTTGTTCTAGTACCATTTATCCAGGATGGAAACAGGGGAATACGTTAGTATGCGCAAAACACTGTCCGCTTCTTTAGTATGGGTAAAATACTATTCAAGTTTCCTCTTAACAAATCGATAATAGTTGTAATAGTCTGCAATAAAGATAACTAGTTGCCAACTTAGGAAAAAGAAGCTGAAGGTAAGCGAATTAGTGCTATAGACAGTTTCGTCACGTAATAATTAGGTGTGGTTATGGTGAATACGTAGCAAGCGAAGTCCAATGCTTAACCACAATTTATAGTTAACGGTAAATAATTGATTTATACATATTTATCCTTATCACTTAGCACAGTAACAAAAATTCCATTTCAATATATTATGGTAATGCATAATTCCCAATAATCGTTGAAGGTAGGTAACTATAGAAATTAAATGGCACAGAAATTATTTGATTTCATTCATAAATATCACATGAGTCTCACATTTCACATGCTCACCTGCCTCCTATAAACTTGTTTGACTGGCGTGACATAATGTACTTTCACTCCACTGCACAGATATTAAAGGTATCTCAACTAAAAGCCATTGTTGGGTTTCTACCTTCCTAGAAATGTCTTACGTCACAGCCTATCAATAGTCTATTGAAACTTTAAACCATTTCCTTCATCAATGTAAGTTGACCCTTTTTAAGACTAGAAGTGGGTGTTTTAAATAGTATCTTAATAAGGTTTAGGTTGGCTATCTTACATTTTCACATCTACTTCTAATACTTCAGATAATTTTACCCAATTTATTATGATCCAATATTTATCCTGTCATGGTTTCTATTGTCTCTAAATCTAACGTGATTTATAATTCCTTTGATCCGGTAAATTTAGATAACATATTATTATTATTAACAATAATATTAGACTAAGCAAATACCAGTATTAATATGATTCAATTCTTCAATTCAATTTCAATGATTCTTATTTCAAACCATCACACCATTTTTCTTTCGATTTGCCGCTAACAAAAACAAACGTATGTCAACAATGTCCGGTATACCAAATGCTTTCTATTTGCAATTATGTTTTGCACTTTAAATTCAATTTATTCATTTGTGATTCTCTATCCAAAACTATGAATAAGTTGTACATAATTATTTAAATGTAAGTATGATTTATTATTTTTTGCTATTTATTTATTTATTTTATTTATTAAAACTTAAATTTACAACTTAAATTTTAACAATGGCCCCAAACTAGGCATGCCTGTGTCTTGGGAACCTTACATACGAGTTACCATATTATACTTACTCATAATAACATCTGAAATCATTACATTACACATTACTTATTCATTATACTACATATTATACCGTTATATAGTATGCAATACAGACACACATTTTATACTACATAAACATAATTATATACAACATACATATTATCATAAATAAAATAACACACAATATAAATGCAACAGCCAAAACCATCATGGAAAATTACTTACAGTTTTAGTAATCAGAGAAGAAGTAAAATGTAAAATTATTTTTGAATTGTAAGTACATCCTCAGTTGTGTTATATGTCAGGGTACTTAGCCAGCCAATAATTTTCCTTCTTGCTTCGTAAAGCAAACAGTCTCCAATTGAACATAGCTTCTGTACTTTATTGTAAATATAGGGGCCAATGAACGGGCCAAACCTTTGCGCAAAGGCCGTGCCCACCAAGGGAGCTCTCACACGGAATACACCACGTCCTGACATTTCACTGTATTCCGGTAAGACGGCTACCTTTCTATGTTCTCTAAGAGCAACTTGCAGTATAAACAATTGTCTCACACTAAGAAATCGGCTTTCTTTGTACAACTCTGTGGTTGGGTATCCATAAGGCTTCCGCAGCATGACTTTGATTACTGAGCGCTGGGCTCTTTCGACTACTATCATATTAGTTTTAGCAGCACTGCCCCAACTTGTGATGCAGTATAAAATCAAAGATTGACAAAGAGCAAAGTATATGGTTTTTAGGGTGGCAAGGCATGCTACAGAGCATAATTGCCTCATAACACCCACCACTCTTCTCAACCGCCGAGCCAGTACTTCTATATGATTCTTGAATGAAAGACGTACTGAGTATTGCATTTCGATTTAAAGTCTATATATAACATTTTAATACTTTATCTTGTTTCGTGGACGCTATAGCGTTTACTTCTCCAATAATAAGGTTCGATAATAAGAAATTATATAAAAATCGTACATGTGTATTTTGATAGGAATTTACAAGGATTAATAAATAAAAAATATGCTATGGATTAGCGGGAAGTTTGTTTCCCGTTTAATACCTAATATGTTGAGGATGAAATATGACTAAAAACCTCAGAAACAAAATATCAAAGGAATTTTCATAGATATAATACTATTTATTACCAATATTCTTATTGGCTTCATCAGAGATCTTTTGCGTCGACTTTAGAGTTGCATAAAAGGAATTGAATTGAAGTACATAGTACGGTTAATCTATTAAGGTACAGAAATCATGAAGTTCAAAACAATAAAGTAAGTAAAAATTAAAAATACTTATTAGCCTTCGCTTACACAAGTACAAGATACAATTTTAAAAGTATAGTGTAAAAGATTGTTTCATATAAAAATTAATTGTAACATGGTTATTGGTAATAATTGTGAATGATTTAGATGAGAAAATATGCCTAAATTACACGCGAAATAGTAGTCACAGACCAAAGTATTATTGTTTTAGTACCATGGCCCTTTAGATATGTTAACAAGTAAATTAAATACAGTAATGATTCAAACTATTTTAGTACCAAAGAAATGTCTCTGGAGATTTCTCTCTACTTGGGGCAGTCCGGCTGGTGGAATACCTGGTGGTTTCCAGAGCTTCGTGGGGTAGGAGGGTTTAAGATCAGCAACGCGCTAGTGATACGATACCTATGGTATTACAAGCGACCATACGCTACAGTATACTCTTACCATCAGGGCCGTGTGCTTGTTTGCCACCATTGTAGTATCTAACAATCAAACAACACAACTTATCCAAAAATATTCTCAGAATTATCCAAACGAAAAGTCATTACTCGGTTGAAGTCCAATAAACAATCTCTCAACTATAAATATTACGAAATACAACATCCGTTTTAAAACAAAATCACAGGGATTACTTGTCTGCTGCAAACGACCATTTGTGTGTCACTTCGTTTTGAGGTATTTCATAACGGTCAAACACATTTCCGTTTGAAAAGGAAAGTTATGCAAATTTAACTATGAACGCCGTGTTTTGGCATACTTCAGAGGTCGAGTTTCAAGTGAAACATGCAATTAACATTTTCGAAGACAAGAGAGAAGTAGCACATATTATCGTAAAAGACTTTTGCCAAAGATCTGAATGATACTAACCCAAACATGCTTTAACCGTGTAATAAAAATCAAAGACATCGATGAAACTTTTAAAAAGCAATAATCAAAATTAAGAGTATAGAAATTATTGTTTATTGTGAAAATAATAGAAGTAGGATGCAAAACAAAATATAACTGCATGAATATCCAAAACAACAAAGACAAGAAAAAAGTACAAGACGACCTCAATAAAAGGAAATCCATGAGACAGAATATGAAAAGATAGAGAAACTCATCAATGATGCTAAAAGTCTTACCAAATTTCATCAACTAGATCGTAATAACGCGAAACTAATTCTTCAGAAGGCCACGGTATCGGCTTAGGTTCAATGTCGATTACGTTTACCGACGACATCACTATCAACTCTGAAAAAGAAAGCTATAATGTTGACAAAATCACATTGAACAAAAGTTCACATGGTGCAATTATAAACGCAAAGATAATATAAGCATATATTTTAAAAGATGATTTCAAAGGAAATGATGGAAAAAGTGTATTCACATGCACATAATTATATGTAGAATAAATACCACGTAGATTAATGTTTTTACGTAATAATGATTTAGTAAAAATTGCAATGTTCATCTGGTAATTTCATGTACAACGCTATGCATCAACACGCTGACTCATCACTTCAACGAATTATATTAGTCTGTTATAAGTTATTAAATTACGTAATTCTTATAGTTTGAATATAAGCCAGACTTGTTCAAAAGGTATTTTATTGGTGCTAAAACTTTCTAATTTTCAAGCACTGTGATTAATGATTAATAAAATATATTAAACATCAATATATTATATACTATCAACGAAATTAATTGACGTTTGACTTTCATAGTGATCCAGTCGGTTAAATCATAGTGATCAAGTCGGTTAAATCAAAGTGATCCAGTCGGTTAAATTTTGCGTCTCTTAATATTGGCATTTGTATGCTCAAGATGTATTTTACTAGACTTAATATTTTTGTATTCAACACGAATGTTCTTATAACGATAAACATCGATCCCGCATGAAGTAAGATCAACTATACTGTATTTTTTATTCCCACGAAGTAAATTAAAAGTCACTAATGTCAAAGTGAAAAATAATAATGTTTGCACATTTATTTTTTTAGTGTTGAGCTACCGTATATTAAACAGTACCATTTTTTGAATCGTAAGATTTTAAATACTGAGATGAAGGTTTTTATTTATCAATTCAAATATTATGTGTTATTAAAACATACCAGATATTATACTATTATTATTAGAAACTATAAAAAGTGCATAATTATTGCGAAAAAAAAAAACTACAAGACAATTTAAACAACAAGAAAACCAACTATAATGATTTTGAAGAGTTCCCTTGTGTTACTTCAAAGTTCAAAGTCCAATCATAATGAATTAAAAGGTGGCTCACCCTTGAGGTATCTCCTATCTAACAAAAAGAGAAACATCCAAATCGGTTCATAAACAAAGAAGTAATGGCTGAACATCCATAAAAAAATATACATTCGAATTGAGTATCCTCCCGTCTTTTGCTGATGCCGGTTAAAAAAGTAACACCTTGGTTGGTTCACGAAAGATGCGAATTTGTCTCCCTTATTCGATGTTCACATTTGAAGGGTTCAATGTTTTTGAAAAAAAAAACCTACCTATAGGTTATAATATCTCATACGGTTTTAAATTTAGTACCAATTGGTGGCGTCACTATTTTAAAAACAAACAAATGAAATGTCATTTTAGTCCGTTTGAATAGAAAACGCACCTAAAGGTTGAAAGCTTGATTCTACCGACTAATTTATGGTCCTACCAAATGTTTACTAGATCAGAGCTAGTTAACGCTTGCTGCATATTATTGTGATGTTGAGCGAACAGCTTCTTTTTCAGATAAGTAGTGAAATAGATGAATGTTAAAATATATTATGTCTATATTCAAAAAACCCGTCTGGTAGACCGTAAGTAATAGGTGTCAACGCCTAATTTTTTTGTTGAGCTCATTGAAATTTTATACGGACGTAATCCTGTTTATCAGATCGTGAAGAAAGTGCTACTATATGATCTGTAGCGCCTACTAAGTTGACCTACTACAAAAACTACTCATCACAATTTTAAACTAGCAGTGCCCGCGTCTTCATTCGCGATCGGGCATACGCGCGAATCATGCTACTCCCGCCCCCGGATATATGCTTATTGTGTGTTACCCTTAAAAGATATACATTTATGCTGTCGCTGACAGTTTTGTAGGTTTTTTTAATATCTACAATTATGTCATACATTAATTTGATATATCTCTTAAAGTTCACTCGGCGTAAGTCATTTTAGCATTCGAAATGATTCACCATGACCTGTTTTTTTCCGCGGAATCCTAATTCTACTTTCATATACCTTTAGTAAAAAAAACTGTTATTTTTACATTATAAACAGACACTTCAATTTTATTAATGGTATAAATCAGGGCTTCTTAAACTTTTGTCATTCACGACCCCATTTATGATTGCGAGTTTCTTGACGACCCCATACAAATATAAAAGAAAAATAAATTAATATTTATTGATGATTTATTTATTAGGTAACAATATACATATACATATGAAAATATATCAACACTCCACTAATTCACATTACACTCAGTGTTATTGAATCATTGTTTAGCTGCAGGTTGCACGTGTGTACGCGCGCGCATTCCTCCCTTTGAATGTGTGTGATATTTAGAGGTGGTGGTCAGAGTGGGAAGTCAGCGGCGCGCGGTTTATTCAACATGTATGATACCGAAAAACGAAATAACAATGTATAGCCACAGTATAATAATAGCGATCATCGATCGTTTACTGTTGTCGGTGGAGATAGTTCATAACCTTCAACAAATGCGCGTGTCTAGACGCTGCTTGTCCACTGTATTCCGCCAACTCTAGTAATGTTATAAAATGGTATATATAAATATTTGACATTAAAATCTCTGGCGACCGCAGAATTTTGCTACGCGACCCCTTTTGGGGTCACGACCCATAGTTTAAGAAGCCCTGGTATAGATAACTCATACACAACAATTTCTCAAACGAACGACTTTATTAAAACTTAGGTATAAATTTCTGTATATAAATACAGTTGTAGTATAAGTGTTACAACATATAAATACCAGGTTCTAAGAGCAAGCGTTCTAAAGCTTTTTTTATTACCCGTGTCAAAATTATTATGCATTTCTTCAATAGATAATCATTATGTGCTGACACAGAATGTTCGTACGGTTTATGACCAGTTTAAAAACCTATTGCAGTAAATATTTAGCGGTTTTCATTACAATATTTTGTACAGTTTATTACTTAGTATTCAGTTTAGGTTTGATTTTACAAGAGCTACTTCATTTGAATTTTGAAGAAATTTCCGCTGTTAAAATTTCGTCTTTGTGTAAATTTTAACACAGTCGCTTTTGGAATCAGGCGGTACTTTACGTGTTTCAAATTCAACTTCACAAAAGTATACGAGTAAGTTTTCTATAAATATGAGTCAGTTTCGATGTAATTATGTCATTTATTTCAAAAGTGTTTAAGATTTAATTTTTACTTGTGATATTTCAATACTATATTATATCTGAATTTGAGCGTAGATACGACCGAATCGTACTTTTTTAAGCAACTCCTCCTTTCAGTTCTATAACATCGCCCTAAGTTGTAATATCTGTCGGCAAACGCCTTTAGCTATGTTGCAGCAAATGAATTTGAGAGTCAGTCCTTCTAGATTTAACGTGTTGCCATCTACGGCTATATTTAATACTTTAGCTTCGGCTAACTTAATATCAGACTAGATTCTGCTCAAGCACTAAACCTATAAAGTATTTATGAGAACCTACGGTCGTCCTAAGGTCGAAATTCGAGCAGCGACTTTTTGATTAGACTATTTTCTGTTTGACATTTGTAGTATAAACCTAAACAATGAGTTCTACATCAATTGCCGTCACTTTTCGTTGAGTGACAATGTCAATATTTGGGGGGGTCTAAGTTCGATGGCACTAGTCGCTTTATGGTTCGCAATATTAATTTATTTTATTTAATATATTAGAAACAGATATTATAGATAAATTTTAGCTTTCTGTACTCCTTCTCCATATAAACTTTAACCATGCCAAATCTCAGTCTTCCGTGCACGCAATACACTTAAAAGGGGGGTACAAAGTTTTTGCTTCACGTATTAATATAATTATGATGATAATGTCTTTGTACCAATTTCAGTTCAAGTGTGTGTTTATAATCATACCTTTCAAGTCACACCACAACGATAAGACCAGTCGGTATCTCCTAACAAAAAGTGTTGTAACTCTGTTACAGTTATAAACCGGAGCGAAGATCTACGGGAGCTAGTTCTACTCAAAATTTAGTACATATTTGGAATATTAGAAAAATATTTTCATTTCAAGTATTTTAATAATAGAATTGTTACAAAAAATGTGTGACGGCTGCTAACATAATATTATACTTTCCACGATTTACTAATGGGTTTATAGAAATCTTATGTGTGACGTGAAATTTGTTTTACATTTTTGTCATGAAACTTTTATTACCACTTCAGAAACTGTGTATGAAATACAGCATAGTTTAGCTGTTGAGTCGATTATTACTTTCATCGAACTAGTAGGTTGTTTTTTGAATATTTTGGACTATATATGCCAATATATTCGAAAATAATTTATGTAAATATAGTAGTCGAATACTGAATAATGAAATTATTTTTATAGTTACTTATGTATCTATGCCAGATGTTATAATTTTAATAAATTACCAAATAAATTTGCATCGGGATATAAATAAATATTTCAAAATTATAAACCGCCAAAACATACTGCATGTTAGTTGAATATATTCACGTGAGAAATGCCATCTTTTATTCATTAAAAAAATGCAGTTCAATAGGAATAATTAATCTATGTATTTAACGAAAACATTAATTTTAAAATGATATTTGAATCATTAATTATGTTGGAGATTTAATAAAAATGTTAAGACAACTGGTATACTGTGACATCATAGAACAGCGAGGAAGTATGACGGGTTGCATCATAAGACTTCCGAGCCGTTCCGGAGATTCCGCGTTCAGAACTTTGACCGTGTTATATAACGTTCGACATGTTCCACTTTGTACACATCTTACTTTCGAATTGTTCTGCTTTACAATATTTAAAAATAATCATTAATTCTACTTTTATTTAAAAATTATATAATTTGGTAAAAAGTAGTATTTTGATAAATAATTTTTTATCTACGTATTTCATTTAATATTTCTTGTACAATGCTACGGCCACATTAGCGTGCTTCGGCGAAGGTTCGAATACAAAGCATTCGTCTACCGTATTTCATTGTTTATTAGGATTAGAAATATGTAGTAGTCCTGTTATTTTGTTAATAGTTTATAATAACTTTGTTCTCTTTTGATCTTTTTCTTTAATAGAAGTAGGACGCAGAAATAAAATATTTGGAGATTTCTCTCTGCTTTTAGCTATACGACTGGTAAAATACGTCCACCACACAGACGTTCGCAGCCAAATAACCTTGTGCTGTTTTCTGCAGTGAGTAAGGTTTCCCCAGCTCACTGGGGAAGAGAGTTCAAAGTCGGCAACGCTCTAGTGATCCCTACCTAAGGTTATTACAAGCATCCATATATTACAGTAGCTGCACATTATCAGTCAAGCGGTGTGCTCGTTTGCCACTTTAGTTGTATAAATACACATAATACAACATACCATCACGCCTGTATTCCCCGAAGAGTTAGGCAGAGATGTACATTTGTACACCCACAGTTCACCGAGTATGTTTTTAGGTCCCATGTAATAGAGGGCGAGCCTATTGACATTAATCGGGCACGAAACCAAACTCCGAGATGCTACTGAGAATTTCATAGGAAAAACCCAATAACACTTTGCTCGACCTGGGATTCGAACCCAGGACCTCGCTCATAGCAGTCGCGCTTACGACCACTAGGCTAACGAGGCAGTTAGTAAATAAATAACATTAATAACACAACTACGTCTAACCCATAACGCTGGTCTTTGTAATTGGACGAAATTTGCATAAACCATGCAATGTAGCCACAACCAATGTGTGTACGTAACAATCATTATTCAGTTAATATTTATTATTTATTCAATATGTTTTATTCATTTTGTAATATACCTACATACCTATGCATTCTTTAGTTCTATTGTTATATTATGTAATATGTAGTTATATATTTATAGAATACACATAACAAGGATATTTCCTTTGTAAGCCACATAAGTCATAGTTACGACATCAAAATTTCCATAAATTCTAATTATAGTAAAATAATAAAGTATATGAATCAGTTAGAAGTAAAGTCTCAACGTCTGAAAACCACTCGGGTACGACTATTGAGAACATCAACGAAAGATTTTTCCACACTAGCAACGGTCCGCAACTTCGTTCGCGTTAATTACCTACAACAAACATGTAATAAGAATAAAACATAGCTTAGAAGTTTGCGGGGTGGTAGGTAATAGGTACTGGGTCGCGACCACCATGCATGTGGTGAAAAGTCCGTCATAGTGACTCGCTTTTGCGTGTCGCGTTTCGAGATCAGCCTGTGCATATCCATTTTAAAAAATGCACGCCAGCATGGCAGCGGCAACCGTCAATGGATTTCGATCTCTCGGTGGTCACTGTTGCGTTAGGATTGTACTGTACTTACGATCAGGCATAGTACCGTCAATTTGCCGTGCTACTATTAAAAAAAACTTTATCTCTTTTTAATAATATACCTAGTGGACTAGACTAAGATGGTGGACTACATAGTGGAATAGAATAGATTTTTTAAATAGTATACAAATGTTACTTGCTTCTAGAATAATAAGGAATAATAAAAAAATTTGTAATGAACATCCATCAAACAAATTTTAAGTTAAATTTTCTACAGTTAGTTTTCTACAGAAAGAATTTATTATAAACTAGCTGTGGCCACGGCTCCGCTCGCGCGGACGACGGTAGAACGCGTAGTGCTTATAAAAATCGTATTTTCTTAAAACTTTAATAAAATTTTATCGAATGAAGATATCGTGATATTTTTTTTTTTTAATAAAAACCCAGACTAAAGGGTAAAACGAAAAAATATGTTCAAAATCTATTCAGTAGTTCTTACGTGATGCGTGCATAACGGCAAACTTCAATCATTTCGTTATTTGTTTGAATGCGTTAATTTCTGTAGTTACCTAAAAGTGAGGGTTGAAAAAATATTTTTGCACTATATAGCTTAATATTATAATATTAATATTTTATTATTAATATTTATTTAGTGGGAAAGGTTTTTTATCATTAATATTTATTTAGTGAGAAAGGTTTTTTATAGGATATATAACTTTCCGCTACGAATCTAAGAAAATGGATTTTATACTGAACCTTTAATTTCATTAAATCAAAATTAAAAGTTTTTATTTGGACTTAGGATCCTCAGCGTGGAATTTCTAGGTATATGATTCGCAAAATGCAGGAAACTCCTAAACTACCGGTCCGCTAGTAATTAGAGATGAAACGGATAGTGGTTTGGCCGGATACCAGATATTCGGCAAACTACGAAGCCGGAGCGTCGTATATTTGGCCCTTTATCGCATTACATGACGCGATCAGTTTGATTTGAATATTGGCGTGGTGAACGAGATCGGAAATAAACAGTGTCCATAACCTATTGTGGTATGATTGACCTTGTGTGAAATAAAGCGATTTTTTTATATATTTTATTATCCGGAATCCGGCCGAATACTGAATTGCCATTCGGTATCCGGCCGGATAGTGAAAACAAGGCCGGATAGTTGCCGGATATCTGTTTCATCTCTACTAGTAATACTGTCAATCTAATTAGTTGAAGAGACCACCAGAAAAGTTTATTAATTCCTAGACAAATCTGTTTTAAAACAAAGTCGTACTGAGTCCGTCGTGAGTCGTACTGGTAATCAATAAACGTTTAAAAAGTAAACACAATCAACATTTACGCTCGCATAATAACTGCTACCGGTTTTATTAGCTATTTTATTAAAAGTTTTTGTTGGAAGCACGAAGACCTATTACGTAATGACTGGCAACACTCAATGTAACCGCGTATCTGTCCAGCTTCTCACTTGTAACTGTTTATGTTACGTAAAAACTTTAATATCATAGTTTGATCTGTATCTAACAGAATTAGTAGGTCGTAACTTCAAAATGCCAAATTTGTACTGAATCACATAATGAATTGAACCATTGAATTACATAAGTGACTAGGCTGTTAAAGATGCTAATTAAAAAAAAACTTTTTGCTTAAATGACTTGTAATCGGTGACCTATATAAGCAAAAAAAATTAAAAAACTTAATTTTTGAGTTTTTGGAGGTTTGATATGTAGTGGTTTTATTTTTTATCATTAAATTTATCGAACCTATACTGTGGTAACCTACATTGGTGGTATTTTGGGTAATATATTATACTTTGGTTATTGTGCGCAAGAAATGTGGATTAGAAACAATATCGTGGAATATGAACTCTAAAATGTCATAAAAACTCCATTGATAATTCTAAAATGGCAAGGGAGCCACTATTTTGTTAGAGTGATGTTTGAACTTTTAAGGTTAGGAATATATTGTGCCCGTATGACATTGGCAGAATTGTGTATAAATACACATTGTTGTTAAATAATTAGAGGAAATCTATAATAGAGATTGTTCTGTCCTGCTCATGGATTAGCATTTAAGCACAATAGAAGACTTCACATCTGAACCCTTGATGGAGTGAAGGGTAACAAAACATTAGCATCTTTATAACTCACCACTGTCGGCGTCGACGGGAAAAGCTCCACCATTCACGATTAACAGTCAAGGAATAGGAAAGGAAACGTCTAGTCATCCGTCGGTCAAATTTATCAAACACAAATACAAATCTATACTATATCACAATATAATAAATAACCGCAACAATAGATTTCTTGTCCCGGGGCTCAAACTCAGTTCAAACAAACAATTACAAGAGGTATAATCAAAGTTATCAAACGGCGTAGGTATTCGTAATAAAAACCGGCACATTGACCTTCAAGACAATCAAAGTGGCCGCAATAGGGTTATTATATCTCGTCCCGTGGCTCAACATGCGCATATTTAATCAACTGATAATAATTAACAAGGTAATGTATAAATAATATCGCGAACTCAGCAAAACACATAATCTCTCAAACAAATCAAGTTGGTGCGAGATCTAACGTAAAGTAGGTGTCGGGCGCAAAAGTTACCAGAGACAACTTGTGTTGCCAGACCCTGGTTCCGAAAAGAGATCATAGACAGAGAGATATAATTATCGAACTTTATCTATAGGTAAGTTGGTCGGGTTTTTTGGCGGAATCTTGAAGTGACATGTTGTGATTTTTATTTTTAATTCATTAACTTAGGTTTTTGACCCTATATTATGTAATATTGATGGCGTTTTGCGTGATATAGTTTGGTTTTTGTGCACAAATGGATTATAAATATAAGCTGAAAGCATTCATTCTGAAATCCCACAAAATCTTCCTAAAAAATTCTAACAAGGGAGCCACCATCTTGTTAGGATACTGAATCGTCATAACACATGACATTATAATTCACTCGATAATGGCAGTAATGGTCGTCATTAAAGAGGACCGGTTGCCAAGTTAGGTAGAAGAAGAAGGTAAGTTGGTCGTATTTTAGACAACAGTAAAATTATATTAGCTTATTAACTGCCTCATTAGCCTAGTGGTCGTAAGAGCGACTGCTATCATGTGATTTATTTCGCAGACTTTTTTTTTTGTGATATTGTATAATAAAAAAAACTAGTATAAATAAACATTGTTTTCATTTTAATCAATTGTTTTGATACAATTAAAATAATCTATACTAATATAATAAAGCGGAAATGTTTTTTGTTTGTTTGTTTAAACACGCTCTCTGGAACTACCAGTCGGATTCGAAAAAATCTTTTTTATATCATAGCCAGATTCACGAGGCTATTTAACATTAGGCTACAATTCTCAGCTAAGCTAACCTTAAATACTGATTTTTTAAATTAAGTCGAAAGGTGAAGTGTTCCCGAACTGCTTAATCCGCGTGCGTTGGCGTAATGTTTAATGATACGTAAATACAATGCTCTACAAAAATATTGGTTCTAAGTATTTTTTACAAAAGGTCGCGATAGCATATGGCTATCTCTTAGATTATGATAGGCTACACATACGGGTGCGTTGCCGGCGCGGTGTTTGTCGGATAAAAACACGGGTGAAACCGTGGGTACAGCTAGTGTTTTATATATAGCAAAGTATATTAAAATAATAAAAAATTCTGTTCAATTAATTTATTATTATTATTGATAGCTAACTGATTATGTTATTCGCTTGCGGAACAACAAGACAATTTTTAACAAGAAAAAAAAACAACTTTTGATTTTGAAGATTTCCCTTGTGTATCTTTGAAGTTGAAGGTCCCATGCCCAATGCAAAATGTGGTCCCAGTTTGTATCCCTTGATGTATCCCCTATCCATAAGTAAGAATCTTCCAAATCGGATCATAAACAAAGACTTTATGGCTGAACATTCATAAAAAATATATACATTCCAATTGAGAAACCTCCCGTCTTTGTTGAAGTCGGTAAAAAATTGTAGTTATTTGTGTATTTTAGTTAAATATGTAAACAATCTTTTTCTTTTCAAATATTCACTATTCTTAAATAATTTTGAAGAAGTGTCAAATTATATCGTATAACAACACCGAACAGTCAACATAAACCTAGATTTTCAATGTATATGGTAATAATAATAAAATTGCTAAAGTTTTTCATAAGATATAATTATTTTATAAATGTGCTGATACGACAATGTTAGCTTTTCTCAAATATAATAACTGAAAATTATTAATTTTAATGAAGAATATCAAATACATATAAATAAACGTAAGTACCTACTTAAATTTTTTGACCATAAATTACTAAGTAGTACTATTAAAATTATTAATACTACTTGAAACAATTAAATATAAGAAACTTACCGTCTAAATTCGATGGATATTTATGTGCCGCGTATCCCGTAGGTACAGCGGGAGCTGTGTGGTAATGCGCGGGCGCAGTCGGGACACCATAAGCACTTGGAGGTCCATACTCGAGGTGCGCCGTCGGCGGCGGCCCATAAATAGCTGTTGCTGAAATATTATTAGCTAATTAAAATAAATTACCAACCAACCAACGGCTACTTTCCACCATCGCACCACACTGTTCGCCGTCGGTAGGTTCATCCTTCTGCGAACGCTCCGGTTGTGGAACGAAATCCCTGCTGAGGTTTTCCTATGGGACTACAGTATGGGGTTCATTAAAAAGGGAGTAAATCGGTTTTTAAAGGGTCGGCAACGCATGACGCTTCAGGTGTTGCAAGCGTCCATAGGCCGTGGTGACCGCTTACCATGAGCCGGACCACATGATTGTTTGCCACCGTCGTGGTATAAAAAAAACTACCTCTATGGGAGTTTTTGGCGGGATCTAAGTCTATCGTGTGGTGGTTTTTAATTTAATTAATTAACTTATTTTTATTAGGTTATTAGGCGATATATTGTGAAATTTAGCAAATATTATGATGGATGTGTGGTGTAACTAGAATGGATAAGGAAGAAGAAAACATGTTGTGCCGACCCTACTTAAGTAGGAGTAGAAGAAAAAAAATTATAATTTTGCTGGCATATTACGGGATGCAGTTTGGTTATTGTGCACAAGTGGGTTATAAATAATAACTAGGAACACGCATTTTAGTTTGCCGCAAAAACTCTCTAGACAGTCATTTAATTTCACGAGGATTAAACTGCCGTTAAAAGCTAGTTTAATGTTAACCTCTTATTTATAACTAGCTGACCGCGCAACTTCGTCTGCATCACATAAGAGAAAAAGAATGAGACGTAGGCAGAGACAAATAAGAATTCTCGTAGGCACCTAGAATACAATTTATAGATGCCGCCCGCCTTCCACATCACGCAAAATGCATCACAAAATGCAACGCGCGATACTTGATTATTATTTTGCTGCGGAGTTATTTTAAAACTGTGATATCTCTCAAGATATTCATTGAAATCAAATGATGTAAAGGGCAATTTTGTCCAAAATTAAATACTCGTGATGAATAACGTATTTATTTCAATAAGGATTAATACCATGTATATAAAAACACCTTCACAAATAATGCATTATTTTAGAACAAATTTTATTACCATAAAAAGCTTATATTGCGTCAACCTTAAAAGATAGACATATTCTATCGCGGACTTTTTTTAGAACTTTTTAAGAGAAACAATTCCGCCACACATCACTGTTGCGTAACTTTAACCATTTACGCAGCGCACGCAATGGAAACTTTCGAAAGGAAAATTTTTCCCCGTTTTTGCAACTTTTTAAATTGATACTCCGCTCCTATTGGTCGTAGCGTTATGTTATATAGCCTATAAGTCTTCCTCGATAAATGGACTATTCAACACTAAAATATTTTTTTCATTCGAACTAGTACTTCCGGGGATTATCATATTCAACCAAACAAACAAACTCTTCAGCTTTATAATATTAGTAAAGAATTATTATTATAGTCCGGCCAGAAAAAAAAAAAGATTTTGCACTTGTATTTTTGCATATTTAAAAAATGCTATGGGGAATTTATGTGCCACACATTGCGTATATTATTTAAAGTTATAATTATGAACGGTTAATACAGATTAACAAAGTAGTGACCACAGCTCATATCGTTGGTTACCATTTAAAAATACAACAGCAAAAGTATGAGTGCTTTAGAGCATACATACTTAATTTGTAATTTAAAATGTATTATATAATTCAGTAGATACTTCAATCCGTATTCAAGTTGTTTACATTCCGTTGCGATTAAAATAATTTTGTCTGTACATAACTAAAATAAACATAATTTTAAAAGTGGATAATTTATTACGTGAATCTTGATTAACACCCGGATAAGTCCAGTAGAATTTATTATATAAGAAGATGACTCTAGAGTCTAGTGGGTAAATGACAGTGTTTTTTTTTTTGACGTGAATACGTCTTTTTTGCGGCCATAGTGGAGGCAATAAAAAAAATTATGTGTGCAATTCACACGTGGTACAAGTGAAACCTTCACATCTGTTTTTTTTTTTAATTCAGAAAATGATCAAATACAAACTAATTTAAAGTTTATGAAAATGTACATACAAGTACTGACAATCATTATTCACAATATCATTTTCAATTAATGCACATTTGAAATATCCAATGGTAACCTAACACATCATTAACAGAATGTCATAAGTGTTGTCTAAAAAGTTTTTGTTTCGTGCCTTTTTGGTGAGGTTGGTGAGGTAATAAAATTCATTATTGCTTGGCAATCTTTTTACTGTCGCTTTCGCTTTTTCGTTTCATCGACTTTCAAATCACAACGATGCTACAGAAGTTTTCACTTCAAAAACTGATGACAACAAAATCAAGAGATACAGGCCCACCAGTAGAGATATAATCAAAATTATATATATATAAATTAAGATGGATTGGGCAGCCTTGATTAAGTTTCATTAAATCATTGTCGTGAATTAAAATCTGTAAAAAAGTAAATTCTCGAGAAATCAAGCGTATAGTGTAGTACTTGTAGAGCTTTCTGTACTGTGGGAAACTAAAATACCTAAAGACCTCGCAATAATAAATATATATATAACGAGTTAACCAAGAACGGCTATGCGGTGGAAGTGGGAGCGAGAGGTATTCCAGCGAAATCTCTCTATAGCTTGTTAAAATACCTCGGCACGTCGAGAACTGCAGTAAGTTCTATTTTAGAACGGGTATCTAAAGCAGTATTTACAGGCTCTTACTAAACCTGGCTTGGCAGGGAGGGTATCACGGGCAGTCAAAGTGAGCGCTGATGTGCATCATAAGGGGGCCCCTTAAACCTACACCTGGGTCTCAAGTCCCGGGGGTTGCTCGTGTTCCCTCTGTCTGCTACACGATGGACCCAGCACCCGCACGGTGATTCTATGGAATGCTAAGATGTTTGTCTCCCATATTATTTTATGAATTAGCATAAAAATTTAAAAGGCGGTATGTTTTAAAATCATGTTACGTATTCAACAATTAAAAAAACAAACATCAATTGCGTAGGTGCGTGTACATAAAAACAATAACGGAAAAGTTTACGTAATAACATAAAGCAATTAATACCTAGTGACCTTGAAATAGCTCAATTGGTTGTACAATTTCGAAGCTCAACTCTATAAATTGACTTTCTTTGGTTAAATTACAGATTATATTTACAGTAGACTTTATCGGTAAAATTTGTGACATTTTTTTACACGATTGTGAGAAAAGGAGGGTTATGTTTTTCGATATAAAATGTATGTAGTGTACCTATTTCTTTGGCACACTCTGTAGCCTAAAATGGCTTGATGGATTATAGTATACGAGGTGTCTTTAGAATCGTCTTAATTATTGAAGTGACATAGGCTATATGTTATTATAATAAGTGAGCAATTCTTGTATATATATATAATGTAATTGGTTTCTCGGAAACGGCTCCAACAATTTCGATGAAACTTTGCAATTAGGTAATGTTTTTTGCATTCCAAGTTAGATAAGTGTTTTTCTTTTTACGTTTAAAAGACACCGAGCACAGCTCGGTTGCCCAGATATATATAATATTTAAGTACGACGTCTGGGAATAAAATAAAAACAAAAATAGGAAAAAAAATTGTTTAGTCAAGTGTTTTTGTTGCAGTCGGGTTTTTAATTCCCTTTTAAATAATTTAAGTTGTTATCCCCATTATTTACTGGCTGTCTGAAGGAATCTTTCATAATTTTACAGTCATCGTATCATGAGATGGTGGCAAACTGAAAACAAGCTTCTTGAAAACGACTTGGAAATGTCGAAAAATGGAAAACGGACCTTATAATACTAAGGTGGTAAACAAGTATATAGCCCACCTGATGGTAAGCGTCTACCGTAATATATGGACGCTTGATACCATAGATATCACTAAAGGCATTGCCGACCTTGAACCTCCCTTCCCCAAAGAGCTTTGGAAACCCTACTTATTGAAGGAACACAACACAAGGTTATTTGGCAGCGATCCGTAAGGTGGAGGTATTCCATCAGTCGGACTGCCCCAAACAAAGACAAATCTCTAAAGAAATTTGTCTATACCCTACCTCTCTTTGAATCCAATTCTGGAAACCTTACGCACCGCATGAACCCGAAAGCAACACAAAAGAGTTGATGTTGCAATTTTTCAAAAGGTAACCCTTGAAGCAATTAGGGCTTAGTCGTAGCGTGTACCAACACAGCATCGATCGACGTGGGTTCGAATCCCTACAATGCATACCTAAACTTTCGGTGAAGGAAAACATCGTGATAAAACCGTAGCATAGTGGTAACGCATTTTCTAATGCACACTTGAGCAACCACAACCCTCGTGTTGAAAATCTATCACCAAGCACCTATAGGTATGATCTGGCAGCCGCACTTGAGAACCAGCCCAATCCCTACTAGGCTTATGCTAAAACATATAAAGATTTTTTTTATTTTATCAGTAAAATATAATTTTATAATTAAATTACTCACAAACGGGTTTCTTCTCGCTTAATGCTGCGGAGCTGACAATCTTCTTCCCGAGGTTGCTGACTGCGTCACCCTTCCCGGCTATCACTTTTCCAATCGTCGAAGCAAGGGCTCCACCGCCCTTTATCAGTTGCCCTTTAAGTATCGTCACTCCGCCAGTAATGGCTTTAACTGCTTGAAACAGCGTGTACAAAATCGATTTCTTTAAGCCCAGGTAGTCGTATTTTTCGCCATGTTGCTACACGAGAAATAAAAATAAAATATTTTAAAGGAAATATTTATAAACTAGCTGTTTCCCGGGACTTCGTCCTCTTGAAATATTAAAAAAAATGCACGGAACCCAATTTTTTTTCTAAAATGAAATTAGTGTAAGTTATTCCAAACATCAGCTATCTCCCAGTGAAAGTCCCATTAAAATTGGTCCATCCGTTTCGGAGATTAGACGGAACAAACGGTCATGTTGTCATTGTCATTAATGTTATATTTTACAAGTTAACCAGCGCAACATCGTCTGCGTCACATAATGGAAGCTCTCAAAAGAATAAATTTTCCTGTTTTTGCAACGTTTTTATTGATGCTCCGTTCCTATTGGCCGATCCCTCGATAAATGAGCTATCCAATACTAATATAATTTTCCCATTCGAAAAAGTATTTCCGGAGATTAGCGCGTTCAACCAAACAAACTCTAATATTATATTTATAATATTAGTATAGATTGAACAATCATAGATTAATGATTGGTTTCCGCTGGCGCTTCAACTAGATACCGTCAGCGTACCTACTAGAAAAATGGCTACTCCTCAAAATCATCGAAATTGGTTTTCTCTTTTGATAAAAATTATCTTGTTGGGAGATATTTTTCTTTTGTTACACCAAAGAAGTGTTACTTACATTCGTACATAAATATAATTCTCATTATGTTTAAACTTACCGGTTCATAAGAATATCCACCATGATCACTGCCGCCAGTCTTCCCAGATGCAGATGATATGAATGCCGAAGCTTGGCCGAGCAGTCCCACCTTGCTTTGCAATCCTGAAGACGCTTTAGAGACGACCGATGTCAGTGCTTGAGCTGACGATCGCTTTGTCCTGGAAACAATTACAACTATTATACTGACCTTTTATGCGTTAGTTACGAAGTAGAATCTGATCTAATCGTTGAAGCAGACAAACAAACCTACCATGAAAAACCACATATAATAAAACCAATCACGACTGAAACCATTCTTTATGGCTATAGAGAGAGCATCGTTCAGATATTCTAAAGATTAGGGTAAGGGCCACAATCTGACCTGATGCTAATCCTAATGGGAGAGCAGTCCCCAAATGCAGCTGACGGAATACAACTATGCTAGGCGACAGATGTTCAATTTAACTGTGGAAGATGGCCAAGCGGACATTATTAATAAATACCCTACTATTATGTTACGCTTTCATCACGGTGTTTCCCTTGACAGAAAGCTCACACTCATTGCAGAGATTCGAACTCACGTCGATCAACATGGTATCCGTAAACACTACCACGAAGACATCCGCATTTTGTTTAAAAAAAATAACGCACGCATCACCCTATACTAACTAAATTAGGGTTTACCTCATGATTTCTTCAGCGGCCAATCCCTCGGCTAACTTCTCCAACTGTTGTGGCGACATCCTACTGATAGCTGCCATATCTATGATGTCCAGGTACAACGGCTCCGGGGCAGGCGCCGGTGCACCCATTGACGCCGTCATGCACACCAGGCAAATCCATACCTAGCAACAAAGACGACATTAGTTATAATGGGTAAAAAGTATTAATTTTAAACTAATTTTCATTCTCACATGATCGACAAAGCATCAACGTTCATGTTTAACAAAATTCCTGTATGCACGATCATCAAAATGCCTGCACGCATGATGGTTACGCATAATCGAAAAAATAGGGTCGACTATGAGTTTATAATAGTTTTCCAGCACGACCAAACGTTTCGTTTTCTGTACAGACAATTTTTCTCAACGCCTTTTCCCGAGGAACGATACATTTAGTTATATAAGATGATAAGAGGAAAACCATTGTCTGATTGTATTCCAAACTTCTAAAGCTGTATAATCTCATAAGAGATTGTTCTATGCACGTGACATTGGCGGAATCGTGTTCGCGCACACGTTGCCATTTTATAAGAACTCATATCAGATTAACACTAATAATATAATCCAAGAAAAACGATGATGGCTGAAAGTCAAACGATTATCGAAAATTCTGACCGTATATTAGCGCTTCAAAAACAGTAGCGACCGCTAAGAGATCAACATTTCATCGCGGTCATGTCAGCTAGCGTATAGATACTGGATATGCGCTGACTGATTCCGAAAAGCAACGCACATAAGCGAATTAATTTTACGGGATTTTGATCATCATATGTATTGTGGTCGCGACACAGTTGGGTTGTAGGCCTACCCACCCTTTATCGCCATCTAGGGTTGCCAACGCTACTATATTACTATAGTAAGCGAAATTACTATATTTTTAGGCCGTAGTTTTATCTCTTTCTGAACGAGACGTAGTACGTCATTGTCAAAATTTGATTATCTGTTTAACAAGCAGTAAAAAAAATCTTATAAACAATAAAATGTTTATTTGAAACCTACTATATTTTTTTGTTTTTTATATTATAGCCTCGAAAATACTATATTTGATACAAAAAAATTGGCAGTCCTACGTACAGGTTAGGTTGGCCTGGGTGTCTCAATGATATTTTTGACCACTCTTACAGCGAATTTTTAAAACCACTTTCGCTTTAGTTAAAATTAGTTGTGTACTGATGTAGGACCTATGTGATTTAAAAAAAAGACATACATAACATACTATCACGCCTGTATTTCCCGGGTTAGGCAGATATGTACTAATGTACACCCACAGTTCGCCGAGTATGTTTTTTTAGCTTCCTATTTAATAGGGGGCTAGCCTATTACCATTAACCGGGCACAAAGCCAAACTCCAAGCTACTACTGAAAATTTCATATAAATATCCAATAACACTTTGCTCCACCTAGGTATCGAACCCAGGACCTCAACCATAGCAGTCACGCTTAGACCCACTAGGTTAATGAGACAGTGGATTTCGATAGGTAGATATCTAATATTCAACACCTCACCACAACCAAATTAATTAATGATTGTATATTTCAGTTATTTATTTAGACAAGATCACTGCACGACAAAATCAAGGTTCAATATGATTGTATAACCTCAGTATTACTCTTTCACTTATTGATAAAGAAAGTCACCATTACTGAAAAAAATTAGCAAAGTCGTGTGAAATAACTAGAGATTGTTTCTATTGATTGTTTACTTGGAAATTAGAAATTGTTATCGTGCCATGCTCTCGTCATAAGCCTATAAAGGTTTAATGTCAAATGCTAACAAAGAACTCAAATATTATTTAAGTCCCGTCTAGTTTAGTAAAACATTTTAATGTGTTTAAAAAGTTATGGTAGGTCATTTTCCTGGTGTCCGTATTTAAATATAATAGCATTTTTATTCATTCACCTACTATGCCCGCGGCTAGGCTCGCGTGAACTACAAAATGTTTTTTGTAGTGAAAACTTCTTTAGGAACATTCGCGATCAAATGAAAAAACGACACTAAAAAAGAAAAACACATACATCTATATGATTTAGCATGCGAGAGAATGAGATAGAATATATTTTACACGGTTAATCCAAGTCATGATTTTCACGACTATGATCGTCGTCGAATTGGCCTAGCAGTGTGAATACCAGACTAGTACCCACTGTTGTAAGCACAGTAGGAGTGGTTGATAGTTCAGAGTCCCGTCCCCTGATTTAGGATTTTCAAAAAGAGATGTTAAAAAGTTGTACCGCGTTTTGTATTTATTTTTCGAACTAAATTTACAAGGTCTCTTCTCATTTCAAACTATAGGAAGTGCATTCCTAAACAGTTTTGCGGTAGCACTTTGTTTGAGTATATATTATACATTTATAATTTATATCATAACTGGTTTAGCTGTTCCCTAGTTATTAAAGCACACTTACGTACAGACATATAAAAAGATGATGCCTGTTAAAATTTATGTAAGTATAAACAGACTCATAGAATATTTTTCATACAACTAAGGTGGCGAACAAGCATACGGGTTGCTTGGTGGTAAACAACTACTATAGCCTATGGACGACTTGTAATAACATAGATATAAGAGCTCTGGAAACCGAACATTCATCGCAGGAGCATGACACAATGATATTTGGCTGTGATTCTCTGTAGGGTATTCCATCAAGCGGACTGCTTCAAGAAGAGAGATATCTACAAAGAAATTTCTCTGTCTTACCTTTTTATTTGTTAAAAATTTATTTACAACATTAATAACAAATTCAACTATAAATTTTACTGAACACTATTTCCCTCAGGAAATTATCTAAGTTTTCTGTTATGTATATTAGTACTAATTTGAATTATTATTGTTTCCTACATTGTAATAACTTACTTGTACTTCACTGAATCTTATTTTATTTTTTATTACATTTGCGGTTTTGTATTTTGTCAATGTAGTGAGCAACAAGTTACTCCCAAGTCACATTTAAGGAAGTTTTACTTGTACAATTATTTGTTGTGATGATATTTTTTTTGATTTAATAGCAATTTCAAACCACTCTTAACAATTTTCTAAATAAAGCGGTCAATATTGATAATTCTGAATAATAATACAATTTAAAAATATATATTCATTTTATTCATTGTTTTTATCTTAAACATATTTGACTTTAAGTAAGGTTATAATAAATCCACAGGTTTATCAAACTTTATAGCTATCAAGTCTGGTGTTCTTAATAAAGCTGACTCCATTTTAATATTGGCCGGAGTCTGCAAATCACGTACAAGGACCTCTGAACCATCAGTTTTCCAACAGGAGAATGTTGCAGCTAAGGTTGATTGTTCATATGTCAGTATATGGCATGGTTCTCCTGAAAATGTTATTAAACAATTTTATGACTTTGATTTGAAAAATGTACTGATTACATTTATAATTTGTTTATATTTTTAATAATCAATAATAAAATATCTATTTCATAACTTAATCAATGAAAACTTTTAAAAAGTCTGGTTGTCGCACAACTAGGCCAATTTGACGATGATCATATTCGTGAAAATCAGAACTTGCATTATCTGTGTATATTCTGTCTCATTCTCTCGCAGTTTAAAATATATAGATGTTTGTGTTTCTGTTTTTAGCTTCGGCTGGACACTTTTCCTGTGTAGCTCCTATCCCGTGACATGGAACTTTGTTCCAAAATATGAAAATGTTTAGTATATAATATTTAGAAGGTAGACCAGTATGGGAGTAGGAATGATATATGTATAAAAGGTGTAAATAGTGAGATGAGAGCTGATAAAAAAGAGTGGAAAGAAGATTTAATCAATTGACAAAAGGACATCCAGGTATTATTTAAATGCTGTATACTAAATATAAAAATCAACACATTTTATTGTAATGTAAGTATTTATACCATTAGTTATTATTTTATAGTTTAATATTTTAAATTTAATAAATCAAAGTTAATTTACAATATCTAGTATTAACAAATTATTGCATTGTAATTTTTTATAACATAGCAAAGCACAAGCTTTATTAATTTTATTAGATGTCTTGTCAAAGATTTTAATTGTTCCACAGGATGAAAGTGTTTAAAACATTGATAGCATACTTAGAAGCGCTTTCTGACACTACAATGATTTTTTGTGTGAGCTTTTCATAAACAAAACTATTTTGATGTACCTACAATATAGCGGTAATGTATTTTGTACTGCAGCTATAAATCATTTATAATTGAAAAATTAAATGTAATATTATAAAAACTTAATTTATTGTTCTAGATATGACATGAACAATACTACATAATTTGTCATGTGGTATTTAGTGTGTAAATCACTGAAATATTAATTTATTTCACATTTACCATTAAAATTGTTTTGTGTACAATTTTATGCTAACTGCAACATTAATGATCTTCTAAACCAACTGTAGTTTAAACTAGCACCCCCAGTAGTTAATCACCATTTATGTTATGCTTAAAATGAGATCATATATTACAATGAAATAACACAAATTTAAAATTGAACGTCATTTAGCCTCATTTGATAAAAAAAGGGAAATAATTTTTCAAACTACAATAGGTAATACGTAAGCGTAAATTTCTACTTGGATATATCAAATTTGTTATTGCACTTGCCTTTTAATTTAGTTACTGCTCTTAAAAAATCATTGCGAAGTTTTGCCCGGGCTTCTTGTTGCGGTGTTGATGTATCTATTTCATTGCCAATACTAGCTTCCATATTATGTTAATAAACTAATCAATATAAACAGCTAAATATTTTGGAAATACGATTCGATGGATAAATCATATAACTTTAATTGTAAAATTATAATAAAATTTGTTTACGTTATACACTTGCATGATAACAGTACGCGAGACAGACAGTACGATATGACATATTTGATAAAATCACAGATCTTAGTCAACATCAGTTTCAGTGTGACCAGGCTAAAAAAAGTAAGATTTTAATTTTACGTCTTAGGTTTTGAGTTCGCAATTCGGTGCGCGCGGTTGGTGGCGGGAGGCGGTGCGGCGCGGCGGCTGCAACGTAGTACCTAGGTAGGTAATCTTCAAATCGTGAACTCACGCTAGGGTTTTGAATAATGCTTTTTTAAATTAAAATTATAATTTTATTTCTGAATGTCATATCTAACACAGTGACACTTTTTCGTCTGTGCGGTGTGACGGGTTCTATTTCGAAATTAAAATTTTATACTTGAAATTATAAGAATGTTTTAGGAAACGCCATGGGCAACGGTTTTTGCAGTCGAACTTTACAGAGATTCCAACGATTTTCCCGTAAATATAGATAATATATAATTGAAAATAAATTTTAAAAGTCGTAATTATTTTATGTAAACGTAAAACCACTTAGAGACTAACAATAACAATACATACCTATCTACATTGCCAATCGTCGCTGTCATGGCGTCTTGCGTAAAAAGAAACTGAATATACATAGTTATGTGGGGCAGGGAGGGGATCTCTGAAACTATAAAAGATAGAGAAATAATAGTTACCTATGTTATAAAGAGCCATGACATCGCTTTAAATATAGGAAAAACTGCATTTATAAACTTTCAAAATCTTCGTCTGCCTCCTACACCATAACTAAGTGAGGTCGCGCGGTCTGACGCTCGGTTTATCATTAGGCAATCAATAAACTATTATCAGAATCATGTCCTACTGTGTATTTATTGCTACTCATGAAAAAGTTCCCGTAGATCCCGGACTAGTAGGTTTAGTTCCGTGTTTTACTAATTTTAAAATACCTGACACTTCAATATTTTACATACAAACAGTCATTCAGTTACGGCAAGAATCAAGAAGGCAAGAAAGCAGCAAGTCAGCTTAGGTAGATATCATATTTATATTACAAAAGCGGGCAATTCGTGCAATTTACAACCTGAATCCTCTTGAATAATTAAAAAACAAATTTCAGGAATATAATATCTTAACTTTGCTCTCCCAATACATCCTTAATAACTTAATATATATTCGTAAAAACTTAGTCAAGTTAGATTTTGTCAAAGATCAGCACAATGTTAATACTAGAAGTAGAGATAAATTAGTCGTACCGTGTTTTAGACTAAAAAACCTGATACTATTATAATTTTTTATTTGGACCTACTTATTAAAATCCCGTAGCATATTACTGATTTATCGGACAACAAGTTCAAGGACCATGTCAAGCGGGTTGTTACTGTCAAAAGGTTATTATAGGATCGATCATTATGTGAATGATAGTGATGTCTGGAAGTGACTCCCTGTCTGTGCATCCACTAAATTATTATTATCGTTTTATAATTAACATTTTAGTATAGTAGAAAAAAAAACGATAAACCCGATCGAGTTTCTTAGCGGTTCTTCTCGATGTCTGGGATATTTTACCGAACCGGCAGTAGTGTTTTGACGTTCATAAATTCCTTCTTATAGCCTAAATTGAATAAAGATTTTTTGATTTTGATTTGAATCCCGCGCCGCCAATGCACTCCTGTAGCTATCGCTCTCACTTTCCGTACTTGCCTACAAGTTTCCAGATTGCTTGACGTTAATTAACCGCTCAGCTCCTTAGAGCCGTAGCGTGAAGATATATGCCAATACCTTGTTATATAAATAGGTTATAAAACACAAAAAGGTTTACTTAAATCTGACTAATAGTTCCAAAGATTAGCGCGTTCACACAAGCAAACATTCTTTTGGGCTTTATAATACCCGCCACGACCAGCGGCAACTCAAGCCTAGGTCCGTTCCTCCGGCATGGAGCCTTGAAAACAAGAAGCCACAAGCTACCAACAGACACTATTACACTGCATCACCACATACGTGCGCACCACATAGGTACATAGGTTCTATAAGGGACCTTTTTTTTCTTTTTTGGCTAGTTATACTTAGACCAAATTACCAGATTACTAAATGCATATACGCATGTTTCTCTCTTCTTCTCAGAAAGCAGGAACCCTTATATTTGTGTAGTTAGTTGGATCAAATTTTACCGATAGGGAATTGGTTAGATCGCGATTTATTTGCATGTACGGCAACAGCCCAAGCCGAGGTTCGGCCACTTTGGCTCCGTTAAGCTTGTTGCTCCGCTTTCGTGGCTGAGTGCCTTTCGCGCTCGCCCCCAAGCCCGGTGAAGCTATCAAAGCTTCTGATAGCTCCAGAGCCCTTAAGGCTAACAGTATAGTCAGTTAAAAAAAAAAGCTTAATAATATTAGTAAAGATGGAACCCACTACACGACAGTCTCAAACCCCGCTAAACATTCTCAAGCGAATCATCGCCGTAGTCGTAAGGAAAAAAACATTGACAGCGCACAGATCATTGGCTCACAGCAAGCCTTGGCAGTGAAAAGCGAAAGTTTACGTTCCACCGCACCTTACGCGCCTTCTCACTCGTAACGTCCGTGTCATGTACCCGCGACTTCCGCTTCGTACGACCGCAAAAGATGCTATAACTTTACGTCAATAAAATAGGTTTTATTTATTTAATTCCAGCAGACAATAGGTTTAACAACTTTTACACAATAATATAAATGCGTGTAATCTTTACACGTGGTTGAAGTGAAACTGTTTTGCATTTGAATTCTATACAATTTAGATCATTATATATTATCGTTCGTAACGTCACGTTTTAAACTTTTTTTTTCGTGCACAAAGAATTAGTGTTAGTTACTTAATTTTTAATAAGGCTACATTTAAAATATGAAATAGGTAAGTACTTACATCACACGCAATGCATACGTGAGTCACGTGGAACACACATAACATAAAACTTATATTATGATCAATGATCTAAAAGTTTTGTTGATATTTAATAGCATCTTACTGAAAAGATTTTAATGCGATGTCAGGGCAATTATTTTTGTGTTACGTTCATCTGATGTAACATAAATATTATATCGTTATGTAAAATCAGAGTTTTTTTTTCGTACAACTGACATAACGATAATATCATACCTTCACATAACTGACGAGACATCAGATACTACAGTGACATAAATTTGTTCACTAGCTACACTGAGTTTTTGACAGATGATTTTATATGTGCTAGTTCGCAAATTCTTATAAATATAACAAATGCTTGGCCACATCCGTGGCACTGTCTGAGGGATACTTAGAAAATGAAACGTTGTTTACCACTTAATCAGTTACAACCTCACATTCTTTACTCAAATATTAATTGACCTTAGTTTGACATAGCATTGATATCATGTGTGTCTTATTTACATAAATTTTAGAAATATATGATGTCAAATATAGGTCTTCTGTTCACTGAGTTGTAAAGATCCACGTTAGGATATCTACAAATGCAATATCCTCTTCAATGTGGGTTTTTAATTTAACAATGCAAAAATTAGCGTATTAAATACTATTATTAATTCATATATCGACCGCATTTAAAATTTAATGAAATTATTGGCAGGTCGTAATATCCGTTTTGCTCTGCTGTCATAAAATGGCATAATTATGATAATTGAGCGCCAAATTTTAATTGTGAATAGTCAAATGATAACCGGCTAAATCCGAAAGTTTGCCTGAAAACACCCGCCAATACTGCTCCCGGTTATTTTAAAGACAAAAATGCTAATTGTAGCAAATCCTCAGAAGATAGACATATGCTGTTGGTGACTTTTTTTGTAGATCTTATTAATATTGTAGCGACATCTACATAGCGACACACAGCGACATCTATCGAGCCACATACGACGCATCCTACATCGCACTATAGAAATTAACTCTTCGATTGAGTGTATATACAAGAACCCGACTACAACCATTGGGCAGCTGCCCGCCAGACATAACACCCGTCTGGTCGGAGGATCCTCCCTTTGCAATAGCTCTTCTACACTGGTGACCCCGAGCATGAAAGTCAGCGCAACCTTCTTCGCACAGCTACATCGTGACGTCATCATCACTTCCTCAAAGCATTCAAGCGGCGAGTCATACAGCCAGCCAGCATCCACGGCTACTTCGGGTATCCTGACCACCAGCATGCAGCGGACGCGCATTCCTGGTCATCACCCACAGCCTTCTCAGCGACCTTGGCACAGCACACTGCACTTCGGCCGGTCAGCAAGCAGAGACGCACTTCTTTCCTGGTCGACGCAGCAGCCAGTCACTACGCAGCACTGCAACACTCCGACTCACTGGAGCATTCTTGCAGCATCACCCCGACTCACTGGGGCATCACCGCAGACAGTTCCGACTCACCGTGAACTATGCGGCATCTGGTTCCGACTCACTGGAACATCCCACTGGCCCGGCAAACATCACTAGATGATGTATGGACCTAATATGGACCTAATGTTATCGACCTCCGGTCTCGGAGGGGAGTGATGTAGCGACATCTACATAGCGACACACAGCGACATCTATCGAGCCACATACGACGCATCCTACATCGCACTATAGAAATTAACTCTTCGATTGAGTGTATATACAAGAACCCGACTACAACCGTTGGGCAGCTGCCCGCCAGACATAACATCCGTCTGGTCGGAGGATCCTCCCTTTGCAATAGCTCTTCTACAATATTTATCTACATTCATTTGAAATATCTCTTATAGTTTACTTAGATTCACCATGAACAGTTTTTTTTATATGCGCGGACCCTAATCATTTTACTAAAATAAAAGTAGCCCAAGTTACTCCTTATAATATCAGCTATCTGCCAGTGAAAGTCCCGTCCAAATCGGTCCAACCGTTTTCGAGATTACCCAGAATGAAAAGACAGACACACAGACAAATATTTTAAAAATAGTTGTTTTGTTATAGGTATTGTGTAATCTTTTATATTACGCGTTTAGTAAAAAGCTGATATTTTGACATTACACACTTTAATTTAATTAATAAATTAATTATGGATTGTTCTTTGATTCTTTCATAATACTTTTTGTGACAATAAATAATTTTCTTTCTTGAATTCCCTTGAGCAATAACCACTCTCAGACGGGATCATAGTGTTAATAAATGGTCAATTAATTAAAAAAACAAAGAGAGGCGAAAAGAAAAAAGTCAGCCAAAGAAAATTAGGTATATGATTTATGAACAATTAAAATGGCAATAATATTAATGTATTGGAGAACAATTAATGTTGGATTTATAATATGTTTAGCTTAGCATTACTAATAATAAATAATTTTAAAGGAAATGTCAACAACACTCACTTGGTGTACCTACGTGAAAAGTGGTCATAAAGATTTGACAAGCAGCAATTTGCGATCAGCAGTGCGTTGTATTCTGGATTGGCTGGTTACAAAAGACACATTTTTTAAATTTGAAATAATGACCGACTTATGTTTTGCAATTTTGTACATAATAGTATACTGAAATTTAGTTGCATATTGATGTACTGTACCAGATGTACCAGAGTTTGGAATTCTGGTGTTGCCTATATGAGAGGAATTTGATGGATTGCCAATTAAATCCGAAGTATTTTCATTTTACCCTAGTAATGTAGGTAATCGTGAATAATTATAAATTCTATTCAAAATAGTTAAAAAGAATATTTGACAATAGAAGGAAAATAAAAAACGAATATCAGTAATTTTAAAACTTTAACTATAAACAAAAAATAATTATAGCATGGTCGTCTTCTTTTTTAAACAACTAAAGTGGCAAATGAGCGTATGGCCCACCTGATGGTAAGCGTTTACCGTAGCCTATATACTCTTTTAATACCATAGGTATCACTACAGTATTCCGACCTTGAACCCCTTTACCCCAAGGGGCATGAACGCAGGATTACAACACAAGGTTATTTGGCTGGTATCTTCTGTAGGGTGGAGTTATTCCACCAGACGGATTGCCCAAAGTGGAGAGAAATGTCCAAAAAACCCTCTGTGGAATACCTCTCTTTGCAATAGATGATCTACCTATTTACTTTTAATGACGCGAGGTACCTATATTGAGAAAACTAAACATAAATAATTATAAAATATAGTCTTTACGTCAATACTTAACGTATTAAAACCCTCAACATTTATTGTAAATTCAACACAAAACAAACTTTTTTTTAAAATAATAGTCTTATGGGACTGGCTCTCATGTACAGCTTCCGGAACATACCTATAGGTGCTTGGCGATAGATTTTCAATTTGAGGATGGTAGCTAGCCAGACGGGCACTTAGAAAATACACTACCAACATGCTACGGTTTCATCACAATGTTTTCCTTTACCGAAAGCTCAGGCAGGAATTGGAACTTACGTCGATCGACGCGATACCCGTAAAGGCGTAGCACTGACCCATCGTTGCTTCAAACTTATTTTACCTTCCGTGATATTTCCTAGGTAATCTTTTAAATTTTACAATCACTGGTTTAAAGCTATGTATTTACAACAAGGAAAATAAGTAATAGTTACTTTTACGTCCAAACAGGATACAAAATGTCATTAAAGTCGACACTGCAAATGGATTGATGTAATGAAAGACTACTTTCTTTCCTATAAGTCTGTTTTAGATATTTCAATTGGATTTTATAAGTTGGAATAAGCATAAATTAACTAAGCATAATCTAAGTTTTACGTATCTTTACTTAAAAATGAAAAAAATATTTTAGTCTGATATAAAACACAATTATGTGCACGAATCTTGTATACTTAGTATATAAAATATGTAATTAGTTTCTCGAAAACGGCTCCAACAATTTGGATGAAATTTTGTATTTAGATAATGTTTTATATTCCAAGTTTACCAAGATAGGTTTTTTTTTGGTGCTCGGAAAGATCCTGGACCCATAGCAAGGGAGACAATGCTACTTGGAGGATCCAAAAGGATGCTGATATTGAAGAGTTGGTGACCGAGCCCTGCTTGATCGGCGAAACAAAACCTCACAGAATTCTACAGAGAATCCTCTCCGGATTGAGCAGTGAAAAGAAGTATACTTGAGACAGTCAATTGGCTGTCGTCTGGTTGGTCGGGACAGGTATCGCTGGCGTGACACTGTAGGAAGCGGATCTGTGAGCTTCAAGCTGAAAATGGGTGAAAAACTGCGCAGTATCGGGACAAGTAGCCTGCTCTCGTTTCGGAGGCCAAGACCTTTTCGGATCACATAGTCAAAAAAGTTAATTAGTTACATTCTCTTTGAATAATGGCTAACACAAGTTGACAAACGCTAGTGAATTTTTCCGGCGCGGCGTTGTGTAATATAGATCATCGAGTTCTTTCATATTATGTTTTATGCAAGAAATAATTTTACACGTGGCTTAACCGAATCAAGCGTTACGCGTCAAATGGTCAATTAAACGCAATTGCATTCGTTCTAATTATCTATTTGTTAAGGAAATTGTACATTTGCGTTGCTGCCTCTTATAATTATTTCGTTCGGATTTATGTTAGGTCAAATTATTCAGCATTCATAAATTAATCAAATTTAACGGTGTGTTTAAAATATTCGGTAAATTTTCGAAAGTTTCGTAATATTGTGACGCTTTTTCACTGTTAGTAGGGAGTGGTTTAAAGTAAATATTAGTTATATATTGTAATTACGGTCATCAAGAAAATACAAATTGTTCAGTAAAAACTAGGCAATAAAAAAACGAAGAGTTACAAATAATAAAATTAAACCAACAAATACATGATAGATAGAAAAATAAATTGAGAGATAACATGGTTGAGTGGTTACATGTTGGCAGTTGTCAAAATGCAATTAGTCTGTATAAAATCAATCTAAAGAAATTGCAAGGTGAAATGTCGCTCGCTAGCGCTATATTATATCACAAGTCTAACCTATCCTAACCTAGCGTTTCGCTATTGTCGGTTGTAGTCACCGGATGAACGATTTTAAAAGGTTTACTAAACAATTTCCGAAAATTGGAATTTTACTGGAATTGTACTATCACTGTAGAATTAAATAATATAAATTAACATCCAATTCGTTTTCATTACTTACTGTTCATATTTAACTCACAAGACCAAAAAATACTACTGATCTTTTATTATTTGAACTGTCCGTAATAACTGTCTTTTTATTGAAATAACAATTTACTTCCTAATTTACACAGTCTTACATTTCTGATTATAAGCAAAGTCCTATTATGCTTAAAAATTTAAATACCGTTAATTTGAAAATTAAACGATTTTCACGCCATCTGTCGTAAACTGGTTGCATAAAATAAAAATCTTCACGTGTGTGCGCAGAACAGATGTTCACCAAAGTTCCATCGCAACCGGATGAATGGTTTAAGAGCGCATAGAGTATAAATAATAGATTGTATATATATTTTTCTTGTAGATTATTACAATATTATTATTTATTGTAGAACTAGATTTTTTTATTATATTAATCTATAACTGGAACACAATAAGGTTAATGTACGAATAGAGATAGGTACTAGACTGACAGACGAGTTCACAGGAGAAAGTTTGAAACCACATATATGTGTAGCTATATGTTTATACAAACATAATACCATTTTATATACTCACACAAATTTGTAGCGACAAACTTCTGCGATAGTAGAATAAGAGGTCGAGATATTCAATTTAATTGGGTAAAAAGTAAAATCAAATTTTATGAAATGACGTATTCAAATTGGAATTCGTTTGATTTATTTTAACATTAATTTGTTTATCGACGGATCTACACACATAATTAAATAAGAATTTTAAAAATTATTACCACTCTCCATTTTCCTTACCTTTTTCATATTATAGTGTTACCATTAAGTATATAAACCGTTGACGTATCTAGCACAGTTCATATAATTCCTTTCATGAACATAATGTTTAATGATTCGTATAATATTCTTAAAAAATATAACCAAATAATTACCGTACAATGAATTAAAATTAAAATAAAAAAAATATTTTGCGAATAGTTCTTAATACAATATTAAATAGTTTATATGACCTTGAAAACAGTATTAAGTAGTAGAAATAAGTAATCTTTAAGTAGAGTATTAATGTTATTTTATTATGATATGTATTTGATTGTTGTGTTGCCAATTTCATTTAAAGCATAAATTGTATACAATAATTTAATTTGTAAATTAACATATCATATGACGTTGCATTAGCGTTATAATATGATGAATAAAGAATTATTTATTATGAAATAATCGAGGGTTGGAATTCGCAATGAATGTATACGTCAAAGAACTAAAGTAACCGCCGTAGTTCAAAAAGTAAGCAAGCTAAGGTGCCAGTGGGCTGGTCAGATATGTAGAAGAACCGATAATCGATGGGGTAGACGAGTTCTTGAGTGAAGACCACGTGTTGGCAAACGTAGTGTAGGAGGCCTTTAAATACTTGCGGAAGACTGCTAGAAGCGACTGGATGCGGAAAGCCGGAGATCGGATTCGAAGATGAACCTTGGGAGAGACCTATGCCCAGCAATGGACTTCTAAAGGCTGATGATGTTTGTCTGTTTTTGACCATCGACAAGACACTTTTTAACAAAAAGAAAACTAACTTTAACGATTTTGAAGAGTTCCTGACATATCTTCGAAGTTGAAGGTCCAAAATTAAAATGGAACCACCCTTGAAGTATCTCCTATCCAACAAAAAAAGAATCATTCGAATCGGTTCATAAACAAAGAAGTTTACTAAACATCAAATAAAAAAAATAGATATTCGAACTGATAAAACCTCAGTCTTTTTTTAACGTCGGTATAAATATGAGTTTTAGTTACGTTCCTAACTAAAGTTATAAAAAAATATACATAATGTTTTTTGAGTTACTGTAATAAGTAGATGCGTTTGTATGTTTGTCAACATGGAATCACAGACTCCCCCTACATCCTTGAACGTTTGAACTTTGCGATTCCACGTTTGGGCAGTCGTCTGCATAACAGAAACACTTTTTACTTGCCTCATTGCAGAACAAATATCGCTCTAGGATTCCCCAGTATATCGTATGTCCTCTTTCTGTAACACTGTTCGCACAGAGATTGATATATTTTAAGGTTCTGTTACCTCTATTAAAAATAATCTTAAAACACTTAAATAATGTAATTTCTAGGATCTTAGTTTTATTATGGATTAGTTTATTTCGTTTTTGTACCGCCCAATGTTTAATGTTTTTTTTTTCTATAACTTATGTGCATGCTGTGTCCACATCTAGAAGAGTGCAATCATTGAATGATTTTACACTATTGCTCATTTCTACTATATACCTAGATTGTAGTCAGTTCTGTGGACCATAAATAAAAAAAAAATGCCAGCTGGACCCGCAGACATTGTTTTGCTCTTTCCAAACATAAACACAGCGCCACCTATAGCGTACAGGGATAGCATAAAAACCTTCTCCATGAAAGAACTCTTAGAACTATCAATTTTCATGATTATCGACCAAACGGTTTTGGAATTTACACAACATCGCTGTTGTATATGTTGTATAATATATGTCTATAGATATAGGTACTACCTATAACAAATTCGCATCTCTACCATCATCTCATTTTTCATACAAAAGTTATAACAAAAAAAAAACGCTCGACAGAAATGATAACTTAAACTAATCAAAAAAAAAAAAACAAAACGAAAGATAGAAAGGGAAGCCGCCGAGGATTCCAATCTAGGACTTCGGCCATAGCAGTCACGCTTACGACCGCTAAGCTTTGAGAGTATTGTTTGGTTTGACTGAAACTATGCTACTATTAATGGCGCCGTAACGCGTTACGTTACGAAGCGGTTTACCCTCCCACAAGAAGTTATCACCTCAAAAATGTATTCTATAAATAAAATGAAAATATGTATTTTGGATTTAACTGAAATAAATTAATAACCTCTCATTAATATAAATTACGCGGTAATACTTTCTACAATAATATTACGGGTAAAGAAATAATAGCGAATGTATTCCATTTGCAAGACGCGGACGCCGCGCCGGACGATGATATTCAGAAAGCAAAACGGATTCACTTTCGTTCAATGTTCTGTATTACGAGTTACGTTATAATATGTGAATGCCCGCGACACGACGGAGACCTGTTACACTTGTCGGCTAAATGCAACTGTTGACCTTGAAAATATTTACTAGCTGGAACCCGTGACTTCGTTCACATGTACATACTTATTTTTAATTCTTTATACTAAGCTACCGGAACACAACTATTGGTGCTTGGCGATAGATTTTTAACTTGAGGGTGGTAGTTAGCCAGGTACTAGAATAAGCCCCTACCGCCATGCTAAATTTCATAACACTATTTTCCTTCACCGAAATCTCAGACTCATTGCAGGGATTTGAACTTACATCGATAGACTCGTACACGCGACCACTGAGTCATTATTGTTTCATATTGAATTCACAGTTGCGCGTCTTCTCTTCTTACTAGCTCTTTCCCACTCTTTCCCACCAGGTCAATCTGTCCTGGGTTTCGGGTCGGGCAGTTCTTCCTCTAATTCGTATTCCTTCTTTGTTTCGTCATGCTAGTCCACTTCGTAGCCTAAGGTCATCCTCTTAAATCATCAGCATTAAAAGTGGACTGTTTTTTTTTATTGTAATTATATCATTAGTGGTTAGCCTCTATTGAAAATGCTTAGTCTTGAAAAACTACATACAAATGTGTAGTACCAATTTTCAAGTGATGCGCATTCAAACCAACAGACACGGATTTTTTTGTATAAAAATATTGATCACTATTAACCGCCCCCCGCAAATTATAGGTACTTTATTTTTATTTAAAACTTAATAAAAATAAACCATAGTTTATAATCAAAATAGCTGGAACTCTTGTCTCTGCTGGAACGTAACTTTCTTTAACTGAATGGATATTTAGAATCGGATCAGTAGTTCCAGAGATTACCCCCTACAAACATATTCACAAAGTTTACCTATAAATAATAATCTCAGTTCGCATTAAAAAAAACTAATCCCGCATTGTTAACGATGCAGACGTTGCCAAATACATCAAGTCGCTTCAACTGTAAAGAAACATTACATTAGCGTGTTCTACCATCTGTATAATGGTGAGTGTTCTGAAGAGCTGTTCATTCTGATTCCCTTCTCCCCTTTCCACAAGAGAACCATACGCGCTCAGCTTCGGAGTCATTGTTTTACGGTAACATCCATCTCAGGGCGAACTAAAAAGTTCTATATCTTTGTTTTACGTAACGTGAAGAGGTATTTATGCAGGCTGGCGTGACAGTGTAGTCAAATTAAGGAGCTTCTTTTAAAAAATAACCTATATTTCACTCAGATATTAAATAACTTCCTTTTACTGAAATAAAATAGTGTAACTGCCACGTTAGCCTAGCGGTCGTAAGCGTTACTGCTATGACCGAGGTCCTGGGTTCGAATCCCAGGTCGAGCAAAGTGTTATTGGGTTTTTCCTATGAAATTCTCAGTAGCAGCTCGGAGTGTGGTTTCGTGCCCGATTAATGGCAACAGGCTCGCCCCCTATTACATGGGACCTAAAAACATACTCGGTGAACTATGGGTGTACATTAGTGCACCTCTGCCTAACCCTTCAGGGAATGCAGGCGTGATGGTATGTATGTATTGAAATTATCCCCAATCTAAGCTCTAATATATATTTAACTGTATTAATACCTAATTTAAATAAAACATGTTGAAAACAGTGACCCGCAAAAATTAGCGAAATAATATTGGACACAAACTGTAATACTATGTTGTGTAATACACCAACCTGTTTATCTTACGACAAAAAGTAAAAGGAAAAGTGTTTATTAAAATCGAAGAACATCCAGTGATGTCGAAATTAGGTAACTATACAAAACAACTATCGGTAACATTCACTGCAGTTACTAAATTATATGTGTACCAAATACATTGGTAGAAAAAAAAAAAAAAACGCAGGGGGAACGCACGAGCGCTAACAAAATTACCACTTACAGACATTCGCGTGTTAGTTGCGTCACACACTCAAAGTGATAGGTTAGAACGTCAGGAAATAAAAATAAATATATACCGCAGTCAATATTGCCCTTCGATTGTTTGTTTTATACTAGCTGTGCTCGCGGCATCGGACGGACGCGTTTATTACGCAGTAATTTTTCTTTGTCGCGTATTTTATTTTTATTCCCATCATATTATTTTTTTTGTTTTTTGTTTTTTTTTTTTATATTGGCGGTACTGTCCTTGATAGTAAGCACAGCACAATTCAAACACAACGGTGACCACCGAGAGATCTAAATCCGACCTGCATAAATATCTCTTCACGTTACGCCTGTAGCACCCGATGTCGTAAGAAGGTTCCACAGCTTCACGGTACGACAAAGATAAGTCATAGGTAACTTTTTAGTTCGTGCCGAGATGGAGGTTACCGTGTAGAAAATTTCATCAAAATCGCTTAATATAACAAAAATTCCATTTTGTAATTTTTTACGGTTCCTAAACTATTATTGCTTAACAATTCTCTTAGTCTGTTAGTTGAGACAAAAAATCCCTATACAAAATGACATAAATATCGGTCAAGCAATTTATTAGTGAAGTCTGGACATACAAACAGACAGAAAGATTTAAAAAAATTCGTCATCGGTGCCCTTTATAAAAATATGATATTGGGAAATAAAAAAAAACTTATACAAAATTAACTACCGGTTTTTTTTTTACAAAACTTGATTAATTTTTGCTAGAAAGCCGATTGACAAAAAATTGACAAGTGCGCGTCGGTCCACGTGCTGTGTAGGGTTCCGTAGTTGGCACAATATACAGACTAAGAGCCCCTTTAAGTATTTAATTTTCAATTGAATTTGTACAAAAATTATTTCTCCAAGTACATTTTGTAAGTTGATTGATTATTACTCGTTAACTTGACTCATAACAAAAAGTTGCATTTCAAAACTTAATATTTCGGAAATATCATTCCCACTTTACGTACCACTAATGTCGCGGTCGGCATAATTAATATGTAGCAAATTACAGTTTTCTTATACTAAGAACCTCTGAGCTAAGCCGCGGGCATGGAAAAATTATAAAGGTTGCGGTATAACTAATAAACAATGCGGTGAGCGATAATTACCTTACGTCAATTCGACATATAGAAGTCACATTTCCTTTAAAACAATATAATTATTTCCTTAAAACCAACGTAAGCAATATAATATGCAGGAAGAGGTCGAAATAACCATGTTTTAAATAGCAAACAAATTATTTTACCTACCTACATAATTAATATCAAAAATAGTTTCCAGTACTGTAGAGTAAAGTTAGTACCCTACTGTACTGTGTGTAAACTTTTTGCCTTTACCGATTTTTAAAACACACTGTTTAATGTGACAACCCTATCCATAGTAAAGGGTTACTAAATATCATGGATATTTGTTTACTGGTATTGTCATCTTTATTAGGATAAAAGATCTAAACTGGTAAGCTATTATCAGGTGGTAGGAGATGGTAGTCATGCCCGAATGGTTCGCGCCCACCACACACAAGGAATAACACCCAAATCCACTCTTAGGTGTTTTGTATTCCGAGATCAGCTGATGTTTGGTGTAATCAAGCAAAATCTATACCCAAGTGGGTCACAACCACCATACACATAGTGATAAACCCGTCACAGTGACTCTCTCCTGGATTGTACTGTACTTATTATAAAGTTGTCATTTTGCTCTGCAAATTTATTCAAAAAAAAAAAAATCGATTGTCAAGACACTGCGAAAGTGAAAACCATATTAATAGGAAAGGGTTATCAAACATCATGGTTAGACATTATTTTACTATTCGTGTCACTTCAATTTCTTTACAAAATATTTGTAGTTATAACATTTTAATTAACGTCATTTGGTTGACGCACTTTATACCGAGGAATCAAAACAAGAATCAACAACAATATTCCTGTTTTGTAACTAAATATCTTATTATATTAAGTGAGCAATTCTTGTTTAAATATATATATGTCGTTGGTTTCTCGGAAACGACTCCAACGATTTCGATGAAACTTTGCATTTAGATAATGTTTTACATTCCAAGTTTACCTAGATAGGTGATTTCCTTTTTTTTGTTTATAAGACACCGAGCACGGCTCGGTCGCCCATATATTAATAATATTAAATAGGTATTTCTCGTATAAATAATTATTTTATTTATAATAAACAAATTATACGTATGAATTCTTTTATTTATTGAAACTAAACAGAAACCGTTTTAATTCTCTGACAATTACACAATTATTATGATAGATAAATTAAAAAAATCCACGTTTACAAAGCACCTACAAAAAAGGAATTATCCTATTTTTTTATCGTTTGTAGGTTTAGCGATATGACCGCAATCTCGCCGGATATTAAATGACGATGTGGCCCAAGGTAGCGTAAAGCTAGTGAGGAAACTGACTCTGAAGTGCAGCTAACGGAACACACCCATAGGTGCTTGGCGACTGATTTCCAACTTGAGGGTGGTAGCTAACCTGGCGAGCATTAGAAAATACATTAACCACCATGCTATGGTTTCATCACTATGTTTTACGTCACCGAAAGATCAGGCCTTGCAGGGATTCGAACTCACGTTGATGGACACAGTGTTTAGACAACAACCAAAGAACAAAACTATGATCTATAACAAAATACCAATCGCCTTTATAAAATATTAACAATAAACTTATCTAAAAAGCATTTAAAGGATTTACTTAATTTTAAGTGCTTATTACAACATTGATGACTTTTAAAATGATACATTTACATAATCCATAATAATATATTATAAAATTTCTTATTCTAATAATTGTATGATAATTGTGTTTCAATAATAATTAATAATAATAACTAGTTTGGACATTTTATTATTTTTATAGGTATTATGTATAATAATGCTATATTTTTTTGTAATGCCTATGTATTTTAATTTAATTGTTTAATAATATGCACGCCACAAATGGCAGAATATGATGTAACTATTTTTATAAATGTAAGATCTGTATTGACCATATTCAGACAAATAAAAGTATTGTATTGTACACTACCACTAAGCCATCATTGCTTCAATTTACCTCTATACTATATAAGCTACATGTGTTAACAATTATTTATTATTTCCATGCGTATTTTATTACCGAGGGAAGCCTATGTCTAGGAGTAGACGGCTTTTGGTTTAGATGATGATGATCATGACCGGTTATCATCAAATATGTGTTGTGACATGAAACATTTTGCTAAAAAAAATAATAATTTATTTCGAACCCTATGAGAGAACTGTCCTAATATGCACATAAAATATATATACAATTATACATATAAATACCAAAATTGCTCTCATAATTGTGTTAGATAATTACTATACTCAGGTAATGGCTCAATCCATTTGGCGAGATGTATTTGGATTATGTTTTACAATCAAAATTAACCTAGATAGGTTTTTTTTAAGAAAAGCTCGGCCGCCCCTATATTAATTTTAAAACCTGAACATATAATTCTGCGTTATGACAGATTTATAAAACAGGGTTGTACCAATCAGGGTTTGTAATTAAATAGAACGACTGTGTAATAAGAATTCATGTTTATGTCAACTTGTCTCGAAAATTTTGTTGTTTGTACAGATTTTCAAAACAAATTAGTAATATGTTTTGATTTTGATGAACTCGTATTTCTGTCAATATTTACATTATAATTTATAATTTTCTCCCAGCTTCTGCCAGTGACATCAGTACCTACTATTTGTTGCAAATTTTCTAAATACCAATCAGTTACAGTATTCAAGTCATCTGTGAATTTACCATCATTGTTGGGTACGCGTCACTTCCCCTCTGCGTGAGGGAGGGGAGGGTGTGACGTTTCCCCGGTTTGGACGGGCGTTTTGTTGCGCCGGATGCCCGTCTCGTAGATACCGTACGGATGCCAGTGGGCGGCGTGATGTTAGTGGTGAGGGGGTCCGGGGGGTGCAATAATGCACGACCGCTTGAGGTGCCGGGTCTTCAATGAAAGTCGATATCTTGTTGATTGTTCGCAGGACGACCAAAGCTTTCTTCTTGTAGTTACTCGTTGCTTGTACTTGTAGACTCGTTGAATTGCACCGTGCCCAATACGGCCCTTCTTCGAGCTTAAGTGGTTCGAGGAATGACCGTAAAGAGAGCCCCGTTTTATTTCGTGTTTATTTCATGTTTAACTTTACTTTTCGCTTTGGTTGCCCTGTTAAACTCTTTATATTTCTCTCATTATACATCCTATGTACACATGTTATATATCAAAATGTTCCTCTTTGAATTATCTATCCATTACATATTCACTTATAATATACATTACATATACATTCCGTACATAAGCCAAAAACAATGTAATTTACGGGCGACATCACTATTTTCTGCTCGTAAAATCTCTATAACTTTTGACATACTTAACCTATTGGCTTACTTTATATGTTAATCTGTTCTATATTAGCTATATTTTCACATATGTGACACACAATACATAATCGTTTATATATCTCTTAACATACCACATGCAACTTGTAATGTAGCGTATTCGCTTACATTTTTCTATAATATTGTTAATATTAATCTATTTTATTGTAATACATAATATATGACACATCAATATAATAATAACACAAAATACCTTAACCTAAGACACGAAAAAACACTGTTCTGTCGCCAACAATCATTGTCATAAATTCTTTGATTGTTTGAATACTAGAACCTCTAACTACCAGTCATATTTGAAAAAAATATTTTTGAATTTTATAGTTTATTTATTGAAGAATATTTAGGCTACACAATTTCACATATCGATTCTAATGAGTGAACAGAAATCGTGACAAGTGCAGGGAGTGAGAACCACAATAGAGACGGTTGCGTTGGCGGCGCGGTTACGGCGTGGCGGGGTGTAGTATTGTTCATGAAACCACATGGCACAACAAATGTCCATAAAAGAAAAAACTAATTAGACTAATTGTAATTAGATTAGCTAATTATTTATTTTAGTGTAATGGATGTTGGTGAAAGTCTTTTAGTTTCGTAATAACCAACAGCGTATTCTTAAAACTCACAAATAAAATTAAACAAGACAATTTGCTAACAAAAAAGAAAAGCAACTGCAATGATTTTGAAGAGTTGAAGTTGAAGTTGGAGGCCCAATCCAATGCAATTAAAATAAGAACATCTTTAAGGGATCCTCTATCCAACAAAAAAAAAAAAAAAAGAATCCGTCATGGGACGCCTGGCAGATATGAAACATCGAAATTATTTTGTGTAAGTTATATGTATAAAAGACCAGATTACGACCAGAATCAGATATAGCATAACGAAAAGATAAAGCATTACAAATTTGATCCATAAAATAATGACTGTTTATTACATAAATATTAATTTTAAAACACAAATACAAAATTAAAAAAAAATTGAAATCGCGACAACTCAATTATTTTCATAATTTCATCATTCATAGTACATATATTCCATTATATATCGTGGCGATGCGTCGCCACGGCCTGTATCGCCACGCCTAACAATCAGGTTTACCCTCGCCTATAGATGTTTCACATCAAAAAGAATCATCCAAATCGGTCCATAAGCAAAGAAGTTATGGCTGAACATCAATTAAAAAGTTTAAACATTCGAATTGAGTAACTTTTTTGTTGAGTCGGGTAAAAAAGAGAATTATTTATCTGATTATGTGACGCTGTTTTAATTGTGTGTTCTCAACAGAAAATTAAAATTTATTTTGTATTATTTGAAAGGCGTCAGTTAGGTAAGAATGATAAATTAACGGCGGATGAAAATACGAGTAATCTAATCTTTATCTGTGCTTGGAAAGAAAATCTAATATCAAAAGGTTTATAATAATTTATACTATTTAAGAAATAATTTATTAATTAACGTTTACTTCGTACATTTCGGCTTCAAAATGAAACGTCTCACGCGTTAACTGTTGTTCAATGTTTCTACTAATTCAGAAACCTTTGAGGATGTACGCACAACAACCCAGCAATCGTATGAATTGTTTTAAGTTGAAAAAAAAAGAAACATGCATTTTTATATACCTAAAGACAGCACATAATTATTATACTTTAATATTTAATGTTTAAAACAATTAAGGACAAAATATAAATTACCTTTAAAATGTAAAAATTTATTATAAATTATTTATGGTATAGTGAAGTATTTTTAACCGCCTAAAAAAAGACTGAGGTTTTCAATGCGAATGTTTTTTTTAAAATCGATGATTTGGATTTGGATAATTCTTTTTTCGATGAAAAAGGGATACCTCAAGTGCTCTCATTTTAATTTCATTGGGATTTGGACCTTCAACTTTAAATATAAATCAGGGAAAATCAAATCGTCAAAACTATCGAAGTCGGGTTTTCTTTTTTGTTAAAAATTCTCTAGTTCTGTCAATATTAACCTATACTTTTACGCGAGGACAATTATATGAGCCAACACATTTAACAAAAGAGCCAAAAAAAGTAATTTATTAAAGACATAATTTTTTATATTGTACTATCTAATACTCACGACTGCCTTCACGGGAACTTGATATTTATCTGGATTAAAATTGACCTGTCTACAATATTTTGTTGTAATTTTATCATTACTGCTTATTCGTCACCTAAAAGCGTACCCAATAATATGTTGTCGAGATCCTGCGTTTTCTATATTACTGTAATAAGTGACAGCTGCATTCAAATTGGTTCTGGAGTTTACAAGTGATGCGCGTTTTAAGATGGATTTAAGATGTTGTTATACACTAGCAATCACCAGCGACTCCCATTGCGTTATTTAGAATATAACATTTAATAACAATAAAATACAGTACATAGCACTCGGGGATGACGTAGCTTTCTAATAAATGATAATTGTTGAAATCGGAAAATTATAACTAATAAACCAACCAATTCTTTGGAACTCCAAAGGAACAAACATACAAATTTTATATCTTTATAATAATAGTAGATAAGTATATATTCATATTATATATTTATTTTATAACAGCTAAACTCTTAATTCTATTTTAAATAAATAAATATGAACAAGGAATTTTTTTTTTTAAACTACATTGTCAATACTACATATTGCTACCATAGAGAGAGAATTAATAATTATAAATTCACCTTATTACGATATCATAAAGTCTACATACATTGCGATGCGTCTTTTCGTCTTAACTACGCATATATATCTTAGTTCTTCTTAAATATATTCTAAAAAAAAAAGTAACTATACCTAAACTTCAAAATGTGAGAACCAGAAAAATTAGATAACTTCTTTTTAGACTTTTTCACATAAATAAAAAGAGCTATGTGTTATTATTAAGCCAGTATCAGACTGAAAAGGTAAACTTTTAATTAGCGTAACACCGACGTTTAAATTTATTGTACGCAAAAACTTACCGCCACTCGTGCCGAAAAAAAAACAACACCTAAATCAGCGATTTTTCGCAAAGTTGATTGTTTTATTTATCTAATTCTCCCTTTATTACAGCAATATACTCTATACAATAGCATATTTAACATAATATTATACATACCTTAATAATACGTGTATTCATCATCCTATGAAAACAGTCACCGGCGAAAGTCACTTAACACTTCCACACACTGCCACCGACACGTTATCCCTAAGTGTGATAGAGACGCAAGATGACACTAATATGATAAAATAAAAATATCGACAGACACGGTTTATCGATGTTGCCCCTTTCCTAAAAATTTTACTTTACAAATACGGCGCCAAAATGTTACGAACGCTACTTTCCCACGTGCAAAAGTCGCGCGCGCGCTCCGCAACTAAGGCAGTCACTCTCACCAGTCTGGCGAGTGTAGTTTTCTTTTTATTTAAATTATCCCCTCTCGAAGCGATTGTGAACTGTCATAACACAATCAGCCAGTCTTATCACAACAGTATTCGGTGATATATGCAGGGATTAAAAGACTTTAAATTTGGGTTAAATTGCACGCGATCCGTTTCAATAAGAAACTTCCGTAAGAAGTCGTCGCGGTCATTGGGGAAATGTCCTGTTTGAAATTGGAATGTTTACTAGTTATATACCACGTTTATCATCAGACTTGAATTGGTACCAGCTTCGAATGGTCAAAGACAATGGCCGTGTACTGGTCAAAATACAAAACCATAATATTATTTAGTGTTTTTCTTTTAGGTACGAATATAATATTTTTCCACTCTTTTTATCTAATATCAGGGCGACCGAGTTGCGCTCGGAGCCATGCAAAAAAACACCTATCTAGGTAAACTATTAGTTTAAAACATTATCAAAATACAAATTTTTAACCAAATCATTGGAGCAATTACATTATATATATTTACGGGTAAAATTTATTTACGGGTCTCCTTAAAATCCAAAGCGATTAAGGGAAACCTTTGAAGATAATTTAGCGAATGATATTATAATAGGTCAGGAAAAAGTTTCTTCGCATTTTTATATGAAAACTCAAAACATTTTTTCAAAGTTTATTTACGGTATTTATCTGCCGTTTTGTTCGACGACATACTGCCATTTTGTAGGTAGTGTCTCTACGGGATTATTCCCGTTGCTGTAGAAACTTTGGGACATCTGATTAAAAAAAAACGCGACAAATTAGTTTTGACAGTCCTCTCTTGATGTTAACCATACAGGACCTAAAGAATTCTGAAGAAAACGAAAGAGGTGAAAATCTGAAGGTTTGGCAAGGTCAGGGCTATATGGTGGATGCACTAACACTTCCCAGCCGTACTCTCTCTCTCTCTGAGTAGCTAAAGATGTGTGTGATCTAGCGTTATCGTGATGAAAGACCACACCCTTCCTGTCGATCAATTCCGGCCGCTTTCTCTCAACTGATTCCTTTAATCTCATCAGTTGTTGGCAGTACAAATCCGAATCGATGGTTTTGCCAGGCGGTAAAAGCTCATAATGAACAATGCCCTTCCAGTCCCACCATACACACAGCAACACCTTATTTCGAGTTAGCCCAGGTTTAGCCACAGTATGTGAAGCCTGGTCAACCATAGACCATAACCTTTTTTGTACTTTCTTGTCGTACGTGACCCACTTTTCATCGCCAGTTATCAATCTCTTCAAAAATAGCTCGGTTTCATTGCGTCTCAATAATGAATCGCAAATGAGTACATGGTTCATTAGATTCCTTTCAATGAGCTCGTGTGACACCCAAATATCGAGTTTTTTGGTATAGCCAGTTTTCTTAAAATGAGTTAAATCTGTTTGTAGTCAATTTCCAGTTCTTCAGCTACATCGTAACTACTGATATGCCGGTCTAGCTCCACTTTTTCAAAAATGGCGTGCATTTTATTCGTAACAGGGCGACCAGAGCGAGGTGCATCTTTAACATCTAAATTTCCGGACTGAAAACGTTTGAATCAACTTTCTGCTACTCTTACTGACACTGCATTAGGTCCATAAACATCACAAATTTTTTTCGCTGCTTGAGTTGCATTTTTTGCCTTTTTTGTAATAATATTTTAAAATGTATCGAATTTCTTTATTAGATTCACTAATTTTTACAGAAGAAAAATAAATGAAAAATAGCGATAAACAATTATTTTTTTTCAATTTAATGTTACTAAAACCAGCCAGATACAAACATTACAGCCAAAAAAATTTTATGACAAGTTTATATCTACGTTCTGAGAAAACACTTTTTCCCCGACCTAATTATATGCAATTCGATAAAATAAACAGATCATAGAATGCAAAGTGAAATGTTTCTAAACACAGGGCAGTGAAAACACACTTCAAATTTTGTGTGTTCAATAATGTTTTTATATCTTAGATATGTTTAAGGTAGGTTTCCTTTGAACACTTAGAATCAAATCTAAATTTGAAAAAATAAACTTATTATACAATAACATGACTGATTGAATTATATTTTTAATTGATTCTACCTGTGAAATTATTATGGGAGCAATTTTTGTAGCTACATGTTTTTAGTACCTAATAGGATTTTCAGAAGCGACAACGATTCGGATGAAATTTTATATTTGGATCATGTTCTGCATTCCAAGTTTACATATATAGGTATTTTTATTTCTTTGTAATACAGCGAGCACAGCTCGGTAATCCCGATATCCATAGTAATATTATAAACTCGAAAATAACTGTGTCTGTCTGTCTGTTAAGGTTTCACACCCAAACCGCTGAACGAATTTTGGTACAGAAATAGATTGGACCTTGGGAAAGGGCACAGGCTACTTTACTAAATAAAATTTTATGGAATGAAGTAAAAATTAAACTTGAACGGATCATGGAAAACTTTTATGGAAAACGCATCAAACCAATTTTTATGACTTTTGGTATAGAGATATATTAGACCTTAGAGATGGACATAGTGTATGTCACGTCAGTTATGTCACGAAAATAAAACTTGAAGGATGAACCCATCATGTCTCAAATTAGGAATAGGAAAATTCATAAATATGGTTTTGGTTACAAATAGAAAGTGTATTAACATTTTATAAAAAACCTTCCCGTAAGCCGGTACAATAAGGGATGAATTTAATTTTAAAGTTTTATTGGGTCGGTTAATGTGTTAGATTCATATTGGCATATCACTACAATACCATATACATAGTGATAACCCATCTATGATTTATTTTATTTTATCGTGTTCCCAAATCAGTAGGTGGATATTCAGTAATATAGCGAGGTGGTAGGGATCGCGACCACAATACACATAGTGATAAGTCCATCTATGATAAACTTTTTTTTGTATGTCGTGTACCGAAATCAGCCGGTGTATATGTAGTAATATAGCGGGGTGGTAGGTATTAATACCACCATAGACATAGTGATAAAGTCATCTATGATTTGCTTTTGGTTTGTCTTGTTCCGAGATCAGCTTGTGTATGTCCTATAGTTATCCGCAGACGAACTCACGGGCACCAGCGAGATATATTATATGAGTAATTGGTTCCCGGCTCCAGCGATTGCAATGAAATTATGTATTTAAATAATGTTTTTTTTTAAAGTATTTTGTTTTTATTATTAAAGTTATTTATAAGTTTATTTAGATATTTTTTTTAATACACCGAGTTAAGCTCAGTCGCTCAGATATTAATCATAAAGTTTAAAAGGTATTTTTTTTTTGATATTTTAACACAGCAACCCTAATCTACAGCGCTAAACCTGTAAACGATAAGAAAAACTTCATCTTTAGGCTCATTAGAATGATCTCAATGAACCATAGTTGTTACTTGTGTCTGAAGTTTTTTAAATTCACATCTGCCGAGCGTCCCTAGACTTCCAACTATTTTGTACAAATTAGTACTATGTGGTCATTAATGTAATTTAAAACTCTTAGACGTTTGCAATATACGCTTGGCTGTCTGTTAGATGATTGCGTGTTCGAAATATGATATTTCAGTGAAAGGACACTATTTATATAATACTAGTTGTATTACTCCAATCTTTGCTTATCTTTTTTATGCCCTAAATAGTCAGATAATCTTGTTGATTGTAATAAGTAGTACACTTACTCCATCTATGTACATTCACTAAATTATCTGTACTAGCGATCGCCCTAAGCTCGAAATTCGACCTACGACTTTCTGATTATAGACTATTTTCTGTTTGACATTTGCAGTATCCATAAACAATGAGTAGGTATTATCTACATCACTTGCTGTCACTTTGTGTCAGTATTTTGGGGGGTCTAAGTTCAATGGCACTGGTCATGTTAGGATTGGCAGTATTCATTTATTTCATTTAATATATTTGTAACAGATATTACAGATAAATTTTAGCTTTCTGCACTCCTTCACCATATAAACTTTAACCATGCCAAATCTTCCATGCACGCTTAAAAAGGGGTTGAAAGCTTTTGCTTCACGTATTAATATACAGAGTATCCCATAAGGAATGGACAAACGCTATGATGGCGATAGAGGGTGACATGATCTAATTGAAACACTAAAATTTCTTGTCCTAAACCTAGTGGTTTTAAAGTTATGATTTTTTAAATTGTTATCTTGAAATTCTCTTTCAATGAACACAAAATATAAATTTTAAATAAAATAAAAATTGTTTTTTTTTTTTGTTTAAGGGATTTAAGAAAACATGTATTATTGTGAATAAAAGGACGTCCACAATATTTTAATGTGTGCTAAATTAATAGCGCTTGTTTTATTCTTCTTTCTTACAAAGTTACAGTAGTTTGTAGTAACAATGTGGTTTCTTAATAACGTTCTTGACTGTAGTTTGCTTGTAGATTCGCTGCTTGCTGTTGCTGGTGTTGTGGTGTTTCTCGAACTGATCGCAGTACTGCCGCCCTCTCCGCTATATTTAACCTCGCCCTTTGCCTCGCAACCGGTAGTGCGATGGAATCCGTGCGGGGCGTCGCTCAGCCAATGAGCGCGCACGCCCCCCGTGTGCGCGCTCTCGGCAGTACCATGAGTCACCATGCCAGATGTTCCGAGTCTGGCATGGTTCATCCTTACAACTAGTGAAATTTATACATTTAAACTTACAACTAGCTATATTCTTATTCTAATCGTTTTAAAATACACATATTCACACATATTCAGTTCATATTATTATATCTATTCCTAACACGTATTTATAAACCTTATTCCTAACACGTATTATTTCATTTACTTGTTCATTTTATACTATTACACTATCGTTATTCGCTCGCCCCGCTCGCTGTCCGCAACATGTATCTTTATAATCAAAATGTTACTCTTGCTTAACTATGGATATAACTTAAACATGAATAAAACACACGCAAAAATTAATTGACAAAATATGCAATGTGATATTGTAATAAAGCTGGTGTAAAAAAAATTGTATGACAGCCTTGTGGAACTTTTATTTAAAAACATGTACAGTTCATACCGAATCCAATAGGGTATAATTTTATGGTATAAAATTATTAAAACTTTTTTAATTCATCATTCAATATTACGGACTATTTTTTGACGCCATTTGAAATTAAAACAAATGTAACATTATTGATGAAAAAGTATTTATTGCGGCTCATTTTATTACAATAAATGTTCAAAATGCCTTCCTTTAACTCTTACACACAACCAACATATTCTAATAAAATTTCTTTTTAGACTTCTTAGAGACTGCGTATTATTTTTTACAGTTTTAGCCACAATGTTCAGTTTTTGTCTTAACACAATCTCATTTGTATTATTACTTTCTTAGACTGCTTCTTTAAAGTAACCCCAAATAATCCCAAGGGTTTAGGTCAGGTGAGCGTGTTGGCCAAGCTATAGTACCTCCGCGTCCAATTCATCGATTAGAGTACAATTATATTGTACAATATAATTATATTATATATTATACAATTATATTAGAGATATTGTTACTTTGTATAGTTGGAAAAAAGATAAACCCGATTGTGTTTCTTGTCGGTTCTTCTCGATGTTTGGGACGTTTTCCGAACCGGTAGTAGAGTGTTTTGACGTCCATAAGTGCCTTCAGGGCCTAAATTGAATATAGTAAAATAAATTAATTACTAAATTGAATATAGCATATTTTTTTAAATAAAGCACTTTATGCAGACTCTGAGTTCGCAACTTTTTTATGAAGAAGACTTTATAGAGAAGAGTTGACATTATTATTCTAAAAGATCGCCCCACACTACTTAAGCTCCCCATATAGTCCTTAGCCTTGATTTACCGCAGGACGTTTTTGACAGAGAGCAAGCGAACCTATTCCAGGAACAGCACATACTTGCCCAGAATCCGGTTGCGTTTAGATATTAGTGGGTCACATTCAAACACTTGGGTACTTTGGAGTTTCGTCCGCACTTTCGCAGAATCTGAAATCTCTTGTGCCCTGGACACCGAAGTTGTGCATGTGTTTGTTTAGACAACAGTGTCCAATAAGTGCCCTCACTAAAATTCGTGGCTGATTTCTGCTGAACATCAGGACCTCTCTAACTCTACGCTGGTTAAACGCCCCGATAAGCTCTTTGGAATTATGTTGACCTGGCAAATTATACCAGATCTTTATAGAGTCTAGAGAAAGAAGAGTTTAAAATTACTTGAAAAATATACAATATAGTACACATGCAGCTTAATATTTATAATATTTACAAACGAAAATGAGATCAGTTTTTTTTGCATTTTTCTTTTAGTATATCCTACTAATGTTCTAAACGTGAAAGTTTGTATGTTTGGATGTTTGTTACTCAATAAAGAAAAAACTGATTTGTAAGAAATTTCGCATAGTTTGTATCCCGGTAAATTACACATTTTTCATTTCTCTCTGGACCCTATTCTGAAATCCAAACATGTGAAGTCGCGGGTAGAAGCTATACTGATATAAATGTGTGTTATTATTATTATTAATATCTTAAGGTTTTTCCCCCTTTCTTTTAATACTATTGTAAATTCGAGGACATTTGCTAATCTGTAGTTCGAGTCGCTAAACAAAAAAAAAATTATACGAAGTAATTTTTATAAAATATTTTAAGGAAAATATTCGAAATAAAACCAAATACAATATATTTGAAAAGGATGTCCGTAAACTGCCAAGCAAGCAGCTGACCCAGTTGATAGCTTGTTATGTTGTTATTTAACCAACGCTCAACGCTTTGCAACGCAAGACAACATCCTGATGTGGCCACATAAAGTTCGACCTGCTTAAGAGTTTAATATTGAAGAGAATCTACTAGAAAACCAAATCCGTAATCGATTCAACAGGAAAACCGATAAGCATACACTAAACCGCGTTTTACCAGGATTAAGCTGTTTAATTTAAATTTGGTTAGAAATTTAAAAATTGCATGTTGCGGTGACCTATTTCACTAATTGGTTCATCCAAGCCTTCCGTTAATTTAGTTGTGTTTTTTTTTAAATTCAATGACTAGCTGTGCCCCACGGATACACCTGTGTTAAAATTATTCGACCAACTCTCCACCGCGCCACCGGTAGCGCACCTGTTTTTTTATTCTTCAAGTGTAACAATATAATAATTTCTAATTAATTCTTCAAATTTTTAACCCTTTGGAGGAGTTGAATTTTCAATAATCTCTTAATCTGTTATTAGCAGAACAAATAACTCTTTGTGTTACAATTAACTCTAAATCCAATACAGATATGCGTACCTATTATAGGCGCTCACTACATTGACAAAATACAAAATTGCAAATGTAATTTTTAAAAATGAAGTGAATATAAGTAAGTTTCTACATTGTATGAAACATTACATAAAAAATGATAATTTGAATTAGTACTAAATTGGTAGTAAATAACAACATAAAACAATGCATTGAATGGACCAGTATTTTTCAATTAATAAGGGGAAAAAGAGAAAGAAAAAAATAGAGTGACCAGTGACTGAATAACAATTATTGTAAATTAAACTACATTAATGTCTGAATTGACATAATTTTTAATCCTGTTAATAATGTTTGGTAATTTCTTTGCAAATATATCAAAAATCTCCACTTTAACCCATTAAATTCATTGTATTTTCTATACATTCTCACGACAGGCGAGTTATATTCGAGATTGGTTCTACAGAGCGGTTGAGAGAAATTTTTATTAATTCTCTTTCTAGGATAGTTAAGAGGAGCATTAAAATGTACTTCTGCTAGAACAGTGGGACAATCAATACGGCCATCGACGATCCATTATTCATTCGGCCATTATTAAATAGTTCATTTTAGTAAATAATTATTTTAACTTGTTTGAGTAAATAAATAAAAAATGGTGGCTTATTCACAATTAGAATGTTTTCGTTTGAATCTATTGCGTTTTGAAACTGTTTAAGGAGGATTGCTTTTGAAAATAGTTGGTGATGGTCTACAAGCATCTCTGCAGCTTACTACACACGCGACAAATCTAAAGAGAGTCGCTGTGATGGGTTTACTTAGCATGTGTATGGTCATAGTGACCCAATCGGATACAGATAACATAAAACTGTTTGGTTACTATGTATACACTGTCTGACTCCGTAAAGCGATATATCTAAGCGTACCACTATGTCGGCGGTTACTTCTTGTTTAATGGATGTTCAGCCACAACTCGTTTGTTTTGGATGATTGGATGACTGGATGATTGGATGACTGATGATGATTTGGATGACTCTTTTTTTGTTTGATACCTAAAGGGTAGTCCCATTTTAATTTCATAGGCATTGGACCTTCGACTTCGAAGATACACCAGGGAACTCCTGAAGATGATTAAAGTTGGTTTTTTGTTAAAATTTAGCTTATTGGATAGTATTGTTGATAAGTCGATCCTCGCTCATGACTGACATTTCTGTGATGAGCATAATAGTCAGTTATGTTTCTGTGTGTCGAACGTCTATATATGTATGTATATTAGCTGTTTAGTTACCATAATACAAGCTTTGCTTAGTTTGGAATTAAATGGCAGTGTGGAAATTATGCCCCCGAATTTAAATGCTTACCTACAATCTGACACAGAGCAGATACATCACCGTGGTACTATAAAAAAAGAAACAATTAAAATTTGTCATAACGCTCGGTGTATTACGTCACCTGGAATAGTACCAGTTTTTCCTACCTTTATACACGTTATGTGTCACGACCTTTAACTGCATCGTCAATCAGAATCACTTGAAATAATCGTGAACATATAAGTTAATTACTTAATTATATTGGTCTATCGATAAAAACCTTAAAACAATATAAACGTGAAAAAATAATTTTTCATTTGAATAGTTCTTCCTATAAGGAAAATGAAGATTTTTTCTGTTAGTTACGTGCCTGGTAACAAAAGCAGAAAACGTGACGTCATCGTTCAATAAATTTAATAGTTGAGTGTTAATAGGCTATCTTGTGATAAGTGACTCTAGACTTATTACTGAGTGTGGAAATAGTGACCTGAAAATTATGTAACTGGGCGTTGAAGAAATTTCATAACTGAAATTCTAATAAAATTAACTTTGCATATTTTTATTTTAACCTTAGTTTTATTTCTTGAACGATGACGTCACAAGTGGTGACGTTGACGATATTTATTTGAATTACAAAATAATTTTTAATTCATTTTAAAGGTGTATATATAATTAATAAATATTAATTGACATTACTTTCAACATATGAAATGTTTAAAACAATCTTTCAAAAGTTTTGTAATCCATGATCAACAAAAATATCACGGTACCAATCAACGTAGATCAAGAAGAGAATGTTATTTACCAGAATATCCTTGTGTTAATTTGACAACAAATACGACAATGCAGTCGTTATGTCGAGAATATAACAATGCTTTAAAATATTGCACACGCCATTGTTATGTTACACTTAAAGATGACAATTTTCGTATGAAACAGTGTACGACGTTTCAGGAAAACTATAAAACGAAAATACAAAATGAACCTTACATGATCAACGTAAGGTTTACAATATGGAGTTAAAATGATGGTATCCAATTGCAAAATATTACAGCGCTTGTTTTTAGTTATCCAAGTGTTTTAATGACATAACAGATTCACAGTAAATTAATTTTATGGAAAGCTTTCGACACGAAGATTATTTGCTATGCCAACTAGCGGTGCCACGCGGTTTCATACGTTTATTACATAGTAATTATTTTCGAGTCATAAATTTATTTTTACTCATTGATAATACATTCCTTTCAGGTAGCAGATAATGTCAAGTTCCTTAGGAGCCAACTAACACCTCAACTTTGGGTGCTCGATTGAACTAAAAGCGAAAATAGCTGCCAAGAAATTGGCAATTCTCTTCAAGGTTAGTCGGTATTTGATACCGAACCAGCTTCTTAGCTATATAAAACACATGTACGGTCATGTGGGTAATACTGCAGTCACCTTTGGGATGCATCGGCCTTCAGTCTAGAGCATCGACCTAAGGTAGCTTGCTTCTCAGTGTTTTACAGGTTACACTTTGGAGAGTGTGCAACAGGAATTGAACGATTTAATTCCACCCAACCCGTTCGACCATAGGACAACTAGGCGCCGTGAAGGCTTACTCCTATGTGGTAGACATTCCCACAATTCGCACGAAGAGGTTCGCTTCGTCATTCATTATGAGAACGGCAAAGAAGTGGAACTCACTCCCGACGTCTGTTATTTCGCAACTTGAGAGTCTTCACTTAGCATCAGGTAAAATCAAGTTCAAGCGCATATATGTATTCCATTAAAAACAAACTTATTAATCGAAATGACTTAAATATATCTACTTTTTTAACCCAACAAAGGCGACAAACAAGCATACGGCCCGTCTGATGGTAAGCGGCTACAAATAAGATTATTACGGCGCGGCGCCTAACCTTAACTGACTGTACTGAATACAAGACAATTTTTTACCAAAAAGATAGCGGTCTTAAATTATTTTGAAGAGGTCCCTGGTGTATCTTCGAAGTTACTATCAATATCACTCAAATTAAAATGGGGCTACCCTTGAGGTATCCTCTATCAAACAAAAAATAATTATCCAAATCAGTTCATAAACAAAGAAGTTATGCTGAACATCGATAATAAAATTCATTCGAATTGAGTTAACCTCCGTCTTTTCTTGAATTCGGTTAAAAAATCTACTACGTTTTTTTCGTAAGTGATATTATAAGATGGCGTATTAATTATGAATTCATAATTACACATTTTAGAGTATTTCTTATGTAAAAAAAAATCTAAACAAACCCGATTGCAATCTACTTATTTTTACATAAGTAAATACTTCTAATGCTCGTTAACTACGCTTTCTCTAAGTCCGAAAATTTAAGGTGTAAGTGTGAGTTACAATATTTAGCCAAATTTGAGTGAGACAGATACATAGATATATGATCTACTTCAGGAGAAGAAAACGTGTAAACCTTGGCTGCAACCGAAAATCAGCGCTGGGGCCATTCAGAACAGTGGCATCCAACTTATGCTGAGTTGTACGCCATTTGCAGTGATACTACGTCGCATATGGTTGATTACATTTATATTTTATTATTTTAATTTAATTTAATACTAAATAGATATTAAATATATGAAAGCTAAAATATATATTGCAAAATATAATTATTACATGTACATACATAACTACAGATTAAAATATATTATGAAAAGGAGTCCCTTTAGGCAAGGTTCCGAAGATACTGGCAGCGTTCCCCCTTTGAATAGCTAGACTAATTCTTTGTCCGAGGTAGCTGCCAGCTCTTCGGTCTCCTGTGATGTCGACAAACCTTTTTACTATTTCCTTAAAAAACCTTGTAGCGCTAGGACCCCACGGGCCAAGGGTCTCGACGCCGAATGGGACAAAATCATATTCAGAGCCCAGACCCCTATATTTGCATGCCTTAGCTTTTTCAGCCGCCTCACAAGCCACACCAGCTCAGTTGCTGGTTCCAAGTAGATGGGAAGGGGCCAGCGTGTCTGAACAGGTTGCATCCCATACTAGCACCCGGCCCATCTTCCATGGAACCAAACTCATACCGTCCGGTCTCTTGCCATCGTCTCTTGCAATACCAGTCGGCTCAAGTAAACTTGGAACGTTGACGGTGGCAAGTGACCGGCGTATGATATCGTTAAGTGCGGCATGTCTCGAGAAGCGGCTTGCACTTTTTTGACATGACAGTCCGTGATATCCTAGCTTGTCGACATCACTGCCACAGGGACATTTATGAGGAACGCAGACCAGAACCCCAAGCCGTAGACAGGTTGCGATTCGGAGCGTGTCAGGTTCAAGAAAAGTTCGTGTATTTGACGAAGGATACGCTTGAAGCCAGTAGCCGGCCTCATGCGCACCCACGGCCAAAAGCCTAGCACGCGCCGAACCCGTACTACAGCTCAAAATATTATCATAAATCAATTTGCAGTTTATGTCGTCCCAGCTCCTGTGTGAATTTGGAGAAACTGGAAAATTTTGACCTGGGCATGCAATTAAGAAAGCGTTTCTAGCTTCTTCCAAGCCAGCAATCTCAAAGTATGAAGGGGATACCCTTAAAATTTTACTTATGAGATTTGCTGAACTATGGACAGAAGATAGGAAGGCTGGTAAAGCGACACTGGAAATTTTGCGAATCCCTAAACCACCATAACGGATGCGTAAGGATGCTTGGGTCCAAGATTGCTCGTGCAGCTGCATATTAAGAATCGATTCTAAGGTAATTTTGATTAAATCGTCTACTTGTGTCAAAAGATCTGGGTGATTCCAAAAGGAGCAGCAACGGAGCACATATGTAAATTTAGGGACGAAAAGACAGAATTTTAAGATGCAAAGTGCATAATGTGGACTAATTTCAAGGAGACGGGCAGCAGAATTTTGGAATTTAGTAATTGAAATATTCAAAAATTCAGAAAAAGATTCATCAAAAATTGGAGAACCTAAAAAGTAAAGGGAATTACTGTTTACTATCTTAATATTTGGAGCCAAAATATTAAATTTTTATTTTACGTTATTTAAATTTAAGTCGCAGTTATTTATAAAAAGTTCGCATTTGCTAAAATTAAGCTCCAAACCAATGGCTTCAAATTTATTTTTGATTAAAAAAAGGTCCGAAAACACAGTATCCACATCACCTCCTAGGGTTCCGTCGTCCAAATACCAAACGTTGAATTTAGAATTTAAAGTTTTGATTATCGGATTTATAGCCAAACTAAAAATTGCAGGCCCAAGGGGATCACCCTGTTGACAACCTACTTCCGAGGACAGTTCATTAGAACGATATAACAATTTTGTTGGGTTAGCGTAACTGAGAAGAAGATAATTGTATATTTCAGGTATATGTTGTTTTATTTCCGTCAGCAGGGTATCCCTATTTACCGAATTGAATGCATTTTTGACATAAATTTTGAGCAACAAGTCAGGCTGTCCGTAAGTTAGGAAAGAGCGTAGGGCATGGACGGCTGCCTCACACCCTCCTTTTACACCGAAGCCTAACTGTACGGGTTCAAATTCCGAATTTAATTTTGGTAAAATATGTCGAACAGCAATTTTGGAGGCCAGACGTCGTAGTGTTGATCCAACAGCAATTGGTCTCACCCCTCCGTCCTTTTTGGTGAGGGCAATGAGGTTTGCGCCGAAAAGAATGGAAACAATTTCTGGATTGATATTACCGGAATACATAAAGTTGATTAATTTAGTGATCGAATTTACAAGTTGCTCGCCTGCATCACCCACAGAATGTGAAGTTAAATCTTTCAAATGTTGGGGTGAGATTCCATCCAAACCTGCAGCCGAACCTGGTTTAAAAGATAAAATTGCATCAGTAACATCTTTGTTTTGAATTTGAAGGCATATTTGCCTTGCTGTTGGTGGGTCGACAAAATATGGGTTTACTGGAGCTGGAGGATGTTTTGTCCGTAAGGCATGAAGGGTGTCAGGGGTATCTGGTGATAGCACGTCGTTGGAGAACAAAAGGCGAGCGGCACCTTTGAGATCTCCGTCACAGATTTTGTTTTCAATAAGTTTGTTGCGATTACGAGGGGCATCATGTTTGATTAGAGGTGCGGGAGAAGGCGGGGAGCTTACAGCACAGTTATTCTTAATCTTTTGTGTCAAGGATAAATTCGGTTCATCAGTTTTTATTATATGTAGTGTGCTGTATGAAAATAAAAATAGGTTCTGCCAGTCTTGAGTACAATTGGTTAAGTAACATTTCTGGATTAACTGTGACAAATGTGTAGCAACGGTTATTCGAGCTCCTCGAGGGATTCTTTTAGCTATGGGTATACTATTTTTCAAATGGCTAAGATATGTGTGGAAAGATGTTGGATCGTTGGCTACATAAGTAGGCGCACTCGGAATGAAGGGATGGGTGTCTAAAGGTGAATTGTTTAGGGTAATACAGTTCCTGTGTAATTTTGTATTGTGTATATTGAGGCCTTTCAAAGATTTGAATGACTTGTTGCATAGTGAACATGTATGGGTCGCGTTCGACATGCCATCACGAGATTGGGTCACGGACTGCATTCACAACAGTTAAATACATTCACAAAAAATAATAACTTATAGCAAATTAAAAAAAAAAAAATTACAACTTAAAATATACACTAATAACCTAAAAAAGACAAAGTCAAAATATGACGGCTGTTTGTTTTGGTAACAAGACGCATGCATGCGTCGTTACGTAGGTGCGTCACAGGAGTGTCTTGCAATTGGACGCTGCAGTGGAAGAGGCTTAGCAACGAAAGACGTCGCTAGAACAACCGATGGCGGCCTTAGCAACCGCGTCTTTGATGTCTTTCCAATATATTTTTGTTGAGATATAGCATTTTTCGAATCTCCTACAGATATGTGCAATCCATCAAAGATAATCCTTTCGTAATCAATGCACTTTTGAATTTATAACGTACAGACATTTGTGTGTGTAAAAATATTCAAAAATTTTTCAAGCATGATAGTTCATAATAATATCATCTGTCACTTTTATCAAGGTCCAATGTTTAAAAAATATAATCACAAATTATAATGTACAATCACCACTGTATAGTTTATGTCTTTGCGCAAATTTTAAGATATCTTAAGACACTGTTATTAAAGTTATTGATTATTAATAAAAAATTTTGTCGGAGCTTTGTAAAAATTTTACTTGTCGCAATGACATCACATGTCATTCATCATCATCAAGTTATACTAAATTGTATATTTTGTCTGTAAAAACTGTGTGTCCGTATTTTCACAACAATACCTAACTGTATTTTCTTTCTAAATAATTAAGTGTCTTGTTTGGATGTCTCAGGTAAAGTACATAATTTATATTTTTCTTTTTACAGAAAATTAAATTTAATTGTTAGTATATTTGTTTAAATCTGTATAATGAATAATTTTACATTACGGTTTAAGACGTGTAGGTAGTAAGATAATACGCGGTAAACTCTAACAAACAACGTCTTAGTGGTCAACAATGCATTTGTTTTTAAGTTAGGTGGTAATATAGATGTTATAAATTACTAACTCGTATTCGCGTTTTATATATTCATAATTAAGAATTATGTATAAAACTCGAATATAATTCTTGGTCTTATTTTAAAGATGCCTGAGTTATATTATTTATACTATTACTATTATAGTTATTTATTAGTTATTATTTTCACAATTGTATATTCATAATTTCATAATTCGTAGTACATATATTCCAACATATAGCGTGGCGTTGCGTCGCCACGGCCTATATCGCCACGCCAAAAATCAGCTTTATCCTCGCCTATAGATGTTACACATCAAAAAATCTTCTTCTTTCTGCCTTTATCCCACATTAAGTGGGGTTGAAACAGCACCTCTTATTCATCCAGGTCTCATTATTAAGCTCTAATAACGGACAGTAGTTTAATAGACGCGTTTTACCTGAAATAAAACGCATATTAAAATACTTCCCTTATTAGAAGCTTACTTTTAAACCCTGCCTGGTGTATATATTACGACATAATGACGAACAAATTCGCCGCATCCTACTACCACGGCTACGCCCCCCCCCCCGCTCCACCTGGTGACACATGTTGGAGGTGCGAAAGAGATGGCTATAGGAGGTAGAAAGAGAAATCAACGGAAACACTGATGCGCTGCTCTGCGTTGTACAGCGCGCAACGCCATGATTTAATATAGGTTCTTAGTCTCTTATTATACTAAGCTAGTTGTGTTCTTTTTTTGTTTACTGTACCAGGACCCGACAATGACGTCACTGCGCTCAGGTCTCAACTTATCGCGCACGAGTAGTACACGCATATCCTCTTTCAGACAGTTAATCCAAGTCTTTTTAATGTGCTCTATTCTCGCATTACCGCTTAATATCACCTCCATTGTATTTTTCGCCACATGACTTTTATCTTTTCGCATAACATATCAATTCCAGTATAATCTTAAACACTTTAATTTTTCAGTTACTGGTAAATAACTGAAAAAGTACAGGTAAATAGTTTTCCCTTTAATTTGAATTGTAAGCCTCCGTTACCTTAACTTATATTGTCATTAATTAATTTTATATTGTCATTGTACTTCACATAATGTAACATTTATTACTCATTTTCATTACATCTTATGTAAATAAAGAGGAAAATAAGTCGACTCAAAGAATACTAACTGACCCGCGCAAATTCGTCTACGTCACATAATACAATTATAGGGTGCCGCCCGTCTCCCACATCATTCCCCTTAATAAATATGCGAGCGCAATACTTGATCATAACTTTGCTGCAGAGATATTTTAAAACTGTGATATCCCCTAAGATATTCATTGTAATCAATTACTATAAAGGGCAATTTTGTTCAAAATTAAATACTCGTGATGAATAACGTATTTATTTCGATAAGGACTAATACCATGTATGTATATAAAACCACTATAGCCTTCCTCATCAGATGAGCTACCCAATATTAGAACATTTTTTCCATTTGAACCAGTAGTCCCTGAGATTAGCGTGTTCAATCAAACAAACAAACTCTTCAGCTTTATAATATTAGTATAGATTTGGTGTATTTAATTTATGTTCCATACATTTATGTATATTTTCTTCTTTTTTTTAGACTATAACGCCGTATACAGTAAAATTGGATTCCAACACTACGAGAATAATTGCACAATCAGATTTTTACAAACAGAAAATTATACAAAAACTATGCGAGTAAGTCTTCAATATACTTATTAAATTATTTCTTTACGATATTAATAACCCTTCATATTGTAAGTTGTATGTTCTATGCAATGTTTGAAATGCCGGCATTCTATAGAGTTGAAATTTAAAATCACTTGGTAGAGTTACCTGTCGAGTGCTTGATACTTCCAAATATTAAAATTAATGTGTTAAATTAAAGGGCGACACAATGGTATGCGGGGTAGGCAGCAAACTACCGGTAGCTTAGGTTTACACCACTAGATCCTCTCTCACCAATACCAAAGACAGAACAATCTCACTAACCTGGTGGTGGTCTAAGGCTCCAGACCATGAAGTCCGAACTATGTAAATCCGTCGCAGCCCCGTCCATACAATACACATATAAATGTACCGGTCGTTAGAGTTTATTCTGCGCGTCACTAATACAATATAGTTCATAAAAAAATTTGCTGCGTGGTGAACAGGATGCACTTATTGTTTAGAATATAATTCTAGGTTTTAAAGAAAGTTCCATAAATTGGAACCGTAAGTCTTGGTCATTGGTAGAGGCATTGTTTTTTAATGTTGGCTGCAGCGCGATCAAATTGTTTTGCGCGCATCTATTGGTAATGAGACCTCTTATCCCTCTTATCCTTAACTCATAACTAAATATTATTTCTCAAAGGTGTTTATTTTTGTGTAACATCATACCATCATTAGTTCTCTATCAAAATTAATTATTCAAACATCATTTTAAAAGTTTTTAATGGTTATGTTCCTCTTTATTGACGAAACTGATATTTTCGTTTAACTTTTTCATTAGGAATACCAGGAATTTGGAATTGATGGGGTTCCTAATGAAAATATATTCAACTAACATGTGAGTGGCGCTATCTATTATCAATCTATTTAACCACATGACAGCTATTGGATTGTTTACATTTATAACGTGGGAATTTTCTCACGGGTCGGTCAGTAAATAATGATAATATATGAGTTTTTCTCATATTTTTATGTCCCTCTAACAGTGTCAATGACATGGAGAGCGCATCAGAAGAATCAGCACAGTGTTTTGATGACGGCAGCACGTCCTTTATCGGGAAATGTCGACAGAAGTACAGCACCATTTCGTTATACCTATATGTTGAAAAAACAGACCAATTACAAAGATATCCTGTACAGGTACCCGTGTGCTGATAATGCGATATAAGTAACACAGTTTAAGTAACAAAATCACAATAATTAGTAATTGTTATCTTTCAAGTCAAATGCCGATTGATACGTAAAGAAAAAACTTCGGATTCCTTTTTAAGCACATTACACAAACGGAGGAATGTAAGATTTGTAATATTTAAGGATAAATTTATAGGATGAGTGCTGATGATTAAAATTTTGTATACCTACAATATGTGTTAGCAGTTACAAATACATTAAATAAAATAAACAAATAAACATTCATTGTTTACGATCACACTTCTAATATCTAACACATAATTTGTCTGTGGTCCAATAGTCGCACAGAGTAAAGAATGTCGCAAAAGGATTTATTTCAAATTGACTGAATTAGTTCCGAGCCGTGAATTTTGTGTGATTTCTCACATCAATCAGGTTCACACTTAAAAATTTAATGAATTACGGTTGACTTTCGACCTCTAGGGGACCGTCAGTTTTAATAGAAACTTAAGCAATTGATAAATGTCAACTGTTTTTACGACGTGGAATAGAAAGCAAAAAAGAGACCATTTTCATATTAATAATCGGTCAATCAAAACGATTAAAAAGAATTAGATATTTAAAATAAAAATCTTTAATTCATAATTTAGACCTAAGAATGCATTTACAAATTAGGAAAACACTACTTTGATACAATAGAATTGGGTGGAGCATTCTAGACTTCATAACATCATAATGACCGATTAATTGATATTAATTACTTATTTCGAACATTGTTGCTACAATTATTTTTCTTTTTGTAAAATTAAATATTTATGTACGTACTCTTTCAATATTCTTCAATGTAAATAATACAAATATGCGTCATGACAAGTTATAGAATATTACAAGAGATTAATCTGTAACTTTGTAGGATCCTCTATTTTATGTAAGGCTTTTTGTTTTAGTCGTGTGATTATATAATAAAATTGTAAGTTTGGCGTATCAATATAAAGATTATGATAACAATAAAGGTAATGTATGGATTTTATTATTGTCTTAGGTGATTTTTATTTTGTAGTTTCATTACGAATACTAAATAAGACGTCATTATTTATTAAATTTGGCGTATTTATAAATGTATTAGCCGTTTACTTTTATATTGTATTAAAAATACTTATGTTATTATAATTATATCATTAATAGAAATGTAACCAAAAAAGTTTATTATTACTTAATTAATTAATTGATAATTATTCTACAAATTACCTTACATATATATACTCATTGACGTATATAGAGGGGAAATTTGAACCTTAAGATGTTGGGTTACCAAAACCATCTAGTCGATAGTAGTAGTATATATTTGTAATTCTGTTTTCTTGTCTTTGAGTTTATAGCAACAGCAGCCAAGTCATATACAATTCCACGTCATGATACAAGAATATATTAACCTTATTGTTTAGTTATTAATTACAATGTTTTAGGCTCATATTATTAGGTACAGTAGATTTTAAAGATAGGAATTTAACGAGTAAAAGATAGGCCAGATTATAACCAAAATTACTCGTTTTTTTTATATTCACCTGCAAACTTAGCAGTTTATGAGATTTCACCACTTTTTTCAACAAATCATCTCAATTGAAACTTGACCCATTTTTTACAACATGTTTTCGTTGCGTAATACAATGACGTTTTATAAATTGATGCACTAAATTCTCACTAAGAGCAATTTGATAAGGTAACAAAATTTGTTATCAGCTTCTTGAAACAAAAGAGATAGGAAATCACGGCGTAAGTCGGAAACTCTGTTGTCAAAAAAAGATACAAGTTGTGAACTGAAGGCACTTGCCCACCTTTCACGATTGCATGTAAAAAGCCTTATTGCCGTATCTACATAAAAATTATAATCGGTGAAATATCACTCATTCGCTCATCACGAGTTCTCCGAAACTTTTGTTAGCCTTAGGGGCCCTGGAGCCTCTGATGGCTTTTTCAGCTTCACTGGACTTGGAGGCGAGCGCTTAGGGCACTCAGCCGCGAAGAGTCTCCGAAACTGTAGATCTGTTTAACCTTAAATTTAGCATAGTTACAGCTAACGCGATATAGACGCTCATTAAAAAACTGATTTTACTCAAAACCTATCTTGAATAAATTTAACATGGGTGACACCGTGGGATACGGCTAGTTATGTATAAAACTCGAGTGTACTTCTTGGTTTTATTTAAAAAATTCCTCGGTTCATAAATGCGTCAACAAGAATGACTAAGTGAGAAAGTTCAAAACATCTTTGTTAAGAAGTCATCTCTATTTGTAGACATGACATAAGAATTGCACCGATTTGCTGGGTGATTGGTACATGACAATTAAACCACCATACATCAGGCGTAACCCCCGCTATAGCGGCATATTTAAGCGTGTCGTGTTCTCAGATCAGCCTTTGTATAATTAGTGTTTAATTTGGGTAGAGTTGCCAATCGTGCCGATATATCGGGACTGTAAGCGTTATTACGCCCTTTGTCCCGACAAAGCACTATCACGTCCCGTTTTACCGTGCAGTCACGGCATTTAAAAACTTGCGATATGCTACTTGGCCGCGCTATGAAAGGAGTAAAATATTGTGGATATTTTGAGCAAAGGTTGCTTTTAACTGACTGCCTCGTTAGTCTAGTGGTTGTAAGCGCGACTGCTATGAGTGAGGTCCTGGGTTCCAATCCCAGGTCGAGCAAAGTGTTGTTATTGGGTTTTTCCTATGAAATTCTCAGTAGCAGCTCGGAGTTTGGTTTCGTGCCGATTAATGGCAACAGGCTCGCCCCCTATTACATGGGACTTAAAAACATACTCGGCGAACTGTGGGTGTACAAATGTACACTGCTGCCTAACCCTTCGGAGAATACAGGCGTGATGGTATGTTATTTTATGTTGCTTTTAACAATAAAAATTGGTGTTATGATATTTAATTATTTTAAATTATGATATAAGAGAATTATACAGCCAAATGGGAATATGGAATGAAAGAAAAACAAAATCTAATATAAATATAATCCCAGGACATCAAAGAAATGTAATAAATTTGCGTAGTATAAAATCTAATTTACATTACCATTATAAAAATTGTAATTTAAAAAAACATAAGAGTCCTTATCCATTTTAACAATCCATTTCACAACATCTAAATTTGATAAGATTCCAACAATAGGTAATTCAGTGTCAGGATCACGAGCTAGTCTCGTGATCTTGGTTGATCGGTTCACGGCAACTCATAGCAAGATTTGACACCATCTAGACACCGGATCAATGTGGGCCGCACCCGGGTGATCGGCGTAGTATTGAGTCCGCCTGGATATAGTGTTATGCAGGCTCGAAGCAGGAAGCACTACAACAGTAGGAATCTCGCCAGATGACCATATGAAAATAGATTTAATTAGGTTCTTAAGTCGTCTGAATCAACTTTCAAAGTTTATGAGTATGGTATTATTTTAGTAATTATAATTTATTAATTAAAATATCATAAAATATATTTTTCAATATATAACAATCTTTACGACTCCTAGGTCTGTCGTACAAAGACAATCGTTTTCTCTATCATTTTGAAATATTCGAACCCGCATTTATTATTTAAATGAACTACCTATAGGTTTTATTGAATTAAATAAAATCTTGAAGAAAACATCTTTAACTAACTTCTAACAGCGCATGCCCTAAAACTATCAGACGTAACAGAAATTGACATGTTGTGACAGTCTTCAAAAGTAAACAAACAATGTATTATAATTTATATGTCAGAATATCGTGTCTATGGGATTATTTAAAAGAAGTAAGTAGTATATTTTTTGGAAGTAATCATGTGTCATAGCAACGAGATAATGGTTTTCGGAAGTACTCAAAAATACGTGGAAATTAAAATAACTGAAAAGAATGTAGAGACGCCGCGCCCTAGCAACAGTAGTCGTGCTATGGGGCCCATGAGTTATATAAATATACAACGATGGGCTTGCAGGATGATTATTGCTGGAGCCGCATCGCAACGTGAATATCATTAATATTGGATCAAGATTGTTCGAGGCAACCCACTAACTCGGAACCCGATGAGAAGATCATTCTTATTAGCCCAGAAGATGACACACGTCTCCCAGAATCATTCCAAATAACGTTTGAAGGGACCAACTACTGGATTTATACATCTACTGATGCTCTGAAATATTTTACCTGTAATACGTTAGGTCATTTAGCGAAAAATTGTCCACAAAATATAACAAATATTCAAGACTACCCTCAAGAAACTGATAATCAATTATCTAAAGAAATAAATGAAATATTAAACAGAAACGACGATCTAATACCTACTCGACCCCATGCTGAACCGGTATGTCCCATTCCAATAACACAGAAATTTCCACAACCATCCCAGATTAATCTAAAAGGGCAAAAACGAAATCGTTCAACTACTACAACCGACTCCTCCAAAGTAGAAATTATTACACATAATACACAAGAAACCGATGACACGAGCAGCAATATTTCACTAGAAGATGTAGAAATCAAAACAAAACCAAAGAAAAAACTAAAGAAGAGCGAAACGACTGACGAAGAAATTTGGAAAAATCTAGAAAATATTATGACTGAATTAAACAACGAAAATATGTTCCCTATTAACTTAGACCAGTTTATAAGTCTATTAGACAACTCTGGAGGAAAACATAGTATTAATGAGTTGGTATATTCGTATACAGATAATGTAAAATATCTTATAAAAATGTGTAACAAACTACACTGCAAAATGAACAAAAGCTTGAAAAATAGATGTTCACGCTTAACGAGAAAATTAAATGAAATGCTGATTGCTACCCAATTTATGAATTCTGATAACAACCAATAATAATAATAACTCATATTAATACTTTATATTACAAATTAATTATAGTTAAACTATACCTAATTAGTATACAATGGAATGTAAATGGTTATTTCAAAAGACTCGAAAATATGAAAGTATTAATAAATCGCTTGTATCCAACTTGTATTTGTTTACAAGAAACAAATTTCACTTCTAACAACTGTGCCTCTATAACAGGATACGAACATTCCACGAACACTCCAAACTTATTAGCTGAAAATTTCGCAACTAATTCTAGTTCCCGTAATTACGATGAACAGTTCGTTGAATACAAACTAGACAGGAGTTGGATACATATTTTGATGTATATAATAATTACAGTCATATCAACAAAGAAATATCTATGCATGAATTGTTATTAATATGCTCTGAAATCGGTAATTCTAGTCCAGGGCCAGACAATATATCAAAAATTATAATTAAGCATTTACCATTCAGGGCACTAGAGTATTTACTTCAAATATATAACTATATATATAAAAAACAAGTATTTCCTGATAGTTGGAAAGAAGCTTTAGTAGTTCCGATATTAAAACCAGGAAAAATATCCAGTTTAAAAACCAGTTACAGACCCATATCTCTTACATGTAATATGTGTAAAATACTTGAAAAAATAATATCTAGAAGAATCAGATGGTACATAGAAACAAATAAACAATTGTCACCATTTCAGTATGGAGTTCGTCAATTTAGATCAACAACCGACCATTTAATGAGTATTGAAAGTGAAGTACTTTACAGTTTTGCAAATCATAATTATACAGTAATCGTAGCATTAGATATTGAGAAAGCTTATGAAATGGTTTGGAAACACAGAGTTCTTAAAATATTACAAGATATTGAAATTAATGGAAACGCCCTAGCTTTTGTTAGAAACTTCCTTTCAGAAAGAACAATAAAAGTAAGAATCCAGGATACAATATCTAATCCTGCTTGTATGGAAAACGGTTTACCTCAAGGTTCGGTACTCAGCGTAATATTATTTTTACTGGCTATTAACGACGTCCTCTCACATATTGAAAAACCAGTAAAGGGGTTTCTGTTTGCTGATGACCTGACAATAACTTGTAGTGGTAAAACATTAAAACTTATCCAAAACACACTGAATAATCTTCAGGAATGGTGCAAGAAATCTGGCTTTAAATTTTCTAAAACTAAAACTGAATTCATAATTTTAACAAATAAGAAAGATAAAACTAGAAACGTACAATTAATATTAAATGGGCATAGTATTAAAGAGGTAAATAAATTGAAAATTTTAGGACTTATATTTGATAAAAAAATATCTTGGAATTCACATATAAATAATCTCAAGGCAGAATGCTACAAAAGGTTGAACATAATAAAGGTTTTATCATCATCAACATGGGGGTCTGAAAGAAATTGTTTAATAAATACATATCGTGCCTTAATAAGACAAAAAATACATTACGGTTCTGTAATTTATGATTCTGCAAAACAACGTTCACTTAAATCCCTAGAAAGTATTCAAAACACTGCTCTTCGACTGAGTATTGGTGCATTTAATACAAGTCCAATTAAAAGCGTCTTAGCTGAAGCTGGAGAAATGCCATTAGAATTTAGAAGAAAGGAACTTGTAATTATGTATGCTGTAAATATATTATCTCGACCTGAAAATCCAACTTACCAAAATTACACTAAAACAACAGCCGTAGACATAGAATATGAACTTCAACCAAATTTAATACAGCCTTTACGAATCAAGGCAACCAAATACTTAAAAGAATTGAATCTTACAATACCAAAAATATTCCCAAAGAAATTACTTACCTCTGGTCCATGGGAAAACTTTGAACCCCCAATTAATCTTGAAATAGCTAAAAACTACAAAGATAACACACCGCAATGCATATACAAAAATCTATTTTATTAAGTGAATAGTAGATATACCGACTATAAGACTATCTACACGGATGGGTCAGTTATAAATGGAAGATCAGGATGTTCAGTGGTAACTGGTGATAATAGTTACCGATACAGACTTGGCCATTTTAATTCAATTTTCAGTTGTGAAGCAAAAGCTATTCTGAAAGCTTTAGAAATTATATCTAATGAATCTAGTGTAGACAAATATATAATATACACCGATTCAAAATCATGCTTGACAGCTTTACAAAATGTAAAAAATACAAACACTCTTATCATAGAAATCAAGCAAAAAATGATAAATATACTAAAAAACAATAGCAAATTTGAAATTATATGGATTCCGAGTCATCAAGGAATAGTTGGTAACGAAAGGGCAGATAGTGAGGCGAGACATGCAACTAATGAGAGTGAAAATTGGCATTTAAATAAATCAACTCCTAGTGAATTACGTAAATACTTTAAACTTAAAATTAAAACCCTTTGGGATCATTGTCGGAAGACAGAAAATACAACTTTGTTATTTAATATCAGAAAATCAATTTTTGAAAAATCTCCTACTGCCTTTACCTGTAGGAAAAGTCAAGTGATTATCACCAGATTGCGTATTGGGCATACAAACGTCCATCTTCATCTAATTACTAAAACCGATAGAAACAAATGCATGTGTGGAGAAGACCTGACTGTCCTACATTTACTAGTAGAATGTTCAGCATTTGACCAGGAAAAACGGTTGTGTAAAGTTCCTAAAAATTTAAAAGACTGTTTAAATAAAGATGGATGTACTCAAATCTTAAATTTTTTGAAAATGATAAATGTTTATGGACTAGTTTAATCTACAGTACTTTATAATGTGTATTGTTAATCGTGGTCGCTAATGACCTCAGATGTTAAAAAGCGACCTAAAATAAACAAATAAAAAAAAAACATTTTTTCAGAGCTCCAAGGGATTGCAAATCTGAGTATTTGATATTAATTTCAACATGTTACCTTCACGCACTCCTGAGAAAAAGGGTCTTGACAGACAGACAGACAACCGAACGGGCAACGAAAGGTTCATTATTTTCTTTTGAGGTAGAACAATAAAAAATAAAGCCTTCAGCAAAGTAAGATCAAGCTATGTACAAATAATGTGTGCAAAATTAGAATTTATCTATAATTGAATATTCCTTTTTTTTGTCTTTGCGTCTCGACGGGAGCCCTAGCCATTTTGACTCTCTTTTTGGCATCATAGCGGGGAAGATTAATGGAATAACAATCTCTTGGTAGTGGCCGTTGGTTTTCGATTGACTATCAGGCACAGTGCCTTTGATGTGCCAAAATAAAATCTATGTACACTAAATAACATGTTTTGGTTACTACAATTCATGCTATGATTTAATACTTATTTTGTTATTTACTTAAGTTAATATAGCATATCGTATTACTCATTTGCATTATATATTACGTAAATTAAGAGGAAAACAAATCGGCTAATAGAGTATAAATAGGCTAACAAAGGCGATGGCTTATTAGTAAGTAGCTACATACAGTTCCGTTTGGTTGGAAACAACTGTGTCATTAAATATAATTAAAAAATTATAATCGAAATTTGTGAAAATGGCGTTATATATGAAATTATGCACAGTGGTAAGAATAAAGGTTTTGTTTTACTTTTTATATAAATAGGTAAAATTAAAATTTCGCTGTGTGAGACTACAAGACGTATTGTTTATTACTAATAAATATTAACTGAAATATGTTCTTGGGAATAGCATTATAAGCATTTATACCAACTTACTGAAATTCGTATGCGTATATTCTGAAGTAAAATCGATATACCTATAGATACCTACGTCTATTCTGCAATTAGTTTCTGCATAATTGCATATGATTTATTATATCGTAGCTGGGATAAATTCAATCCGTAAATTTTTGGATACAGCTTATTATGCAAAACTTTAAATATATATAAATAAATGATAGAAGTTTGTCGTTGTGCGCGCATCACGCTAAAACTCGTCATATTATTCGTCATCATAGTCATTTTCATTATTTTATTTTATTTAAATCCCTATTAAATACTTAGTCCTAATCTAAACATAATTATCATAATATACTCATTATATAAAAAGTTATTAAAGTTTTAAGAAACTAAAATTTTTATACGCACTACGGTTTCTTCTGTCGTCCATGTGAACGGAGGCACGGGCACAGCTAGTGAATAATAAACCCATTAGGGTCACTGGAAGCGAGTGGGTCATGTATGACTTCCCACAAATGGCATCAAAAACTTGTTTAAAATCTTATAGTATAAAGTAATATTTTGTCCTATTCCAGATTTCTGCGCTCGTGCTTATAAATATTAACACTGTTATAGGAGGTGAGTTAAATTTAATATGTTTGTTTAAACCAATATATTCAACATCTTTCTAATTCGTTGGAGAAGTTAGGTCAATGACGTTTTATAATTAGACGCGTTATACTCGCACTAAAAGCAATTTGAAAATGGTACAAATTTTGTTATCAGCATGTTGAAACAAAAGAGATAGAAACTCACAGCGTAACGCGGAAACTCTGTTGTCAAATAATGATAAAAGTTTTTTCTCGCTCACGCCTGTATCAAGTTGAAAGTGAACTGAGGGCAATTACCCTCCATTCACAATAGCATGTAAACAGCGTCAATGCCGTATCTATTTAAAAATATCATTGGGATAAATAAGGTGTTTATTTTCCAAAAAATAAATTTCTCTATTCGTTTACTTTAATCAAAGGCCCTATATAAGGGCGCCTTGCGAATGAAGGTAAACAAAATGGAAGCTACTAAAGTAGGAATATTCTGCGGTTTCATCCGTGTTCAATTTTTTCGACCTAGTGCCGCACCGTCCGTTATAGTCGTAGTTTAAATTCACGAAACCAATAAGCAACTGTTGAAACTTCACAGGAGGAGCAGACTTCCCAAACGCAGCTTGTAAAGTTTCGAGAATCCTTCCCGCGAAACGAACATTGTTGCTAACAAAAGAAAAGTAACATATTTTAGTCTTTAAAAATATTTAAAAAAATAACTAATCTTATGTGGAAAATGATTTTCACTAAAGAGGTTTGCGATCAGTTCAAAATAGTTTCGAAAAAAAAGAGATTGTATTTACTCTGTAGCTAATAATTTTCGGGACAACCTAGGTTTCATAACAATTGTCCTTTTTGTAGATGATTTATGTGGAGAAGGAGAGTTGTGCACCGTGAAACCGGATTACTACGATAAAATTCAGTATGAAATAGACGAAAAAATTGAGGAGATCAGCCAGGTAAACCTTTTAAAATTAATACACAGTGCAGTACATAGAATAAGTGACTTGAAACACAAGTCAAATTTAAACATATACGGTACAAGTCACGAAAATGAATTAATGGATTGTTCTGTGACGATCGTATTTTTTTAAGGTAATTAGGGTTAAATCATTTGTACCATTATAGTTTTAAATTAACTTATATTGTTCTAAATAGTCAAGATGGATTTAATTAATGTAGTGGTAGAAAAAATGCTGGCCAGAAAGAAAATAATGTATTACGTGTATATTATGATTATGAAGTCAAAGTTTTTAGGCAGCTATTCGATAAATAATTGGTCGATAATTGAGAGTGAAATTTCAAGGACGCATCAGGTTTAGGCACATTTCGTTACATGAGTGAGAAGAGAGAAGATATAGCGTAGAGAGAAGGAGAAAGAGAGCTAGCTATACATTGTCTAACTAATAAACAGTTCTGGCTATCCGGGTCTTCCTTTTTAAGAATTATTACTTCTATCACGTGTACAATGCTGCACGCGCAATTTCCAATCCGTCAGATATCTTTTTGGTCTACTTCAAAAAAAGGAGGTTTATCAATTTGTATGTTTTTTTAAATGAATGTTCAGTCATAACTTCTTTGTTTATGAACCGATACAGATGTTTCTTTTATCGTTGGAAAGGGGTTATCTCAAGGGTTGTCCCGTTTTAATTTCATTGGCATTGGACCTCCGAATTCGATGATAGACCACGAAACTCCTGAGAATCATTGAAGTTCTTTTTTTTTAATTATCTTGTTATATAGATAGATTAATTTTTATTTTTACAGAAGTTCAATTTTAATTATTTTGATGACACGGACACAGGCGCAGATTCTATGGACAATTATGACGGACAAAATTGTGCTTACTTGACTGAGGTATGTAGGTTCTACATTGTATATGCACCGATTATACTACTCGTACATATATTATAATGTATATATTACATACACTGTCATTAGACAATGATGAAGTTCTTGGTCTAGTCTTGAACCACATATCGACAAGATAGATCATGCGAACAGTATTAACACTGACAGGCGTGGATCGATAAATAATTACCATATTCATGCTAGCATACAACTGACATATTACAAACCCGGTGAAACTGTCAAAGCCTTCTGAGGCTTCAGGACCCTTACGGCTAACACTTTAGTTAGTTAGAAAAAAAACCGCCACAGTCAAAGTCACTTAGCATAAGGTAAATTTAAAGTTTAATAAACCCCCGCCATAAGAATAACCTATTCACTAAGACCATTTCAATGAGACCAAATATAATATATCTGCTGTAAGTCGGCGAGGAGTTAGATATCCTACATATTCCACATGACGTTGCAGCATCAGATCAAGGTACCAAATCTCGATACAATCAGGCCTGTGAAAGATGCTCACATCTATTTATTAACTAGAAAAGAGCTGATAATCTTCAAACGGCTGAATAGGTTTTCTTGAATCATAGCTAAGAACACTCTCGATCAAGTCACCTTTCAAAAAAAAAAAAATAGATTAAAATCGGTTCAGCCGTTTGTGATATACGATGCCACAGACAAATGGACAAGTTAAACTTGTACTACCCCTCTTTTTGTATGGAGGGTTATAAATCTTATATATAACGTAATCAAGATATCGTATAAGAGAACAAACAGAACTTATAATAATAAAATTTAGATTAAGATAATAGAATTTTCACTCCCAACATTTACATCTATATATAAGTAAACCCTGTTTATACGTAATTCTGTGCGTCGCTTTTAATTTTTTATGTTCAAAGTGTTTTTTTCTTAAGTTACTTTTATCCTTTAAATATTGTAGACTTTTAAGATCATAAATAATATTTATCATCCGGATAATAAAGCTCATTCAAAACTTTATATTTATTGTTATTATTATTCGAAAATAATCAACCAAAAGCTTCATTGTTTTTCAGTTTGTAAATTTTCTTAATGGACTTCCAAGCAATTCCTATTTTCCTAATATGATATTGGTGTATTTGTGTATTTTTTTCTATGCCTTATAATTATTATTTTTTTCAGATTATAAAACCATATACGGTAAAAGTAAATTCCACTACCAAAGTCATTGTACAATCAAAATTTTATGAACAGCTTATCAAGCAAACAACATGCGCGTAAGTTATCATTATGTAACAATTTATTTACAATATTAATGTGAAAAAAATATTCAACAGAATAAAAACATTTTGTAAAATTGGATTGCTGGTTGAGACTTGAATTTGTTTTCTAAACCTAGATATACCTACATATCTACCAAGTTAAGTACTAAGAAATGATGTGCAAGTATCTTACTGTAATCTATATCAGATAATACATCTGTAGTTTTTCTGAAGCCTCTAATGTCGTTTTAAAAATATTAACTCAATATAGGTCTTTGTAGTACAAGAGTAGATATAGAATTTCATCGTTACTATGTGTTTCCCACAATAGTCTAATGTTTGCTACTGGTACACCTGCTCAATAGTTGAAGAGTCCAAGGTTTTTCAGCGTCAATAATAAACAGTCAATCTTTAGGTAATTTTATAAATGATATTATTATGACAGTCTTAACGCTGTTAAGTATGTAACGCATACATTCATTCTCCTACTGGATATTTGTTATTGGATATTAGATATATAAATAATACTATGAAAGTAATATTCTTATAAATATATTTCTCAGTTTTAAGCATTACAATTTGTTCATTTGGTTGTTACTCATATATAAATTACAATACATTTCTTCTTTTCTTTTTATTCGTTGCATATTGACTGGTTTTTCTTTTTTATTAATTACAAGGTCTAATAAAAAGGATACTGATCATAAATAGATAATTCAATTGTTTTGTCTCTCTTTTTGTTTGTATGTCCTGATTCAATGAAAAAAAATCTTGACCGATTTTTATGAAATTTTGTACACGGGAAACTTAGCTCATTGCTGTAATGATAGGTTACAAGAGTTGTTAATTATTTTGGTTTGGATTTGGATATCGTAAAACATCGCCAACGTACCAGTGTAGGCAATTTTTTATACTTTTTGTAAAACTATCGACATTTTTATGAGGAAGAAATTTTTTTTTCAAATGATATAGTCTATGTTACTGACTAATACAGTAGCTTTATATTGGTGAAAGAATTTTTAAAATCGGTCCAGTAGTTTTTGATTTTATCTATTACAAACAAAACATCAAATCTCTCCTCTTTATAATATTGGTATAGACTATTATGCTTGTTCAACAGATACAGTGCAATGAACAGTGAAGAACCAAAGTGTTTTAATGGCGTCAGTACCACCATTAAAGGGATTTGTCAACAGAAGTACACCTCCATTTCGATATACCTGTTCGATAATGATACTAAAAAAATTCAAAGGTATCCTGTACTAGTACCCGTGTGCTGTTATTGCGATATAAGCGGGTAATATTATAATAATAATCGTGACCTTACAAGTAGAAAGCCCCATTGAGTAAAAGTTATACTATATGCAGTTTGGTGAATGTGCACTGTTTTGAACAATTCTTAGACCGCATGAAGTCAAAAACTTGTTTAAGTTTATCGATTCAATGTTTAAAATGACGTGAAATATGATCGCTTTCATATTAATTGTTGATTTAGATATTTTGTACGCATTCCGTTTTCAATAACGTACCTACTGCAATAATTATTAGATTTTTTTTATTTGGAGTCCGACGTCTATAGCCCCCCCCACTTTGTGTGATGCTGGCCGACCTCAATCGTACTAAAGCAGCTATTACGAGCAATTTATTTTTGTTTCTCGAGTTGTAAATGTACATAAAGGCATATAAAACTTAGCACTCAAGCGTGTCCTCGCCACAAGTGTCCGGCATAGACTGTGAGTGTGAGTGTATGCACTCGAACTCGAGCTGCAAACAAAATCTGGTTGAGGAGTCGTCTCTAGTACGCAGTACATAATACCTTACATTAAATCTTCATAATGCCCGGTAATTTATATATCTTTGATATTGCTTTAATTATGTTGTTTGTACAAATATTAAATATTAATATACCTACTCTTTCAATACATTAAAATGTAAATAAATATTGGAACTATGTGACATTAAAAGATAAAGAACATTAATTAATCTCTAATTATATAAGATCCGTTTTTTTTTCTTAATAGAACCTTTGCGTTTGGTCATAAATAAGTTTTGCACATCGATCTATGAATTCTTTAAGCAAGGTTTATGTAATTTTTTATTGACGTATTTAATTTGGCATGTTTACAAATGTATTAGTCGTATACTTTTATATTGTATTAAAAATACTTATGTTATTATAATTATATCATTAATAAAATGCAACCACAAAAAGACGTTTATTAATTAATTACCTATTTTATAAATTACCTGGCACATTGACGTACATGAGTAGAGAAAACGGCGCGGCGCGGCGCGGCGGCTAGATTACAGGGGGCGTGCGACGGCGCGCATTAAGCTATTTTAGCGAGCGAGCTAAATGAAATTACGTATCCAACATCAAATATTGCATTATTTTCAAGTAGGTTAAATTAACATTGTTTATATCTATAGACTATACGGGTGGCAAATTTTATTTTGCAACCCGGGTAACAGATAGCCTTGGCTAGGTCCTGAAAGCTTTAAAAATAATTTAATTATTTTATGGTAATTTATTTAGGGAAGTTTGTTAAATACGATCAAACATGAACTTGTCTAGGGACGGACTAGCCGCAACTCACTGAGAGAAAAATTACTCAAGGCGAGAAAATGCCGACAGAGCGATATCGATGATGAGATAGCTTTTAGAATATGCAAGCATCACGCCATATATCTAGGAGCCGTAATTACTGATTGTATATCGAAATCGGAATATAGTACCTATATATAGTGTGTATTAAAACCCCCGTCGGATCCGTGAAGGTGTTATTAGTTATCGAGATTATAATCTGTTTATGTAATCTTAAATCTATCTCAGATTATAAGTAAATAAATCACCCCTAATAAAGTGTAAAAAAATTAGTCAAATGAAGAAACTTACAAGGCAATAGAGGCGCGCGGCGCGGCGCAGGGTACCGCCATACCATCAAACTTACCGCAGCGCCGCGCCGCGGCTGGTTACGATGTTTATCACGTTTACAAAATTTGCTAAATTTTAGGGAAGCTAAAATTAATATGTTAATTTTAAATCGCAATAACATTTTTATTTTCTTAATAAATAAAATTTTGATATTTTTTTGGTAATGTCACTGGGGTATCTATAAACCCTTTTCGGATTCGACGGGGTTTTTAATACATATTAAAATTATTAAAAAATTTATTTATAAATTATTTATTTCGTTGAGTGACAATATCAATATATTGACGGGTCTAAGTACAAAGGCACTGGTCGTGTTAGGATTCGTATTATTAATTCATTTTATTTTATTTATTAGTAACAGATATTATAGATCAATTTTAGCTTTACCCTTCCGTGCACGCAATACGCTTAAAAAGGGGTAGAAAGCTTTTGCTTCACGTAATAATATATAGATACTATTACAAATAAATATAATTATTGTATGTGCTCGAAACCATCTCTGGAATGAAGCCACGTCCCGGGACACAAGATCCGAATCGCGATAACCCAAGGTGAGTGGAACCGTGCACACGCCATAATATTCTTCATATATGAAATTTTAAAACTGAGCTATTGAATAACACAGCATTCGACAAGTGAGCAAAGGACTATTTTGATCAAGTGTTTCCAAGTAATCATCTGGGAGCGGAAATTATATAAGGACTTTGGTGGTCAAAATGGTGACTGTCATCTTCTATAATAATTTGGTTGTTTCCAGGAAATAACTTAGATCGAATAAATAATTGGAATATCTCAGTTCACTTTTGCAAACATATCTAATAAAGGAAGTGACGTGACATGGGTATTTCTCGTTTAAATTGATAATTAAGTATTTATCCATCCGTATAAGGAATATTACGTCATCTTTCATAACAACTACGTATATTTCAGGGATGTGCGTAATTTATTAAAATACTTGTTGTATTATATAATATCATGTACAGGGTTTATTAATAGGGAAGATCGAACTTTGACTCTGATATGTAGCACTTGCCTTGTAGTGAAACATTAACTTATTGGTTTAATTATTATAGAATTTGAATCACATTATCCTAATATACAAAGGACGAGTTGAAAGCACGTTTAGATAAAAATAGATAGAATTTTAGATACTTTTGAAATGAATTACAGGTACAATTTTAATACTAGACACAAATATAAAACACTCATTTCATCTTTTAGACTTACTAAGGTTAACAAACTTTTCTAGGTAATCAATCGTGTTAGGTTTTATAATAAACTTTCCTAAGCACATAACCGATTTGCCGGATAATAGATTCAAAAATAATTTATTTGCCAAATTAATTGTATTGTTCAAATAACTGTAAATTTTATTGTCCAAAGGATATTTTATTATAGGGTGCATTATTACTTGAATGACAGTGATACTTGGAAGTCACTATCTCTTAAACTATGTGTCCAAATAGCATACTCTAAAGTGCAAAATTTAACTTCATAAATTGTCTTTATGATGAAGTTTTTTTTAAGGATTAATACCATGAGTAAAAATAAAAACAAACAAATGACCAAAAATCTTTTCCTATTTATTAGGTCCTTATATATCAAATTAACGTTTTATCATACTGACTACTTTGATCGGAAATATCTCCTCTTTGGTTAAGAATTCCAAATTTAAATTTATAAATTTATTTAGCTGGTACATTTGAGTTTTGAAAACAGTCATTTATTTGTTTTTTCCTCATTATCTCTTTCTTTGGCGTCGCTTATTACCGCACAAAGGAAAACATGAAATGTCGGTATATTTACGAGTACAAGTTCTACCGTGGCACCAGTGCTGCAGAAACAGCTCGAAGGGTTAATGATGTGTACAGCGCTGGTGTCGGTATGTTTTGGTTTCAACGTTTTCGTTCTAGAAATTTCGACCTTCAGAACCAACCCCGTGGACGGCCGGAGACCAAAGTGGAAAATGAAGAATTAAAGGCTATTGTAGAAGCAGATCCATCACAAAGCACTCCAGAGATAGCTGCAGGCTTCGGGGTAAGTGATAAAACTGTATTAATCCACTTGAAGCAAATCGGGAAAGTGAAAGACTTTAACAATGGGTACCTCATGAATTGAATGAATCGAACTTGACAAACACGCGTCGACTGCTGTGTTACTTTGCTTAACCGACACAATAATGAAGGGATTTTAAATCGAATCATTACTTGTGATGAAAAGTGGATACTGTACGATAATCGGAAGCGCTCGTCGCAATGGCTGAAACCTGGAGACCCAGCCAAATCCTGCCCTAAACGAAAATTGACTCAGAAAAAGTTACTTGGGAGTGTTGGGTGGACTAACGTCGGTGTCGTTCACTACAGCTTTCTAAAATCTGGCCAAACGATTACGGCAGATATCTATTGTCAGCAACTGCAAACCGTGAAAGAACTAGCTGCTAAACAACCGAGATTGGTCAATCGCTCTAGGCCACTGCTGCTTCACGACAACGCAAGACCACACACTGCACAACAAACAACCACTAAGTTAGATGAGCTACAATTGAAATGTCTGTGTCCAGACCGACGAATGGCGTCAAAAAATGCTATTGGAGTCCTGTAGGAACATATGAGAAGTCAATATTATTTTAGGTGAACCTATTTCTAATGCGGCCCACATAATTTATAATTTTATCACATTGCTTTCTACATTTAAATAACATCTATAATTTCATCTAATGAATTGACTTCTCCTATGATGCTGGCATAGACATCAGGGATGTACTGAAGCCTCGTTAAAATATAAGATTAAAAAAACACTATTTTAAGGAAAATATTCAAAACAAATCCATTTTATTTTTTAATTTTAAAACGTTGTTCATAAACGGACTTAGCAATAAGCCAGCCCAGATAATAACTTGATATGCTGTTATCTTAGCAACGCGTTACAAGTTATAACGCCGCCGTGACGCTATATTCGAGTTCGATTTGCGTAAGAGTTAACATTGAATGGAATCGACTGGAAAACCACATCCGTAATTGGTTCAACAGGAAAACTGATAAGCATAAACTAAGCCGCATTTACCAGGATTATGTTACTTTTTTAATTAAAATGTCTAACAAAATTTTAAAACCACAAGTTCCGATGACGTAGCTACTAATTGGCTCTCTACGCCTTTCGCTGATTCAAGGAAGATGCATTTAAGTGAAATACTTATTATTATTTAGATATTTTATTATTGTAGATTTTCCCCATTTTTAATTTAAGAGCTATTTGTTTATATTTTCATTAATTAAAAGTGTGGAAATACTAGAGAAATTTAAAATCGCAAAAGGCAACTCTATTGGTCAAATCGAATCGTGACGTCAATGTCCGCGATAAATTTGTCCTAATGTTTATAGGTATTTCAGTTTTATCGTTATATATTAGTATTAATACTGATATATTGTATTGTTAGTGAAATAATTTGGTCAAAAAAATAAAAATAATTTATGCATACACCTATTCTATTGTTTTTTTTATTCAATAGTATCTCGAGGCCGGTAATTATTTTAAATTGATCCTTTGGTGGTTGCCGTTGTTTTTGGTGTTACCGACAGGCATAGTAACGTTACTAGGCTGTGCTATAGTACTATTATCGATCTATTTCTAGGCTCTGTGGTTTATTCAATAAACATGCAATTTATTTTGGTTCTGTTATAGAAAGGTGAGGAGGGTAATAGATTGAATAGCTCTTCAGAACACTCACCATGATACAGACGATAGAACACGCTCAGCGAGACGGGTCCTTCAATGAGGCTTAAAACCCGATCGAGTTTCTTACCGGTTCTTCTCTATGTTTGGGATATTTTCCGAATTTGTAGTAGTGTTTTGAAGTTCATAAATGTCTTCTTAGGACCTAAATTGAATAAAGATTATTTTGATTTTTATTTTGAGGCGTGAAGAGACATTTCAGCACCTCGGCATGAAGACAACAACTATCAATAGAATCTGTCACCGAGAGGCGCAATTTTTTTGGACGGTACCGCTCTTACCATCCAATTCTGTAGATACATATTGCCACAATGAAAAAAAAAAAGAAAAAAAAATCCCCTACCTGCCCTTCACAGCCAAAATCCTGGCTACACTTATGTTTCTTAATATTTACTTTACATAATATAACATGTTGTATTACTGAATTTCATTACTTATTACGACCTTAAAGATGAACATAAATTGTATAAAAAGGCTGGCAAGGGCGATGGCTTATTAGTGCTTAATGAAAATTGACAGCAAGTGATATAATAATGTTCATTGTTTAGGTTAATACTGCAAATGTCAAACAGAAAATAGCTTACGATTAAAAAGTCTCTGGTCGAATTTCAATCATTGGACGACCGCTAGTAATAGTAAACATAGCACACGTTTCAGGGACGAAGTTATAAGTTGAAGAAAAATTGAAGTAAAATAATATTAAACAAATCGGTTAGTCCAATTCATAAAGAACACATAGACGTAGATGTTTTAAATTTTAATGTTACATACAAAATAACCGATAAAACATTGAATTACTAAACGCGCGCCTACTTCATAAGAGCACTCCGAGATTTTCAATTTGGCAGCCGCCAAAGGAAGTTATACAACCGGCCGCGCACGATGACCGTCTTATCTAATCTCGATACACTTTCGTATATAATATAAAGAGACAACGAGAGAGAGAGAGAGAGAGAGAGAGTCACATAGAAGAGGCATAACGCTTTTTCATTACGCGACGATTTTTACAAATTAACTCCTACCGCAAGCCACGTTCAAGAAGTTCGTACCAAAAAAAAAGTGTAGATGCAATATCATAAGAGTTGTCCTCCTTTTTGTATATGAACCTGAACCATGTGGTGGCGAGGTGTTCTGCATCGAGAAACCGGAATATTATGATCAAATGCAGAGTGAAGTAGACGATAAAATTGCACACATTAGTCAGGTAGTAAATATTTTATATTTAAATATACAGGATAAGGGACTTGGAACACAATTCAAATTCAAATAAATACCAAGTCAAGAAAAATCACAAGCGTTAATTAACTCGTCTTTGACGATTTTTTTTTTAAGTAATGAGGTTGAAATGGGTTGTACCGTTATGGTTTTGGAATTTATTACTATTGTTCTAATTAATCAAGATGTATTTAATTAGTACGACGATAGAAAAATATCTGCCGAGAAAGAAAATAAGTTCAACACACAAACACCATTACAGTGCACCCACACTCGAGCACACCACACAGACTTATAGGTTCTATAAGGACCTTTTTTGATAAGCAACTCTCAATTTTACTATCTACTAAACGTACCATAAGAAAAATAACTTGAAAAATATTCATTATTTTCAACATTCTGTTGATTAGTCGGGGAATGAGGATCGCATAATTATATTTTTTGTATTTTATTCATACAGAGGTTAAATTTCAATTATTTCAATGAAACGTATACAGCCGAAGATTCAGTGGATAATTATGATGGACAAAATTGTGCTTATATGATTGAAGTATGTATTTGCTTGATTGTATATTGTAATCACAGTGACGAAGTTTTTAGTCTAGATCTTGAAAATCATCTCGACAAGTTAGATCATACGAACAGCCCTAACGCTGATGGGAGAGGTTCGATAAATAGCAACCATATTTATGCTAGCCTACAACCGCCAAAGTCATAGTCACTTGGTAAAATATTAGTTAAAACGTAGTCAAGAAATCCATACGTCAATATACAATGGCCTCCTTTTCAGCACGTGTATAGATGTCATACGGTTATTGATTTGAACAGTACGTCGATTCAAGTTTGAAATGAGATTGTTCTAGCCGTCAACCGCCTTTTGCAGTCATGCCAATTGGGCGAGTCAATAGTAAAGTCATTAGTACGGATTGAGTAATCACATCGATATACTTTTTTCAGATTATAAAACCATATACGGTAAAATTAAACTCAACTACAAAAGTAGTTGTACAATCAACATTTTACGAACAGAAAATCAAACAAATAACATGCGCGTAAGTTGTCACTGTGTTATTTTTTTTTTCTCTTGTTGATGTAATTCTGATTTAAAAAAAATTGCAGCGTTCAATAGCTGGTTAGAGTGGATTTAAATTTACTATCTAAACTTAGGTATATGTTTAGCAAGTCAGGTAGGTACCAACAATGTTAAAGGAGTATTTATTATATGAGATGATAAATGAGGATGAATGGATGGATGCAAGGATGATAGATGATGTCATTAAGGAGTGATAAAATATTAATTTCGATTTTGGCGCAGGCACACAACAAAATGATAATAAATCATAACATTTATTGATAATGATGTGATAAACGGACAAAAAAACATGTATGCCATTCACACGCGTTAGATGCTATACCTTCAGGGAACATTAAATATTTACATAAACGATACACGTGAACAATACACCACGCTGGCTATGACGCCTTTTTCCAAGGCTTCTTAATACGCAGGCGCACACACATGTACAAACATACGTAATAAGAGGAGACTGAAATAATAGGTAGTACTGTATAACGCATTCTACAATCACCTTATCTCTTAAGTTATATCCTATGGGTAGATACATTGTATAATTTTTCGTTTCATCGAATTTGAAACCACGACGGTACTCAAGAAGTTTTCACTTTTAAAAAAAACAAGTAGTAGGTACATACTAGTCGTTAAAACGTCCTTTAAAATAGCAGGTTTTTCTTTAGCCTTTATAAGTCCATTTTATGTTTTTTTAATATTAATATTTTGGGATTTTTGATATCATGTCGAAGTTTAAAATCATTTGGTAGAGTGCTTATGCTTCCAAATATTCAAATCACTCATATATACGTTGTAAAGGTTTAGTAATTTGATCATGACAGAACTCTTTCACTTCGAAAATCTGTCACCAAACACCTATAGGTGTATTCCAGCAGCTGCACTTAAGTGTAAAAATATTTAAAAAAATAAATGTGGCAACATTATTTTCAAGTTTGACATTAGTGATTGTCAATTTACTCCGTGGGAATAAAAGGACCGTACTATAGTAATAATATATGGGGTTTACTCATACTACTATGTTTCTTCAACAGATTTAGTGTAATGGAGGGTGCATCAGCTGGTTCACAGTGCTTTGATGGCGTCAGTACGACCATCAACGGGAAATGTAAACAGAAGTACAGCACCATTTCCTTATACCTGTACGATAATATTATAATAAAAAAATATTACAAAGGCATCCTGTGCAGGTTCCCGTGTACTGTTATTGCGATATAAGCGGATAATACTATATAATTTTAATCGTGACCTTACAAGTAAAAAGCTCAATTGGATAAAAGTAACATTTTAAGTAGTTGATAAATGTGAACTGTTTTTACAATTCATAGATCGTATCAAGTCGAAAGCTCGTTTCAGTTTGTCGATTGAAATATTAAAATGACTTCGAATATATCCAATTTTAAACGATTTTTATTTTATTGATGTTCAGCCATAACGTCCCATAACTTCTTTGTTTATGAACCCATTTGGATGATGTTTTTTTTGTTGAACAGGGGATACCTCAAGGGTCGTCCCATTTTAATTTCATTGGCATTGGATCTTCAACTTCGAAGATACATCAGGGGACTCTTCAAAATTATTGAATTTCGTTTTCTTTCTTGTTAAAAATTGTCTTGGTTTATTAATATTTAGTTAACAATAATGGCTTACAGTTGGTACGCACGCACGGGTGATCTTTGTCGCCGTGACTTTTTTTTTTTTTTTTTTTTTTTTTTTTTTTTTTTTTTTTTTTTTTTTTTTTAGAACTGACTACACTGTTAGCCTTAGGGGCCCTAAAGCCGCTGCGGCTTTTACAGCTTCACCGGACTTGGGGGCGAGCGCAGAGGGCACTCAGCCGCGAAAGTTTTGTGGACGACTCGCACGAGGGTGCCAAAGTGGCCGGACCTCGGCTCGGGCGGTCGTCGCGTTCGCAAATAGGTCGCGATCTATTCGAATCCCTACACCTACGATTCGAGCTAACTAAATATACACATAGGCACGTTCCCTTCCTCCTGGGAGGAAGGAAGGAACCGTGCGTATGTGTATTCAATAATCGGAATGTTTCTACACTAACTAGCGCTAACTAACTAGCGTAAAAAAAGAAAAAAAAAGGTCCCTCACAGAACCTATGTACCTGTGTGGTGTGCACGTGTGTATGTTCATACGTGTGTAGTGTTGTATGTAGGTAGCTAAGTGATGCACGTACAGTGTCACTTGTATCGCGCGGGCGGTTGCCTGACCCAAGGGTTTCACACCGAGGAACGGACCTAGGCTTGGGTTACCGCTAGAGAGGGTGGACGTGACGGGTGTGCTGGAGCGAAATTGACCGCCCGCCCTCTGCGGAGAGAACGGTGGTTACGCGGGCGTGGGCGCTGGCACGCTCTGTTTGGAGAGACGGATGTGTAATATTTATTCGAATTTTCGATGTGATCGTCGGGATCAATAAAAATATTGCGCGGCCGGCGTTTGCACCGGATGTCCGTGGGTGCCGGAACATAAGTGGCGGCTGTTTTTATTAACGGATTCGCGTGGTTCGACGCGGTGTCGAAATACGAACGGGAGAGCTGTTTAACGTAGGCATGTATCGAAGGAAGCTCCATATCTCTATGGAGATCTACGCTTCGAACATACCACGGGGCCCCGGTGAGACGATAGAGGAACCTATTCTGTATCGATTGTAACCGTTTGAAACTCGACTCGGACATATGTGCGAACACGGCGCAACTGTATGTCAAAATTGGTCGAATACACGTCTTGTAGAGCGTGAGCTTATGTCGCGTGGACATTTTACTCACCGAACACAACAGAGGATGCAACCGGCCCAGGACCCACGCGGCCCTGTTCCTAACCTTACGGATGTGGGGTCTAAAAGAGAGCCTACTATCTAGGGTTACCCCTAGATATTTGGTCTCTCTTACATACGGAATCGGATTATCGTAGAGCTTAACAGGTTTAAGCTTCCACGGTATCTGTGACGAATCCGCATCGAAGAGCATCGCGGCGCTCTTCGAGGGATTAACGGCTATACGCCACTCGTTAAACCACTTCCCGAGAGTGGTCACGGAGCGTTGGACTTTGTGTCTGAGGTGGGATCTATTCCTATCTGAGGCATATAAGACTGTATCGTCAGCGTATAGCCCTACCTCGACCTCCGGGAGTCGAGGTAGGTCACTGACGTACAGGTTAAATAGGCTAGGAGCCAGGATCGAACCTTGGGGAACGCCTGAGCGTATTGGACGGGGCGTGGACAATTCACCTTCCACTCTATAGCGAAAGGTGCGATCTGTTAGATAGTCGCGAATTATTTTAATTAGCCTATCGGGGACTTCAAAGTGATACAACTTGTAGATCAATCCCTCGTGCCAGACCTTATCGAAGGCCTTGGCAACGTCGAAAAAGACCGCAAGTGTACGGCGGGGTTTATATAATTCAGCAAAATTAAATGCAACGTGCTCCGTGAGGCGGTGCACTTGATGAGTGCAAGAATATCTAGCACGGAAACCGAATTGCTCAGGCGGATAGAGGTCTTTCTCCTCTATTACTGACTTGAGACGGTTCAGAAGGATCCGCTCGTACATTTTCCCTAAAGTATTTAGGAGACTGATCGGGCGATAGCTGTCGGGAAGCGACGCGCTCTTGCCGGGCTTACGGATACCTATGACTATTGCCTTTTTCCAGGCGGCTGGAAAATGGCAGTGGACTATGGCTACATTGAAGATGCAGACCAATAGAGCTATGAGGCGATCAGGAAGAAGTCTAAGTACTTCATTCCTGATCCCGTCGGGACCTGGTGCTTTTCTGAGCTTAAGGCTTTTTATAATGGAAAGAACCTCCTCAGACGTGACTGGGGACAGGGAGGCTGTCGCGGGGAGCTTATCCAGCTCCCGCACGCATCCATCGATACCCTCGACCCGGTCGGTATTTGCATCGACACTGTTCGGAGAGCACTGGCTCTCCAAACAAGTGGCGAGGCACTCCGCCTTGTCGCTGCTATCGAAGGCGAGCGGTATACCGGGACCCCTCTCGAGGGGGGGCATAAGATAAGAAGCCTCTATTTTGAGGCTGCGAGCTAGTTTCCAGTAAGCCAGATGCGACGGCCTTAGCCCTTCGACGAGGGCGTCCCATCTGTGACTCCTGAGTTCTAATATGCGGGCTCTAACCGCTCTCTGAAGCGCGCGTAAGCGTGCGCGGTTTTCCTCGGTCGGATAGTGGTCGTGCGCACGAGTCGCCGCGTTCTTTTCCGTCAACAACGCCCGCACGTCGGCAGGGAGTACGAAGCGGCGATCGCTCGCCTCTTCGACCTCTCTCGAGGCCTCTCCGATGCCGACCTGCAGGTGGTCGACCAGGGAATCGATCGCGAGATCTACATCCGCAACGGACCCCAATACGTCCGGGATCCTATCTAAGCTGGACGAGGACGGCCTGTCCGCAAGATAATGTTTTAGCTTGGCATAGTCAACCACTTGGACCGAAGGAGGGCTAGAGTCGTCTGGTTGACCTAGCTGCATGATGACCGGACGGTGGTCGGAGTCGAGCTCGTGTACGACCCGAATGAGTCGTAACCGAAGCGCGATACCTTTAATGAGAGCTACATCAAGCACTGTCGGCATACAGTTGTCTTGAAAGTGGGTGGGAGTGGGTGGCGCTATGACATCAAAGTTTAGCACGTTCGTTAGCTCTTCGAGTTTAACCCCATTACTGGAGTCTCTCCAATTGCCAAACGAAGTGTGTCCACAATTGAGGTCACCCGCTATAATGACCGATTCACCGAGCGAAAGTAGCTTTTCTAGGTCAGACCTGAGAGGCTCTTTCCTCGGCGAGAGATAAACTGAAACTAACGTTATGGACGGGTGGTCGGTCATTCCTAGTCTACACACGGATACTTCCATATTGGTAAGTATCGGAGGATCTACCGGCGTACAATATAACGATCGTTTGTAATAAATGAGAGTGCCGCCCCCGCGGCCGGCCCGGTCATTTCTTACAATATTGTAGTTCGCGATTTTCGGATCACGTTTAGCACGCTTTAAGAGCGTCTCCTGCACTAAAAGAACATCTACTTGGTGATCTTTAAGAAAGGTCGCGACGAGATCACGCTGCGGTAGTAGGCTTCGCGCGTTAAAAAAAGAAAGATTTAACGCTTTCGGCTTAAACTTTGCCATTGAAAGGCCCTAAGTTATTATTACACGCCTCACGGTCGAGACGTTGTAGTGTCTCTGAGAGGCGGGGGAACGCGCAAGCGGTCTTGATGAGACCGAAGCGCTCCAGATGGTCATTGTAGTCAATGAGCTCGCGGATATCGTGCTCGCGAAGGAGCAGTATCATTAAGTCGTTACTATTAACGACAACGTTAGCGGGCGCGCGGGGCGCGGGAATATCCATAGCCATAAGGGGCTGTGGATTGGGGCGACGAGGGCCCCATGCGTTCTGCGATGAACGCACGGGTTGCGGTTGCACCGCGCGGGGTGCGGAGAGGCCGGCGGCGGCCGGGGACTGGCGCGGGACCGGCAGCGCGGGAAATTCCCCTGACGCCAGCGGGGGTTGCGCTTTGATGGCTGAGGCGGGGGGCGCCGCCCGGGGGGCCGCCTGCCTCTGCGTGCGTGGCCGCGTGGTGCGCGGGGCCTTGGGGCAACCGCGATAATTCGCGGGATGCCCCTCCTCCCCGCATAACACGCAGCTCGGGGGGACGACGGAGTCACGCTCGCGCGTGCACTCCCGTGTGGGGTGGTCCTCTCGGCACTTTACGCACCGCGGACGAGAATGACAGTTACGAGCAGCGTGCCCGTACAGCTGGCAGTTGTGGCACTGCGCAGGCTGGTGGTTTTTGTATGGGGGCTCCACGTTAATCCCGGAGAGCCCGCACACCGTCTCTAGCTGGAAGATGGCCTTTCCCTCGGGGGAAAGGTCCAATATGGCCACTACCATTTGTAGTGGCCGCTTATCTTTACTGTACATCCGGTGTACTTCCCGGATGGGATAACTTTGCTCCTTGAGCGAGGAGCACACCTCCGACGGGTCGAGCTCCACCGGAATGCGGCGGATGACCACTCGGAGGACGCGCTCCTCCGCGAGAGAATAGGTGTAGAATTGCAGACCTTTCTGCCGGAGGAGGGTGGTGAGTTTGCGGTGAGTTTCCGAAGAACTCACCGAAATGGAAATCCCGTCGCCGTGACTATTTCGTCACCCTTTAAATACGGATAAAACTCTTTTGTCACCTCGTAACGTGCGCGTACCTCCGTAAATATCCATAGGATCCGAGAAGGTTGAAAACAGTCACGGTAACAAAAGTCACTCGTAGACGCTAGCACTTAAAGAGGATTTAGAGAGGATCCTTTAATTGGATAAAGGACTTTTTATTGTTTGATCATAAAATTGTAAGTTTTCTGTATCGATCTGAGAATTCTATGGATAAAGACTTACCTATGTGATGTTTTTGTTGTCGTACTTATGTGATTTGTATTTTGGAGTTTCGTTCATACGATCATTATGAAATATGAAGTCAATATTTATAATTCATTTACATTGGCAGGTTTACAAATGTGTTAATTATGTACTTTAATATTGTATAATTAAAATTAAATTAAACCAAAAATTGATGTCATTATAATTAATAAATGTAGCCAAAAAAAAAACTGGTATTAATTAATTATTTTATAAAATTCCTTCAATAAGCGAAATGACGTTTATAGAAGGAGGGAGGATAGACACTCGTGCCAACGTTAGGATGATAGTGGATCAACCTAAAATTATTAACCTACCTATCTAAAACCCCAAATAATTTCGCTTACGAACACTAAAATAAAATTACAGCCTAGAAATCAACATAATATTTAATTCCACTTGACAATTTTGTTTGCGAATGTGTGTTTATTACCCGACTACGGCAAAGCGAAAAGGAGGGTTATGATTTTAACCGTTATGTATTCATGTTCATCTGTACGCAATTTTCCTCTAAATCATATAACATAATTTGAAAAATGAGATGTCGTTAGAAGTGTCTTGATTGTCCGCTGGTTATAGGATGTATAACTTTAAGCTGAATTTAATATGACGCCCTCTAGAGAACATAAAGTCCTGCATTCTTTTAAAAATATTTTTGAATTGTATCGTGTTGAGTATCAAATAAAAGGGTTTAATTAGCACCTTTAAAAATATATATATTACAAGGTGTTTCTTGCGGCTTTGCTTGCATTAACTCGATAAATGTGTATAATATAATTTATAAAATCACGTCTCTGATGTTCGCTTAGGCTATAATAAAAGTTTATAACTACAGTTATGTGAGTTTTGTAAGAGTTGGAAGCTGTCATCTCTGCCTTCCCTGCTTCCCATCAGTGCCGCTAAGCACGCCAAATGATAATAAATGTTGAAATCTCCAATTTGCCTTTTTAGCACTCCGACCAGAGGGTAGGTAGTGACCCTTCCGCCCTCTATGTTCTTTCACGTACCTAGTAAACGTACGTAAATAGTTTCGATGGTTCACATCTGCCAGGTTTTTTTAACGAAAGTAAATATCATATACACTTTACTGCAAATTAATCAAAAATTATAAGAAAACATATTTAAAAAATGATCGATCCATCTTACTTCGAAACCTCCGCACAGTTTTTTATATAGACTGCAATGGAAACACAAAATATATTAATTACGATCCTAGAAATATAGCATTAGGAGTAGGGAGTACAGTCCAGTCCATAATTACCCTCCGTCTTTAATAACCCCACTGTCCTCTAAATATAAACATGCATGCAGTATGTAAACGTCTCGGCATGCACGACGTATCCGTTAAATGTCTGAGAATAAATAACGCCAATATATTTACAATGCAATCATAAGACTCTTTGTTTTCTCCAGAATAAGCATCAGTTTTTAGTCATTAAGTCTAGCACAGCGGGACACCGAGAGTGAATATTTAGTGAAAGAAAATTAATAAATAGTTTAAAATGTGCCGATATATTTTTGCCGGTTGCCTTGTATGTTATCTGAATTTTGTTTAACATTATTATTATTATTTAAATTAAGTTACCTTTGTTTGTGCATTTATTTATTTAGGTAAGTCAAAAAGCCAAAATAAATTAATGATGGTAATGCTACCGAGATTTTATTTAATACAAATTATATCGCCTTATCATTATATAAATATGCGAAGCAAAAACTTTGTACCCTTTTTAAGCGTATTGCGTGCATGGAAGACTGTGAGATTTGGCATGGTTAAAGTTTATATGGAGAAGAAGTGCTAAAATGTATCTATAATATCTGTTACGAATAAATTAAATTAAATTAATTAATTAATTAACGAATTCTAACCCGAACAATGCCACTGAACTTAGACCCCCCAAAATATTTACATAGTCACTCAACGAAAAGTGACCGCAAGTGATATAATATTCATTATTTAGGTTCATACTGCAAATATAAACAGAAAATAGTCTATGATTAAAAAGTCCCTGGTCGACTTTAAGAGATTTAAGAGAAAATAGAATCAAATAAAAAAATACTTTTTTAAGATTGCCCGTAAGACGGTATCTATGAACGAAAATCATCTCTCCCGGACATCGAGAACAACCGGCACGAAACTCGATCCGGATCTATTTATTTTTAACTGTTCAAATAATATTAACAGTTAATAATAATAATAATTTTGTGGATGCACAGAGAGGGAGTCACTTCCAGATATCACTATCATTCACGTAATGATCCCTATAATAACATTTTGACATTAAAAATCACTAAGTAAGTACATATAACATTTTTCACAGGCTTGTTCTACCTGGGACAATTTATTTACGCAATAACGGAATTTCAGCCAGGTAATAAGCTCTATTCTTAGACCAAGAGTATCTTTCTTTTGGTTTAAGGCTCTATTATTTCTTCTCCCTTTGTATTTAGATTAATTGCGTAAATGCTTCATTATCATAATTTTAACGTAACTACGAAGATATATTTATGTAGATGCTTGTATCGTATCGTTTCTCAAAACCTTGAGCTATTGCTTTCAGGGTTGTCAGGTCAGTATAGCATTTAGAATTACTAAGACATCTATTATTTCCTACAGTTTTGTAATATTCATCAAACTAAACAGTGGAAGAAAGAACACTGAATATTATTATTGGAGTTTTGCAGCTGCTTTTTGTTTTCAGTTAGAGTTATCTTCATTTACAATAATCGAAATGATTTTATTGAAGTATGCCGTATTTTTATTGATGTGTAACATCTTTCCTGTCGCTTTCCTGCAATCTGTGGGAGTGATTTCGTGAAAAGGGACGGAAGCATAAAACACGAAGACAGGGAAGTGCGCGTTATTTTTATTGATTTGACCAATAAACGCGCGTGGTGGTAGAGTTAATCATCAGATAGAACCAATCCATTTTCCGAAAGGTTGGTACTGTCAGCCAACAGTGTATTCCGAGAAAGAGAAAGAGAATGCATCAGCTGTGCCCTTAACCTACAGTATTTTTATAAAATGTTGCTGTTATATAAACCAATTTATATGTGTAAACTATAAAAAGTCGGATGTTACACATCTTATGGGACTACTGTAAGGCTCACTCATTTTTTTCTGTAGGTCAAATGACCACGGTTTGTGAGAGTAAAACTTATTGCACACAAAAGGATTCTGATTATCCAGGAGATGTTATCGAATCATTACTAATGGGGTTTGTAAGTATATATATTTCCAATTAACTACCTACGTGAAGATCGTCCATTGAAATCAGCTGTGAATGAATGAATTCAAATTGATGAAAAATAACATCTTTTAAGGTAACATTTCGTCAGAAATTGTTGATTTTCAATTACGATATTAAATATTGTGCTTACAAAGATAGGGCACAGGATTATCTCCTTGGAAATTAATCTCTTCTTGGGGCAGCACGATTGGTGAAATACCTCCTCCACCCTACAGAAAAAGCAGCCAAATAACCTTTTCTTGTATTCCTGTGGTGAGTAGAGTTACCAGATCTCCGTAGGGAATTAAAGTTGAAGGTCGGCAAAACGTTACTGATACCTCTGGTGTTACAAGCGTCCATAGGTTATGGTAATTTTTTAATACCAAGCATGCTCTTCTTCTTAGTTATATTTGAAAGAAAAATAGATTTAAAAATTTCTAGTACATCTACGGCAGCACACTGATAAGTTGTATCACATTTTCAACTTGAACTACTCTGGCAACTACTACGATTTCATTACAATGTTTTGCTAATCTGTTTAAAGCGAAAGCTCAAATCTACTGTACTATCCCCAGGACTATCCTAAGGATTCCTTCGTATTCATCACCACTGCAAATATTATATCCTTAATTATGTTAAATCAAAAATCTTATTTTATAAAATTGTTAACAGGATAACATGTGGCAAGAAGTTAGTAACGAAGCGATCCAAAGCAAAAGGCAGGGTTTCCAGAATAACGAATGCTAATATACATCTGTAGTTAGTAACAAAAATTTACATTGATGTAAATAATTACATTGATATTGGACGTTCTGTTATTCTTTTCTAAAGTTCCATATCTCGTAATTTACAAAATAGAAACCTTATAGGATCTCTTTTTTCCATATGTTTGGTTGTTCCTCAAGACCCTTTTAGTCGAAAATGACTAAAAAAATAGGTTTACGCATGAAAGAGTTATGGCAATTCATAATTAAAATAATGTACAAGGACCGATTATCAAAACTTATATAGTATTTGACTTTTGGTATGATTATAAAAAATTGGCACGAAAGGAAGCCTTTTAACAAGAGTTAAGGAATAAATTTGGAAATAAGGAATTTCTAATCCCATGTGAAATTATAATACAACGAAATTATATGACATTTTTTTCTCAAAATGTGCTTGAAGTATAAAGTTGACGTTAATACTATATACTAAGACCTATGACTTATACTGCTGTAAATATTAATTTTCTAGGTAAGCGCAATAAAGAAAGAATGTATTTCAAAAGTTTCAAAGTCACATTCACTGACTGATTATGTAGGTAATCGAGATTAATATTTTATGATTTCTTAATGAGATCATCAATCATCCTTTCATCCATCCATTCATCCTCATTTATCATCTCATATAATAAATACTCTTTTAACGTTGTTGGTACCTACCTGAGTTGCTAAACATATACCTAAGTTTAGATAGTAAATTTAAATCCGCTCTAACCAACTATTGAAAGCTGTAATTTTTTAAAATCAGAATTACATTAACCAAGGAAAAAATAATGACACAATAACAACTTACGCGCATGTTGTTTGTTTGATTTACTGTTCGTAAAATGTTGATTGTACAAGTACTCTTGTAGTTGAGTTTAATTTTACCGTATATGGTTTTATAATCTGAAAAAAGTATATCGATGTGATTACTCAATCCGTACTAATGATTTTACTATTGACCCTCCCAATTAACATAACTGCAAAAGGCGGTCGACGGCTAAAACAATTTCATTTCAAACTTGAATCGACGAACTGTTCAAATCAATAACCGTACGACATCTATACACGTGCTGAAAAGGAGGCCATTGTATATTGACGTATGGATTTCTTGATTACGTTTTAACTAATATTTTACCAAGTGACTTTGACTTTGGCGGTTGTAGGCTGACACAAATATGGTTGCTATTTATCGAACATCTCCCACTAGCGTTAGGGCTGTTCGTATGATCTAACTTGTCGAGATGATTTTCAATATCTAGACCAAAAACTTCGTCACTGTGGTTACATTATAATACAATCAAGAAAATACATACCTCAGTCATTTAAGCACAATTTTGTCCATCATAATTATCCACTGAATCTTCGGCCGTATACGTTTCATCGAAATAATTGAAATTTAACTTCTGTATGAATTAAAAAAAATACAATTATGCGATCCTAATTTACCGACTAATCAACAGAATGTTGAAAATAATGAATATTTTTAAAGTTATTTTTCTTATGGTACGTATAGTAGATAGTAAAATTGTGAGTTGCTTATCAAAAAAGGTCCTTAAAGAACCTATGTGCCTGTGTGGTGTGCTCGTGTGTGGGTGCACTATAATGGTGTTTGTGTGTTGAACTTATTTTCTTTCTCGGCAGATATTTTTCTATTGTCATACTAATTAAATACATCTTGATTAATTAGAACAATAGTAATAAATTCCAAAACCATAACGGTACAACCTATTTCAACCTCATTACTTAAAAAATATGGTCGTCAAAGAAGAGTTAATTAACGCTTGTGATTATTCGTAACTTGGTATTTATTTGAATTTGACTTGTGTTCCAAGTCACTTATCCTGTATATTTAAATATAAAATATTTACTACCTGACTAATGTGTGCATTTTAACGTCTACTTCACTCTGCATTTGATCATAATATTCCGGTTTCTCGATGCAGAACACCTCGCCACCACATGGTTCAGGTTCATCTACAAAAAGGACAATTCTTATGATATTGCATCTACACTTTTTCTGGGACGAACTTCTTGAACGTGGCTTGCGGTAGGAGTTAATTTGTAAAAATCGTCGCGTAATGAAAAAGCGTTATGCCTCCTCCATGTGACTCTCTCTCTCTCTCTTTTTGACTTTTTAATCATAGAATATTTTCTGTTTTACTGCATTATGAACCTGAACAATGAATATTATATCACTTGCTGTCATTTTTCATTAAGTGACAATGTCATTATTTTGGGGAGTCTAATTTCAATGGCACTTGTCGGGTTAGGATTCGCAGTATTAATTCATTTAATTTAATATATTAGTAACAGATATTATAGATAAATTTTAGCTTTCTGCACTCCTTCTCCATGTAAACTTTAACCATGCCAAATCTCACAGTCTTCCGTGCACGCAATACGCTTAAAAATGGGTATAATGTTTTTGCTACACGTATTAGTATAATGATGATGATGATTATTATTATCGTGGCACGGAAAAATGACGACACTCTATTTAAGCACAGTGCAATCTAACAGCACCAGCGATCACCGAGGGATCCATATACAATATACGTACAATCGTCGCTGTGATGCTGGCCTGCTCAAATATCTCTTCACGTTTTGTTTTAAGGACCCATGTTGTAGGAGGGAGGGAACACACTAACCTGGAGATAGTACCAAACCTTCACAGTATGGTAAAAATATGACGTTGAGAATTTTTTAATGCGAAAACACTTATTGCGGTGGGTTAGACCAGCGCGGTTGTTGGCCTCAATATTGGTGGCTGTTGACGTGGTGATCTTTGGTTCCAACGTTGGCGGTGTGGAGTTCGTTTTTTTTTTTGACAGATTGGATCGTTTCAAAGTTTCATGTTAAAACATGTATAGATTAAAAGCGGTTGGTACTTATCGCGACCACCATACACATAGTAATAAAATAAATATCTTCACAGTGGCTTTCTATTGGTTTGTCGTGTTTCGGGATCAATCTGTGTAATTATTTTTTTATTCTCTCTTTTTTTTTTTTATATGCACTAAAATGTTTGACATCTGCATTCTACCGCGCGTCCCATGACGGCCAACTTTTTTTTTCGTGCTGAGATTTAGGTTAGTGTGTAAAGAAGTGATTTAGGAGAGAATTTAGAAACTTATGAAAGTTATTAAAATATTCTCCACAATCTATACAATAGCTTAATTCCATGTATGGTCTAAAATACTACCTAAAGTGGATTTATTTTCCAGTGGGTAAAGAATTAAAATGCTGTTCAATTCAACTCACACCCTTTTACGATGGCGCTACTTATAAGCACGAGCGTAGAAATCTGGGAAAAGGACATAACTTTTTGTAATATAAGATTTTTAACAAGTTCTTTATGCTATTTGTAGGAAGTCATCAATTAATTCCCCGCTAACTCCCATTGACCCTAAGGATTTTCAAAGCTTTACATGATAAGCTAGTACCAACAATTTACGGTTACCAACGCTATGATTTGCATGCTTGTAGTTTCACTGATTTTTCACTGATACTTGTTAGAAAATACACATACGTGATAAATTTTATTTCATAATCTATCCTGATAGTGTACTACTCATTCCAAAAATGGCGATGTCTACCAAGAGATGCAGGTGGAGTTTGCGGGGTGGTAGAGCTGTTTTGCCCGACTGGGTCGAAACCACCATGCTTGTGGTGAAAAGTCTGTCATAAAGACTCGCTTTTGCGTGTCGCGTTTCGGGATCCGTCTGTCCAGTTTAAATTAAAGCAAGCCAGCATGACAGCAGCGACCGTCGATGGATTACGATCTCTCGGTAGTCGCTGTTGTGTTAGCATTGTACTGTAATTACCATCAGGGGCAGAACCGTCAATATGCGTGCTATTAGAAAAAAAAGATCGATAGTCCATCTCAAGTTGTCACTGATCCCGAAACGCAACAACCTAAAATAGTAAAGGAAAAAAGGAGGAGTTTCTCAAATTCGATTGAATATGAATAGGTATATATTTTTATGGATGTTCGGCCATAACTTCTTTGTTTATTAACCGATTCAGACGAATTTTTTTACACTGGAAAGGGAATACCTGAAGGGTGGTTCCATTTAAATTTCATTGGTATTGAACTTCCGACTTCGAAGCTACACCAGGGAACATTTCAAAATCATGGAAGTTGGTTTTCTTTATATTCAAAAATCAAAACCAAAATAAACTTTATTCAATTTAGGCCCTAAAAAGGCACTTATGAATGTCGAAACACTACTGCCGGTTCGGAAAATATCCCAGTCATCGAGAAGAACCGGTAAGAAACTCGATCGGGTTTTAAGCCTCATTTAAGGACCCGTCTCGCTGAGCGTGTTCTATCGTCTGTATCATGGTGAATGTTCTGAAGAGCTGTTCAATCTATTACCCTCCTCACTCTTCTATAACAGAACCAAAATAAATTGCATGTTTTTTGAATAAACCACAGAGCCTAGATATAGATCGATAATAGTACTATAGCACACACAGCTTAGTAACGTTGCTATGCCTGACTGTAACACTAAAAACAACGGTAACCACCAAAGGATCAATCTAAAATAATTACCTGCCTCGAGATTTCATTGAATAAAAAAAACAATAGAATAGGTAGGTGTATGCATAAATTATTTTTATTTTTTTGACCAAATGATGTCACTAAGAATACAATATATCAGTATTCATACTAATATATAACGATAAAACTGAAATACATATAAACCATAACCATAAACATTAGGACAAATTTATCGCGGACATTGACGTCACGATTCGATTTGACCAATAGAGTTGCGTTTTGCGATTTTAAATTTCCCTAGTATTTCCACACTTTTAATTAATGAAAATATGTATAAACAAATAGCCCTTAAATTAAAAAAGTGAAATTCTACAATAATAAAATATCTAAATAATAATAAGTATTTCACTTACATGCATATTCCTTGAATCAGCGAAAGGCGTAGAGAGCCAATTAGTAGCTACGTCATCGGAACTTGTGGTTTTAAAATTTTGTTAGACATTTTAATTAAAAAAGTAACATAATCCTGGTAAATGCGGCTTAGTTTATGCTTATCAGTTTTCCTGTTGAACCAATTACGGATGTGGTTTTCCAGTCGATCCCATTCAATGTTAACTCTTACGCAAATCGAACTCGAATATAGCGTCACGGCGGCGTTATAATTTGTAACGCGTTGCTTAGATAACAGCATATCAAGTTATTATCTGGGCTGACTTATTGCTAAGTCCGTTTATGAACAACATTTTAAAATTTAAAAATAAAATGGTTTTGTTTTGAATATTTTCCTTAAATAGTGTTTTTTTTTTTAAATTTTACATTTTCACGAGGCTTCAGTACATCCCTGATGTCTATGCCAGCGTCATAGAAGTCAATTCATTAGATGAAATTGTAAACGTTATTTAAATTTAGGAATCAACGTGACAAATTTATAAATTATGTGGGCCGCATTAGACATAGGTTCACCTAAAATAATATTGACTTCTCATATGTTCCTCCAGGACTCCAATAGCATTTTTTGACGCTATTCCTCGGTCTGGACACATTTCCAAAAAAAATATGCGGCGTCAAAATTTTGGAATGATATACCTTCTCCTTTGCGTTTTAAAGGTAATTTTGCTTTTAAGAGGCATTTAAAAATAATGGCCTTTTATAGGCAAAAATTAATATGCTAAATTATTATTTACTTATTACTCTATCGACCGCATTCAAAATTTAATTGAATTCCTTGCAGGCCGCCATTTCCAGGCTTGTTTACTCTATTATGTACTTTTTTGCTACCATAAGAGTGCAGGTGTTAATTAAAATTGCCAGTTAAATCTGAAAGTTTGGCTGAAAAACAGCGTCGTTTGGTGAATGTTTCTCACTGACTACAAATAGCTGATGCCAAATATTTTTGTCGCATCGTCTATTTTGCCTTGATTTTGTTTTTAATACTTTAACGGGACTAAACTAGAAACCGCTAAAATGAAAAACGGTGTCCCAGTGTGCTGCGCTTGTGTATTAACAAAACGGAATAACGAATAAAAAACATGGATTAAGTTAATTATAATAGTACATTATGGTACAAGTGTGTAATGTTGGTGATTACCGCTGAGGCGCCATTGAGACCCGAGCCGTTAGGTGAGGCCGTGAGGGTCTTAAGAGAGCCGAGGACGGTAATCACCAATACACACGTGTATCATACGACGTTTTTCAACACACTTGTGAAGAAAATAATAATAAAAAATCATTTTATTTAGTACATAAAAAGTTTATTTAGAGAAACAATTAGTAAATGTGCAGTTAGTAAAATTATGTAATTTGAAGCTTTTATGTGCTTATGTCATTGCTCGAATGAATATAATAATTTTCAATAATACTCTATAACTCACTTGTGAATAATAACAATGAAAAAGTCACAGTTTGATTACAGGTGTCATTATGTGCCTAATTGCGGTAATATTAGAGCCACTTTATGAGCAAGTGTGTTGAAAAAATAATTTATTTTAACACTTAATTAGTATTATGGCCGTAGGTCGTATTCCTAAAAATCACATAATAATACAAGCGAGAATTTACAATGTGATTAGAGATTTATATTATGTTCACCATCATTATATTAATACGTGCAGCAAAAACATTGTACCCCTTCTTACGAAAATTGTACAGATGGAAGTCTGTGAGATTGTTGGTGGTTAAAGTTTATATGGAGAAGGAGTGCAGAAAGCTAAAATTTATCTATAATATCTGTTACTAATATATTAAATAAAATATATAAATACTACGAATCCTAACCCGACAAGTGCCATTGAACTTAGACCTCCCAAAATATTGACATTGTCACTCAATGAAAAGTGACAGCAAGTGTAATATTCATTGTTTAGGTTCATAGTGCAAATTTCAAACAGAAAATAATCTATGATTAAAAAGTCGCTGCTCGAATTTCGATCATTGGGCGACAGCTAGTCTTAATAAATTAATGTAATTAATAAAACTATTAACTTTTCCTTGGTTTACTACAAACGATATACTAACCAAAAGTGAGTTTGTTTGTTTTTACTCAATCACACAGAAACGGCTAAACAGGTTTTTATTAATCTGGCACACAAATAGCTTATAACCCGGATTAAGACATAGGATACTTTTTATCCCGGTAAAACATTTTTTTTCTTAATGCGAGTGGAGCGGCGAGCTCACCTAGTGACTTAGGCTGAGTTGTTTGATCCGTAGTTAACTTGACCAATGGTTAGTTTTGTACCGAAATGCCAAAATTATGTATGGAGTCAGACCACTGGTTAGAGATAACTATGGTTCAAACAACGCAGCCTTAATAAATCAAATATTGATTTATCCTATAAGTGGAATTTATGTAGTGAAAACTTCTTATGGGAGGGTAACCGCTTTGTAAAGTAACGCGTTACGGCGCCATTAACAGCAGCATAGTTTCAGACAATCTGAACAACACGCTCGTAGCCTAGCGGTCGTAAGTGTGACTGCTATGGTTGAAGTACTTGGTTCGTATCCTCGCCGGCTTCCCTTTCTCTCTTTCGTTTGGTTTTGGTTTTTCTTTTTCTTTTTCATTAGTTTAAGTTATCACTCCTGTCGAGCGTCCCGAGACGCACACTTTTTTTTCATCGTACTTACTATTATGTATGTCATGTATTAGGAATGTGAATGAATCAATTAGTTAATGTCCGAGTATAACTGTTCCATTGGATAATACTTACAAAAAAAAAAAATACTACAAAGGTGGCAAACGAAAATTCATTCTGCCTGATGGTGGAACTCTCAAAGCCCTATTCACCACAGGAACACAATACAAGATTATTTGGCTGCTATTTTTTGACTGATTATTTTATGTAGAATGGAGGTAGATATTCCACCAGTCGGGCTGCATTAGCGTAGCGTAATGTTAGGTCTGTGGGCTGCACCAAGTAGAAGGAAATCTCCAAAAAATATTATCTGTGGTAACTGTTAAATATTTTGTAACTGTTAGCGATTCTAATACATAAATAACTATGAAGGAAAGATCATATCTCTATACCGAATACTCGTGTTACCTAGGAACGACATGGTCGCTACGACTACACAATTATAATAACAAATTATTTCCTCTGTTATATAATACCCCCAAGTCCGGTGAAGCTGTAAAAGCCGCAGCTTCAGGGCCCCTAAGGCTAACAGTGTAGTCAGATCTAAAAAAAACTGTTACATAATGTAACTCTAACTGATACTATAAATTATATTATTAATACATGTAAAGTACAATAAAGAGCTGTAATACAATAAAAGGCTTCTTCTATAAATATCCGTCTCCGATGTGCATTTAACAATAACATATTTCGTATGTAGCGACATCGATATAGCGATATCTATCTCGCCACATACGAACTATCCTACATCGCGATATTCAAATTAACCTAACAATTGAGTATAATATACATAAGAACCCGACAATAACCGTCGGCGGCTGAGTGCCCTAAGCGCTCGCCTCCAAGTTCGGTGAAGCTGTAAAAGCAGAAGCGGCTTCAGGGTCCCTAAGGCTAACAGAGTAGCCAGTTCTAAAAAAAAAAGCCAGACATAACTTTACACTCTGCTCCTCACTTCCTCTAAACGTACATGCTATTCACAATCCCATCATTGTGATCGAATGTCTTATACGCAACGCACCGCTTCTAGTGGAATAATAATGATACAGTGTACACTGGTTCGACTCAACATACGCTTATTAGTTTGCTGAGAAGATCAAACATTAGAAAACATTTTCTTTAAATATCCTGCTTTTAATAAGTATACAATGATTGTTGTTCATAGACCAGTAGACCAGTTATTGAAGATATATCAAAACAAGCTCGCATCATAGTTCAGTTATATGTTATGTCCAATATTTTTACGTTACGTTGCGACGTTAACCTTTTATGTTTTCGATGAAAGTCGAAGAATATCTAAAGATTGCTTTGGTGACATAAAAAAATAATTATAGATCTATCTTCAAAAACGGCGACGGCTTTTCATAAGTCAATTGTAATCGGTCAGTATATTGTGATTGTACACAAATAATTTGTAATGTTATGTCTATCAATTAACTGTTGCGTCTCGTTTGCTTCGCTCACTCAGTTCATGCATTATGATCACAGTTTCAATCTAACCTAACCTAACCAATCCAATTAGTTTATAAGCCTACGAAAATGTCCGTTTACGTCTACCGAAAGTTAACAATCTTAGTAGATAGAAAACTAGCGCTTCGTAGAATTATCCAACAAAATCTAACAAAGATGATTATAAAGGAAACAAAAAACCCGACTGTAACAAAAAACACTTGACAAAAAAATCGAACAGACATCGTAATTAAATATTATACAGCCCATGTTTCTTCCACAATAATGACGAATTTAACGTCACCTCGTATGCTAAAATCCATCAAACCTAGAGCGTGCCAAAGAAACAAGGAACAATGAGGAAACCCACACGTCTCTCTTAATATCTTTTAAATTATAATTAAATAAGCGTTGTATGTTGTATGTAATAGTATCATTACTGGGATAAGATCAAACCATAAAGCTCAACTTGTTAAAATAAATTGTAACACACCTAGCGAAGCTTGTATGAAATTAGCCAGGGTTATATCAAAAAGTAGATTAGATCGCTTAAATCATAATGTCTATGTCATCATGGAATGTCAATTTCCAATTGTGCTCGGCCAATTTTAATAATATTGATCCCAATTTCAATTACGATTAGTTATTTAATATTATAATTAATTTATTTATTAAAAATTGCCCACCGAAAATTATTACTGTTCGGAAAAAAATGTTATACAGTGATTGAACAACCACAGGAATTAAAAAAAGTAAAGATCATTTACATGAAAAAATCAATGACAACTAACTAGTCGTTTCATACTTATGTTAGAAATAATTCAAAAATATTTAAACGTGTTTGTATGGCTGCCAAGGCGAAATCTCTAAGTAACAAAGAGCTTGAGCAAGACTGTTTGGAACATAAAACATAAGGAAAAGGGCAAAAATAGGAAAAAAGACGATTCGGTAAATCTAACTATCGAAGGAGTACATATCTCAAACAGTTCAGAGGTAGCAACTGTTTTTCAGGATTAATTCACTTAAATACCGCTAGAGGTACCAAAAAATATTACATCATCACCTAGTGGTGCAGTAGCACTCTTAGAAAATCTGAGTACACTTTAAATTCAAAATTTAATTTGACATCTATTAGGGCAGGTGAAATAATAAGAGTTTTTAAGCAATTAAACTTAAAACATACTGAAAACATTTGAGGAATATCAGTAGTGGTAGTTCAGTCTTTAATTGTTAATATTTCACCATATCTGGCTCATATATGTATTTAATAGTGTATTGCTAAAGGAACTTTCGTCAGTGTGATGAAAATAAGTAAAATAGATCTATTGTTTAAATCAGGCTGTAGAAGTTATATTGGAAATTAAATACCAATTTCTGTGCTTCCTTCCTTTATTAAGATTTTTGAGAAAATTTTGCTTAAGCATATAGTAGAGTACTTTAATAATCATAAAATATTGGACTTAATAATCATAAAATATTGGACGGTCGGCAGTTTGGTTTCACGAAATCAACATCTACGACTGATGCTGTTGCAACGCTATTAAGTCACATATTTGAGCCGTGGGAGAAGTTGTATGATGTAATCGGTGCATTCTGTGATCTTTCAAAAGCTTTCGATTGTGTTGATCACACTACGCTCATACTTAATATGAAACATTATGGTGTGTGTGAACCTTCTCTCGACCTTCTAGAATCATATTTAACATATCGCTGTCTCAAAGTAAGTGTTAATGGCGCAACCTCTTCGGGATCTTTGGCTAGAATCGGCGCCCCACAGGGTTCGATACTGGGAAAGTTTTTGTTTTTAGTATATACCTAATGGTTAAGAACTCTGCTAACATTGTTATTTTGCAGACGATACTTCACTTATATTTCAAGTGAAAAGAAAAGATTCAGAGGTTGGACATGTAAGTAATACTTTATTTAAAATATCAGAATGTTTTGCTTTAAATAATCCTGTTAAATGCAAACAAAACAAAATGTATCAGATTTGCTAATCTACAACGTATTGAAAGTAATATTAAGATAGAAGAGAACATAGTAGGCTTGGTTGATAATACTGTATTCTTAGGCATCACAATAAATATAAAATTACAATGGGGCCTCACATTAAAACCCTGGATAAGCAGTGCGTAAGATTCGCAAGTTAACTGATATTGCTACTGCTAGGTTGGTCTACTTCGCTTGCTTCCACAGTTTAATGTCCTACGGTATTTTACTGTGGGGTTCAGCAGCTCAGGTAGATACCATATTTGTATTACAAAAACGGGCAGTTCAAGCAATTTATAATAATAATAAATTTATTTACTTGAGCTCACATTTAGCATATTTTTTGTATACAATATTGTTTGTACACAAAAAATACGAACATAAATTTTATACAACAGTAGGTAATGATGATAGTTACATTTAATATGAGGTCTGGAGTCTGAAAAAGGTACAGAGACCTGGACTACAGATCTCCAGACCCTCGTTCTCTAATTTTACCTATATTATCATCGTTTTATGCACAACAATTTTGAATGAGCATACTTCTTATGAAACCATATATAAAATACATTTTCTGTATTACTGTATGAATGTGTTAATAACCAATTGTAAATAGCACGTTTTGCTCTTTGTTTAGATAAATGATAAATATGAAGTATAGGGTTAATCTGATTATATATTTGAGGATCTAAAAAACAGAAGAATTTATGTGAAATTTGCAGATGGAGTGAAAGCGTCTCATACATGATGCTTACGTCTTTTATTGTAGTGAATGTTAGGGTCATATATAATATTAATCGACAGTGCATAGTAAGAATAGTTTTTAGGATAAAAAGTTATCTTACAATAAGGATGATGATATGGGACGACGCGAATCATTGAGGAATAAATTTCAAGAATTTAGTATGTTAACTTTGCCTTCTGAATACAACTTGGAAAATATAATGTATGTTAACTTGTAACTAAACACGTACAATTTCAATACTAGAAATAATTATAAAACAGTCATTCCGTCTTTTAGACTTAGTAAAACAAATAAAAGTTTTTAGGTAATTGTGTTAGATTCTATAATAAACTTCCTAAGCACATTACTGATTTGCCGGATAATAAGTTGAAGAATCATGTTACGCCGGTTTTATTGTCGAAACAATTAATAATAAGTAATAATTAATACATTTTGTAATTTAGCCTAATTAAAGTTCTTGCTCGAAGTGATTGTTGCTTATTACTAATTGTTAATTGTTATTACTACTAAACTGTTACTGGTTCTCAATTTTATTTTAAATTTGTAATTTTTGTTTTATTTACATTGGGTATTGCTTTAAATTAATTTTATGGTTTTTTTTTTGTGATCATTTTATTTCAGTTTCTTTGAAATGAGTTCCTAGTTGTTATGCATTATTAGAAATCTAAGAAAACGGTTATGATTTTTATAATAATGTGCAAGCCAAGTTTCATAAAGTTTTTTTTTGTTTGAGGCATTTTATTGGAAAGAAATCTAAAAAAAATATTGAAATAATATCGTTTTTCGTCTCGCATTATTATATTTGGAGCGATAATTGCTGTTTTAATATTGATAAATAATCAGTGTTTAATCGTTTTTATGAATCAGAAGAAGAAATGAGATTTAAATTGATATTTATTTTGAAAAAAGCTAAAAAACATGATAAATCAAAAATGGTTCACTTTTGCATAATGTATATGGGGGATAAAATTATCGGAAATAGTAACCCTTATCAACTCCTAACGGGAATTTATCGAATAATGTTCAAAATATTCACACGACTCATAGTAATACATACATATATATAAAATAATGGTTGCTATTATGTTACTATTTATTACAAATTTGGTACAGACTTAGAACTAAATTAATGTTGTAAATATATATTCTATTAAGTATTTTGTCTGAGTACTCATGTATTTTAATTAACATAATATTTTTCTAAAGTACCTACCTACTGGCTTTTACGTTAACAACATGGGCTTTTCTATACCACATAATATGATAAAAAATATAGGAATTTTGTAGAAATGATTGCATTAAAACAACACTTTTATGTCATAATAAACTATACAATATTTTTATTTATTGGTTTCCGGGATTTACATGGAATTATAGAAACAATAAGTAGTATATGTCATGGTATTCGTGTCGTAGTTGTTTCAGTAATTTCAGCATATAAATACACTTACACATTTACAATGCACTCATAGCACTCTCGTATTCTTCCGAATGTCGATTAGTTTAATTCGAACGTTTGACGGGTCACAGTCTATCAAAGCACCGAGAGTGAATATTAATTGAAAGAAAAACTAATTAATAGTTTAAAATGTGCCGATATATTTTTGCCGGTTTCCTTGTAAGTTATCTGAATTTAAAAAATATTTAAAACATAAATATCATTCACATTATATATTGATTACAATAAACTTTGCTGTTAAATAATCTTTTTTATCTTACATATATTAATTATTTTGTTTTAAAAGTTTGGCCTGATTTATGGTTTAGGAACGTTTTGTTATTTTTTTAATGAATTCCTTGGTATTATATAAATATAAAGGTATAGTGGACTTTAGCTCTATATAGATTATCTATATCTATGCATATGATATAGTATGAGCTCAGTCGATCATCAATTGTTATCAACTTCTGAGATAAATTGGCACAACCAGTGTGACATAGTGTATTTCAACCATACGTTTCAAACCGAAACACTGCAAAATGAATATAGACAAAATAGATATGGTGGTAGGTTCTACCACCTTACAAATACCAATATTTATTTACATTTAAAATAATTATAATCACTAAGTTATTTTATTTTTCACAGGCTCTGTTCTATCTGGCACAAGTTATTGACGCAATGCTGCAGTATAAGCCAGGTAATAAACTCTTTTCTCCTCAAGTCTTATTGTCACGTACCTACGTATGTTTAGTTATAACGTAAATAAGAATACATATTCAACGCTATGAGAATCGTCACGAAATAGTGCATAATAGCCAAATAATATGCATTTATATCCATAGCGATAAACGGTTCGCAAAGAAATATTGCGATTTAGTAGAATGTTTATAAAAATCATTCACTATGTAGGTTCCTTTACCTGAGACATCTAATTAAGCGCATCATGTGACTGGATAATGAATTTATAAGTCAAATCACCTCTTCGCTCCCCAAAGACCTCAAACTAGTCCTTTTAAGGCTGTCGAGCTAACATGGTCTTTAAAAAGACTAAAGGCATGTTTTGTACAGTTTTGTGATAATATGTTATCAATTACTGTACGTTATTATTTCCACAGCTTTATTATTTTTAGTTAGTTCATTAAAAAATTGAAATGTTTTCTCTATAGTATTCATTGTGTAATTATATTATTTTTTTCTAGTTAAAATGCCAACGGAATGTAAACATAAAACATATTGCACAAAAAAGAATCCCGATTATCCAGAGGATACTATCGAAAATCTGCTGAAGGGAGTCGTAAGTACAAATTTCCATTTAATTTACATTACACATCGCGAAGACCGTAATTTTGAATCACCTATGAATAAATTAATTCAGTCTGAAGAACGTAAGCTTCCTCCACTTTCGCTGAGTCCTCTTTTTTAAATTAACGTTTTGTTAGAGTCTGTTGATTTGAAATTACGATTTTATTTATTTTTATTTTATTTAGTGATACATGGTGATCTTACAGATAACAAAGTATACAAGTACACATATATATATAGAAATATCATACAGAAGGCCATTTCATTGAATTGATTGTAGATGATAGATGATACGTTAAATATATATTGAAGACTGAATTTCAAACTCATCTGTGGCAGTTCACCGACAAGCATGAATTAACTTTCAACTTAAACTACTCTGCCTAAAACTACGATTGCATCGCGAGGTTTGGATAGGCTGTCCTTCCTAGAGCTAAACCTGAGATCATTTGTGATATTCGAATACCAGTCCTTCAAAGTTCATCGCCGCTTTATAAATAATATTCTTAATTATGTTTATCCAAAAACATAATGTTATACAATAATTGTCAACAGGAGGACATATGGAGTGAAATAGTTTCTAACAGTACGATCCCTGGAAAAAGACTGGGCTATTTCAAAAACGAATGCAAAGTTATACCTGAAGTGAGTAGCAAATATTTTCATTATTATATACACATAAAATCTTAATAAACTTTAGAAGTTTTGTTGTCCATTTTTTTATAAAGTTTCTGTCGGTAGTTTTTGCCATGTTACAAACGTACCAATTATTACAAAAAATTCTCTCTTTTAACTTTCATTGTATTTTTATTACCATTTGTTCACCTATAATTGCCTCATTAAGCTAATGGTCCTAGGCCTCACTGTTATGCTCGAAGTTCTGGGCTCGATTTCCTGGACGAGCAAAGTGCTATTGGGTTCTTCTATGAAATTCTCGGTATTAGTTCGGAATTTGACTTTGTGCACGATTAATGGCAATAGGCTCGTTCCCTATTACATGGGACCTGAAAAACATACTCGGCAAACTGTAGGTGTACATTATTACACTTCTGCCTAACCTTTCGGGGATACAAGCTAAATGGTAGATTATGATACTCCGCCAAAAAACTTGATTAAATCTAATAATTTCTTAGACCTTAAAAAAGTCCGATCAAAATAAGTTTAGTACTTTTTGCTCTATGAATTTCCATAAAGCGTGTGTAAGGTGTAGGTACCATTATAAATTACAAAATTATATGTAGGATAGTAAAATGCGTCTTATGTGGCTCGATAGATGTCGCTATGTGTGTCGCTACGTAGTTGTGTCGATGCGTTGATGCGTCAGTTGTGGCAAGAGATATCGCTACAATAACTTTTTGTAATATTTATACATGAAACAGATTGTACTGTTTTTAATTTAATATTTAATTATCTTCACAGACTGATCCAATCCACGTAATGGTGGATGAGCATGATCAACTACGTTATGTCGTGCAAAATAAGAAAAAGTTTAACCAAATCATCTATATAGAAAAATGCGTGTAAGTTTATTTTTGATTTACTTACTTCATACAATGCTTTTACCAAAAAATTTAACTACTATCAACAATTTTCGCGTTATAAAACATTACTCGAATAGAATAAACATGATATTTATATGAACCGTAAGAACTAAACCATGGAACTCGAGCATACACAAATAAAAATGGGACACTTAACTACGCAAAGGCAATTTAGCGGAGGTGAGGAACAGAGAGTAAAGTTCCTCATCCGCCATAGAAAAGGGAGGATCCTCCGGCCAGACGGGTGCCATGTCTGGCGGGCAGCTGCCCCGACTATTGTTTTTTTTTTTTTTTAACTGACTACACTGTTAGCCTTAGAGGCCCTATCCTAAAACAGAGCCGCTGCGGCTTTTACAGCTTCACCGGACTTGGGGGCGAGTGCTTAGGGCACTCAGCCGCGAAAGTTTGTGACGACCCGCACGAGGGTGCCAAAGTGGCCGAACCTCGGCTCGGGCGGTCGTCGCGAATGCGAAAAGGTCGCGATCTAACTAATTCCTAATCCTACGAGAATTCGAACTAACTAATATATACTCATATGCACGTTCCCCTCCTCCTGGGAGGAAGGAGTGGACCATGCGTATGTGTATTTAATAAACGGAATGGTTTTTCTACACTAACTAGCGCAAAAAAAGAAAAAAAAAAGGTCCCTTACAGAACCTTGCCTGTGTGGTGTGCACGTGTGTGTGGTCATACGTGTGAAATGTTGTATGTGAGCTAAGTGTTTCACTTTGTATCGCGCGGGCGGCTGCCTGACCCAAGGGTTTCACACCGAGGAACGGACCTAGGCTTGGGTTGCCGCTAGAGAGAGGGTGGACGTGACGGGTGTGCGGGAGCGAAGTTAACCGCCCGTCCTCTGCGGAGAGAACGGTGGTTACGCGGGCGTGGGCGGTGGCACGCTTTGTTTGGAGAGACGGTGGCGTAGAACGCGTTAGCTATTTCGGTTTGGTCGAGCGGGTCAGTGAATACCCGACTATTGTAGTCGGGTTCTTGTATATATACTCAACGATAGAGTTAATTTCTATAGCGCAATGTAGGTAGTAGGATGCGTCCTATGTGGCTCGATAGATGTCGCTATGTGTCGCTACGTATTTGTGTCGATGCGTTGATGTGACGGTTGTGGCGAGAGATGTCGCTACAGGCAATATTGTAAACGTAAGCTTTCTAATCCAATAAAAAAAGGTTTAACTTTTTTGATCGCTTTTTGTAAACTAACTTTAGATAAGTAGCTGTAGTTGTTCAATTACTTAATCCCACCACTGTTTTGCGCATCTGTCCCTTTTTAGTTACTTTTTTTCATTTGTTTAATTATGGTAACACACAGCCATAACATAAGCATGTGTAGCGACATCTCTCGCCACAACTGACGCATCCGACACAGCGACATCTCCGCCACAACTGACATCCTACATCGCGATATACAAATTAACCGAACAATTGAGTATATATACAAAGAACCCGATAACAAGCGTTGGCCAAGTACGGTGAAGCTGGTACATAATTTATGATTTCGCAAAAGAGGTCTTACACACATATATTCATTTTAAATATCAATAATAAATATTAAAATAAAAACATACATGAGTTAAATTTATATTATATCATATCATGTCTCTTTATTTACTCTTACTTTTTTAAGATGATAACTTATTTGAAAATATGTCAACATCGCTAAGAAATTTGTTATTAGTAGTAACAAGAACGTTGAAAGAAGGAGTCTTTGAGATAATTTGTCCGACAAAAAGGAACATGAAATGTGTCCTTTGATCGTGCGTTAGATCGCGGTATTTAATAAAAAATTGTTCCAGAAGTGGAGAGGAATCCATATTTTAATTATTTTATGTAAGAAGATTGTACCAAGATAGATTCTCCTATGTTTTTAAAGATTGCATGTTAAGCCTTGAAGCACTTGTTTTTTAGTTATGATGTGGTTATCCAGATTATCTGACATTCCTCTTGCTATATGACCAACGACGACCAACTAGTAATGGGAACGACAACCACGAATATATTTATCTTGGAGGCAAACTGACTGCCAAGATACAGGGAACCTTAATTTAGCAGTCAGGAGCTCATAAAAGTGTAATGTTTTTTTTGTGTTGTGTTTCTAAATGTAAAGTCAGTTATACTTTGCACAAATAAATTATTATTATAAATTGGATACAGAGAGTCATAATTATACCGCATATGAGTTAAGAAAATCACAACCAAATAATTTTGTCCTGTGATCCTGCGGTAACTAGGACTTCCAGAGCTCATTGGGGTAGGACCCTTAAGGTCGGCAACACGTTAGTGATACCTATAGTATTACAAGCGTCCATAGGCTACGGTAGCCGCTTACTATCAGGCGAGCCGTATGCCTGTTAAGAATAGTATAAAAAAAAGTATGATGAATATAAAAGCTCACTCACTGCTTAGTGAGATAATATATGGTCGTGATGGTAATGAGGAATTGCGTAGTGTCTCTCCTGCAAAAGTCTATAAATTACCTCACGACCGTTCGCATTATTAGAATTAATTGTTTTTTTTTTTCAACAGAAAAGAGGGTCGCCTTATTCATGCAGAGAACGAACTGTCCAAAAGTGAAATTGAACACAATGAGTTCGAGTGCAAGCAAAAATATCTCGATTTTAAATTCGTTGTGTTAAGCTTAGACAGGACTACACTAGAAACCGCTACTATGAAAGATGGTGTTCCCGTGTGCTGCGCTTGTGTGTTGACTAAACTGAATACAAAAAATAAACAAGTTAACTGATTAATCAAAATTAACTTGGTTTTTACGCTTATTTATTTACCTAGTATTATGGTTGTAGGGCGGGTCCCTGAAATACGTTTTAATTCATTGTAAGCATTAACAATGAAATTATACCTACTGTATGCGTTATTTGTTAAATATAAATAAATTTAATTAATGAATATAAAAACTATGCACTTTTATTGCTGCTCCTTAGTTTGTTAGAATTGAGTTCGTATGAATTTTTAATGATTCATGACGCTTGAACCGACAGATGGACTGGACGGATTCTTATGTAATTAGGCAAAGCGATCGATTTAATTGTGGAATTTTATAAGTTGTTACTAAAATTTAACTTACGCCCAGTAAAGCTAGATGAGTATTACATGGCTTAAACAATGTACTTTTAACATGTTTTAATTTTTAAACCGGAATCTGTATACTTATAATGAAAGAGTAAAGAGTCAACATCTGTACATTGAAGATATTTGAGAAAAAATAATAAAGAGGGTGGGGGAAGGTTAAAATCATGAACAGAACTCATTTAGATAGTTTTTGTCTGCCTGTCTGTCGGCATGTTTGAACGCCAATCACGCAAAAACAGCTGGGCCGAATTAATGACATTTGGTATGATTGTGGTTTATAGTCTGAAGGTACGTACACTAAGAAAGTATTTTTAAACGTATGGACATTTATATCGTCTATAAATTGCGTTTAGGCTATGTACATATAAAAGTTAATGTATGTGTATGTAACTCTGTAATAAATTCATAATATTTACTAAAATAAAGTGAATAGATACCAAACTTTTTTATCTTTACATAATTTTCAATAAAATCAATCAATGGAAATGTAGGTGTTTTACTTTCCAACAGTATTCATATATGGCGCTGTACGGCATCATTCAAATTGGTCGACTATTTATTGTCATACAGAAATATATTTTCTGTAAGCACATAATGTATAGCGTAACCCTGCGTGCTCTCGTAACGTTTCTAGATATAACAACAGCAGTCAGGAGCAGCGGCAGCATTTTCCTTAAAATGTCGTCATTAAAAACGTCATATGGGCGTCCTCAAGGTTTCATCCAGGCAAATAGCAAAGTATACTCTCACAGTCACAAAATATCAATTCAATCAATTCAAATGAGAATGTTTTATTAGAGGTTACCCCTCCAACTTCCTCTAAAGCCACCCTGAATCCGAACTGAACGGATTGTCTCATTGCTACTCACCCACATATACAGCATCCGATCCCCAGATTTGCAAGCTGGCCTGGTACCTAGTACAACCAGACAAACATAGTAACCAGTTGACCAAGCTCACACGTACTCCTGGTTCGTCAGCTCGAAAGAGAATGATCCTCTCCGAGGGTCCCGGCATAGTAGGCAGCTTCGAGCAATCCCAGGATACAAAGCTCCACTCTATCGGAAACTGTCTCTCCTCGGGGTCTGACGTAGTAATTTGCCTCTAGCAACACCAGGACAGAAGAGGTACCCATGATCCACGAGCGAGACGGTTTTACCAAGCCATTCGTCGCCTCTCTTGTATAAAAAGTGTTGACAAATAGGTTTGCAGCAGGCACTGTTGTTGTATTTGTTACCTAGTTAATAGTACAGACACAGGGCCATTAGCAAGATTCGAATGATTTCATCGTCACGATTCTCCGACATTCTCATCATATCATTTTTGTTTGTTTTATCCGTATACTCTAATGGCCGTTTTTAATAACATATTCGTAATAAGTACTATCTTTAGCCTAAGACAAATATCGGCTTCCCTCTTATCTATCCAAGTTATAGGATATCTATATATATTATGTAGATAGGAAAAACTATCCATTGATAGGTTATTGAAAAAAAAGTAAGGACAAAAGGTTATATTTGTCTATCTTTAGTAACTGAAACAACGGATAGATAGGTTATTGAAAACGACCGTAAATCCACTTAAATCTGTATGTGTAACTTGACAGAAGCATCAAGGCAATTGCTTATACACCATCACCAACTCATGCCTACAGGTGGATTTGATAATAATTCATAACTAGCAAATGTTTTCTTCCCCTTTACTTCGTACGGTCCTTCGGTATGTTTAAAGTCTTAGAGATCAGAGAAAGCCTTAATATTAGTGCAATGTGGAGTGAAGTATGACTTAAGCAAGTGACTTAATGGAAATATTCTCAGATAATGCACCTTTCAATCAATACTACTACAAGTTATGTATTACAGAAAAAAAAAAATAGTCGGTTGTAATGATTTCGATCAACACGAGTACTCAAAAACTTGATTAGAAAACATGTTATGGTCGTCATGTTTAAACATATTTTACAAGTGGAGTTCATTCACAATCAATAATTAGTCACCTTTTGATGTAACGTGTGTCGTGTAATGAACTGACTCACAACAGTTATTGAGTACCTATCGTAAAAGAAAGAACAATATGTACCACCTGATTAATAGGGAACACCATGAGGAAACCTACATGTTTTTTTTATAAACATGTTTTGAACTGTATGAGTTGTTATTTTCAAAATTATAATAAAAAACCTGAAATGTACAAAATACTGGCTGCTATTTTATCTCACTGTTTCCCCCGAAATTGAATCAGCTTAACCGCTTAAGTTCTTCTTCAGGTTCTTCTACTTACAAGCAAGGTTAGCTCAACATTTTTTTCTTTACCACACTTCTCTATCAACAGCTGTGATTTCACTTTTCACAACTATGATACGTATATTAGTCCTCTCAAAATCCATCCATATCTTCTTCGATTTTCCTCTACTCCTACGTCCAACTTCATACTTAAAATTCTTCTAGTTATTTGATTCTCATCACTCCTCATGACACGCTCACAACGCGCTATCTCCTCTACTTCTCTGTTACTGGTATATCCCTAAATAATAATTATAATCGCAGTACATGATGTAACTTAAAAATATTGTGTAATTATTATTGCATTGAAACAATATTTATTATATCATAATAACATTAGAATGTATTTATTTGTTGGTTTATGGGATTTACATGTAAGTAAGTATGACGTAAACACCTTCGCTTGCATGACGTAGTTATTAAACGTTTGAGAATAACAAATACATCCAATATATTTAAAATGGAATCAAACAGCATTCAGCATCAGTTTTATTCGAACGTTCAACGAGTCACAGTATTTACCACGGTGGGATACAGAAAGTGAATATTTAAGTGAAAGCAAAACTAATTTAATAGTTTGAAATGTGCCAATATATTTTTGCCGGTTTCCTTGTAAGTTAACAGGATTTTGTTTATATTCTAACGATATTATTATTTGAGTATATTAATTTTTTGTTCCTGGTTTTATGGCCTTTAACCCTTTGGGTTACGTCGGCCTAAGCAAAAATTAGTTTTTTTTAAATATTTGAATTTATTAACATGAGTCATAAGGCCAAAATTGAATTGATGGTAATATTTTCGCGGTTATCACTTGACACTAATTCTACCACCTTACAAATATTAATATTTAATTAAATTGATAATAGAATCATTAAGTTATAAAAAATGTCCACAGGCTCTGTTCTACACGGTACAAATCATTGACTCAAGACCGCAGTTTCAACCAGGTAAGAAACTCTTTTTTATCTTGTCTCTTTTTATTTGGAATAACTGGGTGAAAGTTTTATTCTTACAATTTTAATTTTACTAAGAAGTCATATTTCGTATTCTTTCTCAAGAACCTTAAGCTAGTGCTTTCAAGATTCTCGGGTCATCTTAGCTATTGCAAGGATTTAGGCACTTATTATTTTGTACAGTTTTGTAATTTATCAAACCAAAAGAAAGGAGAATTTTGGATATTGCTTTCACTGCATTATTATCGATGCATTTTATTTTAAAGTAGTTACATCTACATGTATAAAAATTTCATTTATTTTCACATGACATAACTGTATTTTTATTTTCTAGCTCAAATGCCCACAGTTTGTGGGAGTAAACCATATTGCACAGAAAAGGATCCCAATTATCCAGAGAATGTTATCGAATCTCTACTGATGGGATTTGTAAGTATATATTTCCAATTAATTCACATCCATAATGTACATTCACATCGTACGATACATTTGAATCAGCTGTGAATAAATGAATCTAGATTGATCAAAATTAACGTTAAACAACTTCGCTGAGTCAGTTCAGCTTACATTTCGCCAAAGTCAGTTGATTGGGAATGACGAAGTGGTTGAGGATAATTACACATTAAATTTATATTCATGACTGTATTTCAAATGCTTCCGCGGCAGCATATCCACAAATTTAAAGGAATTTCAACTGAAACTACTATAGCGAAAAGTATAAATGTATCAAGACGTTTTGCTACACTACCATAGAGCGAAAGCTTTATTGTAATATACGAATCCCATTCGTTCAAAATTCATCGCCGCTTCAAATTTTTAAGCTCTGGCTCCAAGGAGTTCTGGAAATCATACTCACGGCAGGAGCACAACACAAGGATATTTGGCTGCGATCTTTTATAAGGTGGAAGTATCCCACCAGTCGGAATGCCCCAAGTACAAAGAAACCTCCAAAGAAGTTTATCTGTGTCCTACCTCACTTACTTCATTATATATTCTTATATTAAAACAAAAAACTTAATTCTACAAAATTGTTAACAGGACAATCTATGGCTAGAAGTCGTTAATGAAACGATCCCTGGTAAAAGACAGGGTTTCCACGAAAACGAATGCAAATACACACCAGTAGTAAGTAGCAATTATTAAATTATTCTTATAAATACATAGAATGCTAATAAGCATAGAAAGTTTTATGTTGTTTGTATTTTTTTAATATTTTAGAGTTTCTAACTGCCTCGTTAGCCTAGTGGTCGTAAGCGCGACTGCTATGATCGAGGTCCTGGGTTCGATTCCCAGGTCGAGCAAAGTATTATTGGGGTTTTCCTATGAAATTCTCAGTAGCAGCTCGGAGTTTGGCTTCGTGCCCGATTAATGGCAATAGGCTCGTCCCCTATTACATGGGACCTAAAAGTATGCTCGACGAACTGTGGGTGTACATTAGTACACCTCTGCCTAACCCTTCGGGGAATACAGGCGTAATGTTGTGTTTATAGAGTTTCTGCCATATTACAAACGAGCCAAGTACAACAAAAAAAATCTCTTATTTTATCTTTAATTGTATTTTAACCGATTTAAAAAAATGGATAGAGGTTCTGAATTAGAATGTATATTTTTTTATGGATGACTTAAGCTATAACGTCTTTGTTTATGAACCGATATGGATGATTCCTTTTTCGTTGGAAAGGGAATACATAATTTCATTGGCATTGGACCTTCGACTTCGAAGATACACCAGAGAACTCCTAAAAACATTGTAGTTGGTTTTCTTTTTTCTTAAAAATTGTCTAGTTATTACATTAGAAAACCTGATTAAATCTATTTTCTTAAATCTTGAAAATTTCGTTCAAAATAATTACGTTTTGCTTGATTAATGTTCATAAAGACTGTATTATTTTTCATTAAAAATATAACATATTTTATACGTGCTTACATATTGTACCGTTTTTAAGTTAATATTTAATTTCCTTCTCAGACTGATCCAATTCACGCAATGGTCGATGAGAACGATAAATTACGCTATGTCGTGCAAAATAAGAAATGGTTCAACCAAATCATCTACATGGAAGAATGCTTGTAAGTATATTTTGAAATTACTTTATGTACCTAGTGCATTTACTAAAGAAATAATTATCACTTATTTCATTTTTCTGATCAAAAAAGTGAAGAAATATTTGTGCCTTAAAATATCTCACAGGTATAGCAAAGCAATCATGACATTTTATGCGTATAGTAAGGACTAAACTGCTGTGAACTTAGCTTTAAAAGATTTTGGCTTTCACAGATATAAAAAACTGTAATACTAAGGAGATGAAATGTTATAAACAACAGCTTAAATTTATACAAAGTATCTGTGGCCAATAAGAACTTTACGGATATTATTAAATTACGTTGCGAATTATTTTGGACACCGAGAACCTTATAAACCATATACAAGTCTATCAATATATCAGCAATACCATAGGATATAGTCACGATGGCTATAAGGAATTGTTTCTCTCCTACTAAGTCCTATAAATTTAGTATTTATCATGGACATAAAATTAAGCGATTTTATTTAATATACCTTTATTTTTTATTTTAACAGAAATCCTGGTCGCATTACGAATAAAGAGACCGATGTACTATCTGCGAATGAAGTAGAAAACAACGTGTTTGAGTGCAAGCAAAAATATCTTGATTATAACTTCGTCGTGTTAAGCTTAGACGGGACTAAACTAGAAACCGCTAAAATGAAAAACGGTGTCCCAGTGTGCTGCGCTTGTGTATTGACACAACTGAATTACGAATAAACAAGATGGACAGACTGATGACTTCTAAAATTAACTTGGTTGTTATGCTTAACTAGTCAGTATTAATTTATGTCTGTAGGGCGGGTCCCTAAAAATCACGTTGTAATTAATTAGTGTAAGCAAACCATTACATACGTTATTTATTTTATATTCATAAAAATGTATAAGCAATAAATGTTATTTTACATCAATAAATTTAAGGAATGAATGTACTTAGTAACTATCTTTTTTTATTATTACCCCGTTTTTATTTATTATTAATTTTCATCGTTCATAGCACTTTTACAGCTTGATGGATTCTAGTGAAATCTGGCATATGAAAGGATTATTTTGTATTAATATGACATAAAATTATTTTTTATAACTTAAGTTTACCTAACGCTCAGCGAAACAAAGTGAACATTACACGATTTAAATTAACGTCTATTTTAACACACTTTTATTAACTTCACTTGGATCTAACAGACAATGTAATCAAATCTTAGAAGTTAATTTTAACCTAATTCTGATTGTCGTTTCGAAATTGAACTTGGTATGTTCATGTAGTTCGGATGACAACACTATAATTTGGTGTCTTGGAGTTGATCTGATGATAGAGCCAGGAGGTGAATAGAGGAACTCTTCAGTGGTTACTAGCAAACCCCTTGTGTTTAGGCTCATATGTTGTTTTAATGAGTCCAATAGATTGGGCTTGGTAACGAGTCATTTTTAGTGTGTGATATTAGCGTGTTTTTTAACTACATACTTTATTTATATACTGTTTCCGTTGCGCTACATATTTTGTATTTTAATTAAATGTGATGATAGCTAAATTTATACATTCATGAAATGAAACAAGCGATTACTTACAGACTTACTTACGAGTACAGACGTTGTATTAAAACATTCAAATAGTAAAAAAAAAATCATAAAATCACCGTCTTGAAATCCAGGGAAATCCGTTTAATATATTTGGATCTTTGAAGTTATTTTTATTAGACATGCCAAATCGGTTTTTACTTTAGCATTTGATCGAAATACCACTCGATATTAAGTGACAATGTATAAATATAAATACAAACAAGACAATTTTAAACAAAAAAGAAAACCAACTTCAATGATTTTGAAGAGTTTCCTGGTGTATCTTCGAACTCTAAGGTTTTATATTAACTGATTCGATGAGCGCGCTTCAACATTTAATTCTTTGTACATCTAGTAGACGAGGTATACCTATAGCATATACTATTTTGGAAAGTATTCAGAGCTTAGCTAGTAAAAATAAAAATGTAATTTTACAATGGTTGCCATCTCACATTGGGCTTGGGGGTAACGAAGAGGTAGATCGTCTGGCAAGGGAGGCCATCACTGATGGGATTCCTTTTGGATGTCTGCCGTTTTATTCCGAGGTATTTTATATCGTTAAAAGGCGCTGTATGGATTTGCGGAAGGAATATTTCAACGAGAGATCTCTCAGTAAAGGCATTTGGTATAGAACCATTGAACCTCATCCTCCTCATGTTCCCTGGATAGATAAAGCTGATTGGACGAGGGCTGAAACAGTTACAGCTTTGAGACTCCGTTCTGGACATATTCCACTTAATAAATTTGCCTACTTAATGAAAAAAATACAGTCACCTCTGTGTACTGAATGCGATTATATAGAGGATGCTTATCATATTATGGTGGAATGTGTCCGGAATGTGAAAGAAAGAAAAAACTACTGCTTAGTAATAAATAAAAACTTACGTTCTATTGAAGTCTGTAACAGTATTCTGGCTTCACCTTTGTCGGAAGAAGCCAGGATGCTGTACAGGTTAGTACAAATAGGTATAGATAGAAGATAAAGATGAGTGTATTGTAATAATTATTATGTTTATTATGTGTGTGCTTACCAATAGGGATGGCATGGTCGATTTGTGACCAAATCCTTTAATTAAATAAAGATATAAAAATAAAAAAAAAAACTCTAAGGTTAATTGTTAATGAAAATAAATGGGACCATGTTAAACGTAGGTATCCCGTTTCCAACAAACAAAGAATCATTTATATAGGTTCATAAACAAAAAAGTAATGGCTTTTAGAAGTCGGTTAAATATAATAATAACGATAACAATAATAAAGCAATAATATTTAGATACTCAATTTTTTTTTTTCATTTTTTGCTAGCTATTTCATTTTATTCTTCAATTTACACTACTTACAAATGCAATGCACTAATCCGCAATGCATTCAATAGTAATTATGGTAGGTAACTAAGATGGTTGTACCAGCTGGTTGCTTGTCATGAGTCTAATGATGATATTTACCCTATACTCCTACACCTTTTTCTACAGTCAGTGCTCTTTTTGTTATAGAGATCCGAAGTCAAAAAAGAACACCTGTAGTGTCACCATGTCCGAGACATAGTTCAGCAACACGTAGTCATAAGAACCTGCGATTTTGTATAAGTATACGTTATATTAATCACGCCTAAAAATTGGTAAAAAAATTAATTATTTATTAGGACACCTCTCCTACGCGTAATTAGGGTGATTTTATTTTCTCGTTTATACCATGATTTGCGGTGGTGTTGGATAGGTAGTTCAAGATTTTTTTTTTTATAGGTGCTAATGTATACTTTGATATGAATTTAGTAAAAAGCCATTTTGCCATTACAAACCGACACTTCAATTTTATTTATTTGTTTATAGAAGACTAGCTGTGCCCCACGTTTTTATCCGACAAACACCGCGCCGCCAACGCACCCTTGTATTCTAGTCATTAATTGTCTTCTCGCAAGTACAAATTATTTTAATTTTTTATTATCTCCTAAATTATTTATCCAAATAGCATACTCTAAAGAGCAAAATTTAACTTCATAAAATTGTCTTTAAGATGAAGTAACTTGTTTGTAAGGGTTAATAGGCCTTGTCTAAAAATAATGCTTATAAATCACTTTTTAATTATCAACAAATCTAAAATAACTTATTGTGGCTTTAAAAAAACAGGCTTATGCTTTTGCTAATATTTTTTAGATATACTAAGGACCAATATTATTGTAGAACATTGTATTTTCGTATCATTAACGATAACGCCAGCGCACGTGATTTAAGCAGTTCGTAAGGGCCTAATCTTAAATAGCCTATACGCCCTATACTATTCCTCGAGAGTCTGGCTATAATAGACAAAAAGATTTTTCCAATCCGACTGGGATTAGCGTGTTTAAACAAGCAAAAAATCTTTTTCGCCTCATTATATTACTATAGATTATTGACACTATCTGCTGGTGAACGAAGAAGCGGGAGGAAACTTCAACACTTGAGAAATGTTCTAAATAGAAACACCGTGTTAGGCGGAAAATACAAATATTATTTCTCTGAAATGTATAAATACGTCGTGTGACTTGGCGTGGTAATTAAGCTCGTACCCTCATTCTGCCTTTTCTCTGAATTAAGATATTAACTAACTGGAATAATATTATTCTTATTAGGTAAGAGAGAGCACAGCGAAATGTCTCTGAGGATTTCACTGTACTTGGGGCAGACCACTCTACCCTACCCTACACCCTACAGAAGACTGCGTGTTTCTGCAGTGAGTAGTGTTTTCAGAGCTCCTTAGGGTAGGGTGGTCTTACAAGCATTCATAGGCTACGGTAGCCACTTACCATCAGGCGGGCCGTATGCATGTTTGCTGCCTTGGTAGTATAAACAGTACATAATCATAATTTATATAAGACGAATCAGAGGTGTACATTAAAAAGTAAAGTACTTTTACAATGTGGGATAATAAACAAGATATTTAATAATCTAATATACTCTACCCAACCTGCAAAGTAATAATACATGCAATACAAAAGCATTTCACAGAGTTTTAATAGCTCCTTTTGCCCTTTCAAATTGCTCATCATCATTTCAGCCGAAAGACGACCACTGCTAGACATAGATAGGCCTTCTCCAAAGATCGCCACATATATCGCTTCTGTGCTGCCCGCATACGTCGGCTTCCCGCAACCTTTCCCAAGTCGTCCGTTCGCCTTGTGGCGAGTCTGCCCACGCAGCTCCCACTCGAAAACTATTCGGATCCATCGACTAACGGTTCTATGAGCAACGTGGCTAATTTATTCACTAGTTATTTCATTAAAAACTATATATTTTGTGATGAAATCTATTAAATAATCAAAATCTTGATACTAGATCTTGCAAAATATGAATATTCAATGGTAAATTTGTTTCTTTTTTAATCGCAGATTAACTAACAACCATTAACTAGAAATCCACAAAATGTCTTTAATTGAGTTATTAATAAAATCTATTGTATGAACTGGTTGGTAATGTGCATTTTTAATATGATTATTTATTAACAAAAAGTTTTCTTTTTCAAATAAATATTCATGTGATTATAATTGTTGGGTACGCGTCACTTCCCCTCTGCGTGAGGGAGGGGGGTGACGTTTCCCCGGTTTGGACGGGCGTTTTGTTGCGCCGGATGCCCGTCTCGTAGACGCCGTACGGATGCCAGTGGGCCGCGATGTTAGTAGTGAGGGGGTCCGGGGGGTGCAATAATGCAAGACCGCTTGAGGTGCCGGGTCTTCAATGAAAGTCGAAATCTTGTTTGTTGATTGTTCGCAGGACGAACAAAGCTTTCTTCTTGTTGTTACTTATACTCGTTGACTCGTTGAATTGCACCGTGCCCAATACGGCCCCTCTTCGAGCTTAAGTAGTTCGGAGAATGACTGTAAAGAGAACCCCGCTTTATTTCGTGTTTTAATTTCAGTTTTCGCTTTGGTTGCCCTGTTAATCTCTCTATATTTCTGTCATTATATATCTTATGTACACATGTTATATATCAAAATGTTCCTTATCGTATTGCCTATCCATTACATATTCACATATAATATACATCAAGTATATATTCCGTACATAAGCCAAAAACAATGTAATTTACGGGCGGCATCACTGTTTTCCGTTCGTAAAGTTTCTATAATATTTGATATCCTTACTCTATTGGCTTACTCTATGCATTAATCTATTCTATATTAGTTCTATTTACACATATGTGACACACAATACATAATCGTATATATACATCTTAATATATAACATGCAACTTGTAATGTAGCGTAGTCGCTAACATTTCTCTATAATATTGTCTGTATCAATCTATTTTATCGTAACACAAAGTACATAACACGTAAACACAATAATATCACATAATAACCTAACAAGAAACACGAAAATAACTGTTCTGTTGCCAACAATAATTTACTGTACTATACGATATAAACAATAACTATTTTAAAAATCAATTTCGACCTACTCTCTCAGTTTTGTAACAAATAATGCAAAAGTACTTTATCTCTTTATATACTTTTGTAACGAACCAACGTTATAAACTATACTAATATTTTATTAATAACAATTAATCTAAATACAAAATATTCCAACGACACCCCATACCTACTAAGGGATAAACGAAAAGGAAAAAATCATCTCCACTATACGTTTAAGACAGGTACCCTAACTTTTACCACATTTATATATTACCACTTTGTCGGCGTGATTAATATGACTACCTAGCAAATTACAGTTTTCTAGTACTAATTATCTCTGATCTAAACCGCGGACAAACAGAGGTCATAGGGAAACTGTAAGGGTTCCATGTTTAAATCGGAACTTTAAAAACGTGAATAATAAATCTCTAAGCAATCTAAATGAATGAATTGAATAAGTAATGCTGAAGACTTCTGAACGTAGGATGGTACCAAGTCTATGAAGAGAGAAAAAAAACCTTTTATTAATCATTAATTTAATAAACACCTAAAAATACAAATAAAAGAAACAAAGTGAAGATAATGTGAGCAATAATTGTGATCGTATATCGATATATTCGTAAATTTGTATTAGTCAATTGGCTCGGTGTTTGGTAACATTAAAATTTGTTTTTAACTAAGTACTGCTTACTAAGGTGGCAAACAAGCATGCGGCCCGCCTGATGGTATGCGGCTACCGTAGACTCCTCCTCCTCCGCATTTGTTACATCACTGAAAGTATTATTTCATGTATTGTGTAATAAACCGACTCATGAGCTCTTGACCGTTACTAATAAGTAAGTAGTAACCAATAACAAAAGTGTTTTTAAATTATACAAGATCAATAATTATTATGTCCCATTTTTTGACATAAACAACATAAGAAAACCTACACGTCATTCCAAACGTAATTGGAATTGTAACTTCATAAACATTGTCATTTAGGAAGAATATATAAACCCAAAATATGTAAAATTGGTATAATTAATACCTAAATTATAATTGTAAAACTTGTATAAAAACATTTTTCAAATGCATTCGTTTTTACGGCAAAAAATACATAAAAAAAATTAGGAAATTTGTTAAGATTATTACATAATAAACACAATTATTTTCATGACATAAGTAACTACATAATATTTTTGTTTATTACATTACGGGATTTACATAAGAATAGGCAAAATATATTGTGTACACGTCATTGTAAGCTTGACGTAGTTAATAAGCGTTCGGTATAAATATACTAATACATGTAGAATAAACATCAGATATATTCCGAAGAGTTACGAGCTCGGTACCAGTAGAGTCTACCACAAAAGGACATCGGACGGACGGACGGACAAGAGTGAATATTTAGTGAAAAGAAAATTAATTTATAGTTTACAATGTGCCGATATATTATTACTGGTTTCCTTGTAAGTTACCAGAATTTTATTTACATTCTAACTGTATTATTATTTAATTATCTTAGTTTTTTTAATTATTTTTAAAATATTTTAATTTATTAACATGGGTAATTAGTATGGGTTAAAGGCCAAAATATATTGATGGTTATAGTTTCCCGGTTACACTTGACACAAATTCTATCTCCTTGCAAATATTAATATTTAATTACATTGATAATAGAATCACTAAGTTATAAAAAATGTCCACAGGCTCTGTTCTACATGGCACAAATCATTGACGCAAGACCACAGTTTCAACCAGGTAAGAAATTCTTTTTTATCTTCTTCCTTTTTATTTGGAATAACTGTATGAAAGTTTTATTATTACAATTTTAATTTTACTAAGAAGACATATTTCGTATTCTTTCCCAAGAAGTGTAAGCTAGTGCTTTCAAGACTTAGCTATTGCAAGGATTTAGGCACTTATTATTTGTACAGTTTTGTAATTTATCAAACCAAAAGAAAGGAGAATTTTGGATATTGCTTCCACTGCATTATTATCGATGCATTTTATTTTAAGGTAGTTACATCTACATGTATAAAAATTTAATTTGTTTTCATTAAGTATGCATGACATAACTGTATTTTTATTTTCTAGCTCAAATGCCCACAGTTTGTGGGAGTAAACTATATTGCACAGAAAAGGATCCCAATTATCCAGAGAATGTTATCGAATCACTACTGATGGGATTTGTAAGTATATATTTCCAATTAATTCACATCCATAATGCACATTCACATCGTACGATACGTTTGAATCAGCTGTGACTAAATGAATCTAGATTGATCAAAATTAACGTTAAAACAACTTCGCTGAATCAGTTCAGCTTACATTTCGCCAAAGTCAGTTGATTGGAAATGACGAAGTGGTTGAGGATAATTATACATTCAATTTATATTGATGACTGTATTTCAAATGCTGCTGCGGCAGCATATCAACAGATTTAAAGGAATTTCAACTTAAGCTACTGTGGCGACAAGTATGAATATATAAGGACGATTCGCTAGACCACCATAGAGTGAAAGTTCTATTGTAATCAATATACGAATCCCATTCGATCACAATTTATCGTCGCTTCTAATTTTTAAAAAAATATATATAACTATGGTGGCAAACAAACATACTGCCCGCCTTAGGTAAGCGGCTACTGTGGCCTGTGGATGCATATACGCATAGGTATCACTAGCGCGTTGACGAACTTGAAACCTACCCCAAGGAGATCTGGAAACCATACTCACTGCAGGAACACAACACAAGGATATTGCGATCTTTTGTAAGGTGCAGGAGGTATTCCACCAGTCAGATTGCTCCAAGTAGAGAGAAATCTCCAAAGAAGTTTACTTCATTATATATTCTTATGTTAAACCAAAAAACTTAATTCTACTAAAATTGTTAACAGGAGAACCTATGGCTAGAAGTTGTTAACGAAACGATCCCTGGTAAAAGGCTGGGTTTCCATGAAAACGAATGCAAATACACACCAGTAGTAAGTAGCAATTATTAAAATATTCTTATAAATACATAGAATGTTAATAAGCATAGAAAGTTTTATGTTGTTCTTATTTTTTTAATATTATAGAGTTTCTGCCATATTACAAACGAGCCAAGTATAACAAAAAAAACTTTTATTTTATCTTTAATTGTATTTTTATTGAGGAGGTTCTGAATCAGAATGTGTATTTTTTTATGGATGACTTAAGCCATAACGTCTTTGTTTATGAACCGATATGGATGATTCCTTTTTCGTTGGAAAGGGAATGCATAATTTCATTGGCATTGAATCTTCGACTTCGAAGATAAACCAGGGAACTCCTAAAAATATTGTGGTTGGTTTCCTTTTTTGTTAGAAACAGTCTTGTTATTATTAGTTCAGAATACCTGATTAAATTTAATTTCTTAAACCTTGAAAATTACGATCAAATAATTACATTTTGCTCGATAAATGTTAATAAAGAATGTGTAATATGTACAATTTTTCATTATAAATATAACATATTTTATACTTGCAATAGTTTATACCATTTTGAATTTAATATTTAATTTACTTCTCAGACTGATCCAATTCACGCAATGGTCGATGAGAACGATAAATTACGCTATGTCGTGCAAAATAAGAAATGGTTCAACCAAATTATCTACATGGAAGAATGCTTGTAAGTATATTTTGAAATTACTTTATATACCTAGTGCATTTACTAAAGAAATAATTATCACTTATTTCATTTTTCTGATCAAATATGTGAAGAAATATTTGTGTCTTATAATATCTCACAGGTATAGCAAAGCAATCATGACATTTTATGAGTACAGTAAGGACTAAACCGCTGTGAACTTAGCTTTAAAAGATTTTGGCTTTCACAGATATAAAAAAAAACTGTAATACTAACGAAATGAAATGTTATAAACAACAGCTTTAATTTATACAAAGTATCTATTGCCAATAATAACTTCACAGATATTATTAAAATACATTGCGAACTATTTAGAACACCGAGAATCTTATAAACCATATTAATATACTATTATAAAACAGCAATATAATAAGATATAGTCATGATGGCTATCAGGAATTGTTTCTCTCATACTAAGTTCTTTAAATTTATTAGTTTATCATGGTCATAAAATTAATTGATTTTATATAAAACACCTTTATTTTTTATTTTAACAGAAATCCTGGTCGAATTATGAATAAAGATATCAACGTACTATCCACAAAAGAAGTAGAAAACAACGTCTTCGAGTGCCAGCAAAAATATCTCGATTATAAATTCGTCGTGTTAAGCTTAGACGGGACTAAATTAGAAACCGCTAAAATGAAAAACGGTGTCCCAGTGTGCTGCGCTTGTGTATTGACACAATTGAATTACGAATAAACAAGGACAGACTGATGATTTTTAAAATTTACTTGGTTTTTATGCTTTACTAGTCAGTATTAATTTATGCTTGTAGGGCGGGTCCCTAAAAATCAGGTTTAATTAAGTGTAAGCATACAATATATACGTTATTTATTTTATATTCATAAATATAAGCAATAAATGTTATTTTACATCAATAAATTTAAGGAATGAATGTACTTAGTAACTATCTTTTTTTATTATTACCCCGTTTTTATTTATTATTAATTTTCATCGTTCATAGCGCTTTTACAGCTTGATGGATTCTAGTGAAATCTGGCATATGAAAGGAATATTTTGTATTAATAGGACATAAAATTATTTTTTATAACTTAAGTTTACCTAACACGCTCAGCGAAACAAAGTGAAAATTACACGATTTAAATTAACGTCTATTTTTAACACACTTTTATTAACTTCTGTAACTGAAGATGGTTGTACCAGCTGGTTGCTTGTCGTCAGTCTACGGATGATATTTACCCTATATTCCTACACACCTTTTCTAAAGTCAGTGCTCTTTTCAGCATTCAGCAATAAGTCATTTTTGTTATAGAATTCCGAAGTCAACAAAGAACACCTGTAGTTTCGCAATGTCCGTCTGTCATACAAATACCATTTACCCTCATTCTTCCTTTTCTCTTAATTAAGATATTAAATAATAATATAATTCTTATTACGTAAAAGAGGTAGAGCACAAAGAAATATCTTTGGGGATATCACTGTACTTGGGGCAGCCCGCCCTACCCTACCCTACACACTACAAAAGACTGCGTGTTCCTGCAGTGACTAGGGCTTCCAGAGTCTCTTGGAATAGGGGGTTCAAGGTCAGCAACGCGCTAGTTATACCTATGGTCTTACAAGCGTCCATAGGCTACGGTAGCCACTTACCTCAGGCGGGCAGTATGCTTTTTTACCACCTTAGTAGCTTAAAAATACACCATCATAATTTATTTAAGACGAACCAGATATTTTTTTAAATACAATACACGTATGCGCTTGGTCTCGATCTTACCTGATGGTAAGTAAAGATGAGGCCGACGATATATCGCGCTTACCTATTAAATGCCTATTCACTCTTCGCTTGAAGACTCCCAAGAGACGACGGGAGTAAATTCCACTCCTTTGCCGTTCGCATAATGAACGACGAAGCGTAACGCTTCGTGCGAATCAGGCTAATTTCCACGACATAAGGGTGAAATCCCTCACGGTGTCTAGTTGACCTATGATGGAACGGATTGGGCGGAATTAAATCGTGCAATTCCTGTGCACACTCTCCAAAGTGCAACTTGTAAAAGACTGAGAGGCAAGTTACTTTACGTCGAAGCTCTAGACTGAGCAGTTTTGCCGTCATTAATGCTTCATCGCCAACAAGTCGACGAGCACAGCGCTCAATGGAGTCAAGAGAGGCCAACTGATATTTGGCTGATCTATCCCGTAGGTGACACCAATATTCTACATATGAACGTACCTGCGCTTGATACAAGCTAAGAAGCTGGTTTGGTGTGAAATACCGCCTAACAAGATATTTAATAATCTATTATCAAAGTAATAATATTTGCATAAAAAAATGTATTTGATAGTGTTTTAATAACTTCGTAATATAATAATTTGAAAATACTCATCATCATTTCAGCCGAAAGACGTCCACTGCTTAATATAGGCCTCCCCTAAAGACCGCCAGAACGGCCGGTTCTGCGCTGTCTACATTCAGATTCTTCCCGCAACCTTGACCAGTTCGCCGGACCACCTTGTGATGGGCCTGCTCACACTGCGTCTTCCAGTACGTGGCTGCCACTCGAGAACTCTTTAACTCCATCGGCCAACCGTTCTACGAGCAAAGTGGCTAATTGCTCATTTCTAGTCAATTAAGAAACAATATATTTTGAAATTAATGCCTGCTGAATGGTTATAATCAAAATCATGAGAGTCTAGATCTTGCAAAATGTGAATTTTACAAAACGACTAATTTGATTCTTCTATAATCGCTGATTCAAAGATTATGTGAAAATTCAACTGAATGTATTTAAGAAGTTAATAAAATTTTTGGCACGAACTGGTTGGTAATGTGCATTTTTATTATTATTTATTTACATCTTCGTTTTTTTTTCTTTTTCAAAGAAATATTCATGTGTATATAATTCACAACTAATTATTTTAAAAATCAATTTGAATCTACTCTCGCAGTTTTGTAACAAAATATTATGCAGCATTACTTTATCTCTATAAATACTTTTGTAAGGAAGTAATATTACAAATGATTATATTACTGTATTAACTACAAAATATTCCAACAACACCCCCATGCCTACCGTAGGATAGGCGAAAAGGAAACAAATCATCCGCACTTTACATGTGAGAGGTTCCCTAAAAAGTTATTGAGAATTTATTTTAGCACTTTGTCGGCGTGATTAACATGTATAGCAAATTACAGTTTTCTAGTACTAATTATATCTGATCTAAGCCTTGGACAAACAGTTTTTTTTCGATCTGACCTTACTGTTAGCCTGAGGGGTCCTATCCAAAAACAGAGCCGCTGATGGCTTTTACAGCTTTACCGTGCTTAAGGGCCATCGCTCAAAACACTCAGCCACGATAGCGTGGGCAACAAGCGCGCAAGGGTGCCAAAGTGACCGGCCCTCAGCTTGGGCTGTTGCCGCGATTGCAAAGAACTCGCGATCCGACTAATTCCCTATCCGTAAATTTTGAGCTAAACTAACATATACATATATATATACATGCCCCTAACTCCTGGGAGGAAGGAAGGAAAATGTGTATATGTATTTAGTGATCTTAAATATGGTATAAACTAACTAGCGTAAAAAAAGAAAAAAAGGTTCCTTACAGAACCTATGTACCTATGTGGTGTGCACATATGTATGAACATATTGTGTGTAATGATGTGTGTAGGTAGCTAAGTGATTACAAGTGCAGTGTTACCTGTATCGCGCGGGCGGCTACCAGACTCAAGGGCTTCACACCGAGGAACGAACCTAGGCTTGAGTTGCCGCGAGAAAGGAAGGTCACGGCGGTGGGTGTACAGGACCGAAGTTAGCCGCCCGTCCCCTGCGGAGGGAACGGTGGTTTCGCGGATGTGGGCGCGAGCACGCTCTGTTTGGAGTGATGGTGGAGAAGTATTTGTTTATTACCTCAATCTTATCATCGGGGTCGGTAAAGATATTACACGGCCGACGTAGTTCGCGCGGGACGTTCGGTTTATGGGGTGTAAGTCGCGGCAGCATTGATCAACGGAATCGCGTGATTCGACGCGGCGTTGAAATATGATCTAGAGAGGTATTTGATCAATGATTCAACCGAGGGAAGTTCCATATCTCTATGGAGGTCTTGTTGTCGAACGTACCAAGGAGCTTTGTTGATTTTACGTAAGAATCGCGTTTGGAGGACTTGGAATGTATGAATATTGGATTTTGATATATGTGCGAATACGGCGCAAGTATATGTCATAATCGGGTGGACACACGTTTTGTATAGAGTAAGCTCACAAGCTTTGAGGCACATTCAGGGACATTTTGCTTACAGTCAAGGGCTGTAGTCGACCTATGACCATTGCGGCTCTATTCCGAACGGTACGGACATGAGAGTCGAAGATTAGCTTCTTATCAAGGGTCACACCGAGATACTTAGTCTCGGTGGCCCAGGGGATCCTGTCTTTAAAGAGTTTCAGATATTTGATACCCTCGGGGATCTCTTTTTAGCTAGGGTGGAAGATAATCGCGGCGCTCTTGGAGGGGTTGATCACTATGCGCCATTTACGATACCATTTACCAAGAGTGGTAACGGTGCGATGGACGGTGTATCTGAGATGAAGTCTGTGCCTGTTTGAAGCGTAAATGACTGAATCGTCAGCGTATAGACCTACTTAGACCCCGGAAGGACGGGGTAGGTAACTGACATACAGGTTGAAAAGGCAAGGCGCCAGAATGGACCATTCCAGCGTGCCGGACCTTATCGAAGTCCTTGGCAACGTCGAAGAAGACCGCAAGCGTACGGTACGGTTTATCTTTCTCGAGTTAGTCCCTATGTGCTTCGTGAGGCATTGCACTTGGTGCGTACAAGAGTGTCGAGCGCAAAACTCGAACTGTTCCGGTGGGTATACATTTTTGACGTCTATCGCGTTCTTGAGACGGTTCAGAAGTAGCCGCTCATAGATTTTACCTAAGGTATTCAAGAGACTAATCGGCCGATAGCTATCGGGAAGCGATGCTTGTTTGCCGGGTTTATGTATCCCTATGACTATGGCCGTTTTCCAGGCGGCTGGGAAATGGCAGTGGTCGATGTTTACATTGAAGATGCAAACAAAGAGTGCTATGAGGTGATCGGAAAGAAGTTTGACTAATTCATTCCTGATCTCATCAGGACCGAGGGATGGACAAATAGGGGTCATGGAGAAACTGTAAAGGGTCCTTGTTGACTTAGGAACTCCAAAAATGTGAAAAATAAATCTCTAAGCGTTCAAAATAAATTAATTGAATATTATTGTGTCGACCTTCAGAACATAATATTATAATACGTTTATGACGAGGAAAAATATTAAATAAACTTTTTATTCATTACTAATTTAATAAACATCTAAAAAATTCAATTAAAAGAAACAATGTGAGAAATAATTGTGATTAATTATCAATATATTCGTAAGCTTGTATTAGTCAATTGACTCGTTTTTTATTAGCATTAAAATTTGGTTTTCAAACTAATTACTGCTTACTAAGGTGGTAGACAAGCATGAGGTCCGCCTGATGGTAAGCGGCTACCGTAGACTCTCCCTCCTCTGCACTTGTCACGTAACTAAATGTATTATTTCATGTATCGTGTAATAAACTGACTCATGGGTTTTTGGTCGTCATTAATTGTAAGTTCATTGCAAAATATTTTAAAATTATACAAGCACGATTATATCCCATTTTTTCAATGCACTAGATGACTAGAACGAGATGAGAAAACCTACACGTCATTCCAAGTTCTTTGAGAATTATATACAAACCCAAAATATGTAAAATATTGGCCGTTATTATGTTACTGCTTACACCACCATTGGCACAGTCTAATACCTAAATTACAGGTAAATTTAAAATTCGGATAAAAATATTCTTCAAATGCATTCATTGATTGGCTTTTACGGCAACAACAACACAAAGAATTTAGGAAAAATTATTACATAAAAACATATATTTTTGTGACATAGTAACTACATAATATTTTTGCTTATTACATTACGGGATTTACACAGGAATATGCAAACACTGTGTCCACGTCATGGTAAGCCTGACGCAGTTGTTAGGCGTTTGGTATAAATATACTAATACATTTACAATACAATCATAACACTCTTGTATACTCCTGAATAAGCATCAGATTTATACGAATAGCACGAGCTTGGTACCATAAGAATCTAGCACAGCTGGACATCGGACTATTTATACAACACGGGAGTCAATATTTAGTGAAAATAAACTTAATATATAGTTTACAATGTGCCGATATATTTTTGCCGGTTTCCTTGTAAGTCATTTGAATTTTGTATTATATTTTAATCATCTATTACCAAAGTTAAAGTTTGTACGCGTTCTGTCACTTTGAAAATATAAGCATTTCATTTAATTACATTGAAAATAATTATAATCAATAACTTATAATAATATTTGTTACAGGCTCTGTTCTACTCGTCACAATTCATTGATGCAAGGCCGCAATTTCAAACAGGTAATATGCTCTACTATTTCTTCCCTATTTTAGTATTGTTATCGCAATCAGTTTATTGTAATTAAGAAGACATGTTTTCAGAAATTACACGATAAAGTGATAGGTAGAAAATAGTTGGCATTTATCATTAGCGAAATGAAAGCACACAAAACATGTGAAGCGCACAAATGAAAATATCACCGAGTGTGTGGGCTCTCTTCTCTGATAAGTAATTAAATAAAAATTGGCATCATAATAACACTTAATAATCAATCTTTTCCATGTGATATCACCACTTAACTTCCCAAAGACTTCAACCTAGTTCATTTAGGGCTGTCGAGCTCACATAGGTTCTTGAAATGACTAAGGCTTTGTGATATGTTCTCAACGACTTATTATTATTATTTTGCTGTTTTATGTACTTCATAATAATTTTTATTTTTCAGTTGAAATGCCCACGGCCTGCGGGAGTAAAAGATATTGCACAGAAAAGGGTCCTGATTATCCAGAGCATGCTATTGAAACTTTACTGGTGGGATTTGTAAGTATATACTTTCAATTAACCTTCATTGCACATACAACGTATATTTGAATCCGCTGTGAATAAATGAATTCATATTTTTCTTAATTATGTTTCATGAAAAACCTAATTTTATAAAATTGTCAACAGGATAAAATGTGGCAAGAAGTTGTTAACCAAACGATCCCGAGTAACAGATGGGGCTTCCAGAATAACGAATGCAAATCTGCATCTGTTGTGAGTAACGTTTATTCACGTTATTGTAAATACATATAACACTAATAATAAGTTACAAACTAGCAGTGTTACAAACGTGCCAAGCACAACTCCAATAAAAAAGAATTATCTTAAAATAATTTCACTTTAGAAAATAACCTTGTTTATAACCGTGTTTTTTTAATGATTGCCATAATGTATAGATATAACACACAAGTAGGTACTCGGAATTATTACAATAAATGTAATGTATTCAATAACCATAGATGAAATGGATTGTACCTACCTTTTATTAATTCGATGTTTACTCGACTTCACAGACTGAACCAATCTACGTTATGATCGATGAGCATGATAATCTACGTTATGTCGTGCAAAATGAGAAAAGGTTTAACCAAATCGTCTTTATGGAAGAGTGTGTGTAAGTTTATTTTTGATTTACTCAATACAATGATTTTACCAAAGAATGTAATCTTTACCAACGTCATTGTATTTCATTATTTTGACTAAGCTAGTTACACATATAAATTAGTATTTTTTTTAGATCTGACTACACTGTTAACCTTAGGGGCCCTATAGCCGCTGCGGCTTTTACAGCTTCACCGGACTTGGTATAAATTAGTTTATATAAGAGCACACTTTATAGACAATGCTGTAGGTAAAAGGCATAGCTGATGCATTCTCCTTCTCTATTTCTCTTTCTCGTCACACACACGCACACACTGTTGACTGACAGTACCAACCTCTCGAAAAATAGGTAGGTACCATCTGACGACAAACTCTACCACCGAGTGCGCCTCTTTCTCTATATTATTTTGCGAACTACTTTCGACATCAGGTGTCATAAGACATTATACTATTTACTAGCTGTACCTAACGGTTTTATTCGTGTTAAAATTTTGTATAGGAACCCTTGTTACACCCCTTTAGGGAATGAATTTTAAAAAATCCGTTCTTAGCGGATATCTACGTCATAATGAATATTGGTGTGCTGAATGTAAACCCAATCCGTTCTGTGGTTTGAGCTATGTGTTGATAGATTAATTAGTCAGTCACGGTGTCCTTTTATATATATTTAGATTAAGGTGTACAATAAGATATATCCACAATAACAATGAGGAATTGTATGTTGACTCTCCTATTAAATTCTTTTAATACGACATTTATCACGGCGATAAAATTAATTAAATGCATTTAACAAATCCTTCTTTTTGTATTTAAACAGAAATCCTGGTCTCATTAAGAGCGCAACGCAGGTACTGAGTCAAGACGATGTGAATACACATGAATTCGTGTGCCAGCAAAAAACTATCAACTTTAATTTCCTCGTGTTAAGTTTAGACGGGACTAAACTAGAAACTGCTAAAATGAAAAACAATGTACCTGTGTGCTGCACTTGTGTATTGGCTAAACTGAAAACCGAATAAAGAAGATGGACTCAGCTAATTATAAAATGAACTTGCTTTTTACGCTTAACTAGTTTGTATTATGAATGTAGGGCGGGTCCCTAAAAATCATGTAGTAAAGTAGTATTTATCATGTATTTATAAGAAGTTTTTTTTGTGTGTTAATAAAATGACGTACCTAATGAAAAATTCGTTTGCACTTTTGTTATTCCCTATTTTAATTTTATTTAATTAATCATACTAGCGATCGCCCTAATCTCGAAATTCGATCAGCGACTTTTTGATCATAGACTATTTTCTGTTTGACATTTACAGTATTCATAAACAATGAGTATTATCTACTTCACTTGCTGTCACTTTTCGTTGAATAACAATGTCAATATTTTGAGGGGTCTAAGTTCAATGGTACCGGTAATGTTATGATTCGCAGTATTAATTTATTTTATTTAATATATTAGTAACAGATATTACACATAAATTTTAGCTTTCTGCGTTCCTTCTCCATATAAACTTAAACCATGCCAAATCTCACAGTTTTCCGTGAACGCAATACGCTTAAAAGGGGGTAATAAAGTTTTTGCTTCACATATTAATATAATGATGATGATGATGATGATTATCGTGTAGTGGTTTCAAATACAGAACCTTACAGTTCTAGAAATCTAGACGTTTAAATCGTCAACACAGCATGGGGTAACGACATGATTAATTAAATTCCATGCTTTTGCTAGGCAAAGCCTAAGTTATACAGGCTGATATCATTAATCGAATTGTTATTTTTATTATTGAGTAAGTATTTAAAAGTTTTCTAGCATTACATAAGGTATTAATACAAATTTTTTAAAATATATTTAAAGTTTGATTTGTTAAAATGGTATAATGAAAACAAGAAAAACGTTTATAAAGGTTTAAATAATTTTTAGAAGTTACATTTCTTTGAATAATCAATAATCACACTCGAACCAATGAAATCTCAAATAAGGCAAATTGAAAATGTAATAAACCCCCGACACAAGTAACCTATTCATTGGGACTATTGCAATGAGCCCAAATACGATAACTCTGCTGTAAGTTGGTGAGAAGTTAGGTATCCTACGGATTCCAGATGACGCTGCAGCATCAGGTCAAGGTTTTTCTAATATTATTGAACTAATAGAATACCCAATCTCGACTCAATCAGGCCAGTGGAAGATGCTCACATCTATTTATCAACTATAAAAGAGCTGATAATCTTCGAACGGCAGAACAAAAGTTCTTGAATGATAGCTAAGAACATTCTCGATCAAGTGAACTTTCAACAAAAAAAAAACTAGATTAAAATCGATTCAGCCGTTTGTGAGCTAAGATGTCACAGACACACACTTATACACACGTTAAACTTATAACATCCCTCATATTGTGTGGGGGGGCTGTTGTGGCAAATCAGCGGGACTGTTGTATGTAGGTACAACAGTACGTAGAAATATGGTCATAACTCAGCTGAGCCAATTTCAAGACTGTCATGGTTTTGAAAATTCTATAAAGGTATGTTTGTGTTTTTTGGTGTCAGTTGTTCACCCCGCGATAAGTAAGTTCTTTACAATTTCACGATTTAAAGTTTGTTTTAGACTAGCTATGCCCATGTCTTCGCTCACGTGGACTACAGAATGCCCGCGCGAATCTTGATCCCCACTCCCGGCTATTTTAGAGACAAAAATGTGTATTGTGGGTGTTCCTTAGAAGATACACATATACACCCACAGACTATTTTGTAGGTATTTTTAATGCATACAATTATATACTATATTAATTTGCTATATATCGTATGCTTTACTCAGCGTGAGCCATTTAAGCGGCCAAATTTATTCACCTTGACCAGTTTATTTTTTGATTGTGTGGAACCCTGATTCTTTTTCTAAAATAAATATAGCCTAAGTACACCCTATAATATCAGCTAACTATCAGTGATAGTTCCGTCAAAATCAGTTCAACCGTTTCGGAGATTACCCGGAACAAACAGACAGACAGACAACAATTTAAAAAGTTGGTGTTTTGTTATAAATATCGCATATACTTTCATGTACATTTAGTAAAAGCGGTTATTTTGATATTATAAACAGACACTTCAATTTTATTAATTGTATAGATAGATTAGTTTTTCTTCCTAATAAAATGCTTTTTATACATTAAAATGTGAAGTTATTACGGAGACATCTTGCTTACTACATAGTAGAATAATGTTCGTGCGAATGATGAAGTCTATGCTATCTGTATTATATATGTATATTAAAAATAGATGTTAATCCATACTAATATTATAAATGCGAAAGTAACTCTGTCTGTTACGTTTTCACGCCTAAACCGCTAAATCAATTTTGATGTATTTTGGTATGGAGATAGATTGGACCTTGAGAAAGGGCATAGGGTACTTTTTGTAGCAAAAATAAAACTTTAAGGGTAGAAAATAGGGGATGAAAGTTTGTAAAAAGAAAATGTGGGAATACCAAAGCGCATGCGTGGTAATATCGGCTGCCACGCGAACCGGTTCGTTGATTTATTATATGCATGTGCAGTAATTATGAAATTACATGGTTGACAATGACAACTGGTTTGTTGATTTATTGACATAGTTATACTTAATAAGAAATGTATTGTATTTCTAATACTTACCTATGAAATAATAGTGGATGGCTTTTTAAGATTGGCTGAAGTGTTTTTAAACACTTTAACTACGCAGTATGGCATAATTACTGTATTATTTTAAGATAGAAATATGACTTAAATTATTTGGGAATATACAGTTTTGATACAAGTGAATTATTTATTGTGTTATTCCACATACGGTGAAAATAAAACTTGGGTGAAAGTTTGTTTGAAGAACCCGTCATATCTCAAATTAGGGATATACATATTTATGCTTTTGGTAATAAAGAAATAAAAAGAATTATTTGATGAAAATTGTACACGGGAAATACACGCTTTTCCTCAATTGATACGGCATACGAATTGACAACAATATAGGTAAAAATAAAATTAAGGGTTGCGAATAACTACTGCGTAACTATAAACCCATGCGGAGCCGCGGGCACACCGCTAGTATTACATGAATATTAGATTGATTAATTCCAACTCTATTTGAGATCGATCACCATGTAAGTTGATACAGATCTAACTGTCATTTCATGTACAAGGTTTTCAAGCTACCCATTTTAATAATATTGATGCGAACGAAATCGCGGGTACAATTAAGATATTACAAACAAAAAAAAAGATGGACACTTTATGGTGTTAGGTTTTCCCGATTTTGGATCATTCAACGTACTCTTCACTTTTACCCTATACCGTCATACCTTTAGCTTTATAGTATCACGACTTCTATACTCGTGAACTGTATAACGTAATTCCCAAAGGGCTATTTATTATTCATCGACAGTCATTTTTTAACGAAGTACCTCATCGCACATGCATGTATAGGATTTTCAAGACTAGGATCGTCGTCGAATTAGCCTAGTCGTGTAATGACTAGACTTGTACACAGTGATGTAGGAATTTTCATACAAAATTATTGTATTTTTTAGTTTTTTTTTTTTTTTTTAATTTAGATTTATATTCTTTCCTTGTCATTTTTATATGCAAATATTTGACCTTGATGATTTTTATAAATTTCATATTTTTTTATACTTACCTTGTTCAATTAATTTTAATCTGTAATAATTCTGCGTTATCTGAAATTTGTTAAATTTTTGTATTGTTTCAATTACTCACGTCTACTTTATGCATGTTGTGATTGCCTTAAAAGGCCTAGTGCATTAAATCCTTTAAACTGTTTTTTTTAATATGTGGATAATCCATGATACAGACAATAGGACACGTTATTTGGAGACGTCTGCATCATTAACAATGCGAACAGCTTGTCTCTGTAACCTATCCAGAGCATTGAGGAGGTATTTTGCGCATGCAAGAATCACCAAAAGACAATTTTCAACTTGAGATTGGTGGCAAGCCAACGACACGCCACTATTAAGTTTTTTAAGTTTTTTTACTGTATTACGGCTTCACAGAAAGTATGTATCACGCAATTCGTTAAAAAATACGACAATCGTTTTCAAAATATTGACATATTTGAATACGTTTGAACGTTTCCTTATAATACATAGGTTAATTTACTAGTAGCGCCTCCAGAGGGAAGGCGGAGAATCAAAAGTCGGTATAGTTCACAAATTGAAACGTTGCCTTTTTTAAAATCAGAATTCATATTACCGTACTTAAACCAAACTGCTAGAGAAGCCAATTATGACACGAGAGACGCCGCCCTAAGTGACTCACTGTGATTTTACCACTGTATCTCGTGTCGTCATTTCGTGACAATAACTGATGAGTGATGACGTAACTGATCTGAGACTGGCTGAGAATTTTTTAACTCTTAAAATTATGTAGTTATCGAAAGTTGATGAAGATTGTCCACAATTCCTCATATATCTATTCTGTTATGAAGACTAGGACCATTTTAGAAAGTTTACGAAAATTTTAAAACGGAATTTCATTAACTAAAACTACAGTAAAATTAAGAATAAGCGAACTCAGAGACATTTTCTTTTAACACCTATTCCACCTTTATTAGGTACCTACTGAGACGGTTAAATAATAAGTTATACCGTCCAATCTGGTTAAGTTTTAAGCGATGCTGACTCAGTTGTAGGTCGTAGGGAAATCCACAGTGAGACTTATCTTTCGGCGAAGGAAAACTTTGTGATGAAACCGTAACACATTTTCTATTCTGAAATTGGTTGGACACCAATCTCAAGCATCCACATTTGATAGCCAGCCCATTGTCTAAGCTCAGTATTTTGCCATATTCGGTTAAATATTCACTTAAAATCGGACAAGATTATCATCTAACCATAAGAAACCATTGGGAAAAAAAAACTCGAGAGGTGTATTGGGACTTACATATTACCTAAATAAGTATCTATAATAGTATTCTTAATTATTAAATATTATATTTAATGTACCATTAAGTAACAAGCACAAAGAAGGACTGGTATTATTAATATATAATTATTATTAATAAATAACAAGACAATTTTTAATAAAAAAGAAAACCAACCTCAATGATTTTGTGGAGTTTTTATGGTGTACCTCCGAGTTCGAAGGTCGAATGCCAATGAAATAAAAACGAGACAATCCTTGAGGTATCCCCTTTCTAACAGAAAAAGAATCATTTAAATCAGTTCATAAACAAAGAAGTAATGCCTGAACATCTATAAAAACAAGACATTCGAATTACCTACTCCTTTTTTGAATTCCGTTAAAAAATTTAGTTTTTGTTTATAAATTTATGAATATAAATATTTAACTAATAATAATAATTGATTTTTATAATAATTGTTTTAATACATTAAAAAAAAATCATAATTTTGTGGACAAAACTTAAAAAAAAGGTTTATATAAAAAGTCCTAAATCAGCGGAACTCGAACTATCGACCACTCGTACTGTACAACAGTACGTATAAGTTTTGTCATCACACAGTTAGACCAGTACATAGTATTGAAAATCAAATGTATATTCTATCTTATTCTCTCGCAAGCCAAACCCTATAGATGTATGTGTTTTAGTTTTGGGTCGGATTGGACAATTTTTACCTTGTAAATTCCATACACCAAACGCGCGATAAAATAATATAGCGGTATCCACGTAACAGACTGCTATTATGTACTATGATATTGCATATTATGTATTTAAAGGAAAATATCAATTATGAAATTATATTAATAAAATATTATAGTTTACCTTAACAAATAAAGTGTAACAGACGTCACGGATTTGTTTAAATGAATAATGCGATTACTACCTTTCTGTAAATTCTTAGGACGTCAGTAACACGGATAATAAATTAAATATAGTCAATCATTATTATAATATATTTATTTAGGAAATAATTATCGAATCTTACTTTTGACTAAAAGACCCAACTACTAAATAAACATACAGAAATATGTATATACTAAACATCCAGTCAGCAAACTGGCTATAAACAACAATAAAAATGTTCGTCTATAAAACTCCTACAGATGGGTAAAGGCGTCTTTCATAAGGAATACACAGGCTTAATCAAACACTACGCTATTCCACAACGTATTGAAAACTTCAAAGCCAAGAAACTGACTAAATTAGACATTTAATTATTTTTATATATTAATTAATACATATAATATTGTTTAATGAGTATGTATGTTAATTTTAAATTAAATGTATATTAATTTGCACGCCACAAATGGTAGAATATGATGCAACAATTTTAACCTTTTTTCGCATTAGACGGTTTCACTGCCAGAACATTAATTGACAAGCGTTCAAGTTTCCTCACAATCTTTTCCTTCCCGTCAACATGTAATACCTAATAATAATCAATAATTCTAATTATTAGTAAATTTACGTATGCACGATGACAAATGACTATTATAGATATACATATGATGACTAATAATTATGGATGGTATTGATTAGGAGTAGGTACCATCTCTATGTATGAAAAAGTGTCCATCGAAAAGAATCAAATTAGCGCGGCGCTACGTTAACAAATGGGTAAATTTTAAAAATAGCGCCAAATGTTTTTTTTTTGCCCACTTGGGCAACAGTTCACTCCACAAACTTGTCCCATTTTTGTACAATTATATTTTTAAGTTTTACAACAGTAATAAGATATATAAGATGTTTCTCCTTTTACCTCTACTCTCTATACTAATGATAAACGAAGAGCTTGAATATCTGAGAAATAATCGACGCCCACTTTTACTCTTGAATAATAATTAATATAAGATTATAAAACAATCAACAACTTCAAACGACAACTGTAAAATTTTTCTAAATTGCATTGATATAACTTGTGTAGGTACTTTTAAATTTGTACTTGTAAAGTTATTTATTTATGTTAATGTATATACATATTTATATTTTATTTCTTTAATTTGTATATTATTATATTTTGGTAGGTATTTCAATTTTCTAGCTTTATATTTTTATGTTTGCTCATGTTTATTTTATTTTACAATTAATTACATATTGCACTACCGACAATAATAATTTGCTGGAAGAAAATACTTTTTAGCATTAAGCTCGCTAGTGTACAAACTAAAAACGTAATCAAATATTAATTCATTAATTACAAGCCATAGTAACGCCTAGTAATAAATAGACGACGTATTTATTACTTGACATCAATGATATTTTATACGTAAATACGAAATTGACGTTCTTTACAGGGTATCGTGAATGTTGGGCAATTACCCTCGGTACACTTTCGACCTGATACCGGCATGAGCGAGAAGAAACTTGAAAAGAGAGTTTCCACCTTACGCTCTCATTTACTATCTCTTTTATTACAACATGCTGATAACAAAATTTGTGCCGTTTTCAAATTGCTTATGTGAGAGTATAACGCGTCTATTTCAAAAACGTCATTACTTGACACTTAAAGTGATAATACTTGAATCTATTTGCAGTGAGGTAGGATACCACAATTGTGTCCGATTGGATCGCCATCACCATACACCAAGTCACCTGGTCCAGATCTAAAACCCGCCATATTAGCATGCTTAGTTATATCGCGTTCAAGGATCATCTGGTATAAATTTACTATCCAGTAATCAAGTGGGGACCATCATGCAACATGGTGAAAATCCCGTCACAGTGACTCTCTTTTTTGTTTGTCGTGTTTCGGGATCAGCTAGTGTATTCAAGCTGCCGAGAAGCATGCAGGCAAGCATGAAAGCGGCGACCGTCAAAGAATTGCCGACCTCTTGGCACTTACCGTTGTTTTTAGATTGTCCTGTACTTATTAAAAGGTATCTAATAATCATTTTATTATTGAACTGAATTTTGAGCATTTCTGTTATTAAAATAAACTACCTTGCTATTAAATAAATCAAAGGCGTTTGATTTAAAAAAATATTTTGAACTTTAAAATACGACGATGCTCTAAAAATTAAGTTAACTTCTACCTATTAAGATCTACAAGATAAACGCTGATCCAGCATTTTATTATTTAAAAATTTGTTTTCTTGTGTTAATAATTAGAATATTTAAATGACGCATGTAAACCATCATTTTTATAATTGATTAAACGTATTAACCTTTGAAATAATGTAAATGAAACCTTGTAACAATTTTAAAGAGCATTTGAATAATATAATGAAATAGGTATATATCATATTATATTTTATTATGAGCTAGGTATTATATTTCATTGATATTGAGAAAAAACTTTTATTTAGAATGCAATCAGATGCTCTATACCTACACTCTTTGTAATCAGGGATGCGATCAAGGGAATAGAGTTCATATACCCTTCCCACACCATCATGTTGCGTCTATTATTGGTTTATTTGCGTAGCACCATATTATTTGATAGTCATTTTACAAAAAGGACTCTGTGCCTATTACATACCGAGGTTATCTGCAAAAATACTGGTCTTAACAGTTCGACAATTGCGACTTTTTAAAAACGAAAATCTTTTGAAGACAAAAACAATTGAACGGTGTTATTTATCATTAAATTATAGATAAAGAGCTAGAGCGTAATGTAATTAGTAATTATAAATATCATTAGAATACCATCGGTAATTCCTATATATTATTGAAAATTGTAATAATCTCAAATTATAATAACATTACGATTAATGATATTTTTAATACAGTAATTAGATACAAATTACGGTATTAAAGCAAGATAAAGCAAGGGCAAAATGAAACATTTGAGGAAAGATGATATTGGTAGTGAAGCTATAGCACAAGTCTGGTTATAGAGTTTCTGGCTACATCAATAGACTTTAATCACCAGTTAGAGATAGATGTAGTTCTTGCCAAGGCAAATCCAACGAGACTAAATTCTAAGGGGCTATCATGATCAGCTTTACTCCTGAATGTGTAACTCAATAGTTTTTCGTAATCAAAGAGACAATACTTAATCAAAGTGGTTTTGTTAATTATTATGTAATATTATTCATTTTCTCTGATTATGCAATAAATATTAAAACAAGTGATTTAGTCAATGTATTGTGCAATAATTTAATATCATCTACAATATAAGACATGACTTATATTGCGTAATTATATATTATATGTATAGTATATTGCGCAATAATATTGCTATTCTACGTAGGTGTATGTACACCTTTCATCTACAACTTTTCGCTCATAACTCAATGTATATTCGAGTATATATATAAACACTACCTTTTACTAGTGGGTACGCCTTTGTTAAATTATGTAGATACTTGTTGTTTAGGTAGACGTACTGTCCAATTTTTTTATCACAACTATCAAGCAAAATATTGTTTGGGAGCAAAAAAAATGTACTATTAAGCATACATTGTTGTGACATCGCTTTCTATAGAATTATTTGAAACTCTATTGACAATGTCTTCAAAAACACTCAGCTTAAATATTAGGGCAGGTTTTAGTAAAAAAACAGGTTGTGGATCTTAAATTGGATAAATTACAGAACTCGCAAGTCGACTAGTCTATCGAGGACTATCTATCTAGGGCTAACAATACCTCTTTTTTTTTACTGACTATACTGTTAGCCTTAGGGGCCCTGAAGCCGCTGCGGTTTTTACAGCCTCACCGAATTTGGAGCCAACACCTCGGTCAACGAAGCATTGCCATACAACGCGATCAGCTTTCTTGGTACTTTTCCTTCTGGCAGCGAGTTGGATGGTAACCAATACTTTTATACTTTATAAACCTTTTTTTATAGTATAAATTTTAATTGAGTATTAATATAAAATATATGTTTAACTAGATAGTACAATATATTTTTAAATATTCTTTAAAGACTACTTGACTTATATCAAATTTGGCGCAATAAATAAATACTTTATGTAGTATTTGATGTAATAAATCAATATTAATCGATTTCAGATATTAAAAGTGTAAAGGTCGCCTCCCACGATCCGTGTTAATACGGATTCTTACGCACGACCGACGAGCACATATAGCCACGCACTGAAAATGAAGGTTAAAATACTTTCAAATCACTAAATACACATACGTATGTTTCCTCCCTTCCTCCCGGGAGGCAGGGAACATGTATATGTGTGTATGATAGTTAGCTCGAGTTTACGGATATGCAATTAGCCAGATCGCGACTTAACTACAATCGCGGCAACCACCCGAGCCGAGTTCCGGCCACTTTTGCACCCTTGAGCGAGGAGCCTTATGCGCTCGCCCCCAAGTTACGATGAAGTTGTAAAAGCTGTCTGAGGCTCAAGGGCTCATATGGATAATAGTATAGTCAGTCAGAAAATAGAAAGAAAAAAATATTAAAGTTATGGAATTGTCTGCGCTACCACAGACGACACTACACGAAATGTGCGAGCGAGACGGCGCTATACGCGCGACGAGTACTTAGATACTCGCCACACAACAATAACACCGACTTCACTATACAACGCGGTATGAGAAAGCTTAAAAAACTAGCTTTAAATTATTTATTTTTTGAACTGACTACACTGTTAGCCTTAGGGGCCCTATCCAAAAACAGAGCCGCTGCGGCTTTTACAGCTTCACCGAACTTGGGGGCGAGCGCTTAGGACACTCAGCCGTGAAAGTTTTTCACGACTCGCACAAGGGTGACAGAGTAGCCGAACCTCGGCTCGGGAGTCACGAGCGCGCTCTGTGCGGCCGTATTTATAGGGTGCGACGTATGTGCGTGCTTATATAAGTTTTATACTAAGTATTGAAATGTAATCATGCAATTATTGTGAAGTAATTGCTTATGAACTCGTTTTAAAATAATCAAATTAATCTGGTAATCGACTAATTATTGTAGTTCCGCCGATATAACAGAATTAATTTCAAATAAACTTGACACAAAAGGAATATAATATGTTAATTCATTGTTAATAGTATTATGAAATATTGGAATTTACTTACTCGAATACGTAAACAGCATAATAAATTACCTTAACCTTACATAATGATACTGACTGACTTCGACCCCGTTTATAAATAAAAATATTGTACAAAGATACCAATTATTATTTCTAATCTACATATTATGACAGTGACCTTCCAATCTGTTTGCCTGAGTGGATATTGATAACGTTGTTCGCAGACGATACCCATGTTGGAATGAGAGATAAAAATAAACAATTGCCAGAAATAAAAGTTAAATATTTTATCGAAAAGGTAACTTTTGTAAGGGTATCGAATAGCACATTTAAATGTAAATGTAATGTAAATTATACATGGATAAACCTAAAAGTTTAAGTATGAGAGTGACATAGAAAGGAAAGTAAGTGCCAGTAAGAGTAAATGGGGCGTTGAACTCCTTTATGAACAGCCAGAGAATTTCTACGAAAGCTCGTTTGGCAGTGCATAGAGGAGTGTTGGTTCCAACACTCATGTACCGAAGTGAAAGCTGGGTGTGGTGGCAACCACCACCACACACCAGGTGTGATATTCTACTTCTGTAGATAAAGTGGACTGTATATTTTTAAACTGGTTGGAAGTAGATACCACACAAAATAGCCGCCAAATATGGTATACTATAACCGGGATGAAGGCCCACTTACCTTTCGCCGCCGAGCTTGCCACCGATGGTGTCTATCGGAGTGTTCCAGGATCCAAATGCCTTTACTCCATTCGCCAAACCGAAATATGCACTGCACTTGATGTATGTACTATACTTCCGAAACTTTAAGAAACTGTGTCGATAAACGTGAGCCGTCGCGCCGGTATCCGTCCGAGCACCACGCGCAAGTGACCAGTCATTTCCGATTTTCAATTGTAGGGGGTAATTTAAAAGATAAAATAATTTGCATACACTAACCAATTTATGAGCCCGAACACTAGATGTAGAAGGAAATCATGAAAGTAAAATAAATGCAGTAGAAATGAGAGCTCTAAGAGGTATGAAAGAAGAATGACTAAACAAATTTATAATGTAATGGAAACGTAGGGAGAGAAAGGTCTAGACGAACTTTCCTCTATCAAATCGGTGACGTTCTAATGAAAGGTCAGGTCAAGAGTAGGTAGTCTAAACCGACGAGCATATATAAAAAGATTGATGGATGTTAATGAAGCGACAGATGTATGCCTGGATCGTAGCAAGTGGGAAGGACGTGTGGTGTCTGCCTACCCCGTTGAGAAATAGACATGATTTTATGTATGTATGTAAAACATCAACTATATGCTAATGAAAATCGTCCCATATCGTTTCGGAGATTAGCTGGAAAAAACAGACAGAAAATAAAAAAAAAAACAGTATAAGTACCTACTGTATATACTTTAATATGCATTATGTAAAGGGCTATTATTTTGACATTACAATCAGACATTTCAATTTTTTTATTAGTATAGACTAACTTGGCCCGAAGACGTTGTAATGCCCTTTCTAGTAGTCAATTACTCGATCACAGCGCCACCTACTTTGTTCAGGGAGAGCATAAAAACCTCCTCGATTAAACGGTGTTCGAGCTGCCTAAAATCTTCATACTTGGTTATAACATTGTTATTCCGCTCCAAGAACTTTAGGCTGAGTTTAATAAATATAGTATCCATAAATTTTGTTAATTCCTCCGGAAATCGTATTTTTTGAAATTTTAGTTGAAAGAAAGAAAAATAGAATATTTATTGTATCAAGACACACAAAATGAATAAATAAATAAAAACCATATAATATTAAAAACATAAGCAAGAAAAATAAACGATGAGACAAAAAGAAAAAATCACCAGACGGCCTCGTTTTTCAGCCAAACCTTCAAATTTAACTGGTAATAATTTGAAAAATCTCAGAGATTTTACGCTCAATTTTAATTATCATCTGCCTTCTTATGATAAGCGGACAACAAACACAAAAGTACTTAGTAGACTAAGTAACCAGCTTGGAAATTACGAACTGTCAAGAATTAAATTAAATTTTGAATGTTTACTAAAATATCATGTAACATTGTTTTAAATAATTATGTCATGTAATATAATATTATTCCAATGCTTTGTAACTATAGCAAAATTTGACGCAATGAATCAATGACTCAAATAAATCGGCGGGATTTCCTTTAAGATCCAGACTCAGACCATAATCATTTAAAGGTAACACTACACAGAGCTTAGAAAACGCTGCAGCTATAATAGGTTTACTTATTTTTATATCAAGTTAGCAATTCGTTCATATTTACGGCTCTAACGATTTGGATGATATTTTGTATTTAGATAATGGTTTACTTTTGAAATTTGCATGGACAGGCTTTTTTCTTCAAAACTCGAGTGTAGCTCATTCTTTCATAGTATAGCATACTGTAAATTCGGGTGCTAACAGAAGCACAATGTATGCGGAACTGATTTATGGCAAAGAGCGGTATACCTAAATATGACATTATTTACAAATACGGTCACTAACATATATCACACAACCGTCACGCCTGTATCCCTCAAAGGTTATAGGTAAAGATGTACTAATGTACACCCACAGTTCCCAGTATGTTTAGGTCCCATGTAAGAGGGATAGGCTCTATTGCCATTAATCGGGGCACAAAGGTAAACTCCGAGCTGTTACAAAGAATTTCATAGAAAAACCCAATAACACTTTGCTCGACCATAGCAGTCGCGCTTAAGTCCACTAGGCTAATGAGGCAGTTAGATATTAGATATTTTATAAGTCCTGTTTACGCCGCTTTGCATTTTTATACGTTTACACATTCACATTATAGCCTCTCGACCAATTTCGTCTCCTGAAATGGTTAGAGTACTGATGGCTCATCGGCGCTTGTTCCGCCAACCGCCACTCGCGCGCTATGAATAACTCCCGCACGCGCATGCGCGACACATTTGTCTTATTTGTCATTTTGAAAAAACGCAAATATATTTTTCCGCTGTGATTTAAAAGTAAAATATCGAATAATTTGGAAACCGCATCGCATCGCATATTAAATAATAAAGACATTAAGTACAGTCGCTTAAAAAATCAAGACATGCCGTTCAGAAGTTCGACTTGGCCGAATTGGCAAGTAAAGTACCTACGTATTTTTATTTGGTACCTAAGATTTGGTGTGAACACTCCAAGGCAGGCGAAGCACGCTCTTTTTCTTTTAGTTATTTTTATCTTTTATTTTCGCATCTGTATCGACATCACCAGGTCCAAAGTACTTGTTATATTCCAAAGTGTAAACGTTAATTTATTTCTAGTGACCCTCTTAAGTAGAAACCAAAAGAAATCATTTTTGGTGTATATAAGTTGTTCGTTTATATCTTATGTACATACAAGTGTATTTATAATATCATCTTTTACACGCAAATGTTATCTTGGGGGTCACTAAGTAATTACGTACTAAGTACACGCATTTTTTTAAAACCATCGAGCAATCTAATTTTTACTTTACCATCAACCGAACCGAACCGAAAATATGACTTATTTATTTTTCTTTGAATTATAACGCTATTTAAGTCAAGATCTGAGAAAATAAGCAACAGATTCACCACAAATCGCTTAATATGTTTACGTCAATCTTATTTAGAAGCCCCATCTAACTACCTTGTACCATCCCACTGCGATTTTTCTAATTTATACAACCAATAAATATTTTCATGATTATTGACGTCAAATAACTTTTGAATCATTAAAAATAATTGATAAAGTATAACACTATTTCACATTCGTTTCCCAAGTCCGGTATAGCTTTAAAAGCCGCAGTGGCTTCAGGGCCCCTAAAGCTAAAAGTATAGTCAGATCTAAAAAAAAATCGTTTATTTACCGCAGCGTTAATACAGCAATTTTCTTATCCCAATGAACGTTCGTCCTAATGGAAAATTGCGGCCCAACCCAGCGCAACGTCGCTTGAATACAAAAGACGCTGGCCGTGGCCGCGTCGTGTCACATCTCAATAATATCAGAACCAGAACACAGTAAGACTGTGCAGTGTGAAAACGTGTACATCGTGTATCAAAAGTATTTATTTTAAATTGTTTACAAAAACTTCAAAATGTTCGCTGGATTTTTCGTTTTAACTGTAAGTACTATTTATATTATTTCTAGTAATTTGATTTGTGTCTATATGTATTTTGTACCGTTCATATTACCGAGATATATATTACATTATGTTATGTTGTAACTTGATTTGCAAAATTTAAATAACAAAAGAAAATGCAATTTAAAAGGACCAACCCCGGGCACTTATGGTTCACGTACCATTATTTTTCTTTGCCTTTAACAAATAACAAATTAAAGACCAGCATTAGAAAATATTATTGAAAAATTGTAGTGATATTATAAACGAAATTTAAAAAAAAATTAACATTTTGTCAACATAATAATATAGTCTGTAAATTTATTTATAGTTTTCTATATAATAAAGTTAAAGTTAAATGGTAAACAACTGAGTTAATAACTTAAACTTTTAGGTACATTATAATTTTTGAAACTTTGACGGAAAATTAAAAAAATATGTGGTAACTTACGGTAAATTTACCTTTGATGGTGAAAGAAGGAACAATAATTTTTGGGGAATTGCTATCAATTTTAAAGTTTGAGACATTTGTGTTTTGGGGCTGGCTTATTGATAAATCATTTGGCTTACAAATAATTAATAATTATTTTTAGATAACTATAACATAATATTTGGTATTTAATTATAATTATTACGCTGCCCTGATATCATTGTGGTAAACAAAAATTTAATTGATAAATTTTCGACATAAATTTTTCAAAGTAAGTATACATTACGTAGTTAGTTTTTATTTTAATAAACAACGAAGGTCATTCCTAAATTAATCACAGAAAAGGTTTTTATAAATATTGTTACATTAATTAAACGATTCTTTGTATTCGTAATACATATTATAATTATGATTCATGTTTCTAAAGAAACTGGTTTCAAAGTGAACTTTTAAATGTAGGTTATCATTTGTTTAAAATGGTTTGAATCATGCTCAAATTTAAGTTTTTTTCTTAATCTTAAACAGCACAATATGCAATCAATGCAAATGGAAGTTGTATCGTAAGCATTTTTATTTGTTTCGTAGTCTTCTTTAATTTTATCTTTATGAGTACTCGTTTTGTGAATTCGTGTTCATTTTTAGAATGTTTTCGTATAGATAAATATATTGAATGTGTTGACATTTATGAAGTCAGAATATGGCATTCAGCCAATACTTCCCAGTTAAAACTTGTTTAGCTATAATTTGATTTATTGAAACAATGATGCTCAATGGTTGCCTCGATCGACGTGAGTTCAAGTTTCCGGTGGTGAAACAATAGCGTGGTGGTATGGTATACTCTAATGCCCGCTTGGCTAGCTACCACCCTTAATTTGAAAATCTCTCGTCAAGCACTTAGAGGTATGTCCAGCTACTGCATTTGAGAGCTGGTTTTCCCACTAGGCTCACCGTGTCACTGTCTTGGGTCATATCATCAATTAACGTCAGACGAGATTGTGGCCTTAAAATAACCTAGGTAGAATATATATTTTTTTTAAATTGAAACTAGCTTTTGCCCTAGATTTCGAAAAAGATTGTGGTTAGTTAGATTGTTTAAATTCAAAATCAAAATAATCTTTATTCCCCTAATAAGGCACTTAAGAAAGTCAAAACACAACTGCCGCGGTCGTTTCGGCAAATATCCCAGACATCGAGAACAACCGGTAAGAAACTCGATCGGATTTATATTTTCTTTTCAACTGTATAAGTGTTAATATAACAGGTACAATAAAAATAATTTAGTGGATGCACAGAGAGGGAGTCACTTCCAGACATCACTATCAGTCACATAATGATCCACTCTATAATAACCTTTTGACATTAAAACCCGCCTGACATGTTCCTTGAACTTACTATCCGACAAATGAGTAATGTGCGTCGGAATCTTATTATATAACGTATCACTATTACCAAAAAAACTGTTATTAAACTTACTTACTAAGTCTAAAACACGGTATGAATATACATCTAGTTATCAAGGATGTATTGGGAGGGCAAAGTTAATATACCATCTTCCTGGAATATATATTTTATTGATTCGCGAGATCTCATGCTGTATATTGCTCGAATTACCCGCTTTTGTAATATGAATATGGTATCTACCTCAGCTGCTGAACCCCAAAGCAAAATACCGTAAGACATTTAACCTATGGAAGTAAGCGAAGTAAACTAACCTTGAAGTGGCAATATCTGTTAACTGGCGAATCTTACTTACTGCGAACGCAGCAGAACTTAATCTTCCTCCCAAACTTTTAATATGCGGATCTCATTGTAATTTTAAATCAAGCGTAATACCTAAGAAGACAGTACAATCAACTTAGCCTACTAAATTTCCTTCTATCTTGATACTACTATCAACACGCCGAACATTAGGCAAAGGCAAGGCAAATCTTATACATTTGATTTTGTATGCATTTAGTACATAGTAAATTATTTAAAGCAAACCATTCAGAGGTTTTAACTAAGGTATTGTTTAATTGCCTTAGCTCCGAATTTATTAATTTCATTGTAAATATAAGAGAAGTTTTGTCTGCAAAAAGAACCATGCCAGCACCAATTTTAACCACCATCGGTAGATCGTTTATAGAAACGAGAAACAAATATGGTCCCAAAATCGAGCCCTGAGCGACGCCGGTTCTAACCAATGATCCCGAAGAGGTTGCTCCATTTACACTAATTTTCTGACAGCGTTCTGTTAAATAAGAAATTAGCAGATCGAGAGAAGTTTCACAAACACCACAGTATTTCAGCTTAAATATAAGCGTACTATAATCAACGCAGTCGAAGGCCTTTGAGAGATCTCAGAACACACCGATTGCATCTAGATTCTGATTAGACTCTATAATGTGAGTAATCTAGTATCTAGTCATCTAGTACATATCTATACTCTGTATAAAATTTATAAAATTCATGTCTGTTTCTAATATTAAAATAACTGCTTTTTACTAAATGCCCATGAAAGTATATACGGTACATATAACAAAAAATATAAGGAGTAAGAAATAAAAAAACTGTTGACGGCGAATCAATTCAGAAAAACAATTAGAGTTTCGCGCAAATGAAAAAGAACTCTTCATGGTGAATCAATTCGGGCATGGCTTACGCTGAGTAAACCATATGAGATATATCAAATTAATGTACTACATGGTTTTAGATATTAAAAAGACCTACAAAAAAATTAGCGAGAGCATACGTCTATCTTATAAGGATCACCCACAATAAGCATTTTTATCCGGGAGCGGGGGTAGTATGATTCACGCGTGTGCCTGATCGACTGCATTTTGTAATCCACGTGAGCGCAGTCGCGGGCACAGCTAGTGTATTATGTAGGTAGATGATAGAAAGTAATTCATTTCTCAGGGTCCAAACACTTATTTATATTAGAAAGAAACGAAGAACGAAGAAGAAACGTCTTATCCCTACTTAACTATAGAAAATACTAGCTATACCCCGTGGTTTCACCCGTGTTAACCAACCAACTGTCCACTGTGCCGCTGCCAACGCACCCCGATGTAGCGTATCATTGTTCGTACCCTCCAATTGGCTACAGCTTGTCAGATCACTTGACGTTAACTGTTACTCCTCTACTCCTTAGAGTGGTAACGTGAAGTTAACCTTCCTCAATGAATTGGCAATAAAATCCAAAAATATTTTTACAGACCTGACTTGTTGTTCTAGAGATTAGCACTTCCAAAAAAATACAAATAATGATTTGAGGTTTATACTCTTGGTCTTTAATATTATTATGGATCATTGACTTGTATACATATATTTATTCTTTCGTAAATATTAAGTATGTATTGCTTTACGTTCATGGTTACTGTTGGTCTTAGGCCTAAGAGTCTTAACTTGAAGTTATATAGCCTTATAACCATCCTCAATAAAATGCTAATCTAAGTTATTTTATGGCTAAAAATTAAAAAAAAAAAATTTAGTTCTGACGTGTACTTTCCAGGAAATACCCTCTACATATCTATACACACAAAATGCACACTCTTTTTATAATGTTAATGGATAAATTAATTATTAATATAGTAAACAAATATAGATAATAGAAACTGATTCATTTCTCATTGACAAACATCCGCAATGTATACAAGTACATTTAATGTTATATTACCAGCTGTATACGCGGCTGCTCAAATAGAAATGTTTATTTTGGGTCATCCTAATATGTACAATTATGCACTCCATTAATTTGATATATCTCTTATGGTTTACTCAGCGTAAGCCATGCCCGAATTGATTCACCATGACGAGTTCTTTTTCATTTGCGCGGAACTCTAATTATTTTTCTAAAATAAAAGTAGCCTAAGTTACTCATTATAACATCAGCTAACTGCCGGTGAAAGTTTCGTCAAAATCGGTTTAACCGTTTTGGAGATTACCCGGAACAAACAGGCAAAATTTTTACAAATTGGTGTATTTGTTATATGTACTGTATATACTTTTTCTAAAACGCTGTTATTTTGACAATGCAGACACTTCAATTTTGCTATGCGCGAGGTCTCCTGGTTTAGATTCCCAGGTCGAGCAAAGTGTTATTGGTTCTTACTATGAAATTCTCCGTAGCAGCTCGGAGTTTGGCTTTGTGCCCGATTGATAGTAATAGGCTCGCCCCCTATTACATGGGACTAAAAACATACACAGCGAAATGAGGGCGTGTACGTTAGTACACCTCTGCTTAACCCTTCGGAAATACAGGCGTGTATGTATATATAGATTACGTTAAAGATAATAAGAAATATTTTAACCCTACTTTATAATAAAATACTAATATTATTCGTCAAACAGTACCAAAAGACAGGTATTGCATAGTCAAGAGGTAAAATATTAACATATAAATAAATTTATAGTTGTACGTATATATTAAAGTTTACCTAAGTTGTAAACCGTAACACGTTTCAAGGTCCTTTACCGCTGCTCGTTCAAAGTTGATGTATAAAACCTTCCAATAGGTACATTATCTTAACCTTTATGAACATTCTTGATAAAGTACAATTTTTTTTGCTACGTTAATGTTTTTGCTGTCAACACAGCTCAAACTAAATGATGTTAATGGACCAAACTATATGGGTTATAAAATCACCGTTAGATTCTATTTGTATGTCTCTGCTAATATCTACACAAATAAATCAAATCGAAGTGTTTGTTTGTAATGTCAAAATAACAGCTTTTTGAAGCTTTCATATGAAGGTATATAATACGGTACATAGGTACAAAAAAACAGTTTTTAAAATCACCAAAATGGTTGGTCCGATTATGTCGGGACTTTCACTGAGAGATAGATGATCTTAAGGAATAACTAAGGCTACTATTATCTTAGATAAAGATTTAGGAACCCATGCAAATTAAAAAAAACTGGTCACGGTGAACCAATTCGGGGTGCTTAAATGGCTAACGCTGAGTAAACCGTAAGAGATATTATATCAAATTGATGTACTAAGTACACATAATTGTAGATATTAGAAAAACCTACAAAAATTCAGGAGAATCCACTTGACGAAAGCACACAAAGGTGTCCCTTATAAAAATTGTAATACTTTAAAAATGAACATTCCAATGCCAATGAAATTAAAATGGGACTACTCTTGAAGTATATCCCCTTTCCAACAAAAAAAAACATCCAAATCGTTTCATAAACAAAGAAGTTATGCCTGGACATCCATAAAAAATATATACATTCAAATTGAAGACCTCTTTTTTTGAATTCTGTTAAAAATGATACAACTTGTCTATTTTAAGCGAAGTGAAAATCACTTGTTAAGGTAAAAATATTCGAGCACGGTTTAAAATGACATTTAGAAATCGCAATAACAGCGTAATGCGTGAACACTGCGAAATGCATTCGGAATATGTGCAAGTATTCGCTCAGTTTCTTTTTGCGATTACTTTCACGGACATGTTATTTTACAATATCAAATGATGCACCCTAATATTTTAATGTATTTTCCCAAAAACTTAGACAAGTTAGAATTTAGGAAGTTTAATAAAGTTTTTTTTTACTTTTTTACTTTAAGATAAACTTAAATAATCTATGGAGTTTATGTCGGTGCTACATGCCGGAATTATTAAAACAGATTATATTATTAACAACGGATTATAAAAACAGCAAAAGTGAACTTACATAGAATATGTTTATTAGTTTAGCAGAGTTACAGTAATTCAATATTTCTGTCCGAGTTGGATACGACAATAATCTCAGTATCCAATCCACAGAATAATAGTATATATACTAACTTAGAAATAAGTCATACTGATATCTAATAAACTTAAATAAACTTATTTTTAAAGAAAACATTACGGATGCCGCCATCTATTGACACATAGATTAAAAAGTATATAAATACAAATAACTTATAAAAGTCTTGGCTTGTATTATTAATGCAATTAGTGCAGAACAATGAAATATGAATAATATAAATTTATAATAAACCACAATAATAAAATTAAAATATAGAGCAATTGATAAATTTCTTGCAATAATGGATAATTTCATGAAACTGTTTATAAAGAAATTACGTAGAGGTAATTAAATATTAGTCATACAAAAGTATGTCAATGAACTGTGACAATGTCATTATACACAATTGTCAATAATATGAGTAAAAAAAAACGAGATAAAAATTAATTACTACGTAACAAACGCGTGCGGAGCCGCGGGCACACCGCTAGTTTATTAATATTTAATCACACTAGCCAACTTATCAATGTTTGTGTCGCCTTATAATATCTCATTATACATTCCAACGTCTAGTCTGTTCAAACCAAAAAATTTGTCTTTGAATCAAGTTTCAAAATATAACCGGTAAATAAAAATACACAATCTAAAATATAGTATAATATTTTTATTCATAGCAGCATAATCTAACATAGCGATCAGAAGCCTGTCATGCATTCTTAACAAGCACTACTAAGTAACTTATGTATGTATACAGAAAAAGTATAGGGGAACTCCTCAAGAACGTAAAAGAAAAAAACCATAAACTTACTTATTGTTACTAAGAATATATTATTATAATAAATAGCATGCCACTGAATGCTTGTATAAGCCGATTCTAATTTGCATATTTTTTGCATGTTTGAAACCCCGGCGCCGTACAACATTTATTGATATTATTATTAAACTTATCTTAGTAAAGTTACTATTACTTGAAGCAATGATGACTCAGTTGGTACGTGTACGGACTCCGCGTCGATCGACGTGAGTTCGAATCCTTGCAATTAGCCTGAGCTTTCGGTGATGGATAACATCGTAATGAACCCATAGCATGGTGATAAGGCATTTTCTAAACCCCACAACCACCGCCACCACTCTCAAGTTGAAAATCTGTCGCCAAATACCAATAGGTGTGTTCCGGCAGCTGCATTTGAGAGCCAATCTTCCACTAGGCTTAGCGTACTACCATCTTGGCCCATATCGTCACTTAAGATCAGGTGAGTTTGTGGCCACAACGCTAAACCTATAACGATGAAAAAAATATATGAAAAGATTGAATAAAATAATCTATACGATTAATAATATTGAAGTGTATGTTTGTAATGTCAAATTAACAGGTTTATACTAAATGCATAAAATATGCGGTACCTATAACAAGAAACCAAATTTTAAAATTGTGTCTGTCTATTTGTTTGTTCCTGGTAATCTTCGAAACTGTTGGACCGATGTTGACGGGACTTTCACTGGTAGATAGCTGATATTATAAGGAGTAACTTAGGCTACTTTCATTTAAGAAAAAGAATTAAGGATCCGCTCAAATTAATAAAAATTGGTCATGATTAATTAATTCGGGTGCTTAAATGGCTTCCGCTTAATAAACCATAATAGATAGATTAAATGAATGTATTATCTATCTACTAAGGTACACCCACATTTTTGTCTTTAAAATAACCGGGAGCGGGGGTAGAAAGATTCGCGCGTATGCTCGATCAACGGCAATCTAGTCAAAAAACAACCATAGCAGAGCGTGGTTTCAATCCACAGACCTTCTGGGTCACGGGCCCAGAACTCTCCCACTGCGCCACTCTGCTTACGAACGATTGGTTGAAATTACGTACAAGAAATACCCTTAGATATGCGTTATCGTGATTTATATTGTAAGTTAGCTAAAATGTATTTACTAGAAGATTATCAATAACAAAAAGATTTTTATAATATAAAACGATTAATTTGCTACTAATACCTTCCAGTATATTTGATATTTATTATGTATGCGTACGTAACATAAATACATACTTCCTAATATACTCCATTGTCTTTAAATCCAACAATAATACGATATATCAATGTTCTTTATAACCCGACTTCAACAAAAGACAATTATTATTATTATTATTAATAATAATAATATGTATGGTTATTCAATTCGATTTTTTTTTTTAATGGATGTTCAGCCGTAACTTCTTCGTTTATGAACCGATTTAGATGATTCTTTCTTTGTTGGATTGGGGATACCTAAGGGTGGACAAACGTCTTTTAATTTCATTGGAATTTGACTTTAAAATTCGAATATACATAAGGGAACTCTTCAAAATCACTGAAGTTGGTTTAATTGTCTCGTGAAGTATATTAATGGTTTCAAACTTGCGTTTTAATAGATCATTGTATTTAATTTACTAGTTGACTCGTGTGATTATTTCTCACATAGAATGTAAACTAAAAGCTGTCATGTTAGTTAAACGGATTTACCTTGAATATCGTTGGGACCTATGTATACGGGCCATACTAACAATTTCATCGTTTCGTCTTTTTTATGGAATATCAGTATAATTAATTAATTATATGTCTAATGGTCAAAATGTTATTTGATAACCTTTCCTGTGAAATTATGATTTTGCACTTTGGTCTTATAACTACATAGGAACCATTGATATTTTTATTAGCATCGACAGATAGCATTCCTTAGGGCTTGTGTAGATGGCACAGTGGACGCGCCGCCGCCGCTCCACTGCCGCTTTGTTTGCCATATCACTGTACATTTTTAGTAATACAATGCTAGCCACGAACATCATACCTGTAGGCATAATGAATATGATGAATTTAACTAAAAACGAGGTAGTGTTTGCATACTATATCTAAATAAATGGCTGAATATAAATAAGAAGTCAAATAGACGCTTATGGGGTTCATCCTAATTTGACGCAAAGAAAACAACATGGTGGGTTAGATACATTTTATAAAGATCTACGAAAAGATGAGTGTCAGTTTTGTGATTATTTTCGGATGAATATCAAAACATTCACAAGTTATTAAATATACCTATTATATTCAAACACTAACTTTTTTATAGTTAAACTCAACATGTTCATTATTCCTCCACGAATAATTTTCGTGTCTAGCAATGTATTATAAAAAGGTACAGTGATATAGCCAACACGCGGCGGCGCGTCGGCGGCGCCGTCTTCACGAGCCCTAATGAAAAAGTTTCTTAATATTTTTTGATTATTTAAATTTACACTACGACTAACAAAATCTATTGTCCACAGGCGATTTTCTGTGGCGTCCATGTAACAAATGGAGCAGATACGACAAAAGGTAATTAATTTTCCTATTAAACCCCCCAGTATAAAGAAAAAATGCGTCAAAGAATTCTAGGAAATAGTTCTACGGACGTGTACTCTATAATAACCGAATAAAAATGTGTCGCTGTCAATACTTCTCGGGAATTACATGCATTATTTTCCGGGTAGTAGGTACTATTTTAAGTATCAGCTGTGTCCCACGATTTCACAAGTTTAAAATTTATTTTACCATTTGTCCACTTCGCCAACCTATGTTTTTATTTCCCGTAATTATCTACGGTTAGCCATATTGCTTGACGTTCAACGTTACTGCTCCGCTCCTAGGATCGTAGCGTGAAGTTATGTGGTCTATAGCCGTCCTTAATAAATAGGCTATAAAATTTGACCGGTAGCTCCATAGATTACTGAGTTGAACAAACATTCTCTTGACCTTTATAGTAGGTAGATTATTTTACAGTTATACTTTTCCAGGCTATGTATGATTCACACATATTTTTATGATGTAATATCTCAGAATTAATTCTGCGTATTACATAGACAGTATTTTAATAGTTGTGAATTAAACACGTTATTTCTATAGGTAATAATTTCCTTAGTTATTATATATTGCTTATTCAATGGTTAGTAAAATACGGGTGTAACTACATGTGAGAATAGTTTTATTTTTCCTTGAAACCTGAGCATTTATTGTGAATTACCTTATAGTCTGCGTACTCTGCGCCAAATTTCTTTAAAGACATGTATGAACGCAACTTATTTTTTACCAAAATTAAAAAAAAAACTTGTAGAATAATTGATTTTTGCATCCTATTGAATTTTATTTAGGGACAAAATAATCATTTCAGTTAAGTTAAAAAAAATCATTATGTTTTATTTTATATTTTATTTAGCTTGTTGTGTTTCTATCAATCTTCTACCTTCCTATTACTAATATTAAAAATTATCAAAATATACTATTACATACAAAACCATTGTAAATAATTATAATAATAATTATTATTTTATTAATATTAGTATCTAATTGAACCTGGTAAAAGGACTTTGATCGAGAGGCAAATATAATTGTATATTCTACTTCCAGAAGAAGAATACATTCCCATTAAATTCCCGGGGCCTATCAATGATGTAAGCAGTAGATACGGATCTACCAGCGATGATATCCCAGAAGAGTGCAAAAACAAAAATTACTGTACAGTCAAACCACCAGATTATCCCCAAGAGCGATTCAATGCAATGTTTAAAGGAACGGTAAGTGTACACTGTCCATTTTACATATATATGTTATCATTAAGCATTTTTCTCCGTAGGAAATAAATATAATATGATATGTCCAATTTAAAATAGATTACTATTTTTGTACTTTCATAGTTGGGAGGCAATTTGCTATAATCATTAGCTTGGCAGATAGGTTGATGATAGCAAGTCGGTCGTGAAAATATACTCAAAGCATACTGCTGCCATTCTTTCATGTAATCCTTAATAGCCTTTTTCGGCACCCACGAGATAAAATGAGACGGTGATAATCTCTAATGATGTATCTAAATGTTGTATCACAAGCACTATACCTACTCAAAGTTTCATTGCGTGATCGAATCATATATAAGAAGATTCAGTACCACCTCGACCAAAGTTCATGAGCGTGAAGTCACCTAAATATTCTTAAGAATTGCTAGGCTTGAGTTGAGTGGGAAGAGCAGCGTATGCTCGTAGAGTTCTCGAGTGGCAACCACCTGCCACAAGATAGACTGATGACCTGGTGAAGGTTGTAGAAATCCGCTTATGCAAAGCAGTGATCGTCTTTCGAGCGAATGCATGGACGGATCCAGTATTTCACAATTACTCCAAATGATGACTTAGGGTTAACAAGTTTGCCATAAAGCGGAAAAACCTTGTAATCTTAAATTTAAATTAATAGCTAAAAAATCTTTCTAATTATTTTATTATAAAAGTATATTGTAAGAGAAGTAATAATGCTGGAAGAATACTTAATTAAACGAGTTTTAGTTGACGCCATAATCATTCAATCTTTTGTTTTTCAGAAAGTAGTTTCGCAACCAACACTTATTATCGAAACTTTTGGTAACCGACAAGGTGATCCAGACCTAGTGGACGACTGTCAAACAGAAGTTACGGTAAGAGTAATTTTCTACTATAAAGTAAAATATTAGTTCAAACCTATTACTTTATTTAACTTGGGCATTTAATATACATTAAGATTGTGTATTACACTTTTCTCTTGAAAAGGTACTGTAGAAGATATCACGAATTCAAAATTATTCGCGACCAAAGAATCCTACCTTAAAAAAACCTACGATAAATTGTGCAACGCGAGCTAACTTAGAAGTTACATGGCATACCATCACGCCTGTATCCTTGAAGTGTTAGGCAGAGGTGTACACCCACAGTCCGCTGGGTATGTTTGAGGTCCTATGTAATAGGGGGCGAGCTTATTGCCATTAATCGGGCACAAAGCCAAACTCCGAGCTGCTACTGAGAATTACATAGAAAACCCAATAGTACTTTGCTCGACCTGGGAATCGAACCTAGGACCTCGTGCATAGCAGTCGCGTTTAGGACTACCACAATAAGGCAGTTATAAACTATCAATATTAAAGCAATAAACTCCAAATCAGCCTTTTTTTAAAACATAAAATATACCACTTTGTAAATTGTACGCATGCGAAGCCAGGGCGGGGTGCTAGTATAAAATAAATTAAAAAAACTAAATGCGATATGGGATAGAGAACTTCAAAAAATTCCGACGTTTGTTGCTAGGCGCAGGGAAATGCGTCTAAAACGATTTTATTTTTAATACCTTATAATAATTACTAAATACAGGACTGTACCGTACCTACTTATGTTTTTGAACAATTATTAATATAAAATTCCGCACAACTTTAGCGCACATTATACTTTTATATAAGTACATATACATATTATCAACAGAAGCATCTACAAGGCCATGCTGATTTTCCTTAACGCACTTTGTAATTTTGATTGTAACTATCATACAAGTAAATAATTAATGTTAATAAAAACATTATTATCTACATAAAAAATTGACTTATTTAAAGATATTTCCGTGTTCGCTGGCAATGAAATGTATTTGTGCGTTTATTTTTACAAGCTTTTATTTAAATTGCCTTGAAAATATGGGTCAAATTTGCAACTAAATTTTAAAACAGTTACCCACAACCGATTGAACTGAAATTTTGCAAACACATTTAGTTTGGATGACAATGCATGGTTAGCAAATGACGTCATTTTAAATCTAAATATGGCGGACTCCCAAAGATGGCAGACATGTTATATTTTTTGCACTCCCATGATATGGGTATCAAATGAAAGGGTTTTTTGAGGAAAAATGTACATAACTGTTATATTAAATAAAAGCAAGTTTTTAAAAAGCTTTATCAATCAATTATTTACACTCTATACATTTATTATAATTTATAATGATGGTAAATTTAATCCGTTGTTTGTTAATATGACCTCTCTTCTACCTACATCTCCTACAGATAAAAATCTAATCATTATATTTTATTTCGTAGTATGAGCCGCTCTATAAAGTACGAAGCAGACGAGGCGAGTGGAAAACTGTAATTCAAGCACCTGAAGAGAATTACATTCAAAAAGTCCGCCTCGAGACTTGCAAGTGAGTACCCTAATTTTTATAGTATTTTTTTAATACTAGCTCGGCTAACTGAATGTGCGGTACGGTCCAAAAACTACGGCGATCGTTGATAAAAGATATGAAATTAAATTATTAAAAAAAATTAATAAGGAAACAAAAAATCCGACAGCAACAAAAACACTTGACTACAGTATATTTTTTCTTTTTATTTGATTCATAGATGTCGTACTTATATATTATATAGTTATATAATATATTATATATTAGTTATGTTATATCATATTATATAGTCTATGACACTCCCACAATTAAGACGATTCTACCGATATCTCGTATTATAAAATCTATCAATCAAGTAAAAATATCTTTTATAGGATTAGTAATTACATTAAATCCTTCTATTCTACTTCTAATGACTGTACGGCAGAATACCAAAATTATACTTTATAATAAGCACAATAAAATCTAAAACTAGTGGCGACCGCTGAGAGATCATTTCTACCGACAGTCGCAGCTGTCATATCGGCCAGCGTGATTAGAATTTGGATATTCATCTACAGATCCCGAAACGCGACGTGAATATACGAATAACTATGACAGGCTTTTCGCCATATTCATGTAGTAGTCGCGATCCAGTCGAACACAGCCTTGCCCTTCTATCTCCATTTCATGGTTCTTTGACCCGCTTTACATTTACACTATTTACACTTTCACTTATTTTACAACAAGTAACAAGTATCTACAACAGTTTTATAACCAACCTATTGGTGGAATATCCTAACAATGCTACATTCAATGTGGAGTACCACAGGGATGTATCATAAGTCGCATATAATGTTGAAATAATTTTAAATGTTTTATTATTACAGAGAAGTCGAAGGTTCGTGCTTCAAATTCCTCGGCTCGATGCCAGACGTAGTGACGATGTGCAAACAGAAGTACAGCGTTTGGGAATTCCTCGTTTCCGACGGTAACAATGGAACTGAGAAGATCAAGACAGAGCTACCGATTTGTTGCTCATGTCATTACAGAATTAACGACAGGCGATGAAGATATTATGAAATGTAAAAAATTGTGCGAAAATCGTTCAAGTTTTATCGGGGTGTTATTTGATTCTATATTATGCGATTGAAGATTTTTTGAGATTGATGAGACTGCAGTTTTTATACTTTTACATATGTAATTTAAATTATTATTATCTTTTGTTTGTAAATAAAATTAAACGAGTATTAAGACTTTTTATTTTCCTTGAAAAAAAAAAAACTTAATGTGGTAGATAAGTAAGTGCATACAAATACACCTATCGCCGTATAATATTGTGCAAATGCTACCAAAATCTTAATTCATGTACTGTGTTAGTTCTCAAGTGTCAAAGTGAAAACTTCGTTCAGTTTGGACTGTAGGTTTCTTCTTTCTTCTTCTTATATATCAATATCGATGTTTGTATGTATGTTCCTTAAGGTCTCAAAAACGGCTGAAGTAATTTTGATGAAATTTTCAGACAATTTTAATATCACCCGAGAGGCAGATCCTGTAAAGTTTGCACAAAGTGGCACAGTAACTCGTGGCCGGATTTGCTAGTTCTATTGTTTCTGTAAAAGATAAAATTACAGTCTGCCGAATAGGTTTACCTGTGCAGGTGTGCCTGTGCTGATCGACCACAGTTCGTAGCGTGTATGACCACGTACACACATACAGGTTCACCGTACGGTGTCTCTCAGAACAATTCATTGTCGATTTTACACCAGTCGCCTAAGCAGGTTCAAAAAACTGCACAGGTCTATTCCAATGCACGATCCGGTTTATATGCGCAGGCACACCTATACAAGTAACCTTTTCGGTAGACCGCAGCGTAAGTGGCCGACTTAAATTTGATTATTAAAACGTAAAATAATTATCAATTTAGAATGTCATTTTACGTGTTATTTTAAATATATGTAACCTATTTTTAATTATCTTCACTGTTTACTCAGAATATCGTTTACTTTCAATAAGAACTTGTCGATCCCATGCGATATGGGATTAACTTTTTAAGTAAATATTTAGCTAATACGATGTCAATGAATCCACAAGAGTAAGGACGTGCAAATGTCATGCCAACTCATCGGTGTGTTGCGTTACATGACGTTCGTCGGCGCCGTTCGTAATAAAAAATAATTAAATTAAACCGGTCCCTTAATTCACTGCCGTTGTAGGTATCAATTGCTTATTAATGTGTATTATAATTGCTTTTCCGCTAAACATTAAGTACTAAGTCAAACAATGCGAAACTATAACAAAGCAAACTTAAAAATACATAACTTAGAAAATTATTCGATCCGGTGGCAATGTTTTTACATTCATAAGTGCCTTCTTAGGACCTAAATTGAATAAAGATTTTAAATTTATTATATACTAGCTGTGTCTGTGGCTTCGCTCACGTTGACTACGGAATGCCCGCTTGAATCTTGCTCCCCCGCTCCCGGTTATTTTAAAGACAAAAATGCTTATTGTGGGTGTTCCTTAGTAGATAGATATATACTCTCGATGAGTTTTTTATAGATCTTTTTAATGTCTACAATTATTTTGTACATTAATTTGATATATCTCTTTACTTTTTCTAAAATAAAAGTAGCCTAAGTTACTCCCTATCAACCAGTAAAAGTCCCGTCAAAATCGGTCCAACCATTTCGGAGATTACCCGGAACAAATAGACAGATAAAAATTCTAAAAATGGGTTTTATTTAGTAAAAAGCTGTTATTTTGACATTACAAATAGACACTTAAATTTTATTAATTGTATAGACCAGCGGTGTGCCTGCGGCTACACACGTTCGTTACGCAGTAATTATAATCACCCTTGATTTTGTTTTCATTCATATTATTGAAAATTCATATAATGCGATGACTTTCCGTGTACAATTTTCATCAAAATTGATTGATTATAAAGTTTTTTTTACATATTTCTGATATTATTGTTGACGATTCTTACAGCCTATCAATTATAAAATCATTTATGCATCCCGTCTACGGGATTTTATCAAAAACGATTGAGGAATTAATACAAATTTAATTTTGTTTATTTTTTTACAATTTTTGAAATATTTTTGCCAATCTTTATAGCTTATCAAATTGACCAATGACATAGGCATCCCGTGTACAACTTTTCTTGAGAATCGGTATAGCCGTTGTTGAGTTAAATATTATGTTGATTTAATACGGACATAAAAACAAACTGACAGACAAAATATATTTAATAGCATATTCGTGATCACTACTATCGTCCATATAGTAAGCATAGCGGGAAATATGATGAAAAAAAATGTACAGACACAACTACAGACTTATTCATATAGATATGTATTTATTAAATAAAATAATTACATTAATTCCTGTAGGTAATATGTTAAAATTAATAAAATGCATAAAAATTTATAAAACTGGAAATTTATGTAATTAGCTATTTGAGTATCGTACTTAGAGGTATTGAGTATTTTATGTATATTCTTGTAATAAATTTTCATACACATATGCATGGAATATTTTATCGCATGATTATATAAACATATATAGTCCATTGAAAAGTTACATTTGGGGTTGCGTTTTTTAGAGGACGCAATTTAATTTTTTTGATGTGTAGGGGGGGTCAATGTAAAGCTAAAACCAAGTTTGTGGGGTCGCCACGATTGTCCCACGGCCGCCATCTTGAAAATAGGGGTTGAAATTGTTTTTACGATATATCTCTTAAACTATTTATCTGATAAAAAAAATTTTTAACATTTTTTGTTGCAAATTAAATTCTCTACAACTTTGATTCAGTAACTTTTTGTCGTAGAACTATAAATTAAAAAGTTATAAGCAAAAATGTTCAGATATTCGAGAAAAAAAATTAGAATAATAATAAGAACAATAAGAGAGGTTAGAAATAATAATAATAATAGCAGGAAGATGTTTTTTTTTGTTCCCTAATGGTCACTTGAGTATTTTCTACCTGATCAGTATTCTCGGTAACGGCCATCAGATTAAAAATTATTTAAAAATCAACAATTGTAAAATTCTGTAATGGAGTACAAAAGAGTCAATAATTAATTATTAATTATGTTAATTATTATTATTATAATTATATTAATAATTAATTGTTAATAATAATTAAAAAAAATTATAATGAGAAAAAATAACAATAATTGATGACACATTAGTACACACGTATAATATATGTATATATAGTTGAGAGTACTGAAAAATAGTACTCACTTCGGAGCGCTGTAAAACTTTAACTATTGACTTGAAAAAATGTTGCATATAAAAGTTGTTCCTCGAAAAACGATCTACAAAAATGGTCTGACATGATTTTTTCGTAAAATTATAAAAAAAAGTTATATCGAAAAAAATAATTTTTTTTCTCGAATTTCTGAACATTTTCGCTTATAACTTTTTTATTTATAGTTCTACGACAAAAAGTTACTGGATCAAAGTTGTAGAGAATTTAATTTGCAATAAAAAAATTTAACAAATTTTTTTTTAGATAAATAGTTTAAGAGATGTATCGTAAAAACCATTTCAACCCCTATTTTCAAGATGGCGGCCGTGGGACAAGGGTGGCGACCCCACAAACTTGGTTTTAGCTTTACACTGACCCTCCCTACACATAAAAAAAATAAAATTGCGTCCTCTAAAAAACGCAAGGTAAGGCCTAAAAAATGTAACATTTCAATGGACTAATATAAATTTTATCATAGAAACATAATTTAAAACAGAGCCGCTGCGGTTTTTACGACTTTACCGGGCTTGGGGGCGAGAGCTTAAGGCACTCAGTCGCAGTGGTTGAACGCGCTAATCTCAGGATGTACTGGTTGGAATAGAAAAATTATTTTAGTGTTGGATAGTTGGATAGCTTTATCAAGGAAGGCTATATAATATCACGCTACGGACCAATAGGAGCGGAGCAAAAATTAAAAATGTTACAAAAACGGGGAAAATTAATTCCTTTTGAAAGTTTCTATTGCGTGCACTACGTAAATGGTTAAAGTTACGCAACAATAATGTGTGACGGATTTATTTCTCTTAAAAATTTCAAAAAAAAAGTTCGCAATAGTATACGTCTATCTTTTAAGGTTGACGCAATATAATCTTTTTTATGGTAATAAAATTTGTTCTAAAATAATGCATTATTTGCGAAGGTGTTTTTATAAACATGGTATTAATCCTTATCAAAATAAATGTTACGTTATTCATCACAAGTATTTAATTTTCGACAAAATTTTCCTTCGCATCATTTGATTTCAATGAATATCTTAGGAGATATCAGAAATAACACCGCAGTAAAATAATAATCAAGTACCGCGCGTGCATTTTAGCGGAACGGTGTTGCAGGCGGACGGCACTTATAAATTGTATTGTAGGTGCCTACGACAATTGTTATTTGTCTCTGCCTACGTCCCACTCTCTCTAACCTTTTCTCTCTCTCTCTTAAGTGACGCAGACGAAGTTGCGCGGGCTTGCTAGTAAATGATAATTTTCAATGAATTTTGTATCACTGCATATATTTCATGTGATATGGAAATATAAAAATGTTTACTAATTTAACTAAGATCGACGTGAACTCGAATCCTTATAATGAGCCTGAGCTTCCGGTGTAGGAAAACATCATGATGAAACCATAGCATGGTGGTAGAGAATTTTTTAATGCCCGCCTGGTTATCTACAATGCCCAAGTTTAAAATCTGTAGCCAAGCACCTACAGGTGTGAACCGGCAGGTGCAGTTGAGAACCAGCCCTTCTAAAAAACTTAGCGTGTTAGGTACTATAAACTATAGTAATTAGAATTTATACAGGGTGTGCTATGTATATTAGGATAAGCCTTTTATGTACAATAATCATGAAACATGGGTTCTCATTTATCAACTATGAAAATAGCAATAATGTCAAAAATCACTACTATACTATGAACTAGACATGGATAACTCAGTAAAATTTCTTCCGCCAACTCAATAACTCAAGCGCAGCTTACTGCGCCAGCGTATTGAGTTAACTCAAAGTCGCGCCATGCTGCAGCAAAACAGTACGCGAGGCAAGCGAGTTAGAGAAATGTATGAGTTAGATGACCGGCACGGCGGCGCGGCTTGACGCTGTGCCGTTGCTGGACCGTCGCGTCGCACTGAAGTGCGCTGTGCACCAACACATTTGGAATAAGTGTGTTAACACACCCGGCGCAGTAAACTGAGTTGCCGCAATTGCGCGGCGTAGATCAATGTTACCCATGTCTACTATGAACGTAAAGAGTCAAATAAACTTTTTACAAATTATTTTTCAGTGCCCAGCGTGAATATTTAACAAAACAAAAAACAACTTTATGGTTTTAACTTCGTTCCTAATTTCTGGGTATTAGATTTTGAAACGATAGAATTTCTTCTAAACAACTTCCTTTTTCGAGGTGTTATAATTCATAGGACATGCACTATCAAAAACAGTTTACTTATAAATCCACCAGCTTTTCTTAGAACAGAATTAAGATCAAACAATTGTTTTACTTTGTTATTCACAATAATTATCTGTTTAATTACTATAGGACATTTTATATGATATTTCAAAAGATGTTGGTAGGTAAACAAGATTTTTTGTTCAATTTAATTGATTTCCTTGATTACTGATTTCAGTATAATACATTAATAGTACTCTGTGATTACTGAATTAGTATTTTGAGCAAATAAGAAAATGTTTCCAGAGGAATTGGGTAGGTACTCCTATTTCTAACTACGACAAATAATTAATTCTTATACGTTTGTATCTACATTCGTATTGGCAATTTAATTCTAACACGTGTATTTGGCACACTTGACATTGGCGAAATTGCCTACAGAAGCAAATAGCTAAAATAAAAAAAAGGTGGATGAAAGAAAATAATAATAGGAGTAATAATAGGGGTAATTCATTTTGAGGATTATAATAATTTTAGTTCTTCCATTACAAAAATATAATTTAATAATATGGTCCAGAAAACATACATTTATTACAATAAAAATAACCATCACTTTTTCTAATGGTGTATAGCCTCAGAAGTAAACGAATTCCACGTGTTTTAGTCGAAATCGATTTGTACATTTGTACGATCGTACACGATAAATTATTGTTGTGATTATCCGGATAGTATCTATTCATTTCACATCAAAATAACCATTACAGTGTGAAACACTCTAGTGTTCGAATTAATTAATTTATTTATTATTTCGAAAAAAAAAAAGAGTGAAAGCCAATTAAATAAGTAACCGAACTAAATATATTGTTTTTTTTTAATTATTATTAAAGACGAAATTTTTTTTTAAATATTAAACATAACTTTTTTTATATTTATATGATTATTTATACCTTTATGGACAAATTACTGAAAAAGTCTACCTACTTTAACAACAAAGCTACTTAATATAAATTATACCCAAATAACAATAATTCGAAGCACCGGTGTACTGCTTAGAAAAGCTTTACGAGAATTGGATTTTATACATTCGGTTAATTTCTTTTTTGCAGATTATTATTTAGTAAGTATCATAATTACTACATTATTATCTTTGCCAATGAGATCATTTCAGTACAATAAAATTACTTCGAGCTTTCCTTATTCTCCGTGTGTTCACCCTTTAATATGAATGATAAAAATTCGTTCCACGTGTATTCATAAAGTGCCTAATAAATAACTATTTGATAGGCAAACTATAAATACTGCAAATTATATTTCTCTTTTTCAACTATTTTAACAAAAACCAGTTTATTACATAAATATAGGTACTTACAGTATTTAAATGAATTTTAAAACAGAGTTAAAATATTCCAAGAGCACATCTACAGTATTAAAAAAAAAATAGGCAGTCATGGGAACCGCCGACAAAAATGAAAACTTTAAAACTTTGGAATAACTGTGTTTTTTTTTTATAGTATGAAAATTATAAACATTAATCTAGTCTTTTTAACACTATTGGCATAGTTGAGTAGTCCACGCTTGAGATATGCTGTCACGCTCTGTTATACTGAAATAATGTTCTGTCTCTCTGTTACGATCGTGATCGCCCAAGAGCGATTTTATGAGTTCTATAATTTTCATCGTACATTGCAAAATAATTAACTTTTAAGCTTTCAAGTATTAATACTTGTAACTTATAATTTAACAATGAATTCTACACATAATACTTATAGCTAAAGACAGGTTAGTGTTGCTAGGGTACTGTTACTCAGAAGTAACTCTTATGATTTATCCATAAAAAATGGCACAAATTGCTTCTATAGAAGTTTTCACTTCAATAAACCTGCAAAAGTTATCGTTTTAAGAAACCTACATCTTAAGTTTTATTTTAAACATTTATTTGAATACATTATAACATATAAATTAAAAGATCTTTCACTGTTCTTTACTGATCTTATCTAATAAATAAATAAAAACAATTATTTCATTTATATTACGCAAATACAATAATTTATTTAACATAGTAGTTAATGACAAAGAACAATTAAAAAATAATTTTGAATATGTATTTGAAAAATATAATATTACATCAATAATACTGATTAACATTTTACAAAATTAAAACAAGTTTCTATCTCATTCGGATTTAATATCATTGTAGAATAACATACACCAAGTACAAAACTATTTTTTGTTTCTTTAAAGCCTCCGTTAATTTTTTTCTTTTAATAATAATTATATTAATATTTAAACCTCATTAACTATTATGTTAAACAAATTTTTTAGCATTCGAAATCGTTGTTTCTTTTACCTGATGCCTCGCATTCAGTTGTCTCGAGACATAAAGGGGGTTCAAGAATCTTCAATACGAAAGAATAAATTAGAAATAGGTAATAACATATTCAAAATGATCTAACTATAAATTGAATTCTTTTTTTATAGTAAATCATGTTAAATGTGTTCATCCACAATTTTGCCAATGTCACGAGAATATAATATTTTTCTAATTATTCTTTACAGTCTTCAAAGTTTCAAACAGAGCTTCAACAAGATGGTGGCTCCTTTGTCAAAACTATCCAGGGAGTTTTTGTGACAATTTAAAATATAAGTTTCCAGATAACAATCGAATACTATTAAGTGAGCAATTCTTGTATATATTGTAATTGGTTACTCGGAAATTACTCCAAAGATTTGGATGAAAAATTTCATCAAATTTCATGTTTTACATTCCAAGTTTACCTAGATAGGTGGTTTTTCTTTTACCTATTTATTATGACACCGAGCGTAACTTATGCACAAAACCAACCTTTATAACGCCGTAAAATAACCTAATAAAAGGTTCAAATTTCATAAGTTTATGTCCTAAAAGACAAACATGGCAGATCAAGATTTCACCAAAAGCTCCCTATTTGGAATCATTTAACAATTTAACAGCGCATTTCGACAACAATGTCTCGAAAAATGGATTGAAAATATAAAACATATTTTCTAAGACGTCTTAGTCGGTAGCCCGCTTTTAGAAAATTACATTTGTATTTATATTCGGAATAACAAAATTTGCGTAAGCGCTTATCGTATAACCAACTTGGCGATACATGAACAACAGCTAGGCACTTTCAGAGACTTCTGAACCATATTGCCGTCTTCGTCCAAAACTTGAACATGACGCTGCACATATTTCTGCAGGCACTGAGCTTCATAACCGCTTTGGAACGATACGAATTCCGCGCAGGGCGATTTGTTTTTTCTGTAATTGAAAAAAATACAAAATTTATATTAAACATTTTTTTTATTGTATTTAATGTTTGATTAAACACGCTAATCTCGCAATTACCAGTTGGATTCGAAAAATTATTTTTCTATATTTATTTATTTGGTACATATTGCTTCACAGCACATTTAACACAAAATATACATTTGTTATGTTTTGCAATCATGTGGTGCCAATTACGAAACAATTATTATTTAATTTTGATTGTTATGCAGCGGTTAAATATTTATATACATAAAAAATATCATTATGAGGTATTCTGTGTTTCTATATCTCAATGTGAGTGGGAGTGTGAGTCTGCATGTAGTGTGCGTGTGCGTGAGAGTGTATAGGTGTGGTGGGATCATATGCTCGTGAGTGAACGCATATGTGAATTGTATATGTATGTATGTTATAAGCAATAGAGAGTAAACTGAGTCCTTTCTGTTTTCCTGTTTCACAGCCATGATGACTATTTCAATGTGTTTTTCGATTTTAATTCTTTTAAGAAAAAAATCCTATTTGACTGGAATAAATTAATATGACTAAACTTCGTATCATACATGTTAAAACATCTTTGTAAAACAGAGTTCTTAGCATAATTGTGATTAACTGGCCGTGGTGCAAATAAGCGCGGATTTCGAATAATTTTTGTATGTGTTTTGAAGTTGATCCTATTCACTAGTTCGTGGCAATCAATATTGTTGTTCAAAATATCCTATAATAATCTCATGTCGAAGATAGATCGTCGTTTCGATAAAGAAGTTAAATTGTAAAAGTCCAAATCAATCAAGTATGACTTATGCTCGTTATTAAATTTATAATTTAGATATCTCAGAAATTTACTTTGAATGTTGTCTAGACTAGTCTTATGTGTGATATAATCTGGTGACCATATTGGCGAAGCATAATCGAGATAGCTCCTAATGTATGTAAAATATAATATTTTTAGTGAGTTTAAGTTTACAAAAGGCCTTGCAACTCTGCAAATGAATCCAAACATTTTTAAAGCTTTCTGACGTATGTAATCATAGTGCTACGTATAATGCAGTTTAGAATCCATCATCACCCCCAAATCACGAACGACAGAAACCCTCTGCACTGGCAACATGTGAAGTATATAGATATAATTTATAGGTTGACGTTTTCTAGTGTATTTTATTACATTACATTTCTTTACATTTAAATTTAGCTTATTTAACTTTCAATAATCACAAAGTCGCAAAAGTTCATTCTGTAACATGTGGCAGTCATCAATAGTACGAATAGCACTGAAAATTTTGATATCATCGGCATACACAAGGTAACTGGCAGAGGTGAAGCAAGAGGATATATCGGAGACATAAATGTTAAAAAGCAATGGACCTAGGTGTGAACCCTGCGGTATACCTGAAGGAATAGTTTGAAAGCCAGAGAGAAATGCCCCAATTCGAACCGCCTGATTTATATGAATAGTGTGAATATAGGATTTAAACCACTTCAAGAGAGAGCTAGATTCTCGAGGAATAATATTGGCTGTTTTATATTAGGCAACAACTCTCAGATGGCCTTAAATATTGATCTTTGTTACGTAAGTCGGAAGTCGAGGCCCACCCGAACTGCTTTATCCGCGTGCGCTGGCGTAATCGTTAATGATACGGAAATACGATATTCTATAATAATATTGGTCCTTAGCATATCAAAAAAAAGTCAGCGATAGCATACGCCTATCAAGAGAGAAGTATAAGAATACATAAGCCACAATAAGTTATTTTGTCACAAAGATTTGTTAAAAAATTAAAAAGTGATTTTTAAGCAACATTTTTAGACATGGCATATTAATCCTTACGATCAAAAGTTACTTCATCATAAAGACAATTTTATGAAATTAAATTTTGCTCTTTAGAGTTTGATATTGAGACACATAGCTTAGGAGATAATGAAAAATTAAAATTATTTGAACTGCGAGAAGAACATTTATGATATACTATGTTGTCTATAATAAGTCATATTATATTATCATGTTGTTTACGTTGGCGGCGCGGTGTTTGTGGGATAAAAATAACATGCATGAAACCGTGGGCCACAGCTAGTCCGATTAAAAATCAGATGGGAGACGCCGCCCGAAAACTTCAAATTAGCTAATGTCTGGAATATCTTTTATTTCAATCTGATAATAATTTATTTTTCATATAAGTTTGTAGGGATCCTAGAGGGAGGTCTTTGTCCAGTAGTGGCCAGATACAGGCTGATAATGAATACGATCAATTAAATTATCCCATTTCACACTTACTATTTCTACTTCCTCATGTCTTATCTAGTTGACTGAATTATTACGTAAAAACAAATCAAAATCGTCTAGTGGATACGATACGGATAATTAATCTGAACACCTAATCCCATTAAATAAAATAATACTTAAAAATTTATCCCTGTCGACTATATATGTGCCTTCAGAGTGCATGTTCTCGAAAACAGGATATGTGCTCTCATCCGGAAGAAGCAATCTTCCAGATAACGCTGTTAATCAAATATGTTTTATTCGCCAAAATAATGACTTAATTTAATAAATGTATATAATAATAATAAAAACAAAGCAACAATTTTTTTTTTTTTAAAGTTAAAACCGTCTTTTAAGTATGTACTCGGTAGAAACCGGTTCTGATAATAAAATTGTAACTGGTTCACATCACTAGTGCGTAGGATATATGTAAATATTGTAAATACCGCAAACGAAATCGCGTTCAGTTGCTATTGCTGATAAAGTAAAAATAGTTTTAAAAAAACTAAAAAACACGCTTTTATGGTGTAAAAAATTGTAAGAAAAAATAATTTTTTTTATTGTAATAAAAAGCGTGGGGTGCATGGTGTCAATAATTATAAATTTTTTATTGACAGATATGAGTAGAAGGATTATCATTTTGATAATATCTTTAAAAGCACCCCACGCTTTTTTACAATAAAATATATTTCTTCTTCACAAATTTTTAACACTATTCTTAATTCAAATTTATTAAAATTTATTTTCCTTTTTTTTTTGGATTTTCTATAGAAGCCTGTTTTTTAGTGTTTTTTTTTTTAACTATTATTTGTTTTTTATTTTTTAGTTGGATTTCGCTAATCCTGATTATCTTAGTAAGGATAACGGGTCTCTAACTGTTTGAAATATTGAATTGGCATCGATCCTTGGTAAGTATGCCAAATTTCGAGTTAATCCGACGTTATGAAGAGAATCAAAATCATGTTCAAAGTTTCCGTTACATACACACGTACTAACATACGTATGAAGCTAATAAAAGCCTGTTAATACTTACTCGCAAATTTCAACTCTGAATCCTTGAACCGGCTTCGATTTTGGATTTATGACTAGATGCCACTTGCCTTTGTTATCAGGTAGTGCCTCTGGATACATCACCTAAAAGTAAGTCAAATTTATACTTTATTTATTATTAGGTGATTTTTTTATGTCATTAATATAGTATGTATTCCTTAGATGTGTTTAGTATATATACTACGTAATATATGCATTTTATGTTTTCTTTCTTTTTTCATCCTGTCATTGATTGGTTCGCTGGATGAAAATGTATGTGACATACGCAAGCCAGTGTTCGATCGAAATGTGAAAAGATTCATACATTCGTAAGCAGATACTGTATTTGACTCTAGAGAACAGCCGAAGAGGAAGAAAATTTAGCTGAGATATCGGCGAATTGGAAAAATAAAGATGTGTTGGTAGATTTGTTTAGAGGAGCGTAATAATGAAACCGGGTGGGTATATTTACTCAAATTCAATTAGGAGGACTATCGACTGACGGTGAAGGAAATGTAGTGAGGAGACCTGAACGTTTGAGATATACTCATGTAGTACCTACTATTGTATGTGGAATAATACAGAATTTTGTGTATTTCTCGGCGTGTAAAATCGCCAATACGTTGTAGGATGCTTATATTGGGACACTTATAGGCTGGTAATATTTTTATTGGTGAACTAGCTGTGCCCCACGGTTTCACCCGTGTTAATTTTATAAGATAAACATCGCCAACGCACCCGTGTAGGCCATTTTTTATTAATTTTTTATGAGAAATAAATTATTTTTTAAATAATTATAATATACCCTATGTTATTCGCTGATACCATACCTTTATGTTGATGAAAGAATTTTTAAAATCGGTCCAGTAGTTTTTGAGTTTATCCATTACAAACAAAAAATCAAATCTTTCCTCTTTATAATATTGATTTAGAGGTATAAATATAAGAAACTACTATAGAAAACAAAAATACAGCTACTATAAAAAAAAACATTATTTACTGCGAATACGATCAATTTTGGCAGGCTCTGTCTTTCCGCAATGTTTTCCAAGTCCTCTGCCTACTCATGGGTATGACGGCATGTTGAATATCGGTTTAACTTACCTTTTCCCTAAACGAACACAGCTCCATGTTGTCCTCTTGGGGACCCAGCCTCTGTGCGATATCCGGTGTCTCAGGTAGATCTAGTTCATCTATCTGGAAGTTTGTCTGATTCTCTCCGAGCTGAAAGAGACCATAGATATAATTATTATTAAAGGGATAACCTAATAAAAGACTATTTAACCATAAAATAGCTTAGCTTTCATTATTTTACCAAATTCATTGTATAGTAATCGTGGCGACTTGGCGAGGCATCCTTAAACGCCAGTGCCAATCGGTTAAAATAACACATAAATTTAATGTAACCTTAATTTTGTAATGTAATTATCTATTCAATTAAAATGATAAAATGTAAAAAATGCCAAAACTCGCAACGCAATTCTTTCACTTTAAAAACCTGTTCACTCAGCAACCTGTTCACTGCTCATTCCACATCCAGAGAGTTTGCGGAAGAAAACTCCTCTGAAACCGGACTTGGTCCAGTAACCGTTTAAGTTTCTGCTGATGGCGAGCGGTGCGATGGTGGAAAGTAGCCACCGACATCATACGGAACAATTCCTCGAAACACAATCCATTATCATAACACACACACAGGGAGGCGAAGTCTGGTGCTTTTGGTATTGCAGACGTCTATCAGGTGAAACTAACGCTTGTTTGACACGGTCGTAGTATAAAAAAACACTAGGTGTAACAGTTTGTGTTAGTTTTCGTAGTCGCGCATTCGGCGTGTCACGTTCCTGATTCAGCCAGTGTATATCCTCCAGTAATTCAAGTGAGCTGATAGGACGTCTGCGTCGCGACCACCATGCATATTGTAATGTCTTGTGACTGCCTTTCGATTTGTCGCATTTCGGGACCAGCCTGTGTTCATATTCAGTTGCTGAGAGTCTTCCGTGCTGGTATGACAGCACTCTCTCAGAGGTCGCCGTTGTTTTTGGGTTGCTGAAAAAAACTTTATTAAAAGTAACTTGAGTGCAAAATTCCATGTTTCCAGACTCACCGCTTTACGCTCACAGAATTCAGAAGTAGATTATATACAGTTTCCCTCAAGGGTAATTTACGTAACGGGGTAGAATTAGGGAACACTTTTAATTTACCTGTGAAACAATATTATTGACTTCTTCATCGGGGTAATTCGGCACTGCTTCGCAGATCCCCCATTTCTTGCACTCATTGGGTATTTCTGGTACAATCTGCCGAGAATACGTCGCCGTTGGTCCTGGGAATACAATTCTGTCTGATAAAGACGGTTCTTGTGTTTGGCCTGGAATGTATAAAACAGTTCAGTTATAATCTCGAAATTGATTATCCGATATGCATAGTTAGGAGCTTGGGTGTGTATGTATTTTTCGGAATCACGAAGTAATTTTTATTTTTAATGAATACCAATATCGACAGACTATGAAAAAACCGGTCAAGTGCGAGTCGGACTCGGGCACTGAGGCATCCACAATTGTACGGCCACATTCAACAAAATAATTAGGTAACACTACTGAAGAAATCACCGAACAATTATAACAAAAAGATAAATGAAATCGAGAGACAAAGTTAACTTTGCCGTTGGAAGACTGTTAACCCCATAAATCAATATATGCCGCGGTCAAGTTACCAACTGCAATTAAGTATGTAATCGTAAATGTTTTTTTGGGATGTAACTACAAATTTACGCTTTTCGGACGTTTTTTCTGTACTTGTGCTATTAGAAGACATCGTCTCTTGCCAAATTTTATGATTCTAGGTCAACTGGAAGTACCTTATAGGTTTTTATTCCCTTTGCGAGTATTGAAATATGCGGCTTAAACAGCTGTATCAATTGATTTTGTTGACTTAGAAGCTTCATTTTTTCGCAGCTCAAAGGATTGCGCAGACCTATGTATTCGATATTAATTTCAATTTGATATCTCCACACGCGGCTGAGAAAAAGAGTCTTAACAGACGGACGGACGGACAACGAAGTGATCCTACAAACCTTTATAAGGATTTATATTATAAGTGTTCCTTTTCACTTTTGAGGTATAATATGGAGAGGAAATATGAAGGCTTCATTTGTTTATAATACCAAGGCAAAGTGACGACACTATCGGTGATGGTAAACACAGTAAAATCGTCGTTCTCAATCTGGCCTGCAAGCCTTCCTCCAGCTGAATATACACTGGCTGATCCCAAAATGCAACAAACTAAAAGGGAGTCACTGTGACTGTGACGTCACATACACATGTGTGTTTGTCGCGATTCAAACCGATACATATTTCTACTATTCTGCTTAGTTACAAAGAATAGAATAGACTATTTATTTATTTAACAGATTATTGTGACACATTAATAATTATATTAAAGACAGTAATAGTAAAAACTCTGTTACAGTCGACAACTAAACACATGCTATATGGTAATACTACAAGACAATGTATAATCAAAAATTAAACCAACTTCAATGATTCTGGAGAGTTTCCTTATGTATCTTCGAAGTTGAAGGTCCAATGCCAGTTAAATTAGAATAGACCCGCCCTTAAGGTATCCCCTACCCAACAATAAAAAAATCATCCAATTCGGTTCATAAACAAAAGTTATGGCTGAACGTTCATTAAAAAATATATCTATATATTCGAATTAAGTAACTAACCACTTTTGTTAAAGTCTGTTAGAAATAGGGCAAAGTTAGAGAAAAATAAATGAAGAAATAATTAAAATAATAAAACAGAAAGAACTAAGATAACATACATAAGATAAAATGTTAGCAACGCTAAGCTTAGTGAAAAACTGGCTTTCAAGTAGAGCTGCCGGAACGCACCTATTAGTGTTTGGCGCTAGATTTTCAAATTGAGAGTGGTAGCTAGCCAGGCGGGCATTAGAAAAACCCCTACCATCATGCCATGAATTCATCATGATGTTTGCCTTCACCGAGAGATCAGGCTCATTGCAGGGATTCGAACTCACGTCGATCGACGTGGAGTCCGAACACGCTACCAACTGAGCTATCATTTGTACGTGGGAGTGTGTGTGAGTGACTTTGTATGAATGTTTGTTTGTGTTTAATATTTAAATGTTTAGTATTCAATATTAAATATTTATAAATATATATAAAAAATATATATAATATATATAAAAAAACCCCGTCGAATCCGAAAGGAGTATATAGATACCCCAATGACATTAGCAAAAAAAATATCAAAATTTCATTTATTATGAAAATAAAAATGCTATTGCAATTTAAAATTAACATATTTAGTTTTAGTTTCCCTAAAATTTAGCAAATTTTTAAAACTTGATAACACTGTCGCCAGCCCTGGCGCTGCGCGGTGACAGCGGTACGTTTGATCGTATGGCGGTACCCTGCGCCGCGCCGCCTGTATTGCCATGTAAGTTTCCTCATTTAACTAAAAAATTTTTTTTACATTTTAATAAGGGAAATCTTTTTAACTTATACTCTGATAAAGATAACTTAAACAAAATATAATCTCGATATCCAATAACACCTACACGGATCCGACGGGGTTTTTTAATACAAATTGTAAATTAAATATAAACCGCCTCATCCCGATACGGGACATTAGCACCTGCATTTGATGCAGACAATGAAAGATATACTATATTTCTCATAAATAATTAACAATAGTCTTTCGAAAACAAGCAAGTTTCGCTTAAATAAGCCGATGACCTTTATGAGACCTTATTAAAAGCAATAAAAATACGGAAACAAAAGGGCTCAGAAAAGTATTATATTATGTCGGAAATATCATTCTGTGCATCGATGTCCTCTACACAACAATTCACTCAAACATTTTCACAACCCAGACCATAACTTGTGACGTCACAGGCAGACAATATTTTCGATGCGAGCAGTTGTTTTTATACTATATCGCAAAGAAAGTTTGCAAAATAATTTTGGACTTTATTGAGCAAGTTTTTAAGGTTTATTATATCTTCAACGTATAAGGGTTCGATAGAGAACTCAATACTAATTATAATTATCAGCTTATTATTGATTTCGATCAGACGAAAGGTGTTGCTTCTATGGACAGTACCACTATGACCATATATACTAAGTATGCGTAGTATCTAGTATCTATTTTTCTTTCTATTAATAACAAAATATCATGTTTTTATAATAATAAATTTGGCAATGTATTAAAAAAAAATAATCAGCTATTTTAGATCTTGCTTGCAATGGTTGTGATTCACAGGTAGGGTTATTTTTCTTCTTACCCCTTGTCCCACATAGGGTCAGCACTACGTGCTTCCTCTTCTACATCTGTCATTTCGATTTAAACTTTTTCAAGGAATATAATTCTTTACACAATCCGTCCATACCTTTTTCAGTCTTGCTTTAGTCGTATATCCTTCTTATATCTGCCTTCATTTTTAACATTCTATGCATGCATGATGCTTCAAGCGTGGTCTGGAACACGCTAGTCTATAATCCATAGACTTTTCTATGATTAATGCTATTTTAAGATTCACGCTTAGGGTTACCATATTTTATTTGCCAAAAGTAAGTATTTATTTGGAAAAAAGTCTTAGTTTGTGTGCGTGTGTGTGTGAGAGAGAGAGACAAGTGATTGATTCAATGATTACATACTGACTGACGGGATGACGGACTGACGGACTGACTTACTGACTGAGTGGTTAATGATTAATCTAAAAGCAAGATGGTGTACACATACATGATTCCATAGTGATAACGTAACGATTTATGATGACGCTTTTATAAATTTTACTTCCCATAATGTAAATTTAAATCGATTCTTTAGGAGTAAACTCCAAAAAGTACATTGTATCAAAATAAAGTATTTCATAAGATATCTGCGGAGATAAGAGAGTAAAGGTAGAGAGAGAGAAGAGAGTAAATTACGATCAACATTTTTTGATATTTTAATGTTTTACGTAAAATGAATTAAAAAAAAAGCAAAGTATAAGAAATAAAGTATTCTCACTTTATTATTTATATAAAGTGTAAATGCTGGAAATAACGTACAATAAGTACTTTATTACAAAGTACAGGTGGCAACCCAATTCACGCGTGATGTCGCCATGCAGATTTAACGGGACCTTGCCCTGTCATGTGGTGGTATTATTTATAATTCATAAATTTTGGGTATTTTGACCCTATATTATGTAACGTATAATACGGTTATGGAACACAAGAGATGGGAATTGTAAATAACAACTAGAAAAATGAATTTTAAGTTGCTACAAAAACTCCTCGGACAGTTTTAACAAGGGAGCCGCCATCTTAATATTAGCCATGTTTGAAAATAAAAAGAATAGTAGATACAAAGTTATAATTACCTATTTCCAGGGGTCTTATTAGAGAACACAAAACGACGGTTCCACAACAAGAAGAAAATAATGCGACAAGCGTGATTCAACATACCATCACGCCTGTATTCGCTGAAGTAGACCCACAGTTCACCGAGTATGTTTTTAGGTCTCATGTAATAGGGGGCGAGCCTATTGGCATTAATCGGGCACGAAGCCAAACTCCGAGCTGCTACTAAGAATTTCATAGAAAAACCCCATAACACTTTGCTTGACCTGGGAATCGAACCCAGAACCTCGAGCATAGCAATCACACTTAGGATCACTAGGCTAATGAGGTAGTTTGTAAGTGATATTTAGTGCTTTGAAATATACACTTAACACTTAATTGCAATTAACTGTGATGTACCGAAGTTTTTTTATAACAACGACATATTAAATGTAAATTTATACACGAATTAGTTAATTTTATTTTAACCTTTTAGTTACGTAATACACAGACTCATAACTGATTGAAATATTTATAAGATTAATAATAGATATTTATGGTAAACTATACAATAAATGAAATTGAAGTGTCTGTTTATAATGACAAATTAACAGCTCTTTACTAAATTCATGTGAAAGGTAGGTAACAAAAAAAAACAATGTATAAAATTTTTGTCTCTCTGTCTGTCTGTTTGTTCCGGGTAATCTCTGAAACACTTGGACCGATTTTGACAAGACTTTCACTGGCAGATAGCTGATGTTATAAATAGTAACTTTGGCTACTTTTATTTTACAAAAAGAGTTAGGAGTCTGCGCAAATAAAAAAAATACGGGTCATTGTGAATCAATTCGGGCGCTTAAAGAGCTTACGCTGAGGAAACCATAAAATATATATCATATTAATGTACAACATAATTGTAGATATTAGAAAAACCTACAAATAAGTCAGAGAGAGCTTTTGTCTATCTTCTAAGAATCACCCACAATTAGCATAAAATAGGGAGCGGAAGCAGCAAGATTCGCGCGTATGCCCGATCGACGGGATTCTGTAATCCACGGAGTGCAGGCGCAGGCACAGATAGTAAATAAATAAAAGCAATAATTTACTTAAACGATTTTTTATGGTTAATTTGCATTTGTGTAGGATTACGTGGCAAACGCTTATTAACAGCATAATACGAAAAATAAACGTCCCTTTCTCGTTAATTATAAGCACAAAGTAATAAAAATATAAACAACCAATAAGAGTTTTTATAAATATTTAATTGATTATGCCTCAAAATTCAAAACGTATATACTGGATAATTACAAAAATATCTTTTTCTGACCTTTTAAGAAGTATCCGGAATCGAATGCGATGAAGACGCATGGAACTGGTTTTTAAAATAAATTACATATCATCATAATATTGTTATAAAAGAGATCGAATGGATTTGCATCTTAAATTCACCTTACGAATTCAATATTTATTACTCTTGTCCGGTATTTTAACATTTCACTAGTAAATGAAGGCATCCGTACAATAACAATATTTGTACACAATTTTGTAAAGTGCACATAAAAACTATCATAGAATGAAATAACTCGTAAAACGAAAATTTAAAATACATAGAGGGGCCTAGTAAAATTGCTCACTACTGAGCAAAGAACTATACACTGGGTAAAGCAGGGGAGTAATTACCACCTTAGTAGACAAAAAAATTGTATTAGTATTTATTATAAGTAAAGGAAATAATGACAAGTTGGTTTCAAGGTTTATTTAGACTACACAGAAACAGAAAAACTAACAGGTAGTGCTACACAGTAGTACACAGAAACTAATAGGTAGTGCTAAGTTATAATAAAAAATCACATAATCACTTACCCTCATATATCTACATAACCTAAACATTTACTATACATACATATAACACGTGCACATATATCACATTTAAGTGCTCCAGTATTACACGGACCCATAATTTACACCAACTTCTTATTGTTCCGATACCCGAGTCACACGCTCTTTGCTTAGTTCCGGTATTGCGATTTCAAACACCAATAAATCGATAGTTCTATGTATATTTCAGTAACCATTGGTACTATTAAAACGCTTCTCAATCATTTGGGTTTTTCCTTGAAATGTTTTCCTTCACCGCCCCCAATCGACACTATTACTTTAAGAAGCTACCTAATTAATATTAGGTCTTTACCTATGAAATTGCCGTTTTGTATGAAAAAATTTAAACGATTTTTTTTTCATATATTTTTTATTTGTATTAATAGAAGTAATCACCCATGCAATCATTGCATCTTTGCCAGCGCAGTGGCAGTTTATTGATGCTCTTCTTAAAAAAATCAGCTGGACGGGAGGCAACAAATTCTTCAAAGGCATTTTGTACTGCCTCTCGAGTATTTAATTTTTTTCCCGCCAAGGAATTATCCAAATTCTGGAAAAAGTAGTAGCCTGTAAGCGCAAGGTCTGGTGAGTAGAGCGGATGACGGAGAACTTCCAATCCCAGTTCTTGCAACTTGGAGACCGTCTGCTGTGCAGTATGAGGTCGCGCGTTGTCGTGCAGGAGCAGCGGAGACGAGCGATTGACCAATGCTGGTTGGAGATGTGCCAGCTTCTCCATCATTGTGTTCAGTTCTTCACAATACACATCTGCAGTAATGCTCACCCCGTTTGGTAAGAAGCTGTGATGAATTAAACCGGCGCTAGATCACCAAACAGTGACCATCACTTTTGTAGGGGTAAGTTTTCGTTTAGGGCATTGTTTAGGTGCTGAACCAGGATCCAACCAACTTGCTGAGCGCTTGCGGTTATCAAACAGAATCCATTTTTCATCGCAGGTAACAATGCGGTTCAAAATTACTTCATTTGTGTGTCTATTGAGCAGTGCAAGGCACGTCTCGACGCGTACGTACTTCGCGCTGGCGATCATTGAGTTCGTGGGGCACCCATTTGTCAAGCTTTTTTACCTTGCCAATTTGACGCAAATGGACCAATATTGTTTTGACGCTAACGTCGAAAGCTGCTGCTAGTTCAGCCGTAGATTGTGTATCATCAGCTTCCACAATCGCCTTTAATTATCCATTGTCGACTAAAGTCTTCGGACGACCGCGAGGTTCATTTTTCAGGTCGAAATTTCCAGAACGGAAGCGAGCAAACCAATAACAGGTGGTGCGTTGGTTTGTAGTGTTAGCTCCGGTTGTGCCGCGTTGCTGCCACGATGGTACTCGTATTCCATAATTACTCGAATTTTTAACGTATCCGTGATGACAAAAAAGATTGAAATGCGATGCAAATGTAACACTAATCAATAAACAAATGACTACTTTTGGAAAAAGAATTCCATGTTTTAAAAATAAAATTAATTTGAAATTAGAATTCTTAGCCAAACAAAAATTATTTTGTTTTGAAATGGCCAGTACTGCAGAACGGCAATTTCATAGGTAAAGTCCTATTATTAATAATAATAATTTATTGGAACCATAAATCATCTCACAAATAACAAAAATGTACGATATTAGCCATATTAGTGAAAACTGTGTCGCAGCCAATAGCGCCCACTTCCAGGCAATACAACAGTGGGGTCTGCGTTCCATAATACAATGTAAATACAACTAAAAATACAACAATTTTTTACATTTTTCAATTAAACTAACAATATTCAGAGATGTAGAGTGTATACGTGTATTTATGTGTATGTATTGTGTATGTGCGTGCATGCGTGTGGGTGTGGGTGTGTATGTGTATGTAGGCGGGTAATTGTTACTTGAATGGGTGGGTGTGGGTGTTTGAAACGAAATTGATGTTAAGGTTTAATAATTTCTTCGGTTTCCTCATAGCTAAGTGTGAGAAGCCAATGAGCGATGCGCATTTTGCATTTATGACAGGTAAGGGGGAAAATCTTTAGCTGTTTGTTAACTCTATTATATAAAACTGGACTCAGAAAATGACATTGCCTTCTAACTAAAGCGAGACTGGAAAGATCGATTTTATAAACTATGTCAGTTCTGCTTTTCTGCTTATATGTATTTAGATCAAAAGTAAGGGTAGAGTGTTGACGGAGAACAGTATTTATAAGAAAGGATTGCCTAACTGTAGGAATTCGCCACAGGGTATATAATTCATTCGTAGGGAAACGTATTGGCTTATATGCCATTACTTTTAATACAGCCCTGTGGGCTCTCTCCAGTCGAAGAAATAAGCTCTTTCCAGATCCACCCCAAGCCGTAATACAGTAGGTTAAAATTGAATGAGCTAAGGCAAAGTACACTGTTTTCAAGATATCAGAGTCTGCAGAGGTTCATAATGATTTAAACACAAATATTAGTTTTCTGACCCTAGATATAAGTGAATCTACTTGTTTATCCCATGTCAAAGTGCTATCAATTAAAAGACTAAGATATTTAATGGTATGGATACGTTCAATTATAGGACAGCTACATGCCGAATTGTCTAATGAGGAACATGTATGAGCTGTTAAACTATAACAGGAGGTAGGCTGAGATGTAACTCTAGGAGTAAATGTAATAAATTTAGTTTTGTCTAGGTTCAGTGTTAATAAGTTAGCGGACAGCCATTTCATAACTAAATTTAAAGAATATTCAGCATGTGTTCGAACTTCAGACCAATTTTCTCCTCGTACAATAATTACAGTATCGTCAGCATAAGTTATGATTTTAGCATTATTAGGAGATAGCATACAAAGATCATTTATATAAATTAAAAATAAGGTAGGACCTAGAACACTGCCTTGGGTACTCCATAGGTAAGAAATGCCTCTTCACTCATTAAGTTATTAATTTTGACGATCTGTGAGCGATCACTTAAATAGCTTTTAATGATATCAAGAACTTGACCCCTTATGGCAATCCTTTCAAGTTTATTTAGTAGAATAGGAACAGATACAGTGTCGAATGCCTTGGACAAGTCCAAAAAGATAGCTAAAGTTTTAAATCTATTGTCAAGGTTTTTACTCACAACTTCAGTTAATAATAAAACGGCATCTTCAGTACTTTTACCAGCACGAAAACCATATTGGTTTTCAGCGATAAAAATTTTGAGTATTAAGATATCTGATTAGTCTACTATTCAAAATCTTTTCTAACAATTTTGACAAAACTGATAAAATAGAAATAGGTCTATAATTGTTGACAATACTTTTAACTCCACTTTTATATATCGGATGTACTACTGCTTTTTTAAAAACTGAGGGGAAGACGCCTGTTGAAATGCGAAGGTTAAATACGTGACAAATTAATGGAACAAGGACATGTCTGGCTATTTTAATCAATACAGCAGGTATGCCATCCCACCCAAAAGCACAATCAATCCTTAAATTAACAATATAGCGTTCAATCTCCTCATTGGTTGTCAAAAACAGGGCCATAGAAGATGGGATATTTTTTAAGAAAGAGTCTTGGGTCAAACCCCTATCAGATCTAGACAGTAATTTAGATGCCAGATTTACACCTACATTCGCAAAGAACTCATGAACCTCATTTATGGCACATTTTGGTTCAATATTAGAGGACAAGAGCTCACTAGCAACAGTTTTCGTAGTATCCAAATTTGCAAGTTTTTTAATGAGTTGTCAGGTAGCTTTAGGATTTTTACGATATTTTTCGAATTCACTACGTTCATATTCACGTTTAATTTTCTTGAGTAAGTTATTACAGAATGATTTGTATCGCATATAAGTTATCTTTATAGTAATGTTATTTGGGTTTCTTTTTATCTTTCGATAAAGATTGTCTCGATTACGAATACATCGTAAAAGACCTGGTGTAATCCAGGGTTTAATTATACGTTTTCTAACTGGGAACCTCAATATGATGAGTATTAGCCTTGACCACATTAGTAATAGCAGTAACTAGCTCAGTTGCAGCATTGATAGCGTCATTAGATTTAAGCACTGTTGAGAAATCTATATTTTCAAGGGCAGTAATACAAGCAGAAAAATTAGTACGCCGTAATAACGATGTAGATTTAGGGGCTGAGGTACTTAGCGTATACAATATAATCACGGGAGTATGATCAGTTATCACACAATCAAGAATTAAAGTTAAAGCATATTTGTTAAAGGTAATCATAACATGATCTAGGCAGCTATCACCACGTGTAGGAAGTACATGTGCGGGCAACATGCCATGTGACGCAACTGTATTAAGGTATAAATCTGAGTTGACATCATTGCTGTTTGGAGAGATATTGATATTCATATCACCAATTATAAATAATGTGCTTAAACGATTTGAGTGAACAGATTGTAGAATCTAAGCTACTGATGAAGTTACCAACATTCCGATAAGATGGAGAACGATAAAGAGCCACTATAGCTACCACAGACGAAATTTTTACAATTACACAATTTGCTTCAGGAAAGATAGGTATATCAACAGAATATGATATGCCTTGTCTAACATATACTACAACACCATCGTTTTGATTATTCCACTCCGTTTTATATGAAACAAAACCCGGTAAATTAGGAATGTTGGAACATTTGCATAGCCAACACTCAGACAAAACAATAACATCAAAATGTAAGTTAATTCTATGTAATAAAATTAGTAAGTTATTAAAGATAACAGTATTGCCAATGCTCCTAATATTAAGGTGAAAAACTTTAACTGAAAAACTATCATCATGTGTATATGAAGTACAGTGTTCCGGAGTGCATATGTAAGATTTAGAGACCGATATTTGATCAATGTCATCTTGTACCATAGAATCGTCATCCATTATTTGAGTATGAAATTGAACTATTATTCGACAAAACATAGAATTGTATCCAGCTATGCGATAGAAAGACTGCCATGATTACATAATAGCTACATACGACCTTAATACACAATTCACCCACAACCACACTCAAAAATACAAAAATAAATTCATGATATTTAACAAATATACACTTCAAACAAAGTCATTTCCTCTCTCTAATTTTATTGAAATCGGATTCGTCCTGAATAAGATTTAATGCAGAAACCATCCTTTTCTCGTATAAATATTTTCCCATTTGTTACCCAACAATAGCGATATTCATAGTTTTAGCAAAATCTCTCGCTAAGTAGAACAATCTTTTCATTTTAGGTGATAGGTTTTCATAAATAATTTTATTGGTCCCTTGATATGTAGAGTTTCTGTGGTAAGTCTGACATTATATCCTTATTGTATTTCTTATAGCTCTTCATAATTTTTTCCTTTGATAGGTTGGAGGTGAAATCTACAATGATAGTTTTATTGTTAGGATCTTTACTACCTTTACTCTTTACTTTACTTGTCTGTGGGAATATTTCTAATTTCTATACAAGTCGACCTCGAGGACCGCTCTAGCTTATCTAATCTTTCTTCTAGCGAATGAAGAAAGAAGTTACTTTTGTTTCGTTCTACCTCCAAATAATTTGTTTCTTTAATGAGTCAACTTTGAGATAAAAACGTAATAGACGATTGTATTTCATTGGTTTGACTCCTTATCACTTCAACACTTTCGTAAATTTTTTCATATCTATCATTTTGTTCCTCCTTAAACTCTATTAACAAATTTTTTATTTCATCCATATACACGGACATATCTTTGGTTCCGTCATCTTTTCTCGCCTCAATGAATTTCTTTTTACTATGAGTAGTAACATTGGAGTGTTCACCACCAGATGTGGTAGTTTTTAGCTTGTCTTTTATATCTGAATCCATCAAACCATGTTGTTGTGAGTAGGTGGTAGATGGTGAGGCAGGTGGTGGTGAGCGATTTATTGGCATGTTTTAAGATCGAATATTATACCAGGTACCAGGAGAGGTAAACTTCCGAAGAGATCTATTACTATAATTATTGTAGTTAAGTTAAGTTAGATGTAATAAGTTATAAACATTGATATACCTAATTTTGATGCTATGGTAATATGGAGTAAATGACCGACCGTGGCATATTTTTAGAAACGACCGTGTCCGTTTCTAATCTTACGTCACATAACTTCGTAAAACATGTATTTTACATAAAATGGAGTTCAATACAATCATTATGTTTTTTAATACTAATAAGTGCGAAATTCTTGTATATTATATGTAACTGGTTTCTCAGAAACGGTTCCAGCGATTTGGATGAAACTTTGTATTTAGATAATGTTTTACATTACAAGTTTACCTAGATAATACATGCGTTTTCCTTTTTTTCTGTAACACCCAGAGCAGCTCGGTCACCCAGATTTTTTTTATAATAGTGATAGCACAGAAATCTAGACAGTGTCGCGAGAAAATAAATAGACGGTGTTTGTGAGTGAGACAAAAGAATTTTTGTCAGCGCGATTCACGGCCAATAGAAAATTTAAATACATCTGCAGTCTGAAGTCTGAACGCAATAAAGAAATGTCACTTTTAAATTTCAATTTCCATAGTCAGTACATACTCATATTGATTTCATTATAAATAATATTTTGGTATTGAAAATAGGACAGCAAGTCTCAACACAAAAATATTCCAATAATTTTTCCGCTGGATTTTAAGGCCTTTAAAATTATACATCAAGTATAATATAATATTATATTATGAAACACAGCTACAGTTAAAGAGGGTGATAATCGGCTACTTTCGGCTGCAAAAGCGTCTTTTAAATCGACTTCAAAATACACGGAGGTTACTCAATTCGAATGTATATTTTTTTATGGATGTTTGTTTAAGCTTATAAATTAACTTAACTTAACAGCCATAACTTTTTTGTTTATGAACCGATTTGGGTGATTATTTTTTTGTTGGATAGGGTGCACCTCAAGAGTAGTTCCATTTTATTAATCTTTTGTTTTGGGCTTTCAACTTCGAAGATACACCAAGAAACTTTTAAAAACCATTGAAGTTGTTTTTCTTTTTTGTCAAAAATTGTCAAACAAAGCAGTTATGGATGAACATCCATAAAAAATATACGTTCGAATTGAGTACTTTTTTTTAAGTCGAATAAAGATTAAACAGAAATCGAGCTTTACAATAAGTTTTTATAGCAAAATTACTCAATCAACCGCTTAGGGTTACAAGCTAAAATTTCGATTGGCATGTCTCAAACTATAATATTGTATATAATATATAGTATATAATAAAGTATAATTGTCAAACAATCCGAATATTTTTCTATTTCTATAGTTAGTATCGAGACAAAACTAACTTTTACAAGTTAGTAACTATTTTTGCATTCACATATGAAAAACTAGGAATTATAACGGATACTAAAAGAAAGATTAAGATTTATTTGTAACAAAGGCATTTGACACCGTAGAAAATTAAAAGATATTTAGAACAACCTATTACATATCAAATGCCAGTTGTTACAAAACAGCCCCAGCTCAGCATAATGCTGGTTGTAAACAACCAGCGCTGATCATCCGTTGGAGCCATTCGGTTGCGTCACATGACGGACATATTAGCTTAAATATTTAGTCTTAAAAACTCGGCTTTACTTGCCTTGGCTTCCTCGTAACTTACTTGGCTTGTGTGTGCTCTTGGTTTCCTTTTTTTGGTTGTTTAAGCATCAGCCCTTTCTGACACGAGAATATTTTTTTTTTTTGTTTTTTTTCTTTAAGTTGCTTTTGTATGTTTTTGTGTATTTATTGACATTTTATAATAATCTATACTGTCCTATACTTTGTCCTGTGATGTCACCGAACGGCTCCAACGGAAGACCGATGCTGGTTGTTTAAGACCAGCATTATATTGAGCTAGATCCGTTTTGTAGCAACTGGCATTTGACTTATGCAATTAGGTAGGTACCTTCTTTTAAAAATACTTGAAATTTTTCTATGGTTTCAAATGGCTTTATAAAAAAAAAACCTTTTTTTCATTCTTCTTCTTCATTATTATCCGTTAACCGCTTACCATCAGACGAGCTGTAAGCTCGATAGCCAACTCAGTTGCATTAAAAAAAACGAATTGTAAAGTGTTGTTCAATTAACAAATTACCTGGTCTATTTGGTTTATAAAAACTCTTTGAAAACCCATTGAGAATCTTGTAAGAACCGCTTAGGTTACGCGAACTCGTCCTTGTCTCGTCTCGATCAACCTGTGCTCTAGCGTGTTCTATAATGTATCTCTGACTCATCCGATTGGATTCATTCCCGTTTCGAAATACTAGTTCATGTATTTCCTGGGATTCATAATAATCTTGACTTTGGTTCTGACTGTGGTGTTGTGTGATTTCTGACGCCACGCTATGACTCCATGGGTTTGTTGACATCTGTAACAATAAATCACCATTATTTTAGTAAGTGGATTATTTGTTTACTATTTTTGAAGTAAAAACTTCTTTGGCATCGTTGTGATTTGAAAGTCGATGAAACGAAAAAGCGACAGTAAAAAGAGACAGACACATAAATTCATAAGATTTAACGTGCGATAAAATGAGATAGAAGGCATTATACAGTGTTTCTTATATTTGTTTAGACATAGTGGGAGTTTGCTTGGGCCTCAGCGTTGTACGCGTATTAATACGTGCTTGTGCGCACATTCGTAGTACAAAGCTTGGGAAAAGGAATCATAACAATCGTGGTGTTTTGTATAGTGTAAGGATATGAGTTTGTACTTTTTTCAGATAATATTTCAAATGTACAAGATGATGCCTTAATTGAAAATGATATTGTGAATAATGATTGTGAGTACTTGCATGTACATTTTCATAAACTTTAAATTTGTGTGTATTTGATCATTTTCTGAATAAAAAAAAACATAGATGTAAAGGTTTCACTTCCACCTTGTGTGAATTGCAAACATGATTTTTTTAAGAGAGATAGGGCGCAGATAAATTTCTTTATAGTTTTCTCTCTACTTGAGGCAGTCGAACTGATGGAACACCTCCATCCTACATCAGATCGCAGCAAAATAACCTGCAGTGAGTAGTTGACTTTCTAGAGACTCTTGATAGTGATACTTATGGTATTACAAGCGTCTATAGGCTAAGGTAACCGCTTGCCATCAGGCGGACCGTATGCTTGTTTGCAAACTTAACTAAGTATACAAGAAAATAATTGACCCGAGCAAATATTTCGCTATATTCTAACAACATTCAAGTTAGTTAATCTTATCATTAATAGATGGCGTTGAATTTATTAAATTATACTCTTACCAAAAAGTTTATTTTTAGAATCATTAATTTTGATGATGAATTAAGAGAGAAATGGTGTTGCCGCAAAGAAAGTAGGTACCTTCGAGAAATAATATTTAGAAATTAATTCAAAACTTCCAACGAGGAATACAATGTAACTTTTAGATTAAACTCATGACTTGTTATTAATAAATATTTATACTTCCTTAGTTATATAAAATCACATCCTACAATATCCCAATGACTGAATATAATGTTTAACATAAATAAGCTATAAGGATAACAGAATAGCTATTCTGGATTTACATATTTTTTGTAGCATGGTACTGTGCCTAACGTTAAAGCCTATAATACCATACATGAAAAGATAAATCTGAACAGACAAAACTGCGGCATACACGAAACGATCGCATCAGTTCATTCCAGTTTGCTGCAAGTCGCTTCAGTCGCTCCGGCCGCCGCAACGCATGCGCGTATACGTTGAGGCCGTAATACCCATACACGGTACGGATTTATATCAGGTCCGCTGTCCGGCAGCTGAATATACTCTGGCTTATCCCGAAACGCTACAATCCAAAAGAGTCACTATGACAGGTGCTTACTTACACCTGGTGTATAGTGGTCTTAATCCAGCCGGAGTAATTATTATGATTAAATTAATTTTAGAACTAATGATATCTCCATATTTCTAATGCGTGTAAATCTGTCTAGATCATTCTTCTTGAGGAGCATTTTATAATATGAAGTTTGAAAGACAATTTTTAACAATAATGAAACCCAATTTCAGTTATTTTGAGGAGTTTCCTGGTGAATCTTCGAAGCCGAAGCTACGTCCAATGCCAATGAAATTAAAATGGGACCATCCACCCAACGAAATAACCCAACGGTTCATAATCAAACAAATTATGCCTGAACGTCCATAAATAGTGTAAAAGTGGGTTATTAGGTTTTTGAAAGAAATTCTCAGTAGCAACTCAGAGTTTGGCTTTGTACCCGATTAATAGCAATAGGCTTGCCCCCTATTACATGGGAACTAAAAACATACCCAGCGAACTGTGGGTGTACATTAGTTAGTACTTCTGACTATCCCTTCGAAGATACAGGAGTGATAGAATGTTATGTCTTATTACAATCGAATTGAGAAGATCCTACTTTTTTTGAAGTCGGCAAAACAAATTAATTAAACTGTAATTAGTCAGTTTTAAATAATATCTAATTGAATATATTATATTGAAGTCGTAATAAATGCTAATCAATAACACATTTGTGAAAATCTATTATGCTATTAATATATTTTGTTCGAATATAAGGTCTTCGAAATTCTTATAGTGGGAATTTGTGACTGTATTGAATTGTTTTTAGATAACATAAATGAATAAGGTAGTAGCCAGATTTATAATATATTGCGAATATGGTTTGATAATTATTGAGGCCACGAGAACCAAAATGGCCTATCTGTTTATTTCAATAAATTAAACTATTGTCATATTCATAATCTAGAAATGAGTTTTTATAAAACCACAGTGGCCTAAAATTATTTACGTGATACTAAGATTAAAAAGCATGGCATGGCATGGATTAAATAGCAGTATAAATTTTAATATCTCGTTAGCCTAATGGTCGTAAGCGCGACTGCTATGAGCGAGGTCCTGGGTTCGAATCCCAGGTCGAGCAAAGTGTTATTGGGTTTTTCCTATGAAATTCTCAGTAGCAGCTTGAAGTTTGGTTTCGTGCCCGATTAATGGCAATAGGCCGCCCCCTATTACATGGGACCTAAAAACATTCTCAGCGAATTGTGGGTGTACATTATGTACACCTCTGACTAACCCTTCGGGGAATACAGGCGTGATGGCATGTTATGTTATGTAAATTTTAATAAAACTAGGCCATTGTGATTTTGTAAAAGCACATTTTTGGATTATGAATTTGTTAATAGGTCAATTTATCGAAAAAAGCAAATAGGCCACTAGTTTTTGTGGCCTTCATTTATATCTGTAGATTCTCATTTTTTTTTTTTTTTTTTTTTTTTTTTTTTTTTTTTTTTTTTTTTTTTTTTTTTTTTTTTTTTTTTTTTTTTTTTTTTTTTTTTTTTTAGAACTGACTACACTGTTAGCCTTAGGGGCCCTAAAGCCGCTGCGGCTTTTACAGCTTCACCGGACTTGGGGGCGAGCGCAGAGGGCACTCAGCCGCGAAAGTTTTGTGGACGACTCGCACGAGGGTGCCAAAGTGGCCGGACCTCGGCTCGGGCGGTCGTCGCGTTCGCAAATAGGTCGCGATCTATTCGAATCCCTACACCTACGATTCGAGCTAACTAAATATACACATAGGCACGTTCCCTTCCTCCTGGGAGGAAGGAAGGAACCGTGCGTATGTGTATTCAATAATCGGCATGTTTCTACACTAACTAGCGCTAACTAACTAGCGTAAAAAAAAGAAAAAAAAGGTCCCTCACAGAACCTATGTACCTGTGTGGTGTGCACGTGTGTATGTTCATACGTGTGTAGTGTTGTATGTAGGTAGCTAAGTGATGCACGTACAGTGTCACTTGTATCGCGCGGGCGGTTGCCTGACCCAAGGGTTTCACACCGAGGAACGGACCTAGGCTTGGGTTACCGCTAGAGAGGGTGGACGTGACGGGTGTGCTGGAGCGAAATTGACCGCCCGCCCTCTGCGGAGAGAACGGTGGTTACGCGGGCGTGGGCGCTGGCACGCTCTGTTTGGAGAGACGGATGTGTAATATTTATTCGAATTTTCGATGTGATCGTCGGGATCAATAAAAATATTGCGCGGGGAGATTCTCATCCTCACACAATAATATTAAAAATGCGAAAGGTACCTACTCTATATGTTTGTTACCTAATAAACACTAAACTTCTGAACCGATAGCAATGAAATTTCGCTTAAAAAGAGCCCAACACCTGCAGACCTGGATAGTATGACAAAGTAGACAAAGTCACCGTAAAAAGCCAGTAAATTAAAAAATTGTAATATACGTAATTTAACAAAAATATCTTTTTATTAACATATTCTTCATCTTATAATTATAAATCGTTAAACATAAATTAATAAGCTGTAAAAACTACTTAGACAATCCTACTATTTAAATGCATTGAGTAACATGTTAAAAAATTATTATCGAAAAAAGAATTCACAAAGCTAATTGCTGCAAGAATTCCAATTATTTAAGACCGATTAAAATTATATGAGATAATTTGGAATGAAAGAAATGTGAGCTGTTGTGGTAAATTTATTACCATTTTAATGAACTATTAATGACCTTATACGTAATAATGTTAATGAGATTAAACAATATTATAATTATGTAACCACCTATATTAATTACGTAGTTCAAATATATAATATAAAAAAGCAACATTGCAAGTATTTGTAATAAAAAATGTAGTAACTCAAAGAAAACGTAAATAAGGAAACCCTGGCACAGATAATTGATCATTTAAAAGACATTGTCACAAACTGATCAATAGACAAATAATTTAAATCCACTTTTATTATGACTAGCAGTACCCGCGGCTTCGCTCACGTAAAATACAGATTGCCATCGTGTCTACAATTATATAGTACATTAATTGTTATATCACTTATGCTTTATTCAGCGTAAGCTGTATAAGTGCCCAAATTGATTCACCAAGACCAGTTTTGTTTTATTTGCGCGGAAACCTAATTCTTTTTCTATATAAAAGTAGCCCAAGTTACTCCTTATACCATGAGCTATCTACCAGTAAAAGTCCCGTAAAAATCGGTCCAACCGTTTCGGATACTACCCGGAAAAAACAGACACACAAACAAAAATTAAAAAAATTGGCGTTTTGTTATAACTATCTTATATACTTTCATATGCATTTAGTAGAAACCTGTTATTTTGACATTCAAAACAGACACTTGAATTTTATTAATTGTAGAAATCTAAAATAATTAAAAATTATTGCACCTAAAGAAATTTAAAAAAACATGTATGCAGTGCAGTTCACACGCGGTAGAAAAGAAACTTTCAGCAAAGATAAGATATTCAGATAAACGATACACGAGAACAATACATCACGCTGGCTATAACACCTTTTACCAAGACATCGGAATAGGTACGCAGACGCACACACAGGAGACCGAGATAATAAGAATCACTGTATAATGTATTCTATCTCATTCTCTCGCAGGCTAAATCCTATTTATGTATGTGTAGAAGAACTATTGCAAAGGGAGGATCCTCCGACCAGACCGGTGTTATGTCTGGCGGGCAGCTGCCCAACGGTTATTGTCGGGTTCTTGTATATATACTCAACGATTGAGTTAATTTCTATAGCGCAATGTAGGATAGTAGGATGCGTCTTATGTGGCTCGATAGATGTCGCTGTGTAACGCTATGTAGATGTCGCCACATATGTGTTTGTATCTTTTTAGTTTCATGGAGTTTCAAAACACAACGGTGCTAAAAAAGGTTACATAACATAACATCACGCCTATAACCCCGACAGGTTAGGTAGAGATGTACTAATGTACCCATGTCATGGTCCCATGTAATAGGTGGCGAGTTTATTGCCATTAATCGGGTACAAAGCCAAACTCCGAGCTACTACTGAGAATTTCATAGAAAAACTCAATTACACTTTGCTCGATCTGGGAATCGAACCCAGGACCTGGAGCATAGCGGTCGCGCTTACGACCACTAGGCTAATGAGACTAAAGAAGTTTTCTCTTCAATAATAATATAGTTTTTAGAATCGTTCAGTTATGTCGGAGATTACATCCTACATACTCACAAACTTTACATCTATGTAATATTTAGTATTTGATTTTACAATGGTTAAATATAGGCAATAGGCACTGTTAGTAGTATTTATTTGTCAAATGGAGGACAAGGTGCCTCGTCTTCAGTGGAAACGAATAATATTCGTATAGTAAACATACCAGTCTCGAGAGCGCAGGCGCGAAGGCCTTTGCCGTTTCTAGGGATGTCGTATAAAAATACTATTTTGAAATGAAAAATTTTAAAATATTTCATATCAACTAGAATTTTCTCTCATTTCTTCTATGTCAATGGCTAAATAAAAATAATAATTTACTCTTTTCTACAATCGATATAATTATAGAATAGTACATTTATAATATTTATAAAAAAAAGAACAAGAGGTATTGTTAAATCTACAGACATCAGCTAAACATAATAAACCTTATCTAACAGCTTTCTATTTCACTTAGAAACTAAATTAATATTGAAATGAAAAATGAAGAAAAATGAAGAAAATGAAGAAAAATGAAAAAAAAACGATTAGGTAAATGAATGAATGATTAGGTAGGAAAAATGATGAAAAATGAGGAATCTGTTTCGAGTAACCTTTTAAAAGAAGGAATTATAGTTAATTTAAAGTAACGTTCACTTTAGGTATTAAACGCAAAAATTACAATCGTATCCACTTACAAATTAAAAGATATTCTAGTGAAAAATTTGAGACCAGTGATCGAATTTCGTCTCTTATACAATCCTTCCGAAACAATTAAAACTTAGTATATAGTACAATTATCTAAACTAATAATAATTATTAGAAACACAAACATAAAAATTACTCAGCGTATAGTCATCCACAACATCCACAAGAGCGTGTTCCCACGGCATGCTTCTGACAACAGCTGTAATAAGTGATCAAGAATTACTCGGTATATTATTCGTCATAATTATGCAAACCTCGCGTATCTCTCTATTTTTCGTAGATAATAGCATTAGATCAAATATTTATTACACCATACAATATATATCTACCATAGCCATATGGAACATTCTTATACATTTTTGTTCATGAATTAATTGTTATAAAAACTAAAGCCTCATTCATCTAAACAATATACTAAAATTGTCCGCTTATACTGCCGTAAAAATAAAATAAAAACATATATGTAAGCGTAGCTAAAGTCTTTCGCTTGTTATTCGTGAAAAAAATATTAAAATCTGTTCAGTTTTGGCGGAGGAAACAGGATAACATGAAATTTTGATTTTGTCTATTTTACTTAGATTTATCTCTTTCTCTCTATTCTATCGTTTAGGTACACCGCGACAGCAATACACTTTCTTTTAAAAACGTATTCTTCAAATATGATGCTAACTATATTTCCTCTTAAATACCGAAGAGTTTGACAGTTTTTTTTTAATATTTCTAGAATTTGTATAATATTAAAAAAAGGGAAATAAAATTTATGTGAAGTTTTTTACGTAAAACGGAACATTAATAAGCTAGTAAGTGAAAAATTCCATCCACACCTCCTCGATTCGCCTGAGATCTTTACGAACCGTTACGACCTAGTGACCTTCAAGAAGTGAGCTTATTCATCCCTAAAAGCCCGGCAACGCATTTACGAGCCTTCTGGTGTTGCGGAAGTTTGCGGGCGGCGGTGATCATTTTCCATCAGGAGCGCCACCTGCCCGTTTGCCTCCTTTTTAAAATAAAAAAAATGAAGTTATTTTTATAACTAAAAACGTATAATTTAAAATTTCAATTGTGGTAACCCTTGTCATTTCGCACCTGTCTAAACTTAAATGTTAGAAGTGAGCATTGAGTTTATTTTTTAAGTAAACTATTGGGAGTATTAATTTGGTATCGTTTTCCTCTTAAGTATGTAAAGTTAATTTCTTGCTCTCTACATTGTGAAAGTACATTAATGGTATCTGTTAATTACTAGTGCCTATCATAAATTATAAGATAAAATCACAAAGTCTTTTTTAAATATTCCTTATAGATATGGCGACAATCTCATCGGATGTTAAGCGACGATGTGGTCCAAGGTTAAGTATAACGGGAGGACTGGCTCTCAAGTGCAGCTGTCGGCACATATCTATAAGTGCTTGGCGATAGGATTTCTACTTAACTAACTTAATCTAAGCTAGCCACACGAGTATTAAAAAATCCAATTGGAACATCATGATCAAACCATAGCATGCCTACCATCATAGTGGTTTCATCTTCATCACGATGTTTTCCTTCACCGAAAGCAAAAGTTTATTACAGCGATTCGAACTCACGTCAATTGCTATAATGTGTTCAAATAATACATAAAAAATTCAAGTAAATATCACATAATAGTTAAAACAATAAAGGAATAATTTAATTATATACTGCTCAAGGATTTTGTTACCAAATTACTATTAGTCATATATTAAATTAAATATATTCCGACTGTAGTTATATAAATTTTTTATAAGTAACTGTGGGCTTAATTAAATAAAATAGATCTATTCATGAGGAAGGAAGACCTTAATTTATTTTTAGCTAGCCTACTTGTAGTTAAACAAATAAAATTGTAGACATAACGAAAAACATTTTCATACAGTTTTACAGGCCGGCGTTACTTAGGCATGAAGAAATCAAACCACAAATTATGTGAATCATAACAAATAGTACGTATCTATGGAATACATATGACGCTGAAATATCAGCCTAGTTTACGTAAACAGGCATTAGTAAAACCCCGCTATGTGATTTCAAATTAACCATAAATGACGTATGGGAAAACCATTATATTAAGATAATATGTTATAATAATGTTAATTTGAACACAAACATCAACACTTGAATATAATACATATGTTTTTTATGTGGAACGGAGTATCTTATCGCAGGGTGGGGGAGCTAAACTGAAAAAGGTGACAGACACGAGCGACACTGAAAAAACAAACATAGGACATATTAAATGAGATTTTCAAAATTATGACAGTTTTTATGTACATTATCGAATTAACGTAACTTTAAACATATTTTGTAAATTTTTGGAAGTTTACTAAAAATTCTTAAAAACTTGGCTAGCACCTACTCCAAAAAAAACAATAATGATTGTATATTATTGTCCTAAGAAATTATGTAACAGACGCATAGTTCGTGAGAATATTAAATTGTGTTTAAAAAGAATTATATTTTTAAGTAAACAAAATAAATAACGTAATTTTTTTTTTTTTTTTTTTTGTGTATTTTTCACAGTAGAATATATTGGAGTCGATTTTGTTTTTGATTTAAAAAAATACTGATAATGGTATCATACTATGTATGTACCTACGTACAATTTTTTTTTTTAGTTGACCGATAGAAAAAATTGAATTATATAAGATTTTAAAAAATAAAAACGAAATTAAAAATTTATTTTTAATTTATTTAACCATTTCATCTATTTTCGTTTTATGTATATTTTAGATAAATTTTTAGATTTATATTTAAGTCAAGTTACAAAATAACATTACGATTTACTCATAATTTCAAAGACTAAAATACAAACCTCAAAAATATGTAAGTATACCAAAAACATACATAAACATAAATTAAAACTAGATAATTGTTTTTCGTGTTAATATAACAAATTCGCAAAGCTTGAAAAATCATTCAATTTATGCTACAATAAACATGAAATCGTGTAAAAAAAATTCATAACACCAAACATGTTATATAAAACCGTGATATAATTAAACTTTTCAATAAATTATGATATAATTAAACTTTTCAATAAATTATGAAATAATTTATAGTTAATATAATTAAATAACTGTTTAATTAAATTTTTAATATAAATCATTTTTGTTCATTTTTTTCATCAATATCGATTATCATCGACACTTTGCTGTCTTTGACATATTATTATAAATATGTACAAATTATATTGATAATAGTCGTACAAAAAAGTAATATCACAAATGTATCTAAGATTATTAGACAGAATGCAGAACTAAATATATATTATAGAGAATAGGTACAATATTATAAATAAATATTTCATAAAAATTAATTAAATTTGTAGTTATATGTGGTTATTGTTAAGGGATAATACTGTAATATTACGGATAATTGTTATTTAAACCAATTAGTTGTCGTTACGGACGAACTTAGTTTGCTTAACCACTGCAGTATCACCCGATTAACAGTGAATTAATAACTACAACACTCGTCGATAAACTCTAAATACGTGCTGGGACAAACCACTACAGGATGATATAACAATAATTAAAATAGTCCAACCATAAATAACTTCATAAGGTAAGGTAATTATGGATTAATTGAATTGTTTAATAGAACAATGGTATCTCGAATTTTCGTTTATTGTTATGCTTGAACTGGTATGTAATTTTTAAAAAAACATGATACAGGTGGGATTTACCATTTAATGCTTTTTAAACGAAAGTCTGTTATTCTATTTATTTATGTATTAGGTATATTAACGTTCTGAAAAGGATGTTGGGGAGATTTTTTTTCTTTTAGATCTGACTACACTGTTAGCCCTATGGGCCCTGAAGCCGCTGCGGCTTTTACAGCTTCACCGAACTTGTGGGGATGTAGGGGAGACTGCAATCATATTTTATAACTACATACGGCATTGATGCTGTTTACATGCCATCGTGAAAGGTGGGCAATTGCCCTCAGTTCACTTTCGACTTGATACACCGGCGTGAGCGTGAGGAAACTTTTCCTTTTTTTGACAACAGAGTTTCCGCCTTACGCTGTGATTTCCTATCTCTTTTGTTTCAAAATGCTGATAACAAAACTTGTAAGAGTTCAAAATGCTGTTAGTGAAAGTATAAATGATACCCCTAGAGAAAATGTATATAATTAGTAGCAAGAATACGAATTTCGTGAAATTGGTAAATTTTATGATTGCCTAGTCTATTGACATATAAATTATTAATCGTAGGAAATAATTATTTAATAAGAGTATTTTTTTATTTTACATTTTATACGCCCTATTACTACGGATTAACACTCAAAAATTGTAATATGTTATAAAATTATCTATATATTAATACGTGAAGCAAAACCTTTCGGTCCCTTTTTAAGCGTATTGCGTGCACGGAAGACAATGAGATTTGGCATGGTTAAAGTTTATATGGAGAAGGAGTGCAGAAACCTAAAATTTATATATAATATCTGTTACTAATATATTAAATTAAATAAATTAATACTGCGAATCCTAACTTGAACAGTGCCATTGAACTTAGACCCCCCAAACAAAATATGTCAAACAGAAAATAGTCTATGATCAAAAAGTCGCAGGTTGAATTTCGAGCTTAGGGCGATAGCTGTATGTTTTAAAATAGCGACCTATGAATGTGTTTTATAATTTAGACGAAATGTCTACATTAATAAATAACCCAGAGCTTTACTTATAAATTTTATTTACTTACTATTACTAATAATTATCGTCAAAATAATGATTAACGATTAATATGTTGTAATAAGCTAATAAGTAAAAATTCTAATCTACTCTATTTATTTATATGGATAATATTAATGTTTTGTCTTGATGATTTTTACATACATTTGTCTGATAATCGTCTACGCCCTTGAATCGCACGGAGTCAATAAATTCACACGTATGACGTAGGAGAGGTTAAAGCAAGAATTAAAAAAAATACTTTTCGTTTTCCCTGATCAAAGGCCCCTGACAAAGGGCAACCCGTGTGATTGAACACAAATAGAATGAAAGCTACTTGTTAGCTATGTTTTCTATCAAAATTCATAAACATAACTAAATATTTGCTTTCTTGTAAACATATTGTTATATTGTATTACACACGATAAATTATATCATTCCGTCTTATTCTATACCAAAAAAGGCAGTGTCGAGTAAACGTTTGTGCGCGTTATAAGATTTGTTTATACTTATAACTTATAACACGAGAGAATAACACGTCCGTTTATTTGCTTGTCTTACAGCGGTCTGCCTACTTAGGCACTTGTAAGTGGGCATGGGCGATACAAATGAGCTTTGTACTATTATTACACAATAACTTAATCCTACCTAATGTGTTTATTAGAAGGTAGGCACACCTTCATTTTCAGACAGCAATATTTTGTGTGGAACGGATATCTCGTATCCTGAGTTACCATAAAATTTCATAGAAATAAAATATTTTTATGAACGTAATCTAGTTTCCCGTTGTGCCTAATAATCTTAGATAAAATTGTGATATTACTTCTGTGTATGAATATTATAAATTAGTACATATCTATAAACTTAATAAAATTGAAGTGTCTAGTTTGTAATGTCAAAATAACAGTTTTTTACTAAATGCATAAAAACCAATTTTAAAATGTTTGTCTGGTTGTCTGTTCCGGGTAATCTCCGAAACAGTTGGACCGATTTTGATGGAACTTTCACTGGCGAATAGCTGATGCTATAAGGAGTCACTAAGGCACCATATATTTTAGAAAAAGAATTAGAGTTCCGCTCAAATAAAATAGAACTCGTCATGGTGAATCAATTCGGGCGCTTAAATGGCTTACGCTGAGTAAACTACAAAAAAATCAGCCAGAGCATATATCTATCTTCGAAGGATCACCCACAAGAAGCATTTTTATCTTTAAAATAACTGGGAGCGGGCGTACTACGATTAGCACGTGTGCACAATCGACGGCCGCGGCATCCTGTAGTCCACATGAGCGAAGCCGCGAGCACGGCTAGTATTAAAAAACCTCCGCTTCGCTGGAATTGAGGGGATATGGTTTACACCAAAAATCCAAACAGCAGATGTCGTGTTTACAAGTGTTTTGTAACAAAAGGTGTAATTTATTTCAAGGCAAGGTCATTACACCGGTATATAATTTAAATATCGTTAGACGGAATATCCTAAAATTATAGCGACGTATGGAAATAGCACCTTGTATGTGTTAGATGGATTTCCGATTTACTATAGACAATTTACGTAAAACAATAAATTTAAGATTGCGAATTAGTTGGTTTTTTTTTAGTTTTACTTTAGTGGGAAACAAATAAAGCGTCTAGTAACAGTTCTAAAAAAAATCATAAATACTAAATCTGTCAAAATATGTTTTTTTTTAATCCTTTATTGTAGGTGCGCCTACATTAAATAACATTAATGCCAAGATAAGAAGACCTTTAGAATTGACCAGCTGCAAATCGACACTACGGCGAATTGTAACTAATTAATTAAGCTATACATTTAGAAAACGTGCTATGAATTTTAAATTTTACACTCCTTATTCCTACTGCACAATTTAATTCTCTCTATAATTGTGTAGCAAAATATTTGTTTTTTGTTAATTTTAATGATATTAAGTCTTTGTATTTTAAACATTTATGTCCGTTCACATGACAACACCGGCATAATAAGTACATGCTATTGTATTTCCGATCGTACATTTTTTTACTGAAGTTATATGCGAAATGCGAATGCGAATAATTATCTTTTTTTAATCGCATATTACTACTGTACATATGTACATAAAAACGTGATTGTTTATGTCTCTTCGTTTTGTTTCACTGTCATTCTCACATTTGCTGGCGACCTCTGTTCCACCAGAGACTCGTTTCCACGCGTGGCAGCTTTAATCGACAATACAAAAAACTAAATGGTACACTGTATTTGAAACTACCTATAATAACTTTGCCAGAGTTATACAATTTATGATTACAAAAACATGACAATAAATTGAAATTAATTTTATAAATGACATTTTTTACTATTTTAATAAAGTGTTCATCTTTTCAAACTCTTTTGAAAAATATTTAATAAGTTGCAGATTAATAATTTTATTAGGAAAAAGGACGAATTTATTTAATACCAGGAATCGTAAGTGAACTTATATCAAATAGGTAATATAAATATTTGACATAATTAAAGTTTAATTAAATCTCCAAAAGTTTCAATTTACAGGATATTTAAAAATAAAATTTTACAATTTACAGAGATTGGAGATAGGCTCTAAATAAAATATAATAACAAAACCAGATAACTGAGAAAATTCAAGTATTTAAAAAGCAAGTAGTAATAAGCGATAAATTGATGGGAGTTTGTGTTTGTGTTTTTTTTAAAAGTCGAATGTGTATTTATTTAATGTATTTTTAATTTTATTTAATGTTTGTTTTTATTTTTTTATTATTAGCAATTAAATGAGTATATATTATGTTTAATAGGTATATTGAAATAACAGTATTACAATCTATACATTTAATTAAGTATTATTAGGTTAATGAAGTTGTATTTATAGATAAGAGAAGTCATTAGAACACCTAATCAGTTGTCTCACTGTGTAGAATGTATAGTCTTCCAGATATTATAAATGACTAGCTGTGCTCGCGGCTGCGCTCGCGTTAACGACAGAATTACTGTTTATGAACATGTAATAATATATTTTTTTAGATAAGGACCAAGTATCTAAAGATTAAAAAAAGTGATCAAAATCAGTCCAGTAATTTTTGCGTGATGCTCGCACAACGGCAAACCTCAATCATTTTATTTATATAGATAGATTAGACTTTAATTCATTATAGGTTTAGCGTATGCGATGTGACCTAAGATTATACACGCTAAGCTGAACTGGACTGGCTCTAAGCGCAGCTGCCAGAACACGCCTATAAGCGCTTGGCGACAGACTTCCTGCTGACCTGGAGGACATTAGAAAATGTCCAACCACAATACTACGGTTTCATAATGATGTTTTTGTCCTTCACCTAAAGCTCAGACTCATTGCAGGGATTCGAACTCACTTCGCTCGACGCGGTCTCCGTACTGGCCACCACTGAGCCATCAACGCTTTTATTTTACTGAAGTCAATGAACTTTAAATATTGACTTTTCTTCAATATGTTAAGTTTGTTCAAACATACATCTGTTTGCATATTTTGTTTGCACTATTTACTGAGTTTTTGTGAATAGATTCAGCAGTTTGAACATAAGTGTTCTACTTTTCTCGGGACTTCACCTGCTTAGTTGTACTCTAAACAAGCGGATTCCCAAACTTAGCACCGATTTAAAATAAGGTGGAGGTTCTATGTTTGACTGTATGTATGTTTGCCTTTTAATTATGTTCAGAGATTCTTCGTCAATTGTAGATTTTTTTTTTTTTTATTTGAAAGGGTGGTCCTTAAGGTGGTTCCATTGTCACTAAATAAGGATCTGATAGTGATATTCATAGAAATCTAGGTAAATATTATTTATTATAAACTCTCTGAAATGTAGTCGGACAGTATTAGTTTACAAACATCTTAGCATTCCATAGATTCAGCATGCGGGTGCCGCATCCATCGTGTGGCAGAGAAAGGGAAACACGAGCAACCCCCAGGACTTGCGACCTAGGTGTAGGTTTAGGGGGCCCCCTTATGATGCACATCAGTGCTCACCCTGACTGCTCGCGATACCCTCCCTGCCAAACCAGATTTGGTAAGAACCTGTTAATGCTGCTTTAGATACCCGTTCTAAGATAGAACTTACTGCAGTTCTCCACAGGCCGAGGTCTTTTAGCAGGTTGTAGAGAGATTTCGCTGGTATACCTCTCGCTGCCATTTCTACTGCATATAAATTAACCACATAGCCTTTTTGGTTACTTCATTACTTAGATCGTAATATTTATTCATTTTCATTGCCTAGTCTTTAGGTATATAAGTTTCCCACGGTACAGTAAGCTCTACAAGTACTGTACGTTTGATTCACCCATTACAACCATTACTATACGTTTGATTTGACAAACACATCCTCATAATTCCACTTGTAACATTAATATGTTCGTAAATAATATTGGGTCAATTATCAATTCTCAGTTGGCAGCCCTAATGGGATATAACAATTATTTTGTACAACACGACAGTTGAATAATTAATGAGTGCAGAAACTCGTAGAAAGTGATAACTTACTTTTACTTAACACACACACACACACACACATCATTATAACTGTTTATATCTATGATTCACGATCACTGACTTGCTACTTGATACCACATGTTAATAGGAATCTGTGCGAAAATCTAACTATATCTACCATAATATTCATTTTTTTTTTGTTTGATCGCGCTAATCTTATATAAGTATGCTTATTGAGGACGGCTCTATAACATAAATAAGGAGCGACATTATACACAAAAATTAAACACACTCAAAATAGCCACATAAAACACTCAAACGCATGAAACGGAACGCAGAGAATGCTATACCGACTCGCTAATTATGTTTAACTAAATCAGCGCACTATATGTCTCATGCAAGATGGCCCTAAATGCGTTTACTATAAATCCATTTAAGAGGCTATTTGTAATTAACTAATTTTGTTTAGCAGTGAATCAAATGAAAAGTTACGCAAGTCGCCCTTATACTGTCTTTCCTCTTAAACTGAAGCCTCAAGCTTTTTAAAAGCTTTCTTTAAGAAATATATGGGCAGATCCATTAATTCTCGACGAAAGTGTGCGCACTAGGGTCGACGATTCTGATGCTAATTTTTTCCTCGAAAGTACACCTAAAGAGGAGACGATCCTGAAAATTTGAGCCCAATATGTGCAAATCTGGCCGCTGGAGAATATTTGAATTTTTAAAAATGTAGATTTTTCACTATTTTTCAAATAAATGTATCTCAGCTTCTATATAACTTAAAGACTCCAGCCCAGCGGCATTTTTTTCAGTAAGACTTCTACTTTTATGAAAAAAAAAATATTAGGTCTAAACATATATCGGGCTTAGCTAATAGCTTCCAACTAAACAACTGTTTTGGTTAAATTTTACCTATTTATAAAACACCATTATATGTACCGTATTTGAAGTTGAGAGTCGACCAGCAACTAATCTTTTGTCGAGGTATATTTTGATGGAATCTACCCAGCTTTTGATTAATTGCTCCGATTTTGTAAAATCATAGGTTATTTAAATACAATCAAATTTTAAAAAGCGCTGTTTTTAAATAGCTAGATCTCTTTTCTCCGAACTAAAGTTGCTTTATTCTGTCCCCAAGAAACCCTGAAAATTTTAACTATGGAATCGAGCTTGTGTTTGAGTTATAAACTTAAACTTGTTTGTCTCTAAAGCCGTGTTTTCTAATTTTTGACACTTGAGTAGATACACAAACAACCAAACAAGGAATATATCAATTTTGTTTTTTTTTTTCTTTCATATTAATCAATACTATTAAATATACAATAATACCACAAATGTTTATAATATTATAATAGTAAAATTCCCGAGCTCTTTAAAATCATTCTAAAGTAGCATATCTTTAATTGTGGGGTAGGAAAACATATTCAAATACCTGGAGTTATATCCTACAATGAGTCTGTTTCATCCTATACTAGGTGTACCCGCGGCTCCTCACGCTTTAACTACAGAAAAATGACCTATTTCATTATCCTAAACTTGTAGATTTATCAAGCCGAGAACCTATCATCGTAACCTGACAACCTTTCTGGGCATACGGTATTTTTTTATACTACAAAGATGGCAAACAAGCATATGGCCCGCCTGATGATAAGTGGCTACTGTAGTCTACGGAAGCTTCTAATAAAAAAGGTATCAATAGCGCGTTGCCGTTCTCGAACCCCCCTACACCAATGAGCTCTGGAAACTCAACTCACCGCAAAAATACGACACAAGTTTATTTAGGTTGGATCTCCCGTAGGGTGGAGTATTCCACCAGTCGGACTGCCACAAGCAGAAAAAAAACAAAAGCAAATTTATCTGTGCCCTACCTCTCCAATTATGGATATAGTAAAAATACAATGAAATATACTAAATAGCCGCATGGAATATTTTATTAATCATCACGTACCACTGTGATATAATTATATTGTTAATTAAAATTATTAACTACTTTCGGTACAAATTATAATTTATTACCTATTCTAAATTCCACGGTAATAAATATTATTTGAAAAGGATAAAGTAATGACGTAGGTAATTTTAGTCCTTTTTGTTTGATAACTGTACAGAATTAATGTTAAATCGTTTTAATTATTCAATATGTTAACTTTATTAACTTTAATTTTAGATTATTATTATTATATATACATTATTATATATAATTATATATACATTATATATACAATTATATACATATACATTTATGTATTACATACCTACCTTCGCTTTACCTACTTAAAATAATTGATAATTACAAAATGTATTTAAAATGGCAAAAATATGCCATAAACAGTGTTATGAAGGGAAAACTCAATACAATGGCATAACTATGTTCTTTTTTGAAACTTTTAAATAAATTATAAATTGTAACGCCACCAACATTTAATATTCATCACTAGATGTCACTATGCGTTTTCTGCATCTCGTAAGGATTGAATTATCGCCTAGTCACCAAGAGATGGCGCTACTAGTAGATTAGATGGCGCTATCGTTATGTCAACATAAAATAGTGACCTGAGCAACTGTGCCAAAAGTGATCGAGCATTCTTAGGACACCTACTACGGCCTAGTACCACGCACGTTCCAAGTCCGGTGAAGCTGTAAAAGCCGCAGCGGCTTTAGGGCCCCTAAGGCTAACAGTGTAGTCAGTTCTAAAAAAAAACCACGCACGCTATGCGCTTTCACCCTTGTTGAGACGTTTTAGTGTCGTAGTATTAGTTATTCAGTACTGTGCTTGTGTACTTCCACCTACGTTGGGATACACCGGTTTAGTACTGCGCATCGAAATTGTATCTCTCTCTGTCTACCAAATAAATCTGTCTCACTTGAACAGTAGTTATACTTTTCTCGCTTCCCCCTCACCGCGTTAAAAAACTGCTATTACAGCATGTCGGTAACGCGAAATCATAAGATTTTGTCCATTCAAAAAGTCAAATACGCATATGATACAGCCAAGTATATACCTACGATGTATTAGTCTATATAATCGTATAATTGTAAACAGGCCGCTATACTACGCGTCCCTAGTCTGGCGCATGCGCAATACGTCACAGCCATGTCGAGGTCATCGGTGACGCGAACCCATAAGTTTTCCCTATACCACAAATCGCTAAACGCGTCTAAACAATTGTTTCATTAGACGTTAATATTTCCCAGTGTTTCTATTTTTAACACAATACAATAAATTTAACATACCATAACAAATATAGATAAAATGGATTTTTTTTAAATGACTAGTGCTGAATCCTAAGGGGTTTCACAGCTTCATGGAGTTACGTCCTATTAAATGCTAATACAAGATGTCCAGAAAGGGTATCGGGTATTTGTTTTCGCGCCATATTCGAAACGGGGCGTCTAAAGGGTGCGGGAAGGGGTTCATGGCGTCCGCCATTTTGTGGAGTTTTAGTCACGATGGAACAGTACTCGGGGACGCATCGCGCATTTTGCGTACGAGCGTATTATCGTAATGGTGATTCAATAGTGACTGCTCAACGTCTCTATCGTGCGGAATATCGTACACACCACGCGCCAAGTGACGATAGCATTAGGAAATGGATCAGGATGTTCGAGAATACAGGTGCGACAGTTAAAATTCAAAACTCTGGTCGTCCTCGTTCAGTTCGCGATGAAGAAACAATTGAAGAAGTTGAGGCGTCGGTTCGTCAAAATCCGTCTTTATCCATCCGAAAGCGAAGCCAAGCGTTGAACATCAAAAAATCGTCTTTACATTCGATTTTAATGAAAGACTTACATCTAAAAGCCTATAAAATTCAATTGGTTCAAGAATTGAAGGATACGGACTATGCTAATCGACTGAATTTTGCGAACGAAATGCTGCAGCGATTTAACAACTTTAACAACATACTGTTCAGTGACGAAGCAAATTTTCACCTGAATGGTCATGTTAATAAGCAGAATTGTCGGTACTGGGCAGTGGAGAATCCGAGACGAAAGCATGAACGACCCCTGCATAGCCCAAAGGTCGTTGTTTGGGCCGCTATGTCTGCTAAAGGCATAATTGGTCCTTATTTTCATGAAGATCAACGAGGCCGAGCAATTAATGTGAATAGTGACCGTTATTGCGATATGTTGCGAAATTTTTTGGTCCCAGAGTTGCAGGAGTTTGCAGGTTTCAACTCAAGAACGTGGTTCCAGCAAGATGGGGTTACTTGCCATACCTCAAATGACTCAATGGAAGTTGTTAACGAATTATTCCCTAATAAAGTCATTTCGCGAAGGGGTAACATCAACTGGCCTCCCAGAAGCCCCGACCTTAGCCCGCTTGACTATTTTGCATGGGGATACCTTAAAAGTAAGGTTTATCAAAACAATCCGATGAATCTAACCCAGTTAAAGCAAAACATCAGGTCAGAAATGGCAGTAATATCGATAGCTATGTGTCAACGTGTCATCGCCAATCTTCGTTTCCGTTTAGAAGAGTGCCAGCAACGTAACGGTAATCATTTGGATAACATCATCTTTTCCAAATAATTCTCCAATTCATATGCTAATAATAAACAATAAAGTTTTTTATTGCATACAAATAATTTTTGTTTCATTGAACTTACAAATACCCGATACCCTTTCTGGACACCTTGTAGATGTAATTGTATTTACAATCTTTCAGCCATTGTTTCAATGTGAAACAAGAAGTAAGATTAATTAATTATTGATTTAGTGTAAAAAATATTTTTAAGATTAAGTATATAATTCAGAAAATGTTATCATTTATGATAATGATTCAATGTAATAATAATATTGACAGAATTATTTATTGATGTATTAAGTAATTGTTAAGTCTAATTAAGGAAATGTACGAAATTAATGATGATGACTTAGGTGATAATGATATTTATGAATAATAACAAAGTAAGAAATTGAACAAATTGAGCATAATGTAAGACAAGTTTAGGCAATGTATGTATTAGTTTAAGGAATTCAATTAAACTGGGCGATGCATGAAATTAGGAAATAGACAGAAGGAAAGCCAGAGGAAAGAGACGAGAGCTAGGGACAAAAGAATAAAAAGTCGAAGGCACATAAGAAATAAATCAAAATTGGAATAAATTATTTCACTTGTAGCGACATCTACATAGCGACACGCAGCGACATCTATCGAGCCACATACGACGCATCCTACATCGCGCTATAGAAATTAACTCTTCAATTGAGTATAGATACAAGTACCCGACTACAACCGTTGGGCAGCTGCCCGCCAGACATAATACCCGTCTGGTCGGAGGATCCTCCCTTTGCAATAGCTCTTCTACACTGGTGACCCCGAGCATGAACGTCAGCGCAACCTTCTTCGCATAGCTACATCGTGACGTTATCATCACTTTCACAAGCTTTCGAGCAGCGAGTCATACAGCCAGCCAGCATCCACGGCTACTACGGGTATCCTGACCACCAGCATGCAGCGGACGGCGCATTCCTGATCATCACCCACAGCCTTCTCAGCGACCTTGACACAGCACACTGCACTTCGGCCGGTCAGCAAGCAGAGACGCACTTCTCTCCTGGTCGACGCAGCAGCCAGTCACTACGCAGCACTGCAACACTCCGACTCACTGGAGCATTCTTGCAGCATCACCCCGACTCACTGGGTCATCACCCCGACTCACTGGGGCATCACCCCGACCTCACTGGGGCATCACCCCGACTCACTGGGGGCATCACCCCGACTCACTGGGGCATCACCGCAGACAGTTCCGACTCACCATGCACTATGCGGCATCTGGTTCCGACTCACTGGAACATTCCACTGGCCCGGCAAGCATCACAAGATGTATGGACGACTCAACCTGCTATCGACCTCCGGTCTCGGAGGGGAGTGATGTAGCGACATCTACATAGCGACACACAGCGACATCTATCGAGCCACATACGACGCATCCTACATCGCGCTATAGAAATTAACTCTTCACTTGAGTATATATACAAGAACCCGACTACAACCGTTGGGCAGCTGCCCGCCAGACATAACACCCGTCTGGCCGGAGGATCCTCCCTTTGCAATAGTTCTTCTACACACTCTAATTTGCGTTTGAGAAAACGGAACTACTAAAAAAATCTTTGACCCCATCTTTTACACTTTTAAGTATTGAATTTGAAAGAGTCTATGAAACACGTTTTTTTTTTACTTTTTAATTGGTAGGGTACTACCAATTTTCATGAATATAAATTATTTTCACAACCAAAAATCCTTCCTTAATGCTCATCTACAGTCTAAAGGGCATGTGCATACAAAATTTTACGGTCCTAACACCAATATTTTGGGTTGTTCGTTGATGAGTCAGTCAGTTAGTCAGTCACTCAGTCAGGACAAGTAATTATATATGTATAGATGAATATGCAAAACACTCATTACTAATGTATGTTCGGATAAATGACAATAATTTTGAACTTCTAATAGGTACAATTTCAATACTAGAAATAAATATAAAATAGTCATTCCATCTTTTGGACTTGTAAAACTAATATTTTTTTTAGGTAATTGTGTTAGATTCTATAATAAACTTCCTAAGCACATTACCGATATGCCAGATAATAAGTTCACGAACCATGTTAAGCAAGATTTATTGTCGAAAGGCTATTATAGGGTAGCTGATTACGTGAGTGATGGTGATGACTGGATTTGATTCCCTTTAAATACTTAGATCTACTGAAAATGATAATTAAACTGTATATAATTTAATACTGCAAAAACTAATTCATAAAAGAAAATAAGATCTTAATAAACCCGATCGAGTTTCTTGTTGGTTCTTCTCGATGACTGGGATGTTTTCTGAACCGGTAAAGCTTAAGGCCTAAATTGAATAAAAAATATTTTGATTTTTTATTTAGATTTTATGTATTTATTATTACTAACATTGTAAAGCTCAGGAGACTGGTTGTTTCTTTGAACGCGATTATCTCTGGAACTACCATTCATATTTGGAAAATTCTTTTTGCATGTTATAGCACATTTCTTGAAAAAAGATATATAGCTATATAGCTCATAGCTTTAGCTTTTATATAGCAGTAGTCATGAACTACCAGCATTCTGGCAAGCTGTAGGCAAGAACAGGAATTGAGAACTACGATGAGCTACACCGATGCATTTGCGCTGGAGTGTTGGTTCAATAATTTAACAAGGGTGAAACCGTGGGGCACAGTTAGTCTAAAAATATGTATTAACTTTCAATACGAGAGTTCAATTTAACGCCAATTTGCTTTTAAGTTATTTTTAGTACATATCCAAAGCAATAATGGTTATTTATTTTAAAACATAAATACTGTCTTATAATTGATCAAAAAAAAAAAATTCGAGAACCACAGATAGACAGATCACAATACATATTGTGTTGTAAAATGAAGTAAAAAAATATACATCAATACTAATGTTGTAAAGCTCAAAGGACTGTTTTGTTTGTTTATTTGAGCGCAATAAACATTTGCACACACAATAAGCATTTTATTTGAGTAAGGTTATATATAGGTTATTAATATAAATTCACACGACGACTCTAAAGATCATGAACATCAAACAATTTAGCTAGTTGTAGGTAAGTTCTTTTTTCGACTATACTATTAGCCTTAAAGGCCCTGGAGCCTAGGCTTTAACAGCGTCACCGGCCTTGGCTGTAGGCACGTAAGGGAATTGGAGTTTTTGGCGGGATTTTGAAGTGACATGTTGTAGTTTTTATTTTTAATTAATTATCTTAGGTTTTTGACCCTATTTTATGTAATATTGGTGACGTTCTGCGTGATATAGTTTGGTTTTTGTGCATAAGTGAAGTGAATTATAAATATAAGCTGAAAGCATTCATTCTGAGATCCCACAAAATTTTCCTATAAAGTTCTAACAAGGGAGCCACCATCTTGTTAGGATACTGAATCGTTATAGCATATGACACTATAATTCACTCGATAATGGCAGTAATGGTCGTCATTAAAGTTAGGAAGAAGAAGAAGAAGAAGTAAGAGAATTGATGACAAAACGGCAACGGTAGGATTACACGGGTGCGTTTGCGGCAACACAGTGCACGGCAAGTAAGTACACTGGTAAAACCGTAAGGCACAGCTAGTGTTAAATAAGCGTGAATAATTTCAACCAGTTTTTAATTCACGTTACACTGTTTTTTTCCATTTAATTATATCATATAATGTTTACCTTCGAAGTATCTACTCGCCTACATACTATAAGGTATGATCAACTTACGTTCACTTTCGATTCAATTTTTAATTACATAATTTTGTATTTAAAATTACCCCACATTTCACTTATTTCACAACATCTTTACAAGATGACAGTAAAGGAAAACCTGAGATAATTTTTTTTTCTAAAGGTTTTTAGATTAAATGTATTAAAAGTGAATCTAATTTATTTAAGTCTAGCTGTGCTCGCAGCTCCGCTTGCATGAACAAAAAAAATTGTTTTTATCTGGATAAAAAGTATCCTATATCCTAATTCGGCTTATGCATCCGTTTAGTCGTTTTGGGTGATCGAGTAACAAACAAACAAACTCACTTTTGAATTTATCACATCAGTTATGATTATATAATATTGATAAAAAAAATGCAGCACTTTGTCACGTGACATGAAACGAAAATCAGAACACATGACGTCATTTTTTGCAAAACTCCACCTTTTTGTGTGATTTGTTGATAATAGTTATACTGTTTATTTATATATTTAACATATTAAGTAGTTTAATATTACCCCTGTAGTTCCCTTATCAAGTATTATGTAATGTGACTGTTGTATGTTGTGTCAATCTATCTTTTTATGGGTTATTCTCACAGATTATTCTACAGTACACCCAACATTTCGCAACTAAATTCTATACCGTGTACTTGTGACACTTGACACTGGCCAAATTGCCTACATAAGAAGAAAGCAAAAAAACATGTGATTTGTTGATTTTGTACCGTAAAATGCAGTTTTTCGCGTGTTACCTACAACTACACTTCAACTCTTGTAATTAGTTTTTCGTAATAGGTATTTACTAGCTAACCCTTGGGAATATTTCGCACAATACAGAAATTATAACAACAATCATGTTAGTTATAGATATTGTTTAATAGATGGCGCCTTGAATATACTTCATCATTAGATGCCACTCCTAGTGAAAAACTTTTAGTTACACACATTTTTTTTATAAAAAAAAAAACGTTATTTTTATTCTATTTGTCTATGTTTAGTCAATAGTGTGAAACAAGCTTTAAAATGACATATGAATCATTTTTTTTTAAAGAATTAAAGGATACTATTATGGCTTTTCAAAAAAAAAAACACATTTGAGAATTACCTAATAATATACTATACAAATTACCTCTAGTTAAGGTGTGCTTTAAAGGTATATTTTTTCATTATAATGAGAAGAAAAACGTATTTGATAATTTATCAGCATACACATTATACTGAGGCATTACACAGTATTCATAACATTTGAAATACATCTTACTATTTTCGATTCGCGATTCGCTAAGTGTCGCGTTTCGGGAACATTCACTGTATATCCAGTTTCTATGTTGCTGATTGGATTATTGTTGTTGTTGTTGGTCACCATTCACAGTTAGTCCAGTCAATTTGTCATCCAACAATTTTTTAAATGCTATACGTGCCAATGAATTTTTTGGAATTCACGTCCATTATCCAATTTGAATTAGTAAACTATCGGTGAAGGAAAAAATTGTGAGACAACCTGAACGCTTGAAAAATGTTCTAGTACTTAATATCACTGTATGTGGGAAAATATATAACCTAAGGATATATCAGTGTTCAAAATTGTGAATAAATACATCGTTTACTTGGGGAAATGCATTTACCTAATATGCTGGTATTATTATGTCTATACTATAATGTTATAGAGCATAAAAAATTGGATTTTGTTCGTTTGAACGTGCTAATCTAAGGAATTACAAAACAGATTAAAAATATGTTTTTATTTTGCATTTTATAGCCAACAGAACCGTGAAAATTTGCATGCGGGTTTCTTTTACACCGGGGGAAGGTTCCACAGCTTCACGGTACGACAAAGATAAGTAGTAGAGAGCTTTTTAGTTCGTGCCTAGATTAAGGTTACCGTAAAACTGTGACTCCGTATCCCAGTCCCGAAATATAATCTTTGTATACATCTATAGACTATAACAAACTGTTGAGAGATTTTCGATATTTGTAGAAAAGATAGCTTGCATCATATTATACTTTTAAATAAATGTATCCGAGACATGTTTATGCTGCTTGCACATGATGCGTAGTAGTAGCTTCCGCAAGTACTTCTAATGCGTTTGAAATTTCATCGTGTAAACACTTTTTTGCTTAGTGAAATTGAGAGTGGAAGTTGCTTAGTAGTACTCGCTTTGGTCCTTGCGCCAGTTTGCCCCCTTACACCCCCTTCACTCCCTCGCTACTACTCACTGCATCATTAGAACGCGTTACGATCAGTACTGGCGCCAGTTCATTCAATTCATTCTTTTTTGTGATAGCCTGCCTTTCTTCCTATGCTTTGCCCTACATTTTGTATAGTAATTTTCTAAATGCAGTCCACAGCTTCAGCAACCAGTTTTGGTTTTTCTAGTTTCTGAACTTATTCCATCAATTCTTATTACATTTAGATGACCTGTGATTTAGATCATAAGCTGCGCATTTAAATAGTTTACGTAAACCCAAACTCTTGGCCATGGTTATCAGTTTACTAGTGAACTAGCACTAAGCAAAGTCAGTGCCAGTAATGTGTTTAGTAATCATTTACGTCTGGACGCTTAGTAAAATACAATGCTTAGTAGTTGCGGAAGCTACTTCGCATCGTGTGCAAGCGGCATTAGAAAAAGGATATCATAAAATTTTCCCAGTTTCAATACTTATATTTCCACAGATGAAGTCGCGGGTAGAAATATATAGATGAAATAGCAAGGAAATAATATTTGTATTTTATTTTTCCTCTAGTTTCTGTAATTCCTAATAATAATTACCTTTTAAATACGCTTTGTTTACAATATTTCATAATACATTTTAGTCGATAATTGATTTACATAAAATACCCAGAAATAGCACATTTTAATTAAAAATATTACTATCGTCGTAATATATTATAATATTATATTAATTTATTTAATTAAATTTATAACACTATTTGTATGCCCCGTATAAACTTTGTTTATTGAAATTAAACGAATTTAAATTAACGTAGGATAATCTCTGACACATATACCCAATGTGGTACCTACCAATCAATTTACTACCTACTTTGCTACCTAATCAATTTACTGTTTATAATAGGTACGATTATTACTGTGGCAGGCTGCGAAGCAGAACTGGCCTAGTGCCATGCAAACGAGATTTATTAAGTTTTGTGCAAGACAACTTTTACTTATTTTTATAACATAATTTCCTCTTTAGCGGTCTGTAGGCAATCTTTTTACATCCACCAGGGTTTTTCGTAACTCTGTTTTAGAAGAAAATCATCTCGGGGGGAAAGGAAAAGTATCTTATCTTCATTATTTTATTTTTTGCTTAAAATCCGTCTATGGGGTTCAAAATGATTTACTTATAGACAAATATTGATATATTTTCACATGAATTATAAATGTATTATACAATATTAAGTTAATTAATTCACCTGTAGGTATATACTTAAAATATATTGAATTGAAGGGGCAATAACACATACGGTCATTTGATTCTAAACTAAATATAGTATACTTAATATATATTAACAGAAATGAAGGTCCCGCTCAATCTGAGAGCTCAAAAACCTTAAAGCTAAGATCGAACCTGCGACCTCTCAGCTTAATAAACTACCTTTACAACTATCGCTGCAACACAAGGCCCTGTCTAATTACTTTTCTCCATTTGAAACAAAATGTTTAAGCTGCAACTTAACGGTAATAATCTATAAGTACTAGGACTATTCCGTCTCATGGTATTTTCAGTAAAACCAAATTAAATCAATTATTTTTGGGTTCACAATTACATTAAATATACATTAGTTGTGCACTTCGAGTTCATGCATGAAAAACAACGATAAAAAAAGAGATGTAAGGTGTACAGAACTTCAACATCGACGATTTAACCGTGTTTCGTGCTTTGTGAATGTTGCGAATTCCTAAGGTGCATCGTGGTACTCACGGTTAACAATCAGCCTTACCTCCCCCTCTTCACTACTTTCGATCGACCGACATTCTGCAATACATACGTTTACACTGCAAATTTACCTAATACGCTGTTCCTTACAGGTTTCTGGGGCACCTACGTTTTTTTAGTGTTTCGTTTATCAGCAAATCTCATTTAACGCTATTCCCAAGTTTCCCATGAACGAACATATCTCACTCTTTTTTAGAGCAATGGAATACCGACAAAATTCCGTCCACCGTCTTCTAAGCATTTCACCAAAATGCAATAGGTATAGTTTAGTTATAAAGTTATAAAATCAGTACTTAGTTGCATCGCAAAGTTCACTTTAAATCCCTTCATAAAGCAAAAATGCAATATGCAATAATGCAAAGTGGTTTAGGCAATTTCAAACGGTATAGTGTATAAAGGGCAACAATTTCATCTGATCTTAAGTGATGATGTGACCCAAGATGATAGCATGCTAAATCTAGTGGAAGACTGGCTCTCAAGTGCAGCTACCGGAACACATCTTTATAAGTGCTTGGCGACATATTTTCAACTTGAGGATGGTAGCTAGCCAGGCTAGCATTAGAAAATGCCCTACCACCATGTTATGGTTTCATCGCGATGTTTTCCTTCACCGAAAGCCCAGGCGCATTGCAGGGATTCGAACTGACGTAGATCGACGCGATATCCGTACACGCCACCGCTGGGACATTATTGCTTCAAAAATTGTTATGCAAGGTTATAATCCTAGGATATGGCAAGCTAAATCTAGATTTAAGATTTTCTCCTAAGAATCACGCCTCAAAATGCCAGCGTAGAGGATCCCTGCCACCTAGAAAAACCTGTAAGAAAAACTCTATTGTCTAGACATAGTTTTTAGTGCAGAAGTGAAACAGCCGATATGCTACTTATTGTGAAGTCGGCAAGGCATTAAAAATACGTTTTAACAAAAGTTTATTACTGGCGCTCTATGCCTTAACGAAAATAGACGAAATCATAATTTCGTATTCCTCTGTTTCCTCCTCCAAAACTTGACCGGGTTTTTATAATATAATATTATAATTTTTTTAAAGAGTAATTATGCAAACGACTTTGGCTATGCCTATATTATGTATTTCATTTTTTTAATATTCGACTAAGTTTGCCAGATGTCTGATAACCGGGAAATTTTAGTAATTTTAAAAGATTTCTATTATAATTTTTATATTAGGTATTTAATCAATTTATGGCAAAAATCAAAACATAGAAACACGTGAATGGTAAAGATAGATTGTATTAGTTTGTTTATTCGTTTTTTTAGTTTTAATATCTTAAATATAATATAAATATTTACTTCAGTGTGTGGGTACTGAACCAAGGGTTTAAATCGCCGTTGCGGGCGGTTAAAAAAATTTGTTACAAGGGAAACATTAAAAACCCAATGAGTTGGTGAAAAACGCCTTTAAAGATTTCAAGAATTTCCGTCCTCAGGGATCTTTCCATTACAATGGCAAAAGTGCATTGACAATAATAGGCAATGAGTAATTAAATATACTAGCGATCACCCTAAGTTTGAAATTCGACTAGCAACTTTTTGATCATCGACTATTTTCTGTTTAACATTTGCAGTATTCGTGAACCTAAACAATGAGTACATAGTTTCTACATCACTTGCTGTCACTTTTCGTTGAGAGACAATGTCAATATTTTGGGGTTCTAAGTTCACTGGACCTGGTCGGATTAAGATTCGCAGTATTAATTTATTTTATTTAATATATTAGTAACAGATATTATAGATAAATTTTAGCTTTCTGCACTCCTTCTCCATATAAACTTTAACCATGCCAAATCTCACAGTCTTCCGTGCACGCAATACGCTTAAAAAGGTCCCTACCGAAAGCTTTTCCTTCACGTATTAATATATAGTTACTTTTCAGTTAAAAAATTTCATAGGCAAGGACCTAATATTTTTGTGCAATTTATTATAGTTAATTAAGACTGTTTGTATGTTCATAATAAATGTTTTCTCTGCCATAAAAATGTTAAGGGGCTGGGGATAATATGAGTTTTCGTAATAGATCATAGGGGTAACAAGATTGAAAGGTTAGGAACAGCTGCATTAGTGTCTTTATCCAGGGTGCCTATCTATACATTCGTATGAGCTAAAAATCGTCAGCATTTCCTTTAAAGCATTTAAACACACAACTAACGATAATTGACCCGAATTGAATTTCAATTATACAGAAACTTAAAAACTGAATCTGTATTATTGTTACCATTTTAATAAGTACCTATGTCGCAGCACCGCAATACCAAATTTGCTAACCTGACAGCTTTATGCTGCCAAAATTTAGTTGTAGTAAACATTTATTTATCTCATTACTATGCTAATATTAATCTGGTATTTAAACAAGTTTATTATAAAAGCAAATTCACGAACGCTTTATACTAGTATTTACATGCTAACTGATTATATAACAAATGCATACTTTCGAAATATCCAGTGTTCCTGGTCTTTACATTGTAGCATTTTATTGCTTATAAGATCTCTTTATAAGGAAACTGTTGATTGTTATATATATATTGATATATATATATTATGTTTATCTTTATATATTATAAAATAGGTATCTTTTGAGTTTCTTTATATAGACGAGCTAAGTGCGATATAGCACATTCTTGAATTGAAAGCGTTTATTTGTAAACACAAATTCATGTTAGCTAATTCGAGATACAAAGTTTATTTTAAAAAAATATAGATACAATAATAAGATTCGATGATACAAGAATACCTTCATAAGGACAAATATGCAGTAATAAATACACCTTATGAATTATGATTAAACTGAGAACAATCAAATACTATTGTTGCATCAATTCAACTATCTTGATGGATAGTGAATTAAATACACTTCTTATCGTACCGTTTAAAAAATGTTATGTTTATACTCACAGCAGTTAATAGAAAAAGTATATGCCGTACGCAAGTCATAATTTTTATAACTATTAACACACACAACAAAACACAAACGAATGAGCGGATAGCGAGCGCTTTAGTTACCCAGTAACTATTTCATATTGAACTCGCGATATTTATTACGCGTTGTTTTGACGTACACAGGAAAATTAATGTCGCCGAGACATGCACCTGACGACGTTAGTAGATAACAACTGATCGGCCAGTGTTGGCCACGGTGCCTGCCTCCACTAAACTACATTAATATGCCCATTATATAAAGACCTGTACTTTCGCGAATATCTCACCCGATCTCGTTTTATAAATAAAGTATCACGGGAGCGGAGGCAGGCCTGTCTGTTTGGTCGTGAAAAACGGTCTTCGCAAGTAAACGTTCATCATCGTTATGTTCAAAGTTCGGTTTATGTTCGGTGAGTATATGCTCTCACATGTAATGTTAAAATATTTACTTATACGATGAAACAAGAAATTTATGTCTTTATTATTAATATTAAAAAGCTCAAGAGATTGTTTGTTTGTTTCTTTGAAAGTCATTTGAGTCATCCTTAGGAGTCAGACGTCGCGGACTTTTCTGTAGGCATTTCGAAGACCTACATTCCTTTAGAATATTATTTTAATATATCCCATAAGGTTTAGCCAGCACAAGCCATACTTTTTTTACGACTGGATTACAAATCATTGAATTTTCTCTACTATACAAAAACTTAATTAGAATGTATTGCATGGTGTTACTTATAAGCAAACCATCCACAAAAAAAAACTCTAAATGACAATATAGAAATTAGTTACGTGGTTTAGAAGAAGTAAGCGGACATACAGTAGGCGAGGATAACGACTTTGTTTCGAAGTTATAGCGTAGTGAGGAAACTGGCTCTCAAGTGGAGCTGCCGGAAGACGTCTAAAGGTGCTTGGCGACGAATTTTTAACTTGAGGGTGGTAGCTAGCCAGGCAGGCATTAGAAAATACACTACCACCATGCTATGGTTTCATCAGTATGTTTTCTTTCACCGAAAGCTCAGGCTCATTGCAGGGATTCGAACTCACGTCGATCGACGTCAATTCCGTACACGCTACCACTGAGCCAACCTTCGCTTTAAGGTAGATATAATCCATATAATTTATTAGAGTTGCAATTGTCTCTTTCGCGCTCTTTTCGGACGTTCAGGTACTTACAGAGTGACAGCATTCGATTTCTGTTTAAATGTATTCTTCAACTGTGTTCCTCTTTACAACTATAAGGTCATCACTCACTTATCAACCCGGCACCCGACCAGCATCACCTCCTCGCTCGACGTACGTTCACACGTTGTTGACGAGTGAACGTCGCGTTGTCAACGCCTGAACGCCGCGTAGCCAACTAGTCAACATCGCCTGTCAACTAATTGGCGTGTAGTTAGTGAGAGATTTTCATAGAGGTGTCCGTGATGTCGCCACGCCAATGTTACATCGTCCTTGCGTTGACAACTCGCGGTCCACTCGCCGCGCCGCGCCGTCCGCTTATGGACTGCTTGCGCGGGAGTCGATACGGTGAGGTTGTGGAGTTGACGAGTGACTGCTTATATCTATCTATATAATAACAATGTAATAGAGCGGAAAAGTTTTTTTGTTTGTTTGCTTTCTTAAACACGCTAATCTCTGGAACTACTAGTCGGATTCGTAATTTTTTTTTGTATACGATAGCCAAATACACGAGGAATACTATTAGATATCTAACACTAGGTTACTCCTCTCAGCTAGCCTTAATAAATATTGATTTTTCTTAAGCGAGTCGGAAGTGGAAGTATTTACGAACTGCTTTATCCGCGTGCGCTGGCGTTATGGTTAATGATATGTAAATACAATAATCTACAAAAAATATTGACCCTTAGTATATCTAAAAAACCGATAATTATCTCTTATACATAAGTCACAATAAGTTAAGTTATGACAAAGATTTGTTGAAAATTAAAAAGTGATTAAAGTAAATATAACAAATTAAATTATTAACATTTAATGGAAATAATTCAACATCATTAAAAATTACATTTTGAAATTTTAAGTTAATTACCTACTATTACCTAGGTATAGTCTAAATTAATTAATATTAAATAATTAGATAGCATACTACTTAGGTATAGTTTTATTTTCACATTGCAATGTGTATACATATAAAACATTGGTAGGTATATTTCATTTCAATTCTAATACTAGTAGATTGCTATAAATTAATTCATAATTATTAGATTATAACAATTAGAAATACCACAAGTTAATAATCTTATTAATTATTAAAGTACTTGCCTACATAAAGGGTCTTCACGGAGGAAATAATTTTAAGAGCATACTACCCGTGCGCGATAAGATGAGACTCACCTGGAATGCAACCCTTCGCCCGTTGCCCGTGTAAATTCCCCTCAAGCTCCAGTGTGTACTGTAGGCAACGCCTTTATTTTTAACATCTTAGTCTCGTACTGGCTTACGTCACGCAGCGACGACGCGCTCCGATTTTATAATCTTATTTGATACTGTTTCGTTAATAGTTATTAGAGTTACTGCTATATTTTATTGTTATTTTATGTGTTAAGTTTATTGTTATAATAAATGGTAAAACTTTACATAGTGGAGAGAGAAATCTCGTGTTAAATGTGTTGGACTTTTTTGAAAACGAAAAACGGAACAAACAGTTTGTGTTTACCTGTTGATCAGGCAGTAAAAAGAACCTGTATGGCAACGGGAGTTTCAAAAGCCACGTTGCTGATGATCAAAAGTGAAGTCAAGCGCTTACGAAATGCTTCAGCGACACCTGGTAGTTCTACAGCGCAGAATGAAATAAAATTGTCGACTCCAAATAAAAAATACAAACCTAAGAACAATAGAATACAATTGGACAGTTTCGACTTATGCGCTATCAGAAACATTGTGGATAGTTTTTATACTGTTCGAAAATAAATACCCACTTTGAATAAGATATTAGCTGTGGCTAAAAGAGATCTTAATTTCCAAAGGCAAAAACATATTTAAGAAAAGTCTTGGTAGAAAAATTAGGCTACAAATTTAAAAATTATTAGTTTGCTAGAAATTTTTTCCTTCACACGCTTGTAATAGCTCAAGAATAATAAATATAAGGAGGCGTTGTTCCGAGTACAACACTCGCTACATTACAAAAAATAGCAGAGACGAAGTCACGGGTGGAAACTTGTTGTGTTATTTTTTTGTGCACAGTAAAATCATGCGTCTATGGCGTCACCGCCCCCAGGTCTCAACTTATTGCGTACGAGTAGTACATTAAACAAACTCAAACATAAAGATAGCAAATATTATTATTTCGCATGCAACCGCCAATAATTCTTTACACAGATTTCATTATGCTTCTTAGAATTATCTCGCTTTTTGTTTACCTGTCGGTTTTTTAAATCATTAATTATCATTAATAGCAAAAGTAGAAGTGGTACAACACTGAAATGTAAATACTTAATTAACTAAAATTTTAACGAAACAATTGTTTTAATGATATGTTTGACCAAAACCTCGCGTGGTGTTAAATGACGTAATGATCAATAACAGAAAGCTTACAAGGAGGATTTGTTCTGAAATGAAACTGCTAAAACATACCGAATTAATATTTAAATTAGGGTTAGCTAGCCAAGTTATGGCCAGCCAGAAAATGCAGGACCAAACTGTGTCGAGGATGCCCTGGTGGCAACCTACTAGGTGCGGCAAGTGACAAAGTAAAGGTAATTAGAACATGTGAATTAATAGCATAAAACTGCCTAAAGTCTATTTTAATTTTATTAAGTAAAATACAAAAGCATAAACTAAGTACATTTTTATTAATATCACATGTGTCTGACTTTTTTAGCTAAGTTAATATTGTATTATTTTAACGTGGGTAATCTGCAAGCAATACGTATCAAGGAAATGTAGACATTAACAGTTAACATTTATAGTTATGTCTGTCTATAGGGAATAAGAATGGTAAATACCTTCAACTCGGCGCTGACAATATGTTATAGTTCCATTACGATGTCTTCCTTTATCGGCATTTCAATCTTGTTGAGTGTTCGAGTAGAAGAAATCTTCTTTCATCCAGTTCTTTGGTTGCCTTGTACTCAGATCCATACGTCAAGGCAGGTCTTATAATGGTTTTATACACTTTTCCCTTAAGCTTCAGGGGCATTCGAGGATCAAATGTTATCCCCGAGAATTGTCACCATTTCCACCACCCAGCATTTATCCTATTCTTCACGTCCTGGTCAATGTCACTGGTGATATTTTAACTTTCACTAATAAACTTATTCCTGATGAAGTTGAGGGGTTACAGGATAGCGTGGTATGGGCATGTTTTTTGAGGAGGGATGAAAGTCATATAAATAAAAGAATGTTAAGTATGAAGAGAGATGGATATAGGAGTAAAGCGATACTATTATCTCTACCTATTGCTGTTAGCTGTATGATTTGGCAGAAACTGAAATAGCTACAAAAGTGTGTGCTTTTAGCTACAAAAGAGGTAAGTTTTCTGAATTTCTTTGTAGGAAAGAAGTGATGTTCAGAACTACAGATTCGATTCTTAAAATTCTTTCACTATGTATTTACTTAATAAATAGTAAGCTACAGTCTTATATTAAAAGGATATTATTGGATACCACTCATATTAATAACAGATGGAGCAGATTTAAGCTATCTGTGTGGGTAGCGGTGGTATATGTATAGATTTGTGATTGTGACCAGAATATGCATAATCCCGATAAAACATATTATTTTTTTATCAAAATCTTTACGTAATTTATGAAATAAAATAAATATTAAAATCTATCATTAGATAGATTAGAAAAAAAACAAACCAAACAATTCATAAACCTAAAACCATAAAATCATTATTAACTGAACTTTAAATGAGTGATTTACAATTTCTATGAATTTTAATTACTGCACATAAATTAAGTTCTAATACAAATCTAAACCATTTTTTTTTATAATCTTCCTTTTAACAGTAGGTATATGTACTTTACCTAAAATGAATTCTCAACTGAAACAAAAAAATTACGACTATTATAAATTATTTCAATTACAAATATTTATTGACGCTGGCAGATACGCATATTATAACTTTCCATTAAAAACGTATATGGGAACCTGTAGTGATGTGGTCAATTGTATATAATATATACCGTTAGAACGTTACTTTTATTATAATGAAAATTAAAAAATAATTATAGTTGGATATATTATTTTTACTCTATATTTATAAAGTATTTATTTTATTTATAAAATTGCTCATAAAATCAGTATGACTAACGGATAATAAATAGAAGTATAATGTAATATTCAATAATTATGAAAAATTAACTCACCTAATGTTCACTTAGTTTTTAATTATATGGATTAATAAACTATGTACTTAATTGGTTTTCTTTATTTCGTACTAAAGTATATAGTTAAATTTACCAAACCCATTTCATTAACTCACCACTTTGATTCTTGATTGAAGTAACGTAATAAAATCGTAATTAATAGTGTTTGAAAACCTAGGTACCTACTATTAAATATGTTTTAACATTATACAATAAAATTTATTTCTTATTACTCATTACTAAAAAATAAAGAGAGGATAAGAATAAACAATCAAATATTTATATAAAATAGTAATCACTAATAATATCGATAATCAAAAAAAGTCGGTTTACTGACGACAGTTGAACGTGACAACGTCATAAGAAAATATTGATGGAATGGTATCATTTTTCAAAAGAAAATTTTAATTTTATTTGTTTGATAGATATTTTGTATGGATATAGAGAAGGAGGTAAATGGAAATGACAATTGAATTGATCAAGTTACATTTATTTGTGCTCATAAATAAAAATAGTTCTGCTAACTTATTGTTATAGTTTTGTCAATTATAGCATAACCTACAATCGCTGTACTAGCGGACCGATGCTATTTATTTTAATGATGAAAGCACGAATATTCGACAATATATAACTGAACATATATTTAATATCGAAAGAATCATTACCTTCATCACCGCAATTATCAATGCTATAAACAATTGACACCACATTCACTTTTCACTGCACTTCATACTTGACGAAAACATGTAAATGTATTATTGTATAGCAGCTGTCCACGCGGATGCATCGCTCACTCAAGTAGGACAGAGACAGATGTTGAACGCTGCCGAACGCGGAGGCGGTTTGTGCCTCTTTGTCGCTCGTTCCGCGCTCTCGCTTGCACTTCAAGCCTAAATGGAACGCCGCAGAGCGAGGTAACCCCGCATGAGTCATGTTTATTCGTGCGTGCAGCCGGCTCTATCGAATTATAAGACGTTGTCACGTCAAAAATAAGAATTTTTTTCATATGTTTATAAATAATATATAAGAACGCTTCTATTAAATCACAAAATAAAATAATAATTTATTTGATACAATTTCTAAATTATTCAAAGTTACAGTAGTGATAATAGCACAAGGTACTTTGCTTGATAAGTTGCGATGCTACCTTGTCGCGTATTATGTGATGTATTCGCTCTTATATAAATATTAAAGCGCTTATCTCGATTTGCTATAATTATTAAAAAAATAACTGTGCCCGGGGCTTCGCTCACGTGGACTACAGAATGCCCTCGCAAATTTTGATCATCTGCTCCCGGCTATTTTCAAGAAATAAATACTTATTGTGGGTGTTTCTTAGAAGATAGATGTATACTCTCAGAGACTGTTTTGTTGGTCTATTTAATGCCTACAATGATGTATTACATTAATTTGCTATATCTCTGATGGTTTACTCAGCATACGTCATTTAAACACCTGAATTGATTCACCAATACCATTTTTTTTTATTCGTGTGGAACCCTAATTCTTTTACTAAAATAAAAGTGTTTGTTATATGTATCGTATGTACTTATTATTGTTGGAAGCACTTATGTTAAGCAGATATTATAACTGGAGTTTTACACAAATTTAAGAGTCTTCTATTATCACAATTGTTTAATATCAATTTTAGTTTATTGACACTTTTTCACACACTAACTTGTCAATCTTTTTTTAGAGACACAGTTCTATATTTAAACTGGTTCTTTATAATAGAGTTCTAGTTTGTTAAAGGTTCGGTATAATCCTTTTTTAACAATACTTTCATATGCATTTAGTAAAAATCTTTTATTTTGACATTACAAGCAGACACTTCAATTTTATTAATTGTATAGATAATTATACTAAAAAAATGGGTGCGTGTACTTATGTACGCGCGTGACAAGTTATACTTCTTTGGCATCATTAAAAAATAGTTTTTAATTGCATGCAAATAATTAATTACAATAAAATAATAGAAGGATTGGAAAAGGATAATCAACAAAGTTCATTTTAAATTTGAAAACTTAAATAAATAAATATTTATTTTCTTACATTAAGTCTAACATAAATTGTGTTATTATTCGAATTGTATTTTTTATTAAATGATGTCCACTTCCATAGTATCTTCTGGTAATGTCTGAATCGGAACTTCAGTTATCAGTGGCTTATGATAACTAAAATATGATACGAAAAGTTTTGTATTAACAGCGTTGAGATATCGTACAAATACAGCATCTATGGTAGTGCCATGTCGTGTTGTCGAAATCAGAGGATTATTATTCATGGCTAAATTCAAGTCATTTTGGAGGAAATCAATAAGTGGACGAGCATCTTCACGGGAAAAATTTACGCTGAAGTCTCCACTTAAAATTATCGGTAACTTGTCTTCTCCTCTACCAAGATATTCTCCTCCAGCTGTTGTATATGGCCATAATATTCTTTTCAGGAAATGAATGATGTCGTCCATATTTTTTTGATTTGGAGTAATGTAAATAATAAGTATTTAACATTAATAATTTAATAATATTTAGTGTTAATTATATTAAATAAAAGTATTTTAATTTATATCAATAAATAATACATACGGATAGTTAACCTCAATTATATTGGAGCACTTGAAAAAGTATATAAGCACAATTTTTTTCACTAATATTCACAAATAGTAAGTAATATCAATCAAAATATTCAATTTAAATCACTGCTGAATATAATTTATTAGCACATATATAATTCGCACTTGTATGAAACTAAAACACGTGTTGGGAATGTATAAACTAGAAACATGTTGATAAATATTATAAATTTGAAAACAGTGATCAAACTAATATCGAGGTTCAATTTCTATTTTGTTGGTAGCTTTTTTTTTCGAGACTTAATGAGCGGTTAAGCAGACAACTTCATACTGTTAATTTTGTGTCACAGATGCGCGCGCATCTTAAAATTTAACTCTCATCATTTTTTCATAACGCGCCTAAAGAAGTATAACTTCAAAAATAGAATGTACCTCCTCCAGCATAACAGAATAAATAAATCAGTCAATAGCGTAAATGTCTATAATATTCATAATACAATGAAAATTATTTTAAACTAGCTGTGATGTGCCCGCGGCTCCACTCGCGTGGGCTACAAAATTATTGTTTTTTTTAATGAAGATATGATGATAATATTTAAAAAAAACACGGATCAAGTATCTTTTTAGTAAAACAATAAATTGATCAAAATCTATTCAGCTGCTTTTGCATGATGTGCGCACTATGGCAAACTTCAGTCATTTTATGAATATAGATAAATATAATAATTTCGTTATAATTTGCGAGACAACTACATCACCACATCCCTATAATAAACAGATAGATAATGTCTGCTCTGCCGTCAGCTGTCAAAACAATAACAAGACTTATGTCAAAAATGACATAAAAAACTAAATTTCAAAAAGTCTTAGATTAGTAGGCAAACTTTATCTAGTCTACCGAATGTATATTAGGAAAACATATATTTTGTGCATATAATGCTTTACTCTTATAATAAGAAAGCATTTCTTACTGTATACTTATCGATTATAAAACCTTGTTTAGCAATAACTTATGCAAATATGTCTGGAAGTGTCGACGCAGGTAAGGAAGACCGCCGGAACAGCTATTCCATTAAAAATAAAATGATAATACGCGGTTGGACTTTAGAATTGCTACCGCTTAATATGGTGCTGAGAAGGGTGAGGGGAGGCTTAAAGATAATCCCCTTGTGAAGGAAAAGAGCGGAAACAAATAGTCTTCAATAAAAAAATAAATTCTATTTTAGGGTTATGTCTATCTAGGAATTATATATGAATTTTCAATGAATTATTATTTGTTGTATGATCCCAAATTAAAACCTAACCTAACCAATTTTATCACCACAAAAAAAAATTTAAAATAACTCACTCAAAACAAAAAACGGTGCAAATGATACAAATTAGGTCGTATTTGACGTAAAAAAACTAATCATTCAAAAAGTAATAAAAAAATGTATTGAAAAAAAATTATGATCTTTAAACACTATCATACTAGGTACTTAAAATTCACATTTGTATTGTCAGATAAAAACAAAAAATGCTATTTTATATTTAGCCTAATTATAAAGTGATCTAACCGTAACAAAATTGTGAGTCTGAACTTGACAGTATCAATTCTAAAGTTGAACCCAATAATGCCCTTAAGTTGCTTAAAATATATTTAATGACAAGTAATTTTATTTCTTTATCATAGTAAATTCATACTACTGAAATAATTATTTATCCACCTTATAAACTACTCCTTCACATATTTTCCGAAATGTCTAAAAGTTACAGTTTAAATTATGGATATCTTTCGAACATAACATTATTAGTAAAAAGCAAAGTATTTTTACCCGACTGTAAAACAGGAGGGTATGTATGTATATTTCTTTGGCATGCTCTGTAGCCTAAATGGCTTGATGGATTTTAGCACATGATTTGTTGTTAGAATTGTCTTAATTGTGGGAGTGACATAGGTTGTATGTATAATATTTAGGTATGACTTTTGAGAAACGAATAAAAAGCAAAATTTGGCTTTTTTGTCACATGGTTTTTGTTGCAGTTCAGTTTTTTGTTTCTTTCTTAATCATTTAGCTTGTTTATCACATTTTATTAATGTGTAAGGTCATCAATAAACAAAACGAAAAAAAAAAATTAACAAGGTGGTCTGCAATTTCTTTTCTAATTTCAAACAATGGAATTATTGCATTTGCATGGTGGTAGAGCATTTTTTAATACCTACCTGGCTAGTTAAGTGTGTTTCAGTGGGTGTACTCAAGAGACATTGTCTTTAGGCCTTAGTTACATTGTCACTTAACATGTAGTAAGGTTGTGGTCGGCCCTTATAAAATATTTAAAGAAATATCCTATTTTTCAGATAAATATTCAGTGGCATATGTAACTGTGCCAAATACTGATGTTGGTAAGACTATCGGACATGGACTGGTTAAGAACAAGCTGGCGGCCTGTGTTAATATTATACCACAAATAACTTCTATTTATGAATGGAAGAATGAAATTAATGAAGACAGTGAAGTGAGTCCTTATCTATACATATAAATAAAATTTAACTGTCTGTTTGTTATGTCAAAATAACAGCTTATGCATTCTACTAAATGCATAATTGATTTAATTTGTTAATATGAAAGTATATATTATGTTACTTATAACAAAATCCAATTTTTTTCATTTTTTATCTGTCTGTTTGTTTCGGGAAATCTCTGAAACAGTTGGACCAATTTTTACAGAACTTTCACTTCCAGATAGCTGATGTTATAAGGAGTAACTAAGGCTACATTTATTTTTAAAAAGAATGAAGGTTCCACACAAATAAAAATCATTTCACCAAAAAGACGATTTTGGGGTGCTTAAATGGCTTACGCTGAGTAAACCATAAGAGGTATAAATATATATATATCAAATTAATGTAGTACACAATTTTAGATCTCAAAATGACCTACATAAAAGTCATTGAGAGTATATATCTATCCTCTAAGGATCACCCAAAATAAGCATTATTGTATTTAAAATAACTGGGAGCGTGGGTAGCACAATTCGCGCATGTGTCAGGTCGACGGCATTCTGTAGAACTAATGAGTGTAGAATGGGCAGTGCTGGTGCAATTAATAAAACAAAATAAAAATTTATTAAACCGTATTTCTTTGGAACTTACCAAAATGTAAACAAACCTATTAGTACCTATTCATAAACTCTTCTATTACCAATCGGTATTTTTTCAGCACAAGTCCATCGCATAAATCTCTAAAAAGTTTTGAATAGAATTAAAAATTTTAGCAAAACAGATTTTAGTCCACTTATTTGTAATCTTTGTTTACCTTGTCTTTAAGTTCACTAGAAATCAGATAGTTATAATAATATTGACAGTAAAGAGGTTAATTGGCTAACAGGCATATAACAAACTACACATTTAGTCAATTAGCCTATAAAGTTTATCAATATTATACTTTTGTAATATTGTACCATGTCTTGCCATTTCTTGGCAAAGTTTTATACTTAAACAGAAATAAACAACAATAAAGACACATAACTTTATCAATGAGAAAGAAAAGAATCAAATCTTTTGAATGTTAAGGTACAAGAGCATGCTTTTTAATAGTATGCTCTTCAACTGCAATTCTAGCAATGGTTACGACACATATGCCATTAGGTAGCAATTGCTCAGAACCAGCATGCTTTCATGCTAATTACCAATACGTCTTCTTTTCCCTAACTTGGCAACTAGTCCTCTTTAATGAAGATCATTACTGCCAATATCAAGTGAATATAGAGTCCCTGTATTATGATGATTTCAGTATCCTAACAAGATGATGGCTCCCTTGTTAAAACTTTCTAGGGAATTTTTGTGGCATCTCGGAATGTATGTCACGCAAAACTCCACCAATATGACTATTTGTACCCTTACTTTTCTAAAAGATTAGTTAATAATAAACGTCTTTTATATCCTAAGAAATAAATTGCATTTAAAAGAGGTCAAATCTTATAATAAATATGAAGCAGATAAAATAAGAATTGAAATAATAAACTTATACTGCTAGACATAATATTCCCCTTTAAGTGCTACTGTTCTCAATCTTTAGCCTTGCAGATAACTTTTCAGCTTCTAACCTTTGATTTACACAGATACCTTATATCACCAGAGAGCTTGCGCTATTATTGATTTAATTTGTTTACCAATTAAGAACCTATCCACCTTTACAGTCAGTTCTATAACAAATTTAAACAACCCATTATAACTCCACCTTGTTAGCTGTTTTTTACCCGACTGCGAAAAAGAAGGATTTTTTACGAGCATATTTATGTATATTTCTTTGGCACAATTTGTAGCTTACACGGCTTGACGGATTTTAGCATACGAGGAGTTGTTAGGTTCGTATTAATTGTTTCAGTGACATAGGCTATATAATATTTAAATACAACACAACTAGGAATCAAATAAAAAGCAACTATAGAAAAATATATTTTTGATGTGTAACACCTAACGCGTCGCCACGTTAGGTGATAGTATGAACCTTCTAATACGGTGTGGTGACGTGTTGCCATGCGCTTAAATAAACAATCTTTTTTTTATCTGATTATTATATTTTTGTTTAACCCATATTATTATTACTTTTCATGCATATTATCTATAAAAAATAATTGCATACTTTCATACCTGCCAGGCGTCCTACGACGGCTCACTTTTTTTACCCGACTGCGAAAAAGGAGGGTTATGTTTTTCGAGCGTATGTTTTATGTATGTCTATTATATCTTTGGCACGCTCTGTAGCCTAAACGGCTTGGCGGATTTTTGCATACACAGTGTCGTTAGATTCGTCTTAATTGCAAGAGTGACATAGGCTATGTAATATTTAATTACGACGTCTGGGAATCAAATAAAAAGCAATTATAGAAAAATATTTTTTGTTGTGTTTTTGTTGCAGTCGGGTTTTTTATTTCCTTTTTAATAATTTAGCTTGTTATATGTTTCGATTTCAGGCACTGCTGATGATAAAAACACGAACGTCACAAGTGGATAAACTGACGGAATATGTTCGTTCAAACCATCCGTATGAAGTCTGTGAAGTGATCTCTCTCCCAATAAAGAACGGTAACCCTCCTTACTTGAAATGGATTGGAGAGACTGTACCTGAACCGTAATGCAAATGCAAGGTTAATTGAAAGGATTAAAAGATTAAAATAATATTAAGCACAAAATGTAATTGAAAGTATTTGTAAAGAGATTGTATTCTTCATGTACTGATGATGTAATAAAAAATAAGAGACCAGAGACTGGTATATTTTAATTTTCCCTTTACACTCACCATTTATATTATAGACTAGCTGTGCTCGCGGTTTCGCTCACATGGACTACAGAATGCCTTCCATCGGGTACAAACGCGAATCTTGCTCCCCGCTCCCAGTTATTTTAAAGATAAAAAAAACTTTTTGTGGGTGTTCCTTAGAAAATGGAGATATACTTTTGTTGAATTTTTGTACATTAATTTTATATATCTCATAAGGTTGATTCACCTTAACCAGTTTTTTATTTTTCGCGGAACCCTATTTTTTTTCTAAAATGAAAGTAGCCAAGTTATTCCTTAAATATAATCAGCTATCTACCAGTGGAAGTTCCGTCAAAATCGGTCAAACCATAGATTTAATGTACACCAACCATTTTGGAACCGGGTCCAAACGTTTTGGAGATTACCCGGAACAAACAGACAAAAATTTGTTGTTATAGGTATCGTATATATTTTCATATTGTTAGCTTGATGAAAAGTATAGTTTTAATTTTAAATAAATATTGCGTATTTTCTAAATATAATTACCTCATTCACGAAAAACAAGGTAAGGATTCTACTAAAGCGGGTAGGACGAGCCTTAATTTGGTATAAAGCGGATAGGACGAGCCATGATTGATAATTTCGTTAAAATAATCTCTTGTACGACGTTATGCTGTCTGAATAAAAAACGAATGTTAAGTTATTTGACGGTTTATTCCACAAGACCCACAAGTGTGTAACAGTCGTTTATTTACTCAGTTGAGTATTTGTTTACTTTTATGTTTCAACAAGAAAGGATGGACAGTCAGCTTTGAGCTAAGAAGCAAGTTGCTTGTGCTAATAAAATAGAGTGGTTTTATAATGTAAACAGATTTTGTTAAATAAGAAAAGTCTAACAATTCAGAAGCCGGGATAACATCAGGAATTTTGGTATATTATTATCACCCTGATGTAATTATATACCCACAATATGGACATTGAGCATTGTACTGATTGTCCAATCCGAGTAAATATGCCTTGTAAACTCTTCCGAAAATAGACGGAAGTCCATTAGAAGGCATCCCAGCATTGTGCTGGCAGGGTCCCTCGAGACGCAGCCGAACCCGGACACGTGCTCAAGGCGAGAGGCAAAGCTGTCAGTTTTTGGCAACACTTCGCATCAATAGTCGTGGATCTGAGCGGCGCAGAATCATAAGATCGCCTCCAGCTATTGAGCACCAGACAAGAAATCGAAGCAGGTTAGTCGTAACACCTCCATTGTAGTATCGCTCCTTACATGTCCCACCAAAAGACTCGCAGGAACATAAACAGGTAGGCAATAGATTTAGTGATTGTAGTAGTAGGCAGAGGCATCACAGATAACAGACTTCTCGTTACGAAAGCGTTAATAAATCCGCCCTTTTAATAATGAAAAAATTATATTTGTGTCGCCGCAGCATTCATCTATAGATGCTGTTAATAACTATGCTTTTCCGTGACATGAAAATTTCGGTCACTTGCATAAGGAAATTTTAACTAAAAGGGTAAAGTCTGGGGATGATTTAGAAGAATACTGTTATGAAAACGTAAGTAACCTTGAATCCTTGAATCGGTGTGGTGTGAAATAGATTATCAAGCGTATAAAAGTTAATAATGTACAGTTGACAGGGTGATAAAAGAATTTGTTAAGAAATTACTGAGTCCGTTCGGTAAAACTAAGATTATGTTAATGATTGACAATGCTAAAATTTACGTTGAAGTATGTTGTTGTTCCGGATTATTGTCTGACCGAAAGATTTGGTTAATTACAAAACTACACGAATGGTTTTGAAGTATCAAAACAAAAAAAAATATTACAGCTGAAGGTTATATTTCTATAAAGGTGTTTCCGGTACAATTTTTAATGGAATTGCTTTCGTTGAAAATGGTCATCGTTTATACTGTGGTATAGACAAAATTCAATTATTCAATATTTTCTACCAGTGCCGCGATTGTAGGACCAAGTAGGTCGTTTGAAGAAGGTATCGATAGGTTATGTCCGACAATTTATCGGCCTAGCTAGTTTTTTTTTCAGACGTTTTATCAGAGTTTCGGTGAATTAGCTCATCTCCTTGAATTACTAAAGGAGTGTGCTTGGGTATGGTCACATGCTCAAGAAGAATCGTTTAATAAATTGAAAAATGCACTTGTAAGATGGCCGGTTGTAAGTTTTTTTTAGCCGGTAGCTTATTACAGTAGACTGACTTGGTCAGTAGAAGAATCGCATATTTCATCTTGCAGTTTTCGTCATTCTAGTCAAGTTGAAAACGTACGTGCTTGGGTTAATCTTTACCATTGTAACAAATTGCAACTCGCTTAAAGCGACGTTGTTAAAACGAGATTTGATACCGAGAGATGGAAGATTCAGGGATAATTCAGTCTATTGACACTTTCGACATTATGAAACAACAAATGATTGGTTAACGACAGTACAGTTAAAAGATTCCGAAATACATACGTAAGAATCTTATTTAGGCGAGTGGTGTAATAGGATTTTTGTCGTGGCAATAAATAGTAAAATTGTTTTCACAAATTTTATGGTCACTCTTAATGTCAGAGTATATTAATTGCACCTTTTACTAATCAAATGTAGGAGATTCTCATAACAGATTCTAAAGAAATTATCATACGATGTCCATGCGCTCGCATGACACATGCTGTACCGCAACTGGTAGACGTAAACCGTAACCCCGGTGGTGGCAGTGACCGTCACGGTGGTGGCGACCGTTATGGTCGCTGTAAGTTGTCGTGAAAGTTATCTTTGGGAGTGCCCATCATATGCCATGAAAGTTATTTTGAAGGATTCCTCGCAAGAGGAAGACCGTTTGGGCACCTGCGAGTCTGTGGCATAGAGCGCTTGGAAAGTTACGAGAGTTGCTATAAGCAGCGGATTTGCAAACGTGGCGCAGTGGTAGTAAACGCTACGATTGAGCCGAGAGGTCGCGGATTTGATCCCCGCCCATTATTGAGTTTTGTGTGATGAGCATAAATGCCAGTTGTGTGTCTGGGTGTTAAATATCTTTATATGTATGTATATAGGTTATTTAGTTACTATATTATTACAAGTGCTTACGCTAATTATTATATAATAGGCCGTGGTATAAGGCGCAATCCTCTTTCCCCTCTCCCTCCGGCCATTTTCCTATTACCAAGACCGCTCCCCACCCCGTTGGCGGACTGGTGCAATATCAGTCATAACAAAAACGTATTAAGTGGTGGACCGTACGTGTCTTTGTAAAAAAGTGAAGTTATTATTCGAGCAGAACATTGTTGTCGAAAGTGAGAGGCCCCCTGAAACTCAGCACGCGACCTGCACCAGACGTGAGTACCCATTTATACACTCCGTCCTTCGCCTTGTGCCACGTGCATTTTTTAAATACCAGGTTCCTTTGAACTAGCGCCTACAACAACCTTTGCTTAGTTTTGCTTAATAATAATGAAGTACCTTGTCATGAAAAAAATGAATGTAGAATAATTTTGGCGAATACTATAAAAATGTGAAATAATATAATTTGTTATTCTGTTATATATTGAGAGATGTCACCACATCACTCCCCTCCGAGACCGGAGGTCGATAGTAGGTTGAGTCGTCCATACATCTTGTTATGCTTGCCGAGCCAGTGGACCGCATAGTTCAATGTGAGTCGGAACTGTCTGCGGTGATGCCCCCAGTGAGTCGGGGTGATGCTGCAAGAATGCTCCAGTGAGTCGGAGTGGTGCAGTGCTACGTAGTGGCTGGCTGCTGCGTCGTACCAGGAGAGAAGTGAGTCTCTGCTTGCTGACCGGCCGAAGTGCAGTGTGCTGTGCCAAGGTCGCTGAGAAGGCTGTGGGTGGATGACCAGGAATGCGCGTCCGCTGCATGTTGATGATCAGTTACTACACTGCTAGGAGCGTGAGTGTAGTTAAGTAATTTAAGTGCAATATGCACATAACATTATAGTCGGCTATGAACGGACTAGTAAACCTACACTACTATGAGCGTGAGTGTAGAACTAATTTAAGTGCAATGTGCACATAACATTATAGTCGGCTATGAGCGGACTTGTAAACCTACACTACTATGAGCGTGAGTGTAGAACTAATTTAAGTGCAATGTGCACATAACATTATAGTCGGCTATGAGCGGACTTGTAAACCTACACTACTATGAGCGTGAGTGTAGAACTAATTTAAGTGCAATGTGCACATAACATTATAGTCGGCTATGAGCGGACTTGTAAACCTACACTACTATGAGCGTGAGTGTAGAACTAATTTAAGTGCAATGTGCACATAACATTATAGTCGGCTATGAGCGGACTTGTAAACCTACACTACTATGAGCGTGAGTGTAGAACTAATTTAAGTGCAATGTGCACATAACATTATAGTCGGCTATGAGCGGACTAGTAAACCTACACTGCTAGGAGCGTGAGTGTAGAACTAATTTAAGTGCAATGTGCACATAACATTATAGTCGGCTATGAGCGGACTAGTAAACCTACACTGCTATGAGCGTGAGTGTAGAACTAATTTAAGTGCAATGTGCACATTTTTTAGTCGGCTATGAGTAGACATGTATACAAATTGTAAAGCTATACTGCTATGAGCGTGAGTGTAGATAACTACTTGAACATTATAGTCGGCTATGAGCAGACATGTATACAAATTGTAAAGCTACACTGCTATGAGCATGAGTGTAGATAACTACTTGAAGTGCAATGTGCACATAACATTATAGGTCGGCTATGACCGGACATGTACACAAATTATAAAGTTCGCGAGGACGCGAAATTTATCAGGATGGACGAATAGTTAGCTTGATGAAAAGTATTGTTTTAATTTTAAATAAATATTGCATATTTTCTAAATATAATTACCTCATTCACGAAAAACAAGTTAAGGATTCTACTAAAGCGGGTAGGACGAGCCTTAATTTGGTATAAAGCGGATAGGACGAGCCATGATTGATCATTTCGTTAAAATAATCTCTTGTACGACGTTATGCTGTCTGAATAAAAAACGAATGTTAAGTTATTTGACGGTTTATTCCACAAGACCCACAAGTGTTTTAACAGTTGTTTATTTACTCAGTTGAGTATTTGTTTACTTTTATGTTTCAACAAGAAAGGATGGACAGTCAGCTTTGAGCTAAGAAGCAAGTTGGTTGTGCTAATAAAATAGAGTGGTTTTATAATGAAAACAAACTTTTAAAGTTTAAATAAGAAAAGTCTAACAATATGCATTTAGTAAAAAGCTGTTATTTTGACTTTACAAACAGACACTTCAATTTTATTAATTGTAAGTATATATAGATTGGCAATAGGTTGAATAATAATAAAGATGGGCAAATATAACCTTTTGTCCTTACTTTTTTTTCAATAACCTATCAATGGATAGTTTTTCCTATCTATATAATATATATCCATATCCTATAGCTTTAATAGATATGAGCGAAGCCGATATCTGTCTTAAGTTAAAGATACTACTTATTACAAATATATACTAGTCAGGTATAGTAAACTCAGATATGTTATTGAAAACGGCCGTTAGACGACACCAAAAACGGGTACACTAGTATGCGTATTTTATTAATTACACAACGATAATTATATATTAATTATACGATTTAAACAACCAGTTACAATACACGTAATCACAATGAAACACGTCTACTAAACACTAAATTATCCTTTAAAACCTCAGATTTTACAAAAATAAGCGGGATTTGTTCTATCTCGTTCTAATACAATCCTACACTGACTATTCTTTTCTCTTTCAAGTTGTCGATCTATATATACTAAATGTATGATTTATTTACTCTCTAAAACGTTTGATAATTCTTTATAAATAAGTTAGTACAATTTACTTTTTATACATACCGCCTATCATTGCATGTCTGTCAGTATTAACAAAATTACCATCCACCAGATTCACAATAATGGTGATTTATATAATTATAATACAAACTAGCTGTGCCCGTGGCTTCGCTTACGTGGACTACAGAATGCCCGCATGAATCTTGTTCCCCCGCTCCCGGCTATTTTAAAGGCAAAAATGCTTATTGTGGGTGTTCCTTATACTCTCCCCGACTTTTTTGTAGGTTTTTTTAATACCTACAATTATGTGGTGCATTAATTTGCTATCTCTGATATGGTTTACTCAGCTTAAGCCATTTAAGCGCCCGAATTTATTCACCATAACCATTTTTTCTTTTATTTGTGCGGAATCCTAATTACTTTTCTAAAATAAAAGTACCCTAAATTACTCCCTATAATATCGGCTATCTATCAGTAAAAGTCCCGTCAAAATCGGTCCAACCGTTTCGGAGGTTACCCGGTACAAACAAATCTTCAATCCAGATAGAAACAAGATCTTCAGTTACAGAGCCACTTAAAGTTCTTCAACTTATTAAAAAGAATGATTGACAGGATAATTTCCCGATAGTGTGGACCGCACTTCGTATCTTGGTAGCTAGACCTGTAACTGTAGCTAAACGAGAAAAGGAAGCTTCAGTAAATTAAAAATTATAAAACCCTACTTACGTTCTACAGTGCGTCACGAAAAACTGTTAGATTTTGAAATCTTTTCCATAGAAAATGCAATTGCCCAGAAGTTAAATTGGCAATTTAGACTTGCTAAGTTAGAAATCCTATATCAAGGAAAGTAACGAATTGTTTTGTAAATGAATTAAAGAATGTACATTCCTACAGCTATAATTAAAGGAACAGCTATGTAACTTGGCGCACGCTAAATCTCAACTCTTATCTGTTATCGAATACCCCAAACGTCATTTGTACAATTCTACCCAACTTGGCCACTTTTTATTTATGTTTACATTGGTATTTCTTTAACGCAAATGAGTAAAAAAACTATTTCAATTTCGACCTACTCCATTGTGCTTGACCCGCAGATACATATAGATATTTGGTAGTTTTATTTATATTCATCGATAAGCATAGCGTAACTGCCTCAATCAAATTACAGCGATCTCAACATTTAGGAGAAAAAAATTAACGTAATAAAATTTTGTTGAATTATAATGTTTCTTAACGGTTCTTCTCGATGACTGGGATGTTTTCCGAACCAGCAGTAGTGTTTTGACGTTCATAAGTGCCTTATTATAGCCTAAATTGAATAAAAATGATTTTGATTTTGAAACGAAATTAGAAATTCATTGTTTTAGATTTATCCTTTACTTTTTTCTTGCCTAATTTCAAAACTAAGTCTACGGGAAATACCCTATAGGTTTTGTAGGAAATGGTAATTTAACTGCGTTGTGCCGTATCTCTATAACGTGTTAACCTAATTTTTTTTTACAGCAACTTTAGTAAGTATATAATATTAATTTCAAGTCATTTTCGAGAAAAAGGATCTTAATACAGGCAGATAAACAACAAAGTGATTCTAATAAGGTTCCGTTTTTTTTTTCAATATGAGGTATGGAACCCTAAAAGTATTTATATTTTTTCCCCCTTTACGGTTTTGGGCCCCAGTAGGATACTTCCGTTTCATCATATCCTGAATTAAATATATATTTAAGTCAAATGCTTTAAGCTTAAAAGAAAATTGAATTAAAGTATTCAAGGAAGCTGTAGTGTATGATACCAGCACTGGTGTAAAGGATCTGTTCTTCGTCACAAGTAACAATACGATTCAAAATTTCCTCGTTATTGTGACTGTTGAGTATTGTAACGCGGCACTGAATGCGTGTTTGTTGGTGTGCTTCAGTCAATTAATGCGGTACCCATTTCTCCAGCTTTTTCACTTTCCCAATTTGTTTCAAGTGAATTAAAATTGTTTTATAAGTCGAAGCCGGCCGCTAACTCTGACGTGATATGATGGATTCATTATCAACTAGGGTATTTTATAGTAGCTTCCTCATACACATTATTAATCCTTCTAGCGGTTTCTCTAGTGCTGACGCCACGGCGGAACTCATATTAATTTGTAAAAAGAACGATGTCAAAGAAAAATCAAATGGTACGAAAACAAATGAATTTCCAAATTCGAAACACAAATACACAAACATAAATTTGAAATAAATTTGAATTTGGTATTCCTAACCAAAATTTTGTAACTCATATGAGTTAAACAATAGTCAGTAACTTAGTAGAAGGTTCATATGAGTAAATACAGTACGTTGGTAGTTGCTTAATCGAGAGATAAATATATATAATGATTATAATAATAAATATAACTTTAGTATCACAAACAAAAACGCATATTATATATTTTATATTGCCTTATTTACTATATTAATTAGTAGTAACAACTCAAACAGAAATTAAGTATGTAGGTATAACAAAGGAACACGAATACCTACCGTAGTACTTAGAGTGTAGCTACAAATAGCCGTTTTCACATAGACAGCGCCCGGCGCAGCGACCCACCAATCGCAAGCCGTAGATGCCTACGGATTTCGTAGCGAACATCGACGCAGTAGTAAATACGTTAAGCTCATCGGGCAGTTTTTGAATAAGATGTTGTTAAACTTTGTCCGAAAGCGTCCTAATTCTACCAGAAAAATCACTAATCAGTGTAACATTACAAGGCCATTCACGCTGTTATGAAATCAATAAAATTTCTGCTAGAAATATCTGCAGTCATAAAATTTAACCAGACAGTGGTGAGGTGAGGCGAGGCGGAGTTTTTTTTAAATTTTTTAACATCTTACCTACCTGATATGTGACGATGTGGCTCGAGATGGTAATACGTTAACCTTAGTGGGAGCCGGAACACACCTATAAGTGCTTGTGCTGTAAGAAGTTACCGCTGAGCCATTATTGCTTCAGGTTTAGAGTGAATGGAGAAGAATAGAGAAAGTGGAGCGTGATTGAGTGACTACCGGATGGTAGGCGCGAGGCTGAGACGGTAGTGCGCCGGTGCGGATCGATCGGACGGCATCGACCGCGGGGCGCGCCGGGGTGGGCGGGCGCGGGCGGCGACGCTCGTGCCGGTCGACGTTCGTCATTCGTCAGTCGCGCGCGGGATCCGCGTTAAAGCGCGCGTATCTGTGGACGTGCATGGCGCGCCTGACTGAATGCCTCGCGCCCTCGGGGAATGGCTTCGTCCGAGGAAGAGGCGACTACGCCGAACCCTGAAGATGACTGCCTCAGTGTCCGACAATGGTGGTGTTTCTTGCTGTCCTCCTCGGTCACATTCATCGCGGGACTGCTCGTGGTGCTATTGTGGCGCGCGTGCGCGTTCGTCTGCTGCCGCAAGGAGCCGGAGCTGGCGCCGAACGACCCCAAGCAGAAGGAGCAGAAAGCCGCGCGGCAGGGGAAACAGGAGTTCGAGGGAACGTTCATGACCGAAGCGAAAGACTGGGCTGGCGAACTTATATCCGGCCAGACTACCACAGGACGTATACTTGTGAGTATTAAATACTAATGCATATTTATTGCCCTACAATTTGAAATTTTTTTCTATTATCGATCTACCCTATTTCAAAAATAACAATAAAAAAGTTCTACCTACATTAATTTGAACATATTGTTGAGCCTAAGAATATTTTAAAAGAATTATCTTATAACCAATTTACTCACGTATGTACATTTCCTGTATCAACTTCACATTAAAAAATTCACTGTTTACAAATATATACTTACCAAAAACAATTGATATAATACCTATATTACTAAAGTTTTCTAAAAAAGTTATGATGCAGCCATTTCGGTCATTGATCCTAGCCAGTAGCTACTAAAATCCTCACGTTGATGGACCTAAAAATCGTTGGCGTAATATAATAGAAAGCGACGGCTGCGAGCGATTAGATGGAAAGAATCGAAGGTACAGTATACTGGCACTGTTCGAGAGATCTCTATATTATAATACTGTGGATATACGCTATCTAATAATGATGCTATAAGTCCTGATACACTATTGAATATCAATATTGGGGTTTAAATAAATAAAAAAATTACTGCACAAATTTGAATGCACAAATGAAGGTAGTTTAAATATATTATGTCGATAAAAGACATGTCGTAAGCTAGTGATTACAACCTTTAATTGCATTTTATGCTATAGTGTTTAAAAATCAGTCAAACTATTTATACCTTTAATTAATAAAAATATAATAGCCTCTAAAAACAACTACACCATGACATATATCTGCATATACGGGTAGTCAGTGATGTCATTGGTAAAGAGGGTGAAGGTTGTTTAAAACACAATTTTTGTAATATATTATATATTTATAAATATTTTAAAATATAAGTTTTGATAAAATATTACAAAACAAGTCTTTGGGTCATAACCTTTCATTATTATTATAATAACTGATATATTTTCCATGCTTATTTCTTCGGTGTGATTGCAAAGTTTACTGGCATAATTAATGTTATAGTTTTGAACCTTAAACACTTATGATGTTCAGAAAGACAGCTATTTACTAATATTTAAAGTCGAAATAGCGTTGTTTTACGAAATAAGAAGTTATGTAATTATGTCAAAAATAACATGAAAATTGACATTTACCATTTTTAACTGACTTCAAAAAAGGACGGAGGGTCACTCAATTCGATTATATTTTTTTTAGGGTTGTTCAGTCATAACTTCTTTGTTTATGAACCGATTTGGATGATTCTTTTTTTGTTGGATAGGGGATACTTCAAGAGAGGTCCCATTTTAATTTCATCGCATTGGACCTCCAACTTCAAAGATACACCAGGGAACTCCACAAAATCATTAAAGCTGGTTTTATTTTTTGTTAAAAATTGCCTCGTCTGTATGTTTAGTTACGTGAACAATTTATTTAAAAAAATTCTACGTTTAAATAATTTTGGGAAAAGTCATGTTTTGGAAGCTTTTTTCGCAATAAATAATCTTCTAAGCAATATAATCAAGTTATATATCTAAAACGTTAATTGCGATAATTTGATTTGAAAAAATCCATCACAGGATGCCTAGCAGATGTGAAACATTGAAATTATTTTGTTAAGTTATATGCATTAAAGATCAGATTAAGACAGGAATCAGATATGGTATAATGAAAAGATAAAGCATTACAAATTTATTCCATAAAATAATTACTGTTTGTTACATAAATATTCATTTTTATTAAATACAAAATATAACAATTAATAATAATATAAAATAAATTTGAAATAGCGACAACTCAATTATTTTCATAATTGTATATTCATAATTCATAGTACATATATTCCATTATATAGAGTGGCGATGCGTCGCCACGGGCTGTATCGCCACGCCAACAATCAGGTTTACCCTCGCCTATAGATGTTTCACATCAAAAACAATAGGTGACATTATAGGTTCTTTAAATTGAAAACAATATTTCGGAACGTTAAATACTAACTTTATTACATGTTTCTCATCGTAAGTAATTTGTTGCCTGGTAGAACACGACATTTGTATCAGATTAGGTTGCTACCACCACACAACTATGGACACGGTGATAATCTCAACACAGTGATTCTATTTTGTTTTTTCGCGTTTAGGGATCAGCCAGTATATATCCAACTCCAGAAAAGTTTACAGGCCATCATGCCAATTACCATCGCCGATATATTGCAGATCTCACGACGATGGTTTTTAAATTGTACTGTATTTACCATAAGGCTGAGATTACCGTGCTGTGCTAATTAGAAAAAAAGTTTGATCCTTACTAATAACACATTGGATACAAGGTATGGAATCAATTAGGAACAATAACTTTGGTTAAGCACACAGAATCATCATACCACCATTAGGATGTTTAATGACGCAGCAAAATCAAATGAATCACCCGCAAACAATGACCTAAGCCTACGCAAACCACTTAAAGTATTCATGCAATCCGCGCACGATCCCCACTATGCAAATCATCTTTTTGAACATTCAAGTCTTCTGACACGTTGCAGATTGGTTATTCAATAAATCAAATATTTGTTTTTGAATTTATTAATATAATAATTTTCATTACTTACTTATTATTATTCTTCTGAGTTTTATTTAATGGAAATTAACACACAAACAATTTATACACAATTTTATTATGGCAATGTCATGTAGATAGGAATACCTTTATAATCTTCATAAGAGTTCATACAACGCTGTAACAAGATGGAAGCTCTCTAGTTATTATTTATAATTCACTTAATTTGTGCACAATAACCAAACTAAATCGCGTAAAATGCCACCAATATTACCTAGTTAATTTATGAAAAAATAACGTAAGTTTGTGAATTAACCCTATGGCTCCCTTACGTCACAAAAATTTACATTAAAATTGGCACACACGCCATCTTTGGGAGCAAAGTTATTAAAATTAAATCCACAATATGACAGATCAAAACTCTTACTTATTATTAACTAGGTGTGCCCGTGGACGACAGAACAACGCGTGGTGCTTATAAAAATCGTAGTTTTTTAAAACTTAAATAACTTTTTATTGAATGAAAGTATCGTAGTATTTATTTATTTATCGTAGTTTTCTTTATTATAAAGTCCAAGTATATAAGGAATAAAAAAATGGTCAAAATCTATCCAGTAGTTTTTGTGTGATGCATTCACAACAGCAATCCTCAATCATTTTATTTACGTGTATATCATCATTATATTAATATGTGAAGCAAAAACTTTGTACCCCTTCTTACGAAACTTGTGCGGACGGAAGTCTGTGAGATTTGGTATGGTTAAAGTTTATATGGGGAAGGAGTGCAGAAAGCTAAAATTTATCTATAATATCTGTTACTAATATATTAACTTAAATAAATTAATACTGCTAATCCTAACCTGACCAGTACCATTGAACTTAGACCCCCTAAAATATTGACATTGTCACTAAACGAAAAGTGACCGCAAGTGATGTAGATAATACTCATTGTTTAGGTTCATGAATACTGCAAATGTCAAACAGAAAATAGCCTATGATCAAAAATCGCTGGTCGAATTTCGAGCTTAGGGCAATCGCTAATATAATATAATAATGTGGTTATCGTGTTTGTCGATTGGTTAGCGTAGTGATATTTATATCCATTTTCCATGGTTGGAGTATACCGACATTTATATATATAATATAATAATAATACAAGTCAGTAAAAGTTATTTTCTTGAGCAAAGGTATTTTCCCAAAGAATGGCACGAATTTCAATCTATACCTGATGGTAACCACTCTACAATCCTAAAATAACAGTGGAAATTGAGAGATCGACAATACGCCGCCGGTTGTCACTATCACAGCCTGCTACCTTTTTTTCTGACTGACTATACGGCTAAGGCTAACAGCCTTAGGGGCCCTGGAGCCTCTGACGGTTTTTACAGCTTCACTGGACGTGGGCCTGCGAGCCGCTAGGCAACTCTATATATACTGGCTGATAACCAAACCAAAAGAGTGACCACGTCAAGCTTATCACGTGTAAATGATGCTCGCGACCCAGTTCGTTGTATCTCACTCTGATTTTAATTATTATTAGATTATCATAATTTTTTGTAATTTTTTTTTAACCTCGTGTTATGTTTGGAAATTACCGTTCCCGTGGAAACTTAGGGATAAAAAGTAAATAAAAAAAAACTCTTATGTAACAATGCAATGTTGTGTAAAAATTTCAAGTCAACTCATCGACTATTTTTTGTATACTACGAAGGAACTAATAAAAAACATTGTAAATTTTTTTTATAAAGAGTGCGTAAAAAAACGCTTTATTTACGTTTGAGTATTTTTGCTTATCTTATGTAAGAAAGTATTATTATTGAGTTAATATCGATAACATTTAGTCGGTGTTTATGGCACTAAGTTTATAATTTATTTTTAAATATTGTTACATATATCATCGCAAAAAAGCCGGTCTTATAAGACATATACTTAAACTTGTATCTTAAAGTATAGCGGGTAGAAATGCCCTGGTAAAGCGACAGATAGCGCTGTAATAAGGTAAGGAAGCAAGTAACCCTAGAGGTACAACCCTCAGCGGCACGTGACGCGCATGGGAGACCCTGACCTAGTTTTCTTCTATCGATGCGGCCTCCGCGCAATGCTAGTTCAAGTACGTTTTCCCTTTCGTTAACCATTGATGCTTTCCTGGTACCGGGGAAATCTCATTAATCGCATTTTAATATTGTTTAGCTGTGCCCGCAGCCCCGCTCGCGTGGATCACTGATTGGGCACACGCGCGAATTTTAAAGGCAAAAATGCTTATTGTGGGTGACTTGGAAGATAGAAATATGCTCTCGCTGACTTTTTATGTCTTTTTAAGAACTACAATTATCTACTACATTAATTTGATATAATCTCTTATGATTTACTATTTGTAAGTTATTTAAGCGCCCCAAAATCGTTTTTCCCAATTGGTTTTTATTTGTGCGGAACCCTATTTCTTTTTCTAAAACAAATTACTCCTTAAAACATCAGATATCTTTCAGTGTAAATCCCGTAAAAATCGGTCCAACCGTTTGGGAGATTAGCTCGAACAACCAGACAGGTAGACAACCAACTTCAACTTAAATGATTTTGAGGTATTCCCTGATGTAGCTTCAAAGTCGATGGATTAATGGAATCCCCTTTCGAACAAAAAAAAACGTCCAAATTGATTCATAAACAAAGAAGTTATAGCTGAACATCCATTAAAAATACTTATACATTCGATTTGAAAAACTCCCTTTCTGAAGGGGTGAAAAATTTAAAGATTGTTTTGTTTTATGTTGTAAGTAATACTTCAATGAATATGAATTCATTTTGTAAAAAGCTGTTATTTTGACATTACAAACTATGCCATTTTATTTATTTGTATAGACATTTCGGAGTTCTACCCGTTATTTTAAGTTTTAAGTAGGTACTAAAAACTTTAATATAATTCTTACGCATTATACAAACATTTAATTCCTAGCTTCGTGCATGTTCTACGTGATAACATAAGCATAAATTTCGTATTTATTTATTTAAAAAAAAAATCGTTTAGTTGCAAGACTTCCAAAGCCCATACAATATTTAACATCTTTTCACGTCCGTAAATGTTAATTATTCACATAATATTGTCTGTTATCTAAACTACTACACATGTTATAAATAATTTAATTTTATGAGTATGTATGTAAAAAGCAGGCTCTGGAAATGCTCAACCGATAGAAAAAAATTCACTAATAATAATTTAAAATATTCTTGAGTTATATATATAGGCTATATTTTATATACTTATTCATTTTTACCTGGATAAGATGATCAATATTATATCAATCTGACTTAACTTGTATTTCGAAATATACCAAACAATGATATATTTTTTTTTTAATCACACGAGTACCTAATGAATCAATCAAAATGAAAATACTTCACTCATTTTAGTCCCTGAGAAGGTAATTTTGAACGTCAAAACACTACCACCAGCTCGGAAAACATCCCAGTCATTGAGGAAACCGACATGAAACTCGATTAAAAACTTAATTTAAAAATTTACCTTTGTGACATAATAAAATTTATTACAATATCACTTCAATACATGCTAATTAGATATATTTTTTGTTTTTAACTTTGTTTTAATAAGTTTATTCGATTAAAATTAACGAGAATTTAATTGTAGTCACCTAAATATACGACAAAATGTGAAGCTAGTGTTTAATTTGAGATTATTTTTCAATTAACAACGAATAGATTTAAAGAGAATCTTCATTGTTTAACCGACTTCAAGAAAAGACATACCCAATTCGTACGTATATTTTTTATGGATGTTTAGATAACTTTTTTTGTTTGTGGACCGATTTGGATTTTTTTTTTTGTTGGTTAGGGGATATCTCAAGGGTTAGTCCCATTTTAATTTCATTGGTATTGGACCTTCAACTTAGAAGATACACAAGGGAACTCTTAAAAATCATTAACGTTGGTTTTCTTTTTTGTTAAAACTCTCTTGTTATAGTATTACGTCTCAGTACCAGTACTATGGGTGATGGTAAATAAGCTCAATGCAAAGGTCATCACTGTCATACTGGCATGAAAACCTCTCATCTGCTGGATATGCACTGGCTAATGTCGTAACGCAACAAATCAAAAGAAACTCACTGTGACGGGTTTACATACAGTCCGCTCGCTTTATAATTCCGGAACGCGACTCGTCTTAGCGTGCCATTGTGGTAAATCAATCCAGTCGGGCTGCATATTCATACTAATCCGCAAAATACTTTAATTCTTTTTAATTATGCATATTATCTAAAAAAAAAAAAAATTAAAATTTCATCTGTTTATTACCAAAAATAGCACAAAAAAAATATTACACGTATCCTTAACTCTAATCTTAACTAAAAAGATTTTATAGAAAAGGAGTTAAGCTACCTACTTAAATAACTAAATGGTTTTAATTAACCTTTAAAAAAATATCGCTTGAGTATATTTTTGATTTGGCTTCTATTTTTGTTTTCAAGCTTCTCGACTATAGCTTTAGGTAATCTATTTAACGTACTGGGCAGAATGCATCTCCGAACCCTCTCACCGTACACGTTGTTACATTTAGGTATTTCAAATGTCGGAAGATATACCAGATTACGTAAGGTCACAGGTCTTACTATCCTATTTAAGTTCCACTTACAGTTACTGTATTGAGTTACAATTGCCAAATCCAATTTATCGAAAATGCTCAGAACTTTACAATAATTAAATAAATAATGATAGTTATCTTTATATTTATACTTAATTTTTAACGGAACAATGGTTTTCAATAACCTTATTTGTAAATTATATATATCCTTCAAATAACTCATATATGTACGTCCATAGCTAGCTAGTCCATAATTGATCACTGAATCAGCCAATGACATATACAAGAGCCTCAATGTGTTATATGGAACTTTATGTTTAAGTATGCACAATTTTGACAGCACAGCTCTAAGTTTACAACATACCTGGGCAACATGCGGACCCCAATTAAATTTATGATCTATTTTAAGCCCAAGATATGTATGCTCTTCCACTACGTCAAGGTACGAACATGTGCATGAGGTATTGTTTAAGTGCATGCAGTTGTGCTCATGAGCGACAATCTTAGGTAGGTAGTTAATTTTTTTATATGGTGAATGTATAAACATTAGCTTAGTTTTACTGTAGTTAATGGATAGACCTAAATCGTGAGCCCACTTACTCAACATATCAAAATCCTCCTGAATCATACCTTGTAGCGTATTGAAATCACTGTGAGCAGCGATTATACATGTGTCATCAGCAAACTGATATACCGAACCATGTTGAAATATATTGCACATATCGTTTACATATAATAAGTATTCTGTCGGTCCCAGGACGGATCCTTGGGCCGTGCCTTGATATGTAGGTATCTGGCTACTATGTTCACCAGCTATGGTAACTGAATTAAATCTATTTGTGTGATAACTTTTAAAGAGTTCCAACATCGGTCCCTGTATACCATTCTGCTCCATTTTTTTATACAGTGTCTTAAGGTTCAATGTGTCAAATGCTTTGCTGAAATCAACCATAACAGCAAGAATATATTTTCTGTTATCTAAATGGTCATTTATTTCATCTGTAAATAAGGACAATAACTGTGACGTACTTTTATTTTTTTGAAAACCGAATTGTCTGTTATTCACTATGTTATTACTTGACAGAAAATTATTTATTAAACTACCAAAATACTTTTCTAAAATTTTATCAATGCATGACAAAATTGTAATAGGTCTAAAGTTATTTGTATCATTATAACTACCCCTTTTATAAACTGGTCTAATTAGTCCTATCTTAATCCTATCTGGATATATTGATCTAGTGATACATAAATTTATTAAATGTGTGAGTACTGGGGTCATTTTTTCTGAGATATATTTTATATCTTTCGCCCTAATTTTATCATATCCTGGACTTTTTTTGTCATCTATATTTTTTATAATTTAATTAATAGTAATTTGAGTTGTAAATGTTGAAAAATCTTGAAGACACAGAAGGCAACTTCGCTTACACGCGATAACATTGATCGGATGAAAAGTACTCATATGCCCTTGATTGACTTGACAGTTCTCATGACCTAGTCTCTTCTCTCATGATTTCTTGCATAGCGGTTTGTAATAAAATTTCAATACTATATTATTTGATATACATTTCAACATATCACGTAAAAAGTGAAATAAATATATAAATTAAATATTTATATCATGAAATTTCTGAGATTTTTTGTTACTGCATCATGGTTATGAACATTTTTAACTGTACGTTGATATTTATTTGAATGTAAACATCTAAAAATTTTTTTTTAAATTAAAATATTTACAATGTTTTCTTTTCACGAAGTTTTCATTTTTTACCATATGTTTCGTTGTGTAATGTACAATTTTTATATAAAAATTTAATACAGCATTGTGCATACAATTTATAATGTAAACTAGTGACAAGACTCTTCCGTGTTAAGGAGACAAAAACGATATTATATTATGAAATTCATTGTTATCTTTATAAGAGCAAAATTATACTGAAAAATATCTTTCTACGAGATTAATTGAAATATTTAACTTACATATTCGTAATCACGTAATTATCAATAAATCGATCAATTTTTAAAGAGTGAATTAAAACTCAATAACATTTTAAATAGTATTTATTTTAGAATAAAAACAATTCTGTTGAAAAGATTTCAACGCATGCCTTAATTGATTTCTGTTTTTTTTTTTTATTTAACATCAAAACGCATCATGATTCAATAGTCACCTGTTTGACCTTGCTTAAGTCTGTTAATCTCTGCACTTAAATCTCATCTATTAAATAATCGATGCATGCACAATTTGAAGTATGATTGTTTGATTAATAATAAGAATCTTTTTTTTATATTTATCGGTTCTTCATGGGTCTAAAACATTGATTTTCCACGAAAATTGATTAGAGTCATCACACCATTAATTCGTTTGCTAGGTAATGCACGACAATACTGTCTAACAATATCACGCCCATCATACACCAGGTGTAAAATACATGTATATAGTGATAAACCCGCCACAGTGATTGCCTTTTGGTTTGTTGCGTTTCGGGACCAGCTAGTGTACCAGTAAGCCTCTCAGCATGACGGTGTCGACCAGCAATAGATTGCATATCTCTCGGTGGTCGCCGTTGTTTTGGGATTGTATTGTGCTTTTCCGATGATGATACAGTTTCTTCAATTTGTCTTGCTACTATAAAAATTGCATCTGAAATCTTTAATATTGCCTAGTTATTAATGAAATAAAGAAGCGGTTTCTTTAAAAATATAATAATGATATTCTATACATTATATTATTATTTATATTTATTACTATAATAAAGCGGAAGAACTTGTTTGATTTATTTGTTTGTTTAAACACACTAATCTCTGGAACTACCAGTCGGATTCGCAAAATTCTTTTTTATATGATAGCCAGACTCGCGAGGAATAGTATAGGATACAACTCTCAGCTAGCCTTAAATATTGATTTTTGTTAAGTAAGTGGAAAAAGGAAGTGTTCCCGAACTGCTTTATCCGCTTTCGTTGGCGTAATGGTTAATGATACATAAATACAGTGTTCTACAAAAATATTGGACCTTTACTTAGTATATTTAAAAAATATAGCATATCTCTTCACATAAGCCACAATAAGGTATTTTGTGACAAAAATTTGTTGAATATTAAAAAGTGATTTAAAATCATTATTTTTGGATATGGCCCATTAATCCTTACGAGCAAAAGTTATTTCATCACAAAGACAATTTTATGAAGTTATGCCCTTTAAAGCATGATATTTGGACACATAGTTTAAGAGATAATACAAATTTATAATAATTTGTAATTGCGGGAAGTGAGATCAATTTTGTTATGATAGGCAACACAGGTGCGCCCGCGGCGCGGCGCTGTGTTTCTCGGATAAAATTAACACTGGTGAAACCGTGGGCCAAAGTTAGTAAGTAATATAATAAAATACTTATTTTCCCATTAGTGTTCTTATATATCTATAAAATTATCGATAAAGCGGCTCGAAACGATACTTAAAGGAACCATGCGTGACCCATATCGTGTTCAATTCAATCATGTATCGAACTAACTTCTAATCTATTGTAGTGACAGCAAAAATGCATTGGAAATAGAACTTTATAGAGTATTCCAGACCTGACCTATAAAAGTTTAAAACCACGAGAACTCACGTCTGACAAACACATTAAACATGTATAGAAATATTTTCACCTAAAGATACAAATTCATACATAAAATTGTTTGTTTTGTATTTTTGGAAATATACGTTAAGGGTACAATTTTGGTAATGTTATAGTTATAATATTTCATAAATAATGCTTTTGAAGTTATAATAGTTCACTGGTAGCACGCTCCGAAACCGACTCTATCGACAATATTTCAAATAGTGTAATGCTATAGGAGGGACGAGAAATAGCGTGATACAACTATGTCATAGTAGTAGCGAATTTTCTAATGTTAACCTCGCTAGAGGTAGCAGCATCCTTATGTAAAAAAATCCATCGAATTCGGATAGCGTCACTTGAAAGCCAATGCCTTTTTTATGTTTCCGTTCCCTGAAAATAAACCCTTTTGCTAAGCCTACACCGTCCATCTTACCTTTAAAGGGTTGTTGTGTCTTATGAACTATTATAGGTAGTCGGTCAAATTTTCACAGATTATGTATAATATCATTATAACAAATGTTTTGTTATATATGAAAATACCGAAAACTAAAATATTAATTAAGAAGCCTACTCAAGACCAAGAAAAACGTATTTTGAACTTTTTTGTTTTGATCAATCGTAAAAACGGTAATACATATAAACTTGAAACTAAGAGTGGTTATTTGAAAACCCTAAAGCAAAATAACTATAATAAATGCCATCCAAGTTTGAGTTGAGAATAAAACAAATAAATAAATATATAATTTATTGGATGCGACTGAAATCGTAGAAAATAAACCTTTTCAAACCTATATTTGGACAGGTCGAAACTTCATATTCGGCCGAGACTTTTAGTATTGACATTTTGAAATTGGGTTATCTCTCCTGGCATTGGGCACGTTCTCGAATGAAATAGTTAACGAAAGAGACTTCAATAAAGTATACTATATCGAACATTTTCACATAAAGACTTTAGGGGTGGTTTATTTGTATATATTTATTTGCACTATCTATATATCAATACGTGAAGCAAAAGCTTTCTATTCCTTTTTAAGCGTATTTCGTGCACAGAAAACTGAGATTTGGCTTGGTTATAGTTTATATGGAGAAGGAGTGCAGCAAGCTAAAATTTATCCATAATATCTGTTACTAATAATATATTAAACTAAATTAATTAATACTTCGAATTCAAACACGACTAGTGCCATTGAACTTAGACCCCACAAAATATTAACATTGTCACTCAACGAAAAGTGACAGCAAGTGATGTAGATAATACTCATTGTTTAGGATCATGAATACTGCAAATGTTAAAAGACAAATAGTCTATGATCAAAAAGTCGCTTGTCGAATTTCGAGCTAAGGGCGATCATAAAGAGGTAAAGTTATTTTTTTTTTAGTTGTAGAAGTATATTTGTGGGAAGGAATCTACTGATCCGATTCTAGAAATTATATCAAAGTCGGTAAAGCGCTCGTGGTACATCTGATGTTATAAGCGTTCATAGGCTACGGTAGGCAGGATTGATTGTCACATTTGTTGTCCAAAAAATAAAATACGCTCTCTTTGTAATTGGTTTCATTTTTTAAATATATGAAATTGGCGTTTTGTACGGGAGGAATATAAAGTTTTTTTTTTTTTTTGTTATATATATTTAATTAATTAAAGTATGCACCGTTGTTATCTATGCACTTTTGCCATCTCATAGGTAGTTCATTGATCCCTTTAATAAAAAAACCATGGGGGCGAGAATCAATAAACTCTTTGAAGGCGGTTTGGACTGCCGCATTGGAGTTGAATTTTTTTCCTTGTAAGAAGTTATCCAAATTCCAGAAAAAATGGTATAATCTGTTGGAGCAAGGTCCGGGGAGTACGGTGGACGTCGCAGACATTCCAATTGTAACTCATCTAACTTAGTGGTTGTTTGTTGTGCAGTGTGTAGTCTTGCGTTGTCGTGAAGCAGCAGTGGCCTAGAGGGATTGACCAATCTCGGTTGTTTAGCAGCTAGTTCTTTCTTCATGGTTTGCAGTTGCTGACAATAGATATCTGCCGTAATCGTTTGGCCAGGTTTTAGAAAGCTGTAGTGAACGACACCGGCGCTAGTCCACCAAACAATCACAAGTAAGTTTTTCTGAGTCAATTTTCGTTTAGGGCAGGATTTGGCTGGGTCTTCAGGATTCAGCCATTGCGACGAGTGCTTCTGATTATCTACAGTATCCACTTTTCATCACAAGTAATGATTTAAAATCCCTTCATTATTGTGTCGGTTGAGCAAAGTAACACAGCACTCGACGCGTGTTTGCAAGTTCGATTCACTCAATTCCTGAGGTACCTATCGTTCAAGTTTTTTTTACTTTCCCGATTTGCTTCAAGTGGATTAATACAGTTTTATCACTTACCCCGAAGCCTGCAGCTTTCTTTGAAGTGCTTTGTGATGGATCCGCTTCCACAATAGCCTTTAATTCTTCATTTTCTACTTTGATCTCCGGCCGTCCATGTGGTTGTTTCTGAAGGTCCAAATTTCCAGAACGAAATCGTTGAAACCAAAAACCTACAGTACTTTCTTTTTCGACACCAGCGTCGTACACGTCATTAATCTTTCGAGCTGTTTCTGCAGCACTGGTGCCACGGTAGAACTCGTACTCGTAAATATACCGATATTTCATGTTTTCCATTGTGCGGTAATAAGCGACGCCAAAGATAAAAATAATGAGGAAAAAACAAATCAATGACTGTTTTCAAAACTCAAATGTACCAGCTAAATGAATTTATAAATTTGAATTTGGAATTCTTAACCAAAGTGGAGATATTTCAGATCAAAGTAGTAAGTACGACAAAACGCTAATTTCATATGCTAGGCCCTAATATTTGCTTTGTAAGATTACGTAAGATTGCTACTAGTAACTTGGTAGGGCATTTTCTAATGCAAGTTGAAATTTTGACATATTTTTTTTACTATAGATAGGTTTGCGTTTGACCACTATCTCGCCTGATCGCAAGTGATGATGTGGTCTACGATGGAGCACGCTTGTCTAGAAGGAACTTATTCACTCGAGACTTGAAGATACCCAGGTTATAACTATCGGGAAATACAAAATCCGACAAAGTGTTCCACTCTTTAGCGGTGCGCATTATAAATGTGTAAGCTTTCTTAGTGCGTAGTCTATCGCTGAGTGTGTTTTATCGTCTGTGTCATGGTGAATGTTGAATGAATTGTTTGACCTTATCCCATCATCTCCCTGCCACTACATAACCATGCGGTCTGGTCTACGTGACTACAGTTACACGGTAGCAACCATCACGGCACGAACAAAGAATTTCTCAAATTCTTACCCCTGCCGTACCGTGTAAATGTGGAACAGTTTCCTAGCCAACGTGTTTCCTCATTTCTATGATATTGGGTTCTTCAAACGAAGCGTGAAGAAGTATTTCAGCAGGCTGGTATAACATCCACGACTGTCGATGAAATTTGCTTCATCGACTGTTGTCGTTGTTTGTGGGATGTACCATACATCAGGTGCTGTACAATCATTTTACCCAGCTAGACCCTACTTTAGACTTATCGTGTTATCATCTTGGACCGCATCGTCACTTAACATAGGACGAGATTGTGGTTAAACACTAAACCTATGTACTAAAAAAAACAAAATCTTAGAACGAACTGACAGATAACGGTACAACTTAAATTGATGATTCTAAAAGCATAGCATTACTTTTCATTGGTTAATTTCCTGATTTGATCATAAAACGATAGAGACAAAGGCATTGCCATATTCGATATAATAAAAGTTCTTAAAAGATAATCTTTAAATAATTATTAACATAACGTACAGGAAAACTAAAAAAGGATTTTTGAAAATTTATCCTCTAATTAAGGGGTAAAAACAGGATAATTTTTGAGATGTTGGCGTAGATAAGTCCCATCGGTTAACACAGCTACTAAAGTGTAAATTAAAAAGTTTATCATTGAAGTGACGAACGCTCAGTCGTAGCGTACTTGAAAGATTTGTTGAACAACGTGGGCTTAAATACAACTTCGAATTTCAACTCCATCATCAAGCACATTTCGATGTATGTTAGACTACCTGCGCCTCAAGGCTTCATCACCCATGATAAATTTAGGCTATCCTGGTTCTCGGCTTCCGTACTAGCAAGTTGCCAGATTGCTTTAAGTTCATGATTACTGTTTCTATTCTCAAGGTCATAGTGAAAAATTAGCTTATAAACACCTTCCGCAGTAAATAGGCTACAAAATACGAAATAGTAGATTACACAACAAGTGAAAAAAGAGGAAATTTAATTCAAGGGACTGAGTTCTAGAGTAGAATCCCGAGTGTAGCGAGGGATACAAGGACCGAGATTACATTTTTTTTCACTAGTTATGTACTATGCTTTTTACCATTGATTGCGAGAAAACTTCTTAGGCGGTGATACTTTTGGTTGGTCGCGTTTAGAGATCAGTTAGTGTAAATGCGGTAATGAAACGGGTTATAAAGAAAGAAAGAAAATAAATACATTTACTTCCGTGAAATTACGAGCATACAGTTTTTACAAAGAAAATGAAGATTACATTGAACACTAAAAATCAAAGATAAAAAAGTAAAGATAAATATGATAAAAATCGCGACCACCATACACATAGCATTAAACCCATCAAAAATTTTTATTTTTCTATCACGTATACGTGCAATTTTTTAATACAAATTTATATAATTCGTGCTTGTTCTAAATTTAAAAAGTTTTTATTCTCCTGTAAGTAAATGAGTGTTTTATTCACTTTTATCGATGAATAAAATGACTTTTATAGAGTGACCATGGTAAAAAGATTTTTTCATATCTCAAGAATAGTTCCAGAGATTAGCACGTTTAAACAACCAAAAATTCTCTTGAGCTTTATGTATTGGTGTAGATACATTTGAGAATATTTACATTACAATTAGCGTATTATCATCTTAAAATATGTCGTTAGTCAACACTCTGTATGTATACTCGCAAATCTACTAACATATTATATAATTCCATTATATAATACCATAAATACGTGTTTTTACTCATATATTTACAATAATTGTTCAATAACTCATCAGTCATCCGTCTAACTTCTTGAGTATTTTATTACAAACAACCTACAGTTTTTGCTGATATTACTTAATATTTGTTACTCGTTATTAAATATTATGACGTTAATACATACAATAGAAACGTAGAATTTCTGCAAACTTGAAAATAAAAACATTAAATTTTTAGCTCAGATGTTTTGTTTAACGTTGTAGTTAATGAAACTGCTAATTTAGTTTTTAAATATAACTTTAATTAATTAGTGCTTAACCCCTGTTTATTCTTCTTATGGGTTAATACTTCTTTGAATAGATACACTCGATGTTATTCAACTTGATTTACGGATTTAACGGATTTAATTCGGAATTACAAACCAAAACTTCTCATTTGAAGCTCACAACAGACCTGTATAGAGTTTACATGCCAAATTCCTAAATTTATTACTATACTTTTGCCGAACCGTTTCCCTAGTACTTCTAACTAAAACAAAGGGGGCCTTACATACCGCGGTCTACAGTAGTTAATATCAACATATTGCTATGAGCCATCAAAGGTTTTCGGTTGCCTATTATTTAAAAGTTTATCGATTACTTTTGTATCAGGCTAGCGACCGGTCGTGACTTCGTTCGCGTTAATTCCAATAAAAAATGCAATACGAAAAAATATAGGTCTATACAATATAACTATGTATGTACAATGTAGTTCTCTATCAGTGGAAAAATCTAGATCTAGTATACCTTTTTAATTTTTAAATTTGAATTAAAGCTTCGTTTTCTGTACCTACTCACAATTTTAGTAATGCCTTATTTCCGCTAAGGGTGTTGCTAGCTTTAGGTAAGAAATCAAAACGTTCTATTATTTTTGAAAATTATCAAATTCTTTATCAACCTCTAATTGATTACTTGTTTGGTTTTACTGGGAATAAGACATAAAAGTTAACATTTTTTATATGAACTCCTTTGTATATTTAATTACAAAGTAGGTAAGGTTGGAAAAAAAAATTAATTCAAAAATTTCTCTGCTACGTCCTTCTGAAATTTATTAACAGTTGTTATAAACTTTCTGCAACAAACGACATTTGTTATTAATTGATTGATGTATGCCTGAAATGTGAAATCGGAAATTATCAATAGAAAATGTGTTAAACAAATATTAAATTAAACAAAAAATTAATAAAAATAATACTTCAAAAATTTCACAAAAATTCTCAGATGAAACGTGAAATAGGCTATTTATAATAAATAGTATAGTTATTTCATATAATACCACCTGTTGTGTGTTGATGGTGAAAGAATAAAATATTTGCGCTTTGCAGATCGACTACTATACACCATTTCAAAATTGACTTAACAATAATAATCGTCAATCTTTGACAACACACAGGGAAGGCTTAGAGACTTACGCCAGCCAGTTTGTGGCGCCGACCTATTTATCCATTTTCAGTTCAATTAGCCTGGCGTGCCAACGATCTGAATACGGGTTAACGTTGCCAGAAAACTGGAAATTATTGTTCGGTATTATTATTATAGTATTTTCACAATTTTGAAAACAAATTCCGCAGTGTCTTTCTTCAAGGCATCGTTCATTAAGCGTAGAATTTATAAAATTTGTAAATGAAACTAATTTTTCGTTGGCTCGTTTATGGCGTACGTATTTGGATATGACCATATGCCAACTACGGTCATATACTCATCGCGCATTTTATTTTTGCAAAAAATCATTGTTTCATGAGAATTATTTACAGTTTTCTTATCATATAATGTAATAACACTACCTGATTTATATAAGATGAATAGGTTATTTTATTATATAAATTTATATTTAACTTAAAATAACAAATAACATCAAATTCAGAAGTAATTTAGGCGACATAATATATACTTAGCTCATTTTGAGATTGAGATGTAAATAAAAAGACTTGGTTGACACCATATTCGTTTTATTCTCTTTCCCTCTTACACTAATTACAATATATATAAACTATCTCACTTACACACTTCCTGTCATTCTCTTCATTCGTTTACTCTTTCATACTTGCAAAACTTAAATAAACTATCCTTTTCTTAAATAAATACGTTCCATTTCTTTGTACCTTACATGCCCTTTGAAATTACAATTTTTTTTATATTACCGAATAATAAAAATTTAATTTCACACTACATAACCTTACAGAGATATATTGCAAAAGTGTCACTGTTGCTCCGAGGCCGACGGATCTCATCTGAGTTCAGTCAATAATAGTTTAAGGACTGAGTAAGACCACTGCAGGTACCAAAGCGCGTTGTTGACACTGTCACACCGCAAGGCTTGGAACACAGCTGTGTAAACAATACTGCTTCGCAGATGTTTCTGAAACCTTTTTTTGCAGTTTCTACCATCTCGAACTTTCATTCTACTAAAAATAATATAAAAATGATTTTTTTATGTATATGTTCGCTATGGACTCAAAAACGACTGGAACGATTTTGATGAAATTATCAGACAATCTTCATATTAGCTCAGCGCGTGGTCCTGTAAGGTAGCTACGGTAGCGATCGGATCCAAAAAATATGTTTTTTATTTTATTTTTCTGAGCCATGGCGACGCGTGGCCGTGTTTGTTAGTATTATTATCAATGTAAAAGTATGCATGTTTGTTACTTAATGACGCAAAAACGGCAGAACGTAATTGGATAAAATTTGGCACACAGATAGTTAAAACCTGTTTTAACACATAGGATACTTTTTATATCGGTAAAGATGAATCCATGCAGATGAAGTGTTATACAAAAGCAAGTTATTAATATTTAACACAAAAAGTAAATTAGATAAGGAAGTTCTGGCCGCAACTATTTATTTGCATCTATTTAAATTTTTTGTCACTATCTAAAATCTAAACTGAAATAAGATTTTTTTCCATATATCTAATATGTATACTTACATTCAAGATATCTGAGGTTCAAACAAGGCTGTGTGATGAAAATATAATAATTTATTCAGAGCACAAAAACTGAGTTCCATTTTATTTTAATATTTATAAAATATCTAGACGAGATTTGAATCAGTAGGTATTTTATTCAAAGTATTAGGTAATTAACAACACTTTTAGACACTAAAACAATTCACTAAGAGATTAAAGTCCTACCCTTCCCAGTAGGTACAATATTATGAATAAATATTTAATAAAGATTTGATTAAAAATCTCATTTTACGGTATCTACTATTAAGTAAAAGCAGTGACAATGCGATTAGAATTTGATAAAAATACCTTTGAAGAAAAAAGGAGTCTTTAAATTCCCTAAGACAGAGCGATCGGTAAAAGGAATTCCTGATTCGAAACGACTAACAAAAGGTCGTAAAGTGAAATTGAGAGAGAGAAAAACCTCTGACTCGGCAATATTAATTTAATTTATTGCCTTCTTACTTTGTCCTCAAGATTATATTGATTTCTTTAGGAACTCAATTTTTTAGCTGTTTTTCAATTTTGTTCTACTCTTTTATATCTTAGCATGGTAAACTGACGCCACTGTAGCTAATGGTAACAATATATCTTCAAGTTATATTTAGGGAAGTTATCGTCATGGGAAAACATTATCCGGGACATAGTTCCACAGGTTTACAGTACGGCAAAGGTATGATGAAGACGGCTTTTTAAACTAAGATTTGAAAAAACCAAAGCTATGATGGGTAGAAGTAGCTCAGAGGATGTTGATTTGAATTCTAATTTTGATAAATAACACATAGCTGTACAACCATAGTTACTAGAAGGACACGATAATTGTGTCCGACTTCATCGCGACAATCGTACAAAACGTATAATAACACCTGCTATAGTGATCCACTTAGGGTTTTCGCATTCCGCAACCAGTAACCAAGTGGGGTGATATGCTAGTGATTTGTACTCGAGTGGGTCGCAAGCACCATCAACCACCATTCACATGTTTATAAACTCGCCACAGTAATTTTTGGGTTGTCGTGTTTCGGAATCTGCCAGTGTACATCCAACTGCCAAGAGACTTACAGGTACCTCCGTTGTTTTTGGATTGTACTGTGCTTAGCACAGGCAAAATATATTCCTATTATTGTACTATTATAAAAAATCTTACACTTGAACGCATCTGGACCCAAGGTTTTCTCAAGGCCCTTTCTTCGTTTATCGTATAACTGTCTTGGACCACATTGTTAACCGGCTTCAATAAAAGACGGAAGGTTGCTCAATTCGAATGTATATTCTTTTTTTATGGATGTTCAGCCACAACTTCTTTGTTTAATAACCGATTTGGATGATTATTTTTTTGTTGGATAGGGGATACCTTAAGTGTGGTCCTATTTTAATTTCATTGGCATTAGATCTTCAACTTCGTAGATAAACAAAGGAACTCTTCAAAATCATTGACCAAGGTTTTCTTTTTTGTTAAAAATTGTATTGTTTATATAACGGGTATGAAAATGTGATAGTCTCTTTATAAAATATAAATCTCACACACGTTATCTAACCTCAGATTTATTCTAAAGTGAAATATCTTGCAGTATTAAAAATATAATCAACACCAGCTGTGTTCTACGGTTTCATGCGTGTTAAATTTACTCGACTTATTTTGCTATATCCTATTGTTGATGTTCACTCCCCGTACATGCATATAGCTTGGAAGATCGCTTGACGTACATAGTTATTGCTTCGCTCCTTGAGTCCTAACATAAAGTTATATGGAATATTATCTTTATCAATAAATAAGCTATTAAAGCTAATTATTTTTTACTGACTGATTGTTCGAGTTCCAGATATTAGCGCGTTCAAACAAGCAATCTCTTAAATTTTATAATATTACAATATATTTCCCGGAAAATGTAGGATGTAGTAGTATTGTTTCATTTATGCTCAAAAAGAATTAAAAATCGTAAATAAATCAATAGGTATTAAATAATTTTCGAGTATGTGGGAGAATCAACATCACTAGAAAAATTAACAAATAATTTATTATTTTGTACAGGTCAGGTGGCGCAGTGGTAGTGAGCCCTACTATTGGGACGAGAGGTCGCGGTTTCGATTCCTGCATATGACACATTTGTGTGATGAGCATAACTTTATTTTATATGTCTAGTTGTTAAATATATGTATAAGTATGTATGTCAGCTATTCAGCTACCATAGAAGCGTTGCTTAGTTTAAATTAAAAGACCGTGTGTGAAATTTTCCCCTTATGTTTATTTTATTTGTTATTTCCTATTTATATTCCTTCATTATCGTATGTGTGAAATAGGAGAGAGGTCGGACAAGGAAGCGCGAGTGAGGCGGCTAGAGGCTGACTTCGTAAAATCGAGCCCTCGTCCTCCTAATCCCCCGTAAATAGGTCAATGGGCGGAGCCCTATCGATTTGCACCACTTGTACAGTTCACAGGAGTTTTGTTACGTTTGCAAGCGGCCTTCAAAGGAATGTATGAATTTTTTATAATACATCTACGAAGTTTTATAAACCGATTCTATATTTATGTTAGTTAACAAACATGAATTCCACTTAGTGTTAAGTGGTCACTATGGCTTATAGTTATGTAGAACCGACTTAAAAAGCTTTACAACTAGTGGAAGATGATAATAAGTTTCATAAGCCATTATTATAATTTTATGTCGAAGCCATGGTGGTCGAGTGTCTTAAACCGGGTGGAATATTAATTCGATGTCCGCAGGTTCGAATTTCGGTATGTATGTAAATTAACGATCCAAATCCCCGCTATTGTGGAAAGAATATAAAAAATTATTTCGGACAATGGCTTGCCAGTTAAAAAAGTACAATATTTTTATGTTTATTCTTTAGATATTGAATTACCGTTTTATTAGGATCTGTACGGTGTTCTAGTACTTAGGTTAATTTACCAGCAAGAAAACAAAACATAGACTTACATAACATCGCATCGTCTCAGAGCCTTGTCAAATTTAATGACTGCTCGTATTCAAAAGACACCGATGATAAACGGCGCCTGAAGATGACGTGTCACTTGTAACAGAGAAGTCCAGAAAACGATCTCAGAAATGAGAGAGACGAAACGATCTGACGTCACTAACGTACTCGTAAATAAAATTGGCATAGAGTAGGTACAGCCTGCGTGACAATTTTCTTGAGAGCCATCATTTTCATTACCTCTCCACAATTCAGAGGCCGATATAATTTTGCCATGTCACACAGATTGGCTTTCTGCCACCTCAGCTGTCCCCGCGGTAATGTTAAGTGTACCATAATATTATTTATAAAAATGTATTTGTTTTGAATCATAATAATCGTGCCAACGAGTACGTGATACTTCAATTAACGTTGTTTTAACGTTTTTAAAGATAAATAAAACATTTTAGTTATAATAACGTTACACTTTTGTTCGGATTAGATTTTTTTTATTTCAAGTCGGTAATTCGGGAGTTGACAACTTTTGGAAAATGGTTTTAAACACTTAATATGTATGTCGAAAAATAATACCTCTGAATAATATTTTTGTCATTAACACCATAAAAAGTGAGTTAAAATACTTTTTGATTTAAATAAAAAAATATGTTACAAAATCGCGTCATTATGATCCCGTGACGTCATCGTTCAATTTACATGTCATTTTGTAGGATAACAATGACACATGTGATAACTTACGCAAGAGTCTAACGTTGATATTTCCTGAATGATGACGTCACGTTTTCTAAACGATGTTACAAATCACGTAACTCACAGACTAAAAATATTAATTTTCCACAGGGAAAATTAAATAAACTAGCGATCGCCTTATGGTCGAAATTTGGCCTGCGACTTTTTGATCATAGACTATTTTCTGTTTGACTTTTGCAGTATTAATAAACCTAAACAATGAGTATTATCTACATCACTTGTTGTCACTTTTCGTTGAGTAATAATGTCAATATTTTGGGGGATCTAAGTGCAATGGCACTGGTCGGGTTAGGATTCGCAGTATTAATTTATTTTATTTAATATATTAGTAACATATATTATAGATAAATTTTAGCTTTCTGCATTCTTTCTCCATATAAACTTTAACCATGCCAAATCTCAGTCTTCCGAGCACGCAATATGTTTAAAAAAGTACCGAAAGCTTTTGCTTAACGTATAATATATAGATATAAACAATTACTTTTTCCAGATTTGTATTGTTTTAGGCTTTTTATGTACAGGCTGGGCCAGAAAGATTTGCGAATTTAAAAAAAACTAAATACAATACACATACACATCTTCATTTCAATTAAAATAGACGTCTGGGAATTTTATTTCTTAAAAATTACATCATTCAGGTGTGCACCATCCCGCTGCAAACATTCCTCGAATCAGAACCTCAAATTGGTAAAAACTCGCTGACACATTGCGCGAGGAATAGCTGACATTTCTTATCGGATATTTATCTTTAACTGGTTAATCGTGGCTGGGTTATTGGAGTAGACTCTACTTGTCGGGTATCCCCACATGAAAAAGTCCGGTGGCGTTAGATCCGGACTTCTAGGCGGCCATGCAATGTCACCTCGGAGCGATATCAGTTTCCCAGCAAACATCTCGTTTACGGTCGCCAACGAAGCATTAGATGTATGGCATGTCACACCATCTTGTTGAAACCACGTCGCACGATTATACGCTTCAAATTGTTGTAGTTGCGGAAAGAAAAAATCCCTTAACATGGCTATGTATCGGTCGGAATTTACAGTGACAGATTGCCTTTGTTGATTTTCATAGAAATAGGGTCCGATAATTCCGTGTGCTGATATGGCTGCCCAAATGGTTACTTTCGGCAAATGCAGAGGCTTCTGATGTTTTGCACGTGGGTTCTCTGCAGCCCAGTAACGGCAATTCTGTTTATTGATATCCTCATTTAAGTGAAAATGGGCTTCGTCGGAGAACAGAATATTGTTGAAACTCTGAAAGCGTTCCAAAATTGTTTCAACAAAAGCTCGTCGTAAAATTGGATCATTTGGCAGTAATTCCTGCACAAGTTGAATTTTATACGGGTGCAAATTCAAATCTTTCAACAACATGCGGCGCAAAGATGTTCTGGGCACCACAAGTTCAGGTGATCACTTGCGAGTCGATAGACCAGGAATACGTTGAACTGATGCTCTAACTTGTTCAATTGTGCCTTCCGTTCTTGTTGACCTTGGGCGTCCCGCAGGCTTCTGTCTGAGAGTCTAACCAGTAGCTTCGAACTTTCTGACCCACGATCGAATCACACTTTCCTTCGGACACTGATTTACGTCATGTAATCCAAACTCGAACAATAGCGCACGAATCGCCATTTTTATAATAATTTTTAACGCAGAATGCACGCTGCGCTCCGGTGAAGCGATCCATCGCGACTAAATTTCCGAGAACCGAGCTTCTCATCTCCACCACCCGCGCAGTCCCCGCTCAAAAGGTTCAAACGCAAGCGTGTTTTTAAAATCGTACGCCTATCTGGCCCTGTATATACCAATATTAGTCAATAATTTACTTTAATTTTAAACATACAGTCAACTTGCGGATTCATAATGGGTTTTTTTTTATGTGTCGTCACTGAGCTTTCTCATGAGAATCAAAATGTTTAATAGTATTATTATCTAATGTCCATTTGGCCAGCTGAAAATCTGTTATCAATCTCATATTTATAGTGCTTTGGCAGCTGCTCTTGAGAGCCAGTTCGTTCCTATAGCTTTAGTGCATTACCATCTTCGGCCACCTCATCACTTAACATTAACCGAGATCGTAGTCAAACGCTAAACGTATAAAAAAATTAGATTTTTTTTTTTTTTAACTGAACAAAATATTTTTACGTGGTGATGATAGGGCACTATTGCCCGTGATTATTGTTTTCATACCATGCATAGTAAAAACTCAACATTGTACAGTACAAAAAGGAAACAAAGCCTTGCTGCATTCTGGCCCGCTATTATCATATCCAAGTATGTTTTTCAACTGGATGCACCGTATTCGGGTTTCAAAGAAATACGTCATTATCGTTAATTAAAAACCTGTTAATGAAATATATTTATTATACATCAACAAAGATAAACATACGAACAAAAAGTAACAATTTATACACGTTACAAAAAAACACGACATTGTGCAAGCAACTCGTTTTTGTAATATTAAAATAACCTAATTGTTTTCGGATGTCGTTTTGTGAAACATCAACAATCCAACCATGAAATATTATGCCAATTGTAATGTAGATTTTACTGATATTAGTCAATGTATAATTTGTTTTATTAATGTTTTGGGGTGTTCAATAAAATCAAATATCAATAAAGGCCAGAACATCTACCTCTCAATACTAGCGGTAAAGAACCACGTAATACAACAAGATAATTAATTTTAACCAAAAAAGAAAACCGACTTCAATGGTTTTCAAGATAGCCCCGCCCCAATTGTCTCCAAAGTATAAGGTCTAATACCAATGAAATTAAAATAGGTCCGCTCTTAAGGTATCAAACAAAACAGGAATCATCCAAATCGGTTAATAAACAAGGAAGTTATGGTTGAACATCCATAAATATAAACGACGTCTTTTTTTGAAGTTAGTTAAAAAAGTGACGCTGTGATGCAATGTCTCTCTTTAGTTTATCAGCGCACAAAAAAGACGTTCCAAAGAGAATCGCAAAAAAGTATAATTTTAAACCGCGTTCAAACGAAGTTTACATTGTACATTGAAGTTCAATGCAGATTTTTACATCGGTACTCAAATTTATATCTACCCGAACGCTTGTTTTCACGCGGGTTTTATTATGATAATGATAAAGTAGTTTAATTTGGACAAATAGATTCTTTATGTTCATTTGCCATTTCGTATAACAACGGCTTATAAATGGATAGAAAAATTAATAGAACATGCTTAATGAATATTAAAACAAACTCTGACAAAAGTAACCTATTCATTGTGACCGTTCTATTGAGCCCAAACACGATATCTCTTTTGTAAGTTGGTGAGGAGTTAGGTATCCTGCGGATTCCAGATAATGCTGCAGCATCAAGTTAAGGTTACCATTTTCTTCTTAGATCATTGAAGTAACCGGATATTCAATTTCGACTCGATAATACCCGAGCATGATGCTCACATACATTTATCAGCTAGTGAAAAGCTGATAATCTTCAAACGGCTGAACAGATTTTCTTGAATAGTCGCTAAGAACACTCTCGATCAAGTCACCTTTCAAACAAAATAAGCGAAATCAAAAACGAATCAGTTGATTAGGAGCAACAAGACGCACAGATACATACATTAAAAGCTTATTACACACACCTCTCTGTCTTACGTCGAGGGATTTAAAATGTATAGAAAAATAAAAAGTAATACTGAAAGAGGAAAGAATGGATTATTACGTGAATGTTAGTTATGTCTGGAAGTGGCTCCCTCCCTGTACATCCAACCAAAATTATAATAACTATAAACAATATATATAGTGTAAAAAATATTGATAAACCTGATCGAGTTTCTTGCCGACGCTTCTTGATGAATGGGCTATTTTCCAAACTGTGAGTAGTTTTCTGACATTCATAAGTGCCTTCTTAGGGCTTAAATTGAATAAAATATTATTGGATTTGACAAAAGGCACGAAAGAAGAAATGATAATAATCGCGACTAACGCACTCGTGGTGAAAAATAAAATGATGGTTTTGACGCGTTACCTTTTGAGATCAATAAGTGCACCTATTAAAAGGATTTCGCTGTGGTATTTGTAGAGCATGCGACGGTGACCGTTGACCCTCATTACTCATCTTTGTTGTTATTATTCAACTATATCTACTTACCAACAAGTTTCGTATAAAAACTCCCATTAAAAATATTGTCCCATAAAAAATATGATTAGCTAATCGCAAAAAATAAAAAATGAATCGTATAATATAATTAAAATAAAAAAGGTTTTTATTTCATGCAATTACATAATAATTCAAGTTACATGCATAAATCAAGTTGAAGTTAATAGTTTAGTAATAAAGAAATATGTACACGTAAAGTTTTCGAAAGTAGATTAATAATAAATAATAAATGTTTTCATTTAAATGAGTAAGTATTACCTAATCTCTAAAATTTTAAAAGAACAAGTACACCTCACGTGAGGGTGAAGGCCTCCTCCAGACTGTTCCAGCGGTCTCTGTCTTTAGCTTCTAGCAACCATTTAATCCTTACTAGTTTTTTAATGTCGTCTTCCCATCGCGATTTAGGTCTCCTTCTCTTTCTCAGACCTATTGTACCAGACCATGTTGTTAGTCGGCTTGTCCATCGATCATCATTCATTCTGGCAACATTTCCTGCTAAGGAAAAATTCCCATAGCTCGGGTAGAAGCCATTTTCCGAGGAAAGATACGGGCGTCGTTTCTAATCCAACCTATGACGTAATGGCGATTTCAAACGCTAGATATCCATAGTTCTTTAATTTGCCACTCTGGTACTAAAAAACATTCTTCGCTATGTTTCCAAATTCCGATTTACGTAAATTCAGAATATTGCGTTGGTATATGCCGAGACTCGAACCTGCGGGCGTCAGATCGATGTTGCATTGATATAACAAATCGGCTAACACGACTATTACGAAAAGCATTTTTGACTATCTGTTTGTTTGTTACCTTATCACTACTAACCTCTGAACCGATAGCAATAAAATTTAACATAGAGGTAGCCTGATACCTGGAAAAGGACATATTATGAAAAACTCGCAGACGAAGTCGTGGAAAAGCTAGTATTCTAAATATAGGAAAAATAGTATAGTATCATCAAAAATTTCATTATTCATCCAGAACCTTTCCGAGAAAGGCGTATGTCGTGGAGACGATAAAAAAGAAGCACCGAGTCCGAGGTTACGTAGATAGCGGAACCCGAAGATAAAATTTGTAGGTCCTTGTATATTTTTATCTTGTTATGAAATACGCATCTTCGAGATAGGTGAATATCCGGCCAATCGAGAAAAGGATAAACCTCGGTTCTGTAGACGGCACATGTCTGGCACAGACCCAGTTTCACACTTTGTGACATTCAAACTAATGCTTATTTATTAACATAAAAACACGTTTAGTAAAAAATACAAGTCACATTTTGTTTTGTTGTTAAGTAGAAAAATAAACATTTTTAAAACCACCATAATTTTCTGTATATTATACGGGAAACAAAAGCTTTCGGTACCTTTTTAAGCGTATTGAGTGCACGGTAGACTGTGAGATTTGGTATGGTTGGTTTATTGGAGAAGGAGTGCAGAAAGCTAAAATTTATTTATAATATCCGTTGATAAAATATTAAATTAATAAATACTGCGAATCCTAAACCGACCATTGCCATTGAACTTAGCCCCCAAAATACTGACATTGTCACTCAAGTGATATAGATAATACTCGTTGTTTATGAATACTGTAAAAATGTCAAACAAAAAATAGTCTATGATCAAACAGTCACTGGTCGAATTTCGACCTTAGGACGATCACTTGTTATTAGAAAATTATGATATACAATCTAGCACTTACACAATTTCATACAAAAAAAGAGTTTTTGGAAGAATCTTGGATTTGTTGTGGTTTTTATTTTATAATAATTCTTAAACCTACGTTATTTGGCTCTATATTTTATATATAATATTTCGCACACAAATTGCACAATAAGTGCATAAGTGAAATTAATTATAAATAACAGAACTTTTTAGTTTCCACAAAATCTCCCTGGACGGTTATTATAACAAGAGAGCCACATCATTTTGTTAGAGCCTTTAGCTATGAAGATAAGGAAAATAATCTGTGTTGCCATTAAATAAGAACAAGAAAAAAAAATCACAGGTCACAAACTATTTTTTTTACTTTATTTCTTAAAATATAATTCTTATTGTCGCATAGGACTAGTAAAGTGGAAAGGTTTTTTAAATTTAAATATTTAAATTTTATAATTTCAAAATAAATCTATATTGGAACTTCCGTATTTCGTCCACGGATTACGAAAATAGCACCCTAGGAAGATCAAACAAGGGCACGATGCGACGTGCGCTGGTTAATTACTGTAGAATTCTTTGCCGTCAGTGGCTATTCAGCGAACATAATATATTATTTAAACGCTCAAGAACTGCTCACACTTAATGCTACTGCTAATGATTATGCTCGTAGTACAATTCAGTATCTCCCAATCGTATTCAATATACATATGTATGTATGTAAAAAAAGATCACCTCATAATGCTAAGCTTACTAATTAGTATTATTAAGTAACAAACAATGTTCAATGAATCTAAGCTCTTTAAAATTCTTAGCTATAATGCCACTCTTTCCGGAAACACTAAACAAGCTCGGAATGCTTCTACGACAGCCGTTGAGAACTTCAGAAAGATTGTCAATACTTGAAATGTTAGTATTACTTCGGATTAATGTATTATATTTAAAAATCAATGTAGTATTTGATAGACGAAAATAATAATTGTGAAGCGACGATTGCTTGTTGATGTTGTTGCGTGAGCAAGCGTCAAACGATGTATGTTCTAATTCTAAAGTCAGCTTAATCTTTAGATAATAATACATCGAGATGCATTCATAGTTCATTAGCGCGGCATTTCCTAAATGTCTAGCCAACCGAGCTTTGCTCGGTGTCTGAAAAAACCCCTCTACGTAGGTAAACTCGGATAGTAAAACATTGTCTAAATGCTACATTTTATCTTTATTGTTAAAAGGGTTCCCGAGAAACCAATATCATATACAGTTGCTCACTTAATAGTGTTAAATTAGCTACTCTTAAAATGAAAATCTGTCACAAAACATGGACTATATCGGCAGATCAAATTTTTTACTGGTCCTGTAGTTTTTAGGTCTTGGTCTTCTGTGTGGTTTCTAAACTTGCTATCATATTTTGCTGCACAAGATTTTCTATCTGAAGATTTGATTATAAAATCATTGAATTGGAATATAATAAGTGGAACATCGGTATCATTAAATGTAGGTACCTACATACATCTTATACTAAGGTATATCTGGACATGACACCTCTCTGTATATGCATTATAATTATAGCAATCAACCCTTTGTGATGTATTTCAATTAAATTTTTAATGTTTTCATTAGAAAAAATTTGGCGGCCGCCTAGGAAGGGTTTCCAGCCGCGCACGATGCTCGCTCGATCGAATCTCGATATTCGAACGCACACACACACTCGTGTATAATAAAAAGAGACAGAGTAAGAGAGAGTGATAAAAAGTCGCATGGAGGGGCCTGGCATAGAATAACGGCTTTCCTTACATCATGATTTCTACAAGTCAGATCCTACCGCATGCCGAGTCAATAAAGAACTTCGTTCCAAAAAACAATAGTAAAATCGTACCAATTTTGTTGTATTTCCAATGAAAGAGATATTTCTTAAACGATAGTAGGTGGTATTTTAAACGTTCATAACTGCTTTCTCAAAGTCTGAATTTAATAATGATCTTTACATTTTGATTGTGGTCTAACTTGAGAATCAAATAGTATTCAGTGATTCTATAATAGCTGTAACAACTTTTATTCATTCAATTTTGTGATAAGTATATTAAATTGCCGTAAGTTAAAATAAAATTGATTCTGGCAAAGTAATTATATTGTTAACTGCTAACACAAAATAAAGTATATTGTGATCAAAGCATGACCCAATTCCAAAACATCTTTTCTCAGATCTACTAAAAACTTTTTTCTTTACTTCCCAGTTCAAAACAAAGTATCGAGTGACTAGAGTTTTTAGTGTCGCATGACTGTACCGAAGATAAGCCAGTATATGGAACGTGTGACGTAACGTGGCAAAATCAGACACTCGTTGGTGGCGTTTGTTACACCCACGAGCTGTGGCCAACAACCAACAAAAGGTCACTAACCCGGTAGTTCGGAAAGAACGATGCACTTTCACACTATTATTTATATCTTTAAGAGAGGTAGGGCACAAAGAAATTTCGCTCTACTTGGGGGCCCGATTAGTGAAATACCTCTACCCTACAGAAAATCGCAGCCAAACAACCTTGCTTTGTGTTCCTGCGATGAATCGGGTTTCCAAAACTCCTTAAGGAAAAGATTTTCAAGATTGGCAACTCTAGTGATTTATACCTATGGTGTTACGATATCCGCTTACCATCAGACGGGCCTTACACTTATTTGCCACCTTATTGGTATATAAAAATCCTGATAATTTATCATTACTAGAAAGAGTTACTAGTAGGAAAATCATTTTTATCGTGAAAAAACGAGCTTGGACATAACACCAAGTAACCTCCAATTTTGTATATTTCTACTTGGTAGTAGTTTTAAGATAACTTTTATTTAGTGTCCAAGTTTTAAAAAGAACTTCAAACCAATAAATCAATCACTTAATATAATTAAATCGAGTAAGATATATAAAACGATTAGTTGATATGTACATACACGTTGAGGTATGAACTAAGCTTCTTTTGGGTTTCTAATAAAAGTTATGACAATATTTTTAAACAAACGTTTCCTTTTAAAACGTTCCATAAACTTATGTATAACTAGCTGACCAGCGCAACTTCTTCTGTGTCACATAAGAGAGAAAGGATTAGAGAGAGTAGGCAGCTACAATACAATTTTAGGTACCGCCCGCCTGCCACATAGTTCCGCTAAAATGCACGCGCGGTACTTGATTATTATTATGCTGCGGAGTTATTTTAAAACTATGCTATCTCCTAAGATATTCATTGAAATCAAATTATGTAATGTGCAATTTTGTCCAAAATTAAATACCTGTAATGAATAACGTATTTATTTCGATAAGGATTAATCCATGTTTATAAAAACACCTTCGCATATAATGCATTATTTTAAACAACATTTTATTATCATAAAAAAGGTTATATTGCTTAAACCTTAAAATATAGACATATGCTATCGCGCTAAATTTTTTTTTTACTTTTTAAGAGAAACAATTCCGTCACACATCGTTGTTGCGTAACTTTAACCATTTACGCAAAGCATGCAATGGAAACTTTCAAAAGGAATAAATTTTGCCCGCTTTTGCAACATTTTTCATTGATGCTCCGCTCCTATTGGTCGTAGCGTGATGTTATACAGCCTTCCTCGCTAAATAGGCTATCCATAACTATAATATTTCTTCCATTCGAACCACTAGATCCTAAGATTAACGCGTTCAACCAAACAAACAACTCTTGAGCTTTATAAAATGATGGTATAGATTAAAATGATTGGAATGCTTTGTTTATGCTAACTAACTTTACTTACGTGTAAAGTTTAAAGTATTTGTATAAGTATATATTTTAATGACAATATTATTAATAAAACGCGAAAAGAAATAAGTATGTGTGTGTATAAATAATGTCACCATTTCCTTCTCTCCTTGAACGAAATTCGAGTTAAGTCGTATTTTAAGGAACATGCCAAAAACGTAGTAGCGGTTCAATTATATCTCGCACATGGCGGTATAACAATAATACTTAGGTACGGTATGGGATGTCTGATCACTCACCCAGAGCAGGTTGAATGTATCAAACATTTACTTTCATATATCATTCCGCAAATCGCATGCGCGATCACAACATACGGTCAAAAATGTAATACGTGCCACAGTTCATCATCAACAGCTTGCTCATTATATACATGAGAGATATAAAAACATAACTCCACTGTCCACTTTACCATTGATCCTATAACCTATTTAAAAGCAATGTTATGATTAATATTAATAAATTACTGTTATATTAAATGACTTCTCGCAATAGTAATTATTTTACGGGAACGGTCACTGATAATCATTTTATTATAAAATCTCATCGAAGTTAATGTCTTTTTAAGCCTTCCTGTATATCATGGATTGTGGCATTTTTATTTATATATTCATCATATTATGCTATAAGACTAATGTTTAACTGTAGTTACTGGATATCTGGTGTTTTGTTGCGGTGACCGATGTAATACGTTAACGGCCGTTTCCAATAAGCTTTCAATCCGTTGTTTCAGTTACTAAATCTATCCTTTTTTTCTTACTTTCGTTTCACATTATTTATGTATTATGTATCTACATATCGCTCATACAATTCTACAATGACATAATTACAAAAAAGCCGAAATTTACATTTTGGTGTCATAAGTTCCTGTTACAAAAATTTTATGTATAGAAGAAATATCACAATTGTACTTACAATAGTTTATGATAGAGGGAGTGAATGTCGTTTGAGAATTGGGTTAAATTCGTAAAATACTCATGAATTCAAAACTTTTAAATGTTTTTTGTTTGAAAAATTACTTCAACGTAATAACGTCGTTGTTCTATTGGATGAGCGATATATCCGTATTCTATAGCTTGAATAGATAAGAGGGAAGCCGATACCACTTTTAAGTTAAAACTAGTTATTACTTAGTACAAATATGTGCTAATCGGGGATAATGATCTAGGATATGTTATTATGGAAAACGGCCGTAATTCAAGAAGGGGTAGTGGATTGATATGCAATTGGGGCAGCACATCGATAGGTGTCTCGCAACAGATCTTTCAAATTAAATTTGTTTTTTTTGGAAGTAAAATAAAAGGTAATTTCTCGTGGCAATAAGTCATTATGCGATGTCAACAAATGTGGTATTTTATTTAATTTTAATCTTTTATTTTAAGAAGGCTTCGGTACATCCCTGATGACTATGCCAGCCTCATAGGAGAAATCAATTTATTAGGTAAAGTTGCAAAAGTTATTTTCATTTAGGAATCAACGAGACAAATTTATAAGTTATACGGACAACATTAGACATAGGTTTACCTAAAATAATATTGACTTCTCCTACGTTTCTCCAGGACTCCAATAGCATTTTTGATGCAATTCCCCGGTCTGGACACATTCCCACAACAAATGATAAGTATCATCTTTTGAAACGAGATTTAAAATTATAACACCGATTGTGTACATCACTCGTAACATGTACAGTAATTAAATAAAAATTACCCGTTTATAAAGTGCTAGTGACCAATTAAATATTGATCACCAAATAAGTTTATAAAAATGCGTCATAGTGACCGGTTTCAGCACGTCTTCAGATAGTACAGTATCTGGCAGTAACTCAATTTTCAAATTCAATTTCGAATCATCGATCGTCCATGGAAATTTCATCTCTAGTTAAGCACTCTTGTTCTTGGATTGTATTGTACCTGGTAACTAATAAAATGAGGCGGATTGATTTTCTACAACGATTATTGCCGATGTTGTACTAAAATTATGGTTACCAGAGACCAAACGGTTAATGGTCCCTTTTTGAGTAACACTGGGACAGTTTTAGCAGTAGAGTGAGCCTTCTGTTATCGCTGTTGTATGTACTTATGCTGGCGGTATGAGTGGTCTAATTTTACCCGTCTAAATATACCCTTGTGTCACAGAGAGCGACATTGCTCCGGTTTATCGGTCGTTGATTATTGCAAACGCGCGAATGTCGGTTTTATAGATTATTCGATTTCAATTCCAACGACTAACAAGATTAGTGATGTAACTAACGATGTTTATTTTTCTAGACATAAATATATTTTTTAATAAAACCATAAAACACCTGCTTCTTCATTCATACCTCTGTTACAGATATCAATTATTTAATTAATTCGGTTTTATATGAAAGCCAAGTATTGGGACTTTTGAATATTTATGGATACTATTTTATTTTGTTCTTAAATATAATTTGGAACTAAAAAAAATTCAGTGATGTTTTACCAAGCCGTTTAAAGTAAAGTCGATAGAAAACTTCCCATTATAAATCAAAATCTTCCGGTTTTAATGTTTGGTTGGAGCGTAACTGCGACAGACAAATTTATTTCTCAGACATAGCATACTCGTACATGTTTTTGAATATTTCTTTACAATAACACTATAATGAACTTAAAGCAGAACTCAGTTAATTAACTACGGTGGTTGCTGAAAGAAGACCGTCTAACAATAGCTGATGACGACATACCGGAGTGAAAATTCCATGTAAAAGTCACTCTGTACAAGTAGTTGAATATTAATCGGCTTACTATGAAGCGTGACGCTCCGGAGATAATTATGAATACTAGCTGCGGTCGCCCAATGATCGAATTTCGACCGGCAACTTTTTAATCGCAGACTATTTTCTGTTTGACATTTGCTGTATGATCCTAAAAAATGAATATAATATCACTTGCTGTCACTTTTCATTGAGTGACAATGTCAATATTTTGGGGGGTCTAAGTTCAATGGCACTGGTTAGGTTAGGATTCATAGTATTAATTTATTTTATTTAATATATTAGTAACAGATATTATAGATAAATTTTAGTTTTTTGCACTCCTTCTCCATATAAACTTTAACCATGCCAAATCTCACCGTGTTCCGTGCACGCAATACGCTTAAAAAGGGGTACAAAGTTTTTGCTTCGTGTATTAATTTAATGATATGTATGGTAATCTAGTTTACAGTGTTTTGCAAACTGTTAGTTCGTTACCGTTACCGTGAGCATTCGATTTGCTATTGAAAAAGAAAAAGAGGGTTTTTAATACCTGTCTGGTAGTTCTAGAGTTTAGCGCGTTTAAACAAACAAACAAACAATCTCTTGAGCTTTGTGATATTAAAAGTGATGTATAGATTGTGACTCATTACTGTTTTATTATAAATAGTATAGATTAGAAAATTATTAACAAATAATAGTAAAAATGCAGCAAATAAATCGTACAAATCGTATTCTATTAATACACAATTTCACTTAGCAGAATTTTGGAACGAAGTTCCATATGGGGCGTTGCAGAGGGGTACCCTAGCCGGGAAAAAACGTCTGTAGGTTAAAAAAAAGCGTAAGATTTTTATGTATAGTCTATGTATGATGGCTATACAGTATCTAATGTATAGTCTACTTGATGACTGTTATTATTATTGCAGTATATATTTATATATATATACAAGAATTGCTCACTTAATATAATAAGATAAAGCTATAGTTTCTATGATAGAACATAATTAGGCTTAACTATGTATTATTAATTATTATTCATGTAAATATCTGTTTCTTTGTATATTATTACTACATATTTTTATAAATCGTTGTAAATAAAGGTGTTAAGATATTTTTGTAAAGTAGTTTTATCGATTTAATTTTTTATCTATAAAAAAATCATAATAAAAAATGTATACCCGAATAATTATTTTATAATAAGGAACTTCGTTCCTATCTGGTGTCCCACGACACCACACGATTTATATATATATATATATATATATATATATATATATGATATTACTAGTAGGATCCGCTCTTTCAAATAGTCTTCAGCGACATCCATCCCAATTTTTTTTTGTTCCTGAAACCAACTTTCCCGGGACCTTAATGAACTAAATAAAAAAAGAATGACGCATAACATTCTTTCAATCGTGATTTATGACATGGAGTTCATACAAAAATCCCATAGAAAAAGACAGTTCAGTTTATCCCGAATTTGAAGCTTTCCAATAGGAAGAGAAAAAAAAATAATAGGAAGAAGAAAAATATTCCTTCCCATAAAAATCTAATTCAGATTATTACGAACATTTTAAAATAAGAGATATCCAAATTGATCCAGCCATTCTCAAATGATGCGCTTACCAACGAAGAGATTTTAATTTTTATTTCCATAGATAGATTGCCGCATAGTATAAGGCTGAAAAAATAATATAACATTATGGAATATAAAGTAGTTCCTAATTTCTTACTTTTATCTTTAACACCAATTACGTTTTATAAATAACGGTTTATACTCACACCAAAAGCGATTTGAAAACGTTACAAATTTTGTTAACAGCTTGTTGAAACAAAAGAAATAGGAAATAACAGCATAAGGCGGAAACTATGTTGACAATAAATGGGTAAAAGTTTCTTCTCGCTCACGCCGGTATCAAGTCGTAAGTGAATTGAGGGCAATTGCCCACCATTCAAGATGGCATGTAAAAAGCGTCAACGCCGTATCTACTTATAAAATATCATTGTTTAACACCGACACCGTGCTTGTGAAAATGTGTTACGGGAATTAATAAATAAAATCAATATACCAAAGTTGTTGAGGCATTTACCTAATTCTTTGCCACAATCATAATTCTCCACACGGATAATCAATTTGAATAATATATTGAAATGAATACACACCACTGATACACGGTTAGCATTTCAATCAACGCTTCATTAATAAGGAATAACATAAATAATCTTAAAATAGATGCTGATCATGAATGACATCAGTTGGGAAATAGAATCAATGATGATAGATTGATAGGATACAAAAATATGTATTTAAAACCTATTTACAAAGCGAGAGATCGTAGGTATGATTACCGTATAGGACGAACCGATTTATATAATTTTAAATATTTGGTTTGGTTGCTTAATCTTCTTTGAATATAAATAATAGTATTACAAAAAAAACTAAAAAACACGCTTTTATAGAAAATCCAACTGAAAAAGAAAATAAATTTTACTAAATCTGAATTAAGAATAGTTTAAATAATAATAAAAAATGTGTTTTATTGTAAAAAAGCGTGGGGTGCATGTTATCAATAGTTATAAATATTTTATTGACAGATATGAGAGTAGGAGTATCCCACACCAGTGGAGTAACCCACACTTTTTTACAAGAAAATACATTTTTTTCTTATTTACACTATTCTTAATTTATATTTATTAAATAAAATACACTATTTTTTATTTTTGGTTCAATTTTCTATAAAAGCATGTTTTTTTAGTTTTTTTAACTATTATTTTCAATAAAATCTGAAAGTCATTGATTTTTATTCTAAGTCAGTAAATTATCCGAGAAATGGGCAATTTGGACGCCTGCTGTCTCCCTTGGATGAGATAGCCGGTTCTCAGGTTCCCTCTTTCTTAAATTTCATCTTATTTAAAGTCGGTAACTTATCCGAGAAATAGGTAATCGGTGCGCCTTTTAGTTTCCCTTCTTGGCCTTTGCGCAAAGACACTGGACACAAAGGATAACGGGTGTAACTGTTTGAAATATTGAATTGTCATCGATCCTTGATAAGTATGCCAAATTTCGAGTTAATCCGACGTTTTGAAGGGGGTCAAAATCATGTTCAAAGTTTCCGTTACATACATACTAACATATGTATGAAGCTAATAAAAGTATGTTAAAAAGCCTCTGTGTGTCTGTTAGAAAACGTGAACTTCTGAACAACTAAACCGATTGACTTCATATTCACATAATATATTCGTTTTAATAAGACGATGGTTCAAGGTTATGCTAAGATACGATAGATGGCGCTGCGGTCAAGTTAAAATTAAAATCTAATTAAGTATTATTTTTCTCATATATATTTTTCTATAGATCTTCAGACCAATAAAAAGTAATGACATCGTTAATAATGGCAAACTGACATTGCTTAATAAATATGACCTATGTCGTTATGTAACTACCTACCATAAATGCGAAATTTGTATGAAGTTTTTGCTCATTCAGACGAACACGTTTGTTAAATGCACACATTAATGTAAATTTATTATGACTACCTACCTAAACTACTCGCTGAAAAAACATTATTGTAAATTACCTTATTGATTTATTTTATTCTTTCTGTTATAAATAATCCTTATAAAAATTACAAATCACAAATATTCGGAATTATAGCGTTCAAAAAGGTAAATGGAAGATTTTTCAAAATTCAGTCCGTCATATTTAGAAAATGTATATATTTGAAATACTACAGAAGCGGCACGCCATGATGGCCGTTTTGACGTTTATTCGCTCATGAAATTTCGTATAAATTAATAAAATTGGAAGTGTCTGTTTGTAATGTCAAAATAAGAGTTACTGAATGCATATGAAACTACATACGGTACTTGTAAAATTAATATACAGCATTATTGTAGTCATTTAAAAGACCTACAAAAAAAATCCACGAGAGTCTATCTTCTGAGAAACACCCATAATAAGCATTTTTGTCTGTAAAATAGCCGGGAGCGAGGGAGCAAGATTCGAGCGTGTGCTTGATCGATGGCATTCTGTAGTCCACGTAAGCGAAGCCGCGGGCACAACTAGTAATATATAAATTATGAATTTACTACACAAGGTAACTAGCACAAAAATAGTTAAATTACAATATAATAACTACAAAACACTTTACGGATCTTGAAAAACTCCACGATCGACCGCATCCTTACAAATAACATTACCGACTAAAATATATCGTTTTAGATAAAATCTTTCACTGCTGTAAAATATCTATTTTGACGGTGACAAACACAATCTAACGTTTCCCGGTTTTCAATGATAAATTGTGAACTATAAATAAAGCACACTTTTGTCAGAATGTCGAGCATCTCTGCCAGAATTTTGACAATTCTATATTAACAAGGGACAGGAGTTTGTTTTTTAGTTTCTTTTGCAATTTTTTTTTTTTTGTGGCGCGCATAGTAGACGGTATAATTCGCATAATCTAACGGAAGTGCGTCATGATGAATTTAGACATTAATTTTAATCCAATTAAAAAATGTTTATTTAAGTAAAAAAAGAGAACCGGTAACATGGATTCACATTATTACCATTGATTTGCTAACTTCATCATTTTTGGCACATGGAATGAAGTTTTCGGAGTTATTTTCCTTTTGTTATACCAAAGAACTACAGCTCCTTACATGGATAAATAAGTCTTTGCTCGGATTCTTACAAAAAAAAAAACACCTATTTTAGTATATTTGGAATGTAAAACATTATCTAAAAACAAAGTTTCATCCAAATCGTTGGAGCAGTTTCCGAGAAATCAATTACATATTACATATATATATATATATATACAAGAAGTGCTCACTTAATATAATAAGATACGCATATACTTTTTTATTTACCGTTTTTTATAGTGCCACGGCAAATTGACGGTACTGTCTCTGATGGTAAGCACAGTACAATTCTAACACAACAGCGACCACCGAGAGATCGAAATCCATCGACAGTCACCACTGTCATCCCGACCTGTACTAATTTAACTGGATATTTACAGGTTGATCCCGAAACGCGACACGCAAAAGCGAGTTACTATGACGGATTTTTCACCAGATGCATGGTGGTCGCGACTCAATCGTGCAAAATAGCCCTACCGGCTAAATTAAAGCCTTTTTAACTATTAATTTTCGTGTGCATAAAATTATTATTTTAGCAGTCATTAGTTAAAAATAAACACGCTATATTTGATTTCCACCTCTCTCCTACTTACATTTTCATAGGTTTATTAGGCTGAATATGTGATCATAAAACGTGAACCGAAAGAATTCAAAATTATTACGTTACATATTATATATACGTTTCTTCTTCTTCCTTTTATTGAATGGCAACTTTGCTCTTACGCTGTGCTCTCAATATTTATTCAATTATTATTATCTTGCAATAATCAAACATGGCTTCAACAAGATGGCGGTTCCCTTCTTAAAACTTTCCAGGGAGTTTTTGTGGCTACTTGAAATGCATGTTCCCATTTATTATTTATAATCCACTTAACTTTTGCCCAATAACCAAACTACTTACATCACGTAAAATGCCACCAAAATTACAAATAACATACATTTGTGAATTAAAACAAAAACCACCACGTACTTCAAAAACCCACCAAAAGAGCGCTAGCGTACCAAGAGGGAATGATACTTTTTCGTGATTGTATAGTTTACGCACTTGCTACTATGGCGCCACCCTAATTCGACGCTTTTCACTGAACACTTTCATACACAGATATAATACCTACTCTCAAGTGAATAAAAATATATTCGATTGAATAATCTTTCACGCAAATGAATAAATGATTAGTCTGACCGACATTAAAGTGTTGAGTTCTTTAAAAAACAATTTTTCAATATCCAGAATAGCTTTTTCTTAAAAGTTGCAATAAATCTGATATCTCATACCATAACTCTTTGACACGGATTCATTAAATAAAACCGACACGCGACGCGGTGATATCTTTGTATATAGATTACCATTTGATTCTCGGAAACGACTCCAACGATTTCGATAAAACTTTGCATTCAGATAATGTTTTACATTCCAAGTTTACCTAGATAGATGTTTTTCTTTTTTTATTTATAAGATTCCGAGCACAGCTCTGTCGCCCCGATATTTTCATTTTAAACACTTTATTGGTTTACGTGCTTACGATTAACTACATTCTCACCTGATTTTAAGTGACGATGTGGTCATGCTAAGCTTAAAAGGGAACTGGCTCTCAAATGCCAATATGTGCTTGATGACAGATCTTCGAGTTGATGGAGGTAGCTAACCAGGCGGGCATTAGAAACACGTTGTCATTGTACTATGGATTTATAATAAAAGTTCAGGCTTACGGTCCGTCCACATTTACATTCGTCAGTAAAGATTCATGACCTACCATATAATTATTCGTATTTCACGATTAGTTATCGAGTGAACATGGTCATAAGAGATTATGTGCTAATGAACAACAAAATAGGCAGTAGTGAAAACTTTACACTTTTAATAACTGTATTTTTTTTTTAATAATTGTAGTATGATTATTTTAAATTTCATAATTTGTATATTGAAATTATTAACATTAATCTTGTTTATCACATCTATTGGCACTCCGAGCAATAAATAACATAGATCAGTTGAATTGAATAGTCCACGCTTGCAATATGCTGTCACGCTCTGTTATACTGAAATAATGTTCTGTTTCACTCAAAATTTTGCTCTCTGTTACGATCGCGATCGCTCAAGAACGTTTTACGAGACTTTAGTCGTACATTGCTCGTTTGCACGGAAGTTAATTTTTAAATTTCCAAGTAAGATGGTAATGTATAAATTAACAATCAATTTAACACGATATATATACTGTTAAATGTCGGTGTTGTGGACGCGAACCCATAAGATTTATTCCATACAAAAATCGCACAACGTGTCTTTAAAAGAAATTGTCACAATCACAAATCACGTACCCTTATTTGTAGGTTTTAAACCTACGTCGACCGACGCGGTGTTCAAAAGCATTACTATTGAACCATCATCGGTTAATTTTCTTTTTCCTTTCTAATTTTTAATGAGAATATTGTTGAAGATACGTCTAACTACCAAATCAACTTACCCGAACATGCTTAGATATAGGTAATATTTAGGCGACTTGGCAACAGATGTTCTGTTAGAATTTTGAGATGGAACCTGACCAGATGAACTCTACAAATGTTTATCTTGCAATGGTTTTGATTCCAAATTTAAAAAATAAATAAGTTACCACCAATATACAAAATAGGAAAAAGTGATTTGGATGCTCACTTTTTCCTATTCCGTATTGCAGATATATTATTGTTTCCGCCCACAAAGTTTTCGTTAATAATTTATTTATCGCTTGATCAAAATTCGTTTCAGCTCCACGGACGCCAAAATATGACCCATCCCAAAAATTTGCTGACATTTTACGATTCGGAATACGAAATCGTATATACTTTTCCTTGTACGAGAAATGAATAAAACTTTGTGACTTATTTATTTACGGTACGAGAAAAAGTGAGGAGACGTCGCATTTCCTTGGTTTATTAGTAATGAGAACTATTTTGTTTTTATTTTTACATGTACTTGCAAAGACTACTAGGAATAAACGAAGAAGTTGCATCTCATCAGTTGTGACTTCGTTGGCCAATACTATTGTATTCAGTTCTTAAATAAACAAAGTCAGTGATAGTGAGACAATAAAATGGAATAAATTTAAATATAAAAATAACATTATAAAACTAAATCTTGAACAATATATATAATTGGTTTCTCATAAACGACTCCAACGATTTCGATAAAACTTTGCATTTAGATAATATTTTACTTTCCAAGTTTGCCTTGAAAGGTGTTTATACAAGGTGTCCAGAAAGGGTATCGGGTATTTGTTTTCGCGCCATATTCGAAACGGGGCGTCTAAAGGGTGCGGGGAGGGGTTCGTGGCGTCCGCCATTTTGTGGAGTTTTAGTCACGATGGAACAGTACTCGGGGACGCATCGCGCATTTTGCGTACGAGCGTATTATCATAATGGTGATTCAATAGTGACTGCTCAACGTCTCTATCGTGCGGAATATCGTACACGCCACGCGCCAAGTGACGATAGCATTAGGAAATGGATCAGGATGTTCGAGAATACAGGTGCGACAGTTAAAATTCAAAACTCTGGTCGTCCTCGTTCAGTTCGCGATGAAGAAACAATTGAAGAAGTTGAGGCGTCGGTTCGTCAAAATCCATCTTTATCCATCCGAAAGCGAAGCCAAGCGTTGAACATCAAAAAATCGTCTTTACATTCGATTTTAAAGAAAGACTTACATCTAAAAGCCTATAAATTCAATTGGTTCAAGAATTGAAGGATATGGACTATGCTAATCGACTGAATTTTGCGAACGAAATGCTGCAGCGATTTAACAACTTTAACAACATACTGTTCAGTGACGAAGCAAATTTTCACCTGAATGGTCATGTTAATAAGCAGAATTGTCGGTACTGGGCAGTGGAGAATCCGAGACGAAAGCATGAACGACCCCTGCATAGCCCAAAGGTCGTTGTTTGGGCCGCTATGTCTGCTAAAGGCATAATTGGTCCTTATTTTCATGAAGATCAACGAGGCCGAGCAATTAATGTGAATAGTGACCGTTATTGCGATATGTTGCGAAATTTTTTGGTCCCAGAGTTGCAGGAGTTTGCAGGTTTCAACTCAAGAACGTGGTTCCAGCAAGATGGGGCCACTTGCCATACCTCAAATGACTCAATGGAAGTTGTTAACGAATTATTCCCTAATAAAGTCATTTCGCGAAGGGGTAACATCAACTGGCCTCCCAGAAGCCCCGACCTTAGCCCACTTGACTATTTTGCATGGGGATACCTTAAAAGTAAGGTTTATCAAAACAATCCGACGAATCTAACCCAGTTAAAGTAAAACATCTGGTCAGAAATGGCAGCAATATCGATAGCTATGTGTCAACGTGTTATCGCCAATCTTCGTTTCCGTTTAGAAGAGTGCCAGCAACGTAACGGTCATCATTTGGATAACATCATCTTTTCCAAATAATTCTCCAATTCATATGCTAATTATAAACAATAAACTTTTTTATTGCATACAAATAATTTTTGTTTCATTGAACTTACAAATACCCGATACCCTTTCTGGACACCTTGTATTTTGTTTGTTTATAAGACTCTGAGCACAACTCGGTCACCCAGATATTAATTTTAAACAACTTTAGAATTATTATATTCTATTGCATAATGATATGTATCATTATTAATTCCCGACAGAAAACGAGAGGCGTTATAAGTTAAACGTGTGTATTTTTGTGTGTCTGTCTGTGACATTGTATCTCACAAAAGTGACATACGGTTGAACTGTTTGAAAGATGACTTAATGGAGTGTGTTCTTAGCTATTTGTCAAGAAAATTTGTTCAGCCGTTAGAAAATTATCATCTCTTTTCTAGTTGAAAATAGATGTAAGCATCTTCAACAGGGCTGATTAAGTCAAGATTTGTAATTCAATTACTTCAATGGCGTTAGAAAAACCTTGACCTGACTACTCTGAGTACTCTGGAATCTGTAGTATACCTAACTCCTTATCAACTTACAGCAGATATATCGTGTTTTTTAAGGTTTATATTATCAAAGTGCGATTATTGTGTTTAAATTCGACTTCCACCATTTTTGTTTTTGCTTGCTAATATTTTTGACATTTTTACAAACAATGCAACAATGTACGCAACCTTAATTTACGTAATATGTTTTATAATGTCACTGTTAATTAATAAGTTTTCCAGAAAGATACCTTTTCTAGCTATCATCAGTTAGAATTAATATTAGTTATTTGTTATACACGTTTATTACTAAGACTTAAACAGCAAAAAAATATAGCCAGTAACTTTGAGGTGTAATTTAACTTTCAATTAGTGAAAGAAGAACCTTCAGAATCGGTTCAGTAGTTCCGGTTATCACTTCCTACATCCAAACTCACTAATTTTACGTCATTATATTTTTAATAGTAAATATTATAATAGTAGTAGGTAAAGTAGTATAGATACACATTACCTTGATAGTAAATCCACACACGCTGAGCTCCTGAGTCACGTTTACGGTAATATATCTCGGCACGAACAAAGAAGTTCGCTGTCTCATATCCTTAGCCTTACTGTGAAGCTGTGGAAATATTTCCGGGCCAATGTGTCCCCTCTTTCTTATAACATGGAGTCCTTCAAACATAACGTGAAGAGGCATTCGAGCAGGCCGGCGCGACAGCGGCTATTGTCTTTGGATTGTAGATCTATCGGTGGTCGCCGTTGTTTTTGGATTGCAATGTGATTACCATCAGGTGCATGTCGGCACTTTACCGTTATACAATTTTTTTAATACTTGTGGCACAAGATGGTGACACGCTATTCCTAGTGGGGAAACTGGTTCTCAAGTGCAGCTGCCGGAACACACCTACAGATACTTGGCTATAGATTTGCAATTTTAGGGTGGTAGCTAGCCTAGCAGGCATTAGAAACTACACTACCACCATGCTATCGTTTCATCACTATGTTTTCCTTCACTGAAATCTCAAGTTCATTGCAGGGATTCGAACTCACGTCTATCGACGCGGTGTCCATACACGCTATCACTGAGCCATAATTCCTTCAAACGATCAATAAACGTTGATTCAGTGTTCCATTTAAACTCCTTAACATTTTTACAAACAATACACACGAGCTTTATCCTGTAAACCAAAAAACCGAAGATAAATCGCTCGGCTCTTTGTTACTAAACATTATTATAGCTCGAAGCTAATTTATAGCGGACAATTTCAGCTAACGTTTCATGGTTAATCGTATTTATTCTGTAGGCAACTAGCAAACGGTCTAACAAAGCGTGTTTTCAATTCAGAATAATTAGTCACAGTTATTAGATGGAACTATTATATTAGCGCCATTTACAGAATATATTAGCGTGTAAACGTACATAATAACTAGACTTTTAGAAATCATTATAGTAAATTTACTATAAATTATTATTTACTATTATTCATTAATAATAAATAAATAAATATGAGGACACAATTTCACACACAGCCATTTAATTCCAAACTAAGCAAAGCTTGTATTATGGTAACTAACCAGCTGATATACATATATATATATATATAGGTATTTAACACCCAGCCACACAACTGACAATTATGCTCATCACACAAAAGTCAGTCATGGCGGGGATCGAACCCGCAACCTCTCGGCTCAATAGTAGGGTTTACTACCACTGCGCCACGAGGCCTGTAGTGTTTTAAAAGAGGGGAAATAAAGGTTTAGAATAATCTCAAATATCCGAGACGTCTATACATTGTTAGCCCTTAAGAACATCGCCCACCAGACCGACGGAGTCGGAAAATTAATCTGCTATACATTTACAATTTCTATACCAATACCAATCACGTGACGTCGACGGGTCAAATTTTTGCGACCTGTTTTATACCATGGCTCTCGACTCCGGACGTTTTTCTGCCAGTTTTTTGCCACTAAGAAGGTTTTACGTAACACATTTTCATATGACGCTTCAGCACGTCTTTATATACCTGAAGAGTTTTCCGCCTTACGCTTGACCTACTCAAGTTCTGAATAAAATATGCGCTTTGTCAGTCTATCCTCCTCCGTCCGTGAAACATGAACGAACAGTGAAGCACTATAAGTATAGTTTAACATATTAACTAACTACACATACAACATTCAAAGTTCAGAATAGTCACTAGTAGTCTATTCAAGTGTGGTTCCGGACACACAAAAACGGAATTGATTTGAATAAAAATGGTTAACTACGCAACCCAGAAATTATTATTATTTTATGATAAAAAGGGGGCAAACGGGCAGGTGGCGCACCTGATGGAAAGTGATCACCGCCGCCCACAAACATCCGCAACACCAGAGGGCTCTGGAATAAGCTCTCTTCTTGAAGGTCACCAGGTCATTACGGCTCAGAAAGACCCTAGGCGACAGCTGGTTCCACGGAGTGGTTGTGCGAGGCAGAAAGTGCCTTAAGAAACGCACTGTTTACTAAGTTTATTTTAATACTAGCTGTGCCTGCTACGCAACTTCGTCCGCATGGAATTTCGTATGCATATTAGCGCGGAACCCCTTTTTTTTTAATAAAACTATATTTACTGCATATGACATCAGCTATCTGCCAGTGAAATTCCCGTCAAAATCGGCACCAACCGTTTCGGAGATTAGCCGGAACGAACAGAAAACAGACAGAAAAAAATATTAAAATATTGTTTTTTTTTTTGACATTTTATATACCATATATAAGTACTCTTCTTATATGCATTTAGTAAAAAGCTGATATTTTGACATTACAAACACTTCAATTAGATTGTCGGATTACTAAAGTAACATCTTTTGTACACAATATTTAGGCAAGGCAAAAACTACCTGATTCATTCTATCACGATAAACGGATCTGAAACGATATATGTTAAAAAAATGGGAAGAGACATTTAGAATTTCTGTAGCCTGGTCGTAAGAAATTTCTAATGCTTTAGTTCTGTAACCTATCTGACAGTTAAGTATGATTATATATAAAAAAATTAAGATTTAATTAAATAATTATTACATTTGAATTTACAAACATAAATGTAGAGCGACGGATAATAATTAAACAGAAAAATCCAATAGGGCAAATAACGGAAATAATACGTACACAGTAAAAACACTGGGCAAACATGTGTTTGATGTACGGTGTGATCACTGAGAGTGCCCGCTAAGCGGAACTGACTGTATGGTTGCCACTGTATACAAACGAATAAAATATGTATACAACCCACGGACAATACGACAATACTAATTATATTATTGTCATTAATTTTCAAATAATTTACGAAGTTTTTTCTGTATGTATACTTATATTATAAAGAGGTAAAATTGTTGAGAATGGATGTAAGAGGTAATTTCCGAATCACTAAACCGATTTTGAAAATTATCTCATTAATAGAAAGCTACATTTTTACTTTAGTGCTATATTTTATATTGCAGTTAACGCGTACAAAGTCCCGAGCGATTGCTAGTGACAAATATGACAAATGTTCATATGATAGATTACAAGTTATCTTTGAATTTATTAATGTGGTTTTATTATATATATCTGATGCTATACGACAAAAAATTAATGAACGGATATTCCGTATATAAAACCTTTATTACCGTCCAAAAAAGAGATCTTTACAGACAGATGTATTACTTTCAAGTAGGAACTAAAGAAGTGTTACTCCAATAATTTATTACATACATAGATACCATGACGCCGGTAATTCCGGTTAGGTAAAGGTGTACTAATGGACACCCACAGTTCGCTGGGTATGCTTTTAGGTCCTATGTAATAGGGGGTGAGCTTCTTGTCATTACTCGGGCCCAAATCCAAACTCCAAGCTTTTACTACTAATTTCATAGAAAACCCCAATAACACTTTTTTTTACTTTTTTACTTTAGTAATCGAACTCCAGATCTCGAGAATAGCAGTCGCGCTTACGACCACTAAATTAATGAGACAGTTATTTTAATTTAATTTAATTTAATTACTATTATGGATAAAAAGACCCATATATAAATATAGGTAGCAGGTATGTTAAAAAAAGCAGCGATAAAAAGTCCATTAACAATAAATAATCATATTCCATTAGGTACACGTACATTTAATCTAAACAATAAATCAATATAGACAACCCTAACTTTCGTGCATATAAAAATGATGTGCGAACACAAGCAGATGTTCAATAAACGAATTTAATTTATTTACCACCCAATAAAATTCGTCACGATTTTCCAAATAGGTAAATGCTTTGTTTACTTTAAAATTATTCATTTTATTTTGATCCTACATGGCAATTAAAGTTATTGTCTTGGTTATTAATTGAGTAATAAATACAATGGATACTTTTATTGACTTATATACGTAGAATTCATCAATTTTATTTATTCAGGTATGAAGGTACGATAGGGTGTATGAATCCTTAAATGGATACATGATCGATCGGGTATAAAGTTTTTGTGTAAATTGCCCATTTTCTTACTCACTGTAAACTTTTTGAAAAACTGTAAATGAAGGTCAAAATGCCTCAAAAAGTTAAGGACATGCTTCTAAGAAAGTTTTCCTGTACATACAACGGTTAAGGTGCCTATCCTTACTGACTCGTGCAAAAATCCACCTGTATTTAGAAAAAACATTGAAAACACACAATTCCAAATAAATAGATTAAAACACAAACAAATACCTTTTATAAGTTATCATTTTAAATAAATGTAATATGTTCAATTATGTCGCCAGAATCTATTGCAAAATTAATATGTAAAATATCATGAAACTTACCTCATTAATAAAGCAAATTTTTCGTAGTAATTAATTAACAATATTTATATATATTGTCACACGGACCTTGACAATTAGGAGTAACCACAAATAAAGTAGCTAAAAATGCCGCGACAACTTACACGGCAAAAGCTTCGTGACATTATATATCAAATGTTGAATGATACTGTTATTGCAGTTGGAAACACTTCTTGTCTTATATAATTGTTTTTATAGTGAAACTTATACAATAAATGAGAAGCTATGTATCACGCTATAACAATTTTTATGAGTTATAACATTTTTATCTTGCCTTTAACTTACGCCGTAGTATACGCACGATTTTTATTATTTAATAATATATAAGCAATTAAATAATACTATATAGAAAATAAAATTAAATTAAAATGAATGTTACACTATGTGCGTGTGGGCGAGTTTGTTTAGTTGGTGTGTGTGTGTGTGTGTGTGTGTGTGTGTGTGTGTGTGTATTATTTACTTACCAATACTTTCATTTGTTTCTGAAATATTCTTAGATATAATATTATTGTAATCTGACCCCCAAACGCCGCTCCTCCCTCTCCTCCCTTCAGCTATTCTACTGATTACGCTTGTTGCGGACAGCGAGCGGGGCGAGCGAATAACGATAGTCTAATAGTATAGAATGAACAAGTAAATGAAATAATACGTGTTAGGAATAGATATAATAATATGAACTGAATATGTGTGAATATGTGTATTTTAAAAGATTAGAATAAGAATATAGCTAGTTGTAAGTTTAAATGTATAAATTTCACTAGTTGTAAGGATGAACCATGCCAGACTCGGAACATCTGGCATGGTGAATCATGGTACTGCCGAGAGCGCGCACACAGGGCGTGCGCGCTCATTGGCTGAGCGACGCCCCGCACGGAATCCATCGCACTACCGGTTGCGAGGCAAAGTGCGAGGTTAAATATAGCGGAGAGGGCGGCAGTACTACGATCAGTTCGAGAAACACCACAACACCAGCAACAGCAAGCAGCGAATCTACAAGCAAACTACAGTCAAGAACGTTATTAAGAAACCACATTGTTACTACGAACTACTGTAACTTTGTAAGAAACAAGAATAAAACAAGCGCTATTAATTTAGCACACATTAAAATATTGTGGACGTCTTTTATTCACAATAACGCTAATGATAAAAGTCGGATTTAAAATCTAGTTTTTATCACAGTTTTAGATCGCAACCAAATTATCTAGTGTTGTGTTCCTGCGATAAGTATGGTTTCCAGAGCTCCTTTGGATTTCAAGATCGGCAAACCGCTAGTGATACCTGGTATTACTAGCGTATATAGACTTCTGTAGCTGCTTACCACCAGGCGAGGCGTATTTTTGTTTTCTTTCTATAATATGTGAAAAGAATTTTTTTTTTTTAAATACGGGTTCACAACAAATCCAACTTTAATGAATTTGAGGCTGTTATGGCTGGACATCCATTAAAAAATATTCATTCCAATCGAGTAACCTTCTCCTTTTTTTAAGTTAAAGATACTTCTTTGTTTGTGAACCGATTTAGATAATTCTTATATCGTTGGAAAGGGGGTAAATCTCAAGGGTCCCATCTTAATTTTATTGGCAGACTGGACCTTCGCATTCGAAGACATACCACGAAACTCCTCAAATTCATTAAACTTGGAATTCTTTTTTAGGAAAAATTGTTTTGTAACACTGAATTAAGACAATTTTTGCAAATATACATGTCTACTCGAGAAACAAACAGAGTAGGGGATTGAAAGTGCCTATAACTTTCTGATATCTCGGGGGCAATAGGTTTTTACGACCGGATAGCGTCCGTCGGGGATTACCCTAAAAAGTTCCCAGATTGTGTTACGAGCATCTTACAAAAAACGACAGTACCACTCTTGTTTTTCTTATAACAGTTTCCTACGCGATCTTATTGCTACTTTTTTACACAACACAAAGGGAAGAAAAAAAATAAAAAAAATATTATTTGTTCCTAAACTATTTTACGTATTGCACTCTTACACTGGAATTCATAGTCAAGATGGGGGCTCCTCTACGGGACGATTCAGGCGCTATGCGGCGCATTCAACCTTTATGCATTTCATAAACAAAAGTAATCTCTAATTTGACAGATGTTAGGGGCTGAATACTGACTGACCATATTTCGTCAACCAAACAGTCCCCTTGCTCGGAATTTGCACTTATTTTTAATCGTGAGTGATAGTTTATGTTTTTATTAATAAAAATGGAAATAGAAAGTGACTTAAGTCTTAAAAGAAATCTAGTGAGCGATGAAATTATGCGCGAAATGCGAGTTACATCAGTGTCCAAACATTATTTTCAAAATCACCAAAACCATACACATATATACAGCGATATAGAATTTCGTCGTCAGTACAGATTTACGAAAGAAACCCTTTCCACACATATTATGCATCTTTTTGTTAAAAACTCTATTTACAAAACTCGCATGAAAGTTTGAAATCACGCACAAATTTTTTAATGTAATCTTTCAATGTAATGCCAAAGCGACAGCCATATAATTTTCATAGATAATATGCTTTTTAATAGACAATATCGTGTGAAAATCCATTCAGTTAGGGGAATCTTCAGTCATTGTTTATGAAAGACAAAAAAAGGTCATTCAATATTCAACCGCTATACGAATGCTGAACGGTGGATTTTGGGGGACTGTTCACCCGTCGACTATGAATTACAGTGTTAATCTAGGCTTCATAATCTATAAGCCTTTAACACTATAGAGTAAATAAATGAAGTAAATTATAAAAATTTAAACAAATAATCCAACTGCAAACAAACCCGTGACAAAGAATAATAAAACAAGCTCTATAAACTAAAGAATTTTATTTGAACTGTGTGAAATGCACCATGTTTTTTTTTTGTTTGATACCTATGACTAACGCAAATATGTAATAAAATACAATACTGTAATATAAATATAATTGGAGTGTTAAAAGGTATTGGAATTGGTTTATAAAACGACTAAAATAAAGTTATTAACTACCCTAAATATTTATATTTGAAGTAAGCAACGGTTGAACGCGCCAACGAAAATGGGCACGAAAAATATCTGAAATTCTTTATTGAATATCTTTATAAGTAGGCCGTTAATAAATAACCACTTTCAACCCCTGAAGTCAACAGTTTTATTTATATCGCTTTCGGAGATCGCTATTTCCATCATTCCTATTAAATATTCGTCACGAGTCCATTAATTTTATTCATTGTTTTGAGGATTTTTAAAAGTTGATATATTTTTAATGTTTAAGCTTTCTTCATTAATTCTAGCTGTGTCCTGATTTAGTATATTATATTTTATAGATTTAGTGTTTGACTCGCAATATTGTAATATATATTAAAATCTTATTATATTAAATTAGCAAATCTTGTATATATGTAATTGGTGTCTCGGAATCGGTTTCAACGATTTGGATGAAACTTTGTACATATTTAGATAATGTTTCATTCCAAGTATACCTAGATAGATGTTTTAAGACAACGAGTAAAGCTCAGTCTTCTTATCATATTAAATGAGCAATTCTTGTATAGGTATATATATGTAATTAGTTTCTCGGAAACGACTCCACCAATTTGGATGAAATTCGTATTTAGATAATGTTTCACATTCCAAGTTAAAGTATATAGGTGTTTTTTTTTAAATACCGAGCAAAGCTCTGTCGCCCAGATATTAATAATTAAAATACACAATTTTCCTTCACATAATATGAACATTGCCTTTTTCGCTCTGTCACGTGGGCAGCAGACACCTGTAAAAAGAAACGGCACAAAATTGCGCATAAAATATACCTATTGCGTATGGTATTTTTTTCTCATTTGATATTCTAGTGCCTATATTTATCTTTATGTTCTTACATAACTTATACGAGCCTGATATTGTGTACGAGGCCTGACCGGAATTACATACTTTACTGGTTAAATTTATGTATATACTAGCTGTGGCCCACAGCTTCACTCGTGTTAAATTTATTCAATCAATGTCCACAAAGCCAGCGCGCCGCGCCTCCGTGCCCTTATAAATAGCCTAAAGTTGTACTCACTTCTCGTACTTGTCTAGAACTTGCCAGATTGCTTGATGTTTATGAATACTGCCCCGCTCTTTAAGGCCATAGCGTGAAAATATATAGCCAAAAACATTCCTTAATAAATTGACTATAAATGCAAAAATATTTTTTCTAATCTAATTGGTTGTTCCAGAGATTAGCGCGTTCAAACAAATAAACAATATGTTAAGATTTAAAATATGTATTACTATCTGTGCCCCATTGTTTTACCAGAGTTAAAATTTTGTTATTAACCACCTATGGGGTTGCATAGGAGTTGAGTTTTAAAAATCCGTTCTTATAGATGTCTACAACATAATAATTAATAACTATTGGTGTGTCAAATGTCAACCCAGTCTGTTCTGTGGTGTGAGCTATATGTTGATAGATCCGTCCGTCAGGCACGGTTTTCGTCGATATATATTTAGACTAGCTGTGCCCCACGGTTCCACCTGTGTTAATTTTATACGACAAACATCGCCAACGCACCCATCTTGGCAAGTTTTTATACTTTGTGTAAAACTATCGACATTTTTATGAGGAATCAATGAATTTTTCAAATTGTAATATAGCTTTGTTACTCGCTGATACTGTAGCTTTTGGTGAAAGAATTTTTAAAATAGGTCTAGTAGTTTTTCCATTATAAACAAAAAATCAAACTTTTCCTCTTTATAATATTGGTATAGATTAGGTAATCAATATATACGTGAAGTAAAAGCTTTCCACCCCATTTTAATCGTATTGCGCGCACGGAAGACTGAAATTTGGCATGGTTAAAGTTTATATGGAGGAGTGCAGAAAGCTAAAATTTATCTATAATATCTGTTACAAATATATTAAATATATTATTTGCATGGCGTTTGTTCGAGTCCACTCGAGAAAAAAAGGCGGGTTTTTACCTTGCCCAAAAAATCAGCATTGCCATACAACGCGGCGATGCTGCTAGTGTTTTGGGCACACTGTATAGTAGCCCCGTATTAGATCTTAATTAGATTTTATTCATATTAATTTAGTTAACATAATTTAAACACTGTTGAACAAAAATTACTCTAATATTACAATAATGTTTATAAATATATTAAATAAAATAAATGAATACTGCGAATCCTATCCCGACCAGTGCCATTGAACTTACACCCCCAAAATATAGAAATTGTCACTCAACGAAAAGTGGCAGCAAGTGATGTAGATAATACTCATTGTTTAGGTTCATGAATACTGCAAATGTCAAACAGAAAATAGTCTATGATCAAAAAGTCGCTGCTCGGTTGTCAATAAATATCATGCAATTGTTTGCATTTAAGCAAGTCTTTTGTTTTCAAGTCAAGGCGTAACCTTGGGAAAGGGCGCGACTGACACACAAACATTTCTGCATAATTGGATGTGAACCTCTGCATAAATGGATTAGCCTTGCTATGCGCGCTCCCGTCCTCTGTATAATCTAATAAATACAACTATAACTCATGTAAGCTGATATAGTTCCGGCAGAAAGATTTTTTTAATTTAACCGACTTCAAATAAAAACAGAGGTTATCAATTCGAATGTATGTATATAAATCGGTTATTGGTCATTCGACGTATTCCTGTTAAGAGGTGATAAGGGTGACTATTTGTGATAATTTTAACACCCCATATGCATTATACAAAAGTGAACCATTTTTGGGTTTCATGTTTTTTAGCTTTTTTCAAAATAAGTAAAAAATGCAACATAAAAAATTTATTTTAAAAAATGTACCAAATTTAAATCTCATCTTTTCTTCTTGATTTATAAAAACTATTAAACACTGGTTATTTATCAATATTAAAACAACAATTATCGGTCCAAATTTAAAAATACGAAACGAAAACGATATTATTTCAATATTTTTTGAGGTTTTTCCACTAAAATGCCTTAAAAACAAAAAAAAACATTATGAAACTTAGCTTGCATATTATTTTAAAAACATAAACGTTATCTTAGCTCTCCAACAATGCTAACAACTAGGAATTTATTTCAAAGAAACTTAAAAAAATGATCACAAAAGAAACAGGCGGAAATTTGTTGGTTTTCTTTTTTGTTAAAAATTGTTTTGTTTATTATCTGTCTCGTATAACATCCAGATTAAATTTGAAATTATTTGATTTTTTAAACCAAATACCAACAGCCAATAATTTTCTGTAAAACCTTATTACGCAATACGATTATTACTGCAATGTAATATAAAGAGTTTTATTAATATGTAATTACCATGGTTGAATAAGTAATAAATAATGTACAATATTTTTAGGAGGATAAGGAAATGTAGCGAAAATCTTAATTTGACCAACATGATTAGATTAGTGATTAGTTTCCAAGATACCGCGCAACCTACAAACAATAGCTCCTAGAATACGACAACTTAATATAGTAGTGTGTAGAGACTATTTCAAATGAAGCTTGTATATACTATCAGTATTGCTGGTATGTCACTTTCTCGAGTACGCCGATTCGACGTAGTTTTGATTGCCGCCTTTTTAAAGTAAACCGACTATATCTAGTTAAAGCGGCGCGGAAACTAATCATTCATCTATGTTCCTAATACATATATCGAATTTACTCGTACACTATTTCATGTTATTGCGCTCGTCCTTAGCACGTTACAGTTATGATCTCATTGGATAATTGAGGTAAAACATGACGTCATTAGAATTAGGTACTTTTCATTTGCAACTCATAGACTCGTGTTAAAAGGTTCAATAGATTTAAATTGAATCTAACATGATTTCTTATAAGTAGTTGTAATAGGTACTAAAATGCAGCGAATGAATGAATTGTGAACTCCATTAACACTTGAATGTTTGCAATTTCAAATATTAGAACCATGGTATTATTAATGAGCTCGATGTTCTCGGGGTGTCAAATTACATCTTCAACGTTGAAACGTCCAAGCCAACCTCACCTGCACGTGGTGCACATGAATGTGGTGAAAAGTCCGTCATAGTGACCCGCTTTTGCGTCTCGAGTTTCGGAATCAGACTATACAGTAAAATTAATGCAGGCCGGTTACGACAGCGGCTACTGTCGATGGATTACGATCCTTCGGTAGTCGCCGTGGTATCAGGATTGTACTGTGCTTATCATAATCAAATTGAATTTTTATACTAACTTACTTTTTTTACATTTAATGAAAAACATTGTTGGAGAACTGTAATTGATAAAATATATTACGCAAGTGAAATTGAATGTTAGCTGCCTATATATACCATCAAAACTCAAACAGGACTTCTGTCCTATCCGAGGTTACGAGGTCAGCCATAGATAGGTTATTACGGTGGAACTATAATGCCTAGTATAAGTATTTTTGACTACGCATTTGAAGCCGTAGAAGTAGCTGTAGTACAAACATCGTAAAGCAATAATGGCTCAGTTAGCATCTACGGACTCCGCGTCGATCGACGTGAGTTCGAATCCCTGCGATGAGCCTGAGCTTTCGGTGAAGGAAAACATCGTGATGAAACCATAGCATGGTGGTAGGGCTTTTTCTAATGCCCGTCTGGTTAGCTACTAGCCTCAAGTTGAAAATTTGTCGCCCAGCAACAATAGCTGCACTTGAGAGTCCGTCTTCCACTAGGCTTAGATCACCACTTAAGATCTGGTGAGATTGTGGCCACAAATAAAACGTATAACATTAAACAATCGTGTTTTAAACATGGCAATGATGTTTAAAAATTGAAAATTTAATTGACCCCCATCACAAGTAACCTGTTTATTGAGACCATTCCAATGAGCCTAAATTCGATAAGTAAGTGGGTGAGGAGTTAGGTAACCTACGGATTCCAGAAGACGCTGCAGCATCTGGTCAAGGTTGTGATGGTCGAAATGCCTGAATAGTGCAAATTGCAACTTTTTGTAATTATACAATTTTCTTTGTTGTAAATGTAAAAGATACTTTATGTCGCATCTAATTGTAATTAAGTTAAATTCTTTTAAGTTATGATATTAAAAACAGAAAAACTACAATTGCATTATGAATGAACTCTTGGGAAATTAATTGAGATGCAGAAAGTTATTCCATTTTTAACCTCGGACACAAAAAGAGGCGTGTTATAAGTTTCACGTATGTATTGGTGTATCTGTTTATTTGTATGTCATGTATCTGTGTCTGTCTATGGCTTCATAGCCCCAAACGGCTGAACCGATTTTGATCTAGTTTTTTCTAAAGGTGACTTAATCGAGAGTGTTCTTAGGTATGATTCAAGACAAACCCATTTAACCATTTGAAAGTTATCAGCTCCTATTCAGTTGATAAATGTATGTGGGCATCTTACACAGTTCTGATCGAGTCGAAATTTGATATTCTGTTACTTCAATGATGTTAGAAGAACCTTGACCTGATGCTGCAGCATCATTTGGAATCTGCAGGATACCTAACTCCTCACCAACTTACAGCGGAAAGATCTCAATGAATACGTTACGTTACTAATAAATTTTCAATTTACCTTGTTGATAGAACAACTAAACCATTTTAAACACTATAATAATAACAGAAATATTTTACAAAGTCCAATTAAATTTATTTCAGGTAGTACTGGTGTTTATCCTGAGTATAGCATCCCTCATCATCTACTTCATCGATGCATCCAGGTAAAATAATTACATTATACATTTCAACATAGAATAAATCAATTAACACGCTAATATATTAATTTGTAATGTATCTTACAATAACGCTGAAAACATAAGGAATACGTGAGTTAAAAGTTCAATAAATGTGGTCCGAAATGTCTTGCTGATAATAGTCGATAAATGTTGATGTAGCTTTTGTTTAATTTCGCAGCTGAAAGTGTACCTTAGACGTGGCTTATCCGTGAACTGTTATCATAAATGTATATCACTATAACTTATAACAAATCCGTTGCTTACTGTTCCGCTTTCCAATTTCAGTGAAGAGGTGGAGAGATGCCAGAAATGGAGTGACAATATCACTCAGCAAATAGACCTTGCCTTTAACATATTTTTTATGGTCTACTTTTTTATACGAGTAAGTTCCTCATCGCATATAAATTCTTGTTTAAAGCCACCTTGACAATAAAACAGCGATAAATTGAAGTGTTTATTGACTGCTATAAAATAGATGGGTTTACTTGAAGCGTTAACATAAGGTTAAGATCGGTTTTAACTGTGTTCTTTTCTTTCAGTTTATAGCAGCTAGTGACAAATTGTGGTTCATGCTCGAAATGTATTCATTTGTAGATTATTTCACGATACCCCCCTCATTTGTATCAATATACTTGGATAGAACTTGGATAGGTGAGTTGAGTTATATTTATATAAATTATAATATTGTAAAATGCAGCAACTATTTTTATATCATCAGAATAATGACTCATTATTAAAAAAAATTATGTGTCAGTATAAAGTACGAATTTACTGTTTTTAACAACGTCATAAAGTTTCTGGAATCTGTAGGTTACCTAACTCCTCCCCAACTCACAACAGAGACTTCGTATTTGAGCTTACTGGGATGGTTTCAATGAATAGGTTACTTGTGTAGGGGGTTTATTAAATTTTCAATTTACATTGATAAAGAAAAAGTTCAGGTATTTTTTTGTAATGAAAAGTATATATTTAACAAGTTGTATTGCTGGCAATTATTTTAATGGTAATTTTAATGAAAGTTCACTGATGCCTCTGCTATAGATATCCTGGAAACGAGAATCGATGAACTCTTTAAAGGCGCTTTTAACCGCTTCATCAGATTTGAAATTTTGACTCAGCTTTAGAATCACTACCGTCGAGTTCAGACTCCAAATGTTTTTTACAGTTAGTTATTTATTAGTCAGTTTACAATTTAATTATGCTAAAATATCAATTTTCACACTGCGCAATTACACAGTTTTTGACAAATAGAATTTTTAAAATCGCATATTTGTAAATCTGACCATAAAAGTGTCACTTGTAAGTTCTTAGTTGTTATAAAGTTCACTTTTGAATGACGGGTAAAAATTTTCGAAGATCGCAATTTTTTTTCTATACACTTTTGTGTTAGGTTTTGAATGATTATTGTGTGATTTGCGTCAAATACGACCTACTTCAAGATTTTGTGCCGTTTTTGTACCGAGTGAGATATTTTCGTTTTTTCGTTGTGGTGTTAAAATTGGTTAGGTTTTATTAATTGAAAATTCATATACAATACCTAGATAAACCTCAAAATTAAAGAAAGAGTTTCTCAAAAACTATTCGTTTGCGCACTTTTTCCTTCATATGAGGATTACCTTTAACCCACCCTCTCTCTCCCCCACCCTCACAGCATCAAATTCAGCGGTAGCGATTCTACAGTCCAACAAAAATTGTACTTAATTACGTTCTCAAAATTTTTTCGTTTCTATGAAATTTATTGGTAACTAAGCATACGAAATATCCGTTCCATACAAAATATTCCTTTCCGAAGGCCACATTAACATATGAATTTTAATTATAAATTAACTTAACTTGTCACTTGCGGATAATTTTTAGTATAGAGCAAGAAGGCATGATATACACGTATAACACAAAATAGTAATAAGGTAAAAATTAGTATACTAAGGTACCTTCAGGATGTTTGTCAGAATAACACACAGATATATACATAAATATATATTATAGATGGGATACACATGGGGCCATTGATCAGAATGAACGAAAGTTAAAATACGTATAAAAAATTATCTAATCACCCCTAAGTATGTGATTATTAGTTGATTGAGCCGCTTACCTATTTTGCTATAAATTTCAAAAGTTTTCTTGTCTTGTAAAACAAAAAAGATGTAACAATTATATTAATTGTTTTTTAATTACATTATAATCTCTGTTTTCAGGACTGAGGTTCCTCAGAGCACTACGCTTAATGACCGTGCCTGATATTTTGCAATACCTTAATATATTAAAGACATCGAGTTCGATTCGTTTGGCGCAATTAGTCTCCATATTTATATCGGTATGGTTAACTGCTGCGGGTATCATTCATTTGGTAAGTAATATAAACATTTTTTTAAATCTTTATACTTTAGTAGCTTGGAACAGCGTGTACGAGATCGATTTCTTTAAGCCGAGGTAGTCTTATTTTTTGCATTTCTGCTAAACGAGAAATTACATTAAAATATTTTAAGATAGATTTACTGTTCACCACCTCGGAAGAACGATTTGAAACATTGCAAAGGTCGGGACTTTAATCCTTTTTTTAGTAGCACGGCAAGGAGACGCCACCTTATCTGATGGTGAGCACAGTACAATCCAAACACAACGCCGGCCAGAGAGAGATCAGCAATCCATCGCCGGTGGACGCTGTCATGCAAGCCTCTCGGTAGCTATGGCGAATGTTACATCTGGTGTATAGTGGATGCGATCTAGTCGGATACAATTATGGTTTCCTACCCATCTAGCAAAGAATGCATTTTGAAATCAACAATTCGGATGATATTCAGAAAATAATTTAATTAAATGAATTATCAATCTAATCTCATATGGCAATGTGGCCGAAGATTCTGATATTTTATAAATAGAACTGACTCTTTTAAATCCATTCTCCACAAAAACTTCGTATTTCACTTAGGCTATAAGTTCATAAAGATGCAAACCATCACGGTTTTGGTATCCCTTCTCACCATCGAAACCCTTAGTTAAAGTCACAAATTACGTTCCTGACCCTGGTCATCGAATAAAGCACCGTCAAACATAGAAATTCAGATCTATCTTCCATGATCAGGTAACCACAACAATAGAAGCTCTGCATCCTTTTAGGAACTCACAAAGCTCCCGCAGCTCCGAATGTTTATTTATTTATTTTATTTAACTATAACTATAATTTTCTTAATCTTTACACATCAGATATCCCGTTGTTAGTGGATAGTGTGTCACGTGGCACAGCTGCGTTTGCTTTCTTAAGCTGTATTGTAACTATAATTTTGTTTATGTCATCTGTCCATCTTTTAACTTGTCTGCCTCTTTTCCTTTTAATGTCCTGTAGAATACCATTTGGATATAATTATTGTCCATTTTATCTTGCTGTCTCTTGTCATTTATACCGTCCATCGCCATTTCAAGTGCCCAATTTTCTTTGTTATATCTTCTACTTTTGTTGTTAATCTTATATTACGATCTTTTAGTGTGACGCTCACCATACTTCTTTCCATTATCCTTTAATATGTACTTAATTTTACATAATGTTTTTGAAACATTGACCATATTTGACACCTATAGAGGTACGTGATACATGGCAAAATACATGAACCAAATACATTTTCTTTGCTGCCATAGGAAAGTTTTTGCTTTTAGATACATCTTCCAATGTTTACTTGATCTAAATTTACTCACTTCGTCTAAAGTGCATAATTTTACACTCTATTCAAATATTTAAGGTTATAAAGGCCTCAAAGATAAGAAAAGAGTAGATACGTTTTTTTGAAAAAAGAAATACATTATCTTTAATATACTTAGATTCATCGTCGTACTTTGCTAAGTGCTTTTAATAACTATTATTTTTGCACAACACAAAAAACAAGCGTTCCTTTACCGTACCCATTGCCTATGAATGTTTTTAACACCAGAGATATCACTAGGCCTTTGTCAAAGGTTATTCGGCTACGATCTTCTCTACAGTGAAAGTATTCACCAGTCGGTCTGCCCGAACTAGACAGAAACTTCCGGAGAGATTTCCCTGTGCCCTACCTCTCGTATAATGCGTATCATAGACAATTCGTAATAGAATTACAAATTAAATTAAACACATGTGATTTAATAACTGTGACGAAAAAATCACGACTTAGAAGTAAAGTTACGTCTAAACAAATGTTAACATATATCAAGTGTTTCTTTGCTATAGCAGACAACGTTATTATATCATCGAGTTACGCAGCATAAAATGTGCAAACACATTTATACTCGCTATCCGTTACTTTTGTCAATAAAAAAACATTTCTTACATTGCGTTAAGCATTATTGAATTTCTTCGATAAACTTTTACGGTGTTTCTATTAAATGACAAGATAAAAGTTATTATTGAGTATATTAGCAACACTGCTTTAACTGCATAATTATGAACATTACAGTAAACAAGGAGTGATTTATTGTCAATAATTTAAATATTTTTTAATGATGACAAATTTAAGAAAAAAAAACTTTAAATTTAACTATTTTTATGGTTATGTACTGCATTTTCAATTTTTTTTGTAACTTCATAATTTCCATTCTATTTTATTTAATTACAATGGATGCAGACTATTTAAAGGGGGGAAAATTTAGACTTTAACACATAAATCGCTATATGGAATGAGATTTAAAAAAAATGGAAATCTTATTCTTGTTATCGTTGCATTGAGTAGGGTTGGCATAACATATTTTCTTACTTCATTTTATGAAAATTTTATTTTATCTTAGTGTTTTACGACCGGCCGCCAATCTGATGTCAACCCTCCTTAGAATCTCCTTGTTCGTGTCTAATCTACAATAGCTAAATAGCCAATATAATTGCTTTAAGACCTTTTACTACTGCATCATAAGTACGGGACTATATTATAAACTCCTAAAACTATTTTGAGACTTTCGCATTTCATGTATCCTAAATTATGAAATCAATACTAGGGAAATCATCATATCTCGATAATCAATAATCCAGTTGCTACCTGTCTGTTCTTGTTTTCTATATAAGATATTTAACTATGAATTTGAGTAGTAATTAAAATAATCGATGAATAATATAATTCTTAATAATTACAGCTGGAAAACTCTGGAGATCCGTTGCTATTTGAAAATGCACAGAAACTATCATATTGGACCTGTGTATATTTCCTGATAGTAACGATGTCGACAGTAGGTTATGGTGATGTGTTCTGTCACACGGTACTTGGCAGAACCTTTTTGGTTTTTTTTCTCCTCGTCGGCTTGGTAAGTATCATTTTCATTTGATCTAATATAAACTGAAAAATCATTGTTAAATCTTAAGACAAACATCAGAACAACTCTCTTTTGAAAATTAACATTTTGCAAGGAGCAGCAAGTTAATATTTCTACTTCCATATTTACGACAACTTGATGTCGTCCTTAATTTTTACACTACACTTCTATTCTCTCGGATCTCTTGCGATTCCTTGCGTTTTATATTTTTAACAAAGCAAAAGAAAAATTAACAGGTTTTCCATCAATGGACTCGAAATAGTTCACACATGACTTGCTAGAGAAGCGTACTGATTAACTCACATCTCGTTGAATGATCGTAAGGCTGATGTTATAGTGCACCATTGTTATAGAGCATGTGAAATTAACTTGGGCGACGTTCGGGAGACGCCGAACGCTACCGTTCCGCCCGATGGCCGGCCGTCAGCTCGGCCGCTTTACATCACCGAGCAATTTTCTTAACGGCCGCTTCATTACGAACTAACATATCGGTCAAACACTGAAATGAGCTTAATCTGCGAACGGTTGCATGGGTGTATTTTGTTTTACTTTTGCTTTGTTACGTGTTACTGTCGACGCGAAGCGACGCGACGTACGTGCTGCCGGAGTTGGCACGACGCCAACGCAAGGATGCAGCGCGCCCGCGGACCACGAAGCCGCGTCCCACCCCTCCCACCTCGCGATCTCTGCATGCCGCACCTGTGCCTGGCTGTGTTCAGTTGCTCACATCACTGGTAGACACACACTCGTTCCTTTTAATTTTTGTTGTTGCTCTGCTCCCGGCCACACTTTACGACTCAGCGTCACCATAGAACGTGTACCGAGACCCGAAACCCGTGGTGGACATTGTCGTGCACCACGCGATGGTGTCCGCTGAGACGCAATGTTCGATCGACACCGTGGTCTGTTGCAGGCAATGTTCGCTAGTAGCATTCCCGAAATTATAGAGCTGGTAGGAAGTAGGTCCAAGTACAGTGGCGAGCTGAAGCGTGAACACGGAAAAAGGTATCAGTTTGACGTATAAATTGATCACCGAAAGTGAAGGCGATTCATTTCACTCTAACTGTGTCAGACATGAGTCGCCCGATCTCTCGGGGACGATGTGAGATCATCACCTTTAAAAAAGCTTGCTCAGTGCCGTCAGATGTATTGTGTCATCTACTCGTCGGTACCTGATGACCTCGCTACAGGTGACGGCAAACGCTTCGCCCTTGCACTAGGGCATGTGTGAGCTGCCTTAGCGCAAGAGCAAACGTCCGCCTGGTTGCTTGCGGCGCCGGTAATCACGTGCCTGCGCTCTACCCAGCGTCTATACCGAATGCCTATCGTTTTAGTTGAGGATCCGGTCGAATTGATTTCTTTTTGAATTCCTCTCATCGATCAGTTAGTGTATGTATCCTTAGGCTTTGCATGCTCCCGGTCACGTGTCCTGTCACGGCTTGGGCCGGTCACAGGTTCCGCTGCTAGCGTAGCTCGGCACTCACATATACACACGCCACAGCCACCACTCACAGCCGCAGACGGATGACACTCGAGCCACAGCCTTGTGCGACACGAGGTACGCGGCCGCGGGCCGGGCGGGGCGGGACGGGCACGGGTTGCGGGCGCGCGGGGGGAGGGTGCGGCGGCGCGGGCGGTTGCTCACCTCACGGTGTTTGCTGTGTATCGTAGGCTGTGTTCGCCAGCTGGATCCCCGAGATCACGGAGCTGGCGGCGCAGCGGAACAAATACGGCGGCCGGTACAACAAGGACGTCCGCCGCAGGTACCCTGCTCTCACGCCCCCGCTCCACGCGGCTTCCTGCCTTCCCACCTCTCACGGTTTCGATCTTGATTGATTGAATGCGGAGTTTGCTAATGAAATTTATTAATCCTTCACTAGAATCGGTCTCTCGGTGCCGTGGCGCATGCTCAATGAGTTAGCTCCCGGTGGCCGCGCACCTCTCCCCGACCAGAGAGACAGGCGCGCGGTCGACCGACGCACTACTTACTAAATGCCTTTTCGTAACGTGTTTCGTAACTCGAGACACCGTTGAGCTTTTGATCCTTCTAACGAGACTAGATTTGGAGAGAGCCGATGTAAAGTTTTGTAATGCTGTCAATGAGTAGTGTTTGGTTTGTTCGCTTGCACACGATGCCTGTCGCCACGCTGTAGCGCTAGCTCCGGCACCTCGCCACGAGTCCCGACGAACACACAGCCAGTGCCCGCCCCGCGGCACAGCCGCGCCCGCCCGCCCAGCCGCGCCCGCCCCTCCGGAGACGTCGCAGAGCCGCCCGTCCTCCGTACGTACGGAAGGCCGACGGCTCCCGCCGGTCGCCGACCAATTCACAATGTGAACGTCTTGTTTTGTCTGTCGGCGTTTAGGCGATATTTGCCAGTTGTATCCCAGAGATAATTGACTTAATTGGCACTAGACCCAAGTACGGCGGCACCCTCAAGAATGAGCGGGGACGCAGGTGAGCCGCTCTCTTCACTCCGTTCCGTTGAATGCGTTCCGTGTTGTGAAATCTATTCTTCCTTTTCCTCTCTTAGCACGCTTCTGTGTTCTCACTTATCTTTGGCGGGACTCGAGTCCCGCGAGTTGTCTTTGTTTTTATAAGTCGATATTGATTGTAAATTACCTTTGAATTGATTTGAGTTCAGTTGAAATAGTGAACTGCAGATAGTGGCTAGTGTTATCGCTCGTCATATAGGTATTATTATGTTCTCTTAGTATACGTATATAAAGGAATGTTATACGTAAATTTTAGTTACGACGAGTTAAATGTTGAGTGGTACCGTATTGTAGTTTATTTGTTGGAGTCGCAGTGTGCGATGCGAGTCGTCGACAGCTCCTGAGCGCGGGCGGCCGGCTGGGCCCGGGCGCTGTTGATGCTCCCTCTCTCACTCACTCCGCCGACCCGCCTTGACCCGCCTTGACCCGCCCTGTCAAGTCCCGTCCCTTCTTTCTACCTCCTACCTGCACGACAACTTATTATTACTTGTATTCTTCATGTGACCCTCTTTACTGTTGTATCATATGTATTGTATACTTTTCTCTCGTTCCCCACGGTTATTTTAGTTTCATGTGTTATACGTATTAATATATATAACTTTTAGAGCGTGGCAAGGCTGTGTGCATTGAGGACATTATTAATGCCAAATTTAGCATAGAACTTTATCTTACCATTCGACATTATGAATATCATCTTAGCAGCGAAACACGAATCATTATTTAACAGAAACTTATTAATTTTGTAAATTATTTGCGATATTTATGCGGTAATAAGTTCACTAGATTAAATCATTTTAAAGTTAATAATGAAATCAGTTCCTTTGCCACACCTTAGACGAATTCCATAGTTTGCATGTTTGTCCAGTAGTAACGAGCGATATGCATCATGTTTGTCTTTCCTTTCGACTTTTTTCAAGTTATCGTGTTTATTTTGTCCAAAATATATTTCTATTTATTTTGGAACTTCGTAACATCATTAACCTCCATCATTGTACCGACACAAATGACTCTCAACACTTCCACTATCTCATCTTTTATTTAAGTGAACTCAATAAGAATTGAGACTGCTCGAAATTCTAGCCAATAACTCTTAAATTTCACAGGTAATTACACTCTATAACAATAAATTATAAACTTTATCGAGACACTAGCTTGAATGTATGTGCATTGATTGATGTTGAATGAAAAAATTGCGTATCTAAACACATATCCGATTAAAACAGTGTTACAATAACGAGTATACAAAGAAACTAACGAATAGATAAAACAGTTACAGATTACAGAGAACCTCATGTGTTTAGATACATGTCTACAAATTACCTATTTACCTAATATTCCATGCTCATCACATATTCACTTAATATCATTGCCCCTGCAACGGTTCTTGTTTATTTTTAATTCTTACCCTGAAAAGAGTACTTTTTGGTAGCATCATATTATGATATTTATTCCCATAAAGCCCTTCCCTGACAATCGAGATGACATTGATTTCAATAGTTTGGTAGATAGTTACACAGTCCTGTACGAAACTGAGCTCTCTAGATAAAGATAAAACGGTTCATTTCTTTGTGGGTTCATATTTTTGCATTACATTTATCAAATGTACATAATTTACGGATTTTTATTGGCTTTTTCAATTTTTATACTTTGAAATACATCATCCACAAACTGATGAACAATTTAATAGTAAATAATGGAGGTTATTTGGTCTAACAACGTCTTTATTTTGTTATTAATTAAATAACATTTTCACTTATACTTACGTTGGCTTTTCTAACTATGTGAATTATTACATATAGTACGTACTACACCATGTTTCGATTATAATTTTTATAGTAAAATGAAGACGTTGCCCATATTATTCTGTAGATTTCACGCTTGTTCACTAACTGTTTTGTTTAACCCGTGACCCGATTCTATCAAAATTAATAAATAATATTCCAGTTAATGTGTGGGCCCGGGTGTTAAATAAAACTTCAAATTGCTGTATTTCTATCTTTCAAAACTCTCATAGTAATAAGAAGCTTTTTGAAACTTTGCTTTATAAAATTAAAACGCCAATGCAAATTATTTATTTCTCGAAAGCTAAAAACGTTTTCACAGAAAACAACTTTAAAATGTATTGCTCTCTAACGAATGCTTCTTGTTTTTCTGACAACTTCGCTTCAACAGCTTCATGTTTTCCAGCTGCAGTATTGTTTTTCGTAGTTGCACTGCATGTACTACACTCAAAATATGATAATATAATAACACTACGGGGTTTCAGGCATATTGTTGTATGTGGACATATTACTTACGAATCAGTCAGCCATTTTTTAAAAGACTTCCTACACGAAGATCGAGAAGATGTGGACGTTGAGGTTGTTTTTTTACACAGGTTAGTATGTTTTAGTTTCCTCAAAATAGTTTTTAATTTATTTATTATACTAAATAATGATTCAAGTAACACAGGATTCCGTTCAACGAATGACGCATAAAATTAGATTGAAACAAGACTACTGACCAATTTTTGGAGCAAACAAATATATTGATGAAATTGGGGAAATTTAAAATTTCCAAAAAAAATTAATAAGTAGTAATTTGTTAATAATTTGGAATGTATAATAATATATGAGATGGTTTTAGCACCTTATGACTATGAAAGGTTATAATGCTATAAGTTAATGCTCGCAGCATTAATTGTGGTTCGGTTTAATTACCTAGAGGTGGTGTATCATGCATGATCGAACGACGCTTTCAGAAAAGAGCCCGACCTTGAGCTGGAAGGTCTCCTGAAGCGTCACTACACCACCGTCGAGTTTTTTCAGGGCACAATGATGAATGCCGTGGACCTTGAACGTGTCAAGGTTAGCGTAAGACAAATAGATCAGGCATTAGACAGATATAGCACGGCCATACTTATTATTATTAATACGCGTCTACCTAAATCAGTATTTTCTTTTATTTTTTACCATAATAATAATTGTGCATACAATGGATACTTTTATTCCATTCTGATGCTGTTTATAGTCACAGTAGGTATTTATCACTTTGGTAACTTGATCTTGTCATTATTTTAATGCAATTCATTGCTTTTCACGGCGGTGCGGTGGCGTCTCATTGTAGAGCATTAGACGAAACGCATCCGCACCATGCCAAGACTGCGTTATTTGGTAAATAGAATTGCATGACATGGGCCAAAACAGGCGGCGGATGTCCAATATTTAATCAATAGTGTTAACTGACCGTTGATGACAGGAAACCGCCCGACCTGGAGCTCGAAGGCCTGTTCAAGAGACACTTTACAACTGTGGAATTCTTTCAAGGCACCATTATGAATCCAATCGATCTACAGAGGGTAAAAGTAAGTAACACTGCATACACAGACATGTGACCTATTGGGCGTGGTGTCGGTTTAACTTGTACAGATAGTGAAATCTATAGACGTAGAGCGTACGCTCGTTCACTGACCTGTTATGATGCCCTCAAAGCAGTGTACCCTTCTGACGTGTTAACTTGAACGCTGTCTGCGTGCCTGTTGCTAATCATTGTGTGTCCCAATCCTTTGGCAGTGTCGAGGGTCGTACTGGGTTGAGCATGTGTCTCAGTCCTCCCCGATTCCTCCGCCGTGCCGATGCGCGGCGTATGTGTGTCTGTTTCAAATATAACGATGGGTGTTGTATGCGATGCTGGCCCGTGTGTTACTTCGATATCGATTGTACTGTACGCGCAACTGGTATTGGCATTAATGGCTGCCGTTGAAAGGATTTCCTTTTCAAAATTAAAATTTCTATGTAGTATCGAGTACAGTTGTCGATTGTCGATATGATTTGCGGTAAGTTTGTCGTTGCATGGCTTATTTGTTGGAATGTTAGTGTTGCTTGCATGTCGATTGTCTTTTTCATCTACTTCATAGGTACCTACATATTGTAATAAATATACAGTGTAAACTCTTTATAACGTTATCCTTTATAACGATAAACTCCCTATAACGTTGAAGTGAGCCCAACTTGGTTGGTTTGCGTTAAAACCCACATATTGAAAAATTCTTTATAGCGATACGCCATTCTCTATTACGAAGAAATGTGTTCATATTTTTAGACAGTAAATATTTATTAACGGTATTATTGTTTATTATCAGGTAACAAAATATTTTGAAGTTCCGAAACATCCAAGGTCGGTCTAGCTTTTGTTATCCTTAATTGCCTTGAAAACGTGCAGTATGACGCATTGTTTTCTCGGAAGTGATGGTCTTCGAGCAAGCATACTGGGTACCTATCGTATTATCAGTCGTAAACCTACTTTGAAACTGTTAACATGGCCAGTAAACGGAAAGCGATTAGTGTTGACGAAAAAGTTTGATAGAAGAAGATATGAATAAAATACATAAAATAATACAAAACAAGTACTGGCATAGCAAAAAACGTCAGACAAAGTTATCAGACTATATGTGTAAACAATAATTTATAAGCATTTATTATCTAAGACATACATATTATAAATTCTTGTTGATTTGGTTGTTTTTTTTGTACACTCCATATAACGATAACTCTCTATAACGACAAAAAATGCTCAGTCCCTTGAGTTTCGTTATAAAGAGTTTACACTATAATTGTAAAAAAAAATTGTGTTTACAATTATTACTTAAGTATGTTTTTCCACAATATTTTAAAACAATTGCAGAATAATAATGTTTGCTATAAGAAATACATAATTTGATTTTCTCTCAGAAGTGGCAATATCTAACTTAAAGTCGAACTTTATAGAAACTCACATATTATAGTCGTGTAAAAGAACAATAACCGTGACAACTCTGCTTATTATCTCATTAGTTTCTTGGTACTTAGGTTCACGAAGCAGACGCTTGCCTGGTTTTGGCAAATAAATATTGTCAGGATCCCGACGCAGAAGACGCCGCGAACATCATGAGAGTAATCTCCATCAAAAATTACTCCGATGACATCAGAGTCATTATACAGTTGATGCAATACCATAATAAGGTTCAATTTTTCTTCTTTTATTTATCCTTAAACATTGCAAATTCTATAATATTAATACAACTCGAAATAGAGAAAGACATTAAAATGCAGATCTTTATAAAAAAAATAGATATATATATATATATATATATATATATATATATATATATATATATATATGAATATTACTAACTTTAAATTTTAATTTTAAAATGAAGTACAGTTTTTTCAAATCATTTATTGGCTGGACATGATCTAAGAGATCATATATACACAGATTTATAGTTTTTTTGGGCATGCAAAAAAAAACAATTTCTCATAATATAATATTATACAAACAACTAACAAATCTTACTAAAGCGTGTCATCCACATTTTTATTCGAACAATGCTGTCGTCCATAGATTAATGATTTATTTCCGCACCGGTTGATGTGCAGTGGAGACCAATCATTAATCTAAGCCCAGTGAACACGTTACCTTAGTTTCACATCATATTTACGTCATACGTGTCATATTTACGTAAAATATTCACGTATTATGTGATAATGCTGTCAAATATAGGTCACACACGAGTGTTCAATGGATAGTTCTTTTCATTATAAAAATTCTTGTCTAACGTGACATTGTTAATATAAGATATTTATGTAAAAAATTATTTTAATGTAAAGCCTTAATTCCTTGATGTGTCACTTAGTAATATCAAAAAGTGTCTTCTGCTTCAAAAAATGATAACAAAGTGTGTCTTAATTGACATATCAACATTTTCACAACATACCTGAAAATAATATCCTTATAAACACTTTTTGGTGCATGAAAATCGTTTGCTCTTTTTTAAGGCGTATCTTCTAAACATTCCGTCTTGGGACTGGAAGCAAGGTGACGACGTAATCTGCTTAGCTGAACTGAAGCTCGGTTTCATTGCGCAGAGCTGCCTCGCTCCTGGCTTCTCAACCATGATGGCTAATCTCTTCGCTATGAGGAGCTTTAAGACGGTCAGCTCTTGTACTTGTGTTTATTAACTTTTCAGTTTTTGTATAGGTGATATTTTCGGAGGTATCCATAAAATGAAACCGCCGCTGACTTCAAATAAATAATCCCGAAAGCACATTATAATCTAACAATATATGCGGCATTTCCACAGTCCCATGGCATGGATGTATGGACTTATGACTACATGCGAGGTACCGGAATGGAGATGTATACGGAGACGCTAAGTTCTACATTTATCGGGATGCCGTTCAAAGAGGCGACAGAGTAAGTGAGCGGCGAACAAGATGCTTCCAATTCTGTGTCATAAGACGATGACGTAAACAGAATTTCTGTCTCCTGTACAAATGTTTGAGCATTCCATACTGCCATGGTTGCGAGACAATCGGCACTAACCGTCATCAATCGCAAAGCTTCTATCATTTTTAAGTGTTTATGTACAATTTTGTTTGCCAGCTTACCTAATTTGTGATTTCGACTATATTTTCATATTCATACATTTGAGTATGATATTATGTACCTACTGCACTGAATAACTTCACAGTTTATAGTTTAGTTTCAAGCGTTGGTTTAACAAATACGTCAGAAGTCTTATCTATTGAATGACGAGAATTGAAGACTGTGGACGATGGCGGTGGTTATGATTCAAACTAACAAGGCACGCAAGCTTTAGTGTTTCATGTTCGTTGATTGCAGTCCCCTGATACTCAAGCTTGGCAGAACGATTACCTGCAAGGTACTGGATGCGAGATGTACACCGAAACACTGTCAACCTCCTTCACGGGAATGAGCTTTGCTCAGGCCAGCGAGTAAGATTCCCAACGATCCTTCGGACCGCCTGTTGTACTCTTCGCACTGTAGTCGGTGTACCGAGTTGTTAACCTTAGCTAATGAATGTGCACCCATAGTATTCCTTAGAACACGTATACTGAAACAACACTAAACTAAAACCTGATTTTACAGAATAGATTATGCATGGTAAATAGGTAAATTACCTTAGAGTATAGTGGTATGTATTGTTAGATACGCATTAGTCTGTAGGTTTCAAAATATCATTTTTATTTCAACTAATGTATGTTTTTAAATAACATGGGATTCAATGCAAAAATTACTTCAGTGCAGTAAAATACACATTTCTTTTTTGTATTTATTTACCAGCACCTCATTATTGCATGTAATAGCAAAATTAGTACCTACACTTTGCACATATTATTATGAAAATCATCAGCTTAAAATTCTTCCATCTGTCAATGCAACTGTATTTATGTCTAATGCTTTTTTCTAGGACTCATTAAACATAGTTTGATTGGAAATTCGATAGTATCGATAATTTTATAAAATTTCTCGTATAACGAATAACTATTAATTGTTTCTTAGTGACCTACCTATAAGTAGGTCACCTAACGCCCGCGGCGAAAACAAAAACAAAGATCATGTCGGACAAATTTGTGTACCTCCTTGTTTATATTTTTTTTTACAAATTGTACTATCGATTGTTCAATAGTGTAAATGATTATCAATTTATCGATAGACATTCGATGTACCTATATATTGAACATTACTTTTTCCGTTTAAAGTTTTCGTAATACTATTATTATGTTTTTATATTATATTTTATATGTAACCTTATATTGATTTTTTATGGTATAAGATCTACTTATATCATTACAATTTTTTTGTCAATATTTATTTTAATTTTTTTCACTTTTAAAGAGTTTAATTGTACCAAATACCAAAATATTCCATTTAAATATTGTTCAATTGTTACCTATTTCGTTTGCGCTATAGAATTTACATATAACTTAATCTTAAATTATAGAAATATCAACTAAATTTAAGAAAAAAACTATATGCATGCATACGGGTATTAAACAAGAAATACTTAAACAAGTTAATTTTTACTAAGCCAATAACGACTTTGCCCAGGTTGTGCTTCACAAAACTGAAACTGTTACTACTGGCGATTGAAATCAAAGGGGAAGAGGGAGCTGACAGCAAGATCTCCATCAACCCAAGAAACGCGAAGATTCATGCGAACACGCAGGGCTTTTTCATTGCACAGTCGGCTGATGAGGTCAAAAGGTGATAAACATAAATTAGCCATCCCATGTTTTAGACTAATTAATACCAATAAAAGTTTTTTAGGTAGATAATAATGTTAAATTCCATAATAAGATCCCTAGGCACGTTACTGATTTGCCAGGCAATTGGTTCAAGGACGATGTCAAGCAGATTTAAGATACTGTCATCACAGCTGTGCTCGTCTTATAATTGTGGTAATATATTACTGTAATGTGTTATCCATATCTATACAATTAATAAAATTGAAGTGTCTGTTTGTAATGGCAAAACAAGAGTTTTTTACTAAATGCATATGAAATTATATACGATACCTATAACAAAAAGCCCATGTTCAAAAATTTTGTCTGTCTATCTGTCTGTTTGTTCCGGGTTATCTCCGAAACCGTTGGATCGATTTTGACGGGACATTCACTGATAGATAACTGATAATATAGGGAGTATCTTAAGCTACTTTTATTTTAGAAAAAGAATTAGGGTTCCGCACAAATAAAAAAAACTGGTCATAGTGAATCAATTCGGGCGCTTAAATGGCTTATGCTGAGTAAACCATAAGAGATATAGCTAATTAATGTACTACATAATTATAGGCATTTAAAAGACCGGGAAAGTATATACATCTATCTTCTAAGGAACACCCCAATAAACATTTAAGTCTTTAAAATAGCCGGGAGCGGGGGAGCAAGATTCACGCGGGCATTCTGTAGTCCACGTAAGCGAAACCGCGGGCACAGCTAGTCTAAAATATAAACATGTATATTTAGATACTCTATTGGTGCGTCAAATAAATAAATGAAATAAAACAACTGTGAAAAGGTTATATATGGTGTTCAGGGGTGGATCACTACGTGAAAGATAGTGATAACTGTAAATGGCTCCCTCTTTAAAATAATATACTTATTAACCGTAGGTAAATATTATTTAACACAGTTAAAAAAAAGTAAAGGCCCGTCGATTTTCTTCCCGGATAACTGGAATGTTTTCCGAACCGGTTGTAAGTTCATAAGTAGCTACCTTCTTAGGGCGTTAATTGAATAAATTATTTTTGATTAACTATAAGTACATTTTAGAAAAATCATTCAAATAAATAATATTTTGATTGCTTTAATGAATGTAACTTTACCATTTTACGCTCCAGGTACTGTTCTATTAGAATTAGACGCATTGTACAATATTAAAAACTGGTCCAAGTAAAATAAAATTGCCTTAAATTGAGATGGTCATGGCGGGCATGATGAAAAGAGCATAGGTATGTTATGACAATAATAAAATCTCAATTAAGAAAATATTACACATGTTTTTTTTTTCATATAATCTTAGAAATGATAAATGAAAAATACGCGTACGCGAACTACATATATCCAAACCCTTCGAATTTGTGACAAAAATTTTGATGCAGTATTGACGAATACTACAACTTTCTAACTATGAACTTGTTCTCGCAATAGTAAAAATCAACATTTGTCTCAAATACAGTATGACAATTAAGATTGAAGTATTTACTAATTCTTTATTTAATCATATACAGTAAATTATATATAACATCTACCTATGGTATAGTTACAACTTGCCAATTATTTTGTTGAGAGTCTGTTTTCTTAATAGGCTAGGCTACTATGAAACTAATATTTTATATCATTAATTTTAATTTTTATTTTAATTTAGTATCATCTCTATGAATGAAAAAGTATCCGTCGAAAAGTGTCAAATTAGGGTGGCAACACGTTAGCATGTTCGTAAATTTGAAAGATAGCGCCAATAGTTATTTTAGTTTTAAATTTTCGTCCACTTGGACAACTTTTCACTCTAGGAACCTTTTCCATTAAAACTATAAAACCAAGAAACTCTCTTGCTTCACTAGGATCATTTTAATGGGGTTTTGAATTGTAAATTTGCTGCTTACAATTGGACACTTTTTCAATTTGTTTCCCATATAAGATAGTTCTCTATAAATCACCATCCATATTTTATATGAAAAATAATTGTTCTTTTTCAGAGCTTGGTACTACTGTAAGGCGTGTCACGAAGACATCAAAGACGAAACATTGATCAAGAAATGCAAATGCAAAAATTGTAAGATCATCTTTGTATATTTTATCTTTTTATTATTAATTTCTAAACAAAATATTATCAATCCCCGTGTAAAATAGATATTTATTATAGAAACGAAGCATATTGACTAATTCGTTATACATTACTGAAAAATTCTGTGACATTCTTTCTGGAGGATTTAATTTATAAATAAATGTTTGTTGAATTGTCACGAACTGTGCCCCTAATTATATTTTTGTTTACTTCAAACACTTTAAGTTTTGTCGCATTGTAAAAACACTGCAGGTACTACTTATTCTATTCCAGAAAATACCTCAACACAGATTTGTTAATTACACTGTTTAATTAATATTTGTGAGACATTAATGATATATTGTTCGGCTAAACTTTTAGTGACCGCGCACCAGCGGAAGGTTGGAGCCGACATAGGTAACTTGCACAACACCTAACCTCACAAATTGTCGTTTTCCAATTATTTTTCGTGTCTATATAATATTTTGAGTTGCTTTAGTGGTGTTGCGTCCGTACCTCACAGACTGGATCGGTTGCAAAGCATTATATTGATCCGTGCTCGTGTTCACTTACTGTAATTTAGCGATCATTGTGTTTGTCCGCTCGCTCGTGAATGGATACTGCCAAAGGATGAACCACTCAAACACTTCACCATTTTCTATGCCTTTTGAAATTCTCACTGTTCTGATTTGCATCGGTTTGGAGAGGATTTAGTGCATCATACAATAACATGGACCATTAAACACTGTATTAAGGAAACTTAGTACATATTCGATCAATGAACGAATGAGTATAGATTGTTATGATGCACTTCACAGCTCAGCACAGACAGTACGTTGCATGTAAACAGTTAAAGTAGAAACTAAATATTGCAAACTACAAAGCGCACCGTCCTGATTCCCAGATACACTTAGACATTATTAAACCCTCGAAAGCATGTCTCAGAAATAAACAAATTGAAGACGAGTGTTGATATTGAAATTACCAAAAATGAGTGAGCTTGACGAACAAAAACTTTATACGGCAGTTCCGGCTTGTCTGTGCTAACGACAATAACTAACTCAAGATTGAGATAAACTAAAACGCAAATCAGTATTCATCGTATCATCCATACCACTGGTAGTATCAAACCCAAATAACTTGGTTCACCGAATTAAGATTTTGAATCTAATTGAAATAACATATCAATTCCCAACAAGAATCGACATAATAATATTAGAGAGCATCCGTGTTTGTTAGTTTTTGGATTTTTACAGATGTCGGAATGATGATGATGCAGACCGGGATGGTGAAACAAAGTCTTAATACGTACCGTGATTGTCTTGACGGTACGGAACGGAAACACTTGCTATTCCATTATTCCGTACTTCACAATTGCATAATTTATTCGCATTTACTAACAAATGGCCATGGACGATAATATAAACTTGGGCTACATTACGCTACTACACGTTATATCGAACGATACACGCTGCTAGTATATTGCAGATATCACACGAAATAACTACTATATTGCTTCCCTATATATGTTTATTTATAAAAGTTATAAAACCCTTCCATGATAGATAAAAATCATTCCACATGTAAAACTTATAAAGAATCTCATGCAAAGATTTTGATTACTTACTATAAAACCCAGACAAAATTCATATGAAAATCATTTAATTAATAAATCTCAAGAGAAATACTATGATTTCGGGCAGTAGTAATCATAAATCTCCTATCAATATTACACCATCTGTATAAGAAACTGTACCAAGCTTTGCGTTTATATCTGCGTAACTACTTATAATTTGCATTCCCATTATAATATCATTACAGGTTAAATATAAATTAGATGTAGATTTAAAGATATTGTTTCTCGGTTCAGTGGCGACATTCAGGAAGGGCGTACGAGCCGTCCAGATGGTTGGCAGGGCAAGTACGTAACCAAAATGTGTATAAATTTAAATGTAAATGTCAATGTGATGTTTTTAAGAGTCGCGATTGTTTGCGAACGGATATCGCTCCAAGCAATCCTAAGCGTATTATATAGCAATCTGATGTCCTGTTCTCATTGTCTTGTCTATTATACGTTACTCTATGTGCATTTATTCAGCAGTTAGATGTTTGCCTACCTATTAGCCGATATACCTATATAAGTACATCGAGAGACAGTTATGTGATGTCATGTATTTATTTATTTTGGTGTTGTTGTTATTATTATATCTGATAATATTTCTATAGGAGTGTTTTTATCCCTGATTTTTGCATCGATATAGTCCCTCTATTGTTGTCAATCAATAGTTATGAAATTATATTCATTTATAAAATTAATTATGCTTTATTATTGAAACAGTATAAATGATGGTACAATGCGTAGGGAACGTTTATTAGATCCCGCCTCGATATTCATCCGGACATAGCAGTTATTGGCTGCTGCATTTTGTTTTCGCCGAAAAATATGGTATAAATGTTACACATTTTAATGAACACAACTTCTATTGTTTTCATCCAAGCCATCAAAATACCAAAAGCTATATAAAATCGTTATGCTATCATTATTTCCTTTTCCTTACATTATAGCCTATTCTAATAATATAGTATATTAGGTGTCTGATTCATTTCTTTTAAATATAATAAACATAACACTACGCTTGTCAATTAGTTTAATATATATTTTATGTTATGCACTGTAGCTACATGTTTGCATGTTTGGTGTGTCTGTTATGTTTTCTCTAATAATAGTGTGTGATTAATTTTTAGAAAAATAAATATTTGTTTCAATTGTCCAATTTATATTCAATTCAGTTTTACCTTTGAAATATTTTGATACGCTATTAAAAATCTTTTTGAAGTAACAATATTTTCCGTTAAGCGTAAATAATCTAAATTTACCTGGATTTTATTTTATGGTGCGGCGCTGTTTGCTTGCTTCATGTAAAATTTTAAAAAGGTGAAACAGAATAATATTCAATGACGTCATTGCCGTTGAAATCGAGAACATTTGGCTCTGAATTACAATGTCGTAGATAACTTTATTTACTAAGTGGTGTATCGGAATGCGAACTTGTGCTGATGTTTTGCAGATGATCACCATCCTCCCCCCACCTTCACGCCGCCAGAGTTGCCCAAGAAGGTCCATGTTCGAGGTACATCTCAACCTCTCGGGGCTGAGTGATTTTAATTTTTTTCTTTTATTTTTAATTTACCATCGACCCACACTTATCCATTTAACGACCTGTAATGAGCTTCATCGGAGGATTATGAAATTGAAAATGCACTTGGCTGCTTAGTCACGCATCTCATAGTAAGCACTAAAGAGTTGGTTGAAGAGATTGGTGCAGTTAGGACAATTTAAAATTAATGCTTATCAGGCATGTGTAACCCGGCTAAGTTATAGACACACCTCTGCTCCGTGGTTTAAGCGAACAAAATAAAAAAAACCATTTTTCGAATGAAATAACTGTTAAGTATTGAATACATACAAAATCATTTATATTTCCTATTAATTTTGCTTTCACTTTTGATTATGTAACATTGTTAATAAAGTCTCATAGGTCTGTGCTTCTTGGTAAACTCTATAGCGGATTCAATTAATCATTTAATGTTAAAAAATACCTCTACGCAATGCATTGCAAATACTTCATGGCATTGCATTTATATGTACGTGATAGTTACACCTGCCATCTTTTCTGTCCTTGATTAGTATTGCCAATTTGAGGATTTTGTTCTACGTTAACAATATTTCTTTAAAATTAAATTAAATTTACTCTTTATTTAGTTTTGGTCCCGAAATTGGCAAATCTAATCATGAATGCTCAGTTGTGAAGCTTTCGTTGTAGCATCGAATTTCTTTATATATTTAAAATGTTTGAGTATATTTCATGTTTTTATCTAAATATTTAAAATTATATTATTAAACGTTACTAATAGCGAGAAACATTTATATTCTAAATACATTCATTCATTTGCGAAGTATGATTTATAAATTCATAATTTTAATCATTTTATCAATTTTAGGTGAGATCGCGCGAGAAAGAGGAGAAGACACTAGTTGTAAGTATTATATTAATATATATTTAAATAAAGATAAAATAAATATAGCACACATTTTGACAACCATATGAAAGCTCCACCAACACAAAGAATGAGCTTAAATTAATAAACTTATAAATACAATGGTTCTCTATTAATAAATAAATAAATAATTATTTGTCAAAAAAGGGTCTACATTTACTCAACAAACGGTGCCCGAAATCAAATGTTGGGGTATAGATTTAATTATTTTTCAGTAATAAACCGGAACCACCGGAGCGCTGCTCCCACTGCATTGCTTTCTCCGATGGCTAACCAACTGATGAACACGACCACCACAAGGCAAGTCAACAAGGTGAAGCCTAATGTAAACAGAGCACCGCCGGACACGTAAGTTTAAATTAATAAACGACTGAAAAATTGTTAAAATAATTTTATATTCCCAAACAATTCATAACAGTAACACCGTTATTTTTAAATAACAACCAGACTAAAACTTTTATATATTATGTTTGTGGTTAATTATGGATGGTGTTTTAAGTTTTTAATGTGCGCCACAGCCTTTTGTGTATGCCATGTATCGTAAAACCCTATTGCAATAAATGTTATTTATAAATAAATATTTACCTATATAAAATATTAAAATCCCAAATTTTTATTTATTTATTTTACCAAGCTTGTTAATAATTATTTTAAATCTTCGCTGTGAATATATTTATTTAGGTACAACGTGCACTGTGCGCTATGTGTTTCTACTTGTTTTACTTGTAATCCTAAGTTACATTATCTTTATGATGCTAACTCGAAATTATGCCATTTTAATACTTCTCACAATTCGAGTATCAAATAAATATAATATTTGGCATATATCATATAAAACACTAATATTTAAAATAATATTTTTGTGTCTAATGCGTAACTTCGAGCAACAACTCGTTTATTGCACGTTTTTATTTATTTTATTAAGTCTAAAAAAGTAAATAAAAGAAGACGATTCTTTGAACCTGTGTTACAGGAATCCTCAAGACCAAGATACCAATTACCAGGCCTATCACCTTGCCTACGAAGTGAAAAAGCTCATGTAATTCTTATAAATATATATATATCTATCCGCTAGATAAATTTTCATTTATGTAGTTTGGATTTATTTTAGTATATGCAAGGAGTTAAATAGTATTTCATTCCTATTTTTGTTTACGCCTACGTTACGGATGAAGTGGTCAAATAAACTCGCTTTTTTACTTTAATTATAAGATCATTATTACATAGTTGTAGTAGAAAATTTATCGCTACCCACAGTATACAACAATAAACTTTGAACAGTTTACTACTCGTCGAGTTCTTAAAATATTTATGATACGCGTTCTTAGGTTTTATTTTTCCGGTGATTAACAGAACAATATAGGTATAGTTTCTATTTCTGCAGGAAGTTAATTCAGTTATACTGATCCGATTCTCAATGTTCTTCCTTCTGCTTCTTGTTTTGGCGCCGCAGAACTACTTTTAAACCAGACGTATTTTCTAGTCTTCAAAGTGGGGTGTCTAAGTTCTAACAAAATGGGGGCCTTTATTAGAATTGTCTAGCGAATTTTTGTGGCAACTGAAAATGCATGCTTCCAGTTTATATTTATAATTCACTTGACGAATGTACAATTAACAAACTATATCACGCAAAATGCCACCAATATTACATAGAGTCAAAGAACCAAAGTTAATGAATTTAAATAAAAACCACACACTGACAGCTCAAGATCAGGACAAAAACTACGTTTTCCCAGAGTTAAAAAAGTATATTTTATTCTTCTCTAGTACCCATGTATTGAAATGAACCCATGTATTTTTCCAGATTGAAATTGATTGATATATCACGTTAATTTAAAGTCTGCAAGTTTAAAGCATAAAGGTTTATATAATAAGTCATAAAGCAAGTTCTAATTTCTTTAAGGTAAAAAGAACATAATGAAATTATTAAAATCAGAACCTTCAACCGTAACGTAAATTTATATTGTAGTACCTACCTAGCTCAAAAGCTTAATCACCATAGGTATTTTAACAATTTATTGATTTCTATTTCATAGTACCTAATTGTTTTATCTACACCGAAGTTGCACGATACACTATTTTAATAGAAATTAGGTAATAGATTTATTTGATACTTTAAAAAAGTGAATTTGTTTTTATTACACTGATTTTTTTTTTAATTTAACGTAAGAAAATTTGTAACAAAATCGGATTACGTTTTTCATAGAATGCTAATGAAACTGAAAAAGCTATTTCTGTATAGAATAATAATATCGACGATAGAAAGGCTCTCAATCAAAAATAAATACTCCATTCTATTTAAGCCCTAAGAAAGCACTTAGGGGTCGTCCATAATTCATGTAATGTTTTGAGCATCGTTTTAAACCCCTCCTCCTCCCTGATAATACAAGTTGAGAATTGGGAAACCACCCAATTAAATTGTTTTTTAAACTTAATAATATGAATGTACAAAGAGGGAGCCATTTGCAGCCATTTATCATCCACGTAAAGATTCACCCATTAATAACCTTTTGACCGTAAACCTTTCTTGACATTTTCTTTGAACTTATTGTCCTGCAAATCGGAAATATTCTAAGATATTTTACTTTTAAGGAATTTTTTTTTTATTAGTTTTACTAACCTTTCCAACGTCGATATTTATTTAATATCCCCAAATAGCGAGTTTTATCTAAAAGTTAAAAGATCATATAACAATTAAATAATATTTTTTATATTAATAAAATTATAACTGATTCATTAAATATTTTTAAATATTTTCTGGAATGTCAAAGACATTTTGTATGAATAGATTTAAAAAAAAATGTAGTTACATCTGAATAAAATGAATTCACTTTGTAGTTAAAGAATGAATAAAGAAGCATGGCAATATTTATGTTATTATTTATTTAAATTCTTTTTATCCTTTTAGGTTATGTTAGATTGGCAATCCAATGATTTTTTTACAAGTTTTAATGGAAACACTATTATATTTTTTAAGATAAATAATCTTCATAATCTAATTTAAATATTTTTTAGCACTATAGACAATTTATCATAAAGAAATGCCTTAATTTGATGATTAAATTATGTTGTACAAGAAACAGTAATATGTTTGATAATAATATAATAGTTACTTTTTAAGTTTGATGCGTAAGGTTAAGTTTAGTTAAATAATCGTTAATATACCTTCTACATAAAGGACGATATAGTTTAAGTAAATCTAAATGAAGCATTCCTATTGGTATTTTACAACAAAGGAAACGATACGGCGAACGAAAACACGTGAGGCCGTCGAGAAAAAAAATTTGAAAAAAACATTTTTAAAATGCCATTTTATCTATTTTATAATGTTTTACCACTAAAACATAAACACTTGATTTAGGCACTGAAAGTAGAAGCAAAATCTCTAAATTTGAAACTTAATATCGCATAAAAAATACATTGGCATAATTTATTATAAAGTCGATATTCGTAAAGTCAAACTTTCAAACGAATACCCCCGACATTTGAACTCCAGGCCACTGAGTATGCGTCTCCAAAACCAAGGCCCCAAGTCCGGGGAAACCGTCAAAGCTTTGTGAAGTTTCAGGGCTCTTACAGCTAACAATGTAGTCAGATCGAAAAAAAACCCAAGCCCTCATGTTTTTGAAGCCAGTTTTATGCTCGTTTGAAACTCAATTTCAAACTTAAAATGTTCCATCATTTGGCGACAGCAAATGCCGACAAAGTTATGAAAAATTTGATAATAAAAATTTAAACTCAATTAAGTATTGTTTCTTTATACGCCTGTTTTTATTGTATATTAGTACTTATATTTTGACAAAATTTACTATTTTTTTATTAGGTATATTATATACTGCTACTGAACTACTGGTTTACTTTTTACTATTTTTTATAGGTAGTAAAATTCATACTATAGTTTCTTAACATTTTACTTTCATATCATAATTTAAAACACACAATTTAAAATAACAAATAATACTTACCTATGTTTTAAATCACATTACATAAAAGATGCACTTTAACCATTGAGGAAAAGTTGTTTCGATTCGATATTGATTATATTTTTTCCTATCCGCATAGGCCTACGAGCAGAAGTAGCGGTGGTAATCAGAACAGCAACGGTGTAAGTTTGCCAGCCGGCCTGGCAGACGACCAGTCGAAGGATTTCGACTTTGAAAAGACTGAAATGAAATATGATTCCACTGGCATGTTCCATTGGAGTCCCGCCAGGAATCTGGAGGATTGTATATTAGTACGCAATTTTTTTAATGTTATAAATTACCCTTTAATTAAATATATATACTGTACTTATTAACTAATTAAAAGAATAAAGGTCAAGAGATTATATAGCCTATTTATTGGTGAAGATGAAGGTTATATAACTTCATACTACGACTTCAAGAGCATTGTGGCCAGAAGCTCACCTAATCTTAAACGACGATGCGATTAAAGACTGTAGCCCGCTGAGCCTAGTGGAAGACTGGCTCTCAAGTTTAGCTGCCGGAACACACCTATTGGTGCTTAGCGACAGATTTTCAACTTGAGGGTCCACTCATTAGAAAAAGCCGTACCACCACATTAAGTCAAAAATGCAATATTAAATATTTATTTTTAAAAATGAATCAATTTCAATCTTATTTTTTTCTTCTGATTCATAAAAAACGATTAAACACTGGTTATTTATCATTATTATTTATTTATTTAAAAACAACAATTACCGGTCCAAATTTAAAAATGCAAAACGAAGAACGATATTATTTCAATATTGTTTTGAGATGCTTTTGATGTTGCATTTTTGACTTATGTTGAAAAAAATCTAAAAACATATAAACTCAAAAATGGTTCACTTTTGAATAATGCCTATGGGAGTTAGTTTCGCAAATAGTCACACCTATAACCTCCTAATGGGAATACGGCTAACTACCAATAACTCTGTATAACAAACAGCCTGTGATTGTCCTACTGCTGGGAAAAGGCACAGATTTAATCACCACGCAAGCCCACGACGTCTTGACAATATCAAACACGAGAAAACCACTTTTCTATAATTTTCTTACATACAGTATTATTACAAGTAAATATCTCAAGCATTCAGCTTACCACACGATATTCTCATTTACCCTTAGCCGCTAGTGTTACCAATTTAAATTAGTAGGTAGGTATATGTATGCAAATTCTAAAAAATTCGTTGGGGGGACATCGAATCGATATTAAGACACTCGTTCACTATATTACATAAATCATTAACAGGATAGAAATCAAGCGGCGATGACTGTACTCAATGGTCACGTGGTTGTATGCTTGTTCGCGGACCCCGACTCGCCGCTCATAGGTCTGAGGAACTTGGTGATGCCTCTCAGAGCATCAAATTTCCATTACCACGAGCTGAAGCACGTGGTCATAGTCGGAAGCGTAGAATACATTAGGAGGGAGTGGAAAATGCTGCAGAATCTACCTAAGATATCAGTATTGAATGTGAGTACCGACTATCGACATAGGGTCTCTGTTATATTCAACTCCAGTCCATTCATTATATTATTTAAACCTTAAAGTATTTATTAATTCAGTTTAATTTCAGTTCTTCTTTTTTAATTTGCTACTGTTCACGATTTCTGTGCAAAATTTCATTGGAATCCATCTAACGTTTTAAGTTCAATTTAGGAATAAATATTTGAAACGATCCAATGATTTTGAGGTGTTCCCTGGTGTATGTTGAAAGTCCAAGGTCCAATGTAAATGAAATTGGACCACCCTTAAATTATTCCCTATTGAACAACAAAAGAATCATCCAAATCGGTTCATAAACAAAGAAGTTGTGGCTGAACATCCAAAAAAATATACATTCGAATTAAGTAACCTCCATCTTTTTAACCGACTTCAACAAAAGACGGGAGGTTACTCAATTCGAATGTATATTCTTTTTAATGGATGTTCAGCCATAACTTCTTTTTTTATGAAACGATTTGGATGATTTTCTTTGTTGGATAGGGTGGTCCCGTTTTAATTTCATTGGGATTGGACCTTCAATTTCGAAGATACACAATGGAACTCTTCAATATTATTGAAGTAATGGTTTTGTTCTTTGTTAAAAATTGTCTTGTTTTGAAGTCGATTAAAAAAAGTAAACATACCCTTAAATGATAAATTACTTAACGCAAAATTAAATTTTCAATGTTTAGGATTTCCATACACTCTTCGGCCACATATTATGTTTAGTCTAACTGACAGAAATGAACACTATTCCAGGGTTCACCGCTAAGCCGGGCCGACTTGCGTGCAGTTAATGTGAACTTATGTGACATGTGCTGCATATTATCAGCGAAGGTGCCATCGAATGATGACCCTACGCTGGCAGACAAGGAAGCTATCTTGGCTTCGTTGAACATCAAGGCAATGACGTTTGACGATACGATAGGAGTGCTTAGCGCAGGAGTCGGCACCAATGGCAGCAGCAATGCCCAGCCACTTCCAGGTCAACCGCCAGCGCCGGTACTGCTGCAGAGGAGAGGCTCTGTGTATGGTGCCAATGTGCCTATGATCACCGGTGAGTACCATCTCAATGAACACGTGAGCTATATATTCTTTTATCTTAATGGGTTTAGTAGAAGACCGGCTCTCAAATGCAGCTGCCGGAACATACCTATTGGTGCTTAGCACCACATTTTCAACTTGAGGGTGGTAGATAGTCAGGGGGGCATTAGGAAAAGCCTTATTGCTATGCTATGGTTTCATCACGATGTTTTCCTTCACCGAACACAGGCTCATTGTAGAGATTCGAATTCACGTAAATCGATGCGATGTCTGAATATGCCACCACTGAGCCAACATTTTATTGATATATTATATTAATCACATATCATACTATGTAACATTTATGTAAATATGACGCATATGCTGTGATTGTGATATCAAATTAAGGTGGCGTGTTCACTGGGGCATTGGTTGCCGAGTGCTAGGTCACAACAATTGTGTTTGATTGGATCTCATCCACCATACACCAGGTGCACCAAAAATCCGCCATAGTGACACCGGTGACACGCTTAGGCGGTGTGAATCTATGTCCGTCTATCTATGTTAATTTTTGTTCAGAGTGCCGATAAATGTGAAAAACAAGATTAATGCTAATAATATCAATTTACAAATTATGAAATCATAATTATTAATACTATACAAAACATCCGAGTTATTCCAAAGTTTCAAGTTTTCACTTCTGTCGGCAGTCTCATGACTGATTTTTTTTTTATTTGAGTCTGTGTGACCATTGGTTTTGTCTTCAGAACTGGTGAACGACAGCAACGTACAGTTCTTGGATCAGGACGACGACGATGATCCAGACACAGAGTTATACCTGACGCAGCCGTTCGCGTGCGGCACTGCCTTCGCTGTCAGCGTTCTCGACTCACTCATGTCAACTGTTAGTAATTTCTTATTTCAACTGTATTTATTGTATGTAGGTTTTTTTATGTATATTGTATGGTATTATTTAATGATATTTAATTAAATTAATATAATTAAATTAACCTACCTGATAGATGATGAGTAAAAACTACACCATTAATTTCTGATGTATTTATTACTTTACTCTAAGTCCAATAATAATATGCAACTATATACGCTTCAACACCGCATTGAAATTATTAAAATTCACTACAATATTGGTAAAAATTTCGCGGTCACAGTTCGCAAAACTACTGAAATTAGTAATGTGTAAAATCGAACTTGTAACCGTCATTCAAGAACAACTGAGAATATTACTGTTGTAACCCATAGTGTTATGGGAAAACCAGGTTTCTCCAATTCTCGTCTATCTTTGGAATTTCGGCATTCCACAAACGCCATTACAATGTACTTTGCCATAAGGCTTTTAAAGTTCAGTTAATACAAGAACTCACGCATACCGACCATCAACGTCTTGACTTCGATGATTGGGTCCTTGAAATATATCAAACTGATCCGGAATTTCATCGAAACATCATCTTGAATGATGAGGTCCATTTTCACCTCGGAGGCTACGTTAACAAGCAGGATTGTCGCATTTGGAGCTTGGAAAACCCAAGAATTATTGTGAAAAGCCTCTCCATCCTCAAAGTGTGACTGTTTGGTGCGGTTTTTGGACCGGCGGGGTCATTGGACTATACTTTTTCGAAAATGAGGCTGGAGCAACTGTTACTGTGAATGAATTGCGCTATCGAACGGCGATTAATGATTTTGTATGGGCGGAATTTGAAGATATTGATATGGACGACGTTTATTTTCAACAATAGAGCGCTCGTGCAACACAAGTAACGATACAATCGCTCTTTTGCGTGAAAAGTTTCCTGACCGTGTGATTTCTCGAAGAGACGATCACAATTGCCCACCGAGATCTTGTGATTTAACACAACACCTTTAGACTTTTTTCTTTGGGGTTACGTGAAAGATAAGGTCTAAGTCAATGGCCCACAATCGATTCAAAATTTCAAAGATGGAATTCGTGAAGTTATCGAGGACTACACGGGTGCGTTAAATATACATTATCATTACAGACATATTTCAACCAAAATGCCTTAACGCTGATCCGATCATTGATCACGGGCGGCGCAACCCCCGAGCTCGAGTTAATTCTTGCCGAGGGTGCGGGCCTCCGCGGAGGATATTCCACGCCAGAGAGTTTAGCTAATAGGTAATTATATTTTTACACCATACATATTCGAATAACAAATTTTCTAGAAAACATATTTGTCACAAAAAAATCTCTAACTTTAACTCTAAACTTAAATCAAATGACCTTAATTTGACATCACAAAATTGATATATAAATGTTACATACTTATGGTCATTGTTTGCTATCAAACACAGGTCATGTGTGTACTGGGTTCATAGAATTAAACTTTTTTTTATGGCAAAGGACGCAAACGCAACGGCCCACTTTATGGTAAATTGTTAACACCAAACACTAAATGCATTAAAGCCATGCCATTTTTCCGACCTTGGAGACCGTATTTCAAAACCTTGTAGAGCACCATATCATAGCTCTGGGGCAAAACCGTGCTGGATAATCCATTCCACAGCCGTAGCGTACGTGAGAGGAAGGTTCTACCTATTTTAGAGTGCGAGGATGAGCAACCACACATATGGTGATCTTTGTGTGCTATCAAATTAAAGTCATGTGTTTACAGGATTAAAGGTATTCTAATTCGAATACGTTTAAAATTAGAGTACCCTACCTACGTACCAAGTTAATACCAACGGATAATTGGATTCACAGAGACCGATGTAGAGTTGGTCAAATATCGTTATACGACGGTCCGCTGGCGCAGTTCGGCGAGGCCGGCAAGTACGGAGACCTATTCGTGGCCGCTCTCAGCACGTACGGTATGCTGTGCATAGGCCTCTACCGGTTCAGGGACACCTCGTCCTCATGCGACGCTAGCAGCAAGAGATACGTCATCACTAACCCGCCAGATGACTTCTCATTGTTGCCCACCGATCAGGTAATTTTTCTATTATGAAGTATATTCTTTTACGTTATGTAATTCATTTCATACTTAAAAGAGTTTTATCTTATAAACAAAGTCACAACATCTAACAGGTATTTAAGTGACATTAGCATTAGAAAAAATGGATAGTATTACTAAAGTCAAGCCAGAATATTTTTTTTTAACTGACTGCACTGTTAGCCTTAGGGGCCCTATCCAAAAACAGAGCCGCTGCGGCTTTTACAGCTTCACCGGACTTGGGGGCGAGCGCTTAGGGCACTCAGCCGCGAAAGTTTGTGACGACCCGCACGAGGGTGCCAGAGTGGCCGAACCTCGGCTCGGGCGGTCGTCGCAAATGCGAAAAGGTCGTGATCTAACTAATTCCCTAATCCTAAGAGAAAGCCAGAAATTGAAATAACGATTATATTAAACAATAGCTGACCCGCGTAACTTCGTCTGCCTCACATAAAAGAGACAGAGAGAGGGAGATGGATAGAGTTGGTCGTAGGCACCTATTATTGATTGTGTTGTTCATTTTGTTTAAAATTAAATACTCGTGATGAATAACGTATTTATTTCGATAAGGATTAATATCATGTTTATAAAAACATCATTCGCAAATAATGCATTATTATTACCTACCCTACCCTATTATTATAAGCGAAACAATTCCGTCACACATGATTGTTGTGTAATTTTCACCATTTAGGTACACAGCGCGCATGTAATGGAAGCTCTCAAAAGTAATAAATTTTCCCCGTTTTTGCAACATTTTTCATGAATGCTCCGCTCCTATTAGTCGTAGCTTGATGCTATTCTAGCCTATAGTAAGAAACTCGATAGGGTTTATACAATACATATATGTATTGTTTACAGTTATGATCATGATTAATGGATGTACAAAGAGAGTCACTTCCAGAAATCACTATCATTTACATAATTATCCACTCTATTAATACCCTTTCTTATTCCTCGTTTTATACTTTTGATAGTAAAACTGGCTGAACATAGTTTATGAACTTATTATCCTGCAAATCAGTATTTTGCTTCGGGATCTTGTTATAGAACCTAACACTATTAACTCAAATACTTTTACTGGTTTTACTAAGTCACACGGTATGACTAATTTATGTCTATTTCTAATATTAAAACTGTGCCAATCTACGATAAAATTTTTACTTATTTTTAAACTATTTGTTTCGTCAATAACGGGGAACATTAAAGCTTAAACATTGAACGGAGAAATAGCATTGCCAAACCTTTAAAATATAATATATATGATATTGCAGGTATTCGTCCTAATGCAGTTCGATCCGGGTGTCGAGTACCGGTCGAGCAGACGGTCGGGCTCCGCGACAGGCAGCGGCGGGAAAGACGACGCCTCCTGACTATTGCTGTGCAGCGCCCTCACAGACGGACCATACTCCTACATATAGGCTGTTGGGCTGTCCACATCACTCCGACAATCCTACCCTCACTACACTGCCTCAAACCTGTCGCTTTAATCGTACACTCTATCGGCAGATCTTTTAAATTCATACCATTGATTATAAAAGACTTGTTGTTAGTGTTATTATTTAATATATTTTTATGAATCCCTATTGACCATTGCAAGCTGTGCTAAACCAACGACATAAATATATTCCTCGTACGTAATACTTTGATTTTTACAAACCCAGCGAAAACGGTACCTCACTTTGACATTATTTCCACACTATACATGTAATATTTACATAAACTTTACACATATGATAACACAAGTTATGTCGAATGTAAATCATGTGTTCACCGGGAACAAATCAATAAATCTCGAGTCGCAACAAAATAATCTAATTTACAACTCTTGAAAACTCTATTTGACACTGTCAATGTTTCTCTAGTCTTCTACGTTATTTATTATCTTAATTACTATATTTCTCTTTCTTTGTACGTTTGGTTATTCTGAGAAGTAGGTAAACGTGTCAACTTTTACTTAACCAAACTACCTCTATCTACTTTTTGTTATATTAATATTTTATTAATAACATATGAAATTAAATTAAAAATAATAATAATAATAATAAAAGCACAAGCTTGAAATGGTCAAATAAATCCTGTCCTTCCTCCTTTCAATTTTAATTTTGCAAGTTATTTGGTGTTGTATTCAAAACGCACTGCAAACTATATAAACACCCTGAACGCACTCTTGATTCAATTTGGGCACTGATTTCTTTTATCACAACTTTTTTTTTCGTTAACCAACAACGAAGTGTTATTTACAAGTGAACGAAATTACCGCAAAATATAGGACAAGCTAAAAAATGCATAAATCATCATTAACTTTAGTTTAATTCAATTTGAAAGACAGATAAACTTTAATAAGTACATCAGTGTGAATAAAATAATTCACGGCGCAAATCTCGGCAAGTAATTATTCTACTATTATTGTAAAACTGAAAAAAATAATGTACAAATAGATAAAAAATAGGAATATATACACTTAAGAGTTTGTAATGTTAAAATACAATTGTTTGATATTTGAGTTAAGAAAAAAAAAAACAAGTAAAAAATGATTACATACGTTTGCACAAATTTTCGAATTAAAATGGCTGAATTAAAACGTTACTTGACCACTGTTATAAAAAAAGTCGACTATTGAATTATGCTTCAACAAATTCAATTTTCCTAATACTTCATATACTTCTTGTATATTTTCTCTTATATAGGTACGTACGTGTGACCTTGTTTATTACTCTTTTTAATTCTATGTAAATTATCAAAATCTGTTTTCTTTTTCTTCGAAATAAATTTATGTGTGTTTTGTCCGAAAAATAATGACGCCTGAGGTAAGAAGCCCGTGTTGCGACATAAATATCGTAACGTATTCATATAAATTTACAATATAAGAAACTATATAAATAAATTAAAGGTTACTTTAAGTTCAATACAAAGGAACCTTTCAAACTTTTAATTGCATGATCGTGAGTTCACAAGCCTTCACAAAAAGGCGACTGCTGCATACTTCGTTATAGTTTTATCCATTCCTTATATTATTCAGTAGACTTTTTGTCATAATTATGTCATCTATATAAGACGCTATCTATAAAGTTATTAATTTTTAAGCATTTAATACATTCATCGACTGATTGATAGTTAAGCACGACACTAATCGTAAAATAGATGTGATTGATCGACATTTTTTTAAATGTTGTTTGTTCTTATTTTTCTAATGCGTTTCTAAAGAAGACAGAATAACGGACAATGACACATGATATTATTAAGTTTTAGTCTTAGGTCTGGGTGGATAGAAAACTATACCTATCGCTCTCCATAAATTTATTTTAAAACAACACTTAGCAACGCGTTAGTGGTACAGGGTAGGGCAAGCGAGGCGGACGCGGTCATTCAGAGTTAACAAACCAGTTTTCAGCTGTGATTTTGTTTACTTCTTCTTCTTTTAATTTTATATTACGTAAATGATTCTTCTACGTGTTCCTTATCAGACAGCGAAACTGATTGATTGGATTTAATTAATTCGAAATTGATCTAAATAAAGGATGCACTAAACACGTTTTCTTAAATACTTTTTTCATTTTATTTAAATTTCCGTCTTTAACTTTAAACTTTGAATTTTCAATAAAAATTGAACCATACCATAAATGAAATCTTACCGTGGCTGGCGCGGCGTAAAGTTTATTGTCCGCTATTCCGCCTACCTTAGAAACGCACTTTAGTACGAAATTCGCATTGATTTCATTTTTTATTATTAAGACACATCATATTTTCAATTCTTGCACGTATGGTAAGTGTACGTTGCTAATTATTATTTTTATTATATTAGATATAAACAATTGATTATATATTTCTTGGGCACATCAATCAATCTATATAAAATAATACTGCACCAAAAATATAAATGAATTGTTTAATGTTGCATAGAAATTGTTATCCCTATAGTACGTACACCAATTTGTTTATATTTTAAGTTACTTTTTTTAATAAATTTTATTTCGCATTTTTTAGTTTTTTTTTCATTTCTACTTTTTCTTTACTTTCTTCAATTCGGGCGGGGGATTGTCAAAGTGGACGTGAATTAAGGCGCTGCACATTATGAACTAAATAAAAATTATACGAAAATAATGCCACTGAGTGAATGATTGAACATAAATATTAAAAGATGTTTATTTTATTTTAAGAGACACCGAGTGGAAAGTGTAATTTCGCTGTAAATGTGTGTGATATTATTTTCGAAGTATCGTTGTTATAAATAAGGCTTCTGAAGCCTGCGATGTATTTAGTGTTAACTCCGGGTGCTTTGACGATTGTGGACTCTAATAGTTTTACTATGTTGATAATATTATAAGCCATGACTATAATCGGCTGCATCTAAAACAATATATTCTAAAAACTTATATTTCTCTGAATAGCCACAACAGAGATGCAGTTGGTTAAAGATCTTTTTTTAGAATTTACTAGATATTAGTCACATTCACATCATAAATGTATAAGCATTAGATTCATTCCTACATTACGTAAATAGTGAACGCAATCAATTATTAATTTTATATCAATTACATAGCCCAAACAATAATCAATTACCTACATGGTGTTTGAGGTATTAATCTCAATTAAATTCGAAAATGTACATAATTTAAATATTGTAAAAATCATTTGCACCCAACAAAGGATATAAAACTTAAAATTATTTATTATGAAACTTCTTACCTCAAAACGATTAACAAAATTTAATAGTAAATAGATACCTATATATCTTCTACTATTTACATATTTATATTTTCGAAATTTATCAAAACAGATAATGACTAAAATCGTCTAAAACCTCGCCATAATAAAATCCGAAATTATATTCAATAAGTATTTTTAAAAATCAAACACCTGTATCTATATACGCCACGTCACTAACTATATAGATAAATACATCGTTTCATTTGAATAGAATAGGCAAAACCGGCCTTAATTTTTAGGTTATTTACGTGAATGTATCAATTAAATTCGTCTAGACGTGTGTAGGTATAATGTAAAGCCCAAAAGCAACTTATCATAACATAATTGAAAGTATAAAAAAATCCAACCTTCGCGAGTTCTACACAATTCTAGTACAAGGAATTGAATACAAAAATACTGCCAAATTATAATAATATTTCAAATATATTTACACCATAAAATAATAGCCCAGGTCGGTAAAAATCAGCTATCTATTTAACGAATTTTAAATGTTGGTAATATATAATTTAAAAAAATAACACAATTTGAAAACTCAGTGCGGCAAGATAGATAATAGATACACTACCTTGCAAAAAAAAGGGCACCTAAGAAAATTAACGTTCTAAGGTCAATTGCAGTTAATTTAATTTAATTTTTTGATGTAGTCTGTATACTTATAATCGTGTAAATTAATATGTGTGAAGTGAATTCTGGCAATTTTTCTATTAATTTTCAATGAATTCCATAAAATTTAAAGTTTTTTTTAAGTTAAATAAAGTTACAAATGTAGAAAGCTAATAACGACTGTGACCAAAATCTTGGCTTGAATCCTTCTACATGCTTTCCACGATATTTTTGAGATAAGTAAGCGTATTCTTACTTCTTTAGCCTTTAATAGTGTGACAGCCATAACGAAGGTGTACACCTCGGCTTGGACAGTGAAAGATATTATCTAGTACCCAGTGTAGGAAACACGTGGCCTTAGTTTGACATCACATTGAAATCTTACGTGTCATGTTTAACTAAATTGTACACATATGATGTCATATTAGGTTATGTGTTCAAAGGGTATATTTTTAGGTAATAGTTGAATCGAAAGTGCCTAAAGGCTTTTGGAAATCAGTACCGGGGTCGATCATATGGAGTGCTACGAGAGTTATTTCAATTTCTAATGAAACACTTATTTTGCAATGGTTATCGGAACATCGGTTCCGATGATGTTCCGCGACAGTGGTTAATAGTTCCACTAATTTAAAAAAAGAGATTTCAAAGAACATATTTTTACATTTTCTGAAGGTTTCACTTCTACAGCGTGTGAACTGTACACATGTTTTTTTTAATACGTTCATAGGTATTTACGGGTAGATATTTCTTGTCACGAAAATTTTCCTACACATTGGCAAAGATTTGCATCTTTTAAAGACGAATTTACAATAATTCAACGCATGCTCAACAATAATAATTTGAAATGTATACGGTTGTAAACATAATAAGGAAGAGATTTATTTACTCTTTAAAAGATTGTAAAGTGGGAAACTAAGATAGGAAGTAGTGCAAAAATCATTAGGTACTTACCTACTTGGTATTATAAAATAAAATAAAAACAATTTAGAGTTCTGGTAACAAAGATTTTACCGGCCTGGTTTCATTACAATTATTTCATCATACCAAATACTCACACAGTCGTTACTGAATATAAAATTGTAAAACTTTTGAGATGGTTGTGCACGATAGGTTTATTTACGTAATTATAAATCGGTCTGTCCAAAAAAAATATAATTAGGGGCCTCGATCGGTATACCGGCTTTGTCATAGCTGATAATGTGACGTAGGGCTATAGTAACTGGAGATGAAAATTCACGAAAAGATTCCCGACTTCCCTCCTGTAAAAACAGTTTCCAAACTTTCTGGAAACATTAGGAACTAATATTGGGAAGCTTCCCGGGAAAGAATTTTCATCTGTAATACTGCCCACCTCAAAGCCAGCAATATAATAGGTATCAAGATGTTGTAATAGACTTAGCGTATGTAACGGTCACATCCTTGCTTCAAAATTATTTAGACAAAATAATATAACTATAAAATTACGTTCAATTCAGTGTCTTGTTATAATGAACATCAGTACAAAAGTGTAGACAAAGTCAAAGAAGACAAAATTGTTATTTAATTTTTTTTCTATTCGGAATTAACTAGCCAATGATTCATGACCAATATTTGACATCACCCATACATCACACGTGTAAAATTTATGTAAGTATGACGTGCTTGATGTTATGTGATGTCAAATTAAGGTCACGCGTTCTCAGGAATTGCCCAGTAAATATTACAATCACATAATAAAAATTGATCTTAAACTAACGGTACTTTAAAAAAATGTACGTTGCAAGAATGTGCCCGTAATTTCAGCTAGATATTATGGTAAGTAGACATATGCATGAAGCCCTAGAAGCCAAACTAGGTACCTAATATTTAGAGTACCGCAGCGTTCTGCATTCAACACTAAATTTTTAACATATTTTATTAGCTAGAATGTTGTAAATAGTCAAATGTAATTTTGTATGTTACATAAGAACTTTTCAAATATAGATAAGTCTCCTTGCATTAAAATCATAGAAGGCAACGATTCCATTAAAAAGTTTATATTCAAAATACTATCGTGTGTAGTTTGTTGTGAATTAGGCTTCGACGGTAATGACGTCATTGTACGCTAGTTAGGCATAGAGATTGGAAATTTGATTGTAAAAATGTAAAATACACGCCATCGCAATCGGTCTGGATGATTTAATCGTAAACGTTAAAAAAATGGCAATTTTTCCTTTAATATTTTTATACAGAGTTACGAAATACTTAACGCAATTAAAAGTTTAGAGAGGTGGGTCGGTGTGCAATTTTTAATAATAGTATTTAAATTTGTATAATCGCCTTAAAGAGAGAGAATATAGCTGAGTCCTCTTGTATGTCTGCTTGGAGTCTATTCGTGCAATGTGCAATGTGTTTGTGTCGTATGCGTGTCACACGAATTAACTTGTCGCTCGATGATCTGTTCATCGTGATAAAGGCACAGAACTACTATACTATAGGTATTAAATACAGCATGCGCTAATTATATGCGTATCACGGTCATCGTAAACAGTCAAATTTAATAACAAAAAATATAATAAACTAATTAATTCACAAATTAATTGAAATTGAAAAATATTCCTTAAATTGAAAATTGGTATAGATCTAGGTATTGTATAATTTTGTTACACGAAATATTATGATTAATAAACGTAATCGGCACCTATTTTAATGTAAAAAGATATCACCACTCTTATGCATAACACGATTTATATAATTACATGAATTAATTACTTTGGGTTCAAGAATTTAAAAAAATACTCGCCTACAATAACACATACTGCGACTTATATTTGACATCACCCCAAATCATAAGTATAAAATTTAAGTAAAGATGACACAATAAAAAACGTTCTTCCACCCATAGACAAAACTATACCCAAAGATATCTAGTTACTACAGAAGTAAAATTAATATTAAAAAGAGACAAAAAAAACAATATATAAAGTAACGTAAAAGGTTATCGTTTGTAACACATGCAAAATCTAGGAATCCCATGTTCTGTGTGCATTAATTTCCTTAGAATTAACAACATTGTTGACTATTGCTAATAGCTTGAGGTTGTTAACATTTTTAGAAAATAAAGAGGTGAATTTTTCATGTATATTATATTATATACGTATTATTATGCTCTATAACGAATATTCGCTAGAAGTTTTTGTAAGCTGAACGCCATCTTAACGTGTTGTAACACACTAACTAGTCCCGTCTTATTAACGTAGTATCAATGTATAATGATGGCTGTGAGATAAATAATTGTAACAATTTAAATTTATATTATATAAACGATGAAATATAGAATAGCGATATAAGTATTCAATCGCCTTTCCGCAACGACTGGTCTTCGAATTCAATTTCACGCTCTCTTATCAGAAATAAATTTAGTCCGGTACTTTTGAATTTATTTACAGATGTGGACGTGTGTACTATCCCATATATTTCACTTCATCCTAGTCGCTTTCCTTTATTAAGAGTCAAAAGTGCCACGCCTAATAAGTAATCTATTTAAATAATATAAACCAGCCATTTTTCAAAACTTTATACATTTACCAATTACTTTTAAAATATGATGAGGTAAGGTAAACAAAAAATACTTCAAGAGTTTGCATTATCCATAGTAAACTTTAAAAAACTCCTGCCCAGTGAACACACGACCTATATTCGACATCACCCATACATCATATGTGTAAAATATACTTAAATATGATACATATGCTATAAATGTGATGTCAAGCTAAGGTAACGTTTTCACTGGGCGGGACACAAATTCTATATACTATAAAATTGTTGAAGGTTAAATAATAAACGCAAGTCAGAAGTATGTCTATTTTCATACTGATAAGAGAGTTTCATATTATGTTAGCGCTGTAAAAGACACCATTGGTGAAGTTTTTTATCTCATAGTTTTTGTATTATCTATAAATTCAATAAATATTAATCGTTTTTTAATCTAATATTTTCTTTAATTTTTATTCGTAACACATTATAATGTTTGGTGCTTTTAATAAGGGGCTGCCAAAGAAACACAAATTTAACATACTTATTAAAAAAAAATTGACATAGGTATTCACAATACAAAACGTGTGAAAATTATATTAAACGTAACGTGCAATTCTTCTAATAGTAGTAGTTTATCCAAAATACAAGGCTTTTCGGTAGTTTCTAATTGCATCGAAATGCTCATGCCTAAGTTCATTAGTCGGCGAACGTGTAAGTAATATATGCATCGAAATGCTCATGCCTAAGTTCATTAGTCGGCGAACGTGTAAGTAATATATTGAACATAACTTACAAAAATAATTTATGGAGTATCGCTTTACCAAAATTAACTTTTTTTTAAAGATCGTATACAAGCAATAACATCGCTATATTAAGATCACGAACTTGCGTTGATAAATAAAATAATTTAACTATTTCGCAAGTGAATCGGGTCAACTTTTATTTTGGGTAAAACTGTACGAAGAACTTCCCATCTACAATCATTTTTTTGATTACTTTTATTTGTAGCAGCCCCATAAATTAAACTCACAGCTTTCTCCGCAGTTGCTCAAATTAACAACATAATTATAATCTCATAATTCCACCGCTTATAGTTATCGATCTAAAGATGAGTCACCGTTTATATTTCAAGTATTATTATATTGCTTACGATAATAATGGTCGCCATTTTGAGTACCTAACAATATAAAATAGCGACTTGACGTGGGTAATATAATTTTATTAGACTGTTCGAAATGTGTCACACCACAAAAATAAATTATTTAACATTGTTGATGTTGATTGTTAATAAAATGCAAATATGTAAATACCAAAATAAATTCTGTATTTGTATTTGAAAAAATTGTCTTTTTTTTCTAGTGAAACCTTTAAACGAAATCCTTTACTTTTTTCCTGGACCAGCCACAACCCAGTGAATACATAATCTTGGTTTGACACCACACTAACGTCGCATGTGTCATACTTATATCAATTTTACATATAATATGACGTGAAGGTGATATCAAGTATAGGTCATGGCAGTTGACCTGGAACTTAGTTACTAAAGAAATGGAATTGACAACGCTAGTATGTATATAGACATAGTATAATGTAGAAAAAATCTACTAAAATAATTATTAGAAATAGGAACCTCTGATATGTAGGTACATGCATAATGCAAATTAAATTATTTAAATAGGTTGTTAATCTATTTTTACATAAATATTCCAATAGCAATTATATCAAAACAATCAATTATTAAAGTACTTACTTAATTTTATTGAAAGTAGATTTATCACCGTAACTTGCAAGAAATACACAATATTCTAGTAAAGTAAGTAGTTTAAAGAAGTATGGACAGTTAAATAATAATCAACAATTTAGTATTTAAGTAAACGTAACTTGAATTCTGATTTGGGAATTTTACCTACTATAATTAAGATTATTTTTTGCCTTGACAAGCTTAATTTTTGAATATCAGTTACTACCAATAAAACACGGACACCTGAATAAGCTAGTTTTTGTCATGATATATTATTTTTGTATCTATTGGAAACCCTAATCGAAAAGCAAACTGAACCATAATATCTTCAAAATATAATATGTCGTGTACATATTATGTGAACATAAAATATGATTTTGATAATACTGATATGTATTATGTAATTTAAATTCATACTCGAAGGGACTAACAGGCCTTTAAAACAACAAAAAATACGTTATTGCTAAATTTCAATGCCATAGTAAAAGAAAAAAAAAATTACCATTACAGAAAATCGTTACTCAGTAAATACATGACTTTAATTTGACATCATACACGGATCATATTTATGTTATTACTTTAAATGTTACAATTCTGATTTAACAAAAAAAAAATCTGTGATTTATTAAATGTAATATATATTTTTTATTTATTAATAGCAAAATATATAAATACATCTCAAACAAATATTTATCATACTTCTTGAATAATTTGGCAAAAGTTTCATTTCTTTGAAAACCATACATTGACCTTTGACTTGGCACCAAACCACAGAAATGATTGTCTATTAACAATGTTAAACCATCTTATTCCAATGGAGTGATTTGTAAGTTTATCTACTTGTCTATTGGTATTATTTTTACATAGGTACATTATGTATATATTTTAATTTTAACGTGCTTTGATTTGATTAATAACACAAAACGTCAAGCCGATTGTTTATTTAATCATGATAATATGTCCAATAAATAAGTCATCAAATAACATTTTAGATTCAAGGGATGTGGAATCTAAGCGTGAATACATGTTTATAAATAAATTAAAAGATTTTTATTAATATGTCTATATGTACAAATTTATACAATATGGTTTATTAAGGAATTATCTAAATAAATAAAATTATGTATATAGATTTGCCATTCTACGCACATCACGCAAAATCTACTGAATAGATTTTGATAATTTTTTTTTGTTTTACTCACGATATATCCATAAACGATAATTCTGTAGTTAACGCGTGCGAAGTCGCGGGTACAACTAGTTCCTTATAAACATCAATTATGTTTCACTTTGTCCAATTGAAATAAACATTTTGCACCCTTCTTTGTTTTAATACTGTATTTCTTGGCTGAACTGACTGCAGCTACCCTTTTCTTTTCATCTAAAAGTAGTGGTGGCAGGGAAACTTTTCTTATCCCATATTGGTATGAAGTACCACTTAATATATTCGACACATCATTCTGAGTGATTCCAGGACTGCAGAGTGGTTCCAGCCTTTTGAAATCTCTGTGTTTCGCTGTTACAACTCTGTTGTTCGTGAAGGCAATACGTTCAGACGCACTCAAAGCGTTACCGTGATTTCGCGTGTCCCAAGATGCAAACGATTTAGCACTATTTCTATCGCAATTCGCTGAGGAATCTGGTCTTGAACCCCGCATCCATCTGGACGATGTGACCTCAGACCTCAGACTTTGACGCTTCCTATGCAAAGGGCTGTGCATATGTATCGGTGTAATTTGTAGAAGTGAGCAAAATGAATCCGGTAAATCTATATATTCATTATTTGCTGTATATAATACTTTCTCTCGCATTAATTTCGGTTCATGCAAATCATCAATGGATGCTCTGGGCGAGTTTTGTGGTGTGACATCTGTACTGCTTTGTGAAAGACGCTCTTCACTTTCGCTGAACTTTTCATAATCGCTGTAATGCATAGCGAAGACCTCGTCACATTCAAATTGTTTACAGGAGAGTCTTTTTTCAGATAATTGTATGGCCTTGCCGATGATCCTAGGAAATCAATACGTATGATTAAGTATGTATGACGTAAGACTTTAATATGTCATTATGGACACCTCATTGGAACTAAAATGAATGTTGAACATCCTAGGGTTGAATTGAATAATTGATTTTATCAATAAAACAGCCACAGTGTTTTCAAAGTATTAATGTAAATTATAAATAATTTTCTATTGTGATTATGATAATTTGAACTAAAAGTTTTCAAGTTTTACTGTTGAGTCGAGAAAATTTTCTAAGACTACAAAAATCTGTAATGCATCTAAGATGCAGTTATTTATAAAATAATGAAATTTGGTAGAGACTTAAAAATATTATATTCTTAGAAATGATGATATATGTCCTCACACTTTGATCTTAGATATATATTATGTCCTGACTACTACAAATATAATTCACAGACTACAGAGACAAACATCTTAGCATTCCATGGATACACTTTGTGGGTGTCGGGTCCATTATGTAGCCGAGAAAAGGAAACATGAGCAGACCCAGGTATGGGTTTAGAGGGCCCCCTTATGATGCACATCAGCGCTCACCTTGACAGCCTGCCTTAGGGTGGGTTCCCTGCCAAGCCAGACTTGGTAAGAGCCTGTTATTGCTGCTTTAGTTACCAGCTCTAAAATAGAACTTACTGCAGTTCTCGACAGGCCAAGGTCTTTTAGCAAGTTATAGAGAGATTGTGCTGGTATAACTGTCGCCCCCACTTCTACTGCATATAAATTAACCGCATAGCTGTTTTTGGCTATAGCCCAGTCATATTAGGGCTTTCACCTCGGAATGAAAGATAATAAGCTGCAAATTGGTATGAACCTTTGTTTTGTCATTCTAAATGTTGTCTCAAAAGTCACAATCGTTATCGTGTCCGCGTCTCAAGATATTCAAGGTCAAAGGTCACAAAAATCGGTTTTTCGCGAATATCTGGCTTCCTATCGGTTAAATGAGATTTGCATTTATTATAAAAGTTGTAGGCTATAAAATTCCCTACAACTTTTGTTTAAACTTTTTTTTCATACAACCAACCGTTTTGAAGGTAGAGCGCGAAGAGTGCACATCGTACAGTCATATACGGCCTAATGCAAGGTCAAGCGTGAGTTATGGTTATCAGTACGTTATAAAGTCAATTATTTACTTGGAAATTATAATTATTAAACAATGCCTATTATTTATGTACTAACTATTAATTATTTATATTTAATTTGATTTGACCAATATCCTCGTACTAAAAAGCACATTTTATTTTTACACGCATTCAGTGGCTGTGACACGACTTCTGCGCTATTTAAAAAAGGAAAAAAAACTGTTACTAGAGCATTGGAAAAAATTCCTGATTTAGATAAACTGGTGGAAGTATTTCAACAAGAAAACTGCCCAAAACAAACATTATTAGAAAATGGAGTGCGCATCTTGTTGGCATTATATAATGCTCCAAAATCTGAGGACAACATTGATCATTTCCGCTACACGCAATTCATCAAATTTACAAAACTAAATAAACCTGTACAACTGTCAACACTTCCACCAACAAGTGTAGCAGCTCATCAACACATAAAACGTGTCTACTACCAGATTCAAACGTGGTTAGGGAAGGACTTAGAACCTCAAGAATGGGGCTGGATGCTTGAAAATGAAATCCTGGAGCCCATACGAACGTTATTACCTCCAGCACCAGCCGAACTACTAAACGTAATATTTTGCAATTGCAAAAATGGTTGTGGTTCCCGCTGTGGATGCAGAAAATCAGGGCTACAATGTTCTTTAGCTTGCGGCCAGTGCAACGGACAAGCTTGCCTCAACGCTTCACTGTATCCAAGTAATCCCGATGAAGAAAATACATATGATCCCGATATTCTGGAAGGTTTGGAGATGAACATGACAGATAATGAGGATGATGACAATGAATCGAACATTTTTGAGCGACAAGAAGAAGAAGACGGCGAAGAAGAAGAAGATAATTAGCTTCCATTTCCAATTTCATTACAATTAAAATCAACAAAGATACTTTTGATATTTGAACTCACATTTTGACAAATGTATATTATGCCGTATTTAATAATAAATAAAAATATGTGTAAAATATATACTCTTACTATCATTTTAACTTAAAATAAAACTAAAATATATAATCCAGAATTAATAATATTTTATACTTAAATAGTTAAATATGAATAATTATATATAAATAATCAAGTTACTTACTTTAATTAAATATAAATAATTAATAGTTAGTACATAAATAATAGGCATTGTTTAATAATTATAATTTCCAAGTAAATAATTGACTTTATAACGTACTGATAACCATAACTCACGCTTGACCTTGCATTAGGCCGTATATGACTGTACGATGTGCACTCTTCGCGCTCTACCTTCAAAACGGTTGGTTGTATGAAAAAAAAGTTTAAACAAAAGTTGTAGGGAATTTTATAGCCTACAACTTTTATAATAAATGCAAATCTCATTTAACCGATAGGAAGCCAGATATTCGCGAAAAAACGATTTTTGTGACCTTTGACCTTGAATATCTTGAGACGCGGACACGATAACGATTGTGACTTTTGAGACAACATTTAGAATGACAAAACAAAGGTTCATACCAATTTGCAGCTTATTATCTTTCTTTCCGAGGTTGACCCCTTTTTTTACCTAATATGACTGGGCTACTAGCTCGTTACTTAGATCGTAATACAGTCAAAACCGTTTACTGGGACATCGTTTAGAACAACATGCCCGTTATAATAACCAAGAACAAAGGTCCCGGCTGAATGCTATATGACCGCCTTATTAAAAACATTGCTTTATAAGACATTGCTAATAATGACATACCTCATAAAACAGCCACATTTAACTACTATTTCGGAGAATTAGATCTGTTAGAAGGATGGGCTAAGCTGTATTGTAAACAATTTGAATAGGTATCCACATTTGTCTTCAATGGCTATTAAAATCAGGAAAGAAAACAATAGGATTTAGTTTAGTGTAGGGTCTTTTCTAACTCTTAGAAACAAAACACGTGCATGCAGTAGAGTCAAAGCCCGCTTCTTCATATCTCTTCAGTTAGTTCTGTTAGTTTGTTACTTATCTATACACAAGACGCACCAAAACTTTGTGGAGTTATTTGTGAAACTTTCAAAATGTCGCAAAAAATAAAAAGAAAACAAATTAATATTGATGAAAAATCGCGTATTATATCCAAGCTAGAGAGCGGAATTTCAAACAAAGACTTAGCAAAGGAATGTGGTGTATCACACTCGACAATTTCAACCATTTGGAAAGAGCGAGAAAAAATTCAAACGCTTTATGACAATAATTTTTTGAACATGAAAGGAGCCAGAACAACGAAGCATACAAATATTGAGGAAGCTTTGTTAAAGTGGTACTTGCACGATACACATTAAACATCACCAGTTGTTACGACTATCGGTTTTTACGACTGAATATGAGCAGACAGAAGGATCACCTGATAAAATTATAGAACAACCGGATTGTACAAAAATAAGTAAGAAAAAAAAAACAACAAAAAATAATAAAGAGTGTAACAATACCTATCCTCCGGACACTGCTTGGATAAAACATTTTACACCAGTTTCAGAAGAAGTTATGCCAGAAAGATCAGAAAAAAAGAAGCGGGAAACTAAATTTGAATTTAAGAAAATATTTACGAAAATTGGACAAATCTTTGCTAATAAAGAAAATTTAGAGACAAAAATAATGTTAAGTCTTAAGGTAGTATTTGAAGAAGTAAAAGACTTTTTTATGAATCTGCTAACAGGAGGAGTATTTAAACTCTTTAATGGATAACAAAATTAATATAATTCAGTGGAACTCACAAAGTCTACAGCCGAAATTAGTAAGTTTTCAGGAGTTTTTAAATCAGGAAAAGATTCATGTAGGAATTTTAAGTGAAACATGGTTAAAGTCAATTGTTCAGTTAAGTTAAAAGGATATCATATTTTCAGAAAAAATAGACACGATTCCTATGGAGGTGTAGCCATCATAATCCACAAGTCTATACAAGCCCACTCAAGCATTATAAGCTGTAATAATCCTGGTGTAGAAATAGTTAAGGTAAATTTACTAAATAGTAAACATTTAAAATCAGTCATAGCTGTGTATTGTCCATCATCTGTACGTACATGTTCATCAGACTGGGATCAAATATTTTCACAAGCACCGAAAAACTCACTGATCGCTGGGGATTTTAATGGTCATCACACAAACTGGTCATACAAATGTGATATTCGAGGCATACAATTATTGGACTCTTCATTGGAAAACGGATATACTTCTCTTAACAATGGTAATGCCACAAGAGTCAAATTATGTAATGGTATTGTACAGAGAACATCTCCAGATATCACATTTGTATCATCAGATATTGCTGTCAGATTTCATTGGAGAGTATTTAACGAAAATTTAGGTAGCGATCATCTTATTATAAAAATTGTATTGAATTATAACGAGTCTTTGTGTACTTCTAAAAAGCGCAATTTCAAAAAAGCTGACTGGTTTGCATACCGCCATGAGCTCGAAGATATAGTTGGTAGTAAGTGTGAACTAAATATTAACAACAAGGAAGGTGTCCAATATTACTATGATTATTTTGTTAATCAAATTAATAATACAGCTGACAAATATATCCCAGTACTAAATATAAATACTTCAACAGAAAATGCATTTAAACCAAAAAGTTATTGGAGTCCAATTTTATCTAGGGCAGTTGCAGAACGTAGATTAGCACTTAGTACATTTCGCAGAAATCCTACTCCCAGTAACTTGTTGAAATTAAATAAAAAAGTTGAAGAGGCTCAAGCTATGATTAAACAAGCTAAAACAATTAGTTGGCACAGTTTTTGTAATAATATAGATAAATCAACTTCAGTTACGGATATGTGGCGAAAAATGCGATGGATTAAAGGTATGAATACAAATAATTATCATGTTCCAGTAGACACAAGGAAAAAACTTCTGTTGTCATTAACTCCTTCCTCCGTTGTAAACTATCCGCCTATTTTTACATCAGATAACCATATACTTGAGAAAGAATTTACATTAGAAGAACTTAATAAAAGTATTAAAAAGTCTGATACTGCCCCTGGATATGATGGGATCTCATATTCTATGATTTCGAACCTAGGTGATAACTGTAAGTTTTATTTATTACAATTATACAATCTGATTTTTCATTAAGGTCATGTCCCACGACAGTGGAGGGACATATTAGTTCTTCCTATACCTAAATCTGAGATGAATGCAACGGCGGAATGTAAACTAAGACCAATCTCCCTTATTTCGTGCATTTGCAAGATTTGTCATAGTATGTTAAATAAGCGGTTAGAATGGTATAGTGAGAAAAACAAAATTTTATCAGTTCAAACCACAGGATTTAGAAAAGCTCATTCGTGCTTGGACTCTCTTGTTAGACTAGTAACTTATATACAAATTGGTTTTTCTCAAAATACACCTACTTTAGGCCTCTTTTTAGACATAGAAAATGCGTATAATAACGTTTCAGTATCTAGACTAACTAAAACTATGGATGATTTGAAATTTGGTCAAAAAATTTGTAATTATTTCTGGTCATTTTTGAACGAAAGACATCTTATGATGAGAACAGGCATAGAGGGAGAAATTATGATGAGATGGACAAATCAGGGATTGGCTCAGGGTGATCCTATCTCTCCTCTGATGTTTAATCTCGTAACCTATAAGATTTGCCATAATATTAAAAATGTTTACGTTGGTCAATATGCTGATGATTTTGTTTTTCATGTGGGACATAAAGATCTGACAGTAAGTCAATATAATATACAGGTAGCTTTAAATACGATGATAGTTTTATGTGCAGAACTAGGCTTAGAATTGTCACCTAGTAAATCTAAGTATTGCATCTTTAGCAGAGGCCATAGACGGCAACAGATAAAACTAGAGATAAATTCCTCTTCAATAGAATTAGCAGAAAGTGTGAAGTATTTAGGCATGTGGTTAGACAGATCACTCTTATGGAGAACTCATATTAATGAAGTTGTAACTAAGGTTTCAAAATTTTTAAATGTGTTAAAAGTGTTGGCAGGGCGTACTTGGGGTATACATCCAAAGCATTTAAGAAATATATATATGTCACTATTACGGAGTAAACTAGATTATGGGTGTATATTATATGACAATAGTGCAAAGACACACGTATCAAAATTAGACAAGATACAGAATCAAGCTTTAAGAATAATTGGGGGATTTATTAAAAGTTCACCAATCCATGTAATGGAGAGCGAATTATGTATACCACCTCTTTATATAAGAAGACGGTATCTTGCTCAAAAATTTTGTTTAAAGGCACATTCGTGGACAAATAATCAGACTATTTTGCTTTTAATTAATCTTAACTCTTTATGTAATAATTCCTACTGGCTTAGAAAAAAGAAACCTTCACTAATAATGGCTTATAACGAAATTCAGAAAGAAAATGTTCATATTCATTCAAATTATCCCCTTCAAATGTTCTCTTTAGATATTTGGCCCACTTATATAAATATAAACAATATAATTAAATTTAATTTAGACAGTGTTACAGGGCCAAAAAGAAATCTTATCTTAGATACACTAAAATTTGATATAACAAAAGAACTGACTGAAAAATATGGTGGTTGGATACAGATATATACGGATGGTGCTAAAACTTTTAACGGTCAAGGTGCAGCATATTATGAACCATGCACAGATAGCTCTGGCTCGTTACTTAGATCGTAATACAGTCAAAACCGTTTACTGCGACATCGTTTAGAACAACATGCCAGTTATAATAACCAAGAACAAAGGTCCCGGCTGAATGCTATATGACCGCCTTATTAAAAACATTGCTTTATAAGACATTGCTAATAATGACATACCTCATAAAACAGCCACATTTAACTACTATTTCGGAGAATTAGATCTGTTAGAAGGATGGGCTATACTGTATTGTAAACAATTTGAATAGGTATCCACATTTGTCTTCAATGGCTATTAAAATCAGGAAAGAAAACAATAGGATTTAGTTTAGTGTAGGGTCTTTTCTAATTCTTAGAAACAAAACATGTGCATGCAGTAGAGTCAAAGCCCGCTTCTTCATATCTCTTCAGTTAGTTCTGTTAGTTTGTTACTTATCTATACACAAGACGCACCAAAACTTTGTGGAGTTATTCGTGAAACTTTCAAAATGTCGCAAAAAAGATAAAGAAAACAAATTAATATTGATGAAAAATCGCGTATTATATCCAAGCTAGAGAGCGGAATTTCAAACAAAGACTTAGCAAAGGAATGTGGTGTATCACACACGACAATTTCAACCGTTTGGAAAGAGCGAGAAAAAATTCAAACGCTTTATGACAATAATTTTTTGAACATGAAACGAGCCAGAACAACGAAGCATACGAATATTGAGGAAGCTTTGTTAAAGTGGTACTTGCACGATACACATTAAACATCACCAGTTGTTACGACTATCGGTTTTTACGACTGAATATGAGCAGTCCCTTCGATGTCGTTATAACAGACTTTGACCGTATTTACTCATTTTTATTGCGTGGTCTTTAGGTATATTAGATTCCCGTGGTACAGTAAGCTCTACAAGTACTATACATTTGATTTCTCGAGAATAAAAAAATATGTCTGACTTGGATGACTAAACACCCACATCCTTACACACAAATATAATTCACGGACTACACGTAAATGACTAGAAGATCTAAATATTTTCCCACTCAATCTGACTAGTAGGGTAGTTATGAATATCCACATATGAATATACCCCACCATATAAATTTTCAAGTACCACAGCACAGTATTAAAGCATTGCCAAGCCAAGTACAATGCATAAATGCAAAAACATGCTTCTTTTAAAGTACAAATGCTCAAATACAAATAGTATTTTAAGCTTAACTCTGGCTGACAGATTAAAATATATTGTAATTATAAATAATTTGAGAAATTATATATAAAATGGACTACAAAATGTTGTTGATAGAGCAACCTCAGGAATCATACTATACTTGCTCCCCGTTATTTAAAGATAAAAATGCTTATCATAGTTGATCCTTATACAAGTTGTCCAGAAAGGGTATCGGGTATTTGTTTTCGCGCCATATTCGAAACGGGGCGTCTAAAGGGTACGGGGAGGGGTTCGTGGCGTCCGCCATTTTGTGGAGTTTTAGTCACGATGGAACAGTACTCGGGGACGCATCGCGCATTTTGCGTACGAGCATATTATCGTAATGGTGATTCAATAGTGACTGCTCAACGTCTCTATCGTGCGGAATATCGTACACGCCACGCGCCAAATGACGATAGCATTAGGAAATGGATCAGGATGTTCGAGAATACAGGTGCGACAGTTAAAATTCAAAACTCTGGTCGTCCTCGTTCAGTTCGCCATGAAGAAACAATTGAAGAAGTTGAGCCGTCGGTTCGTCAAAATCCGTCTTTATCCATCCGAAAGCGAAGCCAAGCGTTGAACATCAAAAAATCGTCTTTATATTCGATTTTAAAGAAAGACTTACATCTAAAAGTCTATAAAATTCAATTGGTTCAAGAATTGAAGGATACGGACTATGCTAATCGACTGAATTTTGTGAACGAAATGCTGCAGCGATTTAACAACTTTAACAACATACTGTTCAGTGACGAAGCAAATTTTCACCTGAATGGTCATGTTAATAAGCAGAATTGTCGGTACTGGGCAGTGGAGAATGCGAGACGAAAGCATGAACGACCCCTGCATAGCCCAAAGGTCGTTGTTTGGGCCGCTATGTCTGCTAAAGGCATAATTGGTCCTTATTTTCATGAAGATCAACGAGGCCGAGCAATTAATGTGAATAGTGACCGTTATTGCGATATGTTGCGACATTTTTTGGTCCCAGAGTTGCAGGAGTTTGCAGGTTTCAACTCAAGAACGTGGTTCCAGCAAGATGGGGCCACTTGCCATACTTCAAATGACTCAATGGAAGTTGTTAACGAATTATTCCCTAATAAAGTAATTTCGCGAAGGGGTAACATCAACTGGCCTCCCAGAAGCCCCGACCTTAGCCCGCTTGACTATTTTGCATGGGGATACTTTAAAAGTAAGGTTTATCAAAACAATCCGACGAATCTAACCCAGTTAAAGCAAAACATCAGGTCAGAAATGGCAGCAATATCGATAGCTATGTGTCAACGTGTTATCGCCAATCTTCGTTTCCGTTTAGAAGAGTGACAGCAACGTAACGGCCATCATTTGGATAACATCACCTTTTCCAAATAATTCTCCAATTCATATGCTAATAATAAACAATAAACTTTATTATTGCATACAAATAATTTTTGTTTCATTGAACTTACAAATACCCCATACCCTTTCTGGACACCTTGTATGATGTATGTATGATATCATTGTTGTTGATATCTACCCTTTGAGTCTCAAATGTATTAAACGCCAAAACATGACTTTAAGGATAATGCAAATAACGGAATAAGTGGAAATAAAAATGTTTACAACTTTTTTCTTTTTAGAGCTATTTTCATACAAAGAAATGTTGTATATGTAATGTTCAAACAAAGACTTCATTTAGGACAATTGACCAACAACTAGAATGTCCAAGTACTTACATAAATAAAAGAAAAACTGAATTTGGTTGCTAAATAATCTGAGTAGTAAAAGACATTTTTATTGAAATATAAAGATTGATAGAGCTTGTGAAAGTAAGTAAGACTGCGTTTAAAGTTGATTTTGGACAAAATGGCTTTTACCACATTTGAGACTCAAGGGAGCTATATGCTTTTGCTGACTTTTTTGTATGTCTGCAATTGTGTAGTACATAAATTTGATGTATCTCTAATGGTTTACTCAGCGTAAGCCATTTAGGCACCCTAATTAATTCACCATGACCAGATTTTTTTGTTTTTTTTTTTATGCAGTACCCTGATACTTTTTCTAAAATAAAAATAGCCTAAGTTACTCCTTATAACATAAGCTGTCTGCCAGTGAAAGTCTCTTCAAAATCGGGCCAACCGTTTCGGAGATTACCCGGAACAAACAGACAAACATTTAAAAAATGTTTCTTTTTTGTTATAGGTATCATTTATACTTTCATATACATTTAGTAAAAACCTGTAATTTTTACATTACAAACAGCCACTTAGATTTTATTAATTGTATAGACTGAGTAAATAAAGTTAAATATTGAGAATATTGGATGTATTTTACATACATATATGTACTTCCATCAACAACAACATAATAAGCAATCAGGAAAAAAAACTAATAACGGAAAATGTTTCATAATTTATGTTATAACTTTGGGCACATGGTATAAATTTTTAGCTGGCTGGAAATACATGGAAATGGTTATACAATAATTTGAAAAAAAATTAAATTACCTAAGCTGTGGATGTAGTTGCCTCCATTGTTTACACTCCTCAATAATGTGAGGCCTAGTACACTTCTCACCCTCTTCATCATAGAGTGTCCTCTCAATCCTATCCCACTCTTGAGCTAATATTTTTGTTGCCTCTGCAGTACTCCTACACAATGCTGATCCAGCACTACTGTCACTCTCTTCACTACGGAAGTCCGGAGTGTCTGAAAGAGTTTTTACAGTTATTTGAAATTTCAGTGAATTAATAAAACTCAAATTTAAACAAAACCTCTTTAAAAAGTATTTGGGTTCTTCTAAAAACCTTTAACATTTTATTTGGATTAACATCATTCCAAATAGCCCACATTATATTAAACAATAACAAGTAATATTTAACTTTTCTTAGAAATCTTGCAACAGAAGAACATACATTTTTTACTGTCACATTTTCAATTCTTATGGCTGGGCAAGATTTAACTGCTGACTTTGAGTTAAGCACCTATTTGTTGATTTGTCTGTTTTCAACATTAAATTGTATTAAAAGAAATGAAATAAAATTATTAAAAACATTTCAAAAATATTACCTGTCTCACTTTCGGAGAAAAAGTCCGAGAAAGGTGTACCGGCGCGATCTTCGTTATCCAAAATGTAGGGTTGTAAGTCATAGGAATAATTCAAGTTCCTATTTAAAAAATTACCAGTATTCCCCGACAAGGGGGGTAACTCTTGCCCAGGCCTATTTACCAATTTCCTTTGATTAATATTTGGTAAACAATCCAATAATTTACCCATACCATTTTCGCTAAATGAAGAATAATTACGAGCGGACATAGTCAACATTTAAGTCAATTATAAAATTTGTTTGTTCCCATTACTGCAGTATTTGATTAGTGTAATAAAATCTACAGAATTATTATACTAATTATTTAAAAATCAAAATAGCAAAGAAAGATCTACAAATAGAAATTTGCAAATTATTTGGGATGAGTAAGGATGTCTCGGTATGTATAATGTCTCTCGGTAGAGAGTAGTATATTCTTTGTATGATGTACTCTGTGATGAATAGCTAAGAGTTAGCCATGTATCCACTATAGCGAAACGTAACTGAAAACGGTTGCCATGCCTCTAACGTACCGTATCGATATTAACATAGCTAGCAGCGGCTATCAGCTATCTAGGTATCATGGGTACAAATAACTAAAGATGACGCGACGTTGCCAACTAACTTACTATAACACAATAGTTGTCAGTGATTCTCGTTTCGCTACGTTGGTAACCGAACTACCGAACGAAAACTAATATCAATTATAACAAAAATAATTATGCCTTTTCTCTCTTTCCAAGCGGTTCCTTACGTGCAAAACAGAGAAGAAGCGAATATTGGAAATCGGCTTATCAACCAGCAAAATTTCGCGAATATTAACATAAACCAAAGACGACCTTATTTCTATTGTGCTTAAACTAAGACTTAAGTGTAATAAATAAGTCGACAAATATTGTTCATTATACTTCGACTTACGAAATTAATCATTGTTAAGCTTTGCATTTATAGACATAAGGTCGTAATTACTTCACGAAGTTTCCAATATTTATGTCATGTAGAATTGTTCTTTTTTGTGAATCATACGCGCGCGCGCATTTATTTTGATAACTAATAACTAAACAAAAAGTTTGTTTTGTTTGAGCGGTATGTTTCATAAAGTGTTTTGTTTATCGTTTAGTTTTATACTTTGATCGGGGTGGACCGGTGGACGTGACATCGATTGTGATATTGATGATTGACTAATTGTAAACAATAGTAGGCAAGTTAAGTATATTACATATATAGTACAATAAAAAATAAAGTTTCAGTTTAAGTAGTTTTATTATAAGAAGGTAAGTGATATTAGTGTTGTGTAAAACTGTAATATAAAACCTTTGTATTAATAAGAAAAATGTCTGGCAGAAAGGGTATTTTGTGGAATCATTTTGAGCAAAAGGAAAATATAGCAAGCAAACGTCATACAAAACATCGACAGGGAATTTGAATTCTCATTTGAAAAAGACTCATGCGTCAATTTTTTTGGCACAACGAACTGACGATAGACAACCTTCTTCAAATAATGAGAATGATCTGCCTCAGCAATTAAAGATAGTGAGAGCAGCTGCCACCACGCTTTCTAATGCGGCGACAGTCAGCGTTTGTTCAGTTAGTTCTAATATTTAGAACCTTCCGGGAAACGTCAAAGAACCATGCAACTTTACGTTATGAAAAAAATCACCCCAGAAGAACGAAAGCGCATTGACCGAGATTTATTAAAGTTATTTATATATGACTATCAGTGGTTTAGTATAGTAGAGGATAAAGGCTTCAAAAAATTTGCTAAAAACATACCAGGATACACTCTCCCCGGTAGAAAAGCGATTTCGGCTGTCATGATACCGGCTCTCTATGAAAAATGTTTAGTTGAAGTTAAAGAAACTGTTGCCCATGACATACGCTCCGTTTACATAACAACAGACTGTTGGACATCTTCTCAAATCGAAAGTTATATAGAAGTAACAGCGCACTATATTGATAAAGATTTTGAGCCTTGGCAACTTTTACTTGAGTGCAAAAATATGAAAGAACGTCATACTAGCTCTAATTTATCGCAAGAATTAAAAGAAGTAACGGATGACTACAATTTAACCTCAAAAGTAATTTTTGCAATATCAGACAATGCTAGAAATATAGAAAAAGCTATTGAAAGATTTGAATTGGAAAAGATATGGGTGCTATTCACATACTTACAGCCTAATAATAGTTACACATGCGTTAAATCCTGTTCATATATTAATTGAACATATAAAAAAAAATTGTAGCACATTTTAAGCGAAGTACGTCTGCCTTAGATATGCTTCTCAGCTACCAAATTCGTAACATGGCAGATAGCGGAGAACCAAAACGCTTAATACAACAAGTTCCAACTCGCTGGAACTGCATATTTTTCATGTTACGAAGATTTTGCCTGCTGAAAGAAGCTGCAAAACATTGCATGGCGATGATAGACAAAGACTGGCCTGTAATTTATACAGACGAATGGAAACAGCGTATCAGCTGTGTGTAATATTGAAACCTTTTGAGGAGGTGACTTCTTCATTAAGTGGCGACAAATATCTTACCGGCAGTTTAATAATAGTGATGGCACACTGCCAAAAAGCTATTTGCGAAGACTTTTTGCAAAAGACTGATTATAACCATTTTCATCATGTCGTAAAAAAATTCTAGTATCATTAAAAAACAGCCTTACGGAAAGATTTCCCGGAATTGAGGTCAGGGAAACTTTTGCATTATGCACATTACTTGATCCTTGGTTCAAAAATTATGGTTTCCAAAATGATAACGCTTTTTCAGATATTAAAAGACACACCCATAACCTACTTACTGGTCTGGTAGACCGCGATAAAGAATCCAGCCTACCCAAAGAAGTAGCAAATACTTTACAAGAAAAAGATATTAGCGCTTGGGGGAGGTTCACAAAGTAATTTATCTGAGATTTATCAAACAAAATGCAACATAGTCGCAACGTCTGTTCCGTGTGAGCGTCTTTTTTAAAAAAGAGGAATGTTATCAATCAAAGAAGGTGCAATTTAAAAACTCACAAATTGGAAGAGCTTGCCTTTTTAAATGTGAATCTAAATGCGAAGAGGTTCGAAATGTAAATATATACATAATAAAAAAAGTAAAATGTGTAAATATGGTTAGGTAAATTAGTTAGAGAAGTTGTTAGGGAGCCCTGTATATAAAATCATTTGTATATATGACGATTTTTAAATGTGGCATAATTTTTGTCTATAGCTAAAAATTGTGCTAGTCTAAGCCTAGAAAAGCATGAAGGGAAATCGTTGAAGGGAAAGAGAATCATTCTTATCCGTGCTCTTACACGTCGAATAACATCGAGTAATACGAGTAGGTACTTTAGTTAGACAGACAGTATTGATAAGGCAACTTCCATATTTTAAATATCGACTACAAACAAAAACGATGCGCGTAATAGTTAGTTGAAAACCCACTTTGATACCGATATTCGGCAACGGTTATCAATATCGGTATTGGAATCAAATATCGGTTAGATAGCCGTTGCCAGAAATAGCTGATAACGCCCATCTCTACTAAGAGCAAATACAAGTACATACTAGATATTTTTATATCGATACCAAGTACTTATGGCATTGATACATTGAAACCGAGTACTGAGTAGGTATCAGTGAAAAGAACTTGTATCGGTGCTCGATTGTAGCGCATTACAATTTAATAAAATTAGTTTATAATTTTCAATTATTTTTCTATTATGGAATGGCATCTTTGTACTCATTATGCGTGCAATATACATACATGATTTAACGTTTGACAAATCTATGGATTATGGAAGACATTTACCTATCATTTTTGTAGAAAAGTATAAGTCGTTATGACGTCATGTCACGTTTGTAGATTATAATAATTGAACTTATTGGAAGAATGGTAAAATATCAAAGCTATAAAAACTAGAGCAAAAGTTTTATAATATATCGTTTGCACATTTGTGCTTTATAAAAGTTTGTTTTCAAATACTTGGGCAACAGTCACTGATTCAGGAAACTATTCATTGGAATTTTTTTTTTGAAGAGCACTTCTAAATCAGGTTTTCTATTAAAGTACAATTATGTTTTAGTACTGTTGTTTATTTGTTAACGATAAAAGTGTACGTACCGTGCTTTTAACTGATTCTGAGAAAGGTTCCGAAACAGCTGTGCCATCGAGTAGAAAAGTGAGATCTTTCCTGAGATTAAAGTCACCAGATTAAGGGGTTGGTTTTAAAAGCTCCGAGGGAAAATTACGAAGAAAAATATATAGGAGCACCTATTTACTGGGTAAAAAAGGCAAAGAGGGAATTAGGGTTGTTTGCTTAATAAAGTATGTAGTAACAATAATAGTAATAATATGAGAGTATTTTAAAAAAGTAGACTATATGGTAACAAATCCTGACGTTATTGTGGTGGGCGGTGCTTGAGTTGTTGTTTTCTTACTATTTCCAAATAAATATATTACCAATAATGTAATATATACAAAATATAGGATTTGACATAGTTTTCCAGTAATTAATTTTTTGCTTTTTTTTATTTCGATCTTTGATTTACAAGACATTTTTGGTCACAAAGATATGAATTATTAAGGTATATGCTTGGTTTTTTTTGTAATTATGTTAAATAGTATGCCTCACAGATCCATAATCAATTGTGGTGAGATCTGAAACCACTGCTCCACAAAAAATGTTGAAATCTATAGTTGGTCAAAAATTTAAATGATTCAAATATTTATAGTGATTTAAATGAAAGTCTATCTTCCGAAAATAGTTTTATTTAAAGTCATTTTACAAAACAAATTTCTTTATTGGTAAAACTGGTGACCCTATATTTCTTGTTCTGTGGTGGTGACCTTAGCTAAATCAAATGATGTTGCATACACAATTACAACATATACCTAGTTATCCTTTTAACACATATTACAAAAGATGCCATCAGTTTACCTGTCTGTCTCTCTGTTATCGTGTTTACACTCGAAAACTAATTAATCGATTAACCTGAGTTTTTTTAAATAGTAGCTCTGTAAGTTGATGGAACTGTCTCAGATGTTACGCACAGTAGAATCAAAAAACAGCGATGGATCGGCAATCCATGGGTGGCTAAAGCAAATAGTCTTTCTCATAAAATCATTCGAATTTGTTACTAGAGAAACTTTCGGCAAAAATTATGTTACTGTGTCTTAAATCATACACATAATAAATTGACTCGTAATACAGTAATAATCTTCCCTAATTGAATATGTTATATTATTTCAGCAAACTACACTGTTGGTAGAGAGTAAAAAATATTATTTTGTGTCTTCATAGAGCGCATATACATTTAAAGGTATACGAAGCTCTGAAAATACTAAAGCACTGAAAACTGCTGAACGAAAAAGATCCCTATGTATTACTCTACTCAGTCTACTCTATGTCTGCAGAAAGGAGTTCATTATCCGAAGTGAGCCGCTCATTTGAACAACTCATTCATGAGTTACACAAGTATACCCGCTAAGAGTATTACTATTCTGTGGTCTGGTCAACTGAGTGTAACTATTATTTAGTAATGTATCAGTAGGTACTGAGTAGTACCTAGAGGTAATTGTTATATATCTCTGCTGAGTAGGTACACTGCACAGTAGGCATGGATAACTCAGAAAAATTCCTTGTGCCAACTCAATAACTCAAGCGCAGCTTACTGCCGCGTTGGCGCATTGAGTCAACTCAAATTTGCACCATTGAACAGCAAAATGGTACGTTAGACAATTTAATAATTTAATTTAATGGAGTTAAAGAAATAAATTTGTCAGCTGACAGGCCAAGCGGTACGGCGCGGCGCGGCTCTGTGCCGTAGCCATATCGCTAGGCTGAAATGCGCTATGCGCTAACACATTTGCAATAAGTGTATTAACACACCCGGCGTAGTAAAGTAAGTTGTCGCAATTGCGCGACATAGCGTAGTGTTACCCATGCAGTGTTGTCAGATGTACGAGAAATCTCGTACTATTATGAGATTTAGCAGTTCTGTACGAGAAACGAGAAATATAAAAATCTCGTTCGCTTTTTTATGAGATTTCAACAATAGTGTCTGCCAGCGTCATGTATACAAATCAAAAATACTAATTAATAAAGAATATGTTATGTTCATACCACAAACGATCTTCATTGCCTCATCAACAAATCTATCTTTAGTCGTTGACCGGAGAATCCTCGCTGAAATGAATTTTTTGTCATTATTCAAAGCAACAATGATCCAATAATGCTATCTTATTTCTTTTGCACTATATGAAGCATGTGTAGAAATGTATTTTTATACAATAGTAGTTGAAGTTCTAGCGCATTTCAGAATTTTAGCCTAATTATTCACAATAATACCCTATACCATTTCCATTTCTTTATTTTCTTGATGACAGGTCCTGTGAAAACTTGAACGAGCGTTTATTTACATTATGTATGCATTATTTTATAAAAATATGACGTTTACACACGTACAAGGTTATACCAGAGACGGAGAAACTGATAGGGATGGAGCTATATCGATAAACGTAACACGATAACAGACCCGATATTTTTTTACAAAATGTTAGAAACTGTACTACTGCCGGATACTTTATAATTTTATTAACTAATATTATATTACATTACAAGATGTTACACGTATTAATTCTTGATTAATAATGCCAACTTCTTCAAAATTTTCGAAGCTGTTGTAAAATAAGTAGGTATAGATAGGTACTCGACAATGAAACGAAATAATTATAACGACAGGTAATCGTTATTTATTTATTTTAATCAAAATACATATGATGAATCGTCAGTGTTACTCGATTTTTATTACTTATTTGGTCACAACACTACAACTATAAATTAGAAATGTCATCGAGAAAATAAAGAAATGGAAATAGTATAATTTATATAGGTATACCAGAATCTCGTGGAAAATAAGGAAATGAAATTTTGTAGTAAGAAACACTAGTGTAATTAGATTAAAAAGTCTTGATACTTATAATTTTTTTATTAATATGCCTTAATAGCATTCATCTAAAATATTATTTTTACTACTCTGTCAAAAAAGTACAGGCAACAACAGCACTGTATTTAATCTAAATGACAGATGGAGCTCGAACTCTGCGCCAAAAAGGAAAACGGTTGTGCCAATCTTACAAGAAAAAAAAATTGGTTGATGATAACGAAATGATGATAATGAAACTGATGATAGTTGAACGTGACAACATCATAAGAATATACTGATGGAATGGTATCATTTTTTAAATAATATCGAAAGAACCATTACCTTTATCACCGCAATTATCGTTGCTATAAACAATTGACACCACATTCACTTTTCACTGCACTTCATACTTGACGAAAACATGTAAATGTATTATTGTATAGCAGCTGTCCACACGGACGCATTGCTCACTCAAGTAGGAGAGAGACAGATGTCGAACGCGGAGGCCGATTGTGCCTCTTTGTCGCTCGTTCCGCGCTCTCGCTTGCACTTCAAGCCTTAAATGGATCGTCTCAGAGCGAGGTAACGCCACATGAGTCATGTTTTTTCGTGCGTGCAGCCGGCTCCATCGAATTATAAGACGTTGTCACGTCAAAAATAATTTTGGAACCATAAAGAAATAATCCATTACCGATAGTTTTTTCATTGAATGTATATACTGTAATTTGGGTTGTTGTTGTATTTGTTGTGATCAAGAAATGAAAGAGTCCATTTTTGCCATTCGTCTGCACCATTTTATTAGAAATCATCCTCGGTTAATGAGTTGATATCAGTCGCAAGCCTATTGCCATTCTTCTCGGCAACTTTCTGCTTCATTATACCCCATATTATATCTATGGGATTTAGAGCACAATGGTAAGGTGGAAGCCACAACATTTCATGACCGTGCGATTTAAAAATTTCATAAATCTCATATATTAGTGGAGATTTGTTTCATTGCACTGCTTCAAGTAATTAACACTTGCGCTCAACGATCGTCATTATCAATATTATTTCTAAACAGCCATTCTTTAATATCAGCTATACGATTGGCTTGTGTGGGCGGTTTATTCAACTGTACAGAATGATAACTTGCGTTATCCATGACAATGAGAGCAGGTTTCGTAAGATTTGGTATTAGTTTTTCCGTGACCCATTTTTGACGTGTAATTTTTTATAGTCCTACTTACCGGTGAATGTTTGAACTCACTTTAAAATGGAAGATTCTGATTGACCACATAGTAAACAACGTTTCTTGCTTGTGATCAAATTGGTTTTTTCGATATTTTCACGAATACTGTAATTTTACAAGAAAAACCCAAAAAATCTCTGCAGCGGTTTACAACTTGAATTGAATTTGAAAGATGACAATTCATAATTGCCATATGAAAATCACAATGTATGTTTTTTTTTTCGTTCCATGAGATTCTGGTAGGTCTATAATAATTTTACTTAAGGCGTAACAAAATTCTAAAATTGCCAAGAAAGCAATGCGTGCATTTTATCCATCAAGCTCTCTGGTTGCTGAAATCTCAAATCACATGCTGAATATATGTTTGGGCCAAATAGTGCGTGGTTGTCAGGGTTTTATATCCTGGTAGAGGTTGGCTATGAGCTCGCTCAAATGACGCGCATCCAGTTGTGTCAGTCATCAGTTTGCGTGCGCGTAAGAACCGCGGTGGCGCGCGCCACTGTTTGAAGCCACTACTAATCGTCGTATAGTCGAGTTCTGCTGCCACCATTTTTGTTCGTGGTGTTATAATAAGAAAAACTGTGTTTTTTACTTATTATTTAGGATAATTGTGCGATAAAACACGGTGTAATAGAATTATATACCAGAAAAGCGTCGGGATAAACGTTTTCGGGTGTGGGTTACGAGTGAAAGAGATTCGCCGGCCGGCTACGTGACTACCTACTCGGTGCAGCGCTAAAAAACCTCCAGTTGAGTGGGATTTATTGCTACATTTTTGCTGGGGTAGGTGAATCGGTAACCACGCATAAAACAGTGCACTCAGAACCCCAGGCGTCTGAACTGGGAATATTTTACCCATCCGGATATCGGTAGTTTTAGCCGGTGGCCGGTACAATATATAAAAAATTAGAGAAATAAACCTGTCTCATATACATTTTGCTTTCAAGACAAGCATAACTATAAAAAAGTGCGTGTGGCACGGTGTGTGGCATGTTTTCAGCAAAAACAATTTAATAAAAACAGACCTTAGAAAGCGTCTTATTACAAACTAGCTGTGTCCGTGGCTTCACGCGAGTGACGCGGATGACATAAGAACACGTAATTATTATATAAATAGTAGTTTCTTAAAACTTTAATAACTTTTGATTAATAAAGTCATTGCGCTAATTTTTTTTTGCATAAATAATATGGACCGAGTAGGTATCTATGGAGTAAAACATTTTTTTTTCTTTTTAAAATCTATCCAGTAGTTTTTGCGTAAAGCACACACACGGAAAATCTCAGGCATTTTATAAGCTACGGAAAGCTCAAAAAAATGTATAAATTTAGTACCATCTAAGAAAATGTATTCCAAATTTACAGCTAAAAAACTGTACAATAAAAATGTTAATAATTTTAATAACCCTGATATTAGAAATGATTTATAAATATAACCATAATAATCATGATGTACTAACAGTAAGTACAAAATTTATTCCATAGGTAAATAAATTGTATTCTTATTTTAAAAATTTAAGTATAATGATTCAAATATGAATTATTTATTGTAATGTTTAATCATTTAGCGGCCCTGGTTGATCCCACGCAAATATGGAACCAACCTGCGATACGAAATAAATAGCAAATTATGATGCGAATATCCAGCGAGAGAAGTGTATGCAAAATGTCATGCCAACTCACCGGTACTGCGTTACGTGATAATTCCTGGTCGGCGCCGACGTGTTTAGCTATACATTATATATTCAAAGTTCCTGAGCCTCACGCAGCCACTGTACACACACTGGCTTGATGACACTAAATTCTGGAGAACGTGGTTGACGAAGAATGTCCGAGGCGAGCGACTTTGCACCGTGCGGACGCGACGGTGTTCCGACGAGAGTGTATATCGCGAGAGCCGGTGGCGACAACAACAAATCGAAAACCACCCCCACTGGATATCATAATGCTTAGCGACGAGAGAAAATAATTAATAACAAACTACCTACTTTAATACGTGATGGTTCTAAATTACGCGGCTGCAACAGGCCCCAAACTTAAGAAATATACTTACCATAGGCTAGCTAGTATTAGTACATAGTGTAAATTAAGAACAATAACAGATTTTATAAATTAATATTTTTTAAGGTATTGTGTGTTGAAAATACGATATTTTTGGTAGAACTGGTGCGAAAAAAAATCGCCACCTGGCAACCCTGTACCCATGTTTATTCATTTAAAACAATACTCTCTAACGAGAGGTACACTGTATAAAGCTGTGTGGATCTTGGAATACGTGGTATCCTCTTAGTAATCTGTGATCGTGAAATCTTGGATCTGCCATATCTGTGGTACAGTACAAATGTCAGTGTCAAGTAAGTTCTGTGAGGGAAATCGATTTTCTCGTAAAACTCTAGAAAATCTTTTTCTTGAATTAAGTACTCTAAAAATGTCTCAAACTGTAAATAAAAGTAACGAGAATTATCAAGACGATGTAAGTGCTGTTAAACATATTTATTTAGTATTTTATTACTATATTAAGTTCCACCGCGTTTCTCGAAAGATAGTATAAAAATTAAAAAAATGTTTGAATTTATAATTTTCAAGAATTTTTTAGTTGGTAGAGACATAATGTTTAGCATTAGTAATAAACAATAAAATGTTGCAATGTGTGAAGCGTCGTGCCGACTTCTGGGGCGAGTAAATTAAAAGAAATAACAAATTTTTAATATGTAGTCACTATTGACACGCAATACGTATGTACTCTTGAATGATGTTTTTATTATTCCATAAGAATTTTTTATAGACATAATAATATGTTTCTATAATAATATGTTACCAGTTAAACGGTAAAAGATGGTAGAGAAAAAAAATTGTATAGGCTTGTGAGGAAAAAATTTTCAAATTTTGTAATTTTATTCATGTACCTATTTTAGACATTATCTTTAAAAGTTCTAACTGTTTAATATTAAGTATTTTTTTATAACAATCCCCTTCATTTTAATAAAAATATAATAATAAATTATAACAAATATATTATAATAATTTACTCTGTAAATACTATAAATACCCTTTAAAAAGACAACCACTACTACTTTTTCATAATAAATTAGATACCAAGATATTGTTCCATTTTCTTTGTTGAACATCATTCATTTGTTTATTTAATGCTGTTTTCATTGGTGTAAGAGAAGTTTGCAACAACAGATAAATAGGTTTAATTAAAAAAAATATTAAATGATTCTTATAGTTTATATTATTATTCTAAGCAGTGATCTAAGCATTCTTTATAAACTGACCAAAATATATTTTACCTTTTCCTGCTCTAACCTGACAAGCATTATTTGCCACCCTAAGTGCCACCCATGGTAGTTACACCACCAACTGTTAGTGTAAGAACTGCTATCTAAACAATATATAATTAATTACTTTTCTATATGTTATAGCAAACCTCACTTAGTCTTTATAGCATAGTTACAGTAAACCAAAAATTTTGTTTTGCATTTTCTTATTTTACTTTGTAAAATCCTTACCTCACTTTTCATTTGTATTGAAGTGTTAATAGCATTAAATCACTGAATAATCATTGTTTGCTTCTAGAGTATCTTTCTTATCATTACGTAAAATGTAATAATTTTTATAAACATGGAAATTATATCTATCAATGTATGTATATCAACTGTTATTTACCATAATATAAGCTTTGCTTAGTTTGGAATTAAATGGCCATGTGTGATATTGTGAGCCCTTATTTATTTATTATTGACATTTATTTATCTATTTATAAAATAAATGGTTGAAAACATGAATAAATAAAATTATAAATACTTTGTAAAATCATCAGCAAAGAAGTAATATTTAATGAAAATTAATGATTAATTAATGTGTAAAAAAATTGTATGTCCTTGTTGTAGCTTAGCTGTTTGTATTAACTGCATGAATGTTAACTAATAAATGTAATTTCACAGAAAATCCTAATGCCGTACACTTATATCCAGCAAGTGCCAGGCAAGCAGATTCGCACGAAGCTTGCATCAGCTTTCAACTACTGGCTAAAGATATCAGATGAAAAGCTTCGAGCTGTTGGTGAAATTGTTCAGATGCTACACAACTCTAGCTTATTGTAAGACTAACTTTTATTTGCTTTAAGGTTACATGTTATAAGGTTAGGTTACAAATTTACAGACTATGCTGGCAAGCCCGGCTGCATGCCCAGTGGTTGTGTAACCTTTTTTTGTGTAATTAAAGTGGTGAATAAACATGCGACCTGTCTGAAGGTAAGCAGTTAGTACACTTGTAACACCAGAGGTATCACTTAATGGCCTATATTCAACTCTTCTTCCCCAAGGAACTCTGACAACCCTATACACTGCAGGAACACAATACAAGGTTATTTAGCTGCGATCTTTTATAGCATGGAGTTACTTCATCAGTCGGACCGCCCTCGCAAATGTCACACCTGAAATGATGCCCGCGGTTTATTGCTCATTTCTGGGGCATACCTGTGTGGAAAAACCCGATGGTCGAATCGCTAGCATAGTGCGTAGGAATCCGATTCCATAACCGCACCATTTTTGCGGAATCAGTAATTCGGTAATGCGAGAAACAAAAATGTAATTCGAAGAAAAATGGGCATAGACATTGTTCTAAATATTTCGTTACTCATGATCTAGTCTCTCTATAGGCCTACGGCCTATAATACTAACTGGCAGATAAAATGATTGATTTTGTATGGAAATCATTTTCTTTTACTTTGTTTTTTTTTTAGAACTGAGACTACACTGTTTAGCCTTAGGGGCCTAAAGCCGCTGTGGCTTTGACAGCTTCACCGTACTTGGGGTCTTTTACTTTTCGGCGTGCGTTGTTTTATAAAACGTTAAGAACCGTGACTTAAATGGAGAAATAATAACGATGTTACAGAGTAGATATTAGTAAAGATTTACACCCTAAAAAATTTAAATTCGTTACTAGAAAACTAAGCAATAGGTATAGCAATATTATTATAGACGAATCAAAGTGTTGAAGCCGAACTTGCGGTTTCCGCCATCGCGCCGGGTATATTGTGTATTTTTCTGAAATAATATCAAAAATTAATAAAAAAAATATAATTTTTAAGTATAAGTTGGATAATTGGTTCTTGCGGGAAATGAACATAAATCGACAGACAGATGAGAAACGTTGAGCTTTATAATAATTATCTATAGCTGTATATCAGAGACAAACTATCATAAGCCACATTTAGCGTCTCACTTTAAACACGTTTGTTAGTGCTGTAAAGAGTTATTAATACGTGAAGCAAAAACTTTGTACGCTGCTTAAAAAGTTAAGCGTATTGCGTGCACAGATGACTGAGATTTGGCATGGTTAAAGTTTATATAGAGGATTTCAGAAAGCTAAAATTTATCTATAATATCTGTTACTAATATATTAAATAAAATAAATTAATACTGCGAATCATAAACCGACCAGTGCCATTGAACTTAGACCCCTCATCAAAGAGAATACAATACTACGTAAGACCCCCCCATTATATTGACATTGACAATCAATGAAAAGTGACAGCTAGTGATATAATATTCATTGTTTAGGTTCATAATAAAATTGTCAAACAGAAAATAGTCTATGATTAAAAAAGTCGCTGGTCGAATTTCGATTTATATTGGGCGTACGCTAGTTTCTATGAATGTGTGTGCAATTATAAGTAAATTTGTATTTTTTAGTTGTGTAAAGGTTTATTAAAAAATATGTTATTAAAATATTATTAATAGTTGATTTAGGATAGTATAAGCTGCTGTATACAGATAAATAAATAGATACCTAAAGACATCTATGTTTTGATCTAATAAATTAATTGCATAATGCTAAATCGTCTACATTTATGGAATGCCGCGGTGCAATAAAAAAACAGTGTTAATTAAAATAAAGATGAATCTGACCTCGTCGGGAATCGCGTGAGCGTGTTTGCTAAAAGTATATATTAAACAATGAAAAAAAAATTATGCGAAAGATTACTTGGAAATGTTGTATTCATTTTGATCTTGGTATTTTGTGACAGAGGCTCATATCATGACATCATGATCGTGCTCTCGGAATTAATCATGTCATGTTATATCTATAACAAAACATGTGGTTCGCCTCACGCTATCCACAAGCAGCATCTCAAGTATGTGACAAATCAGTGTTTTATCTAAAAACGCCCTGGTTCCAGTGAAGATTTAATCTTCTGTGACTATCGGGATCACAGTATTCTAAGCTACCTTTTGCCTATTACAGGAAACAATATTATGTAGATATATGAGCTTTTTAAACATTTGTATTAATACATACATACCAATAATCAAATCAAATCAAAATATCTTTTATTAAATTTAGGCCCAAGAAGGCACTTATGAATGTCAAAACACTACCACCGGTTCGGAAAACATACCAGCCATCGAGAAGAATCGACAAGAAACTCGATCGGGCTTATCAGCATCTTATTTTGTTATAAATTGGTTTTACAATATTTAATTATATATAGTTGGTTATTATCATTTTCAGTAGATGTACAGAGAGGGAATCACATCCAGACATCTCCATCATTCACGTAATCAGCCACCCTATAATACATACCCTTTTGACAATAAAACCAGCTTAACATGATTCTTGAATTTATTATCCGGCAAATCGGTAATGTGTTAGGAAGTTTATCATAGAACCTAAAACAATTATCTAAAAAACTTTTGTTTGTTTTACTAAGTCTAAAAGACGGAATGACTATTTTATATTTATTTCTAGTATTGAAATTGTGAGTGTTAATTACAGGTTCAAAATTATCTTCATTTTTCCGAACATACATTATATTTTCCTAGATGTATTGGGAAGGCAAAGTTAAGATACTAAATTCTTGAAATTTATTCCACAATGATTCGCGTGGTCCTATATCATAAATTGCTCGAACTGCCCGTTTTTGTATTAGAAATATAGTATCTACCTCAGCTGCTTGAACCCCACAGTATAATTCCATAGGACATTAAACTGGAATTTATGCCTGTATCCCCAAAGGGTTAGGCAGAGGTGTACTAATGTACACCCACTGCAGTTCGCCAGGTATGTTTTAAGGTCCCATGTAATAGGAGGCAAGCCTATTGCGATTAATCTGGCACAAAGCCAAACTCCGAGTTGCTACTTATAATTTTATAGAAAAACCCAATAACAGATTCCTGAACCCGGGAACCCAGGACCTCGAGAGCATAGTAATCGTTACGACCACTAGGCTAAACGGGCAGAATACTTCTGAATTTATAAAATCTAGTTGTTCTGGATTTGGGTGTTCTCATATCAAGGAAAATGCGTTTCTTAGATTACCTTGCTGACGTATTACTTTTTGTTGGATGATTTGTTTTTTTAATAACATCAGGATGTTATGAAACTCCGTAACCGAAGCTATCGGATATCCGAATCCAATCTGAAATATCATGTCCGTAACATCCCTAATAAATTAACATACATGATACCATCGCCAAATCTTAACCAACCATAACAACCAACATCGACCATGGAGCTAATCAAATTCATGATATTTGAGGTTTAATTCAAACACCTTTCGGAGGCAGTTCTCTATTCCCTCATCCTCATCAGCTCATTAGTCTTGAATAATCAATATTAAAGTAAAAGTTTACGTTTATAGTTAAAATAGAATACAAAGTAAATTAAGAATATTCCCTTGAAGATATGTTTATTTTAGAATTATTTTCTGGCGTGTTCCTAACGCGAGTCAATTGGCCGTAATTGTTGGAACTATTTATACAATTTATGACTCGATGACTAACTGAGTTAAATGAATCACCAGAATCATATATCACATTACGAATTATTATAAGATATTAGGATGTCGTACATTCGTACATGAATATAAATTAGGTGTCGGTACATCGTCGATATTGTTGTTACGAACGCCTTTAAAATATTAATGAATTATGTGCCTACAAGTCATAGTTAGTTACCTAACGTCACGTCGAATATTATTTTATCCTCCTTTCGTAAAATATATTCACAGCTTCTAAATGTACAGTTATCCCCAAAACGACGGTGACCTTCCTAAAGCTTTGATATCGCGATCGTAACGCACAACGTATAAAAACGTCTAGAATGGTCTTTTGCTTAGTTTTGCGTCAGCGGCGAGGAGCAAGCGAGCGGGTATTCTGTGCACCGCAGCGTCGAGATCGTGTAACGCTGCGGTGCGCGTCACGGGTCGATATGAATTTGTTTGAAGATAATTTGTTACAATGAATTCGCAATTACCCTTCTCTATATCGAAATAAAGGCAAAACACGTAAGGTTTAATAGTGAAAAAAGTTGTTCATGTTGACACATCTACTTTTTAGTAGTGGCGGAAAAATCATTTGACCGCTTCTCCATATACACAGACGGCTACGCCGCGGAACCAACAACGCAACGTTTATCGTTACGATCGCGAGACCAAAGCTATAGCGCGGCTTATCGTAGCTCGTAAAGCGTCGATTATTTTTATACTTGTTTTATTAATTTTAGTGTAAATAATTTCATTAAAATAGTTATTAATAAAAAAGTTAACAGTAGTTTAATTGAACAGGATCGACGACATCCAAGACAACAGCATATTGAGACGTGGAATACCGGTGGCCCATTCTATTTACGGTGTGGCTACCACAATCAACGCTGCTAATTATGCCATGGTGATTGCCCTTCAGAAAACACTGGAGTTAGGGCATCCCATGGTAAGTTTTGACTTAAACATATGACAGTTTAAATAACACCAACTTTTGATAGCAACTTCAACCATATTGCGACCATTTGCACAGGTACTTCAGTCAATAGATTTAATCCAATTACTTCACTGATTCGGTTTAAAATTGCGGTTATAGCCCGTACAAAAAATGTATTTAACCTGTCATAAAAAAGAGGACTTTTATATTACTTTAAAAAAGCCGACAAAATTTGGTAATTAGGAAGTAGATAGAAACCTACGCTTTGGGTCTTTGGTTTTTTTATTTTATTTTGAACGGTTTTTATAAATTTAGAATGAGCTCTGTGGGTGCTGGCTTTTAAACATATCTATGGACCCTGTGTCTTTTTGATGAGACATCTCTGCAAGTTATTAAGAAAATAATACGAGAGTAGACGACTTTTGAAACATTGTCTTAAAAACACTTTATATGTTGAAAGTAATACCTGTAAATTAATATCTATTCATTATTGGAACTTTTAAAAGTAATATGTAAAAATGTAAAGTATATTTTTTATTTAAATAATGTGGCATTAAGCAAGTATAAAAACATTTACAGGCTACAACTGTGTACACAGAACAGCTTCTAGAATTGCATCGAGGTCAGGGTATGGAGATATACTGGCGCGACAACTTCCAATGTCCGTCTGAAGAGGAATACAAGGAGATGACAATCAAAAGTAAGTTGATTATTAACTCTTGGTTATATTGGGTTCTAATACTATAATTTATAATCAAATACATAATTTTAAAACAATATCTGAAGGAATATCAACAGAGAAACACGTGCAATTCTATGAAAATACGTGTATAGGTAAAATATAATAAAATAATACATCGTTTCAGTATACAGAAATCATTTCGAAAATAATTAAACAAATCGAAGGTATAAAATTCAAAGTCCGAGAAAAATATAAAAATAAATAATCTAAGTATATAAATAAAATGATTGAGGTTTGCGTTGTGCTCTCATCACGCAAAAACTACTGCATAGATTTTGATCATATTTTTTTGTTTCAGTTCTTAGATACTTAATTCTTATTAAAAAAATCATGATATTTTCATTCAATAAAAAATTATTAAAGTTATAAGAAACTACGATTTTTATAAGCACTACGCGTTCTTCTGTCGTCCACGCGAGCTAAGCCGCGGGCACAGTTAGTATTATATAAGATAAATAAATTTGTAATAATATTGGAATTACAGTTTAAAATAATTGCAATATTCAATGACAGAATAGTAATCGATCACTCTAAATACAGAAACCGGTGGCTTGTTCATGTTGGCGATACGTCTAATGCAACTGTTTAGTGAAAATAAATCGGACTTCAGCAAGATGACTGCGATCCTCGGTTTGTACTTCCAAATCAGAGACGACTACTGCAACCTTGTAGAGAAAGAGGTAAAAATAACATATTTCATTAAAAATAATAATATATCTATTTCTTCTTCTTCTTATTTAATGATAACGTTTGCAATTCACAATTATGCTAATGTGTCACTTGGATAGAATATTTTTCTGATCTTCACGAGTTCGAAAAACTCTTTAACAAGACAGATGGTGGCTCTCTTGTTAAAACTTGTGGGAGTTTTTTTGGTAACTTAAATTCCTGTGTCTGGCTATTATTATTCACTTGTGCACAATAACCAAACTATATATCGGCGCACGCAGGCAGTCTAAAAATAAATGTTTTTAATCTACCGCCGCCTACGACGCGACGTCCCGTTCGCGACAAGTAGGCGCCTCGCCTCGTTGCGCCGCTCGCGCTATATAAACGGAGGATTGGGGCAATGTCTTTATGAGCTTGAATATCCAAGTTCGGTGAAGTTGTCAAAGCCGCAGCGGCTTCAGGGCCTCTAAGAATAAAAGTATAGTCAGTTCTAAAAAAAAAAGCAATGTGTTTACTTTTGCGGCCGAGTGCCTTAAGCGCTCGTCCCCAAATCACGGAGAAGCTGTAAAAGCCGTCTGAGGTTTCAGGGCCCTTAAGGCTAACAGTATAGTCAGTTCAAAAAAAAACTGCACTCATCACAGATTATAAACTACAAAAATAAATTTAAAATGTAAGAATGTTTTAGCTGGCTTATAATGTAAATTTATACTTACACATAAAGTGCAGGTGCAGTGCTAATTACATAGTATGTACATAAAATTAATTACTAGAATATAAAATTACATAATGCCACCAATATTATAACCACCAAATAACGTTGTCTATGATTTTAAATAAAACCACATCGTGACAGTTCGAGATTCCCCAAAAAAAAACTCAGAAATATCTATTACTTGTTTTATGTATACTAAGACTGCTAAGTCATAGCCACTGAATAGGGTGTCCAGTATGTGTGCGTGTTGAACGCGCTAATTCTTTATTGTCGGTTATGTTGTCTTATCGTTTATTGATTTTTGTCACGTCTTTAAATTGTGCACAACAACATTAGAAAGGACAGGTTAATTATAGTACCCAATGCTACGTTTACGCCGCCGTTTGGGAGACCTCCTCTTCCGCTTCACATTGCACACAAAGTTGGAGTAAACACTTTAATAATTTGGAAATACAATATAATTTAGTATAAGTATATAAGACACACTTAGTGGCGGGTCTGGACACGCTGCGTCTACCGGTACGTGTCCGCAACTCGAGAACTCTGGCCCTATTGGCCATGCACCCTATGAGTGATGTGCCGCGCCCACTACTTAATTCTAGCAATTCTTAGAGCTATGTCAGTTACTTTGGCTCTTTTGCGGATCTACTTATTTCTAATTTGATTTTAGTGAATTTGAGACTTGGATGATTGTTATACTGTTACGACCTGTTACAACCCTATTAAAAGATAGAAAAATCCTGTTCCCGAAATATTTCGAAGCAACTACAAACTTCTCAGGATTTCGAAATAATGTTCGCGTCGTAAACAACCGCGGCGCATGTTTGTGTAAACATCGCAGTTTACACACACACATGTATAGGGCTTATCGCCTCGATTACGTCATCGAGTAGGCATAGAAACTAAACATCAAGAAAGTTAGCGATAATTCACGATTTTTCTGCGATCGTTTAGTGTAGGTATTTAAGCGACACAGACGCGGCGCCGAGGCAGTTCAGTTTTGAATTATAAAGCGATAAAAAGGAAGCGAAACCACAGTGTAATAAATAAGTGTTGTGAGTTCGTGTAATTCGTAACTGTGTGAAATTGAAACAAATCTTCTTCACGTCAAATATCGGCATTTTTAATAAAACCGACGGTTGTAACAATATGAAGGAACGCCGTTGGTTGGCCGCTAGCCTCGCTGCGTAATATATGATAACAATGTGTTTGGGTGATAGGGAAAGAGAAGTGACAAGGATGGGCAACCCATTTTACTTTGCACAATTTTAGCCTAAACAATTGCTATATGCTAAAAACATTTAGAATTGTATTGTTTATCGTAGCTAAAGATAATTATTATTATGGCACTGCTGACTTGAAGTTTGACTTCATAGGAAATCTAAAGCCAGACGACCTTAACACTTATCTAATGCTATTAAACGAATAATTCTTGTATGCATAATTATACGTCATTCTAGTTTTCTGAAACGGCTCTAACGATTTGGTATGTATGTATGTATTGGGGTTAATAAAAACGAGTCACTTAGAAAAGTACGACGTCATCATTGATAACGTCATTCATTAATCATTCGAATTGACCGAGACAAATCGTTTATTTATGAACTAGCTGTGCCCGTGGCTTCGCTCACATGGACTACAGAACGCCCGCGCGAATCTTGCTCCCCCGCTCCCGGCTATTTTAAAGACAAAAATGCTTATTGTGGGTGTTCCTTAAAAAATAGATGTATACTCGCCCGGAGTTTTTTGTAGGTCTTTTAATGCCTATAATTATGTAGTACTTTAATTTGCTATATTTCTTATTGTTTACCTAGCATAAGCCATTTAAGCGCCCAAATTGATTCACCATGTTCATTTTTTTTATTTGTGCGGAATTCCTAATTCTTTTTCTAAAATAAAATTAGTCTATCTATCAGTAAAAGTCCCGTCAAAATCGTTCCAACCGTTTCGGAGATTGCCCGGAACAAACAGACAGATAACAATTTTAAAAATGCGCTTTTTTTTTAGGTATCGTATATAATTTCATATGCATTTAGTAAAATCTGTTATTTTGTTATTATAAATATAATATATAAAAGCTTGTTATTATAAAGTTTTTTAGTTAATTTTTTTTTTCGTCTTCTTCTCATCAAACCCTTTTATTTGATACCCATATCATGGGGGTGCATAAAAATAACTTCTTCGCCATCTTTGGGAGTCCGCTATAATGGATTTTGAATTATGTCACTTAACTAACCATGCATTGTCATCCGAACTGAACGTGTATGCAAAATTCCAGCTCAATCGGTTGTAGATAACTGTTTTAAAATTCAGTTGCAAGATTTGACCCGTACTGAATACCAACCAAGTTTAATAAAACGTTGTAAAAACAAGTTTTACTATTCAAGTTTATTTCTTTCGAATGACGCCAAGCGAAGCTCTGTCATTTGATCGAATAGATTTAACGTTTGAAAAATAAAATCAATTATTTAATGGTTGTGGTTTATTTTCTAGTATACTGAAAATAAAAGTTACTGCGAAGATCTTACAGAAGGCAAATTCAGTTTCCCCATCATCCACGCCATTAGGAGCCAGGAGGGAGACAATCAAGTGCTTCGTATCCTTTTAAAGCTGATTATCTATAAGAAAATACACAGCGTGCTTGTGACTGGAGGCCAATAATATAAATGATATATGTTTGTCGTGATATTATAAATTTTGTATATTTTCAGACCGTGTAGTTATGCTCTTGACATGGGAAGAGAAATTAGAATAATTTATATATTGAACAAGCAATTTATTGCTAGTCACGACCACTTTTATATTACAACTGTTCACACGGACGGAAAACGTTCCTATGTGAGTTCAGTTTTTTTAGATCTGACTACACTGACACTAAAGCAGCTGATGGCTTTTACAGCTTTACCGGGCTTGGGGGCGAGCGTGGGCAACATGCGCGCAAGGGTGCCAAAGTGGCCGGACCTCGGCTTGGGCTATTGCCGCTATTGCAATTAAGTCGCGATCTGTCTAATTCCTTATCCGTATAATTCGAGCTAAACTAACATATATGTTCAAAAAGGCGTTTATATAAATAATAGAGCCAAATAATTAACACTACATATGCATATATACATGTCCCTGCCTTGTGGAAGGAAGGAATGAACATGTGTATGTATTTAGTGTTTTGAAAATATGTTCTACACTAACTAGCGTAAAAAGGTCCCTTACAGAACCTATTTACCTATGTGGTGTGCACGAATGTATGTACGTATCGTGTTTAATGATGTATGTGGTTATCTAAGTGATTGCAAGTGCAGTATGAGACTGCAGGGTTCTACACGGAGAAAAACGGAGCTAGGCTTGAGGCCTCGCATTATTTTGCTCCCTGCGCTTTATATGTGTACCACCGCCGCACTGTCGCTGCGCCGGCGCTGTGCCGCTGCCGTACCAAGAGCGTTCGTATAATGTCACTTGAAACCACAGTGACGTTATCGTTTTGTGTCATATGAGGGAGACTTCAATGTGGTCTTAAAATAATATATTTTTTAATTTTTATAGGTTAAGCGTTTGATCATAAATTCACCTGATTGATGTTAAGTGAGTATGTAGCAAAAATTGGTAATACGCTAAGCCTCGTGGGTGGATTGGCTCTCAAGTACAGCTGCCGGAAGATGCGTATATGTACGACGTTTTTCATCTTTTAGGTGAACTAACAAACAAGCTAGTCAGTCGGTCATTATAACATCCCTTGCTACCGTGAATATCATAAAATAATATCCTGAAATATAATCAGACATATTGAGGCAGAGGACCCGCGATGTTGAAGTGAAACGTTACTGTATTACGCTGCTGGAGAAACTAGGTAGTTTTAAATACACTCGAGAAATACTGCAAGCGCTCGATCAAGAGGCCAGAAATGAGGTAAATTTTCATATATTTTTTTTAAGTTACGGCTAATATTCTGTTTTGCACGGTAATGTAACTGATGGTAAGCACAGTAAATCCAAGAACAACGGCGGCTATCTTTCAAGCCTGGATCTATACTGCTTGATCCCAGAACATAGTAAACCAAAAGTCAGTCTAAACCTCAGTCGAGTACAAATCCCTACAATCCGGCTGATTACTGCATTTACACCGGCATATGCAATCAATATACTACACTTGTACATAATATAAACATATCATCACGCCTGTATCCCCGAAGGGTTAGGCAGAGGTGTACTAATGTACACCCACAGTTCGCCGTGTATGTTTTTAGGTCCCATGTAATAGGGGGCGAGCCTATTGTCATTAATCAGGCACGAAGCCAAACTCCGAGCTGCTGCTGAGAATAAACCCAATAACAAAAAAAGATACAATTCAACCTATATACAGTATTGGAAACAATACACTTTTAAATGTGTCTCATATCCGCGATTTGGGCATCATTCTGGACAGTAAACTTCGTTTAAACATTCACATAGATGACATCGTCTCAAGGGGATTCAGGCGTCTAGGTTTTGTACTGCGCAACTGCAAGGACTTCAAATCCCCAAGCACAAAAATTTTACTATACAATGCGCTGGTGCGTAGTATAATGGAATACTGTAGTACTGCATGGAATCCTTTCTACGATGTTTATAATAATAAAGTGGAGCGAGTACAGAAGCGATTTCTATGGCATCTTACTTATGCTTGTTACTTAGGTAAGAAACTGCAAAGTTATGGCGACCGTCTGAAACACTTTAATATATGCACATTAACTAATCGAAGACGCATGCTAGACGTTGTTTTTCTCACCAAGTTGATTAAAGGCTCCATAGAGGCACCGAATCTTTTATCGTCTTTATCATTTACTGTTCCAAGAAAATTGCCAAGGCCAGCTAGTTTTAATCTGTTTGCAACAGAAGGAGTTGTTTCAAACTTGGGGTATAATGCTCCCATAGCGCGAATAACAAGACTTGTTAACATACTCCATAAATCTAACAAGCTAGACATTTTAAATGACGACGTTCCGGCAATCAAAAAATATTTTGCTCACTTAGAAGAATAATTTTGATCCAGTAGTTTATTATTTATTAGAATTTATGTTGTTTATTACCTTTAATTTGATCTCTCGTCTGTTTCTTGTTACTCGCTATATTCTATTTATCATGTAGTCTACACTTTTAATTATAGTAGCACTAAGCAATGTTCTTTGTCTATTTTTCTTTACTTGTTTTAGTGTTTATTATGTAAGTGTTCAAATAAATAAATAAATAAACACTTTGCTCGACCTGGGAATCGAACCTAGGACCTCGATCATAGCAGTCACGCTTACGACCACTAGGCTAATAAGGCAGTTCTACACTTGTAAACCGGAGAAAACGAATGTTCTCCCAAATTTGGTACATTTAAAGTACACCTTTTCAGGTTGTGCGGTTGGGTGGAAACCCCCTCTTAGAAGCTCTTCTCGATGACCTTCTAACATGGCGTCCTGAGAGACAGGACTCCGAAGTTGCAGCGAACTGTTTAAACATTCGTTCGAATATAATTTAAATCTCAGCCTCTCAGTGCACTAGTTCGAAAAAGAAGGAATGGGTCTTATCGAGCTTTTTAAAGAACATTAAGTAAATTTAGTTTTTTGACCCTTTATTATGTTAAATATTGGTGGTATTTTGCGTGATATATAGTTTGGTTGTTGTGCTTAAGTGAAGTGGATTATAAATATAAAGTGGCAAATATGCATTTTGAGATGTCACAAAAAGTCCATAGACAGTTCTGAGTAGCGCCACCATCTTGTCATAAGTCCCCACTTCTAATATTGGAAAATTTTATTAAGGCTTAAAATTTTTGACATTGGCAAGTGCTTTTGCCGGCCGCAAAACAAGAAGTAGAACATAATAAAAATCTTTTTTATATCTGACGATGGTTCATAACCCTCAACCGTTATTGTCTTGAATAGTTAGGTGCAATGCAGCTTGTCGGAATAACATAAAATCAAAAATCATTTACTTAGTTGGTTCTTTATCATAATGCTTTTATTGCATGATGTTTAGCTTTTGCAAGTGTTCTATTTCGCCATTTATCAATTCGATACAATCAATTTGTTTTCATAATATATAAAAAAACGAGAGTCATTAATTCGTTTCATAAAGTCGATCTTATAAAAAACATTGCAAATGAGGAAAGTGATTTTTGTTAAAAAAAAATTCCTAGATTACAGTATCGATAAATTGTCGCATAAAATTTAAGATGGACACAGATCAACAATTCAATCAATTAATCACAGTTGTTGTCTGCGTTTTTAATATACACGAGCTTAAGTGTCTTCGCCCGTGTTGGAATTAAGAAAAATGTTGTCGATGAAATATAAGCTTTATCATAGTGTTAATAATTTTTTCAGTTTTATATTTTGTTTAATTTAGAGTAATTTTATGAGGTAATTGGATAGTTATTTTTAATGAGCTTATATTTTTAATGTTAATTATTTTGTAATTTTACGCAAAGTTATAATAGCCATAATTATGTTTATGGGGAGGAGGCAGATAGGCACGGCATAATTATTATCATGAATACTTCGCCGCAGTCTTGAAGTTATTCGTAAACAAGCTAAATTGTAGAAAAAGGAAACAAAAAACCCGATTGCCACAAAAACACGACTAAAAAATATCTTTTTTCCCTTTTATTTGATTCCCAGACATCGGGCTTAAAATATATGATAGGTACACTTTATGTCACTCCCACAACTAAGATGAATCTAACGACACCTCGTATAAAATCTATCCAGCCATTTAGGCTACAGTGCGTCCCAAAGAAATAGAAATACAATACATACCTACGCTTGAAAAATATAACCCTACTTTTTCGCAGTCGGGTAAAAAGCCCACTTTGGTTTCTTTACGAGTATGGTAAATAGTCTGGCTGTCGAATTGTCATGATGTTTACATTTTTAACAAATCTCAATATGTTTTCTTTTGTACTATTTTCTTTTGAATACGACGTAAAACATAATTCGTCTACACATGTATATTTTTGTAAAGTAACGATATTTGTGTATCATTTTAGTAAATTTTATTTTTAAATCTTTTACTGACTAATTAATATATTGTGTAAAAAACATAAATATATGAATGGCTTTCTTTATAGCTTTAATTTTTTACGTTGACATGCTCGAAGGACCATAAATAAGTTAAAGGCAGAACAAATTCTAGAAATCGACTTTGATAAATGACAAACATTACTCGATGTCCTAAGTGAACGACAAACATGGCAACGCGACGCGATTCGACGCGACACGAAAATATCAAATAATCGTTGTATGTATGTGTGGCGGCCTACGTTGTCGCTTTTATTGGTCTGCGACGAGACGCGACGCAGTGTGAGTGACTTAGGGTTGCCAATAGAGATAGGTTTTTGAAATTTGCTTGTTGATAGTTGAATAAAAACACTTGCAACAATATAATCGAAAGTGCTTGGTAATAAACCCACAATACTCTTTAAACCAGAGGTTCCAGACTTTTTTCTCATAGACTACTTTTAAAATTTAGCTGGTTCCGGTGGACCAACTACATTTCTACCATATTCCCAAAACTAGACAAAAAATGTGAAGTTAGATATAACTATGGAAATTTGCGCTGCAGCTGAGTTCGGCACAGGTCTCGACACATACTGAACATGGAATATGCAAGTTTTTACAAGTAACAGTCGCTGAGCTTCTTAAAATATTATCTGTCTACATTGATAGGTGAAGTCAAGCCAACATTTTAGTTCTTCACTATCGAAAGCAGATAAAATTTGCTGGACCCCCGCTTACGAATTGTGAACCCACATTTTTTTGGCACGCTAACCTATACCCCAGTCGAGTCTTTCGTGGACCCCTGGGGGTCCACCTGAACCACTTTGGGAACAAATGCTTTAAACAAACGTGGATTATTTCTTAGTTTCGGATATAAATGATGAAACTCTCCAAATTTATTTCGCTCTAAATATATTTGTTACCTTCCTACGTTGTTTACGAAGTTTTTGTGTTTTAAATATGAATTTTCTAGGTAAAACGCAGAATAAGTACATGCTCATGATGGTTAAACAGTAATGAACCAAGATCGCCGCGATTGTCGCTTACGGATGACTACAAAATAGGACACAGGTCGCGTGAAGTACTGGTCCGTATTATGTCGTATACAATCGCGTCGCGTCGCTACATATTGTAGCTCACCTAGGACAACAAGTTAGTTAAAAGTCTATTGCCTGGCATCTGCTTGAAATATAAATTTGATCTATAGAAATCTTTCTATAGATGTTTGCCAGCAGCTAGAGCTCTTTTAGGCTTATTATCTCTTAACATCAGTTGAAATTATGGTTCAATTTAATTAAATTTAAACATCGGTCATAAGCAACTATAAGAAATACCAGTGCAATAATTAAATGGATATTTTTGAATATTACCCATTGAATACATGAATGACATATATTTGACGTCACCCACACATCACATGTGTAAAACTTATATAAATATGACAAAGGTATGTGAATGTGATGTCAAATTAAAATAAGTATCACTGGGTATTTATTATTCGTTACCAAAGTTTAATGAAGTGAATTATAAGTAATATTTTATAGGGATCATAAAATTCGAAAGCGTAAGAAAATGAATGCCTTAAGCATATAGGTTTAGGATTCAGTCGGCTCAAACCCAAGGTGCAATGCGCTGCGCTATACATACTGAGCTTCTCTAATTGGGTATAGATTTAAAATTTATTAATTTCGAATGAGTTGTAACTTTTGTTATACTTTGGTTGAGTGGTCGATGCATACGTAGCAATAATTGCCAATTTTCAAACATAATTTCATTGTACCTTTAATACAATACGAAGTTGAGCAGGGAGCGTTGGATTATTACGTAAGCAGGTTTTTTCTTTCAATTTTTTCTTACTTTTCCTATCAAAGGTGAAAATATTATAAATCATACGTGAGATGTAAATTTATAAAATTATGTAAATGTTTTCAAAGAATTTTATGTAAACATTAAATTGATAATATAATCATGGTTTACCTACCGAATTTACCGAATAGCGAGTCACAAGTATTGTGTTAAACTACTTGACTCATATAAAATTTGGCGCAATAAATAAATGTTTTATTTCTTATCTGACTTAAGAAACCAATATCTATCGATTTCAGATATTAAAAGTGCACCTATGTCAATATCTATTTTTATTTTTTTTATTTTGCACTCCTTTGTCAGCCATAATGTGACGTCATAGGACTATAAGCAAATTTCATGTCGGATCTCAAACGAGTGAAACTCGCTATGTAGACTGTGCTGTGACATTGACATTTATGACATAATAAATATAGAGATTTGCACAGTGACGAACGTATGCTAAATGTCAAATGTTTGTTTTCGACCCGTATGACGTCACAGCAGAGATAATATATATATATATATAGACAAATATGGATGACAGCGTTTTCGCCTGCTTACGAAAAGTAAACTTTTAAAATAAAGTTTTGCAGTTTTCTAGTTTCTAAAAAAAATATTAATATTTTTTTCCCTCTAATAATTAATAACTTAAAACCTTTATAAAAAGGTCAACTAGTCTATTGTTTATTTGTTTCTCTTGAACTAGATAAATAAACCATTGTACATTATACTTATGTGTTTACAATACAGTTGTTAAATTGTGTTAATATCAAACAAACATTAAAGTGTTCTGAAAGTTGACTTAAATCTAATATTTCTCAAAAATTAATAGTATCTAATGAATTTGAAACGCTTTGTTAAAATTAATAAATATGGTGTATTACAACGTCAACCAGCAAACGGAACGAGCGGAAGTCTTTTCAATACAAAAACTTAAATAATTACAAATACCGATTACCCAATCTTGAAATAATGATAGTTGTCAAAAGTTAAACCAGATGAACATGTTAACTTCATAAATAAAATATAAAGTATTTTTTGTATTCCGTAAATGAAGTGAGTGACCCCATATAATTATGTCAGTTTTCTACTTTGCTTGGTCATGTTGTAAGATACATTTTCCCGCACCTATGATACGTATTCACTTAAGACTTGTAGCATCATTGAATTATAGCGTAGCATAGAAGTGACTTGTGACGTCATGCACTTTAGTAATTTTGGTGATTATAACTATACCATTTAAATTCTAATGCTTTTAATAGATTGCTTTGATATAATTATATGCGTATTATGAAGTAGTTTATTGGTGTTATTGCGAATTATGAGAGTACTTACCTAGTGTTATTAGAAATATATAGAACAGTTTTAAATAATTGTGATATTTGATAAGTGCTTAATTATGTTGTACTTATTACCTAAAAACGTAGGGCACAATAAGACATAATATTATACAGATAATCTTAGTGCTAATAATTTCATTCAGTAGAGAGGTAATCATAAATTCTAAAATAAGTCCATTAGTACCTGTATGTTTATATAAAAAAACTGGGTAATTTTAAAATGTTGTGAATTTATAATACTGATGTCTGTATAAAACAAGTTTTATTTTAAAAACTGAGCAATATGTACAGCCATCTGAATGAAAATAAATAAAAACATTATTAAAACAAAATAAAATATATAAACTGAAGTTTTATAAAATTGAATTTATTGCATTCATTTTCCTTTAAAAAGTAAAATTGTATAAACCTTATTATGCTTAGGCCAATTTTATAAGATTATTGATTTACTAAAATTCCTATAAAAAGTAACAGTAAATTGGCACTTGTAATTTTTTTTTAAATACGTTTGTATACGTATTTAATACTTTTTCAAAATAATTCTCATTTTTGTTATTAGAAATTTAGGTTTCTCTACATTGTTTAATCTATACCTACTTGTTATTAACACTGAATTACTGTTTCACTGAATATTTATAATAAAATGTTTTTAAATATGCAAAACCTAGGTAATTTTAAGACATTCGTTTTTTTATACGAATAAAATGTCTAAATTAGTATTTACCCAAATTATGATTACGCGTTGCTTCAAATAACGTAAGCAGTTGTTAATCTATTTAACATGTAGCGTTTAATTAACTGTTGTTCCATTAGGTGTCATGCATTTTTTTAAAGATTACCATCAGATGTGATAATAATAGAAATCAAAACATAAAATCATTTGAATTGAAATTTTAAAATCTAGTTGTGCATTAAGCACTGTCTATTATTGTATCGCTAAGAAACAAGTTTGTCCAACAGATTAAGGTTGCCAACTATAGTTTATAATAACATATCCTACTATATTTTCTATAAATACACTTTATACTTTTTTGCATAAAAGTAAATAATGCGAAAATACTTTATGTCTAATCTTTACTGTAATGCGTAAAACGAAATACTGATATGGGTAATTACTGATCTATTTATCGATATTTATAACTTGTAAGTACAGTATAAGTACGGACCCAAAGAAAATAAACTAATAATGGAAAAGAATGTTTTGAGAAATGAAAAAAAAATCCTGTTTCTGTGCCCGCCACTTCGGCTTTCACTTGAGAGTTTTTTTCGGTAATGAATCTCAAGTAGCGTGAAGAGAGAACATTGCGACATTGTCCATAAATGTAATAAAAAAGAAAGAAGTTATTTATGTATTACAAACAAAATTTAGATTATAAAACTAGCTCGGAAACTTTCAAAGACAACAATAAATTGTTTGCATTTGCTAAAAGCACCCAAAATATTTTCTTAAAGGGTTAAAAACAAATTTGAAATAATTTCATACGTTATTTTTGACAAAAAGTTTACAACCCTACCGTGAATTATTAAAGACTTCTTCTTTTTAGGTTTAATGCATTCCGATTGTATTTTTTTATGCAGCCTACAATTTTAATAATAAGTAGGTAATTCGTAATTTAGGCGCAAATGTACTTAGGTGGTGTTTCTTACATGTAACTAAATTGACAATAAAAAAATATACCTAATATAAAACAGTACCTACTTACTATGTAGTTTTAGTTATTGTATTGTTATATCTATTAGTATATTTTCGTTAATAAATGTTAGGTATTCATTACATTATGTAGGTATTTAAGGAATTTCGCTTCATACCTATAAACGTATAAGTAATTATTATGTGCCAAAAAATAGATTATGGAGGTACCATTACACAACTATAGTGTCAGTCAGTTTGATCATTCTATTGTTTTTTATTACTGTTTATTAATTAATTTAAAGTCTTAGTAGGTAAATTTAAACGCTGCCGTGTATTTCGAGAACTACTGGAAATAGAAAGCTTCGTTTGAAAAGTTTGTATGGGTTTTGTTTAGAAGTTATTGCATTTAACACTCTTTGCTTTTTCGTTATTCCGCATAATTCTTTTATTTTTATAATTTGTTGGTTCTACCTACATTGTTGGAGTCAAATGTCTGGCAAAATATTTGCTTTCTAATGTAGAATAGTAACGGACTTTCTAACTGACGATGAAGTTATTATATGCAATAAGCAAGATCACATTACAAAGTTTAAAGTTTTGGTATAAGTTTCAGACTAAGTTTACCAAAGTCATAATAATTTCATTTCTGGTACCAATAGGTGACCATCACTAAGATATTTTAAAGACATGTTTTTTGTTATTGTTTGATATTAAATGTGTAATAATTTCTTGCGTGCTCAGTTTGTTTTATTTTATAATACCAGACCCTAGACGACAACAGGTACCATTTCCAGAGTGAAGGCCTATTGAATTGGTCAAGCTACCTCGCATCTCGATTGTTCGTTAACCCACTATTGTGCTAGAAGTATGTTTTCTCATTGTAAAAAACTCGTTTCGATATTTTGGTATACGACAAAATATCTTACAATATGAGGTACGAGTATTAACTTCAAAGTAGTAGTTATGGCTCAGTAATATCGTATTTGGACACCGCGTCTATTGTAGTCGAATCGAATCCTACAGTATGCCCGAACTTTTCGGTGAAGGGAGACATCGTGATGAAACCATACCCTCAGGATATTATGCTTGCCTGGCTAGCTACCACCCTCAAGTTGAGCATCTGACATCATTCACCTATATTTATCCGGCCATTGGCGTAGCTAGCGAATTTTCCTAAGCATTCAACCAGCCAGCTGATTAATCACTATAAGTTTTTAATTTCGGTAAGGAAACTAGGACGAGAAAAACGTTAAAGATAGGCATTGGCCGTTGTTGATACCCCCCCCCCCCCCCCACCATTGGTCTCGGCAACTACACTTAAAGAGCCAAGTTCGGTGAAGCTGTAAAAGCCGCAGCGGCTTCAGGGCCCCTAAGGCTAACAGTATAGTCCGGTCTAAAAAAAAACGTTTAAGAGTATCATGTTTAGGCCACACCTCAGTATCAGGTGAGATTGTGGTCAGCCTATAGAAGTACATTGCTGGACATAAGCCTGTCCAAAGGTTCGCTATCGGATGCAATCTCTGGCTTTACACATAGTGTCATTGTCGCTTCCACCAGACTAAGTCGTCACTCCAATTGGTTTGAGGACGTCCTACACTAGGTTTGCCAAGACAACGAAAACCACGCGTTGCTGTGCCGTTTTGGAGCCCATAGGGAACATTGTTCCGATCGCAACCAAACTTACAGGATCACACCCACGCACCGGGTTAATATGAAGATTGTATGAAATTTCATCAAAATTGCTCCAGCCGTTAAGGAGTAAGTGCATAGGGAGCATACATATACATACATACAAAAAAATATTTTTATATAAGGTATAAGATTTTTTTTAAACGACATTATCATAGAATGAAACAAGAAACAAATATTTATGTACTTTATTATTTATTTTTTTACATTTGTCACAAACTACAGAACTGCGACCCTAATAGTCAAGGTTTTCGTTGGATCAAAATGCTCCTGAACCGTAAAATCAACATAAATAAATCTATTCATTAAAATAAAATAATTATTTATATTAATTATGTTTTTTTTTTATAAAATAAATCGACACAATAAAAGAATATTATTTAAAAAAATCTAAATTCATATACAAATAATCTCTCTTATGGAAAATAAAGACGAAAGTTACTAAAAGAAAGAAGTCGACGCGGTATTTTTATAATGGAAAAAACTTTACGTTTTATCACAATGTTATCTGGACACTTAGTTCCCCAGTAGATTCACTATCAAATATACATAAAGTTACAATTTAAAAATAAGCATTTTCGTGTTTCATTAAAGCAGAAGGCCCGCCCAATCCGGTATCAACGATATCCAATCAATCCGTTATCCACGTTGACCGCCTCAATCGGTAAAGATTTTGTCCGTTTAAACCAGTATCGATATTGTCTGATCTATCCGAATCAGTACGTACCGATGTGGTCCGGCTAATCGGGTATTGAGGTTATCCGTCCAAATCGAAAAAAAAGTATACAAGTCCTTATTTCCAACGGAAAGTAACCGAAAGATCAGCACACTGGGAACAAAAACCTGGTGCTTTATTGAAATCCCGTAAAGTTAACTTCACTCTCCATTGATGCAGAACATGGCTTCCCTTATACAAAAATTCTACAGAAACATGTCAACGTCAAAGCAATTATTTCGATTATTAATGTCGCAAGATATGAAAATATCTTTCTAAAAAGTTTTCGTTGTCAACGATCAAGAAAAATTCGTCCTAGTAATATCGATAGAACATATTTCCGACGAAGCGTCAAAATGAGAAGCATTTTATGCATTAATGAAATGTGACACGTCTATAATTAATAATATTACAATAAAATATAGTTAAATTAATACAATTTCATTAGCACACTATATTAATAATTAATAGTAAATCATACAAGTCGTTCATTTTGTAAACAAAAATTGTCATTTTATTTGTATCTAGGTTATAAAACTGTGCAAAGGATCGCCTTCTATACATGACCTTTATTTTATACCAGGTTCAATGGTTTCATATACAGTTAGGGTTGCTAACCATACTTTATAATAACGTATCCTAATTTAAATATACTTTTTCATAAAAATAACGTATGCGAAAATACTTTCATTCCAACTTTTAATGCGTGTAAAAAGAAAAATTCATATGGGTAATTAGTGAACTATTTATCCATACTTATAACAAATAATAGTTCATCCAAAGAAAATCATAAGAAAATACTTATTTTGCCTTCCCAATACTTTTTTACAACTAAACATTTTGATACGTTAATTTTTTCAAAAAAATAAAAGGAGGCAACCCTACACACAGGCAACTTCTTACCACGACGCTCATTATTCGTGAGTCTTGCAATAATAACGAATACGTTTGAAAACAGTGATGTAATTCCATAACTTCTTAATTCGATCGCAGTCGTACTATGATTGCGCGTAAACCGACTTATGATGGTCCCGCCATAAAGTCATTCGGATCTTAAAAAAATAATAATGACACTTTTTGTTACCACACAACAATCACACATTCATACAGTTCGTGTCCGTTGAGGTCTCTGTGATTGTATTATAAGGGTCATTTTTTCTTTTAAATAATTTACCATCGATTAATATCTACGAAAACTCGCATACAACCTTAAGCACCGCACTTAATATTTGGCAAAAAGGCAACATTGTCCCTTATATCTAAAAAAAAAAAAAACTAACATTAAATATGTCAAAATCCTATTCAAAATTTCACATCTAAAGCCATATTAAGACAAGTTCACCAACAGTAAATATAGCGATACTGAAAAGCACAGACACTGCCACTATGCCAAAATTTTTTACTTCTACTTTTTCAAGTATCAAAGTTTTTTTTTTCGTGCATGCGTATACAGCGGTGATACAATCACAAAGGCCGAAGGGGACAAACGTGACGGTGCGTAGCCAGGAACGTGAATGTGTGGCAGGATGAGCAGCGTTGTAGCCGAGCTGGGCGCACTCAGTGTATCCACCCGACCACGTAGCTGCGGCTCCGGGTGAACTGTGTCGAGCGCCGTACGCGACCACCTGTCAATTAGTAATTCACTGTCATTTTCATCTACTACCTAGGCACAGCAGACGTTATTTATTTGCCCTTTTCGATAGTTAATTACTCCACCACGGCGCGGCGCGGCGTCACTTATACAGTTCAGATTTTGTGAGTTTATTTTTTGGCGCTAAACCAAGACGTAATTATGAGGTATTTTCTTGTGTTCGTTAATAATGACTAAAATGCCACCTATGGGATCCTAGAATAGAGCGTTATGTACGGTCATCTTGGTAAAACAAATATTTTGTGTGAATATGACTTCAATATGTGACGTCGTTAAGAAGTTACACGATCACTAACAGACACAATAACGATTCTATGAATATAATTACTTTGCTAAAAAGCTTATACTATATATTTGTATATACACACTCATGGACATTTTAAAGGAACATAATGAAAAGGTAGAACAACATAAAATAGTTTCTTAATTCATACTGGCCATATAGGTATACCAGTATTATGTAATTTGAAAAAAAGACGATTTTGCATAATAATTTTATTTACGACTTTCATTTGGGGAGTTTTTGGCGGGATCCTGAAGTGACATGTTGTGGTTTTTATTTTTAATTCAATAACTTAGGCTTTTGACCCTATATTATGTAATATTAGTGGCGTTTTGCATGATATAGTTTGGTTTTTGTGCATAAGTGAAGTGGATTATAAATATAAGTTGAAAGCATTCATTCTGAGATCCCACAAAATCTTCCTAGAAAGTTGTAACATGGGAGCCACCATCTTGTTAGGATACATAATCGTCATAACACATGACACTATAATTCACTAGATACTGGCAGTAATGGTCGTCATTAAAGAGGACCGGTTGCCAAGTTAGGTAGAAGAAGAACAAGACTTTCATTTGGAGTTGGTGGGATCTTGAAGTGACACGTGGCTTTTATTTATGATATAGTTTGGTTTTTCTGCATAAGTGAAGTGGAATATAAATATAAAATGGTAAACATGCATTTCGACATGTCCAAAAACTCCCTAAATAGTTCTGGCAAGGGAGCCATCATCTTGTTAGGATACTGAAATCGTCATAAGACAGGACACTATAATAAATAAAATGGATATAGAATAATGGCAGTAATGGTCTTCAATAAAGAGGACTAGGTAGTTGTCAATTTTTTTGGTTATTTGTTAATTTCTTTGATACGTAGTGTATGAAATTCTGCAGGTTTTTGTTGTTTCTAAGAAATTGAACATTATTATTTTCTGGTTTTTTGACAAAAATTGTTATTATTGAGTGAGAATGCCGGATCTCAGCGTTGCTCAGGTATATAAAGATGTAATTTTAACTGAAAATGGTTACACTTATAGTGAAGTGACTCAAACATTATGAGTGTCTAAATCTATGATTTTTCACCAGCATACTGGAGAGTATACAAGGTCGAAAAAGAATAACAACAGAGATGGACAACAGAATTATCGTAAGCCGTGTCCTTAGACACCGCACTTCGACTTCTTCCGAGGTACGAAATAAGCTGCACGAAGTTCGACAAGTTACAGTTAGCACCAAAACGATTAAAAACCTTAAGGCAGCTGGCATAGAGGGTCGTACTTGCCCTTCAAAGGCCCTTTTGCTCACCGCAGGTCATCGAGTAGCTCGGTCCAAATTTGCTTGTTCGCACCGAAAATGGGATGATGACATTTAGGGAAAAGTACTCTTTACTGATGAGTCCAGATTTTGTCTAAAGTCAAATGATGGAAGGGTCAAAGTATGGAGACGACCCGGATAAAGATACGGTGAGGGTAACATTTTTGGAAGAGCCTTATGGTGGGGAGTCAGTAAGTCACCCATAGGGTGGTATATGCTTAGGAACATGCATAGAGCTACACATCGTAGAAAACTGGTCCCTAACTGCGGCAAGATACATAAGACATTTTAGAGTAGATTGTGATGCCTTTTACCCCATTCATGCAGGATAATTTTCTTTTATTGCGCGATAATGCTCGTTCTCATGTCGCGGCGGTATTATCCGAGAACCTTACTGAGTTCGGAATCTAAGTTATGTTGTGGACAGGACGCTCGCCAGACCAAAATTCGATAGAACATTTTTGGGATAAACTGGGAAAACAAATTAAACAAAGAAATCCAGCACCATCTAAAATAAAATACCTCCAAACTGCATTGGTCGAAGAATGGAAAATAATGTTCCAATTTTCATTGACAATTTAATAAAAAGTATGCCCAGACGGATGCAGGCAGTTTTGACAGCGAGAGGATGAAAAGTAAATACTGATTGTGTCACCCATTATGAAAAAAAAGTCTTTAGAACAATATTTACCGGAGTCAATATTCCTTAGAATTAAAATACTGAGCTTACTGCCTTTTAATTTGTTTTTTTTTTCTTTTAGTCTAATTTTTTGTGTTCAAAATTGTTAATTTTATTAATTAATTCTATTTAACGAATTTTAAAAGCTTATTTTGTACAAATAAATCTGTTTTCACTATAATTCGCCCCCTTTTATTGCGTTCCTTTAAATATGTCCATGAGTGTATTATTACACTGCGTATAATTTACAACAAACATGTGTATTGAAGCTATAATAGTCTAAGTTAATGAGCGATTTTGAACAGTATAAAGTAGCTACTTCCAAAATGCAATTTTCTGTGATACATAATATAATTGTATTTTGTACATACAATGGATAGCATGATCTGTTCCCATACCTATAACATTACATAAGGGAGGGTAGTAAGGATAGTGGAGTATTTAAATACATGAAAATTAGATACAACTGGTGCGAAAATCTCGAAATATGAAACTATTTATAATTATTTTAATATCGGCATGCAACATCGTCTTAAACAAAAACCTATCATATTATCATATTAAAAATGTAAATGATCAATTATTTCAACTGGTAGAACATTTATACGACACGAAATTGATCAATGTATATTAATTTCTAAGAATAATCTCGAATCTTATAACATTCATTAATGCAAAAAAAACTTTTAAATTTTTTTAGACAATGAATATCGAGTAAAAGTACGATCAACGATGTAGGCTATATTATATACAGCTTTCAAGCACACTAGTGATGTATTAGAGTCGATAATTGACTTACCAGATGTGACAATTTAAGGTTCTAAGCGCTGTTCTGGCTCCGACGCTGCTGGCGTACTGCAATGTATAACACAACGGGATAGAGGGACACATGAACCTACATAAACACATGCCGACATTCACTTCAATACCACAATATTATTCTAAATCAATTATTTAGTTTTAGTTGATATTCCATAAATTTACATTTACTAATAAAATAAAAAATCATATCAAAATGAGATTTTATTTCTTCTATTTTTTTTTTTTTTTACAAAAAGTGTATATCGACAAATACAATAACGCTAGGAAATCTAAAATAAAACATATTACATAAGTGATAAAAAGTTAAATCACAATAAATTAAAATAACTTAGATCGTTGGGAATTATTTTGTTTAATTGAACAAATCAAATCCATGCTTCATATTCAGGTTTAACGTAGTCCAAGAGTAGGCAACCGGACAGTAATCACAAAACACTATAAAATGTGGATAAAAATAATCTCCTTACAGTATAATAATAATACCGAATATTTTATGCTGTTCTTCATGTCAAACGAAACACCAATAACAGCGCGTGACGTCATTCGCGTGTAAACAAACGTTACCCAATTGATGCGTTGACTAACATCTGTTATTTTCGTCTAATTTTCTCCGCTTATTTAGTACTGATACCGCGTATGACATCACGCGCTCTGCGGTATCTTTTGTGCGGCATTTTAGATGTTATTTGAAGTACTTATAATGTGTTATTTATGTGAAATAATATTTTTCCTAACTTTATAAATCAATAATGATTAATAGTTAACGCTTTTTGAAACTTTATCCGGTTGCCTGAAATTGCAAACATCATTCCGATACATTCCGGTTAGTTGCGAACACGCATGCTTCAGGGAAAAAAACCGATGTTAATTTCAACCGGGTTCGCAGTTAACAATGATCAAATAAAACCATTGTACCATTTCGGGTGTTAAATTATTGCACAACAACAACCGGTTCGTCTATCCTGTCGCATTTGGGAGGCCGCGGCTGAACGGCTTAAGCGGTACTCTGGATTAGCAGAAGCCTTTGTGCTGCGAAAAAACGTTATTTCCCGAAAAAAGAATAATTACAAAAAAAAAATATAACACTGCAAACAATATAATAAATCGGCCTCGTATGTTTACAGCAAAAATCGAAGAAAAAAAAACACTTGAATTAATTTGAATTTTACCGATGTTTTTACTGGCCATTTGTATTATTTTATGAATCGGTTTCTACGGTCCCCTCTCGGCTAAAAATTAAATTGTTACTGTTAAAAAAGGCACTCTAACCACATTGAAATATTAGTTGTATTCATTAGATTCGGGTTTAAGACAAGAATGAGAGCAGATCTTTTAAATTTTCTTAAATATGTAATAATATTATTTGGAAAGTTATAGACTATAGTAAGGTGTTAAGAATTATAAAAATATGTAAAAATTGGGTTTATTCGATGCATTTAAAGCGTGGTATATTCCATAAAGTTTTATTTGGTGCAGTTTTATAGGAATTGTCACTGATAATAACGTTAAAGTTAACGATTCATGGATACGTTAATCCTATAATCTATTACTAGTTAATCCGTGGAATAAAATTACATTTAATATGCTGCTAGTTGATAAGATTTAAAAAAAAAAGATGTCCACGAATCGGAACTAAAACGAGATTTTATTATTCATATTGTTAAGTTCTATTTATTACTGGTCTGCCAAGACCGAATAAGATACCATACAAGTTTCCCAAACGTAATAATTAAAGTTAATTATCAGGTAAGTTAAATCGGGTAAAATATTACAATTAATAAATTATATCCCACAATTCAACGTTTAAAATAATATTACGATTAAAATAATTCGAACAGAAAATAAACGGTGGGAAACTAATAGAAAAATTTGTATGGCAAAATTATTTTGAAGTTTGACATTAGTGACGGTAATGTATTCTACGAAATTAAATAATGTAGTATATAACACGGAATCTGTCAGAATTGAATAGAAAAATTAAAGTGTACATAATCTGAAAGCTTAGCATTCGATTTTTCATTTCGTCCGTAGGTAGTGTCGGGATCGAAAATAAAAACATCGAAGTCATAGTATATATCTTAAACCTTACTTCAAGTTTACTTTTTATCGATGTTTGTCTCTACTTCATAATTTATATACCTAAATATTTGAAGAAACTCTATAAAACTGCACCGGGTAATTATCGACACGCAATCAATCGACACTATAAGCTGTGTAAGCGAAGTATTGTTATACGCGGCCGTGCCAACATCGTGCGCCACCTGCCGGGCTCTGACCTCGTGTGTGTCTATTGGCTACGCGCCCCCTTTTGCAGGTTGTTAAAGAACCTGAACTGAAGTCGCAGCGTTAGGTCTTTCCGTACTGTAATGGATAAACAAATACTCTCAACCACTACTGTGCATCTCCGACGAACAGATTTCCAAATATTATTGAGAACTTGAACAATATAATTTCAGAAACAAAGAATACGACAAAATGTGTTATCGATATCAAAATTAACTATATTTTTATTATATTTAAAAAAGAGAATAACGAAATGTGTACTTATGTACGTAAGTAAACAAACAAAAAATAACTACAAATCTATTATCCCGCGTGCCACCAAAGTTACCAATTAAAAAAAAAAAACAGTAAAATGAATTTACATTATTATCACTGTCGGCTAACTTGTGACAATTTTACTGTAAAAAGAAATATAACTTCAAAAGTATCGAAAATATTTTATCGAGTAATTGTTCAAGTTAACAAACGTCACATCTCTACACATATGTTTGGGGGTAGTGTGAAGTGGGGCGGGAGGAGGGTCACGCGTGAGTGAATGTGTCGGTATTACGTGACTACTCACGAGTGAGGGTTCGGGTTTATATCTGGCCACTCGGCAAGCAAGAATCCCTTCGCTTGCTCGCCTGCCTTATTATCTACATGTTCCAATGTCGAATCTCCGTTCACTGCAACTACCGTCTCGTCTTCGGACATAACCGGTATTACTCTTTCTTTTAAATAGTCAGGTGATTCAGACGTCTCAACCGTCGAGATATTGTCGATCGGTTTCTCCTTAGCCTCGATGACTAAAGACTTTTCAACGGTTTCCGTATGTACTGGCGGTTTGACGTCCTTGGTGGGCGTGATGGCTTCAGCGCTGGGCGGTGTCATGAAGAAGCTATTGTCGATGCCCACTGCGGGAGGTCGACCGCGAGGCAACCGCAAGCTTAGCGACGCGCTAGCCCGCTTTTGCACTCGACAATCTGACATCACCATAATCGATTTGATATCGCAAGTTTCATCAATTTTATCGATAGTCGTGTACAAATGTATCATTATAAGGCACACGAAAATATGAATAGAAATTAGGTATATTAAAAATGAATACACAGCCGAAGGTTTAGATGTTATTGTGGATTATGTGCTTGTAAAAATGTACATTGATGGTGTTTCATAGGATGATAAGATCAAATATGGATTTCACGCAGTTAATGTAAAGCAGAGGAAGTTTCCAAATCGCCATGTTATGCGTCGTGCGGCATGTGAAGGCGCTTTTTGTATATTATATCGAGTAAATTATATTTAACTAAGTACTGAAGCTTTCCTTGTCGACCGTCTAAACTAATATGAGGGAAATGATTGTTCCGAGAAAGGACTTAACACTATTAATTATAGTTTTATATAACATTGACACTGGCAAATGTTACTGCGGACCCAAAACAAGAATAAGAAAAAGAGTTTTATAAATGTACCGATGTTTAGTTCTTCCCGACGCTTCATCATCTGCTTCAAACAAGTAAATATAAAGGATACTTTACTCAAATTTAAACTTTGATATTTAAGAAACGGTAAAAAATATTTTATCTCTCATCATGTGTGGGAAGGGGGAGTCAGTTTACTTACTTATACTTATACAGGATGGTGGGGGGTCTAAAATCTTTTAAAGTTTGCTTACGTAATACTTGTGTGCTCCGCCCTCTGTTTTGTAGTTCAAGTTGCAGAGAAAATAGCGATTGGATGTTTTTGGTTTTCTATATGTCTTTGTTTATTCGAATATGATTATAAACATAAAGATAAGCTAACAGTACTTAGTTAGAGATGTTAGCATGGAATAAACTCTGTAGTGGGTGTGTGAAAGATTACTGTAGTGTTGTGATGCGGTGGCGGTGCGTGCGGCCACCATGTTGCCGCGTAGTGTCGCCATCTGTGTCGCAATGTTACTTGTTAGCCATGTCTATACGTTATTGTTTGAATTAACCCCGACAATTATCAACGGAGTTAAATGATACTGATTCGATTATACATGATTATGGCGCGGATCTGGACTTTCAAGTTTGGAGGGGGTTATAGATAGAACGAAATTCGTCGATAATTAAAAATGGAACACAATTTTAAAATTAAAAAAAGTGTATAAGTAAAATAAACTGTAAGTAAATTATATTTTTTAATGTGTAACGCTATAGGCCGCCTTTGGCGTAACGCTGTATGCGACTTACGAATCGGACGAATAACCACAATGGGAATGTACCACAGTGGTCTCTAACGGACGCCTGATGCAAGGCACTTGCACTGTGCGTCATTTCGAAGCATTCCAGCGTACTGACACCGAATTTTTACTTTTTTAAATATGTAGTGAAATTTACTACGGAAAAGGACAAATTACTTGTAGAAATACGGAAATATTCTCTAAGCTTGTTATAGTAATATTTTTTTTAAATCAAATTATAAAGCAATCTACAGCCTCTCTTCATAAATAGGTCATAATGTATTCCACAAGTGATCATCATCGTCCTTTTCTTTCTGATTCACTTTATTAAATATTTTTTCAAATCGTCCATAGACATAGAGTGCACACGAGTAAAACTGACGTGCTAGATATTTATTTCCCCAGAGTGACCATGCGAAATCAACACGTCGGAAAAGGCGTCCAGCGTCACCCAAAGCTAGACGCCGCTTCCAGTATCTTTAACAGACCGCGGCCTAATAGTTTATAGATAAAAAAATATTTTAATTAAATCATATTAAAATAGAATCTATTTATACAACACAATATTTACTTATTCAGTTAATGTGACACTTCCGTCACAAGATGCGCGCGCTGCTTCTCAGTTTTACAAACTTCTAAAGGTGCCAGAAAAAAAAAACCATTCAAAAAATAAATAAAAGTCCATACGATAAATGAAAATTAGATTTACTTTATGACATCTATAACCTCCCTTAGATCCGCGCCTGACATGGTTATGGTAATTGCATAGATTAACTTTTGATAAGTCGAAGACACATTTTCGAATGTTTAGAGAACAAATGTTATTTAAATGATAAATGCGCAATTATTTGACTCAAATGTTTTTAGATGTACGGAGATAGTTACATTTCAACAAAATCTTATATCATTATAAAAACTGCAATTTATTTGTTTAATACTTTGTTAAAATGTAACTATATATGCAATGCCCTTAAGATAAGCCTGTAAAAAAAAGTCATAACACATTCTTAAGTTGTAATAAATAAGCAAAGCATCGCAAATTTATTACAAAATTAAAGTTATATAGAAGCTAAGTTTTCTCAGTTTTCTTTGAGTTTACTTTGTCAAATAACCTACCATCTCCACTTCCGACCCTTCAGATTTTTCATTATATTTTCACATCCTTCCTATTTTTTTTTTAAATACTTGATAATTTTCTCTATCAAACATCAATATATTATGGACCATTATTATTGTTTGTGTACCCTACCATCTCTGAAATATTATATTGAAGCATAATTATTGTCTCCTGTTAGGCGGCGCCCATTAAACAAACATTGTTTGCAAATCCGATACAATCGATGATTAAAAAAAACTATAGAGTAATCAATTAACTATCGATTGTTTCTTAGTACTGTGCTAAAAAATGCTCTTGGAAAAAAGTCGTTCCGGCAGAACACGTAACAAGATCCCTGGCGTTTGATAATGGTGTTAATTCTGAAGAACTGTTCAACCTAATTCCCGCTTCCATAACAGAACCACAGGCGCTGGGCTCCAGAGTTCAGACTCGCGCTTTACTCTGAAGCTTGCTACAACATGCGAGTCCTACAATCATAACGTGGAGAGAATTTGAGCTTTGCGATTACCATCAGGTACAGTGTAGTCACTTAGCCGTGCTAAGATAAATAAATTGCCAAGTTAAAAATAAATTGTAGCATTCACACAATGCAGTCCCGTTATGTATTACCGCCTTCCTTATAAAATATAGCAAATTCCTACAATCGATAGTTTAAATCCGTTTATTGATTAATCGTACTTTAAATAATAATCGATTATGCAATATTTTTAACAAATCGTATTCACGCTCTTCTTTCTATTGGAACAGTTTCTGGGAAACTTTAAACTGTGCTAATATTTTGTCGAATCTCATTTTTCAAATTATTATTCTACTAGCTGTACCCTACGGTTTCACCCGTGTAGCCTTTAACTTAATAAATGGGATATAAAATACATACAGAATTTTCCAAATCTAACTGGTAGTTCCAGAGATTAGCGCTTTCAAGCAAACAAACAAAAAACAATTGAGCTTTATAATATTATAAGTATAGATAAAATCGAAGATTTAGTATGAAATAATTATTTAAATGACGCTCAAATTGACTATACTGGTCCAATAGAGCTTTCCTAAAATACAAGTAGGTTTATATTAAGGGTAGGGAGGGGGCTCACTTCTATCGATGTTCCTCTGCAGATGTGAGGCGACCCGGTGACGCGCGTCACTATACTCGAGATGCAAGCCGAGTCGGAGCAGCGTCGGGTTCTGCTCCACCAACTGAGTTATCTCCATCTCGATCTTATTGCCCAGCACTTGCGACCGCTGGAAACGATAAAAATCGACTTTAAGATACCCGGTCAACTGCAGCGAAGTGGAGCGGAGTTGTGCAAATTTCGACTAATAGAATTGCATCTCTAGATTTTTATGCAATTCTATTGGTCAAAAGTTTGCACAACTCCGCTCCACTCGACAGGCAACCTTAAGAGAGTACGTATTATAGGTACCTGGTTGGAAGCGCGGAACTCCTCGACGCAGGTAGTGGGGAGGAGGGAGCGTACGAGCTGCACGACTCCGGCGGGGGATATGAAGTTGGTCTCGACGTTGACGACGCGCAGCGCTGTGTTCCGCTGCAGCGCCTCAGCGAGCAGCTGCGCCGTGCGGTCGTTCAAACCCACGTTCACGAGAGACAACACCTCCAGGTGGGTGTTCGTCTTCAACGCTTCAAACAACTTCTCTATCTTCTCGTCGCTTATGTTCTGTTCATTTAGATACAATTTGAGTTTAAATTATACCTATTCTTCTTTTTTTTTCATTTAATGGCAAACTATATCACATATTTTTCTAATTATTCTTGTAATCTTCAAAGACAGCTCATAACAAAATGACGGATTCCTTGTTAAAATTGTACGGCGAGTTTTTGTTGCAATTTAAAGTACAGATTTCCTTATTATTATTTATAATTCACTTCACATGTGTACAATAACCAAACTACAGTGCGTAAAATGCCAAAATCACATAAATATAGGCCCAAATAACAAAAGTTTAGGAATTAAAATAAAAACCATAAGATTATAAATCTAGATCCCACCTAAAATTCTTATAGCTATTGTACCTATTACAATTCGTCATCTCAATTTTATTATCACGCTAGGGCCTAGACAAATCGTTTGAATCGATTCAAATGCGAGAGCAAAACTCCCGCGTGTTTATTAAGCATAGTTCCTGAGTAATAACTTTTTAAATATCAATGATTAAAAATATATATATATATATATATATATAAAAATCATCAGATCAACATAGACGGTAGATAAAATCATTGACGGCGCACATTTTAGAGCAGTTATACCATTTTAATTTCTTTATTTTCTCGATGACATCTCCTGTGAAAACTTGAAGGAGCGTCTTTTTTACATTATGCATGCATTATTTTATAAAAATATGACGTTTACACACGTACAAGATTATACCAAAGTCGGAGAAACTAATAGGAATGGAGCTATATCGATAAACGCAACACGATAACAGACCCGATATTTTTTTACAAAATGTAAGAAACTAAACTACTGCTGGATACTTTTGTACAAATTTATTAACTAATATTATATTTCATTACAAGATGTTACACGTATTAATTCTTGATTGATAATGCCAACTTCTTCAAAACTTTCGAAGCTGTTGTAAAATATGTAGGCATAGGTAGGTACTCGACAATGAAACGAAATAATTATAACGACAGGTAATCTTTATTTATTTATTTTAATCAAAATCTGATGAATCGTCACTTCGAGTCACAACACTAAAACTATCAAATTAGAACTGTCATCGAGAAAATAAAGAAATGGAAATAGTATAGAAAATACCTAAGTCCAACCGTTACGTAATTATTTAAACTTTCATTATATTATTGAAAAAGAACTGATTTTTAAAAATGATTTATGGGGTTAAAAGACCTTAGATTTTCAAAAAATTATTTCTCAGGAACTATGCATAATAGACACGCGGTAGTTTACTCTAACATTTGAATCGATTCAAACTATAGAAATCTGCAATAAAAAAATGTCACAAAATTGGTTCCTATAAAACATTATATGAATCATGCTATTTTACTTCGCCAAAATTTAAGGCTCATTCGAACCAACGTGACTTGACGCGGTTTTCGAACACGCTATCACTGAGCCATAATCACTTAATTATCGCAACATACACTTAAAACTGAGAAAATAGTGAAACCCCCCACCCCTATTTTTAATTACTCAGGACATTTATCCTTAATGGGTCACGACGAAAAACAAAAAATTCTGTAAAGATAAAAATTGGAAAATAAAATATTATCTGAATACAAAATTTCATTGAAACAGTCAAAGCTGATACATAGTATAGTAATTATACATGAATTGTTTACTTAGATTAGATACCTTTATGTTATTCCAATTGAGATCAGTAAGCTTTGGGTCGTTCTGTTGCACCCTGGTGATTGTGTCGTCAGGGTCTGTGTCGTTGGGGGGGTCCATTGGGAACACCTGGAACATATATAGATTGGCTGTAATCATTTCTAATGGTCGTTTTCAATAAACTTTCTGTCCGTTGTTTCAGTTACTAAATCTATTCTTTTGTCCTTACTTTATGGATACTATTTCGTATCTATATTATTATATCCATATCCTATAGCTTGAATAGATAACAGAGAAGGCGATACCATTTTTAAGTTAAAGATAGTTACTACTTAGTACAAATATGTACTAATCGGGGATAGAGATCTCAGTTATATTATTGAAAATGGGCGTAAGTCAGCAGCCCTATCCTGAGCCGGACCACCCGCCTGTGAGTGGTAGCCATTGTGATATCGAAGAAAACGAATTTGTGCAGAAATCGCTTGGGAAGTCAAAATGCATTCAGGGCAGACATAACGAACAGAGCCTTGACTTAGACAGCAGGGGTATGTTCCTCCTAACTGTAATTGTTAATTTGTTCAATACAGTTTGATTTATTGTTTACTAGCTGTGCCCGTGGCTTCGCTCACGTGGATTACAGAATGCCCGCGAGAATCTTGCTCAATGTAACAATCGGTATGATATAAGTTGTCACCATCATTTATACAAAGGACTCTTATGAATTTTAAACAGAATAACAGTTTTATTTCATGTCAATAACAAATAAGTTATTAATCCCAAGCAGTAAATTGACATGTTAAACATATAGTTGTTGTTTTAACTACAGAAAAAGGGGTGAAAGTGGCTTTCTCTCGACCATCTTCAATGAATCAGCAAAAAAAATGAGTGAAAATAGTATATATTACTTTATTAAAATGGCACATTTGCGTTGTATGTAAATAGTAAGTGTCATACAGGGAAAACTTAGGACTTTTGTGAATATAATGAAAGCGGTCACTTTAGGACTAAAACAGTGACGCAATGTTAATAAATACTGAGCTGAGAGGTACGTACGTACAAGAGTTTCGTATGATGAGCATAATTTGGCAGTTGTATGGTCGGGTGCTTTGCTTAGTTTGGATTTAAAGGGCCGTGTAAAATTAGTGTCCCATATTTAATTATACTTATACTACAGTGGTTAATCGCCGGCGTTCATTACGAACAATATTAATATAAGGAACGAACCGAAATTCAGTAAAAATTCAGTTTAACCTTACCCGAAAGCAAATAAGTATTCGCAACTTGAATTCATCGTGTGAATTAAAGAAATAAATAAATAAAAGTTTATTTGCTCATCACAGAACACATCAAAAATTAAAATTATAAAAATATAAAACCAACACAAATAAAAAAAACGTGTTGTGCGGGAATAAACAGGTGCCAGTCTCAGCATAATTGCTACACTGGTTCAGTTCAGCGCTGGTATTCTGACTGGGCTACATTAACAAAAGTTACGGGCATAAAATAAAAATAAATAAAGAAATAGTAAATAGAAGAAATAATACAATACATACTAACAAAGTACAAAAAATAAATAAAATAAAGAGCAAGTAGAAACTACGTTATACAACGTGAGGAAACTATATATTATAACATACTTTTAAGATCACGCTAAACTACAAATTTGATCCTGTAACAAAAGTTTTTTTAAGAGTTGCTCTAAAGGTCTGGGAGGTAAATCAGTGGTAAATTAGATGCTCATTTGTTGTTTACTTCTGAGATAGTTCGATAGTTACGTCCAGTGCGATCATTACCACTTTCGACAAATCTAAGTCGAGTGTTTTGGGCTTTGAGGAAGTAATGGGCGAAAGACGCGCAAGAGAAATGGCAAGCGAAGCGTCAAACATTTTTTAACACATTCTTAGCGCTAAAATTGGAACGATGTTCGTCTTCGGCATGAACAACACATTCAGTCCATCTCTAATTAACATACATAATATATTACATATTAATTTGCGGTAGAAAACAAGATAAACATGTATTAAACGCATGCTATAGGGGTTTATATGTTTTATATTTTACCTTTTGTTTAGTGGCTTTCGTGATACCATCCCAGCCGAGGCCGACAGGTTGTCCTTGTTCAGCAGTGACGCGTGGTACTGGTCCTGGTTCATCATCGAGTGGAAGCCGAGGATAGCTGAAGGCACAAAACACAATATAATTGTACATTTATATGTCAGAGAATCGTGTCTATGTGATTATTTGAAAATAAAGCATGTGTCATAACAACGAGGTAAGGGGTGTTACATCTTCAGCACTGAGACGTCCAAGCTAACATCACGACGAAATATAATGACGATAGCGGGGTCGTAGGGCTTTTTTGCCAGACTGAATCGCGGCCTCCTTGCATGTGGTGAAAAGTCCGTCATTGTGACTCACTTTTGCGTGTCGCGTTTAAAGATCAGCCTGTGAATATCCAGTTAAATGAATGCAGGCCGGCATCACAGTAGCGACCGTCGATGGATTACGATCCCCTCGTAATCGCCGTTGCGTTAGACGCTGAGACGCCGCGCGCTAGCATCAACAGTTGTGCTCTGTGGGCCATTCAGTTATATAAGCGTACAACGACAGGTTTGAAGGATGGTTCTTGCTGGAGACGCATGCCATCGTAAAGACCGTTAATGTCGGATCAAGATTATTCAAGGCAATTCTGACTGACGAGGTTGGAGGCCACTGGAAGCAAGCCCAAACAAAAAGACATCATTCAAGAACATATCATGGATAATCCTGGTGTCTCCGATAGTTTATCCTGATGTCTCTTTCTTTGGAATTTATTTTAAATTGTTTTACTACAAATCTACTAATACTCCCACAGTTGGGCCTAGGTCTTTAAGAGAGGTAATGACTTAATCACAAGCGGTTTATATATTATTATTATTTTTTAGATAGGCTTGCGTTTGACCACTATCTCACATGATCAAAAGTGTTGATATGGTCTACGATGGAGCACACTTGCCTAAAAGGTACCTATTCACTTGAGGCTTGAAGATACCCAGGATGTAATTATCAGGAAATACAAAATCCGGCAAAGAGTTCCACTCTTTAGAGGTGCGCATGATAAATGTGTTAGCAAAACGCAAATGACACCACCGTGCCTTCTGGTAAACACATTATAATCCTGAAACGATGGTAATCTATCGACGATCGTAGTTGTCATGCATTCCACACATTTCCAAAGAATCCTTCAGTTTAAACAGGTATTCCAATAACCGTAACTATTCACCCACCTTATTTTGAACATTATTTATGCGAGGTTACTTTTTTTATATATTTTTTGAACGAAGGGCTTGTGGCGAATGGCGAAAAAAAGCGTAAGAATTTTCCGTCACGACCGTTCTATAATTTAGACGGTTATCCATAGCGCGTATGCTGTTTGTTATCTGTGTCCAGTCATAGGTGCGCGCTTATTGGTACAAGGTTACGAACTTCGTTCCAAGCGAGTGTTCCGCGACACTCACGCATTTCTTTTATTTTTATTATTTAATAACAACCACTTTCCGATAATAATTCAAAGTAAAGATGAAGAACTGTTGCTATGTAACAAACACTAAACACAAAGTAATGTTAAAAATATATCATTGCAGAATGTAAACGGTGCCAAATCATATTAAATGCATCTTCTGTATAAAACGTGTTCGACAATAAAATCTCTTACGAAAATGTTTAAATCGTAAAAATTTAGTCTCACCGACTAATATAAATCATTTGTACAAAAAATATATTACAAGGCAATTTTCTTATGTATTTTCTTTTGTAATGGAAACCATCGATTGTGTAATCAGACTTGGACAATACTGGATTATTGCCAAATGTTTTCACATAGCCTTTAACCAATGTATATACATAATATCCTCGGGACGAATAATTTATTGTCACTGGAATTTTCTACTGTTTATGTAATTTCGCTTCAAAGTTCATGCGCATGATTTCGTCATTTGCCAATTGTTCAGTTTGCCTGCCACAAACGAAGCTCTGTGAACAGAGGGGCAACGTCGCATTTACGTAGTGGCAAGCAATCACGCAGCTTAAGCGGTAACATTCCATTAACATAGACGTATTGCAAGAAAGAAAATAATTAAAGAAAATTTACAGACATTTTATATAACATAAAAGTTAAACACTAATAATTATATATAAAAAATAAAATAAAAAATGTAATACACCCTATGCGCCGTAGTGCACTACAATGGGCGTAAAACTCAGCATAAGCTGGATACCACTGCACTGAATGGCCCCGGCGCTGATTTTTTATTGCAGCCCAAAAGACGCATATTTATACGAAACTTTTTTTGTATAATGGCGACCTCGACAGTCAATTTCGTTCATATTATTATTGAGATTACTCGTGCCCGCGGCTCCGCACGCATTTTTTTACACAGTAATTACTTATATCCAGTAAGTTTATTCGAACTCGTATTATTGACAATATCATATAGTCATCAGTTTGGGAAATGACATATACTTCCTGTGTACCTACAATATTTCATCAAAATCGGTTGAGAACAATGAGAACAATTATTGTTTACTATTTCTAAAATGTATTAGTGACGATTCTTAAAGCCTATTCATCAATTATGGAAAGAGTATAGTTCCCGTTTACAAAATTAGATTGGAACCGGTTGAAAATTGGTGAAAAAGTAATATTTATTGCCCACCAATTATGGAATTACTCACAATTCCTTTGTACAAAACTTTATTAAAATCGGTAAAGAATTAGTACACATTTATTTTAAGTTGATACAAACTCTAAACCCCTATTTTACACCCTTAAAGGTTGAATTTCCCAAAAAGTCGTTAGTAAGCGTCTACATTGCGTAAGAAGTAACTATGTTAAATATCAAGTCAATCGGATGTATAGTTTCGGAAGTGTTAAACACAAATTCTATTTAGCAAACAAACTTTCCATATATTAAAGAATCTCTGATAATGCTCTTGCAGCAACAAATAGTCTGCAGTTCACACAATGAGGCAAGCGGTATGAAAGTACGGGAAGAGAGAACAACCATAGATTTAGTATAGTGTTCGACAATAGTTTAAATAAGAGGTGACCAAAAACGGAATACACTAGTGTGTGTTATTTTGTTGATTTATCTGTTAAACAAGTTATATCCAGTTACAGTACACGTAATCATAATGAAACACGTCTACTAAAACCTTACATTTTTCAAAAATATTGATGCCGATTTACGTAGGCCGATAGAAAATAACGAAAACGGTCACGTATCCTTATCTCATTCTAACACAAGTGTTTACTTTCTCTTTCGAGTTACCGATCTATATCCATATATTAATACGTGAAGCAAAAGCTTTCTACCCCTTTTTAAGCGTATTGCATGCACGGAAGACTGTGAGATTCGGCATGGTTAAAGTTTATATGGAGAAGGAGTGCAGAAAGCTAACATTTATCTATAATATCTGTTACTAATATATTAAATTAAATAAATAAATACTGCAAATCCTAACCTGTCCGGTACCATTGAACTTAGACCCCTTAAAATATTGACATTGTCACTCAACGAAAAGTGACAGCAAGTGATGTAGATAATACCTACTCATTGTTTATGAATACTGTAAATGTCAAACAGAAAATAGTCTATGATCAAGAAGTCGCTGGTCGAACTTCGACCTTAGGGCGATCACTAGTAATATTAAATCTATGAGTACAACGATTGGCTACAACGGGTGCGTTGGCAGCGGCGCGGTGTAGAGTTGATCAAATTAATTCAACACGGGTGAAACCGTGGGGCACCGCTAGTAACATATAAAGAACGTACCAGCTAGATCGATGATTTCCTCCTGGGTGGCAGTACCCAGCGCCTGCTCATATTCATCGCCGAGGTCGATAGTGATCTGTTCCTCCGCTTCACGCATTTTCTCAGGTTGCGGCGGTGGTATCCACTGGAATATAAACACACTTTTTTTAAATTCTGTCCTTGTATTTTTTTAATACAACTAAGGCAAACTTACATACTACCTGACTAACCTGCAGAAACACAACACAAGATTATTTAGCTGGGATTTTCTTTAGGGTGGAAGTATTCCAGCAGTCGAACTGCCCCAATTAGAGAGAAATCTTGAAAGAAACTTCTCTGTGCCCTACCTTACTTTCTTCAAATAAATAAATGGTGACAAGTAAAGTTTAAGAAAACGATAAGTAACTAACATAAGATAAAGGTCCGTTAAGTGTTTTGCGATACGAAATGCCAATAAAGTATGGAGTCCACTTAACATACGGTCGCCGCAGCTATTTATCTAATCTCGTATACCAGTGTGCGTCACCAACAACTGCCTTTCGAACAAGAACACAGCAGTACAAACAATGATGCTTAAGCTCTTAAAAGTTTACCATTGCCACACCTATTTCAACCAATCAACGCCTATTACATGTTACGTTGCCGCGTTCCCGTCTGAAGAGTGAACTCAGTTTATAAGAGAAAGTAGAGTAGTAACCTATTATTGACCACCTCCAAAAAGAACTACAGATGTTGATTTTATATATAGTTATAACATAAAGGAAGAAAATCAAACAGCATTTTACAGCAAAGTTAAGAATTTGCAGACTTCCTCATCCCCTCATCCGAGCCCAAATAAAGACTTCCTACGAGTACTTAAACCCTTAGGGTAGGTAAGACAAACTTTGCAAACATGGATACCGCCAGCAAAAATTTTACAATATATAGAATTAGATACGTACCTAGAAGAAGCTTTTTCCAACAAGTGAAGGATAAAGTGAGTAATGTCACATCAAGAGGTCAAAAGAAAAAGCAGAGGAATAAGGAAACAAGAGCTGAGTTCTTAAATTAAAGAAGAAATAATTAGATACAATTATCACACAACATTAATCAGTTTTACATAATTATCACTTTTCGAAGAAAAAATTGCAAACTGGAAAAAGCAAAACAAACTTATCAGAAACAAAAATACCGAAATACCGATGATCGAACCGTTTGTTTTGTAGTGATGTAGTAAACTCAATTATTCCTAGAGTTTGTTTCATTTAGCGTTGTAGGTGATTAACGATTAGTCACTGATTGGTAAGTCTGAACGGTCAACGTCGGCGTCGCGACGGGACGAGTGGGCGCGAAAAACGCGAATGTGGGCGCAAACTCTTGCCGTTCATTACAAACGTTTTACAAATCTTCCTATCGGTGGTACAGTACGTAAGTTGACATGAAATATTTACTAGCAAGAGAATGCGAAATGAGGATATGATATCATTCAATACTGAATAATTCAGTCTGAAAGACAATCATCCTTGTGTGGATTATTATAGCTAGATCTGATAGGACTCATCATAGCTCAGCTGAGCTAGAATAGATGGACTGGACTATAAACTCTCACTAATAGCTTTGACCTCGGATACCACCCAATTAGACTAATCCTAAAACTAACTCTAATAAAGATGCCCAATTTTGCCGTTTTCCTCTTACAGAATTTAACACATTTATGATGAAATGATTTCTTTATATCGTTACAGGTTTAGCATTGTGGCCATAATCTCACCTGATCTTAAGCACGGTGTGCACTCAAGTGCAGCACACCTATTGGTATTTAGTGACAGATTTTTAACTTGAGGGTGGTAGCTAGCCAAGCAGGCATTAGAAAATGCCCTACCACCATGCTATGGTTTCATCACGATGTTTTCTTTACCGAAAGCTCAGGCTCATTGCAAGGATTTGAACTCACGTCGATGGAGTCCGTAAACACAACCAACTTAGTCGTCATTGCTTCGAAAATGAAATAACGATTTGTTAAAAAACTCCAAGTAGTAAATTTTATGTGATTTACGCACCTTCTTGCCTCGTACGACTCCTGCCACGTAGGGCTTCACCTCCGGCCGGTCGGGGGTTTCGAGCGCCTGCTTGTTGATGTGCTCGATTAACTTCTTACGGTTAAGCGGCCCCGTGGGGTCCTTCTCACAGGCATAGTTATTACGCTGTGACGGTGGAAGAAAGTTGTCCTGGAATTAAACAAAGAATACATAATCAACAATCCGGGTGTAGACAACTTATGATGTGTTTTTAAAATACTTTATATGTTGAAAATAACAATAAGAATAGTGATATTCACTCATTAATACAACTTTTAATTGAAATAAAAAATATACGACAAAACGTGGCGTTAGGTTCATGTGACCGCCCGTGACGTCATCATCCAATAAATTAAACTAAAGTTACAGGTATTATTTGCAAAGTTGAGTTTACTAGAAATTCAATTAAAACTTATGAAATTTCTCCAGAACCTACCTATACCTACATAATTTTAAAAGTCATCATTTCTGTACTTAGTAATAATTCACTGGTACAAGATAACATATAATTATCTTCATATTATGTATTTTTTGTTTTTAGCTGTAAGTTTTCCTTGTAATTAGAAAAAAAATAATAATAATAACATCACTTAATTGTATATATTTATATAGATAATGTACGATGATGTCACGTTTTCTGATTGGCATTTCGTTTGTGACTCCAAGACAAAAAAATCACAACTTTTGTAAGGGGAAATTAAATAAATGATCAATAATTTTTTCCAGGTTTGTATTTTTATCAATAATACCAATATGATTACATGTTTATGTTTCAAACATATTGTCAACTCCTGAATTGCGAAAATCAATTATTTATCCTTAGCTCGTTGAAAACTAAATACACTCTATCTACAACGGTTTTTATGTCTTCGATAAAATTGTTATAACTTATCCATTAAGTCTAACCATCTTCGTCGCCAATTTACATGTATGGACGACAATGATTTCATATTATTTTCAGGCTTTTGAGAAACAATGATTTTCTTTTTGAACTAACTATTAAAGCTAGCGCGCACGGTAGATTTTTAGACTATTTATAAAGTAACTACTTATAAAAGAATAGTGATAATTTTGTCATCCGTGAGCACGCAGCCTTACTATAAAAACAGCTCGAAGAGTATCATTAACCGTGAATCTTAACTATTGTTTTTACATAATTATAAGCTACAAAGGACCCATATCATAATGCATTTTTACATTTACAAAGGACATAAGTATATAGACAACTGCCTCATTAGCCTAGTGGACGTAAGCACGACTTGCTATGATCGAGGTCCTAGTTACGATTTTCGATTTACGAGTTATTGGGTTTTTCTATGAAATTCTCAGTAGCAGCTTGAAGTTTGGCTTTGTGCCCGATTAATGACAATAGCCTCGCCCCCTATTACATGGGACCTAATAAACATATCCGGCGTTCTGTGGGTGTAGACTAGCCTTGATATTGGTTTAGGATTTTTACCTACTTTCATCAGGACTTAAGGCATTTTGATTGTGATACCCTGTAACTTGTTTATTAGCAGCAAAAGAAGTAAATACCTGGTCGTAAAAAAATAAATTCCATGAAATTATTTGTTGACAGAATAATGCACCTAAACCAGAGTTCTCCAAACTTTTTTGTTTCATAGACCACTTGCCATGTTTTTCGAGTTTGCGTAGACCCTTAGCCTAACTCCCTGCTTACCTAATATTGATTTTATGAAAATTCATTAACTTCAAATGTATTTTTGACAGGTGATATTGTGCTACTCACTTTGAAAAATTCCTCATCACGTTTGTTGCTAAATGTGTTTAATAAAAAAATTGTAATGAAATAGATATGTTTTAATTTTTTTTACTTCTTATGTAGTTTTATATTTTATGTAGATAGATCCTAAGTAAAGTAAATAAGTAATTTGTGTATGTGGATAATTCCATTCATGAAAAATCAAAATTTAAAGTCACAGCCTGCATAAATGTGATCCACTGTCATTGACCCCCATTTGGATGTCATGGCTCCCCAATTTTCTTTTTCACTGATATGAACCTCTTGCAGGTCGTCGTCGACCCCACTGGGGGTCGATATATACGACTTTGGGAATCACTGATCTAAACTGTTCCGCAATGACTGCAACCTTAGAAAAATAGATGCTGATAGAAACGTCACTGACAATAATACAATAATTATCAGAAAAATATTTTTATAGATGAATAATTACTTGAAAATTAAAAGGTCGTTTTATGATTTACAGAAAAAGTCAATTCGTGACTAAATTATCGCTTGTTATCTACCTTTGGAATAGCAGATAATATATAAAACATGTGTCAAGTTTGAATAAACACATTGATAACTGTTTATTCAGCGCTAATCTCGGAAGTTCACTATAAGAGTTATTAGGGTGTGAATTGTCGAAAGGTAAATTGGTTTTTAATGGGTAAATTGACTCGTTATCAAGTCAATAGCGAGCTGATAACGACGAGTAGGGCGCCATCCCGATTGGACACTGCGATAGCATTAAGAGCTTGAGACAATAATCCATGGATAAATAAGGCCATTTTAATAAAAAGTAATAAACAAATAATTGTGTCTACTTATACATATAACCTATACCTACTTATTTGACGTAACAAAAACAAAATTTAAAAAGATTTTTTTTTTGCCTATCAACAAAATTATGAAGGTAGCTAGCTAGCTATCAATGATAGATAATAATGAAATTTATGCACCGATAATAGTACATTGTGTCTTGAGGTCGGTAAATAAGGAATTACGAACGAAGGTCTATTAGAATCCCGAAGTCGAAGACAGAGGGTTATAATGAGTCGATGTTTCGTAATTCCCGTACCGCCCTTGTAACAACTGTTTTTCATTAAATACTAGTCAACTCAACAATTACAAAATTTGCGAAGAGCGAGCTTTTTTTATGTGTTTGGCGGGCTAGTGTTCTTTATATAATACAAATACCTAAATTGTGTTCACAAACGTAAAGGGCGCAAAGACGCTTACAGCCAGTGTAATGAAAATTTTTATTACACAATTTAGGGGCGATTTTTCTATCAACAACAACAACAACTATTTATTCTAGGAATATTTTGAAATTTTGACAGATTTTCCATATAATATTTACACTACCTATGCGACCAAATGATAAAACAAATAAAGTCAGTAAAATTATATAATGCACAATAATATCATTGATGACAATTTCACCATGTCGCGTCACATGTCATGTCGTGTTACATGATGCACACGCGTTTTCAATTATATCCTCTATTAAACGCGATAATAAAACCATAACTAAAAAAATCAGAATTAATACACGTAAGTATTCATTCATATTGGCATCTATAAATTAAGTTCGAAATAATCTTTTACAGGCCTATTCCGTAACTCCAAAGTCACTGTAATTGCAGTCTTTAAATTTACTCCCATTAGTTCGGAACGGATGAATACTTAGATTTAAGTGATATTTTCGAATCTATCACTTAAAAGTATTCATCCGTTTCTCCTATAAAAGTGATGGAAGGATTTTTATATTCGACAGTTACGAATAATTTCTCAGTATATGTATTTATAGTACAGTTTATATACTAAAAACATTTTAAATTTTAGATTTTTTTGCTTCTCCTGAATTTCGTGTTTTGTCCTATAAACCCCTTGTAATCCATTTTGCGTTCTTATTTCTACACTATATATAAATCTGTACTAATATTATAAAGCTGAAAAGTTTGTTTGTTTGGTTGGTTGAATGCGCTAATCTCAAGAACTACTGGTTCGAATGGAATAAAAACTTTTGGTGTTGGATAGCCCATTTATTGAGGAAGGCTATAAGGCTATATAACATCACGCTACGACCAATAGGAGCGGAGCATCAATTAAAAATGTTCCAAAAACGGCGAAAATTTATTCCTTTTGAGATCTTCCGTTGTGTGACGCAGACGAAGTTACGCGGGTCAGCTAGTCTTTATTATGAAAACACAATAAACACAAATGTTTTCTTATTTTTTTACTTATAGCACAGCACGGCAAAGTGACTGAACTGTATCACCTGGAGATGAGCAAACCTTCGCAGGTCACTGCTCTCATATTAGCTTGCAAGACTTTCGGCAACTGGATGCATAGGTACTGGTTGAAATGTAACAAGACAAAAGAGCTTGCGAAAGCATTGTAAAAGCTTTATCACAATGTGCATGCTGGCCGTGACCAAGTCGGGCTCTACCACCCCGCTTCATTATTGGATATAAACCTGTTTTTTCTGGAATGCGTATGTCTTAACTATGGTTAAGGGTGCCACTATGGTCAATGGTGAACGAACTAGACTCAATTTTTTTATACTACAAAGATGGCAAACAAACATTACTGCCTGCCTGATGGTAACCAGCCCACACAGCACACTAGCACGTTGCCGACCTTGAACCCCCCACCCCAATGAGCTCTGGAACCCTAATCACTGCAGGTACACAACACAAGGTTTAGCTGCGATCTTCTGTAGGGTGGACATATTCATGAGTCAGACTACCCTACATAGGGTGAAATCTCCAAAGATATTTCTTTGTGGCCTTCCTCTCTTAATTCAACTGTCATACCATACCACTACTTATATAACAGTAGTAATGTTGCAAAGCACAACATTCTTAATACTATTTAGATCCAACACACTAATTATATTAGAGGAACTGTAATATGTTGTGCAAATAATACAACAAATGTTGAAACCTAGCTTAAATGTTGTCTAGCTATCTTCCAAAGTAAGTTATATGGGAAGTTAAAAGTTGATAATTATGTAAAAGATCTGTCGTTACAGAGCTACAGTTATTGGAGCAGAAACCTGCATAATTACCTAATCTGTGTTATTTAAATAATCAATCTGTATTCAGTATTTGTTTCCATTTTTTTAAATACTTTAAATATGGCCAGATTAATTATAATGATTGCAGTATTATATATTATTTTTATTGCATCATTAACAACTATTTAATAAATTTTAATTTATTTAGCCTTAATAATAATATGAAAACTAACTTGTTATACTATTGTCAACATACACTTTTCTTTTTGATTTATAAACATTTAGTAATCATTATAAACACAAAAAAGCAAGTAAAATAGACACATTTTTCTTTTTGACTGTACAAGGCAAAATTTAAAATGATAAAAGTCAAGGTGAACTGTGAGAAAATAATGGTATGTATATTGCATTTACACAGAGGTATATTGTTGAAGGTCATCATCACAATTACACTAACTCCATTGAGATGACCTTCGTAACCGGTTCAATATACAGAAGTAATTGTGTTGAGATGTGATAACAGAAATTCTATTAAATAAAAGATCACAAACACAACAAGCACTATATTACTTGCCCAGTGTGCCCTATATGCTATTGCTCCTAGTGTTCTTATAAGTTTTTTGATTTCCTTCTTAATTCAGGAGTATTTGGATTGCTGTTAAATATTTTTCTTGACGTTGCTCTTGTCTTGTATTTATAGAAAGCTTATAATAATATATACTAATGGTTTTTTTATATGATAATTGTCAAGGTTTTTTACTTTTTTAGCCTTTTTATGTCAGTATGTCCATCATGTGGAGTCATCAAATGGCCCCAATGGAAGACCAACACTGGTTATTTACAACCAGTATTATGCTGAACATTGGGTTATTTTAATGTTAAATGGTTAACATTAATTGTTGGTTAAAGGTTAGTGGTTAATGTAATTAGTAAAATATTTTTAAATTGTCTAGTTTTAAAATGTCTTTGTTACTAATAAATATTTCTTTCTTTCTTACTATGTATTTGTAATATATAAAAAATATCTATAAATTAAATGTTAACTAACCACTAAGTTAAACAAAATTTTATCATTTAAAGCAAAGTATAAGTAACCTAAGGAAAATAAAAATATAGTAAAACTAAAATACCTACATAATTACTCCTATTAATTAATACTTAATAATTATGGTCTCAATAAGGATATAGCAGTTTATGTAGCGTAAAAGATCATAAACTATATAGTCTGTATAGCATTTTAACAGAATGTTTAGTATTATTAGCATCACTGGACCATAAACAATATAGGCTACAATCTATATATATTTACTCTATTTATTAAATCATATTTCATAGTGCCATCCATTATTTTAAAATGGAAGTAATTATTTTATAGAATAGTTCAACTTCATAACCTCAAGTATGAACACACATTAAAGAAAAAAACAAGAAAAAGGTAACTCACATCTGGATCAACCTCCTTGGCCAGCATAGTGAGCTCTTCCTGGGACAGCTTCGACAGCAGCTCGTCTACGTCCACCTCGTCGTAGACTGACAAGTCCCGTCCGTATAGCTTGGCCGGGGTCGTCATCGTAGTTGTCTTTGTAGATGAGGATTTCTACGAGCAAAAGCACTTCCTTACTATATACATATAAGACCAAAAACACTCTTTATTGTATGTATTCTTACATTTAACTGGCTATTTTCTCATTTATTAGTAGAAGACCCATACAGTTACGGAATAAATGTGGTCATATTACGTAATAAATGGATAAAACATTTAAAAATCGCGATAAAACAACATAACTCGTCTGAATTAATGGTCACCACACCCAGGCATTAATTGATTCAAAATATTATAACATGGTTTTTACGTATACATACAAAGATCCAACACTATTTACTTATTTAAAACGCACATATGCAAGGGAATATTAGGAATTTCTTACATTTCACAAATAACTTGCAATGATTTCTTATAAACGCTAAACGCAGCTAGCGTCACAAGCGCCCTCTTCTAATGACAAATATGGACTAAAAAGACATGGTTGACTGAAACAGAGCTAACCGATTGGTAAAGGCAAATCGTCATATGTGTGACAGAGATAGAAAGTATGAATAGAGAAGGGATTGGTACAATTAGTTTTGGTACACAGTTGAAAGGAAGATTACGGAATACCGGTTTCTTATCAAAGATTTATATTAATGAGCCGAATGATTAAGGAAGGGAAAGCAAAAATAATTATTATTATAAGGTCATACCTATGCAACAAATAGTTTTGTTTATTACATGTTTTTTGTTTTTGTTTTTTGTCTGTTGTTATACTTCATAAACATAAAGGTAAAACCATTTTGAAGCGTAATAAAAGACAAAATACCTTTACAGACTCCCCACAGAACAGCATTCGCATGGCTTCAGTACTATAACCATCTGTATCATATTGCTAATGTAACAAATAATACAGCTAAAACAATTAAACTACACTGAGACAAAGGAAATTATTCAATCATATAATACCTAAATACTAAACTTACGCGCGAACTCACATGCACACATACACACGCACACGGAACACAGACGTGCGTGTGCTCGCTATGAAACACACATGTTTTCATAATTATTTCTGTTTTAATAAATTAATAAATTATTTTTTTATTTTGTCTAACTTTGTCTTATTTTAATGTTTCAATTTAGTTAAAAAATCGTTGTAGATTGTAGCACAGTTTATACTATTATTGTTGTCAACATAATCATTGAAGTGCTAATTAATCTGTTAAATAAATAATTATTATTCTACTTTAAAGTAATCATGTATTTGAATAAAATTGTTGTAATTATTAAAACATTAATTAAGATAGTTTCATTAATTTGAATGATTATTAATTATTAAAATACATACCTACTTAGATATTGTCTATTGAATATTAAAAGTTAAATATCAGTAATAATGCCAATTCGGTCATTTAATATGCATACAATTTCGATAAACTTAGGGAGATAGCATTTTTTGAAATATGAATAGGTATTTAAAAAAACTAGGTTGTGTCTAGACTACGATTTTCCCAACTTAATATGCATTAGAAGCCATTTCGAACATAAATCTTATTACCTACTATTAGGGTGCAGCGTACGATCGATTACTTAATCTACGCTAATTTAAGGAAGCCTTAATTATAATCCCTTATCAAATAGGGAGTGGAAAGGATACAGTTGGCGATTATGTATGTGTAATACACTGGGTCTTTTAATGTAGTCACTGTCAGACATTATGGTTAATGCATGGTAATGAATTTTTCTAACGGCATAGTAACATGATCGTATGACTGATAGTTTAGGTGCATAGCTGCATACTACATACAACCTTTCAATATGTAATAAGTCCATGGAGAATGTTATTAGTTACTCGCAATTTTTATTTATTCTATATACCTAATATATTTGTATAGGTTTCTTGATGAACGTAGAGTGAAAAAGACTAGTACATTTACAATTTCGGTACAAGTTGCAATAATTGATTAGCACAAAATAAATTTTAAATAAGTATATTTATTTAAGTTGAAAAATTTATAAGTAGGTAACAGGTAAGAGGTAATAGGTATTTTCAAGTTAACCAAAATTTAACCAATGATTTTTATATATTTTGAACGACAAAACCAGTTTAATCTAGAGTTTCTTTGTCAACTTAACAAAAAGCAAACAATAATAATTCGCTCATCCAATAGAACAACGATGTAAATACGTTTATGCAATTTTTCAGTAGAAACATAAAGTTTTGAATTGATGAATATTAAGCGAATTTAAGCCAATTCCCTAACGACATTCACTCCCTTTAACTTAAACTATTGTAAGAACAATTGTGACATTTTTTCTATACTTAGATAGTTTTTGTAACAGGAACTTATGACACCAAAATGTCAATTTCAGCTTTTTTATAATTATGTCATTGTAGAATTATATGAGCGAATTAATTTCCCGCCTTAAAATGATACCCATTGTTAGATTATAACGGTTTATGACGCAATAGATTACGCGGTGAGCCTCACCTATCAGCCAACGTTATTGAACTCTGGATGTTGGTGAAGTCGTATACAAATAAATTGCCATTCATATGTCACCGTTGTCTAGTCAATTAGATAATAATACCGTTAGTCGTTAGACATAATCCAGTTCATATTTTAACGATTATAAAATTTCAACACTAGTCTAAGCTAGCGTCTGCGCTTGTGTGTTATCCTGGTTTAAAGCAATTGTTGTAACATTTTTGAAGTGATAACTCAGTAAATACTTACATGTAGATAATAATCATGTCAATCCATTTTACCGATTTTTAAATTGTGCATCAATAATTTAACGGTTTTTTAAATAAAAACAATTACAACAATATACACGTCTATATAATCAAAGGAATATAATTATTTAACTGTCTCATTAGCCTAGAGGTTATAATCGCGACTGCTATGCTCGAGGCCCAGCGTTCGATTCCCAGGTCGGGCAAAATGTTATTGGGTGTTTCTATGAAATTCTCAGTAGCAGCTCGGAGTTTGGCTTTGTGCCCGTTTAATGACAATAGTCTTGTCCCTATGTATTACATAAAACCTAAAACATACCCAGCGAACTGTCATGGGTGTACTAAATACACCTCTGCTTAACCCTTCGGGGACACAGGCGTGTTGGTAAGTTTTGTTATGAATATAATTATATTATTATCATTGACAACTAACTTCATCATGTTTATTAATGGAGTTTTTTTTACAACAATACGTAGTACGTGCTTACCTTAAAGCAGCGTCAGCCTTCAGCGGCCTTTTCTTTTTAGTTTTTCGTCTCGTCTGTCTCAACTAAATTAAGTTTTTAGAATGAAACCGAGTTAAATATTAAGTCAAAATATGCGTGAAAAAATAACAATTCCACTGACACCGTATGATGTACTTTATTCTGGTACTGTACCTTTTTCCCATAACTTGAACAACCAAGACAACCACTCACAACCAATATACATTATTTGCTCAAATAAAAATTGGCAACCCTAGTTCAAGCACAAAATCCTAGAGATTAATTCAGCGTTCACTTGTCTTGTTTTATTAACTAAAAATAAGTTATTTTTGTTCAAAATTATAAAAAATCTAATTAAATAAATCAAGGCTATGATATACTGCCGTGCTACGGAAATGTTAATCTACTTGCATAAATTATAATTTCGTTAAAAACAAGGTTAAAATTTACAATGCAAAATATATTGTTTATAAATGTGCTCATCAAAATAACCCCAACAACCAATAACAAACCTAATACCAAAGTGAACCAAACTGCACTGCAAAATGTCGTCAATTGCTGGCATGGATGGTCAAATTGACTATAGTTAGTGAACAAGAGTTGCAACCAAATCGCAAGTTTCCCATTCGGTCTGATCGTAAATGAATAGTATATAATGAAATTAGTAAAATATATATGCCATTAAAAAAAAGATTTTTTTAATTAATTTTTAACTAATTAGATAATTAGTTCACGAGAAGATAACGTAAATAAAACCTATCTACTTAGGTCTCAATATATATCGACGCCCGATGGGTCAGCCCAGATATCACAAGGTGGGGGCAGGCGCCCCCTTTAACGGAAACAATGGATCCAGAGGTCCTAAAGAGAGTCGTGGCCACACTGTTGCCCGACCCTCCGGTGCTCCTTCCTCCTCCCATGATCAATGCGGGCTTTGTTGCGGAGGAGCTAGCACCGCCCCAGATCGTTACTGATGATGAGATGGGGCGGGCGGTGCAGCGCCTTCGCAAAAAGCGGAGGGCACCTGGCCCGGACGGGGTGCCGGGCCAGTTATTAGGAGTGGCGCTGGGCCACATGGGGGGAGAGCTTCGGGAGCTGTTCGACCGGTGTTTGTTGGTCGGACGGCTCCCGAAGCTCTGGAAGGTGGGGCGACTCTGCCTGTTGCCGAAGGAGGGTCGCGCTCCGGACTGCCCGTCCTCATACCGGCCCCTGGTGTTGCTGGATGACACGGGGAAAATGTTGGAAAGAATAATAGCCTCCCGTGTCATCCGGCACATGGAGGAGGTGGGGCCGGTCCTCTCGGACTGGCAGTTCGGCTTCCGGAGAGGGCGCTTCACTTTGGACGCCCTCTCCACCCTGAAGGCGTGGTCCGCGGAGGCGACCCGGGAGGGAGGTAGGTTGTTGGCGGTGTCAATTGACATAGCCAACGCCTTCAACAGTCTGCCCCACAATGTTATTCGGGAGGCACTCCGGTTTTTCGGGGTGCCCTCGTACCTGCGGCGGCTGTTGGAGAACTACCTCCAAGAGAGGGAGGTCGTCTTCGCGGACGGCCGAGGGATTGTGGCCCGGCGCCACGTTGGGTGTGGTGCTCCACAGGGGTCGGTGTTGGGACCGCTCCTGTGGAACATGGGCTACGACTGGGTGCTTTGCGTTGCATTCCCGGAGGGAGTCCGCATACTCTGCTACGCGGACGACACCCTGGTCGTAGCCCGAGGGGGGGAGTTTTTATGAGGTGGCGCGCCTGGCCACGGATGGTACGGCCCTCGTGGTCGGGCGCATCAAAGCGTTGGGCCTTAGGGTGGCGGCGGAGAAAACGAGGCCCTTCTTTTTCATGGGCCTCGGTGTGGGCCGCCTCCTGGGGCCCACATATATGTGGAAGGAGTGAGGGTCCGGGTCGGGGCCCAGATGAAGTATTTGGGCCTTGTCCTGGACGGACGTTGGTGGTTCGAGTCCCATTTTAAGGGGCTCGGACCGCGCATTGTGGGAGCGGCGGCAGCTCTCGGTAGGCTCCTCCCGAACTCGGGGGGACCGGGCGCGAGCTGTCGCCGGCTGTTCGCGGGAGTCGTGCGGAGCATGGCCGTCTACGGGGCACCGATCTGGGTGGATGCTCTCAGCGCCATGAATAGACTCGTGCTGCGTGCTGCGCAGCGTGTCGTGGCGCTGAGAGTAGTTAGTGGATACCGATCGGTGTCCACAGGGGCGGCCTGTGTGCTCGCCGGCTCCCCGCCGTGGGAGCTGGAGGCGGGGGTGCTCGCCGCCGTGTACAGATTCACGGCGGCGAGGAGAGAGTCAGGGGAGCCTCCGGCTCCCGAAGAAGTCGAAGTTGTGAGGCGGGAAGTCAGCGAGGATGTATTGAGGAGGTGGGAGGAGGACCTGGCGGATGCGCGCTTTGGACGCTATACCATAGACAACGTCCGCCCGGTCCTCCAGATGTGGTGTGGTAGGGAGCAAGGCTCCCTGACGTTTAGGCTTGTGCAGGTGCTATCCGGACATGGATGTTTCGGATGGTTCCTGCACAAGATAGCCAGGAGGAAGCCCTCACCTGCGTGCCATGAGTGCGGGGCTGCGGAGGATACGGCGCAGCACACTCTTGGTGAGTGTGCTGCGTGGGAGGAGCAGCGCCGCACTCTGGCCACAGTTGTTGGAGAGGAGCTCTCGCTGCCGAGTGTGGTGTGGCGGCCCTCTCCGCCAAAGAAGAACGGGTGGCAAGAGGAGGCGGTTCATCCGCCAACTCCCGCCACCCTAGCCGAACCAGAGGAGACGGGTCGGGGGGCCCGTCTTCTCATTGCACTGGTTCGGCGGACGGAGGAGACGGCTAGGGTGTACTGAGCCGTCTCCTATTTAGGCCGGGGCCCGGTTCAGCTGGGACGAGCGCTGGGGCGGCGCGGCTGTATGCTAGCGCAGTGCCCGCGTCGCCCTAGTATGGCGGCGGATGGTACACCGTGGAGTTTCAGTGAGTAGGAGTCTAACATAACCACTCGTCCCCCCGGGCGGGTGTGTACCCATGACGGGTTTCTCCACGTTAAAAAAAAAAAAAAAAAGATATCACAAGGTAATTCAGTAGCAAGAGATCTGCTCGGCTATAAGTTATGTACGGAGAAATATTGATAAATGACAAGATAATTAAAAAAAAAAAGAAGAAAACGAACTTTAATGATTTTGAGGAGTTCCCTGGTGTATCTTCGATCTCGAAGGTCCAATGCCGATGAAATTAAAATGGGACTACCCTTAAGGTATCTCTGAGGCCTATACAACAAAAAAAAAATAATTTACATAGGTTCATAAACAAAAAATTTATGCCTGAACATACATAAATACGGAGTATAAGTTTCTATTTTACCTGAAAAAGTCTAGACATTTCTAACATAAGAAACCTTAAGTGTATTCCCACTGTGTACACCGCACCCAGAATATGCCAAAGACCACTTTAGTCATATAAACATAATAGGTATATACTATATTTTATTTTTAGAAGTAAAATAAAGTCTTCTTTTAGTAAATTTTCTTATCTTAAATATTTAAAGTAAGTATATGGATGTAAGTTCTGTTTATTCTAATTCCCTCCTCTCCTTTCCACGACAAAAGCACGCCTTCTGGGCTTTGCAGTCACAGTTTTACGGTAAGATCTCCCTTTCGGCAGGAACTAAAAAGTTTGTCGTACTGTGAAACTGTGAAACCATCTCTCGGCCAATGTGTTCCCTCTTTCTTACGACATGGTCACATCGCGTCAATCAAGCGTAACCTGAAGAGATATTTATGCAGTCGGCGTGACAGCGGTGACCGCCGATGGATTTCAATCTCTCGGTGGTCGGCGTTGTGTTTGGATTTTATTGTGCTTACAGTTAGTTACCGTTTTTTTCTTTTTTTTTTTTTTAATGAGTGCTTCCCTGTGACGTAACCATAGGACACCTGTTTATTATGCCGACCACAAGTGTCATAAATCATCCGATGATTCCAACAAACAGTTTTATGGCAGATTTTAACTTCACTACTAATTGGCACCGCAGTGAGATAGCCACGGCTCGTTTTATTAATTTTAATTTAGTTTTACGGTATTATAAGTCGTTATGATTATGAGCAAACTGTAATTAAAATAAGTAATAACTTATAGAAATAGTAAAACCTATACACAATAATCTCGAGATTAGGTCAGAGACAAGGCTTAGGCTGCCAATCCACTGCAGCGAAGCGAAGAAGGGGAGCGGAGCTACGGACATGTGTCAACCAATTAGACATGCGCAAAACAGTACTCTATGAAGTAATGCCATATGGCATGACATTTCGTGCTGCGTAATATGGCATTAGAGCAGTACTCAGTACTCTAAACATGACCAGTCTGAAATAACGCATTAAGCTTAGGCATACATATAGCCCGCTAACAATTACGTATGTGCTATTGTACTGAATGTTCTGATGTCATAAATAGACCTTTTATTATTGACTATTTGTATAGTTTACTTGTACGAGTGACGACACGGCGTTATGAAAACGCAAGCTTTATTCTGCTTTATTGAAAAAGTTGATTTTCCTTCAAACTTAACCATTATGTGATTATGAAATATTTCTAATAGTGGTGGGCGATTATGAGATATAGTAATGTTATCATTCGATAACAACGATAACTCGAAATATTTTAAACATTACAGTACACTTCAGTACCTACGTACAGTACTTAAAACGCGACGGACCTATTCTTTAACCTCTTGCTATGGAACGTCATGTTTAGAGTTATGTGACATGCTAAATTTTGTTGGGTTATAGGTACTGTTACAGTACGCGGTCGTGACATATTACGCGTAATACATGACTCGCAGTACTTACACATGTCTACAACCAATAGTATTGCATAAAAGTCTAAGCTCCGCATCACAGGACATAGGTTTGCGAGGTTTATTCAAATTTCATATATTTTTTGTGGTAGCGGGGAAACGGAGCAGACAAGCGGAGTGAGGAAGCGAAGTGGAGTAACGGAGTCCGTACAACTAGCTCGACACCGCGCCGGCACCGCGCCGGTACCGCACAGTGCTACTGTGAACTCAAAATAAATAAGTGCGCTTGGTTGCGGCGGCAAATTATTAGACATTTTATTTGTATTTAGGATTCGGAATATCTTCTTTTATGCTAATATATACATTATATAGAAAAAATAAAAAGAGACTTTGCCCAAACGGAGAATAAGAAACATTTTTTTTTTCAAAAACTGTTAACTTTATCGAAATTTAACTAAGAAAAAAGTTATCAAGTTATTCTTTGAAAAATACACCTAGGAAATATTTGCCAGTTTGCACCTAAAACTCGCACGGCGGCGGACATGTTTGTTATTATTTGATATTCAGAACACCTTAATCTACAATACAAATGTAAACTAGAAGCTGCTCAATTGATAACTTTTCTAGTAATAAAATAACACTTGAATTTTTCCATATAAGAATTAACTTGATTATTTTCTATCAAATACTATTTGACTTTATATCGAAATTTATCTAAGAATAAAAATATTTTGAATTATGAATGATCATCCCTTAAAACCAAAGTTACATTGAAATTTTGACTTTCGATGCCTATGTCCCTATTTTGTGAATCCTGAACCACTGTGTGCCACCCTCTTTGAATGACTCGCAACACAGCTCCGCAACCTCGCTCCGCTACCTCGCTCCGCTACCTCGCTCCGCTACCTCGCTCCGCTACCTCGCTCCGCTACCTCGCTCCGCTAACTCGCTCCGCTACCTCGCTCCGCTACCTCGCTCCGCTACCTCGCTCCGCTACCTCGCTCCGCTACCTCGCTCCGCATCAGTGGGGAGGTAACCTTAGACTTGAGGATCTTGTTAGGTGATAAAATCTGCCCGGCCCTGCTCAGCTTTATGGAGGAGATCGTAAGGGTGGCGGGCAAGGACTAATAGGTAAAATAGGAACTTACTATATTTTACAAATTTACATTTTTTCATAGACACATAAATATCATCATAAACATAAAGATAAAATTATAAATACCTAAAGAGCTTGATTAATTATCCTAATTGTGAGAATATTGATCTGTGTGATGAAATGAATTTGGAGGGAATAAATTGGTAAAGTTTTGACTATAAATGAAGTATTACCAAAAACAAAACGAATAGTAAGCAATAAATACAGCAAGTAGAAATAAGTAGGGGAATATCTAATGGACCAGAATAAAGTAAAGAATCTTCCTTCTGTACACGTACGACCAACATAAAGCGAGGAAACATTTATTATTTATGATATATAGACAAATAATGTTAATTTTAAATAAATTAAAGTCAGTAAAATGAATTTACATGCTCACATCATTATCATTGATGGCCTTCTTCGTTATGTCACACTTCCGTCACTAAGATGTGCGCGCAGCTCTCAATTTTACCCTCTACTTAACGTGCCAAAAGCAATGTAACTTCAAAAGAACTTGACCCCATCTCATAATAAAAAGGTTACAATTTTCTTTACTTTTTTTTAAGTTTAGGTTTTTAGGTTACTTTTTTTCTCGACTCAGACGGCTTTTACAACTTCACCGGGCTTGAGTGCGAGCGCTTAAAACACAGCCGCGAAAGCGTGGTAACACGCTCAAGGATGCCAACCTCGGCTTGAACCTGTGCCGTTGTTGTAGTTAAGTCGCGAACTGGCTAATTCCCTATACTGGTTATAATATACAACATAACGTGAAGAGCGTGGGCGCGCGGGTAACAGGGTGCAAGGGTGCACATGCACCCCCATATCAGGAAAAATACATACAAATGATTTTTTTTTTTTAAAGTAAATTAAGTTATTCTTTGAAGAAAAACTTAAGGCGGTCTAGGTTATTGTCCAAGTTTATACAAGACATGTATAATTTATCTATCATTTTTTTTTGTTAACCCTTGTAGCCTCATGTGATATTTCTGTAACAAACCTCAATAATCGCGTTATAATACGTACCTACTAAATGTATTAGGTCATACAAATTTGTTTATCACTACTATGGCGTATCACTGGATAGCTTTGTATCCATGAAAACCTGTAGGTACCTAAGTGAATGATTTTATTTATCGGTCATCAGTCATCAGTGTATATTTTTACTTTAATAAATGAGGTAACTTTTTATGTTCGTAACAATAATTTTACATTGAGTGAAGATGGTAGATAATATTAGTTCCAAATAAAATATATAAGTATTGATGTTAAACTGTCTAATTTTTTTAAGAATGAGTTCGCGATCACTCCATAAACTTTGCCAATATGACAGTAAAAATAGCTTAGATGACGAATTGATCCCGAATATCAAACATTATTTGGATTTTTTTTCTGATTGCCACGATAATACCGGATTGATATAGATTCAACCATTGAAGGCTCTGAAAGCTGTGAGCTTATTGCTAGACTTTCGTCTCCAGATCCTGCTCAGTAAATTATGCAATCAAGTTCAACTAATGAAAAACGACAAAATGGAAAAAGAACCATGTTCTAAATTACCAATAATGAAATACGATTTATGAGAAATACTACTTTACCATTTAATTGACTATTTATATTACTAAGGTAGCAAACGAGCATACGGCCCGCCAGATAGTACCTAAACGGCTACTGTATGTAGCCTTTGGGTACTTGTAATAACATAATTATTACTAGCGTGTTGCCGACCATGATAACCCCCAATCCAAGGAGCTCTGGAAACCCTACTACCGCTGGATCAACACAAGATTATTTAGCTGCGATCTTCTAAAGGGTGGAGGTATACCACCAGTCGAACTGCCCCAAGTAGAGAGAAATCTCTAAAGATATTCCTCTGTGCCCTACCCCCTTTCCCCAGGGAGCTCTGGAAACCCTATATAACCCTAATAATATATACCCTAATATATCACAAGTTCATTTGGCTGATGTTTTCTATAGGGAGGAGGTATTCCACCACTTAGAGCTCAAATTAATAATTTCTCCGTCAAAGAATTGATAAATTTATTCTCCAAAATGGCGGCCTGCCGCATAAGAGGTATAAATATTTTTGTAATTTCTGAGGAATACGTGTTTCTTTATATTCCTAAACTCATCTTATTATTGGCACAATTTAAAATTTTAAGATCTTGGGCTTGGGTGTTATAGTTCGTAGATGCTGATGCACCCCCCTGAAAATAATCCTGGCGGCACCCATGATGAAGACATATATTTTAATCAGGACCGGCCGCGGCATAAGAACGATGACTGGCAATGTATTGTAGATCGAATGATTTTTTTGATTGCGCTGTGCTTTAACATCCATTACTGAACCGTTACATTGTTGTGCTATGATTTAAAAAAAAGTTAAAAATAATGACAGGCTTATGGCACGGACGTTAAAAATATCTGTCCGTAAGTTAGATACGATTGTCATACATCTCTGCTCTGTTTATAATAATTACTGTTTAAACCGCTGGTACAGTCGCGCAAAGTAAGTCTAAACCTCCAAGATACGAGCCCGCCACTTCTCTCTGTCAAGTTTGGCTTCTCTCAAGTCAACAACTTAAAACTCTATAACATCACTTCAACGATATCTCGGCCGACCCAATATTAAAAAAAAAATACTGACTATACTGGAGCCTCTGACGCGGACGGCTTTTACAGCTTCACCGGGCGTGTTACATTACAATATGATCACATTTCTGATTTTGTAATAGTTCATGAGAATGTAATTTACCTAAAGTCATATTTGGCTCGAACGTTTAAGGTTATGTTTGTCACGATTTTAATTTAATGGAAAGGATTTTTTTCTCTCGAGAAGCAAAGGAATTTGTGCTGTTATACTTTTGTAAGGTTACTATATTTTAAGCATCAATTATCCACAATTTATGACACAAATATGTAGTAGTATAGTGCATAATATTATATGTGTATATTTACATAAAAAGAAAACACAATAAAACGATTAACAAGCAAATTAAATTTAATGTTTGTTAAAGTGAATTTTTACCTCTAAAAACAAAACCATAGTACAACATAACATATACAAATCTATCAAAAATAAATCTATCTATATCGGACTTCAACAAAAGACGGGAGGATACTCAATTATCATATTTTTTTTTTTATTAATAGAACTACACAGATGTTGAAATATTTTAATAGCAGTAGAAACCTGTCATTGAATATATTATGTATGTATATTCTTAATTCTACGCTAGAGAGGGTAATCAAATACATAACATGTAAAATTTCCCAAATGCATGTTTCCTTTGCCTTTTGCTGTTTTTTTTTTCACCGTCGATTATTTTATAGCATTTCATGAATGTTAACTATTAGATGAATTCGTAATAATATATGTTGTGCTAAATTTTAAATCAGTTAGATTCATCTGTTTAACCGGATTCAGGCGATCAGCACATCTGGTTTGAAGGTTAGCTCTAATCGCAGCTGGCTGCATCTTCGGTTTTAGCACGGTTTGTTATTAATCTACGTGTTGCAGATGTTTATTGGAAATTCTATCACGACTTCGCCGGTTTCGTATAAGTTAATAATTCTTACCGGACTTTATATTTATTTGTGTAATGAACGTGGAAAATAAGTTATTCCTCTAAAATGTACAGTGTACACATTAATACGAGTGTTTATTTTTAACTTCACCCATTTGTTGTAAACAGTCTTTGGCTAGGTATAGGTAGGTCCTATTATAATTTTGTGGAAATATTATGTACTTTATTTGAATTAGGGATATTTGCGTTAATTAATTGTTTTTTGCTTTAATGAGTTTGTTCACAAATGTCTATTTTATATTCTATAAAGGTACCTAAATATAATTGTGTAAATTGATGATTTATTCAATAATATGAAGTCATGGCAGACAAACAAATGTTATAGTATAGTCGCGAAGATATTTGTGATTTGAAATAATTATCACCTGCGAATGTATCTCGTGAAATTATTGATGATGAATGTTAACGAATAGTTGATGATTGAGTCTATCTTAAATATTAATTACATAAATTTAAACATGATTTGATTATATAGTATATTACTTTCATGAAATCAGATTACATCTACGACTTTCACATAGAACCATTCAACATCCAACACAATGCCATGCGCACGACCTCAAATCATTTTACCATCGAAAAGATTTTACATGAAATAATAAATATTTTTTTTGGGTCTATTATAGTTTAACGTTTATTTATTTTATAAAGGCTGTGCGCCAACTGTTCTCATATTATTATACCTACATTTTTTATTTTAATATTTATGGTAAAACTAATTCGAATATTCGAACCTATGTCATTCACACAACATTCAAGCCAATATGAAATAATTGTAAGCTAAAACCAAAACATCATTAAAAATATATACATAATACTATTATGTGAGCAATTCTTATTGGTTCTTGTAGGTTGTTATTATACAATTGATTTCTCGGATTCGGCTCCAACGATTTGGATGAAATTTTGTATTTGGATAATGTTTTACCTTCGAAGTTTGCCTAAATAGATGTTTTTTTCTTTTTTTAAGATATTTAGTAATAATATGCAAAAAATAAAGCAAATTTATAAACATTTTAATATTGAAGTAATGTAATAAAATGATTGGATTTTTGTAATAAAAAAAAAGGAAGACAAAATCGAGATACTGGTGATTAGTATAAGCATTGTAAGTAGTATTTTATTGATCATAATAATAAGAATAGTAGAAAAATAAACCAAATTAATTTACTAAATGTGAAGCAGTATTAAAAAAAAGATTAAATACAGAGACGGTTGAGTTAATTGTGAATATCAATGCGACATTCCATGACATAAACAGATGTTATAGTTAACTTTAGGGAACGAGCCTATAAGATTATGCAATTAAAGTAAGATGTCTTACAAATATCTACAAATGTTTTTATTAACAAGAACAATTACGTAAAATTTAGTTTTAACTAACTTCCCAAACTGGGCTATTTGTAAAATGGAGGCTTAGAATATAATTAGATTTGAATTGAAAATAGTGGGTGGGGCATATAAATATAATAATAATATATATAGTACGCGTCATCTCGGATGCGAGACTGAAGTTTAAAAACGATTGTCTTGGAAATTTTCGAATATAATATACATTAGGCTAAGTAAAATTATTAATATATTACATTTGCTCGCCATCGGCAGGAAGTTCATACTTCTACTTTGGAGCCTAAATAAACGCCCACAGTCTGGTTTCAGTTCTATCGGCGAACGCTCCGGATGTGGAATGAGCCATGTTGAGGGTTTTCGGACCTATGTGAACCTGGCACCCGACTTTGCAAAAAAAATTATTTGATGTTACCATTCGATAGTGCTTCGTTTGTACCCGTTTGTACCACTTTCATTTTCGTTTGTACCTCAAACTGAAAAAAGTTATTGCGTTTTCAAAATTTGACCAGCACCCCACTTTGAGATATCAAAATTATGCTAACGGATTCTGATTCTAAATTGCTTGTACACGTTTGTACCTCCTTTAATTTTTGTTTATCTCCAAAGCCAAAAAAGTTACAGGGTGTTCAAAATTAAGAAAATTATAACAGGCTTATTTTACAAAATATAGAAAATCTGTAAACGGCGTTTGTCGTGCAATAGTTTTTGCCTTCAGGAAACGCTTTCAATAATTAAAATATTCCAAAAAATAAGAAAATAAACGCACTTTAAAAATATTTGTGAAAAGTGCTGAATTTAGTCAATTCTAAACATTTCGTAAAAATCTAAATAAAAGTCGTCGTGCAATCGTTTATACCCCTAGAAAACACTTTGAACATTGAGAATATCACATTAGAAAAGAAAATAAATGCACCTGAAATTTTTCATACAGATGAATTTTCTTAATTTTCAAAATTTCGCCTATCTTTAAACAAGAATTGTCGTGCAATCGTTTGTACCCATTTGAACCTTTCTCATTTTCGTTTTTAACCCAAACTGAAAAAAGTTATTGCATTTCCAAAATTTGACCCGCACCCCACTTTGAGTTATCAAAATTATACCAACGGATTCAGATTCCACTTAGCTTGCACACGTTTGTACCTCTTTTAATTTTTGCCTATCTTAAAACACAAAAAAGTTACAGGACTTTAAAAAAAATCAAAATTATAAGAGATTTAATTTACAATATATAGAAAGTCTGTGTACTGAGTCCGTCGTGCAATCGTTTGTACCCCTAGAAAACACTTTGAAATTTGAGAATATCTCAATAGAAAAGAAAATAACCGCATTTGAAATTTTCATATAGTAGAATAGAATTTTCTCAATTTTCAACAATTCGCCAATTTCTTAAAAAGAAATCGTCGTGCAATCGTTTGTACCTCTAGGAATTACTTGGACATTTGAGAATATCTCAAAAGAAAAGAAAATAATCGCACCTGAAATTTTCGTAAAATTGAATTTTCTCAATTTTCTAAATTTTAACAAACTTTAAACAGGAATCGTCGTGCAATCGTTTGTACCCGCAGGAAATACTTTGAATCTCGAAAATATCTCAAAGGATAAGAAAATAAACGCACTTTAAAAGTGTTTATGAAATAGGGCTGAATTCAGTCAATTCTCAAAATTTCACAAAACTGTAAACGGGAATCATTGTGCAATCGTTTGTACCCCTAGGCAAAACTTGGACATTCGAGAATATCTAATAAGAAAAGAAAATAATCGCTCCTGAAATTTTCGTAAAATTGAATTTTCTCAATTTTATAAAATTTCAACAAACTTTAAATAGGAATCGTCGTGCAATCGTTTGTACCCGCAGGAAATGCTTTGAATCTCGAAAATATCTCAAATGATAAGAAAATAAACGCACTTTAAAAGTGTTTATGAAATAGGGCTGGATTCAGTCAATTCTCAAAATTTCACAAAACTGTAAACGGGAATCGTTGTGCAATCGTTTGTACCCCTAGGCAAAACTTGGACATTCGAGAATATCTCATAAGAAAAGAAAATAATCGCACCTGAAATTTTCATAAAATTGAATTTTCTCAATTTCCAAAATTTCAACAAACTTTAAACAGGAATCGTCGTGCAATCGTTTGTACCCATTTGAACCTTTTTCATTTTCGTTTTTAACCCAAACTGAAAAAAGTTATTGCATTTCCAAAATTTGACCCGCACCCCACTTTCAGTTATCAAAATTATACCAACGGATTCAGATTTCACTTAGCTTGTACACGTTTGTACCTCTTTTAATTTTTGCCTATCTTAAAACACAAAAAAGTTACAGGACTTTAAAAAAAAAAACAAAATTATAAGATATTGAATTTACAATATATAGAAAGACAGTGTACTGAGATCGTCGTGCAATCGTTTGTACCCGTAGAAAACACTTTGAAATTTGAGAATATCTCAATAGAAAAGAAAATAACCGCATTTGAATTAAGTATGATTTTTTTTTATTCATTTTTAAGAAATCGCGTGCAATCGTTTGTACCTAGGATACTTGGCATTGAGAATATCTCAAAAGAAAAGAAAATAATCGCCCTGAAATTTTCGTAAAATTGAATTTTTCAATTTTCAAATTTTAACAAACTTTAAACAGGAATCGTCGTGCAATCGTTTGTACCCGCAGGAAATCTTTGAATCTGAAAATATCTCAAAGGATAAGAAAATAAACGCACTTTAAAAGTGTTTATGAAATAGGGCTGAATTCAGTCAATTCTCAAAATTTCACAAAACTGTAAACGGGAATCATTGTGCAATCGTTTGTACCCCTAGGCAAAACTTGGACATTCGAGAATATCTAATAAGAAAAGAAAATAATCGCTCCTGAAATTTTCGTAAAATTGAATTTTCTCAATTTTAAAAATTTCAACAAACTTTAAAAGGAATCGTCGTGCAATCGTTTGTACCCGCAGGAAATGCTTTGAATCTCGAAAATATCTCAAAGATAAGAAAATAAACGCACTTTAAAAGTGTTTATGAAATAGGGCTGGATTCAGTCAATTCTCAAAATTTCACAAAACTGTAAACGGGAATCGTTGTGCAATCGTTTGTACCCCTAGGCAAAACTTGGACATTCGAGAATATCTCATAAGAAAAGAAAATAATCGCACCTGAAATTTTCATAAAATTGAATTTTCTCAATTTCCAAAATTTCAACAAACTTTAAACAGGAATCGTCGTGCAATCGTTTGTACCCATTTGAACCTTTTTCATTTTCGTTTTTAACCCAAACTGAAAAAAGTTATTGCATTTCCAAAATTTGACCCGCACCCCACTTTCAGTTATCAAAATTATACCAACGGATTCAGATTTCACTTAGCTTGTACACGTTTGTACCTCTTTTAATTTTTGCCTATCTTAAAACACAAAAAAGTTACAGGACTTTAAAAAAAAAACAAAATTATAAGATATTGAATTTACAATATATAGAAAGACAGTGTACTGAGATCGTCGTGCAATCGTTTGTACCCGTAGAAAACACTTTGAAATTTGAGAATATCTCAATAGAAAAGAAAATAACCGCATTTGAAATTTTCAAAAAGTAGAATAGAATTTTCTCAATTTTCAACAATTCGCCAATTTCTTAAATAGAAATCGCCGTGCAATCGTTTGTACCCCTAGGAAAAACTTGGCCATGTGAGAATATCTCAAAAGAAAAGAAAATAATCGCTCCTGAAATTTTCGTAAAATTGAATTTTTTCAATTTTCAAAATTTCAACAAACTTTAAACAGGAATCGTCGTGCAATCGTTTGTACCCGCAGGAAATGCTTTGAATGTTGAAAATATCTCAAAGGATAAGAAAATAAACGCACTTTAAAAGTGTTTATGAAATAGGGCTGGATTCAGTCAATTCTCAAAATTTCACAAAACTGTAAACGGGAATCGTTGTGCAATCGTTTGTACCCTAGGCAAAACTTGGACATTCGAGAATATCTCATAAGAAAAGAAAATAATCGCACCTGAAATTTTCGTAAAATTGAATTTTCTCAATTTTCAAATTTTCAACAAACTTTCAACAGGAATCGTCGTGCAATCGTTTGTACCCGCAGGAAATGCTTTGAATGTTGAAACTATCTCAAAGGATAAGAAAATAAACGCACTTTAAAAGTGTTTATGAAATAGGGCTGGATTCAGTCAATTCTCAAAATTTCACAAAACTGTAAACGGGAATCGTTGTGCAATCGTTTGTACCCCTAGACAAAACTTGGACATTCGAGAATATCTCATAAGAAAAGAAAATAATCGCACCTGAAATTTTCGTAAAATGGAATTTTCTCAATTTTCAAAATTTCCACAAACTTTAAACAGGAATCGTCGTGCAATCGTTTGTACCCGCAGGAAATGCTTTGAATCTCGAAAATATCTCAAAGGATAAGAAAATAAACGCACTTTAAAAGTGTTTATGAAATAGGGCTGGATTCAGTCAATTCTCAAAATTTCACAAAACTGTAAACGGGAATCGTTGTGCAATCGTTTGTACCCCTAGGCAAAACTTGGACATTCGAGAATATCTCATAAGAAAAGAAAATAATCGTACCTGAAATTTTCGTAAAATTGAATTTTCTCAATTTTCAAATTTTCAACAAACTTTCAACAGGAATCGTCGTGCAATCGTTTGTACCCGCAGGAAATGCTTTGAATGTTGAAACTATCTCAAAGGATAAGAAAATAAACGCACTTTAAAAGTGTTTATGAAATAGGGCTGGATTCAGTCAATTCTCAAAATTTCACAAAACTGTAAACGGGAATCGTTGTGCAATCGTTTGTACCCCTAGGCAAAACTTGGACATTCGAGAATATCTCATAAGAAAAGAAAATAATCGCACCTGAAATTTTCGTAAAATTGAATTTTCTCAATTTTCAAATTTTCAACAAACTTTCAACAGGAATCGTCGTGCAATCGTTTGTACCCGCAGGAAATGCTTTGAATCTCGAAAATATCTCAAAGGATAAGAAAATAAACGCACTTTAAAAGTGTTTATGAAATAGGGCTGGATTCAGTCAATTCTCAAAATTTCACAAAACTGTAAACGGGAATCGTTGTGCAATCGTTTGTACCCCTAGGCAAAACTTGGACATTCGAGAATATCTCATAAGAAAAGAAAATAATCGCACCTGAAATTTTCGTAAAATTGAATTTTCTCAATTTTCAAATTTTCTACAAACTTTCAACAGGAATCGTCGTGCAATCATTTGTACCCGCAGGAAATGCTTTGAATCTCGAAAATATCTCAAAGGATAAGAAAATAAACGCACTTTAAAAGTGTTTATGAAATAGGGCTGGATTCAGTCAATTCTCAAAATTTCACAAAACTGTAAACGGGAATCATTGTGTAATCGTTTGTACCCCAAGGCAAAACTTGGACATTCGAGAATATCTCATAAGAAAAGAAAATAATCGCACCTGAAATTTTCATAAAATTGAATTTTCTCCATTTTCAAAATTTCAACAAACTTTAAACAGGAATCGTCATGCAATCGTGTGGAGCCTTAGGAAACTTATATTAAAACATTATTTAATAAGTAAATTTATTATAATTTGATGCATTTAAAGGTTTAACCAAACATTACTTACTCGGAACGATGATGTATCGGCCTTGTTCCGTTTTGGAGTGTTTTCCACTTTCAGGTTGAATCCTTAGCGTTATATAAATGAAGATAAATAAATTAGAATTTTGGGTGCGTACTAAATTTACTATCGATATTAGAATACACTTATAACCGAGGGGGATGACTGCTTACCATCAGATACAGATGATTTCAATAATAACTACTAACAGCCCCGTTTTAGACCTACAAGCTACACTAAACGAAGAACACGATATGGTCACTTCCGTTCAACAAAACTTCGAACAAAGTAGTACAATAAATAAAGTCACATTACAACAAAAAAGAATATTGTAGACACTTTCCAGAATACGATAGAAAAATAAATATACCAACTGTTTTATTAGGTCTATGTGGTCTGCTTCTATTTATCTTAATTGTCCTATTTACCTAGTATTTCCTGTTTTACTTTCGTGTATATTATATATTTGTTTATTGTCAAATTTCCAGGGCATCGGTTAGGTTAATATATTTTTCCTTTCATAGACCATTTATAATACGATCACTTTATTTTAATATAGAATTTCATATAATTTTATCATATTTAATTATAATACATTGTTTCTTTACAATGGTCTGTCAACATGCCAATTTTTGTTACGTCTGATAGTTTAAGGACATATGCAAAGATAAAAATATGTTTTCTTAATCATAGGTTTTCATTATTTACCTATAATTCTACTATTCAAAAACATTTTTGTAATTTCAAACGATATTCAATATACGATAGACTTTTGAATAGTAAAAACTGATATTTTTTGAAATATTCGAAAATAGTATAATCATCGATATTTATATATTTTATTTGGTAAAGTTATTACCAACAATAATAATTTTAAAAGTACCAAACGAATATAGGAGTCGGAAGTCTCATTCCGAGCTATTTATTAAATGCATTATTTAATTCTATTTTCATGGAATCAATTTCACTTGTGAGAATTATTGTTCCTGCATCGAGCCCGCTCAACGCCGAATATCCAGGGCGCCGCAACACTAAGCCGACCACCCGGGTAGCCGCCGCCAGGGCGGCGGTTTCTGCCCTCAACCTACATTGCGTTGATTGTACTGATTGATACCTGACGTAGCAGCTATGGCGTTGGATCTTGGTTCATATCCTTTAAATCAAACACTGTCTCGTGAGGTGTTAATTTTTTATATGAGACCTTCAATATTGGACTGTAAAATTTTATAAAATTACTAGTCGTTACCCCCCCGCCCGCTTTGCTGGGCGTATAATACGGTGGTATTCTTAAATCTAGATTTGAAATTTGGTAGCAATATTTCTTTTACCACGTAGATACCAGCTACAAAATATATAGACACTATAAATTTTAAATTAATTAGTTTCGAAAATCACAAAGAAAGTTCATGATCCACTTTAATTAACAAAGCCCTTCTACTTTTTTACTTCATTTTAAACGCTAAATCTTAATTCTCTGCGAATATCCTGTTGAGAGTTCATAGTTTCATTATTTATAAAAGAAATTCACATCAAATGTTGAACAATTATTCGAACACATTTTTTTTTTTACACAGATTTCCGCCTCACCGTAGAGGTACTGTGTCGTATGATGCGTTCCCATTATTTAACATGGCGGGATCCCCAAGAGGCCTACACCATGTGGATGGTAATAAGCGACCCATCTTTAAAAAGTTACAATTACAACAACTATTTTTACAATTACATTATTATTATATTCATAATTATTGCATAATTTTTATTACGTAATGGCGAGGTAGACTATACATTGTATATAAACCTAAAACTTTGAATGTTCTTATATTTTTCTATCTTGGCAACGATTAAATCAATTACCTCGTAATAATCTTTGTTATTTTTAAGATGAAAATAGCAATGTTTATGAACTAATTTTTTCTATAACAAATTCAAATATAAAAAAAATAAGATACATTGTTTTAGTTTAGTTTGCGGTAGGAAGTGAAGGACGTCGTGTTTAAGTGCTAAGAGTATTTATTAAGAAAATGTCGAAAAATAGTCAAGAAGTTTCGTTTAATGACATCTATAAGAAGATTGCAGCACTGAGTACTAAGATCGCGTCTCAGTCTGCGCTCATAGAGACACAAAGCGTCAAAATTCAAGAACAACAACAATTACTTCAAAATTGTCCAGATGTGATTAATGACCGAAAGAGGGTTGTCGAAGAAATACTAATGAAAGTAGACAGATTAACGTCAACTATATTTTCACCGCAAAAATAGATCGCAGCATGCGCGTCTACTATGCGAATTCCTACTAGCGTGAGCGAAAACGAAGTAATATCCACAGTGTCTGTTACAACTGTGCAAGATAAGGAGAACGTGCGCTTCCGCAAAACAATCGAGCGAACGAAACCAAAGGCAGCGCCAATTGTGTACGAGCGTCAGCGTTTTATAGATGCGGATGCTATAGAAATTTCGCAAGGGGGAAAAAAATTAAAATTATGATAGTGAATGGAAAATAGTTTAGAATAAACAGAAAGTAAAATGAACATATTATGTACATGAATAACATAAAGGTGGAAATGCTGATGTAAGTAAGATTCATGCCGTTGAGAAGACTATTCATCTTTCTTTATTGAAGTTCCCGAATCACTCTATAGCAAGCTCTGTAATGCGGAAGTTAGGCCTATCAACACTCGGTTTAGTGAATGGAGCTGGTTTCGTCCCTCAAGGAAAAGCGACCAAAAGCCATTCCAGTAACATTACGTTAAAATTATATTACCAGAATGTCAGAAAACTAACAATTTATTTTGTTCTCTGTTAGAGTCAACCTATGACATATTTGCGTTATCGGAGACCGGACTCAAAGAGTCTTTGCGGGGCGGAGAGTTTATTCCTTTGGGATACACTGCTGTAAGATGTGATCGAGCTGATGGGCGCAAGCAGGGTGGTGTGATAATAATTGCATCACATAGATATATATTGCAGCAGATTCCGCTACCTCCTGGACACAATGTAAACAGCTCATTATTTGAACTAATATGTGTGACGGTACATTTAGGAAGTAAGTTTTTATTTTTGTGTTGTGTTATTTATATACCTCCAAAATGTTCAGCTTCTGAATATATGCATTTATTGTATTTATTAGAAAGTGTATGTGTTCGATACAATAATGTTATAGTTATCGGTGATTTTAACATGACATCATGTACGACTGAGGTATGGAATTTTTATGAATATTTATTATCATTCTGTGCACTGGATTTACTTCAGTTTCATTAGAGCTCACTATTCCTGTATTTATACAGGTCACTTATACCTCATTTTGATTTAGTACTGGGGATCAGAACTACAGAATTTATACAGTAGATCATGTAAAGTGTTGGATGTTCATATTAATAAGTCTTTGTTTGTAATTTCCTTCAGTTCTTTCACGTAGTGTCTTTTCTATTTTTTATTTATTAATTTTATTTTTATATTTTTCTAGCCTAGCTTCTGTGTCATATTTTATTAAAGTAACAAATGATATAAATTCATATACTCCATACCTATTATGATTGTAAAGTATAACCATGAAGGTTTTCTGTCTTATTTAAATTTTTATAAGTATGTAATAATTCCGCATACAAAATTTTAACTATTCACTAAGTTTTGATATATTTAAACACTATGCCCGCAGTCGAAGAATATTTAGAATATTTAACTATATGTAGTTGGTCGTATCATTTTGTTTTACTTTTCGTTCAGAAAAGTACCTAAAATTATTCTGTGACACCCTTCACATAGTATAACATATGTATTCTTTGTTTCTGCAGTAGTTTCTTCGCTGAAGCAAAGAGTGGTTTCCTTTTAGAATTGAGATCGTCATGAATTTCCCATTTTCCTATGATCCTTCGTATAAATGAGTAATAATGACCTATTGCACTTCCGTATTCCTTTGATCCGCCACTGTAAATTATTGCAGATACTAATTTATATTCGGTATTACAAATTACAAGGTCAGTTGGAATTTCACTTATAGCAAATTCCATTGGTCGAGATGAAAATCCTAATCTCTGCCCTAACTTGGGCCACTCAAGGCATTCGATATCTATAAAGATATGGGGTCCGCCTATCCAGTGGAAAACGAGATCACCTTTACAACGTTTACATTTTCTATTGGATATTTCGCAGAACTCATTCGCGGCAATTTGGAGTCCTCCCATTCTGCACTGTTTGTACTCGCAGGAAATACTTTGAATCTTTTTCATTTTCGTTTTTAACCCAAACAGAAAAAAATTATTGCATTTCCACAATTTTACCCGCACCCCACTTTAAGTTATCAAAATTATACCAACGGATTAAGATTCCAGTTCGCACACACACACGTTTGTACCTCTTTTAATTTTTCCCTATCTTAAAACACAAAAAAGTTACAAGATTTTAACAATTTTCAAAATGATAAGAGCCTTCATTTACAAAGTGCGTTTTGGTGTTAAATATCTTTATATGTACGTATATCAGCTGTTTAGTTACTATAGCAGGGTTCCTCACAATTAAAAAAATAACTGTTCATGGTGAATGAAATCGGGCGCTTAAATGGCTTATACTGAGTAATTCTTTAGAGACATAGCAAATAAAACTACAATGATCTACAAAAAAGTCCGGGAAAATATACATCTATCTTCTAAGGAACACCCACAACAAGCATTTTTGTCTTTGAAATGGCCGGGAGCGGGGGAGCAAGATTCGCGCGGGCATTCTGTAGACCCCGTGAGCGATGCCACGGGCACAGCTAGTACTAATATAAAATTTCAAAAAATACTGTCGTTGCGGTACACCTGGCCGACTTGAAATATCGAAACTAATTAGTTTTAGTTAAAAAATTTGCATGAAGATATGGTTTATTAAAGGAATTTTATTATTACATAGGTATGTGTACAGTGGTCACGACTCTTACCACTCCGCTTCATTACTAGATATATTTGAATTATATTCTTATAGAACAAAAAGCAGTTCGAAATTTCGATTTTACCAATGTATGTGTCTCTATTTTTTAATTCTAATTACTGTCCGTTAGCACCGCATTATCTGGACTGACCCACCGCATTCACAAATAAAAAGTTCTTAAAAGGATGAGGCCCCACTGTTACTAATGAGTGGCACTTTCGTCTATTTTAAATTTACAGATGATAATGTGGAACGTGAAACAAAGAACGGGAACAATAAAAAACCCTACTAATACTTGTGTAGCTTTTGGAACAAGGGTCAAGTACGAAACATATGTTTCTTATGCTAGATAAAGACCAACCGAGACAGAGCTACCGAACGCTATTGAATAAACGAAAACGAATAATAGCTGTGTGTGACTTAAAACGAACGTTGCTTCTTTTTATTAACAAAGCTATACTCTTTTGATTACTTTACTTCATAATTTTTATAGGGTTTCCATTTTTAATTATTAGAAATTTGAATATTCACTAAGATGTTTCACATCTGCCAGGCGTCCCGTGGCGGTCAACTATTTTTGTATTATAAACATTCATATTATTTTATAAATCGACTCGTGTGTTTCTTCGTGTAGACTATCCGTTTTTTTTTAATAATGTTAAGGTAAATGTCATTTGCTGTGTAAACACAACAGTGTAGGTAAACGTAAACGAGAATACATTATCTGTCGGCAAAACCAACATGTTCGCCTTTGCTTACTCTCCTTCGCTCGGTCTGTACACGGCATTAGGCGATTCTTTCAGCCATTTGCATCACATAAAAAACTAAATTTATTTAAGTTTTAGAAAGCTTTGGTACTACAAAACAACGGGGTGTCTGTTGACCAGGAATCTCGAATATCCGATTTTTTTCCTGTAAATAAGGTACGAGCGTTAATAGTGTGGGAACCCGTCAAGGGTGTAGCTAGTGTGGTGTGGCAGTGTGGCACTAAACTGACTCTACCTCGTTACGAACTGCTAATAAACATAAATAGTATTGGACATTGTTTCTTGAGGTACAGTCAACGGACGGTTCGGGTTCTGGCCTCGTAATTGGACGGTGTAGAGAAGGAGTCGGTCGCTCTAATTTTACTTTTTGAATTTATGACAAGTTTATTTGTACATTTGCATTATCAATAGAGTTGTGGAGGGCTTCCGGGTGATTGTGGTACGAATATAGTTGTCAAACCTGTGTGCAAAAACAATCAATAGTGCGGGTTAGCAATCGGGTGAGTAAGACAAGCAGAGAGGTTGAACGAAGAGGGAAATGTCTACTGGTAACGTATGTCCGTATCATAATTTATATACTCTTGGATAATCGGTAAGATTCAGTTTATATATTATTTATAGTATTTTACTGATTAATAGAATAAGCATTTGTAAAGTTAGTAATAGTATAATTAGGGTTTCCACCTGTGAAATATTAATAGCATACTTCAACATATGTAACGATTTATATCACTTGTTTGTAGTTAACAATTTGCATGTTGAGTAGCACTCTTAGTAGGCAGACTTACATACGGACCACCGTCAAGTGACAAACACTAATTATTTTTCACTCAACGTCAGATGGGATTGTGGCAATACAGCTAAAAATACAAACGATAAAAAAAATATTTTTACGAATATGCCAAGAAAATCAAAAATATCTGTTGAGAAAATAATCTTAGCATTAAAAAGTATGAGTTTCATTGATAACTCAGGTAAAATTCGCCCGTTTACTGACGAGGTCTGGGAAAAAGCATCTGACCGTTTAGGGGGACAGATGGATAAGAAATATATTTATATGTACATTGTCCAGAATCGAAACGAGATTCTTAATAATTTACTAAAAAGTGAAGAGTTAGAAAAGTTCATAGGCACCTCGAAAGCTAGAAGTATAGAGGAATGTAATCAGTCAAATTGGTCCACGGAAGCTCATACGACTGATACAACTGTACCTCCGTTACGCGAGCAATTTGTTATTCCTACAGAGGTTTGGAAACAAATTGAACCGGAAACGCGACTATACAGTGATCGCGAATATAAAGTTTTAAAACCCGGTTGGTCTGACGTCCTCTATGCTCAATTATGGATTCACTTTAAACTACCGTGTCCCTTTAGTTTTAAGAACGGTAAAGTTTGCACCATTCCGGGTGAACACTTTTTCAAATACACGCGACTTGTGTAGAATGTGGTAACAAAATTAATTTATACAGTTTACTCGGTCCTAAAGAAAATGGGCTGCAAGTTCACATATCAACGAACGATACTCGTGATATACCCCATAAGAAAAAACGTCAAATGAAAGGCGCTGAACGGAAAAGCGTAGTTGGAGATCTAAAGGTAAGTTCCACATACAATTGGCGATGTGATAAGGCTAATAAATTAATGAAATTTGGAGATGTCGAGCCAGCACATCTATATAAAGAGAGTGTGTTGCGCAAAGCGAAACAATTAGATTTCGACATAGTATTAGGCCTAAAAGGCGTTACAGATCCTATAATATCCATAATAAAGATGAAATATTCATTAGAATTTGCTGGTTGTATAAAAGAAATAGGAATAGATAGATTTTTTGTCATGTACTGGAGTCCGGAACAGTCTTATATATATAAAACGTTGTTAAAAAGAAATCAGATACGTAGTATTAGCATTGATGCTACAGGTTCATTGGTAGCACCTTTTCGCAAACCAGACAGCACAAAACATCCGATATTTATATATCAAGCCGTTACTGCAGTTAATAAAAAAATCTTGCCCGTTTTTCAAATGATTTCAGAAAAACATGACAGTAATATGTTATCATATTGGATGCGGGAGTGGTTACGCTCCGGTGTACCTTGCCCGCGGGAGATAGTTACAGATTACTCCCTTGCGCTTTTAAACGCTGCAACTCTCGCGTTTAATAATATTGACTTGGTATCGTATGTAGAGCAATGTTACGAATCATTAACGCCATCTACCAACAAAACACCGCCCATTTGCATTTTGCGCATTGATATTGCACATTTAATAAAACTGGTCTGTCGGTGGAAATGTTTTAAAAGAACACCACAGACCGTGAAAGATTTTTTTCTCCGTTGTATTGGCCTTATGACACATTGCGAAACGATAGAAAACTATTATGCTATTTGTTTAGACGTTTTAGTAGTGGCATTTTCGAAAACTGAAGATGTTAGTGATAGTTCCGAACATTGTTTTGCAGCCCAACAAAGACTTATTGATCGTATTAAAACTGTTGAACCTCCTAGTGAGCCTAACAAAGACGAGGTCTCCTTTTCATTTGAAGAAGACGAATTTGTTGATAAAATGAACGCTGGTAGTAGTCTACAGAGATTTCTAGATAAATTAGAAACAGAAAGTCAGCAACCATTAACTGGTGACCGGCCGAATCCTTATTATTCCGCAGAGTTCGGAAAAAACCTTTTAAGAATAAGCAAACATTTTGTCTTATGGACGAATGTTTTGTCTACCGGAGTCGCTACTTCGGCTTATAGCGAAGAGTATTTTCGAGAGTTGAAAACACTTATTGTAAAAGGTATTAAATCGATCAGAGTAGATAAATTTTTAGTCATGCACCTCAGATCGATTTCTGGTTTAGTAAAATTATTAAACGCATTTATTGAAGCTTCCAGTGTTATAAGTAAACAATTAGAAAACGATTCACTTGATAAAAATAATTCAGATAATGTTGAAAGCGATTATCAGTCAACCGAAATTGTAAAATTAAATCCCATTCAGAAAAATACTTTTTCTATATCCACTGAAAAAGCTAATCTACTTAACGAAGTGGAATCGTGGAAAAGCCTCAACCCAATACCAAAGAAAAGGGGAAAATACTTAACGCCATGCCCTGATATCGAAAAAATTTACGAAAGGCCATTCTTCGATCGTGCGTTACCAGTCTTGCAGAACGGTTCTGCGTTGCAGCCTTTAAAAGTTGGTCAACGGGTATTACAAATTCTAAATACTTGTCCGTTTGATACCATTATTCAGAGCATACTGTCGGCATACTGTGACTGGTCAGGTTATCATAAATACATTGCATCGTCGGTAAACCCGACATTACAATTCGTAAAAATGTTATCTTTAAAAGGAATCTCGCATAAAATATATGCTCAGAGAGCTGATATTTTATGCCAGATCGTCACGCCAAAAAACGATGTGCTTGATTGTGCCGATAATGTATCATCCCTTGTTTCTAATCACCTATTGAAAAATGAACCTTCCCTGCAACGCCGTGAATTTTGCACCTTAAATTGTGGCCACGAAGAAAGTAACATATTTCCAGTATTGGAAGTGAGTCCATTGCCGTTCTATGTCAACGGAATGGGAGGACTCCAAATTGCCGCGAATGAGTTCTGCGAAATATCCAATAGAAAATGTAAACGTTGTAAAGGTGATCTCGTTTTCCACTGGATAGGCGGACCCCATATCTTTATAGATATCGAATGCCTTGAGTGGCCCAAGTTAGGGCAGAGATTAGGATTTTCATCTTGACCAATGGAATTTGCCATAAGTGAAATTCCAACTGACCTTGTAATTTGTAATACCGAATATAAATTAGTATCTGCAATAATTTACAGTGGCGGATCAAAGGAATACGGAAGTGCAATAGGTCATTATTACTCATTTATACGAAGGATCATAGGAAAATGGGAAATTCATGATGATCTCAATTCTAAAAGGAAACCACTCTTTGCTTCAGCGAAGAAACTACTGCAGAAACAAAGAATACATATGTTATACTATGTGAAGGGTGTCACAGAATAATTTTAGGTACTTTTCTGAACGAAAAGTAAAACAAAATGATACGACCAACTACATATAGCTAAATATTCTAAATATTCTTCGACTGCGGGCATAGTGTTTAAATATATCAAAACTTAGTGAATAGTTAAAATTTTGTATGCGGAATTATTACATACTTATAAAAATTTAAATAAGACAGAAAACCTTCATGGTTATACTTTACAATCATAATAGGTATGGAGTATATGAATTTATATCATTTGTTACTTTAATAAAATATGACACAGAAGCTAGGCTAGAAAAATATAAAAATAAAATTAATAAATAAAAAATAGAAAAGACACTACGTGAAAGAACTGAAGGAAATTACAAACAAAGACTTATTAATATGAACATCCAACACTTTACATGATCTACTGTATAAATTCTGTAGTTCTGATCCCCAGTACTAAATCAAAATGAGGTATAAGTGACCTGTATAAATACAGGAATAGTGAGCTCTAATGAAACTGAAGTAAATCCAGTGCACAGAATGATAATAAATATTCATAAAAATTCCATACCTCAGTCGTACATGATGTCATGTTAAAATCACCGATAACTATAACATTATTGTATCGAACACATACACTTTCTAATAAATACAATAAATGCATATATTCAGAAGCTGAACATTTTGGAGGTATATAAATAACACAACACAAAAATAAAAACTTACTTCCTAAATGTACCGTCACACATATTAGTTCAAATAATGAGCTGTTTACATTGTGTCCAGGAGGTAGCGGAATCTGCTGCAATATATATCTATGTGATGCAATTATTATCACACCACCCTGCTTGCGCCCATCAGCTCGATCACATCTTACAGCAGTGTATCCCAAAGGAATAAACTCTCCGCCCCGCAAAGACTCTTTGAGTCCGGTCTCCGATAACGCAAATATGTCATAGGTTGACTCTAACAGAGAACAAAATAAATTGTTAGTTTTCTGACATTCTGGTAATATAATTTTAACGTAATGTTACTGGAATGGCTTTTGGTCGCTTTTCCTTGAGGGACGAAACCAGCTCCATTCACTAAACCGAGTGTTGATAGGCCTAACTTCCGCATTACAGAGCTTGCTATAGAGTGATTCGGGAACTTCAATAAAGAAAGATGAATAGTCTTCTCAACGGCATGAATCTTACTTACATCAGCATTTCCACCTTTATGTTATTCATGTACATAATATGTTCATTTTACTTTCTGTTTATTCTAAACTATTTTCCATTCACTATCATAATTTTAATTTTTTTCCCCCTTGCGAAATTTCTATAGCATCCGCATCTATAAAACGCTGACGCTCGTACACAATTGGCGCTGCCTTTGGTTTCGTTCGCTCGATTGTTTTGCGGAAGCGCACGTTCTCCTTATCTTGCACAGTTGTAACAGACACTGTGGATATTACTTCGTTTTCGCTCACGCTAGTAGGAATTCGCATAGTAGACGCGCATGCTGCGATCTCTTTTTGCGGTGAAAATATAGTTGACGTTAATCTGTCTACTTTCATTAGTATTTCTTCGACAACCCTCTTTTGGTCATTAATCACATCTGGACAATTTTGAAGTAATTGTTGTTGTTCTTGAATTTTGACGCTTTGTGTCTCTATGAGCGCAGACTGAGACGCGATCTTAGTACTCAGTGCTGCAATCTTCTTATAGATGTCATTTAACGAAACTTCTTGACTATTTTTCGACATTTTCTTAATAAATACTCTTAGCACTTAAACACGACGTCCTTCACTTCCTACCGCAAACTAAACTAAAACAATGTATCTTATTTTTTTTATATTTGAATTTGTTATAGAAGAAATTAGTTCATAAACATTGCTATTTTCATCTTAAAAATAACAAAGATTATTACGAGGTAATTGATTTAATCATTGCCAAGATAGAAAAATAAAAGAACATTCAAAGTTTTAGGTTTATATACAATGTTTAGTCTACCTCGCCATTACGTAATAAAAATTATGCAATAATTATGAATATAATAATAATGTAATTGTAAAAATAGAAAGAAATACATAATTTATTCCTCATTAACTGTTGTGAATAGCGAGATAGACTACATACATGGATAGTAATATCCATATAGATATGGACCATATCCGTATATGGATAGTAATATTATGTTTTATCAAAAAAAAAATGTAAGTAGCATATTAAAGATAAGAAATATGTTTTGGTAGAAAAACAATATCAAAAATAACTTTTTAAAGATGGGTCGCTTATTACCATCCACATGGTGTAGGCCTCTTGGGGATCCCGCCATGTAAAATAATGGGAACGCATCATACGACACAGTACCTCCACGGTAATGCGGAAATCTGTGTAAAAAAAAAAATGTGGTCGAATAATTGTTCAACATTTGATGTGAATTTCTTTTATAAATAATGAAACTATGAACTCTCAACAGGATATTCGCAGAGAATTAAGATTTAGCGTTTAAAATGAAGTAAAAAAGTAGAAGGGCTTTGTTAATTAAAGTGGATCATGAACTTTCTTTGTGATTTTCGAAACTAATTAATTTAAAATTTATAGTGTCTATATATTTTGTAGCTGGTATCTACGTGGTAAAAGAAATATTGCTACCAAATTTCAAATCTAGATTTAAGAATACCACCGTATTATACGCCCAGCAAAGCGGGCGGGGGGGTAACGACTAGTAATTTTATAAAATTTTACAGTCCAATATTGAAGGTCTCATATAAAAAATTAACACCTCACGAGACAGTGTTTGATTTAAAGGATATGAACCAAGATCCAACGCCATAGCTGCTACGTCAGGTATCAATCAGTACAATCAACGCAATGTAGGTTGAGGGCAGAAACCGCCGCCCTGGCGGCGGCTACCCGGGTGGTCGGCTTAGTGTTGCGGCGCCCTGGATAGTCGGCGTTGAGCAGGCTCGATGCAGGAACAATAATTCTCACAAGTGAAATTGATTCCATGAAAATAGAATTAAATAATGCATTTAATAAATAGCTCGGAATGAGACTTCCGACTCCTATATTCGTTTGGTACTTTTAAAATTATTATTGTTGGTAATAACTTTACCAAATAAAATATATAAATATCGATGATTATACTATTTTCGAATATTTCAAAAAATATCAGTTTTCACTATTCAAAAGTCTATCGTATATTGATAATCGTTTGAAATTACAAAAATGTTTTTGAATAGTAGAATTATAGGTAAATAATGAAAACCTATGATTAAGAAAACATATTTTTATCTTTGCATATGTCCTTAAACTATCAGACGTAACAAAAATTGGCATGTTGACAGACCATTGTAAAGAAACAATGTATTATAATTAAATATGATAAAATTATATGAAATTCTATATTAAAATAAAGTGATCGTATTATAAATGGTCTATGAAAGGAAAAATATATTAACCTAACCGATGCCCTGGAAATTTGACAATAAACAAATATATAATATACACGAAAGTAATACAGGAAATACTAGGTAAATAGGACTATTAAGATAATTAGAAGCAGACCACATAGACCTAATAAAACAGTTGGTATATTTATTTTTCTATCGTATTCTGGAAAGTGTCTACAATATTCTTTTTTGTTGTAATGTGACTTTATTTATTGTACTACTTTGTTCGAAGTTTTGTTGAACGGAAGTGACCATATCGTGTTCTTCGTTTAGTGTAGCTTGTAGGTCTAAAACGGGGCTGTTAGTAGTTATTATTGAAATCATCTGTATCTGATGGTAAGCAGTCATCCCCCTCGGTTATAAGTGTATTCTAATATCGATAGTAAATTTAGTACGCACCCAAAATTCTAATTTATTTATCTTCATTTATATAACGCTAAGGATTCAACCTGAAAGTGGAAAACACTCCAAAACGGAACAAGGCCGATACATCATCGTTCCGAGTAAGTAATGTTTGGTTAAACCTTTAAATGCATCAATTTATAATAAATTTACTTATTAAATAATGTTTTAATATAAGTTTCCTAAGGCTCCACACGATTGCATGACGATTCCTGTTTAAAGTTTGTTGAAATTTTGAAAATGGAGAAAATTCAATTTTATGAAAATTTCAGGTGCGATTATTTTCTTTTCTTATGAGATATTCTCGAATGTCCAAGTTTTGCCTTGGGGTACAAACGATTACACAATGATTCCCGTTTACAGTTTTGTGAAATTTTGAGAATTGACTGAATCCAGCCCTATTTCATAAACACTTTTAAAGTGCGTTTATTTTCTTATCCTTTGAGATATTTTCGAGATTCAAAGCATTTCCTGCGGGTACAAATGATTGCACGACGATTCCTGTTGAAAGTTTGTAGAAATTTTGAAAATTGAGAAAATTCAATTTTATGAAAATTTCAGGTGCGATTATTTTCTTTTCTTATGAGATATTCTCGAATGTCCAAGTTTTGCCTAGGGGTACAAACGATTAGCACAATGATTCCCGTTTACAGTTTTGTGAAATTTTGAGAATTGACTGAATCCAGCCCTATTTCATAAACACTTTTAAAGTGCGTTTATTTTCTTATCCTTTGATGATATTTTCGAGATTCAAAGCATTTCCTGCGTTGGTACAAATGATTGCACGAACGATTCCTGTTGAAAGTTTGTTGAAATATTTGAAAATTGAGAAAATTCATATTTTAACGAAAAATTTCAGGTGCGAATTATTTATCTTTCTTATGAGATATTCTCGAATGTCCAAGATTATTAGCCTAGGGGTACAAACGATTGCACAACGATATCACCGATTTACAGTTTTGTGAAATTTTGAGAATTGACTGAATCCAGCCCTATTTCATAAACACTTTTAAAGTGCGTATTATTTAATCTTATCCTTTGAGATATGTTTCGAGATTCATAAGCATTTCCTGCGGGTACAAACGATTGCATCGACGATTCCTGTTAAAGTTTGTTGAAAATTTTGAAAATTGAGAAAATTCAATTTTACTGAAAATTTCAGGTGCGATTATTTTCTTTTCTTATGAGATATTCTCGAATGTCCAAGTTTTGCCTAGGGGTACAAACGATTACACAACGATTCCCGATTTACAGTTTATAGTGAAATTATTGAGAATTGACTGAATCGACAGCCTCTATAAATTCATAATATTTTCACTTTTGAAAGTGCGTATTATTTTCTTATCCTTTGAGATTATTTTCGAGATTTCAAAGCATTTCCTGACGGGTACAAACGATTGCACGACGATTCCTGTTGAAAGTTTGTTGAAAATTTGAAAATTGAGAAAATTCAATTTTACGAAAATTTCAGGTAGCGATTATTTTCTTTTCGTTATGAGATATTCTCGAATGTCCAAGTAATTTGCCTAGGGGTACCAAACGATTGCACAACGATTCCCGTTTACAGTTTTAGTGAAGATTTACTGAGAATTGAAACTGAATCGACAGCCCTATTTCATAAACTTGTAACTTTTAAAGTGCGTATTATTATATCTTATCCTTTGAGATATTTTCGAGATTCAAAGCATTTCCTGCGGGTACAAACGATTGCACGACGATTCCTGTTGAAAGTTTGTTGAAAATTTGAAAATTGAGAAAATTCAATTTTACGAAAATTTCAGGTGCGATTATTTTCTTTTCTTATGAGATATTCTCGAATGTCCAAGTTTTGCCTAGGGGTACAAACGATTGCACAACGATTCCCGTTTACAGTTTTGTGAAATTTTGAGAATTGACTGAATCCAGCCCTATTTCATAAACACTTTTAAAGTGCGTTTATTTTCTTATCCTTTGAGATATTTTCGAGATTCAAAGCATTTCCTGCGGGTACAAACGATTGCACGACGATTCCTGTTGAAAGTTTGTAGAAAATTTGAAAATTGAGAAAATTCAATTTTACGAAAATTTCAGGTGCGATTATTTTCTTTTCTTATGAGATATTCTCGAATGTCCAAGTTTTGCCTAGGGGTACAAACGATTGCACAACGATTCCCGTTTACAGTTTTGTGAAATTTTGAGAATTGACTGAATCCAGCCCTATTTCATAAACACTTTTAAAGTGCGTTTATTTTCTTATCCTTTGAGATATTTTCGAGATTCAAAGCATTTCCTGCGGGTACAAACGATTGCACGACGATTCCTGTTGAAAGTTTGTTGAAAATTTGAAAATTGAGAAAATTCAATTTTACGAAAATTTCAGGTGCGATTATTTTCTTTTCTTATGAGATATTCTCGAATGTCCAAGTTTTGCCTAGGGGTACAAACGATTGCACAACGATTCCCGTTTACAGTTTTGTGAAATTTTGAGAATTGACTGAATCCAGCCCTATTTCATAAACACTTTTAAAGTGCGTTTATTTTCTTATCCTTTGAGATATTTTCGAGATTCAAAGCATTTCCTGCGGGTACAAACGATTGCACGACGATTCCTGTTGAAAGTTTGTTGAAAATTTGAAAATTGAGAAAATTCAATTTTACGAAAATTTCAGGTGCGATTATTTTCTTTTCTTATGAGATATTCTCGAATGTCCAAGTTTTGCCTAGGGGTACAAACGATTGCACAACGATTCCCGTTTACAGTTTTGTGAAATTTTGAGAATTGACTGAATCAGCCCTATTTCATAAACACTTTTAAAGTGCGTTTATTTTCTTATCCTTTGAGATATTTTCGAGATTCAAAGCATTTCCTGCGGGTACAAACGATTGCACGACGATTCCTGTTGAAAGTTTGTTGAAAATTTGAAAATTGAGAAAATTCAATTTTACGAAAATTTCAGGTGCGATTATTTTCTTTTCTTATGAGATATTCTCGAATGTCCAAGTTTTGCCTAGGGGTACAAACGATTGCACAACGATTCCCGTTTACAGTTTTGTGAAATTTTGAGAATTGACTGAATCCAGCCCTATTTCATAAACACTTTTAAAGTGCGTTTATTTTCTTATCCTTTGAGATATTTTAATTCGGAATTCTAATTTGAATTAAATAAATCATTTAAATTGTTTTTTTTTACATTCGGGAATATCTTTTTAATTTATACCTTAATTTAATTTTTTCTTTTTTAATTCGGAATTCTAATTTAATTAAATAAATATTTAAATTGTTTTTTTTTACATTTCGGGAATATCCTTTTTAATTTATACCCTTAATTTAATTTTTTCTTTTTAATTCGGAATTCTAATTTAAATTAAATAAATATTTAAATTGTTTTTTTTTATGTCCAAGTTTTGCCTAGGGGTACAAACGATTGCACAACGATTCCCGTTTACAGTTTTGTGAAATTTTGAGAATTGACTGAATCAGCCCTATTTCATAAACACTTTTAAAGTGCGTTTATTTTCTTATCCTTTGAGATATTTTCGAGATTCAAAGCATTTCCTGCGGGTACAAACGATTGCACGACGATTCCTTTAAGTTTGTGAATTTGAAAATTGAAAAATTCATTTTACGAAAATTTCAGGGATTATTTTTTTTCTTATGAGATATTTGAATTCCAAGTATCCTAGGGTACAAACGATTGCAAACATTCCGTTTAATTTTGTGAAATTTTAAATTAGAATCCAGCCTATTTCATAAACACTTTTAAAGTGCGTTATTTTCTTACCTTTGAGATATTTTCGATTCAAAGCATTTCCTGCGGGTACAAACGATTGCACGACGATCCTGTTGAAAGTTTGTGAAAATTTGAAAATTGAGAAAATTCCATTTTACGAAAATTTCAGGTGCGATTATTTTCTTTTCTTATGAGATATTCTCGAATGTCCAAGTTTTGCCTAGGGGTACAAACGATTGCACAACGATTCCCGTTTACAGTTTTGTGAAATTTTGAGAATTGACTGAATCCAGCCCTATTTCATAAACACTTTTAAAGTGCGTTTATTTTCTTATCCTTTGAGATATTTTCGAGATTCAAAGCATTTCCTGCGGGTACAAACGATTGCACGACGATTCCTGTTGAAAGTTTGTTGAAAATTTGAAAATTGAGAAAATTCAATTTTACGAAAATTTCAGGTGCGATTATTTTCTTTTCTTATGAGATATTCTCGAATGTCCAAGTTTTGCCTAGGGGTACAAACGATTGCACAACGATTCCCGTTTACAGTTTTGTGAAATTTTGAGAATTGACTGAATCCAGCCCTATTTCATAAACACTTTTAAAGTGCGTTTATTTTCTTATCCTTTGAGATATTTTCGAGATTCAAAGCATTTCCTGCGGGTACAAACGATTGCACGACGATTCCTGTTGAAAGTTTGTTGAAAATTTGAAAATTGAGAAAATTCAATTTTACGAAAATTTCAGGTGCGATTATTTTCTTTTCTTATGAGATATTCTCGAATGTCCAAGTTTTGCCTAGGGGTACAAACGATTGCACAACGATTCCCGTTTACAGTTTTGTGAAATTTTGAGAATTGACTGAATCAGCCCTATTTCATAAACACTTTTAAAGTGCGTTTATTTTCTTATCCTTTGAGATATTTTCGAGATTCAAAGCATTTCCTGCGGGTACAAACGATTGCACGACGATTCCTGTTGAAAGTTTGTAGAAAATTTGAAAATTGAGAAAATTCAATTTTACGAAAATTTCAGGTGCGATTATTTTCTTTTCTTATGAGATATTCTCGAATGTCCAAGTTTTGCCTAGGGGTACAAACGATTGCACAACGATTCCCGTTTACAGTTTTGTGAAATTTTGAAAATTGAGAAAATTCCATTTTACGAAAATTTCAGGTGCGATTATTTTCTTTTCTTATGAGATATTCTCGAATGTCCAAGTTTTGCCTAGGGGTACAAACGATTGCACAACGATTCCCGTTTACAGTTTTGTGAAATTTTGAGAATTGACTGAATCCAGCCCTATTTCATAAACACTTTTAAAGTGCGTTTATTTTCTTATCCTTTGAGATATTTTCGAGATTCAAAGCATTTCCTGCGGGTACAAACGATTGCACGACGATTCCTGTTGAAAGTTTGTTGAAAATTTGAAAATTGAGAAAATTCAATTTTACGAAAATTTCAGGTGCGATTATTTTCTTTTCTTATGAGATATTCTCGAATGTCCAAGTTTTGCCTAGGGGTACAAACGATTGCACAACGATTCCCGTTTACAGTTTTGTGAAATTTTGAAAATTGAGAAAATTCCATTTTACGAAAATTTCAGGTGCGATTATTTTCTTTTCTTATGAGATATTCTCGAATGTCCAAGTTTTGCATAGGGGTACAAACGATTGCACAACGATTCCCGTTTACAGTTTTGTGAAATTTTGAGAATTGACTGAATCCAGCCCTATTTCATAAACACTTTTAAAGTGCGTTTATTTTCTTATCCTTTGAGATATTTTCAACATTCAAAGCATTTCCTGCGGGTACAAACGATTGCACGACGATTCCTGTTTAAAGTTTGTTGAAATTTTGAAAATTGAGAAAATTCCATTTTACGAAAATTTCAGGTGCGATTATTTTCTTTTCTTATGAGATATTCTCGAATGTCCAAGTTTTGCATAGGGGTACAAACGATTGCACAACGATTCCCGTTTACAGTTTTGTGAAATTTTGAGAATTGACTGAATCCAGCCCTATTTCATAAACACTTTTAAAGTGCGTTTATTTTCTTATCCTTTGAGATATTTTCAACATTCAAAGCATTTCCTGCGGGTACAAACGATTGCACGACGATTCCAGTTTAAAGTTTGTTGAAATTTTGAAAATTGAAAAAAATCAATTTTAGGAAAATTTCAGGAGCGATTATTTTCTTTTCTTTTGAGATATTCTCAAATGGCCAAGTTTTTCCTAGGGGTACAAACGATTGCACGGCGATTTCTATTTAAGAAATTGGCGAATTGTTGAAAATTGAGAAAATTCTATTCTACTTTTTGAAAATTTCAAATGCGGTTATTTTCTTTTCTATTGAGATATTCTCAAATTTCAAAGTGTTTTCTACGGGTACAAACGATTGCACGACGATCTCAGTACACTGTCTTTCTATATATTGTAAATTCAATATCTTATAATTTTGTTTTTTTTTAAAGTCCTGTAACTTTTTTGTGTTTTAAGATAGGCAAAAATTAAAAGAGGTACAAACGTGTACAAGCTAAGTGAAATCTGAATCCGTTGGTATAATTTTGATAACTGAAAGTGGGGTGCGGGTCAAATTTTGGAAATGCAATAACTTTTTTCAGTTTGGGTTAAAAACGAAAATGAAAAAGGTTCAAATGGGTACAAACGATTGCACGACGATTCCTGTTTAAAGTTTGTTGAAATTTTGGAAATTGAGAAAATTCAATTTTATGAAAATTTCAGGTGCGATTATTTTCTTTTCTTATGAGATATTCTCGAATGTACAAGTTTTGCCTAGGGGTACAAACGATTGCACAACGATTCCCGTTTACAGTTTTGTGAAATTTTGAGAATTGACTTAATCCAGCCCTATTTCATAAACACTTTTAAAGTGCATTTATTTTCTTATCCTTTGAGATATTTTCGAGATTCAAAGCATTTCCTGCGGGTACAAACGATTGCACGACGATTCCTGTTTAAAGTTTGTGGAAATTTTGAAAATTGAGAAAATTCCATTTTACGAAAATTTTAGGTGCGATTATTTTCTTTTCTTATGAGATATTCTCGAATGTCCAAGTTTTGCCTAGGGGTACAAACGATTGCACAACGATTCCCGTTTACAGTTTTGTGAAATTTTGAGAATTGACTGAATTCAGCCCTATTTCATAAACACTTTTAAAGTGCGTTTATTTTCTTATCCTTTGAGATATTTTCGAGATTCAAAGTATTTCCTGCGGGTACAAACGATTGCACGACGATTCCTGTTTAAAGTTTGTTGAAATTTTATAAAATTGAGAAAATTCAATTTTACGAAAATTTCAGGTGCGATTATTTTCTTTTCTTATCAGATATTCTCGAATGTCCAAGTTTTGCCTAGGGGTACAAACGATTGCACAATGATTCCCGTTTACAGTTTTGTGAAATTTTGAGAATTGACTGAATTCAGCCCTATTTCATAAACACTTTTAAAGTGCGTTTATTTTCTTATCCTTTGAGATATTTTCGAGATTCAAAGTATTTCCTGCGGGTACAAACGATTGCACGACGATTCCTGTTTAAAGTTTGTTAAAATTTAGAAAATTGAGAAAATTCAATTTTACGAAAATTTCAGGTGCAATTATTTTCTTTTCTTTTGAGATATTCTCAAATGTCCAAGTAATTCCTAGAGGTACAAACGATTGCACGACGATTTCTTTTTAAGAAATTGGCGAATTGTTGAAAATTGAGAAAATTCTATTCTACTATATGAAAATTTCAAATGCGGTTATTTTCTTTTCTATTGAGATATTCTCAAATTTCAAAGTGTTTTCTAGGGGTACAAACGATTGCACGACGGACTCAGTACACAGACTTTCTATATATTGTAAATTAAATCTCTTATAATTTTGATTTTTTTTAAAGTCCTGTAACTTTTTTGTGTTTTAAGATAGGCAAAAATTAAAAGAGGTACAAACGTGTGCAAGCTAAGTGGAATCTGAATCCGTTGGTATAATTTTGATAACTCAAAGTGGGGTGCGGGTCAAATTTTGGAAATGCAATAACTTTTTTCAGTTTGGGTTAAAAACGAAAATGAGAAAGGTTCAAATGGGTACAAACGATTGCACGACAATTCTTGTTTAAAGATAGGCGAAATTTTGAAAATTAAGAAAATTCATCTGTATGAAAAATTTCAGGTGCATTTATTTTCTTTTCTAATGTGATATTCTCAATGTTCAAAGTGTTTTCTAGGGGTATAAACGATTGCACGACGACTTTTATTTAGATTTTTACGAAATGTTTAGAATTGACTAAATTCAGCACTTTTCACAAATATTTTTAAAGTGCGTTTATTTTCTTATTTTTTGGAATATTTTAATTATTGAAAGCGTTTCCTGAAGGCAAAAACTATTGCACGACAAACGCCGTTTACAGATTTTCTATATTTTGTAAAATAAGCCTGTTATAATTTTCTTAATTTTGAACACCCTGTAACTTTTTTGGCTTTGGAGATAAACAAAAATTAAAGGAGGTACAAACGTGTACAAGCAATTTAGAATCAGAATCCGTTAGCATAATTTTGATATCTCAAAGTGGGGTGCTGGTCAAATTTTGAAAACGCAATAACTTTTTTCAGTTTGAGGTACAAACGAAAATGAAAGTGGTACAAACGGGTACAAACGAAGCACTATCGAATGGTAACATCAAATTATTTTTTTTGCAAAGTCGGGTGCCAGGTTCACATAGGTGGTTTTCGGTGAGATAATTCTGGTGTTGCACGCGTCCATGCGCTGCGGTGACCGTTTACCATCAGGCGGACCGCAAGCTTGTTTGCCACTGTTGTGATATAAAAAACATACTACCGTATACAAGTAAATTGATTTAATATGATAAGTAACAAACATTCAGTACTCATAGGACTCATACTCAGTACTTATAAGACACGTGAATATGTTGCTCCCCATAAGAAATTTACGTACCGCGGGCTTTAAATGAATCTCAATTGTTAACGATTAAACCTATGATATTTTATAAGTAGATAAAGCATTGACGCTCTTTACATGCAATCGTTAAAGGTTGACAATTGCCTTCAGTTCAAAAGTTTTATCCTTTTTTGGCATTAGAGTTTCCGCCTTACGCTGTGTTTTCCTATATCTTTTGTCACATGCTGATAACAAACTTTATACTGTGCGCAAATTGCTTTTAGTGAGAGTATAACGAGTCTATTTATAAAACGTCATTGGAGTAAACACCAAAAATTCAAAATAAATGTCTGTAGATACGTGTTTTAAAAACATTTCCACTTTCCCAAGAATATTCTATTTTTGACTGTTTAGTGTGTTTATAATCAAATATTCACACCTTTAATAACTCCAATAGGCGTTAATTTTCTAAACAATGACTCAATACATGTATTAAGACGTGTGAAAATGGCGAGATTACTCAGAACCAACACCACCATTGTATTCCACCAACATATAAGTGAAAGCACTAATAGCTAAGATATTATAAAACTTTATTATTGTTCTTTCATATGAAGAGATATATGTTAACAATTATGTAACATGTCTATCATGCAATATATAAGATATGCGTGTACAGAAATATAGAAATTTATACATTTTAATGTTAGTTGCGTGTATTTTTGTTAATGGCATTTCAAATACCGTTTATCAAGCATGCAAAGAATACAGTTATGTCGTAAGTTGAACGTCACTTATCTATACTATATTATTATAAGAGATTGTTCTTTGTTTGTTTGAACTCCACCAGTCATATTTGAAAAATTCTTTTTGGATTTTATAGCTCATTTATTGAAGAATGTTATAGGCTATATAACTTAATGCTAGGACTCTAAGAAGCGGAACACTGGCCGTCCACGTCAACCAATCTGGCAAGCTGTAGGCTAGACTGGGAAGTGAGAACAACGATTGGTTGTTACACACTATTGCGTTGGCGGCGCAACGGTGCTATGGAAGTTGGTTGAATAAATTTAACACGGGTGAAGTTGTAGGGCACGGCTAGTATTATTATAAGATAGACGGATAAATCAATTTTTTTTTCAAGTAAAATTCTGAATAATGATATTTGTTATTATGTAACAGTATATTATGTATTATATAAAAACTAATCAAAAATATTTTCATTACAATCTATTTTCATAAATAGACAAGGAAATAGCAGCAATAGACACGCAGAAGTGATTGATCTGAATCGATAAACGATTGTTCCTGTTGACCACGCAACGCTGGCGGAGCGCCAGTCTGCTATAATTGGTGGTCGCCACACTAGAGACAAGCGATATTCTTAGCTAGCCACTCGGCCACTGGCCTTCCGTCGTACACTAACGCAATTCCGTAAAAAATAATAAACCGCACACTTCGCTCTTGACCTAGTATCGGATAGGGATGTTCGTTTATGATTCGCGAACATAGGGTAACGACCTCTTTGAACAGATTATAAAAATACTGGTTGACGATTAAAAAAGTAAAATTAGGCGTGAAAACAAGTATTCTGCCAACTGTCGAATGTCAACGCGGAGAAATTAGCATGTCAATTTATATTACAAAAAAGAGTCTTAAAAATTTACATAAAGATGTCGTGGCCTTACGGACCACCAACAGCTGTTTCGCCTCTGATAAGAGGTATTAGATTTGCTTTATTGTTTGCTGGTATTATTTATGCTAGAGGTAAACAACGATTGTATAATTCAATGGAAGCGTCATGGCAAGAAGAAGAAGCTAAAAGAAAGGTTATTCGTGATCAAGAAAAGGCTATATTGAAAGCGAAAATTGCAGCAGAAGAAAGAGAAACTGTTAAGTTGTTAGAATCGGGGAAACTGTTTGAACCTGACTCGAAATAAATAAGTTTTATGTGAAAGCTTTTGCAGTTGATTTTTCACAAACTAGACTCGTCAACTATTAATTATTTTTACCAATAAAAAATTAGTATGTTTATGGCTCCGTGGTGGCGTATTTGGACATCGTGTCAGTCGACGTATATTCGAATCCTGCTTATCCTGCAATGCTTAAGGTTTGGGTGAAAGAAAACCATAGCACAGTTGAAGGATATTTTCTAAATAATTTTGTTATACAGGCATCCACTTAGTTAATCTACACGTGTCTATCTTTAGAATATAGTCCTGTAATAAAATTTGGATAATTAATCTCATAAAACACCTAAATTCATAAATTGAGCAATAAATTCTTGAAAATACTTTCTAGGTTTTACTTTACATAAATCATTAAAGGGCAAAAAAGTTGATTGCAATTTTGAATTTAACATATTATCAGCTCCGAGAGAGAACTGAAAAATGAATCTTTATTAAATTATATTTAATTTAAATGCATACACAATAAAAAATTAAATGGAAAACAATTTTAATAATGAAATGAATTTAATACTCATTCATTTGCATATGCGTAATAAACGAAAATGCAACAAAAACAAGATTTACGTACATTCCTGCCTTAATTCTTACTTACGACACACTTTATTTAGATACAATGTACTTTCTTTTGCAACCTTTAACAACAAAATCAAAAATCAAAAACATCTTTATACAATTTAGGCCTTAAGAAGACACTTTTGAAAGGCAAAACATTACTGCCGGTTCGGAAAATATTCCAGTCATCGAGAAGAACCTGTAAGAAACTCTATTGACTTCTCTTTTTTCCAACTATACAAAAATGCATATAAACAATAATAATAATTTAGTGGATGCACAGAGAGGGAGTCACTTCCAGACATCACTATCATTCACATAATGATCCACTCTATAATAACCTTTTGACAGTAAAACCCGCTTGCAACCTGTATAATTTATTTCCTTAAATAAAGTGTGTTAACTCTAAATACATGTAAACATGTGAAATTTATTTCAAAACTACGAAAGGCGTAAAACGATTTACTATCAATCTCAACCAGTATTTTTCTATCGAGAAAACTTTGCCGAGCGGGCAAGAAAAATCGAGTTCCACCGGTCGCCGGTCGGTTTCACATACACGTGAAAGCGTCGGAAAGTCGTTTCTCGCTGTTTAATAAAACACCACCTTCTGAGCTATTGTTATATGTACATGTTAAGTACGGAATGACTCTATTAGCATCCACCAATGGCTTCGACCACGCTTTCTATGGATGCATATTGTGGTGGTAATAACACGGTTGCTGCAAATGAAAGATATTTACCGACATTAAAAAAGAGAAAAGGTTCTCAATTTTAACTTTTTTGCTTATGAACCAATTTAAATTATTCTTTTTCGTTGTAAAGGGTGGTAAGGGGGGGGGGGGATACGCCAGAGGACATCTCAATATCATTGATGTTGGTTTTCTTTTCTGTTAAAAATCTATTTTGATGATTATACGTATTAATAAATATGCAGTTCTGTCTGTATATTTAATTTCTTTTCCAAATTTCATGATAGGCACTGATCATGATTAAGCAATTAAATTTCTTTGTTTGTTTGTTTGTTTTGTCCGATTTTGATGAAATTTTGTTCACGGGAAGTATTAGTTATTCGATAATTGATAGAATAAGAATTGTCAATATTACTTACTTTTAAAAATCGTAAAAATATATGTAAATATAATTTTTTTGATTATCTATTGATTGTGTAGACGGGAAGTACCTAGATCTCCTAGGTAAATACCTAGATTCTGTAATTGATAAGCTATAAGAATCGTCAATAATAATTTTAGAAATACATAGTAAAAAAGTAGTTTTTTGTTAATTCTTAACCGATGTTTATGAATATTGTACACAGAAAGTAGATGTCACACCTCAATTGATGGGCTTTAGGAATTCGAAGCCCCGATTTTATACAATAGTTTGAATTTAGATATAGATAGGTAATATTATTATAGTGTATTGTAGTGTATTAGTTTATTAGTTTATATTATAGTAAAATAAATGCAGTAGAAATGAGAGCGCTAAGAGGTATGTTAGGAGTGAAATTGAGTGACAGGATAAGAAATAGTGTAATAAGAGAGCTTTGTGGTGTGAAAGAAGATATAGTCACACGAATTGAGAAAGGGATGCGAGTATGAAAGGAATCGTTGGAAGAGGAAGGCCTAGACGAACATTTATCGATCAAATCGGAGACGTTCTGAAGAAAGGTAAGGTCAAGAGTACTCTAAACCGACGAGCATGCATGAAAAGATTAATGAATATCGAAGAAGCGAAAGAGGTATGCCAGGATCGTAGCAGGTGGAAGGACGTGGTCTCTGCCTACCCCGTTGGGATATAGGCGTGATTTATGTATGTATGTATGTAATTTCGAGGGTGACAGTTTTACGCGAATTCATATTACGTGTTTCGTTTATTTTAAGCATAAGTGAACGAACGCAAAATCGTAGAGGTCGTAAATTGTAAATATTGAAATACTAGTTAAACATAATGTTAAAGTAATAAATGTCAGTAATAATACGGTTTCTTGAAAGTTTATTAACACAATTTCATTACTAGATACGCAATGCACGTTGCCCATTGTAAATAGAACTTTAGGGCTGTTGTAACTATAGATTGTAAGTTGTATCTAACAAATTTCTTGTTGCGACATTTAATATTATTAAAGTGGACAATAATTGTATATAGTGTAAGTTTGTAAGTGGTTTCTCGGAAACGGTTCCAATGTTTTACATTCCATGTTTACCTAGATATTATTTTTTGTAAGTCACCGAGCACTATTCGGTTTCCAGATACTAGATAATTATTAAAGTTTCAGCGATAGTTAACTTTGGTTGACAATGGTTTAAAAAAATCATTTAAATTTAACGATAATTCAACTATAAAATACATTTGTATCAAAATGATTGATAAGCTAGCTCTTTATTGGTAACTGTTATGACAGTTAAAGTACGGTACACTAAAAACATTAAATTTAGTTTAAAAAGGAAATCTCTTTAAACTCAGTATTTACTATGTTTAATTTGATAATTAACATGGTAACTGGGCAAAGATTTCTTTATGAGGGAAGGATGGAATTAACCATCACACAGGATACGACGGAACGTACCTATTGACAATTTCAAACGTAGATATATCAAAACTTCCATATTTTTCGTATAAGAACGTTTTTGAAGCGTTCGGTTTTCATAACGATGTTTTCCTTTACCGTTAGCCTATAGATACTGCTTCCAATTACAATAAAATTCAAATTAATAAATCAGTAAAAGTACGAGAATTTTAAAACATCGGTAGGTATGTGCCTAGCCAGTTGTTTATCTACAACTGTTATCGCTAAAATAAAACGAAAAAAAATTACAAACCTATGGATTTGACGTATCTCATTGATACCACGTGATAGATATTTAAATTCCATACATTTTTATACGTTTTCCGTTAGCGTTAATGATTGTAGAAATGCAACTTGGCTAGGCTCCCAGGGGCTCGAATTTATGTTCCGCTTCGCTTCGGTCTAAACCATTCGACTATCAAACTAAACTAAACTTAATAAAACTTCAGATAGTGAGGATCAAAAAATACAATATTATATGTAAATACGATATTCAAAACACATGACAAATGTAATTAGACAATTATACTTTTTAGTCTGTCATTATTGCGAAATTCATTTTGAAAGCGGAGGTATATAAATAATCATAATCATAGTAAATAAGTAGGTGTATTGTTACTGTTTTATTTCAAAAAATTATTTTTAGCGAACTTTGTTCCTTTTTTCATTCCTTCTTTTCCTATAGTAAAATATAAGTGCAAAGGCATTTTGCTACAACTATAACGCTACCTTATTGACTCATTTATCGACGGCACTAACACAACATAATATTTTGATAGATATTCTTTTGAAAAACGATTACAGTTATTTATGAATTGTATTGTATTGTAACATTTTTAAACTTTTCATTGCGACCAAAATAATAACCAATTTGAAGTCAGATCCTAATTAAGGACGTGACACGGTACTGACACAAACAGTGCGTGAAATAAAAACATTTAAAACATCACAGTTGAATATAAATTTAATTTTTTATCAATCGTTGAACAGTATAGTTAAATGCATAACGATTCATACAAAAGATAATTATTATATCATTGTATTCTATTATATCATTATATCATAGCTATTGCAAGTATTATGTCATTAATAGGTCATGCATGACATACTTACGGTAAAGTAGCGTGTACTCTTGGTACAACTGTGCTAAATGACGTCATTATGCTAGTTGCTACAGTCTTTACTGTGATTGTGTTATAATAATACTTATAATACATGGTCCAAGCGGAACATTCAATACGTCGCGTCGGGTCGCCGCGCCGCACCGCGCCGTGCCGAGCCGCGGGCTGCGTGGATGAAAAGTCAATAAACCAACTATAAAAACCCGTAGTGTGATACATGTGAATTCTCCCACACACCCCCCACGTCCACCCTCTCCAGCGGTAACCCAAACCTAGGTCCGTTTCCTCGGCGTGAAGCCCTTGGGTCAGGCAACCGCCCGCGCGATACAAGTGACACTATACGTGCATCACTTAGCTACCTACATACAACATTACACACGTATGAACACACATTCGTGCACACCACATAGGTACATAGGTTCTGTGAGGGACTTTTTTTTTCTTTTTTGCGCTAGTTAGTGTAGAAAACATTTCCGTTTACTAAATGCACATATGCATGTTCCCTTCCTTCCTCCCAGGAGGAAGGGAACGTGCCTATGAGTATATTTTAGTTAGCTCGAATCATAGGTGTAGGGATTCGATTAGATCGCGACTTAAATGCGTACGCGACGACCGCCCGAGCCGAGGTCCGGCCACTTTGGCACCCTCGTGCGAGTCGTCCTAATAACTTTCGCGGCTGAGTGCCCTCTGCGCTCGCCCCGAAGTCCGGTGAAGCTGTAAAAGCCGCAGCGGTTTTAAGGCCCCTAAGGCTAACAGTGTAGTCAGATCTAAAAAAAAAAAAACATGTGAATTATATCCGACTGGATTGCAATCGCCATACATCAGACCGGAGTCAGCTGGTGTATCTATATTAATATTATAAAGCCGAAGAGTTTGTTTGGTTGAACGCGTTAATCTCAGGAACTACTGGTTCGAATGGAAAAAATATTTTATTGTTAGATAGTCCATTTATCTAGGAAGGCTTTATAACATCATGCTACGACCGATAGGAGCGGAATATCAACGAAAATGTTGCAAAAACGGGGTAAAATTATTCCTTTCGAGAGCTTCCATTATGTGACGAAGACGAAGTTGTACGGGTCAGCTAGCATACAATAACCACGACCACCATGCACATGTCGGTAAGCCCGACACAGTGACTCCCTTTTTAAACGACTTCGAATAAGGAGGAGGATTCAAATCGAATGTAGATCATTTTTTTTTATTGATGTCCTTGGAAGATGCATAAGGCAACTCCTCAAAATGATTGAAGTTGGTTTTCTTTTATGTAAAAAGTTTTCTTTGTTTGTCACGTTTCGGGATCAGCTAGAGTATATCCAACTAAGAGGATTGCAAGCTGGTATGACAGTGGCGACTGACGACGGATTGTAGATCTCGCGGTGGTAGCCACTGTTTGGCCGTCCTACTATAAAAAAAAGTTATAGGTATCAACTTTTCATCCAACGTCTCTATATCTGTACATTATATAAAATGAACTGTAGCGTGGCGATCTATCGTACCATCCGATAAAGAATCATCCAAATCTGTTCATAAACAAATAAGTGATGGCTGAAAAACCATTAAAAAGGTATACAATCGAATTGAGTGACCTCCCGTCTTTTGTTGAAGCCGGTTTTGAGATTTGCCATTGGGGTATCACGATATCATAATTCAATAAAAAAATATTAAATCATTGTAAGAAACTATGATTTTTATAAGCACTACGTACTTTCCTTGACGTGGTGTTAATATAACTAGCGATCGCCCTAAGGTCGAAATTCAACCAGCGACTTTTCGATCATAGACAATTTTCTGTTTGACATTTTGCAGTATTCATGAATCTAAACAATGAGTATTATCTACATCACTTGCTGTCACTTTTCGTTGAATGACAATGTCAATATTTTGAAGGGTATATATAAGTTCAATGGCACTGGACTGGATAGGATTCGCATTGTTAATTTAATTAATTTTATATATTATTAACAGGTATTATAGATAAATTTTAGCTTTCTGCACTCCTCCATATAAACTTTAACCATGGTAAATCTCAAAGTCCTCCGTGCTCGCAATACGCTTAAAATGGTACCGAAAGCTTTTGCTTCACGTATTAATATGTAGATAAGCACCGTAGACAAAGTCGCGGGTATCAGCTAATATACATTTTTTTTTATTAACACGGTCTTGTTGAATACAACGGCATATTTTAATTATAAAATCATGATGGTATCAACAAACTCGTCGCTTGGTACCGAGGTGAGCCGTGTTGAACTCTACGCTCTACATGGTTTGCACGCAAGTCTCTCATTAGCATTACACATTCAATGGTGGTATCGCACTATATAACTGAATAACCATCATTTTTAATAGGTCGTTTCGCTTAGATTATAATTCTTCATAACTGTATTTATACACGGGGGATATTAGATTTATTTTTCTTTTTATTCTTTAAAAGTTTTAGCTCTTGAACTCGAGTCTGACCGGCTCTCGAGTGCAAAAAACCTATAGGCTAAGTTGAGACATTAGAAAAACCGCTACCATCGTAGTATGGTTTCATCACGATGTTTTTCCTAACCGAAAGCTCGGGCTCATAGTAGGATGCGAACCCACGCCATTCGACACGGTATTCGAAGCCATTATCGCTTCAATTATTTTAAAGTAACTAAACACGGCCACGCTTCGCTGTAGCTCAGTCTAATAATTCCTAAATATTAATTTTCATAGATCTATCTTCAAAAATGACCTATTTTTATACAAACTTTCATCCCCTTAGGGGTTGAAAGTCCAAAAATCCTTTCTTAGTGCTCACCTTCAGTGTAAAAGGACCTCGCATGCATATTTTTACGGTCCTAGCCCTGACAGTTTTGGCTGCATGTCAGTCAGTCAGGTAGCTATTTATTTATTTTAAATGTAAGTTTCAAGATAAAATTCATGCAATTTTATTGTAAAACCAATTGGTTCATTTTCGGAATCGATCTCTTAAATACATAGCATGCAAAATAGTGCTTAGCATAGCAAGAATAATATTCAGTAAAGTAAATTACCGAGAAAATAGCTTTTAAAGGCATTACTTAAATAAACAAAAGATTGTTAAAAATACATTAAAATTAAATTTTATTATCTCCTAATGAGTTTGAAACACAACGACGACCGTGCATGATAATATGATCGTTTAGACAAGTCTTGTTCACCGTATTTCGTGTAATAGGCAAAATATTGAATATACATACTTTCAAATATCAATAAAAGTCTTAAATATAGTGTATATTAAATTTATATCTATAACAATATTTTAAAGAGGAAAGATTTGATTTTTCTTTGTAATGGATAAACTCAAAAAGTACTGGAACGATTTTAAAAATTCTTTCACCGATATAAAGTTACAATATCAGCCATTAACAGGCTATATTATGGTTTGAAAATTAATTTATTCCTCATAAAAATGTGCGTTGTTTGTCGTATCAAATTAACACGGGTGAAACCGTGGGGCACAGCTAGTCTATGATAAAAGTACCAAACGAGGACTTTTTAATGTATCACTACAAACTGACAAGTAAGCGGGAACACGTCTTTTCTATTTGCATTATTTACCTACAGTAATAATAATAACAACATTTTTATAAGTCCAATTGGCTGAGTCAAAACTTTTTACATCTTTCGCTCCGGTATATAAATTTAGTCGTTCTTCAGTCCTTATAATTTCAAACGCACGTCATAAACGATTAAAATAAATAACCTATGATAACTCTTTAGTTATTCTTTAAATAATATATTTCTTGGGAACTATTACTTTGCAAATCCTATAGTGTAAACGATTGAATACCGAACGACATTTTCATTGCTTTTTGAGTGCTTGAAAATAATCTTTCACATAGATAAGTTGTGAGCCTGTACGTGAAGACCAGAGCAAGATCTTCGGCTAAATTTTCGAAATATTATGTAATTATTATTATCAAATGGAATTTAGAACAGCCTCCTTGAATTTTCTGACTACAAGTGCAGTAATACAACCCAAGGGAAGAGACTACCGCCAAAGGCCATGAAGGTAAAAAAGCAAATGCTCTTTACTCGTTATGTTTTTTTATTGTAAGTATTCTTTTGCTTGTATGGGAGAAAATATTCTCATCGGACTCGAATCTGCGCATTGGTGTAGTTTATTTTGATAACAAGATTCTATTTCTATAAGTTTCGTAAATGCAGCTGGAGATAGACGTTTCCATATTTCCTTCGGTAATGGTCTGATAATTCTGGTTGTATAATACGTAATAGTTGGAATTATCCGTCGTTATTTGCAATTTTTTCTAACCAAAAATTCAAATCTTATTACCTTATTTGTATTTTAGTGGTTTTGGAGGGAATATTTGCTTATGTCTTTTGTATTGGTTTTAATATGTTATACGCTCCCTTTATCATGAATTCAAATATCCGTTGTTAAGTAATGATGTGATATTAAACCTAGATGAACGCAAGAACACATAAATTTTTATGTAAAAATTAAATACTTTAATAAAATGTTATTTTTTAGAGTTCCGTTCTTAGAAAAGTAATATTTATCGGAATGCGTCTACCGTAATAGTTAGTGAATAAAAATTCACACAGAATAATTGGTGGATATATCCTAACAAATAATAATGGAAAAAGTAACACACAGTTCTTTATACAAGAAACGTGTTTTTCAACGTATTTCTGTTTTAATCTGTCGAAAAATGGTATTACATACAAGCGCCGAATTTGGTGTTATTAAAGTACAAAGACAAACTCTAGAAAGTAATCCTAAATAAAATAAAAACCTAGTTAGTGTGAGTCCAGCTCTTGTTAAGGGTCTCGAACTGAATGAAAGAAAACACAATTATTTATGTGAAACCACTAGTCAACGATTCGACAATTGGACGAAAAATGAGAGTGAATTTTCAAGGATGCGTCACGTTTAGGCTAATTTCGCTAAACGAGAGAGAAGGAGAAAAACAGCTATTCATTTTATATGTATCTAATACACAGTTAAGGCTATCCGCGTCTCCGTTTTTAAAAAGTTTAAGTTCTAACACATGTACCTACGGTGCTGCACGTGATATTTTATAAATAAAAACATGCCAAATAAATTGTGTGGTGGAACGGAACTTTCGAGTAAGCAAATTCAAAAAACTTTTAGACTTTTAAAATAAAATTCAATTTATGTAGGTATAAACTGTAATAAAATACTTACGAAATAAGTAGGACAAAAAATCACTTGAATTTAATAATAATTTCACGAAATAAAAGACAAATAAGACGCAATATTGACTTGATATATTGCATCAGAAATGCCATCTAAGATAGATATAAGGCTGACCACCTCCATATATGTGCATCTCACTAGACACGACCAGTTTTTTTCATATAACTGTGAGAAAATTTCAAAGTCTACAAAGAAGTATTTTAACTAGGCTTCCATAATCAGAGAGATTGTTATAATCTTATGTCAATTAAAAAGTATATATTTTTTACATCTTAAACTTCGTCTGCGTATTATTGGATATACGTACATAGATCTCGGAACACGACAAACCAAAAGAAAATTATGGATGAGTTTGTCACTATGTGTATGGTGGACGCGATCCTTACCACCCCTCTATATTACTGTACATGCACCGGCTGATTTCGGAAAACGACAAACGAAAAGAAAATTATACATGAGTTTATCACTGTTTGTTTGGTATTGTCATTATATGCCAACATGAATCCAACACATTAACTGTCCCAATAAAACTTACAACCATACAAACTTTACATTTATTATATTTGTAGGATAACACTGGTTAAACTATGACTTTTACCTGGATAAAAAGTACCCTATGTGTTATTCCAGTTCATAAATTATCTGTCTGCCAATTTTCATTCAAATCGGTTAAGCCGTTTTTGCGTGACTGAGTAACAAAAATCCAATTTCTAATCCAATTTATTTTTATGGTTCATCCTCTGTATAGTATATGTAATTATATTCCTATAAGAATTGATAAAAAAGAGCTTATTTCAACTCAAGTATAACTTATTTATCACACAACTGGGTTTCCGACCTTAGTTGTATGTTTGCATACTCTATTGTTTATTAAAGTATTCGACGCGTGTATTTTCCACATGACCGCATATTTTTTGTGTACAGATTCTGACAGAATCGCGTACAATGACACTAAAGACCGTGTTTAAATACGTCATTCGCTCGCACTATAAGGTTGTCTCCATATAATAGTACTTTTCCAGTTTTTACACAATAATTTTATTTGTGTCAGTTTTTTTCCCTTTTCCTTTCGGATCAAAGCCACCCAGAATCGACATAATAGCTGTTTCCATGTACCGTTTTTTGGCGAATTTTTTGCATGACTAACTTGATGTACCGTTGCTGTAACCAGTTTTTTCCGTCCGCAGGTTAAAGAAAGGTTTTTTTATTACGCAGTTTAATTTATTTGTAGGCTTGAGAATATTAAAACTAATTTGTTACATTCATAGTATAGGTACTCAATTATAAATGACGCTTCCCAAGAGAAGTTATGGACAACTGTGCATAGTGAGGGCTCTGTCCGAAAGCGGTAATGAGCGTGTACCATTAGGGCATTTTCCAATACCCTCTTGGCTAACTCCTACCCTCAAATTCAAAATCTGTCCCCAAGTACACATTACCGCTTGTTAGCTGCTAGAAAATACTTTATAGCATTAAGCTCGTCAGTGTACAAACTAAAAGTGCATTGAAGTATTCATTCATTCATACAGCACAAATGTACACGCTTAAGTAATTATTGGTGATTTAAAATGCAAAAAAACATTCCTCTGGAAGGTTTCCTTCACCGTTACTAGTTAAATGTAAATTAATAAATATGTTAATCATTCAACCATCACAAATTTTACAATACCTCATCATAATACATAATATAAAGTCAAGTCGCTTCCCACTGTCTTTCCCTCTGTACGCTTAGATCTTTAAAGTACTTACGCGACGGATTTTAATGCAGTTTTCATTATAATTTAGAGATTTTTTTTACGGAAGGTTTATATAAACAATACACTCCAATTAAGTTTTTGTATAGTAGAGAAACTTCAATTATTTGTAAGAAGAATTGTATTTATTCAACAAGCTTAGAGAAAAGTCCGCAATGGCAAATGTCTATCTCCCAAAATTGACTCACAGTAACCATTTTTATCTTCAACACAATAATCAAAAATATTATGTTACATACGAAGCTATTTTCTCCAATTCAGTATTAATCTTTATCCAGTTAAATTTATTAGTTAACTTGGATATTTAATCTAAATTTAAATTATCATTTACACTTTTCGTTAAAGATATCACGAATTCAAAGTTAAACGCGACTAAAGAAATCTCTCTCAGCAAATCGATCGCGGTCGGTTGGCCGGCACTCCTAACTTATGATGACTTGTGCGTCTTGAGCTAAGCGCACTTTTCGTAATTATATCCCCGAAGGGTTAGGCAGAGGTGTACTAATGTACAGCCACAGTTCAACGGGTATGATTTTAGGTCCCATGTAATTGGGGGCGAGTCTATTACTAATCGTGCACAAAGCCAGACTCCGAGCTGCTACTGAGAATTTCATAGAAAACCCCAATAACACTTTGCTCGACCTGGGAATCGAACCTAGGACATCGAGCATAGCTGTCGCGTTTAGAACCACTAGGCTAATTAGGCAGCTATCAATATTAAAGCGATACACTCTAAATTATCCTTTTTTAAACATAAAATACACCCCTCTGTAAATTGTACCCGTACGAAGCTGGAGCGGGTCGCTAGTTATTTATAATAATATTTTAATTAGTATTATTTTACTTACCTATAAGTAAATAATTTTAATGAATAAAAACCAGATGTACACAAAAGAGACTATTAAGAAATATTGCGTGAAATGTGTATATTAGATATTTTTATAGCTGTCTGAGAAGGCAAATGGCTTTCAAAATAACTGCTACGACGCACTGAATACATAGTTTATAGGTAGTTATATAATACACGAGATTTTTATATATAAGATTATGTAGTTATAAATAGAATAGAATGCAGATATCAGTGCGTGCTTGTAAATCATAGTAATATGTAACCGGGCTGATGGAGTTTATATGTAGATTCGCAGTGTATCTCCGCCATCCAAGTATTTTTTTTAATAGGCGAGTTGACAGTTTGTTTAAAAATGAAAGTTAATTATTCGATCATATAAAGTGTAAAAAAATGCAAATCTGGATAAGTAATAGGTAATTGATAATTTTCCCTTGAGAAAAATTAAGACGTTTTGTCTGTGAGTCACGTGATTGTAAACGTTGATCAGAAAACTGACGTCATTGTTCAATAAATATACAGAATTATTTTTATTACGTTTTCTTGTGATAAGTAACTAAAATTACTAAGTGTATAAGTTAGTGGGTTCTACTAAAATCCACTTTACACATAATACTTTAAATAATAGTTTTAATTATTAAACGATGACGTCATACTTGTTTACCATGGACGTAGTTGGGGAGAGGGGGGGGGGCCTGCACCCCCGTGCAGGGTCATTATCTAAATCGGTTCTTAAACAAAGAAGTTATGGCTGCACATCCATTAAAAACTCCCGCCTTTTGTAGAGGTCGGTTAAAATAAATTAGGTTACATACCTATAGGAATAAATATAAATGAATGAATATAAATGAAGCTTGTTTATAAAGCCATTTAAATAAATTATAAAATAAAATTCGTTATGTAAGCATTGCAAATCGATTTAAAATATCGGTTAAAAAATTACGATTAAAATCCAATCGAACTTCAGAAATGGTTCGTTCGTAACTAATCGATTTGCTTCAACGCAACGTCGCGTCGCGTCGCGTCGCGGCATAGATACGGTAAATATAAAAGGAAGTGAAATAAATTACCTCATATGGTTTACTTTTATAAGAAAATTATCACGTTTCTACTTCGTAACTAAGCCAGTTAAAGAAATGTGACGTCACTCGTTTCATTTACACATTTCAAAAAACTACAAATGTATCTTTGTATTGTATTTATCATGTTTTAGTATTAATACATTCATCCAGTAATTTAACTTTCGACAACTATCACTAATCTATGATTCGGTAATCGGGTTTCGTGCTTATTTTAATTTTTATATGGAAAATAATTCCATTCGTTCGTCGTCATATTTTGTAATTCACTACATAGTCCAAAAGACGCGATAGCGGTTATAGCGTGATTACTTTGCAAATAAATCTAGATTTTTCTTCTTGTCTTAATACACATATAAATCACGCCTCTTACCCATTAGGGTAGGCAGAGATTACGTCCTTTCACATGTTATGATCCATGATACGCGTGTAGATCTGAATTTTACCTAGTAAACAATAGAAGTATAACTTCAAAATAATCATAATAAAAAAAAAACAAATACATTCCAAGTAAACAAATAAACCATCCTTGAAAGTAATTTATTCAATCTAAAAATAAACGTATCTTCACAATTTCGCTACAGTAAATCTATTATAATGCGGAGTAAGATGGCCAGGAGATTCCTTGGTCATAGATTCGATAACAAGGTCAGCTGGATTCGCCCACATAACTGCTAAAATTTATAACAATAATTCCGACTCGCTTCCTAGTTTATGTAGGTCTAGGTAAATAACGAATATATACATAATAATTCAAATAAAAATGTCACGGTTTGATCTTAATATTTCACATGGGAGTGTAAAAACTAAAAATTAGTAATGCGTGTTTGTTCCTAAATTGATAAAATCTTTGAAAAGTTTTATCTTGTAATCTGTGAATAATAAATAAAATTTCGATATATCAAATGACAGCTGATACAAAAGATACGCAAGATGCTGCGACTGCTATGAGGGAAGTCCTGGGTTCGAATCCCAGGTCGAGCAAAGTGTTATTGGGATTTTCCTATGAAATTCGCAGTAGCAACTCGGAATTTGGTTTCGTGCCCGATTCATGGCAATAGAGTCGCCCCCTATTACATGGGACCTAAAAACATACTCGGCGAACTGTGGGTGTACATTAGTACACCTCTGCCTAACCCTTCGGGGAATACAGGCGTGATTTTATGTTGTTAAATAAAAAAATACCGGTCAGTGTTCCCAATAATTAAAAATATAAATTACCTCGGAAGTGTGGTAGAATGGTAGTAATTTATTCGACCACTTTATTTCCCTAATTAATTATAGTATTATTATACTATTTCCATTTCTTTATTTTCTCGATGACAGTTCTAATTTGGTAGTTGTAGCATTGTGACCAAATAAGTAATGATATCGATCACATATATTTAATCGAGTCGAGTGACAGTGACGATTCATCAGATTTTGATTAAAATAAATAAATAAAGATTACCTGTCGTTATAATTATTTCGTTTAATTGTCGAGTACCTACCTATACCTACTTATTTTACAACAGCTTCGAAAATTTTGAAGAAGTTGACATTGTATAGGAATTATTATATATAATATTGTAATTTTTTATCTTGGGATTAATTAATAAAGATATCTGTTGCGGACAGCGAGCGGGGCGAGCGAATAACGATAGTCTAATAGTATAAAATGAACAAGTAAATGAAATAATACGTGTTAGGAATAAGGTTTATAAATACGTGTTAGGAATAGATATAATAATATGAACTGAATATGTGTATTTTAAAACGATTAGAATAAGAATATAGCTAGTTGTAAGTTTAAATGTATAAATTTCACTAGTTGTAAGGATGAACCATGCCAGATTCGGAACATCTGGCATGGTGACTCATGGTACTGCCGAGAGCGCGCACACAGGGCGTGCGCGCTCATTGGCTGAGCGACGCCCCGCACGGAATCCATCGCACTACCGGTTGCGAGGCAAAGGGCGAGGTTAAATATAGCGGAGAGGGCGGCAGTACTGCGATCAGTTCGAGAAACACTACAACAACAGCAAGCACCGAATCTGCGATCAGTTCGAGAAACACTACAACAACAGCAAGCAGCGAATCTGCGATCAGTTCAAGAAACACCACAACACCAGCAACAGCAAGCAGCGAATCTACAAGCAAACTACAGTCAAGAACGTTATTAAGAAACCACATTGTTACTACGAACTACTGTAACTTTGTAAGAAACAAGAATAAAACAAGCGCTATTAATTTAGCACACATTAAAATATTGTGGACATCTTTTATTCACAATAATATCTTTCTTTTATAGAACCCTCTGTGCGTTGACTGAAATATGACTGGGGCAACGAAGTTTATTACGATAAAATACTTTGTTGTGCAAGAGTTTACTAACAACGAAGTAATGTTCTCTCTCTCTCTAGGTCTCCGAAAGCACAAAATTTGTGTAATTTAATTTTTTTTAAATGGGCAAATTTTCTTCTCATTGCAATACTCTAAAAAACTCTCACACAAGTAAGTCCCGTCATTGCTATAACTTCACTTTTGTCCTAGCGGAACTCCGTCCACCCTTTTATAAAAGTCCATGTTTATGTACTCCTAACGCGTAACGGTATAATTATGAAACCGATCGTAAAAGTTTTCTTAGAATTTCCGGTGCGTTTTATTATTGTTTCTAATTTTATTCTCAAGTCGATATGTTTAAATTTGACCCTTATTATTTGAATGACCTTTTATTTTTCCCTTGAGTCCCTCCCGGCCGGCCCTCGGACTAACATCAAGTTTTCATTGAAATTTTTAATTATTTACTTTTCTTTTATTTTACGGTCAGCCTACCTACTGCGGTTTTCGTTAATAAATCAACAATCAAGTTAATTATCGTTCAAGTTTTTTTTAAATAATTTTCTCTTATGTTTCAATACTAGGAAACTAAGGACCAAGTATCATCAAGGTAGTAAAATATTTTTTTTTATCAAATTCTATCCACTAATCTTTGCGGTTTTTTTATATAGATAAAATAAAATGTTACATAGTTCTTTGTTTCATTTTAGTAATTAATAAATACAATTTACATTCCCCATCCAAGAAATTTTACGTCTAATTTAAAGTATTTCTATAAGTAGGAAGCCATTCGGCTTGGTCTAAATTATGACAGTTGGCATCGGTCGTAAGTATCACTACATTCATCATATAGCGTGATGAATACGATGCATTGAAATAATTATTGTATTATTTATTTTGATATATAATAAAAGACTATAATTATATACGCCCAGGTACCTATCTAATACGCACTAACTAGATTAAAGAAACGGATCTACGTAATTTATTATCAAACAGAATATTCTGATATATTTTGCTAAAGCATTTGGATTTTCTATAATTTTAATATATAGTGTTGTTATTATTTACATGATGTAGAATTTGCAAAAAACCCTATTACAAAGAATTCAAAACTGATTTTTAGGTCATTTAGTCAACGCCCCATGGTTTTTCGGAACGTAGACCTCCATAGAGATATGGAGCTTCCTTCGATCGAATTATACAAACCAGTTGCGTTGGTGAGAGCGCCGCGACTTACAACCCCGTCTCTGATGCCGATGCGCCGAGGACAAACTGGCGCACCGCGTTGTCCTTTGAGCATATTACCCCACGCTTTCGTGGCTGAGTATCTTAAGTGCTCGCCCCCAAGCCACGGTGAAGCTGTAAAAGTCATCTGAGGCTCCAGGGCTAATAGTATAGTCAGATAGAGAAAAATGTTAAATTAAATTTTTATGAAATTACTATTTTTAAAATTAAATAATCTATTAATCAAATTATTATGTATTTTCATATAATAATATAGACTTAAAACGAATTAATCACGGTTAAAAGTAAGAAAGTTTGCAAAACTATTTATGAACTAAACGGAAGGACAAGATAAAATACCCAGGTTTTTTAAAAAAAAAGCTATTAAACATGATACTTGATGTTGATCAAACAATGGAGTAAAGGGAAAATTATATAAATAAATAAAACACTCACGAATGTTTTTCAAAGTTACATAATCAACAAAACGTCATTTTATAAACATTCTCACAGTAATCAGATGTTTCTCACATTAATTATTACACTAAGAAAATATTAAAAGACAAATAAGTAATATAATGACGACGAGAAACTGAAAGATACAAACAACAAAAAGTGACCCGTTGCGGAACGCATAGCGTCTGGCAGAAGAGAAACATCGAAATTATCTTGAACATGTAATAAGCTTAAAAGGATAGTCTTTGAAAGAAAATAGGTTGGGTGTACAAGAGAGCAATGCGACCAGTTCTACTCTACTTTCAACGGTAGCGAAACGTAAGCTAAAAAAAAATCAATATCAGAGATGTGAATGTTTCAATAAATAATGTTTGTAACGAATTTATAAAAGGCTTTTTTTCGACCTGACTGATGATTTTTTTTGTCAAGAAGCAAATGAAATGGAGCCGCATGATTAAGAAAGCCAACCACGTGTAGCGAGAAGAGACGAGGACACAGAAGAAGAAGGTTAAAAGTATCATGAACGTACTCAATATACTCGCCATGGGTTTGAAAATGAAATCGTAATTATCAAATAAATACATATTGTCTAAAATAACATTTATGTTATTCAGGTTTTCAAATACAAGTTTATTTTATGATTAAAAGAAGTACCTCTGCGATTGTTGCGTGAAATACCAGGGAGTTTTTAAGAAGTACAAAGTTTATAATCATATCACTTATATAATGTAGTTAGTATACATAAAATATGTAAGTAGGTACTTAAGTTCTCATAAACTTTGTTCATTATACAAAGACATGTTATAAAGTTGGCATAAATTTAAAGTTCTCCGAATTAATCGCCGTGACGTCGCGTCGTTCGGAGTCACTGAGAATATACGTGGGACCGATAGGACATCATATTTGTTCCTTTTTTGGTATTTTTACTTTATTGTATAAGTCTTCTGATTCGTAATCGGTCTTTGTTCGTCCCTGAACCCCATCTTCAAAGTAAAAATATTTACGACTTCACAAACAGATGTTACGTGTAGAACGCGACTTTTCAATGAGATGTTATGAAGTTATGACAAATATTTGTCATTTCTCTCGCACAGTCTCTCCAGAAATACAAGTTTATTATCGTGTTTCAGTTGCAGAGTCTGGGATTTCTCGACTTTAGCCGTTCGATGTACGTTAAATAGATAATATTCAACGCCGTAGAGTGCATCATTATCTTTTTGATGCGTATTATCTCCGAGTTGACTAAGAAGTAGACGTAAGAATGACCTTTAGAGTGTCTCATGTTAAATCAGTGCTTTCTATTTACAATCAACCTTGCTTTAATTTTATTTTTAACGCAAAGCTTGTATTTGATTTCCAAAAATGTACGTATCTCGGTGAGGCGGAGCCGTCCGATCTATTTTAGATTCGGTTGCACGAATTTCAACAACGTTGTATTTAAAAACATTCCTGGCGTACGATTTTCAACCCTCCCTCTTACTGTCAAGATTCATTTTTATTTAGATTTAAATTTAAAAGAAGATTTTTTTATTACCATTTTAAATATTTCTGTTACCGTATTTACGAGACAAAGAAGATGGGTTTATTGAATTTTATTTGCATACAAAAGAACACGCTTTGTATTTAAAATTCCATCAAGTTTTCATTAGCTTTGAATTCACATACCTATGACTGAAAACATTTGACTTTATTGGATCCATTAATAGTTTTCAAAGGAATAATAAGAAATCATTATATTAAAACTGTACGTCTGTACTTAATGTGTTGCTGTAAGATTAGTGCTCCTGTGTAGAGTACATTCATCAATGTAAGTGATATATTTGCGAGTTCTCGGCTGGCAGTGGAAGTGTTTAGTCGGACTGTCTCGTGCAATTAGCACTTTTGCCGGCTGTCATCGAGATCGTCTGATGAAACTGTTTTACTACCAACGCTTTCCGTCGTGTTAAATTCTTCAACACTATTGTTAATATTTCGTTTAGAATTGTACAAAATGTTCAATCGAATCAAACGTAAAAATTCTTAATATTAGTAATGTTCTATCTTCTATATAAATTTTTGACTGTAGTAACATCATAATAAAACGAAGGACACAAAAAAATATCTGTTAAAATTCTCATGTTGTTTCCAACCGATATACATAAGCTGTGTATTTTGCTCCTAAAACGTAAATACTGCATTTATGCATCTTGTCATAACGTATACCTAACAAAACATATTGTAGATATGTCGTTTAATAATATTGATAAATTTCTGTGTTATAATAATATAAAGCTATCACAAAATTTTCAGTAAACATAAATAAATAAGTACGCTAATATTGATCTCTTTGCCAAATTTTGGCAATGTCCGTCAAACTATGTCCTAGTCCATGTATTCCCTGATGTTACTTTTATATCATCTTCCAACCATGGTTTTATTATGTATTTCTGATATTTATGTTTACATAAATTTTACTTTAAATAACAATTGAAGTCATAGAATTCGTAAACTTTAAAACATGCAAATGTATTTTAGAGTCTGAAGTACCACTTATTATTGTGGGATCATCTTATAAGTTTCCGTTATGTCTGCAATGCTTTGTATAACATTTAAGAAACCACAAAAACAAAGATAATACGATGCTATCTCATCACTGACATTTTTATCTACAAAAAATCTATAGCGTTTTAGAATCCAACAAAGTTTCCACCATACTACTAAGACTGATTTATGAGAATTTAATTTTTTTAAATGAGCCGTAGGGAAATTAAGCAGCACTTGTAGGAATCGGTGCGGATTCAAGATAGGTTTAATGAATATGAAGGATGCGATGGAGTTTTGTAAATTATGCAAGGTTAATAAAAATATATGCTACATTCTTTCTGCATATCCCATGATATGATGATAGTTCTATCCATTTTCTAAATTAATTCGTAATCTTTTCCACCCCTTGAACATTATACCCCGGCCATAGGACTGCGCAGTTTTGATTTACACGGTTTTGCCTGCGAGTTTACTCTCAGAACTATTATAGTTGCACTATTATAGTTAACTCTGGCTTGCACAGTCCAGTTTGCACGTGTGGGGCGACTTGTACGGAGTTCCGTCCTTTTTGCACCATCTTTTTCCCGCAATCCAACTACGCAGGGCATACACGGCACAAACACTCTCCTATAATGAAATTTAAGCACTGTAATGGGATGTTCAAGTATTACGTAACGCAATTTTTTAATTTTTTAGCCCCCCCCCCCTTTGTAAAGCGCCGTAACATTTTTCTGTACCCCCCTAAACGTTACGTAGCACTCAAGTCTAATTTAAACGAGAGATTCCCCGTGAAACATAAACGAAAAGGGTTGGGATCTTGGGAAATTTTAATTGCCTACTTTTTTATCTAAATAAAAAAAAAACAATGTTACGTAACTCGTTCGAACATCCCTCCCGCCCTTGTGACGCAACGTAACGTTTTACAAGACCCCCCTCCCCATACATTGCGTTACGTAAGACTTGAACGCCCTCTAATCACAATTAAACAATCATTGTTAAACTTTAAAATTGTGGAATTTTGTTAAAATTCTTTTGTATTTTGTTTTCAGAACAATTAAACGATGAACCCTATTACAAATTTGGTTTCGTCTTATTATAAATTATGTATAGTTGATAATTTATATCGATCTATATAAGTAATTGTAGAAAATAACCTGAAGTAATAATAAGATTAACAAGATAGTATTCTCGATAAGATAATAACCAATTTTACTGGAAGCACAACTAGGTACCTAAGTATATATGAGTAATCATTCCAAATTAATACAGTAACACAATCGTAAACTATGGGTGGGTGGAACTATGGATGGAGATGAATTTATTGTTCATGACGTAGCCATCTAAGTCACTGGAATGTCATGCATATTTCGAACGTAGTTTCTCTACAAATATAAACATTTCTGCATCAGGACGGAGTTCGTCGACCCGCACCATCGAAATGGCTGGAGGCGGATATTTTCCAGATTTTATTACTATTCACTTTCTATACAATGTTTTGAACTTATTTTATTCAATATATCGACGGTTGGCAAATTGCCCTGTCAATGGAAAATATACACAGACTGTTGTCTGTGTCTAAAACAAAATAGGTCATGGTTTACCCACAACAGTAAATGCTTTAATATAGAAATTATATCATCATCACGTCAACATGTATACATTGTCACTAAGCTTACAAATCTCATTTTAAAAGATTTCAGTAAATTCCCATTTTCGTCCAAAAGTTGATTTTCAAACATAATAATAATGTTCAATTATTTTCATTCCATCACAATGAATGTTTGTTAGGTCCAAGTGTTTTTCATGGGCAAGGTTTTTTTGTGCTTTTTCTAACGCTGTAGCTTTGTAGTCAAAATATTGACTGCTGGAAAGACAAGTATTGATGTAGCCAGCTAGTCTTAATAACATCAGCCTGTGTAAGTGTCCCACAAATGTCTCTTCCCAAGAGAAGGTATGAGAAAATCAACAGTTCTATATTTTTCCCTTATACAGTGATACTTTAAGAACATTTCTCAAGTGTTCAGATTTCTTCACGATGTTTTCTTTCAACGTCAACCGATAGTGTCACTAATCTAAATTAGCAAATGTACGAGACTTCCAAAAACTTCGTTGGTACATGCTGAGGTTCGAACCAGCGGACATCGAGTCTATATTTTGAACCACTCGACAAACGCGACTTTTTTACGACTATTGTTACTTTTACTAATATTATAAAGATCTAAAGTTTTTTTAATTTGTATGTTTGTTCTTTGTAAAACAAATAAAAGTTTTTTAAGTAATTGTGTTAGGTTCTTTAATAAACTTCCTAAGCACATTAGCGATTTGCCGGATAATAAGTTAAATAATCATGTTAAGCAAGATTTATTGTCGAAAGGATATTATAGAGTAGCTGATTTCGTGAAATATGGATATGATTCCCTCTCTTTACTTACATCTACTGAAAATGATAATAACTGTATATAATTGAACACTGTAAAACTAATTAAAAAAAGGAAATTAAGATGTTGATAAACCCGATCGAGTTTCTTGCCGGTTCTTTTCGATGACTGGGATGTTTTCCGAACCGCTGGTAGTGTATTGATATTCATAATTGCCTTCTTAGAGCCTAAATTGATTAAAAAATATTTTGATTTTGATTTTTTGTTTAAACTCGCTAATCTCTGGAACCATCAGTCTGATCAGAAAAAATATTTTTGCATTTTATACACTATTTATCGAGGAACTTATAGGTTGCATAACTTCACGTTACGACCTCATGGAGTGACAACAACAATTATAGGCTAAACGGGAATGGGTGCGTTGGTCACACGACGCGACGCGTCTACGGTGCGGTGCGGTGCTTTGGTGAATTATTCGAATTATCGGTCGCCCTAAGGTCGAAATTCGACCAGCGACTTTTTAATCATAGACTATTTTCCGTTTGACATTTACAGTATTCATAAACACGTAACATATCTACATCACTTGCTGTCACTTTTCGTTGAGTGACAATGTCAATATTTTGGGGGTCTAAGTTCAATGGCACTGTTCAAGTTAGGATTCGCAGTATTAATTTATTTAATCTAATATATTAGTAACAGATATTACAGATAAATTTTAGCTTTCTGCACTCCTCCATATAAACTTTAACCATGCCCTTACAGTCTTTCTTGCACGCAATACGGTAATAAACGGTATTAAAAAGGTACCGAAAGGTTTTGCTTCACGTATTAATATGTACACATAAGTTAAACACGAGTGAAACCATGGGACATAGCTAGTATAATATACATAATGTATGTTTCGAGAAGATTGATTTCATAATAATGAACACTAATAACTTGCAACTAAGTCGCTACGATGCCTGATTTAACAAAGCGAGTTGCAAGCTCTCAATATATTGCTTCAGGGAAACTGATATTGCAGTATGTAGAACAAGCGATTCAATGAATCATATACGAAACATGTTTACACTGTATATTCTATATAGAACATTGTTTTAGTGCACATAACCCGAATTAGAACGTATATAGGTATTATTATTTCTGCTTTGTTCTATCAAACTCCCAGTGTGATATATTGAGCAGTGAAAACAAGTTAACACGATTGAAGTTTTAACAGTTAATATATCTTGGTTTTGCAAAAAACATACATAACATCTGGTGGTTTTTTTTTATTTTTATTTTTCTTTGTCTTATGTTCCAGAAATCTGAATTGAATCTGAAACAATAAACATAAGTTGCTCACATTTGCGTACCTACAATAAAATCGATCTTATGTAGTGTTTCTAGATTTTTGAGTTTTATAGTACATTGATATGTATATTATAAATTTATTATATACATTTAAACCTTTCCTTAAAATCTGTAGTTTTTTTATATACATATATCCATTTATCGAATAATATAAAGAAAATCGTTTATGTTCGTATAAATCTTTTAAAATAAACAGACTACATACTATCTTTAAAACACTAAGCTCCCAAAACAAAAATCAATACAATTAGACTTCAAAGTCCGTAATAATAATAACATACGTTATTCTTAAAGTACCTACCTACCTAATACCTACTTGGTTTATTTTGAGAAGTTTGAAGTGGAATTTTGTTCAGGTAACTTACTTTTTCTGACAAGTCTTAAAACTAAATCAATATTAATCAATAAGTTATAATAAAATGACCAGATATGATTACGTTTAATGGTTGGACAATACATCTTATTAGTATTACGAAGAATCCATCCAATTTTTCGTCTCTAAACCTAGTCAACGCAATCGTAAATTAATCAAATCATCTGAAAAAACCGGATGGCTGAAAAAATTTCAAGTGCAATAAATGTGTTTTGTGTTTTACATTATTTTTAAAATTTTTGTCAATCTCGTAAATCCCAAGATTTGCCTAAAATTCCGAAATTTTTGCGATTGAAATACGACCGGGATCCCAGGATCACATCCTCTAGTTATATCACAATATATTGAGCATAAATTCTTAGATCTTATTGAATCTTAAACATAAAAAAAAAACCATCAATGACAAATATGATGCAATGGCATAGCAAAGATGGTTCAGTGGTATGTACGAATATTGTGTCAATCGACTTGAGTTCGAATCCCTGCAATGATCGTGAGCTTTAGGTGAAAGAATGCATCTTGATGAAAACATAGCACAGTGGTACGGTATATCCTCTTCAAGATGAAAATCAAACTTTCAGAATGCTTTTCAAATGTTTGAAAATCTATGAGTCCCAAGACTTTTTGTCTACGGCAAGTAAATTTAGAGGACACTGCACATTCAGAAAAAGGTCATTCACCTGGAAAAGTTCGATATCCCGCCCCGGATACTACATTTCATGCTGTGCTAAGCCACTACTTTATTTACTAATTTTAAAAATTTGGAAGTTACACGTATTATAGCGCGTTATAAAAAACAAAGAAAGTGAATTTTTACGATACTATACGCGCACACGTTGTAACAAGTAGTCTACACCGTGAAGTGGCTTGCTAAACCTGTTGTTTTATTGTAGTGAATATAGTCGCAATCGATGTTATGCATCACATAAGTACCTGCGTCCACTTTTTTTAATAATTAGGTTTACCAGATATTGATATTTTAATCGTATTTTACAAAAGAACAACAATATTACTTTCATTTCGTCTGAAAGCGTGTACAAAGGAAGTTAAACGATTTCGTCGAAGCATCACGCATTTTGTTACAAATGTGCTCATTGTCTCACAACAAAGGACCGTTCACTGTTTCTTTACTTCCCATGACGTAAGCCCTTAAATGAACATTTTACTCACGCCTACCTCTACACGAATTCAAACAACTGTCATACATTGTCCTTATTGTACAAAATCGTGATACACGAATTACCTTTGTATATTTTGAAATGAAATGGGCTTTCGCCTCCACTAAATGCGAAGATAATTTTATCGACCTTTTTGAATATCGATAATCTGTAAGTTCGATTTAGCGTAAAACTAATTAATTAATGATAAGCCGGTGACAACATCTTCTTGTTTTTTTTCTTCCTAACTTGGCAACTAGTCCTCTTTCATGAGGACCTAAATTACTGCCATAATCAAGTGAATATAGTGTCCTGTCTTATGACTATCTCAGTACCTAACAAGATGGTGGCTCCCTTGTTAGAACTTTCTAGGGAGTTTTAGTGGGATCCCAGAATGCATCCTTTTAGTTTATATTTATAATCCACTTCACTTATGCACAAAAACCAAACTATATCACGCAAAACGTTACCAATATTACATAATATAGGGTAAAAATAAAAACCACAACATGTCACTTCAAAATCCCACCAAAAACTCCGACAACATCTTCATTCAAGTGAAAAAATAGCTTCTGATGTTATGTCAAATCTCAGACTCAAAAGTAGGATCACTTTTTTATTATTATTTTACGTTACTTACTTACCCCGTATAGATAAGCGTAATGATTTGTAGTCTATATTCTTCCACGGGGTTCAATCTCACATTAATCTGAAAACTACATTCGAATTGGTTCAGTAGTTTTCAAGTGATGCGCGTTCTTAAACAGATGCTGACATATTTATCTCGTTCAAGATATAAGTTTACATTTTGTTGTATGTTTTTAGTTCTTAGATTTTCTATAATTAATACCTTATTAATACTTGGAGTTCCTAATACCATAATTATTCATATTTTTGTAATTGATATAAAAAGTTATATACTGTTATTATACCAAATATATAAAATATCATACTATAATTAGAAAAAAGTCTCCCGCTGTGTCTGTCTGTCTGAAAGCGATAAACTGAATAACTACCGTACGGTCAGTAAACGGAGTGATCATGGGAGAGGTTTAGGTTTATAATTAATTAAAGTTTTGAGTAAATTAGTTGAAATATGATTATGATTGATAAACTTATCGGAAAAAATTATGCCGACTAGTAGCTTTACTGGCATGCGCCTCGTAACTAATAGAGTTATATGTATTACGAAATTATTACCTGTGCGAAGCCGGGGCGGGTTGCTAGTTACCCAATATATATAATATCCAAATTTCATGAACTTCATTATGTTTCTGAGCGTCTAATGCACATATCAATCTTCGTGTGGTTTTTATGTCGTCTATATAACTATTTCAGCAAATACAAGCTACGAAACGTTTAATGAGAGATTCTATATTTATTTTTGTAAATACATAAAGCTCGTTCACAGTCCATGCAATTATATTTTCACGAATCACTTACACTACATGAAGCATTAACAACAAAATATTATTAACGCAAAAATAGTTTTAGTTCGTTCCAACTTCCTACATTTATGTAAAAATCAGTAGATACGTAATGTAACTAAGGTAAATTTATCTTTATGATGACAAAAATAAAATAAATAAAGAATTTGAAATTTAAAAAAATTGTGACGTCAAATTCTTATCAATACAACCGTAGGTGTTTTAATGCAGACTTTTCACACGAAGTAAGTAAATAAAATAGTTTCGTAAATAGAAGTTGTCATAAAACTGTAGAGATCAAAAGAGTTTTTATTTCACGTTTAAATTTTTGGACTGACACCTCAATGCCTGGATAACTCACAAATTACATACCTAGGTAGTTTGTATTATAGAATACACGTTCATATGAAATTAAAATGATTTTCTACGTTACATTTTGTATTGTATATAGTAGATTTTGTAAAAAGATAAATGTATTTCGAGATTGAGTGTTGTTGCGTCAACTGATTTATAAGTAAAATGACATTTGCCCGTTGTCGCGAGGACCACTAGAGTTCGCCTTCACCTTGGTCCGAGCGCTGTTTCATATCATGAAGTGTCTGCATTGACAGCGCCCATGACACCCCGCACGCTGGACTTGTCCAAAATAAACACATCTAACAATGATACAGGCGAGACGCAATAAAAATATATTTGTCACCGTTCGCTTTCTCTGTCGTTTGCTAGGTGGATACGAGGAACAGGGGATTAAATGCAGCTGGAATCTCATTTTTCTTATTTTTTATTACGGATTTTCTAAATGCATCGTCACCTGATTCCAAATATATCTTAGTGGCACAAATACACCTGAGGCAACGACAGTCACGATCAAGGTCGGTTTTAATTATGATGGTTAGAAATTACAAAGCGAATAGACTCACTGGAATATGTGTTCTGGTAGTGGTGGTTGTGGTTATGGTCTCTACAGATTCTATGCTCTCTTCTACTTCTCCGCCTTCTCCCGGCTTGTTCCATGTTCCAAAGAATTCCGTCATTTTTATCAAGTGACTCTTGTTCACCCACAACACTGTATTCCGGGAGGGTTTTAACACACATTCACTACACTGTAAACTGACCAATCACTAACACTGTTGAATTCACACAGGAATGTCGTGGTATAATTTTTATATTTCGTTTTCGATATGTCTTTTTTCGTTGTTGGGTAAAGAACCCATTGCTCATGAGAATACTAAGTAACCGTTCCGATATATTGCAAATTGCCAAATCGTGGTAGAAACGTTCTCTGCCGCTGCAATGTTGAGACGGCCAGAGCTGATGTTGTGTAAAATCCTACTGGAAAACTGAAATAACCGGCGCGAACAAAAAGCACCAGCCAAAACATTTCACGTGCGGAGTATTATTAGTTGGACGATCTAGGCGAAAGAGTTAAGTGTCGTTGTGGCCTTTGCATTAATAAAATCATTTTCCTAGTTTTCTATTTAAATCGTGGTACATCTTCATTATTTTATTTAACGTGACCGTCCCGAGCGCGCTTCAACAATTTATAATGACATAAATGGCTCTTAAATTGTCACCTTTGAATGCTTTGTTAAACCCAGCAACCGTTTAATTTTCTGTGCGAATTTAGGAAGTATTGTAATTTTAGGCTTTTAGTGTGTATATTGCAATTGTGACTCAGTTTCTTAAAAGGACTAATTTTTAAAATTTCATTTTTTAATATGATTTGATGCTATAGAGTAATGTATCTTTAAAGGGCATAAAGTCTAAATGGTCTATTTTCAACCGCAAGTTTTGAAAATTTAAGGAAAAGCCTATAATTACACAATAATTACAATTATTAGTAAGAATTGTAAAAATATCTAACACTACGTTAAATCAGAGTTGCGGATTTAAATAATGATAGCTTCACTGAAAAATTATTGTATGCAACCGTCCAATTGCGGCGTAAGCGTAGGCGCTGACAGCTTCTCCACTTAATATAAATACGCGGTTCTCATAACAGCCCGCGATAAATCCGTACTGAGTTTTGTGGTTTAACACACGAATTTAAGTTTTATCTTATTATCTATAGAGTCTTGTATTGTACGCCACCGCATCACTATAGTTAACGAACAACTCACAGTAATAACCTAACTGTACGAATTTGTATAATGTTTTCGCAGGAACAAAGTTAAAAACGATTTCATCTTTCATTGTAGGGTTTAACGTCTATAGAGATTTATAAATAAGTATCGTTTTGCCTGCGGCTTCGCTTGTGTTCCTTAAAAGGGACACAAAGGGACCACATTAAAAGGGAGGATCCTCCGATCAGACGGGTGTTGTGTCTGGTAGGCTACTGCCCAACGGTTGTTGTCGGGTTCTTGTATGTATTTCAATTGTTGGGTTAATTTTAATATCGCTATGTAGGATGCGTCGTATGTGGCGAGATAGATGTCGCTACATAATGAATTGCTAAATAACAATTTTCATAATTCATTTAAACAATAAAATTGAAGTGTCTGTTTGTAATGTCAAAATAATAGTTTTGTACTATCAGCATATGAAAGTATATACGATACCTATAACAAAAAGCCAATTTTTAACATTTTTGTCTGTCTGTTTGTTCCGAGTAATCTTCGAAACAGTTGGACCGATTTTGACGGGACTTTCACTGATAGATAGCTTATGATATAGGGAGTAACTTAGGCGACTTTTATTTTAGAAAAAGAATTACGATCCCACACAAATAAAAAAAACTGGTCATGGTGAATTAATTCGGGCGCTTAAATAGCTTATGCTGAAGAAACCATAAGAGATATAGCAAATTAATGTACTACATATTTATAGGCATTAAAAAGACCTACATAAAAGTCCTGGAGAGTATACATCTATCTTGTAAGGAACATCCACAATAAGCATTTTTGTCTTTAAAATAGCGGGGAGCGGGGGAGCAAGATTCGCGCGGGCATTCTGTAGTCCAAGTGAGCGAAGCCACGGGCATAGCTAGTATATATACATATATATCTTCAAAAATGACGGATTTCCAAAGATCCTTCCTTAGTGCTCACTTGCAGTGTAAGTTTGCCCTGTGCGTTCATTTGTCACTAGTCAGTTAGTTTTATCTTTTTTAACTGACTTCAACAAAAGACTGCAGGGACGTTACTCAATTCGATTGTATACCTTTTTAATGGTTGTTCAGCCATAACTTATTTGTTTATGAACCGATTTAGATGATTCTTTTTTTTTGAATAGGGAATATCTGGTCCCATTTTAATTTCATCGGCATTGGACCTTCAACTTCGAAGATACACCAGGGAACTCTTCAAAATCATTGAATTTGGTTTTCTTTTTTGTTAAAAATTTTCCTGTATAGATAGTTATCTTCCTCAGACGGCTTTAACAGCTTCACCGTGTCTTTGGGCACCGACATTCAGCCATGAAAGCGTGGCAAAATGCTCAAGGGTGCCTAAGTGGCCGTATCTTGCTTGGCTTGGGCTGTCGCCGTAGTTGCAATTAACTCTCGAACTGGATAATTTCCCTATCCGTAGAAATTCGAGCTGACTAACTATATATATATATATACATTTTTACACATTTCAAACATGTCTATATGCATTATATAGATAGAAGATGTAATGTAGAATTGATGCAAATGATGTTGCAACACTGTACCTACCTACTGGATATCGTTTTGAATTTAAGCCACTAATGAGTATTAGAACCCCAGGTATTATAACCCCGTATTCAGAAAAAAGATGCCAGAGGGTCAAACCTCCTTTACTCAGATACGTAAATAATATAATTATTATATATTTATTTAAATAACAAAGCTCGTTGAAGTTGTAAAACCTCTTCGGAGTAACAACAATAGTCAGTTCGAACAAAAAAAAAACACTATTAACTATTGTAAGCCTATGTTATATATGCAAACATATTGCATGCGCTTACTACATTATAAGGTGAGATTGTAAAGTACCTAAAAAGAAGTTGTGAACTTATGACATTTATATGAAAATACCTAGTCTACTAATGGAGATGTCTACGCCGTACGCCTGTTAATTGTATAAGGTGTCCTAGATGCACGTTCAAGTGACTGGCCGCACATAAATTATATTTCTAATTTTTTTTCTTTCACCCGCATGTTTGATATTTAAAAAAAAAAAACAATTTGTACGCGTTTGCGTCAAAATGGAAATATAAAATGATTTGTAATAATACAAGATTAAAGATGGTTTTGTGAAGATCTCGAAGTTTTCAATTGTAAAACTTCCATATGTCCACTATTAGACAGAGATGTTTGAGATTTTTCTCTACTTGGGGCTGCCCGACTGGTGGAATAACTCCACCGTACCGAAGAGCGTAGAGTGTTGTGTTCCTGCGGTGACTAGGGTTTCCAGAGCTCCTTAGGGTTGTGGGGGTCAAGGTGCGGTAACGGGCTAGTGATAACAAGAGTCCATAGGCTGCGGTAGCCGCTTACCATCAGGCGCCATTGGTACCATTATACCATACCATTGGTATGCTTGTTTGCTACCTTAGTAGTACAAAAATCTCAAAATGATTAAGCTAAATTGTTACCACTAGAAAAGTAGGAGTAAAATTATGTTATTTAAAAATCTATGCAAATGTTTTGTATATCAGGAGTTAAGCGTTTTATGAAAATAGCGCCAAGGTCTCGGATTCGAATCCCGCGTCAGATGAATATCTGTTTGATTAGTCATAGATAAGTATAAATTATTGATTTTTTTATCATAATTATTTAAAATGTAATAAAGACAAATTGTAAATGGACAATGGTTTTCAAGAGTCCCCTTGTGTATCTTCAAAGTTGAAGGTCCAGTGTCAATGAAATTAAAATGGGACTACCCTTAAACCCATTAAACCCATAAACAAAAGAAGCTATGGCTGAACATTCATTAAAAACAAAATACATTCGAATTGAGTAACCACTTTTGTTGAGGTCGGTTAAAATGAATCATTTAACTAAACAATCATGACTTTTTATTATTAGTATAGACAACGAGGTTAACCATTATTTGAGTGACAGTGTGATGAAGAAGGTAATTCTTTCTTTAAAAGTATTCCTCTGTTTCTTCTTTGAATAATGACACTGGAGCAAATATTTTTATACCATACAATCTATATTTACAATTATAAGAACAAGGAGCCTACTAAAATTATTAATAAAAGAAAAACCTGAGCATGATTTGTTGTTATAAGAACTAAGAAGCCTATTTAATTAGTAGTCTTCAGTGGTTATATAGATCCAACAAGCGACAACGTTAACGAGTACACAGGAAGGAAACAGACAAAGGAAAGTCTGCAACGACAAAAGTACCTACACAGACTGCTTGTGTTTAGTCTTCTACATGACTTATATTTATTTTGAAACCATTGTTGACGCCTAGACATTAAAACTGTATACACAGCTTATTAACATCATATTTTATTAATTTGTACCTAGCAAGATTACATATGACGGACACTGCGAAAATTTCCACTTGATCTTTGATCTAAGGAAATACTCACGTGCTTTTATTTTCGTCTGATTTTCACATAATCCCGTTTGGCTTGTCATCGCGCGTTCCAAGGTTACTTACCTGAAATTATAAAGTTACATTGCTATGAAAATTATATTGCTATGAAGCTAGATACAATAACAGATCATTTTTACAAATACTTACAACATAATCAGAATAACAAATAACGCCAATGAATTCAATGCAAGACGAAAACGAAACCGAAATGGCTTAATATTTAGGCATAAGAAAAACATAAAGATAAATGAGAAAAATAATATTTATTAAACTTGTGTACGCACGTATGAAGGTATAATTATTTGGCTTAACAAAACTGAAAACTTCCAAAAACATGATGTTCATCATGAATGATAATAATGTCAATTTTACTGATTTTTTTAAATCGTGTAAATCAAATTTAAATAATGTTTATTTACAAAACGTTAACTATTTAAAAAACTAAAAAGCAGTAATATATGAATATACACAATTATCATTGATCATTTCCGTCACCTAACGCGCGCAGCTATCAATTTTATGCTCTACTACACGCGTCAAAGAAGTTAGTATAACTTTAATATTTAACAGAGAATAGATGTAATAATTGTAATGAAATTCCGTAGCCCACCTACGACAATGTAAATACATTCAAGAACGGGATATGTCGCGTATTCTCGGTCAAACAGACACCGTCTCACCTGCGCACGCGCACGCGCCCGTGACCTATGCCTGGCACCCCGCGACATCCGTCCGACTATTAATATTGCAAGCATGGCAACACAGAAGCTCCGCAAAATATTATGTAATCCCGTATCCAACAACTCATTCATCACTTTCTAAAAGTTATTTGGAATATTTGAAAACTAAAAAAAATGAAATATTGTGTCTATTATTTAAAAATATCTTTTATTTCATAATATGTATTACTAGGTGGCCCGGCAGACGTTATTCTGCCTTTTCCGGTAATTAATGACTCGACGACAGCGCCACCTATCGGATCCTAACAGTTGTAAACCATCGTCTCGATACAACAAATATATTACCTATGTAAATAATGTAAAATATATGAGATCAATCGGTCAAATCTTTCCGAAGTTACACGATCACTTACAAACGCACATAAGATTTGTTATAAATATATACTATATGATATAATATATAATATAGGTTTTCGGAAACGGCTATAACGATTTGGATGACATTTTGTTTTCATATAAAAAAATCCTATCCATGTATATCTATTAGATAATTCTGGTAATCGTTTCTTTTATGACACCTAGCAAAGCTTGGTCGCTCAGCAGTTATTTTTTTCTGACTGACTATACTGTTAGCCTGGAGCTTCAGACGGGCTTTTACAGCTTCACCGTGACCGTTGACCGTGATCGCCCAGGAATTACAGATAATTGTATTTATACTGTTATATGTATAATAGTTATACATATTTTATGTAGCATTTAGTAAAAGTTGTGTGTGTTTTTTAAAAGGTACTGTTTTACTGTAAATATTAATAATACTATGTAGTTTATATAGGTATTAGTTTGGGTTTCTCAAAGGGAAGCTGACGAGAATAGGCATGATGATTATTATTTTCACTGGCTTGGCACGTAGATATTAAAGAGGCTTATGCAATGGTATTCACATACCGGGATGGCCGCTACGTATTCAAATGTATTCCACATGGCCAATATAATAAAATATATTGTTTCCATCGGATAAAACCAAACTAATCAACGCAGTTTTCTACTTCAATTATCGTTTGTGCAAATCAGGATATGAAATAGTAATCTATCGAACCCATAACCGACTCACCAGCACGGTGTTATTGGGTAACAAACATACATCCTAATATTCGTGTTTATTTACTATTTTGGATAAATTGTAGCGGTTTAACTAATATAATTAAATTTCTTAGTTGCATAGACCATTCATTAACCATGAATGTCGAGCAATATGACAAAGCTCTAGGTAAGAACATCGATAGACAACTTATGTGCGTTAGTGCGCCGCCGAAACCGTGGGGCACAGTTAGTATTATTATAATAGACTAGTTGACCCTTTTTTAAAGTAAGTCTTAAATGATTAATTATTGTCCTATTCTAGAATTAGCACCTAGAAAACCACAAAACTTTATTTTAAAAGTTTTATTTTCGTAAACAAGCGAAAACGATATCACCTATATTAGTCTATTTATTTCTGGTGTGACGTCATACGGGTCGAAATGAAACATTTGACATTTAGCAAACGTTCATCGTTGTAAAGATAGAAAAATTTCAATTCTTTTTATGTCGTAAATGTCAATGTCAATAGTAAATTTTACTTGTATAAGATTCGATTTGAAATCTGCTTATAGTACTATGATGTCACAACATGGCCGACAGCTTTTCATAGTTCAAAATATTAAAAAAACATCTTTGAAATTGTAAATGGTACATATTTACTCTTTTAATACCTGAAATCAATCAATATTAGTTTCTTAAGTCAAACACTACAGAAAATATTTATTTATTGCGCCTTTGATATGAGTCAAGTAAACTATACTATATTGGCTAATGCATAATAATATTTCGAAATAATTATTAAGATATTCAGTAGAATACTTCAATAACATAGTAATGTTATTCGATTAGAGATGACAAGAATCTTGCAAACTAATGGAAGAGATATGAGAAGAGAGAAGAGATATGGTTTTACGTTTATTATCTAAATTTTCGTTGGAAGGAAAACCTAATTTATTAAATTACTATACTATTCATAACCCGGATTCTGGACGTACGTCGGATTCATGTCAAAATGTCGTTTTTCGCATTCGTAACAAGGAAGTGTATGTTTGTTCTAATTTAGGTCACCATGAGTTTACAGAATTAGCAAAATACCACGAATCGTAATAATTCACAAATTAATGTTTAGAATTTATTTTATGGCTTGCTTGGTGTTCCGTCTACACTTTTGTAACGTGTCGTATACACTATTTACTGAAATTAAAAGACCTGGATAAGTGAATTAACAGTTACAATATAAATGCCCCAAAAACTACGTATGTTAACTTGCCAACCCCTTTTTGAGAGTAAGAAAACCAGATTTAGCATCTCAAAATAGCTTCGAGTTAACCACAGTTATATTTGATGATGAATGATTTAAAAGAGTGTGTTTAGGAGGAATGATATTTTATTTCTCCTTGCAAAATTCCTTCTCCGATAAAGACTTTCTTTCCGCAACAGCCGTTCTTTAATCGTACTGTGTTCTACATTAATAGGCGACAGTTAATATTTTTAGCGGATTGCTTAACTTATGTAAATGCTACCGGATTTTATAGATCAAATTCGGCTCTGCAAATAGTAAAAATGTGCGCTTTCTATAAAAATGTGAAATTAGAAATTAGCAGAACGTTACCATCGACGAACATGTCCCGGAGGCCTTCTCTGGCTCTCAACCCCAAAATTTGATTATGACTTCGATGGGTAAGATTGTAGAGATATTAATTAGACTTCACATTTTTATTATAGATGATTCACGATAACCCAAATTTTCAAAACCGTCAACAATCGAATCGTTTTCTGATGGAACCATCGAAATAATTTTTCGGATGTTTCGATTCGACTAAATTAAGCTATTTACCAAATAAAATTCCGAAAGTATCTTAATTTTTAATATGTATTGTATTGTATGTGTGGAAAATCAAGAATGATTATCAATTGGATAAGGAATTATCGAGAACTGAGTGCGACTTTTATAAACTTTTATTATGAAGTGCTGCATTACAGCTTTTTATTGTGTTAACCTAGAAACTTGATTTTTATACACTAATTTAAGGTCATAGATCTTATTTTAAGCGATATTAATTTCAACAATATTTTTTAAATCCTTTTCGAGAAAAAGTAAACTTAATAAAATTCTGTTACATTATAATTTCACACTGAAATAGAAATTTTTTATTTTATGATTTTTCTCATAACTTTTGTTAAAAGACTTCTCTTGGTACCAAATTTCAAGACTGTAGGCCTGCGGGAAGTACCATATATGTTTTGTTAATTGACTGATTGCAACTTATGAACTTTTATTATGAAGGCTGTATCTTTTTATTGTATTTACCTACAAACTTGGTTTTTAAAGCAGTTTGAAGTCATAGATTTCAGTATTCAGTATTCATTTCAACTATATACTTCGTCCTTTTCGAGAAAAAATCAAAACTTAATACAATTTAGTTACATTAAATTTTGACACGGGATTAGAAATTCCTTATTTTTGTAATGATTCCTAAACTCTCTTAGTACCAAGTTTCAAGACTGTAGGTTTTCGGGAAGTGCCATAAAGGAATTTAAATATTTTGTAGGATATAAAAATTTATTAATACTTTGTGAAAATGTTATTATTTCTTAGTCCCGCAAATCTCACGGATATCGCACATGTAGTTCCGCATTACTGATCCCGTGTTTGTGATAATATTGGATTCCCTTGTATGAATTCCTCTCAAATTCTACTGAGTTTCAAATGAGAAAATAATTGCGTCGGCGTCAACTAAAATTGAACTGCGAGCAATTTACTCAGAGTTCACCTATATTTTACACCTTACTTAGGTACGTTAAGTCAATTAATTAAGTCAATCTAACTAGGAACGTTCAAAATTCTAATGCTCTTCACCGCACAATTTATCTGTGATAATGATTTTGTGAAAAAAATTAAGTTTATTTGTAATTATTATACGTATTATCCTTTTTAATTAATTTTTTTTATTATTAAATTTATAAGCAGTCACATGGTTTAGGTACAATATAATTTGAACACGTTATTTGTTTTCCGATCGTGCCTACACTTTTTACTGTAGTTCCTTGCGAAATAGGAAGCAAGATGGCATCTTGATTATATAATAAATATTATAATTCTATTGCGTCATTATGTGGTTTGTATGCATTGGTAATAATAGCTATGTGCACTCGATAATTACTACCCACTCGAGGCCTACTTATCAAATCGAAGTGCCAGGCATTACGGACAAGATTTTAATTAATCTCTATCAACGTACACAGCATCAAATCGCGACAAATGGGAAATGTATTCATATACTTAATGGATCCTTGTAAATAGATCATAATTTGTGTTTACGAATAGCGGGCTCGATCTCAAGGGGCTATAGCGAACGTGGGTGTGGATGAATCATACACACCGCACATTGGTCATCGTCCATCGACATCGCGACGTGCGTCTGGGCATAAACTGTGTTCAATTAAAATGTTTATTTTAGTTTTAGACTTTATATCATTAAAAAACGGTTCAAAATTCAATATTTTTTTATATACGAGTTTATAATTACCGTTAGTACTATTAAAGTAACACTATTGCAAATTTACCATATTTAATGCTATGCTGGCTTAGTAGTATTGTGTAAGGACATGGCGTTTATCGACGTGAGTTCGAATCCCTGCAATGAGCCTGAGCTTTCGGTGAAAGAAAACAATGATATAATCATAGCATGGTGGTTGAGTACTTTTTTTAGCCCGCCTGGCTAGCTACCACCGTTAGATTGAAAATCTGTCGATAAGTATCAATAGATGTGTTCCAGCAGCTGAACTTGAGAGCCAATCCCCCAAAAGATTTAGTGTGTTACCTTGGACCACATCGTCACTTAACATCAGATGAGGTTGTGATAAAACCCTAAACATATAATTTAAAAAAGAAAAAATATTCTAAATTAAAAATATTGATGTCAACAAATATCATAACCAAATGAGATTGGCCTTATCTTAAACTTTTAAGATTAAAAAACAATAAAGTTTAAACAGGAATTCTTGTTGGATGTTTTTTTATAGTAGCTACTCTCTCTAATAGTAAGTACAGAACAATCCAAAGTCCAAGCAAAACGGCAACCATAGAGAGATCTAAATCCACCGGCCTGCAATATCTCTTCACGTTACGCTTGAAGGTCCCAATATCGTAAAAGGAGGGAACACATTGGCCGGGGGAAGGTTCCACAGCTTCACGGTACGACAAAGCTAACAACATTTACAATTTTTTTAGTTCGTGCCGAGATGGAGGTTACCGTAAAACTGTTACTCTGAAGCTCAGAGCGTGTGGTTCTGTTGTGGAAAGGTGAGGAGGTTATTAGATGGAATAGCTCTACAGAGCACTCACCATGACAGATAATCACGAGTTACCTAAGAAGATTTTTTAAATATTTCAAGCAAGGTGTAAGAAAATAAATACCTGATAGATTTTAACTTTCTCAATTACTCTCTTATTTAAATTCTTCCAGATAAAAAGTTGCACACCTATATTTACGCCTTTTTTACGTTAACATAGTTTTCAGTGCTCTCGACAATTTGAACTTTAGCTGCAGGTTATATTCAAAACACATTATCAAATAATTTACAAAAGGTACCTACATGCACAAATATTAAAACGGTTGATAAATAATGTCAACCTGCGATGTCAACATTAAAAAAATACAACATAAAAATCCACAAAATTATGTTAAAATAACACAATCATAAAACTGTACTGTAATATGTATTTTTAAAATCTTTGTATAAGTGTTTTTGTTTTTTCAATACAACTGTTTATGGTGTATACGTCCCTACGGTCGTAGACACGTATGACTAACAAAATTTTGACCCATAAAACTGTTTTTATGTACGCTCATTTATTGCAAAAATCTGCAAAATTAACAAAAATATGCTAAACACATCTGCCGTTGAATAAAGTGGTAACTACGACAGAAGTATCTAGAGATAAAGAGTTGGTGGAATAACCTCGAACTTTTGTGAAAATATAGTGACGGAAAAAGACCGTTTGAAAATAGGAAACCTAAGAATTTAATAATGAATAACTGCCTGCCTAGTTTATATTCTCGGTTTATCCAAGTTCTTTTTACCTTACCAAAATAAAACTAATATATAGTACCTATCGAATTAATGAATATAATACCTATATAATATGTTCTACTGTGCAGGTACTGTTTGATAAATTATATCTGGACAGCTGCGCAAGCGCCCATGACGCGTGTTTATACGATTAATATAGGTTGATACATGTAACGCCATCTGTCCGACAGATCATGAACATAGACGCAAACCCGAAGAATTTTCCATATAAACAAATCATATTATAATTATTGTAAACATCAAACACTAATAAACACTTAGGGTCAATTATTTAAACAGATAGTTTTACTCAAGCAGTAATTTTTAAATGTTGACAGTTGATCAATATTTTATCCGTCAAACGTCGAAACGACAATAGAAAAATTGGCCCTTATTAGATGGTAGAGATAAGGAGTTCCGACTCATTGTACCTTTATGGGCTTTGAACTGAAAAATTGTCCAATGCACAAAATAACAGTTTCAAAAATAAGCAAAATGGCACTAATATACCAAAAAGCCAGTGTCATTATTGCGATAGTAACGCCATCTTAACTTCACTCGATTTCCTCCCAAACTAAATTAAAATATACTTTATTACAACTATAGATATATAAATGAACAAAGAATATATCCTCTGTTATTAAATTATATTATATATAATAATATTATAGGTAATAAGAATTCTAATCCCTAAATATCTCACTGCTTGGCAAAGGTTTTCGAGAGGGTTAATAAATACGCGCCAGCACACGCTGTATTGGTGATTACAAACGCCGAAAAAATCGATATTCCTAGTACCTACATTGCATGACGGTAATACCAATTTCTCTCATGTGTAATATACATTCACCGCCAACTGATAGGTGTAATTAAATTCAAAATAATAGCTGTACCAGAAATACATAAAAATTGATAAAAAATACCAAAACATAAACAAGCGCACACATTGGACAGCTTTTCCATTGGTGTTAACCATTCAGTTAACACGACACTTTTCTAAGTAACTTTAACTGCTCTTAGCTCACATACTCTTTTATACATTTTCGTAACACATACACATAACTACTCTACACTACTACTAATTACACAACACTGATTTTATATATAATTATAGTATGTAGTTTTTAAACTATTGATGTTTACGAATCTGAATTAATTTTCAAATACCGTAACCGCGAACAAATTCTAGAGCTTTAATAGAGCATGTATTATACAAAAATTCAACTTAATCGTCGACAACACGAAGACGGTCAGCTGTCGCTTGTTTTGATAGACAATTTAATAATTCATTTAATGTTGTTGACCGTTGATTGACGTGCCAATGCTTACCTTCCCATCAATCTTAAACAATTTACCACGCCTCTAACGGTTGGTAATGACTCGGTGGAAAATTAGACCGAGGGCGTAATATAAAAGTGAAAATTCGTTATGGACTGTTTTGCTGTATCGTGACGTTTTCGGGGTGATTGTAGAGGTTTGACAGACTTCATGAAAATGATGGTTCTTCGTTTACTTAGTAGGTATGTTTATAACTACGATATTTTTTTTCACAAACTACATGTCCGAATTTAATAATTATTTTACTTGGGTGGCTTTTGTTTAATGATTATATGAGTTAAAATTTCAATGAGAGCTCGAAATAATTCGTTAAATACATTCGATAAGTTCATTTTATGAAATATCAAAGAATACATTTTTCTAGCGGACTTTTATAAAATTCAAGTATCTAGATGACACCATATTTTTTAAATTAATATTTAATGATATTTTATTATTAGCAGCGGCCGGTTTTAAGAATTCGTTACGGCACAGCGCTCATCGCGTGAAGTCCTATTTTCAAATTTTTAACTTTCCATCAAAAGTATTTTTAAAAAATATGAAATCCCCAGAGTTGACATACCTTTTCCGATTTTATTTCAGCACATAATGTATTTTTCGAATGACTTCCAAAACTTGACACTGTTTTAGTGAATATATTGTTGTTTAACGTTTTCAATTATTTATGTGCGCGTTTAAAATTTTCGCACATTTCTCTACATGTTTATTCGTAATAATAAGAATTGACACGTTTTTAAGTTTGTAGACGAGACTATAACGGCTTACAAATGGCATAAAAGTAAGTATATCAGGAGAGATATAATACCTTTATTTGCTGACCGATAAGGATTAATGATTATCATTACATAGATTGAAATCTAAGATAATTTGAATGTAAATATAATTAAAGTTGGTTTGGCATACGTTGTTATGTTTGAGTAATGAATGATTACAGACCACGCCATACATCACAGTACGAAGTGACAATTCAATGATGCTACTGCAATATCTAAGGCATGTTTATGAGAGACTATGTCTTGTGTCAGAGGTTTTAACCGGCTTCTAATTTGGCATTAAAAGTTTTCCAGTGAAAATCTCTTTCCACAGGTTACATCCAGACAGACATAAAACTTACTCAGTAATTATACGAAAGTTCGTAAAATTTGATAGTTAGCAAAAAAGTGTTTGGTTTGTTCAATAAATTATAATCAACCATCGAAATCATAATCTTATACTTATATTATTGAAATTATAGTTTCATTTGTTTGCCAAAGTGGGATATTTTCCCTTTCGCTGAGGATTTGCGATTGTGCCGCCGAAATCGGGACATAAGTCACCATACGATCACGTTAGATATAACAAAAAGCTTTATTTCATCAGAAAATATATTCACTTCAGCCAATAAACGGATACCGGTATAACCGGATACTACAAATAGGTTAAAAAGTACATTTGAATAAATCGTGTGAAAGTGAACTAGAAGTCACTTTTAAAATTTATTTTGCCTTGAGATGATTATGCGGAACATGTTCGGACTCCATCACTAGTTCACTACTCATAAAAACGGGGCTACCATACGTTTTGTTTTCCACTGATTTTTTAGATTAACTGTTGTCAATTTTTATCACTCTAGTCTCCAGATCCACAAAATATTTCTTGTCAACTAAGCATCTCATATTTATATGCAATTAATACATAGTATGAATTTTATTAGTGTTGGCTTTTCTATTCGGATTTTTATTATTATATTGTTTTAAAATTAACTAAAAGGTTTATAGAATACTCCTGATTATACTAAATATTCTTTTTAAATTTTACTAATTTTGGAGCGTTTAAGAGAGAGTAAAATTTTGAGCTCTTCGCGTATCTTATGACGGAAGTGGGAGATAAATGAAGTTACCATAATTTCCATCAATGGTCATAATGTGAATTCATGTTATTTTCATTGATGGCTCACTTCACTGTGTTGTTCGCTGCCGAGATAAATTTTTCAAATTATTTTTGTTTCGTTACACAAGTAGTATCCTTTAACTTCTTACTTGCATACATAAGTATTTTTTTAGTTAATATTTGAGGTAAAATTTAAAACCATCTATTTTTTCTCTATAATTTTTTTAAGTTAATATAATGAACGAACGCAATGCAAGTCACAAGACTGTCCCAGTTCAAGCTTAATTTATCGTCATGGTGAGCCCACATCTGACGTAGAAGTCAGTATTTACGGTGCACCGATTTTCACTTTTGTTACGACGCAATTAATTCGATACACGTTGAAAATCGGGACCGTCTAACATGATTTACATAGCATATCGCGGCCGTGAAATTTACACACAAACGTGCTAACGACTATCGACTCTTAAATGGGATGAGCTAACAGATTTTGTAGTAATATGAATAAAATAAAATATTATTTATTAAAATAAAATAAGATATAAGATAATATAATGTAAAAGTAATTACTTTATATTTTGATTTGAAGCATTGTGATACAAACATTTGAAAATTATACGATTGTACTATATGTTTTTTTATAATTTATACTCTTTAGTAATAGCTATAATAGATTGGAAAACTGGAATACTTACATTTGAAAAAATAATATACTAAGTGTGATATCTTTAGAGAGTACTCAGACTTATCTCAACCTTAGCTTAGTTTAACTACGCTAAGAAAATTACAACGCAGCTTGTTTACTATAAATCTGTGACGTTGTATAGATACGACACACAGTTAGAAGCGCATCCATTACAAAGCGCGTGACGCCATGGAAAAGCTCCAATTTTGTCATTAACTATCATGACAAATTACAGTGATATTTTTAGTACTAAACTGTAAACAATATCTTTTGTACTTATTAGAGTGACTCGCTCTATTCCTAAATAATGCTTTGTACATTTTCAAATAAGGCAGATATTTTTTATAACTTATTTGTGATACTGATGTACATTATGAAGAAAACTTAACGCTCGAGAAATGTTTACGTAGTAGCGATGCGACTCTGCGCAACGCGGCGCGGTCTGACGAACATTTCTTTACGTTATTCCGTTTGTACATGTATTCTTATGTTGTTTAAAAGTCATTGTGGTTAAAATTATAATAATACATGGTGTGGTACCTAACTTTCCAAGTCAGTGCATAGATTCGTTAACTTATTGGGCCCGAGAGTACAATTATCTTCGCTCTCATTGCGTTTGAGGGCGCGTTGTAACGCTTGAGTAACTTGTACCAACCGCTCATCTTCATTCAATATACTTATTATTAGTTCTGTCTCACGGTTTCACCCGTGTCAAATTTATTCGACTATTTCCCCACTGCGCCGCCCGCACCGTCAGCGCACCCGTGTAGTCTACCATTCTTTTCACTTCCCGTACTTATCTCACAGCTTGCCAGATTGCTTGACGTTCATGTTTACTGCTTCACTCCTTAGGGTTGTAGCGTGAAGTTATGTAGTATATACTGTAGACTCTATAGCCTTCCTCAAGAAATAGGCTATAAAATGCCCAAAATAATTGAAATCTGCCGTAGTTCCAGAGATTAGCGCGTCCAAACAAAAAAAAAATCTAGATATTTTTGATTACTTATAGGTAACTACAATAGCATGTCAGTTGTTGTTAATAAATCAGTAAGTTTCAGTAAGACGCCTGAAGCGACGTACCCACCAGAGCTGTGTGGTAGGCAATGCATGAGAAAGGAATCCACCAATAGAATGAATTCATTTTTTAAGCCTCGTTAGCGCAGCTCTGGTGGAAAAAGGTAGCGGAGTTAGGTACCTGTACATACAAAGAGTGAGAGATGAAGCTGTGGAATGTGTGTGAGAGATGCGAGCGAGGAATTTGTGCGAAGGAAGTGAGCGAAGAACGTGTGCGAGAAATATGTTCAAAATGGTGTGTAGAACTAGAACTAATGGACCGCTACACTTTCACCCACTATTCGGTTACACACTGTTTCACCGCCTAGCTACCTCGCAGATCTCTGGTGGATACGCAGCCTAATCAGGATGGAACTAAGATTTTTTACTTTGAATCATGTAGTCGAACAATGTAACTAACTTCAATCAATTTTTTTTTGACATCACGATTCCTATGTTTAAATACTCTTTCGACTCAATATTTATGAGTTGTAAGTTAAATAACAATGATAAGACTAAACAGGAAATATATTTCAAAAATTACAAAGATTAATTTAGTCATGGAAAAATAGATCTATTAATCGTAGGGATAAATAAACTTGTTTATCACAGACATAGAGTTTTTTTCTGTATTTGCTTAGCATAAAAGTAGATGTATTTTAATAAAGTTAATGCAACATTTGAATTAGCCATTCTAGCCTACGTTACTTTTAAATTACGTTCTGGGGTTATTTTTCTAGTGATAAGTATGTGTCGTTTTGCTGAAAGTAAAAATTGGAACATAACATATTCCATGTAACAAAATGTAATTATTGTACTGAAAGTACATTAACACAATTTCACAGTCTTTCCTAATTACACAACCATTCTAAACCCTCAAGATTTACATACGAAATTATGTGTAACGAAACTAATCCTGTGACAAGCGTTTAGAACTTTAGACGCATAAATTGCGGCGCGTACAGACGCATGTATCGTTTTAGTTTCGCAAGCGAGCCCTCCGCGCGTCAAACCGACTGATGGCCCTGTGTGGGCGTTCACTGCTCTCTCATCATTATTATTTAATAGTTAATTGGTGATCCCTTGGCGTATTATGCCACTTGCCGAATTAGAACGCATCGGTATGGTGTCATGGATTTCAAAAATGCAACTATAAATTTAAATGATTTCATTCGGTTCAAAATCACAAAGAAATAGAAGGATGGTAGCAGCCAACAGTCAGTCAATGAATATGCATTTATTTATTCCTGAAGCAATATTTTCGTCGTCACAGTCATCATTGTGATTCATCGTCAACATTGCATAATATCCAACGGCGTTTATTAAATAAACAAATATGATTTCGTATTTAACTCCTCTTCCTATTTAATGTCAACCGTGTTTATCCACAATTCAGCTAATGTCACGTGGATACTTATCTACTACATTAAAATTATCTATTATGCACTCGGTGCAACTCTTTAAAGTTGTTTGTATTAACAAATGAGGTTACAGTTTTTACAATGATGGTTTGACATAAAGAAAATTCGATTAAAAAATCATTTATAAACTAAACATTTGTATAATGTTTTTGATCGTACTTTCATACGATAGATTACTCTTTACAATCTATTTTCAACAGCCAGTAGTATTATAGGCATGCCAAAATTAACATATTCTACTAAAGAGTTTTATGGCCACAGAGACCAACGACCGTCTATGTTTGAGTCATAGTCCAGAAACAGAATTAATCTTTTCGTATTAAAGTAGGCCGGACATAAACTGCTACGTGAACGATATTACTGGAACAATGGCGCGGCATGGCGGAATGGCACCATGATTTCGAAATCTCAAACAATTACCTATAAAGTTATTATTCTACAAAATGTCGTGCGGTTGAAGAATTTTTCTCGGGATCTCAAACTGTCATGTAGCGCTTTTCGTTTTTTATTCATAAAGGAGACGGGTATTTCTAGGCCCAGAATGTAATTAGTTGAAATATGGTTTATAAAATCGAATATATTATTTGTGTTTTTGAAATAATACAATATCATTAAAATTCATAATCAACAAAATAAGTAAACTAATAACTTTAAAAGATAATAAACATAACCCTTTTTAATATTAATCCTACTTCAAAAATAGTTTAATTGAAGTTTATTACATGACTTCGCTTTTACGAAATATTCTAAATCTCTGCTTTTCGATTGCAAATAATCCGTTTTTTTTCAGTGATTGTTTGATAATACAATAGCTATTAATCTTAGAATAATAACTATTATTTTACAAGTTTTCATATTTTTACATTCTTTTTTTACCCAGGCGCATGTCTGTATGAAAGAGTGTCCGTCTTCTTTGTGTTGTTTGTCTTCCTATATTGTGTAATGCTGGTGGCATTTTGAATAATAAAGTTTGGTTATTATCAAAAACTCTTTAGAAAGTTCTAACAAGGGAGCCACCATCTTGTTAGGATACTGAAATCGTCATAAAACAGGACACTATATTCACTTTATAATGGATAAATAGGACTAGTTGCCAAGTTAAGAAGAAGAACTGCGATAGTGTGGTAGAAAAATGTTACCGACGATCGACATTATCGATTTGACCGCCAAATTGTGACGTATGATTAAAATAGTGACAGGGGAAATATGTACCTGTATAAGCTACAGACTGCACTTTTCTTTTGATCTCAAGTGGTATGAGCAAGCGATTCTGGCTGACGCAAGGCGAATATACATATACGAATATATATTCACTTCTTGTTCAAGAATGGTTTTCATCAGGAGCTGGATACTGGTCTTCAACTGTACTTATTTCCGATTTTCTTGTGAATAGCGTCATCTAGTTCCTGATATTTTCTTTACTTTATTACTTTATGGTTTGCATTTTAAAATAAACTTTTTAATTACATTCGTATATTGACGTAAAATTGTTTAAATACGTGTTGCGAAAATTTTTAAAACTCAATTTAAGTAAGTATTGTATTTTCTTATTACTAGATTCACAAGATGACTGTAGGGCATCTGATGGTAAGTACGATTCAGTCCAAACAACGGCAAACGTCGCTGAAACTGATTTCATCGGCAGTCTTTAATATCATGCTGGCCTGCTGAATTGCCACTTCATGTCTCATTGTAAGGGCCCAATACCATAGGAAGAAGAGAACATGTTGGCTGGAAGATAATTCCACATTCACACGGTACGGCTAAGGTAAGAATTTACCTCCTTCTCTGTTCGTGGCGTTATAAGTGCTACCATGTACCTGTTGGCTTTGTAAACTAGATGGCGTTGTTATGTAGTGGAAGGGAGACTGAAGGGGGAACTGGGAGGGAGAATGGAATAATGTCAAAAACTCTTTAGAACATTCATCATAATACAAACGATAAAATACGCTCAGCGGGGTAATGTCTATTCGCAACTAAAGCGTTTCTAAATTTTAATACTTTCATGTAGGTAATATCCGAGGCAAATATTGCGGGTTCGGCTTTTTAAATCGTCCATTTCCTGTAAATTCGAATGATAAACTTGGCAACACCACTCACACGATTCGGACGCGCTGTGAATATTAATGACAACGTATCGATGGATTCCTTAATATCTATTGAATAAAACCTTAATAAATTTATAATACAGACGTACAGGTAACTTTAGTTTTAAAATTGAAGTGAAGAAGGGCAACAAATATTTTCTAGTTGTTTTAGTTTGTAATACTGTTTCTACATGTATTTTTTTTCTAATTTTTACTATATAGTTTATGCAATTAGCCACTGATTTCTAATTTGACATTTTTTGTATTTCTGTTCGTTTGTATATTTGGACATAAATCGAAAACGGCTTCACCAATTTTAATGAAATATATAGACGAAATGAAATATATGTTAAATTATTAAGCAATAAAAATTATCAATATATTTTTAAAAGATCAAAAAATTAGAGTAAAAATGAACATGCAGAGTCGTGGGTACAGCTAGTGTCTAATCTAAATATATATAAAAGGAAACCGTGACAGAATAACTGATCTATATCCATATAACTCAAACCACAGAAAGGATTGTGTTGAAATTTGGCACCCAGATAGTTATTATGACGTAGCTCTAAACTAAGAACGTTTTTTGAAATTTCAACCCTTGAAGGGGTGCAGCGGGGATTTAAAAATTTGAGTGGGTACATTTTAAATGGGTGAAACCGTGACGCGCAGCTAGTTAAATATAATTGGACAATGAATTAAAATAATTTTAGGGTTTTAAGCTTAAAGTTCTAGTTATGTACTTGGCTTAAACTGAAGTGTCTTCTAAACGTTTAGCACAGTTTTTGAACTTGAGTAAAATCACAAAAATATCAAATGTTCACTTATATTTGACAGTGAAGGTACCACGAAATATTTGATAATAAAAGTTTTCGTTCTAGACAAAATGCTAAGATTAAATGAAAAGAATATTATAAGGATATATAAGTCTGCGTGCTTTGTCCAATAGGTATGTAGCGTAACAATATTATTTATATGTGTAAATAAATTCCCTATCACCATGCAATGCAAAGTCATAATATTTTCCTTCATCAAGACTCGGTCTTAAAGGATGTGAGCCTTATGTCATTAAGTTCGAGGCCAGCCAAGTTATTTGTACCTACTAAGCATTATAAACCACATAACCGCTCCGTATTTACCTACAGCTAAACTATGTAGTATATATCAAGATACATACGAACTCACTTTCTATACAACCATTAAAATAAAATAATTATTAAGTATAAACATTGTTTACACAGTAAAAAAAAATTATAACATCGATTGCTTCCTGTCGGCTCTATATTTAAGTGGAATGATTTCGTAACCTGTGGTAGTATTTTAGGACCTAAATTAAATAAAGGTTTTATTTTGAGTAGGTACCTATAGTCAACTGCAATTGGTTATATTTGTTTACTTGGGCGAAGTTTCTCAATGAATTTTTTACGTTAGTGGCGACATAACTGTAAGCTATAAAATGCTTTTTTTACCACTGTAAGCGTATTAACCAATTTGAAGCAAGTTTTTTAATGTTTTTAATATTTTTATTAGCTTGGTCAAATGACTGTACAGTACTTGTTAAAAAGTAGAGTACAAAAACAACGGCGACCGTCTCGTGTCGTTAACAAATTCGGTAGGCAGCAGGGTTCACAACTATATGATAATTATCGTACATGTACGATAATCTCATGCCTTCGTACGATGTAAGACAGGATTCACAACCTGAAGAGTGGCAACTATCGTACCAGCGACGAGAAATTTATTATATCTCTAGACCAAAACTATTTTACTCGGCGATTTCTGTTACGAAGGACCTTTTTTTAGCTCTCTTTTTCCGCCGTCCACCCACAATACGTACTTTTTTCTGTTCTGGGTGGAAGGCGGAAAACGGGAGCTATAAAGAAGGTCCATAGGTTTACTCGACGAGTTAAAAAAAATAGTTAGTACGATAATGTTAGTCGAAATACGATAAATTTTACGTCACTGATACAATAGATGCCGCTCTTCAGGTTGTGAACCCTGGTCGCAGTCGACGCCGTGACATCGCGCCGCGCCGTCATACCGGCCTGTAGAAATGCCACACTAATGTATTCACATTAAGTATAGCTGTATTATCACATAAAATGTATTTGCATTTAACAGTGCTCATCTGTTTTCGGCTAATGTAGCTCGACTCGACTCTTAGTAATATATTAGTCATAAGACAACGACCTTATCGACCGTCAACCGTATTATTAATAGTACAAAATAGATTATTAATTAATAATCTGATGTAGTATTGCTACAAATTATGTAAATATAAGTACTGTTATTTACATTTATTATTTTATTATAGTAAGTCAACATTTACAAATACCTATTTTATTCTTACACCAATAAATTTAGCAAGGTCGAACTCAAAGCTCATAGGTACCTAACTAAAATTTCAGAAATAAATAAAACACGTCGATAGAAAATACTAATTTATATTAACATCTGTACGTGTAATTTTTTTCATTTCGAATAATTCGTAAATTCGTTTATTTGTCTCTCCGTTTGTGTGTCCGGATTTAACTCAAAAATGGATAAACCGATTTTATACACGGGACGTATATGTCTTAAGGAGGCTATTAGAGGTAAGGAGAACTATCTTAAATCGGGGACAAGTTGAAAAAGTGTCCAGTTGCAAGCAGCAAATTACAATTCAATAACCAAAATGGCGATGGTGTGGCAAGAGGGAATTATACTTTTTCTTGATAATGTAGTTTTTAATGTTGTAAAACTTAAAAATGTAATTGGACGATTACAGCAAAATTTTGTGGAGTAACAGATGTCCAGGTGGGTGAAAATAAAGAAAAATAAAAAAAAAACAAAATAATTGTTCATTCATTTACTATTCAAACGTTTTATGCTGCATAAAGAAGAAACTACTGTTAATGTTCCAGGCGGAAGTAGCAAAGAATTTTCGTATAAATTATTTGCCTCTACGTAGGTTAAAGTTACGAGAAATATCCCACAGCCTTAATCAAGGTTCTCAACTGTGGACCACGATTTTGTGAGAAATAGACAAATAGACAATTCAATGAAAGATTGATTTGATAAAAATGCTATAAATATGCAAGAAGTCAATGAGATCAGAAACGGTAGAGGGTTAATTTCTTTAATCAGTAAAATAAACTTACCATTGTTCTTCTTTTTGTTTTGGCGCCACAAAAAGTACTTGCCAATGTCAATGATTTTATTTTAAGCCTTCGTAAAATTTTCCAATATACAAAGTGGGGTCTTCCGACAAGATGGTGGCTCCCTTGTCAGAACTATCTACGCAGTTTTGTGATATCTCAAAAGTCTTCCACATGTTTTCCACTTTATATTTATAATCCACTTCAGTTATGAACAACAATAAAACCATATCACGCAGAATGCCTCTAATATTACATATAGGGTCAAAAAAACCAATTTAATGAATTAAAAATAAAAACCCAACGTGCCACTTCAAGATCCCGCCAAAAACTCCTACCATTGTTTTAGTACCTATTTTTTTCTTAACTACATGATACACCCAGCATAGTAGCACGCTCAGGCGGTTCATTTTCCGTGATCATCCAGTGTGAATCTAGTAATCAAGCGAGATGTTATGGGTCTGTATCCGACTGGATTCCGACAATCATGCACATGGCGATAAACTTGTCACGGTAACACTTTTTTGATTTGTCGCGTTTCGGGATCAACCACCTGCCAAGAGGCTTGCAGGTTAGCATGATAGCGGCGACTGGATTTCCAATCTCTTGGTGGTCGCCGTTATTTTTGGACTTTACTGTGCAACAGTAAACAGGCACAGTGCCTTACTTTACTAAGCTACTGAAAAAATAAAAGAACCGTCAACCATACCTACCGTGTTCACAAAAATACAAACAACAAATACGATTGGTGGCGTTTGACAACCTTAATATTTTACTGTTCCAGATAATGATAAAGTAAGTTTTATTTTCAGAAATGAAATTATTAATTTTTTTTTTTCGGATTAATCTATAAAGTAACACAGTTTGGATATACCAATTTTAAACTACATAACATGAATATTGTCAAGACCGAAGAAAGAACCGGAAACTACTTCTTTCCTTTCAAAATTGGTTGTAAAAACAGTTATTCGCAATTAAACTATGACTATTATGATTATTTTACAAACCAACAGATTTCAAGTGTAGATACGAGACTTCATACAGTGAGATAATCATCAGTAAAATGCGGGGGCGAGATCCCTATAATAATCATGACAAAAAAATTTACGAGTAAACGTCGCCAGAAATTATGTACTTTAGACATAAAGGTCTTTCATGATATATTACATTTTCTAGTTAATTCGAGTTTCGTTTTTATATATATATATTTTTATTATTTTATAATCGTAAATACGAATGCCATTCAAAACTGGTGTAAGGATAATGATTTGAGGGTTAATGCAGATAAAACCGTTATAGTACCATTTACAAAAAAAGGCGTCTTGATTAATTTAGGTCAACCCTCACTAAATGCCAAGACAATTTACTTTTCATCAGAGGTCAAGTAGTTGGGGGTAATCGTGGACCAAAAATTTACCTGGAATAGACAGATTGACGCTTCAATTCAGAAAGAAAAAATATCAATGGGTATCTGTGGACGACTGGTAGGTAAGCGCTGGGGTTTAACCCTAAGCTGATTATGTAGTTCTACATCGTCGTGGTTAGACCCATAATAATATACGCCTGTGTGCTTTGGTCTAGGAAGGCAAACCAGTCGACTGTCAGGGCCCATTTAGGTAGAGTACAAAGAATGGCGTCTATCTTAGCGACGGGAGTTATGTCAACCTCCCCTGGAGCGGCTCTGGAAGCTGTGTTAACCTTCACGCTCCATCACCTAGACGTAGAGAAGGTGGCGATGTTAACAATGCACAGATGTATGCCAAGGGGAGGGTGCACTGGTTATCCCTGTCCTTGAGATCCCTACTCGACTCAGTGATAGCAACACCAGTTTTGGAAATGATATCAGACATGATGATTCCCAAAACTATTTTAGAAAAAAATTATACTATAGAGATCCCTCCACGGAACTCTTGGATTAATTCCGAGATAACGTGGAAGCCAGGTAGTCTACTATGGTATACTGACGGGTCCAAATCTGGACATAACGTAGGCTGTGGAATATATGGAGAGCGACCCAATCTTAGGAAACACATTAGTCTTGGCAGTTTAACCTTCATTTTCCAAGCGGAAGTGTACGGCATACTTGAGTGTGCCAATTTTAATCTGCAAAAGGCCTACGTTAACCACACGATTTACATTCAGTCAGACAGCCAGGCTGCTCTCTTGGCACTGGCTTCAGATTCAATAGAATCGAAGTTTGTGACCAACTGTGTGACAGTGCTGAACAGTCTGGGTAAACATAACAGACTAATACTGCAATGGGTCCCGGGGCATTCAGGAGTTCCAGGCAACGAGTCTGCGGACGAACTTGCAAGAGCCGGAGCTGCGGAAAAACAGATTGATCCTGAACCATTCTGTGGTATCCTAAAAAACCTTGTTCGATTGACCTTAAGGAACCATTACAATCAAGAGAATATAATGTTCTGGTACAATTTACCAGGAAAAAATCGTTCTAAAGAGCTTATTGGCGCATTTAACCAGCGTAGAGCTAGAGAAACTCATGATGCTCAGTAGGAATCAGTTACGAATCTTAGTGAGGGCAAAATAATGCTTATATATAACTTTTTAATATTCAACATTTTTTTGTGATAACATACTTTGTTGTGCCATAATTATAAGAGATAGAATTTTTTTTATATACTAAGAACGAATATGTTTGTAGAACATTTTATTTACGTATCCATTATCCATTAAGCCAGCACACGCGGATAAAGCAGTTTGGGATGGCTTCCACTTCTGACTTACTCAGCATAGATTATTTTATTTTTGAAATTTATAGTATATATATATAACTTTATGCTGCGGAAAATAATATAAAATAATATAATTTTAAGGAGTGGAGCGATAACCTCAAACAATCTGGGAAGATGTGCCTGGTCGAATGGGTGAAGCCGTGGAGCACAGTTAGCAATATTTTATAATTATATCAACTTATAAGCCGAACTATGAATACCTAACAGTTAATTTTGTTTACTTTAAAACCAAGAATGTAAGAATGTCAAGAATATAAGAAGTACTATCTTTTAACTTATGGGTATAAAAAGGATTTAAAATCATATTAATTAAGACCTTGACCATAACAAACATAAGAAAACTATATTCAATTCTGCCGAACGCCATCTTACGACAAAAATCTGTGAGATTTTAAAATGAAAACTCGATTGAAAGTAAAATTACATAGAAGTGAATAACAAAGCTTACATCACTGGAAAGAAAAAAAAGTCAGTGACGTAATGAACTTTCTAAGGTCAGTATGGAGGAAAAATATATTATGCGTTCACAAAACGCAGATAATATGTTGAAACAATTTAGACAATACAAAATCACCTCGACATTGGCGCTCGTGCGACGCGGGGCGGGCGCGGGGCGGCTCGGTCGTGTGCGCTATTTCTGTGTGCCATCGCGACGAGCTCGTTTTTCATTTTCGTACATTTCGAGATTATTGTGTGTGACAAACAACGAGATAAACAGAAACCGACGCGACGTGGAAACGTTTCAGTATTATTCTAATGCATAATAATCAATAATAGCGTTCGCCCAATGATCGAAATTAGACCAGCGACTTTTTAATTATAGACTATTTTCTGTTTGACATTTGCAGTACGAACCTAAACAATGAATAAGTATTAAATCACTTTCTGTCACTTTATATTGAGTGACAATGTCATTATTTTGGGGGGGGGGGGGGGGGTCTAAGTTCAATGGCACTGGACAGGTTAGGATTCGCAGTATTAATTTATTTTATTTAATATACTAATAACAGATATTATAGATAAATTTTAGCTTTCTGCACTCTTTCTCCATATAAACTTTAACCATGCCAAATCTCAGTCTTCCGTGCACGCAATGCGCTTAAAAAGGTGTATAAAGTTTTTGCTTCACATATTAAAAATAATTATGATGATGATGATAATCACTCGTGATAATGACGGTAACATTTGAAAAATTTCAGTTATGTCATCTCTATTGTTTCGAAACTTCGTGTGATTTATTCATGAAAGAAAATCAATATTATTTTGCTCATTTTACTTAGTTATAAATTACGTTTTTCTGTCCTTTGTAATAATTAATAACTTGACCAAAGCGCAACCTATCACGATTTATTTCCTGAAAACACTTCCAGGACAATAACGGACAAAACAAAATAAAAATTAAGGTTATCCATCTTTCGAATACATAAAAAAGCAATATTAGTTTTTCTTTAATCTTCCAATTTTCCGGGTAACTGTTCAATCGTATCTTGGGTTGGAAACCTTTTTGGAGCTATTACCAACATCTTTATGAAGGATTTATCCAAATCGGTACAGCCGTTTTCAATTTATGCGTTTATCAACGAACATTATTTTATTTTTGTGTGTATAAATATGTAAAGTTTGTGAGTATATTTGTAAGAGATAATCTCTGAAATTACCAATTCTATTTTAAAAATCTTATCATCAATAGAAATTAGTGTGATATTTATAAAACTACATTTTATTGTGTATAATTCTTATACTCTACAGGAGTGAAGGCGCGATTATAAAACTAGTATCTGATATTATATAAAATATATTTTACTGTTACCAAGAATGCCCTAATTAATTATGAGATATTCTCAAATTATGTTATAACGATCTGTTCTGTTTAAACAACACACTTTCCTTGATGGAACTGCATAATAAAATGAACAAAGATGTGGGCATCAGTTAGTAAATATTACCTTATAGTAATTGGTTACTCGGAAACGCTCTAACAATTTGGATTAAATGTTATACATAAATAAATAATGAATTACTTTTCAAGTTTTAATGGGTGTATTTCTTTTTGTTTTTCAAGAAACCGAGATAGGTCGGCCGCCCATGTTTTTTTTTATTGAAACAAAAAAAATTTCCACTACTTTATAATCAATTTATGTTTGAATCTAGTTTGTAACGATAAAATTCGTTTTGTTAATAAAGTTAACAATCCCTTTCCTTTGAACTAAACTTCATTGAAATGTATGGACCCCACTATTTGATATATTTCAATTGAGAAATAGGAATAACGAAAGATTGAGAGAGAATAAAATAAAATTTATAAAAACTAAAAGAAAATAAATAATATAACAAAGGAATCTTTTAAAAAACTAAATGCATATTTTGTATCCAATGTAAATATGTTTATTTTCCTTTTCTCATTACTTTTAATGTTTTTAGAAATAAAACGGTGTCCTTCTTCAACTAGCATCACGCTGCTGACATTGAATTACATTTTATCGGTGTCAAAGAACCTATTAATGCTATTTTTTCGCGAATTAGCGAAGAAAAATCATACATAGCTTTTCTAATCTACTATTAGTGTTTCTACAATATACCTACTAACATTGAGTTGAGCTAATGGTTATGGTTTTTATAAGAAATATAATTTTGTACTGAATTATTTACTTAATTGTAGTATTATATAATTAAATTCAAATAAAAATTATAAGTAGTGGATGCTGCCCAACTCGGCGCTAGAAAGAAATGTACCCATGCTGTATGGCGGCAATATATATTTGCGGAGTTCTTTGAAAAGGTTTATTTTAATTTAAATATAGTAATTATATTTTTAAATGCAATTTTATCTTTCACTTAAAGCGCAATTAGTAAAGGAGAGGAAGTTTAAACTTTAAGGTGTCCTTCTTTGTAATAATTGAATTATGAATGTATCAACAATGATAGAGCCTTTGCCTTTACTTTGACAACGGAATCAATATCGTCAAAACTAAAGCAACAGAATTGACGCTATTGTGTTTCGTAAGAGGAAAAGTACTTATAGCAGAAATGGCTAAATATTGGCTTCAATTTTGCAAATTCAGATTATTTTTGGTAGGTACATTATTACTAGTACATAACACAAATATGCCATATTGAGCAGATATTTATTGTTTTTTTCTATCGCTTTGCTCTAGCAAAATCCGTAATTAAAGGAAGAAAGTATGTGGTTGGCAAGACGCAATAACACTCTTGACGCTCCTCTGTCTTCAGGAGTAGGAACCTATTCGCGATTGACTTCAAATGTAACTGTAGTTCCTGAAAAAGGATTTTGAGGTAGTTTATAGGGAGGTTACATATCACCCAACTAGATTCCTTTTTTCCAAGGCATCCGGTCCTTCATGCGAAACTGCAAGAGTCATTTATGCAGGTCGATATCACTGTGGCGGCTGTCGATTGATTGCAGATCTCTCGGTGGTCGTCACTGTTTCTGGATTCAACTATGTTTACTGTCAGGCACAGTGTTATTACTTTACCTAGATGCTATATAAAAAAATAGCTATCGAGTGCTTAAAATCTGGTGAACTGCATGAAATGAAAGTTAAATTCCAAAACTTTTTTTATCGTTAAAGTTGTGGCCACAATCTCACGTGATCTTAATTGACGATGTGGCCCAAGATGGTAGCACGCTAAGCCGGAAAACTGGCTCTCAAGTACCGTTGCCGGAACACACTTATTGGTGTTTGGCGACAGATTTTCAACTTGAAGGTTGTAGCTAGCCAGGCGGGCATTAGAAAAAGCCCTACCACCATGCTATGGTTTCACTACGATGTTTTCCTTCACCGAAAGCTCAGGCTCATTGACGCCTTGACGATTGACGCGGAGTCCGTATACGCTACCAACTGAGCCATCATTGCTTCAATTACTTTGTACTCTTAAAACTTATATCAGTGATTGCTTTAAAATAATAATGCTAACTTATTTTATGTATTAAATCTATACTATGTACATAATATAATGTGATATTGTAAAGTACAAGAGATTGATTGTATGTTTAAACGCTCTAATCTTTAGAACTACCAGTCACATTAGAAAAAATATTTTTGAATTTTATAGCCTATTTATTGAGAAAGGTTATAGGCTATATAACTTCACGCTACAGCGCTAAGGAGCGAAGCAGTAACCATGAACGTGAAGCAATCCGGGTAGCTGAAGGCAAGCACGGGAAGTGAAAACGATAGCCTACGCGGGTGCATTTGTGCTGCGGCTGGCAATGTAGCGGTGTGGGGGAAAGTTAGAATAAATTTAAGAAACTGTGGGGTACAGCTTGTATTATTTAAATATAAACTATTTATGTTCAGCATGTCATAAATAAAGAATGACAATAAATTATTGATCTTTAAAAAAATCTTGTGGTGATTCTTTGAATATCCTTTAAGCATGTTTATAATATTTTGAGAACGGATAATTTCACAAATCCTACAAAACAAATCGCGTGTAACATCAACGGGAGAGCATTTTACTGTTGCCGATTAGATATAATAAGTGGCGAAAACACATCTCGGCCAATCTGACAGAGCGATAGGTGACCGAATTCGCGTGTTAATTCCTCGCCAACGATTTGTCCGTCGTGTTTTAATTATATCCGCTGCGTTCCATTTTCGCGCTTAGTGACGCGACGGTCCGTTCCGTTGCGGCTTCCGCGAGCTGACGACCGATCGCCGATACTGCCGATAACTGCCGATACGCTGTCGAAAGCGTCCGATAGATGGACAGCGTGCGCCTGCGTTTAAAGGATGTTACTGCACGCCAATTTGCGATCAATAACCCTAACCGAATGGTGATACGCGATCTAAATTTTTATATACCATTACTAAGACTAACAAGCGGTCAACATAACCTATGGATGCTTGTAACTTTAGAAGCATCACATACGCGTTTTCGACCTTTTAAAAACCTGTTCACTCCCCTCTTGAAGTTTCCTTGTTTGTAATCCTCTGGGAAACCCAAGCAGGGAGCTCATTCCTTGTCTGAAGCGTTTGTGGGAGGAAAGTCCTCTAAAACCGAGCAGTCCACTACCATTTAGACTCTAAGTTGTGAGGATGACCTCCCTGCTAATGGCAAGTTTTGTGATGGTAGAAGGTAGCAGCTGGCTGATGCCAGAGATCAAGAGAGGTAGGGCACAGAAATTTCTTTAGGGATTTCTCTCTACTTGGGGTAATCCGTCTGGTGGAACACTACAGAAGATCGTAGCCAAATAACTTTGTATTGTGCGATGAGTAGATTCCCAGAGGTCCTTGGAAAAGTATTTTTGCCTATGGTGTTACAAGGATCCATAAGCTATGCCAGCCGCTTACTATCAGGAGAGTCGTACGCTTGTTTGACTCCTTAGTTGTTTATAGAGTTACTAGCTGTGCCCGTGGTTTCGCTCACGTGGACTGCAGAATGCCTGCGCGAATCTTGCTCCCCTGCTCCCGGCTATTTAATAAAAAAATGATTATTGTGGGTGTTCCTTTGAAGATAGATATATACTCTCCCGGACTTTTTTGTAGGTATTTTTAATGCCTATAATTATATAGTACTTTAATTTGATATATCACTTATGGTTTACTCAGCATAAGCCATTTAAGCACCCGAATTGATTCACGATGAACAGTTTTTTTTATTTGTGCGGAACTCTAATTCTTTTTCTAAAATTAAAATAGCCTAAGTTACTTCCTATAAGTTCAGCTATTTACCAGTGATAGTCCCGTCAAAATCGGTCTAACCGTTTCGGAGATAACCCGGAACAAACAGACAGACAGACAGAAAGACCGACAGACAAAATTTTAAAAAATGGGCTTTTTGTTATTGGTATCGAATATATTTTCATATGTATTTTGTAAACAACTGTTATTTTGACAGTACAAACAGACACTTCAATTTTATTAATTGTATAGATTTAAAAAAAAAAACGAACATTTCCTGGGAACACATCCATATTTTATATACCTAATACAGTAGAATCCGTAGAACACACAAAGGAGGCAAAGGTATTAATCTATCGAGTAGATATCGATAATTATAAATCGGAATGACACGTACGTGATGTACCTACACAATAATAACAATTTGTTTGAACATTAAACCTCGTTTTATACTGCTCGAGCACGATCAAACGGGATGTTCCGTGCTCGTCAATTAGGCAAAATCGACCATTTGGCAATGTTCCCGTACAGTTGTTTCGGCGGTTGTTTAAAGCGAGTTTGATTCGTTGCGTCCGACCATGTCCTTATAAGGTGGTATTGCGTTTGAGAGGACATGCATTCGTTTCGATCCGGTGTTGAAATAAAAACGCTATGTATGTGTTGTTTTTTAAAAAACTTAAATATGTACGATGACCTGATTATTCATAATGTTGATATGTTGCCGAAATAAACAAAGACATATTTCGTAAGGAATTATACAAGTTTATATTTATGTTTTTTTTTTAATAGAAATTTCCCATTTCACGATGCAGCGACGATTTAACTAAATGTTCGAAAATTAGTTCTAATGGAAGTCCTTGAAGGAGGCAATCAACGTTAAACATAGATCAGACAATGATTATTAATAAGTGATTTGTTTTTAAAATTCTTTTGACAGAAAATAATGTCAAAATTTATGCCCTATAACGCAGTAGTTGAGGATTATGAACATTTTGTTTGCAAGGCTTAGATACCAAGTTATTTTGGTTTGAGTTTCAATTCGATTACTAAGTAAGAACGGCATGACAGCGAAGTTTGGTATCTCTCGGTGGTCGTCGTTATTTGTGGATTACACTGTACTTAGCATTATTTAAGGTGACGTCTGTTTGTCGTTCTTCAATAAAACAAAAAAATATCGTTATCTTTTACGCCGTTATACAGGTAAATTGTATATTTTTGCGTCACTTAACTCGAGGAATTTGCTTGAAGATCAAAGGACAAAATGTCAGATATAATTGTATTACAACAATAAGAATATATGTATTATAATATCGATTTATACAGCCCTTTCTGTTATTTATTATCAATACATATTAACTAAACGCGATATCTAAAATAATATGCAATTTTACCTATTTTTTTAGGTACTTGTTAAAACATTGCTTTCTTTTGTAACAACTGAATTCGGTATTTATTTTGTGGTAAACCTGCATAAAAATAAATAAATATACATATCGACTATACAATCTTGTGCAGCGGCGCGGTGGCCCTGGGGTAGAGCGAGTGGTGCGGTCGCTCTAGGCGCCGCGCCGTGTTGCAAGTGGTGACAAAATTCGAAAAACAATTTAGAGCGATTAAATAAATTTTTTATGGCGCTCTTTATGAGGTGTGGGGCTGCCCCGAAAGAAAATAAAGTTATTGTAAGCATTGCAGCGAGGCGCCCGCATTTCTTGCTCGCAACACCGCCACATCGTAAGAAGCTATTTAGGACAAAATTTAAAATTATTTTTTGGGAACAAATGATTAATAAACAATTTTTAAATACGTTAAAAGTTACTATTTATACCTAAACTGTTTGTAAAGAATTTTCTTTTATTAAAATTCATTTTATTTCGTTAAAAAAATACTTTTTAGGAGTTACCCCGTTTTTTAAAATATAGTTCTTTTAATGATCGACCAGAGGGTGCCGAAAGACAATCACGCTCATTCTCTACCTTGATTAAGGGTTTTAGGGTCGGCGCGATGCAACGCTTGCTTATTACAAAAAAAAACTAAGTAATTAAAAAATAAACAATACGCTGGTTACTTTTGAAAATTTATCATGACATTCTTTGTATACATATTACAATCTAATGGAAACAGTTTCTTATCTAGACCATCACAACGTAAATTCTTATAAAACTGTACTTTGGACATTTAAATGGTTATTTTATTTTATTTACAAGTATTAAAGTAACATATAACATACCAATAAGTTTATTTTTATTTGAAATTTGTTCGTCTGTTCCACCTTTGATTTACTTTAAATCTCTCGTTCATTAATTATAGCAAAGGAAAATCACATTTATTTAGCAATATCCTAAAATATCCAAAGAAATTTGGTGCTCAGGATGTTGTGAGACCTCGTCAATTTATAGAGCGTCATGATTTGTGCAGAGAGACCAAAACACGGGCTATGTTTATTATGTTTTCATACACGCCCACACTATTCTCACTTCTCGGAAACCACTGTCACTTAGAACGCTAATTAAAAGACAAATGCTCAAAAATATTAGTTACTACGATATATTCATTTATTCAAGTTATATTCAAACACAGCGATAACTAACTACATATATATTGAAAATATATAAATTATCTCGGAAGAAAACAGAGAGAAAGTTTGGTAGGGCTCTTTGATCTCAATCAGGATTAACCTTCAATCAGCCATCCATGCTATATTGTTCAAACCTGATAATACACGCCCTTTCGGTATACAATTTGATTGATAATTATTTCAAATAAAATGCGTTAAAGCAACCAGGCTGACGTAACCCTAAAAAAAAACATAAAAACAGACAAACGACTAATAAATTGTAGAATAGCTTACACGTGTTGGTGAGTTACCTACCTAATCAAGTAAATTCCAAGTCCGGATTTTTATCCACTATATACTGAAATATTGTGGAGGTTATTAACAATAACAAAAAGGCATATTTGATGAGTAATTTTCATAAATATACGTATTTTGTCATGCATAAATTAAGACTATGTATTTCTACTAATCAAAGAATTTTTCATAACCCGTTCTGTTATTTTACAAAATCGTTTGTTTACTCCAAATGCTTTGAAACAATATACTTAAGCATTAACGTCATCTTGATGAAAGCCATACCCATTGTAAAACATAATGAATCAATAATGTATCTAGGTGTTATGCAGAAATGCAGAATTAGTTATAGGTTATTTGATATTTAAGAGGGGGTCAAATACCATCCAAGTCAATCTTAAATGCATGTAGTGCTAATTAACGAACGAGGGAATGCCGTTTGCGGGTTGGTACTTCGTAGGAATGTACAGCCTAACTGCGTCGCAATCATCATGCTCATGGTGAAAAGTCCGTTATACTGATTTGCTTATGCGCGTCGTGTTTCGGGATCAGCTGGTGCATATCCAGCTCTACTTATGCAGGCTGGCATGAAAGCGGCAACTGCCGAAGTCTTGTTGATCTCTCGGTGATTTTCACTGTTTTCGGATTGTAAGTACTGTGCTTATTAATTAATAAACAATGTTTCGTCATTCTATTATTCTACTATAAAAAAGGTATCTAATAGAGACTGGCTAGTTTCTTCAACCTTTCAGACAAGTTATACGTAGCATGAAGTGTGGAAGTTAAGAAATATGATGACGTTTTATTGTTAAATATACCCAAACGGTTTAAAATAACGTTTAAAGAAAAGTAAACTAAAGCAGAAATGGCTTATTTAATAGTCCTTGGCAATCGTTCTTAATATCGTGCTGTTTATAAATTACGCCGAGACAGTAAAAGCGATGTAGGTATCAAAACTTCAGACTTTTGTAGAAATGCGATGCAAGATATTATGATTGTGGCAATTATAATCAACCCAAAATAGAAGCAAGTATTATTTGTATCGCACTTTGAACATCAACAGGAGATACTAATTATTAAGAAAAAGTAGCAAATTGAATAGGACAAAAGACACGGTGAGAAAAATTCGACAACAAAAAGACAAGAGGCAATCGTTAAAAAGAAAGTCAGCGATAAAAAAGCTATGAAATACATTATCCAAAACAATGAACTCCTTGTGATCGGAATCAATTATGTTCCTTTGTTAATGATAATGGGTTTGTTATCCACAACGCAATTTTGTGTCCCTTTCGAAACAAATAACAACTCTTCTGCCAAATAGCTCGTCAAAATATTTTTAACATTTATATGCAAGTACAATGTTGTCAAATAAAATGAGTACCGTATTATTGAAGTACAAAAAATGCGATTTTATATGTTTACTCAGTGTTTCATACGAATCTATTTATTGGATTTTATGGTTTGATACCGGTACACTGGTTTTACATCCAAACGGACAAACCTAAACATAAGTGGCGAGGACGCACACATTCGTATTGTGAATAAACATCGTAATGTAGCAGATAAACTAGGATGGGAGCCAAGACGAAAATATGCCACGGCGCGTTTTTCCATTGGGTTCTGCGCTTTAGAAACGGACAGTATCAACGACATAACCAACGAACTTTCATTGTTGCTTTTCCGATGAATATGCCATGTAGTAATAAGAACACTGACGAAGCACCGTGATCGTTTTCATGTCTGCAAGCATCTGAGATAAATATAGACGAGACGTTGCATCAGTCATGTTAATCTAATTACGTTTTATAAAATCTGCTTCTGATTTATAAAATGTAGGTAGAGCAAATGCACGTGAAGAGTTAATAGCTCGATGTTAGGTATATTATGTAAGTTTACTCGGTCATAATCTTGTAAAATGTTAGAAAATATGTGTACCCAATTGCGTCTGAGGAGAGTTCATAGTGTGTCCAGTGTTTGTGTATGTCTTGCAAGGTCGCACGTGGACTGTTCATGTTCTAGACAGGTCGATGCACACGCGTCAAGGTGGGCACGGAAATTTTCATTCAACCGCCCGGTTCTATTTACATCACCGATTCGATTGCCACAAATTTATTATTATAAGAGTGCTGCGATGCGCGCGCGCTTCCTCCGCTGACGTAGTTAAGAACAGACCTTCGCGTGCCGTCAGATCGATACAGAACTTTACGACCGGGAACACTTTTGATCGTTCGAATGTTTATTCGGACGAGCAAAAGAGTTGTTTTCGTTTTGTTAGGCTAGGTACTGTTTAATGGAAGCCAGGTAGGAAAGCAGGCGACATCGCACTGTGTATACCGCGCGCATCCTCTGTTGACATCCGTGTTGACTGTCAAACGTGTTATCTGTTAAGTGAGCAGGTGCGTCTGGCTGTCGGCGCTGGCGTCGCGTGATGCGCGCGCCGGTGTCGCGGTGCTATATTTGTGTCGCGCGGGCGTCGTTACATAAAACTGTTGTGTTTCGATCCTCACCTCCTCTATCTTGAGGCTGGTGCGGACCACCTTGCGGGTGACCGCGCTCTCGTACGTCTCTTCTATTGTCTCCGCCATGGTCGGGAGTCGCGGACGCAGCGGGCGACACGCGCGGTAGTAGCGACGGTACTGAACGGCGCGGGTTTATTTTTAGTCGCGGCTCGCGTTGTGGTGCGTCCGGCCTGGCGGTGCTCCGGGGCAGCTACTGCCGTGTTGCCGTCTCCCAACTCCCGGCGCGCGGCTCGGTGCGGCGCCCGACATCGGGGACAGGCCGACAGGGTGCCGCGGACGGGAGCCGGGACTGTCGGGTCATGCGCAGCTCTAAGGGATTTGGATAACACGGTCGCCATCTGCTGTAGGACGGTCGCGATTCGCGGTCGGTAACTCGTCACCCGCAACGGTTCTTGGCGCCGGCACGCCGATGTCAGCGACATCGCGCTCTGTTTGCGCTTTTACTAATGAATTGACGTTTAAATGATGCATGTAATGCTCAGCTCTATTAAAAATCTTTCACTTGGCTCTCATTAGTGTTTCTTGTACCTACATATATTTAGTTGAGCAAACTATAGAAAAGGGGGTACTTTTCGTTTGTACATTTATTTGGATGGACTTTTGTCTCATAGGCTTTAAAGTTTGACTTTCCTACTGAATTATCTATACACTTATAATACTAAAATACCTTTAATTTAATACCCAAATTGCAGAAAAATTCTCGTAAACACTGAGCCCTGAGCTTTGATAGAGCGCAGGCTGGTTTGCTATTAGGTAATTTCAGACTGTATTTTCATTTATTGTATGTACAAAGTAAAAAATAAACAAACCATCACGCCTGTATTTCCCGAAGGGTTAGGCAGAGGTGTACTAATGTACACCCACAGTTCGCCGAGTATGTTTTTAGATCTCATGTAATAGGGAACGAGCCTATTGCCATTAATCGGGTACGAAACCAAACTCCGAGCTACTACTGAGAAAAACCCAATAACACATTGCTCGACCTGGGATTCGAACCCAGGACCTCGCTCACAGCAGTCGCGCTTACGACCACTAACGTAACGCTAACGAGGCAGTTTGTACAAAGTAAAATGTAAGTATAAATATATATATAAATAAATATATACAATATATAATGTTGTTTTTTTTAATTAGAATTTTTTTTCAATTTTTCACGCCGTGTCTATTGTCCTATTCAATTTGCTACTTTTTCTTAATAACTAATAATTTATATATATACAAAGTACAAAGTCAGATGCATATAAATCTAATAATTATATCTCTAGATGTTTGAAACGTATAAGCCAAATAAAGCTAAATGATGAAAAATAAGCCATTCTAAAAAATTTCAGTTTCATAAAATACTTCAAAATAATTAAAACTTTTACGTCGTTTGCACGCCAAACCGTAATTAGATTGAACAGCTCTTCAGAACACTCACTATAATACGGATGGTAGAACACGCTCAGCGAGACAATGTTCCTGCGCAGCTGAAGCGACTTGATGCATTTGGTAACGTCTGCATCAACAATGCGGACAACCCATCTCTGAAACCTGTTCAGAGCAACAAGAAGGTATTTTGCGGATTCATACCACAGATGTGAACACTATTTCATACACGGTCATACTTGTGCCTTGTAAAGATACAGTTGACCAGGTGTTTATAGACTCAATTATTATGTTTCCTTCTATTGACAGGGGAGTGGATCCAAAACGAGATTAGTTATTTCATGATGCAGTATTCATATGTAGCCTTTAAACATTATAGGTACCATAAAGATGTTTTTAACAAAATCTCTTGTCTAAAATAACTCTTAGAAGCATCCATCCGAGATTAAAAACAAATGTATTTTAGAAAATGCATTATTATATCGGGAAATGAGATCACGTGTTGGAAACTGATGGAAAACATCTTGAGGAAAAACTTGGCGGTTTTATAAATCTTTTACGCATCGATCCAATACTGTTCCAAGATCGTGTCGTATCTGTAATGTTCTGTTTATTATCACGCTATTATTTAAATATAGTATGCCAAAAGACTTGCATTTTGAATATTTATCTATAATTACAATTAATTAAATTGAAAGGTTTAGTTTGTAAAATCAAAATAACATATTTTTACTAAATACATTTGAAAGTATATACAGCGTAACTTTAATGCAATTTTTTTTTTTAATTGTTGTTTGTTTCGGATAATCTCCGAAACGGTTGGACCGATGTTCACGGGACTTTCACTGGCAGATAGCTGATGTTATAAGGAGTAACTTAGACTACATACAATAGAAGTCATAACGTATTTAACAAATTAAAGTAATTGAATAAAGTTAGCCTAAATAATAGGTCCTTAGATTTGAAATTTGCGTTTTATATGGAAAAAGTAAAACGTAAAAAAATATTACCTATGAAATTATACATTTAATCAATCGAAGTACGTAACAATATTATCTATGCACTTACGCCATTTTATAGGTAGTTCATTGATTTCATTGCTTACAAAATAGTGGGAGCGAGAATCAATGAAATCTTTGAAGGCGGTTTGGACGGCCTCATCGGAATTGATATTTTTTCCTTGCAAGAAATTGTCCAAATTCCGAAAAAAGTGGTAATCTGTTTGGTCGATTCTCCTGGGTTCAACCACTGCGATGAGCGTTTCCGATTGTCGTAAAGGATCCATTTTTCGTTACAAAGTACAAATTTGATTATTGTTACGGTTGAGTATTGTAACGCAGCACTCAATGTGTTTTTGTTGGTGTGCTTCAGTCAAACCATGCGGTAGCCGTTTTCTCAAGCTTTTCACTTTTCCAATTTATTTCAAGTGAATTAAAATTGTTTTATCACTCACACCGAAGCCTGCCGTTAACTCTGACGTGGTTTGCGATAGATCCACTTTCATGATCACCTTTAATTCTTCATTATCAACTAGGGTCTCCGGCCGTCGACGAGGTTTGTTTCGTAGGTTAAAATATCCAGAACGAAAACCAAAAACGTACCATGCTTTCTTTTACAGTATCTTCCCCATACACATCATTAATCCTTCGAGCTGTTTCTGCAGCGCTGATGCCACGGTGGAACTCATATTCGTAAATAACGGAATATTTTAAGTTTTCCATTTAGTGAAATGAACGATGTCAAAGAAAAATCAAATAATAATCATCAATCAATCAAAATCAATTATCACTAAATTCGAAATAAGTTAAAACAAAATCACACAAGTCTTAATTTGAAATAAATTTGAATTTCGAATTCATAACCAAACGCCAGATATTAAAGATCAAAGTGGCCTATTCAACAACACGCCAATTTCATATATAAGGACCTAATATTAGGTCTTTACCTATGAAATTGCCGTTTTGTATGAAAAATTTTAAACGAATTTTTTTCATGTATTTTTTATTTGTAATAATCGAAGTAATCACCCATGCAATCAATGCATCTTTGCCAGCGCAGTGGCAGTTTATTGATGCCCATCTTAAAGAAATCAGCTGGACGGGAGGCAACAAATTCTACAAAGGTATTTTGTACTGCCTCTCGGGTATTGAATTTCTTTTCCCGCCAAGAAGTTATCCAAATTCTGAAAAAAGTAGTAGTCTGTAGGCGCAAGGTCTGGTGAGTAGGGCGGATGACGGAGAACTTCTAACCCCAGTTCTTTCAACTTGGAGACCGTCTGCTGTGCAGTATGAGGTCGCGCGTTGCCTTGCAGGAGCAGCGGAGACGAGCGATTGACCAATGCTGGTTGGAGATGTGCCAGCTTCTCCATCATTGTGTTCAGTTCTTCACAGTACACATCTGCAGTAATGCTCACCCCGTTTGGTAAGAAGCTGTGATGAATCACACCGGCGCTAGACCACCAAACAGTGACCATCACTTTTCTAGGGGTAAGTTTTCGTTTGAGGCATTGTTTAAGTGCTGAACCAGGATCCAACCAACTTGCTGAGCGCTTGCGGTTATCAAACAGAATCCATTTTTCATCGCAGGTAACAATGCGGTTCAAAATTCCTTCATTTGTGTTTCTGTTGAGCAGTGCAAGGCACGTCTCGACGCGTACTTCGCGCTGGCGATCATTGAGTTCGTGGGGCACCCATTTGTCAAGCTTTTTTACCTTGCCAATTTGACGCAAATGGACCAATATTGTTTTGACACTAACGTCGAAAGCTGCTGCTAATTCAGCCGTAGATTGTGTATCATCAGCTTCCACAATCGCCTTTGATTCGTAATTGTCGACCAAAGTCTTCGGACGACCGCGAGGTTCATTTTCAGGTCGCGAGCAAACCAATAACAGGTGGTGCGTTGGTTTGTAGTGTTAGCTCCGTAAATGTCGTTGATGGCAGAAGGCAGAAGAAATAGTGTTTTCACACCATTTAAATAGGAAAACTGACTACACAAGACAGTACGTTACATAAGAAATAGGAAATTTCAAATTACTGGGAGAAAATGACGAATGAAGGCGAGGAAGGACGAAACAATATGAGATATGAGATTGTATATAATATAAATAATCGTACTAAATATTAGGTCCTTTCATATGAAATTAGCGTTTTATATGGTAAAAGTAAAATGAAAAAAATATTACGAAATTATACATTTAATCAATCGAAGTATAAACCATTATTATCTATGCACTTTCGCCATTTTAAAGGTAGTTCATTGATTCCATTGCTGAAAGAATTGTGGGAGCAAGAACCTATAAAATCTTTGAAGCCGGTTTGGACAGCCTCATCGGAATTGAATTTATTTTCCTTGCAAGAAATTGTCTAAATTCCGAATAAAGTGGTAATCTGTTGGAGCAATGTCCGGGGTTTCGGAAGCATTCCAACCGCAGTTCCTTTAATTTAGCGACCGTTGGTCGTAAAGTATGGGGTCTAGCGTTGTTCTGAAGCAGCAGTGGACTTGAGATATTGACCAATCTCTGTTGTTTAACGGCTAGCTTTTTCATCATGGTTTGCAATTGTTGACAATACAGATCTGCCATTATCGTCTGGACAGATTTTACTAAGCTGTAGTGTATGACACCAGCACTGGTCCACCAAACACTCACCAGTACCTTTTTCTGAGACGACTTTCGCTTGGGACAGGATTTGGCCGGTTCTCCTGGGATCAACCACTGTGATGAGCATTTTTCGTCACAAGTAACAATACGATTCAAAATTCCCTCGTTATTGTGACGGTTGAGTAATGTAATGCAGAACTCAATAGGTGTTTGTTGGTGTGCTTCAGTCAATTCATGCGGTAATTCAAGTCAAGTTAGTAATTTTTTTTTATCACTCACACCCGAAGCCTGCCGCTAACTCTGATATGGTTTGCGAATAATCCGCTTAAACGATCACCTTTGATTCCTCATTTTCAACTAGGGTCTCTGGCCGTTCACGGGGTTTGTTTCGTAGGTCAAAATTTGCAGAACGAAAACGTACCGTGTTTTCTTTTACAGTAGCTTTCCCATATACATCATTAATCCTTCGAGCTGATTCTGCAGCGCTGATGCCACAATGGAACTTATAAATACTTAATATATTAATACTTCGTAAATAAGGCGATATTTTAAATTTTCTATTTTGTGAAAAGAACGATGTCAAAGAAAAATAAAATGGTGCGAAAACAAATGAATCATTAAATTCGAAACACAAATACACAAGCCTAAATTTGGAATAAATTTGAATTTGGAATTTCTAACCAGACGCCAGATATTTGAGATCAAAGTAACCAGTTCAACAAAACACCAATTACATATGTAAGGACCTAATATTAGGTTTTTACCTATGAAATTGCCGTTTTGTATGAAAAAATTTAAACGAATTTTTTTCATGTATTTTTTATTTGTATTAATCGAAGTAATCACCCATGCAATCAATGCATCTTTGCCAGCGCAGTGGCAGTTCATTGATGCCCTTCTTAAAGAAATCAGCTGGACGGGAGGCAACAAATTCTTCAAAGGCATTTTGTACTGCCTCTCGGGTATTGAATTTTTTTCCTGCCAAGGAGTTATCCAAATTCTGGAAAAAGTATTAGTCTGTAGGCGCAAGGTCTGGTGAGTAGGGCGGATGACGGAGAACTTCCAACCCCAGTTCTTGCAACTTGGAGATCGTCTGCTGTGCAGTATGAGGTCGCGCGTTGTCGTGCAGGAGCAGCGGAGACGAGCAATTGACCAATACTGGTTGGAGATGTGCCAGCTTCTCCATCATTGTGTTCAGTTCTTCACAGTGCACATCTGCAGTAATGCTCACCCCGTTTGGTAAGAAGCTGTGATGAATCACACCGGCGCTAGACCACCAAACAGTGTCCATCACTTTTCTAGGGGTAAGTTTTCGTTTAGGTGCTGAACCAGGATCCAACCAACTTGCTGAGCGCTTGCGGTTATCAAACAGAATCCATTTTTCATTGCAGGTAACAATGCGGTTCAAAATTCCTTCATTTGTGTGTCTGTTGAGCAGTGCAAGGCACGTCTTGACGCGTACTTCGCGCTGGCGATCATTGAGTTCGTGGGGCACCCATTTGTCAAACTTTTTTACCTTGCCAATTTGACGCAAATGGACCAATATTGTTTTGACGCTAACGTCGAAAGCTGCTGCTAATTCAGAAGTAGATTGTGTATCATCAGCTTCCACAATCGTCTTTAATTCGTTATTGTCGACCAAAGTCTTCGGACGACGGCGAGGTTCATTTTTCAGGTCGAAATTCCCAGAACGGAAGCGAGCAAACTAATAACAGGTGGTGTGTTGGTTTGTAGTGTTAGCTCCGTAAACGTCGTTGATGTTGCGTTTCGCTTGTGCCGCGCTGCTGCCACGATGGTACTCATATTCCATAATTACTCGAATTTTTAACGTATCCATGATGACAAAAAAGGTTGAAATGCGATTAAAATGTAACACTAATCAATAAACAAATGACTACTTTTGGAAAAAGAATTCCGTTTTTAAAATAAAATTAATTTGAAATTAGAATTCTTAGCCAAACAAAAATTATTTTGATTTGAAATGGCCAGTACTGCAGAACGGCAATTTCATAGGTAAAGACCTATTAAATACTTACTTAAATGTATTAATGTATTACGAATCAAAAGTGAAACTGAATAATAGGGATAATGATTATTGAAAATTGAGAATGCTTAGAATTTTAGGGAAATAGTTTGAAAATGACGGAGAAGAGCATAAGGGAGGTAGGGAAATCTATATGAATAAATCTGTAGTTCTGTCTGTACATTTAATATTTTTCAATAATTTCCCGATAGACATACTATATGAACTATATCGAACACGAATATGCCAATAAAAAAAAATTTGTCTGTCTGTTTGTATATCTGGGTTGAACTCAAAAACGGCTTGACCGATTTTTTTTATGAAAATTTTTACACGAGACGCTTAAGTCATTCATTGGTCTATTGATAGGTTATAAGAAATTTCAGCCGTAAAAACACAAAAAAAGAAAAACAAATTCCTTAATTCTTGACCATTTTGATGAAATTTTGTAAACGGGAAGTGTAAGTCCTTCCAAAATTGATAGGCTATAAGGATTGTCATAAATATGTATACATACGGGATGCATACGTGATTTCATAATTGTTAGTCTAGAAGAATAGTCAACAATAATTTCAGAAACATTAAAAAAAAAAACAATTTTGATAATTCTAAACCAATTTTGATGAGAATTGTACACGGGAAGTGAATACCATTCCTCAACTGATAGGCTGTATGAATTGTCAGTGATTTATGTAAATATAAAATTACGGGATGAAAATAATTACTGCGTAATAAGAAACGCGTGCGGAGTCACGGGCACTTTGCTAGTCCGAGGCTTAAAAATATTTTTTTGTACTTACTCTGATTTGCTTTACAAGCACAGGGAATCTGTAAAGCGTTTGAGTTAAATCCGGACATATAACTGGACAGACAGACAGACAAAAATGTTTTAAGAGCATATTCATATACAGTACAGTGTCCTTCATGCTGATGTTCACCAGGAAATTTGGAAAAAAATAACATAACATTAACATACCTAAATAATATAGATTTTTTTTTGCCAGCGTTATGTCACTGTGATTTATCGAAAAGAATTTTTTGAAGTCCAACGAATACGAAGAATATTACAACTAGCGCCATCTAGTTTATATACATAGAACTAAAATTTAAAAGTTTTATTTCAAGGTATTATATATCGTAAAAAGGCGCTGTATGGATTTGTGGAAGGAATACTTCAAGGAGAGGTCTCAGTAAAGGCATTTAATATAGAACAATTTAACCTCATTCCCCTCAAGTTCCCTGGATCGATAAAGCTGATTGGACGAGGGCTGAAACAGTTACAGTTTTGAGACTTCATTGTGGACACATTTCACTTAATAAATTTGCCTACATAATGAAAAAAATATAGTCACCTCGGTTTACTGAATGCGATTATATAGAGGATGCTTATCATATTATGGTGGAATGTGTCCGGAACGAGGTAGCAAGAAAAAAACTACTGCTTATTAATAAATAAAAACTTATGTTCTGTTGAGGTCTGTAACACTATTCTTAAGTGTTGGCGTTTAGATGGTACACTAACCCAATTTCCGAGAGGTTGGTACTGTCAGTCAATAGTGTGTGGGTAGTGTGTGTATTCCTTCTTATTACTTTAACTGTTCAAACTTTAATTAAGTCATAAAGACTTCAAGATAAAATTAAGATTTCAATTGTCTAGTCATATCTTTCAGAAATCTTGTTATTTTTATAGTACAAAACTTTTTTAATGCCATCTGATGATAATGGTTTCCGCAGCATATGAACAGTTGCCGATCATTGAAAACCATCAGCAAGGGACCATCAACCTTTTTGAAATACTCGATCGGAAAACTGTACTGGCGCAACCCATTCCACAACCTTAGCGTACGCGACAGGAAGGTTCTAGAGCACTTTGTTGGTTTTATGAAATAAATAGGTTTCTAGAAATGAGAGCGTTACGGAATATGTTAGCAGTGAAATCGAGTGACAGAATAAGTGGTAGTGTGATTAGAGAACTTTGTAGTTTGAAAGAAGATACTCCAGTCACACGGATAGAGAAAGGGATGAAGGATGCCTATATGGTTTGGGCACATAGAGAGGATGAATGAAAGAAGAATGATTAGATAAACTTATACATAGAATGTGAATGTTGGATGAGGAAGGCTTAGACGAATGTTCCACGATTAAATCGGGGACGTTCTGAAGCAAGGTCAGGTCAAGAGTACTCTAGACCGACGAGCGTGTTTGAAAGACTGATGAATATTGAAGAAGCGAAAGATGTATGCCATGATCATAGCAAGTGGAAGAACGTAGTCTCTACCTACCCCATTGGGAAAGAGGCGTGATTTATGTATGTATAGGTTTCTAAAAATCGTGACATAGAAAAAAACACATTTGAAAACTTTTATAATTGCATTATGCAACAAGCATTTATGGTATATTTTATAAATTACACAAAATAAATATGCACGTCTAGGACTAAATGAATTTCGAGATACATTCCTTCTATACATATATCACTGTTACATGAACTATGAGACTAATTGAAGGTTTTTAATATCAACATATGAAAATTCTCATTCTATGGAATACATTGTTAATACAAAAACATGTAACTAAACTGTTCCAAATACTTCAAGAAACATATAAAATATTATTGTGTGATTGTTAGTGTTATTGGAATTTACGATTTATCGTATGATGTTACAATTAGTCTCATTTTTCACATTATAACGTACTAATAATACTTAGAAAAAAATGTGATTATTTGTTCATCTTCGAAGCTCACACGGCGAAAGTGTTTTACTCCACTTGTCTGCAAAGAAATGTTAATTAAATTTATATTTCTAATTAAGTACATTCAATTTAAATAGTAAATCAATCTAGAAAATAATATGTACATATTTTATGTTAACTTCGTCATCCATGGGAAGTTCGAAAAAAGTGTAAAAAGAAAAGAAAAAATACACAGCAGTTTTTCTCGACTTAGGATTGACAACACACTTTTTCGTCTGATATTTCAGAATAAACTATTTATTTTATTTATATTAAAGATAAAAAAGACAGTATGTTTACTTCATAAAAACTATACTTCTTGCATCTTTTCAAATCCCTGCAATGAGTGAACTTTCTTTCGGTGATGGAAAACATCGTGATGTAACCATAGCATGGAGGTAGGGCTTTTTCTAATGTATGTCTGGCTAGCTACAACCCTCAAGTGCTGGTGTTCCGGCAGCTGCACTTGAGACCCAGTCTTCCACTAGGCTTAGCGTTCTACCATCGTGGACCACATCGCCAATTGAAATCAAGTGAGATTGTGACCACAAGACTAACTAAACCTATAACGATAAAAAAAGTATTTTATAAATACTTTGATATATCCAAATGAAATAAAGTATTTTTACGTATTATAATACTATAGTATATTTCATCAATTACAGTACCTCTGCAGTGTTCAGACTCGGAATTATAATAGTAGTACAACGTTATTTTTTATATGAAATTGGTTCCCTTACATGAGCTGGATTTAACATACCTATTCTGTGATATAACATTGGCTGATCACTACGCACTAAACGGAGTACTTACATGACACGCATGGTGTTGGTGAAGCCGGATCCCTGCCGCCAGCCGGTGACGACGACCACGTTATCTCCGGTCTTAATGAAGCCACGGTCGCGACCAAACTTCAGTCCGCTCTGGACGCGGTTGTCCACATCCTTCAGCCAGTCCTCGGCTTTTGGCTCTGAATTATTGATATCGACGATAAGAATAAAAAAAAAACAATAATAATCATTATTCTCCAAAATTCTGCAAAAGTCTAGAATCTACTAAAACATCGAGTATGTGTTCGTAGGTAGAAATGCATCGCCTATCACGCACACATTCAAAGCTTATCCGTTCTATTACGTAAGCAAAACAACAACGTCTAAAAATATCACACCTTCCATTTATTTTATACGTTATCGGTATGCTAAAAAAAGATTAAGGTCGCTCTAGTAATTTCGATATTTTATTTTATTTTGATATATAACACTACAACCACAAAATAGTATTTGTTTCACTATTGTCTACTAATAAATTGTATGTATAATAGGATTGTAAAATACATTTTTAAATGACAACTCTTGCGTTAGATTGATTCTATGGGCCTGTGTATATATGTTATATATGAAACTTTCTATTCTAAATACATATAGCCTATTTTGCTATAACAGTGCGATCCCTAGACATGGCGGCCACGTTAATTAGGCGCGAAGAAATTCGTGTCAAATAAACGCGCCCTCAGTAATTGATGATGGGGTCAAAGCTGACTACACTCAAAGGGGCTTTCTGTTAAAAGCAGCTGCGTTTTAGTTGTTGGTGAAGATTTTCATTTGGTGGTAACATCTAAGTGGATTACTAGTATGTTTGTTTTGATAATTATATCCAAGGATCCTGCCTGTACCACGATGGACGTTGAAAAATGGTAAGTGTCGATTACTCTGACGTTGAGCTACGTCAAATAACGGTACGCTGTCGTTGAGCGAAGTAACATATCAATTGTTCTGTTGTTGACTGATGTTAAGTAGCAATTATTCTAAAATTTAGCGACGTCAAGTATCGATTACTAATACTCACCTTGGTAAACTATAGGCAGGAGTCCACGCCAGAGGTGCGTTTGTCGCGCGGTCTGTGGGTGGCGGGTAACCGCGATGATGGGGCAGCGCGGGCGATATTTGCTGAGCAGGTGCGCGGACTTGCCGCTGGTGGTGATAACCACGATAGCGGAAGCGAGACATTTCGTCGACGCTTCAACAGCGGCGATTGCCGTTGAATGAGCTGGGTCGATTGGTGCCCTCACCTGGAGCAATTCCAATGTTTTAATATTTTCTCATTTTTTGTATGCATATTATAAATTGGTTTTATTGAGGGACGTTGTAGTGGATACAGTGAGTGTAGTATGTCGAATATCATCAGCGACAATGACCAGATGAGGGTAGTTACTAAAAACTACCCATGCGAACCAAAACACAGCAACGCATAAGCCGGTTCCAGGTCCAAGCGCAAGCAATAAAAAAATGCTAAAAAACATTCAGTGTTTTATCAAATTAATTTGTAATGTAAATAAGAGACAATGCATCGCCGGTGATCGATGTAATGCTGGCCTGCAAACCTCTCGGCAGCTGGATATACACTGGCTGAATCCGAAACGCGACAAACCAAAAGAGAATCATTGTGAAGGGCTTATCACTGTGTGTATAGATGTCGCGTCCCAGTCGGGTAAATATACCTACCCAACCATCTCGTTTGAATACTGGTTATACATGGGCTACCCTCAAACTCGTAAGCGTTTCTCTATGACGGGTGTTCTGGTTACGATGGTCGCGTTCCAGTCTGATACAATAGAATAGTTGATTCTTTTTAAAAGTAGGTCTTAAATTATTAATTATTGTCCGATTAGACAAAAAAAAAAATTACCTAATTTTTTTAGGCTGTAGTAAGACTAGAAAACCATAAGACTTTATTTTAAAAGTTTACTTTCCTTAAAAAGGCGTAAACGCTGTCAGCCATATTAGTCTGTGTATATTCTCTGCTGTGACGTCATACGGGTCGAAAACAAACATTTAACATTTAGCAAATGTTCATCATTGTAAAAATCTCGATCCTCTTTTATGTCATTAATGTGAATGTCAATAGCGAATTTCAATCGTATAAGATCTTTTAAATTTACTGCGCCAAGTTTTATATGAGTCAAGTAGACTATTGTCGTTGTCCCAACATTGTTAACATGATTTTATTTATTTCTTAGTCAAGAAAGTTCGATACCTAAGAGCATCCTCGTTATTGTCAAAAATGTTTATTCGAAATTCAACAAAGTGTAGTCACCTCTTCGACGAGCTCGTTGAAGAGCTGGCGGTGCCACACAGCTGCCTCGGCCTCCTTACAGATGTTCGCCATTGTCAGTACACACTCTAGGGGATAGTCACCCTTCGCGGTCTCGCCGGACAGCATCACGCAGTCCGCGCCGTCGAGTATCGCGTTCGCAACGTCAGAGATCTCAGCACGAGTCGCGCGTGGCTTCTTCACCATCGATTCCAACATTTGCGTAGCACAGATCACTGGTTTACCGACCTGGAACATGAAAAATTGTATTGTTTTTAATGATTGAAGTGTCTGGGTTCAGGGTTCAACTCTAAAAGCTGTATAACCACACCAGTTCTTTCTGCTGCTTTCTACTTTGTAAGGTGCAATTGTTACTAATTAAATTAATAAAACTAACTAATTTTATTGTAAAATTTACTTAATTTAATGTAAAATTTAATTTTTTACTATAAAATTTAATTAATTTACTGTAAATTTTATTTATATTACCCTAAATTTAATTTAATTGTCCGTCCTCTAGCGTGTTACTTTCTTCGGCCAAATTTCAACAAATTTCGGCCAATTTACATCGGGAGAGATTGTGGAGAAACGGTAACCCTATCAATACCAAGTATGCGAGAATCTCTGAAGCTGGTATGCCCTATATTTTTAATTCATTGTGCATGTAATGAGATATCGACGAAAAAACATTTTAAGCAATCATGAATCAGCCACGTTAGGCAAATTGAAATAGCCGTAAAATAATCATATTGAATGACTATACTATTTGTTTATGAATATTCTTAACAGGAATTTTTTGTTCCTTTCTGCGCTGTCTAATACTGAAGACGCAATGTATATTTCTCGTTCTACTATAGGTTCTTGTATAATATATGCAATCACTCCTTAGAGTCTAAGCCTTAGGCACTTGTAATGAAAATTAAATTATTTATCGTTTAAGTCACTTTAAATTAAGCTGTTTTAGCTTTTCTAAGATTTCGACAACAATGCCTTACCCTGTTGCAACGAGCGATCATGGTCTTCTGCGCGAGGAACACCTTCTCCGGTGGGATCTCGATACCGAGATCACCACGAGCCACCATGATACCGTCAGATTCCTGCAAAATTAACAATAATATTATGTTTCAGTAAAAAATATGAGAGACCGTTTTGGACTTTTTTTATTATCATTTTTTGAAGTTCCTATAAAATTAGTAATTACTAATGGTTATAATCGAGATATCTTCATAATCGAAAGATTAGATTAGTACCTACTTATATTACATAATCGCCCACCCACGGTACTCAAGGTATTTTGCTAACTGTATTTTGAAGTGGCTGGGTTCAACTAGTAAATTTAGCTACAACGAACTGGTAAAATCCGAATTTTATTCACGTGAAGATACTCCAATTGTGCTGCAATGTCGCAGTTCGTGGGTGTCACGAGCTCGTCTACTGCGCTTATACAAATTACTATCATCCGCCCATTATTGGCTATTAGATATCATGTGAAGCGATAAACTCAATTTATTTGCATCACACCGAAGAGTCCACATACAAAAATGAATGTTTCTTTGTTTGTTTGTACCGTATGCGTTTTCGGTTTTGTAATATTCTGTCTCTTATAAAATAATACAGTGCTAAAACCGTAAATCTAAATACATGGCAGTGAGTCAGCCAAGTTCGGAAAGGAAAAGGGTTGCCCTTATCACCTGTCACGACTGCCAGGACTACCAGTTACCTACATGATCCATTTCGAGCTACTTTCGCCCTTCCATTTTTACCATTCTTTACTTCGTTCTTCTTCTACCGCTCCATAAGTCAAAAACTATCAGACCTACACGTCTGAAATGTTGTATATTTAATAAATCTCCCTTGAAGACTTAGTCCCAAATTTTAATTGCCAAGTTAGAAATCCTTTACAGAAGAAAGTAAAAAATTGTTTTGTAATTGAATTGAAGAACGTACACCAACGTACAACGAACAACGTACTTGGCACCCGTCAGATCTCAGCTATTTTGTCAGTTACAACCCCGATCGTCGTTTCCACCGAACTTATTTCACATTTATTTTTTTGTTGGGATTATACATAATATATATTTAATCAGCCAACGAAATACGAAACTTTCTTTAGGATCATTGTCTCGGATACGTTATTCTCCAGACAAACTGTTAAAAAGGGGAAATCATTTGTAATTCACTCAAGATAAGTACTGATTAAGGACAACTGGCGATCAATGACTGACGAAAAGAGGATCTAATTAGTAATTACACTCGCAGAGGTATAAAAACATTGGCATTGGAAAGTTTCAGCGATGTGAGATTAAGCAATGATGGTTCAGTTTGTAGCGTGTACGGACTCCGCGTCGATCGTCGTGTGTTCGAATCCCTGAACTTTCAGTGAAGGAAACTATCGTGATGAAACCGTAGGATGGTGTAGAGTTTTTTCTAATGCCCGCCTGGTTAGCTACCATCCTCAACTTGTAAATCTGTCGCCAAACACCAATAGGTGTGTTCCGGTAGCTGCACTTGAGAGCAAGTCTTCCACTAGGCTTAGCGTGCTACCCGTCTTGGGCCACATTATTTAAGATAAGATGAGATTGTGGCCACAACGCTAAATCTGCGATAAAAGAAAGAGAAATAAAAGTACATTTTATAGTAGCTCCAGCTGAAAATTAAATATGAGTCACGCCTACACGTACCGCTATAGCAGATATTAAGGCCTGGTGTACTGTGGTCATCACCTGGGTCATGTCCTAACTACCGAAAAACTTAAAAGAATATTTTAATTCATTAATCTATATAATTAATATGTGAAGCAAAAGCTTTCTGCCCCTTTTAAAGCGTATTGCGTGCACGGAAGACTGACATTTGACACGGTTAAAGTTTTTATGGGGAAGGAGTGGAGAAAGCTAAAATTTATCTATAATATCTGTTACTAATATATTAAATTAAATAAATTAATACTGCGAATTCCTAAACCGACAAGTACCATTGAACTTAGACCCCCAAGATATTGACATTGTCACTCAACGAAACGTGACAGCAAGTGATGTAGATAAAACTCATTGTTTAGGTTCATGAATACTGTAAATGTCAAACAGAAAATAGTCTATGATCAAAAAGTCGCTGGTCGAATTTCGACCTTAGGGCGATCGCTACTAATAATAAATACAAAATTATTTAAAAGGAAAGAAAAACCTGACTGTAATAAAAAAACACTTCACTTAATAATTTTTTTCAATTTTTGCTTTTCATTTCATTCCCAGACCTCGTACTTAAATATTATATAACTTATGTCACTCCCATAATTAAAAAGAATCTAACGCAACCTCGTATGCTAAAATCCGATACGCCGTTTAGGCTACAGAACGGGTCAAAGAAATAGACCTACATACGCTCGAAAACCATAACCCTCCTTTTTCGCAGTCGAGTAAAAATGTAATTACTTACAGCAATAATCTCGTCAAGGTTCACCATGCCCTGGTGATTCTCAATCTTAGAGATGATCTTGATGTTCTTGCCTTTCTCGCCGAGGATGTCGCGGATCTCATGCAGAGCGGTTCCGTTACGGATGAAAGAGGCAAAGATCATGTCCACCTGTTTAATGGAAACGAATTAAATTTGGAACCAAGTGTTGTTGGATTCTGATTCGATGGTTTCGGAATCGAATCCTGCCCGAACATGGCTTGAGCTTTAGGTGAAGGAAAACATCGTTAATTAATTCGTAGCTCGTAATGGTCGTAAGCGCGACTGCTAGGATCGAGATCCTGGATTCGATTCCCAGGTCGAGCAAAGTGTTATTGGGTTTTTCTATGAAATTCTTAGTAGCAGCTCGGAGTTTGGCTTTGTGCCCGATTAATGGCAATAGGCTCGCCCCCTATTACATGGAATCTAAAAAACATACACGGTGAACTTTGGCCGTACATTAGTACTTTTCTGCCTAACCCTTCGGGGATACAGGCGCCGTGAAATCTTATGTTATGTTATTTATGTCTATTTGTGAATTTTTTTTCTATTTTTTAGTTTTTTAGTCTATTTACGGGCACGTCTAGTGTTCAATATTTCTCATAGACAACGAACTTGAGATTTTTTTTAAATATAAATTTCTTCAATAGCTTTACGCGTCTGGTACGACCGCATCAAAATAAGCAACCATTAGCTACCATACATAAGTTAGAATATTAAAATACTTTATTTCTTCGCTTCGTATGTATTACAAAATTACACAAACCATAAACGTCAACAAAAGAGTTATCCTTTTAATTAGCGCCAGGCAAAGTGACGGAACAGTACCTAATACATACATAATCCAAAAACTTAGCCACAATTGAAAGATAAACTATCCATTACCTGTCGCAGGTATAATACCAGCCTTCGTAAAGAGAAACAGGATACCTATGCTGAACAAGGTGTTATTCGACATCCTTACATCTTATTCCTATTATGCTCGGAAAGAAGAATACGAAGATAACGGATTTTTTCTAAAAGCAGATTTGACCCTTAAGTGACAACACTTGGCACAAAAAATGCCATGACTGCATTTCAACTACCTACTGAAAGTATTATGATAAAAGGCACGAGCAATTGTTAAGCTTAAATAAACAAAAATGTAAATACCCCCCTATAAATTATTATTAAATAATTAACACGCCTTAATGTAATTTTAAGTACATCAAAATAATATCCAATTTATTTTGGAAAAATAAGGTCAGCATTACAATTTTATTGAAAGTTTCTGTAACCTCGTGTTAGCTGTAACCGTAAAATCACTTCAAAGCCCATTGTGAAAATTGGCTAGTTAGTATTATCTATTTATAGAAAAAAAAAATTTGAATGTTTTGAGTGCGTAAAATTGAAGTGTCAAAACATTTAAAAAAAAACATTTTTCTTAAATTGAGTAATAGGATTAGAAGTAGTCACATACCTACCTGACGGCTAATCAAAGCTCCCAAGACTTTTTACTCGTTAACCAGACTAACTATAGAAATATTTTTTATCTGTGTCAAGGACATAATATGTGTTATATCATAATCAAAAACTACTAAAATCTAAAATATCAACGTTAATAATACCTGTCCGCTACACGTGGAATGCCCACAAAGTTAACAATAGGGTATATTAATCCAGTATTAAGACTATCAACGCCTTTGAATTATAATTAGGATTCTACAATTAACGAAAAAATAAAAATAATCCCGTCCCACCTATGAAACTTCATTTAATATTATAAATGATTTCTGTAAGGTGTTTTATCCCGGCAACACAATAATATGTCCTTAAATTCTTCATCAAAACTCATTTTTAAATCGTATGTTGCCCGCCATTGACGAAACTTAATAAATACTGCCTTTAATTTACATTTTGTTAATATTTTCATACATTATTTTATGTGCGAAATATTTACACGGGTCAGCTAATTTAATAAAAAAGAAAAGTTAATTAATAGTAAATACAATATTATGTAGTAATTCAACTCCGAGATAAGCAAGAGATATCACATAAGTACACAGGGTATCTATGGCAAAGGTCGATTATTTATTATTAATTTCCGTGACGTAAAACATTTACTACTATAATTATTTATTATGATAATATGAAGGATAACAAAGATTATATTAGGCACAATAAAATAATAAATATACTACTAGTTAATTATTGCACTGTTATAGTGATCTATACAATTAATAAAATTGAAATGTTTGTTTGTATTATCAAAATAATAGCTTCTTATTAAATGCATATGAAAGTATATACGACACCTAAGTATAACAAAATTGTTTTTTGTCTGTCTATCTGTTTACTCCGCGTAATCTTCAAAGTAACTTAGGCTTACTTTTATTTTAAAATAGGAATTATAGAATTATGGTAATTTGTTGTGCGCCCACGCAAGAAGTTTCTGTATTAGTACAACCAGTTTATAGTAGGTGACGCACTAGTCGTTACATTTCAAAGACAACGAGAACAAACTTTAGGCAACAATTTTAAAAAAATCTTTAAAAATGCTAAACGCTCTGCTAAATACTGTGGGACTACGTATATAAATTTATTAATAATCTTTAAGTTAACAACCATAAAGCTGTTCAATAAAAATAATTATATTTGTTGCTAAGTGATAAAGAAGAGCGCACGCGCAATGTGTAAATACTAAAATACTCAAGCCGTAAAACCAATGGCTATATACAAATACACTACACACAGAGCACGTGCTCTTACGTTTATCTACAATGAAAATCATTCGACGATCATCGATCTCCTTGGTGACACATACGTTACTATGATTAATATGGACTTATTATTCATGTATTTGTTTATCTTAATAGGCTATAAAATTATATAGAAACGTAATACTTGCTTGGGGGTTTAACATCGGCAAAACTTAATCATGTGTATATATATATATATATATATATATATATATATATATATATAATTTATATTTAAAACTATTAACTTATATTACATATTACTTTTTTGATGTATTAAAGGATTTTTCTCTATCGAGACATTACATTTCAGTTGACATCTCCGTTTTAGGTTTTTTCGCATGCAAACATTTTTCGTAATCTAATAGGTCAATACAATCTTGTGACTTATAAATAGGCAATATTGATCTTGGTGAGAATAAGAGATCATAATCATGAAATTATTATATTGTCATAGGTTCTTAATACTTTTGTACAATTTTAAATTATTAGGACGTGTGGAAATGGGTAAAAATTGAATGTCAAGATTCTGTCACATTTATTCATACAGGTTAAGATACTTAATAAAGTTTGTTAACAGTGAAATGAATTTAAAGTGACTTCTCAAATGAATTTTATAATACTCACTCCTTGTTCGACACCGAAGAGAAGATCGGATTTGTCCTTCTCGGATACAGCTGGCAAGTCGACTGGGAGACCGGGAAGGTTGACTCCCTTCCTCGAACCGAGCATACCTGTTTTACGATAATTAACGAAATTAAATATACAAATACACGGTTGTCTATATATTTATTGAAATTAAAATAAGGATAGTTCTAGGCGATTCTCCGCGGAGTTACAGACTTTTCATTGGCCGATTTTCAAATCGGGTTAGGCTATTAGCGCGCACACTGAGCCAGCAGCTATATAGTCTGCTTGAGTGTGCAAACTAGCCGTTAGTCGATCGATAACTCTAGAATAATTTGCTATTACTGAATGAAAATTAAGATGAAAGGTCAAGAAGAGAAACCGAGACAATGGTCGCATTCCATCTAAGTGATAGGTATTATCGCACGGAAAGTTTTGCACACGATGCATTCAAATAACAGTTTTTACCCGACTGCGAAAAAGGAGGGTTACGTTTTTCGAACGTATGTAGCTATGTATGTATTTTTCTTTCGCACACTCTGTAGCCTAAACGGCTAGATATATTTTAGCATACGAGGATGCGTTACATGCATCTTAATTGTGAAATGACATAGGCTGTGTAATATATAGTTTGAGCGATGTCTGTTATTCAAATAAAAAGCAAAAATAGAAAAAAAAATTATTTCACTCATAAGTTTTTGTTGCCGTCGGGTTTTTTGTTTCCTTTTTAATAATTACTTTTTTCATACGAGTTTTTAAACTTTTTCTATCAAAACGATAGCCATTAATACAAGCAGCGTCATTATGAAACATACGCAAGACCCATCCCGCGCTAAAACTTGGAGGGTAATAATTTATGACATCAGCCGAGGAAACAATCAATAAACGAGCGCAATACAGATTTAGCAGTCGGCTGATAATTTACCGACAGATCACTTTGAAAGCAATCGTGTAGCACATTAAACTTATTTGTCGGTCAATACAGAATTGTTGTAATGTGCGCACTTGCATACATATTTATATTGATTACAAACTCAATTAAGGTATTGGGCGAGAAAAAGTCGGCCTTAAAATATAACAGAAATAATTTGCATTATTGCGAGTCGTGGGTAACATAAATATATATTAAGTACAACATTTTAAAGATTTTTCAATAGATATCTAACAAATGACTTACTTACTGATTTTAAAGAAAAATCTGGGCGCTCCGTATTCTAGGTCTACATGGATAATAAAACATGATCTAAATTCAAAATTTCATACAAATAGAGTCGTTTTCGAGAAATCAATTACACCTATAAAATAATGTATGTACATGTTTATATGAACATACAAAAAATCTCAATTAATAGTAATAATAATAATAATTTTACTGATTATTATTATATTAAAATATACAGCAATTAATTATCAGTGACATCTTACAAAAATAATACGGAATTAATATCTTGAATCCTGTATTTTCTTTTTTTATTCGTTTCACATTGGATATCAAAGGCTACTTACTTACTTTATTACTAGATGTTAACAAAGTTAAAAAAAAACTTCAATAATTAATTTTTTTAATTCTTCGTCTTTATGGTCTTATTTGAAAACTTTACAAACCCATAGTTCAGGGTATCCTAATAGGCTAATCTTAGATGAAAAAGAATATACCTCAGAAATCGAAATTTCTAATGGTTTTAATAACTATTTTGAAAGTGTTTTCACGAAATGTAATTCTTCCCTGGATTACTATAATTTTTCATCAAACAGAATAACGACAGATGGGGTGGACACCTTAGAGTTTGACGAAGAAAGTGTATTTAAAATTCTAAACTCTCTCAGAACCAACAATGGTCCTGGTAGTGATAAAATTCTACCCCTCTTTTTTAAAGAATGCGCAGTATACCTGGCAAAGCTTGTAACGGCTTTAATTAACCTTTCGCATAATAAATATTGTTGTTTTCCTACAAAATGGAAAGAGGCCCTTGTAATACAAATGCATAAAAGTGGCACTAAAATGGAAATTAAAAATTATAGACCTATATCTATTTTAAATACTTTAGGCAAAATTTTTGAAAAGTTAATTTTTAAATTTGTTAGTCCTCTAATCTATAAATCTATGCCAACTCAGCAACACGGTTTTATGAAAAAGCGTTCCACTATTACTAATTTGTCTCTGTTCACAGATTACATATTAACTGGTATGGATAACAAACAGCAGGTCGATGTCATATATACCGATTTTGAAAAAGCGTTTGATCATGTGGATCATATTATTCTGATGCAAAAACTTTATTTTCTTGGTATACTCTTATTTAAGAAACAGGATGCAAGCTGTTGTAGTGGGTGGTTCTTGCAGTAATTTTATCAAAATACCCTCTGGGGTCCCGCAAGGATCAATCCTAGGTCCGCTACTTTATAGTGCTTATCTTTTTGACATATGTGATTGTTTTAAGCACTCAAAATTTATAATGTTTCCTGACGATAAGAAGATTTATTTAAGGGTTAAATCGGAAACTGACTGCATAAATATCCAACGTGACATTAATACTCTTAAGGAATATTATAAAAAGAATAAAATTACTGTTAACGTAAATAAGAGCATAAATATCAGCTTTACACGTAAATCTAAAGTTATTAACTTTCAGTATTACATAAATAATGTTCCTATTAGAAAAGTTGACAAGGTGTTGACTTAGGTGTTATTTCTGATTATAAGATGTCTATGAGTGATCACATAGATGTCATCGTTAGTAAAGCATATAAACAATTAGGCTTCATCAAACGTATATGAGAATCATTCACAAATATAGAGTGTATTAAAATGCTGTACTTCGCGTACGTAAGAAGTATTCTTGAATATGCTTCAGTCATATGGTCGCCTCAATATAATAAATACATAGACAGTATTGAATCTATTCAGAATTGTAAAATTTTTCTGCTATAAAGATTTTAAAGAATTTACGAACTATGGTGAACTATGTAAGTATTTTCGCCTAGATTCTTTAGAAGTGCGGCGTCGACAACATGAAATGATTTTATTTCACTCTATACTATCGGGCTATATTGATTGTCCCGATCTTTTGGGCTTCTGTATCACTGCGAGTACCTAAATACTGTACACGTAAAGCACCGTTGTTTGCTGTCCCATATGCTAAATCTAACTATGCTCAAAATTCAATTCTGTGTCGCATTGCCCGATCCTATAATGAAGTATACGATACGGTAGACATATTTCGATATTCACGGAATACATATAGGAGTGAAATAATAAAGTTACAACGCGGAATTATACAATTATAATATAAAAAAGATAAAGCACACAAGTCAGAAATACAGACATACGCTCACACACACACACATTCCGACACGCGCACACACACTCACGCACACTATACTAAACGCCAGTAAAGATTACATGTTTTTCTTTTGTCTACTTATGTATATTTTTATGTATCACTTCCTGTAATTGTGAAATCCTGTTTTGGCTTTAATTATTACATACTATAAGATATTATATAAAATATTGTATGCTGTTGGATTTCCAAATAAATAAATAAATATTTTACTAAACACTCTTAATAATTGCCTATGTAATAACAGGTTTAAATTGATATTTTTTTAGATCTGACTATACTGTTAGCCATAAGTGCCCAAGAAAATTCGAGTCTCAGACGGCTCTTACAGCTTCACCGGGCTCGGGTTTCAATTGAGAAAATAATTTCAATACTGAAATGTTATTAATCCATATCGCTAGATATATGTAACACAAAAGTGACTGAACTATCTCCACTCACCTCCGTTCTCAATGGAACACACAAGTGTGTCTGAGGTCATAGACTGGCAAATGATGGATATGAGACCGTCATCGATAAAGATTCTGCTGCCCGTTTTAACAACGTTGGTTATGTTCTTGTAATCAACGAAGATGACTTGCGCATTGCCGCGTTCTTGATATGCCACGTCTGTTGTAAGTTTGATAGTTTCACCCTTCTTCAGTTCCACTTCAGCTGATCCGCCCTAGAGGATCGATATGAGTAATATTAGGTCCTTACAAATTGGCGTTTAGTTGAACTGGCCACTTTGATCTTAAATATCTAGCGTTTGGTTAGAAATTTCAAATTCAAATTTCTTTCTTTAGGCTTGCGTATTTGTATTTCGAATTTAGCAATTCATTTGTTTCCGCACCATTTGATTTTTCTTTGACATCGTTCTTTTCACGAAATGGAAAACTCAAAATATCGCATTATTTACGAATATGAATTCCACCGTGGCAACAGCGCTGCAGAAACAGCTCAAAGGATTAATTATGTGTATGGGGAAGCTACTTTAAAAGAAAGGACGAATTTTAACCTACGAAACAAATCCCATGGACGGCCGGAGACTTAGTTGATAATGAAGAAAAAGGTGATCCTGGAAGCGGATCCATCGCAAACCACGTCAGAGTTAGCGGCAGGCTTCGGTGTGAGTGATAAACAATTTTAATTCACTTGTAACAAATTGGACAAGGTGAGTGCTGCGTTACATTTTACTCAACCATCACAATAACGAGGGAATTTTAAATCGTATTGTTATTTGTGATGAAAAATGGATCCTTTGAGAAAAGGGGTCTTGGCAGATAGACAGACAGAAATACAAACAACGAAGTGATCCTACAAGGGTTCCTTTTTTCCTTTTGAGATGCGGATCCCTAAAAAGAGCAAAATAGTGATCTAAAATGCTCATGAAACGTGAAAAATCACGAATAGGTAAGTCTTAAATGAATCGCTATTTATTTATAAAAAATTGTAAATGACAGACGTATGTGTGAACGAACCCTTAGAGCCAAAGTTCTTGAGTTATTTCGCATAAAATTTAGGTAAATGATAATTCATACTTACACCTTCTAATAGACCAGTCCTGATCTCTGGTCCTTTAGTGTCCAAAGCAATAGCGAGGGAGAACGGTGTCCCGAGTTTCGCGCTATAGTTTTTCTCGGCCTCGCGACAATTGCGAATGGTCTCGGCGTGGTACTCATGAGATCCGTGAGAGAAGTTCATACGAGCTACGTTCATGCCAGTTTCCATCATCTTTTCGAGCATGGCAACATCACGGGAAGCAGGTCCTACAAAAAATCGTAGTAGTCTTACTATAGATTGTGATAGCAACTCACTTTTTTTTAATATATCAAAACGAAAAATACGTTGTCCAATTAAAGTCCGAAGAAGGCACTTATGAACGTTAAAAATCCTATTATTCCTAAGAACAACCGACAAGAAACTCAGCCTTTTTTTACTATGCAAATTATGTTTACAGTTATATAATAATGAAATTATTTTAATGTATGACCTAATCTTTTGACAATAAAACTTACTTGAAATGGTCATTGAACTAATTGTTCACCGAATCGGTAAATATACTTTGAGACCTTATTACATAATCTAACACTAATTTATATTTTTTATAGTATTAAAAACTTTAGCCAAAGCTTTTACGAACATGCACTACATTGTCAAGGATGTTAGGTATTAGACTATCAATTACAATGGCTGATTCTAAAAAATATTACAATAATAAATAAAAAAATGATTTATGGATTAACTTACCGATAGTACAGATGATACCCGAGAGGCGGACATAAGAAGCCTTGGAGTCGATGTCGAGGGTACAGATATGCTGTAGCTGTGAGCCCACATTGGCAGCGGCCATCTGCTGGCCGGGCTTGTCTGCAGACCCTGTCTGCGTGTCAAGAAAAACATATAATGAATAAATATTCTCCTCTACGAAAAAAAAATCTAATTTTATATATCTACTAGCGATGTGCCCGCGACTCCGCACGCGTTTATTACTACGCAGTAGTTATTTGAGATAAAAACTATCCTAACTTTTAAGTTGGACCAAATTACAGAGAGTTACGTAATTTAATCATAATTGGTTCAGTAGTTTCTGAGTTTATCACGAACATACATTGTGAGACAAGATTTTTATATATACAATAGCTGTGCCCGTGGCTTCGCGCACGTGAACTACAGAATGTCCGCGCGAATCTTGATCACCCGCTCCCGGCTATTTTAAAGAGAAAAATGCTTATTGTGGGTGTTCCTTAAAAGATAGATTTATACTCTCGCTGACTTTTTTGTAGGTCGTTTGAATGCCTACAATTATGTACTACTTTAATTTGCTTTATCTCTTATGGTTTACTCAGCATAAGCCATTTAAGCGCCCGAATTGAAAAGTAGTCTAAGTTACTCCTTATAACATCAGCTATCTATCAGTTAAAGTCCCGTCAAAATCGGTCTAACCGTTTCGGAGATTACCCGGAACAAACAGACAGACAGACAAAAATTAAAAAAATGGCTTTTTGATATAGGTACCGTATATACTTTCATATGCATTTAGTAAAAAACTGTCATTTTGACATTACAAACAGACACTTCAATTTTATTAATTCTATAGATATAAGATGAATACGTTTTTATCTACAGGCCATCATATTATTATTAACTTAGGCATCGTCGTTTTGTACAAAAATGCGGGAATAAGTCTCTCCAGAGATTTTTGCGAAAATTTCTGTTGTCGTTTAATAGTTTTTATTTATAAATTTTTCGCTATTAGACCCTATATTGGGTAATATATGTTGCATTTTGTATTATGCAGCGTAGATATTGCACAAATAAAATGGATTAGAAATAATATCATGATCCATGAATTCTGAAATGTCACAAAAATTCTATGGGAATTTTTAAAAAGGGTCCCTTATTTTGTTACAGCAATTAAATCATCACACACACTTAAAAAAAATATCCATTTGGTAATGGCAGCTAACAAGTATTAGTTATCAAGTTATGGGGAAAAAAGAAGTTTCTCGAATAAACGTATTCACGCGACCTTGTTAATAATCCTTAACAACAGCATGGCGTGTAAACAAATAACGTGCTACGTTTTGTTTCAAAAGACGATTATATCAACTTGAAACAGACGACAGAATGGATTTGATACCAATAAATGATTTTACAATTATGACAACTGATTTGGGACTTCTTTTGGTGTGTTTAGTAGAGTGTAAAATTAAGACCTGCACACGCATCATGTGACGGAAATGCGACATTATGAAGTTAGCCATTAATGATAACATTTTACTGATTTTTATTGTGTAAAGATAATTTTACGACGTATAAATAAACACTATTTTTGAAGTTTACTTCTTAAGAATTGATTTTCGTATAAGGCCACCGGCGTGGAAGTTTTATGAGTGAAATTAATACAAGCGTTAACTCAAAAGCGTTACATTTTTCTGCGCAACGTAGCTTACGCACCTTTCACTTTGAAATCATGTTTGTAATATACTTGTATACAGAATCGTACTCAATTGAGTAAAGTCCAGTCGTGTTTTAATTAGACTATTTATTTTGCGGTTGAGGTTGAGGTTGTGCTCTACTCTCTACACGTTAAAGTCAAGCAATTTTTTGCTCTTAAACTGCCCCTATCACAACCAATTAACACTTATACGATAATGAGTAGATATATTTCAAGAAAAAAAAGTTCAAATAATCTATCTCATATTCCGTAAAAAACAATTTTATTTTGCTTTTCTTTAAAAAAACCGGTTACGATACGGTTTTTGGTTACGATAACTCCCGAAGAAATGTACGTATCGAGACCGAGTTATTATTATTATCTTCAGAATAACATTAACTAGTTACCTATTTCATATCAATAGCCTAGGACCCGTAGTTTATTAATAAAATAGTTTTTTATTTAAAAAAAGTACCTACACTATTTATTTGGATCTAAAATTAAAGCCTATTTTGTTGTCTAAATAATACAAATAAGTCAGTGGAACTTGTTTTTTTTCTTAAAAACCAAATGAGTTGTATGAGTTGTGAACTTTTGGATTTCCCAACTTTCAAAAAAAATCTTGTTATGGTTCATACCTTCTATTTGCATCATTACCTTGTCACTGAATGCTGAATATAAAATTCTAACTTTTTAATCTAATATTTCAGTTGATATACCAACAGGAAGATATATCAATAATTATTACAGGCTAGTGGCGGTTAAGGGATAACCGGTAAAAAGACCGAAAATAGTTGAAGAATTCCTCATCTTTTACTTAAATATACTCATGAGTTTGAACGGAGGACTCCGATTACATCAACGGCACACATTTCTCAGCAGTAAGTATCTTTATGCCTAAGCAATATAGTAAGATGGATGCGGTCGGCGACACGCACTATACCATTTCCATTTCTTTATTTTCTCGATGACAGCTCCTATGAAAACTTGAACGAGCGTCTTTTTTACATTATGTATGCATTATTTTATAAAAATATGACGTTTACACACGTACAAGGTTCTTCTTCTTCTTCCTCTTCCTAACTTAGCAACCGGTCCTCTTTAATGAAGACCATTACTGCCATTGTCGAGTGAATTATATTGTCAAGTGTTATGACGACTCAGTAGCCTAACAAGATGGTGGCTCCCTTGTTAGAACTTTCTAGGGAATTTTTGTGGGATCTCGGAATGAATGCTTTCAGCTTATATTTATAATCCACCTTACTTATGCACAAAACCAAACTATATCACGCAAAACGCCACCAATATTACATAATATAGGGTCAAAAACCTAAGTAAATGAATTAACAATAACAACCACAACATGTCACTTCAAGATCCCGCCAAAAACTCACGTACAAGGTATAACCTTGGTACTCTGGTATACCAGAGTAGGAGAAACTGATAAGGATGGAGCTATATCGATAAACGTAACACGATAACAGACCCGATATTTTTTACAAAATTTTCGAAGCTGTTGTAAAATAAGTAGGTATAGGTACTCTACAATGAAACGAAATAATTATAACGACAGGTAATCTTTATTTATTTACTTTAATCAATTTTTGTTGTATTTGTCTTTGTTCAAAATATAATAAATCTATGTGATCGATATCATTACTTATTTGGTCACAACACCACAACTATAAAATTAGAACTGTCATCGAGAAAATAAAGAAATGGAAATAGTATAGCTCAAGAGATGTGGTTAGGACCCAGATACGATTACAATTTTCATTGAAGTTGATAAATGAGCATAATCTGCAATTATCACTAAAAATCAAGTCGAATTAATGTCTTTTTTTACAAATGAATATCCGTACGTAATCCTGCAAAGTGGTGAGTTATTTGCCAATAAAACGTTTATGTACCTATCTACCTACACCTGAATCATTGAAGTAATACGAACTAATATGCCTGACATTGAAATAATTTAATACATTATGATCAGCAAACTGGTGTGAATAGCCGCCCACAGAGGTCACCGAAAACACGCAGCACTATACGTAGATCAAGGTCATTTATCATCAATCATCACAATGCAGTCGTTATGTAACATGTGAAATAGCCGATATTTCATATTACAGTCAGTTGATTCAGTAATTTACTGTCATATTGACTACTTTCTTTCAGGGCAACTGTGTTATGATGGTCTTTATCAGAAGCTAATAATAAAGAGTCCATTTATCGTTCACTATGCATAGAAGAATTTATAAAATTTATCTATTAAATCTATATCTGTACAATTAATAAAATTGAAGTGTGTGTTTGTAATGTCAAAATAACAGTTTTTTTAACTAAATGCATATGAAAGTATATACGATACCTATAACAAAAAACCCATTTTTAAAATTTTTGTCTGTCTGTCTGTTTGTTCCGGGTAATCTCCGCAACGGTTGGACCGAATTTGACGAGACTTTCACTGATAGATAGCTGATGATATAGGGAGTAACTTAGGCTACTTTTATTTTAGAAAAAGAATTGGTCATGGTGAATCAATTCGGGCGCTTAAATGGCTTATGCTGAGTAAACCATAAGGGATATTGCAAATTAATGCAGTACATAATTATAGACATTAAAAAGACCTACAAAAAAGTCCGTGTGAGCAACGGCTGGACAGATTTTGCTATATTTTATTTACAACGATAAGAAACTCCTGTGATGAATTTCACGCTTCTAGAACCACCAGTTTAAGACGAAGATACGTTGTCTGTCGGTCAGTCTTTTACATTATTATTGTATAGAGATTTTTGTTTTTATACAAATAAGGTTACAAAGACGGCCCGCCTGATGGTAAGCGGTATTACCATCAGTCGCACTACACCGAGTAGAGAGAAATCTCCAAAGAAATGCCCCCGTGTCCTAGTCCTACCTCTCTTAATACGCTAATCCAACAAAACTGACTTAGTTGTGCTGTCGAAACACTCCGATAAATGCTGAATTAATGAATGAACAGTTTAGTGCACTTTATGTGGTACATTAGCTAAGCTTTTTTTTTCAGATAACCAGCGGTATCAAAGGACAAAAGAAAAATGCCGTTGTAAGTAGTGCAAATGTTGCTGTCAAATTGTTAAAGTTTCACTCATCGAATGGCGGTTTAATTTAGAGGTGGGCGATTATGAATGAATTACATAGTCGATATATATCAATAACGAGTGATCATTCATAATCGAGCCCTTTATGTATACTCAGAGGTGGGCGATTATCTGAATTGAGATATGTACTTATTAAAAATAAAAATGTAGAGTGGAAAGCTAAAAAAAAAGGTCGCGCAGTCGTAAACAGAGTTCTTTCCAAGAACATAAATAATAATTAGTTTAAAAAAAAAAGAAGTTCGTTTGGTCGTATTAATTACTAATTCTATCAAATTAGAAAGCTACTAATATTAGTAATCAAGCATTAGTAATTACTAATCGTAATTCAATTATGAATGATCACTGATCATCGAAATATCTACTAATTGTACACATTGAGGGATATTACGACGGCGTTATGAAAGATAATTTTTACCAAAAAAGAAAACCAACTTCACAGACAGTGACGCAGATGACACTGGACACGCACGGAGGATAACTTCAGCTCTAATAGAATAAGTAATCAGATTCGAAATATTATTTATGAACGTATAATATAATTACTCAAATAACCTCGCCTCTTTCTCCGTACGGTGTTGAATATTAAGATTTTAGATATTTCCAATTTTCCGTCGACATATTTACAACTTGGAATCAATAAAGATGTGCATAGATTGAACTACAATAGTGTTTTGTGAAGATGTTTTATTAGCCTTAGGTATAGTCTGCAAAAGAAATTGCAGCCGTGGTTTTAAATGCATACCTAGTTCATTTGCCCTCACATAATAATTGTAATTAGTTTTTACTAAATAAATAAACTTACATCACTAAATAATAACAAAAAAGTAACTTCAAAATATTATTGATTATTATAATATTTTACGTAACATCTAAAACCATATCTAGATATAATATACGGTTACTTAACTATATAATATTTAGTAATAGTTTAAACCATTTCAAATAAAATTCCTTCTCTTCTAAAAAAACAGAAGTTAATGTTACATTTTTACATACACCAAGCGTATATTGATTTATTTTTACGTTAAAAAGAATAAAATTTCGCAGTTGACTGTTATACGGCAAAAGTACAAATGTCCGTTTTTACAATCAGACAATTTGAATAATAAAACCCAACCCGAAAATTAATCTCCAAGGTAACAAAAACAACACGATTTCAATGGTTCATGTAATAGTTCAATACACGAAAATAGATCACAGACACTAGGTACGTTACCTCAACTTTTCCATCGTACGTTGTCGGATACACCATATTTATTATATTGCGGTGAATAAATTTTTCACTAAACTCGGCTATAGGTCGACCGGGTCGCCTTCGTGATCTTGAACTGCCCTTCTGAGTAAGAATCTGAAGTCCGCAACGAGGGACGTTTGGAGTTGCGTACTCGATACTGCCGCAAAAATACAAGCGCGCGCATGAAAACGTCGCGATGGCCACCGCAGGGTAAGTGAAACCACCAAACCTCATAAAACATTAATTTTTTTTCTTTACGCAGATGATTGTATTTTGCAATAGATAACACAAAATGTTGTGATCAGTTTCATTTTAAATAGTGGCTAGATCGTGATGTTCTAATTTTAAAAATTTTGAAGACTTGCCAATGTTTTCGGCTTGTACAACAAAACTCAGTGAAATGAAACAAATACAAACAAAATCATAAACGGTTTTATTATTTTTATTAATATTTAAACACTCGTGCAAGGACCAAGTATTATTAATTCAAAGAAACGACATATTAAATATGACAATTCAATGTAGATGTATTGTTGCGGTAGTTCCGTATGACAAGTCTGACAAGAGACAATCTGTTTTTTTCTATTGAAATATAAGTTGGCGTTTTGAACCTTTTCATTTAAAATTGGCGTAGACTATACATTTAGGGTCGTCATAACGGTTAACCATAGGGTGCGAGACACCTGAATGCAAGATTCTAGGGGTGCGAGATAGCATTTATCCGCAGGCATTTCATCGTTTTGAAATTACGGAATACTTATGTTATCAGATAAGTGAAATTAAAAAAAGTGCTATATACGTGGTTTCTTTAGTATTTTTTTTTAAATTAATAATAAAAATAAAAATGTAAATCTATAATATTTTTAGCACTCTGTAGCTGAGTTGCATTCAGTGACATTTCTGGCTTCATTCGTTTTATCTATATTTTACTTTTTTTTTTTTGGAATGTTTTTTACCTATTTACAAATTAAGCTTCTTGTAGTCAAAAATCTCGATTTGGAGGTTAAACGGCGTATTTACAATTGACTACGATTTTTACGCTTAGAATCGCAATATTTCGGTAAGTGTTCATTAATTATAATTTGATTAGATTAATGAGATAAACAATTTATCATTTTATACAATTATTCATGCTTTACGCAATTCACGACATCTTATGACTTTGGATGGTATCGTCTTCAACAAATTGTTTTTCCTGGTGACGACAAGGCTGTCCTAAGATAATCAGCGCCCGTAAACAAATACCTCTCATAAATTTTCAATTTTATTTAGAACAGGTATTTCAGTTTAGGTATAAAAATGCCAATAACTAAATAAAATTATAATACCAATAAAAAAAGTGATGTCGCGAGACGCCCGGCAGATGTGATACATCTTAGTGAATATAAAAAAGCACCGAATCCGAAACACGACAAACCATAAGAAAGTCACTGTGAAGGCGTTTATTTTATTACTATGTGTATGGTGGTCACGATCCCAGCCAACCGCTTCTAATCTATAAATGTTTTAACTTTAAAATGATCCAGTTTGTCTATTAAAAAAAAACGAACTCGGCTCCAAAGCGTCGCGCGTCGCCACGCCAACAGCCAACCACGGACAACCAGCCTAGCCCGCCGCATTAGATGTTGGAAATCAAAAGTGACACCCCTATAAGGCTTGCGCCCCGGGGCTATAGCCCGTTTAGGGTTGCCCTGAGCGACACGACGATCCCAGCCGAGATTGGTTCCTTAGAGTAGGTAAGGTTCCATGTACCAGACAAATCATATTACTCAGCATATAAATTACATAACATACCATCACGCCTGTATTCCCCGAAGGGTTAGTAGGCAGAGATGTACTAATGTACACCCCAGTTAGCCGAATATGTGTTTAGGTTCCATGTAATAGGGGGCGAGCTATTGCCATAAATCGGACACGAAGCCAAACTCCAAGCAGCTACTGAGAATTTCATAGGAAAAACCCAATGACACTTTGCTCGACCTGAGCTTCGAACCCAGGACCTCGATCATAGCAGTCGCGCTTACGACCACTAGGCTAACGAGGCAGTTAGAGCCAGGCAGTGTTAAATTACGATAACACGAAATACCATACAAATTAATTTAAGCCTACTACGTAATCTGGATTACAGTTTAGACATAGACCATGTTTTATATAGATAGCATCTAAGCTATACTACAACTGAATAATCGAAATAAGTAGGTAGGTACCTAATAATATTGTAGCTAAAAAAAACAAATGTGTAAAATAGAAGCACCATTACATATTGTATGATCTCTTTACTATCATGTTGGGTGTTATAATATTATAAATCACAATTCGTTTCACAAACGTATCAATCAATAGGTGATAAGTTGCTTGAACCAAAGGCTTTGTTATTAAAAACGAGCAATTTTTGAAACTAATATTTTTTAAGAAACTTACGGAGAGTTCCAAACCCATTTTAAATAATATTTTCAAAAACAAAGAATTTTATTCTTAAACTAAAAATCTGTGCTAAAAGAATAATCTTTTGGTCCGTGATTTAATTTATTCAGGTTCACATTAGCAAATAACAAACGTTTTTGTTGCAAGAATACGAAACAGCTTCAAATTTGTTGCATGCGGAAGTAGCAAAGAAATTTCGGATAAATTATTTACGATTGATTTCCGCAAATTAACACCTTCGTCAATAAAATTATAATCATCACAAGCCAAGGACCTAAAATTACTTAGTATTATTAGAATTTTAATGAAGGCGGGTAGGTATTATCGTCCAAATATTTTGTTATTACGGATATCTCTAAAAATCTAAGTACCTACCTACCTATAGCTAAATATACTTTTTGCTGAATCTTATATTTTTGTTTATTATTTAATAAACCGGTTGACATTTTTAGACATCCAGTACATAGTACGTAAATTAAAAAAACAGCTGTCATTTATAGGTTATGTTAGTAATGGTACAAGAAAAAATTGGGGACATAGTTTTGATTTTTTTAAATGAAATGTTAATATTAGAATATCAGTAAGTATTCACTTTGCCTCTTCTTAACAGTAGGTAATTTATCCAATTGATCCAAGATACTCGAATTTGATCTACGTCATTAATTTAGGAAATACCAGATGTCAATTGAAATGTAAATAAATTCAGATAACACCTTCAATTATTGTTGTAACTTCCGAAACACATATTGCATGAAGGATTAAACATAATAAAATCTATATTTCAGATGAAATCGATCAATATTACGACTTTTTCAATACACAGTGGCAAGGATCCAGACCGTTATCGATTTAGAACTTTACATCAATTAAAGTAACATAATATAAGTATTTTATGGTGTGAAACTATAAAGTAATGTATTTAAAAAATACTTACAAATGCCATATTTCTATTTGTAACTTGGTAACAATCAAGAACAGTAATTTAACAAAGCACTATCACTACCTAACAATGTGATGTGATATAGTTTGACAGCAGTTACGCATACGAGGACTCAGAGGTCACTCCAATGTCATAGACAAACCGGCCGGCCGGCAGGTGGCCATTTTTACTTTAGTTTAGTTCACTTTGGCAAACGCAGGTAGTCTCTGCTCATAACTTATCTGTCTAGTCTAAACATTGTCCTTTTTTCTTTAATCTTCAGTTTAAGTACTGTATTTATCTATGGTCCTTATGATTATATATGTAATACCTACGTATCTGTTCTATTCTTCTTGTCTAAATATTGTAATATCATTGGTTCTATTTTAAACAAACAAAAACTCTTGCATAGTAGGTAACAACTCGAAGGAAATTATAGGCATATATTATAACTTCGAGGATGTTTTATATTTACTTTTCTAATGTGTCTTTTAAAGTTTAAGATTCAAAAATGGTATATACCATTAAAAGTTTTGGATATGAGAATAAATTCACATAAAACATGAACAAAATTATAAGCATGTAGAAAATTAACTATTTAAACGTTTGAAGTTTTATTTATACATACGTCCTACACGGACGACATGATTGAATATTTTATAATTTTTAAAGAATTAATTAGATACCTACCTATAAAAGAACCTTAAAATGTTACCTCTGCATTAATAATTTTAGGAAATCAATTGTTTATATACGTACATACCTACTTTAATTAAATTATGTACTTAAAAATTTGTACTGATTTTTAAAATTAAGATTCCATCTTCAATTTTTAGGTCCGCTCTTCAAGTCAATCTGTTTTGTACCGAAACGGTATCTACCTCATTAGGTAGGTAATGTAAACCACGCAAGAAAAAAAAATACTTACAAAGAACCTGCCCCTTGTTTCTATAGCTTTCATTATGTGAATGATTTTAACACGAACGGCCTAATTAAATATAATTTTCACATGCGTTATTCGACGAACAACGAATAATAACCACATAAAAAAACGACGGTCTCGATCGTCGACGTTTAACTGGAGACTGATAAAGAATAGACATACTCTCTTATCTTCATCGCCTGTCAATAAGTCATCCACAAAATCTACACACACATTTATCATTAACTATTTATTTATAGTAATGAGATAAAATAATGTTATCGTATACGGGCTGGTTAAGTGGCTTAACTTTCCCAGGTCATTGCTTGCGGTTAAAACTTTATCGAGGTCAATTTAAAAATAATTTCAACCACAAGCGGTAATTTTTTGACAATTCATTCTATGTCGATAGTCCTATATTCGTATCGTGGGTATTCTTCATTATATGTTTTCTATGGCTTGGTGTTTTTTATTTGGGCTGCAAGCCAGCTGCATAATTCCAGTTTGGATGCGGTTTTAGTGCAGTTGACATAACTGCAACGAAACTGTAAAACCAACTGCGGGTCAACGTGCAGATCTAACTGCAGTTTAACTGAGCTAAAAATTGAGTTAAAACTGCATCACAAATGTGCAGCTAGCATGCAAATCTAACGACTACACGTTTTTAATGCTGCAGTCCGTACTGCGCGCTAGCTTTTAGCTCAGTTTTTAGCCCAGTTAGATTGCAGTTAGCATGCAGTTGTTAGAACTGCACGCTGACTGCGCATTCGCTTGACGGTTTGGACGCAGTTATGTCAGCCCGTACGCCTGAAGTTTTAAATTTACATGTAGTTTTACCTGTACAATGAGTTGTATAGCCTGAGCAAGGTCGACTGCGGAAGCACCAACGCCATGCTTATTTCTGCCGCACAGCAGCAATACTCACGCTGTCGGGACGTGTTTAGCAACATGTACCTACCGGTTTTCAAGCGTTTCAACAAACCCTTATGAATAACATGACTGACCTTAGGATAGTATTCTTTTGAGGTTTGATGTAAAAAGTTATATAGGATACAGTGACATTTGGTGGACGTTACTGCACCGGTTTGCCACGTTATACCATTAAAAACCCCCAATTTATCTACATTTTTTAAAATAACCAACATGATTACAAATCACTTTGTATCCTTAACTCTGGTATTAATGCATTTGGATTATCACAGGGTTTATTTTATACAACTAAGGTGACAAACAAGCGTACCGCCCGCCATAGATATCATTATCGTTGCCAATCTTGAACCCCTTTCTACAAAGAGCTCTGGAAATCCTACGCACCGTAGGAACACAACATAATTTTCTATAGATTACTACATCTGGATAAATATAGACAGTAAAATATAAAATTTCATTGAACCCGCTAGAGAAGTTTCCAAGTAACCATTAACAATCATATAAACAAGAATTAGTTATAGTTAAGTACTTTTCAAATCAACGAATTATTTTAACATGTCAAAATAAAATATACGAAAATACCATCGGAATCGAATTTATTATTCCATTAAATTTACATAGAAAATAAACGACAATAATATAATAATTAAGACATTCTCAGATTAATAAAAACAACATTACATAGCTACTGACAAGAAATCTCACCTTTTTCAAAGGCTTTGGAATGGCATCATCCGCAAATAAAAACAAAATTACAAATTAATTCCAATTGAGTATAATTACACACTTAGTTGTGTCATATTGGGCCAATTATATTATTATATAAAACATTTTTTTTTTTATTATTTACAACAAGTATGAACAGTGATGTAGAAACACAACAAATGTCCGTTGCGTTACCTTTCGAAGTATTTGTGCATTACTGACAAACTTAGGTAATATACGAAACTTATTGTAAAACTATAATTATGTACAAGAAAAATTATCGGTCACATAAAAAAATACAATGTTCAAAGATAGCAAAATATGCTATTAATTTATTCGTTCAGTAAATTAATATATAGCTAAAATTAGTAAAATAAGCAGCCCTTGATATAGCAAGCAGTTATAATATCGTTGTTGAAATGTACCTATATGTGTTGTAACTTATATTATTTCTCTAATATCACTCATAGAACAAAATGTTTATGAACAATTAATACCATATCAGTCGTGGAACAAAAACCACCTAAATCCATTATAGGTCTTTTTAAATTCAAAATGTTCAAAAAGTTTGAATTTTTAAAAATAGTTTTAAATAATGTCGTAGTCTTTTTAAATTCAAAATGTTCAAAAAGTTTGAATTTTTAAAAAGAGCTTTAAATAATGTCGTCTTGCGATGTATGTTAAGAGGTCTCTTGAAGAATTTGCAAAAATAGATTTAACCAGTTTTATCTTGCGACTCCTCAATTATAACAGTATTTAAGTGATATACAGAGACCCATAAGCAAACTGACATGAATGACACCAACTAATTAGCAAAATGATATAAGCATATACATATAGGGATTACAATCCAGCAAAGTGAGATAAGATCCCGCAATTCCACGGGATCCAGCATAGTTTAAAAACTTGCGAGTCCCCGCACATGTTGTGGATCCGCGCGAACGCGCGTGAATTTGTCGTTAAAACGAGCAATATTCTAGCCAAAGTCGCCCATTCAATCGCTTATTTAGATAATATGAGCTATATATAAACAAATTACTTCAAAGTTGCCTGCATTTAAAAGGTAGACAAATATATAAAACTAGGTATACGACGTGATGTGCAGTTAGATAAGAAACCAAACTACATAAAATAATTATGTTAACCAGATTACTGTAGTACTTACTACCAGTAATACTGTAATTGTGTACTATATATAATATAAAACACCTATGCCGGATCCTACGGGATTAGCACTAATCTCGCAAATTTCCCGCGAGGATTGCAATCTCTATTTACATACTTTTCATTAAGTTTATATTCCTCTTTATTATTGTCTGGTCCGCAATATGTATGTCATATTATATTAATCTAAAAGGAAACAATTATATAAAATATTCGAATCGTATTTTTAATAATAGAGTAACTATAAAATGTAGTGTTCATTAAATATCGATTCATTGCTACTCATTTGCACTATCCAACAATTATCCAACGAGTATCAACTCGGGCTTAAACTATCGATACTACTGTAATATTTTAAAAGGGAGGTACATAATACCGAGCTACATTTTTGACTGCAAAAAGATTTGCACTAATTACTTTTAGCTTGTCGGTGAAAAAAATTAGGAAGGGCCTTGTTCGGTCTTCCATTCAAAGAATCTTTTTTTACCGGTCTGCCTGATATAATTATCATTTAGAATATGATGGTACCTAAGGAACATGGGAATGACCTTTTTTTTCAAGGCACCAAGCATATCACGACCGCCCACATATTAATAAATACGGTACTAAGAAACAATAATCGATTGTTAATAAATATACCCAAGGAATAAAATAGTTTTTTTTTGAGACGTAAGTAAAACAATCACTACTATAATCGAATTTTAAAACCATTGATGTTTAATTAACACTAATAAAATACCGTTTGTTTTTATATTATATTCCGTAAGTCAGCGACGTCGAATTTTCTAGATTAGATTTATGAATTTTGCTTAGCTGCCATAACAAAGCGTAATAATGTAAACGATCACTTCTTGTACTACAAGCTAAATAATTGTGTAACGAAATCTCAACAGATTTTGGCTACTATAAATAAATTTTCATGCATTTATCAATCTGAATTTTACGCCATCGGATAATGGAGAAGAAGAATCATCAAATTTTATAGGTCCATTACTTTGGAGAAAAACAGAAATGTAAAAAGTACCTTGAATTTGTAATATGCCATTATTTGGAGTGTTCATTAAAAGTGTTAAGTATTAAAAGAATTGTTTAGAATTATTAAATCCTCTTTTGGAATATCAGATATGCATATTCGTTAATAAACTCCAATGATTAGGGCTTGTTTGATACAAATTAGATTAAAATTTATACTAAGCACCTACAACGAAAATGAAAAAAATGTCATATGGCAAACATTCAGTAATATTGTAAAAGAATAATAAATGTACTAATTTATTTTTTTTATATTCGTTGGTGATAATAAAATTGACTGTATCTTGTAATTCAACTTTTGGTTGATGATTTTTCATGAAAGTTTATGTCAAAAAAGTTCAACATTAGTAAGTACTTCTTTTTTGTTATAAAAAATATATTGAAATGGAAATATTATAATCGAATAACAATTGCTCTGTATTGTTAAATTTATAAATAAAAGAAAAGTATGAATCACTTTTTCAAATAATCTTTTCAAAGTCTAGAAAAAACAGTAATTTTTTTTAGGCCGAAGGAAAATGCAATAATCGTTCATTATGATACATGTAAGAGTGCTGTTACAGATGATCTGCAATCTAACTGCAAGCCAGTGTAGTTGACACAACTGCATCGAAACTGCCAACCGACTGTGCAGTCCGCGTGCAGTTCTATTGCAGTCAACGCGCAGTTTTAACTGGGAGATCATTAATTTTGTCATTGCACCGAAACATCATTCAAACTGCAATTATGCAGCTGGTTTGCAGTCCGGATGCAAATCGTCTGTAATAACTAATAACCCTAATATACAGCAACAACACACGTTATATATAGCTTTGTTTTTAAAACATCTATCTCGTCCACATTGTCGTGTTAACAAGTAAAAATATTTATGAAAGACTTCTATAATAGTATATTTAATAATTTTTTATTATTATTATATTTTAAGATAGCTACATTAATAATATCACTTCAGGCTTAACACACACATGTACAATTTCGTGTCTTATCTATAATACATGTCTTTTATGCATCCCTATATATTACTGCTACAATTGTTACGGTAAAGAGTCTAGTGGGTTATCAGAGATAATACAATTTATACTTTACAGTTACAAAATGATAATAATTTCATGTAATAAGGAGAATTAAAATTATAAGGAACATAACTGTATGGCAAAATAATTTGTTATTTGAAATAAACACAATTTAACATCAACAAAATTGGTTGCGCGTTAGTATTTATACTTCTTTGAATACTCACACTCGATTTTAAACGCATTGCATGTGTTATTTATTTTCACCTCAATAAAACGAGAGGGTTTGGCGACCAACTTCATGGTGTAGACTTTTTGTTACAATATGCGTGCGCTATGTAAAGATTAATTCTTATCGTTTTTTTTCCCATGACAGATCTAAAAAAGTATAACAAAAATATTTTCTAAAACTACACAAGGGATTTTAGAATAAATATAATTTTCTCGATCATAAAAAAAAATCTCATAGAGTTTTATAACACATGCAAACGGAAAACTTATATTTATTTCAAAAGTAAAGAAAATTATCAAACTCCATAAGACTCGTTACCAACTACAGACTTTCCTGCTGCATCATAAACATTTTGAAATAAGCAACTGAGTATTCAGCACAACTTGGACTCTTCAAATAATATTAATGTACTAAAATCATTACAAAATCCGTAGTTCGGTCTGGATAGATTATAAAACAAACGGCATTTAGCACATTCATTAACTTATTTCATTTGATTTATTATTAATACTGGACAATTAACATACACCTTATTAAAAGACATGTGACACATGTTTCAACATATTATCTACAAAGTATTTCTCATAATATGATCAAGAAATTGAATCATGCAAACTATTCACTGTTGAAAACATAAATAATTATTTGTCTTGTTTTATTCGAATAACTATGGCAAGTATCACTACACCATAGCCCATCCAAACTCTAACTTTATATTTGAGCCCATATACACATTACAGTTAATTTACACAGCACACAGAATTAAAAAAAAATGTTGAAATTTATTCACTTAAAAAAAAAATGATAATGGTATCACGGTCACACCACGAAACAGATTTTACCTGCGAGTTTTTGACTACTATTTTTCTATATTAGCTCGTCATATTTAAGCTCAGTACAATCCAAACTCAACAGCGTCCATCGAGAGATATAAATCTATCGGCAGTCGCTGCTGTCATGCAGTTTGCATAAATATCTCTTCCCGTTAAGCTTCAAGGACCCGATGTCGTAAAAGGGAACACATTGGTCGAGAGATGGTTCCACGATTTCACGGTACGACAAACACAAGTCATAGAGAATTGATTGACGTAGGCGTTACATTGCGGAAATCCATCATAACTATATTTATCTGAAATTTCTTCTCTTCCATCGTTTCAATTACTAACATTAATTTTTTTTTATTTTGCTTATTTTCAATTGTTAAAATATTCAGTCATTTTAACAATTAATAACAAACGTATTTTGTTGCCGAAAGACGAAACTAATGTTAATCTGTTTCAGACGGAAGTAGAAAATAAAAGTTAAAGGTAAATTAATTAGTCATAGAGAACTTTCTAGTTTATGCAATGCGTGATGCGTTATTTTTTAAATACTAAACGTAAGTTGTGCATACTATGACTGGGCGAGTAAGGACGGGCATAACCTATACAACATTAAAACATCGAACACAGTACCTTAATCTGAAGAGCTCCAAATCGGCCCGTAATACTTCACTCCTATATCACTGTTAACAGGCACTGTTATAACATACTAGCCGACTTCACTCTTGACGTAGAAAAGGAGGTAGGGGGTCGCCGCCGACCGCATTTTGGGTTCCGCGGAGAGAAGATCTTCGAACTCATCGTCGGTGATCGGTTTAACGATGTCGTCGTCGCACGCGAGCCAGCAGGGTTCCGTACGGGCGCGCGGCACGCAGCACTCTCGAGCCGCGCAACCGGACGGAGGGTGTCGGGGCCGGTTGAACAGGGTGCGCATGAACGATGAACTAGTCGTGGTGGTCGCGTCTCCCCCGCCTTCCCTCGAGCACTTGAAGTCGCACGTACTGTCGCGGGCGTAAGCGACATAGTGCCCGCCGGTCAGCGTTTGCCCGAGATGCATTATCACCGCCCATAGAATATATCTACAATTATAATTAAAAAAATTGTATATAGTTATATACGCACGTAAGAAGCTATACTTTGGCGTAACAAAACAAAATTAATTCTAAAAAGTGGACCCGCTACCAAAAACGCAAAAAGTATAGTTTCAATATTATATTCTGTGCTATATCATTAGATCGCAAGATTGTGTATATTGACTGAAAGCCCATTCATTAACAAAGAATTTTTTTTTAATAAATTGGCAATGGATTATAAATGTCATGCGAACAACTAATAAATAACCATCAGTCCAAACAAGGTCTCGTATGATCGTTTCCAAGCCAAAAGAGGCCAGGTCGCCCACAAACAACTTGGTTTAACTGGTTTTGGCTGGGGAGAACTGGAAGTTGCCACACACAAATAAGTTAAATAGTCCCTCTGCTAGTACTATAACTTCGATAAAGGATCACGATTATATCATCATCATCAGCTGTACAGTGCTGATGCTCTTTCCATATACAACGTTACATTGAGATGAAAAATCTTAAAATTATCGAGTTAGCAGAGAGGTTTGTCAACTGTCAAAAATAACCCAATTACCGTCAAAATATGTTTATTATAGTCAAGACGAATGTTCTAGAACATATTCGTACATGTTTGAGTATAGGCCTTGTTCAGATACCTCCGACCACTATCAAGGTATTCATATAAAGACAAAAGCAAGCCAGTGTTGCTTGAATCGTTGAACTGTTCACATTGTTTAGTTGTCCGTGAATGTTACATTTGTAGCCAGACTTGAACATCTAACAATCGTATATAATATTGCACAGCCACCAAAAAACACATGAGAAGACAGGCATTAGAAAAATCGGAGTGCAGAGTGGTATGGTTGTTTAGTGAAAAGCGAATTATAGTGACTCACATATTCACTTACAATTTATGCAGGCCGGTATGACAGCGGTGACCGTCAAAGGATCTCTCGGTGGTCGCGGTTGTGTTTCGATTGTACTGTGCTTACCATCACAGACAGTATTGTCAATTTGCCATCTATAGGTACCAATATTATAAAGAGCAAATATTTGATTTTTTGTTTGTAATGGATTAACTCAAAAACTACTGGACAAATTTATAATTTGAAAAAGTAATTTATTTCTCAATAGGTGGTACCCGCGAATTCGTCTGCGTATTATTGGATATACACACGATAGATCTCGGAACACGACAAACCAAAAGAAAATTATAGATGAGATTGTCACTATGTGTATGTATGGTGGATGCGATCCCTATCACCCCGCTATATTACTTTATATGTACCGGCTGATGTCGGAACACGACAAAGCAAAAGAGAATCATATATGGGTTTATCACTGTTTGTATGGTATTGTCATTATATGCCAATATGAATCGCAACACATTAACCGTCCCAATAAAACTTACAACCGTACAAACAACAAACATACAAGCTTTACATTTATTATATTTGTAGGATAACACTGGTTAAACTATGACTTTTACCAGGATTAAAAGTACCCTATGTGTTATTCCAGGTCATAGACTATCTGTCTGCCAAATTTCATTCAAATCCGTTAAGCCGTTTTTGTGTGATGAGTAACAAACATCCAAACATACACACTTTCACATTTATTATATTAGTAGGATAAAAATGTCGAGTTTTACACATAATATAAAAAATTACCTACACAGGTGCGTTGACGATTTTTGTCGTATAAAATTAACACGGATGAAACCGTGGGGCACAGCTAGTGCTACTATAAAAAGAGCCTTACTATCATACTATGATTTCATCAAGACCTTTTCCTTCATGGAAAACTCAGCATAGTCATAGGATTCGAACTAACGTCGATTGACGCGGTATCCTAACAAGAACATAACATACCATCACGCCTGTATTCTCCGAAGGGTTAGGCAGAGTTATACTTACTACTACAAACCTAAAGTTCGCTGGGTATGTTTTTAGGTCCCATGTAATAGGGGGCGAGCCTATTGTTATTAATCGGGCACAAAGCCAAACTCCGAGCCGCTACTGAGAATTTCATAGAAAAACCCAACAACACTTTGCATGACCTGAGAATCGAAACCAGGACCTCAACAATAGCAGTCGCACTTAGGAATAGTTCTATTTTGCAGGTTATAAGCAACTCTGCTATCTGGTTATATGCGGTATATCTGTTACCTGTGTGCAGGCGGCTGGTCATGCGCCCTGTTGGCGCAGTGCTCACAGAAGCACGGCATTAGCATGGGCGTGGGCGCGTGCCGTGTGATTTTCTCCATTCCGCCGCTGAAGCGCTTCAGCTGCAGCACAAGCAGCCGCGGCAGACGCGAGTACGCTACACTTCGCCGAGCCTCGTTGTACCGCAAGCATCGCTCGCACCAATACTGAGTACATATCAACTTAATACTTAAAACAAGACAATTTTTTACATAAAAAAAAAAAACAAACTTCAATGACTTTGAAGAACTCCCTGGTATATCTTCGAAGTTGAAGGTCCAATGCAGGCTAAATTCTTAAAGGTATAGACATCGATATGTGGTGGAATATGAGAAAATACAGTGAAAACTCTATATAACGAAAAAATCCTTAAAATATACAAATGACTAAGGTTTGTTTGGTTTACATCGTAACAACGACTCTTAGTAGCGTAACAATACGTCATTATTTATACCTCAATAAATATTGATTCAAACATAAACATAAAACAAATCTTGATAGCACCCATGGTCATGCTATATAGCTGTCTGTCCACTGAATCGGACCTGTGCAAATTACGACCAATAGAATTGCATAAAAATTAAGAGATGAAATTCTATTGGTCGAAATTCAGGTTCCAGCTATTATTTGCGTTACCTTGTTTTGATCGCGCAGGTACTCCGTGGAGAGGCATGCGGCACGGAACGGCTCGGCGGAGGGTTCGTCATCAGCGACGGGCACGCACAGCTCACAAACGGCTTGGGCTTTCTCAGTCACTGCCTCACATTCAAGACACATTGTCCGCACCACCATCGTGCCTACAAAATATATTTTATTACGTTGTTAAAAAAAACTGACTGTCCATGACGGTAATCCACACAGTATAATCCTAACTACTACTACCGAGAGATCGTAATCCATCGACGGTCGCCGTTGTCAAGCCAGCCTGCAATAATTAATCTGGATATGTACAAGGTTGATCCCGAAACGAGTCATTATGGCGGACTTTTCACCACACGCATGGTTATCGCGACCCAGTAGGGCCTAACAACCCAACCACCCGCTATCGCCATTTCATCGTTCGTTATGCAGCAGGGTACTGCACCACGTCCTGGTGAGGTTGGCTTGGTCGTATCAGCTTTAAAGATGTAATTCAAAAACCCCTTACACTCCAACTAACACACAAATTTTTTAATGCTCTAGCATACATCATCTGGCTGGTCCAACAGACGTTGTTCTGGATTTTCTTACAGCTCCACCTATCGGCTTTAGATTTTATGATAATCTTTTTGATTTGAAACATCAATAGCGCGTTTGGGGTTGTTATAAAAACGATTATACATGTCATTACGTAATACACAAAGATACAAAAGCACGTAAAAGATTTGTTCTGCTCAACATTTTCAAAAAAAAAAAAATCATCTTAGTCGTCTAGGATTAAAAAAATTATAATATGATAACATATAATATAATGATATGATTGTAAAGAACAAAAATACTGAAAAGAATAATTTTTTTTAAGTTGATAACCCCCATCGCGTTTTTCTTGCCGGTTCTTCTCGACGACTGGGATGTTTTCCGAACTAGTCTTAGTGTGTCGACATTCATTAGTAGTGCCCTTTAAAAGGCCTAAATTCAATAAAATATTTCTGACTTTGATTTCCAGTTACATATGTAAATGCTAGTGTAGATATGTGGCTTTGTGAGGCGATTTGGTAAACGAAAGTGGCACAGAGAAAATCGATATTTAAATCTCTCATTACGGATAGATTAGTTTTACTCTTACTACAATTAGTGAGCTATCATACCAGAAATGCAGAATTGATGGTATTTGGAGCACAACTATCATGCTTAACGATTTATACTCTGGCTAACATTAGCCTCGGTGTGACCATACTTTTTTTAGTTCCCGTTTTCCGCCATCCACTACGTAATCGACCTTTTTAGGAATTTTTAGAATTTCTAAATTATTGTACCATTGTGAATTCTGAGTCGTGTAGCATCCATGCTTTGCATTTACCTTCAAAATCCTCGGCGACAAAGTCCCACCCGGGCCGCGTCCTCTCATCTTTCTCTTGTTCGAGTGGTGATGGGGCACGTTCATCGGTTGGTGAGTTCTTCTTATCATTATTCGATTTCACCTCTTTACGCTTCTTCCAAGATTTGCGCAGGTTCCCCAGCGTAGGTTTGCCACCGTCGCCTTCGATATTCGGTTGTCGCGAGATACCGTTGCTGTATACAATAAAAAAATCCTGCTCTTACATTTCTGTTACTGGCAGGTGTTTTGTTTAAAGGTTTCATATTTATTTTATGATATTAAGTTTTTATAATTCTAATTATTGTACAAGACAGTGATGACAGATCATTGATTCACCGACATTAGTAACTGTCATGCCGTTATGCAAATACTGTTGGATACTTTGAATTATGTCAGTCAATTACTTAATTTACTTACTAAACTTATACCTATGTTTTGCAATGGAATCACGGGTTATATATCTATATCAAAAGAGAATGATATTTACAATTAAAAAGCACGCTCTTATAAGATTAATTTCATATTATTACTAGCTATGTCATACGGTTCACTCAGCGTAAGCCATTTAAGCTCCCGTATTCCTTCACTTTGACCAGTTTTTTTTATTTGCATGGAACCCTAATTCTTTTTCTTAAATAAAGGTAGCCTAAGTTACTTCTTATAACATCCGCTATCTACCAGTGAAAGTCCCGTCTAAATCGGTCCAACCGTTTCGAAGACTACTCGGAAGAAACCAACAGACAGACAAAAATAAAAAAGTTTTTTTTTATAGATTTCATATCATATATACTTTCATATGCAATTTAATAAAAAGCTGTTATTTGGACATTACAAACCAACACTTCAATTTTATTAATTGTATAGATTTATATAGATTAAGTGTATAATTAATAAAAGGCATCTAGGTACCTGTCTCCATTTTCGTGTATTTGCAATCTCGCAGCTCGAGCACTGAGCGCGCGACAAGTTTCACGTATATTGTCCAATATACACACTAGTAACTCGTGGGCATCCTGTTGCCTGTTACCTGTAACATACATTATTCATCTGATATGGCATGGCGGCCTCAATAAAAACTCTGCATTACATAAAGCCATGTCTTCATAATACGAGTAAAAAAGCACATTTATTTGATGTTAAAAACACGGACACAATTGTCACAACACACACTAAATACCAAATTAAAATAAATTGGGAGTATTACTCATTTAATTCTTATACAATTGCAACATTGCCAAACAAATGCCACACTCAACAACAAAAAGGACCTCAACTCAGCATAATATGCTATAGCAGAATACAATAGCGCTGGTTTTCAACCGGGCCTACACTAAATAGTACTAAGTACACTCGCACGAAACACGTGATCCGAGCGCACTCGGACATCGGTATCGGAACAGAGTGAACTAGGACGAGGTTCTATTTTTATGACCTTCTCAGATAATTTTATGAAAACAAAATGGTTTCCTAAGAAAAAGTGGAATTAACGTGGCACTCCAGTTCCAGGTAGACTCATATACGATCTAGCTTGTATGAGCGCACTGATTCTGAGAGTACTCGTATAGTGAAAACGCAGCTTGAGGTTATTAATTTATGTCAATTAAACAAATACTCTCCGCAGTGTTTGAAGATTAAAGTTTATAGAAGAAGAAAGCCTGAAATTTAATTCAGTTTAATTTACACTAAACTACCTACATATTACATTAAATTGGCCGATCCCTATAATTTCTAGGCTTGATTGATGATTATGTATTTTCGTACTTTAAAACTAGCTGTGCCTGCTAAAGTAACTGCGCCCGGTTGGTTATTTTAAAGACTTATTGTAGATGATCCTTTTAAGATAGACATATATTATGCTCACTTTTATGTGGGTCTTTTAAGGATCTGCAATCACATGTACTACATTTGATATATTTGTTATGGTTTACTCAGCACAAGCCATTCGAGTAAAATCGTCGTTTTCAAAATTGAATTTTATATGCACAGAACCCTAGTTCTTTTTCTCAATTAAAGGTTGCCCAAGTTTCTTATAACATCAGTTATCTGTCAGTGAAAGTTCTGTGAAAATCGGTCTAACCTTTTCAGAGATTACCCGGAACCAAAATAAATCTGTTATTTTGACATTACAAACAGATACTTCAATTTTATTTATTTGTACAGATTTATCACAAAACATCTACAGCCCGTCTAGGCTTATCATGTTACCATCTTGAAATACATCACCACTTAAATTAGGTGCGAAAAATCTTAAGACGAACAATGACATTACATTTCACCATCTTACCTTCAAATGTAGAATTGACGTCTCTAAGAGCGGTGAGGAAAGCATCAGCGGCGAACGGTTCAGGACTAGCATCAATGTTGCTACTGTTCATGCATTTATTCTCAGCAGCACGGAGATTGAAGTAAGTTTCGTGAAGTTTCTCTGTGGCTATCTATTAACACGAAAAAAAATTTTATTATTATTTTTTCATGTATCTATAAAAATATCATCCAAATCGTTTCAAAAACAAAGAAGTTATGTCTGAACATCCTTAATATATATATATATACAGGGTCATATAATTAGAAACATTTCTTATGAATAAAGAAAGTATAACATCAACGTACAAATGATCGTAAAAAATATACACATTCAATAATATAGCCACTAAAATAAAAAACTCATTAAATGCATAAAATATAAAACATATCTAACTTTTAATTACAAAATGAGTCTTACACATGTAGGAGTTTATTGGACGCCTACTTATAAACATTTTAAATAAGCAGTCATAGCTCGTTCTTTTTTTGAAATTGGAGAATAACATTTCATTTTGCCTTTTTCTATTATTTCGGCGGCAATTCAAAATTTAATCTGAATTTTTAGCATGATAATGACCCTCTAAACACACGGCCAATAGCGTCAAATGTTTCCTTAACGAACAGCGTATATCAGTTTTAGACTGGCCAGTGAAATGTCCGGATTTAAACCCGATAGAAAATCTCTGGTATATTGTTAAAAAGAAAGTCTCAAACAAACGTAACACCAGTCAAAACGAACTATATGAAGCATTTGTGAAGCATGGAATTCAATCCATCTAGGTAAATGTATGAAATTGATTAAATCAATGCCACGTCGTTGCAGTGCTGTTATTGAAAATGAGGGACACGCCACTAAATATTAATTATAACTATTGGTAGGCTGTGGATAGTAACTATTTCGTAAATAACAATACTTATTACTAATATGTACTTAAAAAATATTGTTTTTTATACTTTTTGTTGTTGTTTCCAATTAGTTGACCATTATTGTTCATATCTTAAAACTGATTTAAATGTTTGTTCGTAATGTAATATTGAAACTACACTTATGTAATGGGATTTATATTGTTTTTCTAATAAATGATAAATCGTTGAACATATTGTTGACCTATTTATAGTTTAATTTCAAAATAAAAACGATTGCCGTGAAGTATCTTACATAATGTCAAGGACCGTTGGTAGTGTTTCTAATTATACGACCACCACTGTATATATACATTCGAATTGAGTAACCTCCCGTCTTTTGTTTTGAAGTCGGTAAATAAATATATAATACATATTATCTAATACAATAGACAACTTTTTAAAAAGCGTTAATTATCTATCATTATAGATCTTTAAAGTTACGAAAAATATAATTTCACTTAAATATAGCATTATAAGTACTTAACCTGTAAACGTATAATATATTTTTCAATTGACGTCATACGTGGGATGAGCACTAAATAAATGAAGAAAATTATAAGAAAACATAAAGTAATATCAATATAACAGTTTATTTACTAAATGCATATGAAAGTATATACGATACCTCATAAAACCGCATAAAAAAATTGTTTGTCTGTCTGTTTGTTCCAAGGTAATCTTCGAAACGGTTGGACCGATTTTGACGGTACTTGCACTGGTAGATATCTGATTTTATAGGATGTAACTTAGGCTACTTTCATTTTAGAAAAAGAATTAGGGTTCTGCACAAATAAAATAAAAATGGTCATGGTGAATCAATAAGGGCGCTTAAATGGCTTATGCTGAGTAAACCATAAGAGATAAAGCAAATTAAAGTAGTACATAATTGTAGGCATTCAAAAGACCTACAAAAAAGTCAGCGAGAGTATACGTCATCTTCTAAGGAACACCCACAATAAGCATTTTTGTCTTTAAAATAACCGGGAGCGAGGGCACCAAGATTCACGCGTGTGCCCGATTGACGGCATTCTGTTCTCCATGCGAGCGCAGTCGCGAGCACAACTGGTTTAGAAATATAAATCAAAATTACTTCACAAAAAAAATTATTGAATGAAGATTAAAATATTAGAAAAATTATTCTAAACTATATTTTATATTGATTAGTTACTACCCGTCCGGTGGCCTATTCAATGGAAAATTCTTGTATATTTATTTATTAGCAACTTTCATAATAGACTGAGATAAATCATTATTCATTATTGTTGAGAAATAGCGTTGAAAGTTTGAAGTTCCGCATAGAGTATATTTTAATGAAAATTAAGAATTTTGCCCAAAATATAGAAATGTAAATGAATTTAGAGCATTCTCAATAAAATACCATTTCAAAACATATTAAAAAATATTTCGCATTATGTATTTATAGTATTAAAAACAATTTCGTTAAAGAAACAATTAGCAACTAAAATTATTTTATAATAAAAAACCAAGTTAATATTTAAAATGCTTCAGGGCACAACACCTAAATTAAAATAATTATTTATGAAAAGATCTGTAATTTGAGATATCATGCACTTTATTATTAGCAAAAAAAAACTTTTGAAATTTAAGGTTATTTCTTTTTTAAAGTAAAAGCTCATAATAAAATTATAACACAATAACTAAAAGCACCATTGTATAACTAAAATGGTCAAGAATACATTTTAGGAGATTTAATCAACAAGAGACCGACAATCCTCTAACTTGCTTGATTGCTACAAATGAAACACCTATTGGACTATGTCTATTCTATTCAAATATTGAAGTGGTTTCATTATAAAATTTCCAAAAACAATTTTTTTTAGTTAGATCACTTTATTTTTAAAGTTGCATTATGTATAATTGATTTCTCCGAAATTGCTTTAACCATTGGAATGAGATTTTGTATTTACATATTAGTTCACTTTTCTATTTTACTAAAATTATGTTTTTCCTGTGCAAGACACGAAGCGAAGCACAATCGCCCAGATATAAACTTTTATATCAACAACATTCAAGAAGTAATGCATGTGTCAAAATAATTGTGCCATTGAACTTTTCTGTGCCACTGTGCTAAATTAAAATTTGTATCTTTGACATGTTTATTTTATTATCCGGGTTAGTAACAATATCAGATAAGCCACATCTTGTCAAGGTTTTATCGCCTATTCATAATATTATCTTAGGTAAAAAAACAACACTTTATATAAGTATAATTTAGGCAAGTTTCCTATAAAAATATTATCTCCTAAATTCAATGCAATGCTAATAATTCAAGCGTAAATATATTTAATGTGTATAAGAATATTTTTAATTTATACTAATATTATAAATGTAAATAGATTGTTTGTTTCTTTGAACGCTTTAAACTCTTGAACTACCAGTCATATTAGAAAAAATATTTTTGCATTTAATAGCCTACTAGCTAACCTGGCCTGGTATGCTATGGTTCAGTATTTTTTTAATCCAATTGCTACCAAACTTTACAGAATCACCCTCTGAAAGTTTCATTACAATCGGTCAAGCATTTTGGAGTCCATAGGGAAACATACATACAAACATCATATTTATAGGACATATATCTTCACACTACGACCCTAACAAGCGGAGCAGTAACCATGAACGACATGCAATCTAATAAGCCGTAGGCATGTAAGTACAGGAAGTAAGAACAATAATAGGCTACATCTGGTATGTTGGTTGCAGTACAGTGGAGAGTTGGCAGAATAAATAAAACATGGGTAAAAACTGTGGGCCACAGCTAAATGATAATATAGAAGTATAAAAACTATTGATACTAAACAAAATACATTCCCTGTATCTATGAAATGGAGTCACATTTTTTAATGCAAACTTTGTATGTCTAGTGTCCTGCCCTGGGAATAAGACTTAAACTTCCTGTAGTGTCTGCGAGTGAAAGAGAGGGAAGCATTAGGTCATCTCTAGTGCACATGTGGTCGCAAAACTGTCAGTCAGCTGTGAGCGGCGAGAGTGCGTGGACATGCGCGTCTAAGAGCCGAAAATAGAGAAAGATACACAACACTTCCAGTCATCTTTTTTATCATAACATGACAAAGTGACTACTATGTACCTGATGGTAATAGTGCAATCCAAAAATATTGGCAATCATGAGTTCAGATGGAGTTTATTAACAGTTTACACACTAAATATAAACACCACAATACAAATATAATAGTCACTAAACAGAGAGAGGGCGCCATCTAGCAAGCAGGTAATAATGCGAAAGAATTAAAAAAAAAAGGCTGCCAGTGTTTACATACATATTGTACAGCTATACATTTACAGTTAGACAGTTAAACCTTACATAAAAGCATTACACAAAAATATTAATATATAAAATATCTAGGCTACATCTGGCGGCCATACCAGGTCACTGCAAATCCATCACCAGTTGTTGGTGTAATTACTGCATGCTCAAATGTTTCTTCACTTTATGTTTGAAGAACTCTATGTTGTACGAAGGAAGAAAGACACTGGCCGGATGACAGTTTTACAGTAAAGCAAAAAGATGATCATGTTTAATATCATAATGGATGAGCCAGCCTGACCTGTATTTTACTTTTTCCAGAACTGTTATCCGATTGTCCTAAAGACAACAGATCTTTACTGCTCCATGATCTGGTTCCCGATGATGCAAGACCGGCTGCACTCCTGCCCAACGATGAGCTCTTTAGTCTAATACTGCCCAACTTTTGTTCAATGCTAGCCAAATCTGACACAAGGTGGTGGAGATTATGAAGAAAACGAGGAGCGTATCTGAAAATTTAATTTTAATAACCTATTTAACATACATAATAATGTATATTTCAAACATAATAAGTTAGAAAATATTTTTTACAGAAGTAAAATTATTGTTATTGTATATTACTCAAGACAACATGCTGTCTGCAAAATATTTGAAGAATAAAATTTAACAGAAATTAATTTGTGTCATTCTGTCCAAACAGAGCACAAGAGAGACAACTGCAGCTCCAATTATATCTATTTAAAATAGAAAAAAAAAAACATAATTTCATTTTCAACAATAATAACAACCCTACAAATAAAACTTTTTCAGGTTGATTCCATTTAATCAAACATGACACCAAATTAACATGACATTACAAATGAAATTCTTACCGTAATGTATAGAGAACGCTATTAAGGAAGCAGGTGTTGCCTAAGTTGGAAAGTGTGGCGATAGGTGTCTTCTTTTGCATACCACCTCCATATTGATTATCAGATTGATGGTGGCCATTCAACATGACAGGACTGGATGATGGCTCTTCCAGTATTATCAGGTCTGGGTTAAACAGTTTTTCTACAAATATTATTAATTATTTACAAAGCTGCTATCTATATTCTTGACCTAACAATTGTATTTTTTAAATCTTACTAGAATTACCTTCAGTATTTCCCTTGTAAGGTTTACTATGGTTATTCACAAGTTTTATATTGATGATTGGATAATGTGTTTTTTATGAATAAGTATTTATAGAAAAGTAGCTATCCTGGCAGACATTGTTTTGACCCTTTCTCAAGTACAGGGCCACCAATTAGATCCTAATATATCCATAAACCATAATTTCAATAAAACATGTATATATGATATACCTTATATAACTAAATCTCTTACATAATACAGAAATGTACCTACTTGTTACACACACATCTTAAACTCACCTAAGATTTTTTTTATGACTACTACTATTATTGTAAAATTAATTTAATATGTATTGGTCAAATTTGATTTGTATTTCCAGTAAAATCTGGACATAAAAGCTATAATTCTTTTAAATTCCATATTTGTGATTAGTGTCCTTCATATAGTATGTCTATTGGGAAATTTGGTGAAAATATTACATGACTACAGATTTATTAATATAGATTAAATTATTTTTCATAAATAATAAATTAAAATTGTTGCATAGAACCTTAACATGTGTTTGACTTTGTAACAGACATTATGATTATACTAAAATAAAATATATTTAAAAAAACCATTAAATAAATAAAAAATAGGTTTGATTACTGAAAATCAAAATAATCTTTATGTAATTTAGGCCCTAAGAAAGCACTTATGATCATCAAAACACTACTGCCAGATCGGAAAATATCCAAGACATTGAGAAGAACCAGTAAGAAACTCAATCAGGCTTATATTTTTTTTTTGGTTAACTGTACAAATGTTAATTTAACAGGTACAATAATAATAAATTAGTGGATGCACAGAGAGGGAGTCACTTCCAGACATCACTATCATTCACATAATGATCCACCCTATAATAAACTTTTGAGAGTAAAGCCCGCTTGACTTGGTCCTTGAACTTGTTGTCCGGCAAATCAGTAATGTGCTTCGGGATCTTGTTATAGAACCTAACACTATTACCTAAAAAACTTTTATTAGTCTTACTAAGTCTAAAACACAGTACAACTAATTTATCTATATTTCTAGTATTAACATTGTGCTGGTCTTTAACAAAATCCAGCTAGTGTAAGTTTTTACGAACATACATTAAGTAATCAAAGATGTATTGGGAGGGCAAAGTTAAAATACTAAATTCCTGGAACTTGTTCTTTAGTGATTCGCAGGGTTTCATATACTGAAATTACATAATTAGATACATTTCTCTGTAGTCTTGAACTAAATTTAAATAAAATTATTTTTTGTTAACTATATACTATTGGATAGATTTAATAACTTGCTGGTATCAAATGTCATACGAAAATGTGCCCGACCTGGTGTAAAGTGGGTTATCGTGATTATGTACTTAAGTGGTTATAACAACCGGTAGTTACACAATACCTGCAGGCTTCGACGATTCCGTTAAAGGTTTCAATTTCTTTGCAGCACTTAACGTATTTGAATATATACTCTTCAGGGGCCTCTTCAAAGATTTATTCTCCTTATTATGCTTGCACGGATCGTTATTCTCTTTGAAATTTTCGTTCGGCCTCAAATTTCCGTCGTTCAAACGGGTTGCATTATTTCTGTTTAATGATAAATTAAATCTTTTTTTTTCAACAACTTTTTTTCGTTCAAGTACAGAGTTAACTGGCATCTTTTGCGTACCTGCAAGGAGCATTATAGTATTAAAACTGCGAAACGCAGAAGCCACTTATTAACTTTCCCATGGCATGTCAAGGATATTGCCGGAAATAAACACAAGTTCCTGCGATCTTACTTACTGTAGACTCTTCATTAAGCGTACTGACTTACATTATACAGTAAGATAACATAATCTCATTGAAAATTATTCATTTAGAACCGTAAATTAGTGGAAATTTACCGCGAACAACTCCATTTAAAGCAGACGGCCATATTGAATAATGTGTTTGATTGACGGCTGTCCTAATTCGTCATATGCCTTTGCCTACAGACCAGTGTTGCTAGAAAAAATTTGAAAAAATGAGTACTTTGTCAATGAAAAATTAAAACTGTAGTTTTGGCAAATAACTTATTTTAAATGCTTTAAAGCTTGTAAATTTATTGATGTATATAATAGAAACTAATCTGATAAAGGTATTTTTTATTTATTATTATTTTACTTATTAATACACGAGATAACAAAATGTAGTTTTAAATTGTTATAAAAGTAAGTAGTTTTAATCTGTGTAGCTGTATTGTTATGTTGAGCATTCTATTGATGGTAGGGTATATAACTGGCCATCTGCAGTAACTGGCCAGGCTTCTCTATATCCGTCAGAAATAAGCTACAGGCTCATCAAATGCCATCTATTATAATTTATTAATATTATTTACAACTAGCTGTGCCCCACGGTTTAACCCGTGTTTTTATCCGACAAATACCGCGCCGCCTGCGCGACGCACCCGTGTTGCCTATCATAATTATTGTTCACACTTCCCGCAAGTGCAAACTACTTTAACTTTTTATTATCTCCTAAACTATGTGTCCAAACAAAATACTATAAAGGGCAAAATTTAACTTCATAAAATTGTGTTTATGATGAAATAACTTTTGTTCATAAGAATTATTATGATAAGCTTAAAAATAATGATCATAAATCAATTTTTAATCTTCAACAAAAAGACTAGTAAAATTGCTTATGCTATTAAGAAATAGGCATATGTTATTGGGGACTTTTTTTAGATATACTAAAGAACAATATTACTAACCATTACGCCAGCGCACGCAGATAAAGAAGTTTGGGAACACTTCCACTCCGACTTGTTTAACAAAAATCAATATTTAAGGCTGGCTGAGAGGTGTAGCTTAGTTCCAGATAGCCTATACTATTCTTCGTGAATCTGGCTATCATATACAAATAGAATTTTTCGAATCCGACTGCTACCAGTTATCCAGAAATTACCGTGTTTAAATAAACAAACAAAAAAATTCGTCCGCTTTACAAAATTATTAATAGTATATATATAAACGGACTGATCTCTGAAAACGATAAACTAAAAGAAAATCATAGACCGTTTTTTTTACTGTTAGCCTAAGGGGGTCTAAACAAATAAAGCCATTGATGGCTTTGACAGATTCACCAGGCTTGGGGGCAAGCGCTTAAGGAATTTAGCCGCGAAAGCTTGGGCAACATGCGCATAAAGGAGCCAAAGTGGCCGGACCTCGGCTTGGGTTGTTGCGCGATTGTGAAAAGGTCGCGAACTGGCTAATTCCCTATCCGTAGAAAATTCGATTCGATTTCTATTTCACCTCCTAAAGTTTTATTTTCTCGACATAAGGTGAGCCAATGTCTTTCTTCAAGGTCCAATATATCTATATAGCAAAATTTATCAAATTTGGTTTGATGCGTTCTTCGTACAAACCTTGAACGCCTATTTTAGGGCGTGAAATGCAACAGACAGGACAGATAGAGCTACTTTCGCATTTATAATATTAGTATGGATTATCCATTTCATTTTGGTGTCATTCTCTATGGTGTCATTCACCAATTAAAATACGATTCATAACAGTAAATTACCCAGCAGAAGAATAACGACAACAGTTTATAATAATAAATTTTTGAAATGAATTTTCTCTCTCTATACCTTTCTTTGTTTCTTTTTAACTGATAATTTAGCATGGTAAAAATAACAATAGATCGATTGTTGTGGTGTCCTTTTTCTTTTTTATAATAGAGATATTTATATTGTTAACACAAATCTGAAAAGTGAATCAAAAAAAGGTCGATTTTTGGGTGATTGATCTTTTAGATCTTGATTTTTGTGAATCAATACATCAGAGTTTGATTCAAATCGATCTTATTCAGAATAAATTGCCATCCTTAGCAGTGGTGCGGCACTCCTGGTTATTAGTCTATGCGGCACTCTACTCGCTTGCATAATTATATCCAACCTAGGGTGACCCCTTTTTAATATGATATATCATATAGATCTAAGGTCAACTCATATTGAAAATTTCAAAATTCTCTGAAACTGTAATCTTTTTCACTTTATTTAAACTTGCAATCATCATCATTATACAAACCAGTTTCAAAGTTTCAGTCAATTCAACTGAAGAGCTATTTTATAGCATTTATATCGTACAAATGTTCGACGTGATTTTTTAAATTAATATAATTTTTTTATTTATGAACTTATTGACGTAAAAAAAACACTAAATGTTAAGTGGACCTTACCAAAATATACTAGTGAAAACCGTTTCCAAATCGGTTTAGCTGTTTCTGAGATTAGCGCGCACAAACTTTGGCAAACAGACAAACAGACAAAAATTCTAACAATCATTGTTTTGGGTTCTACTGCGTTGATAGAGACCCCTAATAATAGTTTTTCTTATATATCTTCTATGTACAGACATCGATCAGTTACGTTTTTATTATATGTATAGATATAGATATCAGGTCTCACTTTAATTCACAATTTCGTCAGCAATAGTGCAGCCGCGACGCGTCACCGCGGTTAGCGCGCCTTGACCATATTTAGTAATAGAGCAGTAAAGATATAGACGCCATCGTTCCGTCTCGCTCTCCTGTAACAGGATAAAAGCCTAGCCGTCGGGGCCTACCGGCGCACTCATCAAGTGCACCGCCTCACGGAGCACATTTTGTTTAACTTTTCTGAGTTATCTATACCCCGTCGCACACTGGCAGTCTTCTTCGACGTAGCCAAGGCCTTCGATAAGGTCTGGCACGAAGGATTAGTCTACAAGCTGTACTCCCGCGAAGTCCCCGATAGATTAGTTAAAATCATCCGCGATTACCTCAAAGACCGCACCTTTCGCTACAGAGTGGAAGGTGAACTATCCACACCCCATCCCATACGCTCAGGCGTCCCCCAAGGTTCCATCCTGGCTCCTAGCTTCTTCAATCTGTACGTCAGTGACCTACCAAAACTTCAAGAGAAAGTTGAAGTAGGCTTATACGCTGACGATACAGTCATATACTCCTCTCAAAGGCAAACGAGAAACCTCAAATGTAGAATCCAAAGAGCCGTGACCACTCTCGGGAAGTGGTTTAACGACTGGCGAATAGCCATAAACCCCACGAAGAGCGCAGCGGTGCTCTTCGACCAAACCGCCACACAGATACCGCAAAAACTCAAGGACAATCCCCTTGAACTCTTCGGTAATCCGATCCCCTGGGTAAAGGCGACCAAATATCTAGGTGTAACCCTAGATAGTAGACTCTCCTTTATACGCCACATCAATCTGGTTAGGAAAAGGGCCTCCTGGACCCTCGCCCGACTGCATCCTCTGTTATGTGCTGCAAGCAAAATGTCCACGAGACACAAGCTTACGCTCTACAAGATGTGTATCCGTCCGATCATGACATATAGCTGCGTTGCGTTCGCACATATGTCAAGTTATAACTGGGAACGCTTACAAGCCATCCAGAACAAGTTTCTTCACCGCCTTACCGGTGCCCCCTGGTTTGTTCGTATGGAGGATCTCCATAGAGATATGGACCTTCCCTCGATACATGCATATGCCAAACACCTTTCTCGCTCGTATTTCGACACCGCGTCGAACCACGCGAATCCCTTAATAAAAGCGGCAGCTTCTTATGTTCCCGACCCCAACGCCTGCCGGAGAAAACGCCGGCCGCGTAATATATTCACTGACCCGCCCGACCAAACCGAAAAAGCTAACGCGTTCTACGCCGACACCGTCTCTCCAAACAGAGCGTGCCACCGCCCACGCCCGCGTAACCACCGTTCTCTCCGAAGAGGACGGGCGGTCAACTTCGCTCCCGCACACCCGTCACGTTCACCCTCTCTAGCGGCAACCCAAGCCTAGGTCCGTTCCTCGGTGTGAAGCCCTTGGGTCAGGCAGCCACCCGCGCGATACAAAGTGACACTATACGTGCAACACTTAGTTACCCACACACAACATTACACACGTATGAACACACACACGTGCACACCACACAGGTACATAGGTTCTGTAAGGGACCTTTTTTTTTCTTTTTTTGCGCTAGTTAGACTATTGCGCTAGTTAGTGTAGAAAAACCATTCCGATTATCAAATACACATACGCATGGTCCACTCCTTCCTCCCAGGAGGAGGGGAACGTGCATATGAGTATATATTAGTTAGCTCGAATTCTCATAAGATTAGGGAATTAGTTAGATCGCGACTTTTTCGCATTTGCGACGACCACCCGAGCCGAGGTTCGGCCACTCTGGCACCCTCGTGCGGGTCGTCACAAACTTTCGCGGCTGAGTGCCCTAAGCGCTCGCCCCCAAGTCCGGTGAAGCTGTAAAAGCCGCAGCGGCTCTGTTTGACGATAGGGCCCCTAAGGCTAACAGTGTAGTCAGTTGCAGCGCTCGCCCCCAAATCCGGTGAAGCTGTAAAAGCCGCATCGGCTCTGTTTTAGGGCCCCTAAGGCTAACAGTGTAGTCAGTCCTAAAAAAAAAATAAGGCCTACCGGCACACACAGGTGCCACGAACTGAAGACTCAAGAAACAAGACCGGAAGAAACAGTAAGAAGATAGTGCTAAGAAAATAATTGTATATTAAGAAGAGTTATTGTTTCTTGAAGAATACAGCGAAATTTTATTGTGGTATCTGTGTGTCATTGTATCTTCACAAGTTCAACCCGCCAGTGACCCAGTCCTCTCCGCTCCTGTGCTACGCCAGCGCCACGCCTACAAGCAGGCACCTCACCGCGTGTGTACCTTAATGTTTCGCCCTCTTCACGCCTAGTAGTTTCGGATGTGAGCAGGGTCGGTCGCACGTAGTGAGAGGGGCTCGCACGCACTGGTTTCCAGACAGCTGGTTACCGTAGCGTGTATTCCGCCGTCGGTCATACAGAGTTCGAGGGAATCGTTTCCGTCGCGTTCGCGCTCTCGGTGCGCGGTCCCGCTCTGTATTGGTTGACGTAGAACATTTGTAATGGGCAGACGCACGCCCATTTTAGTAGTTTTAAATGTTTATAAAAGTAAATAGTTTTAATCTGTGTAGCTGTATTGTTATGTTGAGCATTCTATTGATGGTAGGGTATATAACTGGCCATCTGCAGTTACTGGCCAGGCTTCTCTATATCCGTCAGTAATAAGCTACAGGCTCATCAAATGCCATCTATTATAATTTATTAATATTATTTACAACTAGCTGTGCCCCACGGTTTAACCCGTGTTTTTATCCGACAAATACCGCGCCGCCAGCGCAACGCACCCGTGTTGCCTATCATAATTATTGTTCACACTTCCCGCAAGTGCAAACTACTTTAACTTTTTATTATCTCCTAAACTATGTGTCCAAACAAAATACTATAAAGGGCAAAATTTAACTTCATAAAATTGTCTTTATGATGAAATAACTTTTGTTCATAAGGATTATTATGATAAGCTTAATAATAAAAAAACTCGTAAAATTGCTTATGCTATTAAGAAATAGGCATATGTTATTGGGGATTTTTTTTAGATATACTAAGGAACAATATTACTAACCATTACGCCAGCGCACGCGGATAAAGAAGTTTGGGAACACTTCCACTCCGACTTACTTATCAGAAATCAATATTTAAGGCTTGCTGAGAGGTGTAGCTTAGTTATGGATATTTAAATTATCAGTTAAGAATGTTTTTTACTAATTACTTTATAATAAATAATCAAGGATTAGTTTTTGTTAAATACGTATTAATAATATAAGCTATTTTCATGAATTTCTTTCTATTTAACCTCTTTTAATGGGGTAGCTAGTAATTGAAATAAAAATAAACTATTTTTAGTTACGTTCCATATATGCCAGTTAGTAACAAAATTAGATTTACGCTTTTTTTGCAAATCTGCGTCGTAATCTAAAAGGTTATAGGGTTTAGTACAGTATGACCAAATACAGTGTTTTTTTTACGAAGTCCTTTTAGTAACTGGCATAGGTGGCTAGTTGCGTGGTCAGTTACTAATAGTTAATATTTTTGTTTTCAGATAAGCTATAGATAAAGATGTAAGTTTTTTTCAGAATGAAGAAGGATCTTTATGCAATGTTGTTAAATTATTTGGGATGCCTAGCAGATGATGCCCTTAAGATGAAATTTTTTGAAACAAAATTTAATTCCGGTCCAAATCCTGTATTAACACAGGTTGAAGAGTCCGCTATAGTAAACTTAATACTGGCTTTAGCTAGACGAGGGTTCTTCAGATGAGGAAACTGCTTGAAAAAGGCCTTCGAGCTTGGTATAGCGCCAACAATTATCAAAGCTCATTACATAACTAACATTTGCTCCGTTATTAAAATCAGTATTAGATGGAATGGAAATAGTCATAGCATAATTAACGTGTTTCGATTACGTGGATTATTTCTAATGTTGATTATAGTAAATGTTTAGCATCAAAGATTTATTTAACATCAAACCAAAATGAGCAGAGCATACCAAGAACCAATAAAAAAGGTAGGGAGACACAAACTGATGAAATGTAAGGAGAGATCGATGAAAAGCCTGATACTTATATAATATTAAATAAAATAATAGGTCGGGGAAAAGTTTCTTTGCTTAACGTAGGTATAAACTTTTTATAAAATTTCTTTGGCTGTACTTTTTTTATCTGGCTGGTTTTGGTTACATTAAAAAGGTTAGTATATTAAAAATAAATAAAAAAAGATGTTTCCTGCTATTTTTAATTTGTTTTTCTTGCTGTAAAAATTAGTGAATCTAATAAATAAATTCGATACATTTTAAAATATTATTACAAAAAGAGGCAAAAATGCAATTCAAGCAGCGTAAACAAATTGTGGTGTTTATGGACCTAACGCAGTGTCAGTAACATACATACGTAAATCACGCCTATTTCCCAACGGGGTATGCAGAGACCACGTCCTTCTACCTGCTACGATCCTGGCATACTTCTTTCGCTTCTTCGACATTCATTAATCTTTTTATGCATGCTCGTCGGTTTAGAGTACTCTTGACCTTACCTTTCTTCAGAACGTCTCCGATTTGATCGATAAATGTTCGTCTAGGCCTTCCTCTTCCAACGATTCCTTTCACACTCTCATCATAAATTTGTTTAGTCATTCTTCTTTCATTCATCCTCTCAACATGTCCAAACCATCTAAGCATCCCTTTCTCAATCCGTGTGACTATATCTTCTTTCACACCACAAAGCTCTCTTATCACACTAAGAGTAGCACAAATTTGGTTCAAACGTTTTCAGTCCGGAAATTTTGATGTTAAAGATGCACCTCGCTCTGGTCGCCCTGCTACGAATAAAATGGACGCCATTTTTGAAAAAGTGGAGCAAGATCAGCATATCTATAGTTACGATGTAGCAGAAGAACTGGAAATTGACCACACAACAGTTTTAACCCATTTCAAGAAAGCTGGCTATACCAAAAAGCTTGATATTTGTGTGCCACACGAGCTCACTGAAAGAAGCCTAATGAATCGTGTACTCGTTTGCGATTCATTATTGAGACGTAATGAAACCGAGCAGTTTTTGAAGGGATTGATAACTGGCGATGGAAAGTGGATCACATACGACAAGAATATCTGAAAAAAGTCGTGTTCTAAGGTCGGCCAGGCTTCACAGACTGTGACTAAACCTGAGCTAAATCGAAATAAGGTGATGCTGTGTGTATGGTAGGACTGGAAGGGCATTGTTCATTATGAGCTTTTAGCGCCCGGCAAAACCATCGATTCGGATCTCTACTGCCAACAACTGATGAGATTAAAGAAAGCAGTTGAGAGAAAGCGGCCGGAATTGATCAACAGCAAGGATGTGGTCTTTCATCACGATAACGCTAGACCACACACATCTTTAGCCATTCAGCAAAAATTAAGAGAGTTTGGTTGGGAGGTCTTAGTGCATCCACCATATAGACCTGACCTTACACCTTCAGATTTTCACCTATTTCGGTCTCTTCAGAATTCTTTAGGTTCTGTAAGGTTATCATCAAGAGAGGACTGCCAAAACTATTTGTCGCATTTTTTTGATCAGAAGTCCCAAAATTTCTAGAACAACGGAATCATGTCTCTGTCTACAAAATGGCAGAAAGTCACCGAACAAACCAGCACATATATACTGTAAATAAAAGCAAATAAGCTTTAAAAAATAATGTTTTGAGTTTTCATATAAAAATGCGAAGAAACTGAAAAACCAAATAACTGGGTAGGTCTATTTTATGTTAGTAGAACAGAAGCAACATGCTATTAAGATTATGTTCAATAAAACCCTTACAGATTATTTTAAGAAAAAAATGTGGCCCGAATCACCAAAAATAAAAGGAAAGTGAAAAGTTGAGCCCTTTGCAATGATTGCTAACTACTATATAAATATATTGAAGGAAAAAAAAGATACAAGAAGAGATAAAAAAGGAAAGTCATAAGCGTTTGAGACAAAAAAAAAAAATAATTAAAGAAACCCAGTCAAAAAAGAAGAAAGCAGTTAAAGGACAAATAGAAAATGGATGTGCGTCTGTTAAAATAGAAACTGTTACAAGTTGATCCTTACTTGCCTACGATGGTTCTTTTTTTAATAAAGAAAGAATTGAAGGAATTGAAAAAAATACCGAAGATAATGATCGACCGCCTGTTTGGTTTATATTCTTCAAAAACCGATCGAATGTAGTGAATGTTTTCAGCAATTTCATAAAAGTTGTATTCCAGGTTATTACCAAATTCACATTCCTACCGATGAAGGCGATAGTTTCTGGTCTCATAACTGTTATAGAGTATGCAACTCAGATTCATCTGAGACCGAACTTAATGATATAATTCGCAAAGAAAAATCTAAGCAAGGGTTTTTAAAAACTGACAATATTTATGCACCAAAGCTAATGTTAATAAAGTTCCTATTATTATGTGAAATATTTAAGTCTAAATTTTTTTTTTCAGTTAATATTAATGCAAGAAGATATTTTAAGTTCCTGTTTATTTATTTTATATTTAAATTCTGTTACCTATTTTACTATGTTTTAACCAAGTAATATCGCGGTTAGTAATTAAGAGACAAATTGCCAATTACTGATATTGATGGCCTATTACTGGTAAAATTTGATCAGTTTAATTAATTAAATTTTAAAACTATGATAACTGTACTATGATTTAATTATTATTTCCCTATTAAATAACGACTTTACCTGTATCTAGCAATAGCCTACAAGTTAAATCTGAATGGCGCGTATTGGAAATGTAACGACTCAAACTGGCTAAGATGCATAAGTGGCCAGTTACTGCATGGTTTACACCATTAATAAAAAACGATTAATTTTGACGGATGCATTTACAAAAAATGGAAAGCTCATTAGCTCTAGTATACATTGATTTAATATTGAAGAAACAGATTATCTAGACATGAGTAGCACTGCGATTAACCGCGCAATTGTGCCAACTCAGTTTAATGCAGTTAGTGTGTCAACACATTTATTTCAATTGTATTAGCGCATAGCGCACTTCAGCCTTTCAACATGGTGAGCCGGCTGCAGCACAGCATCGTCCCACGCTGCGCCGCACCCTGCTGGTTAACGGACTCATTTATTCCTCTCATTCACTGAATCGGCTGAGATAAAGTGCACAGCTAAGAGACAGATTGCGTTAAGAGTCAGTGGGTGCAGAATGCAGATGGTACATGTTTAGCATCTCACTTGGCGCGTACCATTATGCTGAGTCATGGTGCATATTTAATGCACCCGCACAGTAAGTTGTGATTTAGTTATTAAGTTGACACAAGGAATTTTGTTGTGTTCCCATGTCTAGTATCACCACTATACTATGTATATATGTATGTACATTTGGTGTATAATTACCTAATGCCTAAAAGCACAGAACATTTTTATTCCATGCCTAAAAGATTAGCAAAACACTACCGTTATTATAATTTTTAGTATTGCATGATTATTTTGTAGCAGTTGCCAATTGCACTCAAGGATAATTTCAGAATTTAATTTTGTAAATAAAGTAAAGTACATACTTTTATTAATTATTACAATAACAAGTATATTGAGCCTAATTTTTTTTTCAATGTGACTATTTGAAAACTCAGAAACCTGCATTAACTGCATAAATTTATTATAATAATTAAAATCTAACAACTCAATAATCAATTCATTTTCATTGTCTTAAAAACAATTTTTCCGAATTACTCAGTATGCTTGGTAAATTCTACTTGGTAACCAGAGATAAATAACTTGGTAACATTGCAACTGACGTTTATCTCATCTGACTTATTATGGTTTGTCTGTGATTCATTTTTCTTGTAATAACTCTTTAGCCAAAGATAAATAATCTACAACTGTTTAGATTCATAGAGTATAGTTTTATTTTATAGATTGAGTGATTTTTTTAAATTTATTATTTCCAAAAAAATTGTGCTTTAAAATAGTAATTTTTATTTATTGCATGATTAGGTATGATTTTTGTGCTGACATTAGTATTCAAGAATTAAGTAAGATCTACCTACATTACATTTTACTCATACGTTAGCGCCAGCGTGTGGAGCCGAGATTAAGAAATTTTCCGAAAAATTGATTGGTACACACACCGAGATTCAAACCCACTATATTATACAAATGTACTCTGTGAAATCCGAACGAATTATATGAATTGTATTCCTATCACCTTTCCTATCATGAATTAAAACAAACCTATTTTTTTAATAATCGTTCATGATTATCAGTCGTCCCTGCTTTATATAGTAAGTAACATTCATAAATTTTCATCCACGATATTTGATAATTTTATTAGAACAATTTTTTAGTAACTACATATGCGAAAAATTTGGATTTTTCTTATTCTTTTTATTCCATCTCTACCATTTCTGTAATGGGTCGTATGGTGTTTAATCTACGTCATACGTTTTATTTTGTGCCACCTGAATCCAGCGCAAAATATCTTTGAATGAGGTACTTAGGAGAAGTCTCCAGTGTAGTCTTTTGTTTTTCGCTTTGATCCTGTCGCTCTTACAATTTCGTTTCGCCAATATGTATGTGGTTTTCATAGACCAATAGAAAAGAAACTGACACATACTCGGAACGTACTCAATCGAACGTGAAGTTTGACGATTTCCCTTTAAAATGTGAAATTGTTACTTATTCGAGTATTTATTTATTCACTTAATTCGGACGTATAGTTTTTGGCAATTTAAAGTAATTACTTGAAAATTTCATTTATACCCATACTATATAATATATTTCGTATGCCCTGGATCTAAGGGAGAGGAGTGGTAAACTAGGGCAACCGCCCCAGCGTCAGTTTCCGGGGTCAAAAATCATAATAAAATATGGTTGAAAAAAAAAAAACAACTTAATTAATCTAGCATCCAGTGTCTATCAATTATTATAATTGATTTTAAAACGTTCAGTTGGGTTTTACCCACATGCTAAGGGTTCATTTCGAAATTACTAAAAAAAGTCATACTTAATTCTTTTTTCCAAAAAAATTTACACACGAAGTCTCACAAATTAAAAAGTTAGAAGAGTGCTCTAATAAAGGTTTTTGTCCCAATCATAAAAAATGCTACCCGTTATTATATTTGTGAGTTTTGTAACAATTAATCTCAAATGCTAGGGAGAGGGGGCGCTATTTACAAGTTTCTGCCCCGCTTCGAAAAAATCGTAGACCCGGGGTTGTATTTCGTAAGTAAAAGTCGTAATGCTGTATAAAATGTAATGAAATTCCAATAATGAAAGAACTCGACCATGTGAAATTCTAATCAAATTGTTCGGCTTTTGCGGGATGCGCATCCAAATGTAGACACAGAGTAGGTAACATTATTAAATAAATAATATTTTTTTATCGCGTATCAACAATTTCTTATTTAAAAATGGAATTTATTTAAATAAAATTATAGAGGTTTGCGGTTGTGCATGCATTACGTAAAAACTACTGGTTATATTTTGTTTGTTTTTGTTTTACTCTTTAGATACTTGGTTCCTACTAAAAAAAAAAATATACACGATATCTTCATAAACAATAATTCTGTAGCGAACAACGCGAGCGAAGCCTCGGGAACAGGTAGTTTACAATATATTTTTGATGTTATTATTAATTTAATATTTATTTAATTGCAATACATGGCAACTTTTAACAGAAAATTTAACCAACTTTATTGATTTTGAGGAGTTCTTGGTGTATCTTCGAAATCGAAGGTTCAATACCAATTAAATTCAAAAGGAATCACCATTCAGTAAACAGAATCATCCAAATCGGTTCATAAACATCCATAAAAATATACTTACATTGGAATTGAGAGCCTCCTTTTTTTTGAAATGATTTTATTTTGAGCTGAAATAATGGAGTTAGATTTTTTATAGCATAATATTTCGACTTACTTTTAATGATTTGTGCCTTTTTTCTTGACTTTAATAGCTTCAACCCATTTGTAAGGATCATTATTACGACGGTTGCCCTGAACATCGAACAAAGGTTTGTGGAGTCTTTGAATTTACGACAACCTCTTGGAGACGGAGCACAATTAAAAAGAGATTTTCTGATCTAAATTGCTATCGTAAATCCTTGTAAAATTTGCTTACTTTGATGCGATCGTACCAGATGCGTAAAGCTATTGAAGCAATGTATATATTTTATAATTTTCTCAAAATAGTTAGTTGTCTATGAGATTTATTTAACACTAGCCGTACCCGCAGATAGACTAAAAAACTCACAAATAAACATAACATAACATTTCATCACGCCTGTATCCCAGAAGGGTTAGGCAGAGGTGTACTAATGTACACCCACAGTTCGCCGGGTATGTATTTATGTACCATGTAATAGGGGGCGAGCCTATTGTCATTAATCGAGCACAAACAACGCCCAACTCCCGAGCTGTTACTGAGAATTTTATTAAAAACACCAATAACACTTTAGTCGACTCGAACCCAGGATTTTCAACATAACAGTCGCGCTTAGTTAGAACCACTAGCCTAATGAGGCAGACATACAGACAAAAATTTTGAAAAATGGTACCTACTTTGTTATATGTACCGTATATACTTTCTTTAATCAAAAATTGTGATTTTGACATTAAAAACAATTTTATAAGTGTGTATAGTTATTGAAATATAACTTATAATTTACCTAATTAAATGTTTGATTTAATAGATACACGGACAACTATTTTAATTTAGATTTTGAAATTTGTGTACGTAGGTGGTATACTTGTAACTATGTTATTTTTAACGTAAACAAATTCTATCTGAGTGACAGACAACGCAGAGCTTAAACCACATCTAGATTTAATTATGTAGAACCATGACAATATGCATAGGGATTAGGGACTAAAACAGGATTTTTGAAATTTGTCTCCTAAGACGGCTTTAAAGCTCCTGATATGTTGACGATTACCCTCCAGCCACACGGGTAATATCAAGATAAACTTATATAGTTATTAGGTTGATTAGTTTCCCGTACCTATTATTTGGTAATAGTCAAATAATAGCCACCAATTCAATATTCGCTATTCGCTACCTACTTGAATCTAATACTGATATTAAGCGAATCTATTATCAGACTTTTTTCTACCTTAAGAATGTGAGTATGTATGTGTTGGCGACAGAACGGTTGTTTTCGTGTCTTAGGTTAGGTTAATATGTGTTATTATTGTATTTACGTGTTATATTCTATGAGTTACGATAAAATAGATTAATACTGACAATATTATAGAAAAATGTAAGCGAATACGCTACATTACAAGTTGCATGTTATATATTAAGATATATATGAACGATTATGTATTGTGTGTCACATATGTGAAAATATAACTAATATAGAATAGATTAACGCATAGAGTAAGCCAATAGAGTAAGTATATCGAATATTATAGAGATTTTACGAGCGGAAAATAGTGATGCCGCCCGTAAATTACATTGTTTTTGGCTTATATACGGAATATATACGTAATGTATATTATAAAACGGGGCTCTCTTTACGGTCATTCCTCGAACTACTTAAGCTCGAAGAGGGGCCGTATTGGGTACGGTGCAATTCAACGAGTCTACAAGTACAAGCTACAAGTAACAACGAGAAGAAAAGCTTTGGTCGTCCTGCGAACAATCAACAACAAGATATCGACTTTCATTGAAGACCCGGCACCTCAAGCTGTCGTGCGTTATTGCACCCCCCGGACCCCCTCACTACTAACGTCACGCCGCCCACTGGCATCCGTACGGTGTCTACGAGACGGGCATCCGGCGCAACAAAACGCCCGTCCAAACCGGGGAAACGTCACACCCCCCCTCCCTCACGCAGAGGGGAAGTGACGCGTACCCAACAGTATGAATTAAAAGATTGTCGTGAATATTTATTATTATTATTATTATCCGTATGCTCATTATATAACGTAAATTAAACAGTGATAAAATTTTCCTGTGTGAAAAAAAATTAAATAAACAAAAATAAACTAGCTGTGCCCGCGGTTCGCTCACGTGGACTACAGAATGCCCGCGCGTATCTTGCTCCCCCGCTCCCGGCTATTTTAAAGACAAAAATGCTTATTGTGGGAGTTCCTTCGAAGATAGACGTATACTCTCCCTGGCTTTTTTAAAGGTATTTTAATGTCTACAATTATTTGATACATTAATTGAGTATATCTCTTATAGTTTACTCAGCGTAAGCCAATTAAGCGCTCGAATTGTTTCACCATGACCAGTGGTTTTTTATATATGTGGAACCCTAATTCTTATTCTAAAATAAAAGTAGCCTAAGTTACTCCTTATAAAATTCCGTGGCTGTAGCTTGTAATCTATAGCCGCGAACTGTGTTCCGTTTTTGCTTAAACCCAAAATGAATATATAATGTAATGCCTACTTTTTATCCAATAAAAATATTGTAATTTCACATACTATATTTTATTATTGAATATACTATTCGGCAACTTGAGGAAGTTGCACAGAATTAGTTGGATAGAAACAAAAACGAATAAAGGGGAATACCTCCTAATAAAACATGGTAAAAGAGAGGAGGATATTTTACGAATTTGAGAGTCTAAATCTTTAAAAGAGTAAATCATCGACTTACTGGAAGTAGGTGGTGTACACGCAATATTTCCCATAACTATCCAACCGAGTTTGGTGTTAAAGGCTACGGGTCCATCTGGTCCACAATCGAGACGTTCACCTAAAACTATCTGACAAAATACGTCAACGCCGACTAACTGGTTGATTTGCGCAGGCAAGTTGAAGTTAGAGTCAGCCAACTTGATGTTCATCAACTGTGGCCATTGAGCAATATCTATGATATAAGACGGCATATCACCACATATCTTTGGAATAACGATAGCTTCTATGACTAACTCCGGACAACCTTGTTGCCCACGGAAGCGAATGATGACTGACCAATGCCCTCAAAGAGTGACATGGTTTTTTTAAAGGCTAATCCTAGACGTTGGGCACACTTCTTAGTGACAAAGTTCATTTGGCTTCCGTTGTCAGCCAGCGTTGCCAGCGATACGAAACGAATAGCGAAATTACGATAAGAATATCCAGCGAAAGAAGTGTATTCAAAATGTCATGCCAACTCACCGGTACTGCGTTCTGTGGTAATTGCTGGTCGGCGTCTACGTGGTTTAGGTAATCTTCATACACCCACTGTACACACACTGGCTTAATAGTACACAGTTGTAGAGCACGAGGTTAATGAGGAACGTCCGAGGCGAGCAATATTACACCGTGCGGATTCGACGGTGTTCCGACGAGAGTGTGGCGCGAAGGCCGGTGCTGACGACGACAAAGCGAAAAACTCTCCCACAGGATATCATAATTCTTAGCGACGAGAAAAAAAAATTGAATTCAAACTACCGACTTGGATGAGTAATGGTTTTAAATTACGCGGCTGCAACAATTCCATGGTAAAAAATTTGGTGAAAATAAATTTGTATAATCAAGCAATTAATCGTAATAATAGATAATTATGATAAAGTATTCATAATAGACGATGAAATTTTTGTTTGTGTAAACCTATAGGTTAGGTTAGGCTAGGCTTAGGTAGTTACCAATTTTAATGGTCATATTATAATCCTTTTTTATTAAGATTAAATTAGGTAGATTGTATTGCCTCCTGAATATTTCGTATACGCTGTTGTAACACTCTGCCATTACTGCGGCGTTATCAGTTCCGATCCCGACCAAATTTTGGAGAGAGATAAATGTTGTGATTGTAGACAAAGCAGATATAATAGTATTTTGTGCCACACTGAAATACCTCACGAGTACACCCATGAATTTGATCATACTAACATTTGTAGATTCATTCAGAATATCTTTAATTTTGGCTGCCAATAACTTTGATAAGGTTTTCTTTAAAATATGGTGCTAGTACCTGGTCGATGATCTGAGTGCACTTTGTCCTATGTATTTTATAGGTATTTTAAAATATTTTGCACAATTCCGTCAGATGATCTGTTTGAGTCTATTATATATAAAGCGAGCGTACAGGTTTTATCGGTGTATGTATTAGCTATAAGAGATGGAATAAAATATATTTGTTGATTTTTTTAAATCGCTGGACATGTTTGTTTACGATTTTTTTTTGGTTCGGTTGTTTCCTTAAATCATGTAATTTTGCGAATATTTTATTGTGAAAGAACGAGCAAAATGCTTTGGTTGGATCAGTCATAGCAGGTTTTAGCCAGATTTTAAACTCTTCTTGCTGTTCCCATTCTGGTGAATACTTTTGAGCATAAGTTTTCTTCTATATAAGGATTTCTATTTCGGATAAAAATATTCTGATATCAGTGACGACAATTAAACAAAGAAACTATTAAAAACAGGTTTATTTTGCGAAAACGTAACATAGAAACCCGCTAGGAGTATAAATGTTCTGTGATAGAAACTGACTTTTTTCTTTCTCTTAACGGTGGTGGTGAATGAATGAAAAAGAAAGAAAAAAAGGAGGATATTTTACGAATTTGAGAGTCTAGATCTTTAAAAGAGCAAATCATCGACTTACTGGAAGTAGGTGGTTTACACACAATATTTCCCATAACTATCCAACCGAGTTTGGTGTTAAAGGCTACTGGTCCATCTACGTTCACCTAAAACTATCTGACACAATACGTCAACGCCGACTAACGCGTCGATTTGCGCAGGCACGTTGAAGTTAGAGTCAGCCAACTTGATGTTGATCAACTGTGGCCATTGAGCAATATCTATGATATTGGACGGCATGCCACCACATATCTTTGGAATAACGAAAGCTTCTACGACTAACTCCGGACAACCTTGTTGCCCACGGAAGCGAAGTACAATAGAACTAGTTGCGAAAGATAATGACTGACCAATGCCCTCAACGAGTGACATGGTTTTCTTAAAGGCTAATCCTAGACGTTGGGCACACTAATTAGTGACAATGCTCCTTTGGCTTCCGTTGTCTACAACGATTCGAATTGAGCGATAATTACCAAAGTTATCTAGGACTTCAACGGAAACAGTGGCAAGAAGCGATATATGCGTGGGAGAACTCAAGCTTGCCACTAATGTGTGTTAAGTTATCGAAGAAGAATTAACAATTGTGGTTAACAATTGTCAACATGGTTTCTTGAAAGGGAAAAGTACAAATACCCTACTTGCCAAGTTCACAGACGAGGTTAACAGTTATTTGGAGGATAAAAAATTTGTGATTGCTGTCTTTTCCGATTTTAGGAAAGCATTTGATACCCTGGAAACAGACACGAATATTAATGCGATGAATGAGTGCGGTGTGGGAGAACCTCTGAACCTATGGTTCCACGATTACCTCACGTCACGCTCCTACCGTGTTAGATTGAGTGACTCATTCAGTGATAGGACGGATGTCTGATGTGGTGTTCCGCAGGGGTCTGGCTGTGGACCACTCTGCTACCTGATGCATGTTAATAGCCTATGTGGTGTACTGCAGTATTGCTCTGCATACATGTTCGCGGATGATTTGTGCACATTGCTTGCTGGAATTGACATTGTAAAAACTTGTAGGCTGGTACAGCATGACATTGACGCTGTTGTAAAATGGTCTCATGATAACGGCATTGTATTGAATTCGGACAAAACTAAATTATTAATTATCCACTCGCCGTACTTGCGTCCATCAGGCTCACATCCGCCCTTATACACTCACGAATTTTCATGTGCCCATAAAAACTCAATCAACTGTAATTGTAAACCCATCGAAAAGGTTAAGTGTATAACCTACCTTGGTTTAAAAATAGATGAATGTTTTTCTTGGTCCCAACATATAGATTATTTATGTAGTAAGTTAAAAATATTATTAGGTAAACTTCATCATCTTAGTTTTAAAGTACCCATTAGTACGTTAAGATTGTTGTATATGTCTTTAATTGATTCTATTTTTAGTTATGCACTGGACAGCTATGGTTTAACATCTAAAACAAATCTAGACAAACCAGAAACTTTACAAATAAGGTTCCTCAAACTGCTAGTAAGAAAGAAAACAAAAATTGACTGTAAAGGTGATTATAGAAAATTATTTAATATGTGCAAGATTTTACCAATTAGTCTAAAACATAAATTTCTTTTGGCTGTAAACCATCATGGCAGTGAAGAGCATAAAAACCTATCCAGTGTGATTAATTGGTATTGTACTCGATCTATGACCGCCGGCAAATATAATGTACCTAAAGTATCTAATTACTTTGGTGATAGAACTATAAAACCACGAAACAGACAAAGCTATTTTTAAAAAAAATATTAAAAAATATTTGTTAACCACGCTGAGCTAATCACGGGTGCAGGCAACGTAATAGTGGCGTTCCTTGAGTAAATAATATTGTAATGTGTAAATACAACATAAGACTCCGTTTGATCCCACAGTCAAACCGATCACACGGTTTTGTGGGACTATTTTTTAGAAATAAGATTATTACTTTACAAATAAATAAATAAAATAAAAAAAGAAGCGAGAAGTGATGATGCAGTAACATCCGAGACAATACATGCAGTGGTAGGAGCCACGTTAGCATATGATAACTTCGTATTGTCAAAATGCAGTGTAGTATGGTGAAGTGCTTTACAATTAAGACAGCGACTGTTCGACGAGCAAGATTTAACCACATGTCCTTCACGAAGGCAATTTACGCAACGATTATGTTGCTTGACGATAGAGAATCGATCATGTGGGGTGCGATCACGATAAGTAAGACAATTCGCTAAGGCATGCTGTGCCTTGCACAAAACACACAAGTTATCACTTCGAGAAGGCGGGTTCACTATCAAACAAGATTTATCATTTTGAGCCTCTAAAGCTGATGACAAGCGGTCATCAATGCGTTTGATAGCAATGGATCGCTTTAGCTCTAAACCACGACGAGCGGCAGCCTTCAACATTTTAAATTACAAAATTAAACTAATAAAAATAATTTAGAAAGATAAAAAATTGAATGGACTGTAATATTGATGCAAATTCATAGAACAAGTTAACCACGTAATATTAATGAAATAATTCGAGCTTACAAACAAATATTATTAATAATAAATACAAACTATAATTTATCCCAATAAAAACACGACGTGATGATATTGAAATAACTTGATAAGATGTTAGATTGTTGTTCGATAGTGATAACTACCTTCTTAATTTAGTCAAGTAATAATGGGGAAAAGAATTTATTTTTATTTTATTTTATGAAAACGATATTAGAACGCTATTACAACAATAATACGATGATATCACAACGATATAACAACGATTTATCTTAATTACAGTATTATAAAATATAAATATCAAAGAATTTTATTATTTAGTACAGATTCCGATTGTATTGTAATTATGTAAGTTGACTAATTATGTACTTGAATGGTGAGCGACTTGTTGCGAATATTCGAGAAACTTCTGATAATGAGACAGGTTAGCTGTATTCACTATAAGAAGGATCCGTGCCCGTTCGGACCAAACTTATGGTTGATCCCACGCGAATATGGAACCAACCAGCGATACGAAACGAATAGCGAAATTACGATAAGGATATCCAGCGAAAGAAGTGTATTCAAAATATCATGCCGGTACTGCGTTCTGTGGTAATTGCTAGTCGGCGCCCACGTAGTTTAGCTATTTATATTCAAAGTTCCTGAATCTTCATACACCCACTGGCTTAATAGTACATAGTTCTGGAGCACGAGGCTTAATGAGGAAAAAGATTATATCGTGCGGATGCGACGATGTTCCGACGAGAGTGTGGCGCGAGAGCCGGTGCTGACAACGACAAAGCGAAAAACTCTCCCACTGGATATCACAATTCTTAGCGACGAGAAAAAAAAATTAAATTCAAACTACCGACTTTGATGGGTAAGTAATGGTTTTAAATTACGCGACTGCAACAATTCCATCGTAAAAAATTTGGTGAAAATAAATTTGTATAATCAAACAATTATTCGTAATAATAATTATGATAAAATATTCATAATAGATGATTAAATTTTTCCATCGAGGCGGCGGATGGTACACCGTGGAGTTTTAGTGAGTAGGAGTCTCACATAACCACCCGTCCCCCCGGGTGGGTGTGTACCCAGGATTGGTTTCTCCACGTTAAAAAAAAAAAGTTTTCAATTTTAATGATCATATTATAATCCTTTTTTATTAAGATTAAATTAGGTAGATTGTATTGCCTCCTGAATATTTCGTATACGCTGTTGTGACACTCTGCCATTACTGCGGCGTTATCAGTTCCGATCCCGACCAAATTTTGGAGAGATAAGTGTTGTGATTATAGAAAATTCACTTATGATGGGACAAAGCAGTTCGCACCAGCTCGCTCGACAGGCTGCAACTATAGAAAAGCAGATACAATAGTATTTTGTGCCACACTGAAATACCTCACGAGTACACACATGAATTTGATCATACTATTATTTGTAGATTCATCCAGAATATCTTTAATTTTGGCTGCCAATAACTTTGATACGGTTTTCTTTAAAATGTGGTGCTAGTACTTGGTCGATGATCTGAGTGCACTTTGTCCTATGTGTCAGCAAATTTTGAATCTGCAAAAAATATTTTGCACAATTCCGTCAGATGGTCTGTTTGAGTCTATTATATATAAAGCGAGCGTACCTTCAGGTTTCTTGGTGTATGTATTAGCTATAAGAGATGAAATAAAATATATTTGCTGATTTTTTTAAATCCCTGGACATGTTTGTTTATGATTTTTTTTGGTTCGGTTTGTTTCCTTAAATCATGTAATTTTGCGAATATTTTATTGTGAAAGAACGAGCAAAATGCTTTGGTTGGATCAGTCATAGCAGGTTTTAGCCAGATTTTAAACTCTTCTTGCTGTTCCCATTTTGGAGAATACTTTGGAGCATAAGTTTTCTTCTATATAAGAATTTCTATTTCGATAAATATATTCTGATATCAGTGATGACAATTATACAAAGAAACTATTAAAAACAGGTTTATTTTGCGAAAACGTAACATAGAAACCCGCTAGGAGTATAAATGTTCTGTGATAGAAACTGACTTTTTTCTTTCTCTTAACGGTGGTGGTGAATGAATGAAAAAGAAAGAAAAAAGATGTATCGTTTGATAGAGTGAGAGACCAACCGATCGAACCCCGAGAATGAATGTCATTCTGGTAGGAGAATTCCTGAAAGAAAAATACCAGTTCATATTGTTGCCAGTATCTACATTTAAATTTGTTCCAAAATATTTATGTATTTTCAATATCCCCTAGACTGACAGCGCGACCTGTCACGGGTCTCACGAAAACTGCAGTAAAATAGTCGCTAGATCGAAAGAAAACGTCGCTAAACACACCCAAAATCCGCTAGATCGAGCGACAAAGTCACTAAAACGGCATCAGTAGGGTCCACAAAAAGTATCGATACCTGAGTAGTATCGATCCTTTGGGTCGATACCTAGTATTTTTTGTACACGATTATTTTATTCTAGTATTTTACTAGGTATCGATACTTTCGCAATTACTCAATACTTTTGTCTCTTTCTTTATTAAGTACAAAAAAACAATAAAATGGTTATTTATTGAGCAATTTAATTATTATTTATAATTATTTAATGACAATAATAGCTTTTTTTGGTTAGTTTTAAGTGCTTAGTTACAAAGTAAGTTCTGTTCGTCGAAGTGCACCTATAAAGTGTATATAATTACATAACTAACGTATATTATATATAAAACAATATACAGTAAACTAAACCAGAAGCACTGTAACTATAGTAGATGTACCGTATTCTCATTCCATCTCCTATACACTGGTTTTTTCTTTGCTTAAATAAATATTAATAGTTACAATACACCTAACTTTAAACAACGTAGAGTATTCCACGTTTATAACAATGATAGGTTATAAGTAGATACGGCACTGACGCTCTTCACACTCCATTGTGAATGGAGGGTAATTGCCATCAGTTTACTTAGTCCATTACGGTTTTTCAACAAAGCCAAATGTGGTTATTAGGCGTACTGTAATTATTAAAAACACTAAAAATGCCTTTTTGGGGATTCCAAAATGTTACAATTACACTGTAACTGTGAAGAATAAGACAGATATATTGTTTCACTTGTAATTACAGTAAATACCAACTAAAGCATTTATATATTAACTAGCTGACCCGCGCAACTTCGTCTGCGTCACATAAGAGTTAGTAGGTCGTAGGCACCTATAATACAATTCTAAAGGAGCTGATTTTTTTTTTTTTAACTGACTACACTGTAGCCTTAGGGGCCCTATCCAAAAACAGAGCCGCTGCGGCTTTTACAGCTTCACCGAACTTGCAAAGGAGCTGAAACGGAAACAAACTATTTGAGCACCATTCGCCTCCCCCTCCCCACATATAAATGCGCGCGCGGTACTTGATCATTATGTTCCACGGAAACCGCGTTAGCAACTAAAAATTCTTTTTCGGCCCTTCCGGTCGAACTAGATTCACCCGCGAGTCCGGATCCATCTCCGGAGATGGATCTCGAGAATGACGCCTTCACCGTCGTAGCTTCGCGTAAGCGAACGGCGCGTAGCAGTCCGACTGCTCAACCGGCTCCAAAAATAAAAGTCGTCAAGACAGTTAGGGGCGTCGTCGCCTCCGCGTCCTCCGAGCTCCCCGCGCCCGCCGGCGGGAAAAAAGAGCGTGCCCCACCTCCGATTATCATCCGGGACAAGGCGGCCTGGATGGGAGTCTGCAACGAGATGCGCAGACTCAAACTTGAATACCACAAGGCCAGAAACATAGTAAACGGGATTTCCATTTCGGTGAGTTCTTCGGAAACTCACCGTAAACTCACCACCCTCCTCCGGCAGAAAGGTCTGCAATTTTACACTTACTCTCTCGCGGAGGAGCGCGTCCTCCGAGTGGTCATCCGCCGCATTCCGGTGGAGCTCGACCCGTCGGAGGTGTGCTCCTCGCTCAAGGAGCAAAACTATCCAATCCGGGAAGTACACCGGATGTACAGCAAAGATAAGCGGCCACTACAAATGGTAGTGGCCATATTGGACCTTTCCCCCGAGGGAAAGGCCATTTTCCAACTGGAATCAGTGTGCGGGCTCTCCTCCGGCATAAACGTGGAGCCCCCACACAAAAACCACCAGCCTGCGCAGTGCCACAACTGCCAGCTGTACGGGCATGCTGCCCGTAACTGTCACTCTCGTCCGCGGTGCGTAAAGTGCCGAGAGGACCATCCCACCAGGGAGTGCACGCGCGAGCGTGACTCCGTCGTCCCCCCGAGCTACGTGCTATGCGGGGAGGAGGGGCATCCCGCGAATTATCGCGGTTGCTCCAAGGCCCCGCGTACTACGCGGCCACGCACACAGAGGCAGGCGGCCCCCGGGCGGCGCCCCCCGCCTCAGCCATCAAAGCGCAACCCCTGCTGGCGTCAGGGGAATTTCCCGCGCTGCCGGTCCCGCGCCAGTTTCCTGGCCGCCGCCGGCCCCTCCGCACCCCACGCGGTGCAACCGCAACCCGTGCGTTCATCGCAGAACGCATGGGGCCCCCGTTGCCCCAATCCACAGCCCCTTATGGCTATGGATATTCCCGCGCCCCGCGCTCCTGCGCCCCGCGCGCCCGCTAACGTTGTCGTTAATAGTAACGACTTAATGATACTGCTCATCCGCGAGCACGATATCCGCGAGGTCATCGATTACAATGACCATTTGGAGCGCTTCGGTCTCATCAAGACCGTTTGCGCGTTCCCCCGCCTCGTAGAGACACTACAACGTCTCGACCGCGAGGCGAGCAATAATAACTTAGGGCCTTTCAATGGCTAAGTTTAAGCCGAAAGCGTTAAATCTTTCGTTTTTTAACGCGCGGAACTTACTTCCGCAGCGTGATCTCGTCGCGACCTTTCTTAAAGATCACCAAGTAGATGTTCTTTTAGTGCAGGAGACGCTCTTAAAGCGTGGTAAACGTGATCCAAAAATCGCGAACTACAATATTGTAAGAAATGACCGGGCCGGCCGCGGGGCGGCACTCTCATTTATTACAAACCATCGTTATATTGTACGCCGGTAGATCCTTCGATACTTACCAATATGGAAGTATCCGTGTGTAGACTAGGAATGACCGACCACCCGTCCATAACGTTAGTTTCAGTTTATCTCTCGCCGACGAAAGAGCCTCTCAGGTCTGACCTAGAAAAGCTACTTTCGCTCGGTGAATCGGTCATTATAGCGGGTGACTTCAATTGTGGACACACTTCGTTTAACAATTGGAGAGACTCCAGGAATGGGGTTAAACTCGAAGAGTTAACGAACGTGCTAAACTTTGATGTCATAGCGCCTCCCACTCCCACCCACTTTCAAGACAACTGTATGCCGACAGTGCTTGATGTAGCTCTCATTAAAGGTATCACCCTTCGGTTACGACTCATTCGGGTCGTACACGAGCTCGACTCCGACCACCGTCCGGTCATCATGCAGCTAGGTCAACCAGACGACTCTAGCCCTCCTTCGGTCCAAGTGGTTGACTATGCTAAGTTAAAACATTATCTTGCGGACAGGCCGTCCTCGTCCAGTTTAGATAGGATCCCGGACGTATTGGGGTCCGTTGCGGATGTAGATCTCGCGATCGATTCCCTGGTCGACCACCTGCAGGTCGGCATCGGAGAGGCCTCGAGAGAGGTCGAAGAGGCGAGCGATCGCCGCTTCGTACTCCCTGCCGACGTGCGGGCGTTGTTGACGGAAAAGAACGCGGCGACTCGTGCGCACGACCACTATCCGACCGAGGAAAACCGCGCACGCTTACGCGCGCTTCAGAGAGCGGTTAGAGCCCGCATATTAGAACTCAGAAGTCACAGATGGGACGCCCTCGTCGAAGGGCTAAGGCCGTCGCATCTGGCTTACTGGAAACTAGCTCACAGCCTCAAAATAGAGGCTTCTTATCTTATGCCCCCCCCTCGAGAGGGGTCCCGGTATACCACTCGCCTTCGATAGCAGCGACAAGGCGGAGTGCCTCGCCACTTGTTTGGAGAGCCAGTGCTCTCCGAACAGTGTCGATGCAAATACCGACCGGGTCGAGGGTATCGATGGATGCGTGCGGGAGCTGGATAAGCTCCCCGCGACAGACTCCCTGTCCCCAGTCACGTCTGAGGAGGTTCTTTCCATTATAAAAAGCCTTAAGCTTAGAAAAGCACCAGGTCCCGATGGGATCAGGAATGAAGTACTTAGACTTCTTCCCGATCGCCTCATAGCTCTTTTGGTCTGCATCTTCAATGTAGCCATAGTCCACTGCCATTTTCCAGCCGCCTGGAAAAAGACAATAGTCATAGGTATCCGTAAGCCCGGCAAGAGCGCGTCGCTTCCCGACAGCTATCGCCCGATCAGTCTCCTAAATACGTTAGGGAAAATTTACGAGCGGATCCTTCTGAACCGTCTCAAGCCAGTAATAGAGGAGAAATACGTCTATCCGCCTGAGCAATTCGGTTTCCGTGCTAGATATTCTTGCACTCATCAAGTGCACCGCCTCACGGAGCACGTTGCATTTAATTTTGCTGAACTATATTAACCCCGCAGTACACTTGCGGTCTTTTTCGACGTGGCCAAGGCCTTTCATAAGGTCTGGCACGAGGGATTGATCTACAAGTTGTATCGCTTTGAAGTCCCCGATAGGATAATTAAAATAATTCGCGACTATCTAACAGATCGCACCTTTCGCTATAGAGTGGAAGGTGAATTGTCCACGCCCCGTCCAATACGCTCAGGCGTTCCCCAAGGTTCGATCCTGGCTCCTAGCCTATTTAACCTGTACGTCAGTGACCTACCTCGACTCCCGGAGGTCGAGGTAGGGCTATACGCTGACGATATATATATATATATATATATATATATATGCCTCATATAGGAATAGATCCGACCTGAGACACAAAGTCCAACGCGCCGTGACCACTCTCGGGAAGTGGTTTAACGAGTGGCGAATAGCCGTTAATCCCTCGAAGAGCGCCGCGATGCTCTTCGATGCGGATTCGTCACGGATACCGTGGAAGCTTAAACCTGTTTAGCTCTACGGTAATCCGATTCCTTATGTAAGAGAGACCAAATATCTAGGGGTAACCCTAGATAGTAGGCTCTCCTTTAGACCTCACACCCGTAAGGTTAGGAACAGGGCTGCGTGGGTCCTGGGCCGGTTGTATCCTCTGTTGTGTTCGGTGAGTAAAATGTCCACGCGACATAAGCTCACGCTCTACAAGACGTGTATTCGACCAATTTTGACATACAGTTGCGCTGTGTTCGCACATATGTCCGAGTCGAGTTTCAAACGGTTACAATCGATACAGAATAGGTTTCTCTATCGTCTCACCGGGGCCCCGTGGTATGTTCGAAGCGATGATCTCCATAGAGATATGGAGCTTCCTTCGATACATGCCTACGTTAAACAGCTCTCCCGTTCGTATTTCGACACCGCGTCGAATCACGCGAATCCATTAATAAAAACAACCGCCACTTATGTCCCGGTACCCACGACCATCCGGTGTAAACGCCGGCCGCGCAATATTTTTATTGATCCCGACGATCACATTGAAAATGCGAATAAATATTACACATCCGTCTCTCCAAACAGAGCGTGCCAGCGTCCACGTCCGCGTAACCACCGTTCTCTCCGCAGAGGACGGGCGGTTAACTTCGCTCCCGCACACCCGTCACGTCCACCCTCTCTAGCGGCAACCCAAGCCTAGATCCGTTCCTCGGTGTGAAGGCCTTGGGTCAGGCAGCCGCCCGCGCGATACAAAGTGACACTATACGTGCAACACTTAGCTACCCACACACAACATTACACACGTATGAACACACACACACGTGCACACCACACAGGTACATAGGTTCTGTAAGGGACCTTTTTTTTTCTTTTTTTGCGCTAGTTAGACTAATGCGCTAGTTAGTGCAGAAAAACCATTCCGATTATTAAATACACATACGCATGGTCCACTCCTTCCTCCCAGGAGGAGGGGAACGTGCATATGAGTATATGTTAGTTAGTTCGAATTCTCGTAGGATTAGGGAATTAGTTAGATCGCGACCTTTTGCATCGCGAATTGGATGAAAATGGATATACTGAAAGAAGTAGGGTTGGATTATAGGGATTGGAAAATTATTTACCTATTTTACAGAAATCAGGAAACAATAATTTAAATGGGAGTGAAAAACAGAGAGCAAGTGTTATACAAGGATGTCCGCTTTCATCTTAATTCAAAATGTTAATTAAATGTGCAATTAGAAAAAAATAAAAATGGTCATAGGTGGTGTTAAATTTAATGGAGAATGTATACCATTTATCAGACTTGCAGATGATATTGCGGTGATAGCTGATAGTTTAAACGGTTTAGCCAAACTGTTTTAATTATGGACAATACTTTTAAAGATCCCTTTTTACACTTAAAGTCCGCCAGACACGTTACGGTTTACTGGAGATTTTTACCTGTGCAGGTATGCCTTCGCAGGAGAACCTTATGTTTTAGCCTGTATAGGCACGTTTACACGCACAGGTTCACTGTAGGGTGTCTCTCAAATAATTGATTGGTCGATTTTGCACCGGTCGATAACTCAGGTCCAAAAATCTCCACATATCTTTTAAAATACATGCATCCTGCACAGGTAGACTAGTCCGGTAGATTGTAGCGTGTGTACAATGTTCAACCTCATCGTAAAACACCAGGCGAGATTAAATTTCAACACTAGCCTATTCAGTATATTAAAATATACAATGCAATTCATTCTTTGTACCAAGTAAGTATACAAATACTGGATTAAGAATAGACGATGTCATGTGATAAAAGTTATTAGATATTCGAGACAAGAAACATTTTCGTATACAAGATGAACTTTATTATTATATATATTTTTTATTTTAGGGACTTTTATTCCATCAAATACCTTTATCAGTCCCATTGTACTCTATTATTTATAGGAGATTCGCTGATGTGATAGCACTACTACGTTATACAATATATTGGCATGATCTAAATAAGGTTCAGCCAAAATGCTGTGACAAACACATATTTTGACATTTTAAATTCATAATATTCATGAGTGACTCCCTTTCAGTCTTATTCTTGGTACACTCTAACAGTTAATGTAAATGTCAAATCGAATATATCCGAATAAAAGCGAATACATGAAAACATGTCTTGATAACAAAAAAATCATTTGACGGTAGTTGTAAAGTTTTTCCGCCGATATACAAAGTAACAGATTATCTTCAAAATCAGATTAAAATAGATTAGCATTCGTAATAATAATATTCTGGTCGATAATGTGAATGCGACCTAACAGTTTAATAATACGAATGCAAATTACCCTGGTGCGCCATTTGTCCCCAAGTCAATATTAGTCTCCTACGGTTCTCTGCGACTGTTGCCCGATCGAGAAACAAATCACAAGACCCTTACTTACTGCTAATCGATATATCAGTAGGAAGTTAATTCAGTTTGGATCTTGTTTTAAGTATATGTTTTTTTTTCATGCCGGGAGTGTACAGTTCCCTTTTTATCAGGTTTTGATTTGCCAAACATTTAAGTCGAGTTACTGATATTGTGTGATACGTCAAGGGGACAAGTTAAAAATTATCGGATGCCCTACATAGACTAAAGCTTGTCTCAGCAGAACATTATATAAAGGTAAACAAGTAAGGAAATACAGATACCTACTAAAAATAAAATTAAACGTTTTATCTATAATAATATTTTAAAGCTGAAAAGTTTTTTTGTTTGGTTGAACCCGCTAATCTCAGGAACTACTGGTTCGAATGGATAAACTATTTTAGTGTTGGATAGCCCATTTATCGAGGAAGGCTATATAACATTACGCTACGACCAATAGGAGCGGAGCATCAATGAAAAATGTTGCAAAAACGGAGAAAATTTATTCCTTTTGAAAATTTCCATTTATACGCTGCGTAAATGGTTAAAGTTATGCATGCAACACTGATGGGTGACGGAATTCTTTCTCTTAAAAAGTTCTAATAAAAGTCCGCGATAGATTATGACTATCTTTTAGGCATGACTCAATATAATCTTTTTTTGGTAATAAAATTTGTTCTAAAATAATGCATTATTTGCGAAGGGATTGTTATTAACATGGTATTAATCCTTATCGAAATAAGTACGTTATTCATCACAAGCATTTAATTTTTGACAAAATTACTCTTTACATCAATTGATTTCAATGTATATCTTAGGATATATCACTGTTTTAACATAACTCCGCAGCAAAATAATAATCAAGTATCGCGAGCGCATATTTATTATGCACAATAATGTAGGAGGCGGGCGGTACCTTTAATACAGTGTCTCTACTCTCTCTCTCTCTCTCTCTCTTATATGACGATGACGAAGAGACGCGGGTCAGCTAGTGGTTAATAATAATGTAAGGTAACTAACTAATTTATTTTCAATGTACATACTTTAATATAATCTAAGTAATGTTTGAATCGAATTATATTTGATCACAGATTTGAGAAACTTTGTGATTACGGACCATAGTTACGAAATTTATGTATCAAAACGAAAATTGCTTAGGTATCTAGATGTTGCGATTCTGTCACGCTGGCACCGTCCAGTACGTTTAGTTACTTCTGGACCCGCCTAAATAAGTTACACTTAAAAAAAAGATTTTGCAAAATAAAAAGTATCTCGAGCTTCACATGAACCGAGATACAAGGTTGAAACCGCGTAAAAGTTCCAATGACAAGTAGATACAATTGTAACGTATTTTTACTACCAGGTATGCCTTCGCAGGAGAACCTTATGTTTTAGCCTGTATAGGCACGTTTATACGCACAGGTTCACTGTAGGGTGTCTCTCAAATAATTGATTGGTCGATTTTGCACCGGTCGATAACTCAGGTCCAAAAATCTCCACATATCTTGTTGGGTACGCGTCACTTCCCCTCTGCGTGAGGGAGGGGGGGGGGGGGTGTGACGTTTCCCCGGTTTGGACGGGCGTTTTGTTGCGCCGGATGCCCGTCTCGTAGATACCGTACGGATGCCAGTGGGCGGCGTGATGTTAGTGGTGAGGGGGTCCGGGGGGTGCAATAATGCACGACCGCTTGAGGTGCCGGGTCTTCAATGAAAGTCGATATCTTGTTGATTGTTCGCAGGACGACCAAAGCTTTCTTCTTGTAGTTACTCGTTGCTTGTACTTGTAGACTCGTTGAATTGCACCGTGCCCAATACGGCCCTTCTTCGAGCTTAAGTGGTTCGAGCAATTACCGTAAAGAGAGCCCCGTTTTATTCCGTGTTTATTTCGTGTTTTAACTTTACTTTTCGCTTTGGTTGCCCTGTTAAACTCTTTATATTTCTCTCATTATATATCTTATGTACACATGTTATATATCAAAATGTTCCTCTTTGAATTACCTATTCATTACATATTCACTTATAATATACATTACGTATACATTCCGTACATAAGCCAAAAACAATGTAATTTACGGGCGACATCACTTTTTTCCGCTCGTAAAATCTCTATAACATTCGATATACTTACTCTATATGTTAATCTATTCTATGTTAGTTATATTTTCACATATGTGACACACAATACATAATCGTTTATATACATCTTAACATACAACATGCAACTTGTAATGTAGCGTATTCGCTTACATTTTTCTATAATATTGTCAGTATTAACCTATTTTATTGTAACTCATAGTATGTAACACGTAAATATAATAATAACACATAATACCCTAATCTAAGACACGAAAAACAACTATTCTGTCGCCAACATATCTTTTAAAATACATGCATCCTGCACAGGTAGACTAGTCCGGTAGATTGTAGCGTGTGTACAATGTTCAACCTCATCGTAAAACACCAGGCGAGATTAAATTTCAACACTAGCCTATTCAGTATATTAAAATATACAATGCAATTCATTCTTTGTGCCAAGTAAGTATACAAATACTGGATTAAGAATAGACGATGTCATGTGATAAAAGTTATTAGATATTCGAGACAAGAAACATTTTCGTATACAAGATGAACTTTATTATTATATATATTTTTTATTTTAGGGACTTTTATTCCATCAAATACCTTTATCAGTCCCATTGTACTCTATTATTTATAGGAGATTCGCTGATGTGATAGCACTACTACGTTATACAATATATTGGCATGATCTAAATAAGGTTCAGCCAAAATGCTGTGACAAACACATATTTTGACATTTTAAATTCATAATATTCATGAGTGACTCCCTTTCAGTCTTATTCTTGGTACACTCTAACAGTTAATGTAAATGTCAAATCGAATATATCCGAATAAAAGCGAATACATGAAACCATGTCTTGACAACAAAAAAATCATTTGACGGTAGTTGTAAAGTTTTTCCGCCGATATACAAAGTAACAGATTATCTTCAAAATCAGATTAAAATAGATTAGCATTCGTAATAATAATATTCTGGTCGATAATGTGAATGCGACCTAACAGTTTAATAATACGAATGCAAATTACCCTGGTGCGCCATTTGTCCCCAAGTCAATATTAGTCTCCTACGGTTCTCTGCGACTGTTGCCCGATCGAGAAACAAATCACAAGACCCTTACTTACTGCTAATCGATATATCAGTAGGAAGTTAATTCAGTTTGGATCTTGTTTTTTCTAGTTTTAAGTATATGTTTTTTTTTCATGCCGGGAGTGTACAGTTCCCTTTTTATCAGGTTTTGATTTGCCAAACATTTAAGTCGAGTTACTGATATTGTGTGATACGTCAAGGGGACAAGTTAAAAATTATCGGATGCCCTACATAGACTAAAGCTTGTCTCAGCAGAACATTATATAAAGGTAAACAAGTAAGGAAATACAGATACCTACTAAAAATAAAATTAAACGTTTTATCTATAATAATATTTTAAAGCTGAAAAGTTTTTTTGTTTGGTTGAACCCGCTAATCTCAGGAACTACTGGTTCGAATGGATAAACTATTTTAGTGTTGGATAGCCCATTTATCGAGGAAGGCTATATAACATTACGCTATGACCAATAGGAGCGGAGCATCAATGAAAAATGTTGCAAAAACGGAGAAAATTTATTCCTTTTGAAAATTTCCATTTATACGCTGCGTAAATGGTTAAAGTTATGCATGCAACACTGATGGGTGACGGAATTCTTTCTCTTAAAAAGTTCTAATAAAAGTCCGCGATAGATTATGTCTATCTTTTAGGCATGACTCAATATAATCTTTTTTTGGTAATACAATTTGTTCTAAAATAATGCATTATTTGCGAAGGGATTGTTATTAACATGGTATTAATCCTTATCGAAATAAGTACGTTATTCATCACAAGCATTTAATTTTTGACAAAATTACTCTTTACATCAATTGATTTCAATGTATATCTTAGGATATATCACTGTTTTAACATAACTCCGCAGCAAAATAATAATCAAGTATCGCGAGCGCATATTAATATGCACAATAATGTAGGAGGCGGGCGGTACCTTTAATACAGTGTCTCTACTCTCTCTCTCTCTCTCTTATATGACGATGACGAAGAGACGCGGGTCAGCTAGTGGTTAATAATAATGTAAGGTAACTAACTAATTTATTTTCAATGTACATACTTTAATATAATCTAAGTAATGTTTGAATCGAATTATATTTGATCACAGATTTGAGAAACTTTGTGATTACGGACCATAGTTACGAAATTTATGTATCAAAACGAAAATTGCTTAGGTATCTAGATGTTGCGATTCTGTCACGCTGGCACCGTCCAGTACGTTTAGTTACTTCTGGACCCGCCTAAATAAGTTACACTTAAAAAAAAGATTTTGCAAAATAAAAAGTATCTCGAGCTTCACATGAACCGAGATACAAGGTTGAAACCGCGTAAAAGTTCCAATGACAAGTAGATACAATTGTAACGATTTATTTATATCTAACCCAAGAAAAACAAAACGGTCGAAGTCTCGATTGAGATCGATAGTTTGTCTATAAAAAGTAGTGAAATGTCATAAATAGCCAAGTGTAGGAGGTGGGTATAAAAAACGAGTAACTTTGGCTAAAATCTGGCCTACCTTTTACACGTTAAATTCTATTCTTTAGAATCTATTGTTCCTAATTATATGAGCCTAAAACATTTTAATTAATGTCATATAATGATATATATTATACAAGAATTGCTCACGTAATATAGTAAGATAAGGGAACCAGTGACGTGGCTAATGTGAGTGGCACCGAGGCCGCGAGGCAGTAAATCGCGCTTTTGATGTGGCTAGAGTAGAAAAGGTAAAATATCTGTTAGCCCATATATATGTAATTGGTTTCTCGGAAACGGCTCCGACGATTTCGATGAAACTTTGCATTTAGATAATATTTTACATTCCAAGTTTAACTAGATAGATGTTTTTCTTTTTTCGTTTATAAGACTCCGAGCACAGCTCGGTCGCCCAGATATTAATATTTTATATATTGTGTTAACATACATATATACTCTCGGGATTCCTTTAAATATTCTATACGTAGGTTTTACTTGAAACAGTTGAATATCGGCTAGGTGTTTTTTTTACTAAATATTATGCACACCTTGCATATACCTTTCTTTTACTCCCCTGGAAGACTGCTAGAGAATGCTTTTTAGTATTACCGTATTAAATCCTCCAGTTGCACTTTTATGTGCAATAAAGAATATACTATTATATGACTTGTCACTTGCCAAGTCGATTATTAATTCCACTTTTAAATTTTAAAAGCAATTTATTTAATCGTAACTAATATTAAAAAAAAACTCTTCTACAGTAACACAATCAAATTAATTTATTTGAATTAATAATATACTACGGTCTTATTTTTCTCAACTTTATATTTTATGGGGATATTCGATTTGGCAAGTGAAGCATTCATGTTTCTAGTAGATTTAACATATCTAGTTCCTTCTTCTAAGTACGTGTAGGTGACGATTACGATTGTCATACTCATATGTAAGAAGTACATTATAATGCAAGAATAATTGAGACAGCCGAATGACCATTGTAGATTGACAGTCGTAATCGTCATTTACACTTAACTCCATAAAATAAAAAGTTGAAAAATTACACCCTATGAAGGTAACTGCAGTTATAAGAAGCTTAAAGAAGAAAATAACCAGTTAAGTGTCGCGGGACATCCAGTGGGAACAGAATTTGTTTTGCTTTTTTTATTTAATTTAAAAATTATGTACCAAAAAAACACTTCACATTTTTTGAAACTAGATTTCCATCGAAAACGTGCTATAAAACACTTCGCTTCAATAAATAACAGAAAACAAAGTCTGTAAACTCCACGGTAACTTCTGTATGTAGTTAAGAATTTTCACATTTTTCCATTACGTGGGCATGTGTTCAGTACGTAGAGGGAATAACTGTAAGAGTTAGGGAAATAACTCTTTCATTACGAACTGAAAGAGCGACATACAAACAATATGAAGAGCAAAAGAGAAAATGCTACGGATTTTGTGTTTTTACCGCTGTAAACGCTTTTTTGATTCAAAAAGCGCCACAATTGTCAAAAGTGAGGTTTAGAATGTTTTGTCGTGGTTTCAAATAAGAATTAAATAAATTGATTTTTTATAGTATGTCAGACATTGAACAGTGTTTTGTGTGTGCGTACAAAACTAAATTTTAAGAAAACCTAATAAAATGATTACACTAATCTAAAATACTTATGGTACACGTTCTTTTTATCTATTTCCTTCTCTGTCTATGGTTCAGTACGTCGTGTCGCGTCGCGTCGTTGAAGTTTTCTCATCTTGCTAACAACACGTTTTTAGATAGGTCTCAGAGTTACCGTGATCATCTGTTACAAAACTAACTTTCGCTTTGGGAATTCGAATAGGCACGGACAGAAGCGGCGAAGGATAATCATTTGAGTTATTTTAACATTCGTTTCCTTTAATCCATAATCGTTTTCGTCTTGTGAAAAGCGGGTAGCTTAATCTGCGATTTTCAAAATAAAAAGTAGTCGTTATTAATAATTATTTCTGTTCGATCGGAAAAGCTTTGCTTTTTCTTTGTAAACTGGAGATTAAATTACTGTAAAAAAATTGATATGTCGTTTTAAATTTGACATGACGAACTTGACTTTATGTCAAGAGACTGATTTGTTGTTTGATCGCGCTAATTTCTGGAACTACCATGTAGCTTTGAAAAATCCGTTTTTCATTTTATAGCCTTATTGAGGGGGTTCTAGGCTTTATAACTTCATCTTAAGGAGTAGGGCAGTTACCATGAAAGTCAAGAAATCTGGAAAGATGTAGGCGAGCACGAAGAGTGATAAGAATGATTAATAAGCTTCACGGGTGCGTTATGGCAGCGCAGTGGAGAGTTTGTCGAATAAATTTAACACAAGTAAAACCGTGGCGCACTCCTACTAATTGAATAAAATATGTTCATTAAAAACATATTTATTTAATCTCGATATCTTATTTTCCCTGTTGTATTACGTTTACGATACTTCCAGTTCCCGTGCACAAAATTTTATTAAAATCGGTTAGTATTTTTTTACGATTTCTAAATTATTATTGAAAATTCTTATCTTATTATATTAAGTGAGCAATTCTTGTATATATATAAATTGGTTTGTCGGAAACCGCTCCAACGATTTCGATGAAACTTTATATTTAGATAATGTTTACATTCCAAGTTTACCTAGATAGGTGTTTTTCTTTTTTTGTTTATAAGACACCGAACACGGCTTGGTCGCTCAGATATTAGGCTATTATATAAGCAATAACAGAAACTTCCCAAATTATAGCCAAGACGTTTTGAGTAAAATCATAAAAGACATAAAATTTATTTAAATCATATTCTATATGGAATAACACATTCTACATCACAGAACTTCAGATTTATTAATCTAGATGAATTATAGAGTAACATACATTAAAAATATACGAAATTTATTTGAAAGGATTTAATTTAAACACATATAAAGCTTGTACACCTACGAGAGTGGTAAAACTTTCTTTAGCGCGTCGCGTCCTACATTTTATTAAAGTTTGACAGAACGAGTATTCAGTTGGAGATAATGTTAAAGTTTTCACAGCATGAGGTAAATTTTTGAAAGAAAGTGATTTACCATATTACAATGGGTCGTGTTATGAAATAATCCCACCACTTTATTGAAGTTCCAATTTAACCTTGTTTGTAAGCGTAGGCAAATATCTACACATTTTCCTATACCTTAAAGTTGCTAGTTACAACCTCTTGCTTTATTGTGGTGAAGATGGTTAGGTAGCCACACATTTTCTTCGATCTGACTATACTGTTAGCCCTTAGAGCTCTGAAATCTCAGAAGCCTTTTACAGCTTCACCGGGCTTGGAGACGAGTTATGAAGTCACTCGGCCGCGAAAGTAGGGTAACAAGCTCAAGGGTGCCAAAGTGCCCGAACTTCGGGTAAGGCGTTGCCTTAGTTGCAATTAAATCGCGATCGGACTAATTCCCTGTAGAAAATTCGATCTATCTAACTAAACATCATATATACATGTTTCTGTCTTCTGGGAGGAAGGAAGAAACATGCGCATATGCGTTTAGTAATCCGGTAAGTTGGTCTAAAATTTCTAAAGGTATACTATAAAGGAAAAAAGTCGCTCACAGAACCTAGGGTCGTCTTACAAATTTCTTCCTTTCTATCGCTTGTTCTTTGCACTTAGTTTTTAAAAACATAACTGTCCTGTCTCCGGAATACGGCTAGCTTATGCAGGTTGTAATATTTCAATGGGTCAGTGAGGGCAACTCTGAAACTATAAATATATTTTAAAGAACCATGACATCAATTTTAAAGATAAGAAAAACTGCATTCATAGATTCCCAAAAAAACTTATATACGAGTCAGAAATCGAACCTAATCATTCTTAGAAAAAAAAAAAGATTTTTTTTAAATTCAGAAAATGATCAAATACACACTAATTTAAAGTTTATAAAAATGTACATACAAGTACCTACTCACAATCATTATTCACAATATCATTTTCATTTAATGCACATTTGAAATATCCATGGTAACCTAACACAATATCAATCAGGAAAAGAATGTCATAAGTGTTGCCTAAAAAGTTTTTGTTTCGTGCCTTTTTGGCGAGATAATAAAATTCATTATTGCGTGGCAATCTTTTTACTGTCGCTTTAGATTTTTCGTTTCATCGACTTTCAAATCACAACGATGCTAAAGAAGTTTTCAGTTTAAAAGTATTTAATATTATTACGATAATTGACAGTGTAGGTTGTACAGAATGTATATTGCTAGGAAACCCTGTATCTAAAATTAAAACACAATGCAAACTTTAATTATTTTGATTTAAAATGTTCACAATAACAACCATTTTCTTGGATACAATAGTAATCAACTCTTTTAGGTAACGGTTTTGTGTATTTTGTAGTTTCAAGGGCTAGTTGTTTTAAATGGTCTACTTTATAGCCACTGTTAGACCTTGACAGGTGTCGTGGCTGGTTTTATAAACTTTCAGTTTTAAAGTAACCACACAAGAAATAATCTAGTGTAGTAGAAATCCATTGTGATTAGGCTATTGTGTATCGGTGTTCCATCTTGTTGGAAATACACTCAGACTATGTCTTCAACCCATATTTCACGTAGGAATTGTAACAGATCGTCTAATATTTCGATGTACATGTTGTTCAAACGTCCATCATCAATTTTACAAAACAAAATATTTTTATGGGGAAGTCGAACCTAGTAGTTAAATGAAATGTAATTTGAAGTCGTCTTTATTGCTACGTCGAATCACAACTCGAATTCTTAAATATTAGCTTCCAACAAAAACGGACTGGACGAGCTTGATTATTTCTCGTGGGGTTACCCTAAATATGAAGTATACAAAACCAGCTATGATACCTATGAAGGTCTAATAACAGCCATAGAAAGAATTGAAAATACGAAATGCAATTAAAGGCCGTTACCTCAAAGAGTTGATTATTGTCAATAAGGCAATCCTTTTAAACATCCTTGAACAAAATAATTAAATTCAGTATTATCTTTTAATTTTAGATACAGGGGTTTTAACAACATTTATTCCTTACACTATCAATTAAAGTCATAATAAAATGACATTTTTTTTTTTCTAAAAATTATTAGGTTAGGTTCCAAACTCGTACATAGATAAGTTTTTTGAAAATCTATGAATCCAATTTTTCTTATTTTAAAAATCGATGTCATGGTTCTTCAGAACATGTTTCTCTACCTAGTATAGTTTCAGAGTTCCCCTTACCGATTAACTCATTTGAATGTTACACTCTGCATACCAAAATGAAACTAGAAAGGTCTTGAACTTTACGTCATTGTTTAGAAGGGAAAGTGTTCTTTTTTTAGACTAATGTCTGTTGGATGACGCAATCGAAGTGATAAACTTTGATATGTGAGTGAACTGTAGTGTTTTTTAGTACATACGACTACATGTTCGATGTTTCAAGATATTTCGAGAATAGTGTTTTTGTTCTGGTTTTGCTCATATCGTAAAAATGTTTTAGCATTTAAAGTGCGTTTGTTATTCCCATGGAGTAAAATGACATTTCATGTGTTGCTAGTTTATAGTGTTTTTAAAATAGCGATATCACCAATCGGTCCTAATTTTTAAACCGTATGAGATATTATAACTATTGGTAAGTTTTTTTTTCAAAAATCATTGAATCCTTCAGAAGTAAAGACCGAATAAGAAACACAAATTTGCATTTCTCGCAGCATCCTTTTTTTAATTTTTATTTTTTGCAGTTGTTTGCCATATACTTTTTATAGTTTCCTGAAATATGTAATTATAATAGTAAATGAACAGGTATGTTGAATAATATTTCAATTAACAAACAGAAACCTCCAATTCGGTATTTAAAATATTACGATTCAAATAATTGTACTACGCTAGCATAACATTACAAAAATAAATGTGGGAACATTATTTTCAACTTTGACAAAAGGGATTATCAATATAATCTGTGGGAATAATAAACTCAGTATAGTTTGCTATTGTAATGCCAACATTCATATAAAAAAATTATTCAATTATAAATTTCCTTTTTAAAATTACCCCAAAGTATAAAATAAAACGGATATCTTGGTTGATACAATTTATTTTTAAAATTTCACATACATTTTATTTTATTATGTTTCATAAAGATTTTTATGTTAAATTATTCATACTTACACCCATTTATATATTTAATATATAAAACTATATATTTACATAGGTTAATATTAAAATCCACAAAATTTAAAAGAAACACAAATGTTAATATCATTCACTCAATCGATACACGGTAATAGTATATTATTTATATTTGAATACTATAGCTTAGAGTTGTCAGGTTTGAAAAGTATATTATTGTTTTTTTTTTTAAATTGAATTATTGTATTTATGGAAGTGGAAGTGAGATAAAATGTCAGGCAGCTCTTTTTTGGTGATAGTTTTTACTAGTTATATTTGAAACTAGTTTGCATTAGCAGAACTAAACGAAAAAGTAAACAGATATGGAGGACGAGTGTATTGAAATCACTATAGACAACAAAGAATGAAAATTAAATGGCGTAAATGACCTCATTTATAAACATGTGGAATATAGGTCGTTGTGTTTGTGTGATAATAACGCATAAAACACAAAATATGATATCACGGCTTAATTTACACAATTATGCTGTCTTTTTTATACATTCGTGTTGATCACGGTAATAAAATATAAAGATAACATGTAAATATGTGTTTATTCTAATTTTTAATGGTATTATACAAAAATAACTATTTTCAGTTGGTATGTACCTGAAAAGTTTTATGAAAATGTAATTTTAATAATTTTAATCATGGGTTACATAGTTCGATACCTACTTTTATTTATAATATAATAGTTTGACAAGACACTCAGTGACTTAAAAAGAGAATCTAATCATAATACTGTACCGGAGCAACTCTCCGATGAATTATAATGATTTTAACACGCTATACGAAAAGAAAAGGACAGAACTATGCTATAAACAGAGATAGCAGATGAGAGTGACGCGACGTGGTCGCGATCGGGCGTTAATAATGTGTTTCTGGCCATACAAATTAGTACAATTTGATTTGAAATTTGACTCAAAAGTAAAAACGCGTCACATCATGCCCGACATGAAATGAAATGTCAAAAGTACCTATGTTTTAGCTTTATACCTTAAGCACTAATAACTAGTACTAATTAGCTTATTTGATGCTAAAAGAGAATTTTATTTACTCTGGGTTTGTTTACCTTTTTGTCAAGTTCTAATGATATCGCGCTAATGTCGATAAGTATAGTTTAGTCAACAAATAATTTTCTCTTCGTGTATAACTAATTGAATACGTATACAAAATATCTTTTAATACATAGGTTTAAAATCATATCGCTATCCGGCTGCAAAACCGATTATCTGAAACTATTCTTATAAGAACTAACTTGTTGTATTTAAAAAAGACTATAAATTTACACGGTTCATAGAGATAACTCAGATGCCTAACGTAAATCAATAAATAAATCAAGCGATTCGCATTCCTTTGCTTGATTTATTATCTATATTAAAAAACAACTCGGTGAGATCCGGTAAAAATATGATTCCGTTATATAAAGGGTCACAGCTAATTGGTTATCTAGATAGAAAATTTGGGTTACTTATTATATAATATTCGATATAGAATTTTAGCTCGCTTTAGCTTGTAGGTACCTACTATAGTATATTAGTAATGGTTTAAAATGATCTACTTCTACGCTTTTATACTTAATTCCCTAATTTTAAAAGTTTTAAAAATAGCCATCTTAGCAACTAAGAGTTTCTTTTCAGTTTAACCGTAGAAAACGAAAAAACGTGATGATTTTTAAATTTAATTATTTTTCAGCCAATAATCGAGATTATCAGTGCTTGCAGCAGGACGGCGATATTTTCATTAATTCTTTGATAACGTAAAATTATTTACATCGCATTTATGTACGTTTACACATATACATAAATCAAAATTACACATATGTATATTAATATTATTTTTATTATATGAATGTGTATACCTATTGTGTATTCAAACTATTATCTGTTACCCAATAAGTAGAGGATCTAACATAATTAAAAATAAAATTATGATTTTCACTTGCCTATATTAAAGTAATAATAAATATCTTATAATATATCGATAGAAAACACTATTTAATGCACTAATTTCGATTTATAATCCATATTACAGAAGCCGCAAAGACGACGCTCTAGACATCAACGTATTAATAGTTACATACAAGCCATACCGAACTTTATTTACAAAAAAAAAAAATAGTGTTTTGATTGAACATGATTATGCCACTACCACGCGCAAATCGATCGGCCAATAATGTGCGATAACTATCAGTAAATAAAAGTAAAATTTATTTAATGGAGAGGTAGGTACATGAGGTCGACTTACATGTAAAACTAACGATTAATAAACTAAGAAATAAAATTGGATCTGCATAGTAGATTACAGTCCGTACCTAAATACGTTTAAGAATAGAGATTTCATTTTGTATGAAAATAAATTGATTGAAATTATAACTAAAACATATTTTAATATACGTTTTTTTTTACAATATTTATACAAATACATTTAATGTTTTATTTTATTACTAAATTTATTATTTGTGCTACATTATTATCATTTAAACAAGACTTAATAAACCGTTAGAAATAGTTATGATAAAAAAATCTTGTCTGTAACTGTAGTATATGGCAAATTCTATTAATTTTATAAATTTTTTAAAGTAATATTTTATTCTTATAAAAACCTATAATAATCTACAGTAGAGGTTCTACTGGATAGCTACATTTTTCACCCACGAGAATTATTCAAAAGCCTTTTAACAAAATCCATTATCAAAACAGGTGACATATTAAGCTTTTGTGATTAATTGGCATCAGATTTGGATCCCCAGCTCACGTTTTTGTATAAATCAAACTAATATTTATGTGAAGTGACTTTGCCTTAAGGCTCTGTGTGTCATAATTTCGTGTACGTGCGTGTTTTGTTAATATACAGTATTGGTTTTTATAAGCTCTAGTTAATATAAATGGCGTATTGGCGTAAATAAAAATGTACCTTTTTATTGTTCCTTGATGCTTATCAAAATTCAATAATTTTTAGTAGTTTTAGTTCGATAACAGAAAATTGTACATAAAATAAACCCCTTCATAAAAACAAATTTAGGCGTAAAGATCTTGCGGGGTGAGGGGTGCGCGGCGAGTACGAGTCTCGCGTCAAATCCATGTACGTTCAACGTTCGGCCGGTTTAGATCATTCGAACTGCACTCGCCGATAACAGCGGACGTGCCTCGTCGATGTCAGGCGGTAGTTACCATCGTATTATTGTATGTGCTATTCATCGAAATTCGAATCGTGCCTGCAGAAAGAAAAAAATAACAAATTAGACGACGTGATATTTTGTAACTAACGGAAGTAGTCTGTGATCCATCGCTGCAAAACAAATGAAAGCGTAAAAAGAAAGGAGGTCCAGAAAAACATAAGCGGGTGGGTGAGAAAGCGAGAACGAAAGGCGACAGAGGTTCTACTAACAGATATGACGAGCCTAAAACTACGTAATTTCTTTTTAAGCCAATGCGTTTGTGCCACGCCGGTTTTAAGAAAACATTGAACGATTACCGAAGTACTAAAGGCCTGGGTAATTCTCTTACTTGTGTATTTTATTTGCATGAAGCAAATGGGGAGAACCAGGTGGATTTTTGATGAATTTTGTTGTCTTGAATAAACCTACGAAGAAGAACAGTACTCGTCTATGAATCTGTCAAGAGGTGGATAGATATATGAAATGTATATAAACAATTTTCGTATGAAAATAAGTCGACCGAAGTATTGATGTTGTAAAGGAGTTATTCGGATTTATAATTAGAAGGAAATTTTAAATAACCTTGTAAATTAAATGCAAAATTAAACTGAAATATTGAAATTAAAAAACTTAGTAAAAATTAAAAAGGCTTTTTGAAATGGATTAGAGAGGTTTAGTTTAATCTAAGCTAATCAAGGTAATTATGATGTCATTAGAGGAGCACATACAAATCTACATGTCAAGCATGATAACTTACTTGTTCCATTTTTACGGCTTGGTGAGAGGGATCGCATCGATCTATTCAGTCGGTCTGTTCCAAAAGCTTTGTGCCTCGTTAGTCTACCACCATCCAATGCTCCACAGCACCCGAAAAATTGTTTGAATCCCCGTCTGAATCTAGTAACAGTTGAATATTATTAAATTATATACATTTGTCGCAAATGTAAAACGGAAAAGAAAGGGAAGGTTTACGAACACAAAAATCTAGAAAATGGGAATTCTCTGTCCAAATTATTTATTTCATTTTCTCTGGGAAACTAAACATTATGTATATCTCCACTCGAGTATCACTCGTAAAGCAACCCTTAATAATTTCTCTATCACCAGACATCACTATCATTCACATAATGATCCATCCTAAATTCCTTTCAACAATACAACTTGCATAAAATAATTCTTGAGCTTATTGTTTAAAGGATGAGATTGATATGTTATATTAATTTCTAATATACTTCCTTACTTTACTTCGTACTTACTTCGAATTCATCCAGCAATAGATGATTGGATTATAAACTGAATTGCTCATAGCAAGCCAGTATATTCCAAGATATATCTCTTGTATGTAGGCGTAATCTACCAATTCCGGGTAACTAGAAGTGACCACGAAGTATACGTGGAACGGCAGCCAGCAAACAGCGAAAATCACTACCACCACAATCATCATTTTGACGACCTAAAATTCAAAAAATTGTTATCTTTCTGAAAATATTAATTTCAATATTCTCTAGAGATAAGTCATAAAAGACCCTTAATTTAGAACTGTCAAAATACTATTTACGTTGGTGATATAAGGGAATGCAAATTTGATTCCTAACTTAAATAATTCAGAACAGTTGTGATCGATGTCTATGATAAGTATCCTTGAGACCCTTGAACAAAGTTTTTATAGGGGTGAGCTGAATAACACTTAAATTACCTGTTCCAAAATAACAACCTGTTACTTCATGCTATCTCTTTCTATTACTATAATTGAAAAGAGTAAAGAGGTCATATTTGTTTGTATCTCTCTCAAACAAATTAAAGATCCTTATGTTTTAATAGATAAGAGCATATTCTCATTTTAAACAATTTACATTACTGTGTCACTCACAAGTATGTGGAACAGATACGTAGTATTTAATAAAAGCTCTTTCAGTTAACAGTTCCAAACTGTTCCTGTTCCTTTAAGAGTATTTTTTCTTTTAAGCTGTTTCGAAAAATACGTCTCACTTCTAATTTATTTTAAAGTTCTATAACGCCCTTATCATTTTTCATAGCGCAAAAGTTGAAAAACATATAATAAGGCGGCTTCAAAAATAAAAAAAATATTTAAAAAATAAGTATTTTAGTAGCAAATTCGATCAGCGGAAGATTACAATTAAAATTATTATATTGTGCCCAAATAATGACGCAGGCCGTCTTAATACTGAATCTAATACGGCCTTATGGGAAATCAAGCTTATGAAAAGAAAATATGAACTCGCTGAAGATATCCAATTACCACTTAATTAGTGAGATGGTACCTAAATATTTACGTTATTTTCGTGTTAAATCTTAGTTCTTTTATAACTTAGAATTTACTTTTTTTTAAAGTAATGAATCGGATTGAAATTGAGACAACTACCGAGACTTTTTTGACATGGTCTGTAGTTCATGGACAATTCAGAGCTGATTTATATTTAGCATTTAACTGGTACATCTAAGAGTGTTAAGAAAGAAAAAGAGATAAGATCATAACAACGGAGAGCATTTCATACAACGATTTTGTTTTAAATATCTAATCTTGTATATTAGTGTATAATGTACGTATGTATGATAAGGACTAGATTTCGTTTATGTGGTGGGGCAAGATGGCTACCTAATATTGTACAGATGTAATATATCGCTCCAGCTTTGCCATCTCTAAAACTATTTGAAACTCAATGCGTGAGTGTGTATGTGTGTAATAAATTTGCTCACAAGCATATGTACACAGTACCGTAAAACTACACAACTATAGTACAGGGGCTCAAATATAGTCCAGCTACCACTTCAAACACAATCTCAATTGCTTCATTTTGTAACGACATCTAGTTAGTCACACAGAAATATTTTATTAATTAATACTATTTTATTTTATTTTTATTTTATTTTAATATTTTAAGAAAACTTACAGCTAAGTACTTATTTAAGTTACATGTATAAATTAATGAAGGCCATTTACAAGTTCTCACATATAATTATGTACTTATATATAAAAAAAAAAAAAAAAAATAAAGTAGACGGAAGAACACAAAAATATTAACAAAAGAAATAAAAATTCAAAAGAGCTTTCAACTTCTGCACAGTTGTATTAAATATATCAATGTCTAAATCACTAACTAATTTATTCATACTGCTGCTTACTCGAATGAAATAGGAATTTTGTCTGTAGGTAGTTCTAACTATAGGACTATAAAGTATGTTAGGGTTTCTAAAAGATGCTGCCGGTACACGTAGGTTAATTTTGCTCAGTATCTCCGAACAGTCAACTAGGCCATTGAGTATACACAAAAAATATGATACATCAGCTATTTCTCTTCGTGTATACAGCGGGAGCATATGAAATTTTTTACAGCGCGATGTGTAATCTGGTACAATTATTTCAGATTTAAACTGTAGGAAACGAAGAAACCGCTTTTGTATTTTCTCAATGCGTGTGATATATATATTATAATTGGGGTTCCAGACTTGAGATGCGTATTCAAGATGGGTTCGAACAAAAGAACAATAAAGAATTTTAAAAGTTTTAACACATTTAAATTCATTGGATAATCGAAATACAAACCCTAATGCTTTAGAAGCTTTTTTGACAACATTATCAATATGCTTATCAAATATTAGTTTGGAGTCAAAAATAACACCTAAATCTCTAACAGCATTAACTCGTGATAATTTAGTATTTTTAAGAAAGTAATTGTGCAGAATCGGATTGAGTTTACGGGTATATGTTATAACTTGACATTTCGTGACATTTAAATCTAATTTATTGAGAGTACAATAATTTTGAAACTTATCTAAATCATATTGAATACGAACTACATCGGAAACAGTTTTAACAGGACATATAATTTTAAGGTCATCAGCGTAGAGAAGAATTTTGCAAGTGGTAAAACAGGATGGTATATCATTAATAAAAATGTTAAAGAGCAGAGGACCCAATAAAGATCCCTGAGGAACTCCTGAAGGAATCTGAATCGGCGAAGATGTATAGCCATTTAGAACTACAGTTTGGCATCTGTTCTTGACATAAGATGAAAACCACCTAAACAAATTACCCCGAATCCCTATATCTCTCAGTTTGCAAAGCAGGATTTCATGATCTATCCTGTCAAATGCTTTACTGAAATCAGTATAAATTACATCTACCTGGGCAGGCTCTGACTTGTAGTAAGTTATGTAATCACTAGACAGGATAAGATTTGATGTAGTAGATCTTCCTTTTATAAAGCCATGTTGCCGATCGTTAAGGGAATGTTTAAGAGAAGGATAAAGTTGTTTGAAAACGACTTTTTCGAATACTTTAGAAAAAATGCAAAGTTTGGAGATGGGTCTGTAGTTAATGACCAAGTCTTTAGAGCCATTCTTATGAACAGGCGTAATTAAGGCAGATTTCCATATATCGGGCATTATCCCATCTTTAAGAGAACGCTCATATAAAAGAGAAAGTGGGACAGAAATACTATTTGCACACTTAACTATTAAAATGGGAGGTATGTTATCAGGACCTGCAGATTTGTTAAGATCAAGAGTTTCAAGAATTTTTTGTATATCAGAACAGACAATTTCAATAGAACTTATATTGGAAGAAGACTCAAGAATGAATGTTGAACCGTCTGTAATAGGTGAAGAATTCTGTGTATTATCTAGAAAAGAAGAATGAAAATAGTCAGAAAACATGTTACATATGATGTCACCTGATGCAGAAGAAACCAGACCATATTTCATCATGGATGGATAAGCATTACACTGGTTTTTACTTTTCACATAAGACCAGAATGCTTTGGGAGATTTCAAAATATTAATTTCAATTTGAGAGATATAATTGTGGAACATATCTTTTTCCATATGTTTAGCTCGTTCCCTTAAAGTTACGAAAGAATTGTGATCAGATAAGTTCTTGTATTTTTTAAACTTTGATAAAAACTTGTATTTTTCTTTCAATACTTTAATGAGCAACGATTTATACCAAAGTGGGTATTTATTATTAGGCGTAACAGTTTTCGAGGGAATAAACTTGTTTCGTAAACTAGTCAAAGTAGAGTAAAAAAACGAAACAGATTCCTCTGTAGATTTAGAGCTAAATTCATGGCGCCAGTCTATTTCATTTATTCTTGTTGAAATTGAATCAAAGTCACCTATGTGATACATAAATTATATGAGGTTAATTATTAACCTATGAGGTTATTAGTTTCATGTATAAATGACAGATGGCGTAGTATTTCAATTTATTTGGCTTTCTGCAAGAGAAACCTGTTTTAACGTGGAAAGTGAGCTCTGCAAACTTTTATTTGAAAGTATTTGTTGTAGTGAGGAAAAATCTTCCAAGTTGGATTCTTGTAGAAGGTAATATTTCTAACATGTAAATTAAGTGTAGTTTACGGTGTAATTGCACCGATTTACAAAATTGTGTATTTCTTTATTTAAATTCATACTTGGGTTTCAACTATGTTCCTAACGTTTTTTTGGACCATAATAAAAAATCAACTTCATTTTGTTTTAGAAAATGATGTCACGAGACAAATTAATGAGAAGGAAAGTTGGAGGACGTATATACAAGTGCTATAGTGATCGCCAAATGGAACTTTGTCTGCTTGATATAAGCAACAAAGTATTAACTCAGCGTGAAGCTGCTGAAAAATATAAAATTCCGAGAAGCTCAATAATTTTAAAATTAAAGGCGTTTAGACAAAACAATGTTAGGCAGCCAGGTCGTCAGTGTACCTTTACAGAAGCCGAAGAAGCTACTTTTATCCAGCATGCGACAGAAATGTGTAAATTCGGTTTCCCTACAACGATTTTCGATCTAAGGTGCATTGTGAAAATGTATCTTGATAAAAAAGGACGCAAAATTGATCAATTCAAAAATAACTTACCTGGTAAAACCTGGGTGAGTATGTTCCTGAAAAGGCACAACAAAGAATTATCTCAAAGGTTCTGTAATAATATAAAAAGAGTAAGGGCCGCTATAGATGAGGAACTGGTTCAATCCTATTTTAACAAACTAAAGACCGAAATTGAGGGAGTGTCGCCTTTTCTTATATACAATTATGATGAAACGAATCTGGTTGACGACCCTGGCAAGAAAACGGTGCTAACGAAACGGGGATGTAAATATCCGGAAGCTATAAAGAACTCTACCAAAGCATCTGTTAGCTTAATGATATGCGGCAATGCTGCAGGAGAGATTTTACCACCGTACATAAATTATCAAGCCGACAACTTATGGACCACATGGACGGAGGGCATACCTCCTGGCGCTCGGTATAACAGATCTAAGTCCGGTTGGTTTGATACCAATAATTTTGAAGATTGGTTCTTTTCAATGATGTTGCCTGTTCTGCGCAGAGAAAAAGGGGGAAAATTGCTGATTGGGGATAATTTAAGTTTCCATATAAATATAGAAGTTTTAAAAGCTTGCAAAGAGCACAATATTGCTTTTGTGGCTCTTCCTCCAAATAGCACTCATTTGACGCAGCCTTTAGACGTTGCCTACTTTAGACCTCTTAAGCTGCGTTGGCGTGAAATTTTGGATGAATGGAAGGAAACTGCTGAAGGACAGACATCACCGACTATCCATAAAAATCTATTTCCTGTGTTGCTGAAAAAACTGTGGAAAAAAATCATGGACAACTCTGCAGACAATCTTAAAGCTGGCTTTCGGAAAACTGGCATTTTTCCCTTAGATGAAACGCAGGTGCTGCAACGTTTGCCGACCTTTAAACACCCAGATACTGCACCGCAAGAGTCAAGCCTGATTTCAGAATCATTTATAGAGTTCCTGGAAAATAAAAGAAAGAAAGTGGTTGAAATGGGTAATAAAGGACGAAAGAAGAAGCTTAATGTTGAGGCGGGTAAAAGCATTTCTGCAGAAGAAATAGCTCAAACACAACCTACTACATCAAAAAAAAAAACCTATACAAAAACCAAAGAAGAACCATTATTACTCTTCCAGTGAAAGTGAAGATGATGCTGAAATTTAGTATGCTTCAGACTCGACTGTCGACCTCTCAGACGAGTTAATTGAAAATAAACCTCCAGAAGAGAGTCCAAAACCTCCAGAGTTTATTCCCAAACCAGGCGAATACGTATTAGTGGAATACGAAGGTGAAACGTGGCCAGGACACGTGCAGACCGTCGATGTTGATGGAGCATTCGTGAACTGCATGACACGCTGTGGGTTGTCTTGGAAGTGGCCTGAGAAACCAGACTGCATATTCTATCCAATGGACAAGGTTCTCTCCCTGATTAAAACCCCATTAAAATTAAGTACGAAGCGTGAACTTTTTCGTGTGCCGGAACTCGAATATAAATGGGGAAAGTAAAAAAAATGAATAACTTTCCCCAACTTTCTATTAAAATTGTTGATTTCTATGAAAAATTTCATTAATAAGATACTAATATTTGTTGATTTGTTTGTAAAATTATAAATTATTTGATAGCGTTAATTTAAAACTTAACAAAACATCACAGAACATTTTGTGACTTATATTAAGAGGCTTTAGTCAATAAAACCTGTTTTGATCTCATTATTTTGTGTTTTTTCTAATGAAGTAATCTATAGTCAATCATATAAAGTATTCATCTATGGTCAAATGTATCACAATAGCCGTCCTGAGTACAATTTATAATCTGGTTTATACTTGTCAACATGCCATACAAAAATAGTCCAATCATAATTTTTTTTTTTTTTTTAAATAATATCCATACTATATTTTGAGATTCATGTGTTATCTTACTATGTTCTCCTTTATCCGAAAACATGAATAGATATTAAATAATGTAAATCCACTCTTTAGAGGGTAATCACAAACTTTAAACCTAACAAAACTGGACCATAGTTGTGTAGTTTTACGGTATGTATGTTGTTTGACATGAGATATCCTCAGTAATCTTTGTGTAATGGAATATTTACTACTTTACTGCTTGTAATAGATTTTCTATTCCATAATAATCATATTTATATAGAATTTCCTTTAATGTATTTCTTAGTCGATGATTATTAAGATTCTTAAACGTATTATGGAAGTTAAGGGAATTATATAGATATGGGCCTTGATATCGATATGTGATACGAGCCAGTGTAGTTTTAATCTGTGGGACAGGAAAGCGATCAAGTCTTTTTGTACGGTTTGTTCCCATTAAATTGGAACTCATATTTTGGTTGTTCCATGCGAGTGAGTCAACCTGCACTCGGCCTTTCCATATCTTGGTAGCTGCTGCTTACTTCTAGCCCGTACCTGGCTACACCTTTGCTTGTATAGATATATATACTTTAGGAGTATAACAGTTACCAAATGTAGAAATCCGGAGGAGAAAATGGTAAAGATAATGGCAACCGATTCACGAGGCTTAAGCGGAAGTGGGTGGGGAAAGACGAGAAAACGGACGATGGACCAAAGGGATTTCAGAGTGGTGGCTCAGAGGTGGAAAACAAATGCGAGGCAGACTACCAATTCAATATTCCATCGACATAGCGAAGGTGGCGGATAAAATCTGGATGAAAGCCGCGAAAGATCGAGAGGTTTGGCATGAGCAAGAAGAGGCCTATACTCAGCAGTGGGTAAATGTGTGCTGAAAAGATGGATAGATGGACGACAATTAGGAGTTTTTGGTGGGATCTTAAACTGTCATATTGTGGTTTGTATTTGATTTATAAATATACCTTAAGTAGTCCTATATTACGTAATATTGGTGGCATTTTTCCTGAAATAGTTTGGGTATTATAATAACTAACAAGTATGAATTTTTAGTTGCCACAAAAACTCCCGACGGAGTTTTAAAAAGAGAGCCACCATATTGTTAAATCGTTGCTTGAACTCTGAAGATTACAATAAAATAGATGGCTACATGACATTGGCATAATTCTTGTCTCTAAACACATGCTGCCATTAAATAAAATGGAGAAGAGAGTTAGTTATAGTGTAAATATTTATTATTGTAGATTAAAACCTGTTTAGTTTAGTTTAGCTTACTACTGTTATAAAAAGAATTTAATGTTTTGTTATTATGTTGACAGATATTAATTGTCTTTCTTTTAGGATGTCATAATTTTATTAAAACTATGTAATTCATTATTTTTTATTTATAACATTAGTTACCCTTCGTTTGCTCTTCACGTTGTCCAACTGCCGCTGGGTACACTCCCCGATGGACTGCGAGCCCCAGAGTTCGATACCGACCCTCGAATATGTGTAAGTCATCGCCATTATAGGTAAAAAATATGTCAGCACCATGAATAGCACGTTGTACCTGTGAAAGAGTCATAATCTATGTTAATAAATATGTAGTTATTTCTGTACATGTAATCTTTTTCCAAATTTCTCGATAGGAATCTATTATAAAAGAAAGTGATCTCGAATATGGCATAAAAAAATGTTTTATGAAATTTTGTACAAGGGAAACTTATGTCATTGCTCAATTTGATAGGCTATATAAAGTGTAAATATTCTTTTAGAAATAGTAAAACACTTATGAAAGAAGATGTATTTTATTAATTTAGATTTTGATGAAATTTTGTACACGGGGAGTATAATTGACTGTATGTTTAAAAATTAAAGTAACTTATTGATTGGTCTATAGATAAAAATCCTAAAACAATACAAATCAATAATTGTAATAATCAAATAATATAGTAATAATAATTGTAATAATCAATACAATCAAGTAATTGTATTTTTAGATTTTTTGTCCGTGAGCCATGTCACGTGAAAGCCTATTAGAAAACGTGACGTCACCATTCAGTAAATATGATCGATAGACTCTTGCGTAAGTTGTCACATTTGCCACTGTTATCATACAAAATGACATATAGAATGAATGATAATGCCGCTTTTTTGTGGCGTATTTTTTATTTAAATTATAAGATATTTTTAAATTACTCTTTATGGTGTATTAATGAAAATATTTATAAAAAATATTTTCAACAAAAAGTGTCTAAAACAACTCCTGGATTGTCATTAACATAAGTACATATAAACCTTGCTCTTTATGCTGGTACACAAGAGCGCAAGCAGTTCGAACGCGACTATTTTATGGCAGGAATAGATGTTATTTTATATCGTAGCACGACTTATACTGTACCAAACGGTAAGCAACTAAGCACAGTACAATCCTAAAAGCAATGGCGTCCACTGCGTTAGGTCGGCCAGCTCAAACTCTGCTCAAATCTTTCTAGGTACATTATGTTTGAACGACTCCATGTTTTAGAAATGAAGACACTGTCCGTGAAACAGCTTCTCAGTACGGCAAAGATATGACGTAGCGAGCTTCTTTGTTTCTTGCCGAGGTGAAGGTTACCGTAAAACTGGCGCTCCAGAGTCCAGCCGGTGTGGTTCACTCATGGAAGGGAGAAGATGAAGATGGTTTAGGTTGAATTACTTTACAGAACACTCGCCTACAGTTTTTAATGGGATCTTGGTCTGTCATGGTGATGGTTTTAAATATATAATAATTCATTAACTTAAGTTGTTTGACCCTATATTATGTATTAATGGTGACATTTTGTGTGATATAGTATAGTTATTGTGCATTCGCTAAATGAATTATAAGTAATAACTAGAAACTAGAAACAACTTTGAAGATTAGAAAAGAGTATTAAGTTAGGCTTAAGAATATTGACACTGGCAAATGCTTAGGCGTCTCAAAAAAACGGGGAAGAAGAAGAACACTCGGTATGATACGCTTACGCTTAGCGAGGCAATGCCCCTGCGTAGCTTAGGCGGCTCCATGGTTATCACCTACGAATTGTAAACTCTGTTACTTAAGTATCCACAACAAATGTGTGAGGTAGCTAGGTGGTGCGCGAGAAAAAATCCACCAATAGGATTACTTGATTTTCCTAGGCTCGCTTAGCACAGATCTAGTAGAATAAGACCAGCGGAGTTGGGTGTTTGTACATACAAAAAACGAGGAATGTGTGGAAGAGATTTCTGAAAACTAGTATGGAGCACTAGATGTACTGGACCGCTTCGTATCCTCGCACCACTCAATTTGACATCGTTTCACAGCATCGCTACACATCCTCACCTCACCTAGCTACCACGCATAATTCTGGTGAATATACAGTCTTACTGTCCGTATAGAATCCCTACAACCTGACTTTTGATTTTCGTAATATGTATTTTTTTTTAAAATCGATCTGACTATACTTTTAGCCTTAAGGACCCTGAATCCATTAGAGGTTTTGACAGCTTCACCGGGCTTGGGATGAATGAAATGATATGTCTGTTTGGCATCTATTTTCGAGTTCCGCAATCCAATCTCGGTTGAACAAATAAATAATTTTTCGCTACAATAACACTTCAATACAAAGCGTTTTAACAATATAATGGGTTTACATGCACAGGTTTTCATAAAAACAGGGTTGCCCTAAAACAACTTTTTCTTATAAGTTTATACCATAGTGGTGATGCCTCTAAGACAGTTGTTATTTTCGTCTTGTAATTTTATTTACACCTATGTCTTATAGCTCATCAGTCAAGGAATTGACTTAAATAAAGGTACTCCTCGTGCATTTTCATCAAAATCTGTTGAGGTTTCTTTTTCTATTTGGAAAACTTTTAATGACAGTTATTTTAGCCTATTAAATAAGGAATAGTATATACTTCCCATATACAAAATTTCTTAAAAAGCGGTTTAAGATTCTTATTTTTACGATTTGTAAAAGTATTATTGACATTCTTATAACCTTATCATATATATAGGTATAGCCTATCAATTGTGCAATGACATAAGCTTCCCATCTACAAAATTTTATACGAATCGGTTAAGCTGGTTTTGAGTTCAATCCGTACCATGGTCGTAGTTAAGGAATGGGGGGACACCCTGTCACTAGCACCATCTAGCAAATAATGGTAACCGTGTATAACATAATATTATGTATAAAAGGAAAAAAACCTTACATAAACAATTAATAAAATTGAAATGTTTATGTATAACGGCAATATAAAGCTTTTTACTAAATTCATAAGAAAGTATATAAGGAACCTTCAACAAAAATCAATTTTAAAAAAAGTTGTCTGTCTGTATGTTTGTTCCGGGTAATCTCAGACACGGTTGGACCGATTTTGTTGGGACTTTCACTAGTAGATAGGTGATGTTATAACGAGTAACTTATGCTACTTTTATTTTTGAAAAAGAACTAGGGTTCCGAGCAAATAAATAAAACTGGTCATGGTGAATCAATTCGGGCGCTTCAATGGCTTATTTGGAGTAAACCATAAGAAATATATCAAATTATTGTACTACATAATTGTAGACCTTAAAAAAAATAGTCAGCAAGAGTATATGTCTATCTTCTAAAGAACTTCCACAATAAGTATAAAACCTGAAGCGGGGAGCAAGGTTCGCGCGTATGCCCTTTCGTTGGCATTCTGCAGTCCACCTGAGAGAAGCCGCGGACACAGCTAGTTTAATATACAGTTTAAAAAACATCCACAATGAAAAAATTAATTCCAAGAAAAATGCGATATATCACTAAACCATTTTATGATAGAACTAACTGCGCCCGCGGCTGCGCTCGCGTGGACTACAAACCCGCGTAGCTATAGGTACCGTATATACTTTCATATGCACGTAGTAAAAAGTCGTTAATGTGACTTCAATTTTATTAATTATATAGAAAATGGTAGACAACCCTATAAATCAGTGTAAATAAATTGCAATATAAAAAAAAAAGCGAAGTATCAAGGCGTTTTCATTTTAAACAATAACATGTGTATGTTATTTTACATATTACATGATTCATTTTTAACTTCTTTCGATAAATAATGTTCTCGTACAAAACTACAGTGATTCATAACGATAATCCCAAAACTATTTTTACTCTTCGCATAAAATTCTCATCGAAATTCAATTCTCTAAATTTTTTGTTAAAAAAGCGATAACGACTTTTCGCAATTTATGCAAACTTTTCTTTTAGATACACTAAGCCCTTTATACATGTGCTGGCTCCGGATGCTTCTTATTTACCGTACGACCAATCTGATCTGATTGTATCTCATCTCGAAAAGTTAGTTTCGGCTAACCCCAGCTGCTATTTTAAAATAATTAATATTAATATCAGCGCTCGCTCTGCGCTAACATCGCACGCCCTGGATATAAAGAAACCCTTAAGGTTAAAATACACGATGACACAAATGTTGACAAGATTTTTTGTGTCACAATCGGTTTATTAGAGCCAGTGTCCGGGCTCAAGTTTCAAAAGCATCGCGTACGATCTGTCTCCACGGCAGCGACAGTGACATTGAGCGACACCGGCACTTGTCGCCTAACTGCTCCATGTTGCTGCGATGTACACACGGCGACACTCGGTCTATAGACTGAAGTCTCAGTAGAGAGTATTATATTCTTTGAGACTGAATATCCGGTGTCGAGCGTTGTTGTGTATTTTACCTTTAGGAGTAAACATTTACATAAAAAAGGAAAAGTAAATATTTATTTTATAATTGCAATAAAAATGTAATCAGTTTATTTAAATTTTAATAATACTTATTCAGAAAGTTACATGTCACGTAAAATAAAAATTGATAATGAAGCAGTAAAATACAGTAGAACAGTATATATACAGTACAGCATATAATATTAATTGGGTATTAAACTAATCTATATTTTTATCACATAGCCAAAATGCTGCCCACAGACGTCCGGGATCTCCGCCCCTAGAGCGGACGCTGTTATTTGTAAAGACAGTGGAATTATGAACTTGAGTTGATCGATATATTAGGTCCTTACATATGAAATTAGCGTTTTGTCGAACTGATCACTTTGATCTGAAATATCTCCTATTTGGTTAAGAATTCCAAAATCAAATTTATGAATTCATTTAACTGGTACATTTGAGTTTAGAAAACAGTCATTCCTTTGGTTTTTTCCTCATTATTTTTTTCTTTGGCGTCGCTTATTACCGCACAATGGAAAACATAAAATATCGGTATATTTACGAGTACGAGTTCTACCGAGGCACCAGTGCTGCAGAAACACCTCGAAGTATTAATGATGTGTACGGCGCTAGTGCCGCAAAAGAAAGCACGGTACGTTTTTGGTTTCAACGTTTTCGTTCTGGAAATTTCGACCTTCAGAACCAATCGGAGACCAAAGTGGAAAATGAAGAATTAAAGCTATTGTGGAAACGGATCATCACAAAGCACTTCAGATATAGCTGCAGACTTTGGGGTAAGTAATAAAACTATATTAATCCACTTGAAGTTAATCGGGAGAGTAAAAAAACTTGAACGATGGGTACCTCATGAATTGAGTGAATCGAACTTGCTAACACGCGTCGACTGCTGTGTTACTTTGCTCAACCGACACAATAATGAAGGGATTTTAAATCGAATCATTACTTGTGATGAAAAGTGGATACTGTACGATAATCGGAAGCGCTCGTCGCAATGGCTCAACCCTGGAGACCCAGCCAAATCCTGCCCTAAACGAAAATTGACTCAGAAAAAGTTACTTGTGAGTGTTTGGTGGACTAGAACCGGTGTCGTTCACTACAGCTTTCTTAAATCTGGCCAAACGATTACGGCAGAAATCTATTGTCAGCAGCTGCAAACCATGAAGGAAGAACTAGCTGCTAAACAACAGAGATTGGTCCATCGCTCTATGCCACTGCTGCTTCACGACAAAGCAATACCACACACTGCACAACAAACAACTACTAAGTTAGATGATTTACAATTGGAATGTCTGCGACATCCACCGTGCTCCCCTTACCTTGCTCCAACAGATTACCATTTTTTCCTGTATTTGGACAACTTCTTACAAGGTAAAATAATTCAACTCCGATGCGGCAGTTCGAACCCCCTTCAAAGAGTATATCGATTCCCGTCCCCATGGTTTTTTAGTAAAGGGATCAATGAAATACCTATGAGATGGCAAAAGTGCATAGATAACAACGGTGCATGCTTTGATTAATTAAATATATTTTACAAAAAAAAAAAATGACTTTATATTCCTCCCGTACAGAAAGCCAATTTAATATGATAGGACCTATATATATCCAGAAATAAAAAACAATCACTTCCTACGCTAATTGACAACTATACTACATTTTTTAATTACACGGAGTAAATTGACAAATAATAATGTTGCCAAATACTTAATTATGGGTTTCGTTTAACAATTGAAATATTTTGTATTTTAATGTTATCATTATATAATTCAGGAGACTATATAATGTGTATATAGAAAACAAATTACAAAAAATGAAAGAACGCTTTGGTTGGCCCACGAGAGACGCGATTTCGTCTGCTCTATTCGGTCTTTACATTTGGAAGGTTCAATGTTTTTTGTGAAAAACTCGTCAATAGGTCGTCAATTTGTATGGATTTACGATTAGTTCCGATTGAATACATCAATATTTTAAAAATAAAGTAAACTAGCAACACATGGAATATCATTTTACTCTGTGGGAATAAAAAACGCACTATAAAATGAGCCGCAATCGAGCTTTGCGTGTCTTTTTTAATAGAATCCCCGTCGCTGTATAGTGCTATTATAATAAGCCTGAACTTTTGGTGAAAGGATACTTTGTGATGAAGCTACAGTACTGTGGTAGGACTTTTCTAAAATTCCACCCAGCTTACTACACCTTTAATTTGAAAATCTGTCGCTAGGAACCTACCGCTAGGTGTATTCCGGTAGCTGCAATCGAAAGCTATTCTAGGCTAAGCTTCGACACTTCGTCATTCGCACGTCGTCACTTAATATAAGGTGAGATTGTGGTGAAATACTAAACAGAAAAGGTATTAAAAAATATCGCACTTACACATATTCCATACGGGATCTCGTTGTCATACCGTCTGGCCACTTTGAAAAGCAAATTCGTCTGAAACAAATATGTATATTTTAGGCTACGGTCAGGGAAATTTCATTAGAGCTATCATACATAGGCTACGGAATGGAAAACAACTAGTTTGAAATTTTTAAAATACACCACTATTTCATTAAAAATGTTTACTTTATAAGCTAGGTTGTGAACGCAATCATACTTACCTCGAAGTGATTTTTGATAGTTACTTTGTATAAGCTAAAAACGTTATCTTTGATTATTGAACCAATGATATATCTATATACTGCTTAATTTTAATGAAGGAGTTTGCTTTTTGAACGCACCCATTGATTTAAAAACGCAGCACACTCCGGATCTACAAGCTTAATTTTAATTATTTTTTTAATTATTGGTGAAGGTTCTCTAACTGCAAGCTACGCCACTAAGGAACGGAGCTGTTTAACGTGGATAAAACCGCAAGGCACTTATAGTATGAAATATAACGAAATATTTTCTCGTATTCAAAAACTCAAAAGTTTTACTACATCTCCATTACACGGCGATGCGGTCAGATTAATAACACGCTAAGCCCAGAACCATGGCTGGGTTCACGGACAACTGATTGACATTCATAGGTAACATGGCAATAGATTTAGCTAGCCAGGCAAGCTTTAGGGAATGTCAAGCCATTTGACGATGAAGGTGAACAAGCTTGCATGCCCTGCCTATGAATGGAACATTAAAAACAGCTTTTAAATCAGAGAATTGCGACTGATTTTTAACTTCTATTTTTTTTATAGCTACGCAGGATCTGGACAACTTTACTAACCATCTACCATGCTATGGAAGTAACAGGATGTTTTCCGCTACGTAAAACTAATACGATTGAAATTCATTTCTTCAAAACAGTTAAATTATTTATTAAGGTGAAACTTATTTGGGCACGGCAAGGAAAAATTTGTGGAACGTGACTTTACGATACGCAGTGCTCTAAAATGTACTGTGATCAAATTAAAGATTACACACACACAATTCTTTAAGAGAACTTATCTGGTAATAAATCTGGTAATAATCTGGTAAGTAATCATAGTATGTTTTTAAAACCACAAACAAACATATCTTTCTAAATGACTATTTTAACAATCAAATTACGGAATAACTTTATTGAGATTTTACATTTCTGGTTGCAATGATATGGTTGCGTTTGACATCCAAAGTAGCCAATGGAAGGAGCTGGCTGAGGATCGTGTTACGTGACGTCGCATGATTCATGAAGGTGAATCAAAGCACAACGACACCTGGTTTCAGCTATTAAAATAAAAATGCATGAGGCGTCACAAGCGGCCCTCAAACCTCCGTTCATCAGAGGATGCATACACTTGTGGTAAATGTGGCCGAAGGATCCTCTTCCGTATCGGTCTGTTTAGCCATGAACGCAAGTGTTGCCACGATGATACTTAAATCAATGATGAAAGTCCTATTATTATTGATAGTACAAACTAAAATGTTCATATATCATTTCGTAATTATATAACACTTAGAATAGATATGTGGAAAATATAAATCAAACGACCCACTAGCTGTGATATTGTTTGGCCTGAAACACTACACTATTTCGTATCTTAATGTACCATAAACGAATGTCGTTTTCGAGGAAATTACTTCGGGTAAGTGATGTGAAATATTTGCGTCCCATCCACTTAAATCGATGTAATAAAATGTAAACTCTATGTGAAGTTTCCAGAATTATACTAATATTATAAATGCGAAAGTAAACTCAGTCTATCTTTACAAGTTTTATTTTACTTGTCTTGTTAGTATAAGTGAAATCTTGCTACTTAATTTTAAAACAATTATCCACAACCGATTGAGTTGAAATTTTGCATACACGTTTAGTTTGATTTGAATGACAATGAATGGCTAGCTAAGTGCTGTCATTATAAATGGAATATGGCGAACAGCAAAAAATAGCGGCACAGTTATTTTTTGTGCACCCCCATGATTTGGGTATCAAATGAAAGCGTTTGTTGAGAAGAATGGCAAAAGAAATTTTAATAAAAAAAATGTAAACAAGTTTTTATACATTATTGCAATAAGTGTTAAAGCTTGTAGTGCAAATAAAAAAAGGAAGAAAGGAGAATTTAAACCAAATAAATGGGTTACGCGTAACATTTTTTAAATTCTTAAAATATCGAATTAATTTTTTTATCAATATTTTTTTCCTTTTCACCTTCTCTACTGTATATGCATACTATACTATAAATTTTTGCTGTAATATGAAGCATTGAAACTATCTCCTGGCCAATGTGTTCCTTCCTTCCTACAAAATGGAGTTCTTTATAGTTTATACGTAGCGTGAAGAGACATATGAGCAGGTCTGCAGCCGGCAGAACAGCTACAACTGACAATGGATTGTAGATCTATGTGGTCGCCGATGTTGTTGGATTGTACTGTGCTTACAGTGCGTACTCAGGTCAGTCACTTTGACTTGCTAGGATAAAAAAAAAACCTCTGAGTAATAGTAGATATGATGTTTTAGTTATTATTTGGCTTTGTTATTTTGTTATTGTTAGGTATAATTTTATAGTCTAAATATTAGAATTCCTGCTGATAATAATTATTTTATATTACTATATTATCTTACTTATATCTTATTATATATCACACATACATAAATAGTATAAAATTAGGTTTTTTTCTGACTGACTTATACTGTTAGCCTTAGGGGCCCTAGAAACTAGAGCCTGTGACGGCTTTTACAGCTTCACCGTGACTTGGGGGCAAGCGGTTATGGCATTCAGCCGCAAAAGCTGTCTGTCCCAATCTACGCTTAGATCTTTTAAACTAGTTAACAAATTTTAATGCGGTTTTCACTAACATTTACAGATTTTTTTACAGAAGTTTTTATATATGTCGACATCAAGTCCAATTCGGAACGCCAGCGCCACCGGACGGCGCTCGATGGAGTTAGTGACGCAGGCGTCACTGAGTCGGCGGTATGGAGACGACTTACTTTCTTGTTAGCGGGCGACGCTTGCGGACGTCACTAAAACTATCGCGCGTTCTGAGAGACGTACCCTATTATTAATTATACGTGCCTACCTACATACTGTCTGGTAATGTCTAATCCGTGATACGAGTTTGTTTTATCCAACTTCCCACCGACGCCCAAGGTTATAAACGTTGACAATGAGCAGTACTAACGATGGAGAAGCTCTTCCTCCGTCATATACAATACATTTCAATTTAATATTTAAAAATACATCAAAATAATGTTGTAAATAATTGTAGTTCTTCAAAAAGCTTAGAGAAAAGTCCGTGATAGCATATGTCTATTTCATAAAGTTGACTCCCAGTTACCATTTTTATCTTGAGTAATAATTAAAAATATTACGTTATTTGTGAAATACAAGATTTTTGGTAATTGTGCCATGTTTTACAAGAAATTTCCTAATCCTAAGTACATTACCAATTTGCTGTATAATAACTTGATAAGATGAATCTAACCAGCTATCATTAGAGTTATACGACTACATCAACCCTATTAAGAAAGCAAATAAATCAAATATTTCATATAGCTTAAACTAAATATAACTCATATACAATATTACCAAATTTGTTTTACTCAGAACTTTGATACTAACATCAAAGCGGATTCTAGGAGGAAACCATTGAGGAAGTATTTTCAAATCAAATCTTTGAGTAAACCTTTCTATTGGTGTAATTTAGTCTTTAGTTATTTCGTGAATAAACACAACATTTTTATCGGAATTCATGTGACTGTATATTATAGTACTTTTACTTAATCATTCACAGTTTATGTAACTGTGTACCTTTTTCGATATATGCGTAATCGAATTAATGAGAATAAAAAAGTAAACATTATCATTCAATAATAACTTCATATAAGTGAAACCAATTTTATAATCGGATCACGCCCACGTGTGCATATCTGTATTTGCGTACATCTTTACCTTTACGTGCTTAACGTTCATCGTTATTGCTTCGCTTCTTAGGGTTGTAGCGTGAAGTTATATAGTCTATAACCTTTCTCAGTAAATAGGCTATGTAATAAATGTAGAAAGAATTTTTCAATGGGACTGTTAGTTCCAGAAATTAGCGCGTTCAAAAAAACAAAATCTCTTAAGTTTTGCAATATTATAAGAAATATTTATATACTGACCTAACTGTGCCATCAGGTGCGATATCAGAAATCGTAGTGAAGTATATAAGGTTGGGACTACTGATAATCGAACTCAAAATCCAGATCAGCGCTGTTAAGCCAAGTGTTGCTCTCTTTCCCAGTCGCGGCCGTAGCGGGCTCATGATGGCTACGTACCTGTTGAAAAAAGAAAATAATCACAATGTTATAAGTATATTAATCATTTTAATAATGAATCTAAGTGTTGGCTAAAATTTCACCCTAATTTATTATTAAATCATAAAACCATGGTAGCCTTTGAAAATTAATTCAAAGGATTAGAGAAATTACATCCTTAAACGGAAAAAATACCATTTTCATAATAATATTTTCCTCAAAACGTAAACCGATACGAAAGGGATTTCATCATATTTCAATTTATTTTGTAATTAGAAAAAAATAGGATAAGCCTTCAGGCACACAATCTGTGGTTTAAATATTTAAAAATAAAATTGCCTAATGAATGGGAATTTGTATAAAGCAAATTCAATAAAATATTTATGAATTAAAAACCGTTTTTATAGAATATTGAATAGTACATAGTTCAATAGTAGTCACAGTGTAGGTACATATTTCGGTTTGGCGTTTGGAGGGAATGTATTCGGAGCCTGGAACGCTCGGGTAAACATCATCGGCGACGAAAGGTAAATGAGCCTTCATCGCGGTTATAGTGTACAATATTTGGCGGTTATTTTGTGCGGTATCTACTTCCAGCGAATTTGCAAATACAGTCCACTTAATCTACAGAAGTAGATTATCACTATCACACCCGGTGTGGGAGTGATATTGATGTGTATACTACAACTATATATGCGTATTAATTGATACTTTGCGTTTGCGAGAAAATATAATTATAATTATGATGAAGTTCATGGGTTATATAAAGATTAAATCAATATAAATAATATTGATAATTAGTAAGTACTATTAATGTTCTAAATTTGTGTGTATGGATGGATGTTTGTTACTTTTTGACGCAAAAACTATTAGATGGATTTTAATAAAATTTTACAATAATATAGTTTATACATCAGAATAACATACAGGCTATAATTTATAAAGATATTGTGTAAATTGTCAAAAATATATCGATGTGTCAAGTAAGAAGGAAAAATGCGAGCCATTCTGGCGTGCGCTGCAAAAACCGTTACAGTTACACGTATATAATGTATAATAGAAATGTTTATTTTTAATTTATTTCTAATGCACATTTTGCAGTAACAAATTGATCCTTATCCTCCTAATATTATAAACGCGAAAGTTTGTGTGAATGAATAAGTTACTCGAAGAACTAATCCTGCACAGACGAAGTCGCGGGCACAAGCTAGTTATTTGATAAATTATTATTAAAATAAATACATACTTATAATACACTACTACAAAGACATAAATATTAATACATAACACGTAACTATATATAGAAGTGATTAACTTTACCTATCAATACTTATAGCCAGTAGTGTGAATACAGACGCAGATATGCTGAGCACGGCAATGAACTGGCAAAACTTGCAGTAGAAGTGTCCGAATGGCCAGTCCGAGTTCAACATGTAAGTGAAGTTGAATGTCACATTCAGCGTGGATACCATCGCGTCAGCAACTGATAAGTTCACTGTGAAATAAATAATTATTTTTTAAGATGTGACTATACTGTTAGCCTTAAGGGCCCGGGAGCCTGAGACGGCCTTTACAGCTTGGGGGTGAGCGCTCAAGGCACTCAGCTGCAAAAGCGTGGCAACATTCTCAAGGGTGCGAAAGTAGCCAACCAAACCTCGGCTTGGACTGTTGCTGATCAAGCGAAAAAGTCGTGATCTGGGTAATTCCCTAAGTAGAACTCGAGCTAACGAACTATACATATATACATGCTCCTGCAAAATAAATCTATATGCCTTGAGTTATGTATACCACTTCTGCAAATAACAGCGGCATTTGTAGACATAACAACTACACGGTAGCTTCCATATCTCGGCAAGAACAAAACGTTTTGCAAATATTTATGTTTGGCGTACTGTAAAACTATGAAATTGTTTTCCGACTAGCGCGTTTCCTCTCTCCAACGACACTGAGGTTTTAAAACGAGGCACGAAAAGTCATTTCTGCAAACCGGCATGACGGTTTCAACTATACCTTAATTTCCATCAGGTAGTGTGCGTTATTTTGCCGATCTTCCATAAAAAAACACAAACAGAACAAATTACTTGTCATTTATTGTAAGATAGTATTTACCATCAAGCAAGGTGTACCCATACCAGTCATAGATTAAAAATAAAACAAATTCGACAATTATTGTGGTCTTCTTATGCGACGAGCTTATATTGGATACTATTGTATGATTCGTACAGGAACGAAAGAGGCGATTAGTTTTTAGAGAGGGTGGAAAAAGTCTCTTTGCATTTATAAGCTTAACGAGTACATTCATTTGCACTAATTATTCAGATATTTCTATAATTTTATAACAATATCTTATCGAAAATCTCTTTGTGTAATTATTTACTAAGAGTTTTAAATTAATTCTAGCTTCTAATATTGCAGTTTAGCGGTGTTAACTTTTACAATACTGCTGATTTGGATATAAATCAAGAATTAGACCAGGTTAGAAGAATTTACTTTTCAGTAACATTATATTTTAAGATTAAAGTCTATCATTGATCGAGAAGGAAAAATGTTATAATAAATTCCATAGTTTTATCTGATTAAAAACCAAGCATTTTAAAATATTTTTCACAGAAATGGCAACAGCTTTTCATCTTAGCTTGTAGCTATGCAGACGGAATTGGAAAATGCCCTACGATCATGCTATGGTTTCATCACTTTTTTTTATTTTAGCGAAAGCTCAGGCTCATTGTAGGAATTCGAACTGACGATGATCGACGCGGTGTCCGTATACGCTCCACTGACCCATAATTGCTTCATTTTTTGACATTTTACATCTATTTATCCAGTTTGACTTTTGATCATATTAGATTTACACACACGCCACGTGTTGAAAAGTGTTGGCATCACAGATTGCGCTAGCACATTGTACCCAAAATGAATAATGCAAAATCTCTTGATACCTAAGAAATAATTGGTGACGCTCCTCATTCGTTTGTTGGTAAGGACGATCCATATTACGACGAGGTTGCCGACGGTGGCGACCACAACCATTCCCGCGAAGAGCGCCGTCCACAGTACCTGCCGCCACCAAGGCAGGATGAAAGACTGGTAAACCTGTATAAAAAATGACATTTATCACTGTAATAATTAAATATTTTTCCTTCTAAATTGGAGACACTTTATAACTTTAATGTTTTACTACTATCTAAACCAGTGTCAAGTAACGATGTGGAATAAGAAGCTAACACGCTAAGCGTAGATGGATTGGCTCTCAAGTGTAGTGCTGGAACATTACCTATAGGTGTTTGGCGGATGATTTTTATCTTGCGGGTGGTAGCCAGCCAAGCATTAGAAAATGGTTTACCACCATGCTATGGTTTCATCATTATGTTTTCCTTAACCGTAAGTTCAGTGTCGAAACAATGTCTTTGGGAATTTCCATTTGACAAACATTTAGGGTTAGTGTGTTATTTTCGACTATAACCTTATTTATTGTTAGTATTAATTGTGGTTGAACTTTAGCCTTAACAGATAATAAAAAATGGAGCATGTGACGCATTAATATCATGAGATAAATTTGTTGAATAGTCTTAAATTAATTATAGGTGTCCGATTAATAAATGTATTGTTTCAAATAAAATAATCGCGTCATCTCTGTTACTTCTAAATATAATTCAATTTGGTTAAGAGTGCTTTTATTTTAGAAAATTTAAGTAATATAAAAATTCTAAATTTACATTCAATTTTTAATAATCTCATATGGATTACACATTAATTCTTCTTTACAGAATGTTATAGTTTGCTCAAATATGTAACAGCCATAATACTCCTTCGTTATGAAATGTAATATTAAAGTAACTAAACAAATTGTGTTATATAAAACTCAGTGCAAAACAGTCAAGTATCGTATTGGTAAATATATTTTATATAGAAAAAGCCAAATCTATTTGTCTGCTTATATGAAGGCACTACCATGGGCGAAGCAAGGATTTTAGATAGAGGGGAGAAGGCAAGGTCTAATTAATGTAATTATTTTTTATGCTAGCTTGAACTCCTTTTGGAAGCGCTTGCTAAACACCTTGCTAGGTATTTTAGAGTTGCTACCCTCTCCTGCTTGTACCCGACTACGACCATGGGCACTATCGGATTGATTACAAAAATTGCTTCTTTTTCGATCTGACTATACTGTTAGCTACAAGGGTCCTGAAGCCTCAGACGGATTTTACAGCTTCACCGGGCTTGGGGGCGAGCGCTTAAGGCACTAGCAGACGTGAAAGCGTGACAACAAGCACTCAAGGGTGCCAAAGCGTCCGAACTCGGGCTGTTGTCGTAGTTGCAAACAAGTCGCGAACTGGCTAATTCTCTATCTAGAATTCGAGCTTCCTAAACTATACATATACATGTTATAATTATGTATTTGGTAATCTGTCAATTTTTATAAACTAACTAGCAGAAAAGGTCTCTTACAGAACCTATGTACCTGTGTGGGATGCAGTGTAATAGTGTGTGTTGGTTGCTAGTGAATGCAAGTGCAGTGTCACTTATTTTTTTTTTTTAGATCTGACTATACTGTTAGCCTTAGGGGCCCTAAAGCCGCTGCGGCTTTTACAGCTTCACCGGACTTGGGAGCGAGCGCGGAGAGCACTCAGCCACGAAAGTTATAAGGACGACTCGCACGAGGGCGCCAGAGTGGCCGGACCTCGGCTCGGGCGGTCGTCGCGTACGCAAATAAGTCGCGAACTAACTGAATCCCTACACCTACGATTCGAGCTAACTCAATTATACACATAGGCACGTTCCCTTCCTCCTGGGAGGAAGGAAGGAACCATGCGTATGTGTATTCAGTAATCAGAAATGTTTTCTACACTAACTAGCGCTAACTAACTAGCGTAAAAAAAAGAAAAAAAAGGTCCCTCACAGAACCTATGTACCTGTGTGGTGTGCACGTGTGTTTGTTCATACATGTGTAATGTTGTATGTGGGTAACTAAGTGCTGCACGTATAGTGTTACTTATATCGCGCGGGCGGATGCCTGACCCAAGGGTTTCATACCGAGGAACGGACCTAGGCTTGGGTCACCCGCTAAAGAGGGTGAACGTATGGAGTGCGTGCGGGAGCGAATTTGACCGCCCGTCCTCTGCGGAGAGAACGGTGGTTACGCGGGCGTGGGCGCTGTCACGCTCTATTTGGAGAAACGAATCGATATATTTTATTGTACATATGAGAATAAACCTTTTTGCGCGGCCGGTGTTTATGCCGGGTGGTCGCGTGTTTCAGAGTCGAGACGGTGTAACGTCTCAACGAGGCGGGGGAAGGCGCATATGGTCTTGACGAGACCGTAACGCTCTAGGTGGTCATTGTAATCAATGACCTCCTGAATGCCGTGTTCACGAAGGAGCAAGATCATGATATCATTGCTCGCAACGTTGGAGGGAGCGCGGGGCGCGGAATTATCCATCGCCATACGAGGCTGTGGATTAGGGCGACGGGGCCCCCATGCGTTCGGAGCCAAACGCACGGGTTGTGATTGACCGCGAGGCGCGGGAGGGCCGGCGGCGGCCGGGATCTGGCGAGGGACTGGAAGCGCAGGAAATTCCCCTGGCGCCAGCAGGGGTTGCGCTCGGAGGGCTGAGGCGGGAGGCGCCGCCCGGGGGGCCGCCTGCCTCTGGTGCCGAGGCCGTGTAGCGCGCGGAGCTTTGGGGCAACCGCGATAATTCGCAGGTTGCCCCTCCCCTTCGCACAGTACGCAGCTCGGGGGGGTGGTGGAGTCACGCTCGCGCGTGCACTCTCTAGTCGGGTGGTCTTCTCGGCACTTGACGCACCGCGGACGAAGATGGCAGTTACGGGCGGCGTGCCCGTAGAGCTGGCAGTTGTAGTGTCACTTATCTCTCGAGCGCCTTTTATACTCAAAGGCTCCACGCCGAGGGAACGGACCTAGGCTTGAGTTGCCGCAGAAGAGGGTAGACGTGGCGGGTGTGCGGTTGCAAGCATTGCGTATACTTTAGAGTATTTATTACGGAATTTTATGTTGGATACAAATATGTTGAAAATTATACTTTTTATTTATCTCATCGAAATTTTTTCTTTAATCACATCCATAACAAAAGATAAGACATCATTTTAATAATATTTTTCAAGGGTTTTAAATTTCATTGAATAATTGAAAAGGACAATACTGTCACCACACATAAGGCCGAGTTTTCATATAACCTTTGTTACTGCTGTATAATTTTGTTTCGTTTTGACCTTTTTTTTCGGGATTGAACAGATGTCGACAATGGCGCATTTTCCGTCTACCACCTCTAAATCTAATACATATTTATAACGCTAATCGGGTGACTCTCTTTGATTTTTGTGTTTTCAGGCGTTTAATATATCATACAATGGTATTATAGAGAATATGAATTACATTGTTTATGTTAAAAAATATGGACTTCTGTCTGTATATGTAACTTTTTTGCCAAATTTCTTGATTAGCAACTTATGGGACACGAACCACAACCATCAAATTAGGTATTATAGTTTTATTTTTGTGACAAAAGTACGACAAACATCGCCAACGCACCCGTGTAGACAATTTTTATACTTTGTGTAAAACTATCGACATTTTTATGAGGAAAAAATTAATTTTTCAAATTATAATAAAGCCTATGTTACTCGCTCATACTGTAGCTTTACACTAGTGAAATAATTTTTAAAATCGTTTCAGTAGTTTTTGAGTATATCCATTACAAAAAAAAAAAAAAATCTAAAAATCAAAACTTTCCTCTATAGAAAATTGGTATAGATTTCTCAATTGATGGGTTATAATAATTGTCACTTATCTATGTTAATAGATCAGTAGTCATGTCTGTACATGTAATATATTTTCCTGTCTGTTTGTACTTCCGAATTAACTCAAAACAGCTTGATCGATTCTTTCCAAATTTTGTACACCGAAAGCATATGTCATACAATTGACAATTTACATTTGAGCTATAAGAATTTTCAATAATACTTTTATAAAAAGTCAACAAAAAAAAAAATACAAAGAAACCTTAACCGATATTGATGAAATTTTGTACACGGGAAGTTATTGATGGGCTATAAGAATGAATTTTTATATTACTGCTTAAAAAAAAAACAATTGTCAACCGATTCTGTTCTAATTTTGTAATCTGTAGAAGCATACGTCTTTCCTTAATTGTTAGGCAACAAGAACCGTAAACAATACATAAAAAGATAATTTTGCTGAAATTTTTTACACTAATAATATATAATTCCTCAACTGATAAACTACGAGATTTAAATAATTAATGTGTAAAAACGCATGCAGAGCTACGGGCATAAAACGTGTCAGTATGTTACGAATGTGAAACAACATTTTAAATACAGATGGCGCTTATATAGCGAACGTCATATATTGTTAATATTCTCAGGAATCTGGTACGAAATACTTCTTTTATGTTCATTAGTATCGATTCATGGATATAAAAATCAAAGAAGTATCGTCTCTACTACTTGTGAATCTCGATGTTTATATTTCAACAAAATTTACAAATAAATATTCCTGATAGAATAAGTTGAGATATAATTAAAGTACTCCGTGAATATAATTATTGTCGAATGTGAATAGTGTTCGAATCGAATCGAATAATGACATTCTTCAAAATGCCTAATTAATTATTTGAAAAATATTCAGACTGTTCAATTCTTTAAAATTGCTCAATTATGCAGTTTGAATTAATCGAATAGTTCAAAAATTCGAATCCACTTTGAAATTAATTTATTCAATTGGATTCGTCGGCGAATAATTCAAAGAATATTCAAATTCCCCTATCATATATAATTATTGCTACAATTATACACATGTATAATTAGTGCTATAGATAAAAAGTAACCAAGTAGTAAAAAGTATAAAGTTAAGAATGATATTAGTCTGAAGCCGTGAATAAGCCATCGTAATATTAAATTAACATTTTAAGTAAGCTACAGTAGTTTACCTTTGTACATTATAATATCTATTATATTATATTATGAATACATAAGACATACTACTTTGAAAAACATATAACACTGTAATCTAAATAAGGAGTTAGGTTAGTTACAAGGTTTCGTCTTTAAAACACTCGTCTTCACATCTGTATATAGTTTTTAGTCCCCTATACAAAAATAAGGGGTTTATAATTTTAATTTGTGTATCTGTGTGTCTGTCTGTGGAATGTTTGTGTAGCTCTCAAACGGCTGAACCAATTTACATCTAGTTATATTGTTTGAAAGAAAGGTGACTTAATCGACAGTGCTCTTAGCTATAATTTAAGAAAATCTGTTCAGCGGTTTGAAGATTTTCAGCCTTTTTCTTGAAAACAGCTTTCTCTTTTGTTGAAAACAGGCCTGAATGAGTCAAGATTTGTAATTCTGTTATTTCAATGATGTTAGAAAAACCTGAACTTGATGCTGCAGTGTCACCTAGAATATGTAGCATACTTACCAACTTACAGCAGATACATCGTGTTTAACTCATTAGAATGATCTCAATTAATAGGGTAATCCCCGACAGGTTTAATAAATTTTCAATTTACCTTGTATCGCTTGTACCTATATATAACTTAAAATCTATACCTACTTGCTTCTTAATGGGCTGTTTGGGCTTAATATTATATATACAATTGGTAGTTACCCGTCGTTTATAAGAGTTTTAGGTTCAATTTCCGGCGGAGTAAATTTTGGTTTTTAATGATTAGATTTTGCTAAAATTTATGTTTGTTTCCGTAATAGTTTTAGCTGTCGAGAGGCTTGCAGGCCCGCATGACAGCAGAGACAGTCAATTATTTAGCGATCTTTCGGTGGTCACCGTCATTTTTACATTGTACTATGCACGCAATCAGGCACAGTGCCGTGCTACTGTTAATAAAATAGTAAAGGTAAAGGTTGTGATCGGTTTTTATGTTATTTGCAAAATAAATTGAAGGCCGGATACATTTATAGCCGGTGTGGTACAGAATCTATTGCTCTGAATAGGCAACGGTCGGTTTTATCTCAGGAAAGTTATCTTAGACTCTCCGCGTAATATCTATGTAGATGGATGATACAAAACTCAGACCGGCGAAATTCAAGGAAATGGGCCCATTCCAGGTAAGTTTATTCTTATCGTTGCGATATTTACCGGTGAGCGAGTGAAATGTATTTGTTGAATGGGTTACAAACCCATAGATATCGATGAAATACTTTTTAAAAAAGAAAGTAAATAATTTATTGGTACAAAAAATACCAAACAAACAAAGTAAATTGAGACCATTCCAATAAGCCCAAACACGATAACTCTGCTGTATGTTGGTGAGGAGTTAAGTATCTCACAGATTCTAGCTGACACTGTAGCACCAGGTCAAGGTTTTATGAATATAATTGAAGTAACAGAATACCAAATCTCGACTCAATCAGACCTGTGGAAGATGCTCACATCTATTTATCAACTATAAAAGAGCTGATAATCTTCAAATGGTTGAACAGATTTTCTTGAATCATATCTAAGTATATTCACGAACAAATCACCTATCAAACAAAAAAAACTACATCAAAATCGGTTCATCCGTTTGTCAGCTACGATGTCACAGACAGACACATCGATACACACTTTAAATTTATAATAATTTGTGTACCACATTTGTGGTATTAGTTTTTGTTTTTTATTCATACATTTTTGTTGTTTCATCCTTTATTGTGTAATACCAGTGCCATTTTTCATAATAAAGCTTGGTTATTATGGACAAGTGAAGTGGATTGGAAATAATAACATGGACTATCAATTCTGCGATACCACAAAAACTCCTTAGAAAATGTTAAAAAGTGAGCCACCATTTTGTTAAAATACTGAAATCATCATGTATTCACTTAATAATAATATTAACTTAATATTAACTAATATTAACTTATTGGTTAATCTATGCGAGTTCAAACACACTCCGCTAACTTCCGCGCGCCGTCTATATTAAAAATGTCGTTTCAAATAGTCGTTCTCATACGTCATGGTCGTCATGTGGTTTAAAGTGGCGGAATATCAAATCAGTGTTTGCGGGTTTGAAGCTGGAATGAACCTACAAACAAATTTTCCGGATTTAGCGTACATTTACTAACTTGAGTTTGTAGGAATTGTAGGAAACCTAAACGTTTGAGATACGTTCTTGTAGTACCTACCATACCATACCATAGTTTGTGCGAAAAATATAGAACTGTTTATTTCTTAGCGTTTGATATAGTCAATACGACGTCTGCTGGCGTGGTGATTAAGCATTTACCTTCTCCTGAAAACAGGTTTTATTGCCCAGCAGTGAGACAATTACAGGCTGGTATCTATAAATTAATACGTGAAGTAAAAACTTTCTACCCCTTTTTAAGCGTATTGCGTGAACGGAAGACTGTGAGATTTGGCATGGTTAAAGTTTATAAGGAGAAGGAGTGCAGAAAGCTAAAATTTAATATCTGTAAATAAAATAATTAACACTGCGAATCCTAACCCGAACAGTGCCATTGAAGGTAGACCCCCCAAAATATTGACACTGTCACTTAACGAAAAGTGACAGCAAGTGATGTAGATAATACTCATTGTTTAGGTTCATGAATATTGCAAATGTCAAACAGAACATAGACTATGATCAAAAAGTCGCTGGTGAAATTACGAGCTTAGGGCGATCGCTAGTTATTATTAACTATTATAAATTTGTACTACATTACAGTTCAATTGCCGCATCGCAAATGACAACTCGAGCTCGCATCGAACATTCGATGTATTGTTATAGTGCGGGTAGCAGAACTAGATGCAAATGTTATATAAAACCGACCACTAACAACATCCCTTTGTCCGCTTAATTAACGAGGTCCTCTGTAATAGTTAACGGAGATGTTATTACTAAATTGTACAATTATTCACACCACAACAGTTTGCAATCGGTTTCCTGAAATGTACATTTTACTACATAATTATGTATTTCGGTAGTAATTAATAACTTGTCCCAATACGTCTGAAAAATGTAAAATCTGATATTATTATCATATTGTGACTTTGTATATTTTTTTTTTGAGTACATTTATTTATATTATGCATAAACAATTTTTAAAATTATGTATTTTATAAAAAAAAAACATGTGCGTCTCGGGGAGCTCGACAGAGGTGATAACTTAAACTATTTAATATTGAAATTGTTTAACTTGAGAAAAGCTAGCTTATTACTTAAACTTTATGTAAATTAATATGATAATATGAGGGAAGGTTATTTATTAATAAAATCTTGTATTGATTATAAAGTATATTTTATTCTCAGTTACAATTCTTGAATATGTACATTAGAACACTCAGTAGAGAGAGGGGGAAGCGTCTGTTCGAAATACGGCTAGCGCTGTGGGTTAAAGTGAGAGAGGAGGAGCCTGCCTACTGCTGCTGTATGCGTGAGAGAAAGGAAAGTCCGACAGAGTGACGCCGTAACGTGTTACGTTACGAAGCAGTTTACCCTCCTATAAGAAATTATCACTTCAAAATATAAATCTTAATTAATAAAATTTTATATTTATATTTTAAGGTAAGGCATAGAGAAATGTCTATGGAAATTTATCTCATTTGGGGTAATCGAACACTTCATATGCTACAGAAGATAGCAAGAAAATGGCATTACGTTGTGTTCTTACTCTAACTAGGATTTCTAGAGCTCCTAGGTAGGTAATCTTTAATGCAAATTATCTTCTGAAAATTTTACTAAGATATGTCCAACAGTTTTCCCATGTTTGTTTCTCATATTATAACTTTTAAAAATGTTAAAAAGAAAAAAAAAACTGTTTAAGTTATGGTTCTTAATAATGACTATTTTTTATTAAAATATATAAAATTCAATTCTATGATTTTGAGGATAACAAGGTAAATATATACCACAATTGAACACCTCTTCAATTGACGCGATTTGACCCATTTACTCTCCATGGTATGAGAAAAATGAAAGGAAAAATCGGTTGAGAGTAAAATATACACATTTTTTTATTATTTTTTTTTTACGATTTCTTGTTAATTTTTATTACCTTTCTATTGAGGAATGAGAAATATTACCAGTGTACAAATTTTCTTAAATATTTGTCGAGCCTTTATGAGTTAAATCCAGACATACAAACAGAGAGACAGACTTTACATACATATTGATGTAATTAATATATTGTTCTTTTGGAAAAGGACCCTCGTGAGCATTGAAAAGAAAACTCGATATGGTGTGAAATTCGGAACCAACTTTTTGATATGACATATGACTTGTCGACCTCGTAACTCAATTTATCTTATGACACTTTTCGTATTTCTCGTCGTCCTGTCTTTTCATATCCCAGCGATTGTTCGTAGACGATAACGGAAAAATGTCACGCAACAGTGCTTCGTGGTAACAGAAACATTCGGAAATTCTATGGTACAATAATTCAAGTATAATTTAGTAACGTAGGTATATTATTCGCATGTTCTTCATTTTCTACATAATTAATGGCAACGTTTGTTTTTGACACACAATAAAGCGAACGTCGCATCATGGCTAGAATATTTTTATTCACCGTTCTCGAAATATTTGGAAATGTCTAGAATCTTCTCGAAACATCAGATATGTATTCGTAGGTACGAAAATACATCACAGTTCACACACACATTCAAAGCTTATCGTTCCGATTGCGTAATCGATGCCATAAAGTTCCAGGCCTTTCTAGTGATTTCGAACCTCGTTTTATTTTGGTATTTAAGTGAGCCGTGTTCCGTGTCAGGACAGTCCTGTTTTAGGTAATCAAGTGAGTAAAAACATCAACAGATAAATGGAAGAAATCTACAAGAATATAATAGAGAGAAGAGATACTGTAAATACGTTCACAGTAGATACAATGAACATCTCATTAGTAAGTTTGTTTGACTTTTGCTTCACTGAGTACGAATAAATTATTTACTTGAAATATAATAGCGTTTCCACAGAGTTTTTGTGGCAACTTTAAATTCATGCCTCTAGTTATTATTATCAGTTCACTTCACGTGTGCACAATAACTAAACTATATCACGCGAATACCGATATTACATATAATAGAGCTAAACTACGTAAGTTAATTTATTAAAATAAAAACCACAACATGAAAGGTCAACATCCCACCAAAAACTCGCAAAAATTGCAATTTCAAACAAAACAGTACAAACGGCGCGCGGTACGTGAATCGAAAGTGTTACATTTCTCAAAATTTTAATCAATTGACAATTAGATTTTTTTGTTGTTGCAATACCTGAATCATCACGTGCGCATTCCCGACCCTTTAAAAACTTATTCACTGTCCTCTTATAAACCCTACTTTTTAGTCGAATGGAAAAACAAGAGGTCCTTGAAAGAGAATTTTATGAAACTCTGTTCATAGGATGCTTATGCCATAGGAACTTTTAATTACAATACTTGGGAACGTTTGCTTGAGAGTTCCACGCGAGCCATTTGGACACTGAAACCTTAGGTTATGCAGATAAATAACAGCTCATAGTTAAAATTGGGGTAATAGTTCAAAAAATGAATTAAATAATTTCAAACATGTTATATTAGTAAAATTGATGATTTTTCATACAAACTGATATATTTTGGGATACTTTACTGTAAGGTTAGTAATGTCTCCTCTACACGTCTACAGATGCATCCGCGGACGTTGACAGATGCATCAACAGATGGATCACCACGAGCTGTCCACTGGTCTGTAGGTCGATCAGTTTATGCCGCAGCTCTTTATTTATTAAGTACTTTTAACTACTACTTAAAGAAACAAAACTACGCAGTAGAAGAATTAAACCGCAAGAAGCACGCGTGCACTTTCAATCGCAACTCCGATCAAACTGATGCATCGTCAGACGTGTGGACAGACGTCGAAACCCTTTGATCCGTGCTACAAAAACCGACAACAATCGGATTCGAGGCGGACGCATCTGCGGACGTTAAATACCTACAACAGACGCGCAAATTGCCCCCCTCTATACGTCGGCGGACGCATTCGAAGACAACGTTTGCAGATGCATCTGTTGACGTGTAGAGGAGACTTAACACTAAAAATATTGCGCTATACAAACGCATTGAACAGGAACACCACAAAAGGTGATTTGGCTGCGATATTCTGTAGAGTGAAGGTATTTCACCAATCGGGGTTGCCACAAATAGCCAGAAATTTTCGAACAGATTTCGCTGTGAACTACTTGTATGTATGTAGTCATTTAGGTAGAGTAGGTATTTTCATTGTACGAGTAGTTTAGATAAACACTAGGGAAGTATTCATTATAGTAAACAAGTCTTTGCAATTGATACGTAAAAATTATATGAATTTCCTAACTAGTCAATTATAAATAAGGAAAATCTCTGTAAAAGAAAATGTCGAGAGTAAAACCTTTTATGTGAATTGAGTGATGACCCGCTACGTAACGAGATTGATAAATAGTCGTCCGTCGGCTTTTGATATGCGTATTCCACTGAACAGTTGAAAGACATAAAGGATTGACTATTGTGGGCTGAAATTGGCGATTAATTTATACAATTTTCGCAAAATGTGTTCTCGTTATTTTTTTTTATCTCGGTAAATTAAATTATTCTTTATAGGGTTTAGCGTTTGGCTATAATCTCACCTTAAGAGACGCTGTATTCCAAGATGGTAACAGGCTAAGCCTAGTTTTTACAAGGGTCGGCCTCTTCTACCAACACGTCATATGAAATAACATAACTGGGCTCGGTATTTAAAAAAAAAAAAAACACCTAGATACTTCAAGTTAGAATGTAAAACATTATCTAAATACGAAATTTCATCCAAATCGTTGGAGCCGTTTCCGAGAAACCAATTGCATCTACAATATGTATTAAAAACCCCGTCGAATCCGAAAAGGGTATATAGGTACCCAATGACATTACCAAAAAAATATCAAAATTTTATTTATTATGAAAAAAAAAATTGTTATTGCGATTTTAAAATTAATATATTTAGTTTTAGTTTCCCTGAAACTTAGCAAATTTTTAAAAAGCGATAACACCGTCGCCAGCCTCGGCGCGGCGCAGCAGTACGTTTGATAGTATGGTGGTACCCTGCGCCGCGTCGCCTGTATTGCCATGTAAGTTTCCTCATTTAACTAATTTTTTTAAACATTTTATTAGGGGTAATATTTTTACTTATAATCTGAGGTAGATAACATAAACAGAATATAATCTCGATACCTAATAACACCTTCACTGATCCGAAGGATCCTATTACATGGGACCTGAAAAACATATCCGACGAACTGTGAGTGTACATTAGTACACCTCTATCTAACCTTTCTGGGATACAGGCGTGATTGTATGTTATGGTGAACACAACACACCTGTTATTATCGCGCCCAGCCAATAGGATGCGGGCAATAGTACGGACACTAAGTGATTAGTACGTATTTCATAATCACCTCGACGATTCTTCGACATATTAATACTAACTATTGCCATTAATCGGGCACAAAGCCAAACTCCAAGCTGCTACTGAGAATTTCATAGAAATACCTAATAACACTTTGCTCGACCTGCGAATCAAACCCAGGACTTTGATCATAGCAGTCGCGCTTAGGACCACTAGGCTAATGAGGTAGGAGACGACTAGCTTGGAGGTATTCTCGCTATAGACGTGAAAGGGTAAACATTCTCACTTGAACCGTGGAATAGTAACATTTTCGCTCGAGCTATCGGATCATGAATACCTCATTTAATAAGTCGATTACAATAATCAATGCTCCTGAGGGCAACCTATTAAATGGAACCTAAAAACATACCAAGCGTACTGTGGGTGTATATTAGTACAGTACATCTTTCCCTAACCCTTCGGGCATACAGGCGTGATGGTATGTTTCTAAATAAATAGGTGATCAAACAAAGTTTTACAATATTAGTATAGATTAACACCGAGACACAGAACTGACAATTTCTATCATCAGACAAAAGTCAGTCATGTACGGGGATCAAACGCGTGACCTCTGTACTCGATAGTAGGGCTTACTACTACTGCGCCACCAGGCCTGTTTAAAAGATACACGTAGAAGATAAAGATGGAAAGAAGTGGTATTCAAACAGTAGGTACTTACCTCAGTTGAGTTTTCAGTACTGTTGACATATTTCTCGTGTTCCAAATCGTAGAAGGTTACGTATAAATTATGGAGTTCGGTGAACGATGTAGAACTGTTGGTGGCTACGGTGGGCCCGATTTCGTCCAACATCCTACCATTGAGGAGTGCCTGGGAACGAAAATAAATATGTAATGTCATGTGTCAGCTTGTAAGTCTCTATAGTCGTACAAATTCGTGCGCGACCTTCCTATGTGGCTGACAGACGTTGGCGGGGGTGAGGTACTACTAAAATAAGAGAGAAGATAGAAGGAAAGACTAAAAAAGTAAAATTAAAAACGTGTCTTGTGATATAAAAAAACAGTACGTAGTATATATTATTATAAGCTTTTTATAAATACAAAGACAAGAGCAACTATAAGAAAACAATTGAGAGACGTAGGCGCTGCAGTCATAGTGCATTATGTAAGTTGCCGGTTTTATTTATGGTCCATCTAAAATACACCAGGTTTCACTTTCGCCATGGCTAGTAAAATATGTATGTAGTAGAATAAGATTAATTTAAATTATTTAGATTTTTATATTTACTTCCGGTACAGTTGTGTAATTGACTAACGTGTTCTCCCACCAATGGCCAACCGTTTTGACAAGCAAACCATTGCATAAATACGTTCGTAGGACCTCTCGACAGATTCTCAAGCCTAGGTCCCTTCCTCCGTGTGAAATCCTCAAGTCAGGCAGCCGCCCGCGCGATACAAGTGACACTGCACTTGCAACCCTTAGCTACCCACACACAACACTACACATATATATCCATAGATCCTGTAAGGAACCTTTTTTTCTTTTTTTTTTACGCTAGTTTGTGTAGAAATACTTTCAGATCACTAAATACACATACACACGTATTCTTTCTTCCTCCCAGGAGGTAGGGAATATATTGTATATGAGTATAAGTTAGTTAGCTCGAATTTACGGATGGAGATAATTCTCTAATGCCACAATGGCTAATGCCAGATAGCGACTTAACTGCATTCGCGGCAACCGTCCAAGCCGAGATCCGTTCACTTTGGCACCCTGAGCGAGTTGTCCTTACTTTCGCGGCTGAGTACCTTAAGCGCTCGCCCCCAAGGCACTATGAAGCTGTAAAAGCCGTCAGAGGCTCCCGGGCCCCTAAGCCTAACAGTATAGTCAGTCAGAAAAAAAAAACACGACAGAAGAAGACATGAACAGAAGAGATGACAGAAGTTGTTCAGTCGTGGACACGGTACGACAGTGCTCGGAACTGTCTATAATTATTCGTTCCCAGTTATGATATATTTAGCTTAATACCAACTAAAGATTTTACTTAAAAAAGTAGCAGCATAGTAAACCGGCTGAATGTATGATTCGGATGATTATATATTTGTAAAGTCATTATGTCCACCCACTTTGCTAGGATCACGGCGTGATAAAGTAATAATAAGTTTAATGTAAGTGAAATTTATATAAATGTGAACGAGGTGAGAATATTAAATTAAGTAAACATATTTCAGAAGGCGCTCTTGTTATTAATTGGATTAAACCACCTCATTTGAAATACGTTGTGATTTTCTCGACGTCAGGCTGGTTTTAAAAATGTAGAGATATATAAAAATAAAATTATAACTTAGTAAATATTAACATTGGAAATTGAGTGTTTGGCGGAATCTTGAAGTGAAGTTTTGTGGTTTTTACTTTTAATACATTTACTTAGGTTTTGATTCTATATTATTTATTGGTGGCGTTTTGCGTGATATAGTTTGGTTTTTGTGCATAAGTGAAGTGGATTAAAAATATAAACTGAAAGCATGCATTCTGGGATCCCACAACTACTCCCAAGAAAGTTCTAACAAGGGAGCCACCATCTTTATAGGCTACTGAAATCGTCATAAGACAGGACACTATATTCACTTGATAATGGCTGTAATGGTCTTCATTAAAGAGGACTAGTTACCAAGCTAGGACGAAGACGAACCTTGAAAATTTGCATTATTAATGAAAGGGATAGCAGAAATTCAGTTTAAAAATATATTAAATTCATATAAAATTAGTTTTGTTTGTATTCAGTTGATGGTCAATAAAAAAACTGTTAAAGTACCTATTAGAAATCGTTTTTTTAGTCAAATAGTAACAAACTACCCGTTTTCAAAACGAGACACTGCGAACTCATTCCATGTAGTTTTTTATTTTGTTTCCGAAAATTTAGTTCGTTACCATTTTCCCGTTCTCCCGTTCAATGTATCTACTTTTTAACTGACTTCTGCAAAAGACAAGAGGTTACTCAATTCAAATGTATTTTTTAAGTGAATGTTCAGCCGTAACTTCTTTGTTTATAACCCGATTTAGATGATTTTTTTTTTGTTAGATAGGGAACAACTCAAGGGTGGTTCCGTTTTAGTTTCATGTGCATTAGAACTTCAGCTTCGAAAATATTCGAGGAAACTGTTCAAAATTATTGAAGTTTTTTTTTTGTTATATTGTCTTGTTCTTTTTCTCTTTAATGAGACGGTGTCGTTTCCCGGTATCACTATGATCATTCACGTAATTATCCACCCTATAACAACCTTTTGCCAATAACAACTGCTTGACTTGGTCCTTGAGGTTATTGTCCGGCAAATTGACAATACAATTGTGCCTATTGTGTAATCAAACGCGTTTATCTATAATACTTTTATTGGATTAACTGAATCTAAAACAATGAAAACAATAAAAATGCTATCAGGCGATAACCTCTTTACTAATACGGGATAGTAAACAAAATACCAAAAATCATTTGTTAGTAAATAAACGAGATAAGTATATCCAATCAATAATGAAGCTGAGAAAAGATGCTGAGAAATATTAGACCACAAAATATGCTAGGTAATCAGAAGATAATTTATTCATATTAAGTAGGTCTAAGTTAGCTAATAGAAATTTAAGCCGATAATGAAATAGCTGGGTGTGTTAGCGAGAATGTTGTCCAAATATGTTTGAACAGGGTGACTGACCGATTTTCTGTCATGTACTTGAATGCAACACTAAAAACAAGGCAACTTTGACGAGATTTATGTCAAAATCTAAAGCAAATATTTCCTGTTTAAATAATAAACATTGCCTTACTGAGAAGATGTGCCCTGGCTGAATGGCTAACAAATACCCGAATTCTCATTCACCCGGAATCACAAACATTACTATGAAATCTCACAGTGCACTCGAACTAGAGCGGCTATCGCCTAAATAGTTACCGCTGGCAATAACTTGAAATTTCCTGACATTTCCCTACAGCTTTTTTCTGAACGCAAAATGTATTCCGGAGACTTTTTAACTTTTTTAATCGGGGGAAACCGCCAATTACGTTCGCTAAATATCACGTACATGGCTGAGAAAACCTATTCAAAAACGACACTTGAGAGGTGGACGACAACGCTGTGTTCACTTTAAACGACCCATAGGTAAAGTAGCTGGTGCGCTAAGCACATGACCTTCAATTTTACTTGTCTGGGAGTTTCCATGTTAATAATTTTACAAGTATTGTAGTTATATAGTTACTATAGTATTAATAAAAAATAAAACTTTTATAAAAATATCTTTGTAAAAAGCTATGTTTTAAAGTAAACAGTTATATTAAAAAAGCATACAATGAGAACTTCAACATCCCTAACACGAGTGTACTTTTAATGCAACATTAACCAATCACAGAGCCGCATTGTATGCTACTCCACAAACTTGCTATGACGTATCCATTTTTTTTTTATTTAGCATAGCACTGCTCGTGTGCTTTTTAAAGTTTTTTTTTATTGAATTAGGATTTTAGTTTCTTATAAAAGTGAAATTTAGCATTTGTGACGACAAAATAAAAACTAAATAATCTTTATTCAATTTAGACCTTAGTAAAGGACTTTTATTAATATTCAGTAAACAATCTCACACACGGCTATTTGACTTCCAGTTATAGTTAACCATAGGTAACGAAACAGTTGAAATAAGCAGATGCATAATAATATTACATGGATATCGTACACCTTGAGACCAAACCAACAATCAAGATCATCAAACAATATTACCAAATTATCAAATTACTAAATGCATATATATACGCATGTTTCTTTCTTCAACTCAGAAGGCAGAAACATTTATATACCTATATATAGTTAGTTAGATCGAATTTTTCACGGATAGAGGACTGACTATAGTCAGTTTGCGACTTAATTACAACTAAGGTGACAGCCCAAGCCGAGGTTCGGTCATTTTATACCGAACCGGTCCCAAATATATACTGTTAGTAGTGTTCCACGGTTTCACCGTTGTTAAAATTATTCGAGTAACTCTTAACTATGAGGCGTAGTTAGTTCTTCGCAGGGTCGTAGCATGAATCACATAACTATAATCTTCCTTAGAAAAATAGGTCATAAAATGCAAAAAAAAAATCCAATCTGACCGGTAGTTCCAGAGATTAGTGCATTCAAACAAACAAACAATTTCCTGAGCTTTAGAATATAGATAAACAAACATTACGTTACGTCATTTTACATTTGTAACAGCATTATGACAATTTTTTCATTTGGGGGACACAATTTCATACACGAACATTTAATTCCAAACTAAGTAAAGATAAACAGCTGATATACCATACATTTATTATATATGTAGATATTTAACACCCAGACTTACAACTGACAAATATGCTCATCACACAAATGTCAGTTATATGCGGGTTTAGAACCCGCGACATCTTGGCTCAATAGTAGGACTAACCTTGTTTTGACAATAATATTTGGGTAACATAATTGAAAAAGTATTACTTATTTTCTCTTAACTGACAACACTGCGTCACACGAAAGTCGTTTCTAAACGATTAACATTCAAATTATGTTGGCGTTCTTGTTATGTATTCTAAGAAGTTCGTAATACGTAAAAAACGAAGATATAACATCGTAAATTGTATTCTTATCTTCCCTTTAAAATTCTTAAAAAATATATTCACACACTTCGTACTTCATTCAATACATCACTGTTAATATAATTATTAGGGTCAATTAACAATTTAATAACGTTAGCAAGTATCGTTGTTAATCCAATATCGTTATTATTAATTATTTTTAAGAAATTCGCAATCAAATAAATAAATAAATTTCTCACTTCACTTTAAAATTAATTTTATTATCTTTGAAATATAGCGACATTACCTCGCTCACACACACGTCATATCATAATGTTTACTTTTTCCATTTCACGTGAGAATTTATATTGTCTCGAAATCATGTAAATGGAAATATCTTTATAAACCTATGCTTCTCTTTTACAATTTGTTATGAAAATAAGCTCCGATCCAACGCAATTTATACCTCGGTGTGCTTGATTTATTCCATTCGATATAATTGACTTTATGCTAAAGACCCAAACGGCATATTTATTTTAAAAAGATTTAAGCCATTACAGTAGACATCGAACCTTGGAGTCGACTTCGCAAATATTTTTTACATCTTATTTATATAAAAATAATATGCAAAATACTCTTTCACTCTAGTACTACCGGCGCAAACAGAGGAGTGCTATATGTTTAACATGTGTATCTGTGTGTCTGTTTTACGTTGCCCCCAAACGGCTGAACCAATTTTGATTCAGTTTTTTTTATTGTTTGAAAAGTGACTTGATCATGATTGTTCTTAGCTATGATTCAAGAAAATCTGTTCTGCCGTTTGAAGATTATCACCTTATAAGCTCTTTCTAGTTGATGAATATATTTTAGCATCTTTACACCAATGATCATTACTATCATGCATAATAATCACTTCACGTTGTGCTTGAAGGACCAGCCCTCTTATTACGTTTTGTAGTAATAGCAAAGCGATAGCAGAAATTCCTGAATATTTGCTTCGAAATGGCAAAATCAGATTATGTTTTGTACATTATAGGTGTTACATAATACGAATTAGCGATTTATAAGCAAATATTCAGCATTTTCTGCTATAGCTTTGCTATTGCTAAATACGTAATAAGGGGGCCGATGTCCTAAGAAGGCCGGGAGACGATTCCACAGTTTCACGGTACGGTTTTTAAGATAACTGTGTTTATTGGTTATGACTATACCTTGCTTGTACCTGAATATCGAATTACAGAAAATTGACTTATTTGGATTCAGGACAATGCCCATTATTTATGATTATTTTTTTGTAAGCCCGCAAATAAAAATAACAAGAATTTATTTGTTTTTACAAATGTAAGTTCTAAACAATAAACCCCGCTTTCTACAAGTTTAACAATAATCTTGATTGTTAAAACACAAAAGTCTAGGAGGAAATAACGAGTAGCCCGAGGACAGCCATTTCTTTTCTACAACGCGCAATGCAATAACAAGGTCGGGCAGTAAGTGGCTTATTGCTTTTACAACGGCTTAAACAAGTAAATAACACTTTTTGCTTTAATCTCGCCATGAAAATTGAGTGTAAATAATAAAAGAGAAATACATTTACCTCTGTTTAAACAACAGATACAACTCCGAATGATGTGAAAGGTCCGACAATCACAACGAGAATGGACCACAGAGAGACTAAGCACTTTTTTCGATTTGACTTGTTAGGCAAAATAGCTTTGAGAGCTTCATCGGGCTATGGGGTGAATGCAGAAGGCACTAATTTCTTTTTCGTTATAAGAGAAGATAAGGTAAGATAAACGTTTATTAGGTATCACAATTGAAAACAATATTGCCCCGCACTAGGCTTCGATTACATCGCGAGGAACCAGTTAAAAATTACATAACATAATTACAAAGTTACGTAGGTTAAACTAAAGAGATTTATATATACATACTTTTATTAGTACTAAAAGTACATTTCAAGAAGCATTTTATATGTATAGATGTATGTATGTTTACCGCCTACAGAACCGATTGAGAAGTGAGGAAAATTTTTTTTTTTTTTTTTTTTTTTTATTTCTAGATGTAATATTTAAATTATTATAGCTCATCAATTATGTAATTACTTATACTTCCCGTGTACAAAATTTCATTAGAATCGGTCAAGATATGACGAAAATATTTTTTACGAATTCTTTATTTAATATATCCTATCAATTGACCAATGGTCCATCCCTATACAAAATTTCATAAAAATCGGTTATGCCTTTTTTGAGTTAAATCCGGACATACAAACTGACAGACAGACAATAATTCTTTACATATCATATTCTTGATCAGTGTCGTTCGTATAGAGTAAGTCAGTCGGGAAATTTTGGAAAAATATTAAATGTACAGACGGAACTACACATAATATAGATAGAATTTGCAAAGAAACATTTGCGAACTACCTCCTTGAAATATTTATACAATTATGATAATCGCTCACTATCGATTGTTCAGAAATATACATAATACAGTTTTGTTTCACAAAAAAAGTGAAAATATTCACACAATTACTAAAAGCATTTTATTTGTTGGCTTCAGTAAACCACCCGATTCAATTATCTAGAGTAGACGAATGTAAGCGATACGAAGCGATGAAAAACTACAGATTTTATTATTGTATTCCATTACGATTTATTTAAAATAGTCTAGTGTTTTAATTTAATAAGTGTGACTTACATCGTTATATCAACTTAATGTAAAAAGTATATAAATTGCTGAAGGGATATGAAAATTTAAATATAATATTCCTTTCAAATAAGAAGATAATCGCATCGCGTCCACGTCAACTTCACTCATTAATGGTGAAAATTGTACTGTCAGCAACAAAAACATAGAATATTGGTTTTATTTGAATGCCTACGTTGAATAAAATATTCTCTAAGGCAAGAATAGACATAGATTTCTCAGGCAGCAAATCGACACTACGACGGCGTATTATGACCAATCAATTAGGATATAAATTTCAAAATATAGAAGGTAGGTAGGTACTTCGAATTCAAAAATTCTAACGGTACGTACCGCACAATACTTGTCTCTTAAGTAATGATTTTTAATGAAATTGATTTTGAAATAAAATATTATGAATTTTATAAATATTATGAATTTACGATCACGTGACATACAGTATAATTTGCGATATTATTGCTTATCTGATCGCACAATTTTTACTGAAATTGTATGCAAAATGGGCAGCAAGATGGCGGTTTGACATATATTTTTTATTTGAAAAAAACGTATAGCATAGTATGAAAAATTTAATTACACTTATTTTGGCGCGTTTAGTATAGAATATAATTAAGAACTACGTACGTATCAAGTGACGGAAGTGCGACGTAATGAAGTGAGTCCTAAATGATAATAAATTCATTTGAATGTCGATACTAAATTACGATTTATTAAGTTAAATTAATTTGATTACATTAATGCTTACTTACTTGTATACTGTTAACTTATTTTCACACAATTAAAAAAGAAAAGTAAATGAATTCACACTATTGTCATTGATGTCTAACTTCATCATGTTTTGGCGCGCGAGATAACTTCTTACGTACGTGCATATATACACACAATTTTATGTATTGATAAAATCTTAAACGATGTCTGGCAGGATTATACTGAAGTTGATACGCGAGTGCTTCGACACTCTAAAAAATAAACAAAATATTGTAGAAATCCGTATAAAATCCCTGTAAAACAATGTTGTCTCAATATTAACTAGATTTACATAATAAGTGATAATAACGACGCCTCCTCGCTTCATCTGGCTTTAAAACAACTTACATAAGAATGTAAAACAGGTTTATGTAGAAATACACTTAAAATACCTAATAAAACGATGGAACAACTTTACAGTAAAGGGAATTTTATAAGTCGCGAAGATTATAAAGTTTATGAGTTATTATTTATTTAATTTATTGTTACACCACCTATTAGAAGACTCTCGACTGTCTTTCGAGACGATGACGTCACTATTGTATATCAACTGACATATACAATCACTCTTGCTAAGGCGGCGGCGGCAGTGCTTCTATAAACTACAACCAGAAGTAGCGGAGCGGTGCCGCGCAATATTTTTATTGATCCCGATGATCACATCGAAAATGCGAATAAATATTACACATCCGTCTCTCCAAACAGAGCGTGCCAGCGCCCACGCCCGCATAACCACCGTTCTCTCCGCAGAGGGCGGGCGGTCAATTTCGCTCCCGCACACCCGTCAGGTCCACCCTCTCTAGCGGTAACCCAAGCCTAGGTCCGTTCCTCGGGGTGAAACCCTTGGGTCAGGCAACCGCCCGCGCGATACAAGTGACACTGTACGTGCATCACTTAGCTACCTACATACAACACTACACACGTATGAACATACACACGTGCACACCACACAGGTACATAGGTTCTGTGAGGGACCTTTTTTTTCTTTTTTTTTCACGCTAGTTAGTTAGCGCTAGTTAGTGTAGAAAACAATTCCGATTACTGAATACACATACGCACGGTTCCTTCCTTCCTCCCAGGAGGAAGGGAACGTGCCTATGTGTATAATTTAGTTAGCTCGAATCGTAGGTGTAGGGATTCGATTAGATCGCGACCTATTTGCGAACGCGACGACCGCCCGAGCCGAGGTCCGGCCACTTTGGCACCCTCGTGCGAGTCGTCCACGAAACTTTCGCGGCTGAGTGCCCTCTGCGCTCGCCCCCAAGTTCGGTGAAGCTGTAAAAGCCGCAGCGGCTTTAGGGCCCCTAAGGCTAACAGTGTAGTCAGATCAAAAAAAAAAAAAAAAAAAAAGCGGAGCGGTGTCTACTATGGCTGTTCACAACTTCTGAGCATGGTAAACTTCAACATCAATATCCGTAGTAGAAGCACAAAAATATTTTACATAATTTTTTTATAAAAAGCTCGAAAAACTTAACCCTCCTTTTTCGCAGTGGGGTAAAAAATACTTTTCCTTATTTTAATGTTATCTATATAACGTAATTCTGTATTCAAGTAACAAATTTTTGTAAAATAATTACAACCGATGTACCTACTTTATGTCCAATAATAAATATTTGATTATAAGCTAGCTAAAATAATTATGTAAAATTTTATATCTGTTCTTGTTTTGTTTATAATATGTAATGTGTACTTATATAAATAAATAACCATGAACATGAATCAATCTGGCAAGCTGTAGTTAAGTACGGGTTGTGAGAAAGATAAGTTAAATGGGCGCGTTGGAGATGCGATGCCACAGATCGAGTGGAGAGTTGATCTAACACAGTTACCAGCTAGTCTACACAATAAAATAAAATATCCGAAACGGTTGGGCCAATTTTGAAGGGATTTTCACTGACAAATAGCTGATGTTGCAAGGAGTAACTAAGACTACTTTTATTTTTGATAAATAATTAGGGTTCCGCGCAAATAAAAAACAATTTGGTAAAACGACGGTTTTGGGAGTGCTTACGCTGGGTAATCAATAAGAGGTATATATCAGACTAATGTAGTACATAGTAATAGATCTTAATAAAAAATAAACAGATAAAATCAGTGAGAGTATCTATCTATCTTGTGTGTCTATCTTCTAAGGATCACTCATAATAAGCATTTTTGTCTTTAATATAACCGAGAACGGAGGTAGTACAATTTGCGCGTGAGACAGATCGACGGCTTTCTATATAGTCCACGGGTGCACAGCCGCAAGCACAATTAGTAAAAAATAAAAAAACCATTACAGATTCCGCTAAAACTCTTTCCCCAATTTAGATCTTATAAATTCACTAAAAAACATATTCCACTAAAAAGTAGTTACCACATCGACCAATATAATATGATTTTATTAATCACTTATCGATATTTCCACTGCGGAAATGTCATTCCCATTACAAGGTTAATAAACAAAGCACCTAATTCGCTAATTGTTTTATTATTAGGTGCTATTTTACCAAATTAAAATGCTTTATTACTAACACTATATCTGTATATACCAATCACATTTTGGACAAACGAGGTTGAGAAATATAGTTTTATCAGATAAACCAGGTGACCCATGCAAATATTATGCACATTATTTCGTCAATAGCGGGGGACATAAGCTTTGAAATGATATTTGAATAATTAATTTTAATGAACAATTAACTAATTAATAATAGGTATATATGACTGATAGTTAGTCAAAGGTAAAATAACAGACATTTATCGGTTACTGTACTACTTATAACAAAATTCTACATGCCCAATTATCAAAGTGAAAATATATTTATTCAATGTTTTACTTTTCAAAAGCCATTTATGTCAACGGCTTCTTTAACTCATGGGCTTTAGTGTAGTAGGTAGCTATGTTGTGTTATATTTATATATCCATTATAACAATATTTCCGTACTATGGAGTAAGCAGACATGATGGAAACCTAGCAAACCCACTGAGTTAGGGTTTAACCAAAGATTTATCGGATGTCAATCGGCGAACCGGTTGAAAATTATAACAAACTAAGTCTAAAATGAAGACCTGACCAGCGAATCATTAGAAAATGTCATACCAACATAACTCTTCACCGGATTAGATAATTAACAACAACAACATTGCAAATCAAACTTTAAACCGGATTCAGATGGATATGGTGAGTTCTTAGAACCTATACGATATGAGCTTAACTGCTGGAAAAAGTAAATCAAAAATATAAATTCCCCGTAGTACTAATGTAACTAGTTTGTTGCTATCGTGACAATTCTGCTTCATTGCTTTTTCGGTCCGTTGTTTCTTGGGACTCTTTGACCGGGACATTAATAAGGTTGATATACAGCGGTTTTGTAGTAAGTACACTGTTCAATTTAGGGTCTTTTTTATTTTTATCTGTTTTCAGGTGGAAGTAGCAAAGAAAATTTGGATAAATTAATTACGATGGATTTCCGTGATGTGACGCCTACATCAATCAAATATCTTTTTATTTATACAAAGTAAAAAAATCTTCATTGTTTCGTTTAGAAATCTTTATTTAATTTATAGATGTAAAATATAGTACAATTGCTGCGAAATAAACTTGTCCAGTGTTGAAGTGCAACTGAGTGAGATTTATCTAAAGTTTAGGTACGTACAAGTTAAGGCTAGAGTTCTATAGATGAGTCTCATTAGACTCATCAGGGAAGTAATGGCCGCATTCGCTGCTAAGTTATAGCTAAGTAAATTGCTAGTCGTAGTAAAAAGGGTTGTTTGTTGCTGAAGCAGTTTTTTTACACATCAGCGAGTGCTGATGCTATTTTTTTAAGTGTAACTTGCAGTATCTTGACTAACATTTTAAATACTTTCTAAAAGGTATCACTTGTCCTGGGGGTGGTATAATTTAGCACATGATCATGAAGGTTACTCCCAATTTGAAATACTTCTGTATAGATAGGTATCACTTGTCATTGAGGGCGGTATTTTTTGTAAATTTAAATAAACTTTCACTCTCGAGTCTCGCGAAATTGTGTTTGTTTAAAATAGATAAATACAAAAACGAAATATCAGAGACGCCGTGATTGGTCTAAACTTGCAAACACGTGCGGTCATGTAGTAACTCGAACAACAAGCAATATAACCATCGATCAATGCGAACTCTGATGCTTATGTGCTTAACAAAGGTACATAAGGTATACGCTAACTAAATTCCAAAGCAAATGCGTCAATTTGTATAGTATTTACCATCCAAATTTGTGTTTAATAAATTACGAGGAATGTTTTTTAATAATTTACAAGGAGTATGTATGTAGCATGACTATTTATAAATACAATATTAAGGGTAGATACTACTGTTAAGATAAATTAATATTGCCAGTAATCGACGTTGATTATAATTGTTTGTTAAAAGCCGTGACGAATCTATAGGGATGACAAGCGTTAAATTCAACGACTTGATGTTGGGTTTGACAAATTATTTTAATTACAGCATCTTTATGACAGAACCCATTTGTTGAACTTGGGTGTAATCATCGGGAAGTAACAAACAGGCGTGAAAAAAAATTCAAAACAATCATGAGGGCTGCCGACAGAAGTGAAAACTTAAAACTATAAACATTTTTCCTAAACTTTAAATGACTTAAGGGCCCTGGATTAAGAACTTTGATAGTTTGGTACGGCAAAGTGGCCGAGATTTACAAACAGTATAATCCGAAAACTGTGGCGACATAGAGTGATCAATAATTCAGCGCCAATCGCCGCTATCATGTTATTCTGTGTAAATAGAAATTGAATATGCACCGGCCGATCCCGTACTGGGACATATAAGCGAAATACTATGACGGGTTGTTCAATGTTCACCATATGCAAGGTGACCGCCGCCCAGTCGGGCTGTATAGCCCTACCAACTTAAAAAACTTCACAAAATGATCGAAAATCGATTACACAGTGACGTAGAAACCAATCTAACTTTGATTTAACACACAAAACCATCGGAAAAATCGAATTTTCCAACCTCTCTCCCTTCTATTGTGATGGATTCGTGATGAAAAGGACTTATTTAGGCCGTTAATTATAATGAAATTGAGATATCTTGTCGTTATTTATGAATGTTATATAGTCTCATTTGCGGTATACTCAACGGTATTGAGTTTCGGGTCGACCTGTGTCACTCCATTTGAAGATATGAAGTTGAATGAGTCTTTATGTTAGAGTACGTATTGTTCTCTTACATAGGAATCGAACTTTGAAACAAAAGTGTCATTCATGAAAGTACATTATAGGGAAAAAGTAATAATGTACATTTCGTTCGATATCCGATTCAACATTGATTTCGAGTGTATATAAAATTTCGGATTTTTTGTTATCTATATATTATGTGAAAATTAAGGAAGGGTTTTTGGAAACGCAACCCCTAAAATGGTGTAAAAGGGGTAGAATTTTTGTATGAAAATACGTCACTTTTAAAGATAGATCTATAAAAATTGGTAATTAGCAATTAGTTAGAAAGTAAAAGAGATGGAACATAACTATGATGCAAGCGAAGCCGCGGGTAAAGCACTAGTTTACTAAGTACATAAAACTTTTGACAAAAATATTCTAGTGAACATAGATTCACCGAGAAAGCACATCATGCATCTTAATAGCCTACTATGTTAATTGGTAAAATCAAAAGTATTCGACATATTTTAAAAGAAATGTGTGAAAATAGTCATGTGTATAATAAAAAAAAAAAAAATGTAGATTTTTATTTAAACTCTGCGAAACGCATGGAATTTTCCGTTCCCGCGGGAAATTCGGGTTTAAAATTAAATAGATACAGTCACATTTAGTGATGAAACGTTGTGTAACTATTTCGAGTCATTTCATCGACTATTTTCCAGTTTTTCGTACACAAAAATATGGAAGCTGAATTTTATCTGTAAAGGTTTAAGGTGTCACAATACACACACAGTACAATTTTACTTGAAGAGTTAAGAAAATTTAGTTTAAAAGACTTGTAAAGCTACGTTTCGATTGATTCTTTCGAAATTATTTTATTGATGGTTTTTATACTTGGTGATAAATGACGGAAAATGAAACTTAAATTTTCATCTCATATTATGAACAATGACATAAACATGTATTTAGCGTAATATGTTCCGTACTTATATAAAACGAATACAAATATAAAAGTACTAAAGAATAACATAAATCTTTTTGACGACTATAAATAAAATACTAAACAGTATGTTACAAAAACAGTTTTATTCTAATCTTAGATATGATACTTAAAGAGTTAACCGTCCCATAATTTTTCAATGTCTGGCACATAAGTCTGGTGTGAGTAGAGTTGAGCCACTGGCGTGTTCTAGATCTAATAATTTTTAGGAGGTATGGCCAGGGTCATACATCTAAGCCATAAATTTAGTAAAAGTAGCGAATGTTATTCGAATTAAAAAAAAACATTTTTGGACTATGTTAGGCAATTTTTTTTAGTGTATCTCTAAATTAGCACACATTATATTAATTAGTTCTAAATAATTTTAAAACAAAAGTCAACAACTATGATAATAGCTAAATGAAACGCAATAGCATTTTATATTGAATCTTTCAGTATGTTCGTGCGCATTTATTTAGGTTGATTTGATCATTTAGGATCTCGTCGGGACGTAAAGAGAAAAAAGAACGAATGTTTAATTATTGACAAATTGTAATCAATACAGTGTTAGAAGTGTCTTGATCTTATTTTTCTAAAAACTTTACTTTTTTTTTACAAGTTTTTATTAAACTTCCTTTGTTAGTATGGGTCTTTGTCTTGCAACTGAATTGTATACCGATTGACTGAAATTTTGCAGACATGTTTAGTTTGGATGATAATGTATGGTTCGATAAGTGACGTCATACAAAATCCAATATGGCGGACTCTGAAAGATGTTGGGCCAATTATTATATCCAACGCCATGAATAACAAATGAAAGAGGTTGCAGAGAAGAATACGCAAAATATTAATTAACTTTTTTAAAACAAGCTTTTATTCAACATTTCGATAATTTTAAAAGCTTGTAGCGCAAATAAAAAAGGTGACAGGAATTTAAAGTGCGTTACAAGCTTTTTTATAGAAATGTGAACAAAAAGCTTGTTTTAAAAATATTGTCTTTATTAATATTTTTAAAGCAATTCTTTCTGCCTTTTTACATGGTTATATAACGCCGTACAATTTATATTTACCCTTTATTCTGGCTAGTCAATAGCACTCAACATTGTCCACAGTTTTCGGTAGCAGGCAATATTTTGATCAGTTCACTGGCACGATGTTAATTAAATTAATGTTTCCACAGTGGCGTTGTTGTCAGTTATCTCAACCTAATATCCGCACAATTCGAGCATGGAATTTGCCTTACGGATTTTTATGTTTAACTTAAAAAGTAAAAGCGCTTCTCTGGCCCACAATTTTTGGCCTTCCATCCTTCAGAGCCAACTTATTCCGTCAATTTTGAATGTTAAAACAACCTTTGCTGAAAATATCCACAAGAATTTACTCTTCCACAGCACGAACAAATAGTTTAGCGTAAGTTTTTGAAATGTCGACCACGCGGCACATCGGGACGTAATAGTGGTTTGTCAGGATATCACGACGGGACAGAGGGTGTAATAACGGCGACAGTCCCGCTATATGAAGACGAATGGAAAACCTAATTATGTATATACTAGCAGTTCTTCACGCTTTCTTTAGGATCATTAGCGTGAAGTTATATAGCGTATAACTTTTCTCAATAAATAGGCCATTGAGTTTAAAATGCAATGAGTCTGATTTGAATATTTTTAAAGTCTGCAAAAAGTTTAGCAAAGGGTTTTAGAATGTAGACAAGAACTCGAACATCCATCAATCAGTTGTGACCCACTATCTTCACAAAATAAGATTAATGAAGCGGTATATAAAATGAAATAAGATGAAAAATATGATAAAGTAAAGAATCACATTTAGTTAAATTTATAAGTTTTTATTTAAGAAAGCAATTATGTCCGTAGTTCATAGAATTAGATGATTATCAATTAAAAACGTCTAACAACTGTCAATTGTATTCCTTAAATCCATTAAAATAGAGTACAAAGAGATGGAATGCGACAGTGATCAGAATGTTAGGATGGATACCTGGTGTAACTAAAATGAATAAGATTCGAAATGAGTATATTAAATGAAACATGAAAATACCAAGAGTGACAGAGAAGTTGAAAGGTAATAGGTTAGCGTAGTATAGGCATGTCATATAAAGGTATGAAAGTCAACTAGAAGAATGTTAAGTATGAAGGTGGACGGATATAGAAGCAGAGGAAGACGGATGAATATATGGATATATTGTATGAGGAATGAAATGATATGAAAAGTTTGAATACTTATATGAAAGATGATTGAAGAGTTGTGAAGTGGAAAACATGTGGTGTTGTCCCTAATTAAGCGTGGTAGGAGCAAAGGGAAGAAGAACTGTAATTTGTATTTAGTGCTTTCATTGAGCATAATATGTGCTGAATATACAATTTTATTACTTACCTGATAAGAACTAGCTTATATTACTAATATAGACCATCTCTTCAGGAAAGTCAGGATAATAGTAGTTAAATCAATTACGCTTCTTGAATCAGTTACATAGGGATGGGATGATTTAAAGTTTAATGGTTTTTATTTGAAGGTTACATATATTAGTTTAGTGATCTGAAAATGAATTATTGTTATACATTTGGGTAATAAAATACCATTTCTTTGTAGTTTAGAATTTATTCGTACAAAATAAAAGAAAGACACAAGTAGAACAAACTCAGTCGTGGAATCGTAGTCCATGCTCATAAACAAACGTACACATACACTACTCTGTGGTTGTAGCCCTCTTGTATATTCCTTCTTTTTCGTTTATAATACTCGTTTCTTGTATATTGCTCTTACTTCCGAATATGGATAAGCTGGTGTAGGTCAAGTGACGTTTTAGTTCACCCTGATAGCGCAGATACTCTATTCTAGTATTGCGTTAACCTGAGCAGAGTAAACAGCAGACTTTGGCAATAATATGGACGTTTCACACGTAGGTAACATATAGAGCGCCCGTGCCGTCCATTTTGTTTTTATCACGATAGATCACCGCGTCACGTATTTGGCCAAAAGCTTCGCCGTAAGCGAAAGTTTTATCGTACGAATATAACCACAATAGTATAGAAGCCGAGGTATAACTGTTTAAAATTTGAAATTGTCTGTTACTCGGTCCATTTCTTCTATTCTAGCGAACCTTATAAGTCAAAAATGCAATTTTATTATAGCGTTATTCATATACATATCATACTTATTCTGTTATCTTAAGCACGTACAATAATATAGAATTTTAAATCCGTAGATTCAATACCGTTAAGTGCGAGTGTTTACGAGTGGCCATCGCAATGAAACCGTCCGGGGCACATCGCAATACTATATACGACGAGTTTTAAAGTATAATGCTTTGTTCGCGTAACCTCCGGACAATTCTACTTCGTGTTATGGGCGTGATAAAGTCCAGGTGGATTCTATTTTCAAAGATAGTCGTATTTTTTATTGACGCTTATAAACTTTTAGATTTAGAATAATTTTACCTAGTTTATATAAATCCTCTTATTTTATATTAAATAAACATTGCATCTAAACATAGGTGATGCACTTACGCATGTCGCGTTCTGAGATTAGCTGGTATCATAGATGTAGATCTATGGCGGGTATATTATTTATATATAACTAGCTGTGCTCCCTGTGTCACCCATGTTAATTTTATGCGACAAACACAGCGCCGCCAACGCACCCGTGTAGTAGTCTGTCATAATTATTGACCTTTTCGAAAGTACAAATTAGTTTAATTTTCTATTATCTCCTAACTAAACTACTACAAAGGGCAAAATTAAACTTCATAAAATAGTTTTTATGATGAAGTAACTTTTGTTAGTAAGGAACAAGAGATAGGCATATACTGTCGCTAACTTTTTTGTTAGATATACTAAAGACTAATATTTTTGTAGAACATTGTATTTCTGTATCATTAATGATTACGCCACCGCACGCAGTTATAGCAGTTCGGGAGGGCATCGACTTCCGACTTACGTAACAAAAATCAATATTTAAGGCTAGGTGAGAGTTATAGCCTAATGTTAGATAGCCTATACTATTCCTCGTGAGTCTGGCTATCATATACATAAAGAAATTTTCGAATCCAACTTGTAGTTCCAGAGATTAGCATGTTTAAGCAAACAAACAAAAAACTATTCCGCTTTATTATATTCGTCTAGAAGTATAGATAATCAAGCGAGATGGTCCTCTCACGTCCTCCATGCACATGGTGATAAAAAATTCATAGTGACTATATTTTGGTTGATCACATTTCGAGGTCAGCCAGTGGATATACAGCTCCCGAGAGCCTTGCAAGCCAGCATCACAGTGATGATCCTCGATAGATTGTTGATCTCTCGGTACTGAACGTTATTTATCGTTTGTATTGTGCTTACCGTCTAGAAAAACATTATTTATAAACATAATAAACGTTATTTACCGAACTGGTGCATAAAAGTATTCACAGTGATTCGCTAACGCGTCGTTTTACTTACTCAGAACATAACCCAATCTAAATAATTTGATAACGTAAAAATGCCAATATAACAGTCTCCTATCTTCATACCGTGCATGGTACATAATAAAAACGGACAAAATAATATGGAAAAAATAATAAGATAATTTCAATTTGAAATGTAACAAACAACAAATACACACAAATTAAGAATGAGAGAAAACTTGTGAAGCTATTTAACATAATATGTATACTACCTTTGTAGTAAGAAAAGTTTGCGATACTTTAGTTTAGACAAAAATTGAAAGATCACTAAATGCATAATTTCTATGAATAGGGAATTAGCTAGTTCGCGACTTAATTGCAACTACGGCAACATCCCAAGCCGAGGTTCGGTCACTTTGGCACCCTTGAACATGATGCCACGCTTTCTCGGCTGAGTGTCTTAAGCGCTCGCCCCCAACCCACGGTGAAGCTGTAAAAGCCGTCTGAGGCTCCAGGGCCCTTATGGCTTTTAACAGTCAGTTGTAAAAATCCTTCACCAAATGAATTAATAATATTAATGAATATTAATTATTGTATCATATATAAATTCTATGTTATATACTAATTCCAAAAAAATCTATTTTCTGATGAGCTAGATAAATTATAAAATCGATTTTGCGTATTTGTCGCTCATCACAAACGTTGTCATAAGTAAATTGTGTTTGTGCACGACAAAAGAAAGGGAAACTTCAAACGGTGCCAAACAACGCCTACACGCCCTGATGTCTTCAAATGTAATTTTGTCCTATTATATACGTATAAATACTTGAATAAATTGGTAAATTCACAATTTATTTGTAATATAAGAATTTGCTTACCAGTTAATATATATAATCATATAGATAAGTACGAAATGGAGCCGAAAGCTTCTGGAGTGTTGACTATGCACCGGAAGGCGCAGCGTGTGCAGACTCACTACAAAGTGGACTGACAACATGGTGAAAGTTGTGGGAACCCACTCGATGCAATCACTGCAGGACCTGTCGTTGTGGTGATTTTTGGGGAAGGCCTATGTTCAGCAGTAGCGGTCGAAGGTGGAATTTATGATTTTACATCTAACTAATAAAATTCTTAAGGCTTACTGGCGCACAAACCACAACTAAACATGTTTAGAATAATAAATTTTGCACACAGGTTCATTCTTATATTCCAATCGATCAGTTGCGAAATATTCCTTTTTCTACTTTTCAGTTGTGTTACTTGAACAATTAAATGTGTATTGTGATTAATACGAGAAGCTGTTTTATCTATTATTTGTACATAATAAATAGGTACGATTATATCCCAAAGCCTTAATATTACTACCTTAATTTAAAAAAATTGCATTACATAACATACCATCACGCCTGTATCCCAGAAGAGTTAGGCAGAGGTGTACTAATGTACACCCAAAGTTCGCCGAGTATGTTTTTTAGGTCCCTTGTAATAGGGCACGAACCTATTCCATTAATCGGGCACAAAGCCAAACTCCGAGCCAATACTGAGAATATTCATAGAAAAAACTAATAACACTTTGTTCGACCTGGGGGTTGAACCCAGAACCTCGATAATAGCAGTTCCGTTTACGAACACTAGACTAAGAGATAGTTAAAAGTAAAAAAGTAAAAAGTTATAAAAAATAGGTTAATCCTGAACAAATTACCGCCCTGTATTTTATCTCCTTAATGATTTTACCGATTCATCACAAAAAGTATTAATTACCATCTATGATAAAAAAAATGTCATTGATAATCATAACATGTCTGCAAGGAAAGTAATTACATTTAGTGAGGTTTTAGAAACTGAATATTTGTTATTTCGATACAAAATAACTATTCATCAATAAACATTTTACGGCCTACACCTCTGTATAAAACTAAAGCCAATGCCCACCGGCGGATTTAATAAATTATTTGGAAAATAATTAATCTATCAGCGGATGTTGTAAAAGTTATTCTAGTTAATGTATTTAATGTTTATTTAGGTAATCATTTAAGCAAGTTCGCGTGTTTCGATGACTTCACACTACAATGTGCGGTTGTTGTTAACATTTTAATTACACATAAGCACGTGGATCGAGATATAATAATAATTACATTATTTTTGAATAGCAACGGATATGTATTTACTATGTTGGTAATTAATTGCTCCAAGAATAGAGTCTATCTGTAACATTTCATTAGCTAACCTTCACACTATATTTTTTCGCTTTTAGGTTTAGCGCTATGGCCACAATCTCATTTAAACTTAAGTGACGATATGACCCAAGATGATAACACGCTTAGTCTAATAGAAGATTGGCTCTCAAATACAACACGTCTATTGGTGCTTGTCGACAGATTTTCAACTTGAGAATGGTAGCAAGCCAGGCATTATAAAAAACATGGTATGATTTCGTTTCAATGTTTTCCATCACCGAAAGCTCAAGCTCATTGCAGGGATTCGAACTCTCGTCGATCGACGCGATGCTCGTAGACGCTACCACTGAGCCATCTTACTTCTCTATTGGATATTTATACATTTTCCTACTAGTCTACTACTTTATCCTATCTAAGTCAGCTGTCAACTCAGTATTAACGCGTATATTTATATACGTATCATTTGTCACACAATCAATCTATACCTTCTTCGGTCTTCCTCTTCTCTATATATATTAATCTATATACCTCTATATCCGTCTACTTTCATACTTAACTTCTCCTTTCTTCTTGAATTTCATGCTTCTTTATGACATGTCTACTGGTGCTTTTTCATAATCCCTCTAATATACTTATTCCTAATCTTATCTATTATAGTTACACAACACATAACATTCGTACCTCTGACACTTCTTTCATCCGTCGCTATGTTGCTCAGCATTCAGATCCTTTTATCACACAGACCTAATAATTCTTTTTCACAGTTTTTGTTAAGTTTCAGGGACATTTATGTATCACATGTGATCCCCGAGTCCTGTCGCAATTGCAACCCACCCTGCAATTATCTTATTATTTATATCCTAGTTAATGTTACGTTTGTTTTATATTAAAGAACCGAAGTACTGAAAATCGTAGCAGGATGGCTACATCTTAATACTATACTATACTATTATTTCTTGCTCTTTAGTTTATTCAATGGGGGATCCAATGGCATCACGTGATTCACGTGATTACGCTACATATGAGACTTTGAAATCATTAATTGTTCCTATGTTCCCAAGAACTTTCCCGAGAATTTCATCAATCTGACGATAAGTGATTGATGTGTAAACCGTATAAGCAAAACGAAAAATAATCAAAAAGATTACCAATAAAATTTATACGGACCAGAAATAAAGATCAAACTATTGATTCCAATAGAGGAATGTAATAAATACCGCGAAACACTCCCGCCATAGAATGCCATTCGCTTCAATGAAATAAAATGGAAAATGCTTAAAGCATTCCGGAGATAGATGCAGTCGCTTCTAAATTTTTACCACTGGCAGTAAACCAGCAAGTTAAAGTGCGTTATACGACTAAGAAAATGTTAAATATGTAGTTTATCGAGAATCAAATAATAGTATTTTTAAAGTTATAAAACAAACCATACAATACACAAATGTTTAGATCGTGTCTGTGTTCAAAGTAAAAATACATGAGTGAAGGTTCCTTTTATTCACTTTTTTTAAATAGAAGCACAGCAAAATGACGTGCACAGCAATGTGCCTAATGGTAAACACAGTACAATAGAAAAACAGCGTCGAGCACCGTGACACAAACCGAAAGAGAGTCACTGTAACGATTTTAACACCATATGGTCTGAGGTAAATAAAATTTGGATTTAGTGTAAAGAATGTAATACCAGTTTTCGTCATAGGCTTCGTTCACCTCGATATAATAGTTCATTTTCCAAAATATACTTTGTTGTTATTGAAACAGAGCTACTTATTGCGTGTATTTTTAGTGCTCTCCTATTATTCCATTGGAGAATTTTAATTGGTACGTGTCATTTTTTTGTTTTGAAAAGTTCCTGATATTTCGTCAGATGAAAGTTGTTTTTCAAAATCCCGATTTAAATTACCTACGCTTCTTGTTGCGTACTTTCTCTAATTTCACACACCAATAGAGTTCAATTATTCCTCTATTGTCTTTTCTGTAATATACATAATATATTGATATGATTTTCGATGGGCTCCAGACCTAAAATTTTACAGTAACAAAGAAGTTGGCTACCTCTAAAATCTCCTACAAACATCGAGTATGTATTCTTAGGTCTATAAGCAAAGTCATCGCTGATCACTGATCACATATTCAAAGTGCAAATAAATTATGTCTAGAAATAGCGCATTTCCTCTTCTTTTAAACGATTTTGGTATGTTAAAATAAATCAAGGTTTTCTGGTAATTTTCAGCCCTCGGTTTATTTTGTTACCTATATAAAAAGACAATTTGCAACAAAAAAGAAAACGAATTAAAATAATTTTTCAAGAGTTCTTTGGTGTATCTTCGAAGTTGAAGGTCCGATACCAATGAAATTATCTCCTTTCCAACAATCATTTAAATCGGTTCATAAACAAAGAAGTTACGGCTAAACATCCATAAAAAAATACTCATTCGAATTGATTCTTTTAAAAACCATTGACATTTAATTCCCACGGTTTATCAATATTAATATATTAGAAAAACTAAATGTATTATTCACCTATATAAAATTAAAATTATTTATCCAAATCATTTTTATTATATCAACAGTGATATCAGATTAACCGAAATGTTTTCTCAACCACGGATTTGACATTGTAATAAAATAGATAACCTTTATATCGCGTATGTGCCAATGACTATTTCAAGGCAAATTATCACTTGCTTGCTGACAATTTTGTTTTCTTTTTTATATATGTCTTATACTGTTGTTATGTTTTTTATGTATGATTTTTTTTGGGTGTGCTCGGTAAAGTGGCTGTACATGTGTGTGTGTGTGTAATATACACTCTAAAAACAATGGCGACCGACGGTGATAGATCTTATCAAATGTAGTCGATGTCTTGCTGGCCTGATGAAATGCCTCCTCACGCTTCTTTCGAAGTAACTAATATCATAGAAAACAGGAAACATGTTGACTGGGAGATCATTCATTTTTTCCAGTACGGAGCTACGCATCTAACATAACGCACACTGGCTTTTAAAGTTAACTAAGTATTTAAACAGTTTTTTTATTACAACGAAGACGGTAACAGCTCCTATGCTGATAAGCGGACACCATAGGTATCACCAACGCGTTTTCGCCCTAAAAATCTCTTTTTCCCATGGAGCTCTGGCCGCAGAAATGCAAAATAAGGTTTTCTAGTTGCGATCTTCTGTAGGGTGGGTCGGTTTGCCCCAAATAGGAAAAATCTCCAAAGAGATTTAAATAAAACAACTAAATTATATTAATAAATTTGATAAATTTATTGATCATATACAGGCTCATGCTTGACCTCTTCTATGAACTCTCCCAGAGGATCATCCGTTAGATATTGTGTTTGTTGCTGCTGCTGCGGTGGAATTAGATGGTGTGTTGGGTTTTGTAAAGTCGGTGATGTTACTGACGTCAGCGTGTATATAGACTGTTCTTGAGGTGCGATTCGGATCAATTCCCGTTGCAACAATGAAACTGGAGGTGAATAAAACGGCTTACCAGCGTTCGGTGGCGTTGGCGACGAATACTGAGATGCGGGAGACGGAACAGTTGGCAAATAAGAATTTGACGTTAAATTGGTAATAGACGTGTATCTATTTAAACTGTCCGTGCGAGCGTAAAATATAACCTCCGAGATGAGCTTCTGTGCAAAAATATTTTGTTCCTCTTTGAGACGTTTTAATTGAGAGGCAATGTTATTAGCAAAGTTAGTGAATTCGTCGTCGACTTTGGGTGCTAATATATTCTTAGCTAGTTGAATGAGGATATCATTATTTTTTCTTTTATGACTGCGGCTCGATGTCGAAGGTTGACAAGTTTCACTCTGAAATCAAATGGAAAACAACCTATAGACACTTTGTTTTACCGAATTCAGCATAAGAATGTATTTAAAAACATATTATATTTAGCTAACATTTAAGATTCAAATAATATAGTATTTAGAAAAAGAATCTAGAAATAATTGAAATGGTAATTTTAAAAAAAGCAGTAGAACGAATAGCTTCTTCACTGTAATAAATATTAAGACACGTTTTACTGGCAACCGCCTGCAACTTCGTATGCTTTAATTATATTATAAAACTTAATAAAAATAGCCTATAAGCATCAGTCTGAACGTAGCTTTCTACCAGTGAAATCATTTTTAGAACTAGTTCATCAGTTCCAGAGGTTACCACCTCCATTAAACATTCGCAAACCTTTTGTATATAATGCTAGTGTATATATAAATAAATCTCATTTACACTTTATAATAATTACCTCAGAATCGATATCTTCAATATTATCAAATCCCGACCTGTTTGTCTGCTCGTTCTTATACAAAAAACTATCCATTAACGGGAAATACCACAGGGACGGTATATGAATATTTTCTTTTGACCCGCCTGAAATATAAAGTATTCACGTGTTAACACAATCGTGCACGTGTTCCAATGGCTGTGACTTTGTAAAATATACATATTATCTACCAGTCTATGCACACGAATAAAGCACGTATTATTTAAATATTAAGTCTAAATTTGCATGACAATTACCTAGTGCATATTTTGTCACTATATTCCTATCAAAGCACATGTACGACGACCAAGCACTCAAATTAATGAACAAAAATCTTCTATTTGTTTCTATATAAAATATCTTCTTTGCAACGATAACGTTGGCATACAAAATTAATATCGTGCTTGAAACATTTATGATAAAAAAAAACCTTATTATCTTCAAAATGTAATATATATTTTGCAGATGATAAGGACGCATTGCAAATGACTGAATTATACTAGATAAAAATACAAAAACATTCACTTACCTGTTTTTGTGCTTTTCTCAACTTTTTTCTTTTCCCGCCGATAGCTATTTCGAAGCATTTCGATTTTCTTTTTCGTAGTTTCAATACTGGCAGTGCTGTCAAGAGATTTTAAAATACTATTTAACTCTTCATAGGCAGCATGTCGTTTCTGTTTATTACTATAGTCAACGGACGTACTGTCCCATAAACAGACGTTCAGTTTATAAGCTTCGATGAATTTTGTTATAACTTCTTTCTCCATATCGTCTATCTGCTTACAAAACGCGTATAACCTTTTCAGAACGACAGTTCGGAATGGCCGTTCGCTGTCCAGCACACAACAATACAGTACGGTTCAGTACACGGACGCAACGTTTGTTTGGCAAGCGGAATGGCGGACGCCGAAAAGAGACAGCAATACGATGCTGTTAGTCTGTCTCTATCGGCTATGTGAACGCGGAGGTGGCGACGACCCAGTGCGCGATGTAAATGTAAACGACCTTGACTAGAATAGGTGAAAATAATAATATAATAAGAACCAGTGATAAGAATGAAAAAAACGCATGCAAATCGAGTTAATAAATTTAAAAATACCAGTTTAGACTTCCTTAATTCAACGTATCTTTTACGCTATTCAATAACTGTTATAACATTTTTGGCTAAATTCATAATGCCAACTGATATCAACTGCCTATAAATACGGTAGGTAATAGGTAAAAATAACAATTTAAAATGTAGTTGAGGTGGGTTAAAACGCCGTATTTATGGATAATAGAACTTGAAACATCACGAATTAATAATATAATTTAGTATGAATAAATAATTTAACAAACCAATTAATTAAATGAGTAAAATAAATTAAGCATTGAGTTATCGTTGAAATATTTATAATTATTATTAAAGGTATTCTGTAAGATACAAAGTTTATAAGAGTATTAAGTGCGGAAAGTAGAACAATTGCGAATAATGATCATACTTTATAATATGTTAGACCCAATTTTATAAAGTTAAAGATTACGTTTTGATATTTATGGATCGAACTTATTAATTGTAAACTTTTTAAGGTTAAGTATTATTACTAAATAAATGTCACAAGTACATGTATTTCGCTACAAAAAAAAATGTATTTCAGATTTCGGCCCTAAGAAGGTAGATAATAATAAATGTGAAAACGATGCTACCGGTTGAGACAATATCGTAGTCGAGAAGAGATCCCAGAGAAGACTCGGCAAGAAACTTACGGGTTTATGGATATCTTTTTTCAGTTAATGAGTTTTTTTTTAATTGTTATATTTTTTTGTTGATGCACAGAAAGGGAAAGCAAAATTTGACCGCAAGAGTGCAATTGTCATACCTCTTTCTGCAAAGCAGTAGTGCTCGCACTAGCGTTCCCAATCACGGATATAGTTGGAAACACGAACTGACCCGCTCTTCCCGATTTCCAACTCATTTCGTCTGATACCATCTTATCTGTTACTGTTGACCTCTGGATGGATTATTATGACCTATGATCAAGCCAATTACAGCCATAGAGACTGTAGTTATAATCAGGTGGATTGCTCATTCTTATGCTTCATACAACGTTTAAGTTGTTCTGTTTTTTTTTTAATGGATGTTCAGCCATAACTTCTTTGTTTAATAAACGATTGGATGATTCTTTTTTCGATAGAAAGGGGACCTCGATGGTGGTCCCATTTTAATTTCATTAGTATTGGGCCTTTAACTTCGAAGGTACACCAGGGAACATCTCATAAATTAAAGTTGGTTTTCTTTTTATAGATTCTTTATAGGGTTTAGCGTTTCACCATAATCTCAGCTGATGTTAAGTATGTATCAGGTACCGCGTCGATGAACATGAGTTCGAATCCCTGCAATGAGCCTGAGGAGAGGTTTTCGGTGAAGAAAAACATCGTGATGAAACCGTAGCATGATCGAGGGATATTTTCTAAAGCCCACCTGACTAGCTTCGTTGAAAATCTGTCACCAAGCACCTGTAATATCCCACCAGCTGTACTTGAAAGACAGTTCCGCCACTAGGCTTAGCGTTCAGGGTCCGGGTCATCGTCACTTAATGCCAGATGAGATTGTAGCCAAACGTAAAATCTATAAACAATAAATAAAATAAAATATATTTAGTATTTTATTAGTCTCATCTCAATTTAGTCCGCTCCCACATTACGAAGAATCACTACCGAGGGACGTGTTAAGCCTGAGACTATTTTAGATAAAAACAAATTACACAGAATGAAATAATAGTAACAGTTTACTTGAATTTACGATTATGTTCGGGTTCGAGACAGACTAAAGCTAAAAGTAGTGGTTTCACAAAGTTCCCTAACTCACCCACTTAAGTGGAACTAACATGTGTTTTTAACATAATAATAAGATATAAATGCGTTTCGTGGCATAACAAGTTAAATATAAAAATGCACTTTAGAAATACTATAGAATAGATTGTATTTTGTATCAAATCCAGATCGATCTAATTTTTCGATCTGGTTTTATAAATATTTAGTTTTATCGTTAGCATTGAAATATTAAAAAGAAAAAGACAAAATGTATCAAATTATACAAGAAAAATTAATATTACATATTCTGAATGAAATATAAAACGAGATTAATAATGAATTCCCAATTTGACATTAATAAAATTATTTAGTAGGTATGTCTTCGAAGTGAGGTTAAGGCGGCAACCTAATAAAAATTAACGAATCATATATTCTTTCGCAAAGAAATTGAATATACTAAATTCATTTATGAAATTATAATTCTTTTGGCGCATTACTAGAGGGTAAAATTGAGAGACGGTGACGGAAGTGCGATATTATGAAGTTAGTCATAACAATGTGAATTCATTTGTCCCACTTTTATTTTTTTTATCTAATTTACTGACCTAGCTGAAATCCGAAAAATACATTTAAATTTAAACTAACAAATATATCGTCTTCCGTTCATAAGTTTTCAAATGGTACGTGCCTTATTTAATAAACACAGAAATTTTAAGTTTCAATGTATTCTATAACTTCTCTTTAAAGCTCCTAGTTATTTTCTTATTCAAATATACTTAGTGAATAAACACTGAAAATTACTATTATGTTGTTAAATGTATTCAAATTGTCTAAGTAGCTCTGTAGTCTCTGTAGCTTTGTTTATCACTCGTCAAAAAATAAAGTTTATAAACAATAACTACAGATTTCACCATACTGATTATTATTCTAATAAGCAACATAGACAACAATTAAAATTTAGAAATAAATTTTATGATGACAGTACCAACATTTTCAGTTTCCCCTAATCTTAGAAATTATGTATGTAAACCAAGATTTCAACTATTTTTGAGGAATCATCATCATCATCAGTTTTGCATTCATAATTGGATATTAACACATTAAATTGATAACTCCATCAATATATAAATATGTAAATAAATTCTCAAAGATGATTTTTCTTGCCAATGCTATAATATCTCCGTAAAATTCTTCATCAATATTAAGGATTCGAACGTTATTTCAAAGATTGTTCCTCGCTATTGCAAATTAATTCTTTAGAGAAATAATTAAAACCGTTTTTGTTATTAGGAATGCCAACTGCTGATACTGTTAAAAATATACTCAAGGCGCCATCTATTAACAAACTGCTTACTAACTTGGCAGCTGTTACTTAGATTTACATTCTTTAATATGCGATTTATTCGTATTTAGCTAGGAATTCCCACATACTCAAAAAGAGCCCCAGCAAAATCAAATGACAGTTGATTTTATGTTATAGAGAAATGTTAACAAATATGAAATGATATCGTGGCAATTAACCTTTTAAAACAAACACGAAAATACATTAGTTTGGGGAATCTGAAACGGATTTGCGTAACCACCATTGGCCTGTTGTTTTAAAACCCTCGTTAAAGATACGAACCTCAGTTAATTTCGAGTCGGAGAATCTCCTGTGGACCGATTTCAGACCAGCTTAATCACAATTTGGGTCAAATTGATCGGGATTTAATGTATTAAAGTGATGAGCTAATAATGGTAAATTCTACCTTGTGGATTAGTTTGAGAAAGGCACCTTCAATTTTGAAATAGGATCTTTATTTAAAAAAATGTATGTTGTAAATTCTTTATCATGGCACGAAGATCATGGCACCTTGCTTTGCTTAACATATTCGTAAAATAGAGCGGGGTCTAAACGAGCAATTTGCTTCTTTATGCTGATTTTATTTTATTTTTTCGATTTGACTAAAGTTTTTGACCTTAGGGGTCTTCACAGCGTAACTGAGATTTTTGGCGAGCGAAGCCGCATTGATAACAGGTCAATGGTATATTATTATCCTATAACACAGAAACGAAATAAAATAAAAAGAATATATTTGTTTCTTTCATAAACAAAATAAAAATAAACGTTAACATTACTAAATTGACATTTCTATCAATAATTACTTAAAAATTACAATGCACTTTGATATCAGACATATAAAAATTATTATGCATTTTGTTATTGTATAGTTTGAGAAACAAAGCAAGATTTATCTGTTGTATCTATCAAAACATTTAAAAGTTTTTATTCACAACGGCGAGGCGATGATTAAACAGAGAGCGTTAATTTCTTTAAGTGTTGATATCACCACAAATGTTGATAAAGTTGCGATTAATTGTATTTTTTGTAGTTATATTATATGGCTTAATAAAAACTATTTGTAAATAATTAAACAAAACTGAATAACTCTTTAGAAAAATAAAGTATATCGGATTCAGAATATCACAATGAAGACACAGGAAAAAATATAAATAAATTTATAAAAATACATATATTTCGGCTTAGTTGATTTTATTTTAGACAATTTGGATTTTTTTTCAATGCAGTTGATATTTAATGTAACAATAATAATGTTATTTTTTTACAAAGTAAATCATTATAATAGTGAAGAAGTAACGCGTAAGTGTAGACAAGTTCAATAAGTAATTGTAACTTTAACGTTTTTAAAACATCCCCTGTTTTATGTAACTATTTTTTTAAATTATTATAATATAATTTATCAGTGTAAATAAAGTTATTAAAGAATCTTGAACACAATACAGAATAATACATTTTTAATTCGTCACGAATGTCATGTTACAGTCATCTTCTTCTTCAATTTAAGAGCTCAGTTCTGGTTGGTGGAGCCCACTTTATCCTACATTTTCAATCATACAAGAATGATAACGGATAAAAGAAAATACAGACGCCATTAACAATTCTCTAACCGAATTATATTTACGGTATTTTATTAAATAGGTACAATTACAGATAACAGATTGACAATTACATAACTAATTAGACAGTATTATAACATGACAAATCTGACATTCAATTATAAATTGTACACGACATTCACATACACGTAAAACACAGTTAGCTAATCGCAAACATATCAATAAATATATTTTAATAAATTAATACACACATTCTAGAAGTTACAGCTGGACTAGTGATTTCTTAAATTTATTTACATTATCATAAAATATGTCTTGGTGAACACAACATTCTTTATTTTTCGATACATTGTTATTTGCTGGTGGTATGTGGAATAATTGAGGTACTTGTACTGAACGAATGGGTATTTTAAAATGAAGTTGTTCAAGTAGGATTCTGTTAAATATACTGGTTGATCCCACGCAAATATGGAACCAACCTGCGATACGAAATAAATAGCAAATTATGATGCGAATATCCAGCGAGAGAAGTGTATGCAAAATGTCATGCCAACTCACCGGTACTGCGTTCCGTGATAATTCCTGGTCGGCGCCGACGTGGTTTAGCTATACATTATATATTCAAAGTTCCTGAGCCTCACGCACCCACTGTACACACACTGGCTTGATGACACTAAATTCTGGAGAACGTGGTTGACGAGGAATGTCCGAGGCGAGCGACTTTGCACCGTGCGGACGCGACGGTGTTCCGACGAGAGTGTATATCGCGAGAGCCGGTGGCGACAACAACAAATCGAAAACCACCCCCACTGGATATCATAATGCTTAGCGACGAGAGAAAATAATTAATAACAAACTACCTACTTTAATACGTGATGGTTCTAAATTACGCGGCTGCAACATATACCATTTGCAATTTTGTACAGATTGCATAAGTCAGCAGCACTCCTTTTGTCTTCAAGATTTTTGAGTTTGAAATTAAGTAGTCTGTCTTTATATTCCGGCAATTTATTCCTTAGTCCTAGTCTACTACACAGTATCCTGAGAAAACGGCGCTATAGTGACTCTATCATATCTATATGAGTTTTATAGATCGGGGTCTATACACTTGAACAATATTCCAAAATGCTACGTACAAAAGAAACAAACAGGGTAATCCAAGACTACTATTTTAAATGGTTTGGCAGTGCGTGTAACAAACCCGAGCATTCTGTTTGCTTTACCAGTAATGCAGTCAAAATGTGATCTAAATGATAGATTGAAGTCAATCATGATACCTAGATCTCGGACAGTATCAGTTCGATGAATATCAACTACCTCTATGTTATAGTTGAAAACATAACGAATTTTGTTTTTGGTGAATGTAATGGTTTGACATTTCTTTATATTTAGCGCCATGCCATTTTCAATACACCAGGACTGTATAATATTTAGGTTCCTCTGAAGGTTGAGACAGTCGTAATTACTGTGGATCTTTTGAAAAATTTTGATATCATCTGCATAAGCCAAGCATTTACAATTTATTGAATCAAGAAGATCATTAATAAATGCTAGGAATAAAAGGGGCCCTAGATTAGAACCTTGTGGCACACCTGATGTAGCTAGAAATGGTATCGAATCAAAACCAAAAAGAACAACTAGTTTTGATCATTTTAGAAGATAAGAGCTTAACCACTTGTGAAGGTCGCCATGAACACTTAAATGAGCCAGTTTTGCTAAAAGGACCGAATGATTGACGCTGTCAAAGGCTTTCAAAAAATCTGTATATATAGAGTCAACCTGTATTTTCTCGTTGATCGACTGACGTATAATGACCTTACCTTATGAAATCCTTATAAACCGATTCATTATCCGTCCGATTAATTGTAGCGTCCTAACTTCAGCTCTAGTCCTACCCCTTGACATATTGAGACCTCTCTCAAAATCATTATTATTGGATTTATTGTTTGATAGAATTTTTAATACGCTCAGATCACCGAATATTTCATGATTTTTTATACAACTAAGGTGGCAAACAAGCGTACGGCCCGCCTGGTAGTAAGCGGCTACCGTAGCCCATGGACGCTTATAATACATAGGCATATCTGGCGCATTGCTGACGTTAAAGGTTCTACATCAAGGAGCTCTGGAAATCCTACTCATCGTAGAAACACAAGAAAAGGTTATTTGGCTGCGATCTTTTGTAGGGTGGATATATTCCACCAATGAGATTGCTCTAAGTAGAAAAAAATGAGGTCAACAGGAACGTCTTTTAATAGACAATATCTGGGCATGCGAACTTTGCTCGGTATCTTTAAGCAAAGAAAAATACCTATTTTAGATATCAATTTGGAATGTAAAACATTATTTATATCTCGTTGTTTAAACAAAATTTCATCTAAATCGTTGGAGCAGTTTTCAAGAAACCAATTACATATATCCGTATAATATATATGTTTATACATATAAACAAGAATAGCTCAATAGTATTAAATAATAAATATTAATGATAGGGATTCGCTTTGGCGTGTTCGTGGTCAACTAAATCGTATCCAGTAGAGATGAAAGTAGAGTTTCCACTGGCCACAACTGTCCGAGGACTTCGATGTTATCATACTTGCCTTTGCTCTTTGATTAACAAACTATCTACGACGCCTTGCTGCCTGCAACGCACCTGTGTTCCTTATCGTACTTCTCACTGCCAGTATTTGTCTACAGGTTGCTAGATTACGCTACTCCTTAAGGTCATAGAGTGAAGATATATAACCTTCCTCAATAAATAGGCCATAAAATGCAAAATAGTATGTTGCGTATAGTGCGTTTACAATTTTTTTCTCCTCCGGCATGAAAAGTTTATATATTTTATATATAAACACGCAGTTGCTAGGTTACCAGGAGATAAATTAAAGTACGCGCATGCGCACATTTGACATCTCACCGGGAGAGAATCGGGTACTTTTCTCCCGCGTGACAGGGACTAAAAGTGAACTTTTCATCCCGGAGGAGAAAAAAGTATATTTTTAATGTTACTGGTAGTTCCAGAGGTTAGTGAGTTCAAATACACAAATGAACAAACAATCTCTTCTGCTTTACAATAATACTAGTAACCCGCCCCGGCTTCGTACTGGAAGCATAGTAATAATACATAGTATAACTGTGTTGGTTTACAAGGCGCACGGCAGTAAAGCTCCCAGTCGGCATGATTTTTTCAAACATCTTCAACAATTATCGTCATATTTCAGTCAAACCATCCTCATGAATTACGCAGTTCATTTATAAAAAGCGTATAAAAGCCCGATCGATAGTTTTTGAGTTTATCGCGTTCTAAAAGACGGACAGACGCGGCGGCGGGTTACTTTGTTTTATAATATAGCATGATTAAGTATTTATGAAACGTATACAAAAAAGTATTGCCTAAAATAAATCGTACAATAAAAACAAAAACAAATCATTGATAAAATAATACTCCCCGACCGCTCACAATCGTAAATCAGAAATTTATAAAAACAGAGACTGATGTGAACGGCCATAAAAATACATATAAATTGCAACTTTTCAATCACATTTTGTAGCCCCGCTCTAGCGTGGGTGGTACCTGTTGATTGGTTTTGTATCAAAGTCAATCTTTTACGAGTTTACAAAAAAGGTTTATAAGCTTTTGGGGACCAATAGGTGTTTTAAAAAGTAAATATATAACGCGTTGTATTTTCCATGTTGAGTGGCTTATAAGTGTATGTAGAAGAATTTTGGCTGTTAATTTCAATTTGAAGGTGTGTAAGTAAGCAAACATTAAATAGTAGAGATACACTGAAACTATGAAACTTTTGCATCAAAACATTTTTTTTTATATGGCTAGAATTCAAGTCTACGCTTTTCAATGCAGCGTCAATGGACTTTGATAAGCTAATGGTATTAAAACCATCGTATTTACATCACGCTTTAATCATACCAATGTTAAGAAATAATAGATTTTCTTATTCTAGTTCAGAAAAATGATTGCAAAGCATCTGATAGCAAATTAGTCCAAAAAGAACGTAATTATGGTAATAATTGTATGTTTTCGCCAATTGAGAGCTAAATTTCTGCGTTGTATGACCGGAAAACACAGAAAGTTTCTTATTGTTCCGTGATACTGTTAAAATCATTCAGGTAAATAAATAATAGCTTGTACCTACTGAAATATAATATTATATTTATGCTTGTGATGTTTGTATGCTTGTGATTGTCATCAGGAATTCCGCAAGGTTCCGCATACTTTAAATTTATTAATGATATCACTCGTTGTACCAAACACACGAAATATTTACTATTTGCGGATGACTTAAAATTGTATAAGGTAATCAAAAACGTAAATGACTCACTTCTTATTCAAATAGATTTGAATTTATCAAAGACTGGTGCACCGACGACAAAATTAAACTAAAAGTAAGCAGCAAGTGTGTACACGTTAAATAAAAAAAAAAAATGTAATTCCTTGTAATTCAGGGGCGAGCAACCTTTTTGATCAAAGGACCAATTTGTTTAATTTTTTTTTGCCGGCCGGACATGCCTTAGCTCTTATTAATAATTTACGAAACTTTATTTATAATAAATATTGGAATAAAAAAAAAGTAAAGATTTCATATACATCAGACGCACCGCGTCCGTTTGCATGTTTGAACAAGTCACCGACAAGTGTGTATCTCGTTACAAAAAAATTGCGCAGACGCTGCGCGTTTGTAATGCATGTTTAAAAATGTCGTCGACAAGTATTTGCCATAAAAAAATATTTCGGTTTAGTTATGTACTGCCATTTTATTATAATTAGTTTAATAACAATATACTGATAAAAGAAAGTCGATAAAATAAATTCAATTTGAGAAATGCTTGGCGGGTCAATCTTGGCCCGCGGGCCGCGGATTGCTCACCCCTGTTCTAGTTACTTGGTAGGTACTGAAGATTTGCAACCTAAAACATAGACTAGAGATTTAGGAATTGATATAGACAGCAAGTTACAATTTTCTGATCACATAAGTATTACGATATCTAAGGCCTGGAAAACGTGTGGGTTTCTTAAGCGCATGTGTAATGAATTCCGTGACATAAAAACAATATTATATCTTTACAAAACCCTATTTAGGAGCATTTTAGAGTATGGAACAATTATTTGGAACCCTCACTATAATATCCATATTGATCGCTTAGAACGCATTCAACGCAATTTTATAAAATTCCTCGCTCGGAAAGACCAGACATTCTGAATCTGGGCATACCCTTACCGCGCTGATTATCAAACTCGTTGAAAGCACTTTAACCTTATATCGCTGCAAAATAAATGTAAGATCTTCGACCTTATGCTTTTACATATGCTTATTAACGGAGTTATTTTAGTCCCTTATGTATTACAAAATTAATTAAATCTAAATCTTTGTAGGAAGATACAAAGATTAACTATTCAAAGAACCTTTTCTAAAATACATTTCAGTACTACTCTGTTTCTGTTCACCTTTGAATCATCATAAGGAATTATATAGCGATGTTAATAAAAATAATGTTGATATCGACATCTTTAATTGCTCTTTCTGGAATTTTCGCTCAAAATTATATGAATTATTCGCTATTCCATTTGATTTGCAGCGATCTTGATATTTGTACTTTGTTTTGTTTTTGTTGGGGTTGTGCTGCGTCATAGTGTAACAAGATATGCAATATCTGTAAAGATACTTTACACAGTCCTTAACTTGTGATGTATTTATTATTGTAATGTTTTGTGAATGGGTTGTTGATGTGACAATAAATAAATAATACATAACATCGTAGTAAAATTTTATAGTAGAAGGTTTTATTGATCTATATTTAAAACAGAGCATTATTTTAAAGATTTTTACTTGTTATACTCGTAGTAAATAAAGCTTGTAATAGCATCGAAAACCCCGAATTCGAATCTCGTTTCGAAGTATCTGCGATTCTTAAACAACATTCAATACAGTAATAGCTTTAAGAGTGGTAGTAAAATATAATATTTAGGATGTGTAGTAAGTTAATGTTCAGTATTTGCGTGTATTCTACATCGATGTTAAGTTTCAAAACATCAGTGTTTTCACGCTTGCCTGTCTTAAACGGAATCTAAGGGAACGTAGGTACCTAAAGTAAATTAAATCAGAATATTTCCAAAAAAAGTTCGTCAACTTTAGATGTAGCACTTAAAAAAAGTCGACCATTTGGATAGCCATCAAAACATCGATGTTTTACTTTCGATATTTTTCGGACATCGATGTTAATTTTACGATGTTTCTTTCGATGTCCTTTCAATATTCTCGGCTGGTTATACAAGATTCAAACTACTAGTGTAAAAATATGAGGAATATATAACATCAAGATTTGACAGTTTCAGTTTTCCTTCTTCTACGAAATGTTCACAGATATAAACATTTCACGCAGAACCCTTTCATTCATAATCAGAAATGACTGATCACTGACGCGATAAAAGAGATCTTAGCTTTTGATAATGATTAACATGTCCGCATCATGTGACTTCTATGAACAGTTACGATTAATTTTTAAGCAAACTTTGAAAGTTGAAATAAACACGTCTTGTGTTCTGGATTCCGGCCAATGAGAAGAGCGGCCAGTGGTTTTAAACGTTTTGCGATAAACCTTTTTATGCGATACATAAAAAATGTGCTAAGTTTATATTTTTTTCGCCGCTACCCGTTTTAAATACTTAATGTCACTTCTAATGGAATTTTCTCTGAAGGTCAGTGAGTTTTGTTTCTCTGGAAAATTTATGTTTATAATTAAATCTTCTTCTTTTTCCTTCCTTGACCCCTTTATGTCGTTGGGTCTTCTCATTCTTCTGCACCATATTAATTTATATATTTTTGGCGGTTCTAAAACTTGCGTTTTACTTGAGCTATCTTTTTATATTAAATTTGTCCGTTAGGTTAATGATAGACGGGTTTTACCTCTGTTTTTTCCGGTACGTTCAGTGCAACTTACACAATATGATCGTCATCACGTCTTTTGACATGTCTAAGGCGGTTTTCGATTCACTTACATAATGACATGATAAATTGATAGAAGAGTGTTTGAAATGCAGTTAAAGCTTTCATATTTCAGAAGGAACCAATAACAATGACTTCTGAATGATATTGTGATTAAATTATATAAAGAGATAGAGCTCGGTACCGAGTTATAAAACCGCGTTATTTTATGTGAATTTAAGTCTTAGGAGCCTGAGCCAAATGAAAATATCATTGTGAAACTATAGGACCTTGTCTTGTCTAACGCTAACTTTGCTAGCTATCATGCTTAAGTTGAAAACATATCACCAAGCACTTATTTATATCTTCCAACAGACGCATTAGAGAGTCAGCCCCTTTCCTACCATTTTCGACTCCATCGACAATTAATGTCGTTTTAAAACACGATAAAAAAGTGGGCGAACGTTAGAAGTTATACTTATTTGAACAATCACACTCGATGTTATGTAAACAATAATAAAACAAGAGGATTAGCAAGTAAATTATTAGTGTAGACATCTTGTTGAATTTATGTCCTACTTCATAATTGGCACTTTGGAATTATATTGTGATTATTTTACAGTTTTTAAATGTGTTGTGAAGTTTGCATAACTTAAATAAATAAATAAAATATGCGCGCGCATCGTATAACAGAGTTTAGCTCTTTTTTACTTCTTGATATGACACGACTCTCACTTTATCATTCACTTGTTGGAAAAAGCTTCGTCTAGGTTGTCGTGCCGTATCAAGTGTCCAATCATTCCTTTTCCGTTAACAATGATTCTCAACTAGTATTATTTCCTTATCAACAATTGTTAACGAGAATGCAATTCTTAAGAATGTTAAGAATCCTACGAAAACATGATAAAAATATATATTAAAGGCTTATCTTTGAGAACCACTGTCCATTTATTTATGTTTTTCAGAACCATCTTTGTGAAGGTATTTTGCAAATGTATTAAACACATACCCGGTATTATATAAATTTATAGGTTTACCAATGGCGTATTTTTCAGTGGTTTTATTTAGGCAAATATTTACTTAGGAACGAGAAACAATAATATAGTAGTCTAATCTACCTACGAATTCATTGAATAGAATGTACAGTGTTGTTATTGTTAACAATATAAGATATCCGGGCCGTAGTAGTTAAGTTAAAAATAATCCGGCTCTAATAAGACCAGACAGTTATTCATACTCATTATTAAAGGTTGGTAACTGCTCAATTAACATGGTCGTAAGTGCGACTGCTATGATCGAGGTACTGGGTTCGATTCCCAGATCGAAATAGTGTTATTGGGTTTTTCTGTGAAATTCTCAGCAGCAGCTCGAAGTTTCGCTTTGTGCCCGGTTAATAGCAATAGGTTCACCCCCTATTACATGGGACCTAAAAAACATACACGGCGAACTGTGGGTGTACATTAGTACACCTTTGCCTAACCCTTGGGGGATATAGGCGTGATGGTATGTTCATGTTTATGTAGCTCTTACTATTTAGTTATGGAATTATTATCGCTAATTCAGACAAGTAAATGAGTGATCACCAGCTACTCGAAAAGTTTTTTTTGCATTTTCGGAACCAGAATAAACCAAGGCCGCTACTAATGATTTTTTGATAAAATGTTACAAAGGAGGAATAAAAAAAAAAATATATAAACCAAAAAAATTACACAGGAATTAATTATGTTGGGAATAAAATTATTGGGAGTTTACCAATCCTATGTGTACCGAAATGAAGTTTATGTTTTATCACTTTTTTTTTACATAACTGCGCGTCTGATAAAATGTATTAAGTATATTTATAGAAAAACAAAAAATATAGTGTCTGTTAGTAATGTCAGAATAACAGCTTTTTACTAAATGCATATGAAAGTATATAAGGTACTGATAACAAAAAAAAAATCTGCTGTCTGTCTGTTTGTTTCGGATAATCTACAAAACGGTTGAATCGATTTTGACAGTATTTTCAGACTGTCAACTGGACGTGAATTATGGTTTAATTTTTTTTTTTGCTGTATAACTGTAAAATATTAATACATAAACACTTAAATGTTAACAATATTCTTATGCATATTATTTTTTATTTGTCAGTAAATTGAAATAAAAATTATAAGGTTAAAAGTATTTGAAACAATAACTAATAATTATGAAAAAAAAATTCATAATATTTTTTATAAGAGTATATATATATGAAACACGACAAAATTTATATCTGCTTCATTCAAACTTTTTTTATTAAATTCAGAATGTCTTTCTTTTCTTGATTATAAAAGCAGGCTGTATTCTTTTTAAACTTTTGTGTTTTATTTTATTTTATTTGACGAGTTAGCCCGTGGAAGTTTGGATTTTGTAATAATATTATGAATAATGCAAGACCTTAAAGGGATTATAAAAGGGATCTTTATCTTCTTAAAGAATGTATAAGATCATTGCGATTATTCAGTTTCAATAGAAAATAACTCCAGATTTTGTGAAAAAATTAATCGCTAACAGCTCTTTTTAAGATAATTTTAGTCTAGGGGCTGCTTTGGTCTATGTTAATTTTATAAATTGATTTTTATATTGCTACATTATTAAATTACATCTACAATCAAGCTTTCAATGTCGTTTACAATTATAACTGAGCTTATGTAAGGTTTTCGAGGTTTTCAAGGTTCGAGATCAGTGAAAATGGCAGTTTAAAAAAGAAATAACGTGAAATTAACTAAAAACAATGCTGTTGATAAGACTTCTGTAAAAATACTATTTACACGTATGCACACTTAGATACATGGAACTTTTAGGAAATTAGTTCTCCAATTACAATTTTTTTAACTATTATTCGATAGGTTGTGTAGCCTACTTACCTCCAATAGTTTTATTTTTAACTTACTACTACCATGTTTTTTTACATATAGAAAAACAACTTCTTAACGCGCGGAGGGGGGGGGGGGGTGCACTTGACTCTTACCACAATTTGCATTTTAAAGCTTAAGATTTTGCAAACAGATCTATTTTATTTTCCATTTTTTCTGCTAGGTTAATTACAGTTTTCTAAGTACAAAGAATCTCAAAGCTAAGCTGCCGACAGACAGACGGAATAAATAGCGAAACTAGAAAGATTCCTTGTAAACATCGGAACCCTGAAAATGAGATGTAGGAGTAGAACTTTCTGGATCAATTTATTTCAGGGTAAAATTAATTAAACTTCTTTCCTAAGTATTGAAATCGATTTCAAAGTAACTGTGCCGTGAATTTTTTTTAGCCTAATATGCATGGGTTCGCTATGTAAACTTTCAGAATCACACCGTGTAGTATATACTGTACTTGTACAAGTTCGTGCGCGACCGTCCTATGTTTTCGACTGACGTTGGCGGGGGTGAGGTACTACATACGATAACGGGGACGGGTAATGTAGCGGGAAGGTTAACGCGTGCAATTGCACAGTCACAGTAGACTACAGTAAACAGTATCACGTCTTCATACAAACGGCCAAAATGAAAACTAGGTAAACTTCAGTAGGTAGACAATAGTCGCGAGTACGCAATTTATTTTTAATGACGAAATATTATAAATATTACATACTTCCAAGAATTTAAAATTGTTTTTAATTAATTAAATTTGTAAGTATAAAAAAAAATATTTTTATTTAAAAAAATGTACATTCCCTACTTGCTCACCACAATCGCTTTTGAATCTAGAAATAAACCCCCAGTAGAAATAATTTATATACAACTTACAAAATTAGTAATTTATATTTTAGTGAAAAGATAATAATAACAATTTAATATAACATTAACTAATACGTAAGTTGGTAATCCAAAAACACAGTCAGAGGGCAGTTCTAGTGCATGTTAATCTAACGAGCTGCTGCAGGTAATTATTTGAAGAACACTGCCGAGATAACATACTGCTTACTTCAGTATAATGTGTAGTTTAGTGTCGTGCTACAGCGGTTATTACACGGCAGGTTGATAGGATCCGATTTTGGGTGCGGGGGGTACGGCCGTGGAATCGAGCCAATAGCGACGCTCGATCCTGTGGCCGTAAGAAAAATCGGATACGATCAACCTGCCGTGTAATAACCGCTATAGGAAGGTCAAGAACGAACTTGTACGACTATAGCGAAGTGCCCGCGGCTCCGCACGCGTTACTTATGCAGTAATTATTATCTAATTAAAGAGGGCCGTAATTATACTCTACTCAATTATTTATTTTCTATTCATATAGTCTATCAATATTTCCAATATACAATTTTCATCAAAATCGGTTGGAAATTATCCTTTATTTTTATATAAAGGTCTTTATATAAGAGTAAAAATATCATCTCTATTTTTATATTGAGCGGATTGAGTTTTAAATGCTATAATAACAAAATAACATACCAATATAAAAAGAAAACCTGTTCATGTTCAAAGCAAACTAATTGATACATTTTAATACTCTCTATATCCGCTCTTTGATAAATTTATGATCGCACAGACCTGTCATTTTAAATGCTCTGTGCCGACGTAGTATGAGTAAAATTTCACGGCTGGTCTGTATTATTAGACTAGTATAAACGATAATCAGTTTTCGGGTTTTCAAGAGACGTTGAAAACGATATCAATTTTCAGTAATCGACGCAGAGTTCACTTGTATACGGTGGTTTCTGCTAATAAGAGTTGACTTAGGCTGAGTTGTTTGATCCGTAGTTAACTTGACCAATGGTTAGTTTTGTAAGCGACAAAAACGTGAGTAAGCGACTGCTAAATATTTCAAACTTAGGAATCCATAAAAATTAAATTGTATTTAAAAATTTCTTATCTATTATTTCAGTTTAATAGATACTAGTTTTCGTGAAGGTGAAATTGGGTATCTGGTATTTTTTAAAGGGAAAGTATTAGAGTAGTATATTTTCGAAAAAAAGTTTGTGTTTTTCTAAGGCGATTTTTCTTTTAACGAATAATGACACACAAAAAGAAACAGTCTGTCTCATTGTAAACTAATCTTTAATATTAACAACACGGGCTTAGCACTAATGATAAACTACAAACTACATAAAGTCTGGGTGTCCCAACTTGCAGGTGCATCCAAGATTTTATGAAAGACTAGCTGTTCCCATGGCTTGGCTCACGTGGACTACAGAAGGCCCGCGCATATCTTGCTAACATGCTCCAGGCTATTTTAAAGACAAAAATGTTTATTGTGGGTGTTCCATATAAGATACATGTATACTCTCCCTAACTATTTTGTAGGTCTTCTTAATGCCTACAATTATATACTACAATAATTTGTTATATCTCTTATGGTTTACTCAGCGTAAGCCATTTAAGCGCCCGAATTGATTTACCGTGAACAGTTTTTTTATTTTTGCGGACAACCTTCATTATTTTACTCTTTATAACATCAGTTATCTATCAGTGAAAGTCCCATCAAAATCAGTCCAACCGTTTCGGAGATTACCCAGAACAAACAGACAGACAGACAAAATTTTTCTTGTTATAGCTATCGTATTTACTTTCATATGCATTTAGGAAAAAGCTGTTATTTGACACTACAAACAGTAACTTTAATTATTTGTTTAGATGCCTTGATTCGTTACGTTACATTAGTTTTTGAAGCAATGATGGCTCAGTTTGTTAGCGTGTACGGACTGCGCGTCTATCGACGTGAGTTCCAATCCCTGCAATGAGCCTGAGCTTTCTGTGAAGGAAAACATCGTGATGAAACCAGAGCATGGTGGTAGGGCTCTTTCTAATGCTCGCCTGGCTATGTACCACGCTCAAGTTGAACATCTGTCGCCAAACACCAATGGGTGTATTCCGGCAGCTGCACTGGAGAGCCAGTTTTCCACTAGGCTTAGCGTGCTACCATCTTGGACCACACCATCACTCAAGATCAGGTGTGGCCACCACCAACAGTACCTATAATGATAAAAAACCTGGCTATGATTAGTAAAAAATTACATAATAGTGAGCAACAACAAAAGAGACAACCCACGACCGTAGAGTGTGGAGCAGCAGGACTAGAAGCGGTGATACCAAATAAACTGGGTTAATAGCCAGGAGAAAGAAGAAGAGCCTATTTTATGACCTATTCATTAAAGAAGATTCTAGGCTATATAACTTCACGCTACAACTTTAAGGAGTGGGGCAGTAACCATAAATATCAAGAAGTCTGGAAAAATGTACAAAGCTGAAGCTGTAACTGAGAAGCACAATAATGTTACACGGGTGCGTTGGTGGCAGCGCGGTGGAGAGTTTGTCGAATAAATTAACACGAGTAAAACCGTGAGACACAGCTGATACCTTATAAAATGCTTATTTATACCAAGTGCCTAGTGGTGTAAACGTGACTGCTATGCTCGAGTTCCTAGGTACGATTCCCAGGTCGAGAAAAATGCTATTAGGGTTTTCTAATAAATTCTCAGTAGCAGCTCGAAGTTTGGTTTCGTGCCCGATTAATGGCAATAGGCTCGCTCCCTATTACATGGGACCTAAAAAAATACCTAGCGAACTGTGGGTGTACATCTCTGCCTAACCTAACCCTTCGGGGATATAGGCGTGATGGTATATATGGATATTATATACTCATTATTAAAATATTTATTGTACCTACCCGAGGCCGAAACTTCGTTCCATATTTTCAACAATTAATTAACACATCATCACTAGAGTACTTGATTAATTGAATTGTAAACGTTTGCATTACGGTATGACGCAAGATAATGACGATTAAGTGTGTGCCGCTTTGAATTACATCCATTTATCAGTGTATCTACTTACCCTGGTAGGCTTACCTTGACAAAAATAGCTTTAGCCATCTCTCTAGCTTTGTTACTGTGGACTTTTATTGCTATTTATAACAGATTTCAAAACAAGACGAGTTTTAACAAAAAAGGAAGCCAACTTAACTGATTTTGAAGAGTTCCCTGGTGTAATCGAAGTTGAAGGTCCAGTACCAATGATATTAAAATGGAACCACTCTTTAAGTATTCACTACCAAAAAAAAAGTTATCAAAATCGGTTCATAAACAAAAAGTTATGGCTGAACATTCATAAAAAATATAGTAACCTCTATCTTTTTTGAAATCAGTTAAAAGCCATAACTTCTTTGTTTATCAACCGATATATGTGATCCTTATTCGTTCGAAAGGGGATACCTCAAGGGTGGTTCCATTGTAACTTCTTTGGCATTGGATCTTCGACATTGAAGCTACACCAGGGAACTCCTCAAAATCATTGAAGTGTATGTTTTCTTTTTTGTTGATATTGAATATTGTACATATTTAATCATAGAAATATTGTCGAGACTTTTGACAAAGTTTAATATAATCTAATATATTTTATAAATGTGGAAAATATATGTTTGAATGTTTGTCCATCAATTACGCCGAAATTGCTAGCAGAATTGTAATGAAATTTGGTATACAATTCGATTATACCCCAGAATAGCACATTAATTGATCCTTGTTTATGGCTCAGCGAAAATGCTAATTGAAATAAGTTTCAAATAGTTCAAGATGTAAAGTAGTTTAATTGAAAATTGAGCTTTCAAAATTGTGTTTTGTTTTCGATTTTTTTTATTACGTAACCTTTACTAATGTTACAAGTTAGAAATTATTACTGCTTAGGACCCTTTGATGGCGAATTTCCTAATTTCACGTACATTCCTGTTATGTATGCCTTACAAAAAGGAGCCAAAGAGTTAACCGAAATATTTTGGGTACCTAAAAATAAATAATATTCTGTTTTCTATATATGTAGCATTTTTACATATTACGTTCCAACAAATAATTAGTCGTCACTTATCCGAAATAAAATTATTATATCACGTGAGGTGGAACAAATCTTCGTTTTTTTTTGTACAAATTGACTTACATTAACCTCTACCACACAATGCTAAGCGACAATGAGGCCAATAAAGAAACTCAATGACCCAGAAAGTGGTCGTTAGCTCTCTTTTTAAAAGGATTCTATTTTTATAAAAAAAATTATAACGCAAATTAGAGATTTCTTTCTTACTTGTATGTGAAAATACTGAATTGCACTAGCTGATGGTGCGGTGTCTCTATTCAATATCAAAATCAAAATCAAAAATACATTATTCAATTTAGGCTCCAAGAAGGCACTTAGGAACGTCAAAGAAAACTAGGTGAAGCTGTAAAAGCCGTCTGAGGCTCCAGGGTTCCTATGGCTAACAGTATAGTCAGTTAATAAAATAAAAATCAAAGCGCTACCACCGGTTCGGAAAACATCCCAGACATCGAGAAGAGTCTGTAAGTTTCGACTGGGTCTATAATTTTTTTTTAACAGTAGCAATCATGATGCGGTAACTAGGTAGAGGCTTTGGAATCTTTCCCATGTTTCCGGGAAAATAGTCATTATGATGGAATTCATACGACGTGTAAAAGGGCCGCGTTTAAGTATTCTATCACACTACTTTCTCGTTTGTTGCTGCGATTACATGGCACAGGTGTGACAGTCTTGGACAACTAAGATATTATGTACTTATTAAACCTGGTATTCTCACGAGATTCTTCATCTTCCTTCCCTATTCGGCCTTGCACGAGATAGTAATATCTGTTAGGTAAGTTAAAATTTATGATTCCTGTCTAATAACAAATATTTACCTTAGCTGTAGTTTATAATTACTCATTCTATAATAATAGCTAATATACAAGTTAATTTTATTGCGATGAGTAGAGTCAAATACTTGTAAGTCAGTTAAGATTTGAGACACGCAAGTCGACCACACCTGCAAGTGGCTTTTTAAATAGTACAAAGGTGGCAAATAAGCATACGACCCGCCTGATGGTAAGCGGCTACCGTAGCCTATGGATGCTTGTAATACCATAGGTATTACTTGCCCGTTGTCGAACTTAAACTCCGTACCCTAAGGAGCTCTGGAAACCATACTCACGGCAGGAACAGAACAAGGTTATTTAATCGCGAATTTGTGTAGGGTGGATTTATTCCACCAGTCAGAATGCGCCAAGTTGAGAGCAATTCTTCAAAAAATATCTCTGTATTCCTTCACCCTGGTGGTGTACCTTGCAGAGTAACGAATGAGAAAATGACGTTAATTGGACCAATCAATCTACAGCTTTATCTGGCCGCGACCACCATGCATATGATGAAATGTCCGTCTTTTGATTCGTTCATGGGCGTCGCGTTTTGGTGCATATTCAGTTTTTATTTACGCTGGTCAGCATGATAACAGTTACTGGCGATGGCTTGTTGATCTCTCCATGGTCGTCACTGTTTTTGATTGCACAGACATTGGGCACAGAACCGACACTTTTTCATACTAAAATAAAAAAAAAAATGTGTATAATAATATACGCACGTAAGAAGTTATACTTTAATGGTGGAAGAAGACAAAAATAACTCCAAAAAGTTATGCCAAAAACATAATGAAGTGAAGTGATCAATGAGAATAAAGTAAATTTCTCTTTAATTAAAATAATGTTTATTTAAACAACGTTAAACTATTTTTGTAAAGTAAAATGAATTTAGATTAATATCACGTCGTGATGCGCGAGTAGCTTTCAATTATTTTACACTCCATCCAATAAAGGCGTAAAATGGAATATAGCCCCAAAAAATATTTAGTAAAAAAGCTATATTAATAATTCTAATACAACGTTGAATGGATTCACTGAAGATATTAATTATAATTTATACTTCTACCTATTTAATGCTGACCGTACTTCACTGCCGAATTTCAGAAGTCGTAATAAGCCATCTAATAAGTGAAAATTTAATAAACCGTTTTGCGACGATAAAATTCAGATTTTTATATTAACGACTCGAGGTCGTTCCGTGGGCTCCGTTGTGTTGTTCATACACAGTTGCTTATTATGTGAAAACTTTTTACGCGAGGTTTTATTCTGTTCGTTCTAAAATTTGTTCTCGTATTTCGTAATTCGTTGGTAAATTATTAAGTAAGTAAGTGGAAAGTTTTTATTTTTCAATTTTTATATCAAATTGTAACAATGAGTGTTGAGTAGCTCATTGTTATAAAAGTCGTAACAGACTTTTATACTTTCAATGTATTTTTTGTGTTATCTCACATTTCGATAAACAAAAATATTGGGAGAGATAGGTGGCCGCGATTTGATACACGCCACCTTCGTCCCTGTCAATGCATCGCATGATAACTTCACCTAACTTGGCAACTAGTCCTATTTATTGAAGACCATTACTGCCATTATCAAGTGAATATAGGTAATTCTGTTCTATCTGTGTTTCAACAAGATGGTGGCTTTGTAGAACTTTCTAGGGAGTTTTTGTGGCACCTCAAAATGTATGATTCCAGTTTATATTAACAATTCACATAACCAATAATCAAACTATATCACGCAAAAGCCACCAATGTTACATAATATAGGTTTAAAATCCTAAGTGACTATACATTTAATAAAACTGAAGTGTCTATTTATAACGTCAAAATAACAACTTTTTACTAAATGCATATGAAAGTATATACGACACCTATAAAAAGAAAAACAATTTTAATTTTTTTTGTCTGTCTGTCTGTCGGTTTGTTCCGGGTAATCTTCGAAACGGTTGGACCGATTTTAACGAAAGTTTTATTGACAGATAGCTGATGTTGTAAGGAGTAACTTACGATACTTTTATTTTACAAAAAGAATTAAGGATTTATGTTAAAGGAGCCGTTATAAGTCATATCTGTTATTTTGACATTACAAACAGATACTTAAGTTTTATTAATTGTATGGATAATATACTTGTATTACATACTTAGTAGGGAGCATCAGCGACGGCTATACGTTTATTATTGTTGTTGATTTATGTATTTCTACAATTTTATTCTTCAGGGTACATAAAAATGTCTAACTATATTATCTCATATACAAGGTGTCCAGAAAGGGTATCGGGTATTTGTTTTCGCGCCATATTCGAAACGGGGCGTCTAAAGGGTGCGGGGAGGGGTTCGTGGCGTCCGCCATTTTGTGGAGTTTTAGTCACGATGGAACAGTACTCGGGGACGCATCGCGCATTTTGCGTACGAGCGTATTATCGTAATGGTGATTCAATAGTGACTGCTCAACGTCTCTATCGTGCGGAATATCGTACACGCCACGCGCCAAGTGACGATAGCATTAGGAAATGGATCAGGATGTTCGAGAATACAGGTGCGACAGTTAAAATTCAAAACTCTGGTCGTCCTCGTTCAGTTCGCGATGAAGAAACAATTGAAGAAGTTGAGGCGTCGGTTCGTCAAAATCCGTCTTTATCCATCCGAAAGCGAAGCCAAGCGTTGAACATCAAAAAATCGTCTTTACATTCGATTTTAAAGAAAGACTTACATCTAAAAGCCTATAAAATTCAATTGGTTCAAGAATTGAAGGATACGAACTATGCTAATCGACTGAATTTTGCGAACGAAATGCTGCAGCGATTTAACAACTTTAACAATATACTGTTCAGTGACGAAGCAAATTTTCACCTGAATGGTCATGTTAATAAGCAGAATTGTCGGTACTGGGCAGTGCAGAATCCGAGACGAAAGCATGAACGACCCCTGCATAGCCCAAAGGTCGTTGTTTGGGCCGCTATGTCTGCTAAAGGCATAATTGCTCCTTATTTTCATGAAGGCCAACGAGGCCGAGCAATTAATGTGAATATTGACCGTTATTGCGATATGTTGCGAAATTTTTTGGTCCCAGAGTTGCAGGAGTTTGCAGGTTTCAACTCAAGAACGTGGTTCCAGCAAGATGGGGCCACTTGCCATACCTCAAATGACTCAATGGAAGTTGTTAACGAATTATTCCCTAATAAAGTCATTTCGCGAAGGGGTAACATCAACTGGCCTCCCAGAAGCCCCGACCTTAGCCCGCTTGACTATTTTGCATGGGGATACCTTAAAAGTAAGGTTTATCAAAACAATCCGACGAATCTAACCCAGTTAAAGCAAAACATCAGGTCAGAAATGGCAGCAATATCGATAGCTATGTGTCAACGTGTTATCGCCAATCTTCGTTTCCGTTTAGAAGAGTGCCAGCAACGTAACGGTCATCATTTGGATAACATCATCTTTTCCAAATAATTCTCCAATTCATATGCTAATAATAAACAATAAACTTTTTTATTGCATACAAATAATTTTTGTTTCATTGAACTTACAAATACCCGATACCCTTTCTGGACACCTTGTATTATTATAACAAAATTTAAATTCAAACGAAATTCTACTATATAAAATAAAATTAACAACGACGTTGAAATATTGAGCGTTAAGCGACGACACGTTACACGCCAATCGAATTAAAATTCAGGTTTGAAACCAATTACTGAAATCTGGTGGACATTTTCCGCGCCGGACATTAACTGCATTACCGGTGATGCGGTCGCTCGGAGACGTGTGACGCGGATAAAGGTTAGTTCATATACAACGGGATTGTAGTCTGTAAACATTTAACGAACAGTTTAAAAGGGGAAGGAAGGGATGACTTTTTTTTGCAATAAAATTAAACCAACTTATAATAAAGTGTTAAACTCATTTATCAGCAACATGAAAGGATTTATTGTTATTAATTGTTCAATGTTTATAGTATTCTACCATGTTTTAAGTGTCTACCATAACTTTAAGAATATCAAATCAAATGAAACTTAAATCAAATCAAATCAAAGAAGATCATTATCAGACCCGCCACCTTGCTTCTAATAACAACAAGTAACACGACAATTAAAAAAAAAGAAGAAAATCAACGTCAATCATTTCCTTGATGTATCTTCGAAGTCGAAGGACTAATGCCAGTGAAATTAAAATGGGACCATCCTTGAGGTATCCCCTACCCAACAAAAAAAAAATCATCCAAAACAGTCAATAAATAAAAAAATTAAGGTTGACAAAAAAAATACATTCGAATTTATAAATAAGTTGTGCGGTACAGAGTATTAGAATTGAAAATTTGATTCACATTTTCTAAATTTAAACCAAAATTGTTTAGCGATAATTATATGTAGTGTCGATTTACTACCTGGGAAATTTGAATATCTTCTTGCAAATATTTTATTCAACGTAACTAGGCACATAAAATGAAAACATTTAGAACGAATATTTGATGTCTTTGTTGCTGGCAGTACAATTTTCACAGCTGGCGTGCCCACGATTATTATTTTCTCATTTGAAATGAATAGAATTGTACGTACAATATTTTCATAGGTACAATGAAGTAATTTTACAGAAAGTCAAGGCCGATACCTTAATCGTAACGTAAACTTGTTGTTTTGTATAAAAAATAAACGATTAATCATATCAAAGTCCTTGATAGCATTTTTTGTTAACTATAAATATAACAATGTCACTGGTATGAGTCAAGATGTTTGGTAAATGAAGTGTGCGGCTGCGGTGTGATCGCTCGGTTGGGGGCGTGTGTAACGCTGATAATTTATCATGTGACCTTACGGATGACGAGCGAAATCTGTCGCTATGATAAGTCGATGTTAAAGACTTTGCAAAAACATGGGACACATGACGTTCGGAATTTGAAGTTAATCCATGATAGCACATGGCCATAAGCTCGCTCGATATTACTAAAATATCTATGTTATTTTATAGTTCGTTTAATTAAAATTCAGTTTTAGTAGTAAATAAATAAAATTAATTCATCTCTCTCTCCTTTATGGCAGTCCGACTGGTGGAATACCCTCTACTGTATAGAGAGAAGCGCAGCCAAATAAAATTGTGTTGTGTTCTTGCGGTCAGTAGGGTTTCAAGGTCTGCAACATGCTAGTCATACCTACGATATTACCAGCATCCATAGGCTGCGGTAGTCACTTACAACTAGGTGGGTTGTAAGCTTATTTGCCAATTCAATTGTATAAAAAAAATTCTAATAGATTTCGGATATTAAAAAACTTACAAATCTGTTAACACATATTAAAAACTTATTGTTTTAGATTATTCAGTACAATTTATATATATTTGTGTTATAAAAACTAATCATAAATCAAGAATCATTACCGTTTAGAAATCGTAAAATTCAAATCGCCCAACTGAAAGACTATAAATACTAGAGCGTTGATTTACTCAAACGCATATTCTTTCAATATAATCTGAATAAATAAAGATATCATTATTAAATAAATTGTTGACGTAACATCATTTGGATTTAATGCAGCTCATGTACAGCGCCGTGCCATACGAAAATAAACTGAAGATCGAGGTAAACATCACAAAAAATGTTGTATTTTAAATTCGTTTTCTAACTATCGGTTTGTTGTTAGACACCGTACAATATTTATTTTCTGTGCCGGTTTCATTATAAGTGTTTGGATAGCTGAGAATTTACTATACAATTTTTTATATATATTCCTACATTTATAAAGAAGGTTGGGCCATCATCAAAAGATTTAAAAAATTGTAGCGCACAATGTACAATGGACATTGTACGGTCAACGTCTCTAAGAAAACAATAATGTTTACGATTCATAGTTGTTCAATTTCATTGGAGAATCAGTTACAAACCATTTTTGGTCCCCTTTTTACCCCTACACCCTGACTTTTCCAACTGTCCTCTTCTTCTTATAAGTAACAGTGTATTTGTTCGCGACATTATAAAATAGTAACTAGTGTACTAGAATATAAGTGTAAATAGAATAAGTTGTAAATATCTTAATAATAAAGAGAAAGCGGAGAGTACGCGCACACTATATTCTCGCCATCCCGCTCTGATAGTAGTGAGTCTCGCTTAGTCACTATGCGGGGTAACGGTACACACTGTTGAGGGCAGCGTGGGCGGATAGATCGGAAGAGGGGTGGCAAAATCAGTTTTGTCTAAGAAATTTACCAAGACACACGCAGCAGGTACTCTCCGCATCTAAAATAAATAGTTTTTCATTTGAACCCTACGGTGAATAGCATATCGGAATCAGCATAAATATAAAACATATGTGAGTCAGATCGAAGGTGGCTTACAGTATTAGTTATTAATATTATCTAAAAAAACTTTAAAAAAACACAAATAACAAAATGTTATACACATTCTAATAAGAAAAAACAATATATATACAAAAATACACAATAGTTATAGTTACAATAAGGCTCACTTTCGTTTTAGTAAACACCTGCATTTGAAAATGCATCTATTTTGATGGTAATTTTTATTTTTTATTAATATAAAAGAAACCACGTAAAAAAGGTGTTGACCAAGAGTCCGCAAAATAGTAATTTTTACTTTTAAAAAACTGTCTTTTCTCTCGCACGCGTAATGTCACAAACAGTAGTTCCAGAATAAATTAATAAGAAATTACTAAAACTTTAAATCTGGTGTTTTCCAAGTGTTTTTCCTGACCTTACATATCCGCATCAAACTGGTGAGAAATTGTGATCTATCCAACAGACGTACTGCGCCACAGATAAGTAAGAAAAGGTACTGTACCAATAGTATAAATGAGGAAAATGAGGTAGAGGTCGGCGCAAAAGGAAATTATGCTTGAACAACATCAAGGCATAAGCAGGAATTACGACCAGGACTTAGCTCAGAATAAAATAAACATCTATAAAGACTCGAACCTAACTACTAAGGAAGAGAACCCATGAAAGAACTGGTACCTATTAAAGTGTCCCATCTTTTCCATATGTTTATTGCATTTAATTCTTGGATGTTTTTTAAGAAGCCTAAGTTTATTTTTAGTTCTGTTTTGTTATAGAGCACAAGCAAAAGTGATGACGCGACAGAAGAAAATGACCTGCTAAGCTTAACAATGGAAGTAGGTAGCTCTCATCAGTAGCATTCTGACTGTAGCTTTTGTCGTGTTTTCAACTTAGGGGCGGAAGGATGATTTATTTATGCTCATTGTAGAATTAGAATAAACGCCATCGTCACCATCCATCATAGTTAGGGCTTATCAACTTATAAAAATAATCAAGTTTTGCAAGTACCTATTTTAAGGATAAATAATTAAACCTTGATCATATTTATTTGACAAAAACTTTCGCAATTACTATATCTGACTTATTAATGGAAGTTCTAGTTATAAATCTGGAATATTTGACTTCTCATAACTTAGGTTATACTCCGTTTATTTCTAAGCCTACATCATCTATGTAATATAACCCAAATATGTTATGTTGGTCGGCACTTGGGTTGGGTTACTCTAATGGATACCGATATATACATCCTCGTTTCCACAAATACTCAATGATTTTAGGATCCTCAACATTTAAAAAAGGTATATATTTATTTGTGTGTTGTATTTATTTCGAGATTCTCTAATGCTTAATGCATTACAACACAAGAAATAAATTTTGACTAAAATATATAACATAGTTATCTTCGTAAAATTGGTGCAAATCAATATTCTAAATTCATGTATATTTGAATTAAGATCATAAGCGATTTGGAGGCTAAGAAAATGATATTCTAGTACCGCGATCTAGTGGAAAAACACCAGCATAATATCTCGTTCTTAGAAATAACCAAAACATCTTTTACTGCCATGGTGTCAAGCCCGTACGTTACCTCGAAACAATGCCTTGGTCTAGTGATGGTAATAAAGAAAATAGTTACTTAAAGAATTTGTAACTATAAAGTTTATATTAGGAGCGGCTAAAAATAAATCCTGAATCAAATGTAAACAACTCCCTGATAAACTATTTTTTGCTAAAGTTCATTATGTATTTTAAATATGTAACTAATTATACATCAAATTATTATTTTATAATATAAACAAAGTTTCATTTGAACTTTTGATATAATCGAAAACAAACCTTTCCAGTAAGTTGCGAGACTCCGATGAAAAAAAACGACGATTGACTGGAACAGACAAAATGTAGCCGTTTTTATGAACGAGTTGAGAAAACGATAAGGAATTCACATTTTTATGTTCCAATACTTTAATAATTTATGTTATTGTTTTTTATTGTAGACAGACGTTTTATATAGCTAAACCTATTTTTTAACCTTCTAAAGTATTTTTTATAGTAGCACGACACTGTACCTTATGGTAAGCAGATTTAATCCAAAAATAATCTCCTTTATAGAGATGTAGGGCACAGATACATTTCTTTGGAGATTTCTTTCTACTTGGTGCAGTCCGACTGGTGGAATACCTCCGCCATACACAAGATCGCAACCATATAACATAATATTGGCTAATCTCGAAACGCGTCAAACAAAAAGAGGAAACAAAGAAACAGTGGTATAGATTTTATCGTAATATAAATATTTCTATACGAATTTCACTAATATAATAAATAGATGCTTATTTATTGGCACAGCGTTGGTTCTGTTTTAGCTTTAATGTTATTATAAATCTTATACCGCTTCTCTAACATCATATAGGAAGGTAATAATTTTAACGTAGTTAATAACAAAAATTAAAATATAATGTATATTTAATATTTATTAAGAGTGTTATAATAAATTGTAGATATTTTTCTGCTCTTTCCGGTACGCAATAACTAGAGAACAGCACCACCTATCTAGTTCAGAAATAGCATAAAACCTTCTCAACAGTACCTCAATATTCATAGTGGTCAGTAAAACGGTGTTGAAGTTTATCAATCTTACATAATACATAACTACCATAGAGGAAGAATTAGTTATCGCACTAAATCAGTTTTGCGTGAAAATGCTGATTTAGTGATTTTTTACGACAAAAGGGAAAGTTTTTATGTACAACAAAATTTATTGTCGGTGTTTTATATGTTATACACTGATAAAATGTTTATCCTTTGAGTCGGCTTATATTCTTTTCATAAAAAGAAGATCTAACAATCTAGTTGTAGTTTATAAAAAAACTGTCCTACACTACTATTATAAAGAGGTAAAGTTTGTAAGTTACCAATTGGAAGCCAAAATTATCTCTGAGTGCTATTTTACTGTTAATAAGATTCAAATTAGCTAATTAATGCAAAATACTAATGGAAAATATCCATTAAAAGTTATTCAGCAATTTCCAAATTGAGCTGAGCGTGTCACTGTCTGTATCCTGGTGAGTGTTCTGAGGAGTTGTTGGATCTGTTTCTCTTTTCTTCTTTCCACAAAAAAACCATACTCGCTGGGCTTTCAGACATAGTTTTACGGTAACTTTTATCTCGATGCAAAGTAAAAAGTTCTCAATGCCTTAACTTTTTTACAGAAGGTATGTATTGTAATTCTTCAAAAAACCTAAAGAAGACTCTACGATGGTATATGTATATTTCGAAAGATTGTATCACAGTAACCTATTTTCAACATAATAATTAAAAATATTACGTGCAATTTTCTCCTATTCAGTATTAATCTTTATCCAGGTAAGTTTGTTAGTTAACTTGGGCATTTCATTTAGATTAAGAATATCCTTTTCAGTTTTCCATTGAAATGAATACCGTAAATGATATCACGAAATCAAAATGATTCGCGACCAAAGAAATCCTTCCTAAAAAACCTTATGATAAATTACGCGACGCAAACTAAGCGCACTACGAAGTTACATAAAATACAATCACGCCTGTATCCCCGAAATGTTAGTGTACACCCACAGTTCGCCGGGTATCTTTTAGGTCTCATGTAATAGGTATCGAACCTATTGCCTTTAATGGGACACAAAGCTAAACTCTGCGTTGCTATTCATAATTTCATAGCAATAAAACTTTGCTCGACCTGACAATCGAACCAAGGACCTCCAGCATAGCAGTCGCGTTTAGGACTACTAGGCCAGAGGCAGTAATGAAGTTATCACCTATATACATTTAAGTGATAAACTCTAAATCAGGGTTTTTAAACATAAAAAAACACCATTTTGTAAATTGTACCCGTGCGAAGGTGGGGCGGATCGCTAGTATTGAATATAATATCGGCATTTGATGTCTTATATAGTTTCGAAAGATAGTTTGGTCGGTTGACAGCTACCTCAAGATCGTCTAGCCGAGAAGTTAGAATAATTTTGTATGTCTAACAACGTCGTTGCTTTGTATGTGTCTCTAATATTGCAAGTTTTGTCTCACGTAATTTAGAATTAAAATATAGAATACAATATCACAAGGAACAAATACCGTTTAGTTTAAAATAGAAACTATTGAATAATACTTGTTATAAAAACATATTAAATATGAATTAAGGTAGCATTGATATAGTTTTATTAATTCTATACTAAAACATAGTATTTTTTTATTGCCGAACTCATTTTATAATCTAACATATTATTCGGCTCGAAGGACTAAGATGTCCCACAAATGTTCACAGCTCGTTTTGGGAAGTTAAAGTTTTAAGTTAATTAAACTTGTTTATTAATAAAATGCTACATAATTAATGTGTTACTTAACAGTGCTATTTTGCATTTGAATTTAAATATAAAATAATTATAAATTATACTATTTAAATGAATGCTGAATTGTAGATATCGCGAAGGTGAAGCTTAAAACATTAAGGTATTGCAAGATAATGTACGTAACCGTAGAAAGAAAATCTTTTCTATTATCTAAATAATTGGTCAATGTCAAGTATTAGAAGATAGAAGCTAAAAAAACATCACAAGTTGCAAACTGTGTGAACTGTGTCACAGATGCCAACGCTAACGCTATTGAGGTGTCACCTACAAAAAAGGAAAATATACTTAGAGATATCTAAAGGAAACAACACGTTACGCAATAAATCTATTGGTTAGAAATATCCGACGCTTATTTTCAACAGACTGAATTGACGCTCTTCAATCAAATTGGTACCGTGACTCGAAACACACGGCTGTCTGCACGGATGTCGGAGCCTCGTTAAATCTATTTCTCGATAACAAGCCCCTCGATTTTTCTTTAAGGGTGTTTACTTGCGACTTTTTACCCAATAATTCTTGATAAGACATGTATATTCGCTTAGCGATAGAAGTGGGGTACTTAAGTTAGGGAATTGATGCTACTGTTTCGGACAGGTTGTTAGAAGCATAAGTTACTTCGGAAAGCAACAGTTACAGGTTATTGTTTATAATAGTTACATAGGAAAGATTGGTTATTGAGTTAATAATAACTTTACGCTTTCAAGGAATACTTACTGATAAAAAGTGCGTAACATAAAGGTAAAACTGAAGGCCATTGTTTATACTAGTTACGCAAAATGACTGTAAAGCACCTTATGATAATTATGGTACACGCCTCGTTTGAAGGACCCAATATTTATCACAAGTAAAAGGGAACACGTAGGTAGAGAGTCTATGCCACATCTGCACGGTATTTGCGAACTTCTTTGTTCGTTATATGATGGGCGCCGTCGTGTAGCTTTGGCTCCGCATTTAAAAGTTTTCTAACAAAACAACGATTTAACAAAGACGTTAGATCGGTTGAAAGTTACAGAGACAATATAAAGAAGAATAATTTTCTAAAACGCGATTCCAAACACGACCATTTGATTTCAAGCCCTCAAATGATACTATATTGTACGGCATACTACCAACCAAGTGTAATTTCAGAACTAAATATAAGGGTTAGTACTTTACAGGTTATGCGATTGAACACAATCTCATCTGAGTTTAAATGATGGTCACTAGCTAAGCTTAGAGGGGACAGTCTCTAAGGTTCAGTGCCGGAATAACCTATGGATACTCCGCGACAACTTTCCTTGATATAAGAAAAAGTACTACCACTATGGCTTACTCATGATATTTTCCTTCGTTGAAAGCTGTAAGATTCGTACCTACATCGATAGACGAGGTAACCGAAGACGCTACTGCTGATATCATCGATTCAAAACTATTAACTTTACGTACATAAAGAGTAATTTAATTTAAATTATTTCTGGCAGGGTGTTCCCTCTTTACGACATCGGGTCCTTTATGCATAACGTGAATAGATATTTATGAAAGCCAGTATGACAGCGGTGACTGCCGATGGATATATATATCTTGATTGTCGCCGTTGTGTTTGGATTATGCTGTTCTTACGATAAGGGACGGTACCATCAATATGCCGAGCTATTACAAAAAAACAGTTTTCATTAAATTGCAAAATTTAAAGTTTCATTATAATAAACATTTTTCTCCGCAACACGCGTCTAGGGACGTAAAGATGTCCAATGTTGCCTATATCGTATCGAACCTATTTTCATCAATTAGAAACATGTTTTGTTTTAATAGATTTCTGTTTGTAATTTACTGTATTGTCGTGAACACAATACGCTATTGCGTCCGCTCTTTGGCAATTAATGTTTAAATTAATTTTGGAGTAAACCTCTGTAACCTTTTCAAGGGAACTGATTCCGTTTTTCAATTTAAGTTTTGATTAACCGTAATGAACCGAGCAAGTTCAGATTTATTTTCATTTATCTAATATTAACAAAACAATAGCTTAGTAAATAAATGGCTTCGTTTCATGTTTTCAACTAAATACAATATTTTTCTACTTAATCTTGTTCTTCAAACATAGCTCTGACAAAATGGCGGATATCTTGCTAAAACTATTCAGGGAGTTTTAGGCGAATGCATGTTTCTAGTTAATATTTATAGCCCACTTGTACAAAATAACCAAACTATATCACGCAAAATGTCAGCAATATTACGTAATAAGGAGCTAAATACGTAAGTTAGTTAATTAAAATAAAAACCATAACATGACAATCCAAAATCCCACCAAAAACTCTTAAGGAAGACTCAATTCATATCCTAATACAGCGAAGGCTTATTCGTAAGTCCAGCGACATCGCTTCACCATAGTTTTATATTAAATCCGTGTGTATTTGAAGCTGAAAGAGCGCGGCCCGTTCGTATTCGCATTTTCATTTATGCCTAGCCGTCCGAATTTAACCCAGTAACTATCAGCTGCTCAATATGGATTCACTCATCCATACATTCATGAAATCAGTACGTAACTGGCGACGCGTATAATTTATTTTATTCAACTGTTGTTATGTCAAAGATTTTTCGTATTCTAACAAACGAAAATCACAAACGAATCTTTAGAATATACGGACGGTAACAATGGGTGGACGATGAATTAACAGAAGAAACTGTAATTAAAGTCAAAATCGAAAATATGTTATTCGATTTAGGCCCTAAGAAGGCACTCATGAACGTTAAACCTGTTTGTGAAAAATCCCAGTCATCGCGAAAAGCCGGCAAGAAAATAAATCGGGTTTATCAATATGATTTTTAACGGTGCAAATAATGTTTATAGTTATGTAATAATTATATTATTTTAGTGGATGCACAGAGAGGGAGTCAATTCCAGACATCACTATCATTCACTTAATAAATAAATAGTAGGTATAATAATAAGTCTCAAAAATCTACTTATCTTATTATATTAAGTGAGTAATTCTTTATATATATATATAAATATGTAATAGGTTTCTCGGAAACGGCTCCAACTATATGGATGAAACTTTGTGGTGCTTTTTTTAATACACCGAGCAAAGCTTGGTCGCCCACATATTTATATTTATACAGCATCACGTTATTATATATATAACTATTACATACTTAGTAGTATAAATCATACCTGCTCAAGGTTTTTGATTGTAAAAATTTTTCAGACCTAAAGTTAAAAACTTAATTTGCAAAACTTAAATAAGTTTAATACGCGTAAATAAAACACACTCTTGTATACGACTTTGTATTGGCTCGATATCTCAACCTTTACAGATCGTCGCATTGCTCGTGGAAATTCAAAATATTTAACATTGGATCAGCTTTAAGCTTAAATTAAAATGTAACAAATCTAATTTGTTACGAACATATTTTGTGGCGACGAAAAAAGTATAACGTGATCTGATACCACATCAAAGGAACTGGATTCGTACCTATAATGAGTTTTCAACTAAATAAAATATCATGTTGAAACTGCATTCACTGCATTAACCTTAACATTTTTGGATATTTTTTAATAAGTGACATTATATTAAAGTTAAGTTTTACAACAAATTCCTCATTGTTATCACATGTCGGCATTAAGATGTAGATAAATGTGAAATCTAAAATAAACTAACAACAAAAGCGTATATGTAAGCAAAAACATTATTAATTTGGTCATCAGCGCTTTAAAAGGTACAAAGTACGTACACAATACATGTCAATTGTACAAAAATACAACTCTACATAAATTCAAAGTATTAAATAAATTATTCTCAATAAAAATAATTTCGAAGCATATTGGACTGAATTAATTAAAAGCGTGTGTACTTATGCAAATTACTGATTTTGCTTGTCTGTGTAAATATTTGTAAAATGTGTTTTTGTCTTTACTAACAAAGGCTAAGTTAACTAACATTATTGGATGTAAATCTGAAATAAATAAAATTATTATTATTATTATTATTATATTTATCACCATATGGAACTATTGGAAGAGAAACATCCATTGCAGATGGCGAATATAATGCTTATTATGAACAAAGCTCTGATAATATGTTAAACTTCTTTATTTATTTATTTTTTTTCGAACTACCTACACTGCTAGCCTTATTGGCCCTGAAGCCTCAGAAGGCTTTGAAACTATCACCGCGCTTGGCTTCTGTATATCATTAGACGAAATTCGTTAAAGAGATTTTTTTGTCTTAGTTTAATAAAATTGCGTTAATAATTTATCCTTTAAATAACTAGCCAGACCTTTTTATATTACGTAATTCTTTTGTTGACATCTTTTAAATTTTTTTAATTAAATAAATATATTCATAACAGGTAAATTCTATTAGCAATTAAGAACAAAACTGAATTATATTTTCAATAAATAACTTTGTAACTAGTAACAGCTTTGTGAAAGTTTAAAATAAATAGTCTCCACCCATTAGATAAATTGTTCGTTGACAACTAAATATCCGCAAACACCTGCTCACTCATCTAGAATTAAATACCCTCAATTAATGTTATGGAAATATATGTAAACCGAATACTACGTTTACGTTAATTTATTTTATATTCTTTAAGACTACAGATGTATAGCCAGTTTCTTTCTACGCAGTTTGGCATAACAGCAGTGACTGGCGTTGAATTTTTTGATCTCTCCGGGGTTGCCATTGTTTTTGAAATGTAATATTATGTAACTTTACCGTGCTTCCCTTATAAAACAACCAGGTTCAATCATTCACATATTTCGCAAAAGCTCGTCTATCTAATTAATATGCTGAGCGTGATTTATTAAAAGTAGCAAAATATTTAAAAATGAAATAATCGACTTCTATGATATGTTTTCTTTAGAATTCGTCAAGACGTTTAAGCATGGTTGAAGGTCAAACATTAAAAAAACATACCTTCAGATATTTATAACATAATTATTAATAGCTGGTCCGGCAGAAATTGTACTCCCTCTTACGGTAAATAATGGCTCGACCACACCGCCACCTAAAGGATCCTAATATAACTGTGAACCATCGTCTCAATATTACAACCATATTATGTTACTTTCACCTCAATCCGTCAAGTTATTCATAAATTAAAGAAGATTAAAAAATAAAAATAAAAAGATTAAAAGATTATAGAAATTATTAAGATAACAGCTGTGCCCGCGACTCCGATCGTGTGGACTACAAAGTACAGAATACTGACACTGGTCACCCACCGATAAATTTAAATACAAAAATGCTTATTGTGGGTGATCCTTAGAAGATAGACATATGCTATTGCTGACTTTTTTGTGTGTATTTTTAAGATTTACAATCCGCGAGTTGACTGTATGTTTAAACATTAAAGTAAATTATTGAGTAATATTGCTCTACAAATAAAAAGCCTGAAACAATATAAATCTGGAAAAATCAGTTGTTTATTTATTTCATTTTCCCTATGGAAAATTAATATATTTTGTCTGTGAGTCACATGATCTGAAACGCCGATTAAAAAACGTGACGTCTCCATTCAGGATATATGAATGTTAGACTCTTCTGTTAGTTGCCAATCCTGTCACTGTTATTATACAAAATGACATATAAATAAAGTTGATGTCAAGAGACCATAATGCATCGTTTTTATGGCGAGCTTTTTATTAAGATAAAAATATTTTTAAATTAATTTTTATGCTGTATTAATGGAAAAAATATTGTTTATATGTATTATTTCCAATATATAAAGTGTTTAGCACAATTTTCCTAAAGTTGTCAACTCCCCTATTACGAGACCCGTTCTAAAATAGAACTTACTACAGTTCTTGACAGGCCGAGGTCTTTTAGCAAGTTATAGAGAGATTTAGTTGGAATACCTCTCACTCCCACTTCCACCGCATATAATGTAGCGCATTAATTTGATGTATTTCCTATGGTAAGTCAATTAAGCGACCCAAAACCGTGATTTTTTCGGAATTGATTATCGTCACTACTTATTTAGTATGTTATTTTATGTAACAAAATATATCCTGTAACCTGGCCAGATAACAAAATTATGAATTAAAAAAAAATGTAAATGAGATAGAGGTTTTCGCATGAAAAGAACATAAACGGAACAAAACGACAGAAATACGTTGAGATTTATAATATGTATAGAAGATATATTATATTCGATTAATATAAAAAAGAAGAGAAATATTTATAATGCATACGGCTTTTCCGAGATTTCTAAAGAACGTTTAGCATATTAAACAACATTCACGTATTACGTTGTTTAACTATTTTTATATAGGAACAAATTCAGTGGTTTTATCAAGGAAGTTCTCAAAGGTTACAGATGCTCACCCCATTAAACTACAGCGGCAAAGTAATAATTGACGTTATAATAAAATATCGTAGTATCTTTCCACCTGCCAGTCATAAATGGGAGTTATAAATAAGTAGATATTGGAATATGAAAGTGTAGGTAGGTAGAGTATTAAACCAATAAAATAATATTATTATTGCGATCTTTTGGTATTGATCCTGGTATTGGTTAAGTTCGTAGAAACATTTATACTGAATTTATTTCTAAATCCGAAATCAAAACGCTTTGATTAAATATAATTTTTAATAATTTGCATTGACCACAAATAGTTTGATTAAATAATTAAAGACAAAACATTGTTTTTTGTTTTCTGCTGACTCGACAATTAATAGCTTAAATAGAAGGCATAGCGTAGATAAATTTAATATATACAAAAAGTTTCTAATGACAAAATTACAGCTTTTTACTAAATACATATGAAAGTATATACGCTACTTATAACAAAATAAACATTTTTTTTAAATATTTTTCTGTCTGTTTGCTCTGACTTATCTCCTAAATGATAGGACCGATTTTGACAGGAATTTCACACTTACAATTAGTTAATGCAATAAGCAGTAAATTTCGCTACTTTTATTTTAGAAAAAGAAAAAATTAGCTTCCCGCACAAATAAAATTAATTAAAGTATCAGTGTGTTGAGCAGTACTGCGTGGGTGATGTTCCCCTTCGCCGGCGTCACCGCATTCAAAATTTCACGTGGACGAAGTCGCAAGCACAGCTAGTTTTTTTCGCAGCTGAGTACCTTAAGCGCTCGCCCCCAAGTCCGTGAAGCTGTAAAAGCCATCAGTGACTCTGTTTTAAGATAGGCTAGTTTAGAAAACATAATTTGCCAACGCGCGCTTGCTTCAAGTAAACTCTTTATCACATAACACTGAAATAATGAGAAATTTGGGAGAACTTGAAGTGAAGTATTTGTTGAAAATGAGAATTAATAAAAATAAAGTGAAAAGGCCACCTTGTCCATCAGTGGAATACTTACAGGTTGGTATTATATTATTATTAATTGCCTGATTAGCCTACTGGTCATAAACGCGACTGCTATGCTCGAAGTACTAGGCTCGATTCTCAGGTTGAGCAAAGTGTTATTGGGATTTTCTATTAAATTCTTCATTCATAATAGTCACCATCGCTTGTAAATTCTTAACCGACGATGCAAGTAATACTTAATTATCAACGTAAAGAAGATATCTGATGAGTAACTCATTCATTCTCAGACCACTATCACTATCCTTCAAATCTATCAACAATTATTAATTACATATAATTTATTAATAATTGAATTATCAAACAATTATCCAATAATCCCAAGTCGAGCAAAGTATTATTGGCTTTTTCTATGAAGTTCTCAGTATACTCGGAGTTTGGCTTTGTACCAGATTAATAGCAATAGGCTCGCCCCCTATTAAATGGGACCTAAAAACATACCCGGCGAACTATGGGTGTACGTACATTGGTATACCTCTGCCTGACCCTTAGGGGATACAGGCATGATGGTATGTTATGTATGCTTAAACGGACCAAGGTACCGAACCCGTTGTCTTTCCTTTCTCAAAAGTAGAAACCTATAACAAAGGTTTAGATGTTTATGCACAAGATATTACTAACATACGTTATCTGTTTTTCAGTAAATATCATTAAAATAAACGTTTGTAAATTGCATACTGATGGTGTAATCCTGACTGGTTTCTGTGAAAAGTGTTTTTTAGTTTAATTTAAGATAATTTAATAATATAATATACTATTATACATTAAACAGTGGATAATATGTACATAATATTATATTCATTTCAAATTTTGGTTTAGGTAAATTATATAACATTTTCAAAACAAGACCATTTTCAACAATAAAGTTAACGAACTTCAAAATCATTTTGAAGATTTCTCTGGTGTATCTTCGAAGTTGAAGGTGCGATGCCAATGAAATTAAAATGGGACCACCCTTGAAATATCCCGTATCAAACAAAAAAGCATCATCTAAATCGGTTCATAAACAAAACAGCTATGGCCTACCATTATAAAATTCGAATTGAGTATATGACCTCCGTCTTTGTTTTAAGCCGGTTAAAAAGAATCACTAGGCCTAAAACACTTTCTCTATATGCAGTGAATCTTCATCATATAATAAAGAGCTCATAGTCTTCAGTCATACTATAGTCAATTAATTGTAAAGCGTAAAAATAAGCGGAGAGAATGGAAAATATAAATTTAAGTAGTACCAACGCAAAGAATTATACCTACCTAAGAAGTTTTGTACGTGAAGCCAGTTGAAAAAAATGTTAATGAGGTCAACCACTGACGCGTCTAAAAATTTGAGTTAAAATTTAAGCGTCCGGTTTTCATTGTAACTTTATCCCGGAGTAACTAACCATATGACAAATTTACATAACTTGAAACTTTTCGGGGCCCTTTATTTTAAACTTTTCAAAATTTGCTTTGGGCTATTTATTTTGTTTACAAATATGAAACATATCTATGAATTATGAACAAGTGATAAAAGTGATAAGAAAAATTATGATATATCATAACTTTGTTTATGTCCTTATTTTTCCTATATAACATTGTATGTAAAACCTGGTTTAGTAATATCGAATACACGGTTCCGTATGTGTTTTAGTGCAGTAATCTTTTTCATCCCGTAGTTTGATTTTTACTCATCATTGACAATTCATCTAATCTAACAAATAGAAAATGGACATTTTACTTCCATTTTATTTTACAAAATTTCATGAAAATCCGTTTAAAACTAAGAAATTTTACAATTCCTCAGTGTATTATTGACGATTCTTATTCTTAATTATGGGATGAGGTATGATTCCCGTCTACAAAATTTGATCAGAACCGTTTGAGAATTGTTGAATCTCATTTTTTTGAAGCCTGTTAATTATGGAATTACTTATACTTCATGTGTACAAAATGTTATCAAAATAATTTATATTTAATATGAATAATAATAATCAGAATAATCAGAAGTTATACTTTTTTCTAATAGTATTATTGAAAATCCTTATAGCATATCAATTAACCATTAACATAAGCTTCCCTTGTATAAAATTTCATAAGAATCGTCAAGCCGTTTTGAGTTAAATCTGGATATGGAAAAAAATCAGGGCACATTCGAGAACACTAATTTTCATATAGGATTTCTTTAAGGAAATTTGGAATAAATTATATTTACAGACAGAACTACAGATTTATCAATAAAGATATCACTATTTGCACTAGACTAATCAAGGTTCAGTACATTAGAAGTGTTCCATAGAATTATTGCCGATGGGTAGCTGTGGAAATATTTTAGCAACTTTTTTGTTTACGTATTTGGTGAAGTAAGTACCCGTGTCAGCTTGAGGAAAACTTCTAAGAGATTCCTTCAGTTTCAGCGTAAAGATTCTGTAAATGTATTATTTCCACTTAAAAAATTCGAGTTACTTTGTGATAAAATTATTTACAGTTTTAGACGCCACTTTTTTTGTTTTGTTTTACAAAATGTTTGCCTGTTATGGACAAACATTTATAGCTTGGTAAAGTGAATATTTTACCACTTGAAGTTCTTTTACGCGTATAGTAATCTAGAGATAACGTTTGTTACACAGTAAGCACTTTCCATCTTGTAATTTTATTTTTGCTTGTATTATTAACAAAGGGTGGCGACCGAGCTTTGAAGAACTAAAGACCTAAAAAGAAAACCTAAGTAAATTTGAAATGTAAAACGATGATGATGATGATATTATGTCTTCACAATTCTGATCTTAAATGATATATATTATGACTACGAATATAATTCACGGACTAACTAATATGTGACTAGACGATGAGAATGGTTCGACGATCCAAGCGAGAATGAATTTATACTGCAATTGCGCTATGAATTATCTATATAGACGCATAATATATGCATTATTTACCCTTCCGTTTAGTCCGACCAGTAGTGTAGTTATGAATTTCCACTTATGTCATATTATATTAGGTCCTTACAAATGAAATTTGCATTTTATATGGAAAAAGTAAAACAAAAAAATATATATATTGAAATTGTACATTTAATCAATCGAACTATGTACCATTATTATTTATACACTTTTGCCATTGATTTCATTGTTGAAAAAATTGTGGGAGCGAGAATCAATAAAATCTTTGAAGGCGGTTTGGACAGCCTTATTGGAATTGAAGTATTTCCTTGCAAGAAATTGTCCAAATTCCGAAAAAAATGGTAATCTGTTGGAGCAAGGTCGGCGGAGTATGGTGGGTGTCAGAGACATTCCAACCGCAGTTTCTCTAATTTAGCGACAGTCGGTCGTGAAGTTTGGGGTCTAGCGTTGTCCTAAAGCAGCAGTGGGCTAGAGAGATTGACCAGTCTCGGTTGTTTAACGGCTAGCTTTTCCATCGTGGTTTGTAATTGTTGACAATACAGATCTGCCGTTATTGTTTGGCCAGATCTTAGGAAGCTGTAGTGTATGACATCAGCACTTGTCCACCAAACACTCCACAGTAACTTTTTCTGAGTTAACTTTCGCTTGGGACAGGATTTGGCCAATTCTCCTGGGTTCAACCACTGTGATGAGCATTTCCAATTGCCGTAAAGGATTCTTTTTTCTTCACAATTAACAATGCGATTTAAAATTGCCTCGTTATTGTGACGGTTGTGTAATGTAACGCAGCACTCAATGCGAACTTGTTAGTGTGCTTCAGTTAATTCGTGCGGTACACATTTCTCGAGCTTTTTCACTTTTCCAATTTGTTTCAAGTGAATTTAAATTGTTTTATAACTCACACCGAAGCCTGCTAACATGGTTTGTGTTTAATCCGCTTCCACAATCACCTTTAATTTTTTCAACTAGGGTCTCCAGTCGTCCAAGGAGTTTGTTCCTAGTTCAAAATTTCCAGAACGAAAACGTTGGAACCAAAAACGTATGGTGTTTTCTTTTACAGTTGCATCCCCATACATGTCATTAATCCTTCGAGTTGTTTCTGCACTCATTGTTTGCACTGTTGCACTGTTGCTGAACTCATTTTATTGAATAACGCGATATTTTAAGTTTCCCATTTTGTGAAAAGAACGATGTCGAAGAAAAATGAAATGGTGCGAAAGCAAATGAATTACTAAAATCGTAACACAAATACATAAGCCTAAATTTGAAATAAATTTTAATTTGAAATTCCTAACTGTTGCGACATCCCTTTTTTCCTTCTAATTTCTCCTATTCCTTGGGGGCACAATTATATTTAAAATTTGGTTGGTATAACGGTTAACGGTGTAATGGCCGCCGCGGAACTGCAGTGATGCACATGCTCTGCATAATATCGTGATAAATTGCTAAAAGTATCGGAAATCTAGTGATATTCATCTTTCTAGTGCTCTAGAAGTGTTTTAGACTGTTCAAGACGTGTGAGGAAGTTCAGGGTGTACCCTCGGATCGTTGCTGATATGTAGCGACATCTACATAGTGACATCTATTGAGCCACATACGACGCATCCTACATCGCGCTATAGAAATTAACTCTTCAATTGAGTATATATACAAGAACCCGACTACAACCGTTGGGCAGCTGCCCGCCAGACATAACACCCGTCTGGTCAGAGGATCCTCCCTTTACTTTAGTTCTTCTACAGATACAACCAGGATACATGGTAAGTCCTCCTACTGCTCCTTTCTAAGTCTTTCCATTCGTCGCATCCTCTTGGTTGTGATTAACTCGAATTCTAGCATCCTACGAACAGATGAATGAAATAGCTAGCTTGCTCTTATATGCGGCCAGTATCATCCACTAACCAATCGCCAGATATTTAAAATCAAAGTGGCAACTTCAACAAAACGATTTCATATGTAAGGGCCTAATACTTCCCGTGTACATAATTTCATCAAAATCATTTGATAATGAATAGTAACGTAATACTTAGAATTATTTTTTTACGATTTCTAAAAGTTTTATTGAAAATTATTATAACATATAATTTCTCGTGTACAAAATTTCACAATAATCAGTCAAGCAGTTTTTGAGTTAAACCCGGACATGCAAATAGACAAACAGACAAAAATATTTTTATCGTCATATTCATGATGACTGTCTTTTATACAGAATTCCGGATACCGAAAGATGAAACGTGGGCAGACCTACCCCACAAGGTGGATCGACGACCTAGATGCACGCAACATAATAACGGTCATTGTGGCGATTATTGGAAGTGATTGGAAGTAAGATGATGATGGTAAAAAGTAATAGATAAAAAAAATGAGTAAGAAAAAAAGAGATTGCCTAATTAGCTACTAAATATACAAAAATAAATGCGTATTCTACTGGAGCAACGTCGTTAAATTTGTTTCGCGTTAATTTCCCATCGGATCTTCGGTTTTACAATTATTGTGGTGTCTAGCGAACTATAAAACTGATAAATACAGCCATCAAACAAGTAAAACAATCCAATAATATTGACATTAATGACTGACGTGCAACTGTTAATGTCTCTGAGGCGATAAATATATTTTCGTAATAAAATTTTTACGATATTGCTTTTGGTTCAACAGTTGAGAGCGTTACGGATGCTGAATCATTTATTTTAGGTATATTATATCTAGATCGACCGCAGACTTGACTTATATTCTTTATATGTATATTGATAAAATGGTTAAAACTACTTTCATATATTTTGTGGAATGCTTTACCACGCCATCTTCAAGACTCTATAACAAATCATAACTGCACCAATATTTATTGATTAACGAAAACACATTGTGATTATGATTTATACAACATATTTTGTATAATATATCACTTAAATTTTATGTCCCTATAATTATGTATGTTAAAGACACTATTCATGTGTATAAATTTTTTTACCATTATAGATTTATACCCTAGTGTTTGCTCATTGTTGTTTTCATAACATTTTTCATGTTTACTCAATACCGTTGATCAGCTGGAAGTAAATGCTTTATTGAAATAAGCTCACCAGTGCATGATCTAAAAATACAATATACTATTAAATCATCCATTCATTCATTCACTCATACGATCGACATTCAATCCATTCTTCAAGTCACAGTTCATCTAACCATTCACAATTCATTCATTCATATAAATTAACTAAAGAATAGCATGTGCATGCAATAGTTTTGTCTCGTAGTGATGACAACAAATGTGGTTTGTGATGTTTTTTTTAACGTTATAGGTTTAGCGTTGTGGCCACAACCTCACCTGATGTTATGTGAAGATGTATAGTTTAATATTAATTAAATATTATCTATGCACCCATAAAATATCATTAAAAAGCACGAGTTTATTCTGATAACTACTGTTGTAATACTGTGGTAGTTAGTACCTTTGATAATTGCTATGGCTTCCAAAATAATATCGTCAATTTATCTTGAAGAAATAAAACCTATTATCATTTAAATCTAAAGCAATTTGTAATATTATTTTTTACTATTATAACATCATTGTAAATTTCTTACTATTAAGTGAACAATTTTTGTATATACACGTAATTGATTTCTCGAAAATTAATCTAAGAATTTGGATTGAACTTGGTATTGTAAAATATTTTACTTTCCAATTTCACCTAGATAGGTATTTTTTTGCAAAACACCGAGGCGATTCTGTCTCCTAAATTTTATTAGATGATAAGTAAACAGTGTTTATCGTGTGCTATATTCATATGATTTAAAATTTAAATAAATATAAACACATTAAGTCTCTACTAATAGTTATTACGTGGTTGTATGTAGGTACACATGGTGGACTGATCGTCAGATTTGTTTACAGTGATAACATTTACTCGCTACACGAATATCGCCGGGGCCATGGTAACATGCATTTTATTCCTGTACATTATTTGTTATAAAAACCCGTTGGTCGAATAGTTAAGACGGAATGTACATTACGGGTTTTTCAGACTTCAGGTACAACATTTGAGAGGTATTTGAGGAAATTTCCAAATACATTTTTCTCTACTGGGAGAAGTTCCACTGGTGGATTACCTCCACTTTATAGAAGATCGTAGCCAAATATCCTTATATTGTGCTCCTCCGGTGAGTAGTTTTTCCAGAGCTCCTTGGAGTTTCAAAGTCAACAGCGCGCTAGTGATATCTATAGTATTACAGCCGTTCATAGGGTACGGTAACCGCTTACAATTAGGCGAGCCGTATGCTTGTTTGCCACTTTCGTTATATAAAAAAAAATTACTGTTACTTACATTACTTTCTAAGAATATGATGCATCACAAACTTTCTCAATGTATGCGATTCAGCACACTGAAATCGAATTTGTATCATTTATAGTTAATTGCAATACAGCAATCACTTAGGTAACACAACATTTCTGACATTGCGTTAATAAATAATTTTACAACTAAAATTTTTATCTTCCACAAACCAGTTAAAAAGCATTTTTAGTAAAAGAGTTCCTTAGCCCGCCCTACACTATTAATCTGAGTTTCATAAGTTACTGTATCAGCTGACGGTAAAGAAAAATATCGTAGAGAAACTTGAACTAATAGCAGTTTTGGGGGTTAAGCGCAAGGAAGGTGCAAACCTTACCTAACAAAGATAATTTCACCCAATAGTGGTACTTATTATTACTAGTCAGTAGAATGCTTTACAAGAGATGTTATATCACTGAAAGATAAAAAACACTAACGAGTGTAGATGGTATTAAGAAGCATGACGGGTAAGATATTGAATAATTTATTTTGTAATGTAATAGCTCCGGTGTAACCGAGACTTTTGACTTGGTACATGTTTAGTAAATCAATCCTTTCGCAACAGATTGATGATATAAATGCTGACAAAGTAATATTCCTAAAGTATCCTAAATAAACAAAAAAGTATTCAAAGTTCCCGGAAAGTTTTCGGGAATTACATTTGTAATAGGTAGTGTTCAAAGCAAAACAATAGACGAAAATAAAACATGCAATGGGTAGTAGCTTGGGGAATTGACGGAACTATCCCTTACGGTAAGAAAAGTACAAACCAAACATAACGGTGACCACTGACAAATCGGCAATCGGCAAAACATACTATACTTATGTACGTACGTTACAAGTTATACTTCTTTGAATATATAAAAGTTATATGACGCATAAATTCGAGTGTGGCTATCTTTACCACAGTAAAACAAGACTTTTAGTAAGCCATTTCATAACTTGCCTAATGAAGTATAACTTCAATATAGTATTGAAGAATGTTGACTATGCATTTAAGCAATGATGATTATGTCTTATGATATAAGTGAATAAAGATAATTTAAACGAAATCAAACAGACGTCTAAGTTTAATTACCGGATAAATAACCTCGAGGCTAGACAGAGGTCAAAAGCATTTATTTACGTTAGCTAAATAAATTTAAAATTCAACTTAGTGTTTATTTTTCAAATATAGACATATTGACTCTCTACAAAGCGCTGCGGTAATTCCCTCCTCTTGTTTACTTATGTTATTATACATTTGTTTAATTTAGGTGATAAATTTAGTGCCATAAAGAATATTGATTTGTTTAAAATCATTTAAGAAAATAATTATGTAATTTATTGTTTGCTCCGATTTTATGTAGGTATTGATACTGAATGTCGATGATTTTAACCGGGACACGAAGAAATTGAGAATGGATGAAATAGTGAAAGGTCTCAGGGATCAAATGAGATCCATGAATGCCCTAAAAATTAAGGGTAGGGATATTAAACCATTATAAGACTCGTAATGATGTTTGGAATTTGACTGCTGCGTAACGAAAGAGACTAATGTAAAAATATATACAATATTGTGGTAGGGATATGAATGTTAAGATTGATGAATGGTGTAATTAAAATGGATAATATTAGGAATTACATATTATATTATAAGAAGTAAGAAAAATACTACCAGTGATAGAAAAGTTGAGGAGTTAGCATTGTATGTGCATGTCATGAGAAGAGATGAAAGTCAGTTTAGTATTATGAATATAGGAGTAGAAGAAGGTCTCAGAAGGTATGGATGATTTATGTGAGGAATTATATGTGCATAAATGATGTAGGTACTGAGATGACAAATGCTAGAGAAGAGTGGTCGAGGACAACATGTTATGCCCGTCCCTACTTGAGTTGGATAATGGTAAACTGAAGAAAAAGATAATTTATGGAAATTTCATTCCGCGTTTTGAATCTCACCTAACATGTACTAAGAATACATTCATTACGATTTTTACCAGGTCCATGCAATACTCAGCCAAGTCGCATGTCATAAATAAAAAACAGAATTTAAATCTTAGTTTGCCTGTTACTACAACGTAAAAGTCATAATGAGCGTTATCCTCTTTAACCTAAGACGCGCGCGTATTTATTTCGCAAAGCATTCAGCGACATTTCTCTTTATACTGCGCCATAGTACACTTATCAAAAAAGTCTAAGCAACATGTACTAATTTAAATTTTAGGATGGTTCTTCACATTATAACGTTGTATTTTATTTTTAAAATAATATCTTTAGGGTTCTATGATGTAAAAATAACAGCTGTTGTCTTTATAAGTTCTTTTAATAACAGAAATGAACAATATTAGAATATACTGTAGAAACTAAGATACATAAGAAACTAAACTTTTTTCTTACAAAATGAAATTTCTAAAGAAAATGTATTTATTGTGAAAGAATAGAACAATTTAATACAAAGTATGGGCTCCTCTGCTATTCAGAACCTGTCGGCAACGATTATTCATTGAATTAATGAGACTGTTTATGTCATCTTGCGGTATTCGCTTCCAATGGAATTGTAGCAAATCCTTCAGCTGTTGGGTTGTTGTCCCAGGAGCATCCAAGTCACACGTCTCTGGAGCATGTCCCATGCGTGCTCGATGGGGTTGAGATCTGGTGATTGTGCAGGCCGGGGCAATACCCGGATGTTCTCCGTTGCAAAGTATTCACTGGTTCGCCAAACTGTATGTGAACGCGCATTGTCATGCATTAACCTAAAATCGGAGCCAAAGGTTTGTGCAAATGGATAGACATAAGGTCTGAGAATATCCTCAATGCAATTTTCAGCATTCATGTTTCCATTTACAAAAACGAGCTCAGTTCGCCTGTTCTTCATAATACCCGCCCATAACATAACTGTTGAGCCGCTGTATGGATGAACTTCCTGAACGCACCTGAGCCTTTCAGTATTTCCGGGCCGACGATACACTCGCACCCTTCTTGTATCTGGGTAACCCGAATCGCGACTCATCGGAAAACATAATTTTATCCCATTATTCCTGGGTCCATGTTATGCGTTCTCTACACCATTCATATCGACGAGCGCGATTCCCGTGACGTATCGGTGGGCACCTGATTGGGCATCGAGCTCGTAGGCCGTACTCATGCAGTCGATTTCGCACAGTTTGAGGACTTACATCAACACCACTTGAAATTTGTAGTCTCAAACTTATCTCTCGAGCGGTTAACATCGGCTGGCGTCTGGCAGTCAGTTGTATGTACCGGTCTTGCCGAGTGGTTGTACTCCTTTTACGGCCTGGATGCTGTTCAGCGGGTTCTCCTGTATTATTGTAGCGCTGCCAAAGACGACAAATAACACATCTATGAATGCCAAAATGTCGAGATACCTGAGATTGATTACTTCCCGCTTGCAACATCCCTACAGCTCTTTGCATTTCATCTGCCATCAAATGACGTCGCTTCATGACGTAAAGAATATCTAACAATTCAATTTTGTCGCTAACTTTATTTAAATGGTTGGTAAAATTATAAAATCAAGACTAAAGGTAGCAATTAAAAGGCACTTAAATTCAAACAAATTCGCAGTCATTTGAATTTTATGAAAAAACAAAACATAATCAAATTTTTTTTTTACAACCAGCCAGTATATCATTAATAACAAAAAATTTTACTTACCTACGCACTTTTTTGAGTTAATATTTAGAAATTAATTAATATAAATGGAAAAATTTGTAATATCACGCATGTTGCTTAGACTTTTTTGATGTGTGTATTTGTGCGGATTATATCCACAACACACTACGTTCAATCTTTTTTCACTTATATCAAACCTCATGTGTTTTTACCGTGCATATGATTCCATGTTTTACAGAAATGCGACAAAAACCTCGCAGTTTTTTTTTCACAGTGTGACCTAGCCTTTAAACACGGAGATAATAATTAATACGATTTCAAAATATAGCTTGTATTGTACAATATAATAAAATTTACAAAAAAAATTACCCTTGAATAGTATGATAACTAATACGATTTCTTCTAACGCTGATAAAATGATGACTTGTGAGATGATAGAGGGAGAGAGAGATTCAATTGGGCAATTTAAAAATAAATAAAATAAGCTGATACTAAGACTTCAAGTTTCACCCAATAGGGCATCGAACAAACTAAAATCTTTTTTCTAACTTGATGAGTCATTCAGGATTTATTTTTCAAATGAACCTTTTTGCGTCAGATCAGCCCGAATACGTCATAGAGACAGCAATTTGGTAGGTGACTCGATCCAATAAAAGCACGAGCCAACGAATAGTAACAGTTAATTTGCTGAGTAATAAGGCCCAACGTAAATACTGGATACATTTTATTACATGACATTTCAGGGTTGACAGAGACGAAATGGACTAAATAATTAGAGCGCTTCACTTTAATATTAACAAATATCTTTGTATCATACATTATGTTATTAATTGAGGCGTGTTTGTACGGTTGGTATGACAGAATTATGTTTTATCCGGTATTTAATTTGGATACTGAAATGTAAATGGTAGGGGCTTTTGCTGGTGTATACGTGGGTTATTGTGGTATTTAGTATTATGTAATAATAGTGCCATTATGTTATTAAATTCTAGAAAACCTCCGCTACTCCGTTGAGATACATAATTAGAATATTAATTTTAATAACAATAAAAAATATTACATGCCACTCGGGGAGAATGAGTTTTCTATCAGTGAAATTATTTATAATATCGAATAAGTAGTAAACAACTCAATAACTCTTTATAATAATAGTATAGATTAATAACCTTTTATTGCATTAAAAAACTGTGCATGCAGCACCGTACTCATTATAAAAGTAAAATTTCTTAAATACAATAATTCGATGATAGAAAACAATAAGGGCGTAACCCTGGCAAACCCAACTTTACACCAGAGCCAAAATACGAAAAAAAAAATCGTAATTAAATCATTAACTTTTTAACGGTAAGTCGTATGAATTTATTTTTTAGAGCATAAGTATTAAATAGAACACTGTATGAAATGGTCTACAAACCAATAGTTTCTTATTACTAGAAATAGGGTTTTTTCGAGTTACAGCCATTGTCTACAGAAATTACAAACTTCAAAAATGTCGTATCTTGACATATTGTTTATATTGAATCAGAAAATTATAACAAATTCGCTGACTTCAAAAAGGCAGTTAATACATTTTCTTTTAATTTGCTGTCAGGAACGGGGTGTAAGCACGTTAGTAATACATGCAATGGCTAGAAAATTTGTCGTAACTTAAACCTCTAGAAACCCAATGATCCTAATAAAATGTCTTAAGCTTTTCTGAACGCAAATTTATTGAATTTTTTAAAAGTTACATGTGGCAAATCGTGTTTTAACTCGGCAATGTCTACAACACAATTATTTAAAACGGACTTCAATAGGGAGGTGTTCATTAAGTAGGTAGACAAAGAAAAACTTTTATCTTAACACCACAGCAAAATTTAATAATCAATGTAATAAAACATCTTAATCTCATTGTTTCTACTTTAGCAGTTACAAATCTCAACCATATAATTATACAACAGTGTCTAGGGATGAGATTAGGATTTCAACAGGTAGGTACTTTTTGGGACACGTTCAAATCTCTAGACAAAGTTTATGTTTGTAATTCGCAACAATAACATAAAATTAATAATTATACTTTGTGTCAACTAAAATAAGAACAAAAACATTTATAGGTAACCGATCAACCATAATATTAGCTCGAGATCTTCTTTTCACTAGAAAATTATTAATTATATTTACCTATAGTAATATTATTGGTTGGACATGGTGGAAACATTATAAAGCTAAAAAACATAAAATCAAACATTAGTCTAGCGAAACATTGACAACAAAATTTTACAAAAATATGGCAAATTTAAACATTATTAGAAGGTACACATTTCTTGGGTAAGACTTAAGTAAATATTTAAAATCGAACGAAATAGGCACATACATTGAAACTTATACAGACTAAGCTGTTCATTGTAATCAAACAAGAAATAGGTACCACGAATTTCTTTAAGTGAATGTTTGAGTAGAAAAACAGCTTAGTCTGTGTTTATTGTATGTATCTCACACAAAATATGTTAGAAAATACAGTTCTGAATCCTAATCTTAACCTATCGCAAAATTTCATTGATCCTCTTCATCAGTCTCTGGTAGGCAATCGATAGTCTTACTATTATACTTAAGATCTAAGTACTCATTAGTGCATGCTGCCGGTATGACATTTTTTGTAAGTTTTTTGAGGTCTGCATACTTTTGTGCCGATATTTGTAGTTTGTTTAAATAAAGATTTTTTTTTTGGCGATAGTCCTGTTTTACATGCATTTAGAGTCACTTCTGTATACTCAGCCTCAGCCGACATTGAACGTTTTACCAACATTTTGTTGAGGTAATTATTTTTTAAAGTTGCCACGCTTATTGTTAAATCATGAGTGTCTGTGTTTTAAATTTTTTATTTATGATGTCCTCGAATCCCATAAATTGATTTCCTTTCATCAACGTCACTTTATATGGAAACGGGTTTTTTCGTGATAGGGCAATAACAGTTGGCCAATAAGAAGGTGCCCATATCATTGTATCCTTAACCGTACGCTCAATTGCAGCATGCATGTTATCTACTGGCATATACGTATGGCCAGGAACTATATAATTAATTTGAATCACATCTAAATTTTGGCTATTCGCTAATGCATAACGCAGCATACTCAAAACTGTTTTGTTTTTATTTTGTCTGCCTGAATCTGTTAAATCTGAATATAAGAGTTTTGACATAGACCCTACTGTCTACTTCATTAATATAATTTAACAAAATGGTAGAAATTTCATTTGCTCTTCTGTGAGCATCTGTTTCGTTCCAAATGTGACAGAACCCCTCCTGAGTTCCACTTTCATAAATAGTAAAATTATATATGGAAATTTTTCTGCTGTAGTATAGAGACATATTATTGCCAAGAGGTGTATTTAGAACCTTTTGGAGATCAAAATTTGCGCAAATTACAATTTTGTCTTGTGTATTTAAATTTTAGTTAAATATAAAACGATTATATGAATCTTCTTTCTGTTTAAGATATGCATTCATTTTGTCAGTCTCTTCTTTTGTAAGGACGTCGTAAGTTTTAGCACTGCATAAAACACACATCTTTTTTTGGCAGGTGACATCCTATATTAAAATTTTGTTTAAAATATGCAGAAAGTACTTTAAATGCTTTGTCTCATCTTTTTTACAGTGTTCAACATAGAAATAATATAAATTGGTAATATTCTTAATATATTTCTGTAAATAAAGCTTTTGTGAATCCTTACGGTTGTAATGCGACGGCAAAAGAGGAAGCGATAAATGAAAGATTTGGCATGCTCTAATATCTGTAATGAATTAACGTTACGTTTTCTCGGGTGAGGAGTCAATGGCAAGCATGGAAGGCACTCACTATCCTTGGAACCAGAATGTTGGGAGTTCGAATCGTATTAACTACTGTCGTATTTTTCTTCTACTTTAAAGTTAGTTTCCTTAACCAGTTTCCCATCTAAGTAAATTAATTGGTCACTCAAAACATCAATATTTTTATTATTTTTCTCGTCTTTATTTATGTGTTTGAGATCATCAATCCATTTTCTTGGTTTGGACATCTAAAAAAGTTAAATAATATTATTAAATCAGTTGGACCACGGGTTTTGTTATAGGGCCATTGTCCAACTACAAAAATAGTTCAACCACGCCCCTAGTAAAGACCTGTAATTCAACTAGTTGCACAGACCAGTTGAACCACTGCCCCGAAACTATAATATTCTAGCACCTTAATCATAGAACTTAACTGAGAACCGGGATGATTACGATTTGGAAGTGGGGATACTTGTAATAATAACTTTAAAAATAGAAAGGATGATATAATAATAATATATGTTGGTAACGATTAACTGATTAAGTATTATGAAAGTTATCACTAGCTAATTAAAACGTTACATACCTTGATTTAGAGATTATTAAAGTTTTCACGACAGATTTCGCTGTGGCGAAATAGGCACAACCTTCATTACGGCTTCTGCGCAGCGACTACGGTAGCTTACCTGGGGCGTAAGCGAGGAAAACCCGGAATGATCCAAAAATTACGGAACCTATGATTCGTCTTAAGTCGTAAAAAGTCGTAACAACTGTTGTGCACGTAAAATGGAACAGAGTAACTAAATTTTTAGCAAAACCACAAACTTCTACTTGACGTATCTCTAAAAAGTTAAAATTTGCCGTTTTATGGGCAGTTACGCCAAAAATATTGAAAACGAATTTCAAAATACTGTCTGATTTTTCAATTTCATGTCGTCGTAGAGCAACGAGACCCAGACCAATCGACGCAGAAAAAAAAGCTGATTATTACCTTCTATTTAGTCTTGTTACGACCTTTTAACGGGTTACGACCTTATTGTTTTTCATCGTCGATATGTGTTTTCTTTCTCCTTCTCTCTACGTTATATCTTTCTTCTCGCTCATGTAAAGAAATGTGCCTAAACGTGACGTGACCTTAAAATTTCACTCTCAATGTACGCCCAATTATCGAACCATCGCCTAAGATATTTCATTAGAAAAATTTTGAGAAGTCCTTTAAGCCTGCATGAAATTCTAGCATGATATAAATTTCGAGGTAAAGAAAAAATTTGAATAAACTTCAAATAATTCACTAGTGCAAATTTATTTTTGCTCTGCATGTCGTTGACAGGTGTATCTTGATTATTGCCTCTGGTTGTACTATAATATACGGCGCTTAGACTATTTGATAATGGAAGTAAAAAATGCAGACCAGGACTTGCCAACGAGTAATAGGACGCATCCTCTTGAGGTTAAACGAAGTAGCGGTAATAGAAGAACATAGAAATCAGTGTTTCATAACACTTATAGATGATGTTGGCAGAAAATTTACAAACCTAAACTGTTATTTTTTCAGATATGTTTATTGTATGCACCCTGGAGGATGGGCAAAACGGAGCTTCGTATGGGTCCCACAAAGCAGTGGGTAGAGGCAAGGAAATTCAAGAGAGTATTGCAGAGGTGATCTTGAGATGTTTCTAAGAAACTGGCTGGATGTCACAAAATATTGTGAAAAGAAGAAAGGAATGTCTCTTGGGTTTAGGGCAGAATAAAAAACTGCTTGATATGATGTTATTATGCTAATGAATGGAGAAAGAAGCACAAAGCTTTGATAAATTTTAGCAACTATTTGAAATTTATATGACGTTTTTTTTCTAAATTACACGTACCAGTTTGATCTATGTCAGCATATTTATTTTGTTCAATCGTATGTCATAATTTCATACGATAGGTGTGAACAAAAGTCGAACAGAAATTTGACAACCCTGAACTCACCACGCGCGCAGTATCATTGTGATAAATGAAACTTGCTGTTCGTATTACATTTGTGGGGCTCTTCGGACCATAAACGGGGTAAAATTCTGACACCTTTTTCACGAGGGTTTGCAATCGGCACACTGTATAATATATTTCCTTATGGATTTCACTTTGCACAATATTATTTTTATTTTGTATAAATATATGTATCTAGATAATGAACTTAAAAATATTATATAAACGTAGCGTTTGTATCGATGTGGTTTCTTTATTGTTGTTTCTATTATTTACATAGATAGATAGAAATAAAATGATTGAGTTATACCGTTGTGCGCGCATCACGCAAAACCGGCTGGTTAGATTTGTTTTTTTTTGTTTTACTCCTAGATATTTGGTCCTATGTAAAAAAAATATCACGGTATCTTCATAAACAATAAGTCTGTAGTCCACGCATTATTAATATTACTAACGGTCGCCCAATGATCGAAATTCGACTTTTTAATCCTAAACCATTTTCTGTTTGACATTTGTAGTATGAACCTGAACAATGAATATTGTATCACTTGCTGTCACCTTTCATAGAGTGACAACATCAATATTTTGGGGGGTCTAAGTTCAATGGTACTGGTCGTTTTAGGATTCGTAGTATTAATTTATTTAATATATTGGTATTAGATATTATTTATAAATTTTGGCTTTAAGGCTTTTTTGGCCTTCTCTATATAAACTTTAACCACGCCAAATCTCACAGTCTTCCGTGTACTCAATGCGTTTAAAAAGGGATACAAAGTTTTTGCTTTACGTATTAATATAACGATAAAGACTAAGAGATTGTTTGTTTGAACGCGTTAATCTATAGTACCAGACACATTTGAGAGAAAAAAATGATTTTTCTAGCCTATTTATTGAGCCTATGTGATTTCACGCTACGAATCTTAGGGAGTGAAGCAATAACCATGAATGTCAAGCAATCTGGCTAGCTGTATGCAAGTACAGGAAGTGAGAACAAACATAGGCTACACGAGTGTGTTGGAAGCGGCGCGGCGGCGTGGTGGAGAGTTGCTCGAATAAATTTAATACGAATGAAACCGTAAAGCACAGCCAGTTTGGAATAAAATAAAATTGAATTATGTACTTTTCAAATCTAAAATGAACGATAATAAATACACATTTTTTAAATTGACTTAATTACAGAACATCTCATGGTTTTAAAATAGACTAATAAACAAATTTAACATTAGATTAAAGAATATTAAAATAATATTTATGTTCAGGAAGCCATTGAAAGCTTTATGAAGGAAGCACTTCCTTATATATTTTTTCAGACCTTCATAAACAACACGAACGTACAGAAGCAGCGTGTGAAAATTTAGGCATTTTGCCAATTTTGGATGATTCACTGGAATATATATTTATTAACTTATAAAATTCCTTTAAGAGATTCCTTCGTTTTTAATTAATTGAAAAACATAATGAAATATAATGGAAGGTAACTTTAATCTTTCAATTTCAAAAAATATTCTACAAATAATAAATATAACTAAAACTAAAAATAATTACGATGATCAAAATTATATCAGATAAATTTATTAATTTTAAAGTAAGTATACTTAAGCCGAAAAATATATATCGCTTTGTACGGAACGATGCTTTACTAAAATGTGCGTTAAGATTTAGGCGTATTGTGATTTTTGTGCTTTTAAAGCGCAAACAACATCAGTGTTCGTTCTTCAGATTACAGTCTGTTCAATATAAAAAGTCCTTTCGTTCAGGAATTGGTAGCCTTGACAAATGGGGCTGCCATATTTTCCCTACAGTGGCTCCCAGACATTAGGGCAGCCGGGGAAGGTGGGATAAATTATGATTATGGATTAATTGTTTGTAACAGGATTGCTCGTGTCTATTTAAGTGAAATGAAGTACAAAGAATTTATAGTTAAAAGTTTGACTGTCGAATACTGAAACAAAACCCAACATAATTAATAACACTAGCGGTCACCCAATGGTCCAAATTTAACCAGCGACTTTTTTAATCATAGACTATTTTCTGTTTGACATTCGCAGTATGAAACTAAATAATGAATATGATGTATATCACTTGCTGTCACTTTTCATTGAGTGACAATGTCAATATTTTGGGGGATCAAGTTCAATGGCACTGGTCGGGTTAGGATTCGCAGTATTAATTTATTTCATTTAATATATTGGTAATAGATATTATAGATATTTTTTTGCTTTCTGCACTCCTTCTCTATATAAACTTTAACCATGCCAAATCTCACAGTCTTCCGTGCACGCAATACGCTTAAAAAGGGGTAGAAAGTTTTTGCTTTCTCACAGCATTATCGATTGACTACGTATTAGAGGTCGTATTACGAACAAAAATTGTGCGCATAATATACATTGAAACCGATGAAATATCACTCTTTGACTTTTACTTGTGTGTCTCGATTTGTTTAAGTCCACACGAAGGCATATTATATGTAATAAAATTTAGCACTCAAACGTGTACTCGCAACAAGTGCCCGGGATAGACTGTGAGTGCGAGTGTATGCACTCGAACATGTTTTTTAAACAATCTGGTTGAGTTGTCATCTCCTAGTACATAATATCTCAATGGCATTATCTAGCCACATAACATTTACAGTTGATAGTGCCAAAACAAAGGAAAGGGTCAAGTTATGGCAAACGGGCTCTGTTCGGACGTTAAAATATCCTGTTGCTTATATTGCTAAGCCCGCCAAGCATTTCTAAAATTGAATTTATTTTATCAACTTTCTTTCATCAATATATTATTTAATTAATTATAATAAAATGGTAGTACATACGAAACCGAAATATTTTTTTATGTCGAATACTTGTCAACTGCGTTTTTAAACATGCAATACAAACGCGCAACGTCTGCACGATTTTTTAGTGACGAGATACACACTTGTCGGTGACTTGTTCAAACATGCAAACGGACGCGATGCGTCTGATGAATATCAAATCTTTGCTTATTTTTTATTTCTTATAAATTTTTTATTCCAATATTTATTATAAGTAAAGTTTCGTAAATTATTAATAAGAGTTAATATATGTGCGGCCCGCCCGCCAAACAAATTAAATTTAAATTGGCCCATTGATCAAAAAGGTTGCTTGCCCCTGGTCTAAACTATTGTATTGGCCGTAGGTATATACAACGTGATATAATTATTTTCAAAGCCTTCATTAAAATTCATTAAATATTAGTTTATTAATTTAATTTATTTTGATTTATAATGTGATAGAATTTACACCTAAATTGTTACCTACGTTTGAAAAGATACACGACTAACCATTTGTTCTGTCAAAATGCTTTTCAACTTACGTTGTGAAGATTCTCGTCCCGCGTCCTTATGGAGCCTAGTATCTACTGACATGTTTGGGTACAAATACGACTAAACTTGGTTAACTTTATAGTTTTTTTTAATGCAATACATGTATGCGCTTGGCCTCGATCTTACCTGATGGTAAGTAAAGATGAGGCCGACGATGTATCGCGCTTACCTATTAATTGCCTATTCACTCTTCGCTTGAAGACTCTCAAGTTATAGGTAGATGGGAAGACAGACGACGAGAGTGAATTCCACTCCTTTGCCGTTCGCTTAATGAACGACGAAGCATAACGCTTGGTGCGAATCAAATGAATTTCCACGACATAAGGGTGGATACCCTCAGGAACCCTAGGTTTAGTTAAAACTATTTTCACTATATACCTAATTATTTTCGAAGCTGTTTACGCATAATTATATTTTTATTGATCACTTCTAAGAATTGCGTCAAATTACTAAAGACTTGTGTGGGTTGTGTTTGATCTCCGGCTAAGATTTTCCGGTATGTTATTTACTACTATAATTTATAGTGTAAATTATAACAAACTAGAGTGCTGGATCAGTTTTGGCATCGGTTACAAATATATTAAAACAGGCTGTCTCATTTGAGTTCAATCGAGGAATATTTTTTTCCTATTTTACACAAGCTTGACTCAGTGGATTCGCTTGCGTGATAATTTATGAATTTTTTTTTAGTTCATTGAAAATATAGGATCACAAAACCAGATTTCACATGGATCTTTGAGATGGGGATGGAGTTCAGAAAGAAACTTAAGTTTATGAGACATTTTCACCTGCAAAAAATGGGCAATTTAACCAAAAATTAAATTACGTTTCTGTTCTACAAAACACGGGTTATCTAAAAAAGCAAACCGCTAGTGTTCAGTATATGAAAATTACATTAACAAGATTCTGTATGGAATTAATCCAAGTACGTGATCTATTCTAAAAATTGTTAGTGAAATGAAAAATAGAATATGATTAAAGTTTATATATAGTTTTTCAAAATATTCCCTCCAACTCCAATGCACTTATGTATTTAGGTGAACCAGTTTTCGAAATATTAATAAAATGTATGTTGCGGGTGGTTGAAAAATAACTGCCAAAATTCTTCGACAGCATCTTCAGTAGTGAAAAATTTTCGCACACAATGCATTTTTTTACCGTGGGAGATAAAAAAAAACACATAGAGGTAAAACTGGACTGTACGGACGATTGTTTTACATTTGTACTTTCGAAGTATTCAAATAGTCTATGGTTCTAGCAGCTGTGTGAGCGGGCGCATTATCTTGGTGAAAAAGAATACCACGGATTCTTTGGTTACTCGCTATTTAATTCTTCGAAAGCTTGAGGCAGACAAACTTCGCAATACCACTCATTAGTAACTGTTCTACGATCTTCAAGCGGAATTATTGCTACTGGTCCACTGCGTTGAAAAAAAAGCTATCATTCTTTATTAAAGCTCCAACCGCGAACAACTTTTGTGGGCAATTCGTCTTCTTCAAACATCCATTGCGTGGATTGTTGCTTCGTGAGAGGATCGTAGCTATTATAGGTCCAAGTATCGTCAGTCGTAAGGATGTAGAATACGTTTAGCGAAGTAACTCCTTCAAAATTTTCTAGCATAAATTTGCACCAATCAACACGACGGGATTTTCGCTCTTCTTTGAGAGAATGAGGTATTCATCTCGAAGCAAAATCCTAACTTTAAGGTTTTCATGCAGGATGGTGGAAACTGCCCGTGTTCCAATCTTCAGTTTAGCCTGAATCTCTTGATGTGTAATGCGTCTGTTCTCTCGAACACGTTTGATTTCACGAAACCAATAAGTAACTATTGCTAACGCAGAAGCATACTGCACAAATGCAGCTTGTAAATTTTCGTAAGATTCCTTGAAAGTTAAGCCTCGTATAATCATAAAAAATCATAGCACGAAAAGCTTACCGCGAGACATCCATTGTTGAAAACAAAAGAATAGTGATATACAACCTTTAAAAATATTCTAAAAAATAACTACATATAGGTGGCCAATGATTTTCTCCAAAGAGATTTGTATTGAAATTAGCTATCAATTCAAAATAGTTTCAAGTAAAAAGAGATTGTATTTATTCTCTGGCTAACAATTTTCGGAACAACCTAGGAGCACTATCGGCTGCTACTCGGAAGATAATAATATCCTATCATCCTATAATCTATATTATCATGTTATGAGGTGATCAAAATAGTCGCCGTTTTGACGGATCCATAGGTTTACTCTTAACGTTAAGATAACTATAAGCCATCGACGGTTGGCACTGCAATAATTATACTTAGACAATGGTTTTTTATTGCATATATGTAATTGATCAAAGCTTGGTTATCTGGATACGTTTATTAAGCGCATCATCACTGATCAGTACTTTCTCGTAATACTTAAGAATTGCGAAAGGTCAAGACAAATATATTTCAGAAATAATATTCAAGCTTACTTCGGGTTAAATCTGCGAAATATTCAATCTATGAAAACACGCGAGGATTCAAAATATATATTTTAAACCGTTTTCTTCTTCTAAAAAATGAATTAAAATAAAATTCTTCTTTGTAATAAAACTGAGAATTTTATATTGAACCAAAATATTTTGGTAAGTTATCAGATATTACATTCCATATGACAATGAATTATATAATTCTGGACATCTGCCAAGTAGTGCGTTTAACTAAAAATTGTATCATAAGTTGATACATTATATTACTCTAGGCTAGAGTAATTGGGTAGAGAAAGATATATCTATATATCTATTTTCATTAGCATCAAAAGATTTTTAATCATTTTTCTAACGAACACATTAAAGTAGTTGTCTATGGTATTGGGGAATATAAAAATACAAATCATTAATATTGATGAAAAATTAACGGAGATATAGCGTTGCCAAGAAAAAATAACTTTGAAAACTAATATATATGAAGATTCCTTTACTCGATAAGAAAACTTGTCATCAAATATAATGCGTGTCATACATACTCGTGTATCAAGTTACTAGTAATCGAGGTGCTGAGTAAGCGTGTGACCTCATGTGATGGGTGTACCTTACAAAGAAGTTGGCCCAATACACTGAGTAGGTAGTTTATCTATCATATCTATACTTGGTCATACCATTAAAAAATTACTTTCCCAATGTTTTATACACACCGAGATACTTTTTCACTTCTAGCGGCCAGGTTTCCTCCCAATGTTTCTTTTTACCGAATTAACATTTTCATATTATTTCCATATTAATTATATGAGATAAAAGCATATTATTGAGAAGCAAACCGAATATTAATTAATACAGATGTTAAAATAACTTTGAAATCATGTAATGAACTTACAACAGAATTCTTAGTTTTAATTATAAGAACGTGTTGAAGTACGAAATGTCGAACGTGTTGAAGTACGAAATGTCAAGTTTTATGCCCAATAAGCGAGATATAATATTTTGTTACAGCACTTAGAGGCCGCAGAGGAACCTAAACATTCTTGTTCTCTCAGAAACCACACTTGTTCCACCCTCACTCAAGAGTTTGGACTTTCAAATGACTCCGATCCTGTTTTGTATGTATGAATATTTTTAAAATATATTTTTAATCAATCTGTTTTTATGATTACTTTTAGCAGATGCGTGGAAAATAATTAGCTAAAACTTTGAAGAGACGAATACTAAGTTTTTCGAAATTTTTTACCGACTTCCAAAAAGGAGTAGGTTCTCATTGCGAATGTATATTTTTTAATGAATGTTCAGCCATAACTTATTTATCTATGAACCGATTTGGATGATTCCTTTTTTGTTGGATAGGGGATCCCTCATAAGTAATAGATTTTGGATTCAGCTATTGCGTATCCAGTTTCTATTTCCGCTGGCAGGCATAACTGCGGCGAATGGGGATGGGTTGTTGATCTCTCGGTAATCAATGTTGTTTTTTGATTAAACTATTTTTTTATTTCTTCTTTAGGTATAGGTTTTAGCATTGGCCACAATCTCACATGTAATTAAGTAACGATGTGGCGCAAGATGGTAACACGCTAGAGGACTGGCTCTCAAGTGTAGCAGGCAAAACAATCCTATAGGGGCATTGAGGGTAGCTACCAAGGCATGGTTTAGAAAATATAAATAATAATAATAGAAATTTCAGGCTCTTTGCAGGGTTTTGAACTACATTGATTGACGCGAATTCCGTGCACGCTACAAATGAGCCATCATTGCTTACTTTGCCGTGCTATAAATGATACCTCTTGATACCATTCTAGCTGATGTCACGATACGGTGTAAGATCATAAAACCGTAAAAGGCTAAGCCTAGAAAAATGGGCTAGCCTTAAAATATAGCTGCACGATGACACAATTTTATGATGTTTTTCCTCCAAGGGAAAAAAACAATCGCATTTTAGAATGTCAGCCTACATCATTCAAGTCACTATTACAAACGCATCGTCGCTTTCAAAATCGTCTGAAATCATCGATAAAAAATACTCACGAAACTAGGATCAAATTTTGCGTGTTTTTTGTACGTATGAAAACAGAACACCGCGGCTGGTATCGACGTGGGATTGAACCGGCTTGTCAATCGACGTAGAATAATTAAAAGTATGCCAGGGCTATGTTTTCGGTTGGTAGGTTTTATTCTCAACTACATACCCAATAGATTGCTAATAACGGGTTAAAGTTTTCTGTGAATCCATCTGACTAATAAACTAATAAATCAGATGTACCTTAGCAGCTATCAGAAAAGAACAAATCACTTCTTCTTTTTGTTATATTCTATACTAATTTATTAAAACTGTCCGGGGAGTTTATGTGGTAACTTAAGATTACATGTTTCTAGTTATTATTACATAATACACTCCACTTGTGCACAATAATCAAACTAAATCAAGTAAAATGTCACCAAAACTACATAATTTATGAGAAATAAAACAAGTTTATGAATTACATTAATGACTGAGTAAGATCCCACCAAAAATACCAGAAAAATCACTTGAATGATCGTGAAATTAAAAACATAGTAATAAAGACAACATATTATTAATAATAACATATCCGAAAAGATAGCTAATAAATAGCAAGAGTTTTCGTTGAACGCACCTGAACTGACCATTAAATTAAGTGTAAGCCGCTTCGAAAACAGCTGAATCACTTGACGGCCCGAGACTTGTGGCAAAGGTAGTATCATATTTTAATTTTTTTTTCATCCACTCGAGTATACGATCTCATTTTTTATTTTAATTCTTAATGTCTGGATTTGGTTGATGAACTCATTTTACTTTAATAAATCAATCAGTAGGTGTCCATCTGAATATGTTGTCGTTGGTTTATTAAAAGTGTAGAGTTCATGTGTTATGAATAATGAAATGAATTTTGCTTTCGAGTTTTTTTATCAAGTTAAGACAAGTGTTTAGTCCAAATCTGTTTCCGAATTAATAGTTTTTAAATCTTATAAAAAAACTGGCAGCAGCGTGAGACAGTTTATTGCAACGATACATCAGCGTCTCTAGAACTTTCCCTAACTCTACTCTCTAACTCTCTCGTATAAGTAATATCACCCAATGATAACCTATTAGGATACCCTGAATTTTTACTGCCCATTGATTTTGGATATAATAAATATTTAGCTTGTACCATCTTCTGCTTAGACCGAAGTAAACCTTAAATAAGCATCTTCAGCAAAACAACATTTCGACACTTAAAGTTAGATTGAAAAATACTTATGTAAAGAAAGCTATTATAATATTTTCAATGATGTATAAATTGCTGTTTTCAATAACATTATATTTTCGGAGATTTACTATTTCTAAAAAACAGAGTAATTTAATTTTATATGTAGTCACAATAGTGCCATGGTGAGAAATTTAGTGGCACATTTTTTTAAATAAAAATACACGCGCTATTCTTTATAAATATTAATGTATTTCTATTATCCATTGAAAACTTTATGTAGCGAGTTTTCAAATAAATTGAAAGAAAATTTCAGTATAATGACTATTATTTGATTTCGTTTGAGAATTTTGTCCAGTAACACAAGAATAATGTGCATAGGTGTTGAAATAGAGATTGCAAGTGAATTCGCTAAATTAATGTTAGTTCCTTTACACGTAAGTAAACAGGTTAATAAATAATGCAACACAAATGTAGTATAGCTATACTATGCTTACTTTTAAATAGCGCTCTGATTTAGTCACTTGCCATTCGATACCAGCGAAATCGTTTCATTTTTAGATAACAACAACTTCTTAATTCAATTTTATATTGAAACATTAGTGGTATAAAAAAACCGAATTTATCAGTTACTCGTCGATGAATCGAATCAAATAGTTCATTTTGAACGTCAAGTCAAATATTGAAACAATTTTTAATAGTTTAAAATGTTTTTTAAATAATTAACAAATTCATATTCATTGACGAATTGTTAATTATTTGAATAGTTTAAAATTTTAATTAAATACCATTATTCGATTCAGAACATTATACGCACAACCTTTTTACAAAAAAATAAAACTGAAGTATCTATCTGAGTTTTCGAAATAAAGACTATTTCTTAAGCTCGTGAGTGGTTATTTAGTTATAGGTTAATAAAAATAACACACAAATACACGTTTTTAGAATTTTATCTTTGTCTGGGCCAATTTCAGAAACGGCTTAACCGATTTTTACGAGACTATCATCGGCTGGTACAGAACTTTCTGAAAAGTAATCTACGCTGATACTTTGTGGTGATCAATGACGTAATTAAACAAATCTATGATTATTTGTAAGTATGCTATACGAACCTAGTCGCTGGTGATTGCTAGTTTTATGATAATGCTAAAAAGACTTACCGTTCAATAAATATAGTTTAAGGTTAATATTGTGTTACTTAAAAATACTTATTAGAAGTAAATTAAACAAATGCAATAAGTAAATTGTAATATTTTGCCAAATTGGCAATTGGGTACCACATATTTTGTTTCTTGATTTTTATCACGTTTTATATAACTGGCTTCAAACAGTCATTTATTGAAATGTCTGAATTCATTTGTAACAAAACTCGTGGCGTGACGTATCTCGATTTGAATCAAATAAATGTCAGGAACATATTGGCATTGAATCACAAACGAAAGTTAGAAGGAAAATTTATCACACTTTATCATGCCATCATTTTACTATAAACTTCCATTTTACATACACACATAAATCACGCCTCTCTCCCAACGGGATAGACAGAGACCGCGTCCTTCCACTTGCTACGATACTGGCAGTATAACTTTCGCTTCTTCAACATTCATCATTCTTTTCATGCATGCTCGTCGGTTTAGAGTACTCTTGACTTGACCTTTCTTCAGCATGTCCCTGATTTGATCGAGGAATATTCGTCTAGGTCTTTCGCTTCCAACATTCCCATTCAACTCGTCATTTTTTTCCATTCATCCTCTCTACATGCCTCCATTTGTCAATGCTTGTAAATATATCTTCTTTCACACCACAACGTTATCTCACCACACTATTACTTATACTGTTACTTAATTTCACTCCTAATACATTCCTTAACTCTCTCATTTCTACTACATTTATTTTACTTTTATACTTTATCTGCCACACCCAGCTTTCACTTCGGTATATGAGTGTTGGTACATACACTCTTCTATGTACAGCCAGACAAGCTTTCGTAGATATTTTGTGACTGTTCATAGAAGTGTGCAACGCCTCATTCAACATGTTACCAATCATTTACTGTTCTTTCAATATAACTTTCACAATTTCTATCTCTAGTAAATAACGATCCCAAGTATACAAACTCATTCACTTACTCCAGTTCGTCGCCACTAAACCGGACTTTTTTCTTCTTTGCATTCACTGTCATTCTCTTTCATTTCAAAGCTTCATTCATAATAATCACCATCGCTTGTAAATTCTTAACCGACGATGCAAGTAATACTTGATTATCAGCGTAAAGAAGATATTTGATGAGTAACTCATTCATTCTCAGACCACTATCACTGACTTTAAAATCTATCAACAATTATTAATTACATATAATTTATTAATAATTGAATTATCAAACAATTATCCAATAATCCCAAGTCGAGCAAAGTATTATTGGTTTTTTCTATGAAGTTCTCAGTATGTTCGGAGTTTGGTTTTGTACCAGATTAATGGCAATAGGCTCGCCCCCTATTACATGGGACCTAAAAACATACCCGGTGAACTGTGGGTGTACATTAGTATAAATTTTCAGTTTTGCAATCCTTTACGAAAAGCTAAGTGTAATTAATAACTTTATTTTTATAAGCTGCTATTTTCCAGCGAATAATACGCTTTAAAGTAAATGTGTTTAGTGTAATTCAATAAAAATCATAATTGCGCAAAAACACCAAACAAGGACATGTATCGAAGTAATCTAGATAGAATAGATATTGTTACTTATTTAGACATTCTTAAACTATTAATATACGTGCTTACAGTAAATATACTTAAGTGCGACAATAAATATCAAACCAATTTCGTTATAATTATAACCAACGCCATCTATGAATACTGTTGAAAAATAAAAATATTTACGTTTCAATTTATTTTACTGAAAATTATGTAAAGATAAAATAATTTGGTATCTTTTCACTTCATTTCAATAAACATTTTAAATATTAAAAGGGTTACATACTCGTACATACCTTTTTATATGTACTTAACCTAAAAGCAATTTATAGATCATACACATGTCCTATACGTGAAAAATGCATCCTAATTGTACCTTCAGATTATAAACTACAGTCATACAAAATTTCATCAAATTCAGTCCAGTCGTTTTTGCTTGATTGGCGTTCAAACATACCGATAGAGAGCCGAAAATACCGAATACCGAAAATTTCAAAAACTATCGACTTCTCTCAAATATCTTCAATGTACAGTTTTCAACTCTTTTCTCTTTTATTAAAAGTACTTATAGGTGTTGTACTAGAATGAAAGTAATAATTTTATTGAAGTGCTGAATGTTATATAAATAGCTAGGTGAATCGTTACATCAAAAAATTTAAAAAAGTTTGTAGCACAAATGAGAAACGAGTATTTAAACTAAATAAACATCTTGCGCGCTACAAGCTTTTGAATTTATTGAATGTAACAGTTATCACCACAGTCATCTTTAAAAAAATATTCAGCACAGACCTTTTATAGAATTATTATTTTCATTTTATTAAATTTAAAGAATAAAATAAAGAATAGAAGCTTGTTTTAAAAACAGTTTTTCTAATTACTAATGTATCATAACTTTTTTATAGGTTCCGTAGCTCTAACAAAATAACTTATTACTTCCCTAAATGTTATTCGAACAATGAACAAAAGTAGCGTGACCTTTTAGTTGTAGGCCAATATGAACTTTTAGTTTGTTTGCTTAGCATGTTACTACATCCATTAAAATTCGTCTTTTTTTTCTGTTACTAAAAATTATCTATATTATTAAACCTGTACTTATGTCTGTACATGTTATTTTTTTATTAAATTTTATGACAGACATCTATTGTAAACAACACTGATAACAAATTAAAAAAAAAATCTTTTGTCTGTTTATATGTCTGGATATTAACGCAAAATCGGCTTGACCGATATTAATTAGATTTTATAGTTGGGAAGTATATAATACCATCATGCAATCATAAGAATAGTGAATAAAAATTTTAGAAGTAATATATAGTTACATATATATAAATCACATCTGATTTTCATTAAATTTTGTATGTAAACCTATATTTAATTCTAGAAATATGAGCAAAAATTAAGTAACGAGACGAAAATAATTACTGCGTAATAAACGTGCTGAGCCGCGGACATTGCTAGTTATTTCTAAACGCGTAACTAGACCTGACCAATTAATTTTGACTAACAACAAAATTCATTAGTCCTAGTTTCAAATGGACCCGTTATCTCTGTAATTGAATTTGAATTTACTGAAAGATAAAGCAAACAGTAAATTATTTGTTGCATTTTTCACTCAAAGAATCTGCACCAAGTAGTTCTTACATGATGTTTCCATTATCTGTCACAAATCTCGTCTTACCGAGACTTTATATAATATCTATATTCTGGTTTGTTAAATAAGGACCGTGTGGCCTAATGGATAAGGCGTCGGACTTCGGATCCGAAGATTGCAGGTTCGAGTCCTGTCACGGTCGAAAAATCTTTGAGTTTTTGTTTTTTATTCATAAATTTGTGTTCTTTGACCCTATATTGGGTAATGCAGGTGGAATTTTGCATAACAAAGCTTAGTTATTGTGCACAAGTGAAGTGGATTGAAAATAATAACATGAACCGTGAACTCCGTGATGTGACAAAAACTCCCTAGAAAGTGCTAAAAAGAGGGCCACCAACTTGTTAGGATACTGCAATCGCTATAAGACAGAACACTCTATATTTACTTGATAATGGGAGCAAAGGTTTTCTGTATAGAGGACTAGTTGTCAAGTTATGAAGAAGAAAAAGATCCACACGTCCTATTTATTATCAATATGCAACTGTATAGTATCTAAGCTATTTCTAAAAAGTATAATATAGGATAAGATAATATATATATACTAGCTGAGCCGCGTAACTTCGTCTGAGAGAGAGAGAGAAAGAAAAAGTTAGAGAGAGTGGGTCGTAGGCACTGTATTATTAGGTGCCGCCCATCTCTCACATTATTCTGCGTAATAAAAATGCGCTCGCGGTACTTGACCATTATTTTGCTGCAGAGTTATTTTAAAACTGTGATATCTCCTCAGATATTTATTTAAATCTATTACTGTAAAGGGCAATTTTGTTCAAAATTAAATACTTATGATGAATAACGTATTTATTTCGATAAGGATTAATACCATGTGTATAAAAACACCTTCGCAAATAATTAATTATTTTAGAACAAATTTTATTACCACAAAAAAGGTTATATTGAGTAAACCTTAAAAGATAGTTGTATGCTGTCCCGGACTTTTTTTAGAACTTGTTAAGAGAAACAATCTATCACACGATTGTTGCGTAACTTTAACTATTCACACAGCGCACGCAGTGGAAGCTATTAAAAGGAATAAATTACCCCCGATTTTGCAACATTTTTCATTGATGCTCCGCTCCTATTAGTTGTAGCGTGATATTATACTTTACTTACTTTACGTACTTTAGCAGCTAGGTTACTATTAACCTAAATTAGTTCCTTCATCAAGCATCACTATAACGTATGTATCACCTTTGTGTTATAAATTAAAACTTAATTGGATTATTGAAAATGCTATTTTATTCCCATCCAATCCACTCACGTCAGCTCCATAAGCCTGTTTAATTGAAATACAACGTATAAATCACGTACAATCTTTTATGTACTTAATTTTTTAAACAAGAAAATCTGGGTAATTGTGCTTTAAATCCATTTAAGTGGTTTCCACTTAAGACAGTTAAAGGGATTTAGATATTTAAGGGTTCGTTTCGTATTTCGTTTTTTACATTGCGTAATAAATATTCATACTTCTGTGATATTTCACTTTATATAATGATGTTATTATTCTTTATTAATGGCATTATAATTACGTTACTAGTTTTGTAATATAAATGAATGTATGTTCCTTACTTAATGATTTAATTCCATTGTAATAATGTTCAAAACAAATTACTGTAAGCTTCCAAACCCTTCGCGTGGCGAAACACCGGGGCCCGACAAATAAAAAAATGGCGCAAGTTGGCAAGGCACCGGTTCCCGGCGTATGACACCTACTGATATTTAGACTCAAATTGCATTAAAAAAGCTATGTCTGACCTATTCTAACTTACAAATCATAAGAACCAAAGAAAAGGAAAAACTTTTGAACAAAAAATCAAACATCATGCGGCAGACATTTTGTTTATACTTAAGTCATTCTGTTGTAAACCGCCAAAAAAGTGCTGCCAGTTGCACGTTTGTCACGTAAAAACTTGTGCCAATTATAGTTTTGTGTGCGAAATTCGTCTGTTTCTTGGATTAAAATCATCAATTGGTAATCTTCAATATTAAAGCCAATTTTATTTCAACTTTCATGAAATTTGTACATCAACTCGACTGTCCCTATCATGGCGTCATGTCGAGATTTTTTCAAATGTTATAAAGTAGCTATATTTACAGTAGGAATATAATTAACATCTATAATATAACAAAGCATTAATGTAATAAGAGTTTAAATTTGTTCCACTAACTAACACAAAGAAGTTAAAGTTTAAAACGACCTCATAAAAAACGTATGATCGTAATATCGTGAAAGTTTGGAGTCGATTTGTAAAATGTTCTTGTAAGACAATATACCATTGTTTTTTGTAATTTTGTTAGTAAATTTAATCTAAATCTAAAATATAAAGTTTGGTTCGTAAAATAAGGAGTAGATTTTAAATTATTGAAGTTTTTTATGCAAGCCTAGCAAATATTCTCTTACCCTATTTTAAGCTTAGATATACAAAATAATGATAGACCAAATTCTTTCAATTATTTATTAATCAGTTAAGAAAATAACTGTCAAACCGTCATTTTGCTAAGTGTTTCGCATGCAACTACTGTAAAAAGAATGTGTGCAAATTATGTATTTCTGTAAATTTATAAAATACAGGTGCCAAAAATAATAATTTAAAAATAATTAAAAGTTAAAAAAAAAAAAATTTTTAGCGGGATCTCAAACTGTCAATAGTAGCTTAAGTCACGCCTTATAACATCAGCTATCTCTGCCAGTAAAAGTCTCGCCAAAATCGCTCCAACCGTTTCGGAGATGAGTCGCAATAAACACATATTCAGACAGACGAAAATTTTAAACATTGTTTTTTTTTTATGTTGTAATCACCGTATATACTTCTTACATATGTATTTAGTAAAAAATATTAACTGTAAGTCAATTAGTAATTTGTATTTCCAATAAAAATAAAAACTTTTTATATTTCGTATTCTCATTACATACAATTTTGGCAAGTAGTGAGTGAAGTTGGTGCGAATGCGATTTATCTTCTTATTTGAAATGCTTGTATTTTTAGAAATACATATACTTATATATGAAAGTGTTACTAGTTAGAATATTTAGATATTATTTTACTTTAATCAATATCATGAGTACAAGTTTTGTCCGAGATGGTAATAATAAAGTTCAACCTTTTTGAACGCATTAAGTCCAAACTGTTCTATTCGTAGTATTTTGCTACGCATATTACTACGAATTTCAAGCGATCTACGCAATATGCACGTAGTAGGTACACACTTCATAACTATAATTAAACCGTCTATAAAAGGTTATACTTAGTAAAATTTTATTATTTTACGATTACTCTACCGTAATTCAGTAATCCAAAAAGGTTACTTACCGCAACTAAAGCAGACGAATCGACGGACCTATCTAAATATATTCTAGGCTGTATCCATCCATCGACTTTATGTCCAAGTTTAATGACGTCATAATTCTACGCACACCTCGTAAGCTAAATTAAGTTACATCGCGTGCGATAGTGAACTGACAGTATTTACGAGATCATAAAGTAAGGACACTAAAGAAATCAAGCACTGTAATTATGCATATAATTATATATAATATTGTTACGATCAGAGTAAAAATAGAACAAAAACCACAATTCTCGAAATATCTAGAAATGTCTAGACGAAAAGAATCGAACATGTATTTGTAGGTTCGAAAAGACAAAGTTTAAGGCTCCTATTGCGTAATCCAACAAACAATAGTCTAAAAATAGAACACTTCCCCTTTTTAGCGATATCGTAAATTTCAAGTCCTTTTTATTAATTTGGACCCTCATTTTATTTGAGCATATAAGCGAGCCGTCTTCCGAGCCAGGACAGTCAGCCTGGTGAAGCAGTCAAAGCCTATAATGGCTCCAGGGCCCTTAAGGCTTACAATGTAGTCAGTTCAAAAAAAAGAGCCAAGACAGTTCCGTTTTAAACAACCAAGTGGAAAAAATAAGCGATAAAAGGAAGAAATCTGCAAGAGCACCATATATAGAGATACTGTTAGTACGACCACAGTATTGTGATTTTGTTTTGCCTTGTTATTTAATCTGTAAAAATTATTTTATATCAAAATAATATTACATAAATAATATTGGATCGTAGTAGGAATTCAATATTTTTTTAAACGTGGTAAGTTTAAGCATATTATTAAAGGTCTCCTTGTAAGATATTATTAAGTTTAATTATTCGATTTTTCTTAGTGTTTTCATCATATATATTTCAATTACAAATAGACATTAATCTTGTACGGAGAAAATTGCAAGCTATAAACTACGTGGACTAATAGTTATTTGTAATTGAATGACTGGGAAAATCTTATAATAAATTGGCCTCATCTGTACATCTATGGCCTTTTAGTTTCGAGGTTAATGGTTCACGAAAAAGGGCGTTTTTTTATAATTACAATTTTATTTAGGGACTTTTATCGCTAAGGATATGCCAGTACCATAAAAGGGCATTGAAAATACAAATAAATGTCACGATTAAGTTATAGCTCATAAAATTGTTTGTTTGTTTGAACGTGTTAATCTCTGAAACAACAAATCAGATTTGAAAAAATAATTACATTATAATATAGTCTATTTATTGAGAAAAATTATATACATCTAGCGGGTACCCGCGACTTCGTCTGCATATTATTGGATATAATATACAGACTGATCTCGGAACACGATAAACCAAAAGAAAATCATAGATGGGTTTATCATTGTGTATATGGTATTGTAATTATATGCCTATATGAGTCCAACCAACACATTAATCGTCCCAATAAAACTTCAAAAAATAATTTAAATCACCCTTGTTGTACCGGCTTGCGAGGTTTCTTGAAAAACGTGAAACCCCTTTTATTACTTACCTAAAGCATAAATATGAATTTTCACCGCCTTAATTTGAGACAATAGGGGTCTTCATAAAAACTTTCATCTCCTATTTCACCCCTTCAAGTTTACATAAGGTAGCTTATGTTCTCCATTTTCCAATAAATCTCTTTACCTACATTCATTACAATTGGTTTGAAGTTTGTCAAAAAGTCAGAAGTTTACTTGTTCATATCAAGTCGGGGTCATCACATGTAGGATAACAGAATGAAAGAATTCACTCGTAGCAAAACTGTCCAGATAATTTACAATAGGTATATCAATATCAATAAATCAACAAACCAGTTATTTATTTATTTTTTATTTATTTGGTACATATTGCTTCACAGCACATTTAACACAAAATATACATTTGTTATGTTTTGCAATCATGTGGTGCCAATTACGAAAGTTGGCGTGGTTTGGGTTTAGGTTTAGGCTTGGGATTGACATTGGGATCAGGCTTAGGGTTAGGCTTAAGTTTAAGTTTAGTTGACGTGAACAATACAATAACCAGTTACTTGTCAAGCGCCATATTGAAAAAATTAAGTAATTGGGGTTTGGGTGGAAACCGCGAAATTTGCGCGCATTCAGTAATTCAATGATATATCAGTTATTTTGTATAGTACCTATATATAAAACTTATATCGATGTGTTCTTTATGAATTGCACTAAGTGATTAATAAATAATTTAAACAATTTGGTATTTCATTATTTTGTAAATCGAAGATAAAAATAGGGTACGAGAATATTTGCTAAGCTTGCATACAAAATCTCCAATAATTTAAAAAAGTAACAAATAATATATCGATAAACGCACTTCTCTACACAAACGTTTAACAAAGGATTCATAAAGACGAGCCGCTTGAATATCCTTCGGCCGTAAACGTTCATTTTTTTAAAAGTCATTGACTCCATGCGCGATATAAAATGTTCGTTTTAAAGTCTAACTTCTTTGTGTGAGTAATTGTAACAATTTGAAACTATTATTACATTATTGCTTTGTCATATTATCGATGATAATTATATTCCTACTGTAAATATAACTACTTTTTAACAAAGAAAAAATCTCGATATAACGCCATGACAGAGACAGTCGAGTTGATGTACAAATTTCATGAAAGTTGTAATAAAAACCTAACTAATATACCTAAATTCGCTTTAATATTGAAGATTACTTACCAATTGATGATTTTAATCAAAGAAACACACGAATTCCGCACACAAAACAATAACTGGCAAAAGTTTTTACGCAACAAACGCCGATTGCCAGCGCTTTTACAACAGAATGACTTATAAACAAAATGTTTGATTTTTTGTACTAAAGTTGGTCCTTTTCTTTCGTTCTTATCATACATAAGTTAGAATAGGTCAGATATGGGTTTTTAATGAAATCCTTACTTATAGAAGAGTAGGTGTCAATGGCGGGAGAAGGCACCGTGCCAACTTCCGGTATTTTTTGACAGGTGTAAGGAGGTCTGACGCCAAGGGACAAGATAATCGTTCAAAATCTAAAAGAGATTGGGCTTTTGATAACATGCCACTGAATTTTATGATGTGAAAGCATGGGAGAGCATAAGGGGTAATCTCCATGTTAAGGAAGAAGTGCGGAAATAAATAGTTTCAAAAAATTATTATTTCATTTTTATTGTTATGTCTGTCTAAGAGTTGTTTATGAATTTAGAACGAATAATTATTGTTTCTAGCACTTGCCGGCTGCTGCCACAACCCGCTCACTTCGCTTGCTCGGCTCATGCCTTATGATCACAGTTCAAGCATAATCTAACCAATATTACCACAACGGAATAGGTTTAGGTTTAGGCTTAAGCTTTGATATAAATTAATAATAGTGGTCAAGCTATAACATTAAACGGAACAAAATGTATCCTTATGTGTTAATCCAGGTCAAAGACTATCTGTGCGCTAAATTTCATCCAAACTTTCCATTCATTATATTTGTAGGATAACACTGCTTAAACTTTGACTTTTACGGAGATAAAAGTACCCTATTTGTTATTCCAGGTCATAGACTGTCTGTGTGCCAAATTTCATCTGAATCATTTTAACCGTTTTTGCATGATTGATTAACAAATATACATACATACATCATTTCACATTTATTATATTAATAATATTGAACAGCAGTTAAACTATGACTTCTACCGAGATAAAAAATATTTTATGTTATAACACAGGTCATGGACTATCTGTGTGCCAACTTTTATCCAAATCAGTTCAGCCGTTTTTGGGTGATTCAGTAACAAACATACAAACACACACACTTTCACATTTATTCAATTATAATATTGATAACAGCAGGTAAACTATGACGTCTACTGAGATAAAAATTATTTCATGTGTTAATTCAGGTTGGACTATCTGTGGGGCACTATGTCTGGAACCTCCTCGTGGTGTGCCCCGGGCAACGGCGGCCGCTTCACGGCCGACGGCTAATACCAGACCGACGGCGTTCCTCCCCTGTACCCCTCTGCTCTACCCCACTACAGACGGACTCATCGTTGACGGCGGAGGAGGAAGAAAACCTCTTTAAAAAATTGAGAGGATACAACCTCTTTAAAAAATCGCTGACGGCGGTGGAGTAAACCACCTTAAAAAATCTTGGACGGACTGTGGTGGAGTAAACCACCCTTTAAAAAATCACGGACGGACGGTGGAAGACAACCACCTTAAAAAATTACTGGACGGAGGTGGACAGTATAAAAAATCAAGGACGGACAGTGGAAGGAAACCACTTAAAAAAATAACCGGACGGTTGAGGATGAGCACCTCGTTAAAAAATCAAAGACGGACCTGACAAGGACGGACGGGAGCTCAATGACGGCAGAGGAGGAAACCTCTATAAAAAACCAACGACGGACTGGTGGGGGAGGGGGTGCGTTCATTCGCCTCCTTCTCCTGCCGTTACAGGACGGCAGAGGAGAAAACCTCGGTAAAAAATAATGGCCGGGTTAGCGGGGTGGGGGTGCGTTCATTCGCCCCTTACCCCCGCCATATGCCAAACATTATGGCAGGGACAGAGGAGAAAACCTCTATAAAAAACCCAACGACGGGTGGGTGGGGGACAGGTGGTGGTTCATCCGCCTCCTTCTCCTGTCAGGCCGAACCAAGGGGAGATGGGTCGGGGGACCTGTCTTCCCATTGCACTGGTTTGGCGGACGGGGAGACAGTTCGTCACCGGGCTGTCTCCGTCAGCGGGCGGCCCTTCCGGGCCTTGTCGCCGGAGCGGCGCGGCTGAATGCCAGCGCAGTGCCCGCGTCGCCCCAGTATGGCGGCGGATGGTGCACCGTGGAGTTTTTTAGTGAGTAGGAGTCTCACATACCACTCGTTCCCCCGGGCGAGTGTGTACCCATGAGAGGTTTTCCCTCCACGTTAAAAAAAAAAAAAAAAAAAAAAAGGTTGGACTATCTGTGTACTAACTTTTATCCAAATCCATTCAGCCGTTTTTGCGTGATTGAGTAACAGAGATAAAAACTTTCCATTTATTAACAGCTTTTTACTAAATACATATGAAAGTATAATATACGATACATACAACAACACATCACTTTTTAAAAACGGTGTCTTAACTTATGCTACTTTTATTTTAGAAAAAGAATTAGGATTCCGCGAAAATTAAAACAAAAACTTGTCAAGGTGAATCGATTCAGGTGCTTAACTGGCTTACGCTGAGTAAACCATAAGAGATATATGAAATTAATGTACTATATAATTTTAGATATTAAAAAGACCTACAAAAAGTCACCGAGTGCATATCTTGAAAACCATGGAGAACATATTATGATTGTTTTATACAGACGAATATATTTGTGTCATATCTCCACGAATAAGTCATAGAGATAGCAATTACGTAGTTAGAAACTAATTGAACTAATGAAGCCAAGGTCACATAATTGGAGCTAATAGCTTTATATGAAACATTAGTTATCAGACGGATAAGTATTAAGAAGGCGACATAATTCCCAAATCATTTATTAATTCACTTATAGTCAGCTGTAATTAATGTAAACTTCCAACGTTTGCTGTTCGCTTCGAACGAAGTGATAGTGCCAAGGACTTTAGATTTACACTATTAGACAAGTTACCGTCATGTTTGTCCTTTTATGAGTGATAAGAGCTTTGTAATAGAGGAGAAGTAATAAACATAGAACTGTATTATCTTCTGTCGATAAGAAATAAACTGGATTTATCGCGAAATTCACGCTAGAACTTTAACCGTAAGCAGCATATCAATACATCTTTATCTTTTATCTTTAGATAGTAGATAATACAAATGTTTACACACATTATGCAAACTGTCGAATGTTATATATTAACCGTGTGTCAGTTGGGGTTTCGCCAACATTCCAGGAATCATCTTATCACTGTATTTAACATCTTAGGGGATAATTTTTCTAAAACCTTTTCTTAGTACTCATCTACGTTATATAAGGAAGTCCTTTGCAAATTTTCATTCTCCTAGAACCACAGGCTTAAATAGTGCTTTATGTTAATATATCTTAAGAACTTTTTTATGTAGACAGTTTAATACGTCACCTATCACTATTGCTGAGTCGTGTGGAATACTGTATTGTATACCACACTTTAGTCAATCGACATAGATCCGTGTGCATTAATACGTCACCGACCACTATTGCTAAATCGTGTGAATTCATAAATTTTGTACAATATATTAATAGACCTGTACGCACTGAAATCGTGCATAAGTTAGCGGTTACTAGTCGTGGTACACACTGCACACATAATAATGTTGTAAGACAATAAAAAACATTGATTAATTTAATAGCAACCCAATTTTATATTATTACAAGCGAACAAATCAACAAATGATTTATTCATAAATAAAAAAAAACTGCTTCCAATTCCTATTAACGAAATATTTGTTCAGTGCAGACAGCTAGAAGAATTCAATTTCCTTTCACGAAATGGTAAATTATAAACAACTCATTGAGTTTTTTTTGTGTGTTATAATATACATAAATAAGAATTACAATTTCTTTCAATAGTTTATTTGTGCAAATTTATTTAATAAAAGTGATCTTTCAACATACATCCTAATATCAGGCTATTTGGACAGATAAAGCTTAGGTTTTTGATGACGACAATGCGAACAAATAAGATTATTATCAGCTTAATTAACAAAACTAACTATTGACATAACATTTTGTTGAGTGCAGACTGTTAAATTGTTTCGATTTCCTTTCGGGAATTGGTTATTTATAAACATCTCATTGTGTATATATTATAGTAGTAATAAACACATTGGAGGTTTATATTTCACTATATTTAACTTTGAACTTTTTTATCGTAACATGGAAAGCACATAATGTAATCCAACAATATCAATGACCACCAAAGGATCTATACAATCCATCGTCATGCCGGTTTACTCAAATGTCTTTTCACATTATTTGAAGGTCTTCATGGTTTAGGGAGGAGGAAACACACTTACCGGGTGACAGTTCCACAGCTTCATAGTACGGCAAAGATAAGATCCAACCTGTAACCGGAGCCCACCGCATATGGTTCTGTTATGAAATGGAGAGGAGGGAATCAGGTTGAACAGCTCTTCAAAATGCTCTCCATGATACCGAAGCGACTCGGTGAATTGAGTAATGTCTGATTCATCTGGTCTGCATCATTTACATTCATTTCTGTTTATTATTGAACTAGTTTTTTCACAGATACAGTTTATGTTTCGATGAAGACAATATTATTACCCAACATGATTAAATACTTAAGTACTTAATTAATGTTTAGCTAAAAGTTTTTATATCCCAACCATACTTTTCTCTAGGCCGTTTAAATTATTTGAATATTGTCTTTATTTTGTGTCCAGTGTTTTTTTGTGTGTTAGATTTTTAAGATATTTCATGTGTTTATTTAATGACATAACCTTCCAACACAGTAGCCTAAAAATAACAATAAAAAAATACGTAATTCTATTATACAGAAGGTGCAAAATCGTTGAATTTAGCATATAAAATGAAACAGATTTAACGTAGAAATAGAAGAAATATTCGATAATAATTACGCGATGCGTACGCCTGTTTTAACTCTAAATTAACGTTAATTCAACATTATCTAAATCTTGGCATTCGTGGGCTTACACGTGCGAATTCAAATTACCCTAGATGCGTCGTAGATTGCGCTGAGCCCTCGTAAATTAGGTAGGATTTCTAAAAAGTAACTTCATTTTTAAAGCTGAATATCTAACGAAAGCAATTATCTCGACGCTTTCGTAAATATTTTTTTCTACGGAATAAGAATGTTACGAAAATATTTTACTGATGTCAAAAAGAATTCTTGATGATTTCTATTTCTCTTTTCTTATTGTATGTCAGCAAAATGTGCTTACGTCCAACTAAGCAGTCCTGGTGTCAGTACCTCAGTGCAGATTTACAGTAAAGTGATACTATTTGAAGTAGCTTACCTGGGAACAAAGAATAATCAGTTATTAGCTTTTATTATTTATCAACGCTTACATGAAACCAGTTTTCAATTCATGCAAAATAATTACGAGATTTCGATATAAAAAAAAAACAGCTAAATAAATAATTTTATAGAAATTTATGACGGGTCTAAAATACGTCTTACTTTTTAATAATTGTCCAACGTCTCAGGTTGGTTACACTGTGTAAGAGAGGGTAGTTATTAGAAACTGTCCTTACTAACGAGGACATCGCAATATATCAGTCGGCTCGTGAACACGGTCAAGTGTAACAAGACCGAAACGTCGAACAATTAGAAATAAGACGAGATCTAGACCACCATTAAATAATGTAGTATATTGACTTTAAGAGATAGTGTAGTGTAGGATGTACATACGACAGAGATAAGTGCCAACGACTGTGGCAGTTGCAAGCCGACCGTAGTGCGGAGCGGACGTATACTGGTGAGGTGTTGGTGATTGGATTTATATTACAACAATAAAAATACCTACATACTTACTGACTCGTGTGAATACTTTTCGGATTATAGAATACAGTTGGTTACATAGATTATTAATAGATGGTGCTTTTTACATGTTACTTTAAATAATTTTTCCTTAAACCCTATTTGTCGTTCATAGTGAGGAATATAAGCTTTAAAATGGTGTTTGAATTATTAAGAATTATGACACATTTTGGTGAAATACCCCCACTACAAAAGATCGCAACCAAATAACCTGCTGTGTTGTGCTTCTACGGTGAAAGGGTTTCAGAGCTCCTTGGGAAAGGGGGTTTTAATGTCGGGAACGCGCTGGTGATACTTCTGGTGCTACAAGCGTCCATAGTGTACGATAAACACTTACAATCAATAGGGACCTATGCTTGTTTGCCACCTTAGTTGTATAAAATATTTTGCGTAACTACAAAAATACCTTTGAGAAATAATATATAGAGATTTAAAATGTGTATAAAACTCGACTGTTGAAAAATTGTTAATTTTAGGAAAAATTAAGCATAACATCCAAGCGATTTTAACATATTTCACTGGCACCATCCACACGGAACGAAAAAGGAATCGTTGAGATACATACATCTACACAAATAAATAAAAATGAAGTGTCTGTTTGTATAACATGAAAGTATATACGATACATTTAACAAAAAAAAAACATTTATTTTTATGTTTGACTTTATGTTTGTTTCAGGTAATCTCCAAAACGGTTGAATCGATTTTGACTGAACTTTCACTGTCAGATATTTGATTTTATAAATCTTATATCTTATCTTATATGTTATTACCTTATGCTTAGGCTACATTTATTTTAGAGAAACATTAGGGTTGTAGCTTAAATGGCTTACGCTGAAAAAATCTAAAAAAAAAACAAGTTTATGTAGTACACAATCGTAGATCTTCAAAGACCTAAAAAAAGTGAGGCGTATAAGGATCACCCACAATAAACATTTTTATTTATTTGGTACATATTGCTTCACAGCACATTTAACACAAAATATACATTTGTTATGTTTTGCAATCATGTGGTGCCAATTACGAAACAATTATTATTAAATTTTGTTTGTTATGCAGCGGTTAAATATTTATATACATAAAAAATATCATTATGAAGTATTATGTGTTTCTATATCTCAATGTGAGTGGGAGTGTGAGTCTGCGTGTAGTGTGCGTGTGCGTGAGAGTGTATAGGTGTGGTGGGATCATATGCTCGTGAGTGAACGCATATGTGAATTGTATATGTATGTATGTTATATGCCATAGAGAGTAAACGGAGTCCTTTCTGTGTTCCTGTTTCACAGCCATGATGACTATTTCAATGTGTTTTTAGATTTTAATTCTTTTAAGAAAACATTCCTATTTGACTGGAATAAGTCAATATGACTAAACTTCGTGTCATACATGTTAAAACATCTTTGTAAAACAGAGTTCTTAGCATAATTGTGTTTAACTGGCGGTGGTGCAAATAAGCGCGGATTTCGAATAATTTTTGTTGTGTTTTGAAATTAATCCTATTCACTAATTATTTTTTGTCTTTAAAATAATCGAGAGCGGGGATAGCAGCACTATTCGTGTATGTGCATGATCGACGGCATTCTGTAGTTCACGCGAGCGCAGCCGCGGCCACAGCTAGTATAAAATATCTACATTATAACACTTGTCTAGGTATATCTATAGCGCTTGAGATATTTTTAACCGGCCCTCAAATTGTTTACATCGGACCGTATTAATAACGCCTACCGCAATTTATTTGGCGAATATTTAAAACATTAATAAATCATATTTAGTTTTCTTCTTAAATCGAGACCATTTTTCACATAGATCGACTAATTCTTTTTAAGTATTCTGATCATAACAACGTTTTAAATATTGATCATATTATAATATAACGTCGATTTTCCATTTAATGTTTGTGAAACAAGGTCTGGCACGTAAACTATAGTAAGCAGTTGAGATGTTTTTAACTTTGCGAAATTATTACATGATTTTAAGCATTTTAGACGTAAACCTTTGTTCTACTCAGATAGTTTATTGTATGTTTTAGTGTATATTGTTCTATTTTGAAGATAATGGTATGAAAAATATTGATTACGATTACGTATTTACTTTTGTATACATGAATAAATATGAGTAAATACACAGAATAGGGAGATAAATAATAATAATAAAAAAACACATGATGATTAAATAATCCATTCATCCAAATCCATTGAACGGTATAAAGATTTAAATTTCTATACAGGGATATTGGATTTATAATCTGGGTTTATAGAATTTATTTAAAGGAACTTAAAACATCTATTATAAGTATTGCGGCAGATTCTTGTAATTAATTTCTATTAACTTTGTAAGCCTTTGTAACTTTCCTCGTATTTTAAACATTAAAATTATAATAAAGTAAGTTATAAATAATAGTATTCACAAGCGAAAAGTGTTACGTATTATTTAGTATTCTATGTTGTAATACTTTTATAAGTTATATACTTCTTGAAAAAATTGTTAAAAAAAAAGATATTGTTCCATTGATAATTACCATTTCAATATTTTTTACTGTGTTATTTGCTATTGATCAAAAATAATACGTAACTTCAACAATGTTGCTAGATTAAAATAAAATATTTTCCTGGAAGTTAAGGTAAAATATATATTGTATGGTGCGTTAGAAAAACACTTTATTAATTACAATTACAACTATTGAAAAAAATTGCGGTTAGAAAAATTTGTGAAGTGAAAAATCGGAAAACCAATATGGCTACAAAAAAATATTAACCCTTACGATATCGTAATTGTTAGGCATATGCATATTTTGTTAAAATCAATTGTCGATCGACGTGAGTTCGAATCCATGCGATGATCCTGAGCTTTCGGTGAAGGAAAACATCGTGATGAAACTATAGTACGGTGGTAGGGCATTTTCTATTGCTACCCTCCAACGACCCTCAAGTTAAAAATCTGTCCCCAAACACCAATAGGTGTGTTCCGGCAGCTGCACTTGAGAGCCCGTCTTTCACTAGGTTTAGCGTGCCTACCATCTTGGGTCACATCGTCACTTAAGATCAGGTGAAATTGTGACCTACAACACTAAACCATTACAAGTTGTGTGACTATGTCTTGTAACGAATGATAAGTGTGGGAAATAAATTAAAAAAACCATTTAGGGTATATTTTATACTCTTCTTGTACGTAGCGCATAGCACTTCAGTATAATATACACAAACACGAGACGAAGCCGATGCCATGCAGTCTGTTCGCAGGATGCGTGACGCCCGCAACTCTGCCAGTACTAGCATGCTAATTTAATGTCAAAAGTCAGTCCCCTATCAAACCGGCACCCGACCAGCACCGCATCGCCTCGTGAAGTTGAGATTTCTTTGTATGGAGTTCTATATATATGCAGTCAATTGTCCATCGTATCGATTCGTACGCAAGCAATCTATATCGCGACTTCTTTGCAATCGCGGCAACAGCTCAAGCCGAGGTCCGGCCACTTTGGCACCCTTGCGCGCATGTTGCCCACGCTTTCGCGACTGAGTGCCTTAAGCGTTCTCCCCCAAGCCCGGTAAAGCTGTAAAAGCCATCAGCAGATAGGGCCCCTCAGGCTAACAGTAAGGTCAGATGGAAAATAAAAAAAAGGAAAAAATCTGTCCATATGCGGACGGTGAGTGGACCGCGAAATCACTCTCTATCTACACGTCAATTCGTTTACACGCAATATTGATTTGATGTCCACGTGGCGGTCACCCGTCGACAACGAGTGGACGTTGAGCGAGGTGGCGGTGCTGATTGGTAGACATTTCATTCAACCGTTAGGTGCAGTTTTTTTTTATACCACTAATGTGGTTAACAAGCATATGGCCCGCCTGCTGGTAAGCGGCTACTATGCTGGTAGGCTGGTAAGTGGCTATGGACGCTTACTTACTGGCGCGTTGCCGACCTTGAACCCTCTCCTCATGGGTCTCTGGAAACCCTATTCGCAGCATAAGTACAACACAAGTTTATTTGGCTGCAATCTTCCGTAGGGTGGAGGTATTCCACCAGTCGGACTGCCCCAAGTGGAAAAACTCACCAGTAAAATATATATTTGTATTTAAATATACTTTTGGTTTTACCCATCACCATATGTGCCTTTTTCTGAAATCTGTGGCTATTAAGTATTTAAACTTATTTCGTATTTTTCAATTTAGTTCAATTTTAATTATTTTTTTAATTATCTATCCTACCCAGCTATCATTTCAATTAAACGGTTATTTTTGTTGTAATTAATTAATTAAAAAATAAATCGTATATCAATTATTATTATCAAAGGCAAAAAAATAATAGAACATTACCCGACTCACTGGAATATAATTTACTTTTTTATCTTATAGGCTTTTAGCGTTGAGGTCACAATCTTAACTGATCTTAAGTGACGATGTGGCCCAAAATGATAGCACGCTAAGCCTAGTGGAAGACTGGCTCTCAAGTTCAGCTGCCGAAACACACCTATTGGTATTTGGCGACAGATTTTCAACTTAAGGGTGGTAGTTATCCAGCCAGGCATTAGAAATACTTAGCTCTAACACTATGCTATGGTTTCATTATGATATTTTCTTTCACTGAAATCTCAGGCTAAATGCATGAATTCGAACTCACGTTGATCGACGCAGAGTCCGTACACGATACCAACTGAGCCATCATTACTTTAAATATTATATATATATTGTTTATTTTTAATGTTATAATTAATTAACTAACAAACATATCGTAAATCAAAAATTATTAACAAAGGTAAAAAATAATAGAACAAAAAACCCAACTCACAGGTATATAATATATCAGATGTTGATCTTAATTTGCTTTATTATTTGTGACATGAAGATCGTGTGTAAAAGTCATTAAATGTGAAGAAAAAACGGAAGATATGTAAGGCCACCCGAAAATCCAACTTTGACGTGAGATTTCCTCGATAAACGTGATAGGCGGTTAGCTGATACCTTTTGAGCCTCTACTTCAATTATTATTAAATGTTCTCTACTGTGAGGTGGATAGGAATTTTATAAAATTAAGAACATGACGGTTTTTTTTTTAAATGAAATCCTTGGTGATGAGTATTCGTAAATTAAACGTTTTCAAAAAAGGAAGAACCTGTTTAAACGATTCTTTTTTCGTTGGAAAAGGAGGGGTACCTCAAGGGTGGTCTCATTTTAATTTCATTGGCATTGGACCTTTGACTTCGACGAATACATAAGAGAACTCCTCAAAATTGTCTTGTTATACTTTTTTCACATTGATGGTTTTGTTTGGATATCATTAATGATCATTCATGGTTCATTAGGTACTCTTACTACATTAGATATTCTATCTCATTTTTTCGCATCTTCTCGTATTTTTCACGTAGTTTTTTATCGATCGAGTTTCTTGTCGACTAGCGCTCGTCTTGATAAATGATATGTTTTCGAAATCCGTGGTAGTTAGTGTATTGACACTCATAAATGCCATCTTAGTATCTAATTATTTTTTAAAATTAAAATCTTGTCCTCATAAACTAATAACATCTTTTAAAAATAATTGTAAGTACACGTTTTAAGTAATTCAGTATTTAGCTACCTGTAACTAATGTGTCCCTAAAGGGAGTTGAAACGTGTATATTGTGACAAGGGTCAGTCATTGTGTTATTAATGATAATTAAAATGGAGTAGGCGCGTACGTTGCGTTTTCACGAAATGTCTTATTTTACATTTTATATTAATAATTTAGTAATTTATTGTGAGAATTTCGATAACAAATTTTTGTATTGAAATGTTCATAAGTAGGTAATTATATTATTATATAGCAACTTAATCCCAATATATGCACTACCGTACACTGTGGAAACTAAGGATTGAATACGCCAGAAAGTACGTACTTACGCGTTAATCTTTATCTTTAATAATAAATCAACGATACCAATAAAGATTACAAATAAATTAATGAAATGTACAATAAATATAAATAAAAATATAAAAGGTTAAAGTTTTTAATAACAAACATATATTATTAAAAGGAGTCCCTTTAGGCAAGGTTCCGAAGATACTGGCAGCGTTCCCCCTTTGAATAGCTAGACTAATTCTTTGTCCGAGGTAGTTGCCAGCTCTTCGGTCTCCTGTGATGTTGACTAACCTTTTTGCTATTTCCTTAAAAAGCCTTGTAGTGCTAGGACCCCACGGGCCAAGGGTCTCGACACCGAAAGGGACAAAATCATATTCAGAGCCCAGAACCCTGTATTTGCATGCCTTAGCTTTTTCAGCCGCCTCACAAGCCACACCAGCTCTGTTGCTGGTTCCAAGTAGATGGGAAGGGGCCAGCGTGTCTGAACAGGTTGCATCCCATACTAGCATCCGGCCCATCTTCCATGGAACCAAACTCATACCGTCCGGTCTCTTGCCATCGTCTCTTGCAATACCAGTCGGCTCAAGTAAACTTGGAACGTTGACGGTGGCAAGGGACCGGCGTATGATATCGTTAAGTGCGGCATGTCTCGAGAAGCGGCCTGCACTTTTTTGACATGACAGTCCGTGATGTCCTAGCTTGTCGACATCACTGCCACAGGGACATTTATGAGGAGCGCAGACCGGAACCCCAAGCCTTAGAATCAATAATAAATAAATAATAATAATCAATAATAAATCTGTATTTCTATCTGTAGAAGTTTTTCCTCAATTTTTTCTCATAGACATCTCATTTAAACAAGCTAAATTATTAAAATGAAACAAAAAACCCGACTGTAACAAAAACACTTGACTAAAAAATATATTTTTCTATTTTTTCATTTTATTTGATCCCCAGACGTCGTGCTTAAATATTATATAGTCTATGTCACTCCCACAATTAAAACGTATCTAACAACTTCTTGTATGTACCCTTACATCAATCAAGCCATATAGGCTACGGAGTGTGCCAAATAAAAAGACATACATACATACATACGCTCGAAAAAAAACCCCCTTTTTCGCAGTCGGGTGATACAAACGTGAATCACGAATGTCATAAAACGGCTTTATCGCTTTTATGAAATTTTCTACACAAGTTGCATAAGTGATTGCTTAATTGATAGGTTACAAGAATTATCGATATTAGTATAACAAATCACTTTACACCGATTTTTAGAAAACATTTGTAGGCGGTAGGCATATGTCATAATATAATTGGTAGACTTAATAATTGCGAATATTTTTGGAAATAACAAATAATAGATAAATGTTGTACAGGGGAAGTATAAGCCATTCGCCAATTGATGGACATTAAGAATCATTATTAATATGATTATTACTAATAAAATTACGAACCGAAAATAATTATTGCGTGTACGTAATAAACGCGTGCGGAGCCACGGGACAATGCTAGTTATACCTTATACCTAATATTTATATATTCTTTACCTTTATCCTACCTATGACAGTTGGCACAACATGTTTTCCTCTTCCTCTTCCACTCTCCTCATCAACTTTCATCTCCATATTACACACATATTTCTCATATAATCCATCCATATCTTTTTTGGTCTTCTTCTACTCCTATATCCGTCCACCTTCATACTTAACATTCTTCTAAATATATGACTCTCATTCCTCCTTATGACATGCCCATACTCCACCAACCTATTATTAAACTTCTCTGTCACTTGTGATTATAAAATAAAACTGAGTAACAATAAATTGTAGCCCGAACACTCAGGGATAAGTGTATAACATAGCTTCGAATTACTGAAGGAATTTTCGGAATCGGGCAAGTAATTCCGGAGATAATCTTTTTTATCGTTTATAGGTTTAGGTGTTTGCCCACAATCTCACCTTATCATAAGTGATGATGTGGTCCGAGATGGTTACACGCTAAGCCTAGCTAGACTGCTCAAGTACAGCTGCCAGAACACACCTATTAGTGCTTGAGGGTGGTAGCTAGCCAGCAAGGCATTATTATTAGCCCTACCACTATGCTATAGTTTCATCACGATATTTTCTTTCATCGAAAGTTCGGGCTCATTGCAGGGATTCGAACTCAACGTCGATCGATGCAATGTTCGTAAACGCTACCACTAAGTCGTCATTATACAAATGTATTCACAAACATAACCTCTTTATTAAATTAGTATCTATAAATAAAACTCAAACAGTCGACACGAGCACTCCTAGGTTTATTGGTTTTTATAACCGCGATTTCTCGCTTCTAAATTATTGAATTAATAAGTTTTGCGCTATGGCCACAATCTTATGTGGTCTTAAGTGGCGATGTGACCCAAGATAGTAGCACGCTAAGCCTAGTGGAAGACTGGCTCTCAAGTGCAGCTGCTGGAATACACCTATTGGTGTTCGGCGACAGATTGTGGGTGCGTGGTAGCTAGCCAGGCGGGTATGAGAGAAAATCCTACCTCCATGCTATGATTTCATCACGATGTTTTCTTTCACCGAAAGCTCAGAATCATTGCAGGGATTTGAACTTACGGTTATCGACGAGTAGTCCGTATACGCTTTGAACTAAACCTTCATTACTTTAATAGTCAAAGACCAATACTTTTAATATTAAGGACCATGTCAAGCAAGTTTTACTGTCGAAAGTTTATTATAGGGTGGATCATTATGTGAATGATAGTGATGTCTGGAAGGGACTCCCTCTCTGTGCATCCACTAAATTATTATTATTATTGTGCCTGTTATATTAACATTTGTACAGTTGACAAAAAATGTAAACCAGATCGAGTTTCTTACCGGTTCTTCTCGATGTCTGGGACGTTTTCCGAACCGGTAGCAGTGTTTTGACGCTAATAAGTGCCTTCTTAGGGCCTAAATTCAATAAAGATTATTTTGTTTTTTTTTAATTTTTTTTATTAACTTTGAAATTCTATAATCCATCTACTTTTTTATTCCACTGAGGTGGTGAACAAGCATACGTTCCGCCTGATAGTAAGCGGCTACCATAGCCTATAGGCGGAACGCAGATCACTAGCGCATTGCTGATCTTGAACCTCCGACCCCAAGGAGCTCTGGGAACCCTACTCACCCCATAAGTTTATTTGGCTGCGATGTTCGTGTGATCACAACAATTTAACTTTTCCCCTTTTTAATTTTACTGTTTGAATTTTTTATATTAAGTTTCTTATCTAAAATCGTACAAAAAATATAAGAAACAAGAGATAGTTGAATTCCTTGACCTACTTTGTCATACTTAAACTTGTAATTACGGAACAAAAGAATAAAACGAAAACCTTTTCTCTTCAAATTTATCGCTTAATCAATCCGAACGTTTTAGTGCTACTGTATTTTATTTGTACATAAAATAAATTATCTAAGTAAGCAGCAGTCTTAGAAATGAGGCCGTAACTTACGATTTCCCGCGCGGAACTTAGAAATATTTTTCTATATTTTGTCAATTATCCAACGATATAGCGTACCCTGGCGACATAAGCTCTGATTTATTTTACAAAGACGCGTGGACCTTGACTATCTATTGATATAACTTTTGTATTTCCTAATAATATTTGCTATTGATATCAAGTTGTTTTTACAACTTATACTTATTTTTTGACAAGGTTAATTGAAATTTTAAGAAACCTCGGTACTAGTTTCCTATTCATTAAGACCTTTCAAATGAAGTCAAATTGCCCAAATTGGAGAAGACTTAGGTGTCCTACGGATTCCAGATAATGCCGCAGCATGAGATCAAGGTTTTTGTAATATAATTGAAGTAACAGAATACCAAAACTCGACTCAGTCAGATCTGTAGAAGATGCTCACATGTAGTATAAACTATTAAAGAGCTGATAATCTTCAAACGTCTGAACAGGTTTTCTTGAATCATAGCTAAGATTCAAGTCATCTTTCAAACAAAAAAATCTACATCAAAATCGGTTTAGACGTTTGTGAGCTACATTGCGACAGACAGATACACAAGATACACACGGTAAACTTATAACATCCCTCTTTTTGTGTCGGAGGGAAAAATATGACGGATTATTAAAAGAAAAATCAGTATTGAATAATGCTGTCTTAAAATTTTGTATTATAATAGTCCCCCACGAACTTCCTATTTTTTCATCCATTCGCATCGTTCATGTTACTTTCATGATCTCATGAATTTGCACCCTGACTTCAAAGTTTAATCGTATTAACCGTAAGCTCTGACCCTTGTTTTACTCTATTTCTCTTAACTTACATGTGCCCCTTGAATACATAAGGTTTAACTTAATTAATTTATTATTATTCCACAGTATATTCAGTTAAATATAAATAAATATACATAATAATATAAAAATAATAGACATAGCTTTTAAAGTAATATCCATTACTAATCTACTAACAGATCTGCTTAGTCTTTTTAGGGTTCCATATTGTTCGGATCCGTTTCCTTTAACCAACACGTCATATGAAATAAGATACTGTTCAATATATGCCGGAGAATCGAAACGATGTGATTAAGTTATTCGTACTAATGACTTACTATTCGTAAATTTACTATTAACTGAAGCACGATAACAACAGGTGTACTATTTTTTTTTTGATCTGACTACACTGTTAGCCTTAGGGGCCCTAAAGCCGTTGCGGCTTTTACAGCTTCACCGGAAGGTGTACTATGTGACCGTACGCACTTTATAAGCAAGCAACGACCTGCTTTAATACCTTCTCGCTTGAACTCTGAGATACTGTAGGTCTGTACATCTCAGGTAATGTAAGTCGAGTACAATAGTGCAGTCTCGCTGCATATTACATCAACCTCATAATGAAAAATCGGAATACTTGTAGGATCACTTTGTTGTCCGTCTATCGATCTGTCTGTCTGTACGTGTGTCAACACGTTTTTTCTCGAAAACGACTTGAGTTAATAAGTTCAAATATATATCATATACATAATCAATAAACATTTGACGCTGTAAAAACATTCGTTTGTATGTTAACGGAATAAAAATACAGTGTAAACTCTTTATAACGTTATCCTTTATAACGATAAACTCCCTATAACGTTGAAGTGAGCCCAACTTGGTTGGTTTGCGTTAAAACCCAAATATTGAAACACTCTTTATAGCGATACGCCATTCTCTATTACGAAGAAATGTGTTCATAATTTTAGACAGTAAATATTTATTATCGGTATTATTGTTTATTATCAGGTAACAAAAGACTTTGAAGCTCCGAAACATCCGAGGTCGGTCTAGATTTTGTTATCCTTAATTGCTTTGAACACGTGCAGTATGACGCATTGTTTTCTCGGAAGTGGTGGTCTTCGACCAAGCATACCGGGTACCTATCGTATTATCAGTCGTAAACCTACTTTGAAACTGTTAACATGGCCAGTAAACGGAAAGCGATTAGTGTTGACGAAAAAGTTTGATAGAAGAAGATATGAATAGAATACATAAAATAATACAAAACAAGTACTGGCATAGCAAAAAACGTCAGACAAAGTTATCAGACTATATGTGTAAACAATAATTTATAAGCATTTATTATCTAAGACATACATATTAAAAATTCTTGTTAATTTAGTTGTTTTTTTGTTCACTCCATATAACGATAAAATATGCTCAGTCCCTTGAGTTTCGTTATAAAGAGTTTACACTGTATATTAAAACTCCGCTCACTGACCGATTATCAAAACATTTAAGGTACTTCCTGGGAACCTACATCTTTGAAATTTGACACGGAAAGAGGTATTTTGACATAAATTAAGGAATAAATTCTAAAATAAAAAAATATTATATTCCATGTGGAATTATAACACAACAAAATCATATTATGGTTTTTTTCTACAAAAAAGTTTTTTTTATGTTACTTTGATGGTACTTCCACCAGATAAGCAAATGTTACTTCCTTCCGTAGAGTCAATCGTTAATAAAGCTCTATTTTTTTGTTGCAACTGAAACTTGTAACGACCATGATAGAGTTTCGCATACAAGTGTACGGACATCGTGTCGATCGACGTGAGTTCGAATCCCCGCAATGAGTCTGAGCTTTCGATGAAGGAAAACATCATGATAAAATCATAGCATAGTGGTAGGGCTTTCTAATGCACGCCTGACTAGCTACCACCCTTAATTTGGAAATCTGTCGCTAAGGACATTTAGGTGTGTTCCGGCAGCTGCACTTGAGAGCCATTCCCCCCTCCAGGCTTAGCGTGTTAACCATCTTAAGCCACATCTTTTCTTAACATCAGGTTAGATTATGGCCAAGCGTTAAACTTACAATTTACAAAGAATGTTCTAATAAAGGAACTTTAATACTAAGTGTATGGTGGTCGCAACCTTAGCTACTCCGTTTGTTTCCTGGATATACTTTTACCTTTTACCCTATATATCAAAAATCAGATCGAAATTCCGACTTTCGATGCCAGTCCCTATTTTTAAAATCCTGAACCACTGTGCGTCGCCACGTCAAAGCTTCCCTACGTCAACAGCCATTAAAAAAACTTAATTTTCGTTTTGTTTTAGTGTTTACGATTCCCATGTTTCGATGTTAAGTGATAGGTACGTGTCTTAAAATATAACACGATGCATATGTACTTAGTGAAAACAATTTTATTATTCAATTCAAATAGCCATCGAATGATTGCAGATGACGTAGGTACAGATGTTAGAGCGAAATTGATATTTTTAGAACAAACGAGATAAAACTCCAGATAAAAATGTTTATTTATCAATACGTATCTACCAGTTCGGAAATGTTCGTTGTTAATTAAATATTAAAGCTATTTATTTTAAAATAAGACCTTCTCTCCCTTCCACAACAGAACCACACGCCAAAGGTTTTCTATGACTTTTCTTTGCCGTATCGTTAAGCTGTGAAACCTTCTCCCTATCAATGTCTCCTTATGACATCGTTTCCTTGTTAAAGAAATATCATTAATACGTAACGGATTATTATAACTATTTTAAAATGATTGTTATTATTTTCAATCCACTTAACTTTTGCACAATAACCAAACTTTATTTTATACAAAATGCCACCCCTATTACTCGAAATAGGGTCAAACAACATAAATTTATGAATAAAAAAAACTACATGACAATTTCAGGTCCCACCAAAAACACTGATCTAATTTTTATTATATTATGTCTATTTTTTATGACATTTAAGTATTTATCTTGAGATTTATCTTTTGATATCTAGTTTAATCTATGTATATGTCAAAGATATTGAAGGGCGAATTAAATATATTTTTCTTCGATAGGTACAAGAATGCATCAGAATCTGAGAAACATAGTAATACGTGCACTATATTCTATTGCGTCTTGAGACATAAATATTTGAATTGGAAATTACATGATTTCAACTGTACTCATTTGAATACGAGCGAAAGGATATTAAACATATAAACAAAGTCAACCGATCAAGAAATTGCGTTTCAGAACTTGAGAACCCTAAATTTTCTTCTTATCCGAGTTACCACGTCATAAGCCTTGGGACCGGCGGATACAGACCGTGGGATCGCTGACCATGCAGATTGCGATCGTGGGAAACGACGGCGTGACTCCAACTTGATTATTACTTTAATTAATTTTAAGTTAGTCTTGTTTAAGAACCATAAGTGTAAACACCTATTATAATTCTTTTAAAATAAATCTTTTTTTAATTTAAACTCGTACTGCCTATCATAACTGGCGCAGTCGGTAGGATCGCGGCACTTTTCGTCGGATAAAATTTTCGGCAAAGTGAACGGTTTCTAAGTCGTTACTACCGCGATCATAATAAGAACTTAAAGTGCGTGTACGAACTCTTTGAAAGGACTTTCTGAAAATTGAAGATCCTTTGTGGGTGAATTGGTGTACCTACAACAAGACTCGGCAGGAGAGGCAGAATGCTGGCTTGGTGAGTACTCTCGTTTATCCAAGTTCCTTTTGTCATATTTCCTGTCTATATTGTGTTTTTTTTATATATATATCATATTGTGTTAAAGTGTTTCTGTCGTAAGCTAAAATTGCTATAGACGTACACCGTACAGTGAATCATAACAGATAAGCGCGGTCATCCGATATCCGAGCTATTGTCTTTTGATTCTTGTAAAATATAAAACTTCACGCTATGTCGCCTACGGAGTCGGCACAATTGATTAAAGTAGTTGAGGAACTACTACCCAAATACGATGGCAATCCCCGATTATTAAACTATTATATTAGGCAAGTAGATAATATATTAACGCTTTTCGATGTTAATGTGCAAGCACATCCCACGTTAGTATGTTTAATAAAATCCAGACTAGCTGGAGCTGCAACTGACGCAATTGCATATGAGGACTCCTTGACCTCGTGGGCTGCTATTAAAGATACTTTAAAAAAACGATTAGGGGAACCTAGAAATGAAATTCAAGTAATGCAAGAACTGACTCGAACGTTTCGTTTTAAAAATGAGGACGCAGAAACATTTGGTAGGAGACTTCGGGCGTTGCTCGATACTTTAAACTCAGTAGGTAAACACACTGATAAAACTTATTATGAAGAGATGGTGATAGAACAATATACGAACCATTTAGACTTCCAGGTATCTTTAGGCGTTAGAATAATAAAACCGGAGACACTTGAGTCGGCCATAGTAATAGCACGGCAAGAAGAAGCCAAAATAAATTATAAAAAACAAAATCAGTTTTATTCGCAAGCAAAGTCAAAGATAAATCAGCCTAATATTAGACCACAACTATACCAACCAACTCCGACACATTTTAATACAAACCCGCATAATTTTGGACCACAGCTATATCAACCAATTCCAACACATTTTAATACACAACCACAATATAACACACCAGGAAAACAAGTATCACCCGGCAATAGTCAGCCGAATTCTAGACCTAGTGGTTAAGGAAACTTTAGGACTTCTGGAAACTTTAGACGCCAACAACAGAATATACCACATCAACAGGTAAACTTTCCAAAAGACACATCTGACGTCACTATGAGGTCAGTGAATAAGCCGGAAAAGCCGCAGTATGCACAACAACTGTTTTATTCGTCTAGCGAGCAACCCTACTACACGCAAGGTGAGTATTATGAAAACAATAGCACAGAGGAACACGAAGTGTCACTCCCAGCCTTGGTGGACGAAGAAACGTACCAGGAGGATTTTACCCAGGACGTCGAAGACGACCAACAGACTTAGCTAATACAATCAACGTAAACCATTACGGTAAGGACCATCTGCCCTATATAATTTTAAATGAATTTGGAGGCAAATTTTTGTTGGATACAGGTGCCTCTCGGTGCATGATCTCACCAGCTGTTATAAAAAACACGGAATTTGAAAATTACATTGAACATGAACCATTTCAGGTAAGGAGCGCTCATGCAGTCACTCAACACGACCTTGTAGCGTCACTTCCCCTTCCGGTGGAATTTAACATTAATAAAACACACACATTTGTATTATTCGATTTCGATCCTAAATATAGGGGCTTAATAGGTATGGATTTATTAAAAGAGCTTAACTGCACAATTAATTTAAGCGACAGATTATTACATACACCAAATGCAAATATACCAATTTACTTAAACTACCCAGTTAGAAACATTAGAATAGAACCAAAGTGTGAAAAGGTTATTGTGGTTAAAACTAACTACGCTGATGGACAGTATTTATGTGATGATCACTATTGGTCTGAGGGGTTAAGATCTCCAGCGGCAATAGTGGACGTAATGAATGGGGCATTTAAGACAACTGTTATAAATTTTACTAATGAAAAGAAAATAATTTTAAATAAATATCCGAATAAGCTTAAACCATTTTTTGAAAATATGATTAATCAGCATAGCAAAGTAAATTTTTTAAGGACAGATTTAGATTTAGATAAGGAACTTTGTGAAAATTTAAAAAATATTCATAATGATCACATGAATGAAGAAGAAAGGCGAGAAATAATGAGGATTTGTTATCAATACAGAGAGATATTTTTTTCTGATAATATTCCATTGTCATTTACACATTCTGTAAAGCATGAATTAAGACTTAATGATGAAACACCAATTTTTGTAAGAAGTTATAGGCAACCACCCAAACAACGCAAACAAATTCAAAATCAAGTAGAAAATCTGTTAAAGCAGGGAATTATTAGGGAAAGTATTTCACCTTGGGCGTGCCCAGTGCATATAGTACCAAAGAAACCTGATACATCTGGTAACGTAACGTGGAGACTTGTTATTGACTTCAGAAGATTAAATGACAGGATTATTGAGGACAAATACCCTTTACCGAATATCCATGACATACTTGACAGACTAGGAAGGGCACAATACTTTACGACCCTTGACTTAGCTAGTGGTTACCACCAACTAGAGATGCACCCTAACGATATCGAAAAAACGGCGTTTACAACGGAACGCGGGCATTACGAATTTTTGAGAATGCCATTTGGCCTCAAAAATGCCCCAGTACATTTCAAAGGTTAATGGATCACATCTTAAGAGGAATTGAAAATGTTTTCACATATTTAGATGACGTCATCGTGATTTCTACGTCACTACAAGAGCACGTTGAGAAATTAAAACAAGTATTTGAAAGATTTAAAACCCACAATTTAAAAATTAAACTAGAAAAGTCTCGATTTTTACAAAAACAAGTTGAGTTTCTAGGACACGAACTAACGGACCAAGGACTAAAACCGAATAAGGACAAAATTAAAGCCGTACTTAACTATCCCTTACCGTGTACTCACAAAGACGTAAAATCCTTTTTAGGCCTAATCGGATACTATAGAAAATTTATAAAAGACTTTGCAAAACTGACTAAACCTTTGACACTTTGTCTTAAAAAGAATCGTAAAGTAGTACATTCACCGGAATTTTTAGACGCTTTTAATAAATGTAAAGAAATATTAACAAATTCCCCGATATTACAGTACCCCGACTTTGATAAGCCTTTTGTTCTGACAACTGACGCCTCAGACGTTGCTCTCGGTGCAGTTCTTTCTCAAGGAGACATCGGTTCAGATAAACCTGTAGCTTACGCTTCTAGGACTTTGTCGGATACCGAAAGCCGATACTCTACGATTGAGAAAGAGCTATTGGCAATTGTATGGGCTATAAAATACTTTCGACCCTATTTGTATGGACAGAAATTCACTATTTACACCGACCACAGACCTTTAACATGGCTTATGTCATTAAAAGATCCGAACTCGAAATTAACGCGTTGGAGACTTAGGCTCGCGGAATATGATTATAAGATAATTTATAAAAAAGGCAAACAAAATACCAACGCTGACGCCCTTTCAAGAGCAAAATTTTTCATAATAGTATAGATTCTTTAGCTGTTAACCTTGACGATAATGAAGATGACGAGATGATAAATAGGATATTTGACAATACACGTACGGCAACGAATACTGACAACAGACCTGAAACGGACAAGATCTCGTGCAGTGATATGGACATAGACAGTGAAATTGTATCAGGACTAATCCTCTCACCCCAACGAGATGAGGTATCAGAAAACGTCACTATAGATGACCCCGAGCTATTAACTTCCACAAACCACACACAAGCAGATAATGAGAATAAAGGTATACCAATCGTAAATGATGCCATAGATAGACAACTAAAACAATTTCACATAAGGTCTAGCCCCGGCACAAAATACAGAGTAGATGATAGGTCAACAAATACAAGAACAGTCATAAAAGATGTATTTATTCCTATTAATAACACAGAATCAGAAATAGTTCAGTTCTTAAAGGAACACACTATTGCTGATCGTACTTTTCACTGCTACTTTTACGATGAAAATCTGTATCTCGCTTTCTCTCGAGTATATACAACTATTTTTAACAAAAGAGGTCCAAAATTATTCAGATGTACATCGCGTATTACAGTTATCGAAAATAAAGTAGAGCAACAGGAATTAATTAAGAAGTATCATGAAGGTAAGACTATGCATCGCGGCATTCAGGAAACATACAAGCAAATACATAGAAATTACCACTGGCCTAATATGCTGCTTACAATACAACGATTTATTAACCAATGTGATACCTGTCTTAAAAGTAAATACGAGAGAAATCCATTAAAACCCCCGTTAGCTCTTACTGAAACACCTACAAAGCCTATGCAACACATGTTTATGGATCTATATTCCACAGGTGGTGCCACATTTTTGACCATTATAGATAATTTTTCTAAATACGTTCAAGTAATACCTTTAAATGCCTCTAGTAGTATTCATGTAGCAGATGCATTAATTCAAGCTTTCTCTACACTAGGATTACCTACAAAAATTACGACAGATTCTGATAGCAAATTTGATAATGATGTCATAAAAGACATATGCGCATTACATGACATCAACATACATTTTACAACGCCCTACAACCCAAATTCTAACTCTCCTATAGAACGATTCCATTCCACTATAGGTGAAATTATACGAATACAAAGGATAACCAATAAAGAAGACCCTATACAAACCATCATGAAATATTCCGTTATAGCATACAATAATACAATACATACTACAACAGGATATACACCACACGAGCTATTATTTGGCCATACAGCGTCTAGAAATCCTTTAGAACTTATTTATCCTAAAGAATTTTATCAAGATTATGTTATAAGACATCGTAGGAACGCTGAGGCTGTACAAGAATGTGTTGCCGCACATATGTCCAAAAATAAGGAGCAGATTATAGCCAAGCGAAACCAGGAAGCACAGGACATAATGTTTAAAATAGGTGAAGTTGTTTATAAACAGCCGGCGAAAACGGCGCGCAGCGATAAAACGAAGCCAGTATTTAAAGGTCCGTATAAGATAATTCATTTACACCCCAATAGTGTTGCTGAAATAATAGGAAATCATCCAAATTCCAAATCTATTAGAGTGCATTTTAAACTACTACGTAGGCCTTATCTTGTTCCAGGATCATCATCGCAGGAGCCCTCGTGCTCAACGCAACCGCAGACATAATAATTCAACCCATTGAAAAAATAACGGCATCCTTTTGCTCAAACAAGGAGAAATTCTCAAAATGATAGATTACTTTAACCTTGCTTGCATTTACAACATCACTGATTTATATACAACTTCGGTAAGACTTATGGATTTATACGCAAATACTAAGGTCGTCGAAAGTAGCACCGCTTCCGTAGAACTACATAAAACTTACAAAGAGCAAATTGAATTGTCACTATCAAAAATTAGTAGGAAAATAATGACTCTCATACCGAAAACTAGAATTAGGCGTGGTATAATTAATGGCTTAGGATCTATAGTTAAGGCAATTACCGGGAATTTAGACTACGAGGACGCAATAGAGTTTGAGAAACAAATCTCTGATATTAGAAATAAAGTAGATAACACACAAAGCGCACAAAGACAAAGCCTCGTGTTAGCACGTAGTTCAATTAACGAGTTTATTCGTCATTTAGATAAAATTAACAAGAATCAAAAGAATTTAGAACAATTTTTGCAAAACATTACTCGTAGTACAAATTCGATAATCAATAAGTTACATTTCTTAGAGTTATACGTACAGATAAATTTTAGTTTACAGTTAGTTTTAGATCGATTAATGATTTTGGAAGACGCAATGACATTCTCTCAATTAGGAATAATGCATCCTTCTATTATCAACCCGCAAAGTCTCCTAGAAGAAATTAGAAATTTACAGAAATTATACTCTTTTGCACCAGTAGCCAAAATAGACATAGGTAACATACATTTGATCCAAAAGTCAATTAAGGTTAGAGCTTACAGTACAGAACACACTTTAACATTTATATTAGAAATACCCGCTATTGATAAAAACATATATGATCTTATACACCTCTATTCCATTCCCGACCAAAATAATTTAACCATTGTTCCGAAATCCAAATACCTGATACTTGGAAACGATGAGTATACCTACCTAGACGAGGAATGCTCGCTGATATCCGACAATTTACATATCTGTAAAACGCTGGAGATGAGAAGATTTCAAGATGCGGAAGACTGCGTCACATCGCTTATACATCATAGGAAAGCGAATTGTACCCAGGTCAAAATGAATATTAACATAGGAAAAATACAAAAGATCAACGAAAACAGCTGGCTGCTTATACTTCAGGATGAAGAAATCCTGCGAAGTAACTGCAAATCTAAAAACGAATATAGAAAAATCTCCGGCACATTTCTACTCACACTACCTGAGGGATGCGAGGTCACCGTTATGAATAGGACACTCCAAGCTCACACACGTACTATTATCACCAATGAAATTATTCCGCTGCTCAAAGAACCAGTTATACCCGAGGAAGCTGTGAAGTATAGATTGAACATCGAAGATATTCAATTAGACAGTATCCATGAATTACTCAACAAAGCTGACAACTTGTATCTCAGAGAAGCCCCTAGTTGGCATATTATGATGGCGGTCCCTAGTTGGACAACACTGTTACTGTACATCATACTGGTCAGCGTTGGTGCATGGAAAGTATATACGTGGAAACAGGCGAAGAAAATGCAGATGAAAATTAAAGGTAATGAGGACACTACCGGAAGCTGCTCCAGGATACGCTTCCCTTTTAAGGAGGGAGGAGTTACCACGTCATAAGCCTTGGGACCGGCGGATACAGACCGTGGGATCGCTGACCATGCAGATTGCGATCGTGGGAAACGACGGCGTGACTCCAACTTGATTATTACTTTAATTAATTTTAAGTTAGTCTTGTTTAAGAACCATAAGTGTAAACACCTATTATAATTCTTTTAAAATAAATCTTTTTTTAATTTAAACTCGTACCGCCTATCATAATTTCCGTCCTCTTAAAATTATATATACTTGTGAAAGAATAGTCAAGCCAAAAATAAAATTAATTATAAAATACAAGATAAAAAAAACTGCAATGGTTGTTAATAAAGAGCTGATCGTTGAGCTGGACTTATATAACCTAATCTACGCTAATTCACCATTAGGTACTAACGAAAAAGAATACCATAATATTATCTTGGTATATAATCATAAATTAAGGATTATATATGATATAATCCACGTTTAAAAAGTTCCATATAAAATAAAAATACCACCGAAAATTCCTTCAATATTTTCTCCAAATTACTCTATTTAGTACTTTAGTCTACGCAGCTATGAGCAAGGGTATACGAATAGAATATTTACTATTAAATACATTCCTTTAAGCTTATAATACTTTAAACGGAATGTATAAAAATAAACTATTTCAAGTCTAGATTCTTAAGTGGCCTAATTAATATAATAAAATTTAGGACATCTGGCTGGTTCAGACAGTGTTACAATAACTGGGAATTATAAACAAAAGATTCCTTGGAATTTGTTTGAAGTTTGCATAATTGAAATCTTTACATAAACACGGATAATGAAAATCAGTTGTAGTACAAAAGAATTCAACTATTTATACTTTACATTAGTTAAATTATTTACTATTTGCCATGATCAAATTTTTATTATTTATAAATCTGGTTGATGCCGAGTTTCATATTTATATTGTAGTCTAGTCGGATAGGAATTTAACCACAGAGTTAAACATAAAGCTAGAAATTTGTATAAACACTTCTTTTGACATTTTATATGTTATCACAAGTCTCGTAAAATCTCACGTACGTCAAGACGTTCAAGGTCGAATGTCACAAAACTGTTTTTTCTGTAAATATCTTGTTTCTTTTTCTTACCCTTACGTTACCTATGAAGGATCAGCACAAAATGTTTTATTCTTCCTTTCACCTCTATCAATTGTTATTTTAGTATTTACATCTTTTATACGCATATCATTCCTCACACAATCCATCCATACCACCTTCGGTCTTACTTTATAAAAATATCAATCCCTCCATACTTAACATTCTTTTAGTTATATGACTCTGTCACGTGATTTTCACACTTCATGTAATCATTTCTATAAACTTATGCATCCTAGTGAAACCACACATCCATCTTAACATTCGTAACGAACTAAAAAGTTCTCTAAGTGCTATCTTTGTCGTGTCGAGAAATTGTGGAACCATCTACCGGCGCATGTGTTCCCTCTTTCTTACAACATCTATGCATAACGTGAAGATATATTTAAGCAGGTCAACGTGACAGCAGCGACCGCCGAGACAATTTTTTTCTATTATTTTTTTTCATAATACATAATATATATTATATAATAATTTTGTTTTGCCTAAATATTTTGTTATTTAATTATTTATATTCTTTTCTTTGTCATTTTTATATGTATTTGACTTTGATGATTTATATTACATTTCATTTTTTTATACTTACCTTGTTCAATTAATTTGAATTTTTAATAATTCTGCGCTAACTGAAATCTGTGAAATTTTTGTATTGTTTCATATATTAACGTCTACTTTATGCATGTTGTGAATGCCTTAAAAGGCCTAGTGCATTCAATCCTTGAAACTGTTTTTTTGCTGTTTTTTTTGTAATTGTGTTTAATGCACTGACCACTGGCGGTCCAAATAAATAAATTATTGTCTAAAATCGCCAAATTGAAAAACAGTTTGTTGGCGAAAACCAAATGCACTTAATACAGCTATCTACTTAAATTATATATTTCATAACCTTTAATAATATTTTTAAACTACTACTAACTTTAAATAACAATATTCAATAGTTAAATAAATTTAAATTTACTATACTAAATATATATACCGCATTATATACAAATATACTATATTTGCTACTATAAGATCAACTACAATCTTTCATATTTTATCTCCTTCGTTGCCCAGCTCTCAGATCCATACATATAGGTCTTGTAATGATTTTAGACGCATTTCCCTTATGTTTATAAATATAATATAATTTATAGTAAATATCGGATTTCCTACGTTCTAAATGACTTTTGAAGAAAATGAAAGTTTAGAAAGTTCATCATCATACCATCACGCCTGTATTCCCCGAAGGGTTAGGCAGAGGTGTACTAATGTACACCCACAGTTCGCCGAGTATGTTTTTAAGTCTCATGTAATAGAGGGCGAGCCTATTGCCATTAATCAGGCATGTAACCAAACTCAGAGCTGCTACTGAGAATTTCATAGGAAAACCCAATAACACTTTGCTCGAGCTGGGATTCGAACCCAGGACCTCGCTCATACCAGTCGCGCTTACGACCACTAGGCTAACGAGACAGTTGTAGGGAATAACATTTTCAAGAATTTTTACCTTAGGCAATATTTTATACATAACTTTTTGAGATACAACGCGAAGAGTGTGTGACTTTAGAATCCAGTACCTACTACCTACCTAGTACAATTTACAAAATTAATTAGAGGCTAAACATATTGTAATTATAACAATTATTTATGTATTAAAAATAATGGATATTTCAAAATAATATTCATAAATAAAATACCATATTATTGTAAAATGTTTTGTGACCCCTGACCTTGAATATCTTGACTCGTGTAGGTATAACGAGATTCTATGAGACTTTTAAGAGACTCGAGGTCCTCCTACATGGATTCGATTCCCAGGTCGAGCAAAGTGCTATTGGATTTTTCTATGAAATTCTCTGTAGCAGCTCGGAGTTTGGCTTTTATCCGATTAATGGCAATAGGCTCGCCCCCTATTACATGAGACCTAAAGCATATTCGGCGAACTGTGGGTGTAACTTTATTAGTACACCTCTGCCTAAGCCTTCGGGGAATACAGGCAAAATTTTATGATATGTTATGTTTTTTGAGATAAAATGTAAAATATCAAAACAATGATTTATCCACGTTGGTATGAAACTTATATCTGTCATTCTGAGGTTTACCTTCTCTCTCACCTTATTTGACTGCTACAAGCATTATTTTAAAAATAAGCACACAGAAAAAATAATACAGTATGTAGGTCAAAAAAAAATATAAAAAAGATTATTATGACATTCAAATGCCATTATTTTTCAAATGTAAAATAATAAATTGAATTAATTTCGGAGTAGTAAAAAGCAGTTTGTACATCTATACCTACTTATAGTATAATATTTGTAGATAGATATATACAGCATATAAAGAAAGAATCGGGTCACATTCCTTTACAAAACAAAAGAAAAAGGAAATGGTGCAGTGGATATATGTGTATTAGTCTCAAAAGCCTCCAAGGCTTTTAAGTTTAACGCACGCGGCGCTTCACATAATAAGCTCGGCTTACTCACTCCATATATTCTTAACTGTCTGCTTTGAGATATAATAACGTAGTACAGTGCTTTCAAGATTTATGAGACAGTACGAGATCTAAATAAACTCTTAGAGAAATTCCTGTATCTATATAAATAAATTTGCAGTTTTGTCTGTCATTTTACATCCATTATACCTACAAAGGGTACTGTTCACAAATATGATATTTAAATCCTCAATTGTTAGACCACCAAAATTGACATTACGCTTAGAAATCATAAAAAAGAAAGAATTATCTTTTTAATAATTCTCAACCGATTTTGATAACCTTTTTAGACAAAAAGCATAAATCTCGTTGGTTATAAGAATTACCAATAATACTTTTCAAATCTTAAAAAAAATTAACGAGAATTATTTTTATTATTAATTCTCAACCGATTTTGGTAGAAATTTGAATACGGGAAGTATATTATGTCATACCATAATTAAGATAGGCTGTGAAAATGTATATATTCCGAGCCAAGCCCGGTATAGCTGTAAAAGCCATCAGCGGCTCTGTTTTTGGATAGGGCCCCTCAGGCTAACAGTAAGGTCAGAGAAAAACAAAAGAAAATGTTCAAGAACGTGAGTAAAGTTAAAATTATTACTAAGAAGGGAACAACTACGGTGTAAGTGATCTTGTAAACCGGGTATTAGAAAAAGCCACGGAGTCCTATTTGTGTAGTTTTGGGAGATGTGGAAAATTAATAAGATGCTTATATGTACTTATTACCCACTATAGTGTTTGTCAATTAATAACTAGTGAATTTTAAAATACACAAGAAAACTTTGAGAAATCGAATCTAGAAAAGGAACGTGGAAGTTAAATTATTGGTGTTACAAGTTCCGATGAAAACTACTATTAAATGAAGAGTTATAAAACTCGGTGAGATCGAAGACGGAATTCTTGTCTGAGGCAAACACAGCATCAATAAAATAGAGTTCGAACATTGAAATATTACAAATAAAATGTTAACAGAATAAGTAGGTATATATAAAACATTATTCGAAAACTGCACGTCCATTGCTCAGCCACGCCTACAACAGGGCTTTGAAAATAGATTAGAAGTGATTTACCTACTGGTTTATTTTAAGAATTTCATTTTATCCAACAAGATATATTTTAAAAAGACTACTGAATTATAGAAGTACATATATAACGGATCATATATTTAAAAGATCTGAGAATTGAATGTAAATTAGTTGAATTGAACTGAATTAAGAATATACCATACTGTTATTAATTTAAAAAAATAGTGTAAGCGTGTACGCACGTTATAAGTCACTCTCTATTTTATGTGTAAATTGAAGGAAAGCGAAGAAGAGGAAAGACCTAGAAGAAGCTTTTTCTAACAAGTGAAAGATAAAGTGAGACTCGTGCCTTATCAAGAGGTCAAAAGAAAGGCAGAGGATAGGGAATAGTGGCTAATTGCTCCTAAAGATAAGAGCTAAGCTCTTAAATTAATGACGATGATGCTAGGTGATGCATAACAACGAATGTGACTATCTTCACCACATAAAACAAGACGCTTAGCAAGCAGCTTCATAGTGTAGACATTTTATTACAAATTGAGCTTTGATTATGAGCCGATGTAGAAGATAATTTTTTCTGTTGAAAAGGGGATACTTCAAGGGTAGTCCCATTTTAATTTTCATTGGCATTGGACCTTCAACTTCGAAGATACACCAGGGAAAAGCTCCTCATGATCATTGAACTTGGTTTTCTTTTTTGTTAAAAATTGTAATCATAATATAAAGCTTTTGAATTACTCAATACAAGAATAATTTGAAATTAAAATATGTTACACTTATTTGAAAACTAAAATCTTCGTCACTTCAAAGAAATCTATGTGCAATACTTATTTTGTTTTAGGTGTTTATATTATGCGTATCGGTAATGTTAATACGACTGAATATTTTTCGAAAAAGGACACATAAGAGCCTATTGAATTTGCTACACCATTATTTACATTCTTTAACTCGAATTTCATTTTCGACTATAATTACATTGACAAACATAGATAGGCATTGAATAATAAAATGCAGTTTTTATAGATAATAAAAAATTAGCTAACTATGTAACAACATTTTTCTATCCCAATTTTTCCTATGCATTTAATATAAAACGCAAATTGAACGTGGTTCCGTGCATGTGCAAGATAAACTACGCTTAACAGAATACTTTTTCTTGTCTTGGCGCCCAAGAAAAACTTTGCCAGTGTCATTCTGACAGAATACGATTATTTATGTTTCCAATGCTGGCACTACACAATCGTTCAACACTCGAACTGATCGTCCAACCGTTGATATGTAGAGGGGTGGTTCGGGTGCGTTAGCTGAAGTTTGATAGAGTTGGCTTAAGATCGCTCCGGTAGCGATCCCGAGTGGTAAATCGATCCCAAATCAAAGGAGTTTGACGCGATTGCCAAGTCGCATAAATCGTCACACACACATCAGAGCATGCGTGGCAATCTATCCCGTCATTAAAATATATCTAATTGAATATTTTTTGAAATTTTGTTCGATAATGACAGAATCAGTCAAATTTGAGTGGAATAATCTCTGCATGTGTACTTGAATATAACAATAATATGCACTAATAGAATATAGCTAAATCGCTGCTATCTCTTGACGTCTGTCATGACCATGAAATTTGAAATTCGCTGTCGATATGTGGAGGGCCGGTTTGGAAATCGGTCGAAGTCGCTCATGTTCAAAGTTGAACTTTGACCGTTTGACTATATTGTGTAATGCTAGCATAAGAATATCTTAAAATTTCATAAATTTTCACGAAGGATAAGTTAAGGAGTACCCCATCATAAAGATTTTCAACTGAAATCAGTGCCTACAAATTTTTTTTTAACGCTATCATAATTGGTTTTCATTTTGAGGATACTTTTAATCTAAGGAGTCAGTACTTCTCATTTGAAACTCCCTTAGTCTTAAATAGTAATTTTTCTAATGAAATTCATAAATTTTTATTAACTGGATCCGATAACGAATTATATGTTTTTATAAAACATGTCTCTAACATCTCAAAATCGAAGAATAACAAGGACCACCCATTGTTATGAATATTCAATGGGCAAATAAAAATTAAGTTTTGTTGCTCCAAGAGGACTCATTGCAAAGTGCTTACGCTCCAAAAAGCTTGAAGAAACAGGGTGTTTGTAATTACAGCGGCGCGGGGTGGCGTGACGGCTCGTCATCTCCATGTCACTTTTTCATTTTGGTAGCACTTTTCATCACTATTTCTTGTGTTTTGTTCACATACCTTCATGATTTCGCACTTCACCACCAATAACAGACTAGAGAAACCCAGATCTCGGATTATTTTCTGTTTGTTTTTTAATTAACTTTGGGTGTTTTTCGCACTGTCAAAATACCCTGTCTGCCGTATCTTATCCCGATACCGAGTTTACCAAATTGATGGATTCTATTTTTTTTTTTTAAATACCAATTTGTAAAATATTTTAAGTTTCACTGTTTTCTGCCATCTGCCTAACTAGTTTCTTCATATCGCTTACTGTTTGGTAATGGTTTCGCATATTTCAATACAAAAAAACTCATATTCTGTTGTATGTTAAGGATTAATTCTAAATAAAAGGTTATATCAGAAATCTATCGCAAGTTATGATTTCTTATATTGGTAAAGAGTTCGGGCTCTGTAACAGAGAGAAAAAGTTTGATAGGGCTCATTGGGCACAATATCAGTGTGCCCTTCATGCTATATTATCCAAACCTGGCAGTACTGACGCCTTTTTGGTATACAACTTCAGTGATTGTTACTTTAAATAAAATGTGTTGATTTAACTAGGCCGAAACCCACAGAGTTAAAGACCATAAATATAAGAAAGAAAAAGGATGTGCCAGGCTCTGTAAAACACAAGATGCTCCAACCAAGTCCGCAGGGTCTTATGTGTACTACATACTACAGAAATAATATAACAAACTTCAAAAAGGGCCACACTTTTGAGGCCAGTCAATAATAGATTTTATTACTCCTGCGGACTTAGTCGCAGTGGGTAACCAACCACAATAGCTATAATGCAGTAAAACGACTACTATTGCTTTTTAGAAGTATCTGTGGCGGTGATGGCAATCATTTAACGTAAGATGACTTCATTTCCATATGATATAGCTAAAAAAGGTATTGGGTGACCTCACTTGAATAAGTTACCTTAGTTTGGCATCACGTTTATATTACGTGCCTCATATTTACATCAATTTTACACAAGATGTGCAGGTGATGTCAAATATAGGTCATATGATTAATGGAAAACGATTATTTGATTCCTAACTCAGCATAACTTTTACTTTAGTCACTAAACACCTGAATAAATGCACTAAAAATTGACAATCATATAACATTGACTACGCTATATACGTAAATACGAGTTTTGAATCTCGACTCAAAATAAGAACGAGATCAATATATAAAATAATAGACTTAAATTTGAAATAACAATTGAGATTTCTTTGAGTATAGCTTCAGTTGAGTAAATCTTGTTCAAAATTCTTGACGAAGAAAATTAATTCCTGGTAACTATCAAATACGAAAACGAATGATAGGGTTGAACATCCCAACAGGGTCGTGACCAACATGTATAAGGTGAAAACAACGTTATAGTCAATGATATTTCATAAGTAGATACGGCATTGATGCTTTTTATATGACATCGTGAATGAGGGGCGATTGCTCTCAGTTCACTTTTTTCCTATTTTGACAACAAAGTTTCCTTTTGTTACAACATGCTGATAACAATATTTGCGCCGTTTTTAAATTACTTTTAGTGAGAGTATAACCCATCTTCATAAAACATCTTTGGTTACAGTGAATCGCTTTTACGCGTCAGGCTTCGGGATAAGCCGATGAATATCTGGTTTTTTGTTTAATCTAACCGGTATGATAGTGGCGATTGTAGATCTATCAGTGGATGGCGTGCACTGTTTTTGTACTGTACTGTACTGTGGTTACCATCAGGCAGAGAGCCGTCACTTTGCCGTGCTACGATAAAAAATAAATGGCCGTTCCCGTGCACAATACATCACGCTGGCTATGACGCCTTTTCCCGAGGTTTCGTAATACGCACACACACATACAAAGAGGAGACCGAGATAAAAAGAAACACTGCATAATGTATTCTATTTGTTTCTCCCACAGGCTTAAACATAGATGTATGTTTTTCTCTCTTTTTAGTGTCGCTTTTTCGTTTCACTGTGTTTCAAATCACAACGGTGCTAAAAAAGTTTTCAATATAAAAAAAAATATTTCGTCCAAAAGTCTAAGTTACGCTCAAAATGGCATAATATAAAAGTGGCATTCGTATTTCACGAGTGAGATCTCGTCTCTGTCTTATCTTCACGATTATGTTTACCAGATTTTAGATGACAGTTGTTGTTTTTAGATACAGAGTGATGTTTTATTTTCTGCTATTTTTAAATACTTATAAGAATCAATTAAATAATTATATTTATTTTTAATATAATAATAATTTGAGGCCAAAATGAAAATAAGATGAAAAACAATTTTGCATTCGTACAAAAATGTATCTGAAGTATCTGAAGTGACAATTAAGCCAGAAAAATACTTTCAACACGGCACACGACGCAACGCTGAGAGAAAAGTACAGAACTATGCTATAAATCGAGAAAGAGAAATGGCTGTCATCGTCTGTCTCGAATTATTTATTTATGTATTTATTCTGGCTCAATAACAGAAAACAAATTAATTGTACACAAAATACACATTAATAATATCAACATACAGAAGTAAATTTGTCTTCCTATTATAGTTGGGCACAACATTTTACAAATATTATAGAAAGAATTAAAATACAAAAATAAATAATGGAATTTAATAAATACAAGACAATTCAATTCAATACAATATAGTTAAAAACTAAATAACGTTCTTGCGTGCATATCAAAACATTATTCAGAACATTGAAAATTCTTGCTTATATTTCCGTAAAATATGTCCAAATCCCTTGTGTTATCATTGTATGCTTTGCACATTCTCGGATTATAATATATAGTAAGAAACATTATTTGAGCAACATGGGACCTTATAGAGCATAGTTATGTTCTTTTTTTTCACAATACGTGGCGTCGTTTGGCATGAAAAAGTATGTTTCTATCTCGATCATGTTACAGGTAGCATATATTAAAAGTTATTTTATTTTCATCGACATAATCATTTTTAGTGTAATACAATTGGAATACCTTACTTCTAAGTTTAAAAATCCCTTACCTATCCTTTCTTTCCTTTATATATACTAATACCTATTAAAGAATTCCTGTACTGCAGCGACTATTATTTCATCATTTTCAAATCGCATTTCACAGCAAAACAGCACTGTGCCTTATAGTAAGTATAATGCTATCAAAAACTGTCAGCCTGGAAGCCTCTCGGCAAAATTGATAAAAACGGGCTGATTTTGAAACGCGATAAACAAAAAGAGTACCACTGTGACGGGTATGTCGCCATGTGCATGATATGGTGGTCATGATGCAGTCGAGTACAGATCTCTACCACACCACTATGCTCTCAGATACTTCTTCTACATCAGAAATAGATTTAAATCACTAATAGCAAAATCTGATGTATATAGTGGATGCTCAAATATCGTGAGCCGCTTATCTTAGCGAAACAAGACAATCTTTGTGAGTTTGTCTCGCCAATTTATCGCGAATTTGGTTGCGCATTTTTATTTTCAATTAACAACGTGCCTGTTACCGTAGCTTCATGATCCTGGTATTAAATTATTACTACCCCTTGACTATCCTAGAAAAGGGATTCCGTGATTTTTCCCGGCGGAAGGATTCACCTTGAATTTGTTAGGAGTTGGAAATAATAAACTTTAGGTCGTAATTTCATTTTGGAGCAGTAAAAGTGAAGCCGCGTTTCGTCCATTGTTATAAATTGAGTCAAAAACGGTCAGGGTCTTGTTGCAAATAGTTACCAGAAAGTTGGAAGGAAATAATCAGTCTGATATTTTTTTGCGTATCGGTAAGCAAGATAGGTATCCAACGCAGAGTTACTTTTCCACCCCCAAGTAGTGTATAAAATGTTATTCAAACTACCTGTTGAAATCTTCAGCAATAAAACGTACCGTGTTACCATGATCTGTATTTTTTGTATTTTTTAAAATCATATTTCCTTTAGTGCTATTGCAGGACGTCTCGAGCAAGAGTCATGTGGATGTTCTTTTAAGTTAAAGTATGTCGCAACAATGTGTACCTAACTGTTGAAAGTGGCTGAGAAATCAGCGGCATTTATATATACCTCAAATCTTATTCAACTGTTCTATATTTTCAATTACATGTATTTAAAAACCACGCGTAGTTAATCGTTTCCATTTTCGGCAACACGCTACAACATACCGAAATCAAACGACTTCTATTTTTAAAAACAAAAGATAAACAGTTTTTTTTTATCTAACAGATAATCTAATTTGCCAGCCTGTACTTTTTATTTCTAAAGAAATTTGTACCGCATTTTTATTCATTATTGAACGCCTCTCTGGTATTTCTTATACAATTACTTACTTTGCAGATTTAAAACTGACGAAAAATATAATTGTATATATTTGAATTGGATCTTAAAAGAGTTTACATATCACAAAGTTTTTAGACTATAACTATATTAGAAAGAAAAATGTTAACACAAATGAAAAAAAATATACAACGATTAGGTATCGGACAAACGTATCAGTAAAAATTAATTAGGTGCGGTCGGAATAAATTAATAAAATTATCATTCCAAACATCATACTTCAAAATATATAAGTTTAGATTCAATTGCATTTAGTTTATTTTGCATAAATTATAAAAATAATAAATATTAATTTAAAATACGTGCATAAGTGCCTTTTTAGGGCCTGAATAGAATAAAGGCTTCATTTATTTTAAAAACTTACCTTACGTAGAAGATAAAATGAGAGGTCGAAGTGCGTCCTATATCATAGTCTTTTTCACTTTTACGCAACAATTAAATTTAGTAATATCAAGTTTTGTAATAAAACACAAATAATGATTTTATTAAGTTATTACACTCTTAACTACAATAGAAAATTACAAACTTTCCAACACTACTCAAAGTTTTACGAACATAGTTACAAGTGTGCTTAACGTTTAAAAATTCAATTCAATAAATCACTTCAAAAGTTTTTTTTTTTATAAATTGTAAAAGTACTTATGAATCGTGATAAACGATTCGAGTTGCGTTCGGCGCTATGTCGGAGTGACACTGCTGGCCCTACGCTCTCCGATAGCGATTTGAACTTCGAACTGGCTGCGAACGCGGTTACGCGCAAACGTCAAACAAACAGTCCGCAAATTTCGCCGCGCGGTGTTTTATGTTGAAATAAACAAATTTATTTCAATTAAAATAAAATTCCCGCTGCTCGATAACATTAAAAACGTGGTATAAAATATTGCACAGTAATTTTTATATACGTTTTTTTTTTTTTAAATACTGTACTTAACGCACTAAATTATGTTTAGGTACTTAATTAACATTGATTCAATATTTTTTATCTTTTATATTTTTATATCAACCATTTTCAAAACTTCTTATCTTCTAACTAATATAGGGCTAATGAAAATAATATATGTACTTTGTTTATACTTAGGTTTAGCGTTGTAGACACAATCTCACTAGATCTTATGTGACGATGTGGCTTCAAGATGGTAAAACACTAAGCCAAGTGGAAGACTGGCTCTCAAATGTAGCTGCCAGAACACACCTATTGGTGCTTGGCGACAGATTTACTACTTGAGGGTGGTAGCTAGCCAGTTGGGCATTTAAAAAAGCCCTAACACCATGATACGCATTTCCTATCGCGCTCCCGCGGAACCATCATCTCTCTAAAAAGAAAAATAAATGAATTTCGTAAGTCAACAATAATAAAACACATACCAAAGCCGGAAAAATTACATTTTATAAAGAAGAAAACATTTAAATATTTGTAACGTATTTGTACCTCCCCACGTCTTCAATTTTACGATACGTAGGAAGTCTTCAGGAATTCATTTATTATAATTTTATTTCATTCTAGAGATCCACTTATAACGTGGATTTACTTTATAACATGAACGTTTATTTGTATTGTTAATACGCCAGGGCGAAACGACGGGCCATCACGTCGCTTCGAAATTGGAGGACAAAAGTCCCTCGCTATCCGGACGACACTACTTAGGTATTTCTTAAGCGTGTAATTTGTATCGTCGATGTTGAATACTTTGATTATATAGGTTGAATACAAAACTTATTCGTTATATCATTGCATAATGAAAAAGTTGATAACAGATTCATCAATGGAAAATATTTGCTCATATCTAAATAAACGTGGATCAACAAAGATTTAATTACCGTTATCAACGTTTGATTATAAAATGACAGAATGAATATATTTTACCAAATTTAATGTTTAATGCTTTTTGATGTGAAACATTTACAGGCGTGGGGTAAACCGATTGTTGGCGTGGCGATCCATCGCCACGCTATATGATAGAATATATAAATAGATGCATATTTTCAGTATAATCTTAAAATCACCTCGTAGCCTAGCGGTCGTAAGCGAGACTACTAGTTTCCGAGGTCCTAGGTTTGAATCCTCACTTCTAAAAACAAATAGTTTTTTTTTTTTGATGTGCTATAAATTATGAAATTATGAATATACAATTATGGAAATAATTGAGTTCTCGCGATTTCAAATAAATTTTTAATTTTTGCATTATGTATTTAATGAAAATATATATTTATGTAATAAACAGTCATTACTATATGGAACTAATTTGTAATGCTTTATCTTTTTATTATACTATATTTGACTTTCTGTCGTAACCTGATCTTTTATGCATATAACTTATAGAAAATAATTTCGATGTTTCACCACATCTGCCACGCGTCCCGTGACGGATTTTCTTTTAAGTTATTGTTCGAGATATCCACGACCAGCAAATGCGAATGTATTCGTGTTGGCCCTTAAAAAATAACCTATTCGCGAATCGTGGCTACTTCCAGTGAAAACTGTGATACACAGCATACTTAATACAGAACAAAACAACTTGCCTCAAGCCTCGGTGGTTTCTAGGTCGAAATTCCAGTAGACCATGTCAAGTGGTGTTGGTATAGTGAATGTTGTATGTAAAGTGGGTGTGTAAGGTCTAACTAGGAGGGCTGGATTCACCTCGCCACTGTCCAACTAGTCTGGACCGATAAACTTCCTTTGTCACTTTTTTAGAACGTCAACAATAGTATAACAATATTAAAATCCATCTTTTCACAATAATAACAAACTTATCTACAATCCACGTGCTCACCAGGGTTGACAACCGTACGATAATTATCGTACATGTATGACAATTGCATGCCCTCGTACGATAATAAATTTTCAAATTATACGAAAATACGATAATTTCGCCGTTGTTGGTACGACAACTCTCGCGCTTTAGGTTATGAATCCCTGGTGCTCACAAATCCTCAAGGCACGCCAAAATTCCAAAAACTTTTTAATATGAACCACACGTCGTGGTAACATTCATAAGATTGTTTTGACAAAACTATATCGAGAAAACACCGGTAGTGTTAATTTTTATACCTACCTAAATCTAACGAGCAGAAATACTAACAAAATTTTAAGTTTAGACGACAAGAAAATTTTTAACAAAAAGGAAACGAGATTTAATGATTTTGAAGAGTTCCCTGGTGTATCTTCGAAGTTGAATGTCCAATGCCAATAAAATTAAAACGAGACAACCCTTGAGGTATTCTCTACCAAACAAAAACAGAATCATGCAAGCCGGTTGATAAACAAAAAATTTATGGCTGAACATCCAAAAAAAAAAATTAACATTTGAATTGAGTTACCTCCCGTCTTTTGTTGAAGTCGGTTAAAGAAATCAGAATCGAAAAAGCGGTGAGAATAATAACAAAATTGACAATGTGCAAAATTCTAGCTTCCATAATAAAACGATCAGCTAATTGCCTCATTAGTATGTGACAGCAAACGCTCTTTTTAATAAGTCGTGGTATTTTTCCCATATGATAAATTATACTGTTTATGATAAATTAATTAAGTACTTAAAAGGATTTTACTAATAATTTAGCACTGTCTATAACATACAGTAAACTAATACTTAGAGTATAATTTGAAGTTAATTTACGTAATCCAAATGAATGTTAAATTTGAGTTATTACCCTAATTAGCGTTTACAACTGCGCTTACCTTAATTGGAAATTTCCCGTCGTTCTGTAGTAATGAAATTTTTAACAAATTGCGCTAAACACATTCACAGACGAAATCTGCGTCTATATGCTCCTAAATTGCTTAATGATTATTATCTATGAATGACATATATTAATGACTATGAGCTGTTATCTTTAGTCCTTTCAGCCCAACTTTTCCAGGTAGTCCACCAATATATACATGTTTTCCTGTTTCTTCTTTACTCGTACATCCTGTATACAAAGGACTGCCAAAACACCTAGGTTACGAAGATGTTCGTTGAAAAATTCATGTTCTATTAGCGCCACGGTGACTTTTCGTATCTGTCATTTATTCAACTATAAAACGGCTTTGACTTGGTTTTCGCAAGTGGCTCTGCTTCCCTGGCGTGTCTGCAGTGTATTAGACTGCACCATTCCGTAACTCGAATTTGTAATATATAATAAAATTAATACGACGAGACTCTGTAACTCATTTGGTTTTCGAACTTACATTATAAGGTATTATGATTCTTCTCTATTTATATTTCTCATTATCAGAATTTATAAGCAAGGAGTAAATAAAAGCTTTTAAAATTCTTTGAATTTATAATATTTGTATAAGTGTTAGAGACCATGACTGTGTTATTTGTATAGAGTTTATAGTCTTTGAAACACAATTCAAAAAGACACTCCCCTCTCGCAATCCATACACCCTCTGTTCTATGAATTTATTTAAAAAAGCTGTTGTAATATTATAATTTAGATAATGAATACATTACACGTCAATCATCGTCGTCTTTTGAGTATTATTTTGAATCTAACTGCGATTGCCAACTTGCCTGCCAAGCATGGCTACTATGGTAAACGCCCTCCAAATATTAATTATTTACACCTGTTTGCAGTTTTAAGCGTGAGTATTAGAACAAGTGTGAACAATTCAGAAAAACATATTGTGTTGTATGTAGATTTTTCACCTTTTTTTCTATAAACTTTATATAAAAATTTCTCAAGGCGAATACACTGTTTTCCATAATTCATTAAATTTAAAACTGCGTATAATGCGACATACATTCTAATTCATAAATAAAAGTAAAACACTTAATAATATAGTTATATTGACATCGAAGGACTACGTCACGCACGTAATGCCGCACTTTGCCGCCTACCCCAAAAATACGCAAAACGCTCGTGACTGAAATTTAAATAACTCTGACCTATGCCATTAAAATATTATTACTGACTAAAGAATTCATTTGACTTGAGCATTTAAGTCAGTATCACTATTAAATGCTTAAACAAACGTAGCCATTCGTCGAACACGAATATACGTGATCCTAAAATATAGTTTTTCTCATTTTCCTACCTCCCAACCTACTCTGCTCGTACTGTTTGAAGTTCACTGTGTACCTTTTAGCATTGACTAGTCCTATTTTCAAATATCATCGAAGAAATGTTTCATTGCAATGTTTAAATTAATTTATCCTCATTATTTTTCAATTCGATAAAATTCCAAACCATAATGTTCCATTTTTTTACGGATTAGTTCAATGATTGATAAGTCTACATGTTTTTTAATATCAACGTCTGCACTCCATAAAAAACAAGTACACTTGAACAGACCATACATTAATCCGCTGCCTTTTCTTTAAATTTAATCCTTTTGTGACTTTTATATTTAGAAAAATTCAATATCAGACACCTAGAGCAAAAATACGTATTTATAACAAAAAAAAAATCAATAGAGTCTGCAATAAACAAGACAATTTTTAACAAAAAAGAAAACCAACTTAAATGATTTTGAGATGTTCCCTGGTGTATCTCCAAAGTTGAAGGTCCAATGCCAATGAAATTAAAAACTAGGAGCATCCTTGAGGTATTCCCTTTCCAACGAAAAGAAAATCATCCAAATTGGTTCATATAAAAAGAAGTTATGGCTTAACATTCGTCAAAAATACATTCAAATTGATAAAACAGTCCGATATTCAAATATTATTAAATACACAGATTACCCGTCTTGGTTGTTTTTTAAATTACCAAACCAACTATGTATCTAAATTGTTTTAAATCTGAGGCTGATCTCTGAACGCATTTTTGATTCAATATTAGTATATTTCTTACGCTATGAATCCTACAAATTTTTAAAAAAGGAAATAAACAATCCAACTGCAACAAAAACTCTTTACTGAATATTTTTTGGCTTTTTATTTTATTTCCACACTTGAATTAAATATTATATAGCCTATGTCACTCATACAATTAAAACGAATCTAACTATATCTTGTATTCTAAAATTAATCAAATTGTTTAAGCTACAGAACATGCCAAATAGACATACATACGCTCAAAAAATATAACCCTCCATTTTCGCAGTCGGGTCAGCTTAGGTTCCAAGTTACGATTTATTAATAATTAAAGGTTATTTAGGTTTTAGGTAGCAAGTACATGGTGTAGATTTGAGTAAATATTTGATATAAAACTTTATAGCAAATTTAGATTTTTATAACAAAACACCCCAACTTTAGTGATATAGTAGTACATACCTATCTAAAATTATGATTGCATCACAAAAACTGGTAAGATGTTATTATAGTAAAAATAAATACATAATAGCAAAATCTCTTCGGATTCTGTTGAATAAAGCCAAATTACTAATTTTACAGATAATAAAATTGTTACTCGTTGGTGTTCTAATATTAAGGACAGTTTTATGGCTTGCAAGACAAAAAATCTTTCAAAAACCCTTAAATTCAATGATATTGCCACAGATTTAAGAAAATGTAGATATTTCTATTATAATTTAAAAAATCTGTTAAAAGAAGCAAACGCTTTTGTAAGTAAAATTTTGTTCGCCTTTATTTTTGTAAAACGTTTTTTTACCTTGTCTATGAAAGTATCGAGATAAAATTTTTGAAAGCACGTTTCTTTCAAATCCTTTTAAACTGTACTATGGTAAGTGAAATTTGTTTAATAACAACAAAAATCCATTTCAAGAGTGAAGAAAGTGTGAACATTTATAACCTATAAGTATCCACTACCGGACTCTTGAATTTGAATTGGTGCTAATTGTAGGGCATGCTAAGAAATTAACGTAATTAATTCTGATTAGATCAAACTAAAACAAAACAATTGAACCCAATTAGACGTTGGTGCGTATACTAAATAAATTTAAGTTACCACACGATCGTAAGTTTTTGCCTAATAGTCATTTTACTTAACTGGACAAATATTATAGAAAAGAAAACATCTCAATTTTAGTTTTCTTACTTCGGGAGATTAATTGAAATGGTATAGATATAAATTTAACTTAAAAAGTAAACTGTTTACCAAAGGAATATTTTGGACAACTGGGTACGTCTGATACAACTAATTTACTTTGTTCAGGTCTATATAAATAGTAATGAAATAAATTAATTATTTGTTTAATGAAATCAGTGAATAATAACATAGCATTATAGGTTTCAGGTTTAACTATGATGCAGACAATTGGAATTATATACCAACACAACAGCGCGAGAATCGTTGTTTTATAGCATGAATAGACGTGGCGGAAGCTCTTTCGCAAACAAACTTTAAACCTCAATAACTACCCTTTTCAGTATGTTTGCTTAATGAATCTATAAATGTTGAAAAATCTAAAATAATTATGCTGTTTATTTTAAGTAAATAGACGACTCAGACGGAAAATGCAATCTGCAAATTTTTCAAGCAGACGTATGAGTTAACTATCCTAAATTACAAAAAGAGCCGTATCTGTAGAGATAAAAAAATAGTAAATTAAACCGTTGCAATTTATAACACGTTTTCCATGATGTTATTAAAAATTGGTAATATTAGGAAATCAAAAAGATGATCCTACTCCGGAAAACAACAAAAAAAATATTATTTTACACTTCTCCCCGAGAAAAAGCAAACTAGTCAAAACCACCCATCCCTTGGAACGCAAGCTAACAAGAAAAATAAAACAACCCCTTTGAATATTCCACCCTCACCGTCCCCCAACAGCTCAGACGGAATAGTGAAGCCGGGCATTCTAAACTATTTAGTAAATAAAACGCCCACAAATAAGCAAAGTCATTATAATAAAAACGAAACCAAATAGCAACTAGGACCCCCTCTCAAAAATCAGAATTAGCAAATATAGAGAGAGACACCACAGATCCTCTTCCAACCCGGTTGGTCACCGTGGAAGAGTATGACCACTACCCTCCTAGGAATATACCTATGATTACTCAACAGAACAGTCTCAGGAAGAAACTCTTTGTGGCAACGTACAATGTCAGATCCCTATCTTCATATGAGCGATTTATTGAACTACAGGAAGCCTTAATAGGAGTGAAGTACGATATCATTGGCTTAGCAGAGGTCAGACGCCTAGGTAATAAAATAGAAGAATATGAAGACTCCATTCTTTGTTATAAGGGAGAAACTCCAGGTAAACACGGGATTTGCTTTCTGATAAATAAATCTCAAAAACAAAACGTAGAAAGCTTTACAGCAGTCACAGAAAGAGTTGCATTATTATATCTCAATATACAAGGATACAACATAAGTATAATACAAGTATATGCACCTACAGAGGCAGCGGACGAGGAGGTGATTAATGAATTCTATAAATCGATAGATAAAATCATAGAGTTCGCCCATGAAAACTTAATTGTAATGGGAGATTTCAACGCAAAAATTGGCCAACCCCTAAATGACGAATATTTAATAACCAAAAGATTTGGATACGGACAAAGAAACGAAAGAGGGCAGAGACTAATAAACTTCGCATTTGAAAGGAAACTATCGATTATCAACACATACTTCAAGAAAAACAAAGTCGTAGATGGACGTGGCGATCCCCAAACGGACAATATAACAATGAAATAGATTACATAACAACTAATCCACCGAAAATATTTCAAAATATAGAAACACTGAATCTAAATTATCCGTCAGACCATAGACTAGTTCGAAGCACAATTATCCTATCCAAACCTCATAAGAGTAGAGTGACTTATACAAATAAACAAAAAACTCTAAAAAACGACGAAGACATAAATGAATACAAAACTAGTCTTGAAAAGCACCTATTAAACTGGACCAAATTAGATAATGTTGAAAGTTGTTATGATTCACTGATATATGCTATAATGAAGAGCCTGGAAACCAACAAATCATCCACACAATCCACTACGAAACATAAAGTTTTTTCAGAAAGAACACAATCGCTTATAAAGAGAAGACAAGTGTTACAAAAATCAAAAAATAAATCACGCACCCAAAAAAGTGAGCTTAGCGCTCTTTATAAGTTAACAAGTAAATATATGAAACTTGATTACAAAAACCACAGGGCTAGTACTATAGAAAAGCATCTCGAGCTAGAAGGGAGCCTGAAAAAAGCCACTAAGGAACTTCGAACAAATAGAGTCTGGATCGAGGGGTTGAAACAGATGGGAAGAACATCAAACAAACGCAAAGACATCATCGATATTGCAACAACCTAGTACCGAGACTTGTATAGTGCAAACTCAGATACACAGCATCCTATCAGTGAATTCTCCCAGGATATTGTAGAGACATTTCAGACTACTATTGAAGACAAAATTCAACCGATTGATGAATTAGAAATTCTACGAGCAGTAAGGAAACTAAAATTGGATAAGAGTCCAGGTCCAGATAACGTTAATAACGAGGCTATAAGGTACGCAGGAAATCTACTGGCCATGTCACTGGCTCACCTCTTTAATCTCATCTTAGAATCGGCGACTATACCTACGCAATGGTCCGAATCAAACATAATCTTACTCTATAAAAAAGGAAACTCCCATGACATTGGCAACTATAGACCTATCAGTCTATTACCGACTCTATATAAACTATTTTCTTCGATCATTAACAACAGAATAAGCGAAACGCTAGGCACATGGCAACCTATAGAACAAGCAGGTTTTCGTAAAAAAATCTCTACAATAGATCATATACACTCTGTAGAACTAGTTATTGAAAAGTATCAGGAAAGACAAAGACCGCTCTATATCGCCTTTGTCGACTATCAAAAAGCATTTGATACAATATCTCACACTAGTATCTGGGAAGCCTTAAAAACTCAAAAAGTAGAGAACAAATATATAGAAGTTATAAGAAACATTTATAGTAATAGCACTAGCAAAGTAAAATTAGAAAGAACTGGTCAAAGCTTTCCTATAAAGAGAGGAGTAAGGCAGGGCGACCTATTATCGCCAAAACTTTTCATAGCTGTACTGGAAACCGTCATAAGTAAACTTGACTGGAAAAACTGCGGTTTGAACATTAATGGTAAATTTTTAACGCATCTAAGATTCGCAGACGATATAGTGTTACTATCAGAAACTAGCTGTTGTCTGCAATATATGTTAGAGACTCTTCATTTAGGTAGTAGTCGAGTGGGATTGGAGATGAATCTGTCAAAGACGAAATCCATGACTAACAGCATCAAGAAGTGTATTACACTAGGAAATGAACCGCTAGAGTACGTGGAACAATATATATATATCTTGGAAAACAAATAAGTTTCAAAAACAACAACAATGAAATGAAGTTAGAGCGCAGAATTAAAAACGCGTGGAACAAATATTGGAGTTTAAAAGAAGTATTTAAAAGCAACATTCCTATAAAGCTCAAAAAGAAAACTATGGATACATGCATTCTGCCCTCTCTAACGTATGGCTGCCAGACGTGGAAATTTACAAAGAAAATTAAAAACAAAATCAGTTCGTGCCAAAACGGAATGGAACGTAGCATGTTGAATATAAAGAAAATGCACAAAATACGACACACAAGAATAAGATCTTATACCAAAGCAATAGACTCGCTTTCTTATGCGCAAATACTAAAATTTAGATGGGCCGGCCATTTGGCCCCGTTATGTGGATAGCAGGTGGTCCATAAATGTAACCACATGGATGGGGCCACTAGGCAAACGTCGAACTGGGAAGCCCTTCATGAGATGGGAGGATGATATAAAAAAAACCGCAGGAACAAAATGGTTACAAGTAGCAAAGAATAGGGAAAAATGGAAATCCTTGGAGGAGGCCTTTACCCTTACCTGAGAGGGGTCCATGCAAAGCACAATATTAATACTCTTTTTTAATTTTTTTATTACGTTTTCTTACTACATGGAATAAAATGCTTTTTTATTTTATTTATTAAAAAGGCATCTATCTGAATGTTCTTTCATATTTTTGTCGACAAAGGTTTAAAGTACAGTCTACTGTTAATTGTTCTCTCATAGGCTTGTTACCTTCACCTTTTTCCATAGATATTCCTTTCAGGGCTGTTTATATAATTATTTTAGTTTGAAAAGAAAAGGCAATACCTCATTTCATTAATGGCCGAATTAGATTAGATGTAATGAAAAGTGTAATATTGTAAAGCTTACAAGATTGTCAATTGTTTGTTTCTAATCTCTGGAGCTAGCAGTCAGGTTAAAAAAAGGATTTTATAGCTTTAAGGAGCGGCGCGTCAACCAAGAAGGTTAATCAATCTAGAAACATATCGGTAATTATGGCTGTGAGATCAACGATAGGAGAAATGGATTCATTAAAGGCGGTGCGGTGCGGTGGAGAGTTAGTCGAATTAATTTAATAAGGGCGAAACCGTGGGGAAATATATTGACCCGCTTCAATTGCGCAGGAACATTGCCTCGCTGATTGTGTTCTGTCGTCTATATCATGGTGTGTTCTGAAGAGCTGTACAATCTAAAAACTCCTCCTCTCCCTTCCACAACAGAATTACACGCGCTGGGCTTTGGATTTACAGTTTTACGGTAAATTCCATCACGGCATGAATTAAAAAGTTCTCTACGACTTGTTTGTTGTACCGTGAAGCTGTGGAACCTTCTCCTGGCCAGTGTGTTCATTCCTTTTTACGACATTGGATCCTTTAAGCGCAACGCGAAGAGATATTTATGTAGGCTGGCATGACTCGGCGACCACCGATTGATTTAGATCTCTTGGTGGTCACCGTTGAGCTGTACAGAACTATTATATTTAAAAAAAATGTTTAGAAAAAAAGTAGTACTTTTTCTCTGTAATATATAAAATTGTGGTTTCACTGTTACTTTGAATTATAATTATACTCTCCACAACTTTGCCTAACTACCTAAACCATTTTAGAATGTTTGTGGCATCCGTCTACCGCTTTTCCTGTTACAAGCCTTTTTAAATATCCTTTGATGGAAACCCTTGAATTGTCAATAATGCTTTGTAAAAATTTAATTCTACTGTTTTATATTTTACAATTATATACTGGTACAATTGGTATATTACATATAATATAAATTTAATTTCAGAGTGATCTCTAAATAATATATAAGTGAAGTTCTTTGCCGAAAAAAGTTATTTTATTTGGATTGAAAGCAGATATTTTTTTATTAATACATATTTCATTTGGCACATGGTGATATCGAAATCAATGTTAGATAATAACTGTAATTTACTGAAATTGTTATTGCGAGCATTATTATACCGTTTTTTTAGACCCACGGTATTAATACTAAATTCTCTATCCATGCAGAGAGTCTGAAATATGAAAGAATAAAAAGACGTTAATTTGTCACACACACAAATGTACAAATGTATGTACAAATTAAAGAAACAAATGAAAATAATGAAGTAAGTAAAAAATAAAACTAAAATGTAGTCTGTTGTATAAGAGAAAAATGTCTTAGAAGGTTACAAGGCTTAACTGGTTAAACACTTTCAAGCTAATAAGATCGTAGCCCACAGTAACCTTGTGTTGTGTTCTCGGGGTAAGTAGGATTTCCAGAGCTTCTTGGGAAAGGAAGGTCCAAGATCGGCAAGACGTTATTAATACCTATGGTATAGTGGTGATACCTAAGCTTCCAGTCGTAAATAAGCATCTCTTGTAGTTCGAATTCATGTAACTTTCCGATTGACCTGATTATTATTTCTAACTAAAAAATCCGATTTCAGTGTAATGTTTGATGTATTGAAACCATGACAGATATTTCGAAACTGATTTATAAAACTTCGTGGGGTACATAGAAAACTGAATCATTTTCACTATTTTATGTAGTAAGACAATACACTACAGCCAACTTAGATATAAAAAAAGGTTGTCTATACTATTGACAATTAATGTGTGTTCGAGATTTGTAGCAAATAGTCCTCGAATCAGCATTATATATACTAAGAGATATGAATCTTCCAGCGTTGATTTTCATTCGACACGATGCCCAGCGAGTTATGTATTCGCAGAAAGTATCTTTTGTGTACAATATATGTATTGTGAAAGTATATTACTAAGTTAGGAAAAAAATAATTAAGTTAAATTAATGGAATCTCTATGAATACGGTGTGATTGTTAATAGGAGATGTCAGTCTAAATCCAATAATAAGGCTAAATTTAATTATTGTGATAGAGAAAGTTAGTAGGATTGGGGCGACTTCCACCAAAAAAAATTATATTCAGTTTTAGTCAATGAGGTATTATGTACCACGCACTAGAGACGATACCTTAACCAGATTATTTCAAACACAAGGTCGAGTGCATACACTCGCACTCACATTCTGTGACAAACACTTGTTGCGATTACACGGTTGAGTGCTAAGTAAATTTTATTTCATAAATATGCCTTCAAGGGCTTTTAAATAACTTAAAAAAAACACAAGTAAGAGTCAAGGAGTAAAATTTCATTAGTAAGTTCAGTGTATTAATGCGTGCGTGACCCGCTCCCCGCGCCTCGTGGTATCAAGTGGAGCACAATTATTGTCGTTAATAACAGCTGCTACGTAGTACCTACTCGTATGTACGGACTCCGCGTTGATCGACGTGAGTTCGTATCCCTGCAATGAGCCTGAGCTTTCGGTGAAGAAAATCCGTGATGAAACTAAAGCATGGTGGGCATTTCCTAACGCTTCTACTAGGCTTAGCATTTTACCATGTTATGTCACACCATAATTTATCACTAGGCTAGACTAAGGCCAAATATTACTAATACTAAACCTACAAAGAATTGAAAAACTAAATTGTGATTAAACGTTTAATAAAATAAAATAACGGGAGGTTTTACTCGCATAACTAAACACGTTCCAAAGGTAAAATATATGAAGTTAACCGCACCTCTACCATTTTAATACGCGTTCCACTGCGGTAAGACCCTCGTATTATAGGCTAACGTGAATTTTAATATCCCCTACTATCGTTAATCTCGAGTGAAATGGCTGTTAAAGTGAATACAGTTATTGGAAATTGTGAGTTATTAAAATCGAATAATGTTATATCAACTATCTGTGAATTTGTTTGAATATCTGTGAGATTAGTTAAAATCAATTAAACATATTTTAATGTAACTACAAATACGATCTGACTAAAAATAGAAAACAATTATCTTTCTTAAATCTCTGGAATCGTCTAGAATGTACCCGAAACATCGAAAATGTTATCATAAGTTCGAGGATGCATTACATTTATTCACACAAACAATACCTTATCGCTCTGGTTGCGTCAACAAACAATGGTCTAAAAATAGAACGTACCCCTTTATTTTAAAAACACGCATGCTGTTTTCAAGTTCAATTCTTCCAGTGATTTCATGATCGTCTTATGTGAGTATATAATCGAGCCGTATCCCGAGTCACGACAGTTCTGTTTTTACAATCGAAGTGAAAACAAGACGACAAAACAAACATAGAGGAAGAAACTGTAAGTACGACAACACTGCATTCGAAGAGCTATTTATGCGATACACTAGATATAATATCTGCCATAGCGGCACGTTTAGGAATGTCGATTTTCAGTATATCCAGTATCAAGCGGGGTGATGGTGATCTGTACTCGATTTGGTCGCGACCATAATACACTTTTGGTGTTATAACCGTCACATTTCGTTTCTTTTGATTTTTCGTGTTTCGGGATTGGCCAATGTGTATCCAGTTGCCGAGGAGCTTGCAGACGGTGACCGTTGATGAAGTAATGATCTCTCGGTGGTCAACGTTGTTTTTGGATTACCATCAGACAAAGTGCCGTAATTTAGCCATACTACTGAAAACCCAGAACACAGAGAAGTTAGAATTCAAACAATTAATAGGGAAATTGGTGTCTCTACAACAAACATTATGTATATACATATATTATGCGTCTGAAAGTAGATACAAACTAGATTTGCTAATCACGGACGTAGCTCGGATCGCCCCAGATGTCACCCGTTTGGGAATGACAGTGACAATCCACCATGATAAAAATAAAAACTACCAATTACAAACCAAGGAGAATCTTAGTATTTTGTGTACGATTAAAAAATTAAGGTAATGCAGAGGAAACACAAACAAACGGAATCTTCTTAGTTGGTTTTACTTTTCTGGGACGGGCTATAGTTGTCAACTTTAATGCATGGCTTTCCGGGATACTTACAATCATAATGTGGGACTTGGCTAAAAAGGGGACCTAGCGGCCTGAGTATTATAGCAAGGCGATGAATGCAATCTTAACTGGTCATATTCAACATGTGTTCACTTCTACTTTTGGCCAAAAGTTTATTTGAATTGAAAAGCGGGACAATTGGAGTTTCGCATATATCTTTCGCTGGACGCATTATCTAAGGGTCTATGCGGGGCTGTAACACATAGGAGACTAAAGAAAGTCATCCACATATCTACCTGGAAGGCAAACATATATTTTACCACACCAGGTGTCACCCGTGTTACGTGATAGATACTTCACTGCCTCTTATCTCGATTTTATATTGCCACATGAATAAAAATCATTTACTACAATTTCTTCTTTTGTTATTTCGCAATAAACGTTCTCAGTTCGCAAATAATGTGGCATTACTTTTTCCACATTTGACTCGGAAACCTGGAATAAAAGAACACGTTACAATAACTCGTAAAAATGAGCACGTTAGACAAATCATGAGGACCCTTAGGTCCCTTAGTTTTCTGTTTAGTGAGTATTCACGAGTCCTTTGTAATTTATTTGACGCTCACTGAAAGACTGACTATAGATTTTTATCTGAATAGTTTTCACCGTTTATAACCACACGACAGCTATGTCAAAATAGCAAAACTAATTATTTCAATCGCATAAACTTTATGTTATTTTGAAAATAAAAATGCTGTTGGTTAATTTTTTTTTTCAATCGTAGAAGCACTTGCCAGTGTCAGAGTTTGATTACCATGGGAATTCATAATTCAGATTCAGTTTGGTATCGTTATCTTCCTGAATGTATATGTGAGTTTTAATCCCTGCAATGAGTTTGAGCTTCGGTGAAGGAAAACATTGTGATGAAACCATAGATAGCATAGGGCATTTATCTAATTACCACCTGGCTACCCTCAAGTTGAAAATCTATCGCCAAGCACTTATAGGTGTGTTCCGGCAGCTGCACTTGTGAGTCAATCCTCCCACTAGGCTTAGCGTGTTACCAGCTTGGGTTACATCGTCACTTAATATCAGGTGAAATTGTGGCCAAACGCTAAACTTTTAAAGAATTAAAAACACAACCCGTAGCAAATAAACATGGAGCTTACTATACCCAGCTGTCGGTAAACTGCGGTTCTTTTAAGATAAATTGCGTCCTTGTTTTATAAATTAAATAACAATATAAAATAAAACATAAAGAGCTTATATACTCATAATCGTAAATTGCAGCTATCTCTTACAACTTATTGGTTTGCCGACCCGATCTATACCTAACAATAACAGGTAAGTACTCATGACTGACATGAAATACCTCACGTACCAACTATGTATGTAGGTAGGTAGGTATGTATGTATGTTCAGACTGGAACACAGCAGAGTGACTACTGCTGCTTGCCACAGAAATAAAATTAGCAGTGGTGAAAGCGAAGTCGAACTGAAGTGAGTGAATGAAGGTGAGTGTTCTGAAGAGCTATTCAGTCTAATACCCTCTTCTCCCTTCCACAACAGAACTACACGCGCTGAGCTTCTTAGTCACAGTTTTACGGTAACCTCCATCTCGGCATGAACTAAAATATTCTCTATGCCTTATCTGTGAAACTTTCTCCCGACCAGTGTGTTTCCTCCTTCTTACGACATTGGTTCCTTTAAGCGTAACGTAAAAAAAAATAAAAAATTATGTAGGCTGGCATGACAGTGGCCACCGCCGATGGAGTTGGATCTCTCGGTGGTCGCCGTTGTATTTGGCTTGTGTTGTGCTTACCAGGGAATGCTAGTAATGTGCCGAACTATTATTAAAAAAACTTAGCACAGGTCCCTACACATTACGTTAAGTAATCTTATATTGAAGCCACCTGAACACACAAATGCATGAAATACTTACAGTTAAGCTAAATAATATAAAGAGTATTATGAATAATAATGGAAATTATAAATGAAATATATAAAATTATATTTACACAAACATGAACAAGCATTTTTTTTTTTCTATAATACTTTTTTTAATATCATAATTTTATATCACTGTGTTTTGTTTTGAAATCTTGTTTCGGTTTCAGTTGTTAGAAGTAGATAACTTTTTTTTTTACTACGGATAGGCTTGCGTTTGACCACTATCTCGCCTGATCGTAAGTGATGATGTGGTCGACGATGGAGCACGCTTACCTAAAAGGTACCTATTCATTCGAGACTTAAAGATAAAGTTGTTATTATCGGGAACTACAAAATCCGGCAAAGTGTTCCACTCTTTAGCGGTGCGCATTATAAATGTGCTAACAAAACGCTTTGTGCGCATTGGTAAAATATCTAACATAAATTGATGACGCTTAGCCGTGTCTCGTGGCAAGTTCGATGAAGCTGTAAAAACCGCAGCGGCTTCAGGGTCGTCCGATCACTGTCGTCCGATGGTGGAAAGGGGGGTAGGGGAATTAAATTGTACAATTCCAACGTACACGCCGAAATGTATCCGGTAAAAAAACCGATAAACTGGCAACTTTACGCTAATGTTCAAATATATAAATTTGTGAAAAAATAAAAGTTATAGCTACATGATCAATCTAAAGCCGTTAAAAATTTATCAGAGTTGAATTGATAATACCAATTTTATTTAAAAATTGCTAGTTTTTTTCTGCAATTTTCGTTTGCGTTGTTTTAAAGTGAAACGATAATCAAAGTTTCAACGCAATTGGATGAATAGTTTTGAAACGTATAGGCTACAAACAAATTTAATATACATTGTAACTGTTTGATTAAATATTAAAAAATATTGCTCGTTCGTTCGAAAACATTTTCATATATTTTATAAAGTTAAATTTATGATAACATTGGTATGCGTAGAACGCAGACGTAATATCGATGGTATCAATAAGCGGTATAAGTTTTGTAAAAAATGTACCTTTATTAAACTAAAGCAAAAGCCTTAAACCTTTTCAAAGAATTATTCAGTGAGTTCGACGGAGGTTAAAGGTCGTAGTTTCCACTCGAACTAATATTTTAACATTAGCCCGAGCTGTGAGACGTGGTACTGATATCACATGCAGATGTTCGAATTTACTTAAATTGTTGAAAAAAAAAAACAAACAATCCATCGCCAGTCACCGTTTTCATACGAGACTGCAAAATATAAACCGGATATTATTATGTACCGACTGGACCTGTAACGTGATACGCAAAAGTCACTATGTTTTTTTTTTAGATCTGACTACACTGTTAGCCTTAGGGGCCCTGAAGCCGCTGCGGCTTTTACAGCTTCACCGAACTTGGACAAGTCACTATGACAGGCTTTTCATTATTTATGCGTGGTGGTTGCGTTCGGTCGGACTGTACAGCCCTACCACCACCACGTTATCACCAGTTCATCGGTTGTCACTAAGCAAGGTGCACCTTATGCAGTTCGTTTAGGTGTATTATTAGTTCTTAAGATGTTATTCGACACCCCTTTGTAGCCCAAAATAACTAAGGTAGATATTTATAATTGATAACATTTCCAACAATAATTGGAAAAACCGGTTAAGAAAAGCTTAAAATAGAAACTATATTTTAGCCGTAGTTTAAAGTAAATATATCATTCTCAGACATATTCCAAATGTAAGTAAATAAACAAAAATTGTTATGAAGAGTTTTTGCCAACATGTTACAAAATTTAACTCCCGATTTCATTTGCAGAAAACAGTGACGAAATGTGTTCAAAGTAAGCCGTAGTTAGACGGTTCTGTTGATGCGGGCGCGATGGACCGAGTTCGCACCAGTTGTGGAACTTTATTCACAAATTTGCAAGCTTCGGAGAAGTTGCCTCGATGTATTAAATAACCTGTTTCAATATTAATATAATATTCCTATAAACAATAGAGTCAAGTTGCAAAGTTCTGCTAAAACTATTGTGTTCTAAGTGTAAAAGGTTGTGTTTGTCACAAACACTGGCATAGGAGAATTCAAAGAGCTTCTCAAAGGTCACATATCTGTGATTGAGATCACCGAAGATAAGATAGATAAGTGGTTAATTATAGACGGGCATGTGCTGCAGGAATCATTAAATGTTATCTAGCATACTTACCTTTTCCTTCTTGAATTAAAATAACATAAAAAATAAATTAATAAAAAAGTATACAATTAAATCTAAAAAATCTTTATCTGTGAAAATATTCAGTTTACTTTTTGTTTGTTGTTTTGGTTTTCTTTTTGTATCCAATATTGCAATAATGATTATCAAAAAATTGTTTAAGTTTGTACACTTTCTTCATGAAAATATTGTCTTAAATATTTGGAAATATTTACGTAAAACAAACATAAATAGACTAAATGGTTCAACATAACTTAAAAGCTAATTAATTTAAAATGAAGGGTAATTATTAAGCTTGACCTTAATAAAATATTTAAATTTGATCGAAATAAAAAGAAAATAAACGTAAAAAGTGAGCCTTAACAGTAGTCGCATATGATGTATAACATTTGACTTAATATAGTTTACACATAAAATTACTTTATATAACAGCACACTTTATACACAACACTGTAGGTTAAGCACACAGGAGATACGTTCTCCTTCTTTATTTCCCTTACTCTTTCTCGTCACACACACTCACACAATGTTGGCTGACAGTATCAACCTCTTAGAAAATGGGTTGGTACCATCTGATGGCCAACTCTAATACCACGCGTGCTCATTGGTTAAATCAAAAAAATATCGCACACTTCCCTGACTTGCTGTTACACACTTTCATCCCTTTTCACGAAATTATTATCACAGATTGCAGGAAAGCGAGAGGAAAGGTGTTACTCATCAAAAATGGTGTTTCTCAACTGGAGTTTGTTCTCAACGATTTGTCTTGGAATATATACAATAGGCAAAGTTAAATTATTAATATTCAACCTAATATATATATCACTGTTCTGTCCTCCATCAAGGGCTTAGAGATAAGCATTTAGGCGCAGTGGAAGACTTCAGATCCGAATCCTAGATGGAGTGGTGGTTGACAAAATAATAGCCTGTGTTTCGCAAGGCTGAGAAATTTATAACACTTTATAATAATACAAATAAACTCACCACTGTCGGAGTCTACTCTGACAGGTGAAGCTCCACAGTTTACAAGTAACAGTCAAGGAATTGAAGGGGAAGGTCGTGTCAAGATCGTCGTCCCCCAGCTTCTCATACCAATTCGCTTCGTGGTGAGGTTAAAAATTTATACAATATCACAATATAACAAATGACCGCAATAAGGGGATCTCTTGTCCCGTGGCCCAAACACAGTTCAGTTCAACAATTACAAGAGGTTTATTCAAAATTATCAAACGGAATACGTAACTCAGCCAGCACATTGACCTTCAAGACAATCAAGTATCCGCAATAGGGGGAATATTTTGTGTTTGGCCCAAACACACGCGTTTTTAATCAACCGAAAATAATAAACAAGGTAATTAATAAATTATATCGCGAGCTGGTCAAAACGCATTACCTCTCAAACAAATCCAAGACAGCGCGGTGATTGACAGAAGAGACAACGCGCCAAGCGCGAATTTACATAGAGGGAGAAAACCATAGACGTTGCCAGACCCCGGTTCTAAACAATTACTATTTCCATTTGTATACACAAATAAGTTAAGTATAATATACTCATAATATGCATTTAAACGCATTCAGTAGGTATATGATGCGCGAATATGTTTCGATTTTGCTCCCCATCTAATTTACGTACCACTGGCAATAAATATGAAAATCTATTAATGAAATTAAAATGGGACCACCCGTGAGGTACCCTCTATGCAACAAAAAAATAATCATCCAAATCGGTTATTAAACAAAGAAGTTATGGCTGAATATCCATTAAAAAAATATACATTCGAATTGAGTAACCTCCCGTCTTTTGTTGAATTCGGTTAAAAATGAATAAAATTACAGGACCAGTTACCATCTTTGGTCATTAAGTAGAGGCACAGGCAGTACGTTTATAAATATAATAAAATTTACAAAACATACAATTTAAAAAAAAAAACAATTTCCACTGACCTTTTCCCAATTATGATATAATTTCCATATACATCGATATCTTTAGACAGTGCATAAGAAAACGTTATAAAATATAAAGGATACTTGACATATGAGTTATAAAAGAAAAACGCATGAAAGCTTTTAACATAAAACATTTTTATGAGCGCACTCTCGCTTCTAAATGAAAACAGATTTTTCGACAAAACGATACACTTCTTGATTCACCTTGGCAATGGAATTTTATGATACAGTTATAGCTTTTTAAGTCTATACTATAATAATATTAAAAATAAACAGAGCGAATTTTTGGTCTGTGTGTATGTGGAGGGTAAACTCTGCAACTATCAGTCAGATTTCAAAAAATCTCTTTTTCATTTAATAGCCTATTTTCAGGAAAGTTACAAGCTATAGAATTTATCGCTATGAGTCTAGGAAGTAGAACAGTAACTCTGAATATCAAATAATCTGGAAAGCTTTAGAAAAGTGAGAGAAACGAAGGCTACACGGTTGCGTTGGTAGCATGGCGGCGCGGTGAAGAATTGGTCAAATAAATTTATTACGGTTGAAACCGTAGGACACAACTAGTATGTTATTACATATAACATGTGATGGTTATTTATTAATAAAACCATAGTTGTAACTCCTACTTTCTGTACTAACAGTCTTTATTGTTTCCAAATGATCAAGATGTTTATGAACAATGAAACAAAGGAAATAGTTTAACGTGGTATTTTTGCCAAATTATAACATTTTGACAATATGACTTATTAATTAAATTAATAGAATTAATATTAATTGTAAAGGGTGTCGAGCTACATCGTCAGCACTCAGACGCTCAAGCCAACCTGCTCACCTGCACGTGGTGCACTCTGCTGAGCGACGAAGGAGGAAATGACGATAGCGGGGTGGTAGCTCGAATGAATGAGCCGCGACCACCATGCATGTGGTAAAAAGCCCGTCATAGTGACTCTCTTTTACGTGTCGCGTTTCGGAGTCAGCCTGTGCATATCTAGTTAATTAATACAGTCCAGCATGACAGCGGTGACCGTCGATAAATTTCGATCTCTCGGTGGTCACAGTTGTGTTAGGATTGTACACTATTTACCATCAGGAACTGTACCGTCAATTTGCCGTGCTACTATAAAAAAAATATGATGAGAAAAATATTTGTTGGGAATAGATATAATAAAGGGATACATACATATTGGTGATTAATAGAAACGTTGGTTACAGAAAATAATGTTGTCAAATAATATTATCTGATTTTTTAATGTAATTAACATTGTCTATTTTTTAATGACTTCGATTAATTTTAATGTATTCTACCACTGGCTTATACCTGCGACTTCGTCTACGTTGTTTATTATATTAACAACACGGCAAGAAAACCATCACTAAACGTGTGTGTTTATAAAAATCTTACTTTCTTAATACTTTAATCACTTTTTTTTATTTAAAATATCATAATATTTTTTATAAAAGAACCAAGTATGAAAGAGTAAAAAGAATATGACCAAAATCTATCCAGTAGTTTTTGCGTAATGGCAACCACGGCAAACCACTAACATTTTATTTATATATTCATATAGATTAAGTGTTATTGACAATTAGATGTTATTGATATATATAAAATGGTATATTGATATTTTACGCATACATAAAATCATACATACATCACCCTGTACGAGATTAGGATGGCCCTTAAGCAGCTTAAGAACAACAAGGCGCCGGGCGATGACGGAATTACATCAGAGCTTCTTAAAGCGGGTGGAACACCGGTACTTAAGGTCCTGCAGAAGCTCTTTAATTCCGTTATACTCGAGGGTAAAACGCCGGAAACGTGGGGCGGCAGAGTGGTGGTCCTGTTCTTCAAGAAAGGTGATAAAACCTTATTGAAGAACTATCGGCCCATCTCGTTGCTGAACCTGTTTATAATCCGTTTTCGAGGGTCATCACGAATCGTCGCGAGCACAAGTTTGGTGACTTCCAGCCTCCCGAACAAGCCGGTTTCTGAAAAGGCTTTAGCACCGTAGACCACATCTATACGCTGCGGCAGGTTATACAGAAGACTGAGGAGTATAATCTGCCTTTATGCTTAGCGTTCGTAGACTACGAAAAAGCCTTTGATTCGGTCGAAACCTGGGCAGTGTTGCAGTCTCTCCAGCGGTGCTGTATTGACTATCGATATATCGAAGTGTTGAAGTGCTTGTACAACAACGCCACCATGTCGGTCCGAGTACAGGAGCAGTGCACGAAGGCAATTCCTTTGAGAAGAGGCGTTAGACAGGGAGACGTAATATCTCCGAAACTGTTTACCGCCGCTCTAGAGGACGCCTTCAAGCTCCTGGAATGGCAAGGACTCGGCATCAATGTCAACGACGAGTACATCACTCACCTTCGATTTGCTGACGACATCGTAGTCATGGCAGAATCGCTGGAAGATCTTGGCAAAATGCTCGATGGCCTCGACAAAGTTTCTCAACAGGTGGGCCTTAAAATGAACATGGACAAGACGAAAATCATGTCGAATGTCCATGTGGTGCCCACCCCAGTATCAGTTGGGAACTCTTGTCTAGAAGTTGTTGAAGAATATGTCTACCTGGGACAAACAGTCCAGTTAGGTAGGTCCAACTTTGAAAAAGAGGTCAGTCGACGAATCCAACTCGGCTGGGCAGCGTTCGGGAAACTGTGCGACGTCTTCTCGTCCAAAATACCTCAGTGCCTCAAGACGAAAGTCTTTAACCAGTGTGTGTTGCCAGTGATGACATACGGCACAGAGACGTGGTCGCTCACTGTGGGCCTCATAAGAAAGCTCAAGCTCGCTCAGCGAGCTATGGAGAGGGCTATGCTTGGTGTTTCTCTACGAGATCGAATCAGAAATGAGGAGATCCATAGACAAACTAAGGTAACCGACATAGCCAAAAGGATTAGCAAGTTGAAGTGGCAGTGGGCGGGGCACATAGTTCGGAGAAATGACGGCCGTTGGGGCAGAAAGGTTCTTGAGTGGAGACCACGCACCGGAAACCGCAGCGTAGGATGGCCCCCCACTAGATGGAAAGACGACATAATAAAGGTCGCTGGGAACCGTTGGGTGCAGGCCGCACAAGATCGGTCGCTCTGGAGATCTATGGGGGAGGCCTATGTTCAGCAGTGGACGTCCTGTGGCTGAAATGATGATGATGATGACATTTATTATTATCAAAAAATAATTATTTATACACAAAGAAGTAAATTACAGATAATTTTCTATGTGTATGATAGATTGGTTTATAATTATTTTTTGTAATTTAAGAATCTGCTGACCGTCTGTAATAGGTTCTCTTTGTATCCGACTGTATTATTAATATTGACCTTAGGTTATTGATACTGAGTGTGTGGAATATTGTTGCTATTTCTTTTAATATTTTGAGGTTATAGTTCTTTAGTACATTTTCAAGAGGGTAAGGACAAACTGAGCGCACTTACGCCACGTATGTTATGCAACGTTGAAGAGTTTCGTTCTGGAAATTTTGACCTACGAAACAAACCCAATGAACAGCCGGAGACCCTTGTTGATAATGAAGAATTTAAAGGTGATCGTGGAAGCGAATCCATCGCAAACCACGTCAGAGATAGCGGCAAGCTTCGGTGTAAGTAATAAAACAATTTTAATTAACTTGAAATAAATTGGAAAAGTGAAAAGCTTAAAAAATGGGTTCCGCATGAATTGACTGAAGCACACAAACAAACACACATTGAGTGCTGCGTTACATTACTCAACCGTCACAATAACTTAGGAATTTTGAATCGTATAGTTTACTTGTGGCAAAAAATGGATCCTTTACGATAATCGGAAAAGCTCATCACAGTGGTTGAGCCCAGGAGAACCGGCCAAATCCTGTCCCAAGCGAAATTTGACTCAGAAAAAGGTACTGGTGAGTGTTTGCTGGACCAGTGCTAATATCATACACTATAGCTTCTTAAGATCTGGTCAGATGATAAGAGCAGATCTGTATTGTCAACAGTTGCACACCATGATGGAAAAGCTAGGCGTTAAACAACCGGCACTGGTCAATCTCTCTAGTCCACTGCTGCTTCAGGACAACGCTAGACACCATACTTCACTACAGACGGTCGCTAAATTAGAGGAACTGCGGTTGGAATGTCTCCGACACCCACTATGCTCTCCGGACCTTGCTCCAACAGATTATAATTTTTACAGAATTTCGACAATTTCATGCAAGGAAAAAAAAATCCGATGCATTCAAAGATTTTATTGATTCTCGCTCCCACAATTTTTCAGCAATATAATCTATGAACTACCTATAAAATGGCGAAAGTGCATAAATAATAATGGTACAACATACTTCGATTGTTTAAATATATAATTTCATAATATTTTTTGTTCGTTTTACTTTTTCCATTTATAACGCTAATTTCATATGTAAGAACCTAATATTTAGATAATAATTTCAGTAATTCTTACATCAAAGTTTTATCTCGCTATTGAACATGGATTTGTTCAATAAAATAGCTTATAAAACGACATTTTGGATCTTGCATAGAAACCAAAACAATAAAAATGTAGCAGATGTTTCTTAATCCGTTGAAATAACAAATGGTCGTACATTAATATACGCCAAAACGTCACCAGCAAACTCGTAGCCGTATGCAGATAAGTTTCGCTTTGGCAATGATAATAAACAATGTCTGTTCCTTACCACAAAATAATTAAATACAGAAAGGCGAATGATTTTGACTCTAGTCTATACTCGACTTTACCGCTAGGGCTGGCATATACCTACAATATTCAATGAAAATTTCCATTATGGAATAGTGTTTTTTTTTTAATCTACAAAGATGGCAAGCAAGCTTGGTGGTCCGCCTGATGGTAGGCGGCTACCGTAGCATATGAACGCTCGTAACACTATAGCTATCACAAGCGCTTTGCCGACCTTAAACTTCCCTACCCCTAGGAGCTCTGTAAACCCTATTCACCGTAGAAACACAACACAAGGTTAATTAATTAGCAACGATCTTCTGTAGGATGGAGGTATTCCACCAGTCGGACTGCTCCATGTAAGGAGAAATCTCCAAAGAAAATTATCTGTACCCTACTTCTCTATTATTAACACAATATTTATTTTGATAACTTTATGAAACAAATACTAAAACAATAAATAAGCCTCTATAATAAAAACCGAATTAGCGAGACTCCAACCATCGACCATTCGTACTGTATATATGTACAATAGTGCGTAGAGATCAGCAGAGCCAATTTTCCACGACTGTCATAGTTTTGAAAATCCTATAAATGGTATAAAAGTGATTCTTTAGTAGACATTCATAAAAATGTTAAAAACAAAGAAATTCGTAGTCTCGGTCGTATTTATAAATTAATGCGTTTTCTCTTAGGGGCATCATTTTGTACCACTCTCCTCTAAATCCTTTTCAGAACGTTAATTTAATATATAAATCAATATAATTATAGGTTTTTGTTAAAAAAAAAATATAATCCCCACCTGTTGAAGGTTTTTTTTTCATTATTTACCCATTCAAGCTTAGAAACGAACGAATATTCCAGATACTGTTGTTCTATTAAATAATTCAATTAAACCATAATTAATTTACCTACTAATGTTATTTATGGTTGGAATATTTAATTGTTATATTATTGTGTGGTGGATTTTTCCTAACATAGATTTAGAATTTATCGACGACGTTATAGTTACTAATTTTCCTCGTTAATAGGGTGACGCTGCGGTGGTTATGCAAACTAACCAGATAAGTTCGTTCGTAACGAACAACAAGCTTAGATAACAATTATCCCCCAAATTAAAGTATAATGCTTTACCATTAACCAAATATAACTAAAAATTACATATCAATTGATTGAGATGTTTAATTATATACATCTCTCGCCAAACTTTATGGCTAGTCTGAACATAGCGATGAGTCTGAAATTGCTGATTGTAAAGTCGAATTAATAAATCTAAGAACGCCTTAGAACTTAGAACGTCGGTAAGTAATTTCGTTCACTTGTCGGAAAAGCGCAGACACTCTCGTGGGGCGTTCGACCGACTTGATTCGAGGTCCTCGTACAGACCCACGCGTTAATGTGTACGTTCGCTGTTATCGCTCGTTGTATGGAGTTGGCTTTCTGTAACCATCTAAATATTTTGTGTCCTTACCCAACGGGTTCTTTTTCATGGTTTTGATGTATCATATATTTAGTAACGAATTATAATCAGACTTCTGTAGTAATGAACATTTCCGTTGCACATTTTGCGAGATTAAATTAATTTCTTCAAAGAAATACTGCGCTAAAGAAATGAACCAATACACCAGTCTATCTTATTGCAGCCAGGCGATTTGATAGCACCGTGCCTTGTGACGAGCACAGTTCAATTCACAAGACAATATTTATCATAAAAAGAAAACCAACGACCAACTTCAACGGTTTTGAGGAGTTTCCTAGTCCAATTGTCCAAAGGTCCAATGCCAATGAAATTAAAATGGGACCAGGCTTGAGGTATGCCCTTAGCAAAGAAAAAAGAACGAAAATCCATAAAATATATACATTCGAATTGGAAACCTCTTTTTTTTTGAAGTCGGATAAATAACAGTGATGACCACCTAGAGATTGGCAATCCATCGCCGGTTGTCACTGTCATGGCAGTCTGCAAGTCTTTCGTCAATCGGATACCTAAACTAGCTGACAACAATACGAGAGAGTCACTGTAACCAGCTTTAACGGATATTTTGAACCAAGCGCATGGTGATCGCTACCCAACCGGGTATATTGATCTTCACTTTCCTACCTTATTTACTGGATATACACCAGCTGATCCCGCAATGTGACACGCTTATGCGCCTTGGTGCATGGTGGTCGCAATCTAATCGGATACCTATCTCTTCATACCTATAATATAAGGAAAAATACCTACTTCATAGAATACTTGTTGTAAGCAGGCAAATATACATTATGTATTTATCATTAAATTATCCTGTAATCAAAAAGGAGATCACAGTATGTAATCTCACCTTTATTGAATTTCATTCATTGAGATTAATGTTAATATATTATTTCGCAATTGATTCCATTGTTCCAGGTATATTTTCCCGTTCTTATAATGGAATATTTCTGTATCTTTTCATATTATATAATCTAAATATAAGCTGACTGGTTTCGAAATTTTATGGTTTAATCTTTTGTTGCCGATCGTTAATAGAGTATCCTATTTCATCTCTGGTATATAATTATAGTTTTACTTGTTAACTTTGCCCCTTTAAATACTGGCCAATTTAATGTTTATTGGTTAAAACGTTGACAAGCTAGATTTTGTAAATGGTCGTATAGTTTTAATATTTGTCGGTGTAGTTATCAGAGTTTTTATCTAATTTTTTTATCGTTATAAGTTTTGCGTTCCGTGGTCATAATCTCACCTGATCTTAAGTGACGATGCGGCCCAAGATGGTAGCACGCTAACCCTATTAAATGATTATGGTTTCATTACGATGTTTTCTCTCACCGAAAGCCCAGGCTCATTGAAGGGATTTGAACTCACGTCGTTTGACGCGGAGCCCGTACACGCTACCAACTGAACCATCATTGCTTCTTAGTATGTTTTTAGCAACGACAGTATTGTATTATTGACGTTAACTACTATACTATAATTGACCCATACTATTGAAAAGCAACTTTGTTATCGAATGAACGCTATTCTAAAAATCATCAGTCGAATGGTATAAAAGAAGTTGAATGAGTATACAAGACACAAGGTTCTGTAAGGGACCCTTTTTTTCTTTTTTTTCGCTAGTTAGTGTAGATATACTTTCAGATCACTAAACACATACAGACATGTTTTCTTCCTTCCTTGCAGGACGCAGGAATATGTGTATATGTAGGCTATGTAAGCTCGGCCACTTTGGCACCCTTTAGCAAGTTGTCTTTACTTTCGCAGCTGAGTGTCTTAAGCATTCATCCCCAAGTCGCGGTGAAACTGTAAAAGCCATCTGGTCTAAGGCTTCAGGGACCTTATGGCTAAAAGTATAGTCAAATAGAAAAAAATATATACGTGACATATTTCAAGTCGAGTCTTCAAAGTGTTAATAAGAAGTAGGTAGTAATGTTATAATGGAAAATGGAATAGACCTTCAAGAAAGCATCGTCGTTAACAAGTATTCCGATTTATTAGAAATAAACATAAATTAATCATTTCATATTTTAGACTCTCAGTAAGGCCAATAAAAGTTTTCTAGGTAATAGTACATATACAAGCCCATTACTGATTTGCCGGGCAATATTATGTTCAAGAAACATGTAAAGCCGGTCTAACTGTCAAAAACCTTATTATAGTACGGGTCATTACGTGAATGATAATGATGCCTATAATCCCTCTCTGTAAATCCACTAAAATAATATAATTATTACCTAAACCTTTCTACAGTAAAAATTAATTATTGATAAATCCGATCGAGTTTCTTGTTAGCTCTTCTCGGTAACTGGAATGTTTTCCTAACCGATGGTAGTGTATTGACATTTGTAAGTGCCTTCTTTATATTTTTTTAAAGGTTTAGCGATTTGACCACAATATCATCTGATGTTAAGTGACGATGTTGCCCAAGATTGTAACACGCTAAGCCAAGTGAGAGAACTGGTTCTCAAGTTAACACTGAGATACATACATACAGCGCTATTAGAGTGAATATAATCACGACACTGTTTACATCAGTACAAACTTCCTTGATTAATTTGATTACGATATAAACTCTTCAGATTATGGTTGCTACCTTATTCGGAGGTTTTTTTTTATTTTTTATTTAAATTTTTCTTTTTAAGTTTTTCTACTTTTCAACTTAGTAAGATAATAATAAAAAATAATAATAATCCAGTAAAATAATAAAATAATAATCCAGTACTACAGTATTGTTTACTATACACTAGTTTATTTTGTATCGTTAGCTTACTAAAGGAATAATTATGTGTAGATAAAATTAGAAAGAAAGAAAAATATTTATTTGTTACAAAGACATTTGACAACGTAGGAAGTTTAAAAATATTTACAACAACCTATTACATATCGAGCATCAAATGCCTGTTGCGACAAAACGGCCCCAGCTCAGCATAATGCTGGTTGTAACAACCAGCGCTGGCCTTCCGTTGGAGTCGCCTGGTGACGTACATACTAACTTAAAAAGTCTAAAAAGAAAAATTTAAAAACGTGCGACTTATACGTATAAAACAGAAGTATGTATTATTATAAACTTCAATAATACAAAAAAAAAAAAACAAAAGCAACTAAAAGAAAAACAAAGAAACATAACAAAAAAGTCAAATATTCTCGTAACAAAAAGGGCTGGTGTTTCAACAACCAAAATGAGGAAACCAGGAGCACACACAGGACAAGTAAGTTTTAAATTATTTTACAAGAAACAAAACATTAAGAAATATAAAAGATTTAAGATTAGGTTGCACTTATTTTAAAGAGCACTAGTGTTATGATTTTAATCTTCTTAGTTCTTTTGATGTTCACAAAGAAACCTTTTCGATGTTAATCTAAACCCGTGAAAGTATCTCAGATTCCTTATCGGAGGTGGAATATTATTAACGAAAACTAACTCTAAAAACGACAGATCTATGCCTTTGCGTTGAAAGCTGCATTGCGCAATTCCTAAGCCCATGAGATCTATGACTGGATACCCAAGACAATTTATCATAAAGATAACTTGGTACTTTATACTTTATCACGTCAAAAAGAAGACAAGCCAAATGAAGTTTGCGACGATGCTTCATTTTAAGAATGGAGTGTTTCTTTAAATATTTAGGGAATATCGAAGCAAAAACGGGCGCAAGCATTCTGAACTCGTTGTATGAGTTTTTGTGTTCTTGTTAGTAGACGTGGGCCAAAAACTGTGTCCATATAATTTAACTTTGCTAAAATAAGTGACTCCACAAGCTGTATGGCCTCATCCTATACAATACTTTCAGTATGTAATACAATTACATAATAATTACCATTCTGATCGCAGAGCTGCTCCTGTAGTAGGAATGACATACTGGCGTTTTCATACAACCTTTTCACACTTCGACGTACCGTTGGTCAATTTGGCACCGCTGGAGAGACTTCAGTGTAGCCCAAGTTTCGATTGAATCGAAGGTTTTTTGCGTGTTCGAATCAGAAACAAGGAGATCTGCAAAAGAACTAAAGTCACCGACATAGCTCTCAGAATTGCTACACTTAAGTTGTAGAGGAACACATCGCTCGTAGGACGGATGGCCGATGAAGCCGTAGAGTTCTCAAGTTTCGGCCACGTACTGGAAGGTGCAGTGTAATGAAACTACGACCTGGTAATAGATGTGGGAACCCACTCGGACCGGTCGTTGTGGCGATCTTTGGAGGAGGCTCATAACCAGCAGTAGAGGTCTTTTGGCTGAATGGATGGATGCATGGATTATAATAGATCCTGATATGGAGATATAACGTACAATCGTATAATAATATGCTTGCATGAAATGCATGATATTTATAGATTAAGATAAGGTTAAGTAAGATTTATTGTCGAAAGAATATTATAGGTTCGATAATTACGTAAAGCGACTCCCTCTTGACCCTCTGTATTTTACCGAATCGTTCCGTATTTTAGCACTGTATTCGGTAAGACAAAAATACCGAAGTATGTGTGGTTCGGTATTTTCTATTATAAACAACGATTTGCCGCAATTACTTGAGGCAACGTTGCCAATTCGGGCACAAGCTCGCTGCATTTGCGGATTGCGAGATCGAATTTGAAGAAAATAATAAAAGCCACAATGGCAGTTTCCATGTAGCAATGCGTTCATAGAAAGAATATCTAGCCACATTAACTATTTGTGGACCGACATCCGAAATAAATTAAGTGTATATATAGTGAAGGCTTAATTATGCATACGATGCAATTTCAGTATCACAGGTCACGAATTGCACATGAAAATAATAAAATATTATTAAATGCGTGCATGAGTAACGAAAAATATGATTTTAAAAATTTTAAAATTATTAGGTTTTTTTTGTTGTTCTTTGTTGGGTAATTTTCAAAAACAGATTTGGCAACCCTGCTCTTTGTACATCTACTAAAAATGACATTAACTGTACACAATATATTATGTATTCTGAAACCCAAGTATTTCCAAACCCAATCAAATTTCTTGGCAACTCTTCTTGATGACTGAGATGTTTTCAGAACCGGTGATAGTGTTGTTGTCTTGTGTGTCTTGTTAGGGCCTAAATTAATACAATATTTTTGATTTGATATGCGTATTTTAACACTATTGTCAACCTTAGTTCAGATGCTTCACGGTACGATAAGCGAGTAATACTTCACACGTTAGTACTAATACATCCTTCCCGGAAATTGCATCTTAAGATTTAATTAAAATCACGTCTCGCGCACAGAGTTTCAAGTGGTATTCCTGTAATTTGGAACAAAGCAAATGTAGTACCTACACCTTCTATTCCTAACAGAGCATTAATTATCGAGTTATATATGTATACTATTATTTGGTGTCTGCGGATTCTTTCATGTGAATATAATGCACCACGGTAACTACGTCTGTAATAGATGTGTTACATATTATTTATACTTTTTTTCGAGCATAAAGTAGAGAGTATAATTCAGAACTACGTGCGCATTATGTGACGGAAGTGTGAAATGATGAATTAAGTATTCAATGATAATAGTGTTAGCCATCAACGATGATAATGTTAATTCATAAGCCGATTGCGATAAAGGAAGGTTATGTTTTTCGTGCGTATGTATGTCTATTTTTTGTCACGCTTTGTAGCCTAAACGGCTTGATGGATTTCAGCATACAAGATGTCGCTAGATTCGTCTTAATTGTGGGAGTGACATAGGCTGTAACATATTGCAGTATATTTTCTGGGAATCAAATAATTATTTTACTGCCTTTTAAATCGATTGTGTTATTTATAAAACGTTATAATATTTTAAACAATAACAAATAAAAGTCAGTAAAACAAAATCACATTATTATCATTAATCGTTAAATTCGTATTTTTTATTGGAACGCAGGGTAAAATTTTTGGAGTTATTTTTACGCCAAAGAAGTTCAACGTCTCTTCGTTCAACTGTAATTATTTTGTATTATTTATAATTTTACCATTACCGCTTAGCTCCTATGTAAAAGCGTAATGATATTCACCATAGATTTATCTTTGATAAGTCCTGTACTTAACAATGAAAGTCTTGTCTAAATCAGAGATTAGACTGGACAAGCAAAAACACAATGAGATAAAAATGTTAAAAACCGCGGTTAGGTTTTTCGTAATATGATAATACCCATATGCGTTTAAGAAGATGGCTTTATTTCGAAATTAGATGCAGAAACTTCAGTTTTATTTATCTATATACTTAGATTATATTGACCAGGATTTCCATGTAATAATAGAAGTGCTGTTACATAGTGAAAAAGATGGTATCAAATTAACAGACAAGAAAGATTTCTGATGATTTGTGTCGTGATCATGAAATGGTGGTTGGAAATTAATCAGAAATCAAAGTTATTTCCTTGGGCAGTTTAGTTTGTAGTAACTACATAGCACTGTAAAAGCTGAAATCGATCGTCAAGAACCTATCGTTGTTTTCCTATAGTTGAATGTCTATCCTTATCGTGTTATCTTTAACCAAAAAGCTCCTTACTACCAGGGTGATTTTGGTTAAAGGCTAAAATATATAACGCAACTAATTGTGCACAACGATTTCATCCGTGTTAAATTTATTCGACCGCTACCAACGACCCGTATATCCTATTGTAATTCTCAGTTCCCGTACTTGCCTACAGCTTGGCAGATTGCTTGATATTAATGGTTACTGCTCCACTCCAATGCATATTGTGGGTGTTCCTTAGAAGATAGACGTATACTCTCGCTGTTTTTTTTGTAGGTCTTTTTAACGTCTACAATGATGTACTATATTAATTTGTCCATATCTCTTATGGTTTACTCAGCGTAAGCCATTTAAGCGCCCGAATTGATTCACCATGACCAGTTATTCTTTTATTTACACGGAACCCTAATTTTTTTCTAAAATAGAAATAGTATATGATACTTCTTATAACATCAGCTATCTGCCAGTAAAATTCCCGTCAAAATCGGTCCAACCGTTTCGGAGATTACTCGGAACAAAAAGACAGACAGACAAAAATTAAAAAAATTAGTGTTTTTTTATATGTATCATATATACTTTCATATGCATTTAGTAAAAAAACTTTTATTTTTACATCACAAACAGACATTTCAATTTTATTAATCGTATAGATTATGAAGTAAAATTCTGTACTCATCCGAAATTATTACACAAGGGTTTCAGTATAATACAGAAAAAAAAGCGAGATTTTATATCAGTGTCAGTGCCGTTTTATGAATGGATTACGTGCATGTTATTTTAAAATAGAGATGTACTTTAAAAGTTTATTTCCGTTATTTTTTACAAAACATAAGTTGAAGATCTACATTACATTATTTTTACACAATTAAAAAATATACGTTTGTAAAATTGATTCTCAGTATTATTATTACCGGAATAAAACTTTTGGATTTTTTTTTTTATACGCCGAGTCTGTTACTTCTTCTTGCATGCGTAAATTATGATATACATTTTTTATAGTCTCAGATTTCTTGAAGAAACAAATAAAGTTATATTAACTGCTATTATATAAAATTAAAACGTACACGAAGAGAAAACTAGTAGTATTTAATTGATATTATAACAAAAATTTCCTTAAGTCACCAGGATTTCACCAGAAGAACAGTCCATGCTTTATCGGCGGTCATCCTTCCATGCTTAACTTACGGGTATGAAACATGGGACCTCGCCAAATCCCTAATGCCAAAGAGCAATGGAGCGTAGCATAATGGGGTTAAAACATCGAGACAGAGTCAGAAGTAGTGACATCAGGATGAAAACAAAAAACAAAAGTGGAGGTGTTCCGGACATATGATGCGTGACAACCAATGAAAATGGTGCAAGGCAGTTTCAGAGTGGTATCCGAGAGATGGGGAAAGAAGCCGCGGAAGACAGTGTCTGCGATGGGAGGATGAGATAAAAATTACTGCAGGCCCAAAGTGGAGACGAATAACTCAGGACAGATTTCTGTGGAGATTGTTAGAGGAGGCCTATGTCAAGAGGCACACTGAGATTTGATACATTTTATAACATATGATATAAATGTGTATGTTATCTCTAATCCCAGCATAAAGGGTTTTATTGTTATTATTATTCAACTCCACAATGTATTGTGTACTTCGTTCAAGTGAAAATACTGTTTTTATGTTTCACGCGTACCGTATTTCGTACCTGTAAAACCTAGACTGTTTTTTTATTTTCTTTGACATTTTTTGTTAATTTTACCTCTTTTAAAGATTAAATTTTCGTCGGGTTCAATTCTATATTAATCTGAAAATTTACGGAGTGCTGCCAAATTACATAAAATACACTTATTCGTAGTCACAACTAGCGCGCCATATGTTGGACGTTAATGGTACTATGTCAGACACTGTCACAAAGTCAAAACACTACTGCCGGTTAGGAAAACATCAAAGACATCGAGAAGAACCGGTATCAAACTCGAACTGGTTTATCTTCTTTTTTCCAACTTTACAAGTGTTAATATTAGGTACAATAATAATAATTCAGTGGGTGCCCAGAGAGGAAGTCACTTCCCGACATCACTGTTATTCACATAATGATCCATCCTATAATAAACTTTTAACAGTAGAGTTACAGAGAGAGGTAGGGTCTAGAGAAATATTTTTGAAATTTTCTCTCTACTTGGGACAACCCGACTGGTGACCGCTACCCAGTTGATAGCAGTCATATAACGTTTTGTTGTGTTTCTGCGATGAGTAGGGTTTCTAGAACTTCCTGGGAAAGGGGGGTTCAAGGTCGCCAACGCGCTAGTGGTACCATCAAGCAGGTCGTTAATCTACCTTGCTACCTTAGTTGTTAAAAATATGTACAAAAAGTTTCAACTTAATCGGGTGAGCGATACGAGAAAGTATAGAATACAAAAAACACAAACATAATTTTTTAAACAATATATAAAGATAAAACCACACATAATGAAATTTGTCACAATAAATAAAATTTATGAAAGAATACATAATTTAAAAATAAATACAATTTTTACGAAATACGAGTAAGAAAGAATATACCTTTACTTTCAACATTAAATTTATTTAAAAAATCACCATCAAAAAAATTAACAGCCATTTTTGGTATCGCGTGAAGCGTTCACACAATGGAATTTTCACCTCTATCACCGAATTATTCTCGTCTAACGAAAATATGTAAATTGGTATTCATCGGACCCGCTCTTGTTTTAAGCTTGAACCTTTCTGTTTTTCAGAATTTACCTTTTCAGTTTATTTATTTTGTAAATAAAACAGATTTCCTCCGTAGTGTATTCTATGCAGTTGATATTTGAAAAAAAAAACCTTAGATTTTTTTAAGAATATACCTACAGTTTTATTGCATTGACAAGCACGATAAGTAGTGGAACAAGCTACAAAAAGGAATCAAGATATTATCTTGATGATTTGATTTTTTGATTGACTGCCTTTTTGACTAACAAGAACTATTGTAAATATAGAGTTTATTTACAACCTTTTCTTCACATTATTGCATTGCTCTGTAATTTAAAATTGCAATTTTTTTGCGGATTTTTAATTCTGTAACTTTTTTACAGAAGTTCGGCAAAGTAACAACCCTTACAGCTCTGACGGTAAGCACAGTACTATTCAAAAATAATGGTGACCACTGAGAGATTAGAATCCATCAGCAATTGCCGTTGTTATGCCCGCCTGCATGATTATCTCGTCATGTTACTCTTGAAGGACCCGAAAGTCGTAAGAAGAAAGAAACATTGGGCGGACGACGGTTTCACTGCTGTACAGTAGGTACAGCAAAGATAACACCTTTTAGCCTTCACCTTCAACATATTATTTATCTTTATCAATTAAGCCAAGAAAGCTAAATATATGCTGCTTTTAATGAATCATTTTGAATATATATTTCCCAAGTAAATAGAGCGGATAACAATACATATATCTTTCCGAACCCTTGAGAGGCAAAATATTACCAAATGGAGCGATAAACCCCGGACTGAGGTCGAACAGAATAAAAACTATTTCTTAAGAATCGACTAGTCATCCATCATAGTCGATTACCCTGGACGCTTGTCTTATAGCTTATGAAATCTTGAGATATCCAATATTACCTTATAACTTTAGTTTTATCTGAAGTATTAGGTGCTGATTGATTAACGGAGCTCATTGGAAAATATCTTAACCGAAGTTTAATTCTACAAAAGATATATAAAAAGAATATGCTAGGCTTTTGGAAGGAAATGAAAATTGCGTTAATTTACTAGCTTGTATATTTTGTAAAAAATTATAATTATAATATAGCATTTTATGTGAAAATAAAATGGATTAAGTATTTTACATAAATGCGTTATTTGTAAATAATAGCATGGAACGCAAGTTTTGATATAACTTAAAATAAAATAAAGTACTAAAAAGGCATACGATAGCAATCGTCCACTTCACAATCATGTAAATATCACGATTATTATAGTTACACAAAAGAAGTGGCATTAAATTTATTATTCTCAAATTTACTGATCACATTAATAGTTTAGTTAAAAAATACAATCAGATTAGGTTTCATCAAAAGAAATACAAACGAATTTCGCAAGCCACAAACATAGATAGTGCTGTTTATTGCGCTGGTTCGAAGTCACTTAGAATATGCAAGTGTGGTTTTGAATCTCAATTATGCTGTACATTGCCAAAGAATTGAGAGTGTCTAGCGTCCTTTAATAAGTACTTAGTCTTTGCATCGCCTTGTATCTCGTACAGATGTCCGTATAACCGACGACTAAGATTCTTTAAAATTACATCCCTACAAAAGGATTTAAAGACTGCAATGTCATAATAAGAAAAAATTAGTCTTGCTGTTCCGAATAAACCACTAAGGCATTCAACAGCGAAAACTTTCCATCTTTCCGTGTACGAAACCGACCTTGGTCTAAACTCGCCTATTGCCAGGATCTGCTCTACATACGATACCACATGAAAACATAACAATGCTATTGATATATTTCATATGACATTTAAGAGGTTTAAAGAAGAGATGTCGAAACACTTTGATTTAGTCGAGTCATAGATTTGTTTTAAAATTTATCACCATTTTCATTTTATATATTATATTTTATGTCTTCGTTGCTCTCATGGATTTCATCTATGTTTACAGTCCATAAATGATTTTATTCATGTTAATTTTAAAATATTACGATTTTATAAAAAAATCTCCAAGTCATTTTGTTATAATATTATGCCTTGTTCCTGTTTTTAGTTATTATTATTGCCGTTCCAATTTGATTTTGCTTTGTGTTGGTTAATATACTCTTATGTTTCCATGTACGGAGCTACGGGGAAAGCTGTGTATTCATATTAGTAACATACGTATCGGGTATACTAGTTATCTAGGACTATAATAATACTGTTTAATATTTTATGTCTAATGTTGTGTAATTAAATTAAAAAGGTAACAGCTATTTAACTCGAATTTTAACTTCAATTAAATCAAACTTGATACTGGCAAATGCTTTATGAACGCCAAATGAATAAAAAAAATTAAACGAAATCATAACTTCTTATTTTTTGTTTATTCAATGGAAACTGCGTTCATCCTCAATTCTGCCAACATCACGTGATTAGAATATATTTTTTATAATTACACCGGTCAACACGATTTCTGGGTCTGGCTCCTGAATGTGAAATTTTGGTTTCTCCTATGTTACAAATAAACAAATAAATATATGTTCCGATGAAAGTTTGCTTTTGTAGAAACTAGAGCAATTTTACGGAGTTTCAAAAAAACTAATTTTTATATTTTCTCTGTAATTTTATTTAAAATTAGAATAAGAAAAGTTTTTATTGAACATAAAAAAAGTCTTTTTTTTAACAAATAATAGCAAAGAAATAGAAAACAACAAAAAATCAAGTTCAAAAATGAATATTTTTAGTGGATCTTTTGTTTGTATGGGCTTTCTCGTATTAATCCCCAAATGTAATCTCCCATCATATTCTCGTTGTACTGCCCTTGGTAACATCGTTCAAAGTCCATCACATCTTGGTTTGAAAACATTCTCCCTGCTCCTCTGAATAGGCGCCCATGTTATCTTTAAATTTGTCCCGGTGGTCATGTAGCATATAGAGTTTATGGAACATTCTGCAGACCATCAATTTAAAACTTTCAACCATATCTTCATTCAATTCTTCATAATTGTCGACTCTGTGGTTTCCAAGAAAAGCATTGACTACTCCTTTTAGACTCTTTCAGGGTTGTTTTTCATGAGCATGCTACCACCTATTGCTCATAAAAATCAATTAAAATCTTCAAAACGTACATAACAATATAAATAAGACAAAAGCAAACTATAAGAGTTAAATTAATATGGATAACCGAGTGTTTTTTGATGTTACAAATCAGAATTCAAGTATTAGAACAGAAACCCAATTTTTTTTTTAGACCTGTGTTATTATTATTTTGCCTAATCTTCAAATATAGCTCTTAACAAGATCGAACCGTTATATTGATAAATTTTCCAGGGAGTGTTTGTGGAAAGTATGGCAAGTTAAAATGCTTGTTCCTTAGTTATTATTTACACAATAACCAAACTGCATCAAATAAAATGCTGCCGTAGATAATATAAGGCTAATGAATTAAACTTATGAATTACACTAAAAGCCACGACATAACAAGATCCCGCCAAAAACATCGAAGCAAATTAAACTAGTAAAGAATCGTTTATGAAATAGTCCGCATTTTAAGAGGTTCAATATAAAATAGGTTCCACATTATTTTCACCTCATGAAATAGTCTGAAATATAGGGACGACACTACACGGGAAGCATCACATTTATATACCGTCAGACGGTTACAGATTTCGGGACTAAATCGTTGCTTTTTTTTTCTCGATTTTTTTCCTAAAACAACACGCGATAGAATGGGTCGTGGGTTACTGAAAAGTGGTGGATATTTTTAGATATCTGTACTAAAGGTAAATAACGTCGGATACTGAAGAGTTATAAGATAAACTATCACATATTATAATATATAAACAATTCTTTCGGCGATTCATTTAACTGAGGCATGTTTATATACATAGATGTAGAACACCTTTAGGCTGTATGAAAATAACTTTTCTATTTATCATGGAGAACAGGGTAATACTAAATCATATTCAATTCAATTTATTACATTCACTTATAAGCTGTGCCGCGGCTTGGCACGCGTTAACTGCAGTAGTATTATTGTTTATGAAGATACCGTGATTTTTTTTTAGATAAGGATTTAATTGGATTTAGATAAGGAAAATTGATTAAAATCTTTCAAGTAGTTTTTGCCTGACGCACCCACAATGGCAAACCTATATAATTTCATTAACGATGAATGAATAAATGAATTAAAGCTTACTTGAATTAAACAAAAATATATTAACGTGCCAAAAGTAATTGATTAGCGTGTATTTCATTGAAAAACTTTACATTCAAATGTATCAAATCAGGGTTATGATAAATTTTATTTGCCTTCAATGAGTAAAACTAAATGAAGCGTAAATTAACCAAAATGTAAGCGATCATCTATAAATCACTGAAGGGGCCGATGGAGCGATAAATATCTTGGATTACCCCACAATTCAACTGATACCCAAATACTGTTCATGCTATATTTAGTTAACGACTACAGATCAATTAACTTCAACATTTCTAAAATTAATTCGTCAATAATATTCTAGGCAATTACTTTTTGTATAGTAACTAGGAAAAATGACTACACACGACCGGATGGAAGGTACGGAACAATCCAGAAACAACTGTGTGTGTGTCAAATTTCATCGGCAGTTGTCACAGTCATTCCTGCCTGCAGCAATACGTCGTCACGCCTCGTTTGAACGACACTGATATCGTAGGAGGGAGCGAACAAAAGGTATCATATAGGTTGTATCCAAAATCTCACCTGATCTTAAGTGACGATGTAGCCTAAGATGGTAGCACGCTAAACTCAGTGGAAAACTGGCTCTCAAGTACAGCTGCCAAGACACACCTATTGCTGTTTGGCGATAGATTTTCATCTTGATCAGCTAGCTAGGCGGGCATTAGAAAAAACCCTACCACCATGTTATGGTTTCATCATGATTTTTTCTTTCATTGAAAGCTCAGGCTCATTGCCGGTTTCGAGTTGACGGCTTGGTTCTCTAGTGGAAGGGAGATGATGATTTTAGCTGTGAGCCCGGTTGGATTATCAATTATAAGTTCAAATCAAGTTATTATTATTTGTATTGGTATATATACACATTCTAAGTTACACGTTAAACAGAATCTAATATTAATGTCTACTGCTACATAACAAAATAGACCTTATTACAGTATACATGCGTTTGTCTAGACGTCTACAGCCAGACTGTCTCATTATTGTGGAATCGGAAACGATGAGTGACACTTGACATCTACATATCAATAACGTGCACTTTATAGATAATAATTATTCATTGTGTGTGTCCCTACCATAGATTTAATGATACATGACATCTCTGTCCCTACAATGATCATACACTCAATGAGCCTAAAAATACCTAAAAAATGGCAACGCGGTTGCAAGTTTATCATAACATGTAAGGATATTTTGACTGATATTAACAATGTGAAAGAAAATTAGTGTAATGTGAAAATATAACAAAACAGTACTTAATAGTTCTCACTAGGTAAATCTTTCTGGAGTTATAATTGTCAACAAGAAAATATTCGTTTATTACAATAGTGAAATCTCTATCGACGAAAAAAACTTACACACTGCCGTAATATTTAGTCAAACTGATTTTATTTTTGTTTTCTTAAATCTCTTATAATTTACGATTATAGTAAATTTAGACTATGTCAGTCTGCGGATGTTTTTCTGATAAAAATAAGGAAGTTAATTAACTGATTATGAAATAATAATAAAGAAATGTCCATAATCATTATCCGTTACAAACCTTTGAAATGAACAGAACATTTAAAAAAATATAACTATTATTTTTAATTCCTAAATGATTGATGAAATGGTTTGATGTAACACCCACCACTGTAGTACGCTTAGACTTGTCGCATCCAGGACCAGCTGGTGTATTTTTAGTAATGAAGAGTCAAGAGGTGGGATTTGTAGCCGACTGGATCGCCTCTTCCATGCACTTATTGATAAGCTCGTCACAGTAATTCTGTTTTGGTTGTCGCGTTTTGGAATCAACCAATTGCATCTTCAGAATTATAGAGACCATCTAAAAAATGTTTTTTAGATAGAAAAACTAACTTCAATGAATTTCAGGAGTTCCCTAGTGTATTTTCGAAGTCGAAGGTGCGATAACAGTAAAATTATAATAAGACCGTCCTTAAGGTATCCCCTATCTAATAAAAAAAAAACATCTGAATCGGTCCATAAACAAGCAAGTTATTGCTGAACATCCGTTTAAAAAATATACATTCGAATTGAGAACCGCCTCCTTTTATTGAAGTTGGTTAAAAAGGGAGATTACTTGATTTAACTTTTTTTAAATTCATGTTATTTTAATTTGATGAATTTAATTTAATTTGATGAAGATGGTCAACCAGGGTGATTTTAAGAGTTAAAGTTGAAATCTTAAAAATTCTACATAGGTCTCTATAATTCTGAACGAGCGCAATGTATATTCAGCTTCCGAGATGCTTGCAGCATGAGAGCTACGACCGGTGATAGATGTTAGAACTGTCGGTGCTCGCCAATTCTTTTTGGATTGTACTGTTCTTTTCATCGGGTAAAGTGCAATCACATCGCCCTGTTAAGACAAAAAAAATCAGTTCATTCAATTTAAAAACGAAACATTTTAGTGAAAACATATTTTGGTATACACGGGATTAAATTAAGATTAAAATGCTTTTACTAACAAACATAAATCTATTTCCATCTCTACACAAATGGGAGTTTCAGTACAATTGCTAGTCAAACTATGTCGATGCTACCGCAAACTAAAAGCCTACACGTACCGTCAGAGCAACATGTAATAAACACATCTATATTTTTATTCTATATCTTATGATTGAGCGAGATATACAATACCATCACGTCTGTATCCCGGAAAATTTAGGCAGAGGTGTACTAATAAACAGTCACAGTTCGCCGAGTATGTTTTTAGGTTTCATGTAATGGGGGCGAGCATATTAATCGGGCACAAATCCAAACTATGATCTGCAACTGAAAAATATTATTTTTAAAAACCAATAACACTTTGCTTGACCTGGGAATCGAATCTAGGACCTCGATCATAGCAATTGCGCTTACGACCACTAACTAATTAAAAAAACTACTATTATTGATATTTTCTTAAGTAATGGACGAATCACGTGTGAGCATGTAGTGTAAAAAGACAGCGAAATTTCGCCAAAAGTGAATGTTTCTTTGAGTATATTATATTATTTCCCCCTAAATTCATAGCCAAGTACGGGTAGGAGGGAAGTTGCCCCCTCCCGCCTTAGCACGAACAACAAGAAGACGTTGTCAATGAAATTTCAAATATTTCTAGACAAGGCAATGCTGCAGAGAGTTATGCATAATATTAGTTTTCCCTTGCCTGCAAACCTTCCCTTATGATCCTTAAACCCTTAGTAAAATCCTAGCTATATTATCGCTCATTAAACGATCACGTAGAGATTACTGTCAATATCTATAATGCCTGTACCAAAAGCTTTTTATATAGCTTTCATTTAATATTTGGACAAATTTTTACTAGAATTATAGTCATAACATTTTCTAAAAAAAAAATCTAAAAAAGAAAATAATCTTATAATATAATCAGTTAGTAAATTTCTAGTGCTGGGTAAAAGTGCTTACCCTGAAGGAAAATTACAGTTAACAATCACATCGTTCTATATAATGTAATTCCTTCAAGTATTCGCTACGTAGGTTTTGTTTGGAGCAATTCAATGTTGGCTAGATTTTTTTCTTTTTTTTTTAAATAAATATTATGCACCTTTCTTTGCTCCCCTGGAATACCGGTAGGGAATGCTTTTTAGCATTAACTCCTCCATTTATACTTTTTTGTGTAATTAAGAATATAATAATAATAATAAACAAGACAAAGGCAAACAAAAATTACAAAATATATTTATTTGTAAAAATTAATACAAATTACGTATACATAATACATATTATTATGTCCACTGAAAAACTCACACCGAATATATTTTAGTTAATGGTTTAATCTCTGCCTAAAATACATTTTTGGATTTGTAGTTATATTTATATTATAGTAGAATATTTTATTATTTGGTAGAGTATGTATCAAAAAAAAACATTCTATGGAATAATTTTACATTGCTCTAAGAAAATTGTATAGTTTAAAGAACTTGTTTTTCTCTTTTTTGTAAAGTTTTTTTTTAAATTGTGTTTCCTGTTTTGTTCTTATCAATTTAGTTTTTATATGAATTTGTTAAATAGAACCATTCAGTTTCGAAATTGCTTCTGCTGTCAGTACCTCGTAGTTGTATGCTCTCTACAATTTCATTTCCCAAGCGTTTTAAACCTCGCCTGCTCTATAAAAATTTATGGAGATACACTTAACATACAACTGAATTCGTTAGCATGTAGTCTATTCACTACTGTTTTGGAAAAACAAAGCAATACATTAAATTTTGTGATAGAATATATTTTTTATTTTTTTGAGTTATAAATAGAGAATGGAATCATGCATTTTGAGATATCACAAAAACTTGCTGAATAGTACACCATCTTTTTAGACTCCACTTTGAATATTAGAAAATACTACAAATGTTTTTAAAAACATTGACATCGGCAACTGCTTTTTCGGTGCCATAACGAGAAGAAAAAGTTTTTTTTTTCATTCTTCTTCTTCTTACCTTTATCCCACGGTAATTAGATCCGCACAACATGCTTTCCTCTTCCACTCTCTATCAACTATTATCTCAGTATTCAGACCTTTTACACACATACCATCACACAATCCGTCCATGCCTTCTTCGCTCTTCCTCTATTCCTACATCCGTCTACTTTCATAACTAACAATCTCCTAGTTATATGACTTTCATCCCTCCTCACGATATGCTCGTATCACGCGAACCTATAACCCCTCAACTTCTCTGTCACTGATGATATTTTAAGACTTCCTCTGATATACGCATTCTAGTTACTCCACACCAATCCATCCCATGTTCCTCCATTTTAATATCTCATCTCTGTCACGTGTTATCTTCTTTCATCCACGTCTTTCATTGCCCAGCACTCAGATCTATATATCAAAACAGGTCTTATAATGGTTTTATATACTTTTCCTAAAAGTTTAACGGGTATTCGAGGACAACATGTGATCTCCCAGACAAAACAACATTTCATCCACCCTGTATTTATCTTATTCTTCACATCACGGTTAATATCACCGTTCCTTGCAATAACTTTAAATTAACAATTTATTTCCTCAAATATGACAGTTAAAAATATAAAGAAATCCACACAATAAGAAATAAAAGTCATTAAAATGAGATTATGAGCGAAATAGATTATTATTACAGTGGTTTACTATGAACACACTAATTATTGTTATCTTAAAACACGTCAATTAGTATGCTGTCTACACACAACGTGGGGGACGTTCTTCCTATTGCCCTTATATCTTATATTTCCTATTACCTCCTTAACACAACCTCTTAACTCGTTCATAACATCATCTTTTCACATCGTCGATCACTCTATTCCAAAGATATTTTTTTTGTATAGTTTTCCCTTTTCTTCATGAAAAGAAAAGGCAAATGTATCTAGAGCATACAACCAAGTCAGATGTACTTATAATCCATGTTTAGATGTCATTTATATAAAGGCCATAAATACACCTATGGGCCAAAGCCATGTTCTCTGTTATTTTTCCTTCTTCTTTTTTCCAGTGTCAATATTTTTAAACCTTCATAGTCTTTTCTAATTTTCAAAGTGAGTTCACACAAAATGGTAATTTCCTTGTTACACCTTACACTTACCTTGTTACACAGGGAGTTTTTATTGCAATTTAAAATGTACAATAACCGAACTATATAACGCAAAACGCGACCAATATTATGTAATAAAGCGACAAAACCCTAATTTAAATAATTAAAAATAAAAATTACAACATATAACTTCAAGATCCAGACAAAAAACTCTATTCCCAAGACAAAACACAACATGGATATTTTTATATTTAGAGTATTAAATAATCAATGCAAATCATACATCCAAAAAATAAGTATATTTTATTACAACTTTCTTTCACCTGAAGACAATAAGCTTTATAAAACGATACAAAATGATAGTTATAATCCTTAATAACTAGCATTTGTGGCCGAAGTTAGAAAAAGTAAAGTTTTCTAATAAAATATCTCATGGAGCAAAAAAATTTTATAAGTACGTTAAACAACGTCTAGAGAAAATTTAAAGTTGGGAGTTTTCGACGAGATCGTAAACTGTCATGTGTTATTTTAATTCATAAACTTTTGTCTCTTTAATACTTATATTTGTACTATTTGTGTTGTTTCATGTGATGTAGTTTGCTTATTGTGACTTCTATTTAAAAAAAACAATAATTAGAAACATGCATTTTGAATTTCCACAAAAACTCCCTGGATAGTTCTAACACCAGCCTCCATTTGTTTGTATTTTAAAGATTAGAAAAATATTCTATTCTCGTGATATAGGCAGAATTGGGAATTACGTGTTGCACTCGCTACGTTCACCATCGACTGCGGCAACTCAAGCCTAGGTCCGTTCCTTCGGTGTGGAGCCTTTGGGTCTAGCAGCCGTTCGCGCAATACAAGTGACACTGCACTCGCAATCACAAGCTACCAACAGACATCATTACACTGTACCCCACATTCGTGCACACCGCACAGGTGCATAGGTTCTGTAAGGGACCTTTTTTCTTTTTTGTTGTACTAATTAGTTCCGCCCGCATTTCTAAGGATAGGGAATTAGCCAGTTCGCGACTTAATTGCAACTACGACAACAGCCCAAACCGAGGTTCAGCCACTCTGGCAGCCTTGAGCATTTTGCCACGATTTCGCGGCTCAGTGCATTAAGCGCTCGCCCCCAAGCCACAGTGAAGCTGTAAAAGCCGCCAGAGGCTCCAGAGTCATTATGGTTATAGTCAGATCTAAAAAAAAAAAACGTTTCCATTAAATATAAAGAAAAAGAAATTAAAGTTTAGAAATTATGATAATCCTTTGTTATCAGATGATTTGGTCGTTAAAGTAAACTCTGAGTGAAATTTCAAAATTCTGAACCCGACAGTATGACTTGTGCGTTGATGGACGAATTACTCGGGGTTACTATTCTGAGATAAGATAACTACTGAAGTTGATAAAAGGCAGTCACTTATTTCTCAGATAAAACTCGTTGTTCGTAGCAGGTACCAACTACTTTCTAAAACATATTTAGGAAGGTCACAGAAAACTTGAAGATTCGGCATATTTCATAGAAAATCAATTAAGAATAATTACACAAGTAAAATATATGGAGAAATCATATTACAGAATAAGGTTACAAATACACTTTAATAGTTTTTGTTTGTAGTGTAGGTATATATGACAAGTGTTTTAGGCGGGATCTTGAATTGTAATGTGTTTATTTGAATTCGTAAATTTATAATAACTGAGAACATGCATTTTAGGTTGCTCCAAAACTCCCAGGACAGTTTTAACAAGAGGCCGCCATCTTGTTTAAAACTACGCAAGAAGATTGCAAGACAATTGGAAAAAAATTGTATACGTGAATTTAATAGAAATGTGCAAATTTGAACACAGTTGCCATTGAATCTAAAGAAAAAGGTATATGATATAAAGAAAAAAAGTCAGGCAATTGGCATTGGAGCTTCAACTTCGAAGATATACCAGGGAACTCTTCAAAATCATTGAAGTTTGATGTTCTTTTTTCTTAAAAATTATCTTGCTTAGTGAATATAACAACAAATCTTCGATCGCGAGGGTTTTTTCAAAGGTCTGAAGGTGTATCAAAGTTTTCTGTTAATAAACACTAAAAAAAGAACGTGTAAAGTAGTGTATAAATTAACTTGAATGCTTTCGCTGGAGTTTTCACTCTAAATAATTTACAGACATTTACAGTGTTTGTCTAGACATGCTTAGGTAAGTTTTTAGTATTCCTAATGGGCGAGCCCTTGCGTCAGCGGACCCGTTTGCGTTTTGACTATATTCTATTTTTAACCTTCTCTGGAACATTTATCTATCTTATATATAATTAATTCATTCATCTTGTGAGTACATTATATAGGCCATTGATTTCGGATCTAACTTAATTTTATTTAGTGTTTTTGCCTGTTTAAATGTTTGGATTTAATTTAAAAACGGCTCGACCGATTGTCATCTAATTTCGTACATAGGAAGTATATGTTATTCCACAATTATTGAAAGGCTAATAAAATATTAGTTAGGTGCTAAAAGCTGCCCTCGCTAACGAAGACACAGCGTCAGCAACACATCAGTCGGCTCGTGACCACGATCTGAAAGAGGCTAAAAGGTCGAGTAATTAAAAAATTAAGACTCGTTCTAGACCCGCTTTAAACATATATTATAACTAGTAATGATTTTCGCCTTGTAGTCGTAGTTTTACTCATATTATTGACAATTCTTATAGTTCATCAATCATGGAATAACTTGTACTTTCCGTGTACAAAATTTTGTCAAAATCGGTTGAGAATTAATACAAATTACACTTTTTTCTTTTTTTTTAAGATTTATAAAGGTCATATTGATTACCCTTATAGCCAATCATTTGAGCTATGACAAAAGCATCTTGTGTACAAAATTTCATAAAAATCGATCAAGCCGTTTTGAGTTTAATCCGGACATACACACAGTAAATTAAAAGAATCATTAGTCCGCCCGATTTACAAAGAAGATCGTAAGAACTATTCTAATTATATACCTAAATCTTTTTATCTAGTACAGATAAAATTATAGAAAAATGCATATTAAATCAGTTAGATGATTACCTTCAAAAGCATGTTCAACATGGTTTCTTAAAAAGGAATTTCTTTTGGCTGTAAACCGTCATGGCAGTGGAGAGCATAACTACCTATCAACTGTGATGAATAGTTAATGTACTCGAAGTTAACTTATTACCTTGGTGATAGAACCTTAAAAAACCTTTACCATACATACTTAACAGTCTGCGGGCGGAAATTAGACACGAAACTGACAAGGCTGTTTTAAAAAAAAAAATGATTAAAACAAATTTGTTAACCACATTTGCTGAGCTAGGGATTAAACACGCCTGCAGGCATAATGACAGGTTCCTGTGATTTTAATTTGTATACCTAAAGGTTATCAACGCAATAGTAGCATTCCATGTGTTGAAGCTGTCTATAGGCAAACTATTTGACATCGGGCTAGCTGCCGGACGGTTTGCTGGCTTTGTATAAAAAACTTAGCCTACTAAATACAATATAAGGTAAGACTCAGTTTGATCCCACAATCAAACAAATCACACGGTTTTGTGGGACTATGTAATACGATTATTATTTTATAAATAAACAAAAAATAAGAAAGACAGACAATAAACATTTTCGTGATCAGTGTCCTTTATAAACGTTATGTCTACAGGGAAGTTCGGAAAATTAAATGTACAGACAGAACTACAGATGTACTTACAAAACGCGGTAATTTAAAAAGTGGTATCGTCATCTGAGTTCGAAACAATAAAAATTAAAAATTAAATCACAGTATACCCTGTGGACATATTTGTAAACAATATTTCTATTGTTGGTAGTTTTCTAAATTAATCATTGAAATTTATATTTAACATTTTCAAATGTTTTCAAAAGACACAAATATCATCATATCATACATATACCACAAGCTTATTGCTAATAAGTATTTCATAACAATAATTATTATACAAGTAAACGTTATTAAAATTCTGTGTGTAAATAATAAAAGATTGTTAACAAGACAGGAGTCATTACCGAAGGCCAGTACAAAGATTCATTCATGTCGCAGGGAGAGCTTCCTGAACAAAGGTGTCGCTTGACAACCCTCCATGAATTGATAATGTGGAGAATTTGTGTAGCGGAATAAAGTACTATAGTAGCTTTTTTACAAAAAACTCATAGGAAACAAAAAAAAATTAAACTGTTTAAAACTCATTTTTATATTACACTTTTATTACGCTGTAAATATTTTCGTAATTTTAATAATATAATTTCATAATTTTATTTTTACTCATATCATTAACAATTATTATAGCATATTAATTAAGAAATTACATATAGGTACTTCCTGTCTATAAAATTTCTTTAAATTGAAATTTCTATAAAATTTCTTTTTAATCACTTTTTTTTTGTCATTTTTGCCCACAAAAACAAAGTGTAAAAATAACAAGCTTACAACAAATCAACGTGCATAAAATGTATAAAATTTTGGATTATCGATAATTTGGTAGTGCAGAGTACTTATCTAAACATTTCTCGCTTGCTAGTGCGTGCTGTGTGAATAAATGACATGAAATGCAGCAGAAATAGGTGATGGTCTACCTTCTGTCGGGCTTGTCTTCTTTTAAAAGAGTTCCTAAATATCTTAATATTTTGAAGTCAAAAGGTTTTCCTTGTCGTCAACGAAATATTCTCTGACATTAATTTATCCAATCTATTTAACACTGTAACTTTCAATTAAATACTTGTTTCATAAAAAGTAAAGCTCTTTTAAGTTTTCCTTTAGGAATATTCCGTCTACAAATAATTAAATTTTCGACGTTTAATATTTCGAAATATTAAAAATGATTACTTATTCCGTAACAATGAAGCAATTTTGTAATTTGAAACGATGAGCCATAATTGGTAGTACCTATATACGCACACCGCGTCGATCCACGTGAAATTTTATTCTTGCAATGAATTTTTCGGTGATGGAAAACTTCGTTATGAAACTATAGCATGATGGTAGGGCATTTTGCAATGACCGCTTGGCTAATTTGTTCCGGCAGCTCACTTGACAGTCAGTTCCCCCACTAGGTTCAGCGTGTTACCATTTTGGGCCACATCGTCACTTAACATCAGGTGTGATTGAAAGAATAAACTTGCATGCAACTAACTTATTTTCATCAAAACAACGCAGAACAAGCTGCCGTAGCCAAAATCGACAATGGTGAATAAATACATGCCTAATTTGCTACTTTAAATTCCTTCTTCTAAAGTTTCCAGATCGTTTGAACGCAGTACCAAAACTTTTTTTATCGTTACAGATTCAGCGTTTTGGCCACAATCTCACTTGGGCTTAAGTGACGATGTGGTCCAAGATGATAGCACGCTAAGCCTAGTGGAAGACTTGCTCTCAAGTGTAACTGCCGGAACACACCTATTGTGGTTTAGCTTCAGATTTTCAACTTGAGGGTGGTAGCTAGCCAGGCTGGCATCAGAAAAAGCCACCATGCTATGGTTTCACCACGATGTATTTCTTCCCCGAAATCTCAGGGTCATTGCAGGATTCGAACTCACGTCGATGAGGTCGTGTTTCTGAAGAGGTTACGGTAATCTGTCGCCTTGCCACCGAAATGATAAATATCTCACCACTGCAACTTTTACAAAATTGTAATTTTACTAAAAAAAAAGTATAAAAAACTCAGTAGTGACAGTAGAACTATTACAATATGAACTTACCCAGAGTTCATAAATGAATTTGTAGAGAAAACATAGTAACTTTCTGAATTTATTACTAGCTGCCCGCACCACGCCGTCGATAGGGAACACGCGCGTGTCATTCTACCACGCCCCCTATTATTTTAAAGACAAAGCTGTTTATTATGTGTGATCCTTAGAAGATAGGTTTATGTAAAAAAATTGTCTTTTTAAAATCTACAACTATGTAGTACAGTAATTTGATATATCTCTTATGGTTTTCTCAGCGTACGCCATTTAAGCGCCCGAATCGATTCACTATTACCAGTTTATTTTATTTGCACGGAACCCTAATTATTTTTCTATAATTAAAGTAGCCTAAGTTATTTCTTATAACATTAGCTATCTGCCAATGAACAAACAGACAGAGACAAAAAAAAGTGTTTTTTTTTTTATAACTATCATAAATACTTAAATATGCATATAAGGTAAATAGCTATTATTTTGACATTACAAACAGACATGTCAATTTTATTTATTTGTATAGAAAAATAGGGAAATAAACCTTTCGTCAAATAAACCAATAGAGGAAAACGTTTCGGCTTTTTCGAAAACAATGTCGAGGCAATCGTCAATCTTATCTGCAATATTTCCGGTTCGGAAATTGGCTTCGGGGACTCAATTACGATCAATAATTAAGATATGATCAATAGATTCATCCTTTTTATTAACAAAGGCTTTATCACTATAATTTGTGCGTATTTAGATTTAACACTGATGTACAGTGTGGCCCATAGTAACGGTCGGTATTTTAGTAAAGTTTAGTAAAAAAGACTGAGAAATAACTGTCACTTAGGTTTTAAATAACAAATAATCTAAATGGCGACTTAGTTGATTACGACATTAATTCGATCTGACCCCCAAGTTTTAAAATGCGCGGTGTAGCGTTTGTCGGGAGATCGATCCCACTTATCTCTAGTAAGAAATATGAAAATAATTTCGGTACCTATGGCATAATTCAAATAGTATTATTAATTTGAATTATAAATATTGTTTTGAAAACATTTTTATAATTAAAAATCTTACTTCAAATTAATAATATCCCCTCAATTTGTCAAGTAAGAATTTTTTTACAATGACCTCGCTCTCCTAAGCAATATCAATTTTGATGTATATTTTAAGATACCTGTGCTATCTTACTTGCCTACTAAATATATTTAAGTTATGCTTTTTTTAATGAGTAACTGTTCTGTAAAATTCATAATAAATAATATTAAGTAATATAACATGTTATATCAATTAATGTATAATTAAGTCTACTGAGAAAGTATTACTTTCATATTTCTCAGCAATCAGTTTTATGTACAACAAATTTAGATACGTGGTTGTTGAAATAAACAACTTTGTTTTAAATTCAGTTATAACTGAATAGTAGTAAATCCTAGAGACAAAAGCTATGAGAGATATTAAAATACCCAAATAATCAATCAACAAGACAGACAGAAGCCGACTCGCGCGGTAATGCCTATTTGTCTATCTATGAAGATTGAGCGATGTTGTTTTTCAATCAAAATATACATTAAAACGATTTATTATCTGCAATAATCGGATAAAATCAGTGTCTTAGTACTTATAATTTCACACTTTTATGCGGTATTGTTTATAAAAGAAATAAATCATCTTCCAAAATTCATGTTTAATTTCTCTTTTATGTGAGTAATCTACGTCTAAGTTAATTCAGTTATTTGGAATGAGAAGTTTAGCAAGCAAAGTGTGATTATTACAAGTTAGAAGATAAGACAAACTGTCCATCAGAAACGTAGCCGAAGGTTAAGACCTACGTCACGAAGTGCCTGTTATCGCAATTCGTTATCATAAAGGGACCATTAGTTCGCGGACCGTTCAGAAACATTCGTGTGCATGAATTAATTATATTTCATGAAATGCTCTAACAAAAAATGTTATATATTAAACATTTTCAAACTAGTAAGAATCGAAGTAACTAGAAAAGTTCAAGTATCCTATGGGATTTCGTAAACTGTCGCTTTCATTTGTCAAGCAAAAATATAGATAACCTATCGATGTCTGTAAATTAGCTTTAGTTTTTTACACCGTTCTTTCAACATAACTCTACAGAGGTGTGGGGTGTATTCAAAGTGCTTTTTAAGATATTATATTATCGAAGTGATGATTCTTCTACTCATTATCTGTCAATAAAATGTTTATAATTATTGACACTATGCACCCCACGCTTTTTTTACAATAATGTACATTCATTTTTTTTTACACTGTACTTAATCAAATTTATTAAATTTTATTTTCTGTTTTTTAGTTGGATTTTTTATGAAAGCGTGTTTTTTTTTAATTTTTTTTAAACTATTATTTATTTTTCATTTTTTAATTAAATTTTTTAAACTATAACTTATTTAGTTCGATTTGCTAACTATCAACCGCCCTTGTGTTCCGATTGTATCTTGGTTAAGAACACATATTCAAAGATTTCTATGATGCCAATATAAACAGCGATACACATAGAGGTGCAACCTTATTTACATATACAGTCAGTCACATTAATGCTTGAGTATGGAATTTTCAATCCGTAATCACTCTACAAAATATTATAATCATAGGAGCGAATCTGTTGGCGGCACTGAGAATGAGGATGAGTGTGAATTTTCACTCTGTGACTGATTGTAGATTTTATGGTTTATCTCCTAATCGAATCATATCATTCAATGCTTCACTGTTACATGGAGTTCTTCCTGTTAATTTTGAGCAATCAAGTTCTTCAATTCGTATACCGTCCAAGGATCTTCCACGACTAAGTGCCACATAAGCTTGTCCAGCAGGAAACAATCGCGGACCCAAATAAATGACTGCATGATCAACTGTACAACCTTGTATGCCCGAAAGAGTAAGTGTGGAACTGCACCCATGCGTAGTTCGCGCACTAGCTCTATCTCTCTTACTCGCATTCAAAGAATGCGGAAAGAAATTAATTAATCCTGGCGAATCTAATTAAGATAATCGGATGCTTTGATCGGATTATTGCATTGTCATCGACTTTTGACAGGTGTGCAAAGTTTGAATGAAATCTGATCATTCAAAGTAGGACAAAATCGAGCTCAAAGGGGTCGGTACATACATACATACATACAGGTGAAGCTAATAAAAGCGTGTTAATAATAAAAAGAGAATCATCCAAATCGGTTCATAAACAAAGAAGTCATGGCTGAAGATCCACAAAAAATATTTATATACATTCGAATCCGGAAGTTGACAACTTTTGGAAAATTGTTTGAAATTTGTGAAACACGACACAAAAACGCGCTATTATGGTCCCGTGACGTCATCATTCATTTTAAATATAATTTTGTACGACAGTGACAAGTGTGATAACTCACGCAAGGTCTAACGTTCATATTTCCTGAATGGTGTTGACACATTTTGTAATTGGCGTTTCAAATCACGTGACTCACAGACAAAAAATATTGATTTTCCAAAAGGAAGATTAAATAAATAAACAATTACTTTTTTCAGATTTGTATTGTTTAGGCTTTCTATCTATAAACTAATATTACTGAATAGTTTACTTTAATTTTTAAACATACAGTTAACTAACGAATTGCGTAACTCCCGTCTTTTTTGAAATCGGATAAAAATCTAATGAAAAATTTAATAAATGTTTGCTATCTAACACTGGGTGTAAAATCCGCCATAGTAGCATGCCTAAGAGTCTCAAGTTCGGAGGATGTAATTCTGGGGATGGGATTCTGTAGGGATATGTAGTCGACTGGGTCACGACCACCACACACTTGCTAATAAACCTGGTACAGTGACTCTCTTATGATTTTTCGCGGTGCGGGCTCAGTAAGTGTGTATTCTACTGCCGGCAACCGTTCATGAATTGTGGATGTCTCAGTGGTCGTCGCAGTTTTTGATTGTTTTTAAAGTGCTGTTATATTGCATACCATATACATATTATCTGATTTACTTAAAACATTTACACTGTAATCTGTAGGCACATTTAATTTATACTATTCTTTTTACATTTAGATAGGTAGTTAGCCAGTAGTAAACATGAAAACTTTAGTCATGGTTTTAATAGATGATTTTTTTTCTGACTGACTATACTGTTAGCGTTAGGGACCCTAAACAAATAAAGCTGCTGATGGCTTTGACAGCTTCACCGGGCTTGGGAGCGAGCGCTTAAGGCTCTCGGCCGCGAAAGCGTGGTGGTAACATGCGCGCAAGAGTGCCAAAGTGGCCGGACCTCGGCTTGGGCTGTTGCCGCGATTACGAAAAGGTCGCGAACTGACTAATTCCTTATCCGTAGAAAATTCGAGCTAAACTAACGCATACATATATATACATGTCCCTGCCTCCTAGGGGGAAGAAATAGATAACTATTGAGTACGCTTGTTTATGTTATATACTTTTAGCTTAGATCCCTTGTGACTAAAAGTTGCCGGATCGTTAATTTGAATAAAATTTAACCTTTAAATATGTATATTAAACGTATGTCTCTTCATATGCAAATAATAATGATTTCAAATGTAACAAGGTTGGATATTCATTTTATTGATTTTTTATAGTGTAAATATATGTTTAGTAAAATATATTTAAAAGTAATAATGATGATTTTTATATCGTATCAAATAGAGGATAAAATATACTTTTTGTGTATAAAACTTTATTAAAGTCGCATATACCGATTTGAACTTAAACAAAGACATAAAGAAATGTTATATTCGAGATTATTAACCAATCGACATCATGTACAAACAGAATTGCAGATTTATTAATTTAGAATAGTTATTATTTGTTATTTAGAAAAAGTCATTCGTTCCTTTTATTTTTCTAAGATGTGCTAATGGTAGAGTATTTAATTATCTCTCATTATTTATTATTATACTCGCAATGTACTATGAATGTAATATTTAATTTATATAAATATATTATATATAGTAATATTTTACTATGAACACAAAATAAAATGATAATCTTTGCTTTTTATATATTTCACATATTTCTATCAAACAATTTTCTCAATATATATTTTCTATTCAAAGGTTCTGCTTTATTCATATTCATAGTGTAATTGTGGTTGCACGTCCCGCGTGAAATATTAGAATTTCATTGGAACGCAAGCCAACTAAATTGAAATTATTGTTTTATAGACAACTAGCGGTGTACCCGCGGCTCCGCACGCATTTGTTACTACGCAATAATTATTTAAATCCTTTTATTTTTACTCATATTGTTGACAATTCATATGCCGTATCAATTGAACAGTGGCATGTATTTCCCGTATACAATTTTGATCAAAATTTCTTATACCCGTTCAACTAATCGATGGCATATGCATCCCATCCCGTATACAAAATTTCATGAGATTTTTTCAAGCCATTTTTGAATTAAATCCGGACATAGAAACAGACAGACTGACAGACAAAAAAAAATTTAATGGCATATTCGTGATAAGTATCGTTCATATACTGCATATATATATGCATATATATGCGTATCGGGAAATTTTAGAAAAATATTAAAAGTACAGACAGTACTACAGATTTATTAATATACATAACTATATTTATATAATACCAAAAAAAAAAACAAAAAAAATCGTAGATGGGTTTATCACCATGTGTATTGTGGTCGCAATCCCTACCACCCCGCTATATTACTGCATATAAAATACCATCGCATCTGTATTCCCCGAAGAGTTAGGCAGAAGTATACTAATGTACACCCACAGTTCGCCGAGTGTTTATAGGTCCCATGTAATAGGGGGCGAGCCTATTGCCATTAATCGGGCACAAAACCAAACTCCGAGCTGCTACTGAGAATTTCATAGGAAAACCCCAAAAACACTTTGATCGACCTGGGATTCGAACCCAGGCCCTCGCTCATAGCAATCCCGCTTACGACCACTAGGCTAACGAGGCAGTTATTACTGCATATGCACTGGCTTATTTCGGAACAGGACAAACCAAAAGAAAATCATAGATGGGATGGATTATTACTGTTTGTATGGTATTATCAATATATTATGCCAATATGAATCCAACACATTAACCGTTCCAATAAAACTTCAAAAATCATACCTTATTGTAACGGCCATTCCTTTCTTACCAAAAGTATAAATATGAATGGGTTCTTCATACAAACTTTTACCCAAGTTTTATTTTCACCACATGTGGAATAACACAATGAAATAATTCACTTGTAACAAAACTGTATAATCCAGCTAATTTATAACAGACATATCGCTTACAAAGTATAAACTGCCGCAAGGCGTGGTTTGACAACGTCATAAAATAAAACAGTCATAATGCCGTACTGCGTCGTTAAACAGTTTAAAAACACTTCAACCAATCTTAAAAATAATACTGGACTATCATTTAATAGATAATTATTAGAAATACAATACATTTCATATTCAGTATAACAATAACACTAACAATTAATCAACAAACCAGATTGACAATGAACAAACTGGTTGGTATGGCAGCCGATGTCATGCGCATTTGGTGTTCCCATATTTTGTTCATAGAAACTTTCATCCCCTTTTTTCTACCTTTAATTTATTTTCGCTACAAAAGTACCCTATGCCCTTTCCCAAGGTCCAATCTATCTCTGTATCAAAATTCATCAAAATTGCTTCAGCGGTTTAGGTGTGAAAACGTAACAGACAGACAGAGTTACTTTCGCATTTATAATAGTATGGGTAAAACCCTCATAAGTAGTGCTGCCTAAAAATTATTTAAAATTAATTCTGATATAAGATGGTTACCAAATTATATTATGTTTTACTGCACTTATATATTACTAAATCTTTAGTCCTGTTTGTATAGATTTTTTTGAAGTGAAAACATCTTTAGGCACTTTTGTGATGGCGAAAAAGCAACGAATTCGCGTGGCGGTCCTCTTAGATACATATTATATTTACAGATGTGTGAACATGTATATATATATAGTATATATAGCTTTTTCCAACATCAGATTTATATATTGATACATTTATATAAATATATTAATAGAACGAAAAAAATTTAGGAAAAAATATTTTATATTATAGCCAAGAAAAAAAATCCGCGCACTTTTGGATTATTACTTTATTAATACCCTGATTAAAAAAAAAATCTTAAAAAAGATATTTCCTCACAACCCAAAAATAATATTTACAAGTTTGCTAAGCTAAGAAGTTTTCACTTCTGACGTGCAAATCCTACTACGACTGTACTTTACAGTTTTTTTTTCCAACGTTTACAATTTTCTTGTATTTTAAAATGCTCGATCGAATCGATCAGTGTAATCTATTGTCTTTTATAGAATTTGGATATAGCTCCTGTGGTTGTCAGGAATAATGTATGTAACGCAAATTAACTTTTTCATCGACGAGATAAATTGGTAATCAAACGGTAAATTACTGATTTAGGTATAATATACATACAGTCAAATTTTAAGAGAGGTAGGGTATAGATCAATTTTTTTGGAGATTTATCTCTATTGATGAAGTCCGACTAGTAGAATAACCTCTACCCTACAGAAGATGGCAGCCAAATAACCTAGTGTTGTGTTCCTGTGGTGAGAAGGATTTCCAGAGCTTTTTTTGGTATTATAGGGGGATCAAGGTCGGCAACACGCTACTAATGCCTATCAGGCCGTATCCTTATTTACCACCTTTGTTGTATATTAAAAAAATCTACTCTATACTTCAAAGATCCCACTATTGGTTTTTCTCTAAAGCCACATTTTGTATATTTATTATTACTAGCGATCGTCCTAAACTTGAAATTCAACCTGCGACTTGTAGATCATAGACTATTTTCTGTTTGACATTTACAGTATTCACAAACAATGTATTATCTATGTGTGTGGGCGAGATAGATGCCCCTAAGTAGGATGCGTCAGCTATGGCGAGGATAGATGTCGCTATATCGATGTCGCTACATCACTCCCCTCCGAGACCGGAGGTCGATAGCATGTCGAGTCATCCATACATATTATGATGCTTGCTAGGCCAGTAGAATGTTCCAGTGAGTCGGATGCCGCATATTTCACGGTGAGTCGGAGTGGTGCAGTGCTGTGTAGTAGTGGCTGGCTGCTACGTCGACCAGGAGAGATGTGCGTCCCTGCTTGCTGACCAGCCGAAGTGCAGTGTGCTGTGCTAAGGCCGCTGAGAAGGCTGTGGTGGGTGATGATCAGGAATGTGCGTCCGCTGCATGCTGATTGATGGTCAGGGTACCCGTAGTAGCCGTGGATGCTGGCTGGCTGTATGACTCGCTGCTCGAAGGCTTGAGGAAGTGATGATGACGTCACGATGACGTAGCTTTTTGCGAAGGCTGCGCTGACGTTCATGCTCGGGGTCACCAGTATGTGTGGGCGAGATAGATGTCCCTATGTAGGATGCGTCAGTTATGGCGAGAATAGATGTAGCTACATCTACATCACTTGCTGTCATTTTTCGTCGAGTGACAATGTCAATATTTTGAAGGGCCTAACTTCAATGGCACTGGTCAGGATAAGATTCACATTGTTAATTTATTTTATTTAATATATTATTAACATATATTATAGATAAATATTAAATAAAATGATTGCGGTTTCCGTTGTGCGCGCACACGTAAAAACTACTGGATAGATATTGACTACAATTTTTTAGTTTTACTCCTTAGATACGTAATTATAATAAGCCTTATTAATAAGAAAAAATATCACGATACCTTTATTCAAAAAAACGTTATTAAAGTTTTTAGAAACTACGAATTTATAAGTATATCGCGTTCTTCTGTCGTTCACATGAACGGAGCCAGAGGCATAGCTAGTTAATTATTATATACGTAATAATATAAATGAGAAATTGAGATTGTTTGTTACTCAATTACGCAAAAACGGCTTACAGGATTTGAATGAAATTTGGCACACAGTGTGCACAGCACACGGATTAGAAAATAGGATAGGTACTTTTATCCTAGCAAAGACCCAATTCTGAAATTCACGCATACGAAGTAGTGGGCAGAAGCTAGTATTATTATAATCAGTCAAAAAAAATACTAAATAGAATATTATACTTTCGTGGATCTTGCACAACTTTCAAAAGTATGTCAGCTAAGCATATACAAAAGGCGATAACGTGTGATACTAACATATTTTCTATAGCCATAAACATTATTCAAAAATGTCCATGAATTGTTGGAAAGAAAATTGGTTTTCGTATTAACCATGCTGAGTTGTGTGACACATATAAAAGTGCCACTTGCAGAATAAAGCCTGTGTTTATTTGTACAAACCCGGTTTGAGATTGGATTTACTTACAGTTAGAGAGAAAATTCTCAGTATGGGTTTCATTTTATTTTAGACGTTATTACCTTAATTGTACGTTTATTTAGTACCACATTTCTAATTTTTAGAAGTAATTTTTACACACTATACATATAATGTAATATATGCAAAGATAAAGTAAAAAAAAAATCATAAAACAAGATATGATAATCAATATAACTGCCTCGTTAGCTTAGTGGTTGTAAGCGCCTACTATGATCGAGGTCCTGGGTTCGATTCCCAGGTCGAGTAAAGTGTTAAAGTTTTTCCTATGAAATTCTCAGTAGCAGCTCGGAGTTTGGTTTCGTGCCCGATTAATGGCAATAGGCTCGCCCCCTGTTACATGGGACCTAAAATATACTCGGCGAACTGTGGGTGTACATTATTAGTACACCTCCGCCTAACCCTTCGGGAAATACAGGCGTGATGGTATGTATGTATGTGTATGTATAATCAATATTATACGGGAGAGGACATAACTAAAAAATAAAAATGGATTGACCTTACCTAGCCACTTTGTATTTATATATGCCTTGCAATGTTAGAAAAAATGTTTTTTTTACAAACTATCAACATATTAATATATTTTACAATTTTCTTAGCAAATAGACCAGTAGCAAGAAGATATCTATGTAGGTACTAACTTAAAGTCATATCACCTATGAGATGTATGAGTGCGGGCAATATTATTCACCCAGCGTAATTGTATATTATTAACTGAACTACTTTTTCTTTAAATGAAGAACAATTATTTACAAATGAAAAACTAGTTAACTAAGTCCAAGATGAAATTTATTCAGACGTTGTCGAGCAGCCCGTAAGTAGGTACTTATAGTTTAGCTAAAACCTCCTTACAATACCACAAAGGTTCGAATCCGATTATTATGTGTATTTTTATACTTATCCACATTAACAGTCCCCATAATAATCTTATATCTATAATTATATCACCATTCCTTAAAGATCTTTTTAAATCTTCATGTTTCTCCTTTTTTCTTATTCTAACAATTACATGTGTTATCTAAAAAATCGCAGTTAAAAATTATATTAATTAAAATTAAACGACATACATACCATCTATCGTAAACTGGTTGTACTAAATACAGAAACCCTCACGGGCGTGCGCACAACAACTCACTTAGTTTCATCGCAACTGGATGAACAGTGTGTGGTGCATAGCTGTCCGTGGTCGTCGGCCGTGCGTAATATGTATTATGAATTTGCTTATTAAGACTAAATGCCCTAAATCCCTAGAATATTATTTAATAATAAACAATGAAATTTAGAACATTCTACCCGATAGTACAACTGGACAACAGGTGCACTTTGCAACTGAATTTCACGAAAATGTTTCTATTTAAATATATTTCGATCCACGATTCTACTTCGCTTCGAGTAGTTCACTTCGCAAGCGAGTTAAGCCGTTTGTAAAGACTTTGCGAGCGCTATATTTGCTCTGAAGTGCTCTATAGTCACGATAAACCTCTAGCTTATATTGTCTAGCAATAGAAATAGATCTCTATAGCTTTCATCGAAATATACATACATATTATAAACTAAACGCTTCTCTGTCTGGCTATATTCTTTTCACGCAAAAACCACCTATCCGATTGACATGATTTCGTTTTTAGTTCGTAGCTATGTTATTTGGCCAGGTTATACGATACATTTTGATAGATAAAGTAACAAAGGGTTTTTTGGCGGGATCTTGAAGTGACATGTTGTGGTTGTTATTTTTAATTCATTTACTTAGGTTTTTGACCCTATATTATGTAATATTTGTGGCGTTTTGCGTGATATAGTTTGGTTTTTGTGCATAAGTGAAGTGGATTATAAATATAAGCTGAAAGCATTCATTCCTAGATCACACAAAAATTCCCTAGAAAGTTCTAACAAGGGAGCCACCATCTTGTTAGGATACTGAATCGTCATAACACTTGACAATATAATTCACTCGATAATAGCAGTAATGGTCTTCATTAAAGAGGACCGGTTGCCAAGTTAGGAAGAAGAAGAAAGTAACAAAGGGAATAAATAACCAATGACAATAATGGTGATTATGTAAAGACTCTTTTGAAGGACTTAAATGGTTCACGCTGTATAAACCCTTAGAGATACATCAAATTGATGTACTACGTAATTGAGATCTTAAAAATAAATTCGTTTGTTTTATATTTTATATATTTGTGTGTGTTGTGTGGTGTTTTTTCGAATAAATGCTTTTTCTTTTCTTTCTTTCTATATCTATCTACTAAGAATCATCGGCAATTAGCATTTTTGTCTTTAAAATAACTGGAGGGTGATCGCATAATTACGTTTGTGCTCCACCGACGGCATTTTACAGTCAAATCAAGTGAAGTCGCAGGCGCAGCTAGTTCATAATAATTTATAATTGAATGTATGCTTTACGGTATACTGAGATGCATCAGTATCTACTAACAGTTGAATTTACTTCGCGCTTCCATCTTTAACAATTGTGACAACGACCTGCTTCCTTTACCAACCTGTCTTAAATGAGATTAAGTTTAATATATGGCAGAGAATCGTGTCGATGTGATTATGGAATCCGTATTAACGACTTAGTACTCGTACTATTGACTTTAGTATTGAATGGGCGCGACATCAACATGTATGCTCTTTGACCGCACGCACTTTATAAGTAGGCAAGGACCTGCGTGAAGAAATTCTCGCTTGAGCTGTCCGAAAGTGAAGACCTTACTTAATTAATAAGTCGACTACAATAAACACCGTTCCTAAGCGTAGGCTCGCTGCGCATCTCACTGCGTATTACACAATAGGTGACTCGAGCAAGTTATATAGAATCTTCAACAGTTTCATTTTGACCCACATCATACTTAGAAGTTGTTCGAAATGTTACATACACATATTTCTTTGTTTCGGCTTAGTTTCTCTTTAGATAGGTATTGCTTCGAAAGATCCGTTTCGTACGTGTTTAAGAGAAGTTATAATCACAATTGTTGTAGTAAATAGAGATTTATCGTGTTTAGTTTGTTTCCAGCGTGTCGTTTTTGGTCACAATAAATTATATTTATTTGTTTATACGCAAATAGGAGTAAAATAAGAATAATACATATTGTTCCATAAACTTAATATATAAATGTATACGTACATACATAAAAAGCGTAATGCTGAGATGACAAATAATACAGGAGAGAGGAAGTAGAAAACATGTTGCGCTTACTTATATTAGTGGGAAAAGGGTAAAAGGAGAAAAATTATGATGAAAATAGAATGAATACTTTATTGCGCTTTTAGTTAGCGAACTTAATGCATTTTCTTCGCGCTAACTAGAGGTAATGTGGTAAAAAAATATTATTGTCGGTAGTACAATAGAAAATTAAACTTAAAATAAATAAAAAATGAGCAAACACAAAAATATAAAGCTTGAAAGTAATTAAATTTAAATTTAATAAATACACTAAATAAATAAACTAAGTAGTAATAAATATAAATACGTATTTACAAATAATAGTACACATTTTTTCTCTCTACCAACAATAATACCAATTAAAAAACGGCCCATCGGCCTGTATCGGGTTTTACCTAACTGAAATCAAAACAAATGCCGACTATTTTTGCAAAATTTGAGGTTATAAAGGTAATTTACCGTACTGTAACTGAATATAACTCGTAAATAAAGAAAATCAACAAACAAATACACGCGCACGCACTAATCTATTCCGTTTTTGCCGATTTATACACTATACTAAATCTAATGGGTGGATCGGTAGATTTACAATAAGTTGTAGCTAGCGCTACAAAACCAATATTTTTAATCAATGGGTAGAACTATTTTATATATAAATATTTTTATCATTATAAAGTCAGACACTAATCATCCTACTATCCTTCAAATATACTATAACGTAAATGGTTAACATTTTTAACTACTCAGATCAGTTTCAAATTATTTACAACGGATTTGTTCGCAAAAAAACGCCAGTGTTTTAATAAAGTCTTCTCCACTCCTGTTTATCACCATATTCCGATTTTCGTGTTCACTCCACAATAGAAATGTGTGTGTAAATAGCATTTATTAATAAATAAAAAGCAATCCATGCATTTTCTTATAAATAAAGAATGTCGTACACCTGATTCACGAGCCTTGACAGGTGTCTCGTAAAGCGAAATAGGACCACGACGTAAATAAAGAAAATGAAATATCTGTGACCTCAGTGTGCGGTGAAAGCCACCCTCCTCTATTTATTTCAATTATTTTGTTATCGTGTTATAAAAATTGTGCACTTTATGTGTTAGACCTTTTTTCTGTTGAACTTATTTTTCAGTTTTGATTTAAGCTTCAGTCACGTCTCTGTACTGGAGAATCTTTAATTTTTTTTTTCAACTATGAATGTCACGTTTAAACTGAATTAATGTAAAGTAAAATAATCGTTCACTTCCATGTAATGTTTTTTACCAACTTCAAAAATAGGAGGATGTCACTCAAGTCGAATGTATTTTTGCGGATGTTCAGCCATTACTTCCTTTTTTATGAACCGATTTGGATCGATAAATATTGTCTCATATCGTAACCATACCTCAATTGATGTTAAGAGATGATATTGTGTTCAAAGATAAGCTTATAAAAAGGACAAATTTAAAAGTATGGATGACGTATTTTTATCTTGCTAACACCAAGCTAACCAACAAGCTAACATGGTTTATCAAAACAACTTTTTTAAATTTAATTTCCAGTTTGTATTGGTATTTAAACACACGTCAACCGGTTCATCCATTCACCCAAAAGACGTTCTCACTGCTTGACATAGGCACCGTCAAAGTATTGCCACAACGACTGGTCCTGTGCTGCATGTATCCATTGAGGTCTCGCAAACCTTCACTAAGTCGACCATCCACCGTGTAGCGGGTCTGCCCACTCTTTGCCTTCCGTTACGTAGCCGCCACTCGAGAACTCTACGAACCCTTCGGCCATCCATTCCGTCAACCAATATGGTGTCCGAATGCGCTCTCATTAAGACTTCATCAGTTCAAATCACTGCATATTTTATAATACCTTTTCTTCTACCTTAATTTTTATCATATCTAATTTTATTAATAACTGATACTGAAGACTTGGAATATTAAATAATTAATTTAAAAATTTATTTGCTACTTCCAACTGAAAATGATTAATAGCTGTTACCTCTTTTTGCAACAAACAATGTTCTTCTTCTTCTTCCTAACTTGGCAACTAGTCCTCTTTAATGAAGACATTTATTGCCATTATTAAGTGAATAAAATGTCCTCTGTCTTATAATGATTTCAGTATCCTAACGAGATGGTGGCTCCCTTGTTAGAAATTTCTAGGGAGTTTTTGTAGGATCCCATAATGCATCATTTCAGTGTATATTTATATACCACTTCACTTGTGCACAAAAACCAAACTATATCACGTAAAACGCCACCAATATTACATAATGTAGGAATAAAAACCTAAGTAAATGAATTAAAAATAAAAACCACAACATATCACTTCAAGATCCCGCCAAAAGCTCCACAACAAACAATGTTTGGTTATTTATTGTTAAAGTGATCATGAAAATGTTAAATTTGAAACTAATATTGGAAGACAAGAAATTCTGAAATGTTAGTAACTGAAACGACAAAAGAGATGTGGTCGAGTCCATAGACCCGATCGTTATTAACAAATAAGATCTTGAATGAATTATTTACGAGGGCTTTCGTAAAATATGGCTTCAATTATATAACTTGGAATATATTTTTTAAATACAACATAATATTTAAACCAGTTTTGAAAGAATGTCTGCACTGCATCTTCCCTGTGTTTGTATACTGCTATCGACCGGTAAGAGATGTGGATAAAGTGTACAACTGTCGCGATACTTTAATGCATGCCTTTCATTGTTATGGGTCATAATCTCACAAAAGCAAAAGGGGCTGATGACGCTAAAATCGGTATTTATGAAATTTTATCAATTACGCCAATGTCATCCGATATTGAATAATAAGGCATTTCTAAAAGTTCCAGTTTGCATTCTGAACAGAAATATTTGAGAAGTTTCAGCGGGATGACGCCTACGCGACGATTCGCGTTGGAGAATCATAAGTTCTAGTTAAGAGAACAAAATGATGTCACCGACGATATTGATCGTGAATAATTAAAGCAAAACACGAATTAACTTTTCTTATTGACTTAATTGAGTAATGAAAGAAAAAAGGAAGATTATTTTTTACCAAAACTTACATCGGTATAGTCGAATGTTGTTCACAGCGTGACACTAAACTTTTTTACATTATAATAGGTGAACTTACAACATATTTTACCGAATACAAAACATAAAGCTTTATATGTGACATAAGAATAACAAAATAAGAGTCATTTATTTTCAGTTCCAGTTAAACTTGATAGAAGAAACATAAAGTATGAATTATTGTCATAGAATAAATATAATAAGTACCTAAAAAATAAATGAGATTTTATATAGGTACTTAATAGCGAAGATGAGGGTTTTGTGTTTTCTACGTAATGTACAAACCGAATACTTTATCTCAAAGCAATCTTTTAATGACGATGCAATCAAAAGTATAGAACCCAAGACTACACTTGTTAAAAGTATTATAGTAACTAATAATTGTCGCACAACTATTATCCATATTTCATTACTTGCATAGTTTATAGGGTGGATCATTAGGCGAATGACAGCGATGTCTGAAATTGTCTCCCTTTCTGTGCATCTCCAAAAAATGATATCAGTAAACAATAAATATAATGAAGAAAAAAAACAACTAAAAAAAATGTTGAAATCCCTGATCGAGTTTCTTGCCGGCTTGTCTCGATGACAGAGATGTTTTCCGAACCGGTGGTAATGTGTTGACATTCATAAGTGCCTTCTTAGGGCCTAAATTGAATAACATACCTTTTGATTTTTCAATTTTTAATTATCTTAGAGTACATTTAAACTTAGTACAAACATAGTTTAATTTATCATTTGTACGTTTGCTAAAATCTCTGTGCATTAAAGTGATCTTAAATAATATATCTTAATTAATAAATTGCCAGAAAGTATAAGATTAATTACACTAAGCCACTCGCTACGTTAATATTAATTAATTACCTTACGAATGGAAAATCACTTAAAACACAAAGCAAATCGCATCAACTCCGCGAGATAGAGATTTCGAAATAAAGTCACATTTACTTAAATTCTTTTTTAATTAAAAAATTTACTTAAACCGCTATACTCAAAATGGATTTGTTTCAAGTTATTATTTTTTGGAATTAAATTTTTGTTCATTAGAAATAGATAAATACTTTGTAATATCTAAAAATATAAAAGTACCAAGAAAGTTTCTTAGAAACACTTTTACTAACATTTCTCTTTTTGATATTTCTTCTTTTCCACTATTAGTTTCAGATTAAACATTTTCAGGTTCAGCTCAACAATTAAGAACAAACATTTGTTGTTGTCGAAAGACGAAAGAACCGTTTCCTTGTTTCGGGCGGAAGTAGCAAAAAAAATTTGGATAAACTAATTAGACTAATTTTTGTTAAAAATTTATTTTATTCTCTTAATATCTAAACAAATCTACAATTAAGCTCACAAATTACTGTGGACCATTTTTGAAATATTATATTAACTTGAGTTAAGTATAGTAGTGTGTATATATAACATATATCGTCTATTTTAGATAAATTTTAATTAAATACATAATATATATCTAATTATCTATCAACTATACATATCTCAAACTTATTTTAATATCTACAGTTAACGTATTACTGTTTTATCTAATTGATGCGTTTATTTTTATATATTTTTTAATCTATATAAATAAAAATTAAATGCAGTTAGTTCGTCACTTGAGAACGATTGGACTGACTGGGTAATTTTTTCAATGTTGGTAATAGCCCGAATAAGACTTTCAGGGCAAAAAATATTTGAAAGTTACTCTTAAAAATAGACAATTTTGGAAAATTGATATTTCGTTTTTCAATAGTTTTTTTTATGAACTCAAGTCGATAAATCACGATTCGAACGATGGATATGCGTAACCCTTATTTCGTTTTATGTGTGTCACGGTCATTGAAAAGTTTTGAAGAAAAAAATCGGCATATGTGGCGCTGTACTCGAGTTATTGTTATAATGCATCCTTAATAAGTTAAAATATATTCATAAAAACTTAGTCAGGCTATATTCGGTGAAACATCACCACAATATTAATACTAGAACCAGAGATAAATTAGTTGCACCGTGTTTTAAACTCAGTAAGCCTATAGTCGAACAAGTTCGTGCACGACCGTCCTATGTGAGAGACGTAGGGCGAAGACAAGGTAGCACGACCTGCACGACATTATGTCACTACAGTACACTAAAGTAAACAGTATGTTATTTCGGCAGTTTTTTTTGAAATAATTAGCTCAAGCCTCTTGGTAGATAAACAAGCACTAGAGCTGCCCTCTGACTGTTTTAAAATTATTTCTACTTGGGTTTTATTTCTAGTTCCAAAAGTGATTGTGAAATAGTAAGAGGGGAAATTACCTAACTTTTATACGTAGGAATTAAGTAATATGCTATTTCGTCATTAGTTATAAATTGCGTAATCGCGACTATTGTGTACACAATAAAAACCTACTTCAACTACTACAACTACACTACTAATACAACTTCAGTAAGTTTACCTAGATTCCGATTAGGCCGTTTGTATGAAGACGTGAAACTGTTACTGCAGTTTACTGTGGTTTACGCGCCTACGTCACGCAATTGCACGCGCTTCCTTTCCCCGTTACATTACTTGCTCCCGTTGACGTCTATTGTACTTCGTCCCCGCCAACGTCTGTCGGAAACCTAGGACGGTCGCGCACGAACTTGAACGACTATAATAAAATATATTTTAGGTAATAGAGTCAGGTTCTATAATAATATCCCGAAGCACATTTGATCTGATTTGTCAGACAATAAGTTCAAGGACCATGTCAAACAGATTTTACTGTCATTATTAAAGAGTGGAACATTATGTGAATGATAGTAATGTCTGAAAGTGACTCCCTTTCTTTGTATCCACTAAATTATTGTTATTGTATTAGCTGTGACTGCGACTTCGCCCGTGTGGCATATTTCGTGTATGAAAAACAGCAACTAAATAAAAACCTTCCCTCACCTCAATCTCACATTACGGTATTTGACCGGTATAAGCCTTGACAATACTCAACTAAAACTAATTTTAAATGTTAACCGTCTTTTACCAGCTAGTAAATATATTAATTCAAATTATGAAACGTAGTTTCACGGCGGATTTCTTAAAAACTTTTGTTCGAACTAAAGGCTTTAACAGATTTTTGTATGATAGTATTGGATGTGTGTTTTAAATAAGATACATTTTTACTAGAGCAACTTACATATCTTTAGATAAAATACGTCAACCTGTTGATTTATTCCATTGAGCCCATTGTAGCGGAATTTTTCGACGTCGCCCATTAATCCTTTGCGATTACCGACATTTCATTTATATTAACAACATTGAAAGCGGTATAGTGAAAATCCGAGTACGAAAACAGTGATTAATTAGAAGAGAAAACATAATATAACCTATAGGTTTCCGATATTTCAATAAAGTTTAAAAACATAAAGTTTATAAATATACGAGGATGATTTCGAGTGGTATTATTTTTTATCACTTTAATTTTAAAGGTGGTTGGTTTGATCTAATTATTTTTAACATTGCGTTCGAATCGGGTCCTAGAGTTGAGATGAGAAAAATTTTGGCATTTATCCATAGTTCACGATCTGTCAGAGTTTAATACTTTAAAAAGTTATAAAAAGAATGAGGACTAGATTATTTTCAAACTACATAATATAGCAAATAATAAATTGTAAAGGCCGTACATTATGATCTAGATTTTGCCGATAAATTATAAAGAAATATTATACAAATTATTGCTTGACACTTTAAATAATTATCGCCCATAAAAATTATACACCCGGCAGAGTGTTGTCTCAATCGAACACTACAACTGAAATACCCAACATCATTCATCTTCTTTTTGACGCGATAACGTCTTATAATTCGATGGAGCCGGCTGTATGCACGAAAAAACATGGCTCATGCGTCGTTACCACGCTCTGAGGCGTTCCATTTAAGGCTTGAAGTGCAAGCGAAGGCGCGGAATGAGCGACAAAAAGGCACAATCGGCCTCCGCGTTCGGCAGCGTTCGACATCTGTCTCTCTCCTACTTGAGTGAGCGATGCGTCCGCGTGGACAGCTGCTATACAATAATACATTTACATGTTTTCGTCAAGTATGAAGTGCAGTGAAAAGTGAATGTGGTTTCAATTGTTTATAGCAACGATAATTGCGGCGATAAAGGTAATGATTCTTTCGATATTAAATATATGTTCAGTGATATATTGTCGAATATTCGTGCTTACATCATTAAAATAAATAGCATCGGTCCTCTAGTGCAGCGATTGTAGGTTATGCTATAATTGACAAAACTATAAATAAAATTAAATTTTTTTTTGAAAAATGATACCATTCCATCAGAATTTTTTTATGACGTAGTCACGTTCAGCTATCGTTAGTAAACCGACTTTACAGGCAACCTTTTTTTTAACTGACTACTGTTAGCCTGAGGGGCCCTAAAAAACTAAAGCCTCTGACAGCTTTTACAGCTTCACCGTGGCGTGGACCCAACATCACTCAGCTCATTGTGCTTTATTTTCCACCTTACTTGTTTCAAATAATTAAATTGAAAAAACAATTAAATATAATATTGAAAAAATAAAAATAACAGACGCATATAACAAAAATAAAAAAAGATGCATTGTAGTTAGTGAAGAAATCATTAAATAATGTTAAATTAACGAAACTTATATATATGTACTTTTACGTACATGAGACAAAAAAAATATAAATTTGGTATTATTAAAGAATGTAGGGACCCTGATCTGCGCTAGTGATCAGACTAGGGACTAAAAAAACACGTACAATCCAAATTATATACGAGTGAATCCACGGGGCACAGCTAGTTTATTATATCGTGGTATATATATATGTGTCACTGAAAAAATTCTCAATACCTACATGATGTCGCAAATTGCTTCAACGTATTCTCTAGACGGCTAGGCTGTCCCGTACGGTTATTAAATCTAGATTGCGTTGAAATTAATAACGTTCTAGAGCGGGTTGAAGACATGGCCGCTGCGTACAGAATTATTTATCGTCAACGAAATCCATTAAAGAAAAATGTCACGTAGTAATATCATAGCTGTGTGGTCCATACGAGCTGGATCGAACGAGTACCTACGTTAAAGATCAGTGTGAATACTTTGCTGGCTTACGATAGAAAAATTAGTGTTCGCGACATTTTACACTAATTCGTATTTGTTTATGATTGACGTAGGCGTTACCTTTGCGGAAACGCATCGTGCTTAATTTGTCTGACATTTCTTTGCTACTTCCTCTTCAAAACAGATTAACGTTGTTATTAATTGTTGAGATGAATCTGAAAATGTTAAATATGAAACTTATTGTGGGAAAGAAAACAAACCAGAAAGAGATATGTTAGTAGTTGAAACGATTAAAGAGATGCGGTTGAGCCCGTAGACTCGGTCATTATTAACCTAGGAATAAATGTTAAAAGTATTAATCAGATAATAATAAACTATGTTGCAGATGAGACGTAAAATGACCAGAATCGATTATACGTGTTTCACTTCTCGTAGCACTTCATATTATGTAACTCATTAACGCCCGTTTTCCATAACATATCTGAGTTTACTATCCACGATTAGTACATATTTGTAATAAGTACTATCTTTAAGTTAAGACAGATATCGGCTTCCCTTTTACCTATCAAAGCTATAGGATATGAATATATATTATGTAGATACGAGAAACTATCCATTGATAGGTTATTGAAAAAAAAGTAAGGACAAAAGGTTATATTTTTCTATATTTAGTAACTGAAACAACGGATAGATAAGTTATTGAAAATGGCCGTTACTAAATAGTAAAACATTATAAATAAGAGAGATTTACTACTAGCGCGCACGGGTGACTTTTGTCACCATGTCTGTTTCGTCACACTTGTCCGGTCCATTAAGGATATGTACGGAGGTGCGCGCACGTTACTACGTGACAAAACAAAACCTATTATCCATAAAGTTGACAAGGATGCAGTGTGACCACATGTGGTAGTTTTCTACCATTTTGGTAGATTTAATGCTCGTTGGGCTTGGTTTTGGTAGTGAAAAAGTATTCTACCCAAGTAGGGTTGACGTCAGGCAGGCGGCCGGTCGTAAAACATAAGCCAAAACTATTACAGCACTGAAATGAATAGATAAATGAAGATGTGCTGTACCGACTCCACCTAGTGCGGGATAAAGGCAAGAAGAAGAAAAACATCATTTGATTTCAATGAATATCTTAGGAGATATAACAGTTTTAAAATAACTCCGTAGCAAAATAATAATCAAATACCGCGCGTGCATTTTAGTGGTATGATGTGGCAGGGGGGCGGCACCTATAAATTGTATTGTAGGCGCCTACGACAGTTATTTTTATTTATCTCTACCTACGTCCCAGTTTCTTTAACCCTCTCTCACTCTTATGTGAAGCAGACAAAGTTGCGCGGTTCAGCTAGTAACATATAAGACTGCAAATTACATCAAATACTGCAATATGTATTATATCATAATACTTATATTCGCTACAATCGCCAAAAATGGTTAAGATTGTTGAAATATCTTAACATAATAGTACATTATTGCAAAGGCCGTGAAATAGGCAATTGCAGGTCGAGTATGAGTTTGAAGGCCGAGCCGTAGGCGAGAAAATAAAGAAATGAAAATGGTATACTTTGGTATGCCAAGAATGATAAAAGAGATCCAAAGTGTATTTAATAACCACAGCACTCCGTTTCATACAACATTGCAGGAGCGTTGTAATGTTCCAAATTCAAAAAACGCTCCTGCAATGGATTTGATTTTCTTGTCCATAAATTCGATACTTCGCGTGTTCTTTTTTCAAAAATAATGACAATACTTCCATGCATGTTTGAGGAAAATCGTTTCTTGTACTAAAGCTGAAATATAATAATTTCTATTGAAATCGAATTTTCCGTTGCCGTGAAAATAAATAAAAAATAACACTGAGGCAGGTGAATATTTGCGACACCAATTGAACAAAATGAAACTACGTCTTAAATTGTAACCTCTACCAAATTCCTTCGTTCTAACAATTTACCAGCCCCATACTATAATATATAGGATTGTAATAAAAATAATAAATACAAAATATCTCTGTAACCTAACAAAATATATACATTATTAAACATATTACAGTTTATATTAACATCTTCCGGAATAAAATAATTAACACTTATAATACTTTCATGAGTGTTAGTCAATAAAGTAAGTATAATTAATTAAATAATTATACCGTATAATACGTATATTACACGTACCGTAGTACCTCAACACTACAAAAACATAAATTAGTTTCCGAGAAACCACATATTTTTATGTCAGAGAATCAAAATTATTTAACAAGCTAAATTATTAAGAAGGAAACAAAAAGCCCGCCTGCCACAAAAATCACTTGACTAATATTACTTTTTTTATTTTATTCCCAGATGTCATACTTAAATATTGTATAACCTATGTCACTCCCACAATTAAAGTTAATCGTTTAGGCTACAGAGCGTGCCACAGAAATAGACATACATATAGACATACTTACACTAGAAAAACATAACCCTCCTTTTTCGCAATCGGGTAAAAAGAAAGGAAATTTAATAGAAATTAAAAATATATTATTATTATCGTCATTATTTTTCCACAGAAATGTCATATGCGTCTCCCAAATTTCACCATGGTAACAGGATTTGGGATACTCGCATTCAGCGGTTTCCTGCAACCTTCACCAGACTGTTGGTACACCGTATAGTGGATCCGCCTACACTCTGGGTCTTCAAATAATATAAATTTAATAATGTCAATGAAATCGGCTGTTTTTTTTTCAAAATAAATCAATTTAATTACATATAAACAATGATGTTTCTATAAACCTATAGCGGCTAGCGGTGCATCGCGGCTTAGCACGTAGTTATTTCGCCGTAGATTTTTATATCCTATCATTTGATCAATGACATAAGCATCCTGTGTACAATATTTATTAAAAATTTGTCAAGGCATTTTTGTTTTATATCCGGACATATAGACAGAGAGACAAAACAAATCCTTTTTACCACACAAACAAATCTCCTTTATATATCTATTTCTATGCATTATATCTATCACAAAATTTGGGAAAAATATATGTATAGCCCTAACTACAGATATATTAATATAAATAGGTTAAATCTATATAGCAGATATTTTATAATCAATTAGAATGGATCCTCCTCTACTTCTCCTCCTATTACTGCAACGAGATATTATACAACAAACCTCCTGAGGCTGTCGACAAATTATATTCATATTAAACTACAGTCTCACAAACGTCTTTCTCACTTTTATGTGGCAATACACTTTGTTGAGTATACTGATTTTACGCCTCTTGTATACATATACAAATTAGGTAATCGTGATGTTCGAATCATGTTTATTGGCAATTAACAATTTCTTTATTATTTCAATAATTATTACAATCAAGCCTGCCATAGGCTAATAAGTAATTAAGTTCTAACTAAAATAGCTTAGAACAGTATATCTAGGATTACGACCAATAATTTCGTAGTATCTATTAACGATAACACGCATACTTATTCATTATTCACATCCGACCGATTATGACATATAGCTTCGTTGTGTTCGCACATATGCCAAGATATAATTGGGAACGTTTACAAGCCATCAGAATAGGTTTTCACCGCCTTACCGGTGCCCCTTGGTATGTTCGTATGGAGGATCTCCATAGAGATATGGACCTTCCTTCGATACATGCTTATTCCAAACATCTTTCTCGCTCTTATTTCGACACCGTGTCGAACCACGCGAATCCGTTAATCAAAGCAGCAGCTTCCTATGTTCCCGACCCCAATGCCTGCCGGAGTAAACGCCGGCCGCGTAATATCTTCACTGACCCGCTCGACCAAATCGAAACAGCAAACGCGTTCTATTCCACCGCCTCTCCAAACAGAGCGTGCCACCGCCCACGCCCGCGTAACCACCGTTCTCTCCGCAGAGGACGGGTGGTCAATTTTGCTCCCGCACACCCGTCACGTCCACCCTCTCTAGCGGCAACCCAAGCCTAGGTCCGTTCCTCGGTGTGAAGCCCTTGGGTCAGGCAGCCGCCCGCGCGATACAAGTGACACTATACGTGCAACACTTAGCTACCCACACACAACATTACACACGTATGAACACACACACGTGCACATCACACAGGTACATAGATTCTGTAAGGGACCTTTTTTTTTTTGCGCTAGTTAGACTAATGCGCTAGTTAGTGTAGAAAAACCATTCCGATCACTAAATACACATACGCATGGTTCCCTCCTTCCTCCCAGGAGGAGGGGAACGTGCATATGAGTATATGTTAGTTAGCTCGAATTTTCTTAGGATTAGGGAATTAGATAGATCGCGACCTTTTCGTATTCGCGACGACCGCCCGAGCCGAGGTTCGGCCACTCTGGCACCCTCGTGCGGGTCGTCAAAAACTTTCGCGGCTGAGTTCCCTAAGCGCTCGCCCCCAAGTCCGGTGAAGCTGTAAAAGCCGCAGCGGCTCTGTTTTTGGATAGGGCCCATAAGGCTAACAGTATAGTCAGTTCCAAAAAAAAATTTTATAATAATAATCTTCTCGACGTGCCTTTACTTTTTAGCAGCTGGATCGCCTCGACGAGACGTTGACGTGGGGATAAAGCCGATGTTTATTAGCTTCTGTAAACTGCTGAATTACTTTAGTAACGACATGTATATTGCGGTCCTGATTAATAATAATTATTTTATAACAGGCTGATGGCTTGTAAACAAGAAAAATAAAAGGAAATTGAAAGAAACTCATATCTAACTTAACTTCTAGACTTTTATGATTATTGATTCATCTATATCATTTATCCAACTGCCATTACATTTGGTAAGTTCATGTGCGAAAGCCCATAAAGGTTTCTGTATTACTAAAACCAATTTACAACAGATGACATGCAAGTCGCTTCATTATCAAACCATGGGGAACGTGGGGAAAAGTTAGTGAATTTATTTGGTATATAAATTATATGACACTATTCTGACGTTTTTTTAATGATCAATATTTAGGAAATATATTTATTATTGCCACAAGCAAAAAAAGTGGCAATCGACTTGCTGCATATGTTTATATGAAACTTAGGAAACAACTATATTATTTACTTGTTTCAAGAACAAATAAAGTACTAATGCTACGTAGTTACTCACGCTACAGCTTAGTTTACAGATACGCCGGCCAGACTGTACAACTGTCTAACTTGTTAGTTTCTAGACAATATAACTAGTTCATACCTAGTTGTTTGCTAGGAAGATTACATCTTAGTATCCAGAGGAGTATATTGCTTTATAAAAAGTATTAATTTAACTCTTTGAAGGTACTTTTGATAGATAAAAAGAAACCAATGATCGAAATTCGACCAGCGACTTTTTAATCATGACTAATTTCTGTTTGACATTAATTGCAGTATGAACCTAAACAATGAATATTATATCACTTGCTGTCACTTTTCATTGAGTGACAATGTCAATATTTTGGGGGGTCTAAGTTCAATGGCACTGGTCGTGTTAGGATTAGCAGTATGAATTTATTTTATTTAATATATTAGTAAAAGATATTATAGATAAATTTTAGCTTTCTGCACTCCTTCTCCATATAAACTTTAACCATGACAAATCTCAGACTTCCGTGCACGCAATACACATTAAAAAGATTTCCGAAGTTTTTTTCTCACGTATTAATATAATGATAATACATTTGCTCCGAATCACTATGACGAACTTTTCACCATGTGCATGGTGGTCGCGACCCAGTCTAGTTGTACAGCCCTACCACCCCGCTATTACCATTTCTTCGTTCGTTACTCATCAGGATGCACCACATGCAGGTGAGGTTGGCTCGGGTGTCACTAGTCTTCAGACGTTATATGACCTTATACCCAAAATAAACCATTTCATTGCTATACATTTTTTTATTAAGCGTCCCGTTCCATTTCTACGTGATTGCCACGACAATTAACATTGAAAACAGGATAAAACCTATAAATTTTTAATTTTTACTAACTGGCCTAGAAGACAATGTTCTGTATTTTCCAATAGTCAATAGCTTGACCACAGCGCCACCTATCCCGACATTTTTCCTAAAACACTTCCAAGACCATTTTCGAATCGTGAGTTATGGTAGTGAGTTCATAAAAATAAAATATAAGAATTTAATTTCAGTTTTTTCAAATTTTCTAATTTTCTGGACTATTCTCGAATTTTTCATTCCCTAAAAAATCCTAACTAACCCTACTAACAATAAAGAGAGAATTAGCAAAATCGGTCTAGCCATTCTAAAGCGATGCGTGTACCAACGAACAACATTTATATTTATTTAATTAGATATAGGGACTCGCCAAAGGTAAGGTATACCAGTCCCGTCATAACTTACACCTACTACTTACCAACAAGAATATAAACTAAAATAAATGTATAAATAAGAATAAATCAAATTCTCAAAAAGAAGACTTCATTCATTACAAAGATAATTTCAAAAAACTACACGAGATTTTGAAAGCGTCCGATTATACACATAAAAGATACGGTAAAAAAATATCTTATAATTATGATTTCTGGAACACTCCATTAAAAAATGATGGATATCGTCAATCTTTTCATACTGATTGCAAAATGGCGAATCAATTATTTTCAGTAGATATCAATATAAAATCGATTTAAGACATTCGAATTAAAAATTATTTACTACTTCAAATATGACATTGTTATTCATACGTACAGTACCTAAACTGCTTTAGAATAAGCTGAAGGTTTATTATTCTTTATACCTCTGTAGCCTGTTCTTAAGTAATCACATCTAATTTGTCTTTGTATTTGAGAAACAAAGTTCAGAGCTATCATTTACCATCTGTGCGAGCTGACAGTTTTACCAACGCGCAATTAGTTTCTTGTTAAAGTTTGGCTATAGTAAAATATTATTCAGTAAGTAGATCTGTTTAGATGTAGTTTGTGATCACTTAACATTTTAATTTTATCTGGCGGTGTACTCGCGACTCCGCACGCGTTTTTTATTCAGTAATAATTTTCATCCCGTAATTTTATTTTTACATATATTATTGACATTTCTTAAAACCTACAAATTGAAAAATTGTGGAATACTTCCCGTTTACAATTTTCATCGAAATGGTTGATAACTATTTTTTTACCAGATTCCTAAATGTATTATTGAATATTTTAATAGCCTATCAATCATGGAATGACGTATGTTTCCCGTCTAGAAAATTTGATCAGAATCAGTAGAGCATTGATTTTTTTTTTGCGATTTCTAAGATAATATTGACAATTGGAATAACCCATCAATTATGGAATGACTTATAAGTACTCCCGTGTACAAAAATTTTGATCAAAATCAGCTAAAGTTTTTTTACTATTTGTAAAAGTATTATTGAAAATTCTTATAGCTTATCAATTGACCAATGACATAAACTTCTCTATAAAATTTCATAAGAATCGGTCAAGCGGTTATTGAGTTAAATCCGTACATACAAACAGACAGACGAAAAAAATTACACTCGTGTATACAAACTATCTTAAAGTAAAATATGTGACATACCTTAAACCCTGAACCTTCATGGTGCGAGTTCTACGCGTTACTTTTCCGATTTGGTCAAACGTCAGCATAGGTTCCTTTAAAACTTGTACCTTCTAATAATCTAATTTGTTGCATAAACAGACCTCCCCAACACTAAATAATTATAGTAACTTGATAAGATATTTTACATTGATTGCGACCACCATATTTTATATTATAGAGAAAAATTCATCGTTTACTAGCTTCAACCAGTTTTATTTCAAAGTTAGCCAGTATTGTTTAGACATCGAATAGCTTTCATCATGGTACTCATTACGTAATGATGACAGCTGCTGTCAATGTATGCTTAACTCTCTTAACTCTTTATTGGCACCAATGCTCTTTGGCAACTTAAATGGCGATGGATGGATGGTCACATGACAAGAGACAGCAAGATGAAATGGAAAAATATTATTTCAGAACAGTATCCACGGGATGGTAAAAGGAAAAAATGTACACAAGTAAAAAGATGGATAGATGATATAAAAAAATTGGAGGAACAATATGGCCAAGAAAGGTTAAAGGTAGGATATAGGTAATGTGGAAGCAAACTGGAAGAGGCCTACGTGTCAAGTGAAACACTGACCACTAAAAACGGGATACCTGATGTGTAAATTAAGAAAATTATAGTTTCTATGTATTTCGTATCATCATTAAAGGCTTAAATAAAAAATAAAAAATTTAAAGATGCGCGCGCATCATGTGACGGAAGTGAGACTTTACGAAGTTAGCAATCAATGATGAAAACGTAAGTTCATTTGACTGACTTTTTTTAATTGTATGTAAATGTATATGGAACGATGCATAAATAAAAATTAATTTAATGGTTAAAAAGTCAGTAAAATAAATAAATTTTAAATATCATCTCATTGATGGCTCACTTCATCAAGATGTTCGGACGCGTTATAAAATTTTTCGAATTATTTTTATTTTGGTACCTACAGACATTTTTATAGAAGTTTCATTATTCAAATTATTATAGACAAAACACTTATCGTTATATTTTACTTTAAATTACATCACTATCTTTTACCAAGTACAATAAAGTGAATATACTCTATTATCCTTACTCTGTGTTCACGAATAAGTTAAATTAATTTAATGTATTATATTTCGTATTTGACTGCGGTGTGTAGGAAATGCTATTCCTTGGATAAATAACAAAGCATATAATTTTTAAATTAACAATAGGTATGGTTATTATTACTTACATATTATGTGCAGTTTTAAGAAATAAATCGTAAAGAATTTTTTTAATAATACATATTTTAATTCATATCTATTATTTTGTAATGGTACCGAGATCTTTTGATATGAATTAATTTTGTTTTGGATTCTACTTATTAAAATAGGTTTTCATGGTCTGTAACTCCACCAATTGAGGTCACCACTGGCGTTTTGCGTGATATAGTTTGGTTTTGTGCATAAGTGAGGGGATTATAAATATAAGCTGAAAGCATTCATTCCGCGATCCCACAAAAATTCCCTAGAAAGTTCTAACAAGGGAGCCACCATCTTGTTAGGATACTGAGTCGTCATAACACTTGACAATATAATTCACTCGACAATGGCAGTAATGGTCTTCATTAAAGAGGACCGGTTGCCAAGTTAGGAAGAGGAAGAAGAAAAAGAGGTCTCCACTGTCTACATCAACATGTGGTAGGTAGTTAGATAAGAAATTTTGTTCTTAACAAAAATACGAGCTCATTATGTATGTACATCGTAGTATAATTTCTGTAAATTTAAATATAAATTCACAATCTATATAAATAAAAACGAAATGTTGTTCTTTGGTAAGCGCATCACTTGCGAACGGCTTTTACCATTTAACTACTTTTTATTGTAAAATATTTGTAATAGTCCGAATTAGGTTTTTTTGGGAGAAAAATTATTTTCCGCGATAACTTTCAAATTTGTGAAAAACTGAATCTGCCTTATTCTATCGGTTATTTGTATGAACACGAGACCGTAACTCACTATTAGAAAATTCGATCCCGGCCCACTTTTGTAATCCCGGGATAATCAGACAGGTAATGAAAGTCTAAAAAAAGTAGGTGAAATCTGCTTTTTAATGTTTTGTTTAATTCACGAAATAACAAAACGTTCATAAAATAATCACTTTACAAAGTAGGTATGAAGTTAAAATTGAACTTAAATCTCTTACAAGACAATTTTAATCAAAAAAGAAAACCAACTTCAAGAGTTTCCTAGTGTATCTTCGAAGTATAAGGTCCAATGAATTTGTCAAAATCCGAAGAATCCTCTACTCACGATTCAAAGGTGGATATTAGGAAACACTGTGTTCAAATTATTGCCGATTGAGAAGGGCAGAACAACATATGCACTGGGCCAGCATTAATAGTTGAAATACATAAAAAGACCAAATGAATAAAATGACTAGCCTATAGTATTTTTTTACGTTTTGTATCATACTACTATTAGTTGTATAAAACTCTATACGAATTTGGCGGTTCTAAGAGCTGTTACACGCATAGTAGGCGTTGAGACGCACGTTAGAAGCGTACACACCACGCGGTGCTTGACAACCGTCAATAAACCGAAAAGTATCGAAATTATCGTTCTGAATTTCGGTAAAAGTGGGTCTACTCTTCCCAAGGGCACGCGATCGAATATACAACTAAAACCCTTCGCACATGGTGATGTCAGTATCGCGTAACGTGTCCGCCGAGGAAGCCGGCGATTTTTAATCATGTCGGAGGAATTAATGAACATTAAATTCGTTCAAGATGTAGTAATACAAGATGAGAATATCTTCATCACTTGAAGCCAGACATGGTGACACGTTTTAAGTAGGTAGTGGCGACGGATCTATCGAGATTTCAGTGGCGCCATGTGCGAAATAATCGCCTCCCCAACTAGAGTCGTCAATGGGAGGTATCGAAGACTTGCGCCGCGTCTTGTGGGAAGGGCCTAAATGGTAGCGCGTGTGTCTCAAAGCGCGTAGCTGGAAAGTACCTGTACCTGGAACATTTTTGCACTATGTATGTATAGTTAACGTTATAGTATAGTCGTAGTTATATATTAACTAATCTAAATATTTATAAAATTAAACCGCGACTGACTAACCGACCGATCTATCGACACAAAGCTCAAACCACTGAACGGATTGGGCTTAAATTTGGCACACAGATAGTTATTATGACGTATGCATCCGCTAAGAACAAATTTTTGAAAATTCAACCTCTAAAGGAGTGTTAAGGGGGTTTCAAAATTTGTATGGAGAAATCATATTAAGAATTCTATTTTTCAAACTTGGTGTGTGCGAAGCCACGGGCAAAAGCTAGTTTTGTGATATAAGTTGAAACAGCGCCATGTGGGAGTCATAAGAACTAAAACGTATTAAAAAGCGCCTCTATTTAAACAAATACACAGCTTGCCATTGGCTCTATTAAAATGGTACTTTAACGCACATTCGAAAAACGTTAATCTCAGCCTATATATTCTATTCATCGATCTCAAACGAGACTGTAATTCGATGTCAACCGCTGATAGAATATCGAAACATGGTTTTTGAAAACACTACTACTCAAGCACATAACACCTATTTATATAGATACTTTTTTAAACCTTTTGTTATGTAACTAGTAAATATGAAGAATTTATACAAATATTTAAATCTATTGTTGTTTAACGGTATTAATCGGCTTATGACTTATACTCCTTTAGTCTACAAACGCACGCTGTGGATAAGAAGATGCGTGAATGTAGCTATTTGATATAGGTCGATTCATGTATCATGTATCAGTTAAGCCAGTTTATCTAGCTCAGAGAACGATATGTTCATCAGCTACGTCACTACGTGTCAAACGAAGCCTTGACTTTAATCCGATAAAATCCTTTATTATCCGATATATTTTGAACTAGTTCATTAGGGTAGAACTTCGTTCAGCTTAATTTCACTTGTTTTACTTATAAAAACATTAAACCCATACAATTAGTATAATTGAAGTGTCTGTCTGTAATGTCAAAATAAAAGCTTTTTACTAAATTCCTATGAAAGTATATACGAAACCTATATAAAAAAACAATTTTTAAATTTTTGTCTGTCTGTCTGTCCGTTTGTTCCAGGTAATCTCCGAAATGGTTACACCGATTTTGACGGGACTTTCACTGGGACATAGCTGATGTTATAAAAAGTAACTTAGACTACTTTTATTTAGAAAAATAATTAGAGTTCCGCGGAAATAAAAATAACTGGTCATGGTGAATCAATTCGGGCGCTTAAATGGCTAACGCTGAGTAACCCATAAGTGATAAATCAAATTAATATACAACATAATCGTAGATATTATAAAGACCTACAAAAAAGTCAGCAAGAGCATATATTATACAGCTAGTGATAAATAAATCTCATACTGAAAACAAAGTCGTTAATGCTCCCACCTTGGTAGGTGGGTCGAGTGCTTATACCTAAAAGCAGATTTATTTTTGTCGCATTCGTAGATACTAGACTAATATGAAAGGCCTAATGAGACCGACTATAGTTACAATAAAAAATGTATGTATGCATAAAACATTTATACTATTACGATCTGTATAAAAATATCATTATTTTTAAAGAAATATCTGGAATTGTCTAGAATTCACTACAATCATCGAGTATTCATAGATAAAGCGTCGCTGCCGCGGAACACGCACGTATTGAAACCTTATCGGTCCGATTAAGTAATTAAACAAACAATTACTAAAAATAGAAAACTTCCCTTTGGTTTAAGCGTCAAAGTCACTCTGGAATTTTCGAGCCCTTTATTATCGGATATATTACGGAGGTGTATTCCGATGAATGACAGTTCTGTTTTGAATATCGAAACAAATACAAAAAGAAACCACAGACTATAAGTACTAACACAGAGTAGTAGAGCAGAGTATTTTAAGGAGTGGTTTCTTTGACGTAGCGTGCGAAAGAGAACATCTGAATAGTCAGTTTGTTCTACTTTTGTTTTTCTTCTATATTGTACGAATAAATTATTTACTGTAAACGGTATTTTATTACTCACAGGAGTAACAATATTTTTATTCGCATATCATATTATTACAATCAAGAAAATTATTTTATAATCTACCTGCCAACTAAAGAAAAACAAACAAAAAGAAAAACGTGAACAGTATTATATTGATTGCAAAACGAATTTAACATTCTAAGAAACTTATTACATCTATCGTATTAATATTATCGCCTTTAAATAACGCCTTAATTTTATCGTAGAAAAAGTATTTTATGATTTTTTTACGGTCTGCGGCGCCGCACTGTATCTACGTCACTTAACACAGAATTCAGTCTTAATTTTTGATGAAATAGGCAATTAAAGTATTCAATTTAGTCATTACACTATGATAAAATACCTAATAACCATTGTAATGAATGGTTTTATTTACTAACTAATATATTTTTTTGTAAATTCAGAAACGTTGTCAAATCCATTCGCTTTTTACTAGGCACAATGAGCTTATTCTATTGTATCTTTGGTTCGGAATATTAAAATTACTAATATAATTTTTAAAAATGTACTGCATAATTTTTTAAAGACCATTTCTTTTTGGCTCATCTCAGCAAACCCAAAGCACTCTCAACCTTCACAAGGATAGTAATTAAAGACTCAATTTTATAAAGTTGCTCTATGGATGTTGACTGATTGCTCAAGGTTAGAGAAACCAGATGCCGCGTTGAAATAACTTAAGCTTTATTATCTTGAAATAAGCCTTGTTTTAGTGAAGGAGTATTTATCTACGCAGATGCGATTGTAAGTAAGACCTTTTATACTACTCACCTTCATAATACTATACCATACATTTAAAACCCAGTTTTAAATTGTTACTCTCTATAGCGTCTGTGAACAAGATAAACGGTGACGATAACTTAAATTAAAATAGAGGCAAAATGTAAGGTGGTTTTCATCCACAACGAAAACAAAGCAATGTTTTATACGTCGTTCATTGGCCTTTATTAATTTTCACCGGAACGGTTGGTTGAGAATATAACCGCTACCTTATTGAAACAATAATTTTAATTACATGTTTTAGAGTTATTAATTTTGAAGATAAAACTTGCGGTGTTAAAAAATATTTCGCGACAGAATTTGTCACTTGCGTTTGAGTAAATGTCATAGATCACTATATTGCAACTTTATAATTGGTCAAGATTTTGACGACTTCAATTTAGGAGTTTTTGTCGGTATCTCAACCAGTCATGTAGAGTTTTTTTGTTTTTTATTCTTAAATTTGTGGTGTTTTGACCCTATTTTGTGTAATGCAGTTGTCATTTTGCATAAAAAAGTTTGATTATTATCTGTGATTATCCTATTTATTTTTGTGCCGTGGGTATAATTATTTAGTGCATCTATATCAGAATTGTTATGTAAATCAGTTCCAAAAACATGTAAATATATTTAACAATAATTTAGATTAAGTAAGACAATAAAAATTGCTTCCAGTAGTATACAGATTTTTGTCCTGCAAGTGAGGAAGCAAGACATAATGAAATCTTATTTTTAGTACACTAAGTTAGCTGTGTAAGTGCGATGTGACTATCACATGATAGTAACTAGATAGTAGATAGCAGTAGATGAATGTACATACTTTTGAGACCCAAGTCCTTAAATTAAATAACGATATAAATAAAAGTTTCTTTTTTCTCTTTCTAATTCATGTATTCCTAGCAAGCTTCACCCATATTTTAACTAATCGCGGGTTAACCAACATAGTTCACGGTTAAAATTATGTTAACCTAAAGTGAGTGACCTCAAACATAAATCACTGCAGAAGCCTTCACGTCCCAGACATTATTCCTGACATTTAACTTCTTCACATTATGCTTTTAAACAGTCACTTTACCACGAAAACGTTTTTGATTCTACATTATATACTTATTGGAGTTCGATGAAATTATTATGGTTAATTTAATACCGCAGTCTGATGAATTTTATTACGCTCACAACATCAGAATACTTAAGTAATTGTAAATTACAGCTAACTTACTCCGTAATTATTTAAATACCTAATACTATCTGAAAAATGTAGACTTAAAAAATCATTTTTTATTGATAAAGTAAAAATATTTCTTTTATAAACTGAAAATACGAAACAATATTTGTCAAGCAAAACATAAGGAACTTATAAGGAAGACAAATTGACAAACAACCTTTAACTTTGACTTGAACCGGGCCTTGTCCTGAGGTAAATTTGATTCAAAACCTTGCCCTCCCATGATATTTTGCATGTAAATTGTTCGCAGAGTAACTAAGGGCGTTGTAATAGTCTGGGAAATTTTAACGATAACCTAAGGGACCGGTCCAAGGCTGGCTGAACCTTATAAATTTGGGTTTTACCTTTTTGAATGTTAGCCCCTATGGGTACGTTTAATCTTCACACATTTTATGTTATACGGCGAGCGACAAAAACGTCTCATGCGATAATGGCTTTGTGGTAGCGTATTTGTAGTACGTGTGTTCAAAGTTTTGTGTCTTAATATGTAGCAATTTTAAGAGATTAAATATTAAATTTTTATAGTAGAGAAAATTCAATCATTTGTAATCTAGTCGTGAAAAAATGATTTTCGGGCGCTTACATGGCTTACGCTGGCTAAACCTTATGAGATACATCAAAATAATGTTCTAAACAATTGCAGTTCTTCAAAAAGCCTACAAAGAAATTCCACGATGGCATATATCTATCTCCTAAGATTGACTCATAGTAACCATTTTTATCTTCAACATAATAATTAAAAATAGTATGTTATTTGCGAATCTATTTTGTCCTATTCACTATTAATCTTTATCCAGATAAGTTTGTTAGTTAACTTGGTTATTTAATGTAGATTAAAATTCTCCTCTACAGATTTCCATTTAAATGAATACCGTAGAATATATCACGAATTCAAAATTACGCGCGATCTAAGAAATCCCTCTCAGCAAAACTGGTCGCGGTCGGTTGGCTGATACTCCCCACCTATGATAAATTTCGCATCACGAGCTAAGCGCAAATCAATAAATATACACCCACAGTTCGTCTCAATATAACTATTTTAAACATAAAATACACCACTTTGTAAATTGTACCCGTGCGAAGCTAGGGCGGATCGCTAGTACTATATATAATTTAAAAAATGTGTACTTATGAATGCACGTGAAAAGTTATATTTTTTTGGCGGAACAAAACAAAAATAACTCCAAAATTTTTTCTTTCCGTCTGATAATAATGAAATTAGCTTGATTAAAATTTTAAATCTCATTTAGATAAACACAATTAAATTATATTATAATTTTACCGACGTCAAAAAAAAAGTGGAGGTTACTCAATTCGAATGTTTTTTTTTTTATAAATGTTCAGCCATTCTTTAGTTCTGAACCGATTTAAATGAATCTTTTTTCGGTGGAAAGGGGATACCTCAAGGGCGGTCCTCTTTCATTTCATTGCCATTATTGGACCATCGAATTGGAAGATACGCCAAGAAACTCCTTAAAATAATTGAAGTTGGTATTCTTTTTCTTTTTTGTCTTCTGTTCCAAAGTCTTGTCGAACATACAACAGTGGATACTGGACAACAAAATAATATTTTTCCTACAATATTAACAAAGCGATCCATAAGTCTTGTTAGTTCTAGAGGATACCAATTCATGCCTTGAAGAATTCATAGCAAACAAAAAATGCAGTCAAAAAATTCAGATAAAAGTCGTGGACGGCAGACATGCTATTAATTGAACCTAGAATACAACAGCAAAACCTATATCAGCAACCGACAATTAAATCAGAAAGGTACACTGAAATTCTATTGACAGGCTAGATTGTTGTTAATCTATCTACACTGCAAATTGCTGCCTTGTCGGCATTATGACTGTGTTTACTGAGGGTCGTTAGTAAGTGGCATGTCATATCCGCGACGGATGGACACGACTGACGTGACAAAGTTCATTACGGCCGCTCCTAGAAGCGTCACAAGTCTCTACCGGGCTTAAGTGTTTTCGACACGTTTCGGATAAAGATCATTTATTATAAATTTTTAACACATCATAATTAAATAAATTGACCATTTTTTTTATTTGACCTTACTGTTAGCCTGATGGGTCCAAAAACAGAGCCGCCGATGGCTTTTACAGCTTTACCGGGCATGGGGGCGAGCGCTGAAGGCACTCAGCCGCGAAAGCGTGTGCAACAAGCGCGCAAGGGTGCCAAAGTGGCCGAACTTCGGCTTTGGCTGATGCCGCGATTGCAAAGAAGTCACGATGTGACTAATTCCCTATCCGTAAAATTCGAGCTAAACTAACATATACATATATACATTTCCCTGCCTTCTGGAAGGAAGGAAGGAACGTGTGTATATGTATTTATTGATCTGAAATATGGTCTACACTAACTAGCGTAAAAAAGAAAAAAAAGTTCCTTACAGAACCTATGAACCTGTTGTGCACGTATGTATGACCATATTGTAAGTAAAAATGTGTGTGGGTAACTAAGTGATTGCAAGTGCAGTGTCACCTGTATCGTGCGGGTGATTGCCAGACTCAAGGGTTTCTCACCGAGGAACAGACCTAGGCTTGAGTTAACTTGACCATCTTAACTGGGTGGGCTACAGTAATTGTAAAGCGACCACCATAAACCACACTTACCAAAGAGACACACTTATGCATGTCGCACTTCGGGATAGCCAGTTCATATCCAGCCGTCGAGATGCTTGTAGGATGTCATGACGCTAATGTCCCGGTGGTCGCCATTGTATATAGGTTGTACTCACTCAGACACAATGCTCTCACTTCACTATGCTACTATAATAAAAACATTCTTCATCTCGTGCTCTAACGGATCAAATGCGGACTTAGCACGATAAAAAATTCAGTCCTTTAATAAGAGATTACCATTCAGTTGTAATGATAAATGTATCTTTCGCTGTAGTCAAAATTATCCATATTTCATTTCAACTGTTATCGTTAACATTCTTAAGAATAAATGTAGTAATACTTATGAAGCTTTGCTGATAAAGCGGTAGTTTTCATATAAACAACCAAAATACAAGTACCTCGTAAGGTCCTCGATACTACTTAGTGACGATAACAATCTCAGCAACATGAAAAGCTTCAAACAAAGGATCCTTTTCATTTAAGATTATAGGGTGAAGGTGCTGAAGTAATATTTTCCGGACAAAAACCTATAAAGAATACTTTATCGATTTTTTTAAATCGAAGTCTCCATAACTTAATAGACCTTTTAATAAAAAAATATTACAATGAGATTACTAACTTAAAAATATAAACATATTAAAAAGCATTGTAATAACTGGAGCTCATAAGATAAAAGACTTGCTACCAGCTCTTGGATTGGGCATGTGTTTATCATCTGAATTTAAATGTATTAAAACTTTAAAGCTTCTGTATTTGAATACGCCTCTCAGGTATAGAACCCGAATTACAATACTTATATTAATCGTTTAGAACAGATCCAAGAGAGGTTTCTTAGATTCATACAGTACAAAAGTAAACATTACTAATTACATCCTTCTTCTCCATGAACGCAGACGAATAGCAGATATCAATTATCTTTTAAAAATAACTAACGATATGGTAGACTGCACAGAACTGCAAAGTGATATTAACCTGCGAGTATCTACTGTGTCTACAAGAAACAAGTTCCTTTATGCGTGTCTTTAGTGAAATCATCATATAGAAAGAACTTTTTTTACTCAGAGTTAGCATTCAAATTAATATCAATTCCAAAACCATAGACATATTGATCTCTTTCAAACCGGTTCTCTCAAACTCAGAAAATTATAACTAGTCCATGTTTTGGCTAATTTTACCAACCAAATTTATTTATCTACCTATATTACTGTATATCTGTGTGAACTTTTTAATGGTGGCCTTTTATATGTTATGTATATAAATATGTATTTTGTTAGCGGTAAGATCCTCCTGTATCGCTAAATAAAATAAATAAATAGGTATCTAAAAAATAATTCAGAAACCAAATGAAAGTAGCTCTAATTTTTAACTAAATAACTCATACACACACACACGCACGCACGCATGTTCAAACAAACGCACGCATGCAAGCCCGCATGCTTTATTGTATAGTAATCATTAATTACATAATTAAATTTATTGGTTAGATTATATTTTGCAATTAATTGTATTATACGAGTTTTTATTTGTTGATAAAATGGAAAAGTGCAATTTCTATCCGTTAGTTGGATGTTGTCTATGGGGATTCTTCACCATCTATGTCAACCATCAGGTATTGGTTTAACGAGAATAATCATTGTCGTACATCTATTTTTGATGAGGAGCGGCCAGGCCGCACGGCAAACGTGGTTATTGAAAAAATGGTTGAAAAGGTCCATGATATGGCCCTCGCTGATCGTCAAACTAAGTGCGCAAGGTAGCATAGACATATGCCGTAGGTGTATTGAAAGAAACGGCAATCAATATTTTCTACAATACCGAGTTTAAGTGTAAGAAAAGTATCTGCGCGATGATTGTACAACGGGTACTGAAATTAGTGACGGCAGATGACAAGCGGATACGGCTATCAATGTCAAAGCAGTGTTTGGAGTTTTTGCGCCGAGTCGTCACCGTTGATGAAAGCTATATGCATTAATATACACCAGAGACCAAACCAAAATAACGGATTGTTCAGGATGAATCCGCTCCGAAGAAGGCGAAGACGGTCACATCGGCTGGAAAGGTCATGGCCACCACTTTATGGGATTGGAAGGGAATAATTCAAATGGACTTTTTGCATAAAGAAAGAACGATCACAGAGCTATATTACAGTGAATTATTGGAGCGATTCTATAAGAAATTCAAGGAGATACGGCCCCGTTTGGTAGAGAAGAAACTGCTATTTCACAGCGATAACGCATTAGCTCATTGATACGGGATAATTGCAGCCGAACTGCATGAATACATAAATTATGTTTATTATTGTTATAGAAATGTGTAACGTACAAATCAGTAAGCATCGTAAGAATCATTTAGTACCCATTAAGTCTATAACTATTTTCATGAAGGTCTAAATAAACTCTAAAAGAAACCAACAATCAACGAAATAGCCTGATATTTGTAAACTTCGATGATCACCAAACAAGATCGCGAAGTATCGTGAATTTAGCAAAATGTTTTCGTTTTAAAATAAAATTTCAAATTCGATTACATCAAAAGTATGCGCATTAATCTTAATGTGCGTCGAAAGATGGGTTAAAGCAATTAGAACCTAAGAAATTAAACTGATAGCACCATTAGAATTTCTGTCCTCCGAAGTTTGCCCTTGACTGTTATGGACAGGTCGTTCCGCGAAATTCATCATTACGAAATTCCGTATTTAAACTTCGAACGTTTCGTTATAAATAAAATACATTTAAATTGAGGAATGGTATTATCTCCACTGCGTGTTTAATTTTTAATAGGTAACTCAAACCATGAACGTTTCAATACACCATTTTAAGTTTTGTCTTGTTGTAAACGGTATACATGTGGTATTAGATTTCGAATTACAAAGGAAATTCTTGCAATAATTCGATTTCGCGATGAGTAAAATTCTAACTGCGTAAAAATTATAAAGGACATAAAGCCTAAGCCATTAAACAAATAAAATCATATTGTTTACGTGTAGTCTGAAAAAAATTAAATCAACATGACCTGATTTAACTCCAGTCCAGTTGTATTCATCAAGCCATATTATGAAGCTGGCCACTCACCTTAGTTGCTTCAACTTCTACATGTGGTACACCACTAGACTGTCACACACTCCTACAGTTATATATAAAAACTAATAATTTACATTCAATCAATTGTAATTCACCATAAAACATTTTCTTGTTACCTTCCAATCCTTCAATATCGATACATCGAATATACCTGTCTAGATTTAATGAGCTACCAAAGTTTTTTTTATACAATTTAATTCTAAAGCTTAAAATTTAATCCAAATTTCTAATTTAGGTATAGTCATTTGATATAACAGAGTTAGACAATAATTCTTTAAAAAAAACATTATCGTAAAATGCAGTAGTAATTATATCATAATTGTTATGATGATATTATGATAATTGTAATATTATATAAGTTTTGCGCCCACGGCTTCGCAGGATAAGACTATAAGATTTTTAGTGTTTTTTATTTATTTAATCAAATTTAAATATACATACGAAGTCACCAATTTGTGCAGTGTACCTAATTAATGCTAACAATTAATCTGCCGACAGTTTTTTAAAACTTTTTACATGTTTAGGGTTTGATATGGCCTGATGTTAAAATACTATGTAGCTGAAGATGATAATGCGTTAGTCGTGTGGAAAGACTGGCTCTCAAGTGCAATTATCACAACACACTTATAAGTAAACCATCATGCTATAGTTACATCACGATATTTTCCTTCACCGAAAGCTCAGACTCATTGCAGGAATTCGTCGAACACACGTCGATCGACATGGTGTCAGTATACGCAACCATTAAGCCAATGTTACTTCAAATATCACGTTAGAATGCAATAACTAACATATTATTCTTTTTTGTATACAATTTATTATACCTACTTATTGGTGCTTCTGTTAGAATTGACTCTGGTTGTCCCATACAGAATAAATTTTACCTTTAATATAATATTTCTCATGCAAACTGAATAGAAGAAATTTCCCCGTTTTTACATTTAGGAGTTGAATTTTGAAAAAAGGCCGTTAATTTTGTCGAAGAATATTTGTAACGAGTTGAAAAAACCTAACAGAAACATATTATTTCCCATACAAACTTTGGCACATAGTTTCACATTTGGGAGTTTATTTAATATGATTTTATCATGATGTGTTTCTTTATTTTAAATTAAAATTATATTTAGCTAAAGTTATGAAACAAAATATATTAAAAAAAACTCTTACGAAATAGTAATTTCATAAACTTAAAGCTATTGCTACTGCAAGTTAAGTATAAATAATCCTAACAAATGGGCGCCAAAAGTCAATTATTTTATTACTTCCCACATCTGACAACATCTGTTTGGAATCTTCATAATTACTTAAATGAAGATTTAAAAGTCAATTATGTTAAATGTTGTTGAAGAGAACTTCTCATCCCCACTTAAACTCCAGTAACTAAAGCTAATAAAGCCGGTAGTTCAATAACTCTTTAAAATAAAAGTTACGATGCATCAGCTGTCCGTCGAGTTTAGTTATTAAGACCTTCCGTTCAACTTTATAACGTGGTTAACTTGAATTAGATTGAAGTAAGCAACATTATGGATTTCAATAAGATTTATCAAACAACGTAGGAATCTATAGAGAACTGACAATAATTATATTTGCCCCTATTTGTTTGTAGGTAAATTGCTGAATCCCCTTTTTTATTTTGATGTTTATTCTACCTAACTTCAGGTCGTATTTTCCTCTTCCACTAGCCTCTATCGGTCTTCTTATATTCCTATATCCACCAGTCCACATTGATGGTTAATATTTTTATAGTTATAGAACTTTCATCGCTCTACATAACGTGTTTTCAACATTGTCTGACATTATTTATATGTATTTTTCTTTTCACCATAACACACTTAATTCTATTTAAATAATAATGATATTGAAGCTTCATGTTATATTTCACTATGATGTCATAGTTCATAATTTCAGCATAAAATTAGACTTACATTGTCAAAAAGTTTAGAGCTATAGTAATCGGCTAATATCGAGTTAGTGACTAAGCCACGAGAGCATTATAAATGCCCTAAAACGAAGACTTACTTTACAATTCGAATTCAAGGCGTTCGACGCATCGTCTGATCGCTAAGTCCTTACCGCTTCCATGTAACTGGTTTCATATAAAATATCAAATCTCTATACTTTGCCCAGATCTTGGAAGCGTGTAGCAGATTTTTTTATGGCGACACAACAAAGCGACGGTATTGTAGCTGATGGTAAGTACAATCTACAATAAACGGCAACCTACGAGATCAACAATCCATCGCGGTTTGCCCTGATATGCCAGCATGCCATACTCTAGGCTGCTGAATATATTGACCAAATCCCGAAAGGCAACAATTCAAAACTTGATTAATGGATATACTCAGGTTGATCTTAGAACGCGACACGCCTAACCATACCTCTATGGTGTATAGGAGTCGCGATTCACTCGAATATAACTGTCATGTCCTTATCCAGCGACCCCATATTTTGCAATGCGGCCATATATTATTTGGTCCAAATTTAAGGACACTACTTAAAATATATAAATCTATTTGAAACTTTACACGGGTGTTCTGTGACAAATATTAAGAAAGTTAAAGTGTTGTAGTGATATATGTCTAGGCGTCGCGTGTGCTATATCGTTACCGTCTGCCGTCAGTCATATGCCGTGACTTCTCCGTTTTGCCCTAATTAATAATTAATGTTTATAAAAATGCGTGCTTGTAAATACTCAGCTTATATTTTGTACTACCTTAGCGAACTTTGAAAAGTTGTTAATAAAATCATTACCAAATTGTTATTCAAGAGTTATAAATAATTTTTTACGTCATAATTATGAAGCATGGTAGGATTTATATTATAATCCTACTTAATTTAGTTTCCATCACGTACCTACTCGTCGCGTCGTTTCAATGGTTATTTCTTCAATAAACCATTGATTACACATTTTAAAGTAGATGGTATTTTTTCTCATTTTGAAAATAGAGCTTTTTTTTAACTGTCATATTATAAATACAGGTGAAAAAAATATTAAAATAAAGGTTTGTTTTTAAAATAGAGCAAAGAAACTTTCTACTATAAAATGTCACCAATGGTGGATCGATTTTGATAATCTACAATATAGAAAAGATACATCAGAAGATTATTTTAAATTAGATTTAACCTGAAAATAAACCAACATCTACATTATAAATACGTTTTTTTTTTTCTAGCCTTCCTTTTTTTTGTTTAGATAACACCGATTTATGCAGGACTTATTTAAGACAACAATTAAAAAGAATATGTGGTCCATTCCTTAAAAAAAATTAACCTTGCGCAATAACAAAAATTTACCTTAAAATTTATAACACTACAGCCAGAGAACATTCGATATAATATATATTACGGAGAGTATTGTGTAATATTGTTTCTACAATGTAGCATCATAAACATGCTCTTCCAAATTGATTGTTCTTAGATCAGCTATCATTTGAAAGGATTTTTCATTGTTTCATGAATGTATGGTAATCCAGCATTATTTAGCATGCCACATGACATGAATAGTAAATGCGCGAGTTGAATGCAGTTGGGGCCTAAAGTAAAGAGCGGGAGCATCTCCCCCCGGCCGTCCGCGACTCTCGCTTCTCACGCTCTAATTATAGTGATGTGAGTGTTGTGTTTGACAATTATTGTACGTTTACTGATGTTATTTTTTTGTTTTTAATAATAACTGATCCGAGTCCATCAAGTTCCGTTACAAAAAAAACATGTTTTGTTAATTGCCAAACAATCTTAACTACGTTGAAATTCATAGACATCCTCATTATTGACAGCAATAATTCGAATAAGGTCACACCACTATTGAAATTCTTAGCTCTGCACTCAACTCGTGAGGTCTGTATACAATGTATCACCTTAATACAAAATCACGGACTTATAATGAGTTCGTTTGCAAAATTAAGTTACTCGTACGATGCACCGAGCTTTTGTTGTACCCACAACGTTTCCGCGCTAAATTCAAATCACTTTCAAACACTGAATAGGTAATGAGACTCCTTTTTCATGTTAATGAATGTCCGCAATGAGTTGATAATCCAGCGATTCTCAAACTTTCATCATGAACATTTAATTATGGAACAACTAAATTTAAAACATTTTCAACTATCAATTCTATGACCAATTTATGCATCCCATAAACCAAAAACACCACCTGTGTGCTAAATACTATACTAAATTAATGATTCAAGCGTCATTTTAAAGCATGTGTTCTCCGATATTGACGAAAATTGTTTAAATTTTAAATAATTGTGTATAATTGACATGTATACCTAATATGTAGGAGGCGTTATCTTTTAATAATCTCTTTAGAAAACATGACAGCTGTTAGATTGTTTACATTCTATAAGTGCGATATATTAGCACAGATTAGCTATATTAAATATATATTAATATAGTATAATATTAATTACTATATAACAATTAAGTGTGTTTGATGTATAATATATATTATTTAGGAATTATGTTGATCGCAATGAAAACGCAATTTAAAACCAAGTATTTTAAAGTTAACTACAGTTTTCCTGTATACCAAATTAAAATAAAAGTAAACCATTCACGAAACAACAGGATAATATTTTTTCAACAAGATTAAGGTCAACTAATGCAAAATATAAAAGAAATTTTGTGTAAAAAAGGTCCATTTTGTATGTTTCTGTTTATACTTTAAATTATACGTCCAGATTGAGAACAACTGAACTAGTTAAGGGGATAAAGATATGTAGTTTTAGTCACTCAACTTTTTAACTTAATATTCAATTAGTGTTAAAACTTTAAAATAGAGATATCTCGTTAAACTCACGGTATTGCTAAAGACTCTCTAACTTTTGCACTACAACAACTTTGTTGTTTTAATTGGACGGCTCAAGTACCCTTTTAAAGAGCAGATATCAAACAGAACAATTAAATTAAATTGCATCGTTAGTTTCTGAATTAATTTTATATTGGCATTCCTTAAGCAGGTAAGCATGTTCAAATCAAAATAAAATACGAATCCGTTTTTGAAACATTTACAAGTAAAATAATTAAAGGTAAATTAGTATAGGATTTAATAGTTTTTATATCGTCTAAGTGTCTCTAGTACGTGGAGGTTGTGAGTAAATTACATTTATTTTGTTAAAATTAAATAGTTACTATCAAATTAGTTCCGAGGTGTCAGTCATATGTCAATCTATTCCTGAAGTAACATGAAACAAACTATGCACGATTGATTTCTGAAAATCAACAGCTTTACCATTCTAATATCAAATTAGTTGTCTGGATAAAAATACTCTTATGGAGTTAATTAATTACTTAAACACAAAGTAAAGAAAGTAAGTGAATTTTGTTAAATAAAAGGAACAACATCTGGGCGACCGAGAAAAAAAAATCACCTATCAAGGTAAACCTGAATGTAAAATGTTATCTAAATAGGTACAACATTTCATTCAAATCGTTGAAGCCGTTTCCGAAAAACGAATTACATTATGCGGTACAATTACTCACTTAATATTATATATAGTATTAGAGAAGCAGATCTAAGATCACTAATATGTAGTTTAGTGATGGATAATAGTTGACCCGTGCAAATATTTCGCATATTATCGATATAGAATGTAAACAATCTAACAGCCTAAATATATTATTAATAGATAACGCCTCCTACATGTTAGTTGAATATATATTAAACATATTTTAATGAAACTATTAATTTAAAGTTTTGTTTATTGTTCGTCTACAACGGGAAAATGAGCTTTAAAAATATGTAATTTGAATAATTAATTTTGAGGAAGGTTTAAGTGAGAGAATGTTACCGCAAAACACCTTTATAAGAAATAATATTATATATTGCTACAATTGATTTAGACGTTACTGAATTCATTGAGCTGCTTCAACATTTTTTGTAGCCATAATTTCACCTGATCTTAAGTGAGTGTGACCCAAAATAGTAGCAAGCTAACCCTAGTGGAAAACTTGCTCTCAAGTGCAGCTGCCGGAATACACGAATTGGTATTTGGTGACAGATTTTCAACTTGAGGGTGATAACTAGCCAAGCGGGCATTAGAAGAAGCCCGACCACAATACTATGGTTTCATCACGATGTTTTCCTTCACCGGAATCTCAGGCTCATTGCAGGGATTCGAATTCGTGTCGATCGACGGTACCAACTGAGCCATCTTTACGCAAGGAAATTGCCTCGCTGAGCGTTTTCTACCAAGTGTTCTGAAGCTGTTCAACTTAATTCCTTCTTATCTCTTCCATGATTGAACTACATATGTCGGGTTGCGGAGCCACGGCTTAACGGTAGCCTCTATATCGGGACGAACAAAGAAATTTGTTACGACTTATCTTTGCCGTACTGTAAAGCTGTAGAAATGTCTTCCGGCCAGTGTATTCCGTCCTTCCTACAACATGGACTTATTCAAACATAACGTGTAGAGACATTTGAACATGCTGGCATGACAGTGACGACTGAAAGTAGCTTTTAGTTCCCACGGTAGTCGCAAATGATATCAGATTGCAATGTAAACACCATCAAGTACAATAATTAATAATCATTTTTTATTTTGATATTTTATTGAAGTTTTGTTATTAATAAATAAATATATTTAAAAATAATTTAGAGAGGTAAGAGCACAGAGAAATTTCTTTTGATATTTCTCTCTACTTGAACTTGGTCGATTGAAGCTGTAAAACCCGTCTGAGGCTTCACGGCACTTATGGCTAACAGTATAGTCAGTTCTAAAAAAAAACCTAATCTTGTGTTTCTGCGTGAGTAGGATTTCCAGAGCTCTATGGGGTAAGGGGTTCAAGGTAACGGGCTAGTGATACCTGTGGTATTACAATTGTCCATAAGCTAAGGTAGCCGCTTACTCTCAGGCAGACCATATGCGTGCTTGTACCTTTTTTGTAAAAAAATAATAATAAAAAGATCATCCAGATTATTGTCTCTGTTCAGACTGTACTGCCTTTAGAAATGACCATGAGCCATGACTATTTCCTAAATTAATGGGCGTAGCGGTAAGTGGGTTTTTATATCGGTGCTCTAGATTCTCTTCAATGAGTTTCCTTTTTTCGGTTTACAAGCGTCTAACGAGAATAATTAACCTTTTACTCTATTTATTGTTTCGTTTCTCAAACAACCTGATGGCAAGTAATTTTATTTTATTTGTTCACGAAGTAAGTACGATTTTTCTTTATTCTTGGTGAAATAGCCACATTATACTGATAACAAAATAGAATCGAAGACCAGCGATGACTACTGAGCATGTTTTCTTTCCGAACTGACTATACTGTTACCGTTAAAGGCCCTGGAGCCAAGTCGTTAGTGGCTTTGACAGCTTCACTGGGCGAGTGTGGAAGGCTTGGCTTGCGCTGTTACCGTACATGTAAATAAGTTACTATTTGACAAATTCTCTATACAGTTAGTTAGATTTATATAGTGCTCTAGTATAGTTTTTCTATGGTAAAGAGACGGCATTTCACTCGATGATAATAAAATGATAATCCGAAAACAACGATGACCACCGAGAAATCCAGCAAGCCTCTAGGAACCTGGGTATACACTCGCTGATCCAGAAACGCGTTATACCAAAAGAGAGTCACTGTGACAACTTTATCACAATGTGCATGGTGCATGCATACCACTAAGATGAGTGTTGGTCTATGGTACATGGTGGTCGCGAGCCTGTCATATGGTTACGTGAGGTACGGGTAGGTAGTTTCTTATTGTTTGTTATAATGTGTATTTATAATTATTACAAACTTCTTTAAAAATGTCTAATTGCAATTGGAATGGAAAGTAAGAGGTGTTTGAAAAGGATGAATGTATGACGTTTCAGACTTCAGATCGATTAAAACGAAGATTAGACGTAAGACGTGTTGAGCTGTTGAATAATCTTTAATTAAAGTATCTTTCTGAAAATAGACCGAAGAATCTAAATTTTACATAATTATATAATATGATATAGGTTTGCCGTTTTGCGCGCATCACGTATAAACTACTGGAAACATTATGATCATTTTTTTTAATTTTATTCATTAGAAACTTAGTTCTTAACTAAAAAAAACTTCAAGATATCTTCATCCAATAATAAGTTATTAAAGTTTTAACAAACTAGGGTTTTTTAAAAGTACTACGTGTTCAGTGATGTTTTCTTACAGTGGTGTTAATATTATAAACACCACAAACACTCACACATGCAGCTACTCGAAAATATAATATTAATTTTATTTATTGAAGACATTTGGGGAATGTCAGTGGTAGTAGTTCAGTCTTAAACTATCAATATTTCACCATATCTGGGTCATATATTTAATCAGCGCATAGCAACAGGATCTGTCCTTAATATGATGAAAATAAGTAAAATAGTTCAATTGTTTAAATCAGGCTGTAGAAGTAATCTTGGTAATCATAAACCAAATTCTTTACTTACTTCGATTAGTTATATTGTCAAAAAAATTATGCACAAGGAGCTAGTAGAGTATTTTAATAAACACAAGATATTGGGTGGTTGAAAGTTTGGATTCACGAAATCGAAATTTACCACTGACAATGGCGCAACTCTACTAAGTCATATATTTTGGGCATAGGCAGAGCCGCAGGATGCAATCGGTGTATTCTGGTATTCTGTGATCTCTCAAAAGCCTTTTACTGCGTTGAACACACCTCGCTGAAACTTAAAATAAAATATTATTGTGTTTATGGTCCTTCTCTCGACTTTTTAATGTCTTATATAACAGACCGCTATCTAAATGTAAGTGTAAATAAGCAACGTCTTCAGTCTTCATTGGCTAGAATCGGCGTCTCTCAAGGATCAATTTTAGGACCGTTTCTGTTTCTTGTCTTGCAATTAGTGTAATTTACAACCTGAAACCTCGTGAATCACTAAACAACAAATTCCAGGAATATAATGTCGTTAGTTTGCCCTCCCAAGACATCCTTGATAACATATATAACTAATGTATATTAGTAAAAACTTAATCAAGTTAGATTTTGTGAAAGATCAGCTCAACGTTAATAGTAGAAATAGAGATAAATTAGTCATACCGTGTTTTAGACTAAGTAGGTCCAATAAAAGTTTTTTATAGGTAATAGTGTCAGGTTTTATAATAAAATACCAAAGCACATTACTAATTTGCCGGAGAACAAGTTCAAAGACCATGTCGAGCGGGCTTTACTATGAAAAGGTTATATAGGGTGGATTATTATGTGTATGATTGTGATGACTGGAAGTGACTCCCTCTCAGTGCATTCACTAAGTTGTTGTTATTGTTTTATATTAACACTTTGGTATAGTTGGGAAAAAAGATAAACACGATCGAGTTTCCCACCGATTCTTCTCAATGACTGGGATATTTTCCGAACAGCAGTAGTGTTTTCAATTTCATAAGTGCCTTCTTAGGGACTAAATTGAATAAAGATTTTTTTGATTTTGACTAATTATCTGAAAACGTTTAATATACCTACTAGCTGGCCCAGCAGACGTTCTTCTGCCCCTTCGGGTAGTTAATAGTTCAACCACAGCGCCATCTATCTGATTCTAACTTAGCTTTGGACCATCGTCTCGATATAACAAATATATTATGTAAATTTGAGCTCAAAAGGTCAAGTCGTTCAGAAGTTATAAAATCACTAAAAAAGGGTTTTATAATTATAAATTAGATAAGAAGATTATTCCTTTTAAATAAACTAAACTAGAAACACACTTTACGAATTAATTTCGTTGAAAAGTCCAAAAAAATATTGACCTTGCTAATAGATAACATCATTTAAATAGGGGCAAGATAAGAATCTGTTCTACGACAGAAATACAAACAATCAAACGTACCGTGACTATCAAAAATTACACGGCTAAAAAAACATGTAAAAAATAAACTAGAAAGTATACCTAAGTACAACAGAGATCCTATCCATTAGCAGTTAAATAGCATGTTATCACGAACAATACTACTTAGTAATACTTTTGATAAATAGAAAATAAACTCATGTAAATCGACGTTTCATTATTATTTAATAGTTCAGTGAACATGATCTGTTAATAAAACAACAATCTCAATTTCCGCGAGACATACGGGTGGTTTTCAGGATTTCGAATTTGGTTTACCCAATTATTGTATTGTGTTCTAATTACTACTACCACTAACAAAATCACTACTATATCATATAACACTACTGTTGGGGTTAGTCCAAAAAACACCACCAAATCAAGTAGTAGACTGTATTTATTCCTTCTTAACCAGCCACCGTGATCCCGTACAATATTGGGATGTGAACTGAATTTTCGAGCCGTGCCGTCGAACAGTTTGACACGGACTTTGAACGGTGTAAGCGCTGGTTCGTTTTCTTTCATAAAACTAGCCGGATTGTTGGTTGGGGGCAATTTTCTCTGTTCGATTACAATATATGCACAATGACACGGAATACTGGAATTTATAGAATGGATAAAAAAGGGACTCACCGAACAACAGCTTTTACGCACTTTGGATGCCTCCTCTTGTGTTTACTTCTGTGTCACCACGCACCATGCACGATAATTATTCAAGTTTTTTGAAGTAAAGTTTATTATATTTGATATATACCGCAGTCACTCTGTGTTTGCCGTTGCAATTTTAAAGGCTAACTGACGTCGGCGAAAGATAGGGAGTAGATAAGGATAGACAGATACGAGGAAAAAGGTTAGGTGCTGTATCATTGTGCATATGATCGTCGTAAGCGCCTTTTAGCCTTAACACCCCCCCGGGCTTGACAGGATAATTATCCTTTAAGATCTAACAGTAGAATATAAGTATTTTATTTAACTTAGTCTACACGAACCATTATTGTGTATTATTCAATTAATATTTGTTTAAATATAATAATCTAACGAACGATAAATTAGTGGACTGTATTGAAATGGTTTAATACTATTAATTAGGCAAGGGGAATACTTTCACCACGGGTCGGCGATAGATTCCGGATTTAGTTTTAACGTCTACGACACGCGAAACGCCATCTTTACCAGGAAACGTCCGTTCTACACCTAAGGGCCAATCCAACGGAGCACTGTTGTCTGATTTAAGCAGAACAACCGTCCCCCGCTGAACGGGCGCACTCGGAGTTAACCATTTATTTCGAACCTGTATAGTATTCAGGTATTCGATTTTCCACCGTTTCCAAAAGGATTGAACTAAATGGTCAACTAAGCGTTTTCTTTGAAGAAGCGGAACTTTCTCATTGCTCAAATCCTCCGACGGTAATGACTTTAATGGGGTCATAACTAAAAAATGCGCAGGAGTCAATACTAGGGGTCCCGCGGGGTCGCTACCTAGCACTGATAGCGGACGTGAATTGAGAATTGCCTCAATTTGAGTGAGTACGGTAATCATTTCTTCGGACGTTAGTAGTATTTTTCCTACCACTTTAGCGAGATGGGTTTTAACACTTTTGACATTGCTCTCTGCTAATCCATTAAAATGTGGACTCAGTGGTGGATGGAATTTTATTTATATTCTATTATCACGCGCCACGTTAGCGAATTTGTCTTTATAATATTCAGATTCTAACAGCTGGTACATTTCGTCAAGGTATGACTTTGCACCTATGAAATTCGTGCCGTTGTCCGAATAAAGAACTGCTACGGGACCGCGTCTCGATATAAATCTTTTCAATGCATTTAAAAACGCCTCCGTACTTAAATCTGTCGCTAATTCCAGATGTACCGCTTTAGTTACGAGACATACAAATAAGCATATGTACGCCTTAATACTATGCACACCACGACGACGATATGGCAATATATACAAGGGACCAGCGTAGTCCATGCTAGTATGACAGAACGCTTTAGCTTCCTGGACCCTAGCAGCCGGTAAATCCGCCATAAAAGGCACAGTATTTCTCGGATTAGCCTTAAAACAGATTGTACATTGTTGCACTCGTTTACGTACAATATTGCGAGCAGATAAAATCCAATACTTCTGTCGCAATAAAGACATCAATAATTGAGGTCCAGTGTGTAGATATTTTTGGTGATAATAATCAATAATTAAGTTTACCATGTGGTCTTTCCGAGGGAGCAATATGGGATGTTGGCTGTCATAATCCAAAGCCGCATTAACCAGTCGACCACCTACTCTGAAGATGCCATCTTTCAAAAAAGCATTAAGCTTCAAAAAGCGCGGGTAACTTCTTTCCGCACTGTGCCATTTTGATCTCATCAGCAAAGTGAATTTTTTGAAGGACTTTGATTATGTATTCTTCGGCTTGATTAAAATGAGAAATTATAAAATTTTTAGGAATCTTTTTCACAAACCGAAGGACATAGATCACTATTCGCAGTAATCTAGACCACGAGGACACTCTAGTCGCGAGAGCACAAAAGACCGGAGTAGAAGTTGGAGAGGCGCTCTCTGTAGTAGCGAGGACATTGATCTTCAATTCGGGTACTTCATCCTCTACATTAGCAGGATCAAAGCGATTTATTGGCCATTCAGTGGCAGGCAGTCGAAAGAACAAGGGCCCACTGAACCAGAGGGGGTGCTCAAGTAACTGAGCGGGAGTTAGTCCCCTAGAGAGGCAATCTGCTGGATTTTCTTTCCCACTAATATGATGGAAGTGTCGCGGATTCAGCTCATTATGAATTTTCGAGACTCTGTTGGCCACAAAGGTCTGCCATCGGGTAGGAGACGAGTGAATCCAAGCGAGTGCTACTGTACTGTCAGTGAATGCGTGAATATTGGATATCTGACAACGATCAGCATAGGTATCGATAACTATACGCATCAGTTTGGCTAGTATTACATTAGCGCATAACTCCATCCTAGCTAGACTAATAACAGTTTTAGAAGGTGCTACTCTCGATTTTGCACATACTAAATTAGTGACGCATCGATGTTCATTCGGCGTATATACATGTAGATATATCACGCCACCGTAGGCGCGCTCTGACGCGTCCGCAAAGCCTACTATTGAGACAACGCAATTGTCATCGACGCCTATATATCGTGGCAATTTAATATTCTTAAATAATGGCAATTCAGATTCTATCCTATTCCATAGGGACACGACATTTGGCGGGGGAATATCATCCCAACCGACGTTATTTTCCCACAATGATTTTATAATTAATTTCGCTAATAACGTTACTGGGGCTACGAATCCCATAACATCCCATAGTCGGGCAATTGTTGATAGGATATTCCGTTTAGTGCACTCGCGAGACTCTGAATGTAAACATATCGTCAGCCGGTATCCAAAGAAGACCAAGTATTTTTAGGTGACTCTCCGGACTGAATTCCACTGCCTCACTAACACGATTGGCCGTGGGGATACTAGACATAACTTCAGGTGAATTACTAGAAAATTTAACTAGCTCGAACCCTCCAGCCGCGAAGAAATCGATCAGCTGATTTGAAAGTTCGACACCCTCAGCTACAGATGAGCAACTAGTTGCTTAATCATCCATGTATAGATCCTTGGTGGCTACCGAAGCAGCAGTCGGAAAACGCTCGCATTCATCGGCGGCGAGCTGACGTATGGTACGTATAGCTAGGTATGTACTACAGCACAGGTCGAACGGTACTCGGGACATTTCAAAAACGGTAATTTCGTCATTACTGTCAAACCTATACAACAACCTAAGAAATTTTCTGTCATTTTCGTCTATTAAAACGCGTAAATACATTTGCCTTATATCAGCATTCAGGGCCACAGGAAACAAACGAAATTTTAATATTATTTGAAATAAATCATTTTGTAGATTTAAACCAGTATCCAATAAATCATTTAACGACGTGCCAGTACTAGTTTGATTACTAGCATTTAATACTACGCGTAATTTTGTGGTAGATTTATCTTTGCGTATCACCGCGTGATGAGGTATCACGTATTGATTATTATTAGAGCCAATATCAGAAATACTACCTACGGGATACATATAATTTTTCTGAAGGTATTCTTTAAAAATATTGTCATATTCTAATTTCATGGCGGTATTAGACAATAATTTACGTTCCAAAGATAAGAACTTACGTTCGGCCGCGCGCATCGAGTTTCCTAAAACGGAGGTATCGTTTTTAAACGGCAGCGATACGATGTATCGCCCGTTCGACTCGCGGCGAGTGGTATCGTAGTAATATTTTTCGTAAGCTTGTTCGTCTACAGTTAGGCAATTAGGCACATTAGGTACCTCTTCCAATTCGAAAAATCGATTCAGGCAATTTTCGAATGATTCGTCCATAGTACAATACGAACGAACAATATTACACAGGGGGTTAAAGACCGGGGCCTGACCGATTATTATATAACCTAATAAGGTTTCAATCGCGACAGGTTCATCGGACGCACGCGATATCGAATTCGGACCTAAGATTCGAGCAAATAAACCCGTTCCCAATATGAGATCAATATTCGCGGGCGTGTAATAATTAAAATCAGCCAAAGGAATATTATTTAAATAATACAGACGCGCCGTGTCTATCTTCGCGGTAGGTAATTCATTGGTGATACGATTGACGACCACCGGTTGTATAGTGAACCTAACCGAATCATCGAAGCGAAACCGAATGGTCAGGCAGGTAACTCCTAATACAGGATTGGTGACGTCACCAACACCCGACACATATTTACTCTGCGACACATTTAATTTTAAATTTAATCTTTTACAACAACATTCATTCGTTATAAGATCCTTTTGCGACGCACTATCTATCAACGCTCGCAAAACAAATATATTTCCCTCGGAGTCTACAGCGTGACATTGCGCAGTACCGAGAAAGACAGAAGACGAGGGACTCGAACTCACGGTCTACGGTGCGGCGGCAGTACACTCACCCACGGGCAGCAGGGGCGTGTACAGAAGCGCGAGCCGCACTCTCCGACCGCGACCGTGGTACTATCGCTGTATTTGTATGTTCCATAGCGATATTAGTGGATACTGTCTTACTATTAGGAAAATGTAACAAGCTATGGTGACTGCGATTGCATTCAGTACAACGTCTGGGATCTTTGCAATTTAAGATTATGTGTTTGCTATTTAAACAATTTACACAATATTTATTTGATTTAACTAATTTGTAACGATCATTAGGGATCATAGACAGGAATTTTGTGCATAGAGATAAGTCATAATGATCACTCTTCCCACAACATAAGCACGTATTATGTTCCTGTACATTTACAAAACTTTTAACATTATTAAAGGAGGTGCGCGCTCCCGATCTATTTGACGACCGCGACGATGCCGTATTATTATTTTTACGTGCCTGAGTCCGACCCGCGTTCGTATTTGTAGCGATTATTATGATATATATCGATATATATGTGGCGATATCCCGCCACATTATGAGCGCGTTGTAAAATGTGAGATTGATTTCTAACAAAATCGATGAATTCCGTACAAGTTGAATTATTTTCGGAATTGTCGAATTTAAGTTCAAACGATTTTACAGTTTCAAACCCCACTTTTTTTCACGCAAGGTGAATAAATATGAAATCCTTCAAGCTTTTCAAGTGTAATTGTTTCAAAGCGGAGTACAGAGATGAAAACTTTCTATAAATTCTTCTAATTGTGAAGGAGAATTTTCACCTACATTTGGCAAGTTAAGCAATTTATCTAAATACGAAGCGGCCAATATCTTTTTGTCATTGTATTTATTCACCAAGGCTTTCCACACAACACTATAATTTTCGGCAGTGGGTAAAATACCTTGGCAAATATTTAAGGCTTTGCCCTTTAGTCTACCAATTAAATATTGAATTCGTTCACCGTCGGTTAGATCCGGGTTATCGTGAATAACAGATTTGAATGTCTCATAAAAAATAGGCCAAGTCTCATTTTCACCGTCAAATGAACAAATTTCTAATCGTGGTAATTTTAACGACGGTTTTACGCATTTCACTACGGTACCCTGCTCATCGCGGCTAGTATTTTCAGCCATTTGCGACTGCAGTTGATGTGACTTATATTTTATTTTAGCGTATAACTGTTCAAACGAAATAACGACTTTATAAGAAGATGTGGGACCATCCGATAACGTTAATTCAAAATCACTTCGTTCCTCAACGGCTGCCATAAAATCATTTCGTAAGGTGTCAATCGTAAAACTATCCGCTAAAAACTCCTCAATTTTTTCATCATTATTACCAATTTCCGCGATTAAATCATATATCTGTTGTAACCTCTCAAACAAAACTGTAATCTTATTCTGCAATTTACGTTCGTTTCGTGGTTCAGAAGGCATTTTGTAAAATAAGTTTATCTACCTCCCGCACACAATAAATGATCACGACTAATTTTAAGTGGCTAATCCGGCTCGAAGGACCAAATGTAAGCGCTGGTTCGTTTTCTTTCATAAAACTAGCCGGATTGTTGGTTGGGGGCATTTTCCCTGTTCGATTACAATATATGCACAATGACACGGAATACTGGAATTTATAGAATGGAGAAAAAAGGAACTCACCGAACAACAGCTTTTACGCACTTTGGAGGCCTTCTCTTGTGTTTACTTCTGTGTCACCACGCACCATGCACGATAATTATTCAAGTTTTTTGAAGTAAAGTTTATTATATTTGATATATACCGCAGTCACTCTGTGTTTGCCGTTGCAATTTTAAAGGCTAACTGATGTCGGCGAAAGGTAGGGGGTAGATAAGGATAGACAGATACGAGGAAAAAGGTTAGGTGCTGTATCATTGTGCATATGATCGTCGTAAGCGCCTTTTAGCCTTAACAAACGGTTTATGTACTTATAACTATTACATTAGCCGTTATATGCTTAGAATAATATTTAACCAATTACAGGTTTTTTAAATTGATCAGTAATAATAATAATTACATGATAATAATAATAATTATTATTCACCAAAAAATCAATAACTCATTTGAGTTACGTAATAGTTTTTACATAAGAAAATTCATATAATATTATTTACAATTCACATAAGACCATTTACTTAAGCCATTTACTTCAGAATACCTGAAACAGTCTTTTGGTTATGGAATACTTGCCGTAAAAATAAAAACACAAATTATTTATTGTACACAACAAGACGTAGTTGCTTTCACTGCAAGAATCTCAGTTCCTAACGAATAAATAGTCATAAAACACTAAGCTAGGTAATCCTTACCCTAACTTCAAGAAGCGCGTAACTTAAATTGGGTTTTTGAAAAAAAAAAATTGTTTTTTTTTATGTATTTTAAAACGTTATTGAAGTGAAACTTTTATTAGATCGTCTCAAACTTTTTGGTCTGTGTGTTGCATGTCGCGTGACGGTCGGCCGCGGAGTAGGGATGGCGGCGCCTATAGTTCGCAGCAACTGACCGTGTAGTGTATAGACTATTACTCATTTGTGAATTTTTAGTTAAATGTCTATAATGTAAAAAAAAAGTTTCACTTTTACCGTGGTTTCATAAAACCACATAATCATTTTTATTAATAATATTGATATTTAATGCAAAAAAACTTAATTTTTTTTTTTCAATTAATTATAAACAATTAAAAATTGATGAAATTTAAATAGAAAATCTTATCATTCGCTCGCCGTATTTCGAAGCGAGCGCACGAAATCATTTCTCCCGTTATTGTTTAAAAAAAAAGTTATTTATATCTACCTACCTGTGAAAAAAAACATCTAAAAATGGGCGATGATACATTGGAGGATAATTCTGATGATACAAGTGATTCGGAAACTATTAAGGAGTGTGAAAGAGAAATGGAAGAATTGATACAACAAGAAAATATACTTTTGAAACCAAATTCGGACTGCAGAATTACCAAGGTCACCGAAAAAAGAGTTCGCGAAAAAAATGATGAAAGTAGTGAAGACGGGTTCACAGTAGTTACAAAAAAACGATCAAAACGTTTCCTAAGAAGTATCTCGACTGAGGGTATGGAATTAAATGAAAATAGAAATAGCTCAGAAGATAAATTTGAGGTGAGTATTACCTCCTTAGAGATGCTACCAAAACAAATGGCACTCGCTAAGTTAATGAAAACCGAAAATATAACTAATATCACAAAAATAAAATATAGGAATCCTTATAAAGTTATAATACAGTTAATTAATGAGGAAAGTGCAGAAATGTTAATAAACAGTGAAAAATTAAAAGATTTGGGCTATAGAATACAATTTACAGAAAACATTAATATTTCTTATGGATTAATTAGAGGAATGGATTTGGGATTGGAAATTAAGGAAATACTGGACATTTTGGAATCTCCAACTGAGATAGTATCAGTCATAAGGTTAAAACGTAGAGACGCAGAGGGGAAATGGATAGAGAGTGAATCAATTCGTGTTGGATTTAAAAGTAATAAAATGCCATTGTATGTTTACGCATATGGCTGTAAATTTACTGTTGAATCTTTTTCATTTCCCGTAACCCAGTGTTCCAAATGTTGGAAATTTGGACATATTAAAAATCGTTGTTCTCGAAGACAACCATTATGTCCCAAATGTGGAGAAGAACACCCCAATTGTGAAAGTGAGGAATTTAAATGCCTAAATTGTAAAGGTCATCACTGGGCTTTAGATAAATCTTGTCCTTCTTATTTAAAAGAAAAAAGAATTCGCTTTATAATGTCCGAGGAAAATATGACCTACAAAAAAAGTTTTGGAGGTCGTGTTAAAAGAAATCCATGAAAAAAAAAATACTATAGAGAACAATAGTCATACATATGAGAATAATCTTGCTGGACCCAGAAATCATATGTTGTATAGTCAAGTAGTAGCTCAAGGTAGTAACGTCATTAACAATTCTGATGAGTCTACAAGCTTCCAGACAGAAGGATCACCTGATAAAATTATGGAACAACCAGATTGTACAAAAATAAGTAAGAAAAAAAAAACAACAAAAAATAATAAAGAGTGTAACAATACCTATCCTCCGGACACTGCTTGGATAAAACATTTTACACCAGTTTCAGAAGAAGTTATGCCAGAAAGATCAGAAAAAAAGAAGCGGGAAACTAAATTTGAATTTAAGAAAATATTTACGAAAATTGGACAAATCTTTGCTAATAAAGAAAATTTAGAGACAAAAATAATGTTAAGTCTTAAGGTAGTATTTGAAGAAGTAAAAGACTTTTTTATGAATCTGCTAACAGGAGGAGAACTATTGGAAAAAGTATTTAAACTCTTTAATGGATAACAAAATTAATATAATTCAGTGGAACTCACAAAGTCTACAGCCGAAATTAGTAAGTTTTCAGGAGTTTTTAAATCAGGAAAAGATTCATGTAGGAATTTTAAGTGAAACATGGTTAAAGTCAAGTTGTTCAGTTAAGTTAAAAGGATATCATATTTACAGAAAAGATAGACACGATTCCTATGGAGGTGTAGCCATAATAATCCACAAGTCTATACAAGCCCACTCAAGCATTATAAGCTGTAATAATCCTGGTGTAGAAATAGTTAAGGTAAATTTACTAAATTGTAAACATTTAAAATCAGTCATAGCTGTGTATTGTCCATCATCTGTACGTACATGTTCATCAGACTGGGATCAAATATTTTCACAAGCACCGAAAAACTCACTGATCGCTGGGGATTTTAATGGTCATCACACAAACTGGTCATACAAATGTGATATTCGAGGCATACAATTATTGGAATCTTCATTGGAAAACGGATTATACTTCGCTTAACAATGGTGATGCCACAAGAGTCAAATTATGTAATGGTATTGTACAGAGAACATCTCCAGATATCACATTTGTATCATCAGATTTTGCTGTCAGATTTCATTGGAGAGTATTTAACGAAAATTTAGGTAGCAATCATCTTATTATAAAAATTGTATTGAATTATAACGAGTTTTTGTGTACTTCTAAAAAGCGCAATTTCAAAAAAGCTGACTGGTTTGCATACCGCCATGAGCTCGAAGATATAGTTGGTAGTAATTGTGAACTAAATATTAACAACAAGGAAGGTGTCCAATATTACTATGATTATTTTGTTAATCAAATTAATAATACAGCTGACAAATATATCCCAGTACTAAATATAAATACTTCAACAGAAAATGCATTTAAACCAAAAAGTTATTGGAGTCCAATTTTATCGAGGGCAGTTGCAGAACGTAGATTAGCACTTAGTACATTTCGCAGAAATCCTACTCCCAGTAACTTGTTGAAATTAAATAAAAAAGTTGAAGAGGCTCAAGCTATGATTAAACAAGCTAAAACAATTAGTTGGCACAGTTTTTGTAATAATATAGATAAATCAACTTCAGTTACGGATATGTGGCGAAAAATGCGATGGATTAACGGTATGAATACAAATAATTATCATGTTCCAGTAGGCACAAGGAAAAAACTTCTGTTGTCATTAACTCCTTCCTCCGTTGTAAACTATCCGCCTATTTTTACATCAGATAACCATATACTTGAAAAATAATTTACATTAGAAGAACTTAATAAAAGTATTAAAAAGTTTGATACTGCCCGTGGATATGATGGGATCTCATATTCTATGATTTCGAACCTAGGTGATAACTGTAAGTTTTATTTATTACAATTATAGAATCTGATTTTTCATTATGGTCATGTCCCACGACAGTGGAGGGACATATTAGTTCTTCCTATACCTAAATCTGAGATGAATGCAACGGCGGAATGTAAACTAAGACCAATCTCCCTTATTTCGTGCATTTGCAAGATTTTTCATAGTATGTTAAATAAGCGGTTAGAATGGTATAGTGAAAAAAACAAAATTTTATCAGTTCAAACTGCAGGATTTAGAAAAGCTCATTCGTGCTTGGACTCTCTTGTTAGACTAATAACTTATATACAAATTGGTTTTTCTCAAAATACACCTACTTTAGGCCTCTTTTTAGACATAGAGAATGCTTATAATAACGTTTCAGTATCTAGACTAACTAAAACTTTCGATGATTTGAAATTTGGTCAAAAAATTTGTAATTATTTCTGGTCATTTTTGAACGAAAGACATCTTATGATGAGAACAGGCATAGAGGGAGAAATTATGATGAGATGGACAAATCAGGGATTGGCTCAGGGTGATCCTATTTCTCCTCTGATGTTTAATCTCGTAACCTATAAGATTTGCCATAATATTAAAAATGTTTACGTTTGTCAATATGCTGATGATTTTGTTTTTTATGTGGGACATAAAGATTTAACAGTAAGTCAATATAATATACAGGTAGCTTTAAATACTATGATAGTTTTATGTGCAGAACTAGGCTTGGAATTGTCACCTAGTAAATCTAAGTATTGCATCTTTAGCAGAGGCCATAGACGGCAACAAATAAAACTAGAGATAAATTCCTCTTCAATAGAATTAGCAGAAAGTGTGAAGTATTGAGGCATGTGGTTAGACAGATCACTCTTATGGAGAACTCATATTAATGAAGTTGTAACTAAGGTTTCAAAATTTTTAAATGTGTTAAAAGTGTTGGCAGGGCGTACTTGGGGTATACATCCAAAGCATTTAAGAAATATATATATATGTTACTATTACGGAGTAGACTAGATTATGGGTGTATATTATATGACAATAGTACAAAGACACACGTATCAAAATTAGACAAGATACAGAATCAAGCTTTAAGAATAATTGGGGGATTTATTAAAAGTTCACCAATCCATGTAATGGAGAGCGAATTATGTATACCACCTCTTTATTTAGGAAGACGGTATCTTGATCAAAAATTTTGTTTAATGGCACATTCGTGGACAAATAATCAGACTATTTTGCTTTTAATTAATCTTAACTCTTTATGTAATAATTCCTACTGGCTTAGAAAAAAGAAACCTTCACTAATAATGGCTTATAACGAAATTCAGAAAGAAAATGTTCATATTCATTCAAATTATCCCCTTCAAATGTTCTCTTTAGATATTTGGCCCACTTATATAAATATAAACAATATAATTAAATTTAATTTAGACAGTGTTACAGGGCCAAAAAGAAATCTTATCTTAGATACACTAAAATTTGATATAACAAAAGAACTGACTGAAAAATATGGTGGTTGGATACAGATATATACGGATGGTGCTAAAACTTTTAACGGTCAAGGTGCAGCATATTATGAACCATGCACAGATAGCTCTGGTTTGTTTAATATGTATTACAACAAATGTATCTATAATGACACTGGAATTATTTGAAAATTTTGGAGGCTTTAAGCATGGTATTAGATCTATGCACAAAAATATTGTTATATTAACTTATAGCAAGAGTGCTCTCCAGCATTTGGATCGATGTGCCTCTGGGTACAGAGGAGTTTCGGTAGCCTATGCAATTTTTAAAGAGATCTTTAAACTCCAAAGTTCTAATATGCGTTTACAGTTGCAATGGGTTCCAGCTCATATAGGGTTAGTAGGAAACGAGAAAGTTGATGGTTTGGCCAAGCGAGCGTTAATGGAAGGTTCAGCTATAAGTATTCCACCGTACTATTCAGAGGTGTTAGGTAAATTTAAGAGGAAATGTCGTGACATGTGGAGGGAATATTTTGACCTGGTTTCAAGAGAGAAAGGAATTTGGTACCGAACAATACAATGTGAGCTTCCTCCTGTACCGTGGTTCTTAGAGGCCAGTATGGATAGAACTTCTATTGTTACGGCATTTAGGTTAAGGTCTGGACACATTCCATCAAGAAAATTTGGATATCTCATGAAAAAAGTAAACTCACCATTTTGCAATCACTGTCATAAGATAGATGATGTCCATCATTTCTTGATGGAGTGTTCCAGTACAGATAATTATAGGATAGCTTTAAACGACAAATATAATATTAATATATGTGACGTAGGTGTATATCACAGTATTCTGGCAGAACCGACATCGGATGCTGCCAGAATGCTGTGTGGTTCTTTCAAATTCTTTAGCTAATGTGTTGTCTTCTTCCTTCGAAAGCTGTATAAAATTGATATATATTTTTTTTTTTTTAGTTTATAGTTCTTGCTAGCATTAGTAATAGGTATAGGTGATAATGGGACTGGCATGTCCTTAGGGACAAAAGCCCCTAAAAAAAAATTGAGATGAAAAAAAAAAAAAAAAACACGTGACTATAAACGCGCCATGATTGGTCACCATAGTTGTGACGTCATAATGTTATACCTATTTAATAACAGTTGTGCGGGTTATCAAGTGACCAGACGATAGCTCTGGTCTATACTACGGACTATTGATTTCCTGGTTTCCGCACTTTGAGAACTATTACTGAATTGCCGAGTAAAAATACGTCGATGACTATAAATTCAACTTTTATTAATCACTATTTACGATATTCACTTGTTACTATCTACTTGTTGACAATGTCTTTATCACTATTTATTATCTTGCCGACTTCTTGAGAACGAATGCACTTGTCGCTATGTAGTTTCTTGCCGACTTCTTGAGAACGAATGCACTTTTAGCCTTAGGGGCCCTATCCTAAAACAGAGCCGCTGCGGCTTTTACAGCTTCACCGGACTTGGGGGCGAGCGCAGAGGGCACTCAGCCGCGAAAGTTTTGTGGACGACTCGCACGAGGGTGCCAAAGTGGCCGGACCTCGGCTCGGGCGGTCGTCGCGTTCGCAAATAGGTCGCGATCTATTCGAATCCCTACACCTACGATTCGAGCTAACTAAATATACACATAGGCACGTTCCCTTCCTCCTGGGAGGAAGGAAGGAACCGTGCGTATGTGTATTCAGTAATCGGAATGTTTCTACACTAACTAGCGCTAACTAACTAGCGTAAAAAAAGAAAAAAAAAGGTCGCTCACAGAACCTATGTACCTGTGTGGTGTGCACGTGTGTATGTTCATACGTGTGTAGTGTTGTATGTAGGTAGCTAAGTGATGCACGTACAGTGTCACTTGTATCGCGCGGGCGGTTGCCTGACCCAAGGGTTTCACACCGAGGAACGGACCTAGGCTTGGGTTACCGCTAGAGAGGGTGGACGTGACGGGTGTGCTGGAGCGAAATTGACCGCCCGCCCTCTGCGGAGAGAACGGTGGTTACGCGGGCGTGGGCGCTGGCACGCTCTGTTTGGAGAGACGGATGTGTAATATTTATTCGAATTTTCGATGTGATCGTCGGGATCAATAAAAATATTGCGCGGCCGGCGTTTGCACCGGATGTCCGTGGGTGCCGGAACATAAGTGGCGGCTGTTTTTATTAACGGATTCGCGTGGTTCGACGCGGTGTCGAAATACGAACGGGAGAGCTGTTTAACGTAGGCATGTATCGAAGGAAGCTCCATATCTCTATGGAGATCTACGCTTCGAACATACCACGGGGCCCCGGTGAGACGATAGAGGAACCTATTCTGTATCGATTGTAACCGTTTGAAACTCGACTCGGACATATGTGCGAACACGGCGTAACTGTATGTCAAAATTGGTCGAATACACGTCTTGTAGAGCGTGAGCTTATGTCGCGTGGACATTTTACTCACCGAACACAACAGAGGATGCAACCGGCCCAGGACCCACGCGGCCCTGTTCCTAACCTTACGGATGTGGGGTCTAAAAGAGAGCCTACTATCTAGGGTTACCCCTAGATATTTGGTCTCTCTTACATACGGAATCGGATTATCGTAGAGCTTAACAGGTTTAAGCTTCCACGGTATCTGTGACGAATCCGCATCGAAGAGCATCGCGGCGCTCTTCGAGGGATTAACAGCTATACGCCACTCGTTAAACCACTTCCCGAGAGTGGTCACGGAGCGTTGGACTTTGTGTCTGAGGTGGGATCTATTCCTATCTGAGGCATATAAGACTGTATCGTCAGCGTATAGCCCTACCTCGACCTCCGGGAGTCGAGGTAGGTCACTGACGTACAGGTTAAATAGGCTAGGAGCCAGGATCGAACCTTGGGGAACGCCTGAGCGTATTGGACGGGGCGTGGACAATTCACCTTCCACTCTATAGCGGAAGGTGCGATCTGTTAAATAGTCGCGAATTATTTTAATTAGCCTATCGGGGACTTCAAAGCGGTACAACTTGTAAATCAATCCCTCGTGCCAGACCTTATCAAAGGCCTTGGCCACGTCGAAAAAGACCGCAAGTGTACGGCGGGGTTTATAAAGTTCAGCAAAATTAAATGCAACGTGCTCCGTGAGGCGGTGCACTTGATGAGTGCAAGAATATCTAGCACGGAAACCGAATTGCTCAGGCGGATAGAGGTCTTTCTCCTCTATTATTGGCTTGAGACGGTTCAGAAGGATCCGCTCGTAAATTTTCCCTAACGTATTTAGGAGACTGATCGGGCGATAGCTGTCGGGAAGCGACGCGCTCTTGCCGGGCTTACGGATACCTATGACTATTGCCTTTTTCTAGGCGGCTGGAAAATGGCAGTGGACTATGGCTACATTGAAGATGCAGACCAATAGAGCTATGAGGCGATCAGGAAGAAGCCTAAGTACTTCATTCCTGATCCCGTCGGGACCTGGTGCTTTTCTGAGCTTAAGGCTTTTTATAATGGAAAGAACCTCCTCAGACGTGACTGGGGACAGGGAGGCTGTCGCGGGGAGCTTATCCAGCTCCCGCACGCATCCATCGATACCCTCGACCCGGTCGGTATTTGCATCGACACTGTTCGGAGAGCACTGGCTCTCCAAACAAGTGGCGAGGCACTCCGCCTTGTCGCTGCTATCGAAGGCGAGCGGTATACCGGGACCCCTCTCGAGGGGAGGCATAAGATAAGAAGCCTCTATTTTGAGGCTGCGAGCTAGTTTCCAGTAAGCCAGATGCGACGGCCTCAGCCCTTCGACGAGGGCGTCCCATCTGTGACTCCTGAGTTCTAATATGCGGGCTCTAACCGCTCTCTGAAGCGCGCGTAAGCGTGCGCGGTTTTCCTCGGTCGGATAGTGGTCGTGCGCACGAGTCGCCGCGTTCTTTTCCGTCAACAACGCCCGCACGTCGGCAGGGAGTACGAAGCGGCGATCGCTCGCCTCTTCGACCTCTCTCGAGGCCTCTCCGATGCCGACCTGCAGGTGGTCGACCAGGGAATCGATCGCGAGATCTACATCCGCAACGGACCCCAATACGTCCGGGATCCTATCTAAACTGGACGAGGACGGCCTGTCCGCAAGATAATGTTTTAACTTAGCATAGTCAACCACTTGGACCGAAGGAGGGCTAGAGTCGTCTGGTTGACCTAGCTGCATAATGACCGGACGGTGGTCGGAGTCGAGCTCGTGTACGACCCGAATGAGTCGTAACCGAAGCGCGATACCTTTAATGAGAGCTACATCAAGCACTGTCGGCATACAGTTGTCTTGAAAGTGGGTGGGAGTGGGTGGCGCTATGACATCAAAGTTTAGCACGTTCGTTAGCTCTTCGAGTTTAACCCCATTACTGGAGTCTCTCCAATTGCCAAACGAAGTGTGTCCACAATTGAGGTCACCCGCTATAATGACCGATTCACCGAGCGAAAGTAGCTTTTCTAGGTCAGACCTGAGAGGCTCTTTCCTCGGCGAGAGATAAACTGAGACTAACGTTATGGACGGGTGGTCGGTCATTCCTAGTCTACACACGGATACTTCCATATTGGTAAGTATCGGAGGATCTACCGGCGTACAATATAACGATCGTTTGTAATAAATGGAGTGCCGCCCCCGCGGCCGGCCCGGTCATTTCTTACAATATTGTAGTTCGCGATTTTTGGATCACGTTTAGCACGCTTTAAGAGGGTCTCCTGCACTAAAAGAACATCTACTTGGTGATCTTTAAGAAAGGTCGCGACGAGATCACGCTGCGGAAGTAGGCTTCGCGCGTTAAAAAATGAAAGATTTAACGCTTTCGGTTTAAACTTAGCCATTGAAAGGCCCTAATTTTTATTACTACTCGCCTCGCGATCGAGACGTTGTAGTGTCTCTACGAGGCGGGGGAACGCGCAAGCGGTCTTGATGAGACCGAAGCGCTCCAAATGGTTGTTGTATTCGATGAGCTCGCGGATATCGTGCTAGCGGGTGAGCAGTATCATTAGGTCGTTACTATTGACGACAGTGTTAGCGGGCGCGCGGGGCACAGGAGCGCGGGGCGCGGGAATATCCATAGCCATAAGGGGCTGTGGATTGGGGCGGCGGGGGCCCCATGCGTTCTGCGATGAACGCACGGGTTGCGGTTGCACCACGCAGGGTGCGGAGGGGCCGGCGGCATCCGGGAGCTGGCGCGGGACCGGCAGCGCGGGAAATTCCCCTGACGCCAGCAGGGGTTGCGCTTTGATGGCTGAGGCGGGGGGCGCCGCCCGGGGGGCCGCCTGCCTCTGTGTACGTGGCCGCGTGGTACGCGGGTCCTTGGGGCAACCGCGATAATTCGCGGGATGCCCCTCCTCCCCGCATAACACGCAGCCCGGGGGGACGACGGAGTCACGCTCGCGCGTGCACTCCCGTGTGGGGTGGTCCTCTCGGCACTTTACGCACCGCGGACGAGAATGACAGTTACGGGCAGCGTGCCCGTACAGCTGGCAGTTGTGGCACTGCGCAGGCTGGTGGTTTTTGTGTGGGGGCTCCACGTTAATCCCGGAGAGGCCGCACACCGTCTCTAGCTGGAAGATGGCCTTTCCCTCGGGGGAAAGGTCCAATATGGCCACTACCATTTGTAGTGGCCGCTTATCTTTACTGTACATCCGGTGTACTTCCCGGATGGGATAACTTTGCTCCTTGAGCGAGGAGCACACCTCCGACGGGTCGAGCTCCACCGGAATGCGGCGGATGACCACTCGGAGGACGCGCTCCTCCGCGAGCGAATACGTATAAAATTGCAGACCTTTCTGCCGGAGGAGGGTGGTTAGTTTACGGTGAGTTTCCGAAGAACTCACCGAAATAGAAATCCCGTTGACTATGTTTCTAGCCTTGTGGTAGTCGAGTTTGAGTCTGCGCATCTCATTGCAGACTCCCATCCAGGCTGCCTTGTCCCGGATTATGATTGGAGGTGGGGCACGCTCTTTTTTCCCGCCGGGGAGCTGGGAGGACGTGGGGGCGGCGGCGCCCCTGACTACTGCCTTAGCTATTACCTTAGGCGCCGGTTGAGCAGTCGGACTGCTACGCGCCGTTCGCTTACGCGACGCCACGACGGTGAAGCCGTCGTTCTCGGTATCCATCTCCGGAGATGGATCCGGATTCGCGGGCGAGTCTTGTTCGACCGGAAGGGCCGAAAACGAATTTTTCGTCTTTAACGCGGTTTCCGTGGATCGCGCGGGACGGACGTACGGACTATTTTTGGTAACCCTAGATTGTGACCGCGAATTTCGCGGCCCTCGCCTGACGGAGGCGGGGCTTGACCCGCGCGATTGGCTAGTCGGGACAGGGGGCGTGGCCGTAGGCGCGGCCATGGCCCCGGATGACGCGGCGGACAGGCGCGTAACGCTGCGCGCGGGACGTTTGGGCGCGACGCCGACTGGCGCGGCGCCAGTGGATGTAACGGTCGCGGCCGTGACGTCATCGGCCGCCTTGCTACCTGAAGCGGCCGCCTCGCTACCTGAAACGGCCTCATGACGGGTCGCGGTCGCAGCGGTGCGACGCACGCAGGCGTTCTCAGGTAGATTACGGTATTCCTCGTCTAGAGAGGGACACCGTAATACGACGAAATTTTGATAGCGCTGGTATTGAAACTCCAGCGCTTTCATCCTGGCTTGCAACTTGCCTATGCAAGTGGCCAGGTCGGCAACGTTATTTGCCATGGCGGCAGAAGAGGGAGGACAGTGGGACATTTTTTTTTAATTTTAAATTTAAAGGCCTCCCTGCCTTAGGGGCAGGGGGGTGCGCCAAAAAATTTAAAAGACTATCGGAGTCGGCAAGAGACCTGTTGTCAAGGTGCAATGACACACAGGAAGGACCTATCAACCCTAAGGAGCCCTAACAAGCCCGGGGCCGAGGACGCAGACCGGTAATTAAACCGGGCTAGGCCCAAACAGGTTCCCGGGGATGGAGTGTGCAGGATCGGAAGGTTTGGCAGGAGACACCTGGGGCAAGACTATGCGATAACCGCAAAGGCCTAGATTCCCAGGCCCGTCCGAGTCTGGCTGTTTGCCTCTTAAGGAGACAACCAGCGGGCTGCTCGGGTCACGCCCCACTTGCCTTCGTTAGCACCGTCAGGTATCCAGCAAGTGACCACAAAACCGTGGATTTCCAAAAAAAAAAACAAGCAAGTCGCACCGAGAAGTGCGGTTTACCACGCGAGCGTTAGACACCAGTTGGTTTACGTCGTAATTGCAACAATATATTTGAAATAAATTCCAAATATAAGATCGCAACAATTAAGTCACGTGATGGTCAAAATTGAAAACGGAGCGACACGTCCGTTCGCAACAGTGACCAAATCGGAACTCCCGCGCTCAGTACCTTTTTTTTTTTTTTTTTTTTTTTTTTTTTTTTTTTTTTTTTTTTTTTTTTTTTTTTAGAACTGACTACACTGTTAGCCTTAGGGGCCCTATCGTCAAACAGAGCCGCTGCGGCTTTTACAGCTTCACCGGACTTGGGGGCGAGCGCTTAGGGCACTCAGCCGCGAAAGTTTGTGACGACCCGCACGAGGGTGCCAGAGTGGCCGAACCTCGGCTCGGGCGGTCGTCGCGAATGCGAAAAAGTCGCGATCTAACTACTTCCCTAATCTTATGAGAATTCGAGCTAACTAATATATACTCATATGCACGTTCCCCTCCTCCTGGGAGGAAGGAAGGAACCGTGCGTATGTGTATTCAGTAATCGGAATGGTTTTTCTACACTAACTAGCGCATTAGTCTAACTAGCGCAAAAAAAAGAAAAAAAAAGGTCCCTTACAGAACCTATGTACCTGTGTGGTGTGCACGTGTGTGTGTTCATACGTGTGTAATGTTGTGTGTGGGTAACTAAGTGTTGCACGTATAGTGTCACTTTGTATCGCGCGGGCGGCTGCCTGACCCAAGGGCTTCACACCGAGGAACGGACCTAGGCTTGGGTTGCCGCTAGAGAGGGTGGACGTGACGGGTGTGCGGGAGCGAAGTTGACCGCCCGTCCTCTGCGGAGAGAACGGTGGTTACGCGGGCGTGGGCGGTGGCACGCTCTGTTTGGAGAGACGGTGTCGGCGTAGAACGCGTTAGCTTTTTCGGTTTGGTCGGGCGGGTCAGTGAATATATTACGCGGCCGGCGTTTTCTCCGGCAGGCGTTGGGGTCGGGAACATAAGAAGCTGCCGCTTTTATTAAGGGGTTCGCGTGGTTCGACGCGGTGTCGAAATACGAGCGAGAAAGGTGTTTGGCATATGCATGTATCGAGGGAAGGTCCATATCTCTATGGAGATCCTCCATACGAACAAACCAGGGGGCACCGGTAAGGCGGTGAAGAAATTTGTTCTGGATAGCTTGTAAGCGTTCCCAGTTATAACTTGGCATATGTGCGAACGCAACGCAGCTATATGTCATGATCGGACGGATACACATCTTGTAGAGCGTAAGCTTGTGTCTCGTGGACATTTTGCTTGCAGCACATAACAGAGGATGCAGTCGGGCGAGGGTCCAGGAGGCCCTTTTCCTAACCAGATTGATGTGGCGTATAAAGGAGAGTCTACTGTCTAGGGTTACACCTAGATATTTGGTCGCCTTTTCCCAGGGGATTGGATTACCGAAGAGTTCAAGGGGATTGTCCTTGAGTTTTTGCGGTATCTGTGTGGCGGTTTTGTCGAAGAGCACCGCTGCGCTCTTCGTGGGGTTTATGGCTATTCGCCAGTCGTTAAACCACTTCCCGAGAGTGGTCACGGCTCTTTGGATTCTACATTTGAGGTTTCTCGTTTGCCTTTGAGAGGAGTATATGACTGTATCGTCAGCGTATAAGCCTACTTCAACTTTCTCTTCAAGTTTTGGTAGGTCACTGACGTACAGATTGAAGAGGCTAGGTGCCAGAATGGAACCTTGGGGGACGCCTGAGCGTATGGGATGGGGTGTGGATAGTTCACCTTCCACTCTGTAGCGAAAGGTGCGGTCTTTGAGGTAGTCGCGGATGATTTTAACTAATCTATCGGGGACTTCGCGGGAGTACAGCTTGTAGACTAATCCTTCGTGCCAGACCTTATCGAAGGCCTTGGCTACGTCGAAGAAGACTGCCAGTGTGCGACGGGGTATAGATAACTCGGAAAAGTTAAACAAAATGTGCTCCGTGAGGCGGTGCACTTGATGAGTGCAGGCTCAGTACCGCGGCACGCGGCCTTTTATGGTGCTCGACGGGACGGCAAAGCGGGTCTTGTTGGAGGGGCGACAGTGCGGTGCGAGTACGAAGTCCCCTCCATGGCAAAATGTATTTCTTATTATCTTTAACTCTATTGGTTATACAAAACTATATTCGTGTGTTGAAACTAAAAGGTTTTCTAATAATTTAACAATAACTTAAAAATAATACATTTAAAGGCTATAAATACGATATAAACTAAATATATAGTGCGTCTCGCTCGCACTTGTGACGTGATCTCGCTCTTGTAACAGGCCACGCCTACTACGGCGTTTGCGCTGTTTTCCTGCTATCCTGCACAACAGTACAGCGTTTATGGCTATTACACGTGACTAGACAATAATATTGAAAACTTATTACTAAAATAAGTTGTTAGTTGGTTCCGATTAGTTATGGTGATAAAGGATTTAATAAGGCAAAGTCTGATAATATTCCTGATGTTGATATATTTATGATAACCAATTTTATTAAAAATGACGTTCGGTTTAATTCTGCTGAAGTTCGAGGTGCCAAGGCATCAAGGTAAGTCGTTTAAAAAATAATATAATAAATGAAAATATTAAATTAATAATATATAATTATTTATTTAATAAATTGTAGAGCACCGCGTGAGAGTTACGGCTACAAAGCTATATGTTATGTTCAACTAAGTCGTAAAAATAATATTTGTATTGTTCGGAGTAAAGCCTATTCAGTTACTTTAAGTTACTTATGTCAAGATAAATTCAGGATGTTCAATGCCATGACTGTGCAGCTTCAGCAGGTAATTTATACTCCTATTAAATTTAAGTTTTTTGATGTTATAAGCAATAATAATCTTTTATATTGTGTCTACAGGTGGTTGCAAACATGCATTAGCATTACTTATGTGGACCCATCGTAGAAGTGAAGATCCGACTCCAACAGAAGTCGCTTGCTATTTTTGATTTGTATACTTAGATAAATAATAATTAATAACAATGGTATTAAGAAATACTTACATCGAAATGATCTTCACAACAACAAAAAAAATTCGATTTTGTTTTGGGATTATCACGGTGCACTGCTTGAAACCATTTATTTCGACGTTTGTCATCTTGGGAAACATTTAAAAACATTTTGTCAGGAGTTGTTTTTGTAGTATTCGTACATAATGGTACAAAACAAGAACGATAACTTTTTAGGTTCGACATTTTTAATATAAATTTAAATATTTAACAATAACAACAAAATGAAATAGATCAAAACACTGTATTTATTATTTTTCTATTACATAACTGCAATGAGCGAAAACTAACATTATGACGTCACACGCGCTCGGGTTTGTTCGGGAGTTGTCGGCGTGTCTTCGGTACTGGATACAAAAATTAATTTTTATTTTGAAATAACTTTTGAATCATTGCGAAAAAAAAAATAGTTTTGTTATATAACTTACATATGATCTTCTCAATTATCACAAAAAAAAATTTTTTTTAACACCCAATTACTAAGTCATTTTAAACCATATACATTTCCTTAGCACGTTGCTAATGGCTCACAAACATGCGTTATAAGAGAAAACATTAATAATTCATATAATTCCAAAATAAAAGTACCAAATAACAAGACGTCGTTTACTTATAAGATATTCTCAATAATTTACCATATAAACACGAAATAACGTACATTGACTGGATATATATGAAAAATACAAAGATTACAACTTAGACTCGCTATATAACAAAACTAGATTTCGTATATTACATACTGTGAGGCGATGTATACTCATATATCCTCAACAACTATTGTATCACTTAAACCACACGAAAAAAAGTAATTTAAATTTTTCAAGTTCGCTTTTATTACAGTTGTCTGCATATACCTTTTCATCTTTATAGAATTATATGGATACCAGTAGTAGAAAAATACAAACCCGTGCTCAAAATTTAACATCCATAAATTATACTAAAATAAATAAAATGTTATTTTACTAACCTAGCAACCGCCGACGACTCGGTTAAAGTTAATTAGGATATAAAATTTAATTTAGAAAAAAATAGCCTATCTCACTCAAGGAAAATGTAGCGGTACATTATAACATTCGAACATTACTTACAGAGATTATCTCCTACAAACATAAAACTTTACCACATTATAAATAGTAGTAAAGATAAACTTATGATATTACAAGAAACACAACCTCATGTCTACATTAATTTGTGTGTGTACAATTTTTTTTTTGGTTAAGTTCACAATATTGTAGTCTAACTTGCTACATTATGAATGTAAGGTAGGATGAAAAGGAATAAAAAAACTACAAAGTACCTTATGTTTCTCATTTAAAATTATAGATTTGTGATAATGTTAATAAGATACAACAGTGTAATACTAGGTATGTCGCATCTAGGTACCTACTATGTGATAATATATCACGGGAAGAGACTAGCGTTTGAGATATAACTCGGTCTAGTTCAGGCGCTAGGTTTCATTAATTATGAACAAAAATATTGTATTTCCTACAAACAAGCCTCATATTTTTGTATCTTATAATGGTCAGATAAAGTTCTTACTATTATTTTGCTATACTATACCATATTTAGCGGCTAATTTCTAAAGGCTAATAGGGTCTTGAGTGTGTAACAAGGATGATCAAAAAAACTATTCCAATCAAACAATTGTAATTTGGCAGAGCATTGCAACGAATGCTCTTTCAGTGATTTTTAGAACGAGTCTAGAACGCGTAAGGTCAAATGAAATCGCATGGAAAATTAAACCAAGCATTCACCTTAACATGCTTTATAAATTGTTTTCCGACCTGTTTTTTTTGTCCTCTAAAAGTAGTTAATTTTCCACTTACTTTAACGTTAAAGACAGCCGAGTGAACCGAATTGAACAAACGACTGGAAAATAGCAGGCTATAAGCCTTTTCTCAAAGTCTTTATTTATTCAGAAGCTTAACGTATGACCACAATCTAATTGATGATATAGTCTAAGACACGCTAAGCCAGTGGGGGGTTCTGGCTCGTATGTGCAGCTGCCGGAACACACCTGTAGATGCTGGACGACAGATTTTCAACTTAAGGGCTGTAGCTAGTCTCGCAAGCGTTAAAATATTTCCTACTACCATACTACTGAGCCATCATTGCTTCGGTTATTTGCAAATCAATGTATTTTGTTAAAAGGAAATAATCGACTTTTAATAAGCAAATCACTCATTACGGGTCTTTTTTAAAAATCGTGAAGAGGTATTCCAGCAAGCCAGTATGACATCAACGACTGCCGATGATATCTGTGTCTCTGACGGTCGCCGTTGTATATGAACTGTACCGTACTTACCATCAGGTGGTAAACAGTCATTTTGTGAACTAGTATAAAAATAAATGTACATTACTTTAACAAATATGAAATAAATCATCGAGCAATTGAAGTTAAGAACGAAATAGTTTACGAACCAGGGTAAATTATATCTCCCAAACTTTTAATGTGATACGTGACAAGAGTAAGAAAAAACACAGGCCGCTATACTACACGTCGCTAGTCTGACGCAAGGTTTATACGTCACGAGCATGTCGAGGTCATCAGTGACGCCAAGGTCACGCGAACCGAAAACTTTTCCCTTACCTAAAATCGTGCAACGCGGCAGAAGAAATCTTCACTTCTAAAATTTAATGGTACTTAATTTTTTATACAGCCGCTATTGAATACGATTGTATATTACTTTAAAGTTTTAAACTAATATTGTATCTTATTCATATACAATAAATCTGTAGTCCACTCGAACGGAGTCCCGGGCACAGCTAGTATATAATAATAATATCAGCCTGAAAATGTTCCACTGCTAGTACAAAGGTGGTGGTGAAAGATACGGGTTTACTCACCACGCCAGCCCACGGTGTATTGGCGATTGCTCACACCGAGAAATCAACAGTTCTATATTTTTCCCATGCACAGTTGTACTACAAGAACGTTTCTCAAGTACCTATTATGGCGCAGTGGCGCCGCCGTTACAAAATTTGCCATATCAAATACATTTTTAGAAATGCGGTGTGGTGGCGGACCGGGTACACGGCATTGCGACACCGATAATATTTACCATATCTATTGTGAATAAAAGGACGTCCACAATATTTTAATGTGTGCTAAATTAATAGCGCTTGTTTTATTCTTGTTTCTTACAAAGTTACAGTAGTTCGTAGTAACAATGTGGTTTCTTAATAATGTTCTTGACTGTAGTTTGCTTGTAGATTCGCTGCTTGCTGTTGCTGGTGTTGTGGTGTTTCTCGAACTGATCGCAGATTCGCTGCTTGCTGTTGTTGTAGTGTTTCTCGAACTGATCGCAGTACTGCCGCCCTCTCCGCTATATTTATCCTCGCCCTTTGCCTCGCAACGGGTAGTGCGATGGATTCCGTGCGGGGCGTCGCTCAGCCAATGAGCGCGCACGCCCTGTGTGCGCGCTCTCGGCAGTACCATGAGTCACCATGCCAGATGTTCCGAGTCTGGCATGGTTCATCCTTACAACTAGTGAAATTTATACATTTAAACTTACAACTAGCTATATTCTTATTCTAATCGTTTTAAAATACACATATTCAGTTCATATTATTATATCTATTCCTAACACGTATTTATAAACCTTATTCCTAACACGTATTATTTCATTTACTAGTTCATTTTATACTATTACACTATCGTTATTCGCTCGCCCCGCTCGCTGTCCGCAACAGTTCTCCCCCCGGCGTAGCCTGCGCAGCCTCACTCTCCTCTCAGGACGGCGAGCTTCGTCGTCGGGCGCCAGAACAGACCGCTCCTCGTCTTCACGTCGGCGCTCCGCACTCCTCCATCTGGTCCGGTGTAGGTTCTCGTGACGATTCCGCGCGGCCAGGTGTTGCGCGGCAAGGCGGAGTCGACAACCACGACCAAGTCTCCGACGTTCAGAGGGCGCGTGCTGTCGGCTGTTCCCGCGTGGCACCAGTGTAGGGAGGTACTCCTTAACCCAGCGCCGCCAGAAATGATCGGCGAGCGCCTGGGTTGCTCGCCAGGTACGCCGGTCCGCCGTGTCGCAGGTCCCCGTCGTAGGCATACCCGTCGAACTCCCAAGCAGAAAATGGTTGGGAGTGATCGCCTCTGGGTCCCGCGGGTTGACACTCACGTGCGTTAGAGGCCGCGCGTTAATCGAAAGCTCGGCCTCCGCGAGCACGGTTTGGAGCACCTCTTCTTTAGGCGCACGCTCGTTCAAAGTGGCGGCGAGCGCGGTTTTTACCGACCGCACTAGCCGCTCCCATGCACCTCCCTGGTTAGGCGCGCCGGGCGGGATGTAGTGCCACTCGACGCTGTGCCGTAGCCCCTTCCCCCGTAGCGCAGGTGCCCATTCGGCGTAGGCGGCGCGTAGCTCGGTGTCCGCCCCACGGAAGTTGGTCGCGTTATCGCTGTAGTGGCTGAGTAAGCCGAGCGGGTCATAGATTGACATAACCGCACTCAGAGCTTCTCGCTTTGTAGGTGCCCGCTTGCGTGCGCGTACATCGGCTGGTACCCGATGCATGGACCCTAGTTCATCCGTAGCTGCATTCCAGTATAGGCCCAGGATCTTTTCTTGTTCATGCCCGCCAAGTTGTGCGGGCGATCGTGCGCGTAGCTCGTCCGATATTCCACTGAGTACGCTCGCTCGGTTGCTGCTCCATCCGCGTAACGTAAAGCCGGCTACTGCGTGGACTTCTTGTATTTCCCTTATAGTGTGGATAGCTGTTTCTTCATCGTCGTAGCTATCCACCAGGTCGTCCATGTAGTGGCTCTGCGTTATTGCCTTGAACGCGTCTGGATGCGTTCGTGCATGCTTTTCAGCGTTGCGGTCGCGTACACTGTGTGCTATGAACGGTGAGCTTGCTGCGCCGAATATCAACGATTTCATTTTATATTTCTGTGGCGGCTTGTTCCGGTCGTTGCCTCGCCACAGAAATTGTTGTGCCGGCTGGTCCGCTTCGCGTATACGTATTCTCAGAAACATTTCCTCTATATCAGCAGTGACGGCGACGGGCTTCTCTCTGAACCGGAATAAAATCCCCTGCAGCGATCGTAGCAGGTCCGGTCCCTCTAATAACTCGTCGTTTAAACTCGTAGTTCCACTGCGTGCTGCGGCATCGAATACTACTCGTAGCTTGCCGGGTTTGTTCGGGTTGAATACAGCGAAGTGAGGTAAAAACCAGCTGATGTTGCTAGTCTGTTCGTGTCCCTCGCAGCGTACGGCGTAGCCCTTCTTAAACAAGTTTTTGATCTGACTTGTATACGCCGCCGCAAACTCTGTGGAACGATCCATTTTCTTTTCTATCGAGTGAAGTCGTCGTAGCGCCATATTGTAGCTATTAGGTAGTACTACGTCGTCGCGGCGCCACGGTAGACCTACTTCGTAGCCTTCACTGCGTTGTTGGATCGTTCCATCGAGTATTCGCGTCGCGCGCTTGTCGGCGTCGCTGATTCTCGGTTCGCGGGCTACGCCGAGCGCGTCTATTTTGAAGTGCCGTTCTACGAGCTCGTGTAGACTTTCATTCCGGATCTCGCTGCCAGTGTTGCGTTCAGGTGCGTATATGTGTAGCAGGGCTTCGCTGTGGCCGATGATCACGTGTGGTGCGGTTCCGTGCACCACCCAACCCAGTTGAGTTTTTGACGCCGCCGGCTGGTTCGGTTTGCCGACGCGTAGCTCTCTGGATACGATCATCTCCCAGTGGTCCGTACCTATCAATATACGCGGCCTCGCCTTCTCATAGCACACCTGCTTCACTTTCAAATTGCGCAAGTGAGCGTGTTGGAGTGTGCTTAGAGACACTGTTTGTTCGCGCAGTCGGAGTCCTTTTATCGTTCGAGCTCGGAACTCGTGCTTCTTGTTGCCGCCCGGTTCGTACAACTTCGCTTGTACAATTTGGCTATTCGTGTACTCTTTGCCCATATTGACGCCTTGTAGTTGCAGTGGATGTGACGGTCCATGCGCTCCGATGTCCTTGGCCAAGTCCTCGTCGATTAGCGATATAGTCGAGCCCTCGTCCAACAGAGCGTACGTGTTCACCGCTCCTTTGGGGCCCGATATAGTCACCGGACAGATTTTTAGTATAATCTGTCTCGGTTTTATAGTTGTTGCGACAGCCATTACCGTCTCGCTCGTTGACGGTGTCACGTTGTTCTGAGCTTGCTCTTCGCTATCGCTTGGTCTGTCGTTGTGAAGCGACGAGTGATGCGGACGACGACAGGAGTTAATACCGCACGGTTTTCCTTTGCAGTACACACGACGATGGCGTTTGTCAATACATTTGAAACAGACGCCTTTGCTCTTCACTAGCTCCCACCGTTGCTCGACGTTCAGTGCCTTGTATTGCGGGCACCGAGACAACGGATGGGGCTTATCGCAGCTAGGACACAGATGTTCGGTTTCTGTGTCCACCGTAGCAAAGACGTTCTGTCTCTTTCTGGCGGCGACTTGCGGTGCGGCAGGCTTCAATACTTCGCGTCTAGAGGTCGCTGTCGAAGCGGTGGCGGGCGCATATGTGTGTTTTAAAGCACGGCTCGCTTCACGCATTAGGAAGCGTGATAATACAACGACCTCTGGATCCGTTGTTCCCTCGTTCTCTTCCGCATAGTCGCACCACCGGGACTTCAGGTGTGGGCTAAGTTTTTCTAATACTTCCCGAGCCAGCATCGGGTTGTACAGGTAGCTCCGCTTGTCGAGATTTAGTAAAACACAGACTATGTTTTGTAGTTTTACTGCGAACGCGTTCAGTTCGCTTGCGGTAGCTCCCGGTCGTGGTAATTTCCGCATATCATCCAGGGCCTTGTCTATAATTACTTCCGGCCTGCCAAAACATTGTTCCAGTGTCCGCATGATTTCATCTGGATTGTTCGCGGTGTGTAGTAGCGCTGCCACTGCGTCGCGGGCGTCCCCACGCAGGCTGTTACGTAGGCGCGCTATGTTTTCTATCGGCGAGAAACGATACAGCTGCGTGGAGTCCCTCATAGCTGCTTTGAATGGCAGCCACTCGTTGATCGCTCCAGTGAATACAGGTAAGTCGGCGGCTTGGCGTGGCGGTGGATGAGTATGCGTCATCTTTTCTAGTATCGCGGCGAGCTGTTTAATATCACTGCTCCATTGCGACGGTGATTGCGAACGGGCACGTCGTTCAGGCCTGCGTTCGTCTTGTTGCCGCGCGTCGTTACGGGTACACGGTAATTGTTCCCCCCGTGTAGCTTCGGGCTGTGAGCGGAGCCAGTCATCCACTCGGTGAATACGTTCACCTGGCTTCTCGTTCGTTTGCTCACGTACGTCCTCTGCTTCATCCCGTATCGACGTTAACTCCACGGCGAGGCGTTTCTTTATTAATTCCGCCTCCATACGGAGTTCTTCACGGCGAATTGCGGCTAGTTTCTCTTCCGCTTGTAGCTCGGCGAGGCGTGATCGCATAGTCGCACTCGTCGTCGATCTGTGTGAGCGTGGCGGTGAAACGTGGCCTGTTCTGACGTCAGTGCGAGTAACAGGTACAGAGGGTGTTCCCTCCGGTCGGGGTGTGCCCTCAGCCCTCTGTGTGTCTGGCGATAGCGGCGATTCTTCGAATACTCGGACTGTGTTATTTCTGTTTTGTGATTCCATTGCGTCTCCCTGGCTTCTCGTAACAACCATTGATCTGGGTACGCCGTTCGTGGATACAGATGTCTTGATAACACGTCGTTTCTTCTTCAAGCGTTGTTGTAGATCGGCGAAATGTTCTGTTCTTTTTTCTTCCGATCCGGCTTCCGAAGGACCAGATAATATTGTGAATAAAAGACGTCCACAATATTTTAATGTGTGCTAAATTAATAGCGCTTGTTTTATTCTTGTTTCTTACAAAGTTACAGTAGTTCGTAGTAACAATGTGGTTTCTTAATAATGTTCTTGACTGTAGTTTGCTTGTAGATTCGCTGCTTGCTGTTGCTGGTGTTGTGGTGTTTCTCGAACTGATCGCAGATTCGCTGCTTGCTGTTGTTGTAGTGTTTCTCGAACTGATCGCAGTACTGCCGCCCTCTCCGCTATATTTATCCTCGCCCTTTGCCTCGCAACGGGTAGTGCGATGGATTCCGTGCGGGGCGTCGCTCAGCCAATGAGCGCGCACGCCCTGTGTGCGCGCTCTCGGCAGTACCATGAGTCACCATGCCAGATGTTCCGAGTCTGGCATGGTTCATCCTTACAACTAGTGAAATTTATACATTTAAACTTACAACTAGCTATATTCTTATTCTAATCGTTTTAAAATACACATATTCAGTTCATATTATTATATCTATTCCTAACACGTATTTATAAACCTTATTCCTAACACGTATTATTTCATTTACTAGTTCATTTTATACTATTACACTATCGTTATTCGCTCGCCCCGCTCGCTGTCCGCAACAATATCTATACCAATAATACAGAAAAGATTTGATTTTTTGTTTGTAATGGATAAACTCAAAAACTAATGAACCGATTTTAAACATTCTTTCACCAATATAAAGCTACAGTATCAGTGAGTAACATAGGCTATCTTTAAATTTGAAAAATTAATTTATTCCTCATAAAAATGTCGATAGCTCTACGCAGAGTATTAAAAAAAATGCCTAAAAATATACTTTTAACACGGGTGAAACCGTGGTCCACAGCTAGTCACATACATTTTTAGAAATGCGGTGTGGTAGCGTTGCGGCCGCGCCGCGGTGCGATAGCGACCTATCTACAAAGTATTGCGTCGCATCCGCAGCGCAGCGCCGTCTACACAAGCTCTTCAGTTTTCCTCACGATGTTCTACATTGTATAAATTTTAAATAAAATAAATACTTCAATTAAATCTCAACCTTTTGTGTGAGTAAATTCATAAATTAAGATTGCTTCTTTTATAGAAAATTTTAAATTTCTTACCGTAATTTTTCATGGCGATGTGGGGAGGATCCGCAGTAATGACTCCCATTTGTTGGGAGGTGAAGCGTTAATATCTGCCATAAATAAGAAGTCTTATATTTGAGCAAAATAACAATATTTTGATAAATCACCATAAACCCGAGAATATTAAATACTAACTACATAACTTTGTCATAGTGTTTTATTCTTTAAATGTGTTTGTGAAACTAGAGTTTATAGTGTTGATTTTTTTTTAATTTCGATTAAAATGCGACAAGAAGCTCCTCAGAAATTATATCAAAAAATAACAAACGTAAAATTACACAATACAAATACTTAAATACATATAATTTAAAAAAGATTGAATTGAGTGACTTTTTATAAAACATTCGCAGTACTGATTTAACTATAACCCTTTTAGAATTTAAAAGGGGATTTTCATCATACAAGATCACAAATTAGAACGTGGATTCCTCGTCCCTTAAATTAAATTATATGCTTCAGTAAAAACGTGAGTGTTTTCATTAGATAACATCACTGGAAACCAACTAAATGTTAAAAAAAATTCCTAATATATTATGTACGACGACAAATTACTAAAGAAATAGATAGATAGGTACGTAATTTTTTATATAAATATTTTTTACTAAATATTATGTTTTTAAATAAAAAACATTATTTCAATTATAGTTACAATTTAGTATTATTTATTTGTCATATAATGTACTGTATATTAAATTTACAACAAGTATTTATGTAAGCGTTAGCGAACCAAGCCAACAGATTAATTCTTCGTTTAAAATATAATCCTATTGTTAACCGACTAAGGCGTAGCCAAAAGGAAGGGTTACGTTGTAGCTATCTATATATGTTTGTCTAAACTACAGATCCAATTTTGATGAATGAGATGTCAATCGATTTGTTATTATGGTCCGAGAGACATAAGGTATATTTTATATCAACAAAATCTGATAGTTACCAAAAGAGTTCTGATGGTTCGTCGCGACGTGCCATTTGGGCAGCGTTGCGCACAGTCAGCTCTATCCAACACGGAGACCCTCTCTGAACATTTATACTGACGCTTCTTTCTCTACTACACACACTCACTACCTTACGCGTATTTTAGTGTATCAGCGCAGTTTCTTAATTTCATATCCTAACCCTACAGGTTATTCATTCGATATTATAGGTTATTCGGTCATGAGTTTAAGTGAATTTTAATTAAGTGAACATCAAATAAAATATGTTTATTTTTAATTAATTACATAAAAATAAAATTATATTGATTCGTTTGATATGGTTAAATTTAGACGTTTTACATCTGCCAAACGTCTCATGACGTATCGATATCGGTAATTCGGTATCGACATTTCCTCGTTCGTTAGGGATAAACTATAACAGGTAACATAACAAACCTGTCCCACCTGTTCCTGTCCCAGACAAAATAACACTTTCAGTAACCTATTCCAAAATAACAGCCTGTAACATGTTGCTATCTCTTTCTATTACCATAACTGAGAAGCCTGCTCCAAGACATATTTGTTTGTATCTCACTAACAAAGTAAACATAAGAGTAATGTAATCATAAAATTATCTTAGAGATGAACATGTTCCAAACTTAAATAGTTTACTTCTTGGAGTTTACTTCTTAAGAATTGATTTTAATATGAGGAGCCCGGTATGGAAATTTGAGCGTGAGTGAGTGAGTGCATATTCAAAGATAATCGTACTTAAGGAGTAAACTCCAGTCGAGGGTCCCTACGACCGTATTTATACCACGGTTTGCTTGTCAATAAGGCTTGCCATTGGTTGAAGAGCGCTTTAGTCAACTACACAAATGTAGCGAAAGCCAATGTAAAAATCGTAATAATTTATAATAATATTTTTCTCCCGCATATATATTATTTTTTCTTTCTAGTTTTATACTCCTATATTGAGCTAGTGGTCGAAAACTCTTAAAATATACTACTAACAAAAAGCTTAATAAATTTGTTAAAAGGATTTAATTGCTCAACAAAAAAATCCTAATCCATTAGAAGGGTGTAAAAGGATGTAAAAATCCCTACGGGCATCATTAGACAAATGGACGTTCAAATTAAATAAACTGAAGGGGAATTTTATATCTATCAAATTTATTGTATGTAGTATATATTATACTAGCGACCCTTTTTTTTTTTTTTTTTTACGTGGAGAAACCCTTCATGGGTACACACCAGCCCGGGGGGACGAGTGGTTATGTGAGACTCCTACTCACTAAAACTCCACGGTGTACCATCGGCCGCCATAGCGGGACGCCGCGGGCAATGCGGTTGCAATCTGCCGCGTACGCCCCGGCAGCCGGCCCAAGTCGGGCCCCGGCGCTAAAGAGAGACAGTCTGGTACAACCCCAACTGTCTCCCAGACGGCTGAACCAGTGCAATGGGAAGACGGGCCCCCCGACCCTACTAGCGACCCGTCCCAACTTTGCACGGGTGCAATTTACAAAATGGTGTAGTTAAAGTTTAAAAAAGTATCATTAGAGTTTATCGCTTTATTATGTATTTATTCATAACTTCATAGTTACGAAAAGTGCGCTTAGCTTACGGCGCATAATTCATCATAGGTGCAGAGTGCCGGCTAACCGTTTCGCAGCGAGTGATTTGTTTGCTTGCGCGTAATTTTGAATAAGTGATATCTTCTACGGTATTCATTTAAATGATATAATGATAAGGACAATTTTAATCTACATTAAATGCCCAAGTTCTAACTGGATAAACATTAATACTGATTTTGAGAAAATAGCTACGCAAATAACGTAATATTTATAATTATTTCGATGAAGATAAAAATAGTTACTGTGAGTTAACCTTAGGAGATAAGTAGATAGTAGTAGGAAGCGCTTGAAAATCATTTATTAAGAAATTCGTTGCAAAACATTGAATTTTTTCTACTATACAAAAAGTTAATTAGAGTGTATTGTATACGCAAAGTTTCCGTAAATTTTTTTTATCTAAATGACGGGAATAGATAAAAATCCGTCGTGTGGTTTAGAAGAAGTACGCAGACAAACAGACATACGCAGATAGCAACTCTACTTATTACTACCTATGTATAGTATGTATTGTGATATACAGGTGGATTTTTAAGATGAAATTGTATAACCAAATCTGAAACCATTAAAAAAAGAAAAGTCTTATAATCCAATAATGCGATTTAATATCTCATTAAATAAAGTATAAAATCCACTGGATTATTTATTTTCTTGGATAGTGTATGTACAAGCAAAATTAATATTACTTTATTCAAATTAGTTGCTATAAAGGCACTTTTTTATCGTTATAGGTTTAACGTTATGGCCACAACCTCACCAAATACCAATACCAAGTACCGATATGGTTTAACATGGTATCACACTAAGCCTAGTGGAAGTTAAAAGTTAAACATCAAAAGACTACCATCCATGACTATCATCGAGTCGGAAAACATCGAGAAGAGACAGCAATAAACCTAACCGGGCGGGCGTATAATTTTTTTTTAATATGTAACTTATTTTTACAATTATACAATAACTATATTATTTTAGTGGATATTCAGAGAGGAAGTCACTATTCACACGCTATTAAAACCTGCTTGACATGGCCCTTGGACCTATTGGTCGGCAAATCAGTACCTAATGTACTCATGGATCTTATTATAGAATCATAGAACCATAGATTTAATGTTCTCCTGTGATTTTAAGATACAATATTTATTCGAGAGATTTTCTAACATAAAGCCTGTCTTTTATTTTGCATTTTTAGTTGGTTATAAACCCGGTAAAGGTAAGCTTTTTTAAAAAAACTGGCAATGCAGTTATTATTATTTCAATAAATAAAATAATGTTTCCTTTGAGTAAAATTTGCTATCTTCAATAATTAATATGCATTTTTCCTCCATGTCCCGTTCGTTTTTCCCACCCTGTACATAGATTGACCATTCGAAAGAGAATAAGCATAGTATACGCTTGTGTTAGAACAAGATAGCAATACGAGACCATTTTCGCCAGTGCTGTCTACGTAAATCGTGACCAAAACAAATCCTGCTTATTGTTATGATATTTAGTAGGTATATAAGAGATTTATATAGCCAAAATGGAATATGTAATGAAGGAAAAATAAAATCTAATATAAATATATTTCCAGGACATTTACAAATTTACGTGATATTTTCCTAAAGTTCGTTCCATAAGATTTTAAACAATAAAAATGTTACCTTAATAAATAATTTTACAAAACCTTTTAGTTCAATATTGAAGATCTCACATAAAACACTAACACCTCACGAGACGGTGTTTGATTTAAAGGATATAAACCAAGATCCAACGCCTTAGCTGCAACGTCAGGTATCAACCAGTGCAATCAACGCAATGCAGGTTGAGGTCAGGAACCGCCGCCCTGGCCGCGTCTACCCGGGAGGTCGGATTAGTGATGCGTCAGCCTGGATATTCAACGTTGAGCAGTCTCGACGCAGGAACAATAACTCTCACAAGTGAGATTGATTCCATGAAAATAGAATTTAATAATTCATTTAATAAATAGCTCGGATTGAGACTTCCGACTCCTATATTCGTTTGATACTTTTAAACTTGTTATCGTTGGTTTTAATACTTTACCAAATAAAATATACTATTTTCCAATCTTTTAAAATATCAGTTTTTACTATTCAAAAGTCTATCGTATAATGACAATCGTTTTTCTGCCTAGCTTTCAAATACCGTTCGCACGATTCACTTTTTGAAATTATCCAAATTTTTTTGAATAGTAGAATCATAGGTTTTATGTAAATAAATAAAACTTGTGATTAAGAAAACATTTTTATCTAATTGTGCATGTCCTAATCCTATCAGACGTAAAAGAAATTGGCATGTTGACAGATCAAGAGTAAACAAACAATGTATTATAATTAAATACGATAAAATTATATGAAACATTCTATATTAAACTAAAGGGATCGTATTATAAATGATATTTGAACGGACGAATACATTAACCTAACCGATACCCTGGAAATTTGACAATAAACAGTACATAATATATACGAAAATAATACAGGAAATAAAGGTAAATAAGAGTATTGAGATATTAAGATTAGTAGAAGCGGACCACATGGACCTAATATAACACTATTTTCGCAAAATCTTAGGTTTTAAAAAGTAATTTAGTGTTTAGTAGACGTGTTTAATTGTGGTTACGTATAATGTAACTGGATTTAACTTGTATGACAAAGAAAATTATCAAAATAACATGGGCACAATAGGTGTATTCCATTTTTAACTCGTGTTATTCATCCAATTGCTGATCTATACTATACTAAACCTTATGCTATTACCTAAAAAAATACCTATAAAGTGTGTTGTGTAGTTTTCGACATTTTTGATATAAAATACAGCCTTCACGACACATGTGTGCTGCTGTGGTGGCGCAGCGTAATTGATTGCATTTCCCCGGTTCCCGACGTTAGTTCGCTACTCGGGCCGGGCAAGTTGTTTACTTCTGAATAAATTTTTCAGTACAAAATTATTGATTTTATTTTATCAACTAACTGATACCTACGACTTTGTCTGCGGTGTTTGCTTATAAAAATCGTAATAACTTAAAACTTTTATTACTTTTTATTGAATGAAGATGTCGTGATAATTTTTCTTTTTTATAAGGACCAAGTACCTAAGGAGTAAAACAGGAAAAAATGTAACAAAATCTAAGCAGTAGTTTTTGCGTAATGCACACACAAGGGCAAACCTCAATCATTTTGTTTATACCTATAGAAGATATTATTATCGTTTCCTAACAATTTTGTATTTATTATTGTCCAAATTAATATTAAGGTGTTCGGTTACGCAGAGTTTATTTCTACTCATTTATTTAAGTTCTTAAAATATATGTTTTTTTAATATCAAAATTTGGTATCAGGGGCGTTACCGTAATTAATATTAATACTAACTACTACTACTACTACTACTACCCTAAATAAAACTATCAGGTAAATAGTTAGAATAATTTCGGATAGGAACGGAACCGAATGCGATACGGATGAACAACAACAAGACAACTTTTCACAAAAAAGAGAACCAACTTCGATAATTTGTAGTTGTATGTGTCTTGATGTGTATCTTCGAAGTTGAAGGTACAATGCTAATGAAATTAAAATGGGATCACCATTGAGGTATCCCATTTCCAACATCAAAAAAGAATCATCCAAATCTGATCGTAAACAAAATTTTTAGCTATGAAAATCCATTTAAAAAAAATTATATTGATACATAACCTGCATCTATTCTAATGTCGGCTAAAAATGGCTTAAAATTTAATAATAATTCTCTAAAATGAAGTTAATATTGCTTGCCTACAGATGTTCAACCTATTTACTTTCTAAGGGACGATTTTTCAATCCTGTTATTTTTTTTTTTTTGCACTGTTATCTTTTATTTAAGTAACTAGCGGTGTGCCCGCGGTTCCGCACGCGTTTGCTACGCAGTAATTATTTAGGTACCTAAATAACGGGGTTATTTTATTTCTACTCATATTATTGACAATTCATTGAACTATCAATTGAGAAATGACGTGTTATATTTCCCGTGTACAAAATTTCATCAAAATCTTTTACTACTAATGACGATTCTTAAAGCCCATAAATTATGTATCTATTATTAATATTTATTTATTTCTGTATCAATTATTACATATGCTTCCTGTCTACAAAAGAGATCGATAGGTTGAGAATTGTAGAAAATGTTTTTTTCTTTCTTAAATTCTTTTTTTTGCAATTTCTAAAAGTAATATTAAAAATTGTTATAGCTCATCAATTATGGAATAACTTATACTTCCTGTGTTCAAAATTTTATCAAAATCGGTTAAGATTTTTTATTTTATATTTTTCGAATTTATTTACTATTTCTAAAAGTTATATTGAAAAATTTTCTAACCTATCATATATGTCATTGTGAAGTCTATGGACTTCCCGTATACACTTCATACGAACAAACAAATTATGTACAAATTTAATAAGAATCTGTCAAGCCGTTTTTGAGTTGAATCTGGGCATACAAACATATCTAGAATGTCAAATATTGATGAATATAAAAAAAATAATTAAGTGCATATTCGGGATCAGTCTCATTCATATAGTATGTTCATCGTGAAAGTTGAAAAAAATTACATAAACAAACGTAGCCTCAGATTAATTAATATAGATATTTTTTTTAATTTTATCAGGTTTTCCGTAAATTATCTGTCAAAACGTCAAATAATTAGATTGAAAAATCGGCCCTTAATAAAATTATTTGAAAAGGTTAATATCCAAAATATCCTTAAATTATCCGAAAATATCGGATATCTGAATTAATTTGATATCCGTATTCATATCTGAAATATAATTTGCTAAAGTGAATTGTTTAATCTCCACCGTCTATTCACCTAAAATCAATAATTGCTAACTACGTATGCTAATAGATATTTAGAATTAAGTTATTATTGGTATTATTTTAACTACCTCATTAGACTAGTGGTTCTAAGCGCGACTGCTATGCTCGAAGTCCTGGGTTCGATTCCCAAGTCGATCAAAGCATATTATGTTTTTCTATGAAATTCTCAGTAGCAGCTCCGAGTATGGCATTGTGCCCGATGAATGGTAAAAAGCTCACACCGTACATGGGATCTAAAACACACCCGGCGAACTCTGGATGTACATTAGTACACTTCTGCCTAACTCTTCGGTGAAACAGGCGTGGGGTATGTTATGTTTTTTTTTTAAACCTTTACCTGTATTTGTCTTATGAAAGGAAAGGGGAAGGGAAGGTAAAGGGAAGTAAAGTAAGGCAAGGCAAGGCAAAGTCAAGTAATTGTTGAACTGAGCCCTAAATTGCATGTCCGTGGTTCTCCTGATAAATATGTGTTTTAAAACCTGATTAATATTTTAAATAAATGACAAATACCATGTTTTACAACTTTTATTTTTATAAACTGAACTACAGAAAAAGTGAGAACAATGTCTGCCTGGCCAACAAGCCTTATTAAGTAATACAAAAATTATAAAACAATTTAGAAATAGCTTTAACTATAACTTGGCCTTTGGTAAGACGACCAAAAACCATTTCAGAAATTATCGATAAACTAAATTATTTTTCATGTTGTTAATTGTTTATCGAAATTACTTAAAACAAATTATAATAGAGCAATATTAGTAAACCTTTAAAATTATGTATTCCACGAAATAAATCTCTTTTCCGTCGCCTAGAAACGTGACTGGCTTGGTAACATTAAACTTTGTAATCATTTAGGTACACAGCATCGCTCAATCAAACTGTTAAATGGCACAGAATACAAATAAATTGAGACTATTGTATTTTTTATGATTTCCGAGCTCTGAAGGGCAAATGACAGAATTATTCATAACTTGGAAGTTTTTCGAGGAGGCTTGAGTACGCAGACTGCTGTCACCTCATATTCGAAATTCAATTTAATTTAATAAGTTTGGGTGGAATAGTTGTTTTCAGAGTTAATTAGACTTGTTTCCGAGTGGATCGTATATATTTTTTATCGTTATATGTTTAGTTTTCTGGCCACAATCTCACCTAATCTTAAGTGACGTTGTAGCCCAAGACAGTTGCATGCTAAGCCAAGTGGAAGTTTGGCTCTCAAATGCAGCTGGCGGAACACACCTATTGGTGTTGGCGACAGATTTTCAACTTGAGGGTGGTGGTAGCTAGCCAGAGGGGTATTAGGAAAGCCCTACCACCATACTGTGGTTTCATCACGATGTTTTCCTTCACCGAAAACTCAGGCTCATTGCAGAGATTCGAACTCACGTATTACTACTACTAATTGTTTCAGTTTTGTTTATTTTATATATCTCCTTATACAAAGTTTTCCGCCCAAGCCTTTGCTCGTGTAGACTATAAGATTTATACTAGTTTTTTAAACTGTATTTTGTAACATCACACATTAGAAGAGTATGACTATATGTGTGCGGCGGCGGTGCTACTATAAAGCGCAGAGACTTGATTGGGCTTTCTACTTCTAGTGTTGTATGGAAACATAATTTGACCGCGCAATTTTTTAAGTGAAACTTCTTTTGGGACGGTGTGAATTGGATTTTATGAAACGAAAATGTGTGATGAAAAAGAGACAGCTATGAATGTATATATAGGTTTTAGGCTGTGAGAGAATGAGGTAGAGTGCGTTTCTATATAGATTCCTTATCCTTCGTCTATTCTTTTTTTTTTCTTTTTTTTTTTAGAACTGACTATACTGTTAGCCTTAGGGGCCCTGGAGCCTCTGATGGCTTTTACAGCTTCACCGGACTTTTTTTTTTTTTTTTTTTTTTTTTTTTTTTTTTTTTTTTTTTTTTTTTTTTTTTTTTTTTTTTTTTTTTTTTTTTTTTTTTTTAGATCTGACTACACTGTTAGCCTTAGGGGCCCTAAAGCCGCTGCGGCTTTTACAGCTTCACCGGACTTGAATATTCACCGGACTTGAATGGCTATTCTTATTGTACTCAAAATTTATACAAAGACAAGGAGAGACACAGAGAGAGAGAGAGAGAGTTTCATTTCTACCGCATGTGAACTAACATTCAATTTTTTTATTGTCAGTCATTATTGTAAAGTATAGCTGTAAAGCGAAAACTGCTGGTTGTTTAATATTTCTATATAATTCATCGACCAAGTGAAGTTATTATAGCCATGATTCACAATTATATAATTCAACAAATTGTGCAAACACTATAAATTTATGTGAACACAACCGCCAACAAAAAGTGAACTTAAATTTTTTCTTCGAGAAATATATTTTACCCTAATATTATTTTAAGTAAACATTTCAAAATAATACTAAAATGTTTATTGTGACTTGAACTTCAAATGTAATAACAAAATACACGTCTTTAAGTAGCGCTAAATTAATAAAGACTCTTGCAAGTTTCACCGTAACACAGCTCAAAGAGGCGCAAATATTATTTTATAAGCACGTGTAAGATTCAACTTATTTATGGAACTTTAAGATGAATTAAAAATGTTTTGTGTTTGTTATTAAAACAATTTTAGAAGTTCTACATAGTCGTATGAGTTTTAGGAAAAACGGACACAAGTTTCCTCTGTTGTTTAATTATTATAATCTGTGTTTTATGATTTACTTTACCACTTCCATGTTAGCTTACTGAAAATACATTTATATTGTTTGTAACTATTATTATAAATCTAATTGTAATGTGGTCAAGTCCGACGCGACGGCGAGGCGCGCACCGCTTAGTATGCTGAGCAGTACCTGTAACAGCAAATTAATGGAACAATTTATCAATACTCATTTTTTTTTCTTTTATGTAATACAGGTATGCTTTTGGCCTCGATCTTACCTGATGGTAAGTAAAGATGAGGCCGAAGATGTATCGCGCTTACCTATTAAATGCTTATTCACTCTTCGCTTGAAGACTCCCAAGTTATAGGTGGATGGGAAAACAGACGACGGGAGTGAATTCCACTCCTTTGCCGTTCGCATTATGAATGACGAAGCATAACGCTTCTTGCGAATCAAGGGAATTTTCACAACGTAAGGGCGGAATCCCTCACGGCGTCTAGTTGTACTATGGTGGAACTGTTGTACTTGACTGAAAATATTGAAGACTGTGATTCCTTTCCTATTTTATGTTATCCTATTTTACCCGACGCGTATTCATTTAATTCAGTGCTATACTACTTACTAAGCATGTTAAGCGGTGCGCGTAAAACGATCAAACAAGCTACATGGCTACTCGCAGTGTCAAGGAAATCGATGATGGATTACGATATAAAACACTCAATAGGCATCCTGTTTAAACAAATGAAACAAATGCTTTTATTTTGTTTCATTAAGGCGCGCGGCGGCGTTTCGTTACTAGATTTGGATTTTAATTATTTATATGATAAAAAATGAAAAAGCTATAGCAGATGTACACAAACATACACGTACTCTCTCTCACAACCACGCACACTTTGTCACACTCACAAACATACGAACAAGTACACAAATGCGCGGTATCACACATTTACACATGCACTGTTATACTTGTACTATGCGCCCTATATTGCAGACCCGTTACCTTTCCCCGCCTAGTCATCATTCTGGTTGTCATAATACCTCAGCCACCCATCCGTCCCATCAGTCTCATCCTAGTTTCCACACCTGACGGTTGACTTAGAATAAATTAAAATTTAATTTCTAACTCCTTTTTTTAAAAAGTTTCGTATAACAGCACGAGTAACACATTTGAACTATGTTAAATAACAACCAATGTAATATACATAAATTAAAAGGAGATATTATGTTAAATAAATTCGTTATTGGATGATTGTATGGTACTAGAAAAGTTATATTCGCTTAATTTATAACGCTGTTAATTCAGTTACAGAATAAATAAATAAAACTGTTTAGATTTTTTTTCTATTTCACAACTTTTGCACATGAAATCTTTCAATAACAACACCCACAAAGTAATCAAGCGTGCTTTGAAACAGATTGCTGAGACTTCAAACAGAGCTCGTGATTACCTTCAAATTCGTGCCTAATCTTATTCTATCATTATTATCCTTTCACGTTAGGCCCGTGATCGTACTAAATTACGTTTAGTAACGCTAAATACGTATTTAGTTGTAACCGTCTGTAGGGGACGAATATTCTAAGTTTGTTAAAAATATTTCGTTAATAATGTTACAATGATATTTGTATTACCTAAGCGTTGTATTGCAACATTATATTAAAAAAATTGTGTCTCTTTGTTTGTTTGTCTTCTTTGCGTTCCTAAACCATTTATCCGATTGTAATGAAACTGGCGAGTTATTGCGCATACACCCACGCTGGTTTATTTATCAAATAGTAGTAGAGCACAGAAAAAGTCCTATTAATGCATTTAAAAAAACAGCTATTAATTACGTTTGAGGTTAACGAGTCCTATGAATTGCAGAAGCGGATTAAGGAAGCGCGTGACCTGTGGCAAAGTTTTAATGGTAAGGATTGTAAGATTATATAGATGTGCCTGCGGCTGCACTCGCGTGAACAACTGAATGCCGTTGATCGGGCACACGCGGGAATCGTGCACACCCCGCCCCCGGTAAAAATCCTTATTGTTGGTGATACTGACTTTATTGTAGGTCTTTTTAATATCTACATTAATTTGAAATATCTCTTATAGTTTATTCAGCATAAGTCATTTAAGCGCCCGAATTGATTTGCCATGACCAGCTTTTTTATTTGCGCGGAACCCTAATTATTTTTTTCAAAATTAAAGTAGCCTAAGTCACTCCTTATAAAATCAGCTATCTGCCAGTGAAAGTCCCGTCAAAATCGGAACCAGAATTACCCGTAACAAACAGAAAGCCAGGCAAAATAGGTGGTTTATTACAGTATATACACTTTCAGTACATGCATTTAGTAAAAAACTGTTATTTTGACATTACAAATAAACACTTCAATTTTATTAACTGTATAAAAAAATAACATGCATGCTTCTCCACAAGGCACCTTCACACAGACGTTGACTCCTCGGAAGCTGGCGAACGAGTGTAATAAGTAACGTAACGCTTCCATGAAACAAATACCAAATTATCGGCTATCATAATTTACTCTGCAAATTTAAACTGTTCAAGTCTGTCAAAATGCTCGGAAAAGCCCGACTTACGATTGCAGTAGACCTTAAAATGTAGTGGTAACTCGGATTGCCGCATAAAACTTTAACGACGACGTAATTCAGACATTTTAAATAAAATGTAAGGAATTTATCTACACGAGACGAAGAATGTAAGTGCCGTTTTATTCTTAAACGAGTTACGTCTTTCATTAACGTAAAACTGATTTTTTTTTTTTTCAAATATTATTTACCTTTTAAAAGGTAGTCTGTGAAAGCTTGATAACTTTTATTGCATTTGAATCTGTTCTTTTCATATTGTTCTTGTAATGGCGCTATAAGAACATGTTCATCAGAGATCATAATTAAAAAACGCTTAAAACTCCCCTTTTCTCATTCCTAACTATTATTAATAGGTGTATTTGACATCTGCACTTGAGATACAATTCCTTTAAACTTAGCGTCCTACTTATTCCGGCTATATCGACACTTACCTAACATTAGATGAGATTGAGTTCAAACAATAACTCTATAAAAGTTTAAAAAACGCTTTATAATATTAAAAATAATTAATGAAACTATGTGTGCTTATGTACGCATGTAAGAAATTATACCTACTTCTTACGTCATGTAACAAAAATAACTCTCTATTTTACCTCTATACTAAACGCACCAAAAGAAGTATAATTTCAAAATATTTTTGTTCATTTTTCAATTTTTGATAAATATTACATGCTTTTCTAGGTTTTGGAAATTTTTTAAAAAAATTTATCCACGTAATAATACCTAATACTACGGTATTCTTAGCTTTGATTTTCAGATGAAGGTTTGATGAAGTGTTCTCAGACTATAACAATATAAATATTTAACTCACGAATTTGCAGCTACAGTTATTTTATTACTGCCGCAATTTAAAACACATTTCGCCGCCTCAATACGTATTATTCACTACTGGTATTTATACTTTAAAGTAAGTAGAAAGTTGTTTGCTCTATTTTAATAACAAAGCTTTATTTTAAAGTTTTTTAAGACTTATCTTAAAGAAATAAGCAGTGAGGCGATGATTTTTTTTAAATCTGGAATTAAGTTATTATTCAAACGAGGATCCTTTTATTGGTATCGTTATAGGTCTTGGCTTCTAATCTTTACCTTTATACGCCTAAGGTCGGAAATAAATCTAATGAACGTAGTTATAAGCTTGCATGAGCTAGCCCCGAGTACATTGTGAAGTTTCCTGACCGAACGGAACTCCATTAGTCGGGCCGAAATTAGGGTCGTGGCGATTATGGAGTATTATTAATGACCTTTGGCATCAACATTTGGTAAATACTTACAGAATCCAGTGTGTATTAACTTTGCACTAGCCGTAGTTAAATCTTTGTTCTTTGAGCTTGAAGTACTGGTGGTAATTTATCATAGTTCATTGTAAAATTACAATGGAGTCTATATACTGTTATGACCCGAAGAAAAATTTTGCTGGTAGGAGGAAAGATCTAGATCCGCCGTTACATGTCTAAGCCTGCGCACATTTTTTTGTGTGTGTTTTTCTTTTTGTTGCATGCATTTTTCGAAACTACAAATGTGGCAAACAAGAATACGGCCCGTCTAATGGTAAGTGGGTATCGTAGCCTATAGATACTTGTAATACATAGGTATCATAAGCGCGTTGCCGACCTTGAACCCCCTACCCCAATGAGCTTTGGAAACCTACTCACCACGGAAACACAGCACAAGGTCATTTGGCTGCACTCTACTATAGGGTGGAGGTATTCCGCCAGTCGGACTGCAGCCAAGTAGAGCGAAATTTCCAAAGAATTTTACCTGTAACCTACCTCTCTTAATCTATCCATCTGTAGCGACATCTACATAGCGATACACAGCAACATTTATCGAGCCACATACGACGCATCCTACATCGCGCTATAGAAATTAACTCTTCAATTGAGTCTATATACAAGAACCCGACTACAACCCAACAACCGTTGGGCAGCTAGCCCGCCAGATCATAACATGCCCGTCTAGGTCGGAGGATCCTCCCTTTACTATAGTTCTAACAAATCATACACTGGTTTATGACCCGAGCATGAACGTCAGCGCAACCTTCTTCGCACAGGTACATCGTGACGTCATCATCACTTCCACAAGCTTTCGAGCAGCGAGTCATACAGCCAGCCAGCATCCACGGCTACTACGGGTATCCTGACCACCAGCATGCAGCGGACGCGCATTCCTGGTCATCACCCACAGCCTTCTCAGCGACCTTGGCACAGCACACTGCACTTCGGCCGGTCAGCAAGCAGAGACGCACTTCTGTCCTGGTCGACGCAGCAGCCAGTCACTACGTAGCACTGCAACACTCCGACTCACTGGAGCATTCTTGCAGCATCACCCCGACTCACTGGGGCATCACCCCGACTCACTGGGGCATTCCACTGGCCCGGCAAGCGGCAAGCATCACAAGATGTATGGACGACTCAACCTGCTATCGACCTCCGGTCTCGGAGGGGAGTGATGTAGCGACATCTACATAGCGATACACAGCAACATTTATCGAACCACATACGACGCATCCTACATCGCGCTATAGAAATTAACTCTTCAATTGAGTATATATACAAGAACCCGACTACAACCCAACAACCGTTGGGCAGCTGCCCGCCAGACATAACACCCGTCTGGTCGGAGGATCCTCCCTTTACTATAGTTCTTCTATACATCCATTCAGCCCACATTTACCCGCTGCTGACTGAATATATGCCCCGCGATCTTACGCTAGTCTCATCCAGAGCTTATGGTCCTAGGTCGGTGGTTTTGTTAATTTACGAATATCCCTAAAAGGAGAACATTGGACGACAAGTCAACAGACGATGTAGTAGAGTAATTTTGCAGATTTATCAAGCCATTGGCTCCAGTGTCTACTTAATATCAGATAGACGGTACGCCCTTTTGCTACTTCCATTACATAAACCAAAATCAATAAAATAGGTTATTTAATTTAGCCCAAAAGAAGGCACTTATGAATATTAGAACACTACCACCGGTTCGAAAAATATCCCAGTCATTGTCTTTACATGAAGGCGAAAGATTATAGAAAATATTTCATAACTTGGAAGCGTTTTTTTTTATTCTATAAAGGCGTTTGACTACGCTCTCATCTGTTGTTAAGGGACGATGTGGACTATGACGGTAATACGCTAAGCATAATGGGAAAACTTGGTCTGAAGTGCAGCTGCCGGAATACACCTATAGGTGCATCGAATCAGATTTTCCTCAAGGGGATAGCTAACCAGGTGGCCTAAATAATAATAATATACCCTACCACCATGCTATAGTTTCATTATGATTAATTAGATTAATGCGATGTCCATATACGCTACCTCTGTACAATAGCTTGTGAGTGTAACCACTAACAAAAAATAAAATAACACGCGCACTGCGGTTGAGGGAGAAAAATCATAAAAATCGGTCAAATAAAAGTAATAAGGTGTAGCTATAAATATTTTCGGCGATTTGTATATATCTCTTCATACAAAGTCTACAGTAACAACGTCCACTAACAGTTAACCATGGGCGTAGCCAGCACCAGACAGCTGAAAGCGCCCTACCCCTCCAAGCAAAGTCGGTCATGCAATAGCCGTAAGAATGTAAAATGATCTATCAAAGAAGGCGTGAAGAGTCATTTCAGCAGGTCAGTATAACGGTGAAGACTGCCAAAGATCAACATTAATCACAATTTTATTATTATATGTATAAGTCTGTACATAAGAATGGTATCTTAATATATAAGTATATCAAAACCTTTCCATAAGTGTTTATAGACTAAAAGTAAACTTACTTACTCCCAGTTACTCCCAGTTAAAGGATCATCAAAATTATTCGAGAAGTTTCTAAGAAAATAATGCACATACAAACATTTGGGAATAACAGAAGCGCTGTTTTATTGGTCTAAATATGGTAATAAAATATGCAAATTCACCTACTGTAAATACTATATAGCCCACTTTATAATATAATATTATGTATTTTTCTTTAAAATATAATTAAAATGCCAATGTAGTAGAATTTTGTTATTTTACAAAAAAGGAAATGTAAAAATTACACACATACCTACGGTAACTACAAACTTTTGCCGTTTAAAACAGATCCAACGATATTTCCCTCACGAATTTACCAATGCGAAGTATCTGACGCTTTTAGAGTAAATTATAGCTTGAAAGGATTACGTGTTGAGCCGTATTCCGATGGATATTTAAAGTTCTGCGGCTTGAGAACGTTAAACTTTATGCTAACATATTATATAAAGTCCTGAAGGAAACAGTTTTTCAAGTAAAATCATAATGCGTTTACAGTGCGTTTTTTTATTATTATTAACCCCTGCAGAGTTATCTCGGTACAGTTATTGTAGGATTTAACTAAACTAAAATTTTAAATACCTAATGTAAAATATTTAAAAAAATATCAAAATCAAAATACAGGTTGCACTCCGGGAGTGCAGACAGAAGTGAAAACTTATTTTGCCGCGTTAGACATTTTTTAGATTGGTACTAGGGTTATTGGGTTTTTGGTTATTAACTTTAAAATACATTTACTATTCTTTTATGAAAGACGCGTTCGCGGTCTGCTATATGAACATGCATATATGCACACACTATACCTGCGTCTCGTAACGGTGTCGCGAGTCCAGAGATTCTATCTCATCTAAAAATATGCGTACCGCGCTAAAATAAGTTTTCACTTCAAATACTCTATTCCATTTAGAAGACACTTATCAAGTGTTAAAACGCTGGTTCGAAAAAGATTCCATTAATGGAGAAGAGCGGACAAGAAACTCAATCGGGTATACATTTCTTTACTGTTTAATACAGTTTACAATGATTAATTAATAATATAAATGTTTATTCGTCTTATAAAAGAAAGTTCGTTGTAATGAGTAATTATATTAGTGGATGTACAGATTGGGAGTCCTCAGTCGTATCGCTGACGCCTTACAATATTTTAAAATAAACATTTGAAAATCGTATAAAAGTGATGAAGTTGTGATAAAAAAAAAGTTTTGTGTCATTACATAGTGAAATAAATTATTATTTAAGTACAGAAATTTAACAATATGTAATACAAACGTACAAAAAAATAATAGGTATAACAAATTTAGCAGTAGTATGTACCAACTGGTAACAGTTTATACTATAATATTTTACTCGTTATGTTATATCTAATGGAATATATTAAAACACCTGTATATATTAATAAATCTGTAGTTAATCTATACAAGTATTTTTATAACAACATTTAACTCTAAAACAGCAAGTTTTAATGAAATTTTGAACAGGGCGTGGGGCGTACTAAAAATTTCTGGAATGAATAAGGAAAAAATACTATGACCGGTCAAAAATCAATTTATTATTTCTCAAAGTATTCTTCCTTAGCTTCAATGCACTTTTTCATACGAATAAACTCATTTTAAAAACATTTATGCCACTTCTACGTGGTGACCTCGGAAACATGCTTTTTATACTCTTCAACAAGTGTTGAAAATCGTTGACCGCGTAAATAATTATTGACTTTTGAAAACAAGTAGAAGTCGCATGCACCCACTTCAGGACTGTATGCACGATGACCCATAATATCTACGTTTTCTTTTTAAAAATTTGTTTGTCTGTGTGGCCGTGTGAAAGCTGGCATTGTCATGGTGCAAGATAATACGGTGTTTTTGGTTATTTTTACAGAGTTCGTTAATAACTTGCCAATTGCTATTCACTGTACGACGATCCTCCAAAGCGACAGTAGCCACGTGTCCAGTTTTATTTAAAAAAGTAGCAATCGTCCGCTTAGCGGCAAACCGCACACTCACTGCTTTTGTTGGTTTCAGCTCATCTGGAAAGGCCCAAACAGTCGAATGCTGTTTTGTTTTGAGATCATAGCTATAAATCCATATTTCGTGACCCGTCACTATGGCCCAGACCAAATATGTCGTCCCTTCGTTGAATCTGGTAAGCATGGCATTGCACCAAGGGACGCGATCCGTTTTTTAAGCCTCAATTAAATTGTAGTGGATCCAACGGGAACACAGTTCTTTCACACCCAAAATTTTATTGGAGGATTGAATATATTTGACTCATGTTTCTGCCTAAAGATGTCCGAATCTCATGGTAGGGCACATGCCCCTCTGTTTCGATCATACGGGGTACAACATCGCTGTTTTCGTTGTTCACGATTAATACGACAGCGCTGGAACTCTGTAAACTAGCTATAAACAGTCGACTTGTATGGTGCTTCATTGCCAAAATCAGTTTGAAGGCGGACGACGATCTGCTGAGTCGTTAAACTGGACTTAAAATCGTAGTAACTTATAATACGAAAATTTTCACTAGTTAAGTCTGTGGTAACGTAGACACGCAATGTTTAAAATGGCGCCAAAATGTAAGTACAATTGTCAAATAGATGAAACAAACTGCATTTTAATACCAAAGAGATCTAATTTTAAATGTCGTAATTAGTTTTTAAATGTTCGTAATGTAAGTGGCCAAGTTCCGGAAATGTTTAGTGAGTCGTAACTATCGCGTAGTTACGCGTATGGGCAATTTGATGCTTCATAATAATATGATTAAAGAAGCCGATATGTATCGAGAAAAATAAAAAATTAGAGTATTATAATATTTACATTAATTTTATTTTTATTTATAGGAATTTTGTAAATTTGAATAGTAGTTCCAGAGTTTAATGCGTTCAAACAAACAAAAAAACAATCTGTTGAGATTTATAACATTATAAATATATAGATTAATTTAAGTTAACTGAAAACATTACGTCGACATTACAATACGTCGTAATATTTATAAAATACAATTGTACACAGATTTTCTCAAATCAAACATTATTTCTTTTCCCTTATTCTTCTTCGTCTTGTTGTTTTAAAGTTATACGAAATCTTGTGAGCCCAAACTTGTCGTTTCCCAAGACTATTATTATTGTTCCAATTTTACGAAATTCTGTTGAGAACTAAATTCTATTGTCAAGTCGTTTTCTTGAAATGTATTATTGTGAATATTTTTCGTCAACGAGACCTCGTACTTAAGACATATTAACCATTTATGCGCCGCAAACCAAATAGTGACTTTTTTTTCATATATTTCCATACAAAGCCCAGGGGTTATGTTCTCCGAGAACTTTAAACAGCATCTAGACACACGGCAGTTTGTCAGCCAAGTTCGAAAAAAGGTCGGCACACCAGCCAGTATAATATATATTTACACCAAAAATTTCGAGCTATTTTCAACCCCTCCGTAAGTCGAAAACTATTTAACCTACATACTTGAAATTTTGAGTGTTTAAAAAAATCCCTTGAACGTGTACAAAATTATTGTAATACCACATATTAGAAGACTCTCAACTGACTCCTCTGGACGATGACGTCATTATCGTGTCACGTAGCAGTGCAGATGACATTAAATGATCGCTCGTGGCGTGGTATTTCGCCGGTGTAGTGGTGGTGCTCTTATAAAGTGCAGGGAGCTGAATGAAGGGGATCATTCTTTCGCATAACAATGTTACTCTGCCAGGGTATTTGGTCACTATGTAAAGTGTATAGCAATAAACTGTTCGCTTAATATTTCTAAATAATTTATCTACCAATTCAAGCTCATAATTCCCCGGGTCTCTACATACATATAACAAATATATAAACATGTTCAAACATAATTTCACCAGCCTATAATCTGAACATCGAGGTGGAATATTAACGTATTAAGTATTATTTAATTTAGTGCGTAATAAAAGTGACATAAAATACAATCGTTTCTGTTTTTATTGGACAAAATAACGATAATGAAGCCGGGAACGCCAAATTTATAGGTGAAAACATTAATTAAATATGCTATGAGGGTAGATCATTTTAACTTAGTTATCGAAGCTTGGTAATAATGTATCGTTTTTGATGTGTAACATCTTTCCTCCCGCTTTCTTGCAGTCTGTGGGAGTAATTTGGGATGGAAGTGTGTAACAGGAAGCTGAGGAAACGCGCGCGGTGGTAGAATTGGCTGTCCGATGGTGACAACCTATTTTCCGAAAGATTGGCACTGTCAGTCAACAGTATGTGCGTGTGTGTAAGGAGAAATGGAAAGGGATATAGAGAAGGAGAACGCATCAGCTGTACGTTTAACCTACAGTATTGTGTATATAGTGTGTCATGTTATATAAACTAATTTATATGTGTAAACTATATTAAGGAAGAAGTTACACATCATATGCGACTACTGTGAGATTCAATCTTTTTTTTTAATACATAGTTTCACGTCAAAGTGACGACACTGTACCTGACAGTGAACAAAGTATAATTCAAAAACAACAGCGACCACCGAGAAATCGGCAATCCATCGACGGTCGTCATATCACCGTCATAACGAGCGAGAGAAACAAGACAAACCAAAACAGAGTCATTATGACACATTTATCTGGATGTTAAGGATGATCGTGGTCCAACTTGGTATACTCTAGAACCCCTCTTGATTACTGGATATACAGCGACTGATTCCTTAACGTTATATACACGTCTTTGCGTGTTCACCAGGAATATGCGAGGATAAGTATATATAGCGACGCTGTGAAACGGTGTGATGGTTTGTGAGGAGCTTACGCGGTACGAGGATGCATAGCGAAGCTGTAGAAAGTTGTACAGCCGAATGACGCGAGGGTGCTCAGTGGTCCAGTAGCTCCAGATCCCCATACCGTTTTGCACACATCTCTCGCATACATTCCTTGCTCGCATCTCTCGTACACATTCTTCGCACACATTCCTCGCTCACATCTCTCGCTTTTTTGTTATGTTCTACTACCCAGCGAATTAAAATCATAAAACTGAATTCTTTTAACGAACAACATCTTTTTAAAATTTCACAATACACAGTGGTATAAAAAAACATTAATTAATATATATAAAAGGGTAAAAAAGTAAAAATCATGTTCCGTATTCTGGCGCTTACGTGTGTGGGTGAGTGTTTGTGCATGTGTTGAGTTTTTGTCATTTTACCGCAATATAATTGTATAATTTAATTCATTTTTGCATTATTCTCGTACCTAAGACGAAATATGTCGTATTCTTTTTACGGCCAGGCAATTAATGCCAAACAATATCGAATTTTTTATGAAATAATTCAAAAGATAGTACCATAATAAAACCTCATCAATAACGTACTTGCTCGGCTCTTAACAACACCTCTCTTTCCCCTTTAGCACGATTATCAGAAATACAGAAAATTCAGTACGAGTATACAAGCATTTCCAATTTTCACAATTGTAGGAAATGTCAACAAGGAAGTCGCATCGGGCAATTTAAAATCTATTTCAAATCATTCAGCAAACACTTTACGAGGGCTATACGGGTGAGCGGAGAACGTGAAATTGGTATCATCCGCAGTGCCGATTGCCTTCAATTGTATTCGAAACCAGGCTCATGGTAATTTAGAAATCATGACCTTATATTTTTTTTTAAATCTTACTTATTTTCGAATATTAAATGAAACATATAAATCGGTTTTTCATTTGGGAACAATAGGTAATGTATCCTAATTCGTTATGAAATCAAATTACTCGCCAACCGGCTTCGTAGGCGTCAATAGTGGAGAATGCCTAGTATTCTGACGAAATACGTATACTCTTATCTATATAAATAAAATGATTGGGATTTGCCTTTGTGCACGCAACACGTAAAAGTACTGGATAGAAAAAGTTTAAGTTTAAGAAACCTTCGACTTTTATAAGCATTACGCGTTCTTCTGTTTTCCACGTGAGCGAAGACGCAGGTTCAGCTAGTATAATTTAATAACTATAATAAACCTCAAAAGATTGTTTGTTTGTATGAATTCGAAAAAATCTAAAACTATCAGTCTGATTAAAAAAATATTATTGCATTTCATAGCCTATTTATTGAGGAAGGTTATATAACTACAATGTAGAACAGCAAAACAAAAAGCAGTAACAATGAACGTCAAGCAATCTGGCAAACTGTAGGCAAGTATAGGAAGTGAAAACAAAGATATACTATACGAGGGCGTTGACGGAAGGCGCGGTGTAGAGTTGCTCAAATAAATTTATTCGAGAAACCGTGGAGCACAGCTACTTATTATAATATTACTATTTCCAGGTTTCGCTAACATCCTGAACGATTTATTCCAGAACAAGCAACACGCACTGGTGGCATACGAAGCTCTCCAACTCAGTATCTCTGCGTAACAATCTATTATAAGTAGAAGATGTAGCTCATGAAAACTTAAATTAAGATTGACTGCGCGACTATTTGCTTTTTCTGTCTCTATTGTTTCATATACTAATAAATCTGTCTACCTCTAAATGTTTATTGCCAGTCACTCATTTTTACTCAAAATTTTGTTATTGACACTCCAACCATAATAGTGTAGGTCAGAAGGTTGAGGCGAGAAGTCATAGGTATTTTTGCTATGCTACAAAAGAGGGAATAGATTTAGCGAAACTGAGCGCTCTCGCCAAGCTAGATCTTGAACAATAACCATATTGCATCGTGAGAAATGCTTGAACATAACTAGTGAACTGCATTTCGGAATCACAAAATGTTAACAGATCAATATAATTACAACTGTCGATGGATCTCTCTCGACCGTCACCGTCGTTTCTTGGATTTTAATCTACTAACAAGTAATTTGTCACAAAAATTTATTTATAAAACAAAAAACAAAAAAAATATTTATAAGGGCCAGCTTCAACTCCATCCTGAAAACCATAGCAGGAAGGTACAACTCCTCTATTATTGATCATCTTGTTCGAAAATGTATCTTGTGAGTTGTGTTGTATGTGTTTTTAACCGAACTTGTTAGAAAATATTAGCGTTAACTAACATAGGTATAAGATCTATCTTTCGTTTTACACTAATCAACTATGGATGATACTTATCTGAATTAAAGATTATTATTATAAGGCAACAAGTGCTCATTACTTAAGAGTAACGCAATGAATAAACGATTAGATTGAATCAAAAGAAAATAAATTAAAATTAGATTACATTACATTACAATAAAGTGTCAATGTGGGCTAGAATGTACCACGTTAAGCCTAGTGGAGGTTCTTAAATGCAGCCAATGATGTAAATATTGGTGAGAGACTTATCAACTCTTTGAATAACATCGGATAATGCCTCATCGGCTTATTCAACACACATTAATAGCCTAACGAGCAATAATGCCATTCCGCTGTGTATTCCGATTTGGACGCAATCAGCGTTCATTGATATCGACTATTTAATCCAATTATAATAATCTTAATGTTGTTCAAGTTTTCTAAAGAACCATTTATGTACTATTCGCACCAAATTAATAAATATGTCCCGTACAATTTAAACCTAATGGATTATTAATGTCAAAAGAATAAAAAGTAGGTAATACTTATTTGTCGCGGGTCAATTCGTGCGTAAGCTGTTTAAATATTAATTTCTGAAGTGCATTGTGATGTACAGTCATAAAAAGACCAAATAAGAAGTCTGCGATGCTTCTAACTCTATATTATCTAAGTTTGTAAAATTACAAGATGTCTACTTTTAAGCTTTCTTTTAATGCCTCTTGTTATTAAAATAAAGTTTATTCCTATTTCAAAAAGTTTATAAAATTTTTTACAAAACTATACCAATGCCTTGTATACAACATGCATGAAGGTAATTTTTTTTTGCTCGGTTCATATTCTCTTATAAATAAAAAGATTCGCTTGCTATTTTTTTTTAACTATTGTACTAGTACAGAATCCTCTCAAATTTCCCGGGATTTACGGGATTAACAAAAATTTTAAAAATTGTTATTAAATTTGGCATAACAAGAAAACATCTGTTTTTCCAGGTGATTTTTGATTAGTTTGCGTTTCCGCCGACTCAGCTAGGAGACGAAATATTATTATTTGATTTTTTTATGATTGATTTTATTTTCGCAATAAAAATAAGACGTACGTAAAGTATCTAACCATTTTAAACCATATCTTGTCATTTTAATTTAATAAAATGGATACTGATCTCTGTAGAGACATGTTTGTTAAAGAAACTTAAGTCAAGTACAACACTATGGGGTGCGAGTTAAGAACCTCCGCGTGGTGCATCCCGGGCAACGTCGGCCGCTTCTCGGCCGGTGGCTAATACCTGGTGCTAATACGTGGGGTATTTTACCTCACTTACAACCCCCGTTCTCGTAATCACATCGGAGTGTCGTGGTCATGTCTCGCGGCTTCGTATGGGACCGAGGGTCTTTGCTTAACCGCCCGGACCGCGAGGAAGAAAACCTCTATAAAAAATTACCCCAATCCTAAGAGGCGGCGAACCGTGAGAGTTTGCATGTCTGCTGGGTTAACGAATCATTAGTGCGACCCCCGTCAGAGAACCGGCCGACTCTCTAACGGATTACGCAAGCTTACCCAGATAAACGGGGCACTACCTGGGTGGACCTGGGTGGTTTTTTCCCCATACTCGTGGGACTAAAAATGAACTCTCAAAACAAAGTCCCTTAAAGGTGCGGTAAACACCCTCAGGGAAGTAGTGGAGGTGCTTCTAGAGCGCACGGCCAACGAGAAGACGGCCCACCTCGGCAGAGAAACTAAAGTTCTCCGCCTCCTCCTCCACCACAGACAGTGCAGGTTAAGGTGCCTCCCCGGGACTGGGAGAAGGCCTTGGCGGATGCGGTGAGTGGGTTTTTTTTTTACCTCCAGCTATTGTTGGAGACTTTATTTGGGTAGTTAGTATAACATTATATAATAATAATCTTAGTTATATTACCTAAAGAAGGAAAAATATATGTTAATCATAGTTATATACTAAGGTAGTATTAAAGTTATAAATAAGTATTACAGTTATTATCTTTTTTATAATTAAGGATGTTATAAAAATGAAAATTGGAGTGGATGGATTGAATGTGGAGGTGGTAATAATCGCCCCCACATATGGTGACACCGACGGTGGGTAACCATGAGAAGGGAGGATCCTCCGACCAGACGGGTGCTTTGTCTGGGAAGCATATACCCACCGGTTGTTGTTGGATTCTTGTATATATACTCAATTGTTGGGTTAATTTCAATATCGCGATTTATGATAGTTCGTATGTAGCGAGATAGATATCGCTACAGACCTAATGGAGTGTCAGTAAGAGTAGCACAAAGTTGGTTGAAACGTTTACAGTCCGAAAATTTTGATGTTAAAGATGCACCTCAATCTGGTCGCACTGTTACGAATAAAATGGACGCCATTTTTGAAAAAGTGGAACAAGATCGGCATATCAGTGGTTACGATGTAGCTGAAGAACTGAAAATTGACCACAAAACAGTTTTAACCCATTTGAAGAAAGCTGGCTATACCAAAAAGCCCGATATTTGGGTGCCACACGAGCTCACTGAAAGAAGCCTAATGAACCGTGTACTCATTTGCGATTCATTATTGAGACGTAATGAAACCGAGCCGTTTTTGAAGATATTGATAACTGAAGATGAAAAGTGGATCACGTACGACAAGAACATGCGAAAAAAGTCGTGGTCTAAGGTCGGCTAGGCTTCACAGATTGTGGCTAACCCTGGGCTAACTCGAAATAAGGTGATGCTGTGTGTATGATGGGACTGGAAGGGCATTTTTCATTATGAGATTTTACCGCCCGGCAAAACCAACGATTCGGATCTCTACCACCAACAACTGATGAGATTAAAGGAAGCAGTTGAGAGAAAGCGGCTGGAATTGATTGTAATTTCTTTGTTTATGAACCTATTTAGATAATTATTTTCGCTGGAAAAGGGACACCTCAAAGGTGGTCTCATTTTATTTTCATTGGCGCTGGACCTTAAACTTTGAAGACACACTAACGAACTCTTGAAAATAATTTAAGTTGAATTTCTTTTTGATAAGAATTTTCTCGTAAGAAATATAAGTAGAATTTTAAGTTTTTACTATTTAATTGATTATTTTATGAACGTTATTTTTATTATATTATTTTACGAATAATTAATCATTAAAAAGCAGATTTTTATATAGTACCCATTCTGACTATTCATTACCTGTCTACAATCCCGGGATTATCTTTCGACAATTCCGAAATCTCAGGATTACAAAAAAAAAGCCGAGAACGAATCCTCTAGTTAGAGGAAACGCCAACATTTGATATTAACATAAAATAGATTGTTTTGAAACGTTACACCTATAAAGAACTAGAAAAGAAAAGCAAAAAATCAAAAATTGTCCTTCACTTTGATAATTGCCACCGAAAACTCCATAATGACACCTATTAAACGTATTGTCGTACAATATACGTTGACGATTGTCAAATTAAACTAGTATTTTAGCGGTTGACACTGTTTTTGGACTGCTTCATAGTTACCGTACTAAGTTGTGTATGATTGAGGACAAAAAATAAATAATAATAAAAAAAGACACAAAATTTATCCATCGAAATTATAAAATGCAATTTTAAAGCATGACAGTGAAGTATTTATAAATTCCAGAGTCAGAAAAACAGAAAAAATTTTGTCCATCAAAACCCGCTCAACATGCGGTTATCATTTTAAAACATCAAAGTGAAGTCATTATGAATTCTACAGTCGAAAAGTATTTGCTTTGAAAATTAAGCACGCTATTCATAGCTAAAGGCTGTGGTAAATGACGTTTAAGCGCTTTTTTGCCAAAAGCATTTCGCTTTTTTCTACTTAGTATTGAGTAATAAATACTATAGTACAAATACTGTAATAAGCCTCAACTGTTAATAATGTAAATCATCATTATGAAATATGCATATTAGGAGCATTTTCAAGTGCTCGTCTAACTGAGTACCGAACTCATGTTGAAAACCATTCGCCACATAGCCAGTCAGTTACGGTATGTTCCAGGTGCGGTATTTAAAAGTAAGCCCTCTTTAAGACTTAAAATGATACCGTATTCAAACACTACTACAATGAACCTAAGTTTTCGGTGAAGGAAACAATAGTGGTATGGTGTTTTCTAATGCTCGCCTGTCTATCTACAGACAGTTCTCAAGTTAAAAATCAGTCGGGAAGTACTTGTTTCGTGGCAACAGCACTTGATAGTCGGTCGCCCTATAGGTTTAGCGTAGCCATGGGTAACACTGCACTACGCCGCGCAATTGCGTCAACTCAGTTTACTGCGCCGGGTTTGATAACACACTTATTCAAAATGTGTTCGCGCATGGCGCACTTCAGCGCAGCGAGTCGGTTAAGGGACATTGTTGCACCCCACCGCTCGCGTCGGTCAGCTGACTCATTCATTTCTCTAACTCTCTTGCCTTGCGTACTATTTTGTTGCGCCATGGCGCAAATTTGAGTTAACTCAATGCGCTGGCGCAGTAAGCTGCGCTTGAGTTATTGAGTCGGCGCAAGGAATTATGCTGAGTTACCCATGGCTAGTTTAGCGTAACCATCTTACTACTACTTAACTACTTATATCATCTTTTAATATCATATGAGATCATAGCCAATTTGGCAATAATAAACAAAATTGCGCATGTAGTACCGTACACGTGATAGGATTGGAACTTTTCAAAAAGGGCGATACAGATAGCTTATATTATGTATTTATATATTAGTGAAACTGCAATATGTTCTAAGTCAAAAGACTCTTCCTCAATATTATTAATGGTAAAATGTTATACATCTAGTTGATAACGCATTAAATCCATATTCATAACTGTATAATAATACCTATATAGATTTTATCAATGATATAACACCACGATAATCATGTAAAACGCCTCGCACATCGTTAAAAAAAGTTTATCTCTCTCCTGTAAAAACCGTCCATAGTAATATAGCCCCTTTTGCAGTATCACCGACCATAAACTGTATTTCTCCATCTCTGTACTTTATATTTTTTGTCTCTCTTATGTAAGAAAATGTACCTAAACGTGACGCGTCCTTGAAATCCCACTTTAAACAATAGTCCAATCAAATTGCCGCCTAAGAAGTATCACTTCAATAGAATTCAATTAATACAAAAGCACGACCGATTTCGCTACTTTTTATTTTAAAATATTCGTAATACCTATTAAGTTTTTATAGAGAGATAAAGTGGAAAAGTTTACCGGATTAATTTTCAAACTTGAAAAAACTGATAGTCCTTTTTTCTATCGGATTTTTGTTTATAACTCACGATTTAAAGGATAGATATGCGTAATTCTTGTTTTATTTTGTTCGTTATAAACCTTGAAACGTTTTTAGGAAAAAGATTTCTGAAGAGGTAACACTGAAGCAGGTAAACGGCAGAACAATGTCTACCCAGCCAGCAAGTTGTACATAATTATTATGCGGGTAACCATTTCTATTTGGTATTTTAATGAAATTCATAATCATATTTTAACAGCTATGAAATGGGTCCGTTTGATAAATTAATTATCGAGGAATATTCTCGCGACCCCTGAAATATTACTTACCGAAATAAAATTTAAAAAGTTGTAATTATATAAGGTGTAGAGAATAGAGAATAGTATAGAATATTATTACTTGTTATTCTTTAATACTTAAGAATTATATTACTCCGCACACTATTCTTACCCTAACACACCATCACGCCTAAATAATAATAATTATTATGCGGGTTATCAAGTGACCAGACAATAGCTCTGGTCTATACTACGGACTATTGATTCCGTGGTTTCCGCACTTTGAAAACTATTACTGGATTTCCGAGTAAAAATACGTCGATGACTATAAATTCAACTTTTATTGATCACTATTTACGATATTCACTTGTTACTATCCACTTGTTGACAATGTCTTTATCACTATTTATTTTCTTGCCGACTTCTTGAGAACGAATGCGCTTGTCGCTGTGTAGTTTCTTGCCGACTTCTTGATAACGAATACGCTTGTCACTATGTAGTTTCTTGCCGACTTCTTGAGAATGAATGCGCTTGTCGCTATGTTGTTTCTTGCCGACTTCATGAGAATGAATGCGCTTGTCGCTATGTAGTTTCTTGCCGACTTCTTGAGAACGAATGCGCTTGTCGCTATGTAGTTTCTTGCCGACTTCTTGAGAATGAATGTACTTGTCGCTATGTATGTTCTTGCCGACTTCTTGAGAACGAATGCGCTTGTCGCTATGTAGTTTCTTGCCGACTTCTTGAGAATGAATGCACTTGTCGCTATGTAGTTTCTGGCCGACTTCTTAAGAATGAATGCGCTTAGTACTTTTTTTTTTTTTGAACTGACTACACTGTTTGCCTGGTCCCTATCCTAAAACAGAGCCGTGAACTGACTACACTGTTAGCCTTAGGGGCCCTAAAGCCGCTGCGGCTTTTACAGCTTCACCGGACTTGGGGGCGAGCGCAGAGGGCACTCAGCCGCGAAAGTTTTGTGGACGACTCGCACGAGGGTGCCAAAGTGGCCGGACCTCGGCTCGGGCGGTCGTCGCGTTCGCAAATAGGTCGCGATCTATTCGAATCCCTACACCTACGATTCGAGCTAACTAAATATACACATAGGCACGTTCCCTTTCTCCTGGGAGGAAGGAAGGAACCGTGCGTATGTGTATTCAGTAATCGGAATGTGCGCTTAGTACCGCGGAGCGCGGCCTTTTATGGCGCTCGACGGGGCGGCAAAGCGGGTCTTGTTGGAGGGGCGACAGTGCGGTGCGAGTACGAAGTCCCCTCCATGGCAAATGTGTTTCTTATTATCTATATCTCTATTGGTTATACAAAACTATATTCGTGTGTTGAAACTAAAAGGTTTTCTAATAATTTAACAATAACTTAAAAATAATACATTTAAAGGCTATAAATACGATATAAACTAAACATATAGTGCGTCTCGCTCGCACTTGTGACGCGATCTCGCTCTTGTGATAGGCCACGCCTACTGCGGTGTTTGCGCTGTTTTCCTGCTATCCTGCACAATAATAATAATAAATATGAGGACAGAATTTCACACACGGCCATTTAATTTCAAACTGAGCAAAGCTTGTAATATGGTAACTAAACAGCTGATATACATACATATATAAATATTTAACACCCAGACACACAACTGATATTTATGCTCATCACACAAAGTCAGTCATGAGCGGGGATCGAACCCGCGACCTCTCGGCTCAATAGTAGCGTTTACTACCACTGCGCCACGACGCCTCTTAGTATTTCAAAGAAAACAATCTGTGAACAGCTTGTATAACATTCCATAATTTAGATTATAAAGATTTAATAATAATAATAAGTTAGAAGAAAAAATAATTATCATGAGGTATTGAATTGCAAGACGTAGTGAGCGAAGCTGCAAGAAATCTGAAACTCTTAAATTTATTTCACCATCTCTTCACAGCGCCGCGCCGCGCCGCCGACACACCCGTGTAGCGCTTCCTTTCCGTGTACTGGTCATTTTCCCTACTTGCCCACGGCTTTCCAGACAGCTGGACGTTGAAGATTACTGCTCCATTCCTTAAAGCCATAATGTGAAATTATATAGACTAAAACCTTTCTCAATAAATAGACTATAGAACTCAAAAGATTTTTTCCAAATCTGACTGGTAGTTCTAAAGATAAACGGGTTCAAACAAACAAACAATCTCTTGAACTTTAAAATATTAATAAATAGTATGGTGGCAACCACCAATTCCACACCGGGTATGACATTCTACATCTGTAGATAGTGGACTGTATTTGAAAATTGGTTGGAAACAAATACCACACAAAATAAACGCCAAATATGGGTGCACTTTAACCGTAATAAAGGCTTACTCACTATTCGTCACCGATATTGTTACCGTTGGTGAAAAACAAAGACTTCTAGTTCCAAGCTGCCAAATCGCTTTTGTTCAATTGTCCAAACATAAAAATATAAGCACACCGCCGAAATTACAAAGTGCTGAGTTTCCGAGTAACCGGCAGCAGCCGCGCCGGTATCCTTGCAGGTTCCACTCGCAAGTAACCGGTCCTCTACGATAATAAAATATAGCAGGAGATATGATTTAAAAAATTTATGAGCCCGAACAAATAGCTTAGAACCTGCATAGTGACATGTGGTTTTTATTTTTAATTCATTAACTTAAGTTTTTTGACCCTATATTATGTAATATTGGTGGTATTTTGCTTGATATAGTTTGGTTGTTGTGCATAAGTAAATATAAAGCATTATAAATATAAAGCGGATAATATGCATTTTGGGATGTGACAAAAACTCCCTAGATAGTTCTGACAAGAAAGTCACCATCTTATCAAAAGACTCCACTTTGTATATTGTAAAATTTTACGAAAGCTTAAAAACATTGACACTGGCAAGTACTTTTCGCGGCGCCAAAACAACAAAAAGAAGAAGCTAAAACTTAAAAAACTATAATATAGGTACCCTCTTACATCTAATGATAATGATGATTATTTAGAAATCTTTTTTTTATTACGAAGGCAATACGAGTAAAATGAACGAAGAATTTCAAGGATGAGAAATTGGGGCACGGAAAACAAATTTTCTTTTTCATTTTCTCTCGAAAAAGACGATCAAGTGCTTAGGGTCGCTATTACCCATCAATTGTCTTTTAAAATGAATAGCTTATTAAAAGTGTATTATTAGTAAGTGCTCTCATTTTGCTACTATTATACTAAAAGTAAGATTTATTTCATTTAATGTAAAAAAAAATGTGAGTTGTGCCAGACTAAATCGCCATCACCATACCTACACCAGATGTGCCTGCAATTGTGGCATGCTTACGGCTTAGGCGTGCCGCATTCTGGGATCAACAGGTGTCATATATAGTAGGTATGTAACAAAATGGAAATCACCAATACATCGTGGACAAGCATGGTGATTAAGTTCCGGTCCACTTGGGAAGAGGCCTTGACCCAGCAGTGGGACACTTACAGGCTAATATTATTATCTAATCTAATAATATTAAGTTAGCAAATCTTGTTTATACACTCATAGATATATTTAGAGAAACGCAATAAGAATGGACAAAATAAAGTGAAATTAGATTTATTTGTACAATATAAGCTTTTAAAATTGGTTGAATAGAAACATTAAATTTAATTTGTTGTGACATCTCTCGCCACAACTGAGGCATCCTACATAGCGACATCTCTCGAACCACATACGACGAATCCTACATCGCGATATTGAAATTAACCCAACAATTGAGTATATATACAAGAAGCCGTCTATTCGGAGGATCCTCCCTTTTCTATGGCGGATGAGGAACTTTACTCTCTGTTCCTCACTTCCGCTAAAAATTAAATTACCATTTTTGAACACAAAAAAATTTGACTAAACGAAATTAAAAATAAAACAAATTAGAGGCAGTAGGCTCAGTATTTTAATTGTAAGGAATTTTGACCTAACATAAGGAAAATTATATATTGTTCTAAATACTGTCTTTTTTTCATTAAGGGTGACACAATCCGTATTTAGTATTGCTCCATTTCGCTATCAAAACTGTCAAATTTAGTGGCATTAGGTTCCATTCTTCAACCAATGCAGTTTTGAGGTCCCTTAGAGACTGTATTTTTTCATAATGGGTGACAATATACACTCATGTATATTTGAGAGCGAAAAATAAACTGTGTACAGAGTTCAGAGCATTGTCGAGCCGTCTCCGCGACTGAGCAACTTCTGCTCTCTGTCGAAATGACATACTAGCATATTTATGCCACGGTTTGCTTAGTAGTGCATTAGTCAATTACATAACTGTACCGGACGAAAATGTACAAATCTAAATAGTTAAAAAATAATCTTATTCTCCTACATATATGTAATTGGTTTCTCGGAAACGGCTCCGAAGATTTGAAGGAAATATTCTATTTAGATAATGTTTTGCATTGCAACATTGCAAGTTTAGCTACATAGGTGACTTTTCTTTTTCTATATACCGAGCCAAGCTCGGTTGCCCAAATATTTATTATTAAGCAAACTGTTTTGGTATCTGTACCCACTGGGTCACGATCATGCGTATACAAAGAAACCCGTGACAGTGACTCACTTTTGGACTGACGCTTTTGAGGATTAGCCACTATATATACAGCTAGCTGCCAAAGGCTTGCAAGCTGGCATGACGATGACGACCGGCGATGGATTTCCGATCTGTCTGTGGTCGCCATTGCTTTGCGTTGTACTGTACTTGACATCAGGCACATTTAGGTAGGTACAACTTCATTTTGAAATGAGTGGCTAATATTCTATTTAAAGGCTTTCATAATATTAATATATAGCCATAATTAACTGATACTTCAGTATCTCTCTCAATTAATCTGTCGCCAATTAAAACTTAGTAGGCTGGCGCGCTTGTAAAAGCAACTTTGTTAAATTGGTTAAGGGCTAACTAAATTTACAGGTGCTACTGGTTTACCAAATAAAAGCCCAGTGTACCATTATTATCAATGACATTTGATAATAATGACATGACTCGGTTTATTGATATGTGAATTTGGATGATTATGTCGTTTAGCATTATCTACAATTGTAATCACCGATGCTGTATTCACCAAGACTTCATGATAAAATATTCTGTTTTTAAGAAATCGCTAGTCAAACTACAACTTCTAGTTTTTGCTCATAATATGAATTTGTACATTATTAATAAATGCATATCGATATATTTGTTTTAGGCTAACTGTGTTTTAAATTTATAAGTACTAAATGTCGTGTACAATTTATAATATTATGTCAGATTTGTCATGCTTTAATAATGTCTCATTATTTATAAAACAATCAATCTGATAACTGTAATCAATCCATCCATCCATTTCAATAAAATAAAATAAATCATTTGATACAATCAGTTACAGGCAGAATAAGCTAAGATGTATTTAAATCAATTATTTACGATATATTTCCGCTAAGTAAGCAATTAAACATACTTTGACGCCTAGTTAAGATAGGTATTAGAGTATCATAAATAATATAATTATTGCTATCTTTATACCCAATAATGTTTAAATCAACTAATTATATTATAGCACATATTATCCTTTTCGAGAACTACTAACTACTACGATACGATTAACTTTAGGGCACAAATATTTAAAAAAAATCAGAGGAGCAGTTGAAACAACTGAAAGAAACCTCCCAGACTGAAATAACCTACCTACCTTACCTTACCTTACTTGTGACGTCGAAGAGTTATGAACACTTGCAATCGAAGAAATTTCATTTCAGTTTTTCTGCTTGCCTTAGTAGAATCATAGTACGATAAGAAACAATAAATTATTATTTGTTACTTTCCAAAAGTCTTATAGTAATTAATTTACTATTATTTAGAGCCGGCTGCTATATCCCATGGGGCCTTTCAATTTCAGTAAAAGGGTTTTGTAAATGACGGTGTCTGCCTTTGGGAGTTTAATATTAATTTAACTTTTAAATATTATCCTTTTCTCTTTATTTGAATTCCGATAACAAGTTTATCTTGATTCCCAGTAAACACACGACATATATTCTACATCACTCACACATCATACGTGTACAATTTATGTAAATATGATGCACTCATATATATTATGTAAAAGTGATGTCAGTCTAAGGTCACTTGATCATTCGGTTAAATTTTGTATTTTATTTAAATAGGACCAATTGAAGAAAAAGTATTCTTTTTATAAAACCTTTAAAAATTAAACATATTATTACCTATAGTAAAAATTATTTTTTTATAAATAAATAAACAAGGTTTAAAGTAATTGTAACCTTCGAATATTATTTATGCTATAACAGTTTAATTGGTTAACATTATACCTTATTACTACTTTTCAGTGCATATCGACAACATAAAGCTCCTCACTATAATATGGGAAAATAGATAAGAAACAATATCAAAGCGACACTTTATCTGTTCTCGTTGTGAGATGAAACTTTAAATTTAATCTGCTCCCGAGTCCCGAAGCTTATTTTAACAATATTACTTTATCCTCATTCAGCTTTATCATTCATAGTTTGTTCTTTCGAATATAAACCGCAATGAATAAAGTCTGGTTTAAACTTCTATTTCATATTCAAATATAGAACTAAATAGAAAAGTTTACAATATATGAATATTATTTCATTTTAAATAATTTAACATTACACTGTCTAATTAACCAGTAAATTATTAAATTAAATTGTTTGTTACTATATTATGAAAAAATGTTGAGTATGAATTTTTATGTTACTCGAGCACATTTCAATAAAAATTGTACACTATGAAGTTGCTCGCTAAAGCTTTATTTTTATTTTCGTAAAGATGGTCACACTAAATGTTATGCGTCACGGAAAATAAAGAAGTACAACTTCTAACACACGTGCATCCATTTTTTACAAGCTTACTTTTTTGGTTTTATTATTATGTGTAATATATTATAGTGGTCGCGATCCTTACCAACCGCTTTTAAACTATCCATGTTTTTACACAAAACTTTGAAATGGTCCAGACTCTTAACCGTTGGGACGCCGCATTAGATATTTCATGTTTCACATCAAAAAGGATAGAGGGGAATTTCAAGTAAATCAATTACTATTTGTTGGGTACGCAGCACGTCACACGCGTCGATAGGGCGAGTGACGTCAACCCGGGTTGGACGGGTTTGTTAATCTTATAGGATTTCTCAAAAAATCCTATAAGACGCCGGATGCCCGCCTCGTGGCGATTATTCTCGCCGATCCGGAGTGCTCGGTACGGGGTCCTGAGGTGTGCGATACCGCACAAGCTCACTCGATAATGAAACACAAAACTTGTACTAACAACGTAACCGAGCCGACCAATCTGACTATGTGACCGCAAGTCTTCAATATATCCGTAGTGGCGCTAGTGTCGATGGTTGCAGGTTCCGATGAAATCCGTAGCGGCGCTAGTGTCGATGGTTGCAGGTTCCGATGAAATCCGTAGCGGCGCTAGTGTTGATGGTCTTCTTTGTAGGCGGTCGGAGGTCGGTCGGTTAGTGCCCAGCAGCGCCGCGGGATTGAGAATGAAGACTGCGGCATTACCATAAAGGAAGCCCCTTGCGCTCGGGCAAAAGGTGCTCCATTTCTATTTTATTTTCATTATGGTCGGCTCGGTTTTCCGTCTATATTTATTTAATTATTAAACCTATGTACATACTTCTTACGCCTAATTATTCTATATCGTATTCCCTATCTATAAACATAACTTATTCTATACTTAATCCATACTACGCGCCCGTATAAACGAAATACCCGGTCCCGAACACAGATCGATACATTCTTTACATAGTTTCGGGACGCGGGCCGAGCGCGTACTTATATAAATTATTATTCTATCTTAAATCTATGGGGAATAATTAGACAATTATGTACAATATTTATTTCAATATTCTTATAGCTAGTTATCGTCTATTCTATGGTAAGTCTATATATTGTCCTATATCTATATCTCGTGTGTTCTTTATTCCATATAACATTCTATATTCAATAATCTGTCTATTCTATAATATAATATAATTTGACAAGTCTATATAAATCTATTAAATTATATCTTATATGAGGCGACGCCGCTGTCGCAAACACTATTACATATACAACATTGAAATTATTGAAATATTTAATAAAAGTATTTTTTTTATTAATATTTTTTTTTATTATTATCTTTTTTAACTCGCGCACGACATATTATTAATATGGGAAACTAAAATAAAATAAAAAGTGAAATATCACAAGACACGAACAGAAATGCTAATGCGACTGAAATCTGAGTATTAGAAGTCTCATTTATTTTTATACTTAACCTTTTTATTTTTGTTATTATAAATTTCTTTGAATATGTAACAATTTACTGGTATTACGAAATTAAATTAATAATTTATTCACAAAGACTGTCGTCGGCTTGTCGGCTGCCTTTTATGGTGTCTATTCAATAGGACGAGTCAATAACGAATATTGTCGTTATATTTTAACACATCCTTACGACACCTTAAGACATCCAAGATCATACGACATCCAAGACCATACGACCGTCAAAACCATACGACATCCAAGACCATATGGTGTCCAAGACCATACGACATCCAGGACACTAAGACTAAGGAATGTGAATATTCCAATGAGTAAAACGTCTACGAATATCTGTTCGAACGTAAATGGTCGCGAACAGTCCAATTTCAAAGGAGATTTCTTCCGCGAACGCTCCGGATGTGCAATGAGCCCCCAGTTGAGGTATTCGCAGAGGAATACAGTATAATTATAATGATTCTTTAAAAGGGGTATGCATAGGTTTTTAAAGAGTCGGCAACGCGTATGTGATGCTTCTGGTGTTCCAAGTGGCCATAGGCTGCGATGACCGCTTACCATCTGGCGGGCCATATGTTTGTTTGCCACCATCGTAGTATAAAAAAATATTCTACAACTATTTGTACGGCACTTTTTCCTTTTCAGGGAGATTACCTCTCCTCCTGCCTCACCTCCCACACCTCTTTACATGCCTAAGTCCATCCTAGAAACGTTTATGAGAAATTAAGTTGGTAACGACCTTAACATGTGGGTAGATATTAGGTTAGTACCAACTTTGTAAAAAATACAAACCAATAATGGCATGTACCTATAAATTATACTAATCTTTACACTAGTAATCTAATAAATCAGGAAAGGTTTTTTTTATTGTCTGTTTATTTTTTTAAACAGGCTATTTTCTCTTGAACTACCAGTCAAATTTAAAGAAATATTTTTGTGTATGATAATCAGATTCACGAGGTTTATTGTAGAATTAGGCTCTCAGCCACAGAGTACTTCTGTCAGCTAGCCTGTTTTTCTATTTATCTGTGGCCCAGTGTGGTCCACATAATGGTGTAGTTTTCTACTTTTGTGGTAGATTTGACTTTTTGTAGTGAAAATGTGTTCGGTAGATTTGGTAGCGTTCAAATCCAAGAACAACTTTCTGTTTCTATATAAACTCGTTGATTTGATTTGTAGTATTTGTAGTCCGGTGAAGCTGTAAAAGCCGCAGCGGCTCTGTTTGACGATAGGGCCCCTAAGGCTAACAGTGTAGTCAGTTCTAAAAAAAAAAAAAAAAATAAAAAAAAAAATAAAAAAAATAAAAAAAAAAATAGTTTAATCTATTATATTTTTTGAAGTGATAACTTCATATGGGAGAGTAAACCGCTTCGTAAAGTATCGCGTTACGGCGGCGCCACTCTGTCTGGCTTCCCTTCTCTACTCACTGTTCTAATGTACATATTCAAGAGCTGTAACCAAGGATAAAATACATTTTATAATCAATAAAAGATTTTATTAATAAATAAACTTTCCTTACATTATCATATTAATATACATAAAGTTTAAGTAATAACCTAACCTTTTCTTAAGTTAAACAATTTCAATATTAAATAGTTCAACTTAGATTAATTTAAGTTATCACTTCTGTCAAGCGTCTCGAGACGCACACGTTATTTTTTTTATTGTCATACTCCGTGCTAGTGATAAAACCGCAGAGTATATACCAAGTTTGCCAAATAGTAACATTTATCATAACTTTTGACCCTCTTGTATAACGTGTAAGTAATTTTTGTAATAAATGCGCTTTTCGTAACTTCTGAGGATATTAAATTATTATTATTTAAGTAAATTTGATATTTTAGGAAAAAAAAAATTGATTGTGTGGTTTTATGAAACCACGGTAAAAGTGAAACTTTTTTTCACATTATAGACATTTAACTAAAAATTCACAAATGTGTAATAGTCTATACACTACACGGTCAGTTGCTGCGAACTATAGGCGCCGCCTTATTGGCCTTGGCTGCTCTGGCGAGCGCCTTTCACTTTATACCTACTCCGCGGCCGACCGTCACGCGACATGCAACACACAGACCAAAAATTTTGAGACGATCTAATAAAAGTTTCACTTTAAAAATCTGTTCACGAGCGGTAAAGTTATTACAAATTCTCCTTCCTATTTAAAAGCAGTCAATAGTGGTGAATATGTCTCAATATGAATTTCTACTATTTGGATAAATAGCAACCAGTTTAAAACTTTGCTATTAAAAATGTATTTTCTCAGAAAACGAAACGTAATTTTTGATTCAAGTGCCCTGGAAACACTGGCGTATCTTTTGACAATCCCAACATCATTTGAGAAATGACAGTTGACACTTCTCAAACAAATGGCATAGGATTTTCTAGAAAAATATCTTTAATCATTCGATATTTTATTTTATTATATTACAACATTAACGTAGAATGCAATTCATTGAAATGATATTTGATTTAAGCCTGACTAAAAAAGTGAACCATCGCGAGACGTGTGGCAGATACGAAACATCGAAATTATTTTGTACAGATAATATGCATAAAAGGAAATAAATATGGCATAAATAAAAATAAAATATTCAGATTTTCTAAAAGAAAAAGACGATTGTTTATTAGTATTAGTATTTATGTGCATGACGATGCGTCACCACACCATATTGGATGTTTCATAATATCATAGAGCATGGCGACGCATGAAATGGCGACGCATGACCTGGCGATGCTTCGTCACGCCAAAAGTCGGTCTGACCTGCTGCAATAAATGTTTCATATCAAAAAATGAACAATACCAATTGAATGTTGGTAGATTTGGTAGAAATCAGCTTATTTTTTTAGTAGAATCCCGGTAAAATAGTGGTCACGCAGTTATGGACTACAATTGTTATTTATCTCTGTGGACTACTGTCAAGTGTCAATATTGACGTTCTTGACAGTACTCATGTCATTTTTGATTACCCGAGAATTTTTGAAAAACCAATTCATCGGAAAAACTATAAACAATTTTCATTATAAAATTATTGCATCCCGTTCCACATTAAAATGTCGACTGAAAATTCACCGGTAAAAGCTTCCCTTTCGTCCAGTGCTATAGAATCTGTCGAAGATTTAGAAAATCAGGTGAGACGATTGTTTTGTTACCTACGCCTACTTTCCATTCTTATGATAATATGCATTTAATTTGTATTTTTGTAGGACACGCTAATAAAACATGTTGATATCTCTATTGTCGAATCCGAGAAACGTGCTAATGGGACTCTTCACGTCAGAGATCACTACACCGTGTATTTAATCGACCTGAAGTAAGACCAAGTCATTTGTTTTCTTAAATAATTTATCGTGATTTGTGAATCAATTACCATGAATCAAATTAGATTTCAAGATGATACATACTTTATGAAGCGTTGGTCAGTTTCTTTTGACGACAAAGATAATTATTTCAATGTATTTTGTAACAATTTAAGCTATTTTGTTCCTTATGTGTCTTTATATTGTTTTGTCAAAGTATTAACACTAGTAACTGCCTATGACTAGTTCTGACGATTACAATTGAAATTGAAATTAAAAAAGCTAAATTTTTAAAAAGAAAACAATATTTTTTTCTATTTTTGCTTTTTATGTGATTTCCAAATGTTGTACTTGAATATTATATTTCCCATGTCACTCCCACAGTTCAGACAAATCTAACAACACCTTATTTGCTAAAATCCATCAAGCTGTTTAAGCTTCAGAGTGTGCCAAAGAAAAAACATACATACATATGCTCGAAAAATATACCCTCATTTTTGCAGTTGGGTAAAAATAGCTTATATCACACAGCAATAGTGTAGCTTCAATTAGTGTAAGAATTTTTTAGCAATTCCAAAGATTACCAACATACAAACTATCTCTATATAATAGTAGTGCACTAGTATAGTCAAACTAATTAACACCTTTTAGTTACTTTTCAACTTTACAAAGAGGTTACATCTTAGCCACTTAATAGGTTTCCTGAATTTTCTTTGTTTAAAAACTAGATTTATTGTTTGAGTTACTCACAACAGTTTTCCTTTATGGCTATGATATGGGTTTCTCCAAAGCAACAAGGTAAAACACTCTGTGAGGTTTAAAAAACACTTCTTAAGTTCCAATTGGTCACAGATGACTGGCACCACTTCATACTTAGTTGTAGGCCTAAACATTATCTTTAAAAAAAAACACCTATAGTATATCAGTAAACCTATAAAAATGATTTCTTATTGTTACAAGAATGACCAGATTTACACATTATGCTATAGTGAATTATGGCTCCTTTATTTTGAAATAATAATGTTATTAAAAACTTCCCTTATGTAACTTTTTTACTATAAAGCAACATTTTTAATATCAATTAACACCATATTATAGTATGTAATAGATCGAAAAATGCTTTTTAAACTTTGTATTATGTCAATAACAATTTATTTTTATATAAAATATTCATAATTAAATAATATAACATCTCCTTTTGCTTAAAAAATTGGTAGCATTTGGGACATACTAATTACTTCTCATAATTAAAAATGGAAGAGCATTTTTAAACTTAAAAACTTTATTTTAGGAATTAACTGTTGATACTGTATGGCCAATGACTAAAGATGTATTTTACAGAGTTACAGATCCAGATTACAAATTAGTACAGTCAAAAATCAGCACAATATGGAGACGATACACAGAGTTTGAGCAAATACATGATTACATGCAAGTTACTTACCCACATGTAGTTATACCACCACTGCCTGAGAAGAGGGTAACTATATACTTTTTTGTCTTAAACCAACTTGGGGTTTACCAATATTTTTACAAAATCTACCCATTTTTTACTAATTTTATCAATACTTACATTGTTACTCATTCTTTCGCTATATCTGATTTGAAGTACAGTACAATGGAAAAACTGCATTGAATGTAAAGTTATGGGAATCCATTGACAAGCATTATCATATTATTGTCTTACAAATAGCATAGGATATGAATACATTGTTTATGAATTATGGTCTGCCTTAAACAGCAATTGTGTGCTCTTCCATCCTTTTTCATTTATCTAGGCAAAGTGGTGAAACTGTACCTGTTAGCATATTACAATAAAAAACAAAAGTGACCACTGAGAGGTTAACAATCTATCGCAAGTTAGAATCTAGATATGCACCAGCTGTTTCCAAAACGAGACATGCATAAGGGAATCACTATTACAGGCTTTTCACCATGTGCATGGTGGTCGCGGCCCTACCAGACTGTACATACTTACAATCACGGCAATCCTAATCTATCAAAGAAGCAATTTAATAAATCAATATTATATAATTATTTTATATCTTACAATGTAACATTGCAATGATGGCTTTTGCTTTGATTTTTGTAGCATGTACAGATATTGCATTTCAAATCCCTGCAGTGAGCCTGAGCATTTGGTGAAGGAAATCATTGTGATAAACAATAGCATTTAGGCATTGGGAGCACCTGGCTAGCTACCTTCAAGTTGAAAATCGGTTGCCAAACACATAGGTGTGTTCCGGCAGTTGCACTTGAGATCCAGTTGTACCACTTAGTTTAATATGCTACAACTTAGGCCAAATTATCACTTAACATGAGGTGAAATTGTCAAAATCTAAATAAAACCTATATATACTAATATTATAAAGCTGAAGAGTTTGCTTGTTTGTTTGGTTGAACATGCTAATCTCAGGAACTACTGGTTCGAATGGAAAAAATGTTTTAGTGTTTGATAGCCCATTTAACGAGGAAGGCTATAGGCTATATAACATCACGCTACCACCAATAGGAGTGGAGTATCAATGAAAAATGTTGCAAAAAAAGGGAAATTTATTCTTTTTGAGAGCTTCCACTGCGTACTCTGCGTGAATGGTTAGAGTTACGCAAGAATAGTGTGTGTGTGTGTACGCAAAAAAAAGTCAGCGGCAGTTTATGGCTATCTTTTAAGGTTTCCTCAATATAACATTTTTTTATGGTAATAAAATTTGTTCTAAAATAATAAATTATTTTCGAAGGTGTTTTTATATATATGGTATTAATCTTTATCGAAATAAATACGTTATTTGTCATAAGTATTTAATTTTGAACAAAATTTCCCTTTACAGTAATTGATTTCAATGAATATCTTAGGAGATATCAGAGTTTTAGAATAACTCGGCAGCAAAATAATGATCAAATATCACGAACGCATTTTTGTTATGCAGAATAATGTGGAAGGCGGGTGGTACCTATAATACAGTACCTACGATACACTCTCTCTAACTCTCTCTCTCTCTCTCTCTCTTATATAACGCAGACGTAGTTGCGCGGGTCAGCTAGTAATGAATAAAACAAAATTAATAAAAAAAAAATTGTACACAATTATTAATCGTACCTTAATTTTTTACTTTGACTTTTATATAAGTAAAATAGCTTCAAAATGACAAATTTTAGGTCCTTTATGCTTGGCGAAAATCGGATACAACTGACCCAGAGTTTATCGAGCGACGTCGCGCGGGCCTTGAAAATTTTCTGTTACGTTTAGCATCACATCCTCGCCTTTGTTTTGATGATCAATTCATAAGCTTTCTGCAACAGGAGCATGGTTGGAGAGAAACCATCACAGATAGTGGTAATTGTTAATATATTAATCTTTTTTGTATTGTTTTCAAAGATTTTTCTAACAGTGCATGGCCTAGTGCCTAGTGCATTTTCTCCTTTATGCTGTTTTTTTTTTTCGTTTCTTATTTGTGTTTAGTGCGTTAAGCAAGGGCAGTCCAAATAAAAAAAAAATTCAAACTAAATGTAAAGTCAATAAAATTAAATAAAAATGTAGTTACTGAAATCTATGACTTCATTAGCTTCAATATGATTTTGAAGCTCCAAGGGAAGGTGTCTTATCTGGATTAAATGTATGCTGTCATTGTAATTTTATTATTACTGCTTAGCCCTTTACAAAAAGCTTAATTATAATCCTTGGACAGATTCAGCTCTATATTCATGTGTAAACTTCATATTATACAGATAATCTATTAAACTCAAAATCCAAAAATAAAAATAATATTATTGAATTTAGGCCCCAAGAAGGCATTTATGAATGTCAAAACACAACCACCGGTTCGGAAAACATCCCAGCCATCAAGAAAAACCGACAAGAAACTCGATCCGGGTTTATCAACATATAATAATATGTTATTTTTTTTTTTAATTTGTTAAATTAATTGAAATTATCTATTTGCACCAGTAATTCTAATAATGTTTTATTAATTTTATTTAATAACTGTCTTATAACAATTTCAGGATATTTATTACAAGCTGAAAACAAATTGAAATCTCTATCAGTCTCAATAAGATTGAAAAAACCGGATCCAGAAATTGAGAGTGTTAAAAATTATGGAAAACAACTGGAAACTAATTTAGGAAACTTTCTATATACTAGGTAACATATTTCTAAAACTTTATATTGCTGTCATAAAGAGTCAATTAGATAATTAAGAAAATCAGATTTGCGAGAAAAGGTATCCAATCAGTTCACCGAAAACAATTTACCAAAAGGCCAATTCACCGAAAATATGATTCACCCAACCACAATTCACCAACAAGACAATTGGGCCAAAATTTGACTGACTCAAGCAGTTTAACGTTTTGAGTTTTACGAATAATTTTTCCATTGTGGTGATAAAATTGGTTAGGTTAAGTTTGAACTGTGAGCAAAAGATTCATATACAAGTTTATTATCAATTTACGGTGAATAATACCTAGGTCAACAGTGTTTTTCGATGAATCAGCCATTTGGTGAATCGACTCACGAAAGAATATTGATCGACAAGAGCAATAAATTACACGAGATATCACAGGTAAGACACAGCGTAGCTACTGTAGACTTTAGAGCAAACCATTAACATCAATTAAAAAAAAATTGTTAAGATTCGATAGGTAATGCTGGAAGAAATGTAAAAACAAAACGTCAGCAAAACAAACTAGTTCTATAAAAAGTAAATAATTTACATAGTACTTTTGACTAAATTAAGTTGTGTAACTTAGTATGCCTTTTTACAATAATCCTACCTATCTTTATAACAATCTTTTTAAAAATGTTTTATATTTTCACTTACGCAAAAGTTTTGCTGGCACATGCCTAAAAAAATTTAAAGTCCATATCCAAATCTGCAGATTAAGATAGCAATAATCCGTATCCGTAGACCTACATTTTTAAGATGAGATGATGAGATTGCAGATGAGATGTGCACATCACTGATTTCTATATACTTAATCTGCATTTATATATTTTTGTATGCACTATCAATAAACTAAAAATTTATAATATCTAGAAAAAAATAATTATAAAATTGTTTAGAGAATTTACATTAAAATCTTTTTTTTTTCTAAAAAAATTTTTTTAGGGCATGTACAAATGTTTGTGAACATTATATTAGGAAGATATACTGAATTCCTAAAGTTTTTCAGGTCCAAAATAATAGAAAAAAACTATGCATTGTGTAAATTGCATGCAAATTATGGTAAATTGTTCAGTGAATGGAGTGTCATAGAAAAAGATATGGGTGATGGCTTACAAAAAGCTGGCCATTATTTTGGTAAGAGAATACTTTCATTCTGTAATTGTTGTAGTCCATAAGTATCCTTAAATTTAACAAATAATGTATTTAATTTTTTTTAAATTAAATAAATACTAAATTAAGACATCATAAGACTTAAAGCAATAAACTAATAATGTTTTTAAACTAATAAAACTGATTTGTACATAGTAATCGTTAATTTCTTAGCTATAAATCACGTTAAGCAATTTTCTCTTCTCAAAATTAGCATAAAGATTACACTAAAAACTAACTTTCTGGTGATATAAAAAATATCGAAATATTTATAGCTAATAATGCGTTCGAAATGAATCTGACGGCATATTATGCAATCCATTTTACTCCATACCACGCCATGTTTCAATTTATTAAATTTATACTTTTTTCAATTCAGATTCAATAGCAGATAGTATAGACACAATAGCGGAAGATGAGGAACAGCTTGCGGACCAATTGAAAGAGTATTTGTTCTACGCTGCGGCGCTCCAGCAACTCTGCGCCAACCATGAAGCTTTGCAGCGCGCCCTTGAGCACGCACAGGACACACTGACCAGCAGGTAATAAAGTCGGCCAAATCATGGGAACTAAGTTGGTAATAGGGTTCGTATCCGTACTATTTACGATAGCACATGATTATCGTACTGTTATACGGAAATTTTAAAATCCCTTTTTAAAAAAAAAGGACTTAGAAATAAAACTTATATTTATTCTTAGACAACCGTCAGGTCTGGAAACTAGGATGAGACTAATGGGACGGATGGGTGGCTAAGGTATTGTGACAACCAGAATGATGACTAGGCGGGAAAAGGTAACGGGTCTGCAATATAGGGTGCATAGTACAGGTATAACAGTATGCAGATTGTACCATAATTTATATTACGATGTAAATTTTGAGAATTCATTTTATTCCTACCCGTTTTACCTATATTGTGTTCGAATGTTGGTGACTCAGATGTCAAATGTTTTATATAAACTTAACTATAGATTCTATATTAAGAAATTAGTATATCTAACTTGAATATTAGAAACAGTGCATTTCCGAATTTAATGTTGGTGACACTATAAATCTTAAAGTGGAAATTTACATCCTTTTTGGTCTATGCCATACATAAAACATAGAGTTCAAATATAAAAAAAGGTTCTTTTAATTTAAAAACAGTAGTTTATAAGTGATAAATGTGTTTAAATTATATGTTTAATATGTTTTATTTATAAGTTATAGACATTATTTCGATAAGTATGATAAATTTTATCCTTGTATGATAATTCAGGTAGAATTGTATGATACAACTGAATTTGTACAATAGTTGCCCCGCTTCAGGTTGTGACAGGTCCCTACGAGCTTTTTGGCGGGATCTTAAAGTGACCTGCTGTTCTTTTTATATCTAATACATTAACTTAGGTTTTTAACCCTATATTATGTAATATTGGTGGTGTTTTACGCGATATATTTTGATTTTTGTGCTTAAGTGAAGTGGATTGTAAATATAAACTGAACGCATGCATTTCGAAATGTCACAAAAACTCCCTAGATCATTAACAAGGGAGCTACCATCTCGTTAGCCCGGAGACGCCACTTTGAATAAAAAAGGAATAGAAAATAATAGAATAGATGTATAAAGGCAGTTTCTGCCTCGCACAACCACTCTGTGGAACCAGCTGTCGCCCGAGATCTTTCCGAGCCGTTATGACCTGGTGACCTTCAAGACGACAGCTTATTCTTCCCTAAAAGGCCGGCAACGCATCTGCGAGCCCTCGGGTGTTACGGATGTTTGTGGACTGCGGTGATCACTTTACATCAGGTGCGCCACCTGCCCCTTTGTCCCCTTTTTACCATAAAAAAAAAAACATACTACGAAGGCTTAAAAACATTGACACTGGCAAATGCTTTTTTGCGGCGCCAAAACAAGAAGAAGAAGACAGATCCCAACTTGGGACGCATTGTGTGCCAGTATTTGTTGCCAACCACACCTTTTAGTTAGTTTAGTAACGCAGCAGTGCAAGCACTACTGCTTCGAGGCAGAAATAAGTGTAGCAGTGCAGCCTTACCCAAGTTCTACAAACAGAACACTGTACAACTTTTTTCATCTTACCTAAAGAGCGTTTTTTATTTACACAGAGTATAATGACAATTCATGTGTTGTTAGTTTATTGTGTTTTTAAAATAGTAATATCAACAATCCGAACCAATCGTAAACCCGCACGAGATATTATACCTATTGATAAGTTTGTATGAAAAAAACATTAATGCTCTAAAGATAAAGACTGAATAAGGTAGGCAAAATCGCGTCTCTCGTGGGCCAAACGAGCGTTCTTTTTTATTATATTTTTTGTTAATGCTTATATGTCCCTTTTATAGTTTCCTGAATTATGTGATATAGTAAATTATCAAGTATGTTCAATAACACAAAAAATATTTCAATTAAAAATAGAAATCCTCAATTCAATATTTAAAATGTTACGATTCATATAAATTGAAACTTTAGCGGAAGTGAGGGTAACCATTGAGAAGGGAGGTAGCCATTGAGAAGGGAGGATCCTCCGACCAGACGGCTGTTATGTCTGGCGGGCAGCTGCCCAACGGTTGTAGTCGGGTTCTTTGTATATATATACTCAATTGTTGAGTTAATTTCTATAACGCGATGTAGGATACGTCGTATGTGGCTCGATAGATGTCGCTATGTAGGATGCGTCAGTTGTGGCGAGAGATGTCGCCACAAAACGTTAATTATACGGTAGCACAACACTACAAAAATAAATGTGGTAACATTATTTTCAAGTTTATCATTAGTGATTGTCAATTTACTCCAAGAGATTAAAAAGATTATAGTTAATTATATGGACAAAGAACAGAGAAAAACAAATAAATTCAATCTGCAACATTGGTTTGCTTTGGGAGAGACAGCTATGTGCAACAGTGGGTGTTATAGATTATATGAAATAATGATAACGCAGTGCTAGTATGTAGAGACACAGCTTCGATCGATGTGACGTAATTTCGAATCCCTGCAATGAGCCCGAACTTTCGGTGAAGAAAAACATCGTGATAAATCCTACAGTATATTGGTAACAGATATTTTAGCGCCCGCCTGGGTAGCTACCACTCTCACTTTGAAAATCTGTCACCTGTACGTGTATTCCAGCTGCTGCACTTGAGAACGAGTCCTTCCACTTCCACTTCGTCTTTTTATTTCAGGTGAGATTGTGGCCAATCATGAGCCTATAAAGAATTTAAAAAATATGTGATATACATTCAATTCCAATTGTCAAAATAAACGTGATGTTGTTTGAGTGAGAGATGAGATGATTAAAGACTGCTTATATTTTCGTGTTTGAACAGAATTGCAGAGAGGAATCGCGCCGCAGCCGGCAAGTCCGGTATAATGTCCCGTCTCTTCGGTACAACCGATCCGGACATAGTACGCGATCAAACGACCAGAACTCTAGATACCAAGATAATAACTGATAAAGAAACTATCGAAAAAGCCAAGACGGATTTAGAGTAAGTTTGATAATTAATAAGTATGATTTTAAGAATTGCCAAATAAATGTTAATTCATTGACCTATTTCACAAATAAGTCCCTAAAATAATAGTTGTGTTACCAGAATCGAATCCCTTTGGAGACCGTTTTCATTAATATGATAACAAAAATATTTTTTGAGAATTAATATTATAATTAGAGGATACGTATAAGTGTAACGAATAACTTTGGTGACAAAAAATATTGTTGCAAAAATTAATCTTTATATATATTATATCTATACAGAACAAAAACGAGCATATCAATAGTTCGAATCTAACCAAAAAAGTAATTTTATTTTGATCTAAATTATCCAATTTTCCAGGTGACTTTTCAAGATTTCCTTCCCCTAAAAATGCTAATCGGGCTATTAGTAACATTTAAAAATAAAATCCATAACGGTCCAGCCATTCTCGAGTGATACACTTACCAATGAACAGTATTTCATTTTTATTTATATAGATTTAGCCAATAAGTGTGATAGACAATGAACAATTAATTTTCTCCACTTTCTTTGAAATATAAAACCGTAACATGTATATTGTCAGTCATTATTATTTCCTCGATCTGTGAATCTGTGAACATAATATGATTTTTCCTTTATTTTCAGGGAATTCGCCAAAAAAGCTTCAATAGAAATAGATTACTTTCAGAAGCAAAAGGATAAAGACCTACATGAGTCGCTGGTCGCTTTTATCACGTTGCAAGTTAAATTTGCGAAAAAGGTGTATATTTCTTATTACAAATTGTTCAAGTAGCCGCGTTACCATTAGGGACAATTGTGGCGCGACTCGTGTCCCTGGAGACATCGACCTCATATATTATCTCCGATCAAAGCATGTCGCGAAACATGTCGCGCGACATTTGTCGTCTAATGGGTACGCGGCTTTATGCTTCTTTAGGCACGATTTAAAAAAAAATGAGCATTTTTTGCGATGAACTCGAACGTTGTAACAAGTAGTCTACACTATGAAGTTGTTTTTGCTAAATCTCTTGTTTTATTTTGTGGTACAGATAATCAATTATGCGCCAGATAACGTCGAGTGTGACTATTCAAAGAAATATAACCTTTGACACGCGTACGTAGGTACGCGCATCCACTTTTTGTTTTGAAACATCTGATACGGTGGGTCACACCGATTGTTAGACGCAATGTTGGCGGATGTTGGCGTGGCGACGCTTTGACCAACGTTGGCGGTGTGGAGCCGAGTTCGTTTTTTTTAATAGACAAACTGGATCATTTCAAAGTTTCATGTTAAAACATGGGTGGCATAAAAGCGGTTGGTTGGGATCGCGACCACCATACACATAGTAATAAAATAAAAATCTTCATAGTGACTGTCTTTTTGATACTGTTACAGCCAGTCCGTCACACACAAAAAAATTAACTAATGCTTTTCTAATTTTTATTTAATGGCACCTGTGTTCATCCACAATTCTGCCGACGTCACATGAATAGAATATTTGTATGTCTATTTATTTGGCCTAAACGGCTTGATGTATTTTTAACATACGAGATTCGTCTTAATAGCGGGAGTGACGTGATTATAGGCTATAGATTTTTTTTGTCAAGTGTTTTTTGTTGCAGTCGGGTTTTTTTTTTGTTTCCTTTGTAATAATTTAGTTTGTTTTTACAGAACTTGCAAGCCTGGACGCAGATAAAAGAATGTATACAGAACATGCCGTGAACGAGAGGCCCTTTAATCGGGCATTTTATACCAAATTGTACCTTCAGATTATATAACTTATTATTTTAACATTGTAAGCGTAATTATAGTAATTTTGTAACTCATTTTGTAAGTAGGTAATTTCTTAATGAAATGGTACACATTGGTTTTAGTCACAAAATATAATTATTGGCGTATCTTAGGGTTGTATGACATTTGTTAACAGGGATGCGCGTTAAAGCCGAAGTGTAAGTTTTAGTTATTTTTTTACATAATTTTGATTCCATTCTAACTGTGATTTTTTTATGTCCCGTACTGTTTGCCTTCAAATTGGTTATCTTTACAAGATTTTATTATACAATATAGTGTACATACAGCTCAATATAAGTACCTAGTTTTACAAACTAAAAAAACGCTAATTTTTTTGTTTGTTAATATGTATTATATTATTGCCAATTTTGAGTTGGCAACTCAGAGGTGGGTATACTTTAAGACCACACCCCACCCGAATACGCCAATGATAATAATCGTTATGTTTACAAATTAGAGATTTTATTTTTGCTCAAAATTGTATTTATTTACATTCGTGTTGCTATAATAACTGATGTAAATATTTTAAATATTATTTACCACCGTGTTGAATTTAATAGCTCTATCAATATCATAAACCGAGTTACACATGGCCCTCTTTTGCGGTATTTGTCTTAGAACCGCGATTTAACTTTATTCGGGGAATAACTTTGACGGTTTGATAGATAATTTATGGAAAATCGGTCACAATTTAAAAAAAATTCCTCTTCATTAACAAATTGGCCCTTAGAATAATTAGTTTCTTAAAGAAAAGTCTCAAAGCAGATAATCTCTGCAAGAATCTTGTACTGTTAGGCCGCTGAGCTATTTGACTTCGAGTAGCTAGCAAACAAATTCATTTAAACACTTCATTTAAAATATAAACACACGTAAAATACCTTTTTTTGTAAAAACAATACTCAATGTACATTTATATATATATAAAAATAATTTATAACTTCGCAAATTAATTACAAATTTCTATCAATAGAGTTAAATATATTTCAATATTAAATAGAAAACATATTTTATCTATTTTTAATATCGATTGATTTATTGTAAAAGAGAACCCGAAATCAATAAAAGACATTTAATAACTTTTCAATAATATTAAGTGTTAATTTCGCAAAAGATTAAATACTCAAAAAATTGTTTTATGTCGTCAAATTTACAAAACGATTACCTATAGATATTGTTTTATGAGAATGCACTTAAAATGGTGATATTAATTCTGAAGAATTTAATAATATTTTGTTATTTTATTATATAAATAAATTTTATGGACAAATTAAAAATATTTTTATACAGTTCTAACGAGGTAATGCCACGTAAAGATATACATGTATATGCAATGTTATTTATTACGTTCAACCTATAAAGCCCAATCCACACGCTTATCAAACCTTGGCAAACACTAACAAATTCAAACGTTTGGTTTGGCTTGCCACCGATCCGAACTCAGTCGGTATTTGATGCACAATTCAAAGGAGCTTGGCGGCAACCGCTTGCGATGCATTCACAAGTTTGATCTTAGTTAGTATCGCTTGCGGAAATAAATAACCGATAATTGACAAAAAAAATATTACTTTTACTATGAATTTTTAAATACCTTCGTTTATATCCGAACTTTCTGTGTCCTATTATTTTTCCTCGTTTAATTTTGCTTCTTATTACAACAATAAAAAAACGGTTAAACCAAATCTTATAAAATATTTTACACAAAGTCGACGTCCGTTATGCTTGCTTATTCAAAACACACTAGCACACTTGCAAACATGTGGATACCGATATTTGGCTTGCCTATTTTATCCAAGCATTTGTATGGGTTTGAAATTTGCGGCAAGTGGCAAACGTGTGGATCCGGTATTAAATAAAATAAATCGTTTACCATTCAAACACATACAAGGCATACGTATAGTTTATATAATTACGAGATTAATCTATGAATAATTTGCTCCTCATGCTCATTTTATTGTCTGATGTTTAAAAGCATGTCAATTTTTTACAATTTAATAAATACTATTAATGACGTAAATGTACATACATTCTCTTCCTAAGGCTACGTATCCATCAGAGATGTGCGAGGTAGCTAGGCGGAGTGCGAGGAAACAATCCACCAATAGGGTTACTTCATTTTCATTGCCTCGCTTAACGCAGGTCTGTAAGAATATATTCGAGGAACGAGAACGAGGAATGTGTGCGAGCGATGTGTACAAAACAGTGCAGCGTTCAGTTGAAAAGATTTGCTATGTACCCTTGCACCACTCAGTTACACACCGTTTCACAACTTTGCTACGCATCCTCGTACGCGTAAATTCCTCGAACGGCTTTGGTGGAAACGTGGAAACTATCACATCGGCGCTACACATCCTCGCACCGCTTACCTACCTTGCACATCTCTGATACCCGTCTAGCTACTTTGAACATATCGGGTATCCGGCTAGCTACCTAACACATCTCTTATACCTGCCTAGCTGCCAAGCGCATCTCTGGTACTCACCTAGCAATCTAGCACATCTCTGGTACCCGCCTGGCAACCTAGGACATCTCTAGTACCCCACTAGTAACCTAGCACATCTCTGCTATCCGCCTAACTGTTCGATAAATGCTATTATTTATCATATTTCATCTCGGTTCATATTTTAAACTTAAATAATAGGTACATTTTATTCAGAGCAACTAAATGTATTTTATGAAACCCAATTATAGATTAAAATAAAAATATTTTCATTTTAAATTTACATATTTGTAAAAGAATCATTTTTGAATAAAGTCATTGATTTGTATGAAAATGTTATTTTGTGATTTATTTTAAAAATACACTGACGCAAGACCGATATTGGATTAACCCATATTGGACGCTATTTGAAACTCGAAATTAAGGAACGAGGATAAATCAGGCGTGCGAGTTATACGAATACATTGGATTCATTCAATAAATATTTGGTATGAATAGAAAATATAGTATTAGAGTTAGTTTGAATTAGTTCTAATTATTTTTTACAGTCTCGGCAAAGTATCACCAAAGACCGCCGAGAGATTATGCAATCCATTGCTGGCCGTCACTGTCTATCGGCTTGCAAGTTTTTTTTTTTTTTAGATCTGTACTGTTAGTTAGCCTTAGTGGCCCTAAAGCCGCTGCGGCTTTTACAGGTTCACCGAACGGCTTGCAAGTCTAGATAGCATATACACTGGCTGATCCTTAAACCCGAAAAACCAAATGAGTTTATCGGCATGTGCCGGTCGCGACCCACTCGAGTACAGATACCCTGACGGATAGTGATAGCTGAACTCGCTCGATTACTGGTTAATAGATATCATATATCCGATTATCGCGCGCGCCGCGCCTAAGAAGTTTTCGTCAACAAGAAAAAAACCACACCATAACTGGGTATCCACCAAAGGTTTATTAAAGACTAACAATCACCCGCGACTTCGTTTACGTAAATTTATATAAAAAAAATTGAAGTGTCCGTTTGTAATTTATAAATAATAGCTTTTTATTAAACGCATATCAAAGTATATACGGTACCTATAAAAGAAAAACAATTTTTAAAATATTTGTAAGTCAGTCTGTTTGTTAAGGGTTACCTCCGAAACAGTTGGACCGATTTTGACGGGACTTTCACTGGCATATAGCTGATGTTATAAGGAGTAACTTGGCTCTACTTTCATGTGATTTTTTTAAATTTTAAATTAAATAAAAATCCGTTTGAAAACAACTATTTCGGGGCACTTAAACGTCTTACGCTGAGTAAACCACAAGATATATATAACATGAATGTAGTGCATAATAATAGACATTAAAAAGACGTACAAAAAAGTCAGCGAAAAAGCATATTATTATGTCTTATCTTCTAAGGATCACCTACAATAGATTTTTTTTTTCTTTAAAATAACCGGGTGAGGGGTTAGCACGATTCACGCATGTGCCCGATCGACGGCCTACTGTAGTCCACGCGAGCGCAGCCAAGAGCACAGCTAGTTAAACCATAGATTTAATATACTAAATCTACGAGTTAAATATATGTACGTATGCATGGGAAAGGAAGAGACCACCGGACACGTACTCTTGGAGTGCAAAGAGTTAGCCCAATACCTTCACACACCGATGATTCTGCCGGAGCTCTTTAATTATATCAGGCGAGTGGTAAACTTCCTGGGAAAACTGAGCTGGTATAACTGAAGTTACAAATAGACGCACACAGACTTCGTGTTGCGGAAACAAAGTCCGTGCAAACCTGATAAATTTATGTACTCCGCAAAGATATAAAAACACAAAAGTGATACAAATGTCCATAGGCTAACGGTAACCACTTACCATCAGGCGAGCTGCAGGCTTGTATACCACCTTAGTTGTATTAAAAAAAGTGTTTGTTTGTACTCTATGGATTCTTAACTATTCACCTCATCAAGGTGAAAAACTTTGGTGAGCTATGCGCACACCCACAAAGCTTATAACAGATGGCGCGCGAGTTGTTTCTTTTAACTGTACTAGTAGACGTAAGCGCGACTGCTATACTCGAGGTCTTAGGGGTTCAAGTCGCAGGTCGAGCAAAGTGTTATTGGGTATTTCTATGAAATTCTCAGTAGCAGCTCGGAGTTTGGCTTTGTTCCCGATTAATGCCAATAGGCTCGCCTCTTATTACATGGGACCTAAAGCATACCCGGCGAATTGTGGATGTACATTAGTACACCTCTGCTTAACCCTTTAGGGAATACAGGCGTGATGGTATTATATGTTATGTTATAAAGTCCAAGAGGTCATTCATTTGTTTGCTTAAACACACGTATCTTTGATACTATCAGATCTGAATAGGTAATTCTTTTTGCTCTTTATAGCAAAATATTGAGGAAGATTATAGACTATTAGCTGACCCCTGCAACTTCTTCTGCGTCATATAAGAGAGAGAGAGAGAGAGTGGGTTGTAGGCACTGTATTACAGGTAGCGCCCGCATCCCACATTATTTTTCTGCATAATGAAAATGCGCTCGCGATACTCGATCATTATTTTGCTGCAGAGTTATTTTAAAACTATATCTCTTAAGATATTCATTCAAATCAATTACCTACAGTAAAGGGCAATTTTGTTCAAAATTAAATACTTGTGACGAATAACGTACTTATTTCGATAAGGATTAATACTAAGTATGTACATAAATAAAAACACCTTCGCAAATAATTTATTAATTTAGAACAAATTTTATTACCATAAAAAAGGTTATATTGAGTAATCCTTAAAAGATAGCCATACGCTATCGCGGACTTTTTTAGAACTTTTTAAGAGAAACAATATTGTCACACATTATTGTTACGTAACTTTAACCATTCACGCAGCGCACGCAGTGGAAGCTCTCAAAAGGAATAAATTTCCCCCGTTTTTCCAACATTTTTCATTGATGCTCCGCTTCTATTGGTCGTAGTGTGATGTTATATAGCCTTCCTCGATAAATGGGCTATCCAACACTAAAATATTTTTTTCATTCCAAAAAACAACGACAGACTACACGAGTATGTTGGTAGCACGGTGCCTATACCGCTATATAGTGTTTGTTACATAATTATCATTTTAATGTATGCCTTATGAACGATATTTGTATATACGTAGTTCTAATTTTTAGTCGTAATAAAGTGGGTCGTGACACGCTGTATTTATTTATCCCTATCCAAAAGAAATGTTTGAAAATAACGATATATATATCAACAACTATATCAAATATCTTCTTAAGACTGGCTGACAGACAATATAATATAGCTTGCCAGTGTATCTACAAGCAGAAAATTTTACACAGGAGTTCCTTGTATAATTCAAAAGCCATTGCTCATCCTAGAAAAATAGGCGGTGTTGAAGAAGGAATATACCGGTTTTATTATTTTCATCTCGAGAAAAAAATTATAATTGCCTAACTAGCAATTAACCTTGTTAACTAGCCCTCTCCCCCCGCCCCTAGATAACTTTTTCCATAAATGTTGGCGATGAAAAGAATATGTAAGTTTTCTTACTAATCATCGGTATCTAACATAATTTATTATTTTTCATAATAATGTACTAAAACATCTGCAAGTTCAGACGTCACTATCACACGCTCTATACTAAATTAAATATGTATCATTCTATCGATTTATTAAAGTCAGGGATCTTAAACATTTATGGGAAATAAAATGTCCCTACGTACTATTAAATAAAAATTTATACTTAGGCGTTAGATTATCTTTCAAGCGTTGATTTAGTTTTTCTTTGTAGATAAGCAGATGTTGTTTTGAATGTAGAAAGATAATAAAGACATAAGTCTATGATTATGAGCCGCATTATTATTATTTGCAAGTATCGATTTTGAGATAGGTTTAGGCTTAAGATAGCAATACCTTGACATACTTTAAACACATAACTATAAAATATTACTGTAAACATTGCATTATGATTAATGTAAGTTACCTCTGTAATTTCTGCAATCAAAGCAGAGTTGGCCGTCACGGGAAGCCTACGCCCGGAAGATGTGAAACACCATAATGAATATTCAAAAAACGGGTGATCCCGAAACACGACAAACTAAAAGAAAATCACTGTGAAGACGTTTATTTCATTAATATGTGTCCATACACATAGTCGCGATCCGTACCAATCGCTTTTAAGCGTTTTAAGCTATCCATGTGTCAACGTGAAACTTTGAAATGATAAAGTCTGTCTATTAAAAAAAACGAACTCAGCTCCACACCGCCAACGTTGGGAGCAGAACGTCGCCACGCCAACAACCGGTCGGACCCACCGCATTAGATCTTTGAAATGAAGTTGTTATTAGGGTCACCTTGATCATAATTTTAGTATTATATTCCAGATAGTATGTCTTATATTTTTTAAAATACTAAATCATGTTAACTTGTTGACAACTTCTGCAGCATCAATTATTTCTACTACTGACTCGTCAATCGATAGAAAACAGGTCAAACACATAAACAGAGTCGCTATGGCCCACAATACGCGCTACCAAATCGTATCTCTGTAAACTACAAAAACAACCGATTGGATTTTAATCTTTAATGTTTGCATTACATTTCTTCATAAAACTAATATTTTAATATTGTATAATAAATTTAAAAAACAAAGCACGCTCGTCAATAATTTTAGTGAAAATAAAATCCTTCTTTACACCACCTACCTATAGAAAAAATAAGAAAAATGAAACATCAACAAGTTAGTGTCGACTACTGGACTATGGGTAAGGCTATGTTGATGTATATAGCCATGACAGCAGTGGGATGGATAATGCTAAGGTTATTGAATACGATCATAATGTTTCCGCGAAGAATGCGATCGCAACATGCGAATCTACAAAACACATTGGACGATTTACAGGTACGTTTGTCCAATGTTTGTCTTCATCGAATTAGCAACAAGAAAATAAACCTTACTCCTAATTAGGTACCCATCATTCCATCATGCTCCATAGTACAATTTCTACTACATATTTATGGAAAGAACAAAACGCTCAAATACCAAAACATTGTTGCTGTTCACAATTTTGATCACTCGATTGACTGTCCAGTTCAAACATGATTATGAGATATGAGGAAAGCAATCTCTCAATAAAATTAAAACATTTATTACCATTAAGAATTGTAATTCTTCGAACATTGTGGAAATCCATAATATTCCACCCACAGTCCATTTCTAACTAAAGTTTTAGTTAATTATGTCTACGTTGTCTGTAGGTCATCTACAGCATACAGGCTCACTAAATACACACATAGTGAAGAGAACACACAGACAATCAGTAAAAGACGCGGTCCAATTCTAATTACAGTTTTTGTTAGGTAGCTCGGTAGGTGCTTACGTAAGTGTAGATTTATATATATTTACAGTTGCAAATACAATGCAAGCTATGCCAAACTTCGTGTTAACGTTACTGTATTATTTATTATAAGGCTGCACAAATGCAGTGACAAAAACGTTGCTTTTATTTAACTTGAACAATCTAGTTGCACGAATTATTCGTTTCAGAGACGATTTCCTGACATGAATATAACCGAGGAAGATTTGAAGAACGCTGAAAAAGACCTAGAAGATTTGGTAAAGGAAGATGAGAAAGATGAAATAGCAAATGATAAAGAAGAAACTGAACAACATGAAGATAGCAAAAAAACTAAGTAGTTTTATTTTAAGTCAATTTATTTTGTAAAGGTCAAACTATCTTAATAAAATATTAAAGCCCTTTAATCGATATCAAATATTATAATATATATTTTATTAATTATTAAATATTACTACAATAATGCTATTTCATTTTTTAGAATTCGCTCGCCTCATAGCTATGTTTCATTATAAGTTTTTGTGTCATTTTTTATGACGTCAAATCACGACTATAAAAAATAACCAATATAACTTAAAAATATACCTTGTGGTGTGTTTCTGCGATGACTAAGGTTTTCCAGAGCTCATTGGGACAACGCACTAGTGATACCTCTAGTCTTAAAGCGTCTAAAGACTACGGTAACCGCTTACTGTCAGGCGTACCGTACGCTTGTTTGCCACCTTTGTATAGTATAAAAAACATAATTGTACTCAAAGAGAACCACTGATTAATCTCAGCCCAAATTTTAGTCTGTGTGATTAATAAACAGGAAATATATTGTATAAATATCTATTTACTCGTATTTCTTAGGAAATGTTTTACTACTTCCTTGGAACGTGTGAGTTTTGATAAGAAACAAACGAAGTGCGTAATATTTCGAAGAACGTTTCCTCCGTTTTTATTTTTTCATAACCAAGTTAAATCAATTGGGTATAATCAAAAATGGGATGGTTTGTTTTTATTCACAAACACTAATTAAATGTTAACCTTATAAAATGTTGCCAATCATGTTATTAAGAAGTACGATATATACTTACCTACACCAAGTTCTATTAAGTTTGGACGAATAAGTGAGAAAATCAATAAAAGTAAAAGTTTTTTGCAACAGTGTTTACAGGTTGCAACAATTTAGGTACATTAACCAATTTGTTTATTGTAAGTATTGTTTTAAAGCTAGATTCTAGATTGTTACCTATCGCGTAGACAAAGAATACGAGATGAACGATGCTGTGTTTATAGGAAGCTAAAGTGACATCATAACAACATCTATGTACTGCAATACTTTTTATTGAAATTCTCACTACAAAGTATTTCAATCAATACTATTTTTGTTTGTTTACACTAATTTGCTAATTATAAATTAAAGATACCTATCGGTCAATAGATGGCGTTGAAACGTAAATTCGTAAAGCTCGCGGAACCGGCCCCCGAGGCGTGGTAGAGAGCTTTCACCCCGACTTTAATTTTATTGATCGGTCCATCCACTAAATTGTATATAACGTAAATAGTTGCCGTTTTTGGCGTTTTATTGTTATCTAGTTTGATTTTTTATTAACTATATAGTGTTGTCCTCGATGTGTGATAGATACGAGTTATCAACGTTCGCGGCCACTTGGTAAACACACTGTTAAACAATGATAATCAGTTGTTCTAATGCTTTGTAGTTCGACAGGCGCGTTTGCTCAATTAAGTTTTAACGTACAATTGAATAATTAATATTTTTCGCATGGACCGTGAATTTTGATTAGATGCTCATTGTGTGTTAAAGTGGATAGGATGACCAGGTCAAGTTATCGTCCGTTGGTACCGCGGTCGTCGGTCAATTCCTTGGAAACCCGGGATATTGGGTAAGTCTTTCTGCTTACATCTTCATACTTTTATGTCTTGGTATTTTCAACCACGTTAGCCTGTTAAATATTTCTCTATGATTTACTTTTACGAGCCACGTTAAGGAAGTGACCTGAACCCGCAGAAGTCCGGACCTTACACACAACTATGGTCTAAGTTTCATATTATAATGTACTTACCAATAAATTTGAATCTTAATACCACAAATATTTTAAAATATATTTACCTTGAAATAAGTAATTAATAATTATATCATTGCATTGCATATTAATTTAATTATTAATATTCCGGTTCAACTTACGAACTAAAATTTACGTTTAAGACATTGACTTCGAAAAATAAATATTGTGTTGTCATGTTTTTTTTTATTGTAATTTACCTAATAAATCGACATGATATACTTAGAAATTCTACATATAAATTGACCATAATAGTTAGTCGTATTTTATTTTAAGGAAACAACGTAACAATAGACCATGATAGGAATATGGAAACATTAAAACACTCATAACTTGGATACAGATCGGTATTTTAAAAATACACATTTATAAATTCAATTTTATCATCTTTAAAAATAAAATGATAAAGATTTGCCGTTGAGCGTGCATCACACAAAAACTAGTGGGTGTATTTTGATCATTTTTTTTCAAATATTTCATTCCTTAGTTACTTGTCCCTCTAAAATAATATCACGATATCTTCATGAATAATAATTGTGTAGTTAACGCGATGCGGAACCGCGGGCATATCTAGTTGAAAATAGTTTTAAAATCATCATCATCACTTACATTAGTCTATTGTAGGGCTTAGGCCTCTCCCAAAGCTCGACACTATATCCAATCCTCGACGGTTATTATGATAAATATTTGAATTTGGTTTCCATTTTCAAGTTTTGTCGAGACCATTTTACCAGTTACCAGACGAGTTACTGAACAGGTTTTGCGAATGTCTCTAGTTATAGCACTGCAAACAAAAAATACATTTCACTGCGTTAATTTCATTGACCATACAATTAATATTTATTTAATGTACCCAAATAAATATGACCATTATCTGTAAAACTATGCTGTTGGGTGGCGACTGAACTAAATTTTGAATACCCGAGAGGTCAATAAGACAAAAAGAACTATTTTAATTTAATGTTGGAAATACTTTTTACGGCGAATATTTACAAACACTCGCTTGAAGTACTTCAATCACGAGCTTCATCAATATGGAAATTTTGACATCAAAAACCGATGGGTCATAACTGGACAGCAGTACTTAAAATTTAATCCCATTCTTGAACTTAGAAAGTTGACATCTTCATCCATTCAGGCGAAAGACGACCAAGGTCTCCGCAAAGATCGTGACAACGACCAGTCCTGCGTTACACGCATCCAGAGGGTTCATATAACCTTCGCCAGGTTGTCGAACCACCTTGAGTCGCCTTGCTCAAGCTGCGTGTTAAGGCGCGTGGTCGCCACTCAAAAACTGTTCACCACACTGGTCATCCGTTCTACAAACAATGTACCCCCATCCGCTTAAGTCTAGCAAGTCTGAGTACTATGTCATTGACTTTGGTTCTTCTTCGGACCTCCTCATTTCTGATACATAACTCCAGAAACAGAAAAACTCGCAGTATAACCCGTTACTCCATTGCTCTATGAGAGTAATTATTTACCCTACCCTATAAAACATTTAAAAACTTGTATCACCTAAGCCAAAGAAAAAGAGGTCATATGGAGTATTTTAGTTGTTAGTGGTACCTACCTACCTTTTATTATCACCTACAAAACAATGGTGTCTGTAGGAATCTATATTTAGAGATACAAAACAAAATACCTATATACATTCGAGCATATCAGTTTCGTATCATAAATTCGAGTGCTTCATCTGATATCACAAATGGAAAACGCAATATCCGACTCAACAGCTAACTAGCTATCTTTATCTGGATAAATAAAGTAACAGAGGTTTACCGTTGTGCTCGCATCACGCAAAAACTACTGGATAGATTTTTTTTTGTTTTATTAATTAGATACTTTTTTTTTAAAAGTATGACAATATCTATTTTCAATAAAAATTATTAAAGTTTTAAGAAACTATGTAGGTACAATTTTATTATTTATTTTATTTTATTTTAATATACCACGTGGACGAAGTCGCGGGTACAGGTAGGTAATAATAATAAAGGAGGGATAACTGACTGACTGACATATCAACGGAAAAAGTTTTGGAAATTATAACCCTGAGAGAGTTAAAATGGGGTTGAAAGTTTGTATGAAAATCCTTCATTGTTTGAGATAGATCTATGAAAATTGGTATTTAGTAGTTCAGTTAGAAAGTATAAAGACATGTCTATGACGCAACCGAAGTCACCAGCAAAGTGCTAGTATTAATCTATATTAATATATCTGTAGTTCTGTCTGTACAAGTAATTTTATTTTTCCCCCGATAGGAATACTCTGTGAAGGACACTGATCACGAATATGCCTTTTTTGTCTGTCTGTTTGTGTGTCTAGATTTAACTCAAAAACGACTGACCCGTTCTCATAATATTTTGTACACGGGTAGCATAAGCCAATCAATTGATATGCTTGATACGATCGATAAGCTATGAGGAATTTTAATAAGTATTACTTTTAGAAATCATTAAAAAAAAAAAACAAATTTAGTTCATTCTTAACAGATTTAGAAATAGTAAAAAAAAAATCAAAAAATTTAACTCATCAATTGTCAACCGATTTTGACCAAATTTTGTATACAGGAAGCATACGTCATTCCATAATTACTTAATAGGCTATGATAATCACCAATACATTCAGGAATCGTTAAAATAATAGATCTCAACCATAATAGATAAAATTTTGTTTTAAGTCACTTCTCAATAGATATAGAACTATATGAATTGTGAATATTATAATTTTGTACACGGGAAGTATAAGTCATTTCTCAATTGATAGAACTATATGAATCCACCATATAGCCCTGACTTTGCACCTTCAGATTTTCACATGTTTCGGTCTCTTCAGAATTATTTAGATTCTGTAAGGTTAACATCAAGGGAGGGCTGCCAAAACTATTTGTCGTGTTTTTTTTATCAGAAGTCCCAAAGTTTCTACAGCATCGGGATCATGTCTCCAGCTACAAAATGACAGAAATTTATCGAACAAAACGGCACATATATACTGTAAATAAATGTAATTAAACTTTCAAAAAAATGTCTTGAGTTTTCATATAAAAATGGAAAAAAACTTTCCACGGCCTATTATTTTGTACCCGATTGTATAATCTATGACAAATGAAATACTCTCCGCTCGCATCCCGCATGCCATCTCTTGTTTTAAATATATTTTGTTCTACTACGTTAGTATATTATACCTATAATATTTATGCGATTCTCAAACGGGTAAATAACAATAATATTATGGAAACAAATTGATTGAATGCTCTTTGCCCACAACAGACTACAGTACCAGACACGTGATCGACAATTAGATTCGCATTGCCTTATCAGCAGTAATTAACATGTCGGTAGCAAATAACGATATCTACGTGATATACATACTCGCAGCATTATTTATAGTGCATACTTATTAGCTACAGTGTTATATAATAAATTAAATAAATTATGTACTTGTATATAGCGTTAAAGTCATCTTCCACTATTTGATAGTAAAATATTGTCATATAAAAGAACCCATGCAAGATTAAGGAATATTCAGGATGTGGGTACCATGGCACCAATATCTTCTTTTTACCCGACTGCGAAAAAGGAGGTTTATGTTTTTCGAACATATGTATGTATATTTCTTTGGCACGCTATGTAGCCTAAACGGGTTGATGGATTTTAGCATACGAGGTGTCGTTAGATTTGTCTTAACTGTGGTAGTGACATAGGCTATATAATATTAAAGTACGACGTCTGGGAATCAAATAAAAAGCAAAAATAGAAAAATATCCTTTATTAGCCCTTAGTTTTTTTTTTTGTTGCACTTGGATTTTTTACTTTTTAATAATTTAGCTTGTTTTATATTGTATAGCAAATGTCGCAAACAACCATACGGACTCTATGCTGATGGTAAGCGGCTACCATAGCCACTTGTAATACCATAGGTATCAGTAGGGCTTAGCCCATCATGTATCCCCCACGCCAAAGAGCTCTGGGAATCTTACTCACCGCAGGAACACAACACTAGGTTATTTAACTGCAATCAAATCAAAGCAGGGTCGACACAACACATTTTCTTTTTTCTTTTTTCAGTTTCTATCACTAATTTATCGCATCAAAAAATAAGCTAGATTTTACATCATGACTAGATGTGCCCTACGGTTTCACCCGTTATAAATTTATTCGACAAACTCTCCACCGCGCCACGGCCAACGCAACCGTTTAGTTCTCACTTCCGGTACTTGGCAACAGTTTGGCAGATTGTTTGACATTCAAAGTTACTGCTTCGCTCATTAGGGTCTTAGCATGAACCTATAAAGCCTATAACCGTCTTCAATAAATAGGCTATAAAATGCACAAGCAATTTTTTTAAATTTGGTTAGTAGTTTCACAGATTAGCGTGTTCAACAAACGAAAAAAAAAATTCTCTTGTGCTTTATAAGATTAGGTACTACTAGCTTTGCTCGCGACTTCGAATTCTAAACACCCCGTAGTATTTTTCTCAAATGTCTTCAATGTACGGATTTTGACTCTTTACTCTTTTATTATAAGTATAGATTAGTATAGATAGATAGATTGTATAGAATTATATATCTTTGTGTAAAATATAACATTTTGGAGTAGATAAGTTATCTAAAGGGTACGTACATAGGTTGGTCCAAGACAGTAAGTGTATATTACAAATCAATACACCATATCACGGTGATACATCCAAATTGTATTATCAATAAAGAAAAATATGAAATAGTGACTTTTATTATGTTCATACATCACTTATCAGCTGATAAGAGCAGCGCGGCGTCGACTTTAAAGATATAAAAGTACTTGTAGGATTCCCGTTCCTAGTTCCTATTGGTAAGCCAACGGTTCGATCTATATTTAAAGGATTTTAACTTTTGAACGATGATACGAATGGTTGAAAATAGCTAGGTGGTAGGCACGACAATTGCATCCGAATGAATCGCGGCCGGCCTCGATACGGTAAATATTAAACACACGCCTTATTGCCGCTTAGATGTGTCGCGGAGAGTTGCACAAAATTTTTTTTGTATGTTTAACCGACTTCCTTAAAAGACGGGTTACACAATTCGAATGTATATATATATATTTAATAGGTATTATATATGGTATATATAGGTATTCTTTTTTTGTTGGATAGGGTATACCTCAAGGGTGGTCCCATTTTAATGTCATTGGTACTGGACCTTTAGCTTTGAAGATACAGAAGGGATCTCATCAAAATCATTGAAGTTGTTAAAATTGTCCTGTATACTTTTGCTGTTATTTAACATGTTTTAAGAATGTTGTCATATTCAAAAACATCTAATGTACACTACTTTAATAATGATTTAAAAAATCATGAGCAACCTCTATGAAATGAAATAGTAACTTAAAATCTTTAGTAAACTTAGAATGTCAACCGTACATGACGAGAAAAGAAAGAAAAAAAATTTAAATACATAATACTAATATATTGTATGGGGAAACAGAATCCTCGATATGAAAGTCCGAGTCGCTCTTGACCGTTGTTTATTTATTTCTATTATGAACTTTTTAAATGATTTTTGCCGCGAATAAAGTGTAAGTTTTTTGCATACCTCTTCACGATATTTTTGAAATTACCATTTTATTTACGCGGAACACTTTTCGATATAACTATTCGAATTAGAACTTCTTATTTACTTTATAACTTTTTTGTATTCGTTCTAGGTTTAGCGTTTGGCCACAACCTCACGTGATGTTAAGTGACGACGTGGCCCAAACGGTACCACTCTAAGCCTAGTTGGAGGACTGGTATTACTAAAAGCGCTACCACCATGCTATGATTTCATCACAATGTTTTCCTTCACCGAAAGCTTAGGCTTATTGCAGGGATTCGAACTCACGTCGATCGACGCGTTGTCAGTACACACTAACACTTAGCCATCGTTACTCTTATTTCACTTCATCATGCTATGTTAAATATATATAGCATAAATATCTTTTAATAGGATTTATCCAGTTATTGCAACTAACGAGCCTTTTTTATTTGAACTATGGTTTACCCATGGTTTAGCCCGATAATACTAACTACATACCATAACCATCTTGTTTTGTTACAAATAGATATTTCCCTACATGTATTATGGGAAACCCAAACGCGTTAATAATAAATCATAATCACTGCGAAATGACAGAACAAATTGTTAATCTCGAATAAACTAATTTACCTTGCATTATACTTTAGCAAGTTCATATCATGTAAATGTAAAATAGTGTAACAATAACTATATTCTGTATTAACCTATTATCATTAAATAATATATTATACAAGACAATATTTAACAAAAAATAAAACCAATTTCAATGATTTTGAAGATTTCCCTTGTGTATCTTCGAAGTTGAAGATACAATGCCAATGAAATTAAAATGGGACCGCACAACCTTTTAGGTATCCTATATCCAAAAAAATATCCAAATCGGTTCATAAACAAAGAACTTATGGCTGAACCATATCCATAAAAAAAACATACATTCGAATTGAGTAACGTCCCATCGTTTGTTGAAGTCAATTAAAAATAAATAAATACTACAAATTTTTATTTATGTAGCTTTTCGCTCGCGGCTTCGCTCTCGTAGACTATAAGATATATTATCCCGTTTTACTCCCTTTTTGCCTTTGGGGTTGAATTTTAAAAAACGCCAATATATGTGTTACGTTAATTCTATCGAAGAGTAATCAATACCAAGTTTAAAATAAATCCAATCCGAAAAATGTTATGTACTACCATACAAAATTTGCCATTTACTTGAGGGTCGATTTTTGACAAATCCCTTAAACGTTATCTACATTATAAAATCAACATCCTTCCCTAAATTTCACATTTCTATCCCCGGTAACTATGATGAGTTAGGGTTGCCATCCATCTGGGTTTCACCAGATTTGTTCTAATTTGACAAGACGAGCGCTAACTAATGACTTTTCTTTCTTGACTATCACACAAAGATCACTGTATAGTTTATTAAATATGAGTTGTAGGAGTCACAATATCATAGCTTTTATTATACATAAGTATATAATAAACAGTTTATGGTACATAAGTCACTCAGGGATAATGTAGCTCCCTATTAGTGAAACTATCCCTTTAAATAATAATCTACAGTTGGTAAAACTATGCATTTCAAAACTACATTAGAAAATCACAATTACCTACTATTGTAACATATTGATATATTAGTAATGAACAAACATTTTAAATACCAACTTTTATTCATTATTTCAGTTATAATAAAATATTTATTTTTGTGGCGATAATGTACGCTAACATCGTGATTATAGTAGGTACTTATAAACAGGATCTCGATCGATTTATTTATTATATCCACACAGCCTTTGCATATAATTATTATTTACACTTTAGAACAACTGAATATTTAATACAAGCTTGTTTTAAAATGGTTTTTTTTATAAATTGAAATTAATAATTTTATTGTCAAGTTTTTAATCTTATTTTATTTTCGTGTTTTTCTCAGTAAACTCTTTCATTTGGTGAATAAAAAATAACTGGTCCGCCATTTTTGGGAGACCACCATTTTGGGTTTATAATGACGCCCCCAAGCCCGATGACGCTGTCAAATCCTCTAATGGCTCTAGAGCCCATAAGGCTAACAGTAAATATAGTCAGTTCGAAAAAAAAAACATGATAACAGTTTACCAATATTACATTCATTCGGTAGGGTTGTAAATTATACAGCCTAAAATCATCGCCATTGTAAAAAAATAAATTCACTTCCAATTTTCGTGCATTGCAAATAAACTCGTATCCGGTTTCAATTTAACGAAAACTGTATAATAAACTTAATAGTTTGTTGGCTTAGTTCCAGCTTATCTTTCAAAGTTACTAAAGCCTATGTCCGTATTTACATTGCGACGACAGTGGTGCCTTCTGACCAAAAGTAACAAAAGGTTTTATGTAGTGTTTGTAAGACATCAGCTATACTAATATAATAAAGCGGAAAAGTTTTTTGTTTGTTTGTTTAAACACGATAGTCTTTGGTTCTACCAGTCGGATTCGAAAAAATCTTTTTGTATATGATAGAAAACTCTCGAGGAATAGTATAGACTATTTAAGATTAGGTTACAACTTTCAGATAGTCTTAAATATTGGTTTTTGTTACGTAAGTCAGAAGTCAAAACCCTCCCGAACTGCTATATCCACGTGCGCTGGCGTAATCGTTAATGATAAGAAAATACAAGGTTCTACAATAATATTGGTTCTTAGTATATCTAAAAAAAATCAGCGATATGTTATGCCTATCTCTTATGTATAAGCCAGAATAAGGTATTTTATGACAAAGATTTTTTGAAAATTAAAAAATGATTTTTAAGCATTATTTTTAGACATGGCATATTAATCCTTACGAACAAAACGTTACTTCATCATAAAGACAATTTTATGAAGTTAAATTTTGCTGTTTAGAGTATAACTATTTGGACACATTGTTCAGGAGATAATGAAAAATTAAAATAATTTGTACTTGCGGAAAAGACAATTATGATAGATTACATGGGTGCGTTGGCGCCGCGGTGTTTGTCGGATAAAATTAACACAGGTGAAACCGTGAGGCACAGCTAGTACTGAATAAGCAAATATACGCGTTAATTCAAAGTTGCGTGCGTACCATTCTATTTACCCTTCGCCCTTCCTCGATGTTTTATGTTAGTAGGTATTGCTTTTCGTTTTAAAATTATAAAAATAATATTATTTAAATTTAAACACTTATGCATTTATATAATTTTATACGAAATGTAATGTGAAGTGACAATCATTATTTGATAAAATAATAAGGATAAGTGAGCTGCTTACGCAATAAACAACTACACTGAATGTTTGTTACATCTGTAGTAATCTAGTAATGAGGCCGTCGTTTCGAGATAAATTGTTATTTTGCAGAGAACAGTTGTCTTAATTATACTTTGTTTAGAAGTGATAATTATTTGTTATATATATATAAACGTTTCAAAGATATAGTCTTTTAATTAGGTTTCATGCCAGTAAGTTTGACTTATAAACAAGCAACAACAAACAAAAAACTAAATTTTTATCGGTACGTACACCACACCGCACCGTTGGCAAGTTGATGTTGTAAACAAATAAAAAGCAGTTGCGTAGTTCATAAAAAAGGAGCAGTTTAAGATAACAAACAAGTAAACATTTAGATTGATGCTATTTAAAAAAAAAACGCAAAAGTCTTGTCACCTACATTATCATCATAAGTACATTATGAATATAATTCAAATTTTTTTAAAACTATTAACTCTTTTTTAAGTACTTTTATTGATAAAAGTAATAAATCGATTAAACATATAATAACAAAATGTATTTCACAAAATAACAATCTTGAGTAGGAACATGACAAGTTTCTTTCTAAGATCACGATATCTTCTTAATGGAGATTTAAATGTACTACTTGTGGCAGTCCGAATGGTGTAATACCTCTCCACCTTACAAAATATCGTAGCCAAATAGCTTTGTATTGTGTACCTGCGGTTAGTAGGGTGTTCAGAGGTCCTTGGAGAGAGAGGTTCAAGGTCTGCAACGCGCTAGTGATACCTATAGTATGCTACGGTAGTCGCTTACAATCGGGCGAGCCATACTTGTTTGCCACATTAGTTGTATTAAAAAAAAATTGCAATGCGGAATGTGTTTCGTGTTCTCTCGCCTCTTCTGCTCACGTCCGTCTTCTTATTTCTTCTCATGGTGACCAAATTGCAGAAGGTGTTGGCTTACAAATTGATGTCTTCTAACTGTACATAAATTATCTACTTCGATAATTAACGTAGATAATTAATATTATAAATAAACTCTTTAGAAGAACAAATATATTAAATGTATTTTTTATCGTTGTTTAAAATAAAATCCAATCATTTTTAAATCAATCGATGGAATCATTCTTAAATCAAGAATAACCAGTCGGATATCAAAGTAGGTATATATATATATATAAATTCAAAATTAAATATCTGAATATGTAGCTACGAAATCACATAGGTACTTACACGGATTTCTTAGAAAAATCTAGGTTATGTCAACGAGTAACTACCTGAAAGGAAAGAGGTCGGGTTTCACTCGGTATGTATTCAGTAATGAACGAGCTACCGACAGAACCTTAGAGAATATTAAAATACTTGGTAAGTGATTTCTATTTTTAGATATTCTTACTGAGCAAACCCAATGGAACTAAGTTCTTATCGCATAACTTTTCAAATGTATTTTTGTAACCTAACCTATTTATTTTTAGGGTTCTATACCTCATAATGAATAAACGATTCTCTTCTAAGGTAACTTGGTTGTCCCATCTGTTTATTTTTGTGTCAAATCCCTTTTTCTCAAAAACGGCTTGAGGTAAAAATTAAGGTCTAAGGCCTCATGCTGTTTAAAAAAATATTGCCCGTCACACTAAAAGTACCTACCACTCACTGACTAATTATTATCGTAACTTTTAAAGTACTTCCTGAAGACCTTTATTCTTGAGATTTATTAATTTTACAAGTTAAAAAAACGTCTTTAATATTAGAGCTCGTCTTCTTTTACGTAATTAGTACATTCTTCTTTAGTTCGTAAAGGTAAATACGGATCAAGCAAAAATAAACTTAGTAAATAAAAATAAGCCCAGTAATTGTGTTATCGTAAATATTATTGCTGGCGTGGATCTAGAGTTTAAGTTTGGAGGGAGTATAGATTAAATTTTATCGAACATTTGACATCGAACATTGGAGACATACACAGTATAGCCTCATTAGATCATTACACACAATATATTCATACTTACGTGCACACCACATAGGTACATATGTTCTGTAAGGAACCATTTTTTATATTTTTTTACGCTAGTTATTGTAGACTATATTTCAGATTACTAAATACATATACACATGTTCCTTCCTTCCTCCAAGGAGGCAGATACATGTATATAATTATGTATAAGTTACTTTAAATCGAATTTTACGGATAGGGAATTCGTTAGATCGCGACTTCTTTGCAATCGCGATAACAGCCCAAGCTGAGTTTCGGCCATTTTTGCACCCTTGCTCGCTTTCGGGGCTGAGTGCCTTAAGCGCTCGCCTCCAATCCCGGTAAAGCTGTATAAGCCATCAGCGGCTCTGTTATTGGATAGGACCCTTCATGCTTACAGTAAGGTCAGATCGAAAAAAAAAAACAGTACAGACATAGAGTTTTCTGCGATAATTGACGATTATAAACATTTTTTTAGGAAGAGGGGTTATCATTGACCCCTATGCACTCCACTTGGACCCGCGCCTAACTTGATGCGTGCTTAAGTCGGATAGTAGAAACTGATATCCAAGCCATGATAACCCTCTAAGGCCTAGCGTCCGGTCGCCACTCAAATATTTAACCTACGTTATAATTTTAAGTAGATTATATTTATAAGCTATTCGTTGTTTAGTTACTTAGATTACAAATTACATATTAAGCACAATACGTAGCTTATATCTAATAAGTAATACTTTTTAGTAGTAAACAATACTTTGTTTAGAATTTCTCTGAAATGGCTACAAAGATTTGGTTGAAATTTTGTATATAGATAATGTTTTACATTCCATATTAACTTATACCGGTTCTAATACATAACTATGAAGGAAAGAGCACATCTCCTAACCGGATACTAAGGAACGACACGGTCGTTCATACATCTATGCGGTCACTAATGTTTTTGGCGTGTCAAGTAGCGGTTTTTGTTTTTTATTTATTTATTTACTCAGGATTGACAATAGTCATTCAAAATATTTCATTGCAACCTAGCAACATTTTTGAAATTTTATTTTCAGTAACCAAAATAACACAGGAAATGATATCAAAATATGCTTTGTTATTTGATGAAATGAAATCCCGTTTTCCTATTTTTTGTTTTTGCAAAGAATTTTTACAATGTAATTGCACACAAAACGTTATATTTTTTAAATAATACTAAAGCACACGGGGTGCTAACGTTGCATGAAATATCCCGGCTATATCTGCATTTTTCTTAAATCTGTGTGTATATAGAAATTCAGTCGTCGAATAACTAGCGACCGCCCCAGCTACCTACATTATAATACACACTTTGTAACATAATCCGAGGGATTGCGTCACAAAGGATTTCAGAACCACACACAACTTTTTCTGCTTACCTACTCATTAATCCTTGGAACCAAACCGTCAAGTAATTTACGGTTCGGTTTACGACCTTTGTCGGCGTAATACCCTCGAATTGGTGTTCCTAAGTGCTGTCCGGTAAGAAAGGGTGGACTTATAGGAAAAATTCAATGTAAAAATAGATATTTTTATTTCTGTTCTATGGCAGCTAATACGTTCAAGTGATGAAAAGGTTCGATAAAAAATATGTGATGTAAATGTATGAAAATGTGTAAATAAAAGTGTGGTAGTAAGCTTATTGAGTACATAGTTCACGGGTTTGATCCCAGTAAAAACGGACGTTTGTGTGATGAATAATCAGTTCTGTGACAAGGCGCTAAATATTAGGTGTTTAAACAAAAAAACTATTGAGCTTTATAATATTATATTAGTATATATTATCGTATAATATTCGAAAATACCACACAGACACTTTGATTTTACGTATTAGTATGTATTAATTATAATTTAGGGTACTATTTCTAGTACGTAAAGCAGAAAATTTGAAGTTTCTGCTTTTTTTATTTTATATGTATGTGTTTCTAAATGACTACTGTTTTCACGAAACTAATAAGATCATCAACAAACATGTTGACGCTTTTTATATCACCTTGTGTTTCTGTAGCGTCAGAAAAAAAGACACAATTTATTGTATGACTTTGACGCGATCTTAGTATGTATTGTAGTGGTTTTCGTTTTTTATTCATAAACCTTTGTTTGACCCTATATTCTGTAATACAGTTGGCATTTTAATAATACAGTTAGGATATTGTGCACATTGCACAAGTGAAGTGGATTTTAAATAATAAAACGGATCATAAATTCTGAGACGTCACGAAAACCCCCTGGAAAGTATGGAGGGTAAAAACCAGGAGCGCCATCTTTATTTATGAAAAAGTGTCCGTTGAAAAACGTGAAATTAGGGTGGCGATGCGATAGTAAGTGTGTTAATTTTAAAGATGGCGCGCGCTATCTTATATTTTAATTTTTATTTTCGTCCACTTTGACAATTTTTCACTCCACAAACTTTTCACTATAAAACTTATTTTACAATATTTAAACGTTAACTAATCAACTGATTCCCTCAATCAACCAATGCAAAACATTTTTAACATACATTTCCGTAATTCATAAAAATTAGATTTTAAAGATAATTGCTAAAAAATTTTCGGAAGATTCAGTTTCTTTAATTTCACCGGTTGGCTCTTTACCAAAGTTCCGATGTCCGATGTATTTCATGAATCATCGCTTTGTCGTTCGTAGTATGGGATGACGACAAATGTACGATTCTCAACATGTCTAGGAGTTAGTGGTTTGCAATATTTATCGCACTTACTCTCAGCATTTAGTGCTGAGAGACCAAGATATTTTATTTCAACTGTAATATACAATTGCTTGCAATTTTATGACATACTGCGCGAGCCTTTTTCATGGGCCAAGCACAGTCAAAACTAAAGCAAAGCCTAGTTATAGATGGAAACATCAAAAGACATTCAACTGTAAACTGTTGTAGTAAATACTCACAGAATTTACTACCGAGACCCCGATATACGTTACTTCAATTGTTACCTAATTTCATGCAATCTTATGAGAATACGTCAATTAATAATAATATTAGTATACATTAAAGCTAAAATAAAATATTAAAGAATCCTCCGAATTGAGGAATAAAAAATTCTAGGAAACGTTCGCATCGTCTTTAAAGAGAAATTCAAGAAATTATAAAGATACTTGGAAATGAACATTGTAGCAGTTTAATTTTCACGAGTCACGCATTCGCTGAAATTTTTAAGTTTAAAGAGTTTGCTTATTAATAAATAAGTAATGCCCCAGATATTTACATTAATATAAAAGTATATCCACTACATTATCATAATCATATTCCACTAGTTCACTCAAATATTTACGGATTTCTGTACCTACTCACGAATAATATATATATTACTATCACAGAATAATACGTTCAAGGAAAGAACGTTAAATTATGTAACGAAAAGAACACCTTGGAGTATTTCATTCTGGCAACAGTTTCCCGTTTCGTTTCGTCACAATTCCGTGTTCTCTTTTTATATAAATAGGTGGTATTCCCGCAGCGACACGGCTTGGGTTCATTCAACTCGCATCGAACAAGTAATTAAAAATGCACTTATTTATAGCACTTAACTATATTTAATGCACTTATATATTTTATTAAATTATTCCTAGAATATCCAACTCTGTCATATTTTTTTCAATGTGATGGTGATAAACCCGTCTCTGTGCCTCTTTTGGGTTGCTACTGTTGTTGCTTTGCCCGGAGCCTTGCCTCTTTGTGCGTGTTCTACCGTTTGTATAATGGGTTGTGTTCCGATAAATTGTTCGACATGATGCCAACGGCTACTTTCCATCATCGCACCGTTCGCCATCGGCAGGGAGTTCATCCTCACACCTTGAAACCTAAATGGTCGCGGACAGTCTGGTTTCAGAGGAGTTTTCTTCCGCGAACGCTCCGGAGGTGGAATAAGCTTCTTATTGAGGTTTTCCCATGGGACTACAATATGAGAATCTTAAAAAGGGTGTGTGAACTGGTTTTTAAAGGGTTGGCAATGGGCATGTCATGCTTCTGGTGTTGCAAGCGTCCATACACTGCGGTGACCACTTACAATCAGATGGGCCGCATGCTTGTTTGCCACTATTGTGGTAGAGGCTTGCAGGCCGGCTTGACAGCAACGACCAGCGTTGGATAGCTGATCTTTTGGTGGTCGCCGTTACATTTGGAAATGTACTGTGTTTACCACTAGGTAAAATGGATTCAGTTTGCCATGCTACCAAAACAGCATAAAATACTGTTCCGTGACTTTGAGTTCCAACGTTAACTTTGTATAGATGTTCACGAAGCCAGGACCTAGAGCCCCATGCATCCGGAGGACACTATCAATTTCGATAAAATCTTTTCATCAACGCATCACATCAAAATACTAGCTACTATAAAAAAGGGTAACAAAATCTAGATTCATTTTGCGTTCATTACGCATTTTCCGACATGTTTCGTATTTATTGCAATGTAAAATTTAAAAAGAATAATAAATAAATAAATAACCTTTAACCACTCAAGGAAAATTTCACTTTCTATTAGTAGAATAATTTTTACAATCGGACTACTAGTTCTGGAGAATACTTGGTACAAGCATACTCACAAATTTTACCTGTTTATAATAATATATATAGTTATACTAAAGTATAGTAAGTACTCTAGATTGACTCGAAGCTAGCTGGAAGAAAGGTAAAAAAAATTATAGGTATATGACATAGTTATATTTAAAATGATACAGTAACTGAAATATTGTTAGAAGTGTGAGAAATTATATTGAGTCAGCCTGGTATCAACTACCCACGCTGTCCTTAGAAAATTCAGTACGAATGATTCATTTCTTCAAATAAATACGCTCGCGATGTTTTTAACTGGATAGATATAAATCGGCGAAAACTTCCTCTTGCTGGTTTCAGGGTAGGCGGTGGAATAAGGCATTGATTAATATGCAGAGTTCGCTAAGGTAAATAGCCGAGGAAAACACTATTACAGCGTATAGCCAAAAATAAACTTTTTACTATAGGGCCGAAATCGGAAATACTTCGTTGAACTTGTATTTTATAATAGTGCTTTTTTATAAAGGTGCGGCAAAGGTTCTGTTAGGGACCTTTTTTTAGTTTCGACCATGTTTACAGACTACTAAATACGTATGCACATGTTCCTTGCTTCATAGTTTAGCTCGAATTCTTATTGATAGAAAATTAGTCAGATCGCGACTTCTTTGCAATCGCGGCAACAGTCCAAGCCGAGGTCCGGCCACTTTGGCACCCTTGCGCGCATGTTGCCCGCGCTTTCGCGGCTGAGTGCCGTAAGCGCTCGCCCCCAAGTCATAGTAAAGCTGTAAAACCCATCAGCGGCTCTATTTTTAGGGTCCCTCTGGAGGCTAACAGCGTAGTTAATTCTAAAAAAAAAACAGCGCGACAAAGTAGTGACTCAGTGCCTCATGTAAATATAGGACAATCCAATAATCATCGCCGATCGCCTCTGTGATGCCGGTTCGAGAGCCTCTCAACAACTGCATAATACTGGTTATTTCTAAAACGCGATAATCCGAAAGAGAGTCTCTGTGGCCAGTATATCACCATGTGCATGATAATCATGATCCTGTAGAACACAATTATTATCATGTCTTACTACCCAGTTCTATTGACATCAATACAATTCTACGATGTAACTAACAATATATTCGACATTAATATCTATACATACGAGTATTATTTAAGATTATGCGTAAATTTATATAGTATATCTGACGCTGACAATTGTTTTCTAAGGTCTAACTACTTAAAAAAAGGTTCCGTACAGAACCTATGTTCTTACTGTACGAGTGTGCAAGTGTGAAGTGCAGTGCATTTTGGGTGTTTGGTAGCCAGCCTGATCAGCCACTAAAAGCCAATATTTTTGTTCTCAACATGAAAACATTTAAAACGATTTATTCCATCAATGCTATCTATTTTTTCTGATTGGGTAATGAGTTTTGTAGGGTGGACAATGTGGTGTATGTTCAACTATAAAATGATAAATGATAAATGAAGCGGCGAGCTTTAAGGATCCATGCAAGAGCATCGAACCTATTTATTACTAAAATAGTGATTAACAAGCAGGTACTTAATAATTGTCTTAGGCGCGAACCACGAGCGAGTTTATCGCGGCGATATTACACGTCATGCCAGTTCATTCTATAACAACTCTATGGGCGTGTCTCAACACGGCGATGCGGCGAGTGACATTGACAACGAAAACACCAACGGGTCGCTGCGCGCCCGCTGCGAGACGCGACCTACTCGTAACGTATTCGCCGCTAAACGTGACGCACTCTCGCCTCACAAAACTATTGACACTTCTGATTCCGCTCTTACCTGTCACCGAACTGAGCTCTTTTCAACAAAACAACTGTGATACAAGTTCAATGACGACAACTAGTCTCGTGAAGATTACCTGACTATATAGTAGGACGGACTCGTAGCGATACACTCGCTCGTGGAGGTAGCGCCTTAACTTCAAATACGCTACAAGAAAAATCCTCTATGATAATGACTATTAAGGATATGACAATGTCTACATTGCAATTTAAAAAGTATTACTTATTTCGTTTTATGTAATACTAGCTACATTATTCTGCCCATTCCAATAGTCATTAACTGGAGTACAGCGCCACCTATCGCATTCAGGGATATCATAGAAATCTTTTCAACCAACCAACGCGCTAACGTACTTGGTACTTGGTACGGACGAACTTTCATAGTGATCGGTCAAATGGAGTTGGAATTCATGAACCTCATACGACTATTAAGGTCGCTCAGCGAGCTATGGAGAGGGCTATGCTTGGTGTTTCTCTACAAGATCGAATCAGAAATGAGGAGATCCGTAGACAAACTAAAGTAACCGACATAGCCAAAAGGATTAGCAAGTTGAAGTGGCAGTGGGCGGGGCACATAGTTCGGTGAACTGACGGCCTTTGGGGCAGAAAGGTTCTCAAGTGGAGACCACGCACCGGAAAGCGCAGCGTAGGACGGCCCCCCACTAGATGGAAAGACGACCTAATAAAGGTCGCTGGGAGCCGTTGGGTGCAGGCCGCACAAAATCGGTCGCTCTGGAGATCTATGGGGGAGGCCTATGTTCAGCAGTGAACGTCCTGCGGCTGAAATGATGACGATGATGATACGACTATATAATAAAATCCATTTTTGTGTTATCTACTAGCTGTGCCCCACGGTTACACCCGTGTTAATTTTATACGACAAACATCGCCAATACATCCGTGTAGGCAACTTTTTATACTTTGTGAAAACTATCGACATTTTTAAGAGAAATAAATTAATTTTTTCAAATTATTTTATAGCCTATGTTACTCGCTGATTACCGTAGCTTTATATTGGTGAAATATTTTTTAATATCAGCCCAGAAATTTTTATAATTTATACATTGCAAACAAAAAATGAAATCTTTCCTCTTTATCATATTGGTATAAATGATAATAGGTCTTTACCTATGAAATTGCCGTTCTGCAGTACTGGCTATTTCAAATCAAAATAATTTTTGTTTGGCTAAGAATTCTAATTTCAAAAAAATTGGTTGCCTGTAAAGTCGGTATACGGGCGAAAGTTTTACGTGACAACGACTTTATGTCTGTCTCTCTCGCTCTTAGGCGGGCTAACCATGCCCGAGTGGAAGGGACGCGTGCCTCTCACTCGCTCTCATTGTGAGCGCATAACGTGAGCGGAGCGTAACGCAGTTTCTTGAAGTGTCACCCGGCAAACCAATTTATAAGACGTTGTCACGTCAAAATTTTATTTTAAAAACATGGAATTCTTTTTCCAAAAGTAGTCATTTGTTTATCGATTAGTGTTACATTTTCATCGCATTTCAATCTTTTTTGTCATCATGGATACGTTAAAAATTCGAGTAATTATGGAATATGAGTACCGTCGTGGCAGCAACGTGGCACAAGCGGCACGCATCATCAACGACATTTACGGAGCTAACACTACAAACCATCGCACCATCTGTTATTGGTTTGCTCGCTTCCGTTCTGGGAATTTCAACCTGAAAAATGAACCTCGCGGTCGTCCGAAGACTTTGGTCGACAATGACGAATTAAAGGCGATTGTGGAAGCTGATGATACACAATCTACGGCTGAATTAGCAGCAGCTTTCGACGTTAGCGTCAAAACAATATTGGTCCATTTGCGTCAAATTGGCAAGTTAAAAAAGCTTGACAAATGGGTGCCCCACGAACTCAATGAACGCCAGCGCGAAGTATGCGTCGAGACGTGCCTTGCACTGCTCAACAGACACATAAATGAAGGAACTTTGAACCGCATTGTTATCTGCGATGAAAAATGGATTATGTTTGTTAACCGCAAGCGCTCAACAAGTTGGTTGGATCCTGGTTCAGCACCTAAACAATGCCCTAAACGAAAACTTACCCCTAGAAAAGTGATGGTCACTGTTTGGTGGTCTAGCGCCGGTGTGATTCATCACAGCTTCTTACCAAACGGGGTGAGCATTACTGCAGATGTTTACTGTGAAGAACTGAATACAATGATGGAGAAGCTGGCACATCTTCAACCATCATTGGTCAATCGCTCGTTTCCGCTGCTCCTGCACGACAACGCGCGACCTCATACTGCACAGCAGACGGTCTCCAAGTTGCCAGAACTGGGGTTGGAAGTTCTCCGTCATCCGCCCTACTCACCAGACCTTGCGCCTACAGACTACTACTTTTTCTAGAATTTGGATAACTCCTTGGCGAGAAAAAAAATCAATACCCGAGAGGCAGTACAAAATGCCTTTGAAGAATTTGTTGCCTCCCGTCCAGCTGATTTCTTTAAGAAGGGCATCAATAAACTGCCACTGAACTGGCAAAGATGCATTGATTGCATGGGTGATTAATTCGATTAATACAAATAAAAAATACATGAAAAAAATCGTTTAAATTTTTTCATACAAAACGGCAATTTCATAGGTAAAGATCTAATATTACTAGGTATATTATAATATAATTATTGTTGATACATTGATATAATAAAATAAAATATATTCTTTGATACGTGCACTCAGCTAAGCCCTTGGAATTTGTAAGAAAGATATTGTTCCAAAAAAAACAAGTATAGTAAAATACATAAAAGTAATAAATTCAAATTAACAGTATTTCAGAGAGCAGTCTTTATTTCTAACCATTCGGTAAAGACCGTCGGGAATAAAAGCATTCTATTTGCAAACAAAGAAGCAATTTTCTTATAAATCGATGCAGCTTTATGTAAATAAGTGAGCTGATCCGAGTCAATAACACCGTTCATTATGGCTGTCTCGGCTTTATGTATAAACATTAAATTGTTGAATATTAATGGACTGATATTTCATTACAAATTTTTATAGACGCGGTCATTGCCTTTTACTGCAGACGACATAAAGATCTAATCTTCATTTTACACAAAAGGATGAATATCTGAGCGACCGAAGATTCAACGTCTTGCAATACACGTATCTAGTTTATCTTGAAAAGTAACACATTATCTAAATACAAAATTAGAGCCCCTTCTTAAAAATCAATCACCAAATCAAGAAGTTCAAGTTATGAATTATTTATGAAAGTGATGACTTCATCTTTAAAATAATTTCTGTTGTTTCCAAAAACATAAAAAAGCATGAAATAAGTCATAAAATAGTAAAATATTCAAATTAGTGTTTCAAAATTCTTCATAGTATTCAAAATACTAAAAAAGAAAGTGAAAAAAAATGGACAATCCACATTATTTGGTTTCTCGGAAATGGCTCTAACGACTTGCATGCAATTTTCTATCTTATAATGTTTTACTTTTCATATTGATGGGGATATATTTATCTATACTAATAATTTAATAAAGTGGAAAAGTTTTTTTTGTTTGTTTTAACACGCTAATCTCTAGAACTACTAGTCGGATTCTCAAAATTCTTTTTGTATATGATAGCCAGACACACGAAGAGCTATCTAACATTAGGCTACAACTCTCAGCTAGCCTTAAATATTGATTTTTGCTTTGTAAGTCGGAAGAGGCAGCCCTCCCGAACTGCTTTATCCGCGTGCACTGGCGTAATGGTTAATGATACGTAAATACAAAGTTCTAAAAAAAATATCTTTAGTATATCTAAAAAAAATGCACGATAGCATATGCCTGTCTTTTATACATAAGCTACAAGAAAGTCCTTTTTTTTTTTTGAAGATTAAAAATTTATTTATAAGCATTATTTTTAGGCATGGCATTATATTAATCCTTGCGAGCAAAAGTTACTTCATCATAAAAAAAGTTATATGAAGTTAAACTTTGCCCTTTTGCTATAGCATGTTATTTGGACACGTAGTTTAGAAGATAATGAAAAATTAAAATAATACAACACTGGGCGTGCGATGTGACGCATAATCCTGGCGACCCGTTAAAAATATTGTCTATACTGTATTCCGTATTATAAATCACCAATCACTGATTTCTTTTAAATGATATGCGGCTGAATCCACGGTGCACATATAGTGTAAGTATATATACCAGAATTGCGCCCTTAATAGTGTTAGATAGATTAGTTAAACTAATCAAGGTATAAAAATAAGAAAATTGAAGTGTCTGTTTGTAATATCAAAATAACAGCTTTTTACTTAATGCATATTAAAGTATGTACGGTACTTAAAACAAAAACCAATTGTTAAATTTTTTCTCTGTCTGTCTTTTTGAAAAATAATTAGGGTTCCGTACATAAAAAACAAACTAAAGTAGCATTGTTCATTACCGCGCGCGCCCCACGCGCAGGACGCGACGCTCCCCTTCGCACCAAAGTCGCAGCCACGACGGCTATAATAGTCTTTAATATAAACATCATGGTGATGAAATGGCTTACCATTTAACTAATTAATTTACTAATGGTCATAACCAGTGGTAGATCCACTACGGGTTTTCTCTATAGGGAAGGAAATATGTTAAGGACTTACATCCTTGAGAAATATTAACACAGGGAAATCTCCAATATATCTTTGTATTTTTTTACACTATGGAGTTTATTTACAAATTTTTATGTTATTTATAAGATGTTGTGGTTCAAATGATATGAAGCAATAACAGACAAATGGTGTTGTGCAGCCGCGAAGATGTTTGCGATTTGATACAAATGTCATCTGCGACTGTACCCCGTGAAACAAATGATGATATTTGCATTAGTGGTGATTAAACTAGAGTCTTCTTTCAAAAAGATGTTTAAAATTTGCGATTAAATATACTTATATATTTTTTACTTTATTTTTTTTTCATCAACTATATACGGTAAAACAAACATTTAGCTATCAATTATTCCGGAAACTATGTTGTATGGGGCAATTTGCATAAACACTAAGATTATAATTAGGCTCAACTAACTTTTACTCTTTCTATCATAACAAATAAAGAAAAGACAACCCTGGAAAAATGTCGAATCCTCAATTACCAATTACTGCTGTTTGTCCCCATTTTCTTTCGTCGAATAATAAAACTTTACCCATTAAGTGTTTCAATATCACAACATTTCAAGAATAACAACTGAACAGACAAACACCTATGTAAACTATAAATTATATCCTATTTTTCTCTAACATACCTGTTTCGAAACTGTTTGATAGCTCGTTCGACGGCTAATGAGAATTAACCAATGTTCTTGCTCCTTATTCCGAGCATCTTCGGCTTTGTTTTAGTTATGAGGAATTAATCATCCGCATATCAAAATCATTTTGAGGAACGGAAACTTAAAAATGAATAAGTAGGAGTTAGTAACTGTCCAGGCGGTTTTTATAATTTCATATGTGGGTAAATCGCGATACTAGGGTTGGCGGTTAGGTGTGATATTTTTATGACGGCTACCAGTTAAACCTAATTACGTTTCGAGAGCGGACGACGCAGTGTGTTTTTTATTGCAATCCTAGAAATAATTAACAAAACATTACAATTTAACTTATTACGTGTGTGTGTGCAGAAGTCGCAGCGATCAAGGTTAATGGTTTGCTTCATATGGTTTTATAAAAACATCTGAATTGGGGTAACCAAGCCATCCTGGTTTGATTTGGTTTTTCGAAGATTCGCGGTAACAGTAACATTTATACCCATTTTGTACAAAAATTAATAAACCCCGATAAGTACCTCGTTTTCATCATATTTTTTATTCATAATTCAACCTTGAAATATACTACCATACTAGAGTAGCTATTTTAAATATAATGTAAAATACATTGAACTGAAAACTTCTCTAGCACCGTTGTGATTTAAAACTCGATGAAACTAAAAAGAGACAACACAAAAATCTATCCAATTTTGCCGCGAAGTTTTCTGTATTAGTACAACCGGTTTACAACAGATGGCGAGCAAGTCGTTTCATTTTTGAGACAACGAACTCGCGGGTAAAAGCTCGTTTGTAATAAGAACCAGTTAGTAGAAGTTTTTAAACAATAACAAACAAACAGAGTCGTTTTCTGAATCCAAACACATATATTATATTTAAATTTGTGATAGAGGCATATCACTGAAGACGAATATTATTTACGAAAAATAATTCAATCATTCGATTCAAGTGCCACGATGATAAATATGTGTTTATTTATATTGTCGATGCGAAATCGCTCATCACGTCATTAAATATCAAATCAGTTTTCACATCACTTCCAGCAAAAATAATAATTTTGTTTTCAGGTCGTTTAAGGCGAAGCAGATCAAAAACATTTATAATAAATATTCGCGCTGGTTCTAAATGGGTCAAAATATATTATTATATTAAAGATATACAAGGTGTCCAGAAAGGGTATCGGGTATTTCTAAGTTCAATGAAACAAAAATTATTTGTATGCAATAAAAAAGTTTATTGTTTATTATTAGCATATGAATTGGAGAATTATTTGGAAAAGATGATGTTATCTAAATGATGACCGTTACGTTGCTGGCACTCTTCTAAACGGAAACGAAGATTGGCGATAACACGTTGACACATAGCTATCGATATTGCTGCCATTTGTGACCTGATGTTTTGCTTTAACTGGGTTAGATTCGTCGGATTGTTTTGATAAACCTTACTTTTAAGGTATCCCCATGCAAAATAGTCAAGCGGGCTAAGGTCGGGGCTTCTGGGAGGCCAGTTGATGTTACCCCTTCGCGAAATGACTTTATTAGGGAATAATTCGTTAACAACTTCCATTGAGTCATTTGAGGTATGGCAAGTGGCCCCATCTTGCTGGAACCACGTTCTTGAGTTGAAACCTGCAAACTCCTGCAACTCTGGGACCAAAAAATTTCGCAACATATCGCAATAACGGTCACTATTCACATTAATTGCTCGGCCTCGTTGATCTTCATGAAAATAAGGACCAATTATGCCTTTAGCAGACATAGCGGCCCAAACAACGACCTTTGGGCTATGCAGGGGTCGTTCATGCTTTCGTCTCGGATTCTCCACTGCCCAGTACCGACAATTCTGCTTATTAACATGACCATTCAGGTGAAAATTTGCTTCGTCACTGAACAGTATGTTGTTAAAGTTGTTAAATCGCTGCAGCATTTCGTTCGCAAAATTCAGTCGATTAGCATAGTCCGTATCCTTCAATTCTTGAACCAATTGAATTTTATAGGCTTTTAGATGTAAGTCTTTCTTTAAAATCGAATGTAAAGACGATTTTTTGATGTTCAACGCTTGGCTTCGCTTTCGGATGGATAAAGACGCATTTTGACGAACCGACGCCTCAACTTCTTAAATTGTTTCTTCATCGCGAACAGAACGAGGACGACCAGAGTTTTGAATTTTAACTGTCGCACCTGTATTCTCGAACATCCTGACCCATTTCCTAATGCTATCGTCACTTGGCGCGTGGCGTGTACGATATTCCGCACGATAGAGACGTTGAGCAGTCACTATTGAATCACCATTACGATAATACGCTCGTACGCAAAATGCGCGATGCGTCCCCGAGTACTGTTCCATCGTGACTAAAACTCCACAAAATGGCGGACGCCACGAAACCCTCCCCGCACCCTTTAGACGCCCATTTTCGAATATGGCGCGAAAACAAATACCCGATACCCTTTCTGGACACCTTGTATTATAGTAACTGTAAACACTATTGGTTCGATTTTTGATCTTATTGTTCGATTGTACATATAACTGCCGCACGGTTTCACCCGTGCTAGATTTGTTCGATCAACTCTCCACGACATCGGCACCAGACTGCTTAACGTTATGGTTTCTGGTCCGCTCCTTAGGTCGTAGCGTATAATTATATAGCCTATAACCTTCCTCAATTAATCAAAACATTCGATTAGTATAAAATAAAGTCGCTATCCGCTCTCTGTTTGTCCGCTTAATTTTCTAAACCACGCAACAGATATTTATACGATTTTCACTGTCATTTAAAGATTTTTTACGGAAGGTTTCTTTACAATACATTCCAAATTTGTATAGTAGACCAAATCCAATGGCTTGTAATCAAGTCTATAAATCGATTTTCGAATGTACTAAAGAATTGTAGTTCTTCAAAAAACCTAGTACGGAATCTCCTAAGGTTGACTCACAGTAGCCATTTTTAACTTCAACGTAATAATTAAAATTATTAGATTGTTTACGAAGCTATTTTCTCCAATTGAGTTTTAATCTTTATTTAGATAAATATGTTAGTTAACTTGGGCTTTTAATGTAGATTAAAATGGGTTTTTACATTTAAATGAATACCGTAGAATATATCACGGATTCAAAATTACGTTTAACCTAAGAAATCCCTCGTAGCGAAACGGTTGGCCGGCACTTCGCATCGGTGATTAAATGCGCGTCGCGAGTTAAGCGCACTTTTTGTAGCTATAAAGCTATGCACTATCAACATTAAAGCGATAAAATCTAAATCATGCTTTTTTTATAAAAATAAATTCACCACTTTGTAAATTGCACCCGTAAAAATTGGGGCGGATCGTTAGGTGCTATAAAAAGCAAAATTTTTTTTTTCAAATCTGATTGGTTGTTCCAGAGATTAGCGCGTTCAAGCAAACAAACAATTTCTTGAGCTTTAAATAATATATTACAGAGCCAGTAATTTTTTTCGAGTCAATATAAATGCTGTTACTAACATAAGTGACACGCCTTGTTTCTAGTTGAGTATTCTGGATATAAGCTTAACATTTATCGCGCATGTAACGCTTGAATACCGAAGATATTTCGAAGCAATGTGTCTATCGCCCGGAGCTCATTTCGAACACTTTACGAGATGAGAACCCAAGTAATCTCTCCCACGATGACAATTCGCCTTCAGATAAACGCGCTCTTCCGTAAAATGACTTTAGAAAATTACGTCACATTTCTTTCGCACGATTCAGGATAATCATTTCCAGCCTTTTTCATCCTACTATTAAAAAATTATTCTTAAAGCTCTGTATAGGATTTATTGTACAAATATTATTATTATCAAAGAAAAACTATATTCTATAGACTGGTAAATAGGTACAATCCCAGAACAATGATACAACAAATAAAGAACTTTATACAATGCACTGTCTAAGCTTAAAACGTGATTTGCTGAGGCAAGATACAATAACGTATGTATATACGTTTTGTATGGCCCAAGACAAGAGTTATCCACTTTTGCTCCTTACGACAATAAGCAAATGTCACCGTTATGTCTTTAATCAAAAAGTTAAATATCTAGGCGATCAAACATCGTTGGTTGTCTTGCTAAAATAAATATGAAACTATCTAGGTACTTAACTTGGAAAGTAAAACATTATTGAAATACAAAATTGCATTGAAATCGTTACAGTTATTTCTGAGAAATCTACAAACCTAAACCTATATACATAATAATAACACAAGAACTGCTAACTTAATAATATTTATTATATATAAATGAATTATAATTTATTTTCAATAACGAGATTTACCTTTTCATTCTGTTTCATCAATCAATAAGATTTTTTTCTTTAGATAAGATAAAATTTTAAAGATGGGGAGAAAATAGAAATTTTATGTAGAACTGTTGACGTTGGCTCAGAACTCAAAAACGCCGTCTAAAATATATTTACCAAGTATATTTTGTCCAACGTTCACACAAGCACAATTCCCTACTGAAATGCGACTCATCGAAATTCAAGATAAAATTATTAAAATCTGACTTATTTTCGTCTGCCACTTTCTGGTTACATTTCGATATAGCCATTTCCGTTTCTGTCACGAGTTTAAAACTGAAAGATATCTTTCGTTACGTACTCGTGTTCGTGATATTTTTCTTCGTTCTTACTACTGGATAAGAGGCATAATTTACTGACACACAAATTACATTCATTTAAAATAAAATACCAGTAGTCGTTCATTACATTATTAAATGACACTGTACAGGCCACCATGTTCGAACCCAGTTCTTATAATTCCTAGTTCTTAGGTGCTAATATTCTTTACTTTCTAGTGCTTTTATAACCATTAAACCAGATTAAGGATGTTCAGCATGTTACTGCATGTTCGGCAACATCCTAAGCCGAGGTTTGGCCACTTTGGCACCCTTGAACATGTTACCATGCTTTCGCGGCTGAGTGCCTTCAGCGCTACACCCCAAACCCGGTGAAGCTGTAAAAGCCATCACAGGCTCGAGTTTTGTCAGATCTAAAAAAATGCCTGGTCGTCTATAGTGACGCATATATCCAGTAAACAAACGTAGTGGTAAAGATCTGTGATCAACATGGTCTGCCCATGCATTACCAATTCACTATGCAAATGGTAAAAAGCTAGTCACACTGACTCTTTTTTGATTTGCGAGATCAGCTAGTGTATATTCAGCTGCCAAGAAGCTTACTTGCCAGCATTACAGCGACGACCGGCGACGGATTCGTAATCTCTCGGTGGTCACCTATGTTTTAGGATTGTACTACACTTACCATGAGGCAACAGTGCAGTCAAAAAATATGATTCTGTGTTGAGCATTCTTATAAAATAGTAGCTGGCGTCTGCTGGAGACGTTGTTCTGTCCTTTCTCTAGCAGTTAATGGTTCGACCACAGCGTCACCTATCAGATTCTAACATAGCTATGAACTATCGTCACGATAACAAATATAGTTTGAACAATGTCAAGCAGGTTTTACTGTCAAAAGATTATTATAGGGTGATATCATTATGTAAATGATGTGATGTCTGGAAGTGACTCGCTCGTTATTTGTACGGTTGGTAATTAATAATAATAGAAAAGATAAACCCGATCGAGTTTCTTGCCGATCTGCTCGATGACTAAAACGTTTTCCGAACCGTTAGTAGTGTTTTGACGTTCATAAGTGCTTTCTTAGGGCCTAAATTGAATAAAGTAGGTATTTTTAATTTTGATTTTGAGTATAAAGTGAATCGGTCAAGCCGTTCAGAATTTATAGGAACACTAACAGAAATATAACAATAATGGAATTTTTACAAGTACATTTTTTAAAATCATAATGCAAGCTCTTGGTTTGAAATGGAACAGTCATATTATTTGAGCTTGTCTCTGACATAGTCCATTACGAAATTCCAATAGCATTACAATAAAACTCGTCCAAGAAATCTCACAGAATGGGACAATACCAGCGCCCATCAGAAGAAAGTTTCAACAAGAGCGCAAATATTGTCTTCGTATATTTTCGAGAAATAAAAATAAAACATATTTACCGTACACTGACTTTTGATAACGTTAGTTAGGTATAAAGTATATTAAACAATACATAAAATTACATTGAATCTATTGTGTTATTATTACACCCACTTGATAATTTTTCATAAATGCCACTTTTACGTGGGCGTTATAATAGACCAATCTCGGGGACTTAAGTAAATGTTACACATTGCTATTATTAGTGATTCTCTTACGATACTCATGTGTAAGATTATAATACATTGCGGACAAAGTATGTACAAAAGTTTTTCACGATCTTCACACTTTTTCTATAACACGCTTTTATTAACTTCACTTGTAACTAACTAACAAACAATGTAATCAAATCGTAGAAGTCAATTTTAACCTACTTCTGATTGTCGTATCGAAATGAAAGTTTGTATATTTATGTAGTTCCGATGACAAAACTATAATTTGGTATCTTGGAGCTAATCTGATGATGGGGCCAGGAGGTGGATAGTGGAACTCTTCAATGGCTAATAGCAAATTGCTTAAGTTTATTTTGATTTGTTTTGACGAGTCCAATAGATTGCGACTTGGTAACGAGGTTCTGGTGATGGAGTCAGGAGATTATTAATAATTTTTAGTGCGTAATAAGAGCATGCTTATTTATATATATTTTAAACTACATATTTTTATTTGTAATGATGTTACTTATCGCGGGATGGGAGTTAAACTGAAAAAGTGCTCACTTTCTGACAAAAAAAAAAAACATAATATACATGTAGAGAAAATATATTTCTTTAATTCTATTTTAAGTTTTGTAGGTTTAATATGTTTAGTAGGTTGTATATAGTTTGTTTATCTATTATTAAAAAGAATATTGTGACATACAATAGGTGACAGATGTGTCAAATATTAAAATGAATTGTAAAACTAAAGAAAGGACATGTAACTAAGAAATATAAACTTTTAATGTCGTTTCTTTGTTTACAGAACAACGCTTACAGTTTATTTCACATATCGAAGTAAATGACTATAGTCGTCTTATATACATATAGGTATATATATATAGGATTTACAAAACTATGACAGTCGTGGAATTCGCCCTGTTGTGTTATGACCAGATTTCTACGCACTTTTGTATGTTCATTACGAGTTGTCAATGGTTTGAGTCTCACTGATTCGGGATTTTTATATAAACTTTTTTTAGTTTTTGTTTATTAAAGTTATGAAAATACTTATATGGGAACTCTGTACTTAGTAGACCTTTACTATTATTTATCCTTGATTTGCTTAAACTAACAATACTAGCTTGTAAGTGTCTCACTGCTAAGGCCTCTTCCTGAGAGAAAGTACAGGCTTAATCCCAAACCAGCACATGAAGTATTGGCGATTTCAAACGCAGATAAATTTACAGTTTCCCCACATACAGTAATACTATACTTTGTGTATACTAAACAAATTTATAAGGCGAGTGTGGACGGGAACGTTGCAGGAGGAAGGCCTAGACGGTCCTAGACGAACGTTCGTCGATCAAATCGCGAACATTCTGAAGAAAGGTGTCAAGAGTACTCTAAACCGACAAGCATGCATGAAATGACTGATGAATACTGAAGAAGCGAAACGTGTATGACAGGATCGTAGCAAGTGGAAGTCTCTGACTATCCCGTTGGGAAAAAGAACATTTATCAAGCATTTAGTTTTCCGCACGATTTTTACCTTCATCATCATTGCTTATTCTTTGATAATTCCTGTAATATCAACTTCTTTAAGAGTAAATCTGGTTTTCATCTATAAAGGTATATACTTCTAGTTAACACAGTTCACTCGAATCTATAGATACGAGATTTTCATCGAATCACAGTTCATAAGGTTGTTTACAATAAAACAAGGCCGCTCCCGGAATTCACATATTGTTTGGCAACACAGATTTATTGAGAGAGTTATTGGATTCAGTTGATTCAATATCACACAAGCAATATGCTCTATTCAACATTGTAAGCATTATTTGGAAAATACATCACATTTCGTTGATATTGGTTATACATATCGTGCGACTTTTATAGGAACATATCCCAGTGGATTTATGACCCCAATAAATACACGTATGTAATGGTATGCAAGTCTACATATACACATGTTCCTTCCTTCCTCCCAGGAGAGAGGAACATATATATATATATATATATATATATTATATATAGTTACTTAGCTCGAATTTTTACAGATAGGGAAATTAGCCAGTTCGCGACTTAATTGCAACTGCGGCAATAGCCCAAGCAGAGATTCGGTCACTTTGACACCTTGAACATGTTGCCACGGTTTCGCGGTTATGTGCCTTTAAGTATTCGCCCCCAAGCCACAGTGAAGCTGTAAAAGTCGTCTGAGGCTCTAGGGTCCTTATAGCTAACAGTGTAGTAAATAAGAAAAATAGTATACAAGGAATAAATGATAATATTACCTTTTTCTATGATATAGGCAATGAACTGTATACTCTATACCAGTGGGTTTTCAATATTCTTGAATTCGTAACCCCTTTACAAGTAAAAAGATCACCCAAGTCCATATTAAAACTATGCCTATGATTTCAAATACGAAGTATGTTTGATATAGCAGCAGACAATATATGTACTTAGTGTTATTTAATTTGTTTACGATTGACATCTTATGATTGAAAAAGAAGCTTTATTAATTTAGTGCCATTTACCACTTCTCACCTACATATATGTGAACTACTGCTGTTTTCAAAAATAAACATGAAACGACAAGCACATGACATGGCACAATTGTGTAATTTTTATTGTAGTGTATTATGAAGACTTTGCTGTTAGTTGGATTGCGAATACGAGCCCCTGAGTAAGACTTCGCGACCCCCTAGGAGTCATGAAAAATACTACTGGACACAATCGATTTCATTTAAACAGAATGGTGAAATAAAAGGTGATTATCATGTAAAAAAGCTAATTTGGATTTTTCTCTATTCCATAGTTAATTCATATATGCTATCCCCAATCCTTTATATATAAAAACGCAATAATTCACCAACATCTCAAGGATAGACGTAATTATTAAATTGTAGATTTGCCCAGATAGAGATTTTTGTTCAAAAGGGGGATAAATAACCCTGTAAATACAGGTTGTTATTTATGGAATACTGCTTTATTTTTCCTGGATAGTTAATAATCGACTGACCTGAAATATATCCAGTTGTTTCTTGGATAGTTTGACAGCGTTATTAAATTGCAGTTCCACCGTTATATCGTTGAAAGTACGTTTAGAAAACTACCCACATAACATTGTTATTTATGTGACGTCAATAGGTACATTACAAAACCCATTTAAAATAATGATTGAGATAAGCCAGTCAGAATCTTTTGACCTAGTCAGAGCTTTTGGCTTTCACCGTGGGAGACAAGTAAACAGGCTTGGCAACGGTGCTTGTCGAGGGATTCACATCTCTAAACGGTCACCACAGCGCCGTTCCAAAAATGAATTCGAAATCAAGCTAAATATAGTTTTAAAAATTCAAAAACTTCAAATGCCTTTTAGCTTTTTGTTACAAAACCCAAGTAATTAATTTAACCCTTTAGCCCTCAACGTCACACGAAATGTACGAAAAATTGGCATAAATGCCATCCATGGGAGTCAAGTTTGTTCATTGGACATTTTTTAAATTGTATTGTAATGGACACGAAAGCTACACCCTTTCATCTTTAGTTAGAGTTTATTTACTTTAGTTTAGTTTAGTATAGTATACCACATATTATAACAAGAAGAAATATTTATAGCTTATAATCCCTTCCACCTTGAGTTGTGTTTCATAATGAGTCGAGAAAATAGGCCGTAACCTTAATAAAACGCCCAGGGAGTAATTTAATGGAAGGTATTTTAAACCTATTAGTATATATACCTTTGCGGTCAAACAGAGATACAGGTTAATACTTTGGTAAAATAATTTAACTATATTTTCTATTAACAAAATTAACTTTATCAAACCAAAATGGTGTATATAAGGATAAACATGATTTTATAATAATAAATAGAAAATAACTATTGGAACGAAGTTTCATATCGCACGGCACGGACTTGGCAGAATGGCGGGGAGCTAGGCGAAAAAAGTGTAAGAGTTTTCTATAGTGTAGACCAGGGGTACCCAATCTTTTTTCAGTCCGCGGTGCACATACATGTTTACTATTTTGTCTCGGCCCCTAACCTATCTAGCTGGTAAAAATAGATAGATACAATGATACTAGTTAGGGTGATAAGCACAAAAGTTATAACATCCACGCTATGAATTTAAATTCTAAACTGTATACTTATATAAAATTAATACAAAAAATATTCAAGAGATGTATCTCTTAAGAAAGATCTTATCTCTTATCTAGTAAGAAAAGCAAAAATAAAATACAATAGCTACCTAGTTACTCAATGTGGTGAGTGAGCTTGGTGTTCTCACTCATTTTTTTCAAAGTGTGGAATAAGGTTTGAAACCGCTACTCGCATTTCTTGCTCCACATTGATCTTTGAGCGATATTTGCCAGGTTTCGGAGGAGGGTAAAGAGAATTGCTTCATGGCGCCCTCTTCACTCTCTACGGCGCACCAGGGCACCGCGGCACGCACTTTGGGAACCGCTAGTGTAAATGGTTATCTATAGCACGTATGCTATTGGCCGTGCCCAGTCATAAATGCGCGCTTATTGATTCAAGTCTACGGACTTCGTTCCAACCGAGTGTTCCACGACACTCATGCATTTTTGTTATCTTTTGAAAAATACTTTAGGGGGATGTGAGGAACAGGGTGTAAAGTTCCACATCGACCAATGAAAAAGGGGGATCTTCCGACGAGACGGTTGTTGTCGGGTTCTTGTATATATTCCAATTGTTGGGTTATTTTTAATATAGCGATGTAGGATGCGCAGTTTAGTTCGTATGTGGCGAGATAGATGTCGCTACATCACTCCCCTCTGAGACCGGAGGTCAATAGCAGGTCGAGTCGTCCATACATCTTGTGATGCTTGCCGGGCCAGTGGAATGTTCCAGTGAGTCGGAACCAGATGCCGCATAGTTCACGGTGAGTCGGAACTGTCTGCGGTGATGCCCCAGTGAGTCCGGGTGATGCTGCAAGAATGCTCCAGTGCGTCGGAGTGTTGCAGTGCTGCGTAGTGGCTGGTTACTGCGTCGGACCAGGAGAGAAGTGCGTCTCGGCTTGCTGACCGGACGAAGTGCAGTGTGCTGTGCCAAGGTCGCTGAGAAGACTGTGGGTGATGACAAGGAATACGCGTCCGCTGCATGCTGGTGTTCAGAATAGCCGTAGTAGCCGTGGATGCTGGCTAGCTGTATGACTCGCTGCTCGAAAACTCGACTGACCTTTCTGCGCTGACCGTTCATGTTCGGGGTCACCAGTTTGGGGTAATGTGATGACCAGGAGAAAAGGGAGGATCCTCCTACCAGACAGGTGTTATGTCTGGCGGGATACTGGCCAATTTTTTTTTTTAGATATGACTACCCTGTTAGCCTTAGGGGCCCTGAAGATGTTGCGGCTTTTACAGACTCACCGAACTTAGTAATTACTGACCAACGGTTGTTGTCGGGTTCTTGTATATATTCCAATTGTTGGGTTAATTTTAATATCGCGATGTAGAATGCGTCAGTTTAGTTCTTATGTGGCGAGATAGATGTCGCTACAAATACTATAATAGGGACGGTTATAGGAGGTATAATACAATATGTATTAAAAGCTCCATCGAATCCAAAAAGGGTATATAGGTACCCCAATGACATTACCAAAAAAAATATCAAAATTTTATTTATTATGGAAATAAAAATGTTATTGCTATTTAAAATTAACATATTTAGTTTTAGTTTCCTTAAAATTTAGCAAATTTTTAAAACGTGATAACACCGTCGTCTGCCCCCGCGCGTCGCAGCGGTACGTTTATCCGTATAGCGGTACCCTGCGCTGCGCCGCCTGTATTGCCATGTAACTTTCCTAATTTAACTATTTTTTTTTACATTTTATTAGTGGTATTTTATTACTTATAATCTGAGATAGATAACATAAACAGAATATAATCTCGATACCTAATAACTCCTTCACGGATTTTAATACATATTGTATAGCTTACCGTATTAATAAATAGTACATATTAAGCAAGCCATTAAATATCTTGATTATTATTTTATTCTTTTGATTTTCTAGTGCAGCTGCCTGAACATTAAACTTATATCTATTGTATAACAGAGTTATCATTACTACATGTATAATAAATATTTTAAATTACTTTTCCATTATCGAATTTTACGCAAATATATAATAAACTTAAAAAAACCATCGCCGGTCGTGCCATCTTGCGAACTTTTGGCAACTGCCCGGTCGGGTTCAGGTCCTCCCTCACACTGCTAAGTAATAAACCGTAATTAATTCAAATTATATTTATTTGTACGTCCGACGATAGATTCTCCGTGGGGATAACAATATAGGAATATAAATTGTATAGTTAATTACCATTAGTGCAGAAGTCGGACTCGTAATTGTTCTATAATTGTAATTTACATAAAACCATCGTGCTATATTAATTACGATGCAAATGAATGATATCAATTTACAAATGAAACAAAGATCCTATCTTTGACCTCATATCTATTTAATATTATAAATCCCAAGAGATTTTATATTTGTTTCATTCCCAGTCACTTCTGAGATCTCTGCCATTCTCAAAAGCCTTAAGCTTAGAAAGTCACCAGGTCCCGACGGGATCAGGAACGAAGTACTCAAACTTCTTCCCGATCACCTCATAACTCTATTGGTCTGCATCTTCAATGTAGCCATAGCCAACTGCCATTTTCCAGCCGTCTGGAAAACGGCCATTGTCATAGGTATTCACAAGCCCGGCAAGAGCACGTCGCTTCCCGACAGCTACCGCCCTATCAGTCTTCTAAATACCCTAGGTAAAATCTATGAGCGGATCCTTCTGAACCGTCTCAAATCCGTAATAGAGGAGAAAAACCTCTATCCGCCTGAACAATTCGGTTTTCGTGCTAGACATTCTTGCACGCATCAAGTGCACCGCCTCACGGAGCACATTTTGTTTAACTTTTCCGAGTTATATAAACCCCGTCGTACACTGGCAGTCTTTTTCGACGTAGCCAAGGCCTTTGATAAGGTCTGGCACGAAGAATTAGTCTATAAGCTGTACTCCCGCGAAGTCCCCGATAGATTAGTTAAAATCATCCGCGATTACCTCAAAGACCGCACCTTTCGCTACAGAGTGGAAGGTGAACTATCGACACCCCATCCCATACGCTCAGGCGTCCCTCAAGGTTCCATCCTGGCTCCTAGCCTCTTCAATCTGTACGTCAGTGACCTACCGAAACTTCAAGCGAAAGTTGAGGTAGGCTTATACGCTGACGATACAGTCATATACTCCTCTCAAAGGCAAACGAGAAACCTCAAATGTAGAATCCAAAGAGCCGTGACCACTCTCGGGAAGTGGTTTAACGACTGGCGAATAGCCATCAACCCCACGAAGAGCGCAGCGGTGCTCTTCGACCAAACCGCCTCAAAGATACCGAAAAAACACAAGGATAATCCCCTTGAACTCTTCTGTAATCCGATCCCCTGGGTAAAGGAGACCAAATATCTAGGTGTAACCCTAGATAGTAGACTCTCCTTTATACGCCACATCACTCTGGTTAGGAAAAGGGCCGCCTGGACCCTCGCCCGATTGCATCCTCTGTTATGTGCTGCAAGCAAAATGTCCACGAGACACAAGCTTACGCTCTACAAGATGTGTATCCGACCGATTATGACATATAGCTGCGTTGTGTTCGCACATATGTCAAGATATAATTGGAAACGCTTACAAGCCATCCAGAATAGGTTTCTTCACCGCCTTACCGGCACCCCTTGGTATGTTCGTATGGAGGATCTCCATAGAGATATGGACCTTCCATCGATACATGCCTATGTCAAACACCTTTCTCGCTCTTATTTCGACACCGCGTCGAACCACGCGAATCCCCTAATAAAAGCGGCAGCTTCATATGTTCCCGACCCCAACGCCTGCCGGAGGAAACGCCGGCCGCGTAATATATTCACTGACCCGCTCGACCAAACCGAAACAGATAACGCTTTCTACGCCACCGTCTCTCCAAACAGAGCGTACCACCGCCCACGCCCGCGTAACCACCGTTCTCTCCGCAGAGGACGGGCGGTTAACTTCGCTCCCGCACACCCGTCACGTCCACCCTCTCTAGCGGCAACCCAAGCCTAGGTCCGTTCCTCGGTGTGAAACCCTTGGGTCAGGCAGCCGCCCGCGCGATACAAAGTGACTATACGTGCAACACTTAGCTACCCACATACAACATTACACACGTATGACCACACACACGTGCACACCACACAGGCACATAGGTTCTGTAAGGGACCTTTTTTTTCTTTTTTTTGCGCTAGTTAGTGTAGAAAAACCGTTCCGATTATTAAAAACACATACGCATGGTCCACTCCTTCCTCCCAGAAGGAGGGGAACGTGCATATGAGTATTGTTAGTTAGTTCGAATTCTTGTAGGATTAGGGAATTAGTTAGATCGCGACCTTTTCGCATTCGCGACGACCGCCCGAGCCGAGGTTCGGCCACTCTGGCACCCTCGTGCGGGTCGTCACAAACTTTCGCGGCTGAGTGCCCTAAGCGCTCGCCCCCAAGTCCGGTGAAGCTGTAAAAGCCGCAGAGGCTCTGTTTTTGGATAGGGCCTCTAAGGCTAAAAGTGTAATCAGTACGAAAAAAAAAAAAAAAAAAAATGTTTCAACGCGCCAATATCTGAAACGACCAGTCAGGTTTGAATAATTATTTTTGATGTCAAACAGCTATTATGGTGGGTCAGAACTACTAGGTATTTTGCGTGGAGACGAGTTTCCACGTCATGTGTCACCACGCTATATGATAGTATGAAGCATCTAATACATTGTAGTGACGCGTAGCCATGCGCTTATAAGCAATCATCTTTTTCTTTAAAAAAAATCTGAATATTTTATTTTTGACTAGCTGTGTCCGTGGCTTCGCTCACGTTAACTACAGAATGCCCGCGCGAATCTTGCTCCCCCGCTCCCGGCTATTTTAAAAATAAAAATGCCTATTATGGGTGTTCCTTACAAGATAGATATATACTCTTCCGAACTTTTTTGTAGATCTTATTAATATCTATAATTGTTTAGTACATTTATTTGCTATAACTCTTATGGTTAACTCAGCGTAAGCTATTTAAGCGCCCGAATTGATTCACCATGACCAGTTTTTATTTATTTGTGCAGAACCCTAATTCTTTTTGTACAATAAAAGTAGCTTAAGTTACTCCCTATAAATTCAGCTATCTACCAGTGTAAGTCCCGTCAAAATTGATCCAACTGTTTCGGAAACATTTTAAAAATGGGTGTTATGTTATAAGTATCGTATATACCTTCATATGCATTTAGTAAAAAGCTGTTATTTTCACATTACAAGCAGACACTTCTATCTTATTAATTGTATAGATTATGACATATTTATTTATGTTTTAAACTATCCTTTATATGGATATTATCTGTACAAAATAATTGGGATGTTTCACATCTGCCAGGCACTATGTGTCCCGGCCTCCGCGACGGGTCACTTTTTTATGTTTATAGCCCACTGGCTATGCCCTACGGTTTCACCCGTGTTAATTTTATACGACAAAGATCGCCAACGCTCTTGTGTAGTTTATTTTTTATACTTCCTGTAAAACTGTCGACATTTTTATGAGCAATAAATTTATTTTTCAAATAATAAAATAGCCTATGTTACTCGCTGATACTGTAGCTTTATATCGGTGATAGAATTTTTAAAATCGGTCCAGTAGATTTTGAGTTTATCCATTACAAACAAAAAATCAAATAATTTCTCTTTATAATATTGGTATATATAGTATAGACTTAGTGAGGAAAGTTATATAATAAACTAGCGCTACTGCGGCTCCACGCGCGTTAGTTACTACGCAATAGTTATTTACATACCATAATTTTATTTTTACTCATATTGTTGACAATTCATATGCTGTATCAATTCAGGAGTGGCATGTATTTTCCCGTATACAATTTTCATCAAAATCGGTTGAAAACTATTATTGTAATGTACAATTTCTAACGCATTATTATCGATTATTATATCCTCTCAATATAGTTTTATGTATGATTCTAGTCTACGAAATTTAATCAGAATCGGTTTGTAATTGATAAAAATTAGGTTTTTTTTTAATTCTTTTTTTTACGATACATAAAAGTGTTATTGAAAATTCTCATTACTTGTCATTCGTGGAATGACTTATACTTCCCGTATACAAAATGTAATCAATATCGGCCTACAATTAACGAAAACAGATTTTTTGTTTTTTTTTTTAGATTTCTAAAAGTAGCATTGAAATTTCTTGTACCCTATCAATTGACCGATGAGATAAGCATCCCGTGTATAAAATTTTCATAAGAACCGGACAAGCCGTTTTTGAGTTAAATCCGGACATACAAACAAACAGACAGACAAAAATTTCTTTAATGACATATTCGTGATTAGTATCGTTCATATAGTGTGTATATCGGGAAATTTTGGAAAAATATTAAATGTCTACAGATTTATTAATATAGGTATAGGCTATATAACCTTACTAAGGATTAAGGAGCGGAATAGAACCATAAACATCGACCAATCTGGTGGAAAATCAAGTACGGGAAGTGACAACAACACGGGCGCAGTCGGGTGTTATTCGAATAAAATTAACATGGATGAAACCATGGAGCACGATTAGTGATTATATGTAGGATTTATCAAGAGAATTCAAAAGTAAATTTGATCATGCTGTAGATTCAACAATGGAGAAATGTAATCAATCAATCAACTAGGGATCTGTTTGAGATATTTGTTACACAAATCTGTAATCCCAAACTAATGGACTGAAATCTTGTAACACACAAACAAAACACACGTGCTATGTTGACATAACTGCGGCTTGTGTTCGAAACGCGTGTTTCGAAACTAAACATCTCTGTCTTCAGTTATGAATGAAAGTGTAAACTGATGAACTGCACATGCCTAAAACACAAAAGAGGTCGGTTCAAAGAAATAGCTAAACAAATTTACAAGGTGAGGCTCTGTAAATAGAGAGCGAGCTTACAGGACTGCCATCTCTATTGTGGTTACCGACTGTAATACTTGTTTATATTCTATAGAGGTTAAGAGTAAAAAGGCTGTCAAGTGCAGCTGCCGGTACACACATGTAGGTGCTCGGCAACAGTTTTTCAACTTGAGAGAGGTAGGATCCATGCGGATATTTGAAAAACGCATACTAACCATGCTCTGGTTTCATCATGGTGTTTTCTTTCACCGAAAGTCCAGGTTCATTGCAAGGATTCGAAGTCACGTCGATCGACGCGGGGTTCGTACTGAACCAAATCCGACAGCCACGACTATTTTGAATGTAGCCATACTGCCGCCATAAGGAAAAAAGGCGCTTCTAACTGAAACATAAACCGGAGAAATGCCGTAAAGTAAAATCTACCAGACACCAACACCGTTTTTATCTGATTCCGAATATATATTATAAATGAAACTCAATAAACAAAAATCTAAGGCTTCTTCAGACCAGTGTTTGTCGAGCGTGGGCGTACTTCCAATGTTTGACCGACGCTTGCGCCGCGTTTTTTTTCGCTACAAGAAAGCACGTTGCGAGTACTCAACGCGGCAACGTGAGCGCTGCATTATACAGGGGTGGATTTATTTTAAAAGTGTGCCAAAATTAAGCATTTCCTTGTGTAACAAAATGCTCCACTGACTAACGTTTTTAGAAGAATTACTCAGTGGAATGTAACGAAATGCCATTTTCACAAACATATTTGTATTGTTAATTACAGAATTTACAAAAATATGTTTATGCAAAAGCATTTCGTTACATTCCACTGAGTAATTCTTCTAAAAACGTTAGTCAGTGGAGCATTTTGTTACATAAGGGAATGCTTAATTATGGTTCACTTTTAAAAATACCCGTGTAGGTGCACGAAACGAAAGTTGCGTGTGCGCAGCGGCAGCGCTGATTAAGCGTTAGACAACGCGCACGCTCAACAAACGCTAGTCTGATAGCGGCCTAATCTCTATAAATCTTTCTTATACAACTAACGTGGCAAAAAGCGTATGACCCGCCTTATGGTAAACTGTTAGGTACCTGTTGCTTTTAGCCTATGGACGCTTGAAATATTACTGGCGCGTTTACGACCTTGATCCTCTCTTCACCAAGGAGCTATGGAATCTCTACTCACCGTAGGAACACAACACAAGGTTGTTTGGCTGCGATCTTCTATAGGGTGGAGGTAATTCATCAGTCGGACTGCCCCCAAGAAGAGATAATTTTCCGAAGAGGTTTCTTAATTTTTAACTGTTAAGTTTGTGGCCATTTCTTTTGACAATCAATTAATATATTTCAAATGTCTTTCTAATTTATTAATATTCTGTTGTTATTATTCACAGGTAAGATTACGCAATCGGCATCGGAACTGTGAGTCTAGTACGAAGTTCGATTCTTTTTATATCTATCTATATTAATCAATATATAAGTAGTTATATCCGTACATGTAATTTATTTCAAAATTTTTAGCTAAATGACTAGTTTATAATACGTTTCTGTTTCTCTGTCTATTCGTTCGTATGTCTGGATTTAACTTAAATACGACTCGACCGGTTTCAACAAAACTTTGTACAGGAGACGTATAAATCATTCTTCGATTGATATTATCATGAAAATTATTAAAATCACTTGTACAAATCGAAAAAGGAAAAGTATTTTTAATGATTCTTAACTGATTTTGATGGAAAAATTTATACAGTATTGTAGGTTTAAGTATACTTACGTCATTCCAAAATTAATAGGCCATATAAAATATTCAATATCAACTCAAAAAATTTAAAAATAAGTGTTAAAATAAAATATAACACGTTGATAATAAAGGCCCGCAGAGCCGCGGGGAACCGCTAGTTACATTATATAATTATCTGTTAGGATTTTTGTTACATAATATTGCTTTTTTTATATGTTGGCTTCCGATTTATCATTGTAATCGTTTGCTAATCTAAGCTTGATCTAAATCTGAACTTTCGAAATTTAATACATAAAGTCCCGTACACATGAGTGTTTTTTCAACGCGAAATAAAATCATTTCTAATTGTTATCTTTTACATTATATATAGCCTGTAAGATAATATGATTTCTCCACACAAATCTTGAAACCCCGTTAAACCAATCAAGGGGTTGATCTTCCTTTCTTCCCTTTCTTAGTGGAGGCCTACGTCATACATAATAACTATATGTGTGCCAAATTTAGCTCTGTGGTGATAGAACAGTCAGTCAGTCATGGTTGTCATTTATATATGTATATACTAGCGTTCGCCCTAAGATCGAAGTTCGACCAGCGACTTTTTGATCATAGACTATTTTCTGTTTGACATTTACAGTATTCATAAACGATGAGTGTTATCTACATCACTTGCTGTCACTTTTCGTTGAGTGACAATGTCAATATTTTGGAGGGTCTAAGTTCAATGGCACTGGTCGGATTAGGATTCGCAGTATTAATTAATTTAATTTATTATATGTATTCGTTATAGATAAGTTTTAGCTTTCTGCACTCCTTCTCCATATAAACTTTAACCATGCCAAATCTCGCAGTCTTTCCGTGCACGCAATACGCTTAAAAAGGTACCGAAAGCTTTTACTCCATGTATTAATATATAAATTTAGATAATATATACCAAATTTTTAATATATTTAGAAGGATAAATTTTTGATATATCAACGCACAGCCCAGACCAGTATCGTGAAAATGTGGATATAAGTTCCTTTTGTATTGTAGGTGAGCATTAAGGCAGGATTTTTGGAAATTGGAAAAAAGGGATAAAAGTTTATATCCATCATTTTCGCAATTCCGTTAGAATGGGACATAAAAACATAATTCTAATGGGACTAACTCAACGATTAAAAAGACTGAAGTTAATTAAAAAAAGAACCCCCGACTACTTAAAAAGCGAAATTTAAATAAAAATAAATAATTTTACAAAAAACATGAACAGAACTATAAATGAAGTTATATTAGTTAATCTGTATATAAAAAACGAAAGATCAACGATTTACTCGCTGACTAAATAGATAAATAAATTGTTATTACAGTCGGGGACCTTTTAGATTAAACAGTGTTCCACAGTCCTTTAGATTAAAAGGTGTTTCTCATTACTGTCCCCCGACAGCAATGACAATTTTATTTATCTGTTTAGTCAGTAAATAAATCAATGACCTTTCGTTTTGCTTATATTGATTAAGTCATAAAACTTTGATTTTTTTTACTTAGTTTTTTTTTATTCATAATTATTTAAAGTTCAAATTTTACGCAGTGGGTTTTTGGTTTTTAAATTAACTGTTTTGGAAATTTAACCCTAAGTGTTAAAAAGGGGATGCAGGTTTGTATGAAAATCCGTCACTTTTGAGCTCAACTATGACGCAAGCGAAACTGCGGGTAAAGCGCTAGTAACCTATAAAATATATTAAAAAACATACTAAAATCTAATCGTTATTGTCCCGAATTAGATTAAGCTTTCAAAAATGTGATAAGTACTTCGTTTACATACGCACAAATCAATAAAGAGTCAAATAAAAATTAGGTCACTTTACATTAAGTTTAAGCGACACTGACCGCATTTCGGTTCTTGCCCTGCAGCCTCCAGCGCGGGGAAATGCGCCTACTTTCTTCAAGCTGCATCTAGGTTTGGCTACAATCGCCAACACTAGTGCATGTTAAAATGTCACAAACATAAAACTAATGCAGGTCATCGTGAACTTTGCACAGCTAAAAATAGAGTTTGTATTCTATTTAATCACTTTCATCGTAAGCCGTATACACAATGCGCATGATCCCGTTTATTTTTCCGTAGCTAGCGAGACTGGCCATCATCATCGCTTGTACTGGTTAGTCGCTCGCAGCCACCGATTCGGTGTAGACGTGTCCGCGAGTGTCCAACGAACAAATCTTGTGACATACAGTTTTCATTCGGAACATGTGCTGTGCTGTTGATGAAGATGACTGGTGATATTTGCTGCAGCAACAAATGGTATGCGTTTGTTGGTGCGTGTAACTGAACAAGAGCGATGCAGTTGCTTGCGCTGCTATCACTCGAACGGACCACCGGCATGAAGGGCCAACCGGTTTGGTGAGATCTCCGGCTGATCCCGCTCATATGTAGATTAGATAGTTCTTAGCCCTTTTATTAGAGAAAATAGAATTACAATCAACAATTTATCATATTTCTTGCTTGCTTATAAAATTAAAATTGCTTTACCAAAATCGACCTGTATGAAATGCTTCAAATTAGACTAAAGTAGAAGTCTGAACTGAGATTCAGCATTTTAGAAATATAATACGATCATGATCTATGTTCGTTTTATTTTCCAATTAGATTCGACGCGCTTTTATAAGCCTTACTGAATCTTGAAGACGGAACGAATTTTAACTGTTATGATAAAATTTATTCTGAATATTGAAGTAAATATATTGTTTTATTAGAGATCATTCAAGTAACAATAAGAACTACTGCTCAACTTGTCTAACTATCTGTAAATTAAAAAACATACCTGTACTGAACAAGTGAACACCAGTTTGGATAAACAATATTGTTTATGGTGTAAAAATAAATTTTAACTATTTTGTAAAGGAGAATTTGAGGAGAGAGATTAAGGAAAAGCTTTTATGAAACTACTGCATCATAAAACAAATTTCTTACAGACCCTACTAAAATACCTTCTAAGTTATAATTCTCAAACTTGTACCTGGTCGTTTAATTTATAGACAGACTTACTTACTTACTATGTGTTTATAGGTCTAGCAAACATTTTTAATTCATATACACTACTATCTCTCTGCGATCGTAGATCCACTGCAGTTCTTTGGTATTTCAAATAATATTAAACGAATATAAAATTACATTAGCATCTGTACTTACACCTTAAAGATGGCGTAGTAATAGATGATATTATTTGGATTAACGACACGTCAAACACTTCAGTACATATTTAATATTCCGGTCGTGTAATATACCTTACGTGATCACCAATCTTCGTCACACACTACGTACACATACAGGAACCTATGAATACTATCCATAATTAATAAATAACTATTATTTTACCTTATCAATTAATAATGAATTCATAATTACTATGGTCTATAAAAAGTATGGGTGCGTTGCCTTTAATTTTAAATTATTGTCACCAGTTTAGTCGTGTATTATAATTTAATGAACAATACATCATACAATTTTCATAACTTGGAATATTTAAAACGCATTTCTATATGGTACAAAGGTTTCTTGCACTACTATACAAAACACTTTACGTGACTATGCAGCTAATATGAAAAATCTGAGAACAGAGGTTCTACGGTTACTTGATTCCACGAGAATTCTGACTTTATTATTTACGTTTAAATCTTTTTATGTGAGTATATCAGAATCTTTGAAGTCTACGTTAGCTAAGTTGTGTAGAATACCAGCGTAGTGGATAGGTAGTTTTAAATCTGTATTGGCTTACAATCAAACCTAAAATTTTTTGATTAATCACAAACACTTTGTTTAACTCTATTCTAAATAAACGTATAGTTTCCTACATGTTTAATGTGATCTATATCTAAAATCCCAATAAATAACATATAAATACAAATTACATGATAACTACCCAAAAGCCATATAGTTAAAATTTTCCTTATCACGTACATTGTTTGCATTTGTTTAACTAGTATTTGCACTTTACCGGTAAACGTGTAGGTAAATACCGGTTACATAGTAGTGAATTTGATCTCCGAACATTGTTTTCAAATATTATTATTATTATTATACAGGATCAATTCCAGTCTTTTCGCTGAAAAAGGTTTAGCTAGTTACTATCAGAAATTGATTCAGTTTAATCTTAGTTCAAGACCATACAAGGTTTTTTTTAAAAAAATATCCTTAGAACATAACGAGACTTTTAAGAACATCAAATTTTACAAATTCACTACTAGTCTGGTAAATCATCCTACTGTGAAGTAGTACTGACAAGTTGCGTTGTATCAGTGATATGGGCATTAGTTAGAACATAACGAGACTTTTAAGAACATCAAATTTTACAAATTTATTACTAGTCTGGTAAATCATCCTACTGTGAAGTAGTACTGACAAGTTGCATTGTATCAGTGATATGGGCATTAGTTAGAACATAACGAGACTTTTAAGAACATCATATTTTACAAATTTACTACTAGTCTGGTAAATCATCCTACTGTGAAGTAGTACTGACAAGTTGCATTGCATCAGTGATATGGGCATTAGTTAGAACTTAACGAGACTTTTGAGAACATCAAATTTTACAAATTCACTACTAGTCTGGTAAATCATCCTACTGTGAAGTAGTACTGACAAGTTGCGTTGTATCAGTGATATGGGCATTAGTTAGAACATAACGAGACTTTTAAGAACATCAAATTTTACAAATTCACTACTAGTCTGGTAAATCATCCTACTGTGAAGTAGTACTGACAAGTTGCGTTGTATCAGTGATATGGGCATTAGTTAGAACATAACGAGACTTTTAAGAACATCAAATTTTACAAATTCACTACTAGTCTGGTAAATCATCCTACTGTGAAGTAGTACTGACAAGTTGCGTTGTATCAGTGATATGGGCATTAGTTAGAACATAACGAGACTTTTAAGAACATCAAATTTTACAAATTTATTACTAGTCTGGTAAATCATCCTACTGTGAAGTAGTACTGACAAGTTGCATTGTATCAGTGATATGGGCATTAGTTAGAACATAACGAGACTTTTAAGAACATCATATTTTACAAATTTACTACTAGTCTGGTAAATCATCCTACTGTGAAGTAGTACTGACAAGTTGCATTGCATCAGTGATATGGGCATTAGTTAGAACATAACGAGACTTTTGAGAACATCAAATTTTACAAATTCACTACTAGTCTGGTAAATCATCCTAATGTGAAGTAGTACTGACAAGTTGCGTTGTATCAGTGATATGGGCATTAGTTAGAACATAACGAGACTTTTAAGAACATCAAATTTTACAAATTCACTACTAGTCTGGTAAATCATCCTACTGTGAAGTAGTACTGACAAGTTGCGTTGTATCAGTGATATGGGCATTAGTTAGAACATAACGAGACTTTTAAGAACATCAAATTTTACAAATTCACTACTAGTCTGGTAAATCATCCTACTGTGAAGTAGTACTGACAAGTTGCGTTGTATCAGTGATATGGGCATTAGTTAGAACATAACGAGACTTTTAAGAACATCAAATTTTACAAATTTACTACTAGTCTGGTAAATCATCCTACTGTGAAGTAGTACTGACAAGTTGCATTGCATCAGTGATATGGGCATTAGTTAGAACATAACGAGACTTTTAAGAACATCATATTTTACAAATTTACTACTAGTCTGGTAAATCATCCTACTGTGAAGTAGTACTGACAAGTTGCATTGTATCAGTGATATGGATTAGTTAAAATAGTAGATTATACAACAAATGAAAAAAGTTGGAATTTAATTCGAAGGACTGAGTCGGATCCCGAGGGTAGCGAAGGATTCTAAAGTAGTGCTTGTTATAGTTTTTATTCTCTTGTGAGTAAAACAGTGTTTTATTCAGTGTTATCGATGAATAAAATGCTCTTTTTCGAGTGGCAATGGTAAAAATAAATTTATATGATACATTAATATTATTGTCAATATAATACATCTCGAGAAACTGGCATAAAAGAAAGCATCCACTCCTGTTCAGTTACGACTTAAATTTGATGTCAAATGTTTACTTTAAAATATAATATGTATAACAAACTATTATTCAATTAATTAATCAGAAAAAAGCATATTAATATCTTGAAACACAAGGTATCGAAAATCCGTAAAAGTACTTTTTTTAAACTAAACCCCACTTCTGACTTTTTATATTTGTATTTAAGTATTTGATTTTTTTTTTTAACAGAGCAAGATTATATTTGTTGTTACTAAAACAACGTTCACCTAAAACAGTACCGAGAAATTAGGTTTGCAAAACTTTGAACTCTGCATCCGGGTGTCCTTGCAGCCGTGCGCGTTTGCATATTCTTTCTTATTAATCGTAATTGTAAATTCTCTAAAATTCATAATGCTGTGTAATTTTCTGTCGCATCACAACGGAATCAAAATATTAACTTTCTTTAAACTTCGCACACATACTGTAAGCGTTCTGCTAAGTACCAGATAACATAGTTGTTAACTCCATTTGTTACGTACATCTTATTTATAAATGATTCCATCCAAAGTACACAAATTATTTTCTATGAAGTTGTCATACTTGAGCTGAAGTTAGGAAGACCAAAAACGTTAGAATATTAACGCAATTGATTATTTCACTCCTGCGACTACGTATAACTTATCTTTCTGAAGAAGAAATTCCCTAAGATCAGAAATGATAACGGTTGATTAATTGAACTACGAAGTTGCTAATGACTTCGAAGATTCTGAAATATTATGTTTTAATGCGGTCAAAAGGTTAAATGGATATTATAAACCTCCAGTCAGTCTTCGTGGTGCAGTGGTTCTAATTCCTATTATTGAGCGCACAGAACTCGGAAGTCGATTCCCGCTTCCCACAGAAGACAAACGAAGTGATGAGCGTGATAGTCTGTTCCAAGCGTTTAATATCTATTAAACGATGTGCGTATACTAGCTCATTAGCCTAGTGGTCGTAAGCGCAACTGCTATGCTCGAGGTCCTAGGTTCGATTTCCAGGTCGAGTAGAGTGTTAATGGATTTTTCTATGAAATTCTCAATAGCAGCTCGGAGTTTGGCTTTGTGCCTGATTAATGGCAATAGGCTCGCCCCCTATTAGATGGGACCTAAAAAATACCCGGCGAACTGGGTGTACATTAGTTCACCTCTACCTAATCCTTCTGGAAATACAAGCGTGATTATATGTTTACTAGGTATTTAGTTACCAGGGTAAAATCTATTCTTAATTTGGGATGAAATAGTCATGTGTTATTGCTATTATGTGCCCTCAAATTCTTTTTTCAGCCTATAATTACATGTTGTTGAAGAAAATTTTACGTAAGTTTCATACGATACTGTGTCATTCTCATCTGAGATCTCTCAAGTTTGAGAAATTAAATTTCAGTTAAGCATTATTCATAACGACCTATTTCGATGGTTCGATCTTTTTCAATAAGTTGATTTTAAAACAACAATTAGTGTTGAGGTAAGAGCAGTGTCGGCCCCGGGCAATTTTTAGTATGAAACGAGATCCGATTATAGCGCCTCCTTGCTAGCTCCTAATATAATCCAATGTGCGTGCAATTAAGGAACTTGAACTAGACTCGCGCGCATTTCAGAAGATAAGGTCATTAAACACATTAACCACAGCCTCTGAATCAAAATATCGAATACCGCAAAAAAAAATTGTTCCTTATTTTTCTTTGCCATTGAGGCGCTCTCTCGAACCTGGCGCCTCGAGCAGTCGCTACGTTTGCCCTATTTTAGAGCCGGCCCAGAATAAAAGCTTTTAGTAAAGTAATTTAATGCCCTCCTCGTTTACTCTGATCTTAGTTACATCTTGAATATTCATGGTTTTATAACTATGTATTTACGATACAGTATCAAACTAATGTCACACATATTTTGTGAGTTGTCTGTTAATCGTGGCAAAATCTTCCTCAAAATGGGCTATGTGTCCTTATGGAGTGGTTTTATTCATTATCACACTAACGTGGAATTGAAACGTGTTAAGAAGCTTAAAATTAAAATAGAGCACACGGACCTCCTCCCGATTCTGTTTTTCCAAGTGATCAGAGTTATAAGGCCGCCATACACGAGGAGGTTTTCCTTCAGTTCCATCGGACCTGATATAAATCTTTTCTCCTGGTATTACAGCCTCAAGATCTATTCACTTACGACGGCAGCGGCCGGAGCGACTGAAGTGCAATCACATCGACTTGATCGGAACGACTGAACGGATCGTGTATGTATGTTGCATCCGTTCAGTCACCACCTGAAAAACATTCGGGTGGACGTATCAGAGCGTATTTAAAATCATTTTAAGTTTTAATTACAACTTATCTTTTACTTAAAACAAATAAACCATCAACTTGTGTTTGCTCATTCATATTTTTATGATTTTTTCTATTTTCACTATAGACTGTGATAAATTTTTTTTTCACAATATCGCATGTTTTCTGGAAGATAATGCTTTATTATTAGTGGGTCCTTAGTCGAAATTTTAGCCCTTCAGTTTTATAATTTATTTTTTTATAATAACACCAGACACCAGACAGCATAACATAATAAGCTTCCGTAATTCACGACTACTAATCTTAGCAAACTGTAATGAACTGATGCGATTGTTTCGTGTATGTGTACAATCCGGTCAGTCGGAACTGTCGCAGGTTTGTCTGTTCAGTTTTACCTCCTCATATATGGTAGGCTTATAGGTTTTTAACTCAGCCAGAAGAAGTACCGCAACCTGTCAAGGCCCTTTCAATAATCGTTCAAGATCACATCATGTGTTATATCGCGTTCTTGGATTCGGGTTTTTCCTCAAGAATTTCTCTTTTACATAAATTGCGAATTCCGATAGACTTTTTTCTTTGTGATCAGAGAGTCAACGATCCTTTTATTATATTCCAAAAAATCAGATTATATATTGTTATTTCACTAAACATTTAAAAAATCCTTTACCGCATACTGCTGATGGGGTATCGACTGTGTTATTTTTGCACAATTCCTGTATTTAGATTTTTACTAATTAGGAATGTTATTAAATTATGAGTTCTTGAACTAATAGTAAGTCGGTTTTTCTCGTCCTACGACGAACCAGCTTTATTGACGTGATAACCTAAGCAAACGTTCTATAGCGGGGTGTTGACTCGGGGCGAGTGGCCGTCCAGAGATAAAGTTTGCACTTTCAATATACGCTGCTGACGTAACAGGCATTAAAACAATTATCTACAAAATTAACCATACTTATTCTCTCTAATATTAATTTTAAAAATACAGTACTTTGCATTGATAAGACGTTCAAACCTTTTAATTACAAGAGAATTGTAATTAACTTAATCATAATCATAATTATATGAAATATGGTTTATAAAGTCGAATACATTTTTGTTTATAAAATCATACAATATCATTAAAAATTCACAATCAACAAAATAAGTAAAGTAATAACTTTAAAAGATAATAAACTTAACCCTTTTTAATATTAATACTACTTCAAAAATAGTATAATTGAAGTTTATTACATGACTTCGCTTTTACGAAATATCCTAAATCTCTGCTTTTAGATTGCAAAAAATCCGCTTTTTTTTCAGTGACTGTTTTATAATGCATTAGTTATTAATTTACACCGTTTTCATATTTTTACATCTCTTTTTTTACCCAGGCCCATGTCTGTATGAAAGAGTATCCATCTCCTTTAAATAACTTAGTACCTGCACATTTTGAAAATTCAAACAATATTAAATTCTCTTGTAATATTCAATTTAAAAATCTGTGTTCAATTTAGGCCCTACGAAGGCACTTATGATCTTATGCTACAAATGGTTCGGAAAACATCCCATTCATCGAGAAAAGCGAGCAAGAAACTCGATCAGATTTAAAAATAAATTTTAACTATGTTAATAGTATTTACAGTTAATAAATATATCACTTTAGTGGATGTAGAGAGAAGGAGTAATTTCCAAACGGTAGTATCATTTACCTAATGATCCGCCCTGGAATAAAAAACCTTTTGATAATTTACAAAAATAGGTACTTTATCATCATTGCCAAAAACCAAAGACTATAATATTTGTAGTTTAATAAAGCCTAACTGTTTTAGTAAAGCGATTGAATTTTAATACTAAGTAATAAATATATGATTACATAATATTTGATATTTGTGTGCATTTACACAATTATTGTTACGGCAATAGCCATGGACCCGGAAGGACGGGCTATTGTTTATGCCTTTCCTTTGTAAGCTCATTAAAATGGCCGACAGATCACACGTTCGTTTCCGACTCTTTGGCTTGTGAAATATACTGGTTTATTTACAGTAAAACGGCTTGAACAAAATTGAAACCCGTAGTTCCTTTTGAACTACTTTCTGATTTTATCATGGTTTTATTTATTTTGAAGCATTAATGGCTCAGTGGTAGCGTGTACCGACACGACGTCGATCGACGTGAGTTCGAATCCTCTGCCTGAACTTTTGGTGAATACATCTTGATGAAACCAAAACATGTTGGTAAGGTATATCTTATGCGCCCTCCTGGCTAGCTTCTATGCTCAAGTTGAGAATCTGTTGTCAAGCACCTACAGGCATGTTCCGGCAACTGCATTTAAGAGCCTGTGCCTCTACAAGCTGGGTTACCATACGTCCAGTTTTCCGGACATGTCCAGAAATTTGGTTCTTTGTCCGGATTTGGCGGAATTCAAGAACGTCCGGAATTTTCACACAAATGAAGAAAGAATAATTAAAAACCACATAAAAATAAATATTTAAAATTAAATCGATCCAAGTATAAAATCAATATTCCGCAAAAATATTTTTTTAAAAGAAAATGCCCCTATTACAAGGCTTGCATGTTACCATTTTTGGCTAAATCGTTATTTAAACCTCGGCATTAGGGTCACTACGGCTACGGCTTCTCTTTATTATATCAAAAAGATATCTCTAATGAACAAATATAGAAAAGCTTCTTTTTTAATATACGTATTAAATAAATTCTTCAACAAGTTTTAGCGTCATATTATTATTTTCTAGATAAATATTCAAAGAAATCAACATTACATTAAACTAATTATGTGAAATTGTTGATCAATTTGTTCTAAGGCGTCGCGTCGCGTCGACTTAAACTCAAATAGAAAGTTTGGCTTAACATCGGCTAGCTCATTTTATTGACGTGACCTCTTTCTATTTCTAACTCTACCTACCTACTATTTAAGTTACTATAAAATTATTATCAATTGGTATTTAACAAGTGAAACCTATGCGCTATTAGAATTAATTTATTTTTAAATGACTTAAAAAAAAGACTGGAGGATACTCACTTCGCTTTTTTTATGGATGTTCAACCATAACTTCTTTGTATATGAACCGATTTGGATGATTCTTTTTTTATTTGATAGGGGATACCTCAAGAGTGGTCCCATTTAAATTTCATTGGCATGGGACCTTCACCTTCGAAGATATACCAGGGAACTCTTCAAAATAATAGAAGTAGGTTAAAAATTGTCTTGTATATTAGGTACTTGAAGCTTATAATCTGTTACCGTTTTTTAAACTATTCTATAACTAACCCCATTCTCAAAACAGATACGCCACACTAAGTCAACATTAAAATTCAAACGTAAAGGAATGTTTACTGACAATACAGAATTTCAAGAAGCCATGTCTGATTACTATCTTTTATTTAACAGGAGCTCGTCTAATATCACTTACACACCTAAAAAAAATTATGCTTTTTGAAATTCCTTAGTAGTTGGGGTCATGCACTTAATCCGTCTACGTTATTTCAATAGTTTTTATCGCTCTTAGGCATAAAAAGTACCGTATTTCCCGGGAATTTAATATTGTAGTTATAAGCCAGTAATTGAGTCTTTTCTATAACATTACTAAAGTATATTTATCGTTGTATTATAAAAGTGATAGATACACTAGGCCAACCTAGTTACCGGTTACGAACAATTTATTTATAATAATATATGGTAATGATATTATTATAAAAGATAAAAATGAAACAATAAGTAATTAGATATATTAATAAATTAAACAATCAAGTGTTAAAAGATGCTAGAATATTTAAAAAAGCGATATATAAACTTGGCATAGTATTTGGCATGACATATTACGTATTCTTAAATAATTGTCGTATATCATCATCATTATTATATTAATACGTGAAGCAAAAACTTTCAACCACCAATTTTGCTTTTGTTTTACTCCTTAGGTACTTGCTTCTTTTCAAAAAGCAAAATTATCTCGATATCTTCATCCAATAAAATGTTTTAAGAAACTATGATTTTTATAAGCGTTGCGCGTTCTTTTTTTGTCGACGCGAGCGAAGAATAGATGTTAGAGATGGACCAAATATGGTTTGAATCGTAACCGAAGATAGGCCGAAGTTCGTTTAAATTTTAAGCTAAGTACTTGTAGAACTACACTTGCCATTTTTCTTGCGTACCTACCGTCTACTTCGCCCCGTGACCTGCTACTTCCCCAGACCCATACACACCCACCACAACGACATCGCGACACCCAGACTAAGATACACTCAAGTCGCTCGACATTTGGATATTATTGCGTCGTCTTTGCAATACATGTATTTGATTATTTGCACTTCACCTATTTCATCAAACAAACTAATTCACCAGTTTATTACTCCTGCATTACAAACTATTTTCCCATTTTTAATTTAACTGAACCGAACTTCGGCTTCGGTTAAACCGAAGATTTACCGAATTACGGCACATCGCTAATTCAGTTCAAATTCAGTAATTCTTCATAAATAGTTAATTTTAGTGTAACAAATATTATTATCGATATAAAAACAAAAGCCTTCACAACATTAATTAAACTACAAAGAAGCCATATGAGTCAAGGCAAAGGCGAGATATATCGAACAATCAGAAATCGAAACAAAAGGCCCGACTGATGATATCATTCAGAATTTCACTTCAATTAATGTTAATTTGCATCGATACGAAAAAACTAACAATGAAATTAGGGCAAGAGTTTACTAGTTCCGAAGTAACGGTGAATAAAGTAGGTACAGTTGTTAATAAAGTCTATTTATCGTTTGCACTTTTACATGTAAGTATAATACGTACCTATGTAGTTCGCAAATTCTTACTTTTGCTAGCCAACATGTTCCTTCCTTCATAAGATCAAATTGGTTCCTTCAACCGATGTCTGTATCACCAACAGTCGCATTCTTGTCACGTACTTGCCATCATGTTCTGTTACAAAATTATTTTTCTATCAATAAAATATCATCTCGCTACGAAAGTGAAGTCTAAAAAAATTATGTGTCATTTTTCTATATCCTTGTAAACTTATTGCGCTTTCTTCTCAGTATTTATATTACGTCATTTATGAATCCGTTAAAAAAGTGATCAACAAAATTTGAAGCAATAAAATTTTATAGGTACCGCAATAGTATTGAAACTATATCTAAATGTTGCACATTTTATATTTAAAATATCAACGCAGTCGTAAACACATCAATTGTAAAAGTCAATGAACTAATATACGACTTGTAAAAAAAATTTGAATTTTGGTAAATACATGATATTTTCAAACGCCGTCTGCCGTCGCTCCACTAATTTACTATCGAGAATAGGGTTACCAACTTTCAGAAAATATATCTGTGTTGCCTCGGATATTACATAAGTAAATAAACAGGATACGTGTACAAAAATCATTTACGCAGTGGAAAATAATTATATTTGACCATTTATGGATAATAGATGAAGGTACGTACTACTTTGCGGAAATCCATTCATGACAGATTCTTAGAATATCTAATCTTACTTCCGTTTACCAAACCATTTAAAAATTTTATGGACATGAGATATATTTTATTATCATTGTAATTTAACAATCCTATAGCTATTCCATATTCAAATTCTTGATCACAGCTACAATTTATAAATTAAAACTTGTATATAGCCATATACAATATATAACCTATAATACTACTTACTGTGCTCAGAATTACTTTTTTCCAGATTTATAATATGCCAGATATAAATACAATATAAAATTTAATAAGAACAAGAAATTACCTTAATTTTTAGAAACTGATCAGTAATTTTGGAGATTGCTTCCTACAAACTTGAACTCTATTATATAAAGATTAAAAACAAAACACTGGTATTCTTATATAACTATATTTATATATGAGTATGTGTATAAAAAATGTTAGATAGGAAATAATAATTTTATTAACAGCTAGCTGAACTAACTTTGTTCTCCTGAAAATGCATTTGATATTTCACGGGAACTAGGTACATACAGTCACATTAGTACAAAATTAAAATGTATAATTACTAAATAAATTAATAATAATTATTGTTTAATTAATAATTATTAAATATTTCCTACAACCCTACTAAAACCTGTACTTTCAATTTATTTGGGCACCTGCTTCTGAACCATGCGGCAAGAAATACCTATATTTGTACATATAGTAGAAGACGTAAACTCAGAGTCACAGAGGTATTACAAAATTCATGAGCTCGTTGGAAATATACCTTGGTATTGAATTTTGATAGAACATACTCGTATATATTTGCAGTTTTCATTTAGAAATTTAAGCTTTTAGATTACCTGCGTATATATTCAATTACTATGGTAAATTATGAATATCTATCCAAGTACTGTAAAAGAGTTAGGTATAGATGTCTACAGTAAACCCGAAAAACAACTTTCTAAATTATTTAAAAAAGACCGATTTAATTTTTACCCGACTGCGAAAAAGGTGGGTTAAGTATTTCGAGCGTATGTATGTATATTTCTTTGGCACGCTCTGTAGCCTAAACGGGTTTATGGGTTTTAGCCTAGGAGAGGTGTCCTTTAGATTCGTCCTAATTGTGGGAGTGACATAGTCTTTACAATATTTAAGTACGACGTCTGTGAATCAAATAAAAAGCAAAAATAGGTTTTTTTTAGTCAAGTGTTTTTGTTGCAGTCGGGTTTTTTGTTTCCTTTTAATAATTTAGCTTGTTAAAATTTTATATTAGATATATCTACAAATTACAATAAATAATTTTAATAGGTAATTAATCTCTTTATTGAAGTCTGTGTCAATAATTGTTAGGTATCCTAGAATTGCCAGTCGTGACTTGTCGTATCTCGACGATGCCGCGTGCTGCCTCGAAAGTATAGTGCTTGTTTAAGAAAAAAAAAACCAGACAAGATACCGACTCACAAAACAAAAAAAACAAGGTAAATGAACTGCTGTAAAAAATATCAGGGTTTTAAATTTTGTACGTGACCACATTGAGTAAAAAAATAAATAAACGCAAAGAGGATAGTTGACACAATTGTATTTAGAAAGAAATATACTACTTTATTTATTCAAATGTATTTTGACATGGTGTGATATAGGTTACCCGTCGAAATAGATATAGTTTTTGGTTTTAAAAATTATACTATATCTGTTTCTGATATTATAAAGGCAAATATTATAATACTATTTTCTAAAGCCGGGTCCACACGCTTGCCAAACCTCGACAAGCATCAGCAAATTATGTTTTAGTTGTCATGTATTAGAGAGCGAGCCTATTACCATTAATCGGGCACGAAGCCAAACTCCGAGATGCCACTGAGTATTTTATATAAAACCCCAATAACACTTTGCGCAACCAAGGAATCGAACCTAGGAGGAGGATCGAGCATAGTAGTCACTGTAAATCACTAGCAATTATCAATATTAAAGGGATAAACTCTAAATCAGGCTTTTTTAAACATAAAATATACCACTTCATAAATTGTACCCGGGCGAAGCTGGGGCAGGTCGCTAGTTTTACAATAGAAATAAGTTAAACCAATTGATAAAACCGAACAATGACGATGTCCAAAACCCACTAAGAACATTCACAAACGTGTGGATACCGATATTTGGCTCTCCTATTTCATCGAAGCGTTTGGAGAGGTTTGAAGTTTGCGACAAGTGACAAACGTGTGGACCCGGTATTAGATAATATTTTATTTTGTGATACAAAATTATTTTAAATTATTATGTAAAATAAGGCATGCAGTAATTTTATACATAGGGTGGATATTTGAGATGGGGCAGTACCTTAACTGTTGTAGCAACAACAAAACTTTTTAAGTAACCTTTTTGAGACATTTTGACCTGCATTAAAAGTTTTTTTTTAATGTACAATCAGGAATAAAATAGACAGTTTTTTTTCATACCATTCGATTATGTTTCTTGTAAAGATTAATAAGATATAAATAATTTATTTATCAGGATTAATTTATTTATTTATATGGGACCAACTGAGATTAGAGCAGATATGTTAGAAATCGCAAAAAACTTTCCTCGTACATTTAGTAGAAAATTATCATTATGTTAGGTTCATTACAATATATCTAGTTTTTTTTCTTTTGTTTAATAAACAAGCAAACGCACGTCTCTATCGTTGTCTTCACGTGGCTAATATCCTTTCTTCTTGACGGACGGACGGAATATTACATCACATTTACGCTATATTTTTGTGATTTAAAAAAAAATATTCCTCAGTTATATCAAATCTTCAGCGGTAATAAGTAATAATAGCTAATCTTTAGTTATCATTAAAAAAATAGCATAACATTTTTATTAATACTAGCGGTCGCCGAATGATCGAAATTCGACCAGCGACTTTAGAATTTTATACTATTTTCTGTTTGACATTTGTAGTATGAACCTTACTGTCACTTTCATTGAGTGACAATGTCAATATTGTGGGGGATCTAAGTTCAATGGCACTTGTTGGTTTAGGATTCGCAGTATTAATGTATTTTATTTAATATATTAGTAACAGATATTATAGATAAATTTTAGCTTTCTACACTCCTTCTCCATATAAACTTTAACCATGCCAAACCTCACAGTCTTCCGTGCACGCAATACGCATAAAAAGGGGTACAAAGTTTTCTTCTCACGTATTAATATATAGATGGACCAAGTTTTTTAATAAATTACTTTTAGAAATCTATAAAAGAACAAATTACTTATATTAGATACACGTACATTAATTTGAAATATATAATTTTCTATCGTATTAATATTATGTTTATAAAAGTTTGTATGTTTGTTGTGGCTGAGCGGATTTGGATGAAAATTGGCACACAGATGGTTTATAACCTGAATTAACACAGGATACTTTTTATTCCGGTTAAAATCCAATTCTGAACTCCACGCAGACAAAGTCGCGGGCAGAAGCTAGTTTGAAAATAGATATGAAAAAATCACTACGATTTTAATATTCAAATGTAATTATATAACAAAACAACGTGAGTAAAAATACGGTTCGCGGTAGAAATATTATATGTTCGTAGGGCATGAAATTAATGGCCTCGTTAGAGGTTAAACGCAGGTTTAGGTGGTAACGTTTAAAGTTCATTGTACCGATCACGAATTAGATAAATAAAAATCCCGACATTTTTCACCGACTTATAAACATGAGTTAACCGCTGAGTAGGTAATTGGACTGATCAGTTTCTCCGATGCGGTGAAATGAACTGTTCTCGTTGGTTTCCGGTCGACCGACAGCCACGTAGCTCCAACGCTTCAAACCTAGTAACCGATTACGGAAGAGTTAATTTACTTTTTATTCCTTCACGCTGTGATCTTCCATTGCGGTTAAGGTTATGTTGATTTGTGGCTTTTTTTTTATAGGTATGTCCTCTGCCTTTGAAGGTAATTTCGCCAATGTCAAGTGTGACAAATACACGTTTTATAGTTTAGTTCGGTCTAATATAAAATAACATATGATAAATAAAACACAACGACACAACACGAAACAGTTAAAAATTTCGGAATAGATTTGTGGCTAAATAAAATTCATTGAAAAACATTTAAAAAAAACCAAACCGAACAGGGAAATAGGGAATCGCCTCCTTTAATTCGGTTAATAAACTGAGAATATCAGTTGATAAAGAAACAATTTTACAAAAAACGATTTTTAAATAAATAAAAACTAGAGAGGTATCGTGGGACAAGCGACAGGAACGAAGTTCATTCCGTGTTAATGAATTCTGGTCATAACACAGCTAGGCCAATTCCAAGATGATCATAGTCGTGAAAATCATATAATTAATGTTTTTCTCTTTTAAGTGTCGTTCAGGTCGAAACTTTATTCAGTTTAATTCCAATTCCATGATAAGGAACTTGGTTCAAAATACTAACAGTTGTAGAAACATGAATGACCATTGCCTTTAATAATTAACAATTTTATGTAGGGCTAACTTATAAATAAAGCACAACGTACTTGTAATATTATACCTATTAATAAAACAATGTTTTTATTATTCTCTTAAATAATTTCGCGATGAATGTACACGTCATCGTCATGTTTAATTTTTATGTTGTAGTGAATTCGATATTACACAACTAAACTCTCGCTAATCGACTAATATCTCGATCGATCTACACAGCAGGCACTGTGTAGATCGAGTACCTAACTACCTATTATATAAAACGGTGAAGCAACAAATTACCCACAAGCTTGAGAAATTCAGGAATTGCCTTTTGTCACGCGATCTTCCCTCTTTCGGTTTGATAACGAGGTTTTGTCATCCAATTAAATTATCATTCTGGCGATCGCTAACCATATTTCCTTATCATTACAATAAAAATGACAGTTATTACATTCGCAGCACTCTTGCAAATTAGTTTCGTATGTACACTGGAGAGCTGAATACCCACGAATTATTTTCTTTCAGCTAAGCAACCGTATTGTGTGTAATATAGATTTTATTTAAAACTAGCTGTGCCCCACGATTTCACCTAAGTTGAATCTATTCGTTAAACTCTTCCCCGTGCAGCCCGCGCCGTCCAGGCCAACGCTCTCCGTGTAGGATATCGTTGTTCTCAAACAAACAAACAAACAACAAAAAAATTACTATTTCGTATTATTAAATAAAATTAAAATAAGCGGTTATACGTAATTAAAATACAAACATAATTAGAAAATTGTAAGGTAGGTAATTTGAGTGCGCTTTGATTAGTGTTATCAACCCATCAATCAACTTTATCTCTGTTCACATAAGTCACAAGCATAAAGTACATACTAACTTGTATAAAAATCTTTGCCACTGATATATACTTAATAGTATAAATATTTTTATTAATATATAAATCACATGTTACGTACTGCGTCTTTAACGCTTCAAAGTGCGTTTTTATTCCCACGGAACAAATTGACCATCCCTTATGTCAAACTTGGAAATAATGTTGCCACATTTCTTTTTGTAGTGTTGTGCTTCCGTATATTTTACGTTCCAATTACTTGAATCTTAAAATTTGAAATATTTAATTGAGGGATTTTATTTTTAATTGAAATGTGTTGTGTTATTCGACATACCATGTAATTTACTGTTATCCCTACATAATTTAGGAAACTATAAAATGTACAAATGCCGAACAAATAAAAAACTAAAAGAAAACATTTTGATTGGCCCACGAGTGACGCGATTTTGTCGCCCTTATACGGCCTTCATGTTTGGAGACTTCAATGTGTTTTCAGAAAAACTTATCAAAATGTATATCATTAACTCGTACGGTTTTATGATTAGTTTTGAATGGTGGCATCACTATTTAAAAAACATAATAAACGTGTGGTAACACATGAAATGTCATTTTACTCCGTGGAAATAAAAAACGCATAACGTTTGGTCTAAGTAGGGCCGCCAAAAAATATTTTCCTCTTTTCATTCCACTCTATGAACTCTCATCTCAGTTTTCACTCCTTTTTTCATCTTCCTCTTCCCGAACATCTGTTCACCTACGAGTACATTCTGAACTTACCGATAGTTCCTGTCTCATCGCCATATTTATATAATTCATTCATGATCATTACAGGATTCGAACCCGGTTTCGGAAGAGCCACCTAACGAGTTATCAATAAGCCAATATCGCTTCAAAAAGATTAATCTCTATAAGTTGTTTGTTACTGGAAGACTGCCTTTTAGACAGCGAAATATATTTTTTGGAGTGACGTATTTGGTACAGGCAGTAGTAAATAAATCTAACGTATTATTTGTTAAGAGATTTAATGAGATTTCTCACAGTCACAGCCATCATAAAATATTATCATGTGTGTCAACAACATGATGAAGTTGGCCATAAATTATTATTAATTTTAATGACTTTTTTTTTTTTTTTTAATTGTGAAACATAATTTAGCGTTGTATACTATAAATAAACATTACAGTGCTGGCAAATTTCATCAAATCGCAATCGCGTAATTCTCCTTAAGGCTCTCGACTAAACGCGTCAAAAGGAGTATAACTTCAATGTAATACATGATATTATTTTTGTAGCAAGTGAAAACAATGTTAACGTTTATTATAATTATTTAATCTTGTAACGACGACAAAATGTTTCGACTGATTATAATATTTAAACTAACTACAAAACAACACAAAATCAATACTTATTTAAAAAAAAAGGAATCTTAAAAAGGTCGTTTGTTTGAAATTTTTTCCATAAACCACGCACCAGACGTTTACGTCTGGACGAATTCCAATAATTTTATACATAGTTATAAGTCGAATATGTCGTGGAATAGAACATTGGATACTTTTTATGAATTACCTACTACTACAATTTACGCTCAACAAAACGGTCAGGTAATAGCTAGTCTATAAGTATATAATAAACAAGTAATAAGTTACAGACATAAACTACATTCAAAAGTATGTTAACAGCGCATCAGAGAATTATATATAATATAGGACAAGCAGTAAGCATGCAGGTGGCCCGCATCTTTTATGTTTTATCGCCAGACCAATATTTCAACCTGCTTTTAAATCATATACTTCATTATATTAAAAATCATATACTTCATTGATCTTCTTATTACCATTACCCCACGTAAGTATGGTTAGCAGAACATGTTACTTTCCTCGTCCTCTCTCCTCTATCAGCTGATATCTCAGTATTCACATCTTTTATACACATAATATCATCCTTCACACAACACATCGAAACCTTCTACAGTCTTCCTCTACTCCTATATGCGTCCACTTTCATACTCAATACTCTTCTATACCATTTCCATTTATTTATTTTCTCGATGACACCTCCTGGGAAAACTTGAACGAAAGTCTTTTTTACATTATGTATGCATTATTTTATAAAAATATGACGTTTACACACGTACAAGGTTATACCAGAGTCGGAGAAACTGATAGGGATGGAGCTATATCGATAAACGTAACACAATAACAGACCCGATATTTTTTTACAAAATGTAAGAAACTAAACTAGTGCCGGATAATTTTGTACAAATTTATTAACTATTATTATATTACTTTACATGATGTTACATGTATTAAATCTTGATTGATAATGCCAACTTCTTCAAAATTTTCGAAGCTGTTGTAAAATAAATAGGTATAGGTAGGTACTCGGCAATGAAACGAAATAATTATAACGACAGGTAATCTGTAATGTAAAGTTTTTGTTGTATTTGTCTTTGTTCAAAATATAATAAATATATGCAATCGCTATCATTACTTACTTTGTCACAACACTACAACTATCAAATTAGAACTGTCATCGAGGAAATAAAGAAATGGAAATAGTATAGTTATATGATTTTTATCACTCTTCATTATATTCTGTTCATACCACGCTAACGTAGAACCCCTCAACTTCCCAGTCACTGGTAAATTTTGATACTTCCTCTGATGCGCTACACTACACTACATCCAACTTAATATTCGCATTTTTACCACATGTAAATCTTCTTTCATTATACATTATATACAAGCCTTTTATTGTATTTATACACTTTTTCATATAAACTAAACGAAAATAGTTACGAGGCTATACAAACCAATCTATAAGTTTCACTAACTTCAAGGATTTGTGTAAATATAATTATAATATTGAGCGTATTGCATTTATTGAAATTTTAAATATACTGACGGGTATATTTGAAATACTTCCAGGCGCAGATTTGGGTGGGCGGGTCATAGGGGTCGTGACACCCTCTCCGAAACTATTTATTTTATAATGTGTACTATTTTAAATCTTCAAGAAACTTCAATCTATTACCCCCTTCAAACTTAAACTTTAGATTCGCGCTTGTATAGTAGTTATTCGTTGCGGTACCTACCCTTAAAGATCACTAACATTTTTCAGTTGTGTATCTTCAATACGAGATTAATAAAACGCACTATTATTATGGAAATGTTCTTTATTTAATGTCCTTTTCTAATAGATCGCATTTATATTAAGAACATCGTTATCGTAAAACACTTATCTTAAAGTATCTATGTTTCATCAATATCTGGGAATATAACATTTCAAATGATATTTTGATGAAAAATTAAGGAACTGGCATTGTCAGGAAAAAACACCTTTGAGAAATAATATATATATAATATATCTAATAAAAATAATTAATAAGGATGATCTCAAACCGCATCACGTCAACGTTTTAGACTAACTTAGAAAATATCAACTAAGTATTCGTGATTTTCGACTCGCATGCGCAATTAAAAAACCTAACAGGTTTTTTACTTTGACTAAAGTGGGGAAAATAGTTGCCCGCCATGCACCAGCTTAGTCACTAGTAAATGGGACCTTGGTTATAACTAAAGGAATCACAATGTATTTAAAGTGAATACTGAAAATACTGAATAGGATTTTTGCTGCATCACAATTTGTAGTTGATAATAAATTACGTCACGTGCGGGGAGACTAATCAATTTATGACAAAATGGTATTTTACATATATGGAAATACTGACCAGATAGTATGAGTGTATTACATACTCATACGTGCCAGCCTAACAACTATAAAATGACGATATTTTAAGTGACGTAGGTTATAGACACTACCGATGTGAATTAGCTGGCCTAGATCCAGGCCATCGTTGGCCGCGGATATTTATAAATTAACCTTTATTCGTTTGATGATTGATCCACATTATAAATAATATACTGTAGCTATTATTATCTTTATCGGAAAATGTTGAAACCCTGGAATAATAATTACGGGATAGAAAATAAAAATACTTTTTTATAATAAATGTCCAGTATATATGTGACAGTATAATATGTGACGGAGTTTTACAACTTTATAAAATACTAGCTGTGTCCCGCGGCTTCACGCGTGTTTATTACGCAGTAATTATTTTCTCCTCGTAATTTTATTTTTACTCATCAATTGAGCAGTGATATAAGCTTTCCGTTTACAAAATTTAATAAGAATTTGTCGTCATCTTTCATTTAAATCCGGAAATACAAACAGACAGAAAGGCAAAATAAAATTGTGATATTCGTGATCAGTTTCTATTATAAATTACCTATGGGGGAATTTGGAAAAAAATACATGTACAAATAGAATTACAAACTTATTAATATAAATGTGTAAACAAGAACAAATACATGATATAAACAAAACGTTACAAAAGACCCGATTTGTAGCTGATAAGCCACAGTTAACATCATTATACTCTGTTCACCCTAAGAAGGGTTGAATGACACATGTTAAATGCTTATCTTAGGGATGTAGCATAAGTTAAATTAGAAGTTGATTTTACGATATCGATTCTTTTTTAGAACCAAATATAATCAATAATGCGATTATGATTTCAATCATTTGTGGAGTGTGAAATCTGTGGAAATAAAATAACAAAAATAAACTTTAATAACAATTAAGATTGCAATCTGGAGCACTTGAATTATTGAATGCCTGACGCCAAACAACAAGATTAATTCTTCCAGTCTTCTTCGGTGCGTGTTTCTGCAATAAAAATGTAGAAATTACGTAAATAAACATTTTTATTCGAAATTAAAAAAGAACCTAATAAATTAAACGTAGCAACGGTGTTTGATCAATTTGATGAATTTTCGACTCGTACGATTAATACGATTAATTTTCGATTCCTTGGTTTTATTATTTTGGACTAATCTAGTTATAAGTAACATAGAAAATAATGCTACGCGCAGTAAGAAAAAAGATACGAAATTAAAAAAAAACATTGTATAATAGAGGAAGTTATTTAGGATTTATTGTAAAATGTTTTATAACGTATATCAGCATCAGAATGTTTTATAATGATAATTGATAGTCGAAATGCATGTTTTTAGATTGTCATAATTAGCACGATGTAACAATTTACGTTTTATGGATGTGTCATGCAAGCTTTCTTATGATGAGCAAGGTTTAACAATATTTTCAAACTTTTACTTTGCATTAAGGTTCTGTACATTCGAGATCTAATACAATGGAGAAACGTGTACTGTACACTAACAAAATAAAACAAACAAATCGTGACATCACAAAACAAAATATCTCGTAAACAAATCATTTTCATTAAACAACAAATACTTTACTTACTATAACAATATAAGACTTTCATGATCATCGGATATAATAAAATCAGAATCCTATCTTCGGTAAGCTTTCCCTGATACTCATATTTTTTCACTTGTATGATAAAGAGACAAATGTTTGTAATTGAACTTACAATCCGCATTGCGAATCAATGATATTTTATATGTAAATACGGCATTGGTGCTCTTTAAATGTTATCGTAGATGGTGGGGAATTGCCCTCAGTTCACTTTCGACTTGATACCGGCGTGAGTGAGAAGAAAATTTTATCCTTTTTTGATAACAGAGTTTCCGCCTTACGCTGTGATTTCCTATCTCTTTTGTTTCAACATGCTGATAACAAAACTTGTAACGTTTTCAAATTGCTTTTGGTGAGAATATAACGCATCTATTTATAAAACGTCATAAGGACGCGTCACGTTTTGTTTGTTATATGACAGAGAAGAAAGATATATGATAGAGAGTAGGAGAATAAGAGTTGCACATTGTATATTTTAAGAAGTGTCACCAAGCCCTGTGAAGCTGTCAAAGCATCCTGGTCAACATTATAGTCAGTTGTAAAAAAAAAGAAGTTTCCCTTCTATTCTGTGTCAGTCAGTACCTACTCTGCACACGCATTTTTTTTATTTCTCGATTTTTCCTTATTGTCTTTCCTTCCACCTAAATTAAGTTCGGAACGGGTGCGCCAGTTTTTTTATATATTGGTAGAAATAGATTACTTAAAAAAAGTTAAAAATCCTACTTTTTAAAACATTTTTACTGTAAAGTATTCAAGTTTCAAAATCAAGAAACAAAGATGGTGCGATCTTAAAATCGTTGTGCCGGATGTATTATAAAATTATAATTAAGAAAAAAAATTGTATTACTTGAAAATATACGATATTCATCATTTCGTACAAATAACCAAGTTCTTTAACAACAATCACAAGGCTTCGACTACTCGCGGATTCGGTCACGCGATTGTAAACGTTTTCACGTTTTCCCTTCAATTTTCATACAATTACATTATAATTAACTCTTATTATTACACGTGATCCAAACAGGATGGAGTAATAATTTAGTTCTATTAGCCCTGAACTCCATTACAATTACAATAATTTTTGTATATACTAAAGCTTATACTTTGTTCTTATATGCACATTTAATGAAAGTAACTGTAGTAAGTAACAATGGAACTCTATTAGAATTAACTAAATGTTTGTAAAATAAAAATAAAGCACTCTCAAGCGCTACGCAACATCTTAATTTAAAAAAAAATCTATTCTTTTTTCTTTATGGTATGGCTGTGATACATATACTGAACAAGTAGAAAGATTGTATATGTTCATCTTTTTGAGCATTCAGAACTCTTTATTTAAGTATATTATTTTGTTACGAAAATATACCAAATAAATCACGACGAATTGACATATTTATTTAAGTTATAAACTTGTATTGTGTTATGCATAAAAATAACGAATCTGAAACATCCATTATCACCGTAACCCTTTTCCCGTCATAATCAATGACACGAGACAAGTTATCCCATTAAACATAATGACAGAATGGCAGATTCCATTAGGATCCGCCAGAATACATGTTACTTTAATTTAAATTAATTTAATTTATTAATTTTTCGATTAATTTAAACGTAACCTTAATTTTACTTCCGTTAAATTTAGCAAAAAGGTTTGCTTGTAGATTTTCACTTTTAATTAATTTACACCAAAATTAGGCATTTTTATGTCTATATTATATTTCAACAAATGAGCCTTTATTAAAAATATCATGATTCTAAAAAACCAAGCATTCAACTGGCGTTTACCAAATATTATTATATTATCATCAATAAATCAATATGAAATAAAAGTAAAGTCGTTATCCGCGTCTGTCTGTATGTCCGTTTATTTCCTCTAAACCACGCAACGGATTTTTATATGGTTTTCACTCTCGTTTAGAGAGATTTTTTACGGAAGGTTTGCATATACAATACTTTCTAATAAAGTTTTGGTATAGTAAAGAAAATTCAATGTTTTGTAATCAACTCGTCAAAATATGATTTCCGGGCACTTACATGGCTTACGCTGGATAAACCTTATGATACATAAACATCAAAATAATGTTGTAAAGAATTGTATTTCTTTAAAAAATCTCGCGAAAAATTCGTGATGGCATAAGTTTGTCTTCTAAGAATGACTCACACTAACCATTTTTATCTTCCACATATTAATTAAAAACAGTAGGTTATTTGCGAAGCTATTTTTTCCAATTCAGTATTAATGTTTATCTAGAAAAAAGGATAGTTAACTTGGGCATTTAATGTAGATTAAACTCACATAGAACTAAATAAAATGCTATGGAGTAGTATATCAGAGCCCATTTATAAGCCCGCTTGAACTTAAAAAATCTAGGTTCTTTGAATAAATTATCATCCTACCTATATGTAATCGATTAAAAAACAGTGTTTGATATTCAGTACGTGTGACATAAGTGAAACTTTTTAGCATTAGGTTTTTTAAAAAAAAAAAAAAAAAATATTACTCATTGTAAAATAACTGTTTAATATCTAAACAATTATTAGTTAAACACTAACGCACCTGTCTTTATCTAATATTTTACTTGCATTTGTTACTTAGCTTCGCTCATCTTTACCCTTGTCATATTCTAATGCGCTCATCAACCTATCGTATTCTCAGTTTTATAGCATTGTTATTTCTTTTTCTTTCTCTGGTCAAGTACTTATTTTCCGTTTATTTTTGTGAGAAACGTTGCATATAAGTCGTTGCTTTAAAATTCGACCTGAGAATTTCACTCAAATCACACCCAAAGAATATTGAATATTATATTTATATTTTATTTTTCCTATGATAATTTAAAAATGATTTCGGTCAAAATTACTTAGTGTTCTTTTATATTATATACCTATTTGTTTCATCTTTACTTAACGAATTAATTTCAAGGAAGATCGTTTAAATGAAATCCAATTTAACGACTTAAGTATAGGAACGAAATAAATTGTTGATGAAAATTTAAATCAAAATTAACATAAACATGAAAACAGCAATCGTGTAAACTTTTTCATGTTCACGGAATCCACCGTCGCAGACTGCCACGGCTTCGACCTTCAGAATCGTAAGGCCAAGGTTCCCACGCTAATCGGATAATTTCAGAAGGGCGACTATTAAGGAGGTTTCTTTTACGTACCTTGGCTTCACAAATCGCATGACTTTAATCTACGTCTACCTCTACCGGAATATTTAAGGTCGTTACTATACCTACCTACTATCGTCATGTTTACTTGATGATAAAGGGTTAATTTTATGTTAATTATTGAAGTTAAAACTTCTTTAGCATCGTTTGATTTGAAAGTCAATGAAACCAAAAAGCGAAAGCGACAATAAAAAGAGACAGAAACATAAATTCATAAGATTTAACGTGGGAGAAAATGAGATAGGAAAGTTGTAGGCAATCTTAAAATGGTACAAAGGAGGTTTGTTGCCACGTATTACTGAATTTTATTACCTCACCAAAAAGGCACGAAAAAAAAACTTTTTAGACAACACTTATGTGAGATGTACACAATTTAGTGTGTATTTGATCATTTTCTGAATTAAAAAAACATAGATGTGAAGGTTTCACTTCTACCACGTGTGAATTGCACACATAATTTATTTTGTCTATTTTTTATCATAAGTATTCATCAGATTCCTTTATTAAATTATTGATTGTTGAGTTAAAGGGTTTTTGCACAAATTTGCAGGCTTTCACGGTATTACTAATGTAAATAATAATCTTAGTAAGCATTGCAAAAAGAATATTGTCGAAAGTCTAGGAAGCTCGAAGCACTAATCACAATTAGAGAAATTGATGATGAGATGAATTTACATTATTTTGTTTCATAACCTTTTTGATATATTATGCTTATGGAAATAATTTTTTTATTTTACTACTCGATAAAGTCTGTATTATTCAAAATAAGAGAGGAAGAACCAGTGCGTGTTCGTTTGTGGAAGTATCAATATCACAACAGTTTCTGCCACAATTCTCTTGCTTCTGTGTTCCAGTCTTAAGAGTGTGGTTAGCACTAGTAGTAGTTAGATTGATTCAACATAGACATTTCAACTTATTACCGATCTGTGGCTCCAAAACACCATTGCCTAAGAATGCCCATGTATTTATTGCCTTGAGCCTTACTTAGTTAAGCTGTCACCTTTATAATTATGATTATACTATATCTTTATCTAATGAATATTCCAACAAAAAAGAGAATTTTAATGCTTTCCTTACATTACTTCCATTGTCGCGAAAATATTTGATCGAGAACCTAACATATCAATCAGCCATTATGATAGCTATTTAGTAATGGGCTCTGTATAAAAATTGCTTAAGGGGATTTTTTCCAACTGCGGGGAAGTCTAAGAGAATATTACCTTTTTTTTACAAAATAATGGAAAACACTATAGACATCAGGACTTCGTATATCTTTGATACGGTTGATATTGCGTAGCGCTACACTTCTAATTTCAGCAATTACTCAATTAACACAAACTTAGGATGTGATTTTATTAAGGTATCATTATTTTGTAGACAACTATTACAAACTTTTCAAACTATGTTTATAACTCAATAACATATATTTGGGTTCAATGAGTACCATCTCGAGATATATTTGCTTACGTACTATCCATGAATAATATAATTTTACGCGTGTGACGTAAGTAGTAGTGCTTCGTTTGAAAATCTGTTTCAGTAGTTTCTACTTCGTAGTATATTAAATTTTTACGCGTCGGCGTTGATCGTAGGACGGCATAACAAATAAAATATATCTGTAAACGTTCCGGCTTTTTTGTATAAAATACTAAATTGAACTACTTTGACGGATGTTTTTTTCTATAAATAAATGTGTAGTAGCAGATCTGTCGGAATGTATGTAATATGTCAGTCCTCTATGCAAAACGTCAGTTTAAAGAGAAAAAATATTGTGGTAGACGCTCATCTTGTAACAAAAATAATGTATCGTATCATGTGATAATTACTTTTCACACAGAGCATCATTTTACAATATTATGTTTGGTTAGTGACCTACCGGCGATTTCGGACGCGTTAATTGCAATTTTAATCATATCAATACAATATGTAGCTTTTTACCAGTGGAATAAAAGTTTCCGAATTCGGACCAGTAGTTCAGTTCTAGAGATTACCATTTAAAAACATATTCAGAAACTATATTTTCATAATAGTAATGCTGATTTTACTTTGATAGAAGTTTATTTTAGTTTGTACCAACATCAAACTAAAAGTTTTTGGTTCTCCATCAGACGTCCTTTTAATTCTCAATCACAATTTTTTACCTTCAAATTAATCTAACCAGAAAAGTAATCTCATCGAATCAGTAGCCTTATTTAAGGCTTGATTTACTAGTACCAAAATTTTATAAGATTTAATCACAGCAAATGGCCCTGATTTGCCAAAAGCGTAGACTTTCCAGAGGCTTTCTTTGTTAATGATTTGCCGGAGCTTCAATCAGATATGTAATACGGAATGATTTATCAGAATATTTACTCGTAATGTTTATACACCATAATTCTACCAAGTACTTTGAATTAGAGCTATTTTTAGTAAATAAAGCTCATTGTTGTTCCACTTACGCATATTGTAGTTTTTATTAATGATCATAAAACGTCATACTTATCTAAAAAACTTTTGAAACTTATGCTTTTCAATATCAATCGAAAATTTATCGAACACTATCGACTGACGGCGAAGGAAAACATCGTGAGGAAACCTGAAAACGCTTGAGAAATATTAATTGTCTACGTTTGAAATCGCCAATACGTCGTAATTTAGCGTGGTAATAAAGCTCATGGTTTCCCTTGGGAAGAGGCCTTATTGCCCAGTAGTCAACTACTTACAGTCTAGTATATTATTATGGATTAGACATGAAGTCAATCTGACTTAAAATGATCACTGCAACTTGTAGTTATTTATAACCGACCTCAAAAAGACTGCAGTAATATTACAGTCAACATTACAGCCAAATCAGCGAGACGTTTTTACATGTGTAGTAGTGTACGGTAGGTATCATACATGTATAGGTAGTGTGTAGTGTACGTTTGTAGTTAGAGTTCGATGCACATGGTAGTTAGCGCAAACTGGTTTACTCCGATTTTAGTTACTACTACAAACGCAAAAACGTCGCCAAGTTGATTTACCTATAATTGGCTACTCCTGAGGACTGAGATGGAATGTCTAGTGTGACAGTGAGTATTGCCAACTACAACCCTTTTAGACTGAAGCATAACAGTTTGAATAGTAGAAATTTATGTGAAGGTTCAAATATTCCTCACTTGATTGAGAGGATGATGAGAGAACATGATTCCGCAGTCGAACCTTGCGCCATAATCTACCACTCTTAAACATATTACGGGAGATCATATCCTCAGTATTATGTCCTTGGCTACGCACCTGACCTTGTTTATTTATCTTGATTTGGCAGCCTTGAGTTGACCTTGATAAATGGTGAATCGGCTCTTTCATAACAGATTTATTATTCCTACTAATAATTCTTAATAATAAAGCCTACTGAGTATTTTTCACATGCCTAATATACATTTTGTTATTTATTTGCAATTAAAATGACTGCTTAAATTTCCTATACAAAAACATTGTTATAAACACAATAAGTAGGTAGGTAGGTAATTCTTTATCTTGCAACATGTCTGTAATTATATGCAAGTCTTAGAATTATTTAATAATGTCACTACATTATTATACAACATATTTATAATCATAGTTTTTACATTTATTGAATGTTTGCCCTAAATTATAACATTTAAAATAGATTTCACCGCCCTACATTTGAAAGGTCGTGCCATCTGAAAATTAATGGACTTCTCCACGCTTAATTATCATTACTAATTAACTCAATAATATTCATATTATAAATAACATGCTACGTAGCATAAAATTTAGAACGTAGACTCGTTACTTTTACGTAAAAATCTCTTTTATTGTTACTGGATCTCTGGCGTAGGTACATACAGAGATGTGGTCGTAGATAGTAATACTATAAACACGATAAACTAAACAAAAGGGGAAATATTCCAAAGAAAATATAGCACGATAGAAATAAAGATACGTTTTATTGTAATTACAAAAACAAACAAAAAAAGTGTGTAGTGTAAATACGCACGTATGAAGTTATACTTCTCTGGCGTAAGAAAACAAAAATAACTCCAAAAATTATCCCGCATGTCAACAACATGATGAAGTTAACCATCAAAGCCATCAATGATCATTAAAATATTTTATTTTACTGACTTCTTAACCGAATTCAGAAAAAGACGGGGGGTTACTTAATTCGAATATATATATTTTTTTACGGATGTTCTCAGCCATAACTTCTTTTTTTATGAACCGATTTGGATGATTCTTTGATCAATTTGGCATTGGACCTTCAACTTCGAAGAGACACCAGAAAACTCTTAAAAGTTGGTTTTCGTTAAAAAACCGGTTTAAAAACAATTTAAAAGCCATTACAACGTATTTTCGGTTTGTTTTATGTTTTTTCCATTTTTCATGTGCCTTTACTTAATTGGTAGTAGGTTACCGCGACCTCGTATTCGACCGAGACCCTGCATGCGTAGTGCTTCACTAAGCCAACTAATGAGCTAACATAATACGCAAGTATTTAGTGTTCACTTAATGAACCAAATAGGATTTATATTGACGTTTATTCCAAAGCTTTGTTTGTCTTTGTAAATTTGTTGTACATTGACGCGACGTAAGTTCCCTAAATATTTAAAAACTGTATAGATACATAATTCCTTCTGTGTATAGAAACTTCTTTGGAACCCAGAAAAAATAATGTTTAATTGTTTTTTAAAGCGAAATATGTATGCCAGGATCGTAGCATATGGAAGGATGTGGTCTCTACCTAACCCGTTGGGAAAGAGGTGTGGTTTATATATGTATAATTATACAAAAAAAAATATACATAAGCTAGTAGGTATAGGTATTTAAATTGTTACGAAGGCGTATGCGAAAGGAAACCTATGAATGGAACGGAAATTTTAATTTATGAAGTTGAATTCGCCAACACACAAATATATAATATTGATACGACCGAACGTTGTTGCAATTTTGGTGAGACATCTATATCTAGCAGTGGACCTTTTTCTGTTGAAATTATGATCATAATGATGATGATGATATAGTCTAAACATTATTATGTATAGAAATATGAAGTGAGAAAGACTCAATAGAAAGCTAATCTGTAACAAATACGGTCCATCGTGAAGACATAAAAGTCATTAGGTTCATAGGGATCAATCGATAAGGGTAAATTACGATAATCATTAACTCAGATAACATAACATAAAAATATAAATACGATAAGATAAACTTACCGTAACGCAATAATGATATGAAAATTGCCTGTCGTCCCTATTTATGCGCGATGACATCTCACTGATCTAACATCACGGTTAATCAAGCGGAAACTGCCATTACTGTGTATACTGATCAGTTTGTCCGACGTTGTCGAGTTGATTCTCTTTTCTTTTATTTATAAACATGACAAGCAGGATTGACAGTCTGCAGATACCGTGTCAAACTGTTTGACAGTGCGTAAAATAATGAAATCTTGTGTTAGATTATAACACACGATAATACAACATATATATAATAATATATACGTTGTAATTACCCGACTACGGCGAAGCCAAAAGGAAGTTATTTAAATGATTCTATTTAAAAAAAGGAGGAGTATTCTTTTTGTATGGATGTTCGGGCATAACTTCTTTGTTTATGAACCGATGTACTTAACTGATTTTTGTTTCGTTGTAAAGCAGATACCGTTCTAATTTCATTGGCGTGGGTACCTTCGATTTCAAAGATACACCAGGGAACTACTCAAAATCATTGAAGTACGCTACCTTTCTTGTTAAAAATTGTCTTGATACTTATCAAAACTGTGTTATTTACTATCAAGTTTGATTGCAGTCTTCGTCTTCTTTTTATTTAATGACTACGTGTGCTTATCCACAATTCTGCCAATGTCACGTAAATATAACATTTTTCTAATTAATCTTGTAATCTTCAAACATTTCGCAAACAAAATGACGGCTCCCTTTTTAAAATTGTCCAAGGAGTTTTTATGGCAACCTAAAATGCATGTTAATAGTTATTATTTATAATCCACTTCACTTGTGCGCAATAAATATTACAGCGACAACACGTAAAAGGCCGCCAAAATTACACAATATAGGGTCAAAATAACATAAGTAAAAATTAATTAAAATAAAATCCACCACGTCATAGCAGATAAAGATACCACCAAAAACTCCAATTGCACTCTTATAGCGAAAATTTAAAATAAAGGACAATAGTTTTATCAAACCTTTACCAAATTCGCATAAAATTGATCGTAAATAAATTGAAATAGGTACTTTAATTTTATGAACAAAAATATACCTATAAAAACTACTAAAATGATTGAGATTTTAAATGTATTTTCTTATTAATACATTCTATACATCGCATCAGAGATGTGAGTTTACATAAAAGCCAGCTGTTACTATATAACGTTATTGCAAATATCCGTAATGGCTCCATCGCGCTGTTCAGACTCTTGTTAAAATAGAAATTTTATTTTCAATAATAATTAATTACTATATTTACTCTGAACAATTTTGGAGATAACTTCTCCTTGTTTGACTCCCCGCTTTAACAGGATAGGTTACGTGGTCTGATCGTGCAGTCGAACTGACATAGTGGCGAATTCAGTTGGCACCGCTGGAGAGACTGCAGTACCGCCCAGGTCCCAATGGAATCGAAGGCTAAGCAAAGTGGCAGGTTTATCTCTTTTAAAGTTCTGTTAAAGTCACCGACATAGCCTAAGAATACCTACACTTAAGCGGCAGTGGACGGGCCATGTGACTCGTAGAACGGATGGCCAATGGGGCCAAAGAGTGAGACCCGTCACAAGGTGGACTGACGACCTGATAAAAATTGCGGGCAGAACAGGACCAGTCGTTGTGGCGTCTTCGACTGAAATGATGGTGATGATAATACCGCTTTAGAAATATTGAAATGCATCACAAGAGCCTCTGCGAGTGTCAATACACGAGTACGTCCAGATTACCCTCGACAGTCAGTTGCGATTTCAGCTTTACTGACTAGCCAAACTTTTCATCACGGCATGAGCTATAAGACAGTCCCATCAAAATTGGTCCATGCGCTTCGGAAATTACCCGGAAAAAACAAATAGACAAACCAAACATGTTCAAAATTGGTTTTTTAAAAGTATCTTTCTTACTTATACCTATACTTTCATCTGCATTTAGTAATTATAAAGAAAACAAATAACCCGACTACAACAAATAAACACGACTAAAAAAAAAAATTCTATTTTTGATTTTTATTTGATTCCTTGACGTCATACTTCAATATTATATAGCATATTATGTCACACAATTATGACGAATTTAACGGCATCTCGTATGATAAAGTCCATCAAGCTACAAAATCAAAATTGGTTTTTTGTTACAAGTAGATATCATATATACCTTATTAAAAAGTTGTTATTTTGACATTACAAACAGACACTATAATTTCTTTATTATATAGATATATAGATATGATGAACATATATTATAATATTCGAAAACAGGTGACCTAAAAACAATTCTGACTTGAAGAAGGGCTTCAGTAGTGGTTCATACTACGAGTATGAATGAGAGCAGTGACATGTGAATCTAGGCTGAACAATAGAGACGGCTTGTTCATACGTTCTCGTCAAGAAGCATGCATGCAAACTATAAACGGAACTGTGGCATTGTGCCACGACTCGTCAGCCCACGACCCTTCTCCCTACACAATACGTTTACATATATCTCTATAAGGGCATGTTATATGTATGTAGATTGCGTACAAAATTTATTTTCATTACTTCATCTTCATTCAACCTTTATCGGCTGGCACTGCTGGCAATTCGAGAGTTGACAATATATGTAAGAATTTAAGTAATTATTTAATCATTTTGGTTCATTTATAAAAACCTAAAAACAATTGTTCATTTGTTTAATTTTCTCTTGAGAAAATTGAGATTTTTTTGTCTGAGAGTTACGTGATTGGAAACGCTATCAAGAAAACGTGACGTCATCGTGCAATATTTATATGCACAGTTGAGTGTTATTCTTATTAGGTTATCTTGCGACAAGTTACTACAAGATTATTACTAAGTGTAGAAATAGTAACTTTTAAATTATATAGGTGCTGAAAAAAATCATAAATTTTAACTGAAATTCTAGTAAATTCTACTTTACACACCTTGACCTTAGTTTGTTTATTGAATGATGACGTCGCGCGCAGTCACGTGAACATAATACAGCGTTTTCGTGGCATATTTTTCATTTGAATTAAACAACCTTATATTAAATAATTATTAATTCACAGGTTATTATTTCTAATATATAAACTGTATAAAATAAGTTTTCAAAAGTTTTCCATTCCCGGATTGACTAATTATAAGTACACAATGTACACGACTGATTCAGACTAAAGTCTTTGTAATAAATCACTTCCAGCTGGCTTGTTCATTGTCATTCTGTCTAGCCATCATCCATCTACCGAGACGCGATCTTCAATCGAGAACTCGTCCTCCCCACCAGCTGTCACTCCTTCGAGGGATGTCAGCGACGCAATACTTCCCTCCTATATAAAGTGAGATATATGAAAGTTTTAAAATAACAGGCATCAGTGTGTGGATTGATAGAGAGGACTGAAAGATAATATGTATTGGTTTATTCACGCTAACTCCTGGCGCAATAATAGCCAAATATCGTCGCCATGAGAATTCTCATTAAGAATCTTAACAAATATTGGGTTAGATTTATTTACTGTCTGTGCAAATACGTCACTACATACAATATATTTCGTTGTCTAAAAGGTCATTTTCAAGTAGGAAACAGAATTTATATCTCAGTAGTAACGCGTTATGATGCTCCTGTGTCCTCGAATCATGTAAGCTTGAGTGAATTATACAAATATAGTAATGCGGCAGGAACTATCGGTGAGTTCCGAATGCTGCAATCGAAGGTGAACGGATGTTCGGGAAGAGGAAGACCAAAAAAGGTATGGATGGATTGTATGACGAATAATGATATAAGTATACAAAGTGTGAATACTGAAATGACAGTTGATAGAGGAGAGTCGAAGGAGAAAAACATGTGTCAACCCTACTTAAGGGTAAGGAGAAAATGAAACGTGATTGTGATCAAACCATTCACATGTAGTACGACAGTAGTTTAAAAAATTACTGTTTAAAGTTTAAACTGCTGAGCGATATTACTGACATAACTTATCCCGACGGAAGGCAAGGACTTTATATTACCACCACGTCAGCTCATGCCATATTGGCGTTTTCAAACGCCGTTGCATTTACAGTTCTCTGTTTGCCATAACACCATAGTAAGTACTATGAGAACACTGGTCAAGCTCCCAAATTTCCGCTCGACACAACTTTACCTATGTAATAACAATAACGCCACTAGAATATTTACAATTATAACGTTTGCCAAAATATATACAATCAATTACGTTAACAATATAAGTACATAAAAGTCATCTCCAAGTTTACTGTGAATGACTAGAATAAATTAACATATTCGCGACGTACCAAGTACGCAAGCAAATACACATTTATTAGTTATCGACTACATCTACACGTGATCTGATTGTCATCAAAGTGATCAGTGAACACTAACCCAACATCTAGAGTATTCTTAATTACCTAATAAAAACTCTTTTTAGAAGGCTATTTGTATGGATGGCTTTGAGAGATCGAATCCCATGCATATACGGAGAAAAAAAAAATTAGTGGCGCCAACGAGCCATTAACACATTCCGTAGAGAGATAATAACGAATGCCTACGTCACTTATATATATAAATTGATTTTACATGAAAAACGAAGATGTATTTATTGAAATATATTTACACGTGTAATAATAAAGTTTTAGATTGTGTCGTCAGTAATAGAAAACTTTACATAATCAAGTCACGATTACGAAACGTCATTAGTTATTGAAGAGTCCAGAACATTTTTAACTTCCACGAAACATAAAGCTTTTAGTTTAATAAAAAACATTAATTTGTTCACTACAATTGTTTGTTTAATTTAAAACGCTTGTCTATTTTAAATTTTCTTTGTTTGTTCTCATCGATTTTTAACGAAGGGTTATACTTTGTTTATTCAGAAATCATGTTTAGTTTTTTTCTTTTTAACTGACTTAAAAAAAAGAAGAAGGTTCTCAGTTCGAAAGTTTTTTTATGGATGTTAAAGAATAACTTCTTTGTTTATGAACCGATTTAGATGATTCTTTTTTCGTTGTAATACCTCATATGTGGACACATTTTAATTTCATTAGCATTTTACCTACGACTTCTAAGATACACCAAGGAACTTCTCACAATCATTGAAGTTGGTTCTCTTTTTGTTAAAAATGGTCTTTTATTTGCATTCATTTTCTTGTGCATTTAATTTTACTCCAGGACATCATAATTACGACACTGTGCCTGATGGTTCATTGTAGCATACTACAATCCAAAAATAACGGCAACCACCGAGAGATCGGAAATATATCGACGGCGTCGCTGTCCTACCGTCCTACAATCCTCCCGGCACCTGGATATTATTATACTCACTGAAACCCGGAACGCAACTAACGAAAGGAGGACACTGACGGTTTTATAATCATGTGTTCCAATTCAATCATTCACATTTGGTACGTGGGTTTGGTTTTTATTTTTGCATCCTTTTAATAATGATAACTGTCGAATGATATTCAAGATTTTTTTTAATAAACATTTTGTATAGGCGCTCTAAGTAATACCTATTGATAGGTTTGGTATCTGAAATGACGAAAAATTACTTAGAGCTTTAAACACATTCCCTGCATAACTTGTATAGTTACTTACATTAGAAAAATAATTTTCATAATAACTATATTCTTAATTTCTTTTACAATTTACACATGATTTAAAAAAAAGTCAATAATAACATAATCAATAAATAATAATTAATTTTAATGTTCTGTTTAATTATTATAATTCTGATATTTACGCATTTTATGTTATGACATGATTTGTTCTCGCCTTTTGTCGAAAAGTACCACTTCTATTATAATTTATATACTCTTTCGTATAAAAATCTAAAAAGTACCCTTTTCGCATCTTACGATATTCATAATATGACTCATAATATAACCGAACATGCTTGTTTTTTCTAAGGTATCTTTGTAATCTATTTTCTCTCTTACACTTTGGAAACCTTTTTCCTTATTATCAAGTGTTTCTTTTGACTATCGTATTCCATTATGAATTATATCGTGTTTTCTTTTCAAAGTAATGAAAGTGTGAATACATTTTTAATATATTTATCTGATTTATTAACATACAAAGTCGAAAAATAAAAAGTTGACAAAATATACGAAAATACAAATTCCCCATGTATAATAGTATATATATATATAGTAATATTTAATGATACCGATAATAATTTCAAAACCTTGTAAGTATTAATAATTGCTATGATTGAGCTGAAACGAGACGGACTTTTGTAATGAGCTAGACACCTCGTAAACAAAAAAATAAACTATTTAATTCAGGATAATTCAAACAAAAAGCAGTTTATTTCTACATAGTGTTTACAATGACTAAGTTTTTACGTCAAACTAACAGAACGTTCTGGAATAATAAATTGGTTTTAATGTGTACAGTTTAACTGCACTACTGGTATTATATACCGATTTACTAGGAACAAAAAGTAAACTGATAGATAAAACAAAAGTGAATTGAATTCTTGATTTACTTGTTTATAATAAAGCGCGCAAAATTTTCCAGTCCAATGTACAATTAAATTGATAGCTTGTAATATAAATAATATCCACGTAGCCAGTAAAAAGTATGTGTAAGTTAAAAAATAGATACATTTCACTGTAGCACGTCTATTGTATAGGTCCGTTCGTTTGAATACAATTTCAAAAATATTAGTAACCTATATAAATATCCGCCCCAAGCGAAAACAGAAATCGCTAAAAAGCTACAAAACGGCATATTAAGTTTGTTTTTGTTACATAGTACGAATTTGCAATTTCAAAGTCAATTACTTAGCCATTTTTGCTATCGATTTACCCTTGCAAAATACGTGATAAGGTACCAGTTTTCTATGGAAACGTGAGCTGACCCTTAATGTCTCTACATTAAGGTAAAACACACCGTTCTGTTATTTAACTTTAAATCAACTTATTATTCAAGCTTATAAAAATAAGCTTAAAGCTAATAAAAAATAAAGCATCATGATATAAAGTCGAAGTTCGGGATGTACCTCGTCTGGTGCGCCATCAGCGGCGGTTGCCGGGTTAGAACGGGACCGAATGGGACATTGAACCCGTCTGGTTTCCACTTCGCTGCACCGCACCATGCACTATAACCGCAGTTTCCGCAAATACACTCACTCGGAGGTATAAAATATTAAAATAAACCATACAACTATCCAATTTATATTGAAAGGTTTACTTTATAATTTTTTTTAGTATTATTTTTGGGCGCGTTTAGTTGATGTTGATACAAGAGAGGTTAAAATTAAGAGGTGCGCGCGCATCATATGACGGAAGTGCGACATGGAGAAGCTAGCTATAATAATGTGAATTAATTTTACTAACTTTTTGAAGTAAGAACTTGTTTGTAACCGTTGTGATTTGAAACGTGATGAAACGATAAGTGACAAACAATACATCTATAAGATTTAGCCTGCGAAAAAACTAAATAGAATACATTATACTTACACGGTAAATGTGAGTCCTGATTTTCACGACTATGTTCGTCGCCGAATCAGCTTAGCGATGTGACGACCAGACTTGTACACACTATTGTATGTCCAGTACGAATGGTCGATAGTACAAGTCCTGCTGATTTAGGATTTTTTTTAAGTGTAAAGAAGATATTATGTTTTATAAAGGTTTCACTTCTACTGCATGTGAACTGGTTTTTGAAATGTATAATAATAACTTAAGGTTTTATATATTTAATTTGATTTCATTAAACAGTGTTTATTTATACACCAGTAAGCTATTTTTTCACAATATAAAAATACAGTCTGTAAAATAAATTTTCATTACTATAATTCATGGCTGACTTCATCATGTTGTTGGTTCGCATGATAACATTTTTGGAGTTGTTTTTGTTTTGTTCCGCTAAATTAATATATACGCACATCTTTCTTATTTCAAGTCCTGGCTTATATCCCTTAGGGCTACGTCGGCTTAGTTTTTTATTACAGATTTTGTTTATAGTAACTAGCAGTCATGTCCTATAAATAGCTAACATCTGAAGGAAAAATAAAAGAAAATCTTGAACTGTTTTCACGAAATACATAATTTAAGTAATCCTTAAAACACATAATTATTTTACAACAATTATTTGAAACATTTTCCGCAAACATTTCATATGCAAACATGCTTCCAAAGTGACTGTTATAACACAGTGTTAGGTATTTCTAAACAATGACATTATAGATTAGATAACTTTCTTGTTTGTTCGAGATAATTTTGTATGTTTAGTGAATTTCACTCGGTCTGCTGTCGGAACTTATTAAAGGTTTTATTTTAAATGTCTTAAGTACTTCATTTCGTTTTATAAGTCTTCATTACAATAAATAAAATAAAATACTAAAAATAAATAGTTTTAAGTTACAAAAATAAAACAAAAACACATTATGATATTTAAAATTCCAGATATGAAACAAGCCAAGAGTAAAAGCTGACGTTGAATTTTATTACATTTTGTAATATTTCTGACAGGTATTATTGTGATAATTTTTGCACTCCTAACATTATTACATAATATAATTGACTTTTTATATGTAAATTTATTTTTAAATTGTTATTAATGATGTACATAATTATCATCACATTATTCTAGAAAAAATAATACCAGTTGCCAAGTGCCCTTTTATATTTCCCTAAAAATTCTGCAGTGTAAGTTCGGCACTGAAATTGCCTCTACTTTATTAACTGTAAAGGACCTAGTAAAATTTTATATTAAAAATCTCACTGAATACAATCATGTTGCAAAACTTTTCAACATAAAATAATTAGTAACAATATGTTTCTCTTTCCGAGCTAAGATATAATTATATCTTTTCATAAGTCGGAAACGTCGACTTTTCTCACGTACTAATCGCTAACAATGCGTTAGATAAATAGCTTATAGCACTGATATAAATATTAAAATGTTAATGACTATGAATCATTTTAAAGGTATCTCTGAAGAATACCGCCTCATGAGACACTCCAAGACCACACTATCAGTTAGGTCGCTGACTTCTATGATGATAATTGCCCTTTGACCTTAAATTTCATTAGCTTCCATGACATTCATCAATCCCTTTCCACGTCAACTGGTAGGGGCTAATTGCATCCTAATTAAATGTGAGATTCCCGGTGTCTGCATTGTTCACAGATGAGTAATTTAGTTGTCGCTTATGATGTGCGTAGACACGCAACATACTCCTAAACACTAGGTTTATTAAACTAAACAAAGAATTGTACAATCTGCCAGTCAAAAATGAAGGGATAGAGGAAAAAAGTCGCTCATCAATAACAAATAAAAACCGGCCAAGTGTGAGTCGGACTCGCGCACTGAGAGGTCCGTAATTGTACAGCCACATTCACCAAAATAATTTGGTAACATTACTGAAGAATGCACCAAGTTTTATTAAATGACATTACTGCAAAATTTACTATTTTCTGATTTTCTCCTTTACTTGTGCTTTAGGACATTGATTCTTGCCTAATTTCCTGATTCTAGGTCAACTGGAAGTACTCTATAGGTTTTTTTCTCCTTTGCGAGTGTTAAAATATGCGGCATAAACGGCCGTATCTTTTGATTGCGTTGACTTAGAAGTTTGATTTTTTTCACAGCACCAAAGGATTGCAGACTTGATTACCTATGTATTTGATATTAATTTCAACTTGATACTTCCACTCTGAGAAACAGGGTCGTGACAGACAGACGGACAACGAAGTGATCCTATAAGGGTTCCTTTTTTCTTTTTGAAGTACGAAACCCTAAAAGTGGCAAGTGATTATTTTTACAGTGAATTACTATCATCCAAAAAATATTAAAATTTGTTCACAGTTTTGCCTAAATGTGCAACTTATTATATATACATGCGGATTACGTTACAATGAACTCTTTTTTTATACATGCGAATTAATTTAAAATAAGTCCATGAACAGTGTTTTTAATAATCACGCGAAAGGTCCACTAAAAACGTGTCCAATGATATAAATAAATTTAACGAAAAAAGTCACCGAGAACCTTTATTTCGTACGGTAAAAAATGTTTTAACATATCTATGAATTATCCGCTCCTTGACATTTGACGCTCAAAATAGTCTGGAGCAAAATACAAATGTACTCTCTGGTCTGGAGCTGTTTTTATTGAGCGTTATATCCGGCTTAACAGGCAGATTAAAGTCTGTCGTAACCATTTCATCCGCGCTGGTATACTCCTCGTAATCAGGAAATAACTCTTACAAACATCAATTGAGATAGGTACGTGTTTAGCAGACCACTAACACATTACAATAAAATAGAATAGAATAGAGTATTTATTTAATTAACACATAAATAGTATAAACTATGCTATAGTCGACAACGATTCTAATTGGTAAAATTAAAATAAGACAAAGAGATAAATGAAAGAAGAAATCATGAAAATATTAAAACAGAAAGAAATAAGATTTTTTGTTGTATGAGCGTGTGTGTGTTTATATGTGTGTAAGAGCGTGCGAGTTTGAGTGTGAATATGTGCACGTGTGAGTTTAGTATTCAATATTATATGATTGAATAATTTCCTCTGTGTCATTTGTGACATTGTAATTTAATTGTTTTAGCCAACTGTACATTATCTCCTTACATAATTACATAGCAACTGACTGCAGTTATACGCTAGTATTTAAATTTTTCTCTTATACAAATTTTTATCAGAACAGATATTAAAAGAATTTTAGACAAGGAAAGCGATTTGTTAAAAAGAGATAGTGACATTGATTTCCACTAGAACCAACAGAACCTATAATTAGAGCTAACTTTTTTATAGTACCAGAACTATTTGATGGAACAGTGCAATACAGTATCCATACAAGCACCAAGAGATCACCAGTCCCCACTACCATACCAACCTGTGTACAAAGAAACTGTATAATATTCATTAGCTGATCTACGCTACGACGCGCATAGGCGAATCAGTTCGGCGGGCTTTTTTTCACCATAAAGAAATTTCCTTCTTGCGTGGTCGACAGAAGAACACGTTTCTTATAAAATCGTACAAATCGTAATCTTAAAACATGAATATATTTTTATTGAATGAAGATATCGTGATATCTTTTTTATATAAGGACCAAGTATCTAAGGAGTAAAATAAACTAAAATGATCAAAATCTATCGAGTACTTTTGCGTGATGCACAGACAATGGCATACCTCTATCATACTATAATTTTATTTCCAATACAAAATAATAATTGCCTTTCTCAAACGTTCGGTCGATGTAAAATCTTAAGGTCGTTCACCTGACAACTAGACCAAACCGAGAACCCAATTACGCGATACAAAAGTCACATGTTATAAAGCTTTTGATCATCAAAGTAAATAGAAATAACAAAATTATGATCTATTCAGATTTTCCTTTTAAATTAATGTAATTTAGTTTAGCTTTGAAATAATGTACTAGAAAAGAAACATACTTTCTATGATATATGTTTTTCAAAGAGATGTAGAGTATATGGAAACTTAGATTTCTCTTTACTCGGGTTAGTCCGACTGGTGGAATATCTCCACCATACAGATGATCACAGGTCAATAACCTTGGGTTTCCAGAGCTCCTCGGGGTATAGAGGTTCAAAGTCGGCAAAGGGCCAGTGATAGCTACGGTATTATAGGCTACGGTAGCTGCTTAACTATTAAGCGTATTAGTTGGATAAATAAGTGTTTGTAGAAACCTGTATTGAAATATGAATTTGTTTGTCCCCTATTCGTTCCTAAACCATTCATCCGATTGCAATGGATCCTTGATGAAATGCTGCGCACCCGCGAAAGTTTATATATTAGTACAACGAGTTTACAATAGGTGGCATGCCAGTCGCTTAATTTAAAAAAAAAAAACAAATGAAAGTACATCTTTAAATGCAAAAACAATTTTTTTATACCATTGTTACTAACTACTGGAAAATTGCTCAGTTTGCGGATTATAAACGACTACCGACTAATTAGTCGTAATTAAAATTAAACACATAACAACAAACGTAAACATAATATCATGGTCGTATAGATAATAACAGAAAAAATAATTACTCCAAACGACTGAACTTTTTCATAACTTCTATTTATACAGAATCATTTTAATAAAAAAATATTATAAGTACTTGAATATTTATTCTGCAAGTTTTCCGTGTGATGAATGATCATAAGGAAAGTTAAGCCAAGTGCGTCATAGTTGAGACTATTTTTTTGCACGATTCGCCATAACTTGCGTCCATTGGTGGGCTTGCCAACTGTCCTAATGTGCCCATTGTTATTCCAACAAAAATAAAACAAGCCTTGTTTACTTTTTAGAGTTACGCCATTATTATTTTATTTATGAAACTTTGTACAGGCCGCTCTGTACCTATAAACGTAGTATTGTTAGCAAATAATAGCTTCCGTGGCTGATATTGTTGCCAAATATAAATTAGTAAAGAATACATTGAATAATTTTGCAATGTTTAGATATATATAAAATAGGTTTTAATTTTTTGTTACATAAAAAGCAAGAAAACAAAAAAGCTGAAATGTTTATTTGACTCACTGTATTCATCCCATCAAAAAAATAAAAAAAATTCTCTAACCTTGACGTATTTTAGTAAACCAGTAAACCAGTGACGACAGTAACAAAGTTAAAACTGTTGCTTTCGTCAACATAATTATTAATGATTAATATGTTAATTAATAAACTATTAAATAAATATTCCATACTATTCTAAAAAAAATCACTCCGGACACCAGATCGACTTAGGTTTGAATCCTACAATAAGCCGGAGCTTTCGGTGAAGGAGCACATCGTGATGAAAAAGATTTCTAATTTTTTTTTTTAAAACAAAACATTAATTTTAAACTGTCTTTAGTCAATAGTCAGAACATAAAAGCACATTTAAAATGATTTGAATCATTAATTTTGATGAAGAATTAACGGAGATATGTTGTTGCGGCCTGTTGCCAGAAAAAAACAACATTTAAAAATTATAGGTATATATGTAAGATTCTATTATTACTTTTAAAAGTGATCATACGTGTGAACATATTGGGACGCATAAAATGAAAAGACCCGTTTAGAAAGTATGTAATGTAAGAGATATATAATATGTATTTAATTTATCTAAAATTATTGGGCTATTTTGTATAAAACATGTAGATAATACTCTCATTTCTCGAAAACGGCTTTAACGATTATAATGAAATTTTGTATAAAATATACATATTTCATTTTTAATGCAAGACATCGAGCGAAGTTCGTTCGCCTAGATATTGCATATATTATAAACGCTTAACAATATTATAACCTTATATAACCTATAAGGATATGGCAGTTCACTGTGAGCGTCCTCTCATCAGTCAATTGTGTGGGGGGGACGAGCAACTATTTTTGACCAGACGTAGTTGCGAGTAATGACTGCAAATTGCCCCCCACGTCAACCAGAAATAAACTAACGCGTGTGACAATGAATAATACACACTGACACGGCTTAGAAACCCGTTTAAATATTTTTATCCATTAAAATTAAAAAAAAAATTGACTTCTACCAACTCACTGTATTTGATTCTAGTTTCTATGAGTGGCTTCATCCGCGGAGAACTTTCGTAAAGTGTTTATCTACAACGGCTAACTATGTATTCATATTTATCTGTATGGTGTTAATACACATATATTATAATAATTACTAAGTACCAAGAAAGTGCAAACAATGAAGTCAAAAAAGGTTCAATATATTCCCTACTGCAAATAACTAATACCTATTATACTTTCAAAGAGCTATATTCATCTATATAATTATTAACATTACGATCTAAGAGTAATCCAATATATGAGACATCAACTCAATTTCAGTGGATGCTTTCTAAATCGGATTTTTCGAATCGCATTTCAAACCTAATTGAAATCTTGATAGTTTTTATTATTCGGAGTGGCCACACAATGTTTTTATTTTCGATAACAACATACAACTTTATCAGATGTCTAATCTTTAGATAATTTTCTTACTCCAAAATCAAAAGTTTCCATCTAAATGGAGCATAATAAAAGTAGTTTCAACAAATTGGTAAATGGTTAAACGACATTGGATTTAAAAAAAAAAATCTATTTGAATGTTACTCTCCTGAGAAAAGCTAGCTTGGTAAATAACGGAAACCCTAAAATATATTTAATGCAGAATTCAGTGAAGTTAATTATTTGCGGTAAACAGTCGATCAGTACAAGACTAGAGATAAAATTCAATGCTACATTAACATAAAAAATATAATGTATATCGTGCAATAAAATTATATTATAAATTTTGTAACTATATATTATGCAGACCGCCATTAATTAGTAATTTGGAGCTAACTTTAATAGTTTCGAAACTAAATCTTACTGTTTTGTTTTGACAGCTTTTGTTTAATGAACAGTAATTTGTCTTTAAAGTTATATCAACTTTATGTGTTTTCTTGACGTTAAATGTAAATAAAAAAAAACTATAAATATAAACAAATGTATGTGTTTATTTATATTCTAATTTTTGTTTTATGTTTATGGTAATCCAACCGGTTAGTTGTGTAGATAAAGGCTAATAATATTTCTGCATTTAAACGGAATTATCAAAATCAAAAGAACTGTATTTCGTTTAGGTTTTGGCAAAGCACTTCTAATAGCTCTAACACACACACACTATCAATGCGGCAACGGTTCGGAAAGTTTGTCCCGCGTCGTTGAGAAAAGTTGGAATAATTATAAACAAAAAATTAAATACTCGTCCATTTATGGATGCAACATTATCATCAGCCCCTATCAGTCCACTGCTGAACATAGATAGCCCAAAGTTCTCCATGAGATCCAATCTTCGGCTTTCCGCATCCTGTCACTACCATGTTGTCATGTTGTTGTTGAACTCTTGTAATCCATCGGTTGTCGGTTCTTCTACAGTTGTATGTTTGGAAAAATGAAGATAATTTTGAACTTGTAACTAACAGACACAATTTCAATGCTAGAAATAAATATAAAATACATAGTCGTTCCATCCTTTAGACTTAGTAATACAAAAGGTTTTAGGTAATCGTGTTAGGCTCTATAATAAATTTCCTAAGCACATTACTGATTTGCTGGATAATAAGTTCAAGAATCTGTTTAAGAAAGTTTTATTTTCGAAAGGGTATCTATTATAGGGTAGCTGATTACGTGAATGATAGTGATGTCTGGATGTGGTTGCCTCTCTGTACATCTACTATACATTTAATACTGTAAAAACTAATTAAAAAACGAAAATAAGATGTTGATAAACCCGATCGAGTTTCTTGTAGTTTCTTCTCGATGACTGGGATGTTACCCGAACCGGTGGTAGTGTTTTGACATTTATAAGTGCCTTCTTAGGGCCTAAATTGAATAAAAAAAAATTGATTTAATTTCAGATGTGACCAGCCGATCCATTACCACTTTAGATTATTTCTATTTTGAGCTATGTTGGTAACTTAGATTCTCTGACATATTTTCATTACGAATTCTATCTCTAGAGAAACTCCTCATATAGCTCTTTCCATAGCCCACTGAGTGACTTTTCATTTGTAGGCCAGGTTTTTATTGTAAGTGTGCGAGTCTCAGCACCAGAGCTCATAACAGGTCCGTACCTTGTGTAGGGACACCGGAGGATAAGACTTTCTTCAAGTTATGGATGCAAGTGAATTTTGTTATATTATTTATCTGGAAGATAATCTTATTTAATATCTACTTTATATTATTCATCATAAGTTCATTTGATTTACCTTATTATTGTTTTGGTGTACCTATTCTTTTATTTCCAGGATACCAATTAATGATAGGTTTATGTATTGATGCGTTTAGATAATTTATAACTTGATAATTTTGGTTTAATAACAGCTTTGTTAATATTTTAGGTTCGTATTGTTTACATTGCAATATTATGACAATCTCTGTCATTGATAATTCTTTGATAGCAATAGAGCATGCGCGATTAGGAGTTTCTCAGGTATAGACAAATATTCTATCCAGGTTCTAGTTTAGCAAAATAAATCTATGATTAGATTTATTTTTAATTTTTAAAATAAGAAAAGTCTAGTAAGATGAAATTTTGAATTCAAACGAAAACAAAGGAGAAAATTAGAACAGGGAGTATGACAGATTCTTCAGGATGGATCTGATCATGTTGATTGATTGTACGGCAGACCTTTGAATAGTAGTAACGTTTATATCATATTTATCAAATGTTTTAATAGAAACCAAATTATTGTACAACAGACCTGGGAGTCGAAAAGATAGTTTATTTTATAACATATTTATAATTTTAATATTAATATGGGTGAAATACCCTTTGTCAAAACGACAAATACTTACTGAACATTGAAAGAACACTACTGGGAAAGTATCAACTGGATTTTGTATTTATAATACAAATAATAACTTTTCCTTTTACATATGAGGAAATCTCAATAGATAAGATATTTGGTGCTGCGTCGTCTGCTTGAGCAGTGTATCCTGATACGGCCTACACCGTGCTGACTTCTATTCTAGATCCTAGGCAAGGATCTCTACGCTGAGCTGTCGGAGCAAGAAGAACGTCTCGGTTACGGACATTAAATTGTGTAATAATAATTTGTAAAACCTATATTAACTGAAAATTGTAAGGTATGCTGGAAATTTATACATAACTATCCTAAATTAAATTATAATCATAACAATTTTCTGTTATATATCCTAAATTTTGATTGAAAAATTTGATTTACTGAATATTGTAACAATCCAATATATATATATCGAACACAATCGAACATTGGCAGTGTATTATGTCCACGGTAGGCGGATCAGAAACTGTGTTTAATTGTATCCGGCGAACAGGAAATGCCGTTATTCCCGGCCATTATTCTTTTGCAGTATAAAAAAAGAACTATCGAGGTATATCCAAGCTCACAATTGCTGTGAAGATTACCGTATCGAAAAATTTGAAATATAAAACCTTTTAGGTGACACAAAATACATATTTTCTTATGTTTGAAAGTTGTTCAATATAATAACAACTATCATAGTAAATGCTCAATAGAAAAAAAAGAAAGATATTTACTTGATGACTGCCGACTTTAATTCACGTCATTTTTAATTAAATATCAAATTAAAATTCTGTTATAGAAACTTAATTATTGAATTATCTACATTTATATTTACTTACAATTATCTACATTTCAACTTGATCCATGTCACAAATGTCACCGTCTAGACAGAAAATTATTTGAGGGTTGGAATAATAAGTTAAAAAAGAAACTTAATGATACGTAAATTTTGTTTTGTTAAACTTCAGAAGAACACTAACATAGAAAAAGACATTAATATCTGATTATATTTTGTCGTGGAACCAAGATGCGGGCGTGCACCCAGTGACGTTCTTAGCGAACTGTATTTCCGTATATTCATATTAATATGAACTTAATCGTATTAGTGCAATTCTCAATAACCATCTAAATCCAAGCTCATGTATAATAATTACAGTAGTTGGTAAACGAAATTAATCCCAGATATATTCCTAAGCGTACGCCTGAGTTGGTACTTTTCCTCTTTTTATTTAAAGGCAACTTTACCAACGTCTTATAATCAGTAAAGAGTTGTAACAAGATGGCGGCTTCGTTGTAAAAACTATCCAGGCGTTTTTTGTGCAAACTTTTAAAGCATATTCCATAATCCACTTCTCTTGTGCATTATAATCAAACTACATCAGGTTAAATGCCGCCAAAATTACATAATATAAAAGGAAATAACTCACTCACTCACTTCCGGATACTCAGAACACCTCATAATTATTGCATATACTGGATACATTTTGATCTTTTTTTTTTGTTCACTCCTTAGTTACTTGTTCCATAACTTTAAAAAATATCCCGTTATCTTCATAAACAATAATTAATGCGTGCGGAGGCTCGAGAACAGCTGGTACATAATATTACTAACTAAAATCTCATATAAAATAATAATAACCACATGTTTTATCTTTTAACTGACTCAGTGTACCCGACTGCATCACGTATGTACATTATATCATTACTCGCGATAATGATCACAAAATTACAGAAAGTCATAACAATCATCAAGCAATTATTATAAAGCTGAAGAAATTATTCGAACGCGCCCCTATCACTGAAACTATCAGTCATATTTTAATAATTGTTTTTGAATTTTTTTAGCTATTTATTTAAAAAGGTTAAAAAACTTCACGCTGTGCGATGGAGCGTTGGCGTTTAGGTTGAATAAATTTAATACGGGTAAAACCGTGGGGCACAGGTAGTGTTTAAATATTTGCGTGAGATTACCCCATATCATAAATTAATAAGTACACAATAGTCTTATTAAAATATTTAGTTTTTACGTAAAAAAAAGGATAACATATCAGAACATTTTGTCTAAATCTCACTAATCTAAACTGAATTACAATCGAGAGCAAAATTTAACCTGTACTAAGTACTCTTTACTTAATTACAAAACTCATTAGGTTAAATAAGATTAATTTCATGTACTTCAACAAACTTTTGTTCTGTATAAATTATAATAAACAAAATACTCTCCGGCTACGAGTAAAACTTTCAACGTACCTGCTCTTTCTTATATTATATACCGAACGAGAAATTTTAAACCGTAATCTAAAACGCACATCACGTAACTTTCTGGTAATAACTCCGTTTTCCAGTGAATGAAGAATCGAGAAACATAAATAAAACCACAAAGCGAGACTTTTATTTAAATGTGTAGGATTTGAAGTGCCCAGATACTGTTCTGGACTTTAAATCCATTATATTACCTACATGGTTTATATAGTAAACATTTTATTGGAAAAAGTTTATAAGTAGATTGTTTTTGCAAAAAATAAAATTAAAAAAAGCAACACACTATTTGACAGTCGTAAAGAAAAAAAAACTAAAGTTATCCTTTTTTGTGCTTTAATAACTAATTTATTAAGATGTTGCAATACAAAATTCAAAACATAGTTTTTTTATGTCCACTAAAATTAAACTTACCTATTTTGTATTGAGTTAAACAAAAAATACAATAGAAAACTCAACAAAGATAAAATGTAACTTTAGTTTAATCACTAATCGATTGGAATTTGGAAGTTGTTGACATTTCATAAAAGCCCACTAAATAAATATAATACATATATATTTTAATCTTAATAAAAATACGCGCCTGGTCTGCATATCCGAAAGATTCCACTTTGACGGGAGTCTTCAACCAATGTTACAAAAATATTCAGCTACAAGGTCACAACTCTCTACACAACGGATTAAAACATAAATAAATGTAAATATTCTAATCAATTTTCCTCGGAGTATTTTGATTCCGGACTATTTCAAATTGATTCGCTACACTACGTCAAAATGTATATTTTGAATGAGTTTCAATGTAGTATGCATCGATTAATAACAGATTTTGTACTAAACAATCACAATCTTTCGTTGTGTTAAATAAATCACACATGCAATATTGATGAAAAACACACATTCCATAGGTACCTACATTATCAATGCCGAATATAATATTTCATATACGCATTATATATACACTAGCATAATTATAACATCATAAATATAAATTGTCATTATTGTTTTAATTTTTTAAGTTTAAAGAAAAAACAATAATAATCATGAATGAACTAAAAATATACCATTACTTAATTCTATTAAGAAATTTTGTAACCACGTTATCCACACTTAACATTATAAATGCTAAAATAACTCTGTATATCTGTTTACCTTTTTGTAAAATGTTAGTAACTGAAACGATTAAAGAGATGCGGTTGAGCCCGTAGACCCAAACGTTATTAATCTATAAAGAATAAGTGATATAGAAAATTATAATAAACAAATAGTATGTAATAATAGTACACTATGGTACAAGTGTGTAATGTTGGTGATTACCGCTGAGGCGCCATTGAGACCCGAGCCGTTAGGTGAGGGTCTTAAGAGAGCCGAGGACGGTAATCACCAATACACACGTGTATCATACGACGTTTTTCAACACACTTGTGAAGAAAATAATAATAAAAAATCATTTTATTTAGTACATAAAATGTTTATTTCGAGAAACAATTAGTAAATGTGCAGTTTTAGTAAAATTATGTAATTTGAAGCTTTTATGCGCTTATGTCATTGCTCGAATGAATATAATAATTTTCAATGATACTCTATAACTCACTTGTGAATAATAGCAATGAAAAAGTCACAGTTTGATTACAGGTGTCATTATGTGCCTAATTGCGGTGATATTAGAGCCACTTTATGAGCAAGTGTGTTGAAAAAATACTAATAAAAAATAAAAACTTCATTCATTCACTCATTTCAGGCGAAAGTAGCAAGAAAGTTTGGATAAAAGAATATTCATTTCATATTGTCGAAAACGTTATAGAGCCCAGGCATTATCTGATGTTTACAACTTAAAACAACAAAAAACTACCGGCGATGATATATAGGATGTAACAAAGAGATGGTTCAGTGAGGGAAACACTGAAACTATAAGAAACAGTTATATGTTCCATGACCACCGATAGATCAACAATCCCATCGGCCAGTCGTCACTGCGAGTCGGCCTGCCGAGTATTAAATTAGTCGTACCGTGTTTTAGACTTGTAAGACTAATAAAAGTTTTTTAGGTAATAGTGTTAGGTTCTGTAATAAGATCCCGAAGCACATTACTGATCTGCCGGACAACAAGATCAAGGACCATGTCAAGCCGGTTAAATCATTATATGAATAGTAGTGATGTCTGGAAGTGACTCTCTTTCTGTGCATCCACTAAATGATTATTATTGTACCTAATATAATAACACTTGTACAGTTGAAAAATAAAGGTAAACCCGATCGAGTTTCTTACCGGTTCTTCTCGATGTCTGGGATGTTTTCCGAACCGGCAGAAGTGTTTTGAAGTTCATAAGTGCCTTCTTAGGGCCTAAATTGAATAAAGATTTTTTTATTTCGATTGCACCTGGGGTATGATGCTTGCGATCCAGTCGGACATAATTAACGTATCCTACCATCCAAAAATAATTAATTTGGTATAATTAAAGTGAGTTTACTTCATACTAGACAGTAGGACAATGGATCTCTGACGTAAATTTGAACCAAATTATTAGTCATCAAGAGGTCTAAAAAATCTTTCTATAGATCTGAACCAAATCTGAACAAAAAAATATTATAACTAATCGTTAAAAGGGAATAAATCTTAGTAACAGTTCTTATTACATACTAGCTGGTACCCGCGACTTCGTCTGCGTATTATTGAATATACACAGACTGATCTTGGAACACGACAAACCAAAAAAATCGCCATTTTTGCGTGATTGAGTAACAAACATAGAAACTTTCCATTTATTATATTTGTAGGATAATACTGGTTAAACAATGACTTTTACCGGGATAAAAAGTACCCTATGTGTTATTCCAGGTCATGGACTGTGTGTGCCAAATTTCATTGAGATCTGTTCAGCCGTTTCAGAGTGATTGAGTAACAAACATACACACTTTCACATTTATTATATTAGTAGGATTCTAGCTGAGCGATACATCGCACGCAAAAAACGAAAAGTTTCTCCCAAAACTACGTCATAATACATGAACCTCATACACTAGTCACGTTTTGAAACACGTGTCGCTAAACATGTAACGTTGATATAGATAAATTTTAATATCACAAAACAATCTTTATTGCAAGCAAATACGATAAAAGTAAATTTATAACTTATTAACTGAGCCCGCGGCTGCGCTCGCGTGGACTACAGAATGCGATCGAGCACACGCGCGAAGCGTACTACCCCAGCTCCCGGTTAAAATGCTTATTATGAAATTATCCTTACTATATAGACATCTTGTTGATTTTTTGTAGGCCTTTTTAATGTAAAAGAAAGAAAGAAAAGACATAATATATTTGTTACCCACACAAAACTAAAAAAATAAGATAAAAATAGTAGAAAAAAAAAGAAAAAATAGAATTATGTATTAGTAATTTAGTATATTAATTCGCTATCTCTATTACGGTTTACTCAACATAAGCCATTTATGCGCCCGAATTAATTCACCATGACAAGTTTTTTTTCTTATTTGCTTGGAACCCCATTTCTTTTTCAAAAATTAAAGTAGTATAAGTAATTACTCCTTATAACATCAGCTATCTGCCAGTGAAAGTCCCGTCAAAATCAGTCCAACCGTTTCGGAGATAACCCGTAACAAACAGACAGACAGACAAAAATTTTTAAAACGGGTTATTTGTTATAGGTATCGTATATACTTTCATATACATTCAGTAAAAAGCTGTTATTTTGCCATTACAAACAGTCACTTCAATTTTATTATTTATTTTTTATAGAATAAATTAATTTTCCCACGAGTTCTTTTCCGTTTTCTTGAAAATGAAACTATTTGCATGCCATCTGTTATAAAGAATCCTTCGTGGATGTATGCACAGATTTCATCAAAGTTTTATCACAAATGTATGTCTATAGATATAATCAAAGAATTTCACGTTATAGGTCGCTAACACAACTTTATTGAATTGAATACGTCATACCAACCGATTAAAATCATACATTTCCAAAAGAAACGACAAACATAGCGACTATATCATTAAACTTTTTCTATTGAATCAATTTAAGACTCATGCAGCACTTTAAAATTTTTTATCAAGAAACCTATCATTATAAGTTTCTTACACTTTAGCACCTTTACACTTTTCTACAAATTCGGAGTGTTTTTTAGTTGTATTGGTCTTTAGAGACTATCTTTACAACCTTCTTCCACTTATGTTTGCAAATAGATTATTTGCGAGTAGCTTATTGAACGGTATTTCCTGAATCTTTAATTCCACCTAGTTGACCTCCAAATAGTATTTTGTTTGATCTTTATGACACGTCTTACTCCCATGATTATTAATTTATTTTGTATGTTTAGAACCATAGAGTAATAAAGTCCGCTCACTGTACCCACGCCGAGTTCATTATTCTATGTTTAGAACAAAGTCTTACCGTATTTTTTAAGCAATCAATGGACTTATCGCTATTTGTATATTGTAATTTATAAGATTAAATAATAAAAATTAAATAAGAACTATACAGTTATTGAACAATAATTATAATGTATTTTTCATACTTAATGAACAGATATATCATAATATTTGATTGCGATGTGTAAAAACTTTTCCTTTACTTATGTTTTTAATCGTAAGCGTACAGATATATAATTATGTAGATTACTCACGAAGATAGAAAAATACAAACACGGCTTCTAAAACCACATTTGATTTTTTACTAAAATTTGTTCTAGCTGTGCAAATATTTGGTCCGACTACAAAGGAAAATAATAGTTTATTCTGAACCAACAAAAGCGTTTTCATTTTCAACGCATCCATAAACCGTAAACAAAAGCGTTTGCAAGCAGATATATACAAAAAAAATGTAATTTCATTTTAAAAGAGCACTTAAAACACCATTACAAACGTCCGATGATAGCGATATGATCTACTTTACAAATATTATACTCAAAATAAAATGCTCTCTTATTCATAAAATAATAATAATTTAAAGTGCGTAAGCGTAGATATATTTTAGAGGCTTAATGTAATTAATATACAGGATGGGCCAGAAAGGCGTACGTTTTTTAAAAACATCTTGCGTTTGAACCTTATGAGCGGGGGCTGCGCGGGTAGTGGGGATGAGAAGCTCGGTTCTCGAAAATTTAGTCGCGCTCACAGAACATTGTCGCGATGGATCGCTTCACCGGAGCGCAGCGTGCATTCTGTGTTAAACATTATTATAAAAATGGCGATTCGTGCGCTATTTATTGTTCGACGTGAGTTTGGATTACATAACGTAAATCAGTGTCCGAAGGAAAGTGCGATTCGAACGTGGGTCAGAAAGTTCGAAGCTACTGGTTCGACTCTCAAACAGAAGCCTGCGGGACGCCCAAGGTCAACAAGAACGGAAGACACAATCGAACAAGTTAGAGCTTCAGTTCAACGTAATCCTGGTCTATCGACTCACAAGCGATCAGCTGAACTTGTGGTGTCCAGAACATCTTTGCGTCGCATTTTGTTGAAAGATTTGAATTTGCACCCGTATAAAATTCAACTTGTGCAGGAATTACTGCCAAATGACCCAATTTTACGCCGAGCTTCTGTTGAAACAATGTTGGAACGCTTTCAGAGTTTCAACAATATTCTGTTCTCCGACGAAGCCCATTTTCACTTAAATGCGCATGTCAATAAACATAATTGCCGTTACTGGGCTGCAGAGAACCCACGGGCAAAACATCAAAAGCCTCTGCATTCGCCGAAAGTAACCGTTTGGGCGGCCATATCAGCACACGGAATTATCGGACCCTATTTCTTTGAAAATCAACAAAGGCAATCTGTCACTGTAAATTTCGACCTATACATAGACATATTAACGGATTTTTCTATTAGCAACTGCAAAAATTTGAAGCCTATAATCGTGCGACGTGTTTTCAACAAGATGGTGCGACATGCCATACATCTTATGCTTCGTCGGCGTCCGTAAACGAGATGTTTGCTGGGAAACTGATATCGCGCCAAGGTGACATTGCATGGCCGCCTAGAAGTCCGGATCTAACGCCACCGGACTTTTTCATGTGGGGATACCTGAAAAATAGTCTACTCCTATTGGAGTCGACCCAGCCACGATTAACAAGTTGAAGATAAATATCCGAGAAGAAATGGCAGCTATTCCTCGCGGAATAAGTCAGCGGGTTTTACCAATTTAAGGTTCAGATTCGAGGAATGTTTGCAGTGGGATGGTGCACACCTGAATGATGTAATTTTTAACAAATAAATTTCCCAGATGTCTATTTTAATTGAAATAAAGATGTGTATGTGTATTGTATTTTTTTTTTATTCGCAAATCTTTGTGGCCCACCCTGTACATAATCATGCTAGCTCCTTGACTATAATAAGTCCTTACTTGTTTCCAAAACATTGATATTTAGTTTCGTTTCATATTCTGTAAACAGAATTAATTATATTAGGATAATTTAAAGATTAAACTCTGCTATTGGTTCACGATATTTCATAATAATTTGACGTGAATTTTCAAGTTTATTACAAGATTACAATGACACAAATAGGTTCTTCGAGGTTACTCACTCTGAATTTCTTGCTTCAGTCTGTCTAATGAAAGCAGAAAGTCATAATTGGCGCCAAATAAAATAAATTAGGCCGTGTATTCCCAGATTAACTAGGAATAAACGTATTTAATTATTATTGCGTTTATTCATAATTAATACTACGTTATTAACGGTTAAAAATGATTATTCGTATAAAATATTGTTTTGGCCAATATTTGTAGGAAATTGTATGCTCTAAAACTTATATAATAACTTAAATCGTCCTTTATAAGACAGGAAATGATATATTCACAAAACAAACGATTTTTGTAACTTTTGACTCAACTTATAAAACCCCAAAACAAAACTGAATACAAGTTTATAGTTGTTTACATATATCAAACATAAATATTTCAATCCGGTGTTTAACCTTATAAATCAATGGACTTATAAAAACTGACTAATAAGTCCCAAAACTACAAAACCGATTGTAGTGGATGTGTTGTAATATTAAGTGACTTGAGTCAGTAATAAAAGATCATTCGTCGTATACGGTTGTATCAGTAACATACTCCCTTCCACACCACAATACACGATTATTAAAAGCTTATTTGTAAGTTTAATTAGCCCGAACAGCTACTTGGAATCCGAAAAAGGCCATGCGATATGTATGTATCATCATATTTATCATACATCGTTCGATAAATGGCAATAGCTAGGTTACGCTGTTAGAGTGGGAGTTTTTGGCAGGATCAAGTTGTGGATGTTATTTTCATTTATAAACTTACGTTATTTAATCTTAAAGTATGAAATCTTAGTTGCATTTTTTGTGATATCATTTATTTTTTGTGCACAAGCGAAATAGATTATATCTAATAACTAGAGTTTTGAAATGCCACAAACATTCCCTGGACAGTTCTAACAATGTACCCGCCATTTTGTTAGAGCGATGTTTGATGATTAGAAAAATAGTACGAAGCTAGGCTTAAATCCCATGTTTCCAATGGTCTTAATAATAAAAGAAAGATGTTTTTTAAGAGTTTTTGGCGGGACCTCAAACTTTTGTGTAGTAATTTTGTTTTTTATTCATAAATTTGTTTTGTTTGATCCTATATTGTGTAATACAGGTGGCATTTTGCATAATAAAGCTTAATTAATGTGTATACGTGAAGTGGACAGGATATAAATAACATTTACCATAATTCTGAGGTACCACAAAATCTCATTTGAAAGTTCTAACAAGGGAGCAACCATCTTATTAGAATACTGAAATAATCATAAGACAGGATACTCTGTATACACTCGATGATGGCTGTAATGGTCTTCAATAAAGATGACTAGTTGCCATGTTAGGAAGAAGAAGATCATGGTAGAAAAACACTTGTTGCCATGATGTATTGACAAAAATTATTGCCTTTTCTGCCTTTTCTATTATGGACTTGAGGTATTTTATGTTTCACTAAATTTTACAGAGTTTAAAGTATAGTTTGTACATAATACATACAATAAAAAAGGCGTCAAATTATTTCAATGAGACTTCTAGAAACAATCTCGAAAATAGTTCAAGAACAGCAATAATCACATGATCGCGGATATTGTAAAGAAATGAAATTTTTAATAGCACATTGTTTCGGCTTGACGAATTTTTACTAGTTTTTTTTTATGTCTTCATTGCATCTGACGTTATTTTACGAGCCATTAAGACCGCATCGTAAAACTAAAACGATGTGGATTTGTAGTTTTTAACAGGTTAGCATGATTTTCACAAATCATTAGATAACACAGATGGCGCGGCAATAAATCGTAAGTCGAAATTATTGACATCATATTAAGGAAAAGAGAAGAAAAATACAGAATAGTTCTTTAATACTTTAAAGCCACGATTTTCTTAAACTTATAAGCCATTTCTTATATTTTACTTATTAGATTTTTAATTGATTTTTTTTGTTTTTCAATCCTGAGGTGTTCAGTGCCGAATTTTAAGTGTGATATATATTTATAAAAAATATATGTTCGTCTGTCCCTTTTTGTTCCTAAATCAATGCGATTAAACTTTGGTGAGTTATTTCGCGCATACTCACAATGGCTCTTTATTAGGACAACCAAATCACAACAGGTGGCGAGAGAGTCGTTTGATTTTGAAGACAATGGAAACGAATATACGAGTAAAAGTTAATACATATCTTATAAAAAGTCTTAAATAAAACCATAAAACTGCTTGAAAGATGTATTTATATAAAAAAATGTCATATTATATATAAATTATCTAAAAGTATATAACCTCTTTAATGAAAGTGCCAACCGCGTTGTCAAAGTGCCGAGAATACCGAGAACCCCGTACTCACGTTGAACCCTCAAGGTAAAACGAAGATCATAGTGCCAAGAATTGTTTGCTAGTAATTAGCAATGTTACATATGTCTAAACTTTCTGCCTCACCTTCGCGTCGTGAGGGCATTTTAGGTAACGTGAAATTAGATCATGTTTCAATATTTTCATATTAATCATATTAATCGTATCTTTTATAATAACATTGTTAATCGCCGATGATTCCGCGAAAGAAAACTTCTAAAGTGACTGCCGAAATAATTTTACTTTAGAATATTCCTAGAATAAAGTAAAATCCGGGAGTTGACAACTTTTGAAAAATTGTTTTAAACACTTTATATGTTAAATTTTGTTTTTATTAATGCACATTAAAAGTGTTTTAGAAATATTTTTTTAATTTAAATAAAAAATACGTCACAAAAACGCTGCATTATGGTCCTATGACGTCATCATTCATTTTATATGTCATTTTGTATAATAACAGCGAAAAGTTTGACAGCTCACACAAGACTTTAACGGTCATATTTACTGAATGGTGACGTCACGTTTCCTAATCGGCGTATCTCACACGTGACTCCCAGACAGAAAATATTAATTTTCCAAAGGGGAAATTAATTAATAATTATCTTTTCCATATTTGTATTGCTTTAGGCTTTTTATCTTTATACCAATATTACTCAATAATTTACTTTAATTTTGAAACATACAACTCGCGTATTGCAATGTACTGTAATTTGGATTTTACGATCTTTGACTCTTTTACATCTTGGCGCTTCTATTAAAAGTAAAGTTGTGAGCTGCGCGCGCAACATGTGACAGAATTGCTACATCATGAAGTTAGTCATTAATGATAGCAAAATGTTATTTCTTTTTACTGACTTATTTTTATGTAAAAATAATTTAGCATTGTATAAAAATACACATTAATTATACACTGTTAAAAAAGTAAAAGTCAGTAAAATGTATTCACATACAGTTTTCTGTGATCTACATTATTATCAGTGATGGCTAACTTCATCATGTTGGCACTCGGAATAAAATTGTTGGAGTTATTTTTGTTTTGTTACGAAAAAGAAGTACATACCTACATCTTTTTAAATTTAAAACTTCTTTAGCACCGTTGTGACTTAAAACTCGATGAAACGAAAAGGCGACACTAAAAAGAGACAACACAAACATCTATAGGATTTAGCCTGCGAGAGAATGAGATGGAATACATTATACAGTGTTTCCTAGTATATCGGCCTGTTCTTTGTATGTGTGGTACGTGTGTGTGCGCCTGTGTATTACTGTGGTATTACAAAGCCTAGAAAAAAAAAGCTTCTAAGACAGCGTGATGTATTTTCACTTGAATCGTTCATTCGCGTGTGAATTGCCACACATGTTTTTTTCTGGTAGGTAGTAGTTATCTTATTAAGATATATTTTGTTTGTTAACAGGACAACTTCGCCTCCCGGGGAGCCGTTAGTCCGAGCTCCAGTGGGCAAACCAAGATGTCCCCCGGCCATATCGAGATTGCGTCTAGAGAAAGTAGAGGGCGGTTTAGCCGTCGCAGGGGTCGTTGTCGCTGCTAACTGCCAGATAATTCTTCCTATATTCGGATTCCTTTTTATGCTAGTCGGCTGCGTGCTTACAGGTAAACAATATTTATATTACGGAAATCATAATATTTGTTCTTCTGCAAATATCAACAGACCTAGACCCAGATCCTATGCTGGCTTTAAGTGGGTGCGACCCGGGAGTTCGTCCCGTGCGTCGCCCGTTATACACCTTGGCTCACGAATTAATCGTATAAAAATTGTCACTCATAATAACAATAAAATTATTCTAGCTAGCCCAAGAAACGTTATTCTACCTTTTTCAATTAAAAATGGCTCGGCTACAGCGCTACCTATCGGGCTTAGATTTTATGATTTCCTTTTATGCCACCAAACGAATATAATAATATTCATTTTGGTCCATAAACATGGATTTTTTTATAACAACTATCGGATCCTAACATAACTATGAACCATCGTCTCAATAAAACAAGTATAATTATTATGTAAATATTATGAGATCAATCGATCAATTCGTTCAGAAGTTACATAATCACTAACAGACACACAGAACATTTTCATATATTTTGTTGCTTTCTTTGATATGGTATTTCTAACTTGGTAAGTTTTAATTGTCAGTATATAGGTACGTAATCTAAACAATTAATAAAATTGAAGTGTCTGTTTGTAATGTCAAAATAGCAGCTTTTTACCAAATGCATATGAAAGTATATACGATACCTATAACAAAAAACCCATTTTTTAATTTTTTGTCTGCCTATCTGTGTGTTTGTTCCGGGTAATCTCCGAAACGGTTGGACTGTTTTTGACGGGACTTTCACTGGTAGATAGCTGATTTTATAGGGAGTAACTTAGGCTACTTTTATTTTAGAAATAGAATTAGGGTTCCGCACAAAAAACTGGTCATGGGGATTCAATTCTGGTGCTATAGTAAATTAATATGCTAAATAATTGTAGTCATTAAAAAGACTTACAAAAAAGTCCGGGAGAGTATACATCTATCTTCTAAGGAACACCCATAATAAGCATTTTTGTCTTTAAAATAGCCGGGAGCGGGGCAGTAAGATTCGCGCGGGCATTCTGTAGTCCACGTGAGCGAAGCTGCGGGCACAGCTAGTTTATTATTAAAGGTGGCATATTTTTTGGTCGTAATTTATTGACAATTAAGTCATACCTAATTAGAAATAGCATATCAAAGAAAGTATCGAGTTGTTTTGTAAATGAATTGAAGAATATACATTCCTACTTCTATAATTAAACAAACAGCTGTGGAACTTGGTACCTGTTAGATTGCATAATTATGGGTGAAAATGACTAACACGAACGTCGTATCTACCGAACTTGACCCTTTTTCACAATTATGATTTTGTTGGTTGTTATTTACGCTAACGAATTGGTGGGCGGTTGCTTGTTGTTTAATATGTTATTAATGTATTAAAATTTAAGATTGTGAGTAATTGTGACCGATATTATTAATGTAAGATAATATTTTCCAGCGGCATCATATCGCGGTTGTGGCGAGAACGAGGAGCCGGACCACTACGCAGCTCGGATCGCGTTCACAGGGAACTCGAGGGTTCTTGGCCCGGTTTGCATCGTTGCCGGCGCTCTTATGACTATCGCTGGTGCGCAATATTCATAAAATAATACATATTTATATTCTTCAATGTCTTAAGACGAAAGTCGTAGAGGTAGAACACAGGGAAATCTCTTTGGGTAGGTTTTCTCTACTTGAGGTTTTTCAACTTTGAGTTGGGTGGACAATGGGAGTTTAAGGTTGACAACGCCTCCATAGAATACAGTAACCGCTTACCATCGTGCAGGCCGTACGCGGTACGCTTGTTTGCCACCTTAGTTGTATTAAAAAACATAGGCCTCGTATGAAAGCTTAAGGTCACTCAAAGGTCAATGGAGAGGGTTATGGTTGGTGTAAACCTGGTGCAGGTCGCGGAAAGCTACTGGATGTGAACAGCGCACGATCAGTCGTTGTGACAATTTTTGAGCGATGTTTATGTCTAGCAGTGGATATCTTTCAGCTGAAATGACGATGATAGTTCTTGGAGTTTCTCTCGAGATCGAATCAGAAATAAATAGATCCAGAGATGAATCAAAGTTAAGTCTTTATAATTGCTGGACTTGGGTTGTGGTAGTGGGGGAGGCACAACGCTGATAGAACGGATGATCAATGGGGCCGAAGAGTTCTCAAGGGACGACACCGTACCGGAAGACTCAGCGTGGGCAGACTAATGAAAGATGGGGGAAATCACTGGATGCAAGCAAAGCAGGACCAGTTTTTGTGGGCGATCTTTAGGGGAGACCAGAAGTGGACGTATTTGAGTAAAATGAATAGATTTACATTCTTCTTACCTTTTGAGACCAATTTCACATACGGCCAACTAACTCCAAACAGTAGTTATTAAAACACCCAGACAGAATAAAAGGGGACTATAATACAACAAGGGGCTTCGCTAGCATCTTCACATTGTAGAAGTTTTGTTACAATGTGGGCGCGCATCGCAAAAACTTTCACTCTCATCATTTCTTTTAAAATACGCGTATAGAAAATATTTTCATCATACAATGTTCCATTCTGTTCCTCCTGTTCTTGGCTCAACAGATTGCAGAGAGCTTTCCGCCGGCACCATTGTACCAAAAAGCCTCTCGACGTAAATTTATTCACTTTTACAATCGTTTCTCTATTGAATTATTTTATTAGTAACACTGTTTTGTTTCATAAATATTACTACCAATAGTTACATAATACAAGACATAATAATAATTATAAACTAGCAATTTAAAAGGCATTTGACACGACGAGAGATACGTTTGTGTTTAAAATAAAATAAATTAGTATCTATAAAAGTTTCTCGAAAATAAATTTGAATGTTGATTACAAACTCAAGAACACCTTTTACTACCTCTTCCATTTAAATTTTAATAAAGCACTGTACATACTTAATTTGATTAAAACTATTTGAGAAATTCTACTCCAGCTTTAAAATGTGTTAAAGTTCTTTAACTAAAAAAAATTATTGTGACTCCATTAAAAAAGGATTGATTTCTCTTAAACATTTCTAATTATAATAATAATTATTATTAAACAAATTATAACCTTAATAATTAATAAAGAAAGTGCGTTGGAGGTTCCTGATATAAAAGCTGAAGTTTGTATTGCTGAGAATGAATAGAAAGACTTATTGTGCCAGAAGAAAATAATGAAAAACATTCCCCAAATTTAGAAAACAGCAAAACCGAATTTGATTCATTGGATTGTTTTATTGACATTAGCGTTCTAAAAACCGCTGTCCATTTTCGTAGAATCGTCAATAATATCGTTCTTTGTTATAGGCATCGTACTATGCATACTGATGCGAGCCGCTCAACGTCGGCAGCGACGACTGGCATTCCATTGTCCCATCCACGGAGACTTCTATCCATTGAGTCCTCAGAATACCAGAAAATATTCACGTAAGTTTAAATTATCATTATCACATAATAAAGTTATTTTTTTCTTATTCAAAGCTTTGTGATGTAAATATAACATTTGAACGAAATTTTATAATTTCATTTATAAAAATAAATAATTTATGATGTATACTAAAAATAAACGTAATCTGCTATCTTCAAATAGTAAATAAATTATTACATAAAAATGTTGGGAATATTATTATTTTTATATTTTCCTTAAATCACTAGATTTTTAAAAAGAAACATATTAGGACGCGATTAATTTCAAAGTAGAATTTTAGTGCAACAGTTGTATGCAACGATTTTCACCGAAACGTTTCCTCACGCAAAAGAACGGAAATAGGTACTTGACCAGAGAGAGAAAAAGAAAAACTATGCTATAGGCCGAGAGAGTCAGCGCTGAAGCCAATGGCCGTGCATGTGCTAAGGCGCGAGATGTCATTTCATTTCAGATTACTAAATACATATATTATACACATATTCCTTCCTTCCTCCCAGGAGGTAGGGACATGTTTATGTTAGTTTAGCTCGAATTTTACGGATAGGGAATTAGTCAGATCGCGATTTAATTGCAATCGCGGCAACAGTCCAAGCCTAGGTCCAGACACTTTGGCACCCTTGCGCGCATGTTGCTAACGCTTTCGCGGCTGAGTGCCTTAACCGCTCGCCCCCAAGCCCGGAAAAGCTGTAACATCCATCAGTGACTCCATTTATCTAAGGCCCCTCAGGCTAACAGTGTAGTTAGTTCTAAAAAAAATTAAAATTAAGCACCAAGTGTAACACCAGCTCTTTGATTATATACATGTCTATATAATCATTCAATCAAGGCTGGCATGAGAACGATGACCGTCGATAAATTATCGATCTCTTGGTGGTAGCCGTTATGGTTCATTTGTACTGTACTTACCATCATGCACAGAGCCGTCACTTTGCTACACTACTATATAAAAAAAAAAAATTATTTACCGAAGTTTAATTTCTGATACTTGGGAGTTTGCACGAGTTCTTTTCGAATTTCAACTTGAGGGTAGCGTTAGAAAAAGCTCTAACACCATGCTATGGTTTCATCACGATGTTTTTCTTTGCCGAAAGCTCGGGCTCATTGCAGAGATTCGAACTCACGTCAATCGCCGCAATGTCCGTACACGCTACCAACTGAACCATCATTGTTTCGACTTATAATTATTGTTGTCCGATTGCAGGTAGTCCGTCAGGGTTATGGCGTTGGCTGCGCAGTTGGCTCGGTATGTTAGAAGATGGGGAGACACCACGCTGCCCTCGCTCTGTGGAACCGGCGTCACCAGCTCGAGCGGATGCACCATGTCCCCCACCCTTACCGTTCCTTGTGCCATCGGATTCTGTTGTGTAAGTTTCTTTTTTATATTCTTTATAGGTTTAGCGTTTAGCCACAATCTCACCTCATTTTAAGCGGCTATTTGACCAAAAACGGTATACTTCTGCTTTGCAGAAAAAAAAGGAGTGATGCTTTCACAATCCACAAAACCCTGCACAGATACTACTACCATATCAACTAAAAGTATGATTAAATAACAACAAGCACAAGATCGTTCAACCGTACTGTCCCTGATTGTAAGCATAGTATAATGCTAACACAACAGCGACCACCGAGAGATCAAAATCCATCGACTGTCGCCGCTGTAATGCCGGACTGCAATAATTTAACTTGACATGCACAGGCTGATCCCGAAACGTGACACGCAAAAGCGAGTCACTATGACGGATTTTATCCACATGCATGATGGTCGCGACCCAGTCGGACTGCAATGATTCTGAGCTTTCGGTTAATCAAAACATCGGGTTGACACTATAACATTGTGGAAAGCAATTTTCTAATGCTCGCCTGGTTAGCTACCACCCACATGTTGAAAATTTGTCGCCAAGCGCCTATAGGTGTGTTCCGGCAGTTGCACTTAAAAGCCAGTTCCCTCACTAGGCTTAGCGTGTTCACCATCTTAGACCACACGTCACTTAACATTAGATTAGATTGCTTCAATACTAAAACCTATAAAGATTTTTTTAAATAAAGTCAAATGTCGTTATTTCATTTTAGTATTACAAGACAACTTTTATCAAAAAAGGAAATCGACTTCAATGATTTTGAAGAGTTCCCTTGTTTATCTTCGAAGTTCAAAGTCGAATGCCAATGGTAAAAGGCGATCCCTTGAGATAACCCCTATCCAACAAAAAAAGGATCATCCAAATCGGCTCATAAACAAAGAAGTTATGGCTGAACATTCATTACAAATTGATTAACCGCTGTCATTTTTTGATGTCGGTCATAAAATAACGGATAATCGACTTTCTCAAATTAAATATCAATTTAATGCAGGCTTATTCCAACTACTACCACGTTTCCAATATTTGAACATCATAGTATACATGTTTATTATTTTTATAGTGGTATGGCGTCAGTGTTAGGGGCACCTCTGAGCCCTGAGCAAACCTTCGGTTCCATCAAATCTCTTGCGATATCGCGAGAAGTAGCCAGTTTTCCATTGTCACGTTCACCGACTCCGCCACCTTTGAGGTAAATATAACTTTTATTTTTACCAGACTGCGAAAAACGAGGGTTATGTTTTCTGAGCATATGTATGTATATAGTCCAATAGACTTATAATATATTGTCATACGAATTTACAAAAAAAATTTATAACTATATATTTACTCTTTCACAGTTGTCCGCCATTCAAAGAAGAAAGGAAGTGGCTCGAAGAAAACATACCGAACTCTGTTATAATACGTCCTGATTTTGACTGTGGATCACCGACATGCAATTATAGAGTTGTTGAATGCAAACTCACGACCACTGACGAAATAGGCCGCAGTGCTTCAATACATTCTAGTTTAGATAAGAATGACAGTGATATTAAACAAATACGACCTACCACAGTGTCTATAACAATACCTGACGAAGGTAAAGGTTAAAATACCCATATATAATAATACATAGATGTATAATTATTAATGTAAACTATCACCTAATACTGAATATACCTATTCGGAGTAGAATAAGATCGACGGTTTTTATGAAAATATTGTAAATAATTCAAAACAATTGATTTAATTTTGCAATTTGAAAAAGCTCACATGTTTTAAATTCTGCTCAATTTTGTCACACAGGTCTTCCACAAAGCGCTCTTTTAATGTACACTAAACACCCAAATTCACCAACTGAGCGAACGCGTACCATCCTCGGCCTCATTTTCACTTTCCATCCGGTCTGACTAAGGCCAAGCGTCGAGCGGTCTACTTATATCATTAAAAAAACCATAACATTAAACTAATCCTTAAAATTCACTCCTTTCTTTATCAATGTCACACAAATCGTTTCTGCATTTACTTACGCAGTTTATTTTAAACCTTCCGCTCAGTTTATGTTTATTGTAAGATAATACAGTGCGCCAAAATGTTATAAAAAAATTTGTGGAATTTTTGGTAGAGTTACGAGATTATGAAAAAGTAAAGTTTTAGTAACTCTTGCATGGATATACAATGTTCTTAAGTTTACTAACTCCAAGTAGTCTTAGGCCGTTTTACAATAAGACAAAGGCTATGAAATTGTATTTAACAATTTATTTACGTTATATATAAGAACTGAGCATTGCATTTGTTTAAATATGTGTGATTATTAAATTGTAATGAATATGCACTTTTTACTATTATGCTAGTCGCAGTTGATTTTTAACTTTATTCCTATGACATTAGGTACATCACTACTCGTTATGTGTAATAAGAATTAAATATTTTCTCTAACTGAACCGAAATCATGGAAACGTAAATCAACCGTTCCTTATTATAATGATTTAAACAATAAACTGCAATTGGCCGATTTATTTACATATTATATGTATAATTTTAGTATAAGACGTTATCTGTAATGTGTACTGGTAGGTTTTTATTCATGTACCTACTTTAGACGTAGATCCGAAATTGTGATATTTTGTTCGTTCGTTTATATTTATACTATTTTAAAGAACATTTCAGTGGAATAAGCAGGATTGTCAAGCGTACTTTTTTATGACTTATGACCGTTATTAAAACGAATAAAATAATAGTGAATAATAAAAATATTTCACTTTCACCAGCTATTTCAATATATTGCTATTTTGAGGAATGTTGGTTCAGTTGTAGTTTGTACGGACACTGCGTCAATAGAATCCCAGCAATGAGCCTGAGGTTTCGGTGAAGGAAAACATCGTGGTGAAACCGTAGCATGGTGGTAGGGTATTTTCTAATGCCCACCTGGTTACTACACCCTCATGGTGAAAATATGCCGCCAAGCACCCTTAGGTGTGTAGTGGCAGCTGCACTTGAGAGCCAAACCCCCCACACCTCCCACCCCCACCCCCCCTCTTAAATTTATCTTAGTATGTTACCATCTTGGGCCAAACGTTTAACCCATAAAATATTTAAAAAAATATAGGTACATTTTCCCAAATGTAAGTTACAAGCAGTTTTGTATTTCTTCTTCTTCTTCCTAACTTGGCAACTAGTCCTTTTTATTGAAGACAATACTGCCATTATCATGAGAATATAGTGGCCTATCTTAAAACGATTTCGATATACCAACAAGATGGTTAGAACTTTCTAGTAACTTGTTGTGGCATCTCAAAATGCATGCTTCCAGTTTATATTTATAATCCACTTCACTTATGCACAAAAATCAAACTATATCACGTAAAACGCCACCAATATTACATAATATAGGGTTAAAAACCTAAGTTAATGAATTAAAAATATAAATCACAACATGTCACTTCAAGATCCTGCCAAACACTCAGCTTTGTATTTGTTTGGATATATTATATAAAACCTACACCATATGAAGTAAATTGACAATCCTGTGTATTAGTTGCATCAGTTTTTATGAATTGTGTTGGTGAATGAGCCAAAAGAAGATGCCAAAATACAATCGCGTCCATGAGTGTTAGTATAATTGTTTGATTTAATTTTATTATTCGAATAAATAATAATAATAATATGCTCACAAAAGACAATTTATAAAGCATATAATTATGTATAATATATTGTAGGTAAACGTTGTAGTCCATATAAATATATAATTTAGGAATAAACATTGGTAGGTAGTACTTTACGAGTTGTAAACACTGAGGTAATATGTACTACGTACATAGAGCAGCTATTGCGAACAAAAATTGTAAACTTTTACTTGTGTTTCTCGAGTTGTTTAAGTGCAAATGAAGACATATTTATGAAGTAAGATTTAGCATTCAAACGTGTAATCACGTCATGTGCCCGGCACAAACTGATGCGAGTGTATGCTCTCGAACTTGTGTTTCAAATAATCTGTTTGATGCGTTCTCTCTGGTACCTAGTACTTAATACTTCAGTAGTTGTAAGTTATGTGATGAAGGCATTTATTGGCCATGTTATTCAAAATTGTAATTGAACGTCATTTTTTTTATAATTTGTAGTTAAGTGCCACGCCTAAACTGTTTAATATGATGTATGTATATCTACGAGTATACATACTTAAATTAAACTTATTAAATAATGTTATAAGTGTAAGAATGGTATGAACAATACATATATAATTAAACTTCATAAATGTTTTTATTCGCTTTACCTTTTATAAGATATGTGTAATGCTTCAAGTAATATTTTTTTACTATACGGGTATTAGGAGACCGCTCCCGAAAACGAAGACAGACGATAGTACTAATGACACCTTTGATAATAGGTCAGAAAAAAAAATCGATCCTGATGAAAAAAAAATCATATTTTTAAAACGTTTTATTAGTATTATTCACCCTCCATCATGTTAGTACAGCCAAATGAAATGACAATTAAACATTCTAGCGATCGCACAAATACTTATTTACAACATTTGTCTAAATAATGAACTTATCTACTTTGCCACTGTGCTAGTCTTTACCTAGCCACTATCATTCGAATTCACCGGTTGAATAAACTAAGTACCGGGTTTGATTCCCCGCTAATGAAACAATTACTTGAATGAAATTTTAAAAAGGATAGATTCATGCTTTTTAATACACCGTGTAATTATGTTTATTATTCTGATATATTCAGTTATGTACGATCTATTCAGATCAGTTCAGTAGTAATTTAAAAAAAAAAATATTTAGGTATGAAACAGCTTACCAATATAAATCCTCTGTGGCCTTATGAGATGCGGCTCAAATTATGCCCCATTCATTTCGAGGCAGATTTGAGCTCGGCGTTGCGTCTCCTTATGCAGGCGGGGCATCATCGTGGGTCTTCGACACAGTCCGCACGTAGTTTGTCGAAAACATTCACGATCCTTTGGCGCATTTCGTTAGCACTACCACACTCACGATTAAAAACCCTTTCTTTCACATACCCCCACAGAAAGAAGTCTAACGGGGTCAGATTAGGTGAGCGAGGTGGCCAAGCGTGTGGTCTTAGTCTGCCTATCCAGCAATCATCAAACAGCTCGGTGAGGCGCTCATGGACAAACCTTACCACATGTGGAGGTGCACCGTCATGCTGAAACCATGTGCGGCGATATTCAGCCAATGATAGGTCGTCTAAAATATCTACCAACTGTTCATTTATAAAGTTTAAATATCGCTGTCCGTCAAGTCGCTGTGGCAGAAACACTGGCCCTAGTATGCGATCCTTAAATAAACCTGCCCATACGTTAACCGACCATCGGATTTGGTGCCCGGTTTGTAGAACAGCGTGCGGGTTCACCTCGGAATACACGTGTGTATTTCTTCGGTTCCACAGCCCGTTTCTGGTAAATGTTGACTCGTCCGTCCAGATGACGTGCTCAATGAAATTAGGGATACGTTGTTGCTTGTATAATAACCAACGGCAGAAAACTCGCCGGTGGTCGTTATCGCCGGGTACCAAAGCTTGCACTTTGTGCACTTTATATGGCCGCAATCGGTTACGTTTTAACACCTTGTGAACTATCCAGTATGACACACTTGATCCATTCTGACGCCTTAACAATTTGGCGATACTTCGTGTACTTAAGTTCGGATATCGGCGAACGACATCTAAAATGCGCTTCTCGGACTGAACAGCCCCTTGACTCCCCCTCCTGCCGCTACTGGAGCAATGGGCCGATTTTCCAACACTCGCTGAAATGCTGCTGTTATGAGACGAGAGTCAGCCGGATGTCGAGCTGTCGGGAATCTCTCTCGGTAAATTCGCAATGCACGAGAGGCATTCCCGCGAGCTTCTCCAAGGCACATTAAGATGTTACCGTATTCACGAGCACTATAAACGTACGCGTTAGGCATTATTAAAACAAAACAATAATAAAAACAACACAAACTTAACAAGAGATACAAAACGTAACATTAAAATAATAACAAGAATTTAATTAACAATACGATTGAACGAATATCTGTCGCTCATGCGCACATGAAAGTTTAAATGTAACTGTCTCAAACACTAAATACTAAATACTAATACTAAACTTAATACTCAATCCCGCCAAAACAAACCGCTCCCATTGAGGTGGGCTGCGGCCGCTGTTGACGGCACTTTGATCATTTCCACAGACCGATAAAGCGATAGACATTCCCAACTTTTATTTTATAAGCTGTTACCCCTACTGACTAGTCTTTTTATGGAATTTAGAAGTTATAGCTGTCATTTTTAATACAATTAGACGATCAATTGTACCCTGACGCAACAAGAAGCTCGTTACTACAAAAATGATATTAGAATATTAAATTAACCTAGTTGGATAAACTATTTAAACTTTATGTTTGATTTTGTATATGAAATTAAAAATGAAATGGTACAGAATAATTTAATAGTTGAAATTTATTGCAATTATGATCGACAGTCAATTAATCTATCAGAAGGAATTTAAAACAGAATTGTTGTACTTTATGTTAACAGACATTTCGTTTTTAGTCCGGCCAATACTTTAATTTGAAAACAGGTAGGTACGTCACAAAAATCGAATATTACTTGCCGGTTTTATCGTGAACGCCACCTCTAATTCTTTTATGTCGCTTGCAAATTTAGTACCTACACCAGCGCAGGTCGTGACCAAGTTCAAGTCCGGTGAAGCTGTCAAAGCCGCAGCGGCTTTAGGGCCCCTAAGGCTAACAGTGTAGTCAGTTCTTAAAAAAAAAAAAGTGGCCAAGTGTCGCGCCGGCCGGCGCAGGAACAGCACGCTGTTGCGGCGCGCTGGTGCGGAGGGAGCGCGGTGTCACCACCGGTGTGTGTGAAAAATGAACGACTAAATTCCGAAAGTGCGAAAACCCTAAAGTGTAGTACTGTAATACATAATGCATTGTTTCGTACTGAGTTAGATAGATAGAAAAAAGAGGAAATTTTACGATGTATATATATTTCTGAATCTTACAAAACAAAACACAGTAGTGACAATAATTAATTTAGTATGTGCAGATTCTACGTCACAAGGTTCAATTTGAACCTTATTTCATAAAGCCACGGAGGATTTAAACCGGTAAGCTGTTTCATACCTAATTTTTTTATAAATCACTTAGTACTGAACCGATCTGATTGATACATAATACATCAGAATACTACTAAAAATACAAAATTTCATTTATGTAATTTTTTCGTTAGTGGGAAATCGAACCCGGTACTTTGATCGGATTGAAAGCGGCTAGGTAGAGACTAGCACAGTGGCAAAGTAGATAAGTTAGGTATTTAGACAAATGTTGTAAATAAGTATTTGTGCGATCGCTAGCTGCTGGCCGCGCGAGATTGGCGTCGCGCCTGCGCCCGGGCGTCCTTTGACCCGACGTCAGCTGTTTTTGATTTTGTTTTTCATTGTTGTTTTTTTTTAGTAAAGTAAGGTTATTTTTTTTTGGTGTTTAATTATCGTTTCATTTGGCTGTACTAATATGATGGAGGGTGAATAATGCAAATAAAACTTTTTAAAAATATGATTTTTTTTTCATCAGGATCGATTTTTTTTCTGACCCATTATCAAAGGTGTCATTAGTACTATCATCTGTCTTCGTTTTCGGGAGCGGTCTCCTAATAGCCAGTATACAAATCTACTATAAAAACGATTGGAGACTCACCATGGGCATAGTTAGTGATTCTTTTTCGGTCAGGTACGGATAAAATTCCGCTTCCTATTACTTTTATGAATAATTTTACCTCTTCAACCAGGAGATCCCAATGTGCAAACAACAGCTTCTTGGGACACCATAGGTAGTAAGAAGCGTCCCAAGTTGTCTTTTAGGGCCCTATTTCACTGAGAAACTGGCGGCGCAACCCAATCAAGCTACGAACAAAATGTACACAGTTCTATGGACGGTACCTCAGCTTGAGTCCGCTTGGTTTCACCATCAAATTAGTACGCCAGCATTGACGCGTACACGGAATTTAACTCGAGGCCAGTTCCGTCTTTACAAGAAGGTCGCAGGGGGCCCGTGTCTAGGGTTTCAAGGAGGCCGTCGAAAGGACGACATATTCATACATGGAAAAGAGAAGCACAATTTTTAATCTAATTTCGCTAAGAATATAATCAAATTAAGTTTGCTATTAAGTAATATTCAAATTGATCCCGGGGGTACACAACTTAACATTTGCGCATCTAGTTATCTCCTAGGAAATATCTATGCCATCTAGCCGTCTATTTCATCGCATTTTTTTATCTTAGCACGGCAAAGTAACGTCACTGTACCTGATGGTAAGCAAAGTACAATCCAACACCTGGGTTACCCCGTCGAGGGTAATATCGCTATCCTGACGAGGTACAATGTACCTCCTAAAAAAATAATCTTAATTATGTACCTGGTACATAATTAAGATTTTTTAACAAGGGAAAAATTAAAAATCAAAAGAGGCCGTGAAAAATGCCTCTAAAAAGTTCGCCGATTCCTATCCTCAGCGAGCTTTCCACTGAAATGGCAAAAATTCATCGACAATAATTACAGTACCTACTTCGACTAATTTAATATAATATAAGTACTTTTCATAAAAAAAGAAAACATTTTTGACGTGACAACGTCTTATAATTCGATGGAGACGGCTGCATGCACGAAAAAACATGACTCATGCGGCTTTACGTCGCTCTGAGGCGTTCCATTTAAGCCTTGAAGTGCAAGCGAGAGCGCGGAACGAGCGACAAAGAGGCACAATCGGCCTCCGCGTTCGGCAGCGTTCGACATCTGTCTGTCTCCTACTTTGACATAATTGTATTTATGCGTACAAATAAATGTAACTTGATCATTTCAATTGTCATTTCCATTTATCACCTTCTCTATATCCATACAAAATATCTATCAAACAAATAAAATTAAAATTTTCTTTTGAAAAATGATACCATTCTATCAATATTTTCTTATGACGTTGTCACGTTCAACTATCGTCAGTAAACCGACTTTACAGACAACCAATTTTTTTTCTGTATAAAAAAGCAATTTCATAGGTGGGACCTAATATTTTTGTATTTATTATAGTTAAATATGACTGTTTATATTTTAATGTGTTGTTTTTTCTATGATACAATTATTTTTTTAAACGAGCTTTCGTAATATGTCGTACATAGGTTACGAACCACTCATGTACAAGCATCCGCGAAACGTGAATCGCGACAAACCAAAAGAAAATCATTATTAGATTTAGTTTATTACTATGTGAAATTGATGGACGCGACCCCTACCACTGCGCTAGATTAAAAGATATACCTGAATTATGATCTTTTAAATAACACAAAAATCAGATCGAAATTCCATCTTTCGATGCATATGTAACCTATTTTTAAAATTCTGAACCATTGTGTGTCGCCACGTCAAAGCTTCCGCACGCCAACATCTGATCTGTGTGGATCTGTGTGCCAAAAGCGTGGATGTCACTGAATTATTGAACTTGTGTGATCCACAAACCATAAAATAATTCACAGTCAGTAAATTATTTACGCAACAAAAAGGAACAATTTATTTTAAAATCAACTTACCATGAAAAATTATTATAGCCGGCCAGCCGGATAAACTAACGGTGCGGCGCGGCGTACCGATAACTAAACTTAACTGAATATTGTATTAATTATTGATAATAACATTAATATTATGTACTTTTCATAGCATTAATGTGACGAAAAATACAATCGGTAAAAATGCTCCAAAACTAAAAACCTGTTCACCGTTTTTCTACCATCAAAATCCCCATCCCTTTTTTATTATAAGTACTAGCTTTTACCTGCGAATTCGTTCCTGTTGTCTTGAAATGAAACGACTTGCGCACCACCTAGTGTAATTTGGTGGTACTAACACTGAAGTTTCTTCTTCTTCTTCCTTCCTAACTTGGCAACCGGTCCTCTTTAATGAAGACCATTACTGCCATTATCGAGTGAATTATAGCGTCATGTGATAAGACGATTTAGTATCCTAAGAAGATGGTGGCTACCATGTTAGAACTTTCTAGGAAATTTTGTGGGATCTCAGAAAGAATGCTTTCAGCTTATATTTATAATCCACTTCACCTAAGCACAAAAACCAAACTATATCACGCAAAACGCCACCAATATTACATAATATAGGGTCAAAAACCTAAGTTATTGAATTAAAAATAATAACCAAACATGTCACTTCAAGATCCCGCCAAAAACTCCCACTGAAGCTTCGCTAAATATTTAGTTAAGACATGGGTAACTCAGCAAAATTCTTTGCGCCAACTCAGTACCTCAAACGCAGCTTAATGAGTTAACTCAAATTTGCCCCAAATGGCACAGCAAAATGTTAAGCGCCAATTGAATCACTAAACGCACTCTACCCTCACCCTTCGCCCGCTGTCTCATAAGGAAGGCAGCGCACTTTGACTCGGCGTTAACTCAGCCGACTTAGGCTATATAATATTTCTATACGACATCTGGAAATTACGAAAAGCAAAAATAGAATATATTTTTTTAGTCGTGTTTTTGTTGTAGTCGGATTTTTGTTTCCTTTTTAATAATTTAGCTTTTTATATAAACTATTCATTTATATAGGTACTATTTTTCCACCGATATGCATCTATTGTGATGACTGTGGCAAATTTACTGACCGAGTCTAACAGTTACTTAATTATGGTACATGGTAAAAAGGATAGGAAGTATAATCTGCTTATTACAGTTCTTCTTCTTCTTTCTAACTTGGCAGCTAGTTCTCTTTAATGAAGACCATTACTGCCATTATCGAGTAAATTATAGTGTAATATGTTATGACGATTCAGTATCCTAACAAGATGATGGTTCCCTTGTTAGAACTTTCATTGAAAGTTTTGTGGGGTCACAGAATGAATATTTTCAGTTTACATTTATAATCCACTTCACTTATGCACAAAAACCAAACTATATCACGCAAAACGCCACCAATATTACATAATATAGGGTCAAAACCCTAAGATAAAGAATCAAAATAAAAACCTCAACATGCCACTTCAAAATCTCGCCAAAAAAACCGTTTTTGTGCTTATTTGAAGTGGATTGTAAATATAAGCTGAAAGCATTCATTCTGAGGTCCCACAAAATAATAATTAGTTTATTCGAGTAGTTTAGTATAAGATTGTTAAAATAATTATTAATCTTCAAAATTTTGAGCTACAACAAAATATCCTCAAATCATTGACTTGTTCTAAAAAAGTGCTACTGTAGTTCAGTTCGTGTTCGCTTAACGGCTAACGTGTAAATTAAACATTATGTTCTGTGAATTAAACAAAATGCTGCGGCAACATCGGTAGTCGCCATCTTGAATAAAAATTCATGACGTAAAATGTCTTTCCAAATAAAAAGTGAATGAAATATATATTTTTTGTAATAATTAAAATTATCTATAAATTACCTGTGATTTTATAACATTTATAATCGTGGTTTTCAAGTGGAATTGTTGCAACATAATATAAAAAAAGAATTGCAATAAAACAAATCAGCTGTTATCCGTCAATCGATGTCAACAAAATTACGTAATCTTGTTTAGAAAAACAGTGCAGCTTTAGTTTTTAATGTCATTTTTGAAATTAGGAAATATGCAGTTTCATTTAAATATTTTTGTAGATAAATTATTAAAGTAATTGGTTTAAATAAAACTGGCAGTATTTAGCGATGTGGTTTTTTGTATAATGTAGTCGAATATAGCAAGAAGTATTAAATTATGGATCATAACAATATTATTGAATGCGGTGGATTTTATTTCATCCATAATTTTGATTCGGGAAATCTCGGACATGTTGAAAGAGTACCTACCGAACTTATAGGTAAGCGTAAATTTCATTTTTTAAATATAAATTCAAAGTCCAATTAATACATATGTATTCTTTGTTATGTGCCAACATTATTGTTATTTGATGACCTATTATTTACGCAACGTATGACGATGCTCGGATAAATGAATAATTACATATTAATTTCTTTTTTATAACATTTGACACAATATTTGTAGGAAATACTAGAATTAACTATTAGTTTTAATTATTCCATTGTGAAATAAATTATTTATGTAACTACTTACGAGTTTGAATAGCATCTGTATGTTAGATTTCATTATATATCATCGGCTTACTGCCAAAAAATATATTTATTGGAACAAAGCTCCTTAATGATGGATGGAAGCTAAAATGAAAAAAATGTCCAATCCTAAAATAAGACAAACACATACATATATTGGATTTTCAAGACTATGGCATTTGTGGTATTGGCCTAGCTGTGTTATGACCAGATGTATGTACAGTATGAGTGAATGTAAGCTTGTCTGAACAACCACTTGTATAGTGAAAGGAACTTAATTTCTACCGGGTGTACCACCAATACACCTCTCAAGCTTTTTTCTTTTCTTACATTTTCAACATTCAAATAAATGGGTTTTTACCTATTACTAAAAAATATTCTGATGTCAATAATACCTGTGCATGTTTTTTTTATCACTTAAAATGTGGTTTTTCATGTTCTTAGTTGTTTTACTGTTCCTTTAAACCTCATTAACTCGCAACTAATAAAATGTTGCTGTATCTGCTTTAAGCAGTAAACTAACTATATAAAAATATAAATACTAGTTCTAGTGTATTACCTACATCTTTAATCAAGATGTAAAAATTAAATTTGTAAGATTATATTACAAATGATGATGATACTTTGGACATGTGTTACATATATTATTATAATATATATATATTATGTTACAAAAATTTATTATTTATTTTAGCACCAAGTGTAAATCCCAAGACAAATAGTACAGAAACACCTGATTATGAATTTAACTTGTGGACACGACCGGACTGTGCAGGTACAGAGTTTGAAAATGGTAATCGAACATGGTTTTACTTTGGTGTGCAAGCAAGTGAAGTTGGAGTTTTGGTAAATATATCTATGTTTTATGTTGGTTATTTATATATTATATTAATCATGTTTATAAAGACATAATACACCCACTTATAATTACAATTATGTATGTTCCAAAAATATGTAAGTAATGAAAAAATACAATGCAAACCAGATAAATTTATTTTATATTTAAATTAAGAAGAATTAGGATACAAATAAAAAAATATTGTCTTTCTTAAAAAAAATTCTCAAATTAATGGTAGTTTGCACTTACATTATTAAAATTTTAAAAGGTGTGAGATGATGTTTAAAAAATATTTTGATGGCTTTATATCATGGTAAGGTTTTTGTTACTGCTGGTTAAATTTGTGTTGCTACTTTTAATAAGTAAATTTTTGCAATGAGGATCTATCAGTATGTTCCAGCAACTCTAAAGAGCTACACCTTTTTCTGGACTTAGTAAATGTTAATTCAATTATGATATCAGTGTGAGGGTGGCCAAAATTTTTGTACTTGTATTATTTATTAGTACCAGCCTGCAAAAATCCCAATGATGGCCACATACCTCTTCTTGAAAGAAGACAGTGGTTTAATCACCACTCTAGCTGATGACAATTATTAGTTATTTTAGAACACAGAGAAATCCAGTTAAATTTTTCTCCATACTATGGTAAGAGATCTTTTGCCCCTCCACCATCCCCTAGCCGGGTGTTAGTAAGCGACTTGTAACTGTGCAGATGTGGAACTGTCTTCCAGTCATTATTTTTATTTCTTCCTATGATATTAGGTCTTTAAAAAACTAGTATCTAGTTTTTGCCGAAAGCCCCCCGTACCGAGCTTGCATGGGAGTAGAAGAAACAGCCAAACACATGCACTTGGAGTGCAGAGAGTTGGCTCAATACCAGGTTAAACACCTTAGCATGCCAAGGACTCCCCCAGAGGTTTTTAACAACATCAGGTGACTGGTGGACTTTCTGGACGAATTGTGCTGACACAATTGAGGTCAGCAAGCATTACACAAAATAGGCGCATATGGACGTCGAGTTGCGGAAAATAAGCACGTGTAAACCTGTAAACCTGTTGGATCCTTCAAATGTGGTGTGAAGAGGCTTTTTAGCATGCCAGCATAACAGTGACGACTATCACCGATGGTCACTGTTGTTTTTGACTGTAGCGTATTTGCCATCAGGTGCTGAAGATTCATATTGCCAAGTTTCAAAACAAAAACAAAATCAACAGTAGATTCTGCCTCCCCCCTTCTTGGCCATTTACTTAATAGAAGTTCCAAGTATAAGCAGTTATATATAAAATGGAACAAATTTTATAATTAACCTGGTCAATAACATACCATCACGCCTGTATTCCCCAAAGGGTTAGGGCCCCAGTTCGCCGAGTATGTTTTAGGTCCTATGTAATAGGAGGCGAGCCTGTTGCCTTTAATTGGGCGCGAAACCAATCTCCAAGCTGCTACTGAGAGTTTCATAGGAAAAACCCAATAACACTTTACTCGACCTGGGAATCGAACCCAGGACCTCGATCATAACAGTCGCGCTTATGACCACTAGGCTAACGAGGCAATATGTTGATAGTTTGTTATACAATAGATTTTTAGTTGAACGATTTTAATTCATATAAGTATTTATATAGTTAGCATGCAACTTATTCACATGCCATCTGATTTGTAGTCTGCGTTCCCTTCTCTCTTTCTTATAAAATATGCCTTCCATTCATATAACCTATACCTATCCGTCACACAAATGCCGCAATATCACATATGATTCTTCTACCTCTCAGCTGGTTAAATTGGTAAAATATTTTCATTAAAGAACAAATTACTTACATTAAAAATTAAAATAATCTTTTTCCTGATTGTAACAAAGTTAAAAAATAAATTTATTGATCATTTAAATATTCTCGCCCATGGTTAGGCAATGTTATAAAGCTGGGAAATGATCACGAGAATTCGAATTTCAGCTGTATATTAAGTATTTTATTTCTCATTATGTTGACGTCAGTTTTTCAAAGTAACCTTCACACGGATTATGAATTGTTCATGGTTATCGTTATCGGAAAAATCGATTTGGAAATTAATGAAATCAGCTCTGATCCTACGGTTTTCCCGGATCGTGGATGTAATTTAACATTTTAACCTTTTTATCTTGATTTTACGATTATAATAGACAATTTTAAAAATATTGGCGCCCGAAGCAGATACAGTATTTTTGCTCACGCTCCTAGATCCAGGGCAGAATGAGATATGTATATAAGAAGAAAATATTACTGAAAATGTTACATTATCTTTTAATACGTGTATTGTACATAAGTAATAAAATTATTCATTTTAACCTCTATAGAGACTTAGTTAAAATTTTTATGTTTATTTTAAATAAAATTATATGTATGTACATAGACTAGACTAGACTTATTTGCTCATTTGGGCGACCCAGCTGTGTTTGGTGTCTTAAAAACAAAAAAAAACCTATCCAGGTAAACTTGGAATGTAAAACTTTATCTAAATGCAAAGTTTCATCGAAATCGTTGCTACCGTTTCCAAGAAACCAATTGAAAAGAATTGCTCACTTAATATAATAAGATTAAAAACTTATAAATTCATGCATACATACAAACATTCTCATACATACAATTTTTGTAATAATTAGCAAACCCACTTCATTATTTTAAGTTTCTAAGAAAGCACTCATGAAGATCAAACCTACCACCGATTCTGAAAACTCCCCATCATTGAGAAGAATGTGCAAGAAATTCAGACTGGTTTTATTACGAAACTCCATAGAATCATCAAAATTATTTTTTTTTGTAATAATGTGTACATAACTGTATTGCTATACATTATATTTTGTTTAACTGTACTAAATAATTGTTAATAGGTACGATTGAACCTGATTAATTTAAACAAACAAGGCAAAATGTATAACCAAGGTATGGCGCCGGTCACGCGAACGCTACCCGGCAAGCCACAATGGGAACGCGTCAGGGATAGACCCGTACACTCGGTAACCTGAATATACCTTTTATTACAATTTTTAATATTAAATTGGATCATTTTTTAAGCTTAACTAAGTTCAAGTTAACTTACTTGATCGTACTTATGTATTTTTCAAAATAATCAACAGTTAGTCAATAAATAATCAGTAAGATTGACAGTTGCTTCAATTGGTCATCTTGGGGTCTATAACAAACAATGCGGCATTATTTTTTTGGGTTCCGTACCTCAAAAGGAAAAGGAGCTCTTAAAGAATCACTTCATTGTTTAAGAAGTGCGTGGGGAATTTAAAATTAGCATAAATGAAAAACAATAAAGAGGACTGACCAAACCGGAAAAACCGAATAATAAGAACTAAAATTACAATTAAGCCGCATGAAAGGATACAAAGCGAAATGATAATTAGGTAATCATATCTGCCAGGCGCTATGCGTCCCGCGACGAGTCACTTTTTACATGTATTTAAGGAAGTTGTCAATTTAGAATACGCTTAACTACCCTTTCATTATTGTTGATATAATACATTTTTCAGACCGACGACAATACGTTCACGCTCAGTTTCAAATACCGTACTTCTGAGAATTCGAAAGCGACAACGTTCTTCGCGTTTACGTACCCCTTCTCGTTTGCGGAACTGCAAATAGCGCTCAACTCTATCGACCTGAGAATGTTACCGCTAGCGCCTCCGCAGTCTCCTGATGACATCTACTATTGCAGAGAGTGCTTGATCTATACACTCGAAGGTACCTTCATCTAATCTATAAGTTTCAGCATTTGGTCAAACTCTGACCTGATGTTAAATACACGCTTTACCTAGCGGGGGAACTGGCTCTAAAGGGCAGTTACTGGAATACAACTATAGGTGCTTGGCGATAGATTTTTTATTTGAGAGTGGTAGCTAACCAGGTGGTCATTACAAAAAGCCCTACCACCATGCTATAATTTCATCACAATGTTTTCCTTGACCGAAAGCTCAGGCTCCTTGTAGGGATTTAAACTCACGTCAATCGACGTGGTGTCCGTAGTTTTATACTATTGATTTTATTGTAATACTAATAATAATAATAATATTACAGCTTTTAAGGTTTTAAATTTCAAGTAAATATTTAAGAAACGATGGTGGTTTAGTAGTAGTGTTCTCGGAGACCGCGTCGATCAACATAAGTTATGGTCTTAAAATAAACCTGAGATTGCGAATAAAGAAATCCATGCCCATCTAGCTAGCTACCACCCTCAAGTTAAAAATTGGTCGGCAAGCCCCTATTGCTAGGTGTATTCCAGTAACTGAACTTTAGAGCAAACCTTATAGCTTAGCATGTCTTAGACCACTTCGTAACGTTTTATCATATGTCGGTGAGACTCTGGTTTAAGGGCTAGCAGAGGTGTACTAATGTACACCCACAGTTGGCCGAGTTTTTAGGTCCCATGTAATACGGGGGCAAGCCTATTGCCATTAATCGGGCACGAAACCAAACTCCGAGCTGCTACTGAGAATTTCATAGGAAAAACCCAATAACAGTTTGCTCGACCTGGGATTCGAACCCAGGTCCTCGCTCATAGCAGTAGCGTTTACGACTACTAGGCTAACAAGGTAGTTTACAATCTTAAAACAAAATACTGTATTGATTTATAATTTCACTTTAACATAGGTAGACGCGTGGACTTGCTAACTATATCTTCGTATCACGGCATATCAACAGAGAGGGAAGATAGACTAAAGAATTTGTTTCCGGACAATCAAGAGAGACCATTCAAATATCCAAACAAAAAAGTGAGTTGCATTTCTTTTGATTTTATCAATGAAATTAATTAATAAATCAATTAACTTAGAAAAACTCTACTAAAATAATTGATTGACACAGTACCTTAAAATTTTTCATATATACTAATATAATAAAGTGGAAGAGTTTTTTGTTTGTCTGTTTGTTTACACACGGTAATCTCTGAAACTACCAGTCGGATTCGAAAAACTCTTTTTGTATATTATAGCCATATTAACGAATAATAATATAAACTATGCAACATCAGGCTACAACTCTCAGATGGCATTAAATATTGATTTTTGTTACGTAAATCGGAAGTCGAGGCCCTCCCGAACTGCTTTATCCGCGTGCGCTGGCGTAATCGTTTATAATACGGAAATAACATGTTCTACAAAAATGTTGGTCCTTAGTATAAAAAAAAGTTAGCGATAGCATATGCCTGTCTCTTATACATAAGCCACAATAAGGTACTCTGTGACAAAGATTTGTTGAAAATTTAAAAGTGATTTATAAGAATGAAAAATTTAAATTGTAATTTGTACTTGCTGGAAGAACAATTATAATAAACTACACGGGTGCGTTGGCGGCGTGGTGTGTCGGATAAAATTAACACGTATGAAACCGCGGGGCTCTCCTAGTATACTATAATATTTTCTCCCTTATTTATCACGTATATCCTGTAAGGTACTTAGGCAAGATATGTCAGTATGGGGTTTATAGTAAATGTTACTAGGAGGTCCTACATTTTCTATAATAATAAAATTAAAAACAATTTTTACAATCATTTCTAGAGATTTTTTTTTTTTATTTAACGGTAACAAACACGCGTTTGAGCTTCTAAATTTTCTACTTGGTTATGTCTCCAGGTGATCTTCATATCAGCGAGGGTACACCCCGGTGAAACTCCATCGAGCTTCGTATTCAACGGTTTCCTAAACCTACTGCTGACGAAAAGCGATCCAATAGCGATACAACTTCGCAAGCTGTACGTCTTCAAGATGATCCCGTTTCTGAATCCGGACGGAGTCGCACGCGGACACTATAGGACGGATACACGTGGAGTCAACTTGAACAGGGTGTACCTGAGCCCGTCGCTCACTTACCATCCCACTGTGTTCGCTTCAAGGGCATTGATAAGGTGAGTAATTTGAAACAATCGATATTCTGTGATAGCCTCTTAAAAGGCTGCGTCCAACAACTTGGATTCGAATCTTTGCCGGATTCTTCGGTGAAATAAAATGGCTTAATTATGAGAAACCTCATCAGTCACGAAGGTAAATAGCCTATGATGACCTTTCTCAATAAATCATTCCAGTATTTCTTGAGATTATTTCATTCAAACATACAAATTTATAAATTAAGTCAAATATTGTCATTAATTTGAAATTATTGTAATAAAAGATAAACTTCGTATAGTGATACAAGTTATTGTTAACATAAACTGTTTTAATCATTGATTTAGTTTAGTATAGTTTGGCAAAAGGTTTGATTATGACGAGACCACAAACGAAATACACTAGTCTACGTAATATCTTGTTGATTTTCTTTGTTATACGAGATGCATCTAGGTACAGTACACGTAACCACAATTTAATACGTCCACTAAACATTAAATTACACTTAAAAGTTCAGATTTTGCAAAATTGTGCGGAATTTGTGTTGGTCACGATTTACGTAGGCTGATACCACATACAAAAACGGTCTCGTATCACTATCTCGTTCTAATACAGGGTTATACTATGATATTTTATGTTGTTACCCCTTTTTATTTTTATAATTCTTATATGTTTTCAATAAAGAGTATTTATTTGTCTGTATCATAGCGGTTATCTAGATTAATTATTATAATTCTGTTTATAGATATTACCACTTTGGCTGTGAAAAAGAAGATAATTATGATGACTGCAAAAGCTTTACGTCACGCAGCATCCAAAACATAAGCGAGAGTGTAGAGGTGAAACACTTTACCTTCAATAATCTGCTACTAGTTCCAAATAATTTAATACAAATTATTTTATTTAAATTTAAATCCTTCATAACTTTGGTTAATGTTTTAAATTTTCAAAACACAATCAAATCAGAACTATGGGCCACACGTGACTGAAATATGTGAAGGACCCGAGAATTATGTCACAAACAAGAGGAAATTTATATCGATTAAATACAGTCTATAAAAAGATGTAACAATTAAGTAGAACAAAATGAAATCTTTTAAAAACTTATTTAAATTTATCTCATAGCTATTAGAAACAAAAAAGAAAAAGGGATTGAACACGTCATCTCTCAAAGCTAACGATTATTACAACAAACGCGAGAAATCCGGTAAGCAAGTGACCGGCAACAAGTCTTCTACCACCATCAAACAACCCTCGGACACAAAAAGCGCTAGCAAAGAATCCAAGATTATGAGCAGCGAAACTACACATTTGGTTGAACAAGTAAGAAAACGCTCAACAACGTTAACAATCTCTCAATTGGTTTTGAACATTCCACTCTTCTGTAAAAAATAAATTAAGAAAATATTGGAAATTAGTACAATTTGAAAAAACCGGCCAAATGCGAGTCGGACTAGCGCACTGAGAGTTCCGTATTTGTACAGCCACATTCACCAAAATAATTAGGTAACATTACTGAAGAAAGCACCCAACAATAACGAAAAGATAAACTATATTGTGGGCAAACTTAAGTTTGCAGTTGGAAAACTCTTGTCCCCATACATCGACATCTGCCGCGGGCAGTTTACCAACTGCAAATAAGTTTACATATATTTTGTATATAATATCAACAAATTTACGGTTTTTGGATTTTTTTCCTTTACTTGTGTTACAAGATATTGCTTCTTTACAAATTTCTTGATTCTAGGTCAACTGGAAGTACCTTATAGGTTTTATTCCCTTTGAGAGTTTTAAAATATCATCATAAACGGCCGTATCTTTTGATTGTGTTGACTTAGAAGTTCGATTTTTATATAGCTCCCAAGGGATTGCGGCCTCTGAGTATTTGATATTGATTTCAACTTGATACCTCCACGCGCTCCTGACAAAAAGGGTCTTGACAGACAGACCGACAACGAAGTGATCCTATAAGGGTTACTTTTTTCCTTTCGAGTAAAAATTAAAAAATACACTAAAAAATAATACGTAATAACGGCAAAGTTACGGCACTCTACCTCTACCTGGTGGTAAGCACCACCGAGAAATCGGCAATCGATCGCCGGCCATCGCTGTCATGCCAACTTGCAAGCCTCTCATCAACTGAATGTAACACTGGCTGATCCCGAAACACGAGAATCCAAAAGAGAATCACTTAGTAAAATTGGTTTAATAATATAATAATTTCCTAAATAGTTTACAAAAAAAGAAAAAAATGAAAGGGAAGGCTAGGTCTCTATCGCCACGCCAGACTCATGACGTTTTTGCGGTTTCAAACACCGAGAAATCAACAAAGAACATTTCTCGTGTTCCGGTTTCCTCACGATGTTTTCCTTCACCTCCAGCAGACAGTATTACCAATTTGTATTAGTAAATTTACGCGAATTCCGAAAAAATCGTTGTTAAATGCCGGGGTTCGAACCTGCGGACATCGAACCGATATTCCGCTGGATGAACCCACTAAGACCACCACGTCTTTAAAAAAAATGATATAAATTAAAGGTATACGACATGAAACTGCAAGAGATGCCGTCACAAACGAGCGACACGTCATCAAAACCTTCAAACACGAATATGGCGGAGAGCCGATCACTCCTCAACGATAACATGCTGCGTACCTGCCTCGGATCCAACGTGCACTTGAGCACCAGCGAGGAACTTAACTTACAGGTACGTCAGGAGCGACTGAGTTACCAGATGATGGCTATTGAAAGCATTTATGTGTGTGTATTATTATTATTGTAGTATCTTTGTTATATGTGTGAAAACTTTATAATTTATTGTTTATGTAGTGTAATGTGTATGCTATTTCTATGTAATGTATTTCTTATGTTACGATCTATTTAATTAGCTATCCAAAAACAGCTATGCAGTTAATTTATTCGCGGTAGAAGTAGGAACGAGGGGCATACCAGCGAAATCTCTCTATAACTGGCTAAAAGACCTCGGTCTGTAGAGAACTGTGGTTAGTTCATATTTTAGAACGGGTATCTAAATCAGCATTAATAGGCTGTTACCAAATCTGGCTTGTGGGCCATCTGAATCTGAATCGTGAGAGGTCAAGGTGAGCGCTGATGTACATAATAAGGGGGCCCTTTAAACTTACACCTGAATCGCAAGTCCCGGGGGCTGCTCGTGTTTCCCTCTTTTTGTCACACGTTGCACCCGGCATCCGCACGGTGAATCCATGGAATGCTAAGATGTTTGTCTCATTTATATTTAAGGTGGCCTGGAAGGAAATTTCTCTATGCGATAAGGCCGCCTAACTGTACACAAATAATGTAAATAGTTGTTTAACATGTATGTTTCTTTTCGTATGCAATAAAGTATATTGTATTGTATTGTAATAACACTAGACTTGATCGATTCAAAAGGGAAACTTTGCAGCACTCCGTATCTAAAAATTATATTGTGACAAGTTCGTGCGTGACCGTCACTGTGTCGACAGACGTGGCGGGCACGAGGTAGCACGTTATTACGACATTACACTAAAGTAAACAGTATTTTATATCGAATGTGGTGTTTAAAATAATTGTACTCTAATTTAATTATTTTTTTAAAAAGAATAGAGTGGACCAATAGTTTGTGGGGAAAATGTACTAACAAAAACCACTTTACTTCCGTAAAAAGTACGTATCTTAACAATGGAAGAGTCATAGAAACCAGACCACACACAGATTCTTACCTTTAAATATAATTTGTACTTAGAAACTCTATTAGTGAGTTGTAATAAACAGTTAAACGGAGATTATCTTTTATGTTGATGTTCTTGAGGTATTTAATCAAACAGGCGTTTAATTCATTCATTACTAAATAACCCAGGACTATAGTTTTATTCAAAACTAGCTGTGTCCGCGACTGCGCTTGCAGACTACAGAATGCCGTCGATCGGGCGCACGCTTGAATGGTGCTGCCCTAGCTCCCGGTTATTTTAAAGATAAGAATGCTTATCGTGATGGTTTTTTTAAGATTTGCAATTATGTACTAAATTAATTTGATATATCTCTTCTGGTTTGCTCAGCGTTTTCAACATTTAAGCGCCCCAAAATTGTCGTTTTTCCGAATTGATTTTATTTGCGCGGGAACCCTATTTCTTGTTCTAAATAAAAGTAGCTTTAGTTACTCCTTCTAACATCAGCTATCTGCTAGTTAAAGTCCCGTCAAAATCGGTCCAACCGTTTCGGAGATTACTCGGATCAGACAGACAGAAATGATTTTTTTAAATATATGCCGTGTATACTTTCATATGCATTTAGTAAAAAGCTTTTATTTAGACATTACAAACAGACACTTCAATTCTATTTATATGTATAGGTGAAGACTCATAGGTGAATATTGAGGAGTAGTCAAAACGAATTGGATGGGCAAAAATTCAACGATAGTAATCACCACGTCATACAGTTATGTTTCTTGCATTTCAGGGTCCCAATCCTCTGCGACCACTCCGTGATACCTTGAAAAACAGCATAAGTCTTCTCATGGAGTCAACAACTTCTTCAGTAGTTGGGTAGGTGATTATGCTAACTCTTTCTTTCAAATTAACAGTTTAATTTTACATATTTGAGAATTATTTTATGCTAAAACATGAGTCCAACCATATTGGTTTTTGTAACTACAATTAATACTGTAAAATTACTCATTGATACCTACTTTATATAATTATTTTTCGAAGGTGTTTTTTTTTTGTGGCAATACCATTTTTCTCTAATTCTTTATCAAAATTAATGATTCAAATATAATTTTAAAGCTTGTGTCCTCGCTATTGGTGATATGTAGCTCAAAACATAGGCACCAGCAGCAGGAAGCCAGGGGGTGCATTTTAACCTCCCTGTTGTGAAAGAAAATAGATTAAAAAAATTATGTTTTTTTAAATTATTAAGTTACTGCTTGAATAAAATCTTAAGGTGGTCTAGATGGCTGTCCAAAGTACAAGACATATATAATATATTATCTATAAAGTATATTTTATTGGTTAATATTATAGTGTATGCTGGTGCACCTCCCTGAAAGTAATTCTGACAGTACCCAGGGCTTCATTTTTTTTTTTCTGCATAAATAGGCAATTTTGCCAATGACAAGTAAAATATTGAATTTATAAACTTATTAAACCAATTATTTAAAATAATTATATTCAACTAACTTAAATGGAACGCCCCATATTAACAGTCTGTTTTACTGTTATGAAAGCTATTAGATAGATTTCTGTACATAAATAGGTTTAGTATCTGTATGTATAACTTTATTATACTTCGGTTAAATAAATTGCAGTGACAGTTCAATGGAAGGCAAGGACTCGCGTCTGGCGAATGTAAAGATGGGCTGGTGCCAAGAGTGCAGGCGAGCAGTCGCACAACTGGAGGACTCTATGCCGGGCATTACGAATATAGTGCCCGGATATAGCGCTTCTATGGTTAGTCATTAATTATACAACTATAGTCCAAGAAATTCGTGCGCGATCCTCCTATGTGGTTATAAACGTTGGTGGGGACGAGGTAACGGGGAAGAAAAACGTGTGCAATTGCATGACGTAGGTGTGCAGTCACAATACACAAAAGTAAACAGTATTACGTCCTCATGCAAACTGCCAGAACGAAGTACGAAATCTCCGTGAAACTTCGGTACATAATAGTCGCGAATGCGCTGCGCCGTATTTTTTACGTAATTTATAACTAATGACGAAATATATTACCGAGTAGCTGTGCCCCGCATATACTTTAGAAGAAATCACTGATTGATAATACTTTGTAGCGACATCTCTCGCCACAACTGACGCATCTACATAGCGACATCTATCGAGCCACATACGACGCATCCTACATCACGCTATAGAAATTAACTCAACAATTGAGTATATATACAAGAACCCGACACCGTTTGGCAGCTGCCCGCCAGACATAGCACCCGTCTGGTTAGAGGATCCTCCCTTTTTCTATGGCGGATAAGGAACTTTACTCTCTGTTCCTCACTTCCGCTTAAACTTCACTATAGACAATATTTTTATCGGGCGCCTAGATGGTCACATCGTGGCATCGCACGGCTCGTTCACGCCACTACTACTATAGACATAGACCCGAGCCGAGTGTTGAATTATTTTAATTTTGCATTACCTCTCAAACTATACGTCCAAATAACATGCTGTAAAAGACGAAGTTTATCTTACTTAAATTGTCTTTATGATGAAGTAACTTTTGTTCGTAAGAATTAATATGCCATGCTTAAAAATAATGCTCAATAATTAATTTTTGATCTTCAACAAAAAAAATTAGTGAGTAGGAGTCTCACATACCACTCGTCCCCCCGGGCGAGTGTGTACCCATGATGGGTTTTCCCTCCACGTATCAAAAACAAAAAAAAAAGGTTTAGGTTTAGGTTTAGGTTAGGTTAGGTTATTGCTTATTGTGGCTCATGTACAAGGCTGTCTTTTTTATATATACTATTAGCCAATATTTTTTTAGAACATTGTATTGACGCATCATTAACCATTAAGCCAGCGCATGCGGCTAAAGCATTTCGCAAGGGTATCGACTTCCGATTTACGTAACAATAGTCAATATTTCAGGCTAACTAGAGACTGTTGCCTAATGTTATTATTCCTATATTATTCCTCGTGAGTCTGACTATCATATAAAAAAAGAATGTTTCGAATCCGACTAGTAGTTCCAGAGATTAGCGTATTTAAACAAACAAACAAAAAACTTTTACGCTTTATTATATTATTAGTATTCGTATAGATTTTACATGTTTTTGAAGTGAATACTTCTTTAGCATCGTTGTGATTTGAAAGTCGATGAAACGAGAAAGCGAAAGCGACAGTAAAAAGAGACAGACACATAAATTCATAAGAATTACATGGAAGAAAAAGAGATAGGAAAGTTTTTGAAACAAAAACTTTTTAGACAACCCATATGACATTCTGTTACTGATTGATATTGTGTTAGGTTGCAATGGATATTTCAAATATTCATTAATTAAAAATGATATTGTAAATATGATTATGAGTACTTGTATGTACATTTTCATAAACTTTAAATTAGTGTGTATTTGATCATTTTCTGAATTAAAAAACATAGATGTGAAGGTTTCACTTCTACCACGTGTGAATTTTTTTTATATGGAATGATTCGTATAATTTATAAACAAAATGTTCTAGTCCTTACCATTTCAAATTTCGAACTCTACTGCCCGTGCGCGATAAGTTGAGACTCGTCTGCAATGCAACCCTCCGCCCGCTCCCCTGTAACTTCCCCTCAAGCTCGAGTGTTGTACTGTAGGCAACGTCATTTTTTAACATCTTAGTCTTGTACTGTCTTACGTCACGCAACGACGACGCGCTCCGATTTTAAAATCTGATTTGATACTGTTTTGTTAGTAGTTACTAGAGTTACCGCCATATTTTATTGTTATAATGAAGGATAAAACTTTACATAGTGGAAAGAGAAATCTCCTGTTAAAAGTGTTAGACTTTTTTGAAAACGAAAAATGGAACAAACAGTTATTTTCACCTGTTGATCGGGCAGTAAAAAGAACCTGTATGGCAACGGGAGTTTCGAAAGCAGAAAAAAAAATAGCAGAGACAAATTCGCGGGTGGAAACTCGTGATATTTTTTGTGCACAACCATGCGTCTGTGGCGTCACCGCCCCCAGGTCTCAACTAATTGCGCACGAGTAGTACGTTCCTATGAGGCCGTGCCCTAAAAGTGCATAACCTCTATAAGCTTAGAAACCTTCAAATGAGGTACTAATATAGTACGGTGACTTCCGATTCATTCCAATTTTAAAGAGTATTTGCTTATGGGTCTAAGTGAGTTCAACCTTTTTTGAATAAAATCGGATTGAGTTTTTAAACACGTGCCAAATAAAATGTAATTAAAATCAAAATCACTAAGAAGGAGTATTGATATCAACTTCAAAGCAAATCACCGTCAAAATAACTTTCTACTCCTTTTTTATGAATTTCAATAAAATAACGAAACACGTCTTCCATCAATTCTGTTAAAAAAGGTTTATGCAAAATTTGAAGTAGATTGGACCAAGGAATCACGTAGTCCCATACAAACTTTGCCTCTCTTTTTCATCCCCTTAGGGGTAGAATTTCGAAAAACTCTTTCTTATCGGATGCCTACGTCATACAAAGAACACACCCTCCAATGTTTCAGGTCTCTACGATCAGCGGTTTAGGCTGTGCGTTGATCCTTCTGTCAGTCATTCAGTACAAAGCATTTTATATGTATATAGATTTCCTAAAATTTAAAATGGTTTTTGATTCATTAAACTAAGCAAAAAATGATATATTTTTATTTGAAAATAAATTGTACATTCCATTATTACTAACTTACAAAATTTGCAGTAATATATTTTGGTGAAAAGATAATAATGACAATTTAATAAAGCATTATCAAATATGGTAACCCAAAAAACACAATCAGAGCCCTAGTGCGTGTTTATCTACCGAGCGGCGTAGGTAACTATTTGAAGAACACTGCCGAGATGACATACTGTTTATTTTAGTGTACTGTGTAATGAAGTGACGTACTGTCGACAAATCGGACGATTGCGCATCTTCTTATGGCAAATGTGTTTATTAACAATACCTGAATAGAATATTTTCCTAATTATTCTTGTAATCTTCAACATAGCTGTAACAAGATAACGACTCCATTATTAAAAATGTCCAGGAAGTTTTTGTCACAACTTAAAATTCATGTTCCTAGTTAATATTTATAATCCACTTAATTTATGCACAATATTACATAATATAGAGCCAAATAACAGGAAGTTTAACTTTAATTTTAAATTAAAAGCCGCGCCACTTTTACCGATCCTGCGCAATTTTTTGCCAATTGTCGGCTTTTCTTCAGCGTCACAGCAGTGGTACCTTGGTCGAGCAAGCGGACGAAAACCAATGCTTTTTTATGCTTCATTCTCTGTAGGTGGCTGTGGTGACCGGATACTAGGTTCTGCGAACTTAAAGCCTTTGATAACTTCGTAACTCGCTGGTCCTGGGACTTCCTATTCCCTACTGACTCGGTTGTTTAGATCCACCAAATAACTGCACGCGGCTGAACTGTGTCGACTTACTCGGGATCGCCGTTGGTGAAGTACTCACAATATCGTGTACGTAACCGGGTGCAGATGCACACTTCACTCTGTTTGGCTGCCGCCGTTGTCTGAATTATTGCATCTGATTAGGACCACACAAAACTGTTCCACCAAGAATAAGCTGAGACAATCACAATATTCAAAAAATTTGAACAGGATAATGATCCGAACAGTCCGACGACGAGTGACAGTTAGCGTAGAGGCGCGCCCCCTAGCGCCGAAACACCGAAACAGCTGGGGCACAGGTTAAAGAGTGTTGCTTGAACAGTGGAGTCCGAACTAGCGAAGTCTATAAGGTTCTTGTTTCTCCAATGATGTTTGGGTTCGGCTTACCAACTCCTCAATCTTTAGGTATTCTTCGAGATCCTCCAATTGCCATCATCTCTCTTCCCAGGTCCGAGGATCTACTGGCGCACTTTCCTTTCCACCACCACGGTCTGTCTTCATTCTTTCTTTGTGTTATCCTCGACACAACTTTACATAAGAATGAGACTTGGATAGTTTTATATAACCGCAATTTCGTTGTTTTACTGATAAACCTGGACACAAAGTTTTTATGGACCGTATCGCAGGGTATTTTAGATTTCCTTCCTTTATTAATTTCCTACAACATGACATTAATTTATCCTGTCCTTCCATAATACAGATGCGTTCCGAAAATCTTACGTATCATAACATAGACGAATATAGAGATCATCAAAAGCAACAGTTTGAGGAGCGAGAGAGAAAGGTACTATAATTAAAACTATTATTGTACTGTAGAAATAAATTAATAACACAGTTTTACAGTAACCTCCATCTCGGCACGAAGTAAAAAGTTCCCTATGACTTATCTTTGTCGTACCGTGAAGCTCTAGAACTTTCTCCCGGCCAGTGTATTCCCTTCTTACATCAGGTCATTTAAAAGGGTGACGTAAAGAGATATTTATGCAGGCCAGCATGATAGCTTATCTATACATAATATTTAGTAGTGATATATTTAAATAAAATAAAGTAGCCCTCCTTTAATATAAACAACATACTTATTTTTCGTGAAACGTTGAAAGCATTTTCATGTAAACGAAGTCGGGGGTAGCAGCTTGTATACTATAATAGATATATAAATAAATAGATATTTTATATCGATATCAAATTCAATCGTAATATTATGAATAACATTGTTTGTTGAACAGTTAAACGACACCGAATCAGCGGATAAAGACGAGACAGTTTATTTCTGCACGAACTGCTTCAAGAGATACGTCGTTACAGAATTCAACGAAGAAATAGTGAGTGTACAGCATTTTACTTTTCATCGATATATTCAAATTAGGAATGTACCGGATATTTATATCTGCGGATCGTAAACGGATTTTTTTATATTCATTCCTTATATGAAATTTGAAAAGTAAAAATGAAACAGGTTTAGTTATTACTAATTTAGAATTGTTATATGATATAAAAATATCAAAATTTTACGAAAGCACGACTATTACACGTAAAAAATTATAATATCATACTTGTATTTAAGTAAAATTTAGTAATAAAACTGACGTCGCCTCGTACCCTTACGCTGTCCTTTGTCTTTGTCAGTCTGAAACTCTAAAATATAAACAGGTAATAGATCGCGCGCACAGTGCGAGTTGAAACATGGCTCATAATTTTCACTTACACAAAGGATTCGCTAACTATCGGCCCAAGGTCACACGCGCTTACTGAGAACAAACTAAATATGAAAGTAGAGGTCTGCATCCGCGGATCAAGATAGCAATAATCCGTGTCCGTATCCGCGGATCCACATTTTTAAGAATCCGGCACTACCCTGATTTTAATTATTGTCAAAGAATATCTGAGATATATACACATATTTTGAGGTTTCGTAAGTAATACATATCTTTCTTTCATTAATTATTGTTGTGTTTAGACTTTATTTTAATAAAACTGAGTAAGATTTCTTAATAATCATACATACTTTTATTATATGCGTACACTTCGACTTGGCAGTAAAACGTAAGAGAGAGAGAGCACCCTAGTGGCAAATTTAGAAAACATAATGCGTATACAAAGACACACTGATATAATTTATTGCAATGGTGTGTTTCAAAGACACCTTTATATTTATTATTTTATTAAAAAATTACTAATATCTGTGCTCGGTGTTTTATAAACCAAAAAAAAATACACCTATGTAGGTAAATTTAGAATGTAAAACATTTTATTTAAATGCAAAGTTTCATGGTAATCGTTGGAGTCGTTAAAATAAACCGCGAGTTGACCGTATGTTTAAAAATTAAAGTTAATTATTTTATAATATTGATATATTAATAGAAAACCTAAAATTAATGGCTTATTTTTTTTTTTCTACACGTTGCGTGGTGGGAAACGCCATACAGATAATGTGACGTCATTGTTCAATGAATATACAGTATAAAGTTGAGTGACATCTTGTGATCAAATTATTACTAAGCGTTGAAATAGTGGCTTTAAATTTTTATGTGCTAAAGAAATTTCATAACTGAAATTGTACAAAAGTCAACATGAACATAATACCTTTTATTTTAGTTATGTTTATCGAATAATAAAGTCACTCTACATTTGGCGGCGTGTTATAGGTTTAGAATAAATGCTGTTTTTTGTATTATTTTTAACATTCAAAATGTTTACAAAAGTTTTCAACTCGCTAGATTTCAAAATCTATACAGTCTATAATAAATGTGGGTAATTAAACTAGGGTATACATTAATATTTTAAAGATTCCTTAAAAAGATAATAAATAGTCAATTACAACTTATGTAACAATTATAATGTAAATAGAAACTGTGCGAGACAGCGTCGCGAGCGAGCGTGGCCGTGTCGGCTGGCGACAGCGGTGACGTGTTGGGCGACATGCACCCGAACATGTTGGGCGAGGTGCGCGCTGAAAGGGAACTCAGGGAGCGACTCGCCGGCAGTACCGGGGACACCGTGCTATCGGTCTGCACTATTTTATTATAGACACATTACTAAAGTATCACAAATAATTTAACATAGTCGTTATTTTAGATTTATAAAAAAGTGGATGCGTGTAAGTTATACATACATACATAAATCACGCCTATTTCTCAACGGGGTAGGCAGAGCCCACGTCCTTCCACCTGCTACGATCCTGGCATACCTCTTTCACTTCTTCGACATTCATTAATCTTTTCATGCATGCTCGTCGGTTTAGAGTACTCTTGACCTTACCTTTCTTCAGAACGTCTCCGATTTGATCAATAATTGTTCGTCTAGGCCTTCCTCTTCCAACGATTCCTTTCATACTCGCATCATAAATTTGTTTAGTCATTCTTCTTTCATTCATCCTCATCTCTGTGACTATATCTTATTTCACACCACAAAGCTCTCTTATCACACTATTTCTTATCCTGTCAATCAATTTCACTCCTAACATACCTCTTAGCGCTCTCATTTCTACTGCATTTATTTTACTTTCATGATTTTTCTGCCACACCCAGCTTTCACTTCCGTACATGAGCGTTGGAACCAACACTCCTCTATGCACAGCCAAACGAGCTTTCATAGAAATTCTCTGGCTGCTCATAAAGGAGTACAACGCCCCATTCATCATATTACCGGCATTTACTCTCCTTCCTATATCACTCACACACTTTCCATCCCTGGTAAACATTGTAAATATGTAAGTTATGTACGCACGTTAGGTAGTTATACTTCCTTGAATAGTAAACCTCGTTATTAGATGACACATAACATCGAGTGTTACTATCTTCAATACAATAAAACAAGAGGTTTAGCAAGCAACTTCGTGGTGTAGACTTTATGTTACAAAGTGCACGCGCGAATCCTATAAATTCACTCTTATTATTTTTTTATAACGCATCCTGTATACGCGGTTAATGCTAAATTTTGCTATATTGGTTGGTGAAAAGAACTTCATAAACTTCAAGTAAACTAAAGAGTAAGAATGTTGAGAATAAGATTCAATTTTACTTTTTATTTTAATCTTACTTGTACGTATTCAGTCTCATAAACATTCAGTAACATGTTACTATTTAATTAAGTTAACACATGAATGGAATGAAATTCTGCGGATTGTATTGTAAATTGGCCCGCGTGAATATAAATTACTACTCCGTCAGCATACGAAATACGTCACGTCATTTTAATTGTCGCTCCGGAGAAAGTACCCTGGTTCACCCTCACCCCAATTCTCTGCCACCCTAAATTCGGGGCTAGGTGTACTGAACACTCTTATGCTATAAAAATCGATATTATTCAACAGCAATCACCGGCTAAAGATGATCAAGTGAGACCTCAGCCGGGTAAACAGAAGAAGAAGCCTAGCGCGCCATCGACCCCTGCAGCCAATAGACCGCCGGTGCCCAAGGAGCCGGACTCTGGATTATTTTTGTATATAGATTTACATGGGCACGCTTCTAAGAAAGGTATTTCTTTTTTATGCTAAAAGGTAATAATAAATTATTGAACATAATTCAAATAAAAACTTACCTCGTGTTTATCCGGCATGACAACCCCCCCCCCCTCCCTCCAATTGATATTATTGAAGGGAATATATCGTTTTTGTTTTTGCCATCTTTAGAAAAAAAAATTGCCTATTGTGACTGATCAGCTGGCCGGCTACCTATAAATTCCTTAACCCCCTCCCCCTATATATACCAATCTCGTTATGTAATCTCTATTGAATATACATTGTACCATGAAGTGAGCAAATGAAAAAAGAAACGATTACAGAAGATATTTATTCAGGTATATTCATGTACGGGAACCATTTCGAAGAGCTGGACAGCTGCGTGGAGTGCATGCTGTTGCCGCGCATCATGTCGCTCAACAACCTGCACTTCCACTTCTCATCCTGTAACTTCACCGAGAAGAACATGTACCTCAAGTTAGTACTTAAACTTACATAATCATAAAAGTCGCATTCAAAGTTATCATGAATTTTCTGCAATGTGAATATCCTTCGATATGATAGTATGTAACGTGACATTATATTTATGCGTCAACCGCTGATGGTGGAGCATATAAAATACGATTTATTATGTTTTTTACTTTGAATTAAAATTGTATGCCATAGGTATGTGTGATTATTTTTTACACTACAGATTATCTGTTAGAATTAAGACAGCAAGGAAAAGGTGTATAATATTCCAAAATGAAATAAAATGATCAATCTTTTTTTTCTAAATAAAATTTAGGCAGCTGATTTTCCGGTTTACGCATTTTCAACACTCGTGCAATTATATTTCAAGTGTAATATATGAATAAATCTTTTACCCATATTTGTTAAAAGTTGAATTATGATTCAAAGTTACCCAAAATGACTGTACTAGTTTTTTTTTTTTTTTTTTGTAATTAATGTGAAACATGTAAACACAGAGATCGTCGGGACGGCATGTCCCGTGAAGGGTCGGGCCGTGTCGCGGTACTCAAGGCGACCGGGCTGGTCCGCTCGTACACGTTGGAGTGTAACTATAACACGGGCCGGCTCGTAAACGTGCTGCCCCCCACCGTGAGGGAGGGTGGGCCCGCACCCGCCGCACAACAGCAAGCGTCTACCATGCCGCCCAAATACACCCCGCACATATTCGAAGAGGTAAACCCGTTCCAGGTTTGTACGTTCGAACGTGTCACTAAGCTACACTAGGCATCATTCCTTGTAATTGTAGATTTACACGTAAGCCCATTCATATTTTTTTATATTGAAACTTCAACTTAGTTATGTAACTTGGATACAATAATATCATATTATCATATCATCTCCTGTCTATATAATTACAATATATGTAATCAAGTAGACTTTATTTATTAAATAACTAGGTAACCCCGCAGACATTGTTCTATCCTTTCCAATAGCCATAGTAAATCGCCACAAATTTTTTACTGACATTAAAAGAGAAGTTTTGCCAAATCGGTCCAGCCATTTCATTTGTATTTATATATATGTAGTTACAGACTTAATACTAACTTGGAAAAAAACATATAACATCAATTTTAATTAGATACAATATATTATCATGTATTTCGTATATCTTCATAAGAAAAGTAATTTATAAATAGTTATTGAATTATAATATTAAAACTTCTATATAGGTTGAACCGTATATAATAAATAGGTTACTATGAAATTAAATAAACCAAACATTACATCCCTTATTTAAGTGAAATTGCTTTGTAGGTATTCTGAATAATATAGAGAAGTAATTGATGAAACGTGGTATTTGTTTATTGTGTTCATTCACCAAAATGATTATTTAGAAATGGTAACACGTTTCAGGTAAGACACTGTCGCCCAAAGAATCTAGAGTTTTTCGAAGAGATAGACCCAAAGAAGGTTCGTTCACAACCTAATTGTATTTATATCTCTTACATTATGCAAGCGTTTGAGTATATTTAATAAGAGCTTGATATTTTAGTAGTTTGAATATAGCTTTCTTATGCTTGCGTTTTAATAAATCTCTTCTAAAATCTCCGGATAGTTTTGTAAATCACTGCTGCTTTTACACACAGTATTAATTATAACACAGTATAGTATGGAGAAGCAGATATGATATAGAAGCAAAATATGTAACACAAATTGACGCATCTAGAGTTGGGAGGCATGAATATAATATTTGATTAAAGTTATAATGAAGTGTCATGTGACTTCTGACAGGAGCCAAGTTTTGTATGTAAAATCCAATTATTAATTAATATTACTAGTTGACCCGTACGATTACTTCGCCCATTATAATGTAAACGATCTATACTATTTCCATTTCTTTATTTTCTCGATGACAGTTCTAATTTGATAGTTGTAGTGTTGTGACCAAATAAGTAATGATATCGATCGCATATATTTATTATATTTTGAACAAAGACAAATACAACAAAAACATTCATATATATTTTTTCAAGGCCCACCGCCATTTTGTGTTTGTTTTAATCAGTCACTCGCAACAAGACGATCGTGCTGGTCACTACATTTCTGTTCGCTGAGTTTATTTTGTGTTCCTCCGTGTTGATTGTTGCCCAGCTGTCACATATCAAAATGCCGAAAGGATCTGTTCTGAAGAGGCAGGCGAGAGAACTGGTGATCAAGGTTCGTAATTACTTTGAAGCAGAGTATCCAAATAGTGGCCCGCTATTACCACTGTCGCAAGTGCGAGAGCGTGTTGCGGCCGCATTAAGAATTAGTGGACCTACTGTTTCAAAAATTACTACCAAAGCTTACGGTACAAGCGGCATGCAGGAAAATAAGCTTCCGCTTCTTCCGCTTCCGCCGTATCATTGCCAGTACAATGCTATAAAACTCATATGGGCACAAATCAAAGTACACGCCGCTCGAAACAATACCCATCCCCCTTTTACGGCAAACAAGATGTTAGATTTATTAAAAAATGCATGTGCGTTAATAACTGCCGAAAACTGGGAAAAAATTGTGAGAAGAATCCAAAACATTATAGCGTCGGATTGGGAAATTCATGTGGCATTTGATAATATACAAGTACAGGAACTTATAATAAATGTTGGGGAGAGCTCATCGAGTGACAGTGACGATTCATCAGATTTTGATTAAAATAAATAAATAAAGATTACCTGTCGTTATAATTATTTCGTTTCATTCTCGAGTACCTACCTACTTATTTTCCAACAGCTTCGAAAATTTTGAAGAAGTTGGCATTATCAAACAAGAATTAATCCGTGTAACAATCTTGTAATGAAATATAATATTAGTTAATAAATTTGTACAAAAGTATCCGGCAGTAGTTTAGTTTCTTACATTTTGTAAAAAAATATCGGGTCCGTTATCGTGTTACGTTTATCGATATAGCTCCATCCCTATCAGTTTCTCCGACTCTGGTATAACCTTGTACGTGTGTAAACGTCATATTTTTATAAAATAATGCATACATAATGTAAAAAAGACGCTCGTTCAAGTTTTCACAGGAGCTGTCATCGAGAAAATAAAGAAATGGAAATGGTATAGTATGATTTTAGAAATACTAAAATAAAAGCAAAATTTAAGGTTAAGTGCATAGTTCTTAATACTCTGCTACCTGTCGGATATCTAACCGTGACTTTTTACTTTTGCTGAATTATATTTCCACGCCAAACTTCACTTCAATAACAGCCGAAGTTTGGAGCGATTAAATTATCATTACAGTTAAGGGAAGTGCTCGAGATATTTTTAAGTGCTCTACTATAATTCAACATCTTCATCGATTCCTAAAGTGGAATTCACTTACGTATACACAAGTTACTACTCCTAACGTCAGAGTTAGAACGTCTTGTGTTTAACCTTTTACAATTTTTGCAAACTATATTTTTATAATTCTTCCAGTGCCAAAGACCCACGTAGTGTGCTCACTTATTCCACATTCGCTGGTTCAGGAACCCACGTAAAATACACTGCAAAAGTTATAAATTATATTATAGTGTATATTTTAATTTATTCATTAATCAACAAAACTTCTTAGTATATGTGTTGGTTTATATATTTTCAAAATGTATATGATATTTCGAGCACATATCATGTAACTAACCCGCGTCGTGGGTTTACTAATAAAATGTATGGCGGCATAGCATAAGACCTGTATGAAAACTAAAGGAGGCGAATGTGCTAAGCGAAATATTTTTGGACGCGATAAGGGTAAAATTTATAAGTTCGAACTTTAATGTAAGTTTTCAAATAAAGACGATAATAGGTACTTCTTTATATAGAAAAAAAAGAAAGAAATAGATGCGCGCTATACAATAAGACAACATATAGTCCACCTGAGGGTCAATATACGTTCGTTAGTCCAAGGTTCAAGTTGTCAATCCATCGTTTGAATTACACTTTTAGGTTCTGACTAATTTATTTAAAACGCTCACTAGACTAAAACGTTTTTACAGAAGATTCACTTAAGCCTTTAGCACACCTCCGCCGCAAAATAAATAAAGCGAAACCGCTACATGTTCCGCTTAGTGAAACATCACTACACTACTTCGCGATTCAAGTATTACAACATCAGGCAAGCGCAGTTGTATATTCGCCGTTAAAGGTAAATTGTCTTCCCTTGCATAGTCAGAAGAGGAAGAAATATTATTGTAATCATCGTCCTTAAAAAAAGTAGAATATGGGTGCACGAAATAAATTAAAATGGAAGAAGTTAGATGAAAACCGATTAAGTAAAGAATTAGAGTCACCTGAAGATCGTTTTAATACATGAGTACTTTAGAATAAACCATTTATGTAGTGTAGAATGATTTCATAAATAGAGAATTGTTATTAAAATCTGTCGAAATAGTCACACCGACATGCGAATTTGCATGGGAAAGAGATAGATTCATAGTTAAATGCCTGCGTTAGAAAAGGCAGTTTCGCTTGCCGTACAACTGACAAGTCATGGCAGCATTACAGCGGTTTAGCTTTATTTATTTCGCAGCGGAGGTGTACTAAAAGAGGACAAGAAGGATCTTGAGTTGTATTTTTTTACTTTTTAAAAAAGGTTGTCATGTTTTTGGTATACAGGTCGGGCGATCTCTCGGGGCTTCTATACTGGACCTGACCGGGCAGCATCCGAACTCTCGCATCCCATGCTCGGAGCACCGCAACCTGTCCGCAGTACGGGAGTGGCTCCGAGCGCACACGCGAGCGATCCGACCTCAAGTACGAACGTTTGATTCTCTATCACCTCCCTCTCCCCCCTCCACTTGCAACCCATTTTTGAGCTAATTATTTTTATTGTATAACTATTGCCACTAATTCGGCTCGTGCTAAACTGTCAAATAATTAAATAGTAACCTTATTATGTAATTCATTTGTAAGAATATATAAAATCAACAGGGTTTTTATTTTATTTATTCCTATTGTTATCACAATTATTATTTGGATTCATACTTTTTTTCGTGGTTAATATATTATATAACATTTTATAAATAACAGAATTTTTAATTTAATAATTTTACTAAAGTTTTTTCAATTTAATTTTTATAATTATGAGATAAATATTTTTATTAATTGATTTTATTATCGAACTGTTTTTTCTTTTTATCTACACAATTTCTAATATTTTTTTTACTTAAATGATATTAATATTTTCTTATACAGTGTAAACTCTTTATAACGTTATCCATTATAACGATAAACTCCCTATAACGTTGAAGTGAGCCCAATTTGGTTGGTTTGCGTTAAAACCCACATATTGAAACACTCTTTATAGCGATACGCCATTCTCTATTACGAAGAAATGTGTTCATATTTTTAGACAGTAAATATTTATTATCGGTATTATTGTTTATTATAAGGTAACAAAAGACATAAAATAATACAAAACAAGTACTGGCATAGCAAAAAACGTCAGACAAAGTTATCAGACTATATGTGTAAACAATAATTTATAAGCATTTATTATCTAAGACATACATATTAAAAATTCTTGTTAATTTGGTTGTTTTCTTGTTCACTCCATATAACTATAACTCTCTATAACGACAAAAAATGCTCAGTCCCTTGAGTTTCGTTATAAAGAGTTTACACTGTATTTATAATGTTTTCTGTACTATTACAAGATTATGGTAACTAATCCGTCTTTAATTTTCAGTTTAAACCACTAAATAAAACAAACACCAGCCCTATATAGTAGTCAGGGTAAGAAAATTATTGCCAGATTGACTCGTGTTGTCTCAACTCTAACAAATAAATAACACCATAACATAGCTAAAGCGCGTACTAAAATTTATTCAGAATTAGGATTTTGTTTACTAGAATACCATTATAAGTCATGTATAGTGCGATAAAGTAACGTTTCATAGATGAACAATAGTTTGGTGTTTCAGCTTACAATGTCCCGACTGCGGCCGAAGACGATGTCGCCACCGCGTGTGCCTCTCTACGCACGCTCCAAGGGTAAAGTGACGGACGAACGTAAAGAGAACACGTACGCCGGTGCTAAAACGGACAAGGAACGGAAAGGGAGCCCGCCTGTGCTCGCACAACGCTCCAGTCACGACATTATCAACATGAACGTCAAGTTTGTCAAGAAGAATGAACCCGTGAAAACGACCTCGAAAACCCGCTACCTGTCCGAAAACGAACCGAAACCAAAGACTTTGTCGACGAAACGCAGGAATATTTTAGCCATCCGTAAACCAAACTCGAGTAAGACTCAGGTCGGGGGCAGTGGGGGAGTCGTTAAGGCGAAGGTGAGTCGGAGGTCTATCGACGACACGGAGAGCGCGCGGCACTCTGTAGTGACGTCTAAACTGAGCAAGCGAAGCTTCTCGAGGTCGATACGAGGGTCGGTTGCGGCGAGGTCGAGTCACCGCTGCCAGGCGATCCCGTCCTCTTCCTCTGACGACATGATAGGGGGGAACTGGGAGGACGTCGCAGGGGGGACGGTGCTCAGCTCGCACGGCGGCTCAGTGCATCCAGAGTCGTTGACGGCCGCGGGGAAACGTCGCTCGTTCCCGAATCCCTCGCCGTCGCATCTTAAGAAAATAAGATTAAAGACCGGCTTGTAGCGCAAGCCGCGAGCCCGGCCAGCTCCGCCCCTCACGCAACCTAGAACTCATTGATGTAAGCGCGGCTGCCGGTAGCTCACACTGGATTTTAAAAAAAAAGTCGAGGAGAAACAGCGCAAGTTCCACTGCCATTTTGAAAAAATTACAATATAATAATGGATAATATTTACATATATTAAACAATTAGTTTTTTTTTCAATCACAATGAAATTATATTATTTATTTTATTAGTCTGTAATTTTTTGGGACTGATGTTAATGTTTTTTTTTTTTTTTTCTAAAAATTTTCGTGTGTTTTAATATCGAGACTTGACGTTGTACGTTCTTTTAAATGTTCCTGGTGAAAACGAACCGTTAATAAAAACGTTTGGACAACAACAAGGCATATTTAGTGTTTTATATAGCTACGTGTTAGTTTCGCAATAAATTGTGAGATTAATCTGTGTAGGTTTACGTGCTCATGGAGCCAGTTTAGACGTTGTGCTAATTATTGTATGTAATGTTGATCTCATTCACACACCGGGCAAAATATACAAATGTACTCGGTAGCGCGACGACTCGCATCTTTTAATAACGAGCAGTTCGAAAACAGAAATTGCACAAAATAACGATATAATATTTAACTTCGATAAACAAAAACACGTAACGAAAAAGTTATTAGGAAATATTATCGTTAATTTGCACAATTTTTTTTGACATGTCCATTTTTTTACATTTTTGATATCGGTAGTGAATACTAAAAAGGGTAAAAATATAACAATATGTGTGACATACCAACTTGCAACTGTTCGATTGAGAAAATATATTTTAAGTAAATAGGCAATGTATTTTATACGGTCCTCTTCATATGATTGTAAATTGTAGGTTCCGTTAATCGTGCAATAACTTAGTGACAAATTAACAGAATTTTTTATATATATAATTTTTAATAAAGCTAACATTAATAATATTATTAGAGTTAAAATTTTAAAGTTGTGTGTATTATAAAGAAGTTTTAATGGTAGAAAAGTAAATAGCATAGTAACTATTTATTGTATCTGAAATATTAATATATAATAATATTGTTCAACAACAGGATCTTGTTTCTCTTGCTCACTTTCTGTCCATTCCTAATTTAATTACAGCTCTTTGAAAGCGGATAAATCTTGAAACTATGTTTGAACTAATTAAGTAGAGTACGAATTATCTAGCCATATACCGTGCTGCCATACATTTTACTACTGACTCTACGTCGAATGTAGCAAAGTGAGCCCACTACTCTGCCGCCGTAATATCGGCAAAGGAAAGGAAAATAATTATAAAGATCTCAAATTTTGTAAAATACGTGACGCGTCCATTTCTACTGTAAATCGAGAACGTAACTTAAAGTAATTAAAAAAAAACGAATATACTGCGTTTTTTATTCCCACAGAGTAAACTGACATTTCTTGTGTTGCTATAGTCGTACAAGTTCGTGTGCGACCGTTCTATATTTCCGACAGACTAGGTAAAATAACGACAACGGGGGCGAGTAATGTAGCGGGGAAGGGAAACGCGTGCAGTTGCGTGACGTAAACGCGCAAGTCACAGTACACTGAAGTAAATAGTGTTAGGTACGTTTTCATACAAACTGCCGAAACGAAATCTAGGTAAACTTCTGTACACGGTAGTCACGATTACGCAATTTATAACTAATGACGAAACATTAAATTACATACTTCCTTGAATTTAAAATTGTTTTTTATTTATTAAACTGTAGGCAAATAATTATATTTTTATTTCAAAAAAATGTACATTCCCTTCTTACTACCTCACAATCACTTTTGAAACTAGAAATAAAACCCAAGTAGAAATAATTTAAATTAAAACTTACAATATTTCTAGTAGCAGCGGCGCGGCGGCTTTACCCATTGCGAGGCTCCGGGAGGCAGGTCTTTGCGAGGCCTTTTGTCCTACGGAAAAGTACCTATGTGATGCGAAAGTAGGTCTGGTTGTTTGGTAGGTATTCGTGATGTTTTATAAATATTTTACTTACATTGAAAAATTTACAAAATAAACAAATACAGAGATGATAAATTTTAAAATTGATGTTTGCGGCTTTTACTCAGACTAAAATCTTTAATTAAAGCACAATAATCTAACGAATGAGCTACGTCATTTTCATACATAAGATACCATCACGCCTGTATTCCCCGAAGGGTTAGGCAGAGGTGTAATATAATGTACACCCACAGTTCGCCGAGTATGTTTTTAGGTCCCATGTAATAGGGGCGAGCCTATTGCCATTAATCGGGCACAAAACCAAACTCCGAATTCAAGCTACTGATTGAATTTGATTGTTATTTTCGATTGAAAGAATAACAAGGGCTGAAAGCCTATCCTGTGTCATCGAATTCCTCAAATATGTTTTAATAATTTGAAGCCTCGAAAAACTTTCAGCAGACGTGGTGTAGCAGGTGTGGTGGCAATAATTCTCAGAACTATTTCGATAGTGGGGTAAACTCCAGTGAATTTTTTTTCTATTATGTATTTCAGCACCGAGATAATGTCATCGTTTCCTTCATACACTCGGATGAACATACTCAATTCTTCGTACAATTCATGTCCATCAATATCACATGATTCTCCTACTGTCATAGATATTTGCAAGTTGCTACATTGCTTCGAAAGTTCACTATCACTAATTTCCTTTAATCTTTTTATATTATACATGAAACCAAATATGCTATCATGATGTTTAAGTGCCTCAAACCTAGGATGACAGCTTGCGCGCACATTGTCGACAATAACATAAAAATAGTTTATTTTCAAAATCTCTTCCTCATTCAATTCATGAGCTTCATCTTCCCCTTCATAATCAAAATAGCTTTTTTTACGTCGTCTTCTGACTTCTTTAAACTGTGTCAATATAATTTCTCTCGCTGTTACAAGGGATGACTGAAAACCATTTTCCCGATAGTTATCGAGCCAATTTGTGAATATGTCTAGGTGTTGTATAGCCACATCTAAGTGCATGTTTTCGCTTTGCCACATTTTACTGGTAAACATTTATCTTTGTAAGAATGTCATACCATATGACAAGTGAAACTACAAATTCGTAGGTAGTAGTATTTCCTTTTCTATAGAATGACATTCACTGACTAACTGACAATCTGTTGTATTTTCTGCTAAATCCTTTAAAGCATCACATATATCGCTTAGTTGGTATTTAACTGCCTTCACCGATGCTGCCCTGCACTCCCATCTAGTTTCAGAAAGTGGTTTTAGCGATAAGGATTTTACATGAGCATTTAAAATAGCCCACCTCTGACTTGAGCCGGCAAACAGAGTGTACAACCTTTGTAGCAAACCAAAAAAATTTTGCTTGGACACAAGACCATTCTGCATCACCTAGGATTAGATTCCAGCTATGACTCCCACAAGGTAAAAAATAAGCAAAGTGGATTAATTTCAATAATACGTTTTTGGACACCACTTTTTTCACCACGCATATTGGCACCATTATCATATCCTTGGCCTCTGCAGTTTTGCAATGATATACCTAACTGTTCTAATTCTGTGATTATATAATTAGTCAAACTCTCAGCTGTGGTTTTTTCGACGGCTATGAAACCAATAACATGTTCTTCAAATTTAGCTGTTTTTGTATTAAAAAATCTTATAATAATTGATAGTTGCTCAACACGAGAAACGTCGCGAGTACAATCAAGAATAATAGAGGAATGTTTATTATTTATTTATTTTTTTACAATTTCAGTTTTCACGTGACTTGCTATTAATTGTAGGAGCTCATTTTGAATATTTTTTTCCGATATAGTGGTCATTAATTCTTTTATCTTTTACTTGTTGTAAGTGAAGTCTCAGCACGGGATCAAATCGGGCTATTAACTTTACTAAATCTATAAAGTTGCCGCTTATCTCACTCGAACCTGAGTCAGATGTTAACTTCTCTCTATGACCCCTGAAGGCCAAATTGTGAGATGCTAAAAAATTTACAATTACGAGCAATCGTTCTAAAATATCTCTCCAACGTTGCCATTTCTTGTTCAATTTGTGACTGAGCCAAGGAGTCAATAGTGGAACAGCTTTTTAAACCATTCTCTAAATTAATCCATTTCAGCATACAATTTTTGTGCTATCGACTACCTTCACTTGATCCAATCTTTGTATTTTCTAGCTCGAATATTCGACATGGAAAGCAGTAAACAGCATCCTTCGTTTGTGAATAAATCATCCAGCGCCAGTCAAGCTTTTCACTGTTAACTAATATCTTATTATAATGATATTCACTGAATCGCCGTCCATTACCATTTACGGGAAATAACTCAACTTTAATCCGGATTGGACCTCTTAATACAATCTCAGTTCGGTCTACATAAGTAATTGTTATGGGCCACAAACCGGGGTCATTTTGAGGATCCAGATTTTCCATTCCAGCAGTAATGGATGTAGACATAGACTCGGGCTCAGATTCGTGTTCTTGACTGGATAGCGTTGACGGCGGCACCGGTGACCTAAGAGAATGATGTAGTTAAATCATCATCATCCTCGTTGTTTTTACTTAATGACGGCGGCGGCACCCATGATGATGTGGAAGGAATGTTTTCAGCTGAGTTAGGATTAAAGTCACTTTCAATCAATAAATGTTTCGTATAGGTTTCTTGATCATCACTTTTTATATAAAGATCCACATAGATATTCTTGTACCTGCTTTCTTTTGATAGCTCGTTTCCTTTTTGAACTACCTGACTTAAATTTTCCACCGGCATCACGATCACGCGAACTCATTTCGTAAATCTTGTTTTGTTTCCCACAAATAGTCCGAAATAATTTTTAAGTAGGTGTCACACAGTTTTTTACACTTTATCAGCTTACTCAATACCTACCTAAAATACTATAATTTACACTTTTCTAGCTCACTCAATACTTGAAACACTATAAAAGCGTAATATTAAATATAATTGAAAGATATGTACGGTACAGCAACGATTTTGTAACTCATACTGCAAGCAAAATATTCCCAAAGTGACAAAAGTTGACGAACGAAATGAAACAAGGGAATTCCTTTAGCGACGGGGATTCCCAGAGCGATAGACAAGCAGAACATTATGTCCCGACTTCCGAGTCACAGACTATATAATACTATACTAGTCCTCTGAGTGTTATGCATTTAAAAAACCGATCTTTAAGTTTTTCGAGGCGCGATATTCAAGTACTACAAAATAAATTTATCACTTATGATTTGAATGAATGAATTAGTTAACTAACTTTATTTTAATTTACCGTTATGTTATAACCTTAATAAATAATTAAGAATCAAAATCAAGTTTTAAATTTTTTTAAATATAGTAAAAAAAAATGTATTTTTTGACGCGAGGCCCCTGAAAGAGAGAGGCCCCGGGCGATTGCCCTGTTCGCCACCCCCTAAGGCCGCCACTGTCTAGTAGATAATATATTTTGGTGAAAAGATAATAATGACATTTTAATATACATAGTATTATGAAACACGTAAGTAAGTAGGTAACCCAATAGTACTATAACGACTTAATGTGCTACCTCGTCCTCGCCAACATCTCTCACATGTGACAGCCGCGCACGAGTTTGTTTGACTATAGTTTATTGTGTTTATAAAATAGTTTATCACCATTTGGCACTAACCGTAAAACCGTACGAGTAATTATATAATAATAAGTTATTAATACTGGTATAATTTATAGATGAAATGCTTTCCATTATTGTTATCACTACTCGTATTAACAATAAATTAAACATTGAAATTTAATAATACTTTTATTTTTTACACACTTTAGGTAGGTACACATTACGGACAGACATCTTTTTGGTACCGCAAAACGAGTTGCCAGGCATACAGAAAACAATATACAATATTCAGTGTTACAAGTATACAATCATATAATTCAACAAATACGCGTTGCATTGTACGTTAATATTACAATACTAGCTGTGCCCGCGGCTGCGCTCGCGTGGACCACAAAATGCCGTCGATCGGGCACACACGCAAATCATGCTACCCCGCTCTTGGTTATTTTTATTTAAAATTGCTTAATGTGGATGTTCCATAAAGATAGATATCAAATATATGCTCTGGCTGACATTTTGTAGGTATTTTTAAAATTTACAATAAAATAAAAGTAGCCCAAGTTACTCCTTATAACATCAGCCATCTGGCAGTGAAAGTCCTGTCAAAATCGGTCCAACCGTTTCGGAGATTAGATTACCCAGAACAAAAAGACTGGGTATTTTTTTTTTTAATTAAATAGTTCCGTTTAAGTACTTTCATATGCCTTTATTAAAAAGCAGTTATTTTGACATTACTAACAGATACTTCAATTTCATTTATTGGTATATTTATTAGTAGGGCCCGGATTAATATGTAAATACATATTTTTAATTTACACGATTTTCGTTCTGGAATGTATTCTCTACATCAATTATAGTGTTTAGATCGTGAAAAACTAATTTTTATTTTCTATATTTCAAGGATAAGTTCATATTTAATAAAACAATATCACAATCATCCATATTTTCTATTTATAGATGGTAGAAAAAGAACTAATTCACAAAAATAGGTATAATTTGTAGGTGTTTGCGTTCCCGCTATCACATAGCCGCGCCGCCAGGTGAAGAAATTGAAAGAATTTTATCCCACAATACCTTTGGCAGCAGTGCCAGTGCTGACACGCTGGGGTACATAGCTAACAACGGTTGAATACTACACCGAGCATTTTAATGAAATCAGAACAATTATTTCTCGATTGGATGACTATTCTGTAAGTACTTAAACCTCAAAAGAATTTCTTGAAGATGAGACTCTCTGTAACGATTTTGTTTACATAAAAAACAATTATTGTTTTTTATGACACACGTTACAAGTACTAGAAAATTCTTCAACATTATTGAATGAAAACCTAAATATTATTGAAGAAATAAAAAAAAGTTTCTGAAGCGGAACGCCCCATTGCTAAAGTGGCTAAACAAAAAGTAATGTATGTTTTGGATGTGTGTATGTCAGCTGCCCCTCGTAAAGTAAAATAATAATAGTCAAATGAAAAAAAAGAGTCGTAAGTCCACTTAAGATCAAGCAAGTCCCGCACGTCGAAACCTGAATGAATTTAATTTATTCCAAGTATTCCGTCCGCGTTGCTATATTCCATAGTTAAAGCTGGGCGAGAGATATATAACGTGTACGGTACAGCGATCGTTTAGAAGCCTCAGGAGACTAAATGATAAGAGAGGTAGGATACAGAGAAAATGCTTTAGGGATTTCTCCTCTACTTGGAGCAGTATGACCGGTGGAATGCCTCCACCCTCTATATGATAGTAGCCAAATAACCTAGTGTTGTATTTCTGCAGTGAATAGGTTTTCCGGAGGTCTTTGGACTAGGGGGTTAAAGATCGACAACGCGCTAGTTACGGTATGGTATTATAAGCGTCCATAGGCTACAGTAGCCGCTTACCATTAGGCGGCCTGTATGTACGTTTGCCATCTTTGTTGTAAAAAAAAACTAAAAACATGGTTAAGAAGAACTATAGAGGAAAATCGCTTTAATGGTCTGATCATGATACTTAACCTAACAAAAACCCCTTGTTTTTTAGTTACCGAAATAGGGTCTCTCAACCACTTAAAAACTTGTAATTGTGAATGAACGATTTGATTAGTACCTTAAAATTATTTTATCATTATCTATTTTGCCCCAAAATAAATTTATTCTATTAAATATAATAACTTTGATTAAAAGTTTTATTTAGGTAGGTACCTATTGTACTGTCAAGAGTTCGTGGAGCTTTACACATTGGTCTTTATTCCGTTCTTATTACAATCACCGTAGAGTTAAGATTCGCACTACCAGTGTAAAGCTTCGCGTGCTTTTGACTGTACCTACAAGTTTTCCATTCTTCATATATGAACTTGACCCTCCCGGGCAATCAGCTGGCGACGCCCTTGTATATTAGTGAAAATCCGTGAAACCTACACAAAAAAGACTATTATCATCGAAAGCTATTTGTTGTAGCTACAACGCTGTATGTATCTTAAGTTGGTATATTGTATTAGTATATTGTATAGTCTCAGAGTCTCAGTTAGTTGCAAATAAATCATTAAAGTGCACAGAAGTCTTTCCTTGCGATAAATATAAAACTCATCAAAACTAAACCTTATCATATTAAACAGAAAGTACATATTGGCCTACATCGAGCCGGATCATAGAGAAACCACTCAAGTGTAACGCGGCGATCTAAAGATAAGAAATACTACTTACGTTGAAGTTCGTTGTAAATAGTTTTGAGTTTTAAAACAAAGAAAGTTTTAATGTGATATTTGGATATTTTGAACTTTTTGAAGTATATTAAAGTTATATAATATGGAAAGTTTTAATCAATCACTTAGTGAATTAGAAGATGGATGTGAGCGTATAGAGAAGTTGGCAGACAACATAAAAAAATGCCCCAAAGCAAGAATGACCACGGGTTATCTAGAAACTCAATTACAAAGCATAGAAGAATATTGGGGGCGTTATCAAGCGACATATACGAGTGTTCTTAAAGTTGTCATCATCATCATCATCATTTCAGCCGCAGGACGTCCACTGCTGAACATAGGCCTCCCCCATAGATCTCCAGAGCGACCGATCTTGTGCGGCCTGCACCCAACGGCTCCCAGCGACCTTTATTATGTCGTCTTTCCATCTAGTGGGGGGCCGTCCTACGCTGCGCTTTCCGGTGCGTGGTCTCCACTCGAGATCCTTTCTGCCCCAACGGCCGTCAGTTCTCCGAACTATGTGCCCCGCCCACTGCCACTTCAACTTGCTAATCCTTTTGGCTATGTCGGTTACCTTAGTTTGTTTACGGATCTCCTCATGTCTGATTCGATCTCGTAGAGAAACACCAAGCATAGCCCTCTATATAGCTCGCTGAGCGACCTTGAGCTTTCTTATGAGGCCCACAGTGAGCGACCACGTCTCTGTACCGTATGTCATCACTGGCAACACACACTGGTCAAAGACTTTCGTCTTGAGGCACTGAGGTATTTTGGACGAGAAGACGTCGCGCAGTTTCCCGAACGCTGCCCAGCCGAGTTGGATTCGTCGACTGACCTCTTTTTCAAAGTTGGACCTACCTAACTGGACTGTTTGTCCCAGGTAGACATATTCTTCAACAACTTCTAGACAAGAGTTCCCTACTGATACTGGGGTGGGCACCACATGGATATTCGACATGATTTTCGTCTTGTCCATGTTCATTTTAAGGCCCACCTGTTGAGAAACTTTGTCGAGGCCATCGAGCATTGTGCCAAGATCTTGCCGATTGATGCCGAGTCCTTGCCATTCCAAGAGCTTGAAGGCGTCCTCTAGAGCGGCGGTAAACAGTTTCGGAGATATTACGTCTCCCTGTCTAACGCCTCTTCTCAAAGGAATTGCCTTCGTGCACTGCTAAAGTTGTATCACACGAAAAAAGAAAACAAATTGATTATTTCAAAGACGATTCATATGGAACATGCGAAGGTTTGTATACTGATACAAAAGCTAATATCATTGATTTATTATCATTGGCACAGACACAGTTAACCACAACAAGGCCACCAGTGGAAGGAGAAGAAGGAACAAGACACGACACCACACGTTAGACTACCCAGGGTACAGTTACCTACTTTTACTGGAAATTATGAAGAATGGCCAACATTCAAAGATTTGTTTATATCACTAGTCCGTGATAATACATCATTAAGCGAAGTGCAGAAATTACATTATTTAAAATTGAGTGTTAGTGGTGAAGCGGGAATTTTACTAAAACCAATACAAGTTACTCAAAGCAATTATGATCTCGCATGGAATCTACTACAAAACCGGTATGATAACAAAAGAATGATTGTCACTTCTACGCTTAAACGTTTAGTTAGTCAAAAGAAAATCCAAAGTACAACAGCAAATCATATCAAAACTTTATTAGATACATCAAATGAGTTTTTAAACAGTCTGTAGCGTCATCATTAATGTTTAATGTTGTACTTGTGCATTGTGTGCACCAGCAGTCCAGTCTCGGTCGGCACACGTTTTTTTTTTTTTTTTTTTTTTTTTTTTTTTTTTTTTTTTTTTTTTTTTTTTTTTTTTTTTTTTTTTTTTTAGAACTGACTACACTGTTAGCCTTAGGGGCCCTAAAGCCGCTGCGGCTTTTACAGCTTCACCGGACTTGGGGGCGAGCGCAGAGGGCACTCAGCCGCGAAAGTTTTGTGGACGACTCGCACGAGGGTGCCAAAGTGGCCGGACCTCGGCTCGGGCGGTCGTCGCGTTCGCAAATAGGTCGCGATCTATTCGAATCCCTACACCTACGATTCGAGCTAACTAAATATACACATAGGCACGTTCCCTTCCTCCTGGGAGGAAGGAAGGAACCGTGCGTATGTGTATTCAATAATCGGAATGTTTCTACACTAACTAGCGCTAACTAACTAGCGTAAAAAAAGAAAAAAAAAGGTCCCTCACAGAACCTATGTACCTGTGTGGTGTGCACGTGTGTATGTTCATACGTGTGTAGTGTTGTATGTAGGTAGCTAAGTGATGCACGTACAGTGTCACTTGTATCGCGCGGGCGGTTGCCTGACCCAAGGGTTTCACACCGAGGAACGGACCTAGGCTTGGGTTACCGCTAGAGAGGGTGGACGTGACGGGTGTGCTGGAGCGAAATTGACCGCCCGCCCTCTGCGGAGAGAACGGTGGTTACGCGGGCGTGGGCGCTGGCACGCTCTGTTTGGAGAGACGGATGTGTAATATTTATTCGAATTTTCGATGTGATCGTCGGGATCAATAAAAATATTGCGCGGCCGGCGTTTGCACCGGATGTCCGTGGGTGCCGGAACATAAGTGGCGGCTGTTTTTATTAACGGATTCGCGTGGTTCGACGCGGTGTCGAAATACGAACGGGAAGGTCGGCACACGCAATGCACGCGGTAATAATACAGAAATAAATAATACAAAAATTACGAAATAAAAATAACAATGTAGTTTTAAAAAATAGTATTAATAACACTTAAGTTCCAAGATATTGTGTTGCGCAATGCATTTTCGAACGTCAAGCAATTATTACTCGAGGTGGTTTCGTAACCGTTCCACCCGTAGAGTCCTGAGTCTGCACCACGGTTAGTCAGCTCTATAACTATCCAATGCAAGCAGTTGGACAAAACAAAAACTGAAATAGCGCTTTACGAAAGAAAGTGATAGAAACGTAATTGATGAATCCCAAGGAAAATAGCCGTATGTTACATTTTGTGATTTTATACAAAGGACTTTAAACGTTTGTAATATGATGCATATTGATAATCGTGTTTATATGTAGATAAGATCTTGTTTCTTAAGACCATTGATATTTTTTCAGAGTTACCCTGATGAGTACCTACGAAACATTTTTAAAACTAAAAAAAATAAATTAACTATCAATTATTATTGAAATTACCTAAAAATTCATGAAATGCGTAAATGCGTATTTGAAAAGCAATATAACAGTGTTTCCTACGTTCCTTCATAAATTAAAATTAAATTATTGCACATTTTTTTGAGCTGGCAGCACTTGTACCATGAAATTTCCAATTTCAACTTTTCAAAAAACTTCATCTTTTCGGTTTGCGTTGTTGGATTGTTGTTTAAGTTATTTCTAAATCTAGAAATAATTCTGTATTTTCTGATACAGTTTTGTGTTGTGAAAGACGTGCTAAATTGACGCTTATAATATATGTTTATGTTCTAGTGCGGTATTGAAGCTTATTATTGTTTTGTGTGATATGAGAAAGAGACTCCAGTGTGAAATTGACGCTTTTGTTTGTGCTTTTGTTATTTAAATCAATATATTTTGTGTACGAGATAGAGAGAGTAGAGAGTAGTAGTAGAGTAGTGAGCTCTCGGTAGAGAGTAGTATATTCTTTGCTAGTAAGACATTGAACTTTTTCACATAAATTTTCACACTGTTTTGTGTTTCACGACTTTCAGACTGTAACCATGGGACCAAAGAGTATTAAAAAATGCTCCGCTAGGAGTAATAGTGTTCTGTGGTCTGCACATTCCTTATTGCGACGCGTGCGACTTGTTTGAGGATCCATTTTTTAATTCTGTCCTTGATGCGATTTATAATAATGTAGGTGATTATGAGGCACAAAACTCCCAATATGACGACAGCTACTAAACCGAATTTATTTACCTTGTCGTCTACGGCAGCGGTGTTAGCCTGAACTTTTGTTATCACCACATGTTCGCTAGAGTCTCTGCTATTATAATTTCCCATAATTTACTTAAATAACAAATAACACGTTTGAATAGAAATATTATTAGAGGTTGAGTGTCGAAATAAAATTGCAAATTTGAAAATAAATAATTAGAACAAACAAATTAATGATTAACTTACTAAATTTGAAATCGTACTGGTTTTGTTACGATACGGCCGCTACGCGTAATGTAGCGGAGCGGGCGATTATCGCTATCCGCTCTGCTCGTGAATTGTGTTGAATCCTTGTCTTATCCTTATTATCTTTGTCACCTTTAACCAAATTACTGCTACTAAGATTTTCCTCGTTCATAAATACTGCTTTTAACCTATCTACAGAAATATATGCATGTCGACTTGACATTCGCACTAAATATACCTTATTTTTCCTATCTAAAATTTTAAATGGTCCATCGTAAGGTGGTTGTAATGGTTTTTTAACTAAATCACTTCGCACGAAAACATTTACATAGCATTTACTTAACTCCGGATATACGAATAATGTACGAGAGTCTTTATGCGTTATCGGTTTCGGTTTCAAGTTACCTATCATTCTGCGAAGGTGTTCGACGTATTCACAATGGTTACTAATATTACTATTACTATCTATATTTAAAAAATCTCCGGGCAATCTAAGTTTTTGTCCGTAAGTCATTTCAGCGGCACTAACACTAGTGTCATTCCTTGGTGCTACTCGTAGTCCTAACAAGACTATGGGTAATTCTTCGACCCATGTACTAGAATCTAATCTTGCCATAAGTGCAGCTTTGAGAGACCTGTGCCATCTCTCGACCATACCGTTACATTGAGGGTGGTAGGGTGTGGTACGCGTTTTATTAATACCTAAACATTTCATTAGTTCTTTAAAAACGTTACTTTCAAATTGTCTGCCCTGATCGCTTGTCAGCTTAGCAGGACAGCCAAAACGTGATATCCAGCCTTCAAAAATAATCTTAGCTATGGTTTCTGCTGTGATATATCTAACCGGAAATGCTTCGGGCCAACCAGTCTGCCTATCAATAATGGTAACAAGATACCTAAAATCTTGCAAAGAAATTGGCAAAGGACCTACTATGTCTACATGTATATGCATGAATCTTTCAGCTAGTGGAAAATTTCCTAACTCTGATTTTACATGTCTATGAACCTTCACACGCTGATACTTAATGCACGACTTAGCCCATTTGCCTACGTCACTGTTCATATTTACGCAGAAAAATCTTTCTTTAACAAGCTTTCGCGAAGTTCGGATCCCTGGATGGCTAATATTATGAACAGAGTCAAATGCTAGTCGTCTCAATTGTTGTGGCAAATATGGTCTGGTTCGCTGTGTGGTCATTTCGCACGCAATAGGTAAGTCACTCCCCGGTAACAGTATCTCTTTAAAATTCCATTTGTTTGAATGCTTACGTAAGTCAACAAGTACCTGGTCACTGGCTTGAGCTTGCGCGATTTCAGCGTAATTAAGTAAGGTGGGAACGGAAATTGACACTACTCGCGATAGCGCGTCCGCTACAACATTTTTATCGCCTTGAATATGTTTTATGCGCGTAATAAACTCACTGATGTATAATAATTGTCTAACGCGTCGTGGTAATTCATTTACACTGCCTATCTTTGAAAAAGCAAAGGTTAATGGTTTATGATCTGTAAAAATTACTAAATTTCGTCCTTCAACCATATTCCTAAAATACTTAATTGCTAGATATACTGCTAATAATTCTCTGTCATAAATACTATATTTAGTCTGCGAAGCTGTCTTTTGGTTAGAAAAATAACCTAACGGCTTCCATGCGTTATCTGTATAGTGTTGCAAAACAGCACCTACACAAGTATCTGAAGCATCCGTCATGAGTGCAATCGGCGTATCGGGTTTCGGGTACGTTAGGCTGACTGCGCGTTGCAAACTCGAACTTACATTGAACATTTGCTTCATTTGATTTCTCTGTCTAATTAATTTTAGATTTGTCATTTTTTTAGACTTAACTAAATACTTATTTAGTTTGGATTGGTACTCTACTGCACTAGGTAAATGTAAACGGTAAAAATTAATCATACCTAAAAATCGTCTCAGTTGATCGACAGTTTCGGGTTTCGGGAAAGAGCTATATGCATCTATTTTCTGCTGAAGAGGACGGATCCCTTCGGTAGACACTTCATATCCTAGAAACTCAATTTTAGATTGACCGAATGTACATTTGTTTAAATTTATTGTTATACCGAATTTATTTAGTCTGTCAAAAACTTCGTTTAAATGTAACTTATCCATAGACATAGATTCACTAGAAATGATGACGTCATCGATATAGGTATATAAATAATCTAGACCTTCCAACACTGTGTGATTCATAAACCGTTGAAAAGTTTGTGCGTCGTTCCGTAAACCGAAACTCATACACGGGAATTCGTAAAGACCAAATGGTGTTATGATGCCTGTTTTCTCCAAAAATCTGGTATTCGCGAAGAAACTGTAATCTGAGCTACATCTACGTTGGTAATTTCCGGCTCCGGTTGAGTCATTATTTAAAATATTTAACGTACAGGTCACTAAATGTTCTGATGAAACTTGATATGAAAAAAAAAATGTATTACGTAACTCGGTGGTCGGCACACATAAAAATCGGCACGTTTAAAAATCACGTCAGGTGGTCACCAGTTTGAAGGTAAATATGAAACAATCGTTCCAAATTAAATTGTTTATACTAGGTTTATATTCGCTTACGGATAGTAACGTCGTATTTTACCCCCATGTTTAAGATTTTGTAATTTTTCAGTAATTTTTAATTAATTTTATAAATCAATAATTTTCCATTTTATGTTTCTAATTGTTGTATTATGTTTTTTGTTTTAAATTTTTAAACTTTATATTTAAGGGGGGAATGATGTAGCGTCATCATTAATGTTTAATGTTGTACTTGTGCATTGTGTGCACCGGCATTCCTGTCTCGGTCGGCACTCGCAATGCACGCGGTAATAATACAGAAATAAACAATTTAATTTGGAACGATTGTTTCATATTTACCTCCAAAAGTCTAATAAACATGAAAATTAATGTAGACATTTGAGATCCCATCATAATATTTTTATTGGTGCAGAAACTAGATGTTGACTCTTATAAACACTGGGAAAAATACGTGAGTAAAATACACGATAATGATCTACCCACATTTTCAACATTTAAAATTTTTTTAGAAATCAGATTTCGTACGCTTGAATATCATGCCATCTACGCCTAAGAAAAACCTGCCATACGCTCTTATCATATTACCGCAACTGAAAGAAAATGTCCAAAGTGCAAGGATAATCATGGAATTTTTTATTGCAAGGAATTTGGAAAAATGGAACCATCTCAGCGAAGTATATTTGTGAAGGACAATTCTCTTTGCTTCAACTGTTTGGTTCCTGGACATGCAGTAAAATCATGTCGTATGTCAACGTCGTGCAAAATCTGTAAAAGGCTACATCACACTCTTCTACATCAACCACGTTCAAGTACCGTCGGTGGCCCATCTACAGAAGCAAAACAACCAAGAGAAAAGCTCTACTAGCCACAGCAATGGTTATAGAGTTATGGTTAATGAAGAAGAATATACAAACTAATGAATTGATCCTGGATTGAGCATTAATTGATCCTGGATCACAAGTTTGTTTAATTTCGGAGAGAGCGGTCCAGCTACTTAAATGTACAAGACGTCCTGTAAAAGGGACAGTACTAGGTGTGGGTTCTACTTCGTCAAAGGTCATTTCTTGCCTAACAGAGTGGTCACAGCATGGAACAAACTTCCAGATAAAGTTGTAATGGCTCCTACCATAACTTCCTTTAAGAGCAGATTGGACAAGGAAGATATCTCCAAGCTATTTGATATGCACGCATCAGCTAATTAGCTGCTAGTGTGTCTTACCAAATAATAATAATAATAATGTAGTTCAAGTTGAGGTTTCATGGCGATGTCAACCAGAATTCAACCTCAAAATTAAGGCGTATATTATATCCAAAAACTTGACTACACAGATACCCACAAAAACAATTAATTTACATAACTGGTCACATCATCAAGGACTTACCCTGGCAGATTCGGAATTTCACACACCAGGGTCGATCGACATACGTCTCGGAGGCGACGAATATGCTCAGATCCTTCAGAACGAAGTTATCAAAGGTCTACCTGGCTCTCCATGTGCCCAAAAGACTAAGTTAGGCTGGATATTATTTGATAAAATTTTTGATGACACCACACCAGATACATCAATCACAGTAATGCATCAGCAACTTGAGGTAGACGATATGTTAAAGGTACTATGGGAGCAGGATGTAGATATCAAACGAAGATTTACGAAAGAAGAAGAGACCTGTGAAAAAATCGGTGATCTGTAAAGTCGGTTTACTGACGATAGTTGAACGTAACAACGTCATAAGAAAATACTGATGGAATGGTATCATTTTTCAAATAATATTGAAAGAATCATTACCTTTATCGCCGCAATTATCGTTGCTATAAACAATTGACACCACATTCACTTTTCACTGCACTTCATACTTTACGAAAACATGTAAATGTATTATTATGTAAATGTATAGCAGCTGTCCACGCGGATGGATCACTCACTCAAATAGAAGAGAGACAGATGTCGAACGCTGCCGAACGCGGAGGCTGATTGTGCCTCTTTGTAGCTCGTTCCGCGCTCTCGCTTGCACTTCAAGCCTTAAATGGAACGCCTCAGAGCGAGGTAACGCCGCATGAGTCATGTTTTTTCGTGCGTGCAGCCGGCTCCATCGAATTATAAGACGTTGTCACGTCAAAAATATACAATAAAACTTACACGAGGAATAAAGAAGGAAAATTCATTGTTCACTTATCATTAAAAGTGGAGCCTCCAAGATCTACAGAAGAGAATACAAGGAAGGTAGCTTTGAAAATGCTCATACAATTAAAACATAGATTGGATAAAGATGAGAAATTAAAGGAGTCTTATACTAATATTTTTACTGAATACATTAAACTGGGACATATGGAAGAAATACCATCAGATGATCTTAAAAATAGCTCAGTTTACTTACCTCATCATGCAGTCGTGCGCGATGACAAAGAGACCACGAAAGGGCGAATTGTATTTGACGCGTCAAGCAAAGGGCTGAATGATATTTGCTTAAATGACGATCTGATGATTGGTCCTGTAATTCAAGAAGATTTAAGAAGCATAATTATGAAGTGGCGTACGCACAAGATTTGTTTCATAAGTGACATAGAGAAAATGTATGGAATGATTCTTGTAAACAAAGAACACGCTGATTTTCAACGAATCTTATGGTATCAAGGTAATGACGTCAAGGAATATAGATTATTAACCGTCACATTCGGAACAGAATCGGCACCATATTTAGCCATCAAAACTCTCACGCAAATCGCAAAAGACGAAGGTAAAGAGTACCCTGTTGCATCAAGAATTATAAAAAAAGAATTTTATGTCGATGACGTAATATCTGGATGCGACACAATCTCAGAAGCAATAGAAGCTAGTCAGCAGTTACAGTCTATTTTGAGAAGGTAAGGAATGACTCTTCAGAAATGGTCATCAAATAATTTGGAATTTTTAAAATCCTTAGATCCAGTTTTAGTATCATCGAAGCCAAACATGGATTTAAAGATTGACGGCATAGTGAAGGCACTTGGCTTATCATGGAATCTAAAAGAGGATAATTTTCACTACTCCATAAATTTAAAACATACCACATCAGGAATTACAAAAAGAACCATTCTCGCGGAATTACAACACTTGTTTGATCCATTGTGTTGGATAGCGCCTGCTATTGTTTTGGCCAAGATACTCATCCAGCGATTGTGGTTAGAAGGAGTTCGTTGGGATGATCCAATTGATGAGCACTTAGAAAATAAATGGATTAAGCTTAGAAATGACTTGCAAAATGTTAAGACGATAAAAGTAAAACGGTGGGTTAACACATTTCAAACTATAAAAAACAAAGTTTCGTTACATGGATTCAGTGATGCCTCTATGCATGCGATGGCAGCCGTGGTATATTGCAGAGTTGAAAATCCTGATGGGACAATCACGATAAGTATCATAGCTGCTAGAAGTTAAGTAGCTCACGTAAAAACAATATCTTTACCGCGACTGGAACTCTGTAGAGTGGTCTTACTTGCGAAGCTCATGCGTCATGTAGCTAATGCTATGAGAATATCATCAACCCAAATGTATGCTTGGACTGATTCCACGGTTGTGATAGCATGGTTGTCCGGCGATCCACATAGTTGGAAACCATTTGTAGTAAACTGAGTAGTGGAAATCATTGAGAACATCAACTCCAGCAGGTGGCATCATGTCTCATCAGATGAAAATCCCGCAGATATTGCATCTAGGGTTATGTTACTTAATGACCTCAGAGACTCTGACTTATGGTGGAGAGACCCAGCGTAGCTATCTGAAAAGGAAATAGAAATTAATAAAATACAAGTGATACCTACGAATCTAGAAATAAAAAAGGAAAAGATACATACTTACTTAAATATAAACGTTGAGGAAAAAACTGAGTAAAGGATTTAACAGCAAAATTTGAGCAATTTGAAAATCTTACAGAATTAATCAAGGTTGTAACTTATTGTCGAAGGTTTTTGAATTATAAGAAAAGCTCAGCAAATTCAGATATAAGCTTTACTAAAGATGAATTAGAAACATCATTTGCATCATGCATTAAGCTAGTATAAGCAGAGGAATATAGCGATGAGATAGCAAGAATAACAAGAAGTCAAGCGGTAAAAAACAATAGTAAAAAAAGGTGTGTGTGCGATTCACACACGATAGAAGTGAAACTTCAGTAAATCGATAAAAGAATGAGATGCATATATATATAATAAGGGTAGGATAATTACAAAGTTTATTTGTTTCAAAATGAAAGTATTTTGATTCATTTTAAAAGATATTTTAGATTTTATTTAACATATGTTACATAATTTATTGCTCAAGTTCTATATTTTTAGTTTCAACAAATGATACAAGAGGCTTATGATAACTAAAATACGATACAAATGTTTTAGTTTCAATTTGGTTGATATATCTTTGGAATACTGCATCTATTACCGTTCTCGTAGTTGATTGAGTGCGATTGTTACACATTTTTTAATTAAATGTTGTATCGAGAAACTCAATCAAAGGAAGCGCTGTATCTGATGCAAAATTTATGTTAAAATCCCCACTTAAAATCATCGGAATTTTATCATAATTCTTTTTTCTCCGATTTTTGGAGATCCTGGAAATTCTAGCCATAAACGACCTATCTCTCCTTTGTCATTATATTCAATGAAAATTAATTTTCCCGTCGCACCATTTGCTAATCCATCTGATACATCGATGTTAGTTGTTATCATGTATGGTTTGTTCAAAACCAATGTAATTTCATACGGCAAACCTATGATACGTATATATACGGTATCAATAGTTGACATTTTATGTAATTTTTGACGCATAGAAAAACATTGAAGTATTAGTTTATACTTAAAACAGGATTAAAAAATATTTACACTTACCATTTATTACATCACTCACATTAACACTTATATTTGAACATCTATTTTGATTGTTCAATAATTGTTTTTTACGCGCACGAAACTCACGACTACGTTCTGTTGAACTTTTTTGTGAATTTTTTTTAATTTTAATTTTTTTTGCGTCGATATTGACGACCCGTTTCGCCATTAGTTTTCGGCATTTTATAAAATTTATTATTTAGCATAACAAGATATAAAAATACTCACAAACACACTGTTAAATAATAACACACCACGCTGACTTCTTACTAAAAAGCTGTAATACGCAGCCGCATACAGTGTACAGTAGTATTAACTCACGTACTTTTCACATATACTAACACACGTTAAATGCTCAAATACAAGCAAGTATTAACCCCGCGGCTCCCTCACTTTTTGAAAAACTTCACCCAGTTCCAAACGGTCGTAAGCGCCAGTAAAAAATGTATGGGAATGTGGCCCTTACGTTACACAGTATATCATTCATATTAGCTTTTCTTCTTCTTCTTCCTCTTCCTAACTTGGCAACCGGTCCTCTCTAATGAAGACCATTACTGCCATTGTCGAGTGAATTATATTGTCAAGTGTTATGACGACTCAGTAGCCTAACAAGATGGTGGCTCCCTTGTTAGAACTTTCTAAGGAATTTTTGTGGGATCTCGGAATGAATGCTTTCAGCTTATATTTATAATCCACCTCACTTATGCACAAAACCAAACTATATCACGCAAAACGCCACCAATATTACATAATATAGGGTCAAAAACCTAAGTAAATTAATTAAAAATAACAACCACAACATTTCACTTCAAGAACCCGCCAAAAACTCCATATTAGCTTTTGTGTCTCTTACCTGTCGTTTTTTCCGTTGCATCCGGTTTGAAATCACAACGATTCTAAAGAAGTTTCACTTCAATAAAAACCCTTAATCCTTACTTGGATGAAAATGATATCCTCAGGGTGGGCAGCCGTGTTCGGCATGCATACTTGGATGAACTTACCAAACATCCTATAATTTTAGGAAACAATAATAACCTTGTTACCTTAATCGTCGCCGACGCTCACACTCAAACCATGCATGGAGGCGTACAATTGATGTTGTGCTATTTACGCACCAAATACTGGATCATAAAGGCTAAAGGGTTTTTGAAAACCTGCATATACAAGTGTCTGGTGTGCGCTCGATACAGGGCTATTGCCAGGAGTCAGCTCATGGGTGACTTACCGAAAGCAAGGGTGACCCCCTCACGAGCATTTTTACATAGTGCGGTGGATTTCGCAGGCCCGTTCATTATCTCGACTTCAAAAGGAAGAGGCAAGAAAACCCAAAAAGCATATTATATCTTTAATCGTGTGCATGTCCACCAAAGCAGTACACCTTGAGTTAGTTGGAGACCTTACCTCGGAAGCCTTCATTGCAGCGATCAAACGATTTGTAGCGAGAAGAGGTAAATGTAAAGACATATGAAGCGATCAAGGTAGAAATTTTGTAGGAGCAGACAAGGAGTTGAGAACTGCGTGGAAAGAAGCAAATTTAGTACTTGATGGTGAAATCTAAAATTTACTGGCATTAGAGGGTACGCAGTGTTACTATATACCAGCATACTCGCCCAATTTCGGAGGGTTATGGGAGGCTGGTGTGAAGTCAGCCAAACACCATTTAAAGCGCGTACTTACTACTCACCTCACCTCTGAAGAAATGCTGACAGTCCTATGCCAAATAGAAGCTTGTCTCAATTCTAGGCCTTTATGTCCTATTGAAAACACAGACCCTGACTGCATAGAACCGCTAACACCTGGACATTTCTTGATAGGAGAAACACCAATCGTTGTTCCTACATCAGACTACAAGGAAGTCAATGTTAATTTTCTGTCACCATGGCAATATAAGCAGAAATTACTTGGAGACTTCTGGCGAAGATGGCAACAAGAATATCTCGTAAGGTTGCAACAACGCCCGATTTGAATGAAAAGGTTGAAGGAATTTAAAGTTGGCGAAATAGTATTGATTAAAACGGACAACTTGCCTCCCGGGAAATGGTTGTACGGTCGAGTTATTGAAAAACACGTCGGTAAAGATGGTCTAACACGAGTCTACAGTATTAAAAGTGGAAGCAATATTGTAAAAAGATCTGTTTCCAAACTTTGTGCTCTGCCACTTGACACACCTATAATAAAGCAGTACCGTACCATCAATGTTCCTTTGTAAAGTATTATTTTTAATTTTGTAAAAAAGGTCTGTGCCCCTTTTAGTGGGCGGCATGTTGTTGCTACAACGCTGTATGTAACTTAAGTTGGTATATTGTATAGTCTCAGTTAGTTGCAAATAAATCATTAAAGTGCACAGACGTCTTTCCTTGCGATAAATATAAAACTCATCAAAACTGAACCTTATCGTCATAAACAGAAAGTACACTACTATTTGTTGATATTTTATGAAATCACAAGTGACAATAAATTAAAAAACCTGTGTAAATAAATAACTAGATAGAATAACGCATAAACTACGAGTCTACCTATTTTATTAAACCATCTAAGTAATGGAATAAGCTGCAATCGATTGATTTGCCGCGCAGCACGATGTCGAGATGGAGGGCGTGCATACAAATATTGTCAGATTGTTACCTACAGCGTTGAAACCCTGTTTACGCATGTGCTGCATAAGGGGCGTCGCGCCGCGCCCCGCCGCGCCGATCTGCGCTGGTTCGCGTCCTTTCAGTCCATTTAGGAGCGTTTATAAGTAAGCACGTCATCTTTACATTATTCGCGGTAATCAATAGAAGCCATGTCTGACGAACCACCAGACATCACAAAGGAATTCGTTTCCAAAGTATTATTTGAACAAGAGCTTTATAGGATGTACAATCATATAGCACACTTACGATTGCAGTGGACGAAGCAAAAAATCAATGAAGTATTGGATTTTATAGAAGAGAGACAGTTGCGTTGGCCAAAGAAAAAATTAAACGAAATGTTGAACTTCATAGTGGACAACCAAATGCCGAAGTATCTACAAGTAACACCTTTTGAATTTCAATACGTTAATTTAAAATCTCAAATCGAAATGAACATTGCAAATGGTGCATACAATTCAAATGGTAATTCAATATTAACATTTGTTCCAGAACAATATTATTATGATTTTTTAACAGAGATTCATTTATCTACAAATCATGGAAACTTCAATAATATGATCGCTTGTATAAAAGAGAAAAATTGTTTAATTCCAACTCCACCAGTTATCATATTTCTAAAATTATGCAAATATTGCCAAAATAAGAATTTGGAAAAAAAGGTTGCAATGAAACCGCCAAAATTATCACCAAAGCCGGCAGTGGTGAATTTGATCGATTTACAAGCAAAGCCGGCTGATAATTACAAGTGGGTTTTGCACTATTGTGATTTAAATACGAAACGTTCTTTATTACTTCCACTGAGATCAATACGTGCTGAAGAAATCGCTTGTGCACTAATGAAGAACTTCGCGAAAACTGGTTGTCCAACTTTACTTCATAGCGATGGAAGCGATTTAATTATTGAAGTATGTAAGGAACTTATAAACCTGTGGCCTATCTCTAAGATTATTGAACTTCAACACTGTCATCAATCGGCTATGGATAAGATCTGCGAAGATATAATGAAGTTAATTCAAGATTGGATGGTGGAAAATGATTGTATGAGTTGGTCTTTGGGTGTATATTTCCTTCAACATAAGGTTAATTGCATTTTTGATGAAACTATGATTAAAGTTGCACCTCAAACTCTTTCTGAGGAAAATCCATTACAATTAAAGAAGGAATCAAAGCACTCTGTTGATGAAAATAAACCAGATGGAGCCCTATCTCTAAATGGAAAGGATGAGCTTAAAACCGAAGAAAGATATATTGTCAAATGCTTTGGGGATCAAAACATAGCTTTAAGCGAATAATTATAATTTATATAAAGATTTATCCATCTGACACTTAATTTCTGACTAAAAAAATAATATAATTCAGAAAGTATATTGTAAAAGGTATATATTTAATCATTTTTTATGTTTCTAATCATTATACTACTTTTCTTTGTAAAATCAATGCAAGTAAATATTCAAATAGTATATATGGTAAATATTATAATAGCGATAAATACCATCGCAGGTAAACTTTATTGATGATTTAATAAAGGTAGGTAATTAATAGGACATAAATAAAACATTTATATCTTATAATATCAACACGGTGAATGCACACCTTTATGAACAGTCAGAAATTTTCAACGAAAGCTCGGCTGGCTATACATAGAGCCATGGCAATCTGTTTTAATTAATTAATAAATACCTTTGTATGTAGATAATAATATTAAATATTCCATTTCATTCCAATTTTTTTCCGAATAAATCTCAACTAAAACAACTTGGTCTGTGATTTGTATCCTTCCATAAGATCCCGTTTATACGAATTTTCAATATTCGGGGTTTAATAAATTGAGGCCACTTGATTATTCAAGGCCGAGAATTTCTTTATTCGCACGATAATGTAGGTATATTATGTACCCGTTAGTTTTCAAAACAAACAAGTATATATCTCAAAATTAATGTTTCAAACATCATTTTAAAACTTATGTTCCCCGCTATAGACGAAACAAAACAATAGTTTAAAATAATATTTTCTTTTATAATATTTATTATCAAGCTTTTTCATTAGGCAAGCCATAAGTTGGTGCTAATGTATATTATTAATGGTAATACAAGGCGCCATGTATTAACTATCTTTTTAATTAACATGATAGTTTTTAGACTATTTACATTCTACAATGTGAGAAATATTCGCATGGGTCAGCTACTCTATAATAGTAACTGTAGTCTAGTTATATACATATGGCTCTTTAATAACAGCTTCCACCAGGTTAAATGTGAGAAAGTAAAGCATCTTTACACTTTAAAACCACTTCTCCCTATAAGTGATGTCGAATGTTACGACAGTAAAAAAGTTTTAACAGCCCCTGCTCACAATAATATCCAATAGTATCTTATGGGTAAAACCAACATTAAAAAAAAAACAATTTTTAAAATTTTTGTCTACCTGTTTTTCAGGTAATCTCCGAAACGGTTGAACCAATTTTGACAGGACAGTCACTGGCAGATGATGTTATAAGGAGTAACTTAGGCTGCTTTTATTTTAGAAAAAGAATTAGGGTTCATTTCAAAAAAATAAAAAGCATCTTTATCTCTAAAATAACTGGCGGGCGACCTCCGTGGCAGGAAGCGGGGTCATTAGAGTACCGATATTTAGTAGTGCACGCGGGCGGAGCCGCGCGCACAGCTACTATTTACATAGATTTCAGAGGTCACAAATTAAAACAAATATATACTGGAAACTCCTTTATTCAAATTCCACAGTCTTAGCCTAAACAATTACAGCCTGCGTCCTCTTCGTCCACCCTTCCTGCGTGTGGAGTCTGATGGCACAGGGGTCACATCTTCAATGCGGCCAATCTTTCATGCTAGAACGAGCAAGAGCACGGAGAGCAGACTGGGCACCAGGTCCAGGGGTCTTTGTCTTGTTACCACCAGTTGCACGAAGCTTAATGTGCAGGGCTGTGATCCCAAGGGTTTTACATTTCTCAGCAACATCCTGAAATATTTGACAAACCATATTAAATAACAGCCACAGAAATAAATGTTGCAATTTTGCATAAAATATCGAAATTTATGGTATTGTCTTATATTGTTTTTTGGGCACTAATACCAAAGATAATTATCATTACATAAAATAGGCACATAAAGATATCAAACTGCAAAAACCTAGCCATGTAAACATGATACCCGATTGGCCTCTTACACTGCTTGGTACTTTTTTTTTCAATATAGCAAACAAGACCTCCCACTGGATCTGACCAATCAAACAGCCATTGCATCTGTGATTCCATCAATATTATATAATTAACACATACAAAATACCAATCTATCTAATACTAATCAACAAAACCAAAGCAGCAGCAGCAGTTCTTCAGTCATTAATAAGTTTTGATGAAAGTACCCTACTCTTCTACTAAGTGGTTGGTTACATACACAGAACAGATTTATGTGATGAACTTGAGTATTACTCCTTATCTATTTAACATTTATAATATGTATATTTTCAATATACTACCACTAGCTTACAATGAAATGGCTGTGTAAGACTGACCCCTAAAAATATTATTATAAAATATCTTTGATGGACAACAAAAAATTAATACTTCATGGAAATAATAAAAATATCCTTTATTTTTTATACCTTGGATATACTAAATATTATTCAGTATTTTTTACTTAACCAAATAATATTTATTATTACATTACAACTTAAGTTATACACTAATTCATCACAAAAGAAAAGAAGTTTACAATAAAAAATTGCCATCACTCATTTAACAGTAGCCTTTCTTTATGAAACTACATATAGGTCCAATGTCCTCTTTGCCCACAACTGCTACCCCACTATAAAATTTCAGTATGAAATCTACACACATTACTTAGGGAATTATTGTTTATGAAATTATCTTGATATTTTATTTTTAGATATGCAAACAAGTATCATACAAGTATGTATGTTATAAAACAAAATAAATGATCAAAAACAATCCAGTAGTTTTTGTGTTATGCATGCATAATAGCAAACCTCTATAATTTTATTTATATATTGAACCTTTTCAAGCAAAATATTGTAAATGAAATTAAAATATAATTGTTTTAAAGTTAGAGGTTTTTTTAGTATCTTTTGGCTCAGCTTTAGATTACATGCCCTTGAGACTCCAAATTTTTACAGTAAGATCTCTTTAAGATTAGGTAAAATATAAAATTTTACACTGCAGAAAGAGATAGTATTTGAGAAATATTTTTTTTTTAATTGGAATTTTTTGTAAATCTGACAACACAAATTCAGTTGTAGTTGTCATAAAGTTCACTTTGCAAAGATATGTAAATATTTTTTGTTAGTTTTCACCAAAAAATATGACCTACTTTGAGATTTTGTGGTGTTTTGTATTTTGAATGAGATCTTTTGATTTTTCCATTGTGGTGATAAAATTGGTTGGTTTAAACAGTGATCACAGTGCTCGACCCAAGCGAGCCTGAAATAAATAATTATCAGGTGAAAATTCATATACAAGTTCTACACAAACATAACCTCAAACTTGAAAATAAAACCTCAAAAACTATTTTGTTACCACACTTAACCTTCACAGGAGGATTACCATTCACCCTCCTTAATCTTCCTTACCTTTTTACATCACCAAATTCAGCAGCATGTAATCTAAAGTCCAGCCATTTGTATTCTTTTTTATTTGTGCATAACCATTTACCACATGGATGTTTTAAATTGATCAAAAAATATATATGCCACTAAACAGGCCCAATATGGCCTGAAAAAATTATTAAAAAATCCTGAAAAAGCTACAGGCAAAAAACATTCTGTTCAGAATTTGGCACTGTATGCAGCTATTTTTCTAAGAGAGTATTAAAACTTTTCATTACATAGTAATAAAATGTAAAAAAAAATTTACCACTTGTAATGTTCTTTTTGTAAAAACATATTCAGCAACTTTTTAATTAAAATCAAATCAGCTGAACATGGTGTAAGGAAAGTGTTTGAAAACGAGAAACATTATAATCATAGCTGTTGTTTACTACAAACATAGATTCGCTTCGCATTTGAAATTCAAGTGATCAAGGACACAAACCTGTGCAGCCAACATAGCGGCGTAGGGAGACGCCTCATCACGATCAGCCTTCACTTTCATGCCACCGGTAACACGGGCAATAGTTTCCCGACCGGACAAATCGGTAACGTGCACGAATGTGTCATTGAATGAGGCGAATATGTGAGCTACTCCAAATACTATCTCACCCACCAAGTGCTGAGGTCCCAGAGTAACTTGAACCTCCTCTTTTGCAACTTTGTTTTTCCTCGGGGCCATGGTTTAGCCTGAAAATAACAACACTTTTCAACACTCTTGTAACCTCAAAATATCTTGGCGATCGACACACTTTAGGGTGCAAAGAACAACGTAGTTGCTGGGCATTAGTTGCTTTACTTGATAGAAAAAATATTTTTTATCTAAACGTATCAATATTGCACATTTTCAAAAAAAATCCATAATACCTTTAGCTTTAAAAGCTGTCAAAAACTAGAAAGAAAATCCAGTTTCAATATTGCCAGGTTTTCAAGCTCTTCACGAAAGGATATTATTTTTAATAATTTTACCATACTATAAATTAAGTTTCTTTATCTTAAAAATATGCATTTAATACTGAAAAATGACTTGTTATATTTTAATTATTTTTAATAATAACACTTGAATTATATAGTGTGTATGAGAATGTCAGTTACATCTTTAAATGATATGTTTCTTATATGTTCCTATTGGTTCCTATGTAAAGGATAAAGGGCAATAGATAGAACCAAAGATTAATAACAGATAGAACTATTAAAAGTAAAATACGCTGTTTGTATTCACAACAATGTGGCACCAATAAAATTAAGAAAATCGATTTCAAATAAAAAGATCGCATCTCTAAATATGTAATACCATAGAAAATAGAAATGTGACATTGACATCCGGAAGTAGTCTGCGAAGTGTACGTCATTGCCAACAGATTCTAATTTTCGTCGTATATTCTTTGTCGAAAAAAAACGTCGGTTTTAGCGACGTAACATATTACTAATAAGTGTGAATTATCGTAATAAACTTCCTTTAGCGTTAGTTAATCTAGTTAAATTCAAATAAGTGAGTATCTCATTTTTATATTAGTTTAAAACATGATTGAAGTTACAAGTACACGAATGACGATCTGTCACATTACCCAATTCGATTTATAGATACTGTATTCTTAGTGCGTTTTTTCGACATCCCGATGAGTGTGACGGCATCTTTGACGTCCCATATTTTCGCTTATTGACATTCCAAAATAATGGATAGGACTTAAAAGATAACATAAAGATTTGCAAGTCATTAGTCATCTTCCTTCAGTTCTTTGTGAAGATACAAGATGTGCTGAAGAAATAATTATATCTAATATATTCCAGATACAATATGTTTATCTTGGATTGGTTCACTGGTGTCCTCGGATTCCTTGGTGAGTGGGATTTTTAGATTACTAATATTAAATAAAACAGATTGTTTGTACATACTAATTATAAATAATATTACATAAATACTGGAATGGAGTTATTTATTGTATATTTATATCCAATGTATATATAATTAAAAGTAACTCTAACAACTATCTCAACCTCACTAATATATTATACAAAACAATAACATAAAAGACATAAAAATTACACATGCAGACCTAAAGAATACAAACTGTAGGTATTCATAATTAGAGTTTCACTTATGACACAGTTTTTGTATCAAACAGGAACATTGAACTTTAATTAGCATGTTCCACACTTCATTTGAATGCTTGTTCATGATATGTGTGGAACACCACTTATTAATATTTGTAGTATGTTACTTTACATCAGTAATATTATGTGACCTATAGGAATGTATATATGATTAAAAAAGATACATGGTAACATTGAAACTACAAGTAATTTTGTAACAGTCTATATTTGTCAGTATAAATTAAGGTTTAAATAGTCTCTACTCAAAATATCACTATATATACTTTTTACAACAATAATTTTTCTTTCTCAGTATGACCATAATGCTTTTTGTAAAATAATCTACCAGTCAATTTCATTAATTTACAATAACTATACAGAAAGAATTATAATAAAATTTATAATACAGGATAGATTATAATAAATGAAAAAAAGTGAATTTATTTACACTGAACATATGGCTAAGTTGGATAAGCCAGCATAGATGAATGAGATCAATCAAAACAAAAATCTTGAAAATAAATATATAACTAATTAATTTAAAAATAAGAAAAAGTTTTGGTCATTTATTATATCAGCAATCCTATGTTGTTTATTTAAATAAAACATTTTCCTATCTAATACATATAAAATAATGTCAACAGGTAGTAGTATTAAAGGCATTATTATATTAAATGGTTTTAAAATTCCTATTCATTTGGGACTGCATGTTAAATTAAAGAACTATTATATTGAACTGATTTTCTATTGTGTTATAAACAATATTTTACAGGTGTAATGAACATATTCAGTAATAGGTACAGGTATTATAATATGAGCCACAATATAATATATTATGATATACAAATACAGAATAATAGGTTACCAGATATTTGTCAAATAATAGGTAAGCAATTCAAGATCCCTGCAGCAAGTCACCTCTTGCATTGATTTTATAAAGTACCTCTCTGCCAGGTATAGTGGTGTAGCTCTTGCGAGTAAGTGAGATGACTATATGATTTGAAACATTGAATAGAAAGAAGTGCTGTCTGCTGGCTTATCATATGTGCGGCTATTTACGTATTGTAAAGACATAATAATTATAAACTTTGTATTAAGTACCTATTCATATTTCATATTAGTTATGAAATAATTATTTTAGTATTAATTAGTGGTTCTTTCAGTTCTCTGTAACTCTCTGCGATTGCACGCATGTTATCGTACCTATATATTATTGAGAATTTCAAATCTAAATATTTATTATTTTGTGTTTATAATTAACTAAAAAGTCAATCCATTGAAATTTTTAATAAAAGTAAGTAACAAAAAGATCAATCATTGTAGTACATGACTTATAAGACTGTGATATTTTTAACATAACATATTTATCACTTCATAAATTTAATTATGATAATTACGAAACTTATTTTAAATATAGAAAAATGTTTTCTAAGCACTATGCCAATAATGACTTATTTTTAGAAAAGTATATGGTAGAAGGTACATATGTTAAATGTAAATGTTAATTATTGCTTTTATTACACAATATTAGAATTGGGAAAATAATATTTCATACAAAAAGGAAAGAGTTAATTTTGGTTTAATAACTTTACTATTTGTAAATTAAACAAAATGAATCATTTGTTATTATTATGTATAATCTATATTACCTGCTGTGTACAAGCAGCAGGACTAGTTGCTGAAATGATGATGATGATGAATCCATATTACTGATATTTTGGTGTCCTGTATGTTACTTATCAACAGATACTTTTAGTTGTTTTTTACAGACAAACATTTTGAATACTCATGTATTCATAACAGTAACTTTATAGTGTACAATTCCTATATAAAATTCTTAAATTTTCTGACTAGGTCTATGGAAAAAGTCAGGCAAACTTCTATTCCTGGGTCTAGATAATGCTGGCAAGACTACACTCCTGCATATGTTAAAGGATGACAGACTGGCCCAGCATGTTCCCACATTGCATCCGAGTGAGTATTACAATATAATATTTTGTATACACATTATTTGTCATAGCTGGATCAAATGTAAAAAGTGTAAATATATGTACTAATATTTTAAAGCTCAAGAAATTGTTTTTTTTTTTGTTTGTTTGTTTGTTACCTGTTTGTGGAGTAATGTTATAAGGCTATATAATTACGACTAAGAAGTTGAGCAATCTGGCAAGCTGTAGGCAAGTATAAGAAGCGAGAACAATGTAAGGCTACATGGATGCGTTGTTGGTGGTGTGGTGAGGACTTGTTTAAATAAATCTAACAGGGGGATACTTTGGAACACAGGTTGTGTATAATATAACTAGATTAGTACGTGCTTAAGCTAAATTCAAAATCATGACGTTTACGTAAATCGTACGCCCGAACTGTTTCCATATGCTAGGCGACGCAATATAGTGGCCTAGATTGCCAGTCAAGTATTTCACTTGCCCTCTCTTAAGAGCGGCCACATACAGTCGGAATTTCGATTCGAAATATCGAATCAGGATTTCGAACGCAGTAAGTCCATACAAATCTATGGACCTATCACACACATACAGTAGTTTTCTGTTCGTAGTTTTCTCCGAATCGAAATCCCGAAACGGAATTACGGTTGTATGTGGCCGCTCTTACTGTGTTCAAAATTCCGAAACGGAATTCTGACTGTATGTGGCCGCTCTAATCCGCGATTTTGGAATCCTAGAGCTGTCATACAACGAGTGACGCAGCAGTGCCGAGTCAGGTCTCTGAAAATAATCGAAAACCATCGCAATCTACAGGAGAGCGATTGAATTACGGTTTAAGTCTTATCGACTGCGTGACTTTCAATAGTTTACACATAAATATCACCATACATTAGTTAATGAATTTGGTAACAATTTTTTTTATAAACTACTTTTTACTAAAAAAAACTGTTAACACTTTTTAGTAAACTAATAATAAGTAGGTAAGTAGAATTAATGTAATATCTAATCCTTTATCTTATATTTGTTGGCAGACAAATATGTTTTGAAATATCGGGTACATTATCTTCTACCCGATTGTTATGCTCAATTCAATTCCAATATTCTTCTTCTCTTTGTTTTGGTACCGCAAAAAGCACTTTCCAGTGTCAATGTTTTCAAGCCTTCGTAGTAGGTAGGTGTTTTATTCAAAGTTGTGTCTAACAAGATGGTGGCTCCCTTGTTAGAACAATCTAGGGAGTTTTTGTGACATTTCCAAGTGCACGCTTTGTTTATATTTGCAATCCATTTCGCTTAAGCACATTAACCAAACTATGTCACGTAAAACACTACTAATATTATATAATACAGGGTAAAAACCTAAGTTAATATATTAGAATTAAAAGCCACAACATGTCACTTCAAGATCCTGCCAAAAACTCAATTCCAATATTGAGATATAGTTATACTATAACCTAGATAAATTGAAATTTTTAAATGCTCTACTCACGTGACCTACTTTACAACAAACTAAACCACTGTATAGTGTTCAAACACCAATTTTGATGCTAAACAAAACCTGACCTAGTATTTACTGCATACACCCAAAAAGACTAAGCATTCTTCTTCTAAGGAGACAAAAATTATGTCTTTCTATCAAAATTTATAAGTCCTATCAAATTTGTATTATTGTCTTTTTTTAATATTATTAAAGGTCTTATAATGGCAATAGGCTCGCCCCCTATTACATGGGACCTTAAAACATACCCGGTGAACTGTGGGTGTAAGTACATTGTCAAAATGCCAAGCTATTATTAAAAAAATACACCTCTGCCTAACCCTTTGAGGATACAGGTGTGAAAGAATGTTATGTTATTTATCTAAATGAGTAATGCGTTATTTATGATGCATTTTAGCAAGTCGGCATGATATGGCAACTGCTAATATACTCTGTCACACACAGACGGTCGCTGTTGTGTGAGGACCGTGTTTTACCTACCATACAGAAGCTTTACAATCTTTTTATGAGCTAGTATAAAATACACATTTTAATTTTTTGTCAATGTAGGTGATATTATAAATTACGTATCGGTTAATAAAACAAAATCGATACAGTTGCTTTTACGTGTATTTTTATTATATAAACATGCTTTTACCCTATGTTCTGGAATTTTATGTGATATACTTTAATATTTATTGGTATTTTGAACAAGTAATTACGAAATACTAGAACGGAATAAAATTTCGAGTTGTGTTTCCGAGTTCTTAAAGAGTTTAATTACGTTTGCCCTTGTGCTTACACTACACATCATTTTACTAAGTTCAATATATATTTAAATAATTGCTTGGGCATTGAATAGATTAAGAGGGATACAGTAAATTATTATACATAAAAAATAGAACATTGACATTGGAAAATCTTCTGTGACAACAAAAGAAAAAAAAAATTGCTTGTTTGCTCATTTATTGTGACCTTTAAACAGCACTTGGGTATATTTATTTGAATAAGTTTTTGTTTTAACTAATATCTATACATGTATAATATATATATTTGTTATAATTTTACGATATATTTAGTTCATTACAAATAATTAAGAGATTTCTGGTGCTTTTTTTTTATCAGCTTGCCATTAAAAAACCTCTTTAGTCATAATTATTCAAATTTATCATTGAATGATTCAAAAGAATCTTTTTCTACTCTATTATGATCATTTTTCCATTTTCTATTAACATTTCTTGAGGACAATATCTAGGAAGACGTTAAAGATTAATTTTATATAATTATTAATTAAGATTTTTATAAGGCTTTTAGTTTAGTTTTTAATGACTGTGACGATATCATCATATTCATCGGAGTTTAAGCGATATGATAACTTTATAATGCGACGCATTAACGGAAAGGGAGGTGGCTCGTATCAAATCACAGCCACCTCTCCCAATATTTTGTTTATCCAAAGGGGAACAGTGCGAGATAACACAAAAAATACCTATTAGCAGCCGTGAGCAGTTATAAAACGAAAAATAATAATAAAAAAAGACATTGCTTTTTGGCACTTCTTTAAAAATCAGATTATTATTAGCTCTGGTACAAACTTTACCTATTTATAATAATAGAATCTTTAAAGAAGGAAGAACGCTCTGTTTTTGAGATTTACAGTAAAACATAGTATTGTTTTTTTGTCTTCAGCATCGGAAGAGCTGTCCATAGGCAGTATGCGATTCACGACGTTCGATCTCGGCGGGCATCAACAGGCGCGGCGCGTGTGGCGTGACTATTTCCCCGCCGTCGACGCAATCGTGTTCCTAGTGGACGCGTGCGACCGAGCGCGCCTCGTCGAGTCCAAAAACGAGCTGGACTCGTTGCTGACCGACGAGACGCTTAGCAACTGTCCCGTGCTCATCCTGGGCAACAAGATTGACAAGCCCGGCGCCGCCAGCGAGGACGAGCTGCGTCAGTTCTTCAACCTTTATCAGCAGACCACCGGAAAGGTGAGTATTTTAAGGACTTAATTTTTTTTGTTTAACTAAAGAGATTATATTATTTAATTATGAGAAATTTATTTGGAGATTTCACTCTACTCTGGGCAGTCCGACTGGTGGAATACCTCCACCCTACAGAAGATTGTAGCCAAATAACCCAGTGTTGTGTTCCTGCGGTGGGTAGGGTTTCCCAAGCTCCTTGTGATAGAGGGGTTCAAAGGTTGGCAATGCGTTAGTGATACCTATGGTATTACCACCACATTATTGGCTGCATTGCGTAACTGCTTATCAGGCGGTCTGTATGCTTGTTTGCCACCTTACTTGTATAAAGTCTCTTTTTTTAATTTCATGGAGTAAAACTGTGATATGTACATTTCTTAGTTTCCTAAATTATGTAATGTTATAATAATAGTAAATTGTCGGTTAATATGTTGAATAATACAAAATCTTTCAATTAATAATACCCTTAATTTAGTATTTAAATCATATGTACATTTCAAATAATTGAAACATAAAATAAACGATACAAAAAATATGTGGCAACATTTTTTTTTTATTTGACTTAAGGGATTGTCAATTTATTCCAGAGTATAGCTGAAAGTAAGCTTAAAGAAAAAGTTTTTAGATAGGTCTGTTAAATAGAGGAATAAGCAAACTTTTTATTATTGTTGTGAAAATTACAAATTCATATACACTTTCTTTAGTAGACAACACATTGTAAAAACGGAACCTACATATTTTTTCAATGGTCATGGCCAGATACATAATACAAATGAGCGGATTGATTAAAAAGAGGTCGAATGTTTATAACTATGGTGCATATAAATACGTCACTATATTATTTACTACTATTAATATCTTTGAAATATATGATATTAAATAGAATTATATATCTTGATATCACATGAATGTTCTTGTTTGGATTTCATTTTTCAGCGTGTTTTTAATTGATCCAATAAAATAAATGATAGGAATAATCCTAACAAACGTAACTAATATGAAACCTGTTAACATTCGATCTCTATTTTAAAACTTAAAAATTAAATAATTTAATTCGTTTTAAATCAACCTTAACTCTTAACATATTTTTGATGAGAATTTTATATATTGTTGAATACTAAAGAGTCATCTAGCTAACTAAGGTGTCAAGGGGTTTTTTGAAGTAAAAACTTCTAAAGAGAGGTTAACAATTAAATTGGATATCCAAAAATAATAACTGTTTATTTATATTTTTAAGTTTTCACTTCTGTCAGCGGTTCTCATGACTGCTTCATCTTTTTTTTATAAAGTAGCACGGCATATTGACCACTTTGTACAGGACGTTAAGCACAGTAGAGGCCAAACCCTCTCTCTGCAGCTGGATATACACTGGCTGAGTCCAAAACAAAACATATCAAAAGGGTGTCAATGTGATGGGTTGATCACCGTGATGTGCACATGGTGGTCGCGAGTGTCCGCGACTCAATCGGGTATATATACGCTTGATTACTGGACATGCAGTCCGCGGCTAATCCCACAACGCGATACATGTAAGGGTGTCACAATTGCGAGTGCATCTCGAAATGTCTCGAGTGTTCTTGAAAATCAGACTTTCAGACTCTTGAAGTGGAAGATGCTCGTACATATATTATATAAATAGTTATATTTTTATTTACAGGGTAAGGTGTCGCGGTCAGAACTGCCCGGACGGCCGTTAGAGTTATTTATGTGTTCTGTACTGAAGCGTCAAGGTTATGGTGAGGGTTTCCGTTGGCTCGCGCAGTACATTGATTGAGAAGTTCCAAGTGAACACATCCGCGACACGGCTCGCTTATATCCCATTCGCTTCTCATTTATTTAATGTAGCTGTTATATTGTCACATCACTTGAGACAACAGGTCAATGTTTCGTTTATCTATCCAAAAAGTCTAAAGTAAACCATGTGAGATTGTATCAAATTATTTTACTCTGTATTCATAAATGAAATCTCTTTAGCGTCATGAAGCAGCCAATGGCGACTTTAAAACTGTTGTGAGAAAAATACTTAGAATGTATTTAGAAAACATGGTATTTTGTAATATTTTGTGATTATAGCAATGATACTGAATGAAGTGTATTCGAAACTTCGCCTATGACAAAATACAAAAATAGTAAGTTCCGAAAGTGATATCTATAATTATTATAATCATATTTTCATTAGTTTAAAGTTTAAGCAAAGTTAACTGATAAAAAATATGTAGTAGGTATAGTTTAGAAGCTCTGTGGGTGATAAGCAGCTACATTGGAAGTCATATTTGAATCATACCAGTTTGTAAGCAGCCAGATTGTATACAGTAATATCGTTTCAAATACTACACATATCTTTTAACTATATATTTTTTGTTCCTTAAAGAATAATGAAATTCATTAATATATTTTGTTCAAATTGACATATTTTTTTTCATTTGACTCCTTATGATGAATACGTTTGAAATGACAAAATTCGTCAAGAACATTCTACAAAATATTTTTTTTGTGTGTAAAACAGAAGTTTTCATTATTTTTATTATCAAGTTTCTATAAAATATTTATATATATAGGGTTTCCAAATCTTTTCTTTTTATTAAGAGTATTTTTTCAGAACAAGCTTTTAAAAAATAAAGTAGACTTAAAAAAATATGGTATATTGTGGAAAAAGTAAAACACGTTTTGTTACTTGTTTCTTAAAGAAAGAAGTATCTTTTGCACTTTTTGCTTCTTAAAATATTTTTCTACAATAGAAGTAATACACATGATCTATGGATTCATCCAACTGTATACTACTACATATTTCTGAACGGTATAAGCATATATACAGTACTACCCAAAATAAAGTACCATAATGCATATTATAGTAAGGTTGGCAACCCTATATATAAAATAAGGGATATGATATGCTTATTTATTTAGTATATACCACTTACCCACTAGTAATGCGACAATGTAATAAAATCTTCAGTTTCTAACTTATTTTTTTATATTACTTAGTGTTAAGGCTTGCATGACATATGCCACAAATGTTTATTTTAGAGATGTAGCTTAACTTAAACTAAATATAATCGATAAAACGATTATACTTTAAATAAAAATCAGATTGTGTAAGCTGTGTAAATAAAATAGACTATAAAAAACGTGTGAGCCTTACAATAGTCACGTATAATGTGTAAGATCTGACTTAATATAGTTTACACATATATATTAGTTTATCAGCACACTTTATACACAATACTGTAGGTTAAGCGCACAGCTGATGCGTTCTCTCTATTTATCTTTCTCGTCACACACTGCTGGCTGACAGTACCAACCTCTCGGAAAATGGGTTAGTGTACCATCTGACAGCCAACTCTACCACCGCGCTCGCTCTTTGGTTAAATAAAAAACGAGCGCGCGCTTCCCCGGCTTTCTGTTACATACTTCCGTCCCTTTTCACCAAACCTCTCCGGCAGATTGCAGGAAAGCGAGAGGAAAGATGTTAAACTTCAACAGCAATTAAAATCGCAATCCGGAGCATTTGAATTACTGAACGCCTGACGCCAAACAAGAAGATTACTTATTCTTCTAAACAATATTCTTCGTAAAATGTAGGAATTACGTAAATATATATTATTATTCGAAATTTAAAAAAGAAACTTATAAATTAAATGTACAATGGCGTTCGATAATTCAATTAATTTTCAATTCGTACGATTAATTGTCGTTTCATTGATTTTATTAAGTACCATAGAATGTAACGCTGCACGTAGTAATAAAAACAATACAAAAATAATTGTATAGAGGAAGTTATTTAGGTTTTTGTCGTGCAAAATGTTTTTATAACATTTATCAATGTCATAATTTTCATAATGATAGTTGATTTACGTACTGTGGATGTGTCATGCCAAGTCTTAATATGGTGAGCAACGTGTAGTTATAAATTTCTTTTCCATAGATTTACCTGGTGTTTCTGTTTTGAGAGTGTAATTTTAACGATTTTACGTAGGTACATGCGTACAAACGAATAATAAATAAAAATAAATTTCGCAAATACTTGCTATGAATTATGAATATAATTTATATATTGTTTATGTACTTAGGATATATTTTTATTGCAAATCGTTGGTCGACATTCTTACTGTGTTTGCAGGCCAAGCATTACTAGTTGGCGAGATTTGTTATATTTTTATATTTACCTCAGCCGTGGAAATACTATTTGTCATTCAGTGATAATATTTATGGCTGTAAACACGTAAATCGGAAGGATCAGGCAAGATATATTCTCAAAATTTCTTTTAGGTTTGTTAAATCTTGTTTGAATATACATTGTAATATTGAGGTAATGGTGTATAGCATGATCATAATTTTCAACAATTCATCGTCGCTGCGGTTCATTTTTATTTGTCGAATATATTAATTTCGTAGAATCATATTGAACTCCGGCTGATATACAAAGTCATAAAATATTCAACTGTCATACATCGAAACGCCTGGAACTTTATCGATAACTTTGTATTAAGCAATATTTTTATGTATTTCATTTTTAATATTTATTTTCGTATTCTCATTCCAACTGTCGAGTGACAGTAAAAATTCGATTATATTTAGCAATTTGTCCTCCCTCACTATGTTGTGTGTTTAATACGTCGGGGGCTATATTTTTGTAAATGAATTTAACCTATATTTTTTTCTCGGATTGTTTACGTTTTATTGTAAAATAAAGAACGGCTGGTCTCTGGGAGGTGAATTGATCTGTCATTCGAATAACATTTATTAAAAGTGTAAATATGAGAAAAACTTAAACAAAAAAACTTTTCTTAAAAGGTTTTCAAATCAAAAAGTATGCTCAATTTCGTAAGTGGCTTGTATATAATGCTTGCAAACAAACCCAATTTAACATAAATTGTAAAGATTGTTACTATTGATAGCAACACTTACGTAGGTAAATAATGTATGGCCTTCGTGTGTATTATAGGATCGTTATATGAAAAGATTTCGATCATTCGTCATGAGAGACTAGCCGTTTCTCTATGCCTATGTTATGATCAACTTTGCTAGAAATATCTAGCAATGCTTCAAAAATGTTAATTGATTATTTGCAGTGAAATTTCAAAAACAGTTTGTAATAAAATTTGTACGGAAATAATATTTGTTTTATTTATCTTTCGGATACATTTAAGCCTTTTGTATATTGTATTTATGTTTTGCAAAATTATACAGGATTATAATCCTGACCAATCAACTTTTTTAATCACGTGACTTTCTATACCGCATTTCGTATGCCTTTTGTATGTTGTCAGGCTGTTTTCTAATGTCTGCTTGGCTAGCTACAAACTTGCAAGTTCAAAATCTGTCACCAAGCATCTATAGTTGTGTTCTGGAAGCTACACTTGAGAGGCAGTCTGGGAGGACTAGGTTTAGCGTGTTACCATCTTAGACCACATCGTTACTTAAGGGCCGATGATACCTCAAATGGTTTAAATTGATCCTCTATTACATCAACAATACCGCAGCTTACATTTTGTAATAAATAGATATATGTTAAAGTTGAGGATTGATGCTAAGCACTATGTTTGGCGACAACATGATTCCATAAAATTTTCTCAATAGAAAAAATTTACATTCAAACCAAAAAATTAACCGCTAGTATTCAAAGTATAACTACATATTAATTTATGAAACTTTTTATACTTACTGGACAAAATATAAAGCAGAGACTGTTTTTTCAATTATGAAAAAAGCTATTATTTTCGCTCTAAATAGAAATTACCTAATTATTGCGCTTTAAGTCGGGTTTCGGCTTTCGTTTAAGAAACATGTATCGCTTGCGCTCAACACAATTACGCATCATGATGTGGCGAAACAAATAATAGTACATTATGGTACAAGTGTGTAATGTTGGTGATTACCGCTGAGGCGCCATTGAGACCCGAGCCGTTAGGTAAGGGTCTTAAGAGAGCCGAGGACGGTAATCACCAATACACACGTGTATCATACGACGTTTTTCAACACACTTGTGAAGAAAATAATAATAAAAAATCATTTTATTTAGTACATAAAAAGTTTATTTATAGAAACCATTAGTAAATGTGCAGTTAGTAAAATTATAATTAACTGTTTTGATGGCATGGCGGTTTTATCAGATAGATTATTTATTGAAATACTTTCATGTTCTATTGTTATTTGAGATGGTTCATTATTCGTGTAGGTAGGTGAAATCCAGTCATTGGATGTACTTGGCGTTTCGCCAGTAGGATGTGCCTCAGAATCAAGTCTAATTCTTTTTGTGATTTTTGCTCTATAACTCACTTGTGAATAATAGCAATGAAAAAGTCACAGTTTGATTAGAGGTGTCATTATGTGCCTAATTGCGGTGATATAGAGCCACTTTATGAACAAGTGTGTTGAAAATAAAATTATTCATGCAAAAAGCACTCGTAATTCCAATTATAGAAGCTAGAAATAAATATACTTTTTACCACTGTCACTCGAAAAAGGGCATTTTATTCATCGATAACAGTGAATAAAACACTTTTACTCACAAGTGAATAAAAACTTTAAATTTTAGAACAAGCACGAATTTTATAAAATATGTATAAAAAATTACACGTATACGTGACAGAAGTAAAACTTCTTGAAATAAAAAACATTGATGTGTTTATTACTATGTATGTGTACGGTGGTCGCGATCTTTAATCTTGAATTTTTAGTGTTCTTTAAGTATAATGTTAATTTTCTTTGTAATAACTGTGTACCCGTATTTTTAAAGCAATAAATGTATTTTCTTCCTTTTTTTACTTATTTCTATCTTTCTTTCATTATACCCTTTTCATTACCACATTTACACTGACTGCTCCCAAACGCGACAAACCAAAAGAAAATCAGTAATGGGTTTATCACTATTTGTATGGTGGTTGTGATCCTTAACACCCCGCTTTATTACTCTATAATATATCTAACTTCTCTTTCGTGTAACAAAATGACCTTAAACTTGATGTGTCCTTGAAATTTCACCTCACCCCATAAGTTTTCTCGCAGTCACTGGTTAAAATACATAACTAGTGAAAAATATTTAATCTCGGTCCTTGTATCTCTCGCTCCGCTCGTGATTCTACTCAGTCCCTCGAATTAAATGTAATTTTAGGTTAGTTAATTTACATTATTATCATTGATCGCCAACTTCATCATGTCGCACTCCCGTGACAAGATGAGTGCGCAGCTCTTAATTTTAACTTTCACTAAAAGCTGGAATAAAATATATCTTCAAAAAGTTTAATCGAATGTACTGTATTTAATTTTTATTTTTTACCATTTCCGCTACCTCACAGACTCATATCCGACGACTATTACTACCGTCAACAATACTACATTACAATATTACATTACACCAGGTGATCAGTTACCCGATTAGTTTTATGAAATTAACCATAGACCAATAACCAAATTAACTACCTACTGACGTTTTACTATACTTTTTCAACACTGGACGAGCGAGATAGAACGAGTTAATGTGGGGAAAATCGGAATTAGAGATGAGGTATTATCGGCCCTTAACATGAGTTGTGGCCATCTAGTGATGTAACATGAAAAAAAAACTTTGTTTTTTTTCACTATGTTGAACAAAAACTTGAAAAAAAAAACATAGTACCGTTGTTTCTTTTCTGATTTTGTTTTTTTACAAGGAAACATTCTCTGGACAACAAATGTTTTATTTAGGTGTGTATGTTAACTGATTTCTTACATTTTGCTTAAATTAAAAATCGAATCAATAAGTTACATCAAAATTTTATTCTTCGTCTGTGTCAGTACCACTTTCAGTAACGGTGTCACTACCTACACTAGTCTTGTCAGTGTCGGAATTTTCACATTCTTCTGTTTCCTCTATATCAAAAATTTCACATACATTTTCTTTTTCAGGTTGTTCTTTATGTTCTAAAAGTGAAAAACTTTGAGATTGCAATTTCAAATTGTGAGCAATATGAACAATTTTGCTAGCCCAGTCATTTGTCAGTCTGTTGCGTTTTTTGGAATGAACATCACTGTAAGTACCTACTAAACGTTCTCTCGCTTGCTGCCGATGTAACTGGAAGCGAGATAAATTTAAGGGCTACTTTAGATAAAGCAGTCGACTTGCAATGTCCTGCCCACCAGGCCATGGGAGTTAACTTATTTACGGAAGACCACAGAAAAGTTTTAGAAAAAAAAACCTTGCTTTGCAATATAATTTGCAAGCTCTGTAAGTACAATATTCTCATCATCTGGCATTTTTACAGCAGCATTATAAATTTGTTCTGTAGCAATTGATTCTTCTTCTGGTGTAAGATCGCATCCATTAAAACGAGGATCTAATAAGTTACAAATTTTGTGAAAGTCGTATATCGCCAATTCTTTTCTATGTTTAAGTATTTCTCTGACTTTTTGCCCTTCGGATATGGACAGGGACTTGTCTAACATATTTTCTATTGAATCTTCAATTTTTTTTAAATAAACCTAAAACATAAGATAACTGTGGAGTGTCACTTTCCACAGTTTTAATAGTATCTGAAATAGGTTTCAGTAAATTGCTGAATCCCGTTACTTTATCCCAAAAATCGTCACTTAACATACATCTTTTTACTGTGGTTACTTTACTTAAAGCATCTGATAGATTCTCGTCAATTGCGATAGCTCTGATAGTTTGTTTATTTTCTCTTAAACTTTCCAAGCAAGTAAAGAGGGAACCCTAGCAAGTTTTTACGGGCAGTTTAAGACTTATTTTGACACTAGTGATCGATTGCTTTTCTATAAAGGCTGTATTAAGCTTGTGAGAATTCTTAATAGCCTTAATACAGGCTACTGCATTAGCAGTCAGGGTCTTAAAGCTTGGCAAAGTTTTTATATCAGTAAATATTAATTGAAGAGAGTGTGCCAGGCATCCGTAGGTGAATAAGTTTGTCTTTGCGTACTTTGTTTCTAGTAGTTTCCAAGTTGCCTTTATATTAGATGCATTGTCGGTCACGAGGTCATATACCTTTTGCTGTCCAATTTCTTCAATTATACGACTAATTTCCTGTACCATGAATTCGGCAGTATGAGATGATTTTCCTGTCGGTAAAACTTTATACAAGAATGGTTTCGGTGTTGTAACAACAAAATTAACAATAGGTTTGTAGCGACATCTACATAGCGACATCTATCGAGCCACACACGACGCATCCTACATCGCGCTATAGAAATTAACTCTTCAATTGAGTATATATACAAGAACCCGACTACAACCGTTGGGGGATTTCTATTTCGGTGAGTTCTTCGGAAACTCACCGTAAACTAACCACCCTCCTCCGGCAGAAAGGTCTGCAATTTTATACGTATTCGCTCGCGGAGGAGCGCGTCCTCCGAGTGGTCATCCGCCGCATTCCGGTGGAGCTCGACCCGTCGGAGGTGTGCTCCTCGCTCAAGGAGCAAAGTTATCCCATCCGGGAAGTACACCGGATGTACAGTAAAGATAAGCGGCCACTACAAATGGTAGTGGCCATATTGGACCTTTCCCCCGAGGGAAAGGCCATCTTCCAGCTAGAGACGGTGTGCGGGCTCTCCGGGATTAACGTGGAGCCCCCCACACAAAAACCACCAGCCTGCGCAGTGCCACAACTGCCAGCTGTACGGGCACGCTGCCCGTAACTGTCATTCTCGTCCGCGGTGCGTAAAGTGCCGAGAGGACCACCCCACACGGGAGTGCACGCGCGAGCGTGACTCCGTCGTCCCCCCGAGCTGCGTGTTATGCGGGGAGGAGGGGCATCCCGCGAATTATCGCGGTTGCCCCAAGGCCCCGCGTACCACGCGGCCACGCACGCAGAGGCAGGCGGCCCCCCGGGCGGCGCCCCCCACCTCAGCCATCAAAGCGCAACCCCCGCTGGCGTCAGGGGAATTTCCCGCGCTGCCGGTCCCGCGCCAGTCCCCGGCCACCGCCGGCCTCTCCGCACCCCGCGCGGTGCAACCGCAACCCGTGCGTTCATCGCAGAACGCATGGGGCCCCCGTCGCCCCAATCCACAGCCCCTTATGGCTATGGATATTCCCGCGCCCCGCGCGCCTGCGCCCCGCGCGCCCGCTAACGCTGTCGTTAATAGTAACGACTTAATGATACTGCTCCTTCGCGAGCACGATATCCGCGAGCTCATTGACTACAATGACCATCTGGAGCGCTTCGGTCTCATCAAGACCGCTTGCGCGTTCCCCCGCCTCTCAGAGACACTACAACGTCTCGACCGTGAGGCGTGTAACAATAACTTAGGGCCTTTCAATGGCAAAGTTTAAACCGAAAGCGTTAAATCTTTCGTTTTTTAACGCACGGAACCTATATCCGCAGCGTGATCTCGTCGCGACCTTTCTTAAAGATCACCAAGTAGATGTTCTTTTAGTGCAGGAGACGCTCTTAAAGCGTGCTAAACGTGATCCAAAAATCGCGAACTACAATATTGTAAGAAATGACCGGGCCGGCCGCGGGGGCGGCACTCTCATTTATTACAAACGATCGTTATATTGTACGCCGGTAGATCCTCCGATACTTACCAATATGGAAGTATCCGTGTGTAGACTAGGAATGACCGACCACCCGTCCATAACGTTAGTCTCAGTTTATCTCTCGCCGAGGAAAGAGCCTCTCAGGTCTGACCTAGAAAAGCTACTTTCGCTCGGTGAATCGGTCATTATAGCGGGTGACCTCAATTGTGGACACACTTCGTTTGGCAATTGGAGAGACTCCAGTAATGGGGTTAAACTCGAAGAGCTAACGAACGTGCTAAACTTTGATGTCATAGCGCCACCCACTCCCACCCACTTTCAAGACAACTGTATGCCGACAGTGCTTGATGTAGCTCTCATTAAAGGTATCGCGCTTCGGTTACGACTCATTCGGGTCGTACACGAGCTCGACTCCGACCACCGTCCGGTCATCATGCAGCTAGGTCAACCAGACGACTCTAGCCCTCCTTCGGTCCAAGTGGTTGACTATGCCAAGCTAAAACATTATCTTGCGGACAGGCCGTCCTCGTCCAGCTTAGATAGGATCCCGGACGTATTGGGGTCCGTTGCGGACGTAGATCTCGCGATCGATTCCCTGGTCGACCACCTGCAGGCCGGCATCGGAGAGGCCTCGAGAGAGGTCGAAGAGGCGAGCGATCGCTGCTTCGTACTCCCTGCCGACGTGCGGGCGTTGTTGACGGAAAAGAACGCGGCGACTCGTGCGAACGACCACTATCCGACCGAGGAAAACCGCGCACGTTTACACGCACTTCAAAGATCGGTTAGAGCCCGTATATTAGAACTCAGAAGTCACAGATGGGACGCCCTCGTCGAAGGGCTAAGGCCGTCGCATCTGGCTTACTGGAAATTAGCTCACAGCCTCAAAATAGAGGCTTCTTATCTTATGCCCCCCCCTCGAGAGGGGTCCCGGTATACCGCTCGCCTTCGATAGCAGCGACAAGGCGGAGTGCCTCGCCACTTGTTTGGAGAGCCAGTGCTCTCCGAACAGTGTCGATGCAAATACCGACCGGGTCGAGGGTATCGATGGATGCGTGCGGGAGCTGGATAAGCTCCCCGCGACAGACTCCCTGTCCCCAGTCACGTCTGAGGAGGTTCTTTCCATTATAAAAAGCCTTAAGCTTAGAAAAGCACCAGGTCCCGACGGGATCAGGAATGAATTACTTAGACTTCTTCCCGATCGCCTCATAGCTCTTTTGGTCTGCATCTTCAATGTAGCCATAGCCCACTGCCATTTTCCAGCCGCCTGGAAAAAGGCCATAGTCATAGGTATCCGTAAGCCCGGCAAGAGCGCGTCGCTTCCCGACAGCTATCGCCCGATCAGTCTCCTAAATACTTTAGGGAAAATGTACGAGCGGATCCTTCTGAACCGTCTCAAGTCAGTAATAGAGGAGAAAGACCTCTATCCGCCTGAGCAATTCGGTTTCCGTGCTAGATATTCTTGCACTCATCAAGTGCACCGCCTCACGGAGCACGTTGCATTTAATTCTGCTGAATTATATAAACCCCGCCGTACACTTGCGGTCTTTTTCGACGTTGCCAAGGCCTTCGATAAGGTCTGGCACGAGGGATTGATCTACAAGTTGTATCACTTTGAAGTCCCCGATAGGCTAATTAAAATAATTCGCGACTATCTAACAGATCGCACCTTTCGCTATAGAGTGGAAGGTGAATTGTCCACGCCCCGTCCAATACGCTCAGGCGTTCCCCAAGGTTCGATCCTGGCTCCTAGCCTATTTAACCTGTACGTCAGTGACCTACCTCGACTCCCGGAGGTCGAGGTAGGGCTATACGCTGACGATACAGTCTTATATGCCTCAGATAGGAATAGATCCCACCTCAGACACAAAGTCCAACGCTCCGTGACCACTCTCGGGAAGTGGTTTAACGAGTGGCGTATAGCCGTTAATCCCTCGAAGAGCGCCGCGATGCTCTTCGATGCGGATTCGTCACAGATACCGTGGAAGCTTAAACCTGTTAAGCTCTACGATAATCCGATTCCGTATGTAAGAGAGACCAAATATCTAGGGGTAACCCTAGATAGTAGGCTCTCTTTTAGACCCCACATCCGTAAGGTTAGGAACAGGGCCGGTTGCATCCTCTGTTGTGTTCGGTGAGTAAAATGTCCACGCGACATAAGCTCACGCTCTACAAGACGTGTATTCGACCAATTTTGACATACAGTTGCGCCGTGTTCGCACATATGTCCGAGTCGAGTTTCAAACGGTTACAATCGATACAGAATAGGTTCCTCTATCGTCTCACCGGGGCCCCGTGGTATGTTCGAAGCGTAGATCTCCATAGAGATATGGAGCTTCCTTCGATACATGCCTACGTTAAACAGCTCTCCCGTTCGTATTTCGACACCGCGTCGAACCACGCGAATCCGTTAATAAAAACAGCCGCCACTTATGTTCCGGCACCCACGGACATCCGGTGCAAACGCCGGCCGCGCAATATTTTTATTGATCCCGACGATCACATCGAAAATTCGAATAAATATTACACATCCGTCTCTCCAAACAGAGCGTGCCAGCGCCCACGCCCGCGTAACCACCGTTCTCTCCGCAGAGGGCGGGCGGTCAATTTCGCTCCAGCACACCCGTCACGTCCACCCTCTCTAGCGGTAACCCAAGCCTAGGTCCGTTCCTCGGTGTGAAACCCTTGGGTCAGGCAACCGCCCGCGCGATACAAGTGACACTGTACGTGCATCACTTAGCTACCTACATACAACACTACACACGTATGAACATACACACGTGCACACCACACAGGTACATAGGTTCTGTGAGGGACCTTTTTTTTTCTTTTTTTACGCTAGTTAGTTAGCGCTAGTTAGTGTAGAAACATTCCGATTATTGAATACACATACGCACGGTTCCTTCCTTCCTCCCAGGAGGAAGGGAACGTGCCTATGTGTATATTTAGTTAGCTCGAATCGTAGGTGTAGGGATTCGAATAGATCGCGACCTATTTGCGAACGCGACGACCGCCCGAGCCGAGGTCCGGCCACTTTGGCACCCTCGTGCGAGTCGTCCACAAAACTTTCGCGGCCGAGTGCCCTCTGCGCTCGCCCCCAAGTCCGGTGAAGCTGTAAAAGCCGTAGCGGCTTTAGGGCCCCTAAGGCTAACAGTGTAGTCAGTTCTAAAAAAAAAAAAAAAAAAAAAAAAAAAAAAAAAAAAAAAAAAAAAAAAAAAAAAAAAAAAAAAAAAAAAAAAAATACAACCGTTGGGCTTAAGTCCGGTGAAGCTGTAAAAGCTGCAGCGGCTCTGTTTTTGGATAGGGCCCCTAAGGCTAACAGTATAGTCAGTTCAGAAAAAAAAAAAAAACAACCGTTGGGTTCTCGAGAAAGTTGAGGTAGGGTTATACGCTGACGATAGTCATATACTCCTCTCAAAGGAAAAAAAATCAACCTCAAATGTAGAATCCAAAGAGCCGTGACCACTCTCAGGGAGTGGTTTAACGACTGGCGAATAGCCATCAACCCCACGAAGAGCGCAGCGGTGCTCTTCGACCAAACCGCCTCACATTTACCGAAAAAACTCAAGGATCATCCCCTTGAACTCTTCGGTAATCCGATCCCCTGGGTAAAGGAGACCAAATATCTAGGTGTAACCCTAGATAGTAAGACTCTCCTTTATACGTCACATTACTCTGGTTAGGAAAAGGGCCGCCTGGACCCTCGCCCGATTGCATCCTCTGTTATGTGCTGCAAGCAAAATGTCTACGAGACACAAGCTTACGCTCTACAAGATGTGTATCCGACCGATTATGACATATAGCTGCGTTGTGTTCGCACATATGCCAAGATATAATTGGGATCGTTTATAAGTCATCCAGAATAGGTTTCTTCCCGCCTTACCAGCGCCCCTCGGTATATTCGTATGGAAGATCTCCATAGAGATATGGACCTTCCTTCGATACACGCTTATGTCAAACACCTTTCTCGCTCTTATTTCGACACCGCGTCGAACCACCCGAATCCCATAATCAAAGCGGCAACTTCATATATTCCCGACCCCAATGCCTGCCGGAGTAAACGCCGGCCGCGTAATATATTCACTGATCCGCTCGACCAAATCGAAACAGCTAACGCGTTCTATGCCACCGTCTCTCCAAACAGAGCGTGCCACCGCCCACGTCCGCGTAACCACCGTTCTCTCCGCAGAGGACGGGCAGTAAACTTCGCTCCCGCACACCCGTCATGTCCACCTTCTCTAGCGGCAACCCAAGCCTAGGTCCGTTCCTCGGTGTGAAGCCCTTGGGTCAGGCAGCCACCCGCGCGATACAAGTGACACTATACGTGCAACACTTAGCTATCCACATACAACATTACACACGTATGAACACACACACGTGCACACCACAGAGGTACATAGGTTCTGTAAGGGACCTATTTTTTTTCTTTTTTTTGCGCTAGTTAGACTAATGCGCTAGTTAGTGTAGAAAAACCATTCCGATTACTAAATACACATACGCATGGTTCCCTCCTTCCTCCCAGGAGGAGGAGAACGTGCATATGAGTATATGTTAGTTAGTTCGAATTTTCTTAGGATTAGAGAATTAGATAGATCGCGACCTTTTCGCATGTGCGACGACCGCCCGAGCCGAGGTTCGGCCACTCTGACACCCTCGTGCGGGTCGTCAAAAACTTTCGCGGCTGAGTGCCCTAAGCGCTCGCCCCCAAGTTCCGTGAAGCTGTAAAAGCCACAGCGGCTCTGTTTTGGGATAGGGCCCCTAAGGCTAACAGTGTAGTCAGTACTAAAAAAAAAAAAAAAACGCTAAACATATAAAGATTAAAGAGTTTTACACTTCGTACGTATGATACTCAGGTAATCGATGTTATTAACTTCTCGTATGAAGTTTTAATACGGAAATTAAATTATTATTTAAATTGAAAATACACAATTATACTAATAAAAATTTTAATGATAGGAAAATAATGCAATAAAAATATTAAATGTATAGAATATTAATTCTAAATAATTAATATTATCGACAACATTTTCGAAATTTCTCTTTAACATTTCAGATGAATAATATAATATGTGGGAATGCTTTCAATAAATAGACCATTGGATAAGCAAAATATAAGATGAAATATAAACGATTGCATGAAAATATAGTTTTATAATTCTAAATATATTTAAAATGTCGATTTAATGCTTGATGTTATTTACAATACATTATTCATAGTAAATGATTATTGCACATGTAACACTTAAAATTAAATTGCCTGAATTCATAACATTGGTAGATAGCATTCAGCGTGAAAACATGATTTCTTGTGCTATTAAAATATTATTACATTTATATATATATACATATATCGATATAACATTCTTTGTAACCAGATCTTCCACACTTCCTACCGTTTACAAATTTTATCAATTCTAGAATGAATGCAAATAATTTAGTAATGTTAAAGTTATAAATCAAAAACGCCCTGTCATCTCATAGCATAATAATTATGTGAGGTAATATCACATTTGGACTTTATATTTAATTGTGTATATAAATTATTCTAACTACGATACGCACGCATACATACTCACCGTCTCGGACTATGTAGGGTTTAAATGATTTTCAATGACGATGCCTAACACAGCTATTTTGTATATTAAAGAAATATTCAAATATTAATAAAAATAGCGTTTTATTTGAGTTATATAGTATTTATATTATTTGTATTCTGGTCAACAATATCTAAGCGCGATTAAAAGTACTTACAAATAATAAAACAATCGATTAATGATAAATAATAGTATTCTGAATAGTTTTTATACATGTTACTTAATACGGTATATATGAATTACAACATAATATTTGTTTAAAAGATAAATTAATTTAAGAACGCCTTACCTCTACGAAAAGTCGATTTAATATTGATTACAATTTCTCTATAAAAATATAAACGGCCACATTTGATTTTAGTATTCAAAAAAATAATGAGATAATTCATTCGTATAACTCAAAGTTTACACTAAACTATGTAGTGTACACACTTCTAGTATAAGTGTAGTACACTTCAAAAAATGTACACCTAGATACTACAGATTCCGAAGTTAATATTAAAAACATTAACATGAATAATGTAAACACTCTTGAATCCATCTGTATATTATTAAACATATTTAAAATAGATAAATGTGAATTTAATATTAGAGTGACGGCGTTCACGAGAACTATACGCACACATACGCTACAACTGTTATATTCAAACGAGCATACATTCACACAAATTCATTGTCTGTTTACTGAAGGCGCAATGCGGTGTTCCGTAGATCTAACCTACGTTAATAATTATTATTACAAGGGCCAGGCACATCGTGGCGTCAGAACCCTACACTGCGAACAATTCGACCCTTTACTTCGAAAGTATACATGAATTTCCAACAATCCATATGCTGCAAAATAATCTTGATTATATATTACTAATATTAGTCTATCTTTCAATGGAGTCTTATTGTTTATAAGTGAATTAACTGAATGTTAATGGTTCGATGTTCACAGTAAAGGGCCTGGTAACGTAAATTGCTAATTAAGACTTGTGCTACGCGTACTAAATGCAAACTCCATTATTTGGTAACTTACACTAACGATCAATCCTACTGAGATTTTTTTAACATACGTTAGGTATATACAACTCATGTCGATTAAATTCCGAAAATAAAATAATTTGTAAACTCGTCAATGAAAAAAAACAACGACACGGAAGATGTAATTAAAAATTATAATATTATATACTAAATGTACTACTCGCTATTATAGTAAAACTTTCACGTCTAAAAACATTTAAATTCAATAACAACAATGTCCCTTATTAAACAAATATTATTTACATAAAGTTTATTTAATTATAATAATTCCATATTCAAAATTTACAGAATTACATAAAAAATAATATATTTGATAAAACTCTGTGAATATTGTCTTATTGATAGATAAGAGACATTACGAGAGTGAAATTCATTTGATACCGCCTTAATCATTCACTTTGGTACATTAAACTAGGGGATTTCATAGCCTTTTCTAAGTTACAAACTGAACTAAGTTATCGAGTCGATAGATGATAAATAATTTTTTCATCGATATATTAAGTTGGCAATATTTCATCTATATATTTATCGACATCGATAAAACATACATACTATAAATGTTATTCGTTCCAACGTTTTTCACGTAACTATTAAACTATATCTGGTGGTTAGTTCATCCACTTGCGACAGTTGGGCGCGCCACACATGCACATTATCTTGTGCGCGTCGTCTTCTATATCGAATTTATAATCGTACGCCAACTGAGAAAATAATAACGAACATCATCATTAGTACAATGTAACAAGTCATATAAGTATAAAACGTATAAAACATTTTAACATTTCTTTAAAATAAAATTTATAAAACATACATAATATTTGGAATATGTATATTGAGTGTCAGACAATTGACAACCGGATAGTAATCACAAAAAAAAAAATGTAGTCGACAATAGTTTTCGTAATATTATAATCATCAATTCAATAAATTTTTCTGTGAAATAATATTATATAACCTATATATTTTTCAAATGAATAAATAACATGCAATATTTTGTGTTTTTTTCATGTCAAATGAAACATGGTTCTTTTATTGGTTTAAACTATGCACATATTGTAAGTTTTACTTTAGTATATAAAATATTATGATATCATTCTCATATATACCTATCTATATTATTAAATCTATAGTTCTGTCTGTACACGTAACTTCCTGATAGTAATCTATTATAAGGACACCGTCTATCTGTTAGTATGTCCGGATTGAACTCAAAAACGGTTTGATAATTTTTTTATGAAATTTTATGCACTCATGTAATTTCTTTAATTGATACTTTGAGATTGTTAAAAAAATAGATAACAAGATTTGAGAAGCAATTATACCTCCTCGCCGCGTGCGATGCGTCGCTTGGCGAATATAATGATTCTGATGTTGCGATCGACCTCGACGGTTTCCGCGACGCAGTTGGGCTGGCACGAGTGGTTGATGTATCTCGCGAGGCCGCCGCTCAGTGTAGCGTCCACGACGCGCCGCTCGTCCAGTCGGAACATGTAAATGCCGCGGTTCTAACAACAATAAACAATCGAAAATCTTCATTCCAATACCTGATTGTTTCCCAGTATTTTTAAAGTAAAACATCTTTACGCGCGCTCGATTTGACTGTAACTTAGATGAGGGTGAAAGAACTGCTATATTAAGAGAGGGCTGGGGTTTTTTAAAGGAGTACGGGGTTCTTGAACCTGGTTGATCTTGGTCATCTCGTACGAATTGGCGTAATAGTTTTCAAATAAACACCAATGAAAATTTCAGTAGGACTAGTTCGAGATTTTTTTTGTCCTCTCCAGAAATATAGCAATCTCTTCCATACTTTACTATGTACAATGAGCCAATTGACAGAAACAATGCGTTAGTTTTGTAGTATTCAATTGAAAAAATTGTTTGGGGAAAAATGTCAAGAATAATTGTAGTACATACATACCATCACGCCTGTATTCCCCGAAGGGTTAGGCAGATGTGTACTAATGTACACCCACAGTTCGCCGAGTATGTTTTTAGGTCCCATGTAATAGGGGGCGAGCCTATTGATATTAATCGAGCACAAATCCAAACTCCGAACTGCTACTAAGAATTTCATAAGAAATACCCAATAACACTTTGCTCGACATGGGAATCGAACCCAGGACCTCGAGCATAGCAGTCGCGCATAGGACCATTAGTCTAATGAAGCAGTTGTAATAATTGTAGTGTTCCTTAAAAATATTTTAACATAGGTTTTACTGCGTTCTTTTATTCCCACAGAGTGAAATAACATTTCATGTGTTGCTAGTTTATTGTATTTTTAAAATAGTAATGTCACCATTTGTTACTAATTGTAAACCCGTATGACATAATATACCTATTGATAGGTTTTTTCAAAAAACATTGAACCCTTTATATGTGAAGCCTGAATTAAGGGGGATAAATTCGCATCTCACGTGGATCAACCAAAGCATTCTTTTTTAGTTTTTTTTTGCAGTTGTTTGACATATTATTATATTCATTTTATAATTTCGTGAATTATGTAATGATAATAGTAAATTATCGGGTATGTTGAATAACACTGAATATTTAAATTCATAAGTAAAAACCCACAATTCAGTGTTTAAAATCTTATGATTCAAACAATTGTACCGTAAAATATACGGTAGCACAACACTACAAAAATAAATGTGACATTATTTTCACATATGACATTAGTGATTATCAATTCACTCCGTCAGAATAAAAAACGCAGTAGAGATAGTTTTTAAACATAGATAGATATGATATGATTGATATGATTATTCAATGAAATCATATACAAAATCGTTATTACTTTTTGATACAATAATATATGAATACTTATCTTACCTTTGCTTCATATTGCTTCTCCCGTATCTCCGATAGTTCAGACCGAATAATTTCGCCGATATACTCTATAACCATTGTGTGTTTTTCCAAATCGCGAGCCGCGTACAATCCTAGTCCCTGGATTTTCGACCTGAAAAATTATACGGCAAATTACTTTTGTCCTCTAACTGAACTAACTCTAACTAGGGCGCATCATTGCTAAATAACTAATTGACAGATGTGAGGAGGGTTATATATAGTACAAACCTTGCTAGATAGACGTTGTTGCGCCACTCGCTCTTCATCTTCTTGTACTGGCTGCTCTTCGTGTGCACGAACTGCTTTGTGTAAGGGCAGGGTTGGTCCCCGTGGGGCCCGGGCAGGCCGTGAGCGCCGGTCGTGGCGGGCGGTGTCGCCGGCACTAGCGAGCGTGTCGCGCGTCGCCAACTGCTGCGGCCCCGGGCCTCCGCCCTCGCGCAACCCGATGGGTTCACCGCCAGCCCACCTTCCAGCAGCGCCGACCGACCGAACTTGAACCGGTAGTCCGTCAACGTCTCTATACCTACACATATATATGCATACACTTATTATAGCCCCTCTTATAGAAAATGACCCTTCGCGCCTATGTGGCCGTTCGTAAAATACGTCCACACTTATGGGGGATGAGAGATGTCGCTTACTGGGACATGGAGGGTCGGGGAGCCTAAGGAAACGTGACGTTCGCAGCAATTTTTCAAATTTTTCTCTGTCGTTTCTTTTATTCATTTTATTTTTTTGTTACGATCGAAAGTCATTCATTCATATTTGTAAATATATTTTTTTTACGTATGTTACAATTATTTCCGTCATATTGACTTAATAACTTGTTATATTTGCACATGTATTGTTTATTTTTTCTTTTTAAATATTTGAGTTTCGCGTGGTAGTCAAAGTTATTTCTTTCTTGTTTTTATTGTGCTCAAAATGAGTAATTTTTTATCTTACTTTTACTATTATGTAATTTGAATTTAATTGACTTTGGTGAGGGGGGCGCAGAAGACGTGTAAGACAATTTGAAATTAAATGAAATTTTTTAAATAAACTAAATTACAGTGTACTTATTTTTAACAATGGTCCCCAAACTAGGCATGTCTGTGACTTGGGGTCCTTTGAAAAAAAAGTGGTTCTATTTTTTATATACATATTTTGTTTTACTCTCGACAATCAATGGATTTAGAGTGAGACTATAAAGATCTTAGTATTTTATTAGTCCCTACATATCTTCCAAATATCATTTAAATATCTTCCCGCGTTTACAACTAATATTAGTCACTCAATAAATAATATATAAATTGCTGAACTGGCGAGTTATACCTTTTTCATATGACACCGCAAGTTGAAAATAAAATCACAAAAAAATAATCAAGTATCTAAAGACTGCTCATAGTTTATAATTGCAAACAAATTTCTGCTGGTACATTAATTAAACCTATGTCTTCCCGTAGTAAGTAAGTAAAATATTTATATAAGTCGCGTTTTCATTTATACGAGTACACTCGGATTGCTACTCAGACGCTACTCGTAGTGTAAAAACACGTGATCCGAGCAATGTCTGACATCGGCATCCGATCAGAATGAACTTGGGACACGGTTCTATTTTTACGATCTTACACAGGTCATTTTATGAAAACAAAATGGCGTCAACTAAGAAAAAGTGGAATGAACGTGACCCTGTGAAGGTTGTGCAAGGAGACAAATGCTACTCGGATGCTTATAAACTCCGTAACATGTAAACCGAATTCCGAGTAGACTCCTATACGGTCTAGCTCGTACGAGCGCACTCTGTCCGAGAATACTCGTATAGTGGAAACTCGGCTTTAAAGACTGTTAGCACGCAGGAGAGACTCTCACTCTGAATTATTTTAATTATTTTCTTTACTAACCAGGTAAACTCTCGAGTACCCTGACCACGGCAGGTTCTGTTAAGCCGAACAGATCCTCTCCAGTGACGTAGTTGGGCCATAATTTGAGCACTCCGTCTTCACCGCGCGCCTCTCGTAACGATGCGACGGCGTCCAACACCTAATCGAATCAGAGTTACAATGAACTGACGATAAAATTTGGCAAAATATTATTATTAACATAGGCAAGTTTGAATATGATATGAAAATCTAAGGTACTTCGATTTTTTTTAAATTCCAATACTATTAAAATAAAAGCCAACAAGAACGCCCTTGAAGGTATCAGAGTTAGTTCAAACATTTTGCAATAGATGGCACGCAAGTTGTATCATTTTGAAGACAATGAAAATTGAAGTTTTTTAGTATATGTTATACTATTTATGTATTTACATTTTATTATAATACTTTTCTAGATTTATACTTTTATGTTTGCTCGTTTTCTAGTTGCACTACCAACAATAATATTTTTTCCACAATATCGCTGATTAGCTGGAAGAAAATGCGTTACAGCATCAAGCTCGGCGGTGTACGTACATGAGCCCAGGCGGCACGCGGAGTGGGAGCACTAGACTCGCGGCGCGGCTCGTCCTGCGCGCGCACGTGGAACCGAGGCCGGCCCTCCTCCTCTGAGATCCAGCACACGTACCGGCAGCGGGAACGAGCGCCCCATCCCGACCAGTAGAACCGCACCTACACCAAAGTATTGCATAACGTATTCCTATTGTTACGATCTGAGTAAAAATATTCTAGAGTAGTGTATTCGTATGTAAGTCCGAAAAAACATTGCATTTACTCAAACATGCAAAGCTTATCGCTCCGATTGCGTACTCCAACGAAGAATAGTCTAAAAATAAACACTTCCCCTTCTAAGCAATGATGTAAAGTTCGAGGAATTTCTAGTGATTTCGACCCTCCTTTTATTTTAGTACACGAGCGAGCCGTGTTCCGAGATAACCATAGAGAGAGAGAGAGAGAGAGAGAGAGAGAGAGAGAGAGAGAGAGAGAGATACTGTAAGTACAACCACAGTATAGTGAAAACAAGTATTGAACGTTTGTTTGAATTTTGTTTCACTAAGTACGAAATAATTATTCACGTAAAATATTTCACTACCCACGGACATAACACTATACTACATCTTTTGGCCCAAAAAAAATCGTGCAGAAAGCCAGCTCCATACAACAAGCAATAATGGCGCACGAACCCACAAAACCGCGCCCGTAACGAGGATCATAGGATGACATAAACGCAAATAGAATACATATTTAAAACAACATACCATCACGCCTGTATTCCCCGAAGGGTTAGGCAGAGGTGTACTAATATACACCCACAGTTCGCCGAGTATGTTTTTAGGTCCCATGTTAATAGGGGGCGAGCCTATTGCCATTTACAAACAAGCTTTTATTTATAAACATTACAACTAAAAAGTTGAAAATAATATTGCCACTGATCAAACGCGCAGGCAATACGTACTCAATATAACGTTTAAATGATATTATATACAAAGTGAAAGGCATGGAACCGAAGTGTGGTGGTGTTCTTCTTCAAAAAGTGTGACAATAATCTACTGAAGAGTCATCAGATCATTTCACTTCTACTCCATGTCTAAAAACGGTTTTGAGAAATATTACGAATCTTCTCGCATGGAAGTTTCACGTCTTCCATCTTCCCAAATAAACTAGTTTCTGAAAAGGCTTTGAAGACTACATACATGCTTTAGGCTAGGTTATACGGAAGATCGAAAAGTATAACCACCCCTTTGCTTAGTTTTTGTGGACTACGAGAAAGCCTTCGATTTTAACAAAGCTTGGGCTCTACTGCAGTCTCTGCAGTTGTGCCAAATAGACTATCGGTGCATCGAAGTGTTCAAGTGCTTGTATGAAAACGCCACAATGTCAGTCCGACTGCAAGATTAGATAACGTAAAGTATCTTACTGCGGTGGGGAATCAGGCAAGGAGATGTTATTTCTCCAAAACTGTTTACAGCAGCACTAAAGGAATTTTTCAAAGTTCTGGTGAGAAGAGTTAATAATCAATAATATAAACGGCGAGTACATCACTCACTCCTCAGAGCAATGCTCGATGGCCTCATTAGTCTCTGAACGTATCGGTTTTAAAATGAACGTGGACAAGACGAAGGTCATGTCAAACGCCCGTGTAGCATCAACTCTCGTAAAGGCTCTACGCTTTAAGTTGTTAATAACTATGTTTACTGATACCATTTACTGACAAACAGACCAGTTAGGTTAGCCCAACTTCAAAAAAGGTTAAAAGTGAAATCCAACTCGGGGGGGGGGGGGGGGGGGGGGGGCGTTCGGGAAGCTACATAATGTATTCTCGTCCAAGATACCGAAGTGTTTGAAGACAAGTCTTTGACCAGGGTGTTGCCAGTGATAATTGATATGCGGTCACTAACGATGGATCTGATAAGAAAGCTCTTGGTCACTCAAAGGACAAAGGAGAGGGCAATGCTCAGAGTTTCTCTGTGTGATCTAACAGAAATGAGTGGAGACCTAAAATCACTGGCATAGCCCTAAGAATAGCTAAACTTAAAGGCCAGTGGTTGGGACATGTAGATCATAGGACAAACGGCCGATGGGGCTATAGAGTTCTCGAGTGATGACCTGATACAATGTGGACTGATAACCTATGAAGGTTGCGGGAACCCACTAGATGCGAGCAGCGTAGAATTGGTCATTGTGGCCATCTTTAGATATGGCCTATGTCCAGTAGTGAACGTCTTTTGGCTAAATGGATGTATGTATGAAAAATTTATTTCCTTCTTATAAAAACAATCAAATGAATAAAATATGAATAGTTAGTTTAATTATTTTGATCAACATACTTTTGAATTCCCTGAACATAAAATATTACTTATAAAGAGAAAAGATAACCAGTACTTAGGTAGTAATTAACAAAATAAAATAAAACTTGTTGAAAAAATATTATCCTAAAAATAGACTTTGATGTTCTCGAACAGCACACTACGTAATCGCTTGTAACCTTTTCATCTATTCAAATGCAGACGTCGTATGTATTTTGCTAATAAAAAATATTGGCAGGAATTTAGACGTATCTATCTAATTTTTCCTTATTTACAAATTTAATACGCGTGTTTAAAAAAAAAAAACATTTTTAACGTATCTAATTTTCATTCCATCATAGGCGAACCAAACCCAGTCCATTTGATGTAGTATTTTTTTTTTCTGATCCGATGATAATTATATAACTCATATATGCATTTTTTCGAGATACGACAATTATGCTTTCCAGCGTCGATATAACATCAATATTTTCAAGCCCAACATGAAAATAATACCTACGATTTTATATCCGATGGGGTATATGTAATTTGGCGTATGGAAAGCGGCGAGTTGATGCGGCAAGAGGTGTCCAGGGCTGAGGAAGATGAGACCTCCGACTCGAATGAGATGGTTGGTATCGGAGTGGAGCATCACCGACGCTACTTGTCTCTGTTCGTCACGGGACACGTACACGCGTCGTTGAACACTTAGTGTTGTCAGCTCATTGTCTTTTTCGTTCTAAAACAATTAATTAAGCAATGAAGTATTTAATTTTTGAAGCTATGTTACTCTTTTGGCGCGTTTAGTAGAGAGTAAAATCAAAAGCGGCATGCGCATTATGTGACGGAAATGCTACATAATGGAGTTTTCTAGTATGTAGTTATATAAGAGACTGATCAGCTTTATAATATTAGTAAAGATACATAAAAAGTGTCATATTCACGTAGAGGCGGATTATTAATAAGAAATGTTATATTACAAATATTTAATTTAAAGTACAGGACAAAACGAATCCGATAAGAATATGTCAAAAAGTAAAATTTACGAGAACGACAAAGGCTATGTAAACTTTTTCTGTAAATTAATTAAAAACTCACCTTTGGCGCATGTGATGAGCAGAAAGCAGTTTTGTTCTTGTAAAAAACGCAATTGTCTTTGACCGCGCATCCCAAATGGTAAACGCTTCCACATCGCACCTTGAAACATCTTACGGTGGCCCCCAAACGTCGGCACACGGCACAAGTTGTGTTCGAACCGGCGGCTAAAGCTGTTTCGACGTTCATCAAAGCGCCACTTACAGTTTCATAAACACCTTCTGACCAAAGCGCGCAGTTGAGATGTACCCAGCGATCTACATCACAATTCAGTAACCTAGAGACGCCGTCAGCTACACCGTCCCCTTGTATGCCACATAATTCGCATTTTCTCGCGTCCTCATTGGTAACTGGCATTATAGCAACACCGGTACGGAATACGAGTTCAGTGAGTTCTCTGTCCGTGGGGCGTTTATATTTTACTGGCGGTCCAATACAGCCAGGCGACCAGGCCTTGTATCTGTGACCTCGGTACTTTTCTCTCTCTATACTCTGATTACTCTTCTCGTCCTGTTCAACGCTTTTTAAGTCTTCGTCAAGTGCGCTGACGTCATCGCCGACCTCCTTCATTAGTTCGTCATTATCAAGAGAATCCATAAAGGATAAGTCCATCTTTTCGTCTTTGATGTCTGGTTTGATATCTAAATCGTCAGTCTCCATGCTCTCCGTGGATGCGGTGTCGAAATCGTCGCGGTCTTTCGACAAATTATTTTCGATATCAGACTTGTTGTCTTCCTTAACTGCAATTTTTGATTTACCATCAAGGATGATGTTAGTTGGGCGCCATGCGAACCTCTCGTAGCATTGGGTGCTGCAGAAATATAAATCTGAATCACTGTCGCATAATATTTCCCCAGCGTTACCTTTGTTCGCGGATAATAATGGAAATTCGGATGCTTTCGCCCTAACTACTGAGTCCAAAATAACTACGTCACAATGACGACAAAACTTTGCAGCACCGTTCAAAATACTTTGAATATCGATTGGTGTACCCTCTTTGCCATCCTTTCCTTTTGACCTGTATAATCCGAGTTTATGTGATGGTGGAGTCGCAGTCCTTTCTATTATTTGATAAGCCGTAGGTGGTGGTATATGCAAAATTCCAGCTAATTCTTTCAGTACACCTAAAATATCCTCCGCCGCCCCTGATGTCAAGGTTAAGGTAACTGTCACATTTTCATTACTCTCAGTGCTCCCAGGTGAATCTGGAATCTTTTTATTTGGAGAATCCTTTTCAATGATTTTCAATGCCTTTTGGTTGTCATCTTCTTCCTTTAATTGGTATAGAGATACAGGCTTTATTCTAATAGGGACAGGAGAAATAATAGGTATTATTGGAGATACACGACCTGAAGCAGAATCGCTATCTTCATCTTCCTCCTCATCATCAATTAATTTCAAACCGGGGAATCTATTAGGAGGTTCAATTTCGAAACATTCAGGACTTGAACAGCTAACAATACTATCAGGTGTGTCTGTATCCCTCTCTTTGCAAATGAAATCTAATTTTTTCTCTTCTGGATCATCGTCAAACATAATTGGTTGGAATTCTTGATCATAAAACCCTCTTTGTGTTGAAGCAGGCTGTTTCTCAGGTAAGGGTTCCTCATCCCCGAATGGTTTTGTATTGTAATAATCACCTACATTTGGTACCCTTGCATTGCCAAATTCTCCGTCCAAGTCTCCTTTGAGTATATCGTAATCTTTATTCTTTAATTTAGTTAAGTCACCGGAACCAAAAAGTGGACAGACTGCAAAGTTGGTTGTTAGAGCTGGCTCCTGAATTTGCATAGGTGGTAACAAACGTAATTGAGCCATTAAATTATCAATAAAAGTATCATAATCTTCCTCGAACCTGGAACCTTTGCGAGGTCGTTTCTTGGCATTTGCCGCATTTAAGCTATTTTCCGCAGCAGCTTTCATATTCAGCTGTGTTTGCTTCCGTTTCTTTTGCTGATACTCTCTTCGTTTACGTTTTTTTGCTTCGGATGGAGTTTCAGGAACATTCGTCTCCATTGCTGTATCCATAGTGCCACTTTCAGGAAATTCTTCTTTCATTGGCTGATCAAGCTTTCCTTGGTCTGAAGCCGTCGAGACACCAGATGTTGCTGATTGTTGAGAACTTTCATCAAGAAGTTCTTTTTTGACATCCATTGGAGTGAACGGCCGGTGTACAGGGCTCTGCTGGGGTGGTACAATTTCTTTTTTAATGGCATGTTGGAGTTGATTTTCAACATTCATTGTCTGATATAACTGCATAGTTTTCATTGTCGGCGAACTTTCTGGCATGGGGGTTGTTTCGTCCTTATTTAACATTTTAATAGGAGGTTTACGAACGTCCATCAGTGACTGTGTGGATGTTTGATGAATCAAGGGCGAAATTGAAGAAGTGGGAATCGATGTTTGACTAGGACGAGAATTGAAAGGAGGATTTGCTGTTAAATGTCGTGGAGAGTTCTTAGGTAACTCCACTTCTTGTGACAGCGACATAGTTGGAGGTGGTATGGATGGTCTCGCGAGTTGAGCTTCTAAAGATGGTATAGTTCCAAGAGCAGGAGCAGTTCTCTGTATAGTCATAGTACGTTGAGGAACGACAGATGCCGCTGTTGTGGTAGTCTGTAACAACTGTTTAAGCAGAACATTTTGCGATTCGTCATTTCTCTGATTTGTGTTAGTTTGTTGTGAAGTTTTGTTAGTCGTCGTGTCGTTGTTAACTGTAGGCGTATTGGGTTCTTCTGTTTCCATGGGCTCTGATTTAACGACGACTGCTTCGACACTATGCCTCTTAGTCGGTTGTATGTGGCCCACAATTACTTCACTTTTTGGTTCATCTGTCGATTTAGACCTTTTAAGTGGTGATGTTAATTGTGTATGTAATAATTTAGAAGATGTTATAAAGTTGATAGAGCCAGTTTGAGGTTTAGCTTGCATTTGATTCATTCCTGCACTCATTATGCCATGATTTCTTACAGTCACATTTGGAGGTGGTTCTTTGTTACCCATAATCGGTCTGGAAGTCATGACCAGAGCTGGAGGCTGGCTAGAACTTATACTTTGTTGGTTAAATGATAGATTGCTTGTATTTATTTGTCTTGTCGGTTGTAGAAGCGTGTGACCTAATATACTATTGGGTAATGATTGACTTTTTTGAAAATTACTCATACTTGTTGTCACTGTGTTACTGGTATGGATTATACTTTGTGGTGTGGAAAGATTGTTGTGAATTTTTGAAAGAGCTGGCATTTGAATTATCTGTGACGCCACAGAAGTGGAAATAGAATCTTCTACTGGTGTATATGGTTGAGTTACTAACGCCGATTGCGCGGGTGATTTCATTAAAGAATTTTGTATACCAACAGGAGAATTTATTGGAGATACAGTAGGTGACTTCCTCATCTGTCCCATAGAAGACAATGTGTTAACTCGGGAACCTACCATTTGCGCTGCGCTCATTGGCATATTATCTGAGTGTGTTATAGTAGACGCCGGTTTTTCTATTCTCTGGATCGGTGAAGGTCTAGGAAGTGCCACTTCCACCTTAGATGAAGGCAATAGGTTTTCAAAGTTAACTTGTGTAGGTGTTGTCGCATCAGTATTCTTTCTTGTGATAGTTTGAGTTTCCGATTTCGATGTGTTTGTGTTTAAGGAAGACATTATATTGCGGAGCTGCTGAGAGACATTCGCTATATTTGACGTTAATTCCGCGGGTTGAGATAGAGGTGATAATTGAGGCACCGTCGCAGATTGAGGAACTAACCTCTCCATCTCCTTTTTTGTAAATGTTGATTGTTCCTGAATATCTTTAGGTTCTGGTTTAACCGGTGGATTTATGTTAGGATGTTGACTATTTCCACCCGTACTCTTTGGATTGGGTTGTTTCATGTTGAAGCCTTTATTTTCATCACTTATATTTTCTAGCATACATAACATATCCTCAAATGATTCCACATGTTTTGAATTACCTTCTACAGTCTCTGGATGCTCCTGCATAGTTATATCATTTAAGTATCGCTCCTGACTAGGTGTAGGTGACGGTATTGAAATTTGAACAGATTCTTGGGCCATGTCTGATGTTATTTGCATATTCGAATCAATAACCATATCTTTCGTTTGATTAGCGATCGCTTTAATTGTTTTAACAACACCCTCCTCAGTTTTACTTTCTGAAGTTTGAGGATCTGTTAGCCCCTTATTATAGGACATCAAAAGGTCATTCTGTACGTTATCTTCAGGCTTATCTTCATCATCGCCTTCCATTATGTTATCGGGAATTTTCTCCGGAATCGGGTCAGGACTTTTAATATCAGCCTTCCCAAGTAGTAAAGGTGTACGATCTGTTAAACATAATGTGTGCGGAAGCTCAGTTTGTTGACTTATTTCAGTTTCGATATCAATATCTTTAGTCGCTTCCTTGTATACAGTGCTTGGTCTCTGGTCTATCTGAAGTGACTGAGATCCCATTTGTGACGTCATTGATAACTGCTGTGACACGGTCATCAAATGTGGGAGAGTATCTCTGTCAGAACTGTTATCGGATGTAATCGTACTGTCAGGCGAAGCAGCATCATCTTGGAATATCTTAGCTGGCAAAGTGGCATCATGACTGACAGATAAACTAGATAGCTTCGCATTAGTTAGTGACAGTGCCATAGGTTTTTCGATAGTTTTGACTATTTTCTGTTTGACCTGATGCTGTGTAAGAATGGATACGGGAACACGGGAGGATCCTGATGCTGCACTTGTTGTCGCGAGAGTTATCACTGGGTTCACATTGGCAACTTTCGGGACATTCGATATCACGCTAATGACGGAGCTGATTGGTTTCGAATGTGGAGGCGTCGACATATTGATTGTCAACGGTGGATTAACATTCAGCGGCATTTTCTTAATTTGAGATTTCGCCCCAGGACCAGCTAGTGGAACAGACAGATTTTTCAAAACGGGTACCGAAATCATTTGATTAGCGATCGAGACAGAAGCGACAGTTGCTTGCGAAACCTCGTTTAGAAATTTTAGTATTAGTATGTGGGGAGAGCATGGTGAGGCGAGATAGCGCCCCGCTGGACGTTGGGTTGACAATCTTGTACTGCTGGAGCGCAGCGGGCTGATTGCCGGTGGATAAACTGATGACCGCAACAGTCTTGGTGGTAGTCTCAGTACGCGTGATGGGTCGATCCTGTACGTCTTCAGGCTCGTCCTCTGGCTTTCCGCTTGTCAATAAGTTCTTCGAAATCCTCCTCAGTGGCAATGCGCTCCTCGGGCGACACGGCACCGGGTTCCACTAGCACGATGTCATCATCGTCCAAATGCTCAAGTTCTTCCTCTTCATCGTCGTCATCTCGCAAACCAGAAGTGGCATATTCTACAGTATCCTGTGCGTATAATACGTAGTTTCTGGGTTCAGATGCCTCTGAGGTGGGCTCTTCATCAGGAGTAATGGGAGCCGGCGTCTTCCCTGTGAAACGGTGTCGAGGTGGGGTACGCCTTTTCAATATTGATACCTGTATATAAACGGATTTCAGTAATATTTTGTACATTTTTCAATTTAACGGTATTGTAAATAAAGCACTGAATATAATATGACAGTAACGATCGCAAAATATCATGAATTATTAAAATTTTGCAATTTCACCTTACTAATGTGTGCAGTGCGGCGGTTATCGTCATCACGGTTAGGCCAGACAGGAGCGCCTCCGCGCAAACCAGGCTTGAAGTAGGTATACGCAGGTGGCGAACCCCCGTAGAGGCCAGGCTTAAAGTACCGATAGCCCGGTGGCAGCGGAGCCACATGATGCGAATGTAAGCCACCACCGTGCTCGTGTGTCGCAGAGGGCGCGGGCGACGCAGCAGGCGATGCGGACGGCGTGGGCGTGCGTGCCACGTGCGGCGACCGAGACACTGACGGCGAGCCCGGTGCTCCACCCATCGGGCTGTACTGCTGCCGCTGCAGCATTTGTTGTCGCTACACAAACGATCGCACTTATCACAAGTCTATAATCACTCCTTCATAACCTTTGTTAAACAATTTTACTTCGACTTATAGGCAAATGTATATTCTACTCTATTACAGATGCTGTTCTTTTTATTTTAAAACAGTAGTGAACTGGGTGTGACTCTTAGCAAGATAAAAAGATAAGGCTGCCTGTCCACTGAAGCGGAGCGGAGCTGGGCAAAAAAATCTAGAGATACAATTCTATCGGTCGAAATTTTCACAGCTGCTCTTCAGTGGACAGGCAGTCTAAGATATAGACTCACCAAACAACTAATAAGCTGGCTCCAAAAGGTAAAAAAAGTGTGGGAAGGCAGAAGGAAAAAATGGGCTGATGACAAAATAAACTTTCCGAACAGGATGCACACAGCCAGGGAAAGGTGAAAAGGGTTGGAGGCTTTTACGCATGGAAAGGGGGCCACATAACAGAGAAACATCGAAATAAACTAGAATTATATATATTTATAGAAAATTGTTTACACTTTGGCTCCCTTACATAACAAAAATGTACGGTAAATTAGCGAATTCGACATCAAAGGGAGCTGACGGGTTAAGTAGAATAATAAGCTAAGATAAAAATTATATTTACATCAATACAGTATCCTACAAGAATCACTTAGTTAACAAAAAACGTTTATATCGTTTTAAAAAGAAATCATAAACATGTTTCCGTAAAATTACTGTTTTGCTTGTACGTAAAATAAATATGTCATAACTGTTTAATAGCTTGTTCTATTATATAATGTTACGTGATCATTTATATTGATTTACTTACAGCCATCTCGTTCATGGGATTCCCAGGTGACGGTAACGGTTGCGGACTGCCGAGCGGCGACGTTTGTTGCCGATTACCAAAAGGTACGCCCACTCTCATTCCTATATTAAAATATACAAATAAAAAAATGTTTCGCATATTTATTTCTTTTAGTGCATAGGAATGTGGTATATACGTGTATATATATATATAAAGTCAAAAACCTTTTCGTCCTTTTTATGATAAGAAACTTTACGTTGTTTTGTATTAAAATAAAACTAACTCAGGTAGTAGACATCGTTTAAAATTAAATAAACAATGATAAAACAATGATTTACCTTGTTGATGATGCGGAGGTCTAGCGAAACGTGTCGGTAGTGGCGAACATCCAGGAACCGGTCTCGAAAACCTACCTCCAGCGAAATCTGACTGCAATGATAAATGATAATAAACATGGAATCTAAACAAATCATTGGAAATATAAATTAGTATAATGCATGAAAACATAAAACAAACTTACGTTTTGTAGTTGCGGCGAATGGGACGCTACTGGACTTTGGATTTGTGATTGTTGATAAATCTGAATATGACATTTGCACATGAATAAAAAAGAATAGAACTTCTATTCATTTACGGAAATGAATTAATTTACCTGTGGACTACGACTAGGTGTAGGTAATTGTGGACTTGTTCTTTGTGCTTGCAACTGTTGAAGAAAATGTTGTGGCGACATAGAAGACTGCATCGGTGACTGTTGCGTATGCATTGAAGACTGTTGAACATGCATGGGCGACTGCTGCGAGTGCATCGGACTCTGCTGATGCATCGGGGAATGTTGCGACGTTAACTGTTGTTGGGCATGAAGCGGCGACTGTTGATGCATCGGCGATTGCTGTGAGTGCATCGGCGACTGTTGCGAGTGCATCGGCGATTGTTGCGGATGCATCGGTGAGTGCTGCGGATGCATGGGCGACTGCTGCGGATGCATCGGCGACTGTTGCGGTAAATTAGACTGTTGCGCGTGCATCGGTGATTGTTGCGAGTGGAGAGGTGATTGTTGCGTATGGAGAGGAGACTGCGTAGACGGATGTAAAGGAGATTGCGACGTATGATGTAACGGAGATTGTTGAGAGTGCAATGGTGATTGCATAGGCGATGTCAAATGGTGCAGCGGTGACTGCGGTGCGAGCGAGTGGAGAGGCGACTGGGAGTGTGGAGACTGCACATGCAACGGTGACATCGCTGGCCGAGCTCCCTGAGCTCGTGGCGTCTGACTTCCACTGGGCATCGTATTCCTCACCATCTGTTGCTGTCCAAACTGCACCATTCCACCTACGGACTGAGGTCTCTCTTGCCCAGATAACTGGCGAACCAGCTGTTGCTGTGGGGCTCCTGTTTGTTCTATAACGAGAGTTCGTCCACCCTGTAACAATCTCCCTTGAGTGTTCAGTGGTGATGTGACGAGGCCTATTCTTTGTTGCGGTATCTGATCAGCGAGTACGGTCTGCTGAGTTCTGATAAGAGTCTGTTGCTGTTGTATACTGCCTTGAAGACCCAATTGCATTGGACGATTAATGGTAGTTTGTTGCTGCAGTTGAGATGACTGTGTTATGTTCTGGTTGGGCGAAAACACTGTTTGGTTCGACCCAATCTGTGACTGGTTAAGAGTTATTTGTTGAGCAAGCTGGGGGTTCTGTTGACGATGTTTGGTCTCGTACTCCTAATAAAACACAATTATATCAAATTTAATAAAAGTGACATCAATGAAAAAAATAGAGTTCATGAAAAGATTAAAGTACCTGTATAAGCATACTGTGTTGTCGCACTTGTTTCCTGGCCGCCTCGAGATGCTTCTGCAATACTTGCTGTTCCGCTGAAACACGCTGGAGCTCAGCGGCATCGTTGGGCATGAGCTCGTTACCAGATTTTCGCAGCTGGCGCTGCTTACTGTTCAGCGACTGCAAAATCACGCTGCAGGTGTAAAACGCGAACGAGACAGATGGAAACAGTAAATAATAGGGAGGACACCCCGGTTAGTCACAAAGTATCATTCGGTCACACCGCGGGGAGCCGAAAGCGAAATGGGGAGGCGGCGGATACGCCGGCGCGCTACGCTCTACGAAGCTCACGTACACAAAAGCTCACTACTACAGCTCACCTTGCGAATTTTCCGAAGCTTCTGCACCTCGACCTCGTAGTAGCGCTGTTGGTCGGCCGCAAACGCGTTGTATTGCTTGAGCCACTGCTCGTAGAGACGACGCGCATGATGGTCAGCCTCAGAAACAGGACGCTCGGGAGGTGCCGGCGGTTGCGCAGGAGCCACACCGCCATAGAGCGGAATGGAGGGTGGCGCGGGTGCAGACGTGGGCAGTGGTGGCGCACTCGGGGGAGGCGGAGGAGCGCCTCCCGCGCCGCCACTCCACTCGCCCTCGCGTTCTTGCTCGCGCTTCTCTTGTTCCAGGAGCTCCTCGAGAAGCAACGGTTGCTCCTGGTTTACGTTCTGACGGTTAAATGTTTGCCTTTTGACGTCACTCGCTCACGAGGACGTCTCCCGCCACCGTAGCTTTGGATGCGTTTTATATGCACATAGCCTACGTTGTGGCATGTATATAATTATTTCACCTTGTCCAAATTTCGAGAATAAGCCGACATTACAAAACGCCAAAAATATTTTTATATTCACCCATCTTATTTTGTTAATTGAAGTTAATATTGTAAAAAAAAATCTCTGATTGAAATCATATATTTATTAAGAAATAGTTTCCAATAAAAATGTAATCAGAATATATCATAATTAAGAGAACAGCTCTATTGATTGTAGATTAATTTTCGATGGTTATTATAAATGTATACTAAAATACACACAGATACGTAACTATACCCTATTCACTATAACGTGAGATTTTATGTAAACAGAAAACTAGTGTTACTCAAACTTAAAATACCTGAAGATACATTCTGAAGAGGATACGTGCCCCTAGGCCATGTCTCTAGCATGTACTTAATTGTTTATAACAATTTAAAACCATTTCCTTGTCCACGGCATACAGCGCCGACATCTTTGTGCGTTTTTCTTCGGCGATAAAGATTTGGTTGTTTGGACACGGTTTATCCATCAAAACAACTTTAAAAAAATAGCGATAAAAACAAAACAAGAATACCAGCATAAAAACAACTTTAACAAGGAGAAAACTAAATTATTTGAAATGATTCAACATAACATAACTCGAATACTAGTGTAAGATCCCAGAGCGATAAGACACAACTTATTTTCTAAAGCATAGAACTTTCGGTTCTTAGTAGTCTCTCGTGTACTTTTTAATACTTGTACGTTTGTGGAGTTGGCTCGGTGAAACCTGCGCAGGTACCAGGTGAGAAAGGTAACTAAAAATCAGAGTTACTTAACTTAAATTTTAATGACTGATTTTTATATATATTTTGTAGAATATTACTCTGAAGTAATATCAAAAAAGTCAGACGTTTTCCATGGGCCAGAACTTTTGTCAGACGCTTTAAAGCTCTACAAAAAAAATTAACTTAATTTATTTTTAAATGTCTGATTTTTATATATGTTATTAAGATAAATATTAAAAAGTTATATTTAATCAGTCAGACAAATTGCAATGACCAAACATCCCCTAAACACAAAAATTAGTCAACTATAAGTATGAGCGCGAGAGCACTATGCGCATGCGCTTCAGAGTAAAATATCTTAATATTTGAAAAATACTTACTGCTTTCAATTTCATATCTATTTAAATAAGATGAAATTTTTAATTAAAATAATAATGATTTTAAAAGTAATTATATATATTACAGATATATAGGGAAAAATGTTTTTTTTTTCGGAGCAATTGTCTTTCAAAAAGAATCATTTTTATTTTATTAAAAAAGATATCAATTGTAATAATTTTAGTAAAAGAAATAATTAATTATGATGAATTAATGAAATAATTTGATTGTCTCTTAATCATCTTCATCATCGTCATAATAATCATTTGAATTTTCATCATTAAGTACATCACGATACTGTCCACTCAAGTCATCATCCTCATCATCACTAGTTATATTGTTTAACATTTTATATTAACATTTTAAAGATGCTTCCGAGGATTCTTCCATATTCTCTATTGAAAATAACTTGATATCACTCACAAATCACACGATATAACTGACAAAAACATGTGGTCTCATAAACCTGAATATAGAACTGTACTGTATACTATAGCGTGTGCACCTGGCATATACACATACACAAACAGTAGACTGAAACAGATTGTGGATGTAAGTAGGGAAAACCGAGTTACCATGGATGTCTCACTCGCTTTGAAACACATGTATAGTGCTCTCGTGCTCATACTCATAGTTGAGTAATTTTTGTGTTTAGGGGATGTTTCGTCATTACAATTTGTCTGACTGATTAAATATAACTTTGTAATATTTATCTTAATAACATATATAAAAATCATACATTTAAAAATAAATTAAGTTCATTTTTTTTTTGTAGAGCTTTAAAGCGTCTGGCAAAAGTTCTGGCCCATGGAAAACGTCTGATTTTTTTGATATTACTTCAGAGTAATATTCTACAAAATATATATAAAAATCAGTCATTAAAATTTAAGTTAAGTAACTCTGATTTTTAGTTACCTTTCTCACCAGGCACCTGCGCAGGTGTCACAGAGCCAACTCCACAAACGTACAGGTATTAAAAAGTACACGAGAGACTACTAAGAACCGAAAGTTCTATGCTTTAGAAAATAAGTTGTGTCTTATTGCTCTGGGATCTTGGACTATACGATCAATGGAGATTTAGAGAATACACCCAGCGGAATTTAAAACACACGACGTTTTCAGATTACAGTACCAGTTTTTTTAATAGCATTTTATAGCTTTAACCATAGAATTATGAACTCGGCGTGTTGAGTATAGAACCAGAACAACGGTCTCGCCTGTCTTACCACCTATACATGGATTTTTCATGTATGTCTTCCCCGACGCCTGTACCTACGCTCAGTCTGTTCACGCGTTTCGTCCAGTGCTTATCTCTGTCAAAATAATACTTTTACTAAGCAAAATGTCTAATTGTGCAGTGAAAACTTGTAAAAACCATTATAGAAAGAAAAACCTCAAATCCAGTGGTATCTCTTTTCATGTGTAAGAATGTATGTCATGTATGGAATATTATTTTGCGTCAAAATAATTATTAATTAGATGACACGCCGCCATGGTAGTTTAGTTTACTCAAGACGCTGTAGTGTTGTGCCTACACTTGATTGTATCGAGTGACTATTTTTACTAACCTAACCTACATTTACGAATTTTATGAATATAGACTAGGTTCTACCTTATTTAATTAATATTTTTTATTTTAAGTATGATTCTAAATATTCATTAGTAAAGAATATTAATTTGTCCTATCACAATATTTAGTACCTAATATAATGTTTTCGATATTGTAATGATAATATATGATATTTAAGTTATTTGAATTAGTATGAATATAATTTATTTACTGATATATTTTTAGAAATTTACTCAGTGAGAATTTTTGTGATCTTGCAGCTTTCCTAAAGACCCAAAGACAAAAGAGAAATGGATAGATGTAGTTCGTAAAGATGGATTGTTTCCAGGGCCTCGAACTACAATATGTTCTCAGCATTTTGAGGAATCATGTTTTGATTTGAGCAAGAAAAGGCAATATTTATTACCAAATGCAGTACCTACGTTAAAACTTGATGTGAGAAATTTTATAAAAATATTCTATAATTTATATTGTCATTAATTGTTCATGGTTAGTGTCACTATAAAACTATACTTACTTTAATTTTCATTGTATTTATTTTATATTGAGGAAACTGGACAAGAAAATGAAAATGAAATGGTTGTTGAAGTCACTGCTAGTTTTGTACCAGATATGATTATTGATTTTCCTCTCAAAAAAAAACTAAAATCACGTATAGAATGCCTGGAACGTATATCGCATCAACGTTTATTATAAATAAAACGCCTACAGTGCCATCAAAGGCGTTTGAAGCGTAAATTATTTCGCATGGAGGATTTACTTCAAGACTTGAAAAAGAAAGATTTAATGAACAAAACCGATGCCCATATATTAAGCGGAATCAATATCTCAAGTGCTGAAATAATTAAGAGACAGTTTATTAAAAGTAAAAATCTTCCCAATGAAAAGAAATACTCGGAAAATCTTAGGAAAAGAGACAGACTTAAATAAATTAATTTTATTTGAAGGTTCTTGAAAAATGTTTTAACTTTTTGTTATTATATATATTATGTATTTAGTGGTTAAGATAATTATTTTATCATTATTATAATAAACAAGTAAAATAAAAATTTGTCGAAGTTATTTTTAACACCAACGAATATATCGATACAATATCCGTACCGGCAGACAACGCACATCACTTTAGAGATTAGGGACAAACCACACCCTACCCCGTGCCCTTCCTTACACCCGCGTAAATGAATCGGATTGTTTCGATACTTATAACAAGTTTTGCACTCTCTAGGTACAGTGAGCGGACTTTATTACTCTATGGCTTTAACAGACCATGTTGTCGTCATTTCATGTCTTTTATGTACAAAAATCTGTAGCATCACAATAATATTTAAGAATAAAATAGTATAAAGCATTTGAATTCTATATCACAATAATAATAATTTTAATATGCTTTTATAGATCAAATATATAATAGACATTTTTTTTATATATTATAGGAACAATTAGCTTAACAAGAAAACAACTTAAAAGAACCTATTTTATAAATTGTTCACATAAAATCTCACGTTATAATGAATATGGTATAGATAATTCTCTTATATTATATTCCATAACGCCTTATCCCCGAAGGGTTAGGCAGAGGTGTAGTAATGTACACCCACAGTTCGCCGGGTATGTTTTTTATGTCCCATGTAATAGGGGGCGAGAGTCTATTGCCACTAATCGATTACAAAGCCAAACTACAAGCTGCTACTGAGAATTTCATAGAAGAACGCAATAACTCTTTGCTCGTCCTGGGAATCGAACCCAGGACCATGAGCATAGCAGTCGCGCTTACAACCACTTGGCTAACGAGGATATCTTCCAATATTTATATTTCTGCTCGAAATAGTAAAAATAAGCATTGTAACGTTAATATCTCCAAAAATATATTCAACAAAAATCGTAATGGCGTTTAATCTAACAAGATGAGACAGGCGATATAATTATATTATGTATACATGTAAAAAACACCAGCCGCACATTTTCCAAATTACCTGAATATGTCTATTGGTAGTTGGCACCACTATCTATAAAACGGTCAAAAAAGGAACTGAGCAATTACGGTAAACAAAACAAAATTTAGTTTTAATGAAATTAATAAGAATATTATTTATATCATAATATTTAAAAAAAAATTTATTAACAACAAGTAAAATTAAGAAAACTTGTAATATTCATTATAGAAAAAAAGGTTCACTTTTTGCTAGAAGATAAAAATAAAATAATAAAAGCTTAGAATTTAAATGATTTCTACCTGGTGTATAGGAGTTGTTATAAATACATTGTGCGGCTGGAAGAATAGTAAAATAATAATATAATGAAATCATTTACATATTTCTAGTATTAGTAATAAATCATGTCATTTGACGTTATAGTATTAAGACGGATGCTGAAAAAGTATAATTGTTAATTAGTGCGCATGCGTGCGGCGAACAAGCCAAGTAAGTAATAAGCATTAAAATAGACACAAAAGGTGGTTAGCGGTGACAAGGCCCTCTATGTCTTCATTGTGCGGGACCTTCTCTATAGAAGGAAATTTAAAAAGGAAATCTAAAGAAGTAGAAGGATCTCAAGGAAAATCATTACTTTCTTTTACATTGGAAACCAAAATATTTATACATTTTATTATCATAAGAAGAAATATATGAAAGTACACACTACCAATGGTTTCTTTTATACCAATACACATTGAGCCTCAATCGAGAGTAATTAAGACTCGAGAGCTCGGCTAAGAAACTGCCTGCGTTGATAGGAAACATATTTATTAAAAGTCACAGAGACGGTGAATGATTAGGATAGGAGAGTATATAAGCTAGTGTAGTGCGGGTGTGTGCGGGATTAGTGGAATGGGAGGGCGGTGCCTCTGACCTGCAGCAGCAGCGGGCGGCGATGCAGCCAGTCCGGCCACGCGTCCGCCTCATAGGGCGCCTGCCCGCGCCAACAACCATCAATCACCGACATGCAAACAACACGCCTGTATTCCGCCGTTGATATACCGCCTACGCCTTGCTCGAGCGCCTCCCTTTCACTGCCGCCTCTCGAATATTCCACGCCGTAGGGCCGTGTACGATTATTCTTTTTGTACGTTAATAATTCTTTAATTATATCTGTATATTATCAGGAATCGATAGTGTTAAATTGCGGCGTAAAACGGAGGCGCATTTTTAGAATACCCATGCAATATGTATTAGTTAATAATAATAAAGCTTCTCATAGATGAGAACAAGCTTCAAATTTTGACATGTTCTTATAGCAATTTCTTACGATTACTGCAATATTAATATCGATTTTATACTTTGTTCTAAATTAGTTGGTAGCATCGAAATGGGGTCGATAAAATATACCGTCACTAATGAATATTCTTTAATATTGCTTGGGATATGTTCGCAGACAATAAAATTGATATATATGTAGTATGCGTTGCGTTAAAAATGAAGCAATTTATAAACATCATAATTACTGGTCCACATAGTATAAAACACGACTCGTGTAACAAATAAGACATTTTGGCTTGACATTGACTCAATAATGTGAACCCAAGCTTACAGCAGACACTTAAAGCTATTGAAATCACTTCGACATACCACTTAAAATGTAGAAGTGAATTCAGGAGAAAACATGGAGATGTAAAAAAAATTGCATGCAAGACAATATATCCAAATCCATAAGTCATTAATAATTACAGTATAATATTACTCATTAATTAGCGTTATTTATTACTTTTGCGTAAGTTTCATTCAATTTTGTAAGTTTAGCGTTATTTTCAAATCAGACAGACGTAATTTCATTCTTGTGTAAATTAAATAGAATATCTCTCAAGGCAATTTTTACTAATCCTCATCTTTATATTTTTTTGCATTCGCATTATGTTTTTAACAATAATCTTCATATATTTCAAAGAACAAATACTAAAATCACTACCGTAGAGGAAAAATTTGATAACTAATAAAATCGGATTTGCGAGAAAACGCTGAAATAGTGTTTTTTATCGGCAACAACACGGCAGCAAGTTTTTACATACAATAAAATTTATTTTTGGTGTTTAATACTATAATGTATTTCTCTCTTTTGAGCCTGTTATTAAGACCTCGGCTAATAATAATAATTTATCTAAAAAGACGTTGTCTGATTTTCAGTTTTTTGACGTTTTGGAAGATATCAGAGCGTAGGTAAGACCAAAAGTCGCATCTTATTGTAGACTTTATAATAAAGCAACAAAGTAAATTTCGAGAAAAGTGTAATTATCTAATTCTCCCCCTACAGCAGATAAATGTGATGGATATAGTAAATTGCCTCAAAGATGCGTGGTAATATAAGAATAGAGAGAGCAGAGCTGCATGTGTACCTGTGGGTATGGCGGCGGAGGGGGTTGCGGAGGCTGCGGGGGCTGGGGCGCGCGCAGTGTCCCCGGGTACGGGGGAGGAGGAGGGGGCCGACCTGACCCGCCCACGCCCATTGTCGCTGCAGTTACATGACACGAGTTAATTACAAAACTAAATTCAGAACAATATAATGTGAGTTATTCATTTGTTTAACATAATCCATAAATCTACACACGTACATTACGCCTCGAGGTAGACAGACACCACGTCCTTCCATTTGCTACGATCCCGGTATATATCTTTTGCTTCTTCAACATTCATCAATCTTTTCAAGCACACTCATCGGTTTAGAGTACTCTTTGACCTGACCGTTGTTGACCTTTGTTTAGTCATTGTTCTTTCATTCATCCTCTCTACATGTCTCATAAATTTACATAATTTACATTAATTAAGATCAATAGTTCATATTAGATAAAATAGTATATAAAGTAGATCAATTTCTCATGCTGAATCAAACAAAACCAATGAAATTTATTTGCCGTTAGCATTAGGTATTTTGCGTGATTTCATTTAGGAACATTAAAGCAAACCGTGGATTATCAAGCTTCGTAGCGCAAAACCTGACCTACTAATTTTTTTAGAGTTGATTTTAGTGAGAATCCTTAAAATGTGATAACACATTTTCATGTGAAAAGACAACAAAATTTTCTTTTTGCCCTCCCTAATATGCAGGTGGCTTTTTGAGATGTGGCAGTAAGGGTAGGTACATTAACCATTGTAGTAGCTATACGAAAACTTTCTGCGGAGACTGCCCCTTACTTTTTGAGATATTTTGATCGGCATTTTTTTCTAAAAGTGTACCGTCATCAAGAAAACGGGCAGTTTATACAAAAACTCTTTTTTATGCTAATCCATCCTGCTTCTTAAGGATCAATAAACTCTATGGGACCAACTAAGGTTAGAGAACTGAAAATGTCAGAAATCGCAAAAAAAAAACCACATATATTTCGCAGGAAATCATCGTGACTTCGATAACCTTCTGCAAGACAAGACAATTTTTAACAAAAAACCAAACCAGCTTCAATGTATTTAAAGAGTTTCGTGGGGTATCTTCGAATTCGAAGGTCCAATGCCAATAAAATTAAAATGAGACCAACCTTGAGGTATCCCCTATCAAACAGAAAAAGAAACATCCAAATCGGGTCGTAAACAAATAAGTTATGTCTGAACATCCATAAAAAAATATTGAGTAATCCGGAGTCTTTTTTTTAAGTCTGTTAAGAAGAGATCCCCACTAATTTTTATGTTAAATTAAAGTTTTTATTATGGATAGTCTGGGCGCTACAAAGATGACTATACCAAATATACTTCAAAACTGTTGTTTATTTTTTATTATATTTGCTGAAAGATGGCGTGATTTCTATTATTATTATTTTATGTTTATTCCATGGCAATCGTACGTAATGAGTAAGCCACAGTCGTGAGTCGAAGCTGACACACACATACGTACGCACGCATACTCACTTTTTGAATATTTAATGTTTATTATGATTTTTTTCATGTTTTCACTTTTTGTTCGTTTTTTTTTTTCATTGTCATAATAAATATTTTATATTTCTTTCTTATTACCGGAGTAGGGTAGTTGTTTAAGCACGATGGTACGGTCCTCGCGAACGACGCCGATGGCTCCATCAGCGCCGACGAACTGCGTGCCGGGTGCGATGCACCTGCCGGCCGCTAGCGAAGCGTTCATCTGCGCCGTCATCGCGTTCAGGATCTCCTGCGTGTTCACCGCGCTCGGACCGACGGCTCCGACACCGCCGCCACCGCCCTACGGAAATGTATTCACTAAACTCACTCACAAGAGTTTTTTGGCGGGATCTTGGGTCTGTCATGTCATGGTATTTATTTATTTTAATTTATAAACCAATGTTATTTGACCTTATAATGTGTAATTTGCCGGCATTTAACGTTATGTAGTTTGGTTTGTTTGTTGTACACATGTTAAGTGTATTGTCTATATCTATACTTATAATCATTAACTAAAGAGTCGAATATGAACACATTAAAAGGATATTTGAGAAAAATACCACTACTTTATTGGGGTTTAGAATCACGGAGAAATTATTTTGACAGTTTTTCAAATTTTTATTTGTCTGTTTGTTATTATGTATGCCAATCATAACAGACATTCTATAATGCAACATTATTCACTGGATATTAACAGTTAATAAGTATAAAATTGTGGTTTATTTCCTGTATGAAAAACAGCAACTAAATAAAAGCCTCCCCTCACCTCAATCTCACCTTACAGTATTAAGTAGTGTGAGGCAAAGCTGACTGCTAACCGTGAATACCCCCACGCGAAGTCTCAGGAATCCGAGAAATTCTTAAAGCACTAAACACGGTTAAATCGCCGACGGTCAATTTCAGTACACCAACATATTCTTTTTTTATCGCTGTTTTTCATAGACGTACCTTACTATCTTTTTACACCAAAATGTATCCATAGTATCTTTAATACCAATGTAACTAAATTTTCACAGCATATACTTTGTATAGATATAGAGTAAACATTACACGCACATACAAAAGCAGGCGAGCACATGGTCAGAATATACATGACAAACCAAAAATCACAATTTATATTTATTCTTCAATATCATAACATTTTTTTTCTTATTATAATCACGTACTTGAGAGAAATGCATTTGCTGTCCTGATGTAAACTGCAATTGCGGCCGTTGCACTACTTGCTGACTTATAACTTGAGGTTGACCAGGCTGACCAAACTGTGCTGTACGTTGACCAATATTTTGCTGTAAACAACACATTATACAAGAAAATAGAAAATTCCTGGCCACTTAAAAAAATTGTAGCACTATGTATTCTAGAATTCTTGATGATTCATAGCCCAGTAGATTATGACATTAATAGTAATATTACCTGGTGATGAATCTGCAATCTCTGTGGCGCATTAGCGAACATTGGTTGAAAGAGAGATCGTTGGGGCTTCTCTTCACCTTCGAGTTTCACTTCTGCCTTGATCGCTTGCATTGCAGTCTGTCAAAATCATAAAACTTTATTCAATCAGAGACTAGAATTTCAATCATATGTATAACTTTATTTAATAAATTCGGAAATGCGAAATTTTCTTTCGTTGTTTCATAGTGATATAATAATAACTTTATAGATACCTGTAATGCTATTTGTTGATTCTGCGTTATAACTCTTTGTACTCCATCACTGAACATTTGACTAATATTGGGTGTTTGCGGAGCGCTTTCCATCTTAACCTCCTGACTTTCAGTCTTGATTTCAACACGCTCAGTTTTCACTTCTATCTTGGTGGTTTCGATGATCTTATCTGCTTTCTGAATACCGGCGTATGATTTATTGTCTTGTGTTTGATGAGGGTCATTCCTAAATAATGAAAAAATAGTATAAGCCTCAATTCCAAAATAGTGTTGTATGATCGAAAAATTCGTGCGCGACCGTGGTATGTGGTGGAAGACGTTGCGGGGAGGAGATAGCACGTTATTACGTCAATATACTACACAGTAGACTAAAGTAAACAGTATATTGTGTCAACAGTGTTCATCAAATAATTATCTGCATCTGCTCGATAGATACTCGATACACGCACTAGGGCTGCCCTCTGAATGTTTCTTGGGTTCCAGTTTACGTATTTGACAATGCTATATTAAAATGCCATTATTATCTTTTCATCAAAATATGTTACTGCAAATTATGTGAGTTTTAATTTAAAGTATTTCTACTTGTGTTTTATTTCTAGTTTAGTGAGTGATTGTGAGTTTTTTTTACTAAATATATAATTTTTTTAAGTTTAATTAATCAAAAACTATATTCAATTCTAAGAAGTACATAGGTTATATAATATTTCGTATCTATCTATACAACTCATAAAATTGAAGTGTCTGTTTGTAATGTCAAAACAACAGTTTCTTACTAAATGCCTAAGAAAGGAAGTATATACACCACATATAGGTAACAAAACTCCAATTTTTTTAAAGTTTTGTCTGAATGTTCTGGGTAATCTCCGAAATGGTTGAACCTATTTTGTCGGGACTTTCACTGGTAGATACCTAATGTTATAAGGGGTAACTTGGGCTACTTATATTTTAGAAAAAATATTAGGGTTCCACGAAAATTAAAAAAAACTGGTCATGGCAAATCAATTCGGACGCTTAAATGGCTTACGCTGAATAAACTATAAGGGATATATCAACTTAATGTACTACATCATTTTAGATATTAAAAAGACCTACAAAAAAGTCACCGAATGCATATGTCTATCTTCTAACGATCACCCACGATAAGCATATAACCGGGAGCGGGAGTGGCACGATTCGCACGTATGTCCGTTCGACGGCATTCTGTAGCCCACGCGAACGCAGTCGCGGGCACAGCTAGAAATTTACAAATTACGTAACTTCGGCGCACTCCGGATTATTGTGTACCGAAGTTTACTTTACTGTACTATGAGGGCGCAACTACGTTACGCAATTGCACGCGTTTCCCTTCCCCGCTACACAATCCGCCATTGTCGTATGTAACTATTCCTCGCCAACGTCTTTCGTCACATAGGACTGTCGCGCACGATCTTGTCGGATTCACCTCACTAGGCCAAGTATTGTTACCATTGTCAATCACATTTTAATGCAACTTCAAATGTGATTGTGGTCAACTGACATTTTTCAAGATTCAATTAAAATATTAAAGAATGAAGTTACAAGCGGGTGATCCTAGAAAGGTTCTGCTTCTATTAAAAATTACAGTCTCATCTCTAAAAAAGCTAAGAAAGCATGATCATGTACTGGTAAAAAAAAGATACTTAATTATATAAAAACCTGAAATAAAAGCGTACTGCATATGGATAATATTTATGATTAAAAGATAGACAGATCTAGTTATGTACAGTAACCACCATAAGCCGTTAGCACAAAGTTGACCTGCGATGTAGTATATCAAAGGGTACATTTGGCAGTATGAGAGGCTGTATTTCATGCATACCATGCTAAGTTTCATACCATAACTTATGGAGTATCCGATAAATAATATGCTTTGTGCTGAAGACACATGACAGAAACTCTAATACATTTGAATATAGTTTGACATACTGATTTTCCCGCTTGAGGTGACGATCGTGCACGGCGTCGTCGGCCAGTTCAAGTCCATCGAGGATGTGTTCCGCGTCGTTGAGAGCGGCGAGCTCCGGGTCAGCGTACTCGAGGATGTTGAACTGGTCGCCTATTTCTGCCGTTAAAGAGTCCAGTAGTTCCTCGTCGTCCTCACCGCCTAGCCCAGTCAGGATGTCACCCACCTGCGACGAACTGAAGTTAAACACTAATATGCGCCGCGCCCTTACGTATCAGTGAAATTCCTATAATAATACGGCTACCTATTCAGCCTCTTAAAAACCTTTTTGATATTTGCCCCTGTTTTAATATAATTCGTTTGGTTCATGAGATCTTTTGAGAAAGCCTCAGGGTATCACTTTATAGCCTAAAGAGTATCATATGCAAGGTGTCTGTCTACTTACAATTTTTATATCAGACTAACAAACTAAATTATCAGCAATTTGAAAAGCTTTAATAGAATTTACAAACTCGTACCATTAATTGTTCTATTTCTCTATAATGTTATATTGTTTTCTACTATGTTTCGTATATTTACCATACATAGCTTTCTGATCTCACATTTATTGTTCAGCTACATCATCAACTTATCTGTCATTCGTCATAGGAGTACAGTCGCTGATGTTAAGGGCCTGGTTAAACGACGCGAAAACTTTCGTGCTGCCGGCGCGTAATAGCCATTCGTTCGGTCGGTCGGCGCACTCTCATGATCATTAATGGCCAATGTCAATTATATTTATAAGGCAACATTAAATTCCTCAGATGGTGTTCCGAAGTTGCCGGGTAGCCGGGAAGCACCCCGTTCGCACACTCCATTCCCCTCGCGACCCGTGGTCTTCCAACATCCGTTGTACAATTGTTTCTTCACTCATTTAATTTAAAACGTGCTTACTGATGCATAGAGCCTATTTTGCTATAACAGCGCGATTCCTATGCACGTACACACGGTCACCGCGCGGCGATCGCATTGCAAAAATGAAACCACTATATGAATCAGATGCCTGTGATCTGTTTTAGATTTATTACATTTCCACAAAAAAAAAAACTATTCAACTACGTCAATAATGATAAAGATTTAAATTATTGGATTGAACATAGTTTTAGCATAGTTTCAACCATCAATCAATGTGCTTTCACACTGTAAAACCTAAGCTAAATTTTTTAAAACTTACAACTAATATTATGAGAATCTTCTATAATACTATCACCAACCTTGTGTGATCAGAACTTCAATAATTACAAAACATATTAAAACATAATGACTGTTAAAAATACCTCTCCGATATTGCCAGGATCCTGTTCCAATTTATCCATATCACCCATGTCCATTTCATCAGTGCCTTGATCATGATTTGACTCTTGTTTGGTTTCGCCACCAACAGCTGAAATTACAATGTTTTCTTTTAATATGGTACAGTCATTTATATGCAATTAAATCAATATATTCAAGTAGATTTAAGACAAATATCTTATAATTATTTCATCTTACTGAACCAAAATATGCTCATCTAATTGGCCACTTCTTGCTTTTTAATGGTTTTCAATAATGTCAAATACAATATTTCGATACCCAATATGAATAACAATATAACTTGAAATTCAATAAAATATAACTACAGGCTAAGCAAACACAGAAAAAATACTATTAGGTCGGGGAAAAAGTTTCTTCGCATTTTGATGTGAAAACTCAAGACATTTTTTTTTTTTTTTTTTCAAAGTTTATTTACAGTATATATGTGCCGTTTTGTTCGATAACTTTCTGCCATTTTGTAGGTAGAGACATGATCCCGTTGCTGTAGAAACTCTGGGGCTTCTGATCAAAAAAACGCGACAAATAGTTTTGGCAGTCCTCTCTTGATGTTAACATTTCAGAACCTAAAGAATTCTGAAGAGATCGAAACAGGTGAAAATCTGAAGGTCAGGGCTATATGGTGGATGCACTAACACCTCCCAGCCAAACTCTCTTAATTTTTGTGAGTGACTAAAGATTTGTGTGGTCTAGCTTTATTGTGAGGGTGTGCCTTCCTGTTGACCAATTCCGGCCGCTTTCTCTCAACTGCTTCCTTTAATATCATCAGTTGTTGGCAGTAGAGATCCGAATCGATGGTTTTGCCAGGCGGTAAAAGCTCATAATGAACAATTCCCTTTCAGTCCTACCATACACACAGCCATTACCTTGTTTCGAGTCAGCCCAGATTTAATCACAGTCTATGAAGCCTGGCCGACCTTGGCCCATGACCTTTTTCGCACGTTCTTGTCGTACGTAATCCACTTTTCATCGCCAATCATCAATCTCTTCAAAAACGGCTTAGTTTCATTACGTCTCAATAATGAATTGCAAATGAGTACACGGTTCATTAGGCTTCTTTCAGTTAGCTCGTGTTGCTCCCAAATATCGAGCTTTTTGGTATAGCCAGTTTTCTTTAAATGGGTTAAAACTGTTTTGTGGTCAATTTTCAGTTCTTCAGCTACATCGTAACTACTGATATGCTGATCTTGCTCCACTTTTTCAAAAATGACGCCCATTTTATTCGTAACAGGGCGACCAGAGCGAGGTGCATCATTAATATCAAAATTTCTGGACTGAAAACGTTTGAACCAACTTTGTGCTACTCTTACTGACACTGCATTAGGTCCCTAAACATCACAAATTTTTTCCCCTGCTCGATTTGCATTTTTGCCTTTTTTGTAATAATATTTTAAAATGTATCGAATTTCTACATTAGATTCACTCAATGTTACCAAAACCAACCAGATACAAACAGTACAGCCAAAGAAATTTTATAACAAGTTTATACCTACGTTATACGAAGAAACTTTTTCCCCGACCTATTATATATTTGAGTTATACAAACTCTACGATTAATAGATCCATTTGCACTTGACAAAATTACTTGAGCAAAAATTATCATTGTAAACAAATAAATTTAAAAAAAAATCATGTACCTATAACACCATCATTAATTTTAACATAAATAGTAGCTCTACACTCGCTCGCAAGTCACACGCGAAGGCGAGGAGAGCATTGCGTGAAACATCAATATGCAGTCGATTCGCATATTCTTCGGAGGTTTGCGCAATGTTCCCCATTTTTTTGTCGGCTTTTTAGCCTGCATCAAAGTAGACGAGAACACGTGAGCATGACTACACTCTACACGTCTACACTCTCACATACCACATTAATATTATGCATTAATAAGTGTGTAATTCGGTGTATCGAATTAGAATTAGACATACCTGGATTACATACAAATTCTGAACCATGTTTAACCTTGGTTAGGTTATAGGAGAGTTAATGAATTATAATGGTATTTCCGATGCGATTTGATTATTTTATGCTTCTGAGCACTATGATTGAGTCATAAAGAAGACTTGGCTGAATATGTGGTTTAATTGCAAGATATTTGAAGAAATAAAAAAAAATGAGATACATGTAATTGCTAGTAAGTTGTGTGATAATCGAAAGAAAAAAAATATACTGAACACAAAAAAAAAAAAAACAAAATATTCGAAATTCTTTAAATAAAAGATGTCTGCTCTTTCACAACGGCCAGCAAGCGTCGTGCTGGCCATCACGCGTTATCAGGGGTTTTTTAAGAGCTACCCTCTAAAAGGGTTGGCAACGCGCATGTGAAGCTTCCGGTATTGCAAACGTCCATACGCTGCAGTGACCGCTTACCATAAAGCGGACAGCACGCTTGTTTGTCGGTGTTGTGGAAAACTGCGAGTGCGCATCCAGGACAGTTCGCTGCTGCGTTTCGCACTATATTGGTGACGAGAATCGCGCCGTGATTCACATGTGAAGTGTGGAGCGGCCATTACGATGTTATTCATATTAGGTATTGTTTTGTAAGTGTAACAACACAATTCTTCTAGTATACGTAAAAGTGCCAATTAAATAAATGTGATATTATTAAGTTGTTACAATTGTAGGTAACTTCCTCTGAAACATATACCTATAAGGTAAATATTTCTGATTTGTTAGTTGGTTACCATTTACTATTCTCCACACTAAAAGCAAGTTGATAAAGTCTTTACTCAACTTGCAGAACGATTGTGGAGATATTCTTACAACTTTTTACTATTATTCTTACCATTTCCAGATGAGATGACATTCTGTTTCTGGTCTAAAACTTGTTGACCTGTCGCATTACCAGCATTTTGCTGTTGCAATTGATTGTTGTCTGATGTTATAATCCGCTGCTGCATAATTACTAAAAACATCATTATTAATTAGAAAGCTTATAATATAATAAATAATTGATTATATTATGGCAGTGTGTGCTTCAACTTTGATAGATTTGGATTATATACAAAATTCACATTTATATTTTATTTTACACCTCATTGTTGGGTATTCATTATTGTAAATAATAACCTTCAAATCAGAAGAAAAAAAAACAGAACTAAACAGAAAGTAAAACTGCAAAAACTAAACAAGTACAGTGTAAACTCTTTATAACGTTATCCTTTATAACGATAAACTCCCTATAACGTTGAAGTGAGCCCAACTTGGTTGGTTTGCGTAAAAACCCACATATTGAAACTCCACTCCATATAACGATAACTCTCTATAACGACAAAAAATGCTCAGTCCCTTGAGTTTCGTTATAAAGAGTTTACACTGTATTTTAAACACAACTCTCTTAGACAAAAAATCAAAAGTAAAAAAAAAATTGAAATACACTAGTAACCGTAACAGTAAGGAATGACGTATAAATAATGTTTTACCTCATTCTCTTCTTCGTCGTTTAAAACAAACCTTATTTGTTACTTACCTTTCGTAATTAATAACACTTTTATATGACATGTTTTGTCTCAATTTATATAAATAAAATTATATTAGTGTGATAACTCACAGTGTTGTTCAAGTCGGAGGTGCGGCGCGTGCGGTGCGTGCAGGGCGTGCTGGCTGCGCGGGCGCAACGCTACCGGTAGTGGGTGTCGGAAATGTTGTCCCTCCCCGCTCACTCCGCCCTCCTCGCTCATGCTCTCTGTCACACGATAACAATATTTTACGACCACAAATAATAATAAGGATTTAACGATACATTATTATTCCACCCACAGCAATACCGATATCTAAGTGTAGTAATTAACAAGGTAAATTGAAAATGTAATAGGGCCCCGACACACGTAACCTATTCATTGAGCCCATTACAATGACCCAAATACGATATCTCTGGCGAAGTTGGTGAGGAGTTAGGTATCCTACAGATTACAGATGACACTGCACAGCATCAGGTCAAGGTTTTTGTAATATCATTGAAGTAACAGAATGCCAAATCTCGACTCAATCAGACCTGTTGAAGTGCTCACATCTATTTATTAATTACAAAAGAGGTGATGACCTTGAAACGACTGCACCGATTTTGGTAAAACATGTCTAAGAACCACCGCTAAAAACCTGTTTACAAATAATAAAAAATCGCATTCAAATCGGTTTACCGGTTTAAGAGCTACGGTGCCACAGACAGACGCACATACACACTCGCACATAGTGGTCAAAATTATAACACCCCTTTTTAGCGTCGAGGGTTAACAAAATAAACAATGAAGTATGTAAGCTCCAACACATTTTTACCCGAATGGCGGAGGGTAAAATTTGAGTTATAATATTTTTTAATAATAAGTAGGTAGGTACTTAGTTTTTAACAAAAACTCAGCTTAAAAATGAGCATTATTGAAAATTATGCCAAATCAAAATTAATAATAAATAGGCACAAAATGACAATGCAGACTGCAATATCGCCGCTAGCACCACGCACCGCTCTCCCGCCTGCTACGAAAGGGAAACATCGTCGTTTCGCGCACTTTTCGAAGTATTAGAAATGATTGGCGATCCCGATACATCGTTACATTCCAAACCAAAAATATTAATATTCTGTCTAGATTCCTTTATCTGCAGAGATTGATTTCAATGAAAATGATACATCGATCATTAATGAATTTTATATTTTTAAAGTAATGACGGCTCACTAGTAACGTACCTATACGAAAACCGCATCCATTTACGTGGCTTTGAATCTCTACAAAGAGCCTGATCATTCGGTTAAGGAAAATATCGTGATGGAACCATAACATGGTGGTAGTTCTTTCTCTAATGCCCGCCTCTGGCTAACCTCCACCCTTAAACTGGAAATCTGTCGTCAAGCACCTATAAGTGTGCTCCGGCGGTTGCACTTGAGAGTCAGTCCTCTTCACCGTCCTCACAGTGTGTTAATCTTTAACATCAGATGATATTATGGCCTATCCCAAAGAACCTACAAAGAATAAAAAAATATGGTAATACTGACGTGGTGGCCACATTTTATCAGGATGTCGCTGAAGCAAGTCCCTGAGCTGACGATTAATATTCTCGTTGTCATTGTTTCCGTAGTGCAGCGGGAATCTCTGCGTGGGGAACGCGCTGCGCGGTGCCTCTGCTGATACGGGCGAGACGGGGGGCGCGGGTGTCGGAGCACCCGGACAAGAGGGCGGTCCACTCCCAGGGGAGTTACTACCCTCAGGCACGCGCAGCCGCTGCATCGCTGCTGATAATACATTACAAAACTCCAGATTTGATTGATTGTTAGGGAACAATGCACTTAGAAATGCCAAATTTTACGACCAATTCCAATCCCTTATTTTGATAACCTGGGAATGATATATTAAACTGAAGTAAAAAAAAACACGTGTTTACAATTGAGCGTGGTGACTAAAATCAACACTGGAGCTGTATTTTTGTACTTACTTTGCTGTAAGCTTTTGATGACTTTAGCAAGGTTACTTACACACTTATCATAAATTCCTGAGATTATTCAGCATAGCACCTCTGCTCAAACCGTAAAGAAATATCAAAATACCGGTCAAAACTGTACGGTTACTACGGTTAATATTACTCAATATTAAAAATATAAAACTCAAGAGATTGATTTTTTTGTTCGTTTCGAAAACGCTAATCTCTGGAACTATGGAACTATCAGTCAGATTTTATAAATTTGAGTGAGGTTTTTTGAAGAAAGGTTATTTAAGTCTATATACCTTCACACTACGATCCCGAGGAGTAAATCAGTAACCATCAACGTCAAGAAATCTGCAGCAAAAAGCTGTAGGCAAATATGGGAAGTGTGAACAAAGATACGCTACACGGGACGCACGAGTGCGTTGGCGACGGTGCGGTCGAGAGTTAGTCAAATAAATTTAACACCAGTGAAACCATGTGGCACAGCTGTGCAAATGTGACTTCGTGTTAAAAGTTACCTTGAAGCCTTTGATCATGAATGATCTGTTGTTGTTGTTGAGTCTGCTGCAGACGCTGTTGCTGCAGATGTTTCCATTGTCGCTCCTGCTCGGCCTCGCGCGCACTGCGCTGCTGTCCGCATGCGCGCTCTTGCTCCTGTACCACACCACATCATTTCATTACAAACTGGTGGTAGTGTGTTGACGTTCATAAATCCCTACATAGTGCCTACATTGAATAAAATATTCTTAATTTTGAACCATGTCAGTTAAGTACTTCAATATAATCGGCTTTTCTTATTGGACATTACAGACAATTTTAAATTCTTACATTTTGAACACAAGTAAACTTAAATCAAATAAATCTATGAGGAGTGAAAACTGAAAAATGTCCAATTTAAAATGAAAAATATTGATATTGACCTTATAAAAATTATTGAAGTGCAAAATTATTATTTTTTTCAACAAAATATTTCCTAAGTTTAATAATTGATATTTATTTAGATTTTAAAAGCAATATTTACAATAACAAAGTTACATTTTCCAAGAAATAAATTTTCTGACATGCTTTCTACGCAGGCAAATTTGAAATCCTATTAAAACATATTTCAATAAATGAGAAATAAATATTATAGATTATTGGGAAAAATATACACTATAACAACTTTTTCCTGGGAATCGAACTGATTTACCTAATCTATTACACATTATTTTTATGAATTATTCTGTTTAGGTGAGATTTCAATTAATTTTCAATGAACGAAGCCACTCCTTGAATCTCTACAATGTCATAGTCACAATGTTCAATTTTTTTTTCTACAAGCAGCTGGACTGTCCTGACTGACTGGATCCGACTAACGCAAATATTATTTGCCTTTGTGCTTAGCGTCTTTGTATCATTGTTACTTAATTGATGGCCGCATTATTCGCTAGCTAGCCGTATCATATATTTAATATTTACCATTAGATACGTTGCAGTTAGAAGATTCGATCCCTAAATTCGGGATTCCGGTCGTATTTCAGTTGCGAAAACTTCGGGATTAAATTTCACGAATTCCGGGATTTACATAATTAACAAGATAATTTCAATACTGATATGAAAATATTGCATAACACGAAATGCACTTTCTTTACACCACTAACGTAGCAAACAAGCATGCAACCCGTTTTCGTTCCGGGCCTCTAAAGTAGTAAGTAGCATAACTTATAAACCTCGCAGGTTGAGTTAAACAAACTTGGCGTCTCCTCGCAGGACCACAGCATAACTTATCAACCTGGTAGGTTGAGTTTAACAAACTGTATTTCGATATTACAGATAGATGTGTATTGATTATCTATAGTAATAATATGCTGAAGAGATTGTTTGTTTGGTTGAACGCGCTAATCTCAGGAACCACTGATTCGAATGGAAAAATTGGTGTTGGATAGCCCATTTAACGAGGAAGGCTAAAAGCTATATAACATCACGCTACGACCAATAGGAGCGGAGCATCAATGAAAAATGTTGGGGAAAAAGGGCATATGTTATTTCTTTTCAAAGAAGTTACGCAACAATCGTGTGATGGAATTGTTTCTCTTAAAAAGTCCGTGATAGCATATGGTTCTTTTAATAATTAAGATTTAAACTTTTTATGGTAATAAAATTTGTTCTAAAATAATGATTTGCTTCGGTGTTTTTATACACATGGTGTTTAATCCTTTGGGTCAGCTAGTTTTTTATAAGATTTAATTCTTGCTACTTTATATTACTGGAAATTTAATGTGTTAATTTTAAAAAAGAAGTAGTTGGTTTACTTTAAAGGATAATTCAAGTGGTTTGATTTTTTCAACTCACTGGTTATTTTAATGTAATGATTAATATTGATCTGTGTAGAAGAATAAGGTATGTTATTACGGAATTTTATGTCTAATTAAGTTGATATTTGTTTTGGGAGTATAAAATGTTATAGACAGACGTAGTATGGTCAAACCAACCAAGTCAAACTTCTTCCTTCTTTTTGGTTGATTATTTTTTGAACATTTAAATAATCATAAAGCAGATTTTTATATAGTACTCTGACTTTCCATTATCTGTCTACAATCTCGGGATTATCTTGGACAATACCGAAAGCCCGGGATTTAAAAAAGGACCGGGATCGAATCCTCTAGTTGCAGTCCAGCCGAGCCAATATAAAATGTATTGTTGGCTTTATTATCATTTTCTCTCATTATTAAAAAGTTTATGTACTCAAAGGAATGGTCCTTTGGCCATGTCTGGTCCGATTGCATCTTTGAATCTTTGACAGAGAATACAGTCATGACTATAAAAATTTCATTATAAAAATCCACATAAAACATGACCTCAATGATATATATATATATATACAGTGCAATTCTATTTAAATAGACCTATATCTGTTATTTTAAAATAGATATAATGTGGTGTGAGAATGAAATGATTTCGATTAAAACTGAACATATCGATAAAATAATAATCGTGTAGAATAGACACGAATAGGTTTATATGTAGAAATTTAAAAAAAGTATATTTGTTTACTGAACCGTACAGCTATTAGTAGTTTATATAATATGTAAAAAAATACTTTCAAACCGAAATCATAATTATTATAATTGTTATAAGTAATATTAGAATCGGAGTTTCATGCCGTTGCGTTGTTATCGAAATGTTACGTACTTCTTTGTGTCATACATAAATTAACTATCATTAAGTTTATCTCCAGTTTCAGTTTCTAAGTCTGTTGAAAATTATGTAATATTTTGTTTGTAAATCATACTAACGTAAACTTAATGGAAATTAAAATTATGTTTAGAATATTATTACACAGTGTTAATAATTTTACTACAAAATATATTGTTGTTTTATATTTATTATTTCAATTAATTAAAGAAAAACACCTCCATAAGATTCGTATAAACAAATAAAAATATTTCGATATATATGTATGTATATATATAATAGCATCGTAATCAGCAAACCGAATGTCCTCAATATACAATAAATTGATTATGTAATTCCTATAGTTTTTTATGTGCATACATTATATAATTAGATCAACTCTTTCAAAAAAAAAAAACTTATTATTAAGGATTCGGTTCGACAAATACGATGCTTCCTAAAACGAACAACAATGGAACATAGAACATAAATTCTTATGTCTATAAACTTGTCTACCTTGCAAAGCTTTGTACACATGAGCGTAACGACGCAAATCAACCGTGAACTATAAACAAACTACGAGTATGTTAGAATTGTTAGCACACCATACCCAGCCACCGACTGCTTCCAATGTTAAAGCCAAAACTACCAAGGCAAAGCGTAAATAAAAAATTAAATCAACATTACGGACAACAGGGGACACGAGTCCGGGAGGCGTTTCGGGATACATTAGGCGGGTAAACTTTCTCGCATAAAAAAAGCTTAAAGAAAATTATATAAAATAAATCACACAGCTTACAACGCCATTAAACAGCCAAACTGTTGTTGAGTGATAACAATTTTGACAGAATTTAACGCGGGGGATGTAAAGGAACTCAAGAGTCGCGCGATCACCCAACAATTTGAGATACGTTTCTCGCATACACACTAAGTATTTAATATATATGTGTGTGTGTGTGTGTGTGTTTGTGTAGATTGCCTGGGTTGCAACTGTTGATTACAATTATTTATAAACTACAGTTGCTGTTGTAAATAAGATAATTTATTTTATACTTAAATAAAACATTTGTTAATTATATTGAGTAAGGACATTATAAAGTTGTCCAGACTCATGTAGTAATTTGTGTATGAGTGTGTGTATTGGGTGTGTATGCGAGGAGAAGCGCGAGGCGCGGGGCGCGGTACCGTGTGCGCGTGCGCGAGGCGCGGCAGCGTGCGCATGATCTCGGAGGGGGTGAGCACGCGGATGTGCGCGTCTGCCTCCAGGAGTCCGCCCGCCGTCACCGTCACGTTGGGCGCGCGCACCCCGGCCGCAGTGCCGCCGCCGCTGCCACCAACGCCGATGACGACAGTGCCAGGCGCATGGGCGGGAACAATCGCGGGCGCGGGCGCAGGGGGCGTAGGGGCTGGAGCAGGCGACGGTGAAGGAGTAGTCGCGCCTGTGCTTGGGATCGAGGTCGGTGCGCCGAGAGCGGCTGCTGGTGCAGCTCCGCCGGTGGGCGCGACCGACGTCTGAGCGATGCTGCCGATCCCTCCACCGCCGGCGTCCGGTTCAGCGATCACGTTACTCGAGCTCTGCGCGCCATTCACTTCTTAGTTCCAGTTTCGCGTAAACTTTCCGGTTCGTCCGCCGGCCGGTGAAGTGCGACGCGCGCGCCTCGGCGGCCGGTTTCGTATTATCAGGAAGGTATGTCAACTCGAAAGAACTTCAGTTCCGGGTAAAATGTTTACCGCGATTACCGTGGCTCTGTCGTTTCACTACCCCTGCCTATTCAACTATGAAATTTCTATTTGAGCTGAGTATACACTTACTCAGTTCATATCAATAACATGAAATTTATTCAAATGATACAATGCATACTGTAGATTCTCTCACTTAAAATTTAGAAATCTCTATGAAATAATAGGAATGCTCAGCTGATTTCTTATTTTTTATGCTATACTAAAATGAAACAAATAATATACCGTTCATATTAAGTTCAATGAGTATACCCATACAATAATTAATGCAGTGCCTAAATGTGGTTCACATATTTACATGTGTATTGATAGCTCTGTAAGAAGCGATAGAATCTACAGCATCCCATAAATTATGGCACTGACATGACTACTTTACAACCCAATTTATTCTAATCTAACAATCCATTAAAATGGCCCAATCTAATCAAACAGATAGATTCTCATAGATTTTTTAAAAATGAAGTACTCTTTACTAGTGTACATAATTATATGTAATGTATAGTAGATGATGTCCTAAAAAGTATGTTACATTGCTAACATGGATTAAAAAACGAAATGATAGAATTGAAATTATTTTGACATAATTGTCCAATGAATGTGTAAGTAGGCTTAAATTATTTACACAGTGTTTTGTGGCAATGACATATTATATTATTATCACTTTTAATATAGATATTTATATAAGTCATAAAAGAGAAATACAAACTATCATTTCGTTTTATGAAATAGTAGCGGTCTGTGCGTACACACCCTAAATAATGATAGTGTATACGGCACACATTGTAAACACAGTGATAAGTGAGTTGGGTTAGCACACTCCACATCTAGTAAGCGACAAACAAACATACCTGTTGCGCTTTTTTCATTCGTATCGCACTCCTGTTATCTCTGGCTCGTTGTAAGTACGGCGCTTTCTGCTCAGAGGGCAGGGCGCGCCATTTTTTAAGTATCTGTTTACACCGATCCACCCAATTGGGGAACTCGGTTTTCCATTCCGGATGATTCGTGTTCGCGTACAACACGGCAGATATCGTGGCCGCCGAACCTAAGCCTGTAAAATACGATTCGCTGTTTTACTATAACAGCTAATAACGAAGCAATTCATCCGCTAAACGGGTTCGTACATAAATATGACGGCATAATCTATTACGAATCTCCATGTTGGTAATATAGTACAGTCATTTGTTGCTCAAATAATAGGTTACATGAAAAGTTTTCCGGGAGTTTAGAAAATTGGTGATTTTACATATTTTGACGTGCTCTTTCCGAATTTCTAGGTTGCCACCTCGTATAGTTGCCGCTCGCGCCGCCATATTGGATAAATGGCACCGAAAATTAGTTTTTTAAGAATATCTCCATTCGTACTCATTTCATGATGAAAATAGTAATTTTATAAATTAAACTAGAGGAAATTGCCTAGAATTTATGCAATAACCCTCCCTTTTTTGTAAACGCTTTGCCTTTAGGTATCAGCTGGTGTATAACCAGTTACTACACTCCTTTGCAAATAAAACGGGAGCTTAAGGAAATTTACGTTTTAAGATCGGATTCAGTTAATTAAATTGAATTAATTGTTTGACGTAGATTGTATACTTAATATAGTGTAAATTAATATGCGTGAAGTGAATTCTAGGATTTTTCAAACGATAAGAAGTGGTTAGCAATAAAGACAACTTTTTAGTTTTTTTAATATAGTTACAAATGTAGAAATTTAATAATGAGTGTTCAAAATCAAGACTTGAATCCTTCTGTGCATGCTTTCCACAATATTTATAATAAGGTTTTGAGGTATACATTTCCCACTCTTCTGTAATAACTCTTTTTTGCTCCTGATGTTTTGTGGAGCAGGCTGCACTGTTAGTCTTACCTGAATGACTCAATGCATGACGCATGATACATGATGTATGACTGCATGCTCAATTGGATTGAGGTCAGAACTTAGAGCTGGCTACTCCAAACGACGAATCTCAACTTCTTGTATGTACTTTTCCTCGTCGCTAGAACGGTGAGGGCGAACATTGCCTTCATAAAAAATTGAATCTCCCTCAGGAGCAGTCAATGCGGGTTGTGCATGTGGAATTAGGACTTCCGTTATGTACCAGTGTGCATTTAATGTTCCATTTTCTATGAAATCTAACTCCGTACGCTCCGTTGAATTAATAACTGCCCAAAACATAACGGAGCCTCCGCTATATGGAGTGATTTCTTCCATATAGCGATCCCGTGGTCTTCGCAGCGCTCGCCGGTATAGGTCCTCTCCGCCCAACAAGATTCTAGCTTCATCAGAAAACAATACTTTGTTCCAGTCCTCCTGAGTCCATAAAGCACAGTTTCGAGCAAACTTAAGTCGAGCAACACAGTGCTCACGGAGTAATAAAGACCCCGGGCAAGGCGGTAACTGCTGATATTGGCAGCCAGAAGCCTCCTCCTGACCATCCACAAGCTAACATATACTCCTCTTACTTTTTCAATGTCCACACTTGACGCCTTAAGATTTCGCAACGTCTGACTCACCAAAAAGCAGTCATTTTGTGGTTCTGTGCATCGTTTTCATCCCAAACCTGATCTTCTTTTGAACAAACCGGTCTCTTGATACCGTTGCCAAGGCTTATGGACAGTTGAAAAACTCACACTTAGCCGCTAAGACCCATAAGTTTGTGAACAACTTTCTTCAAGTAGGGTCAGAACCACGGTCTGGCAACACAAGTTATCTTTAGTTTTTTTTCCTACTAGGCAACTTCGCGCGGTAAGCTGTCTCCCGTTTGTCCTTGCTTCGCAAGGCGCGCGCGCAGCTATATATTATTTTGATTTTGATGTATTTTGTTTTTGATCGGATCGCGATATAAATTGTTCATTACCATGTTAATTATTGTCAGTAGATTGAATACGCGTTTGTTGGGCTATAGACCGAGATATAATCTCCCTATAACACGGCCAATCGTGACTGTCTTGAAGGTCAATGTGCCGGTTTGAGTTACGCGTACCTCCGTTTGATAACTTGAAGAAACCTCTTGTAATTGTTTGTTTGAACTGTGTTAGGCCGTGGTTATATTCTCCTTATTACGACCGTTTGTTATGTTGTTATATTGTGTAAGCTTTTAATCTCGCCACGAGACGAATTGGTGTCAGAAGCCAGTGGTCGACATGACCAACTGGTGAATTGTGGAGCTTTATCCGTTAGCGTAGACGCCTTCAGTGACGAGTTTATTTTTATCATTGTAAAGTAGGAAAATTACAAATGTCATACCACACTCCGTAGAGGGTTCAGATGAGAAGTCCTCAACTGCGCTTAAATGCTAACCCCTGTACACTTGATGGAGAACATAACATAGGGCTATAATTGTGTATAATAATAAATAGTTCGTATTTTAGAATTTACACACTATGTTTTCCATATAAAATAAAATAACCAACCTCAAAAAGAATCTCAATGTTAACTGAGCTGCATCTATATGCTATTACTCTTGAGAGTTGAGTTGTAATGCAGCATGATCAGAGCACAGTGTGAACACTGTTCCAAATAGGTGTGGAGGTGGTGGTCACCACCCTTACTTACTCTTTATGTGAGTTCGGTCGTGAGTACTCACTTTCATCGGCTCGCATCTTATCTGCGCTGCGCTGGTTGTACGAGGGAGGAGCTGCGGGCTGGTCGGCCCATGAGCCGCCCGAGACCCCACCAGAGCCCCCGCCTGCGCCCGGCGCCGACCCGCACTCGCTACCGAACAGCGGGCTAGTGCCACTGCTGCCACTGATCACAAATATAAGCTTTTTACTATAACTCCGTTTTTTAATTCCGTAAAGTGACAATCTCTAAAGTTAAATTTAAAAAAATGTTGCGACATTAATTTTTGTAGTGCAGTCCTACGTTTGTTTTATATTCGATTAACTAAAAAAACAGACCTTAAAAATCCGAATACTTTTCTCATCACGAGCACATTTGATTTAAAGACCACACTATGACCATTTTGTGCTCATGATACGTAATAAGACCTATAAGGTATAGAGCTATTTCAACGTCAAGATTTGCAACACGCATTAATAAATATGTAATTAATTAGTGAAACATAAAAATGGATTTTATAACCTAATAATAATAATAATAGTTAAAATGCGAATTATAACATACCTGTTTCCAAATTCAGTATGGTATGACGGCGTGTACTCCATGGGGCTTTGCAACTGCGGCCGCTGTTGTGAGTACGGCGTCATAGAGTTTGCGTACGATACGGAAGATTCTTGAGATTCCTAACATAGAACGATTCGTATCTCGATTATCAACTAAAATATTCCATCCGTCTCATGTGCATGTCCATATCTTTTTTTAAGTGGGTGTGTTTATAATATTAATCACAAACGCAGCTATTTACTATAACTAAGTGAATCTTATTTTAATATAACTGATAATATGCTTCATCTCATATGGTTATACAAATAAAGATAAAGGTGCTTTCGGTAATCAGCAAACCAAAGTGTTCCTCCCAACTGTTTATAGCTGATATAAGCTAAATAAGCTGAAATAAACGTATTTGAATACATAAGTGTGTCTACCTGTGAGTCGTCAGTGAGCACGCCCTTAAATATTTCATCAACATCATTGCTGTCCATATCGGGCAGCGTGTCGCGTACCATGGCGTCTAAGCTGACACCTAGCAACGACAGATCATCCTTCGGCGATATCGTCGATCCCTGAGACGATCCTCCCGTTTCTGTTAAGATTTATGTTATATTTTTCTTATAAAAAAATACAAAATACAGATTATAAGTTGCTGATTGGTAAAACAAGTGTCCGACAATATCTTGATCACCACACAAGACTCAAAAACTTTTTAAATGGGTGCTAAGCTTTCTAAGCACTGGTGCAGTGCACTCCCACAAAAAATTACTGCACAAAGTGTGTTTTGTTTCTTTCTTAGCCGTATTTAGGTATTTTAGGCAGGTAATATGTACGACTATAAGTCCTTTATACTATAATCTAAATCCAGCATTTCACTAAAAACAATTACATAAAACAAAAAAAAATTGGTATTAAGTTGTACTGAGTGGGGTGCCAGCGATTGCGCTCCTATGAAACAAAATACAATGCAATTATAAGCACGGAATTCAATGTAGTACGAAAGAGAGCATACTACATGGCCCAACACGTGAAACAATAGATTTAGTATTAGAAATGGACCTAAACTGGAGCGTCACTCTTGCGCTACATTTTACACGCAAACTGTATGGTTTTACTTGCATTTAATTATGTTTCTGATTTGTATGTATAGTTTGTTATTAGATAATTACTTATCTATTAAAAAAAAGCTATTAGTCATTTAAAACATAGAAAATTATTTACAACGTTGATAAACAACATTTTAAGAACTACACTTTAGAATCTATCGCATGAAACCTGGGAAAATTATACGCCTGTACAATATTAGTTCTTATCACTTTAGTAGAATGTGAGTGCCCATTACAAACGCCCATTAAAAACTTTCACAAGCCGCTACTGCTACGGATCGTTATTTCCGAATTGGGCAGTCTTTTTTATAATAGTACGGCAAAATGAAAGCACTGTGCCTGATGGTAAGTTATCATGATGCCGGTTGTCACTTCTAGCTGATCCAAAACGCGACAAACCAAAAAAAAGTCATTGTAACGAGTTTATTACCACATATATTGGTGGTTACGACCCAGTTGGCTACAAACACCATAGAATTACTAGCTGACACTGGCAGATCTCGGAGCGCAACACACAGCTTACCACTATGGTGAATGTTTCACCTGGTGTGTTATGGACATAATTCAGTTATAAGACACGATTGTCGTGTCCAACATTCAGTAAATGTTCAAGCAATTAAGAATCTTGAGTGGCTTTTACTATAATCACAGGCCATGACAATTCCAACTGTCGGTAGATCCGCATGCCCCTTTTAATCGTCGCTAATAAATCTCTACCTATGTGTAATGTATAACTTAAAGGACTTTAAAAAACTTTTGCCTTAGGTACTAAATAATTACCACTGCCAATGGTCTCTGTCTTAGTACTGTGTGAAGCGGATATATTTTCTGTTGCGACTGTAGGTGGTTGTTCACCTTCGTTCGGCTGAGGTCCTAAAATTGCATTCTTCAACGCAGTTGAGTCTTCTGTATGTTTGAGTTGACATTCCTCCATCTCTGTCTTGATTTTCACACTACCGTCTGGATTGCTTGACGTGCCGTCGTCCTTCTCTTCTTTCGGTTTCAGTGTTTGTAGCAATTCTACTTCTTCCTGTATGTTATAATATGAAACTGATAACAAATAACCTATAATTTTATATCTCCTAATATCTAATAATAACTGCCAGACAGGCAAAAAATTTTTTTTTATTATTTCATAACCTATTGACTGAAGAAATACCACGTTACGGCCCTTAGGAGTGGAGCAATTACCATATAAAGTGTAGACCAGAAAATAGGCTAAGCAAGAACGAAGAAATTGTGTGGGCAGACCGTGTGGCGCAGACCTGGGTATTGGGAACTAAGGGCAGGTTGGCAAAGTAAAGTACAATTTAATTTCCTTCTATTATACTTTATGTTGTACAATAAAGTAAGTCTTACATGAAGTGTTCCTAGAATATATTATTTTATTTACACACCTTCACACACCCCTCAAATGATTTAAAGCACAATCGTACTATCGGTTATATTTTGCTATTTGGGGTTCACAGTAGCCTAATCTTCAACAGCGAGTAGTCCTAGATCAAATGAAAGTTGCTAAAGTATAACAAAATCAAAGTAAAATATTTGATTTCATGTAACGGAAAAAAGAAATATTCTTTAATATTGTAATTAGGAATTTTTATTTTAATAAAACGTTATGTTCAAGATTCCTATGTCCCTATTTTTCAAATCTTGAACCACTGTGCGACGGCGGCTAGTTGTACAGACTCAGTTTCCCCGCTCCGCATATAAAATGTATGAAATTTAAATAAACCTCGCAAGCCCATGTCCACCGATGCGGGTCTGAGATTTTTATGCAATACTATTGGTCGACAAAACTCCGCAGCCTTGCTCCGCATCCGTGGATTCGCAAACAAAACAATTAATCTGTATTTGCTTACCATTTAGTAAGCATTATATTATTATCATAAAACTTTGGGTCCTACTAAGCCTAAAACCGACAGTGTTACAAATCCTACAAAGAGATGTAAATCTTCTCCATACTCTTATCCACCCTAAGTAGGGTCGGCACAACATGTATTCCTCTTCCATTCTCCTCTATCAGTTGTCATCTCAGTATTCACACCTTTTATACACATATCATCCCTCACACAATCCATCCATACGGTTTTCAGTCTTCTTTTACTCCTACATCTGTCTACCTTTATACTGAACACTCTTCCAACTATGACTTTCATCCCTCCTCATGCCAATACCATGTTAATTTATTACGTTTCAACTTCTCTTTCACTGGTACTATTTTAATACTCATTCCTAATCTTATCTATTCGAGTTACATCATACATTCATCTTAACATTCGGATTTCTATCACATGTAATCTTTTTTCATCCTTGTTCTTTATTGTTTCCCACTCAGATCCATATAAAACAACAGGTCTTATAATGGATATATACACCCTTCTCTTAAATACCCGAGGCAAGTCACTATTTCATTTACCCTACATTTATTTTTTCCTCACATACCATAAAACCCCCAAATTACTAACTACTAAACTACATACCAAAAACTATAAAATTAATTAGATTAATAGGAACCATATTTACCGTATTAAGAGTGATGACAACTGACATGTCACTTTCTGTGAATGCCGTCAGAGCTGCCAACACGTCTTCACCGTCACTGTCTGAATTCTCCAAATCCAACTTGAAATCCCGTAGCTCTCTGTAGCCTTCAGGCGTGCTAGGCCTTAACATTCCGCCTGGACTCTCGGCAGGGTTACCTACACGAACAATGTTCAATTGGAAACTATTAATATTATTTATAGGTCAACAAACAAGTAGAATTATATATTTAATTAAATATGTCATCTTATACAGCCATTTCGTGTTTGTAAAAATGTTTAGTGTAGAATAGTTCCGCGTATAAAATGTCTTTAATAATCGTGCCAAATTATGTGACAGAACGGCCTTTAATAGCTAACATGTATTAATCGCTATTATGTGCAATCAATCAAATACAGCATAAAGCATATTTTGAAAAGTGGAGTTTCATTATCACCCACAAAATGAGCTTTATAACGGCAAATATTTCTAATACGGAATCGTAGCTTTCCATTCATAGACAATTTAATAAACAGAAACATGCATTATTTAAAAGACTTACCTGTAGATGAAACAACTGGTTTACTTGGCTCTAGAAGGTCCTTGCCGAAAAACGCTTCCTGCATGTACGGCGGAAACTGCTCCATTAATTTGGACCGAGGCTTCCTACGGGGCTTGCGTTTATTGCTCGGCGACTCTATAGATAATACATCGAAATCACAAAAAATACGTAATAAAGTGTAAATACGTAATAGTAAAACCTTTTTTACATAAACATAAACTGGAACTGAATCTTACTGTGTATTTGCATTGAAACTCATTTAGCTTGCAATATGTTGAAATCCTATCATACGAAGACAAGTTTCACAATAGCTTTTTTAGCTTATACATTTATGCTGCCAGAAGCTGGGTACATTATATAGGCAAGTTTTTTTTTTACCAGAAACTATGAAGTAAATTTATTATTATATTCTTTATTGCACAAAAAAAATACAAACGGAGAACTTCATGTTATAAGCATTCTATACCAGTCTTCCAGGGGAGCAAGAGAAAGGTAATATGCAAGGTGTGCATAATATTTAGTAAAACAAAGAAAGAAAAATCTAGCCGATATTCAATTGCTCCAAGTAAAACCTAAGTAGTGAATACTTGAAGGAATCTCAAGAATTGGCCAGGCCATTATGCCAATACATAATAAGACCAGGATTTAATGTAGTGATTAAAATAGTTTTTTAAACATTCTTTCATATGAATACGTGTGGAAATGCATAGTAACAAAGCATAGTTGACTTTCTATTTCGACAATTATAAAATTACTAGTGAACAACCCCAGCTTCGCACGGGTACAATTTACAAAGTGGTGTATATTATGTTTAAAAAAGTCTGATTTAGAGTTTATCGTTATTATAACATTGATAGTTTAAAACTTCATAACTGCCGCATTAGCCAAGTGATCCTAAGCGTGACTGCTACGCCTGAGGTCCTAGGTTCGATTCTCAAGTCAAGCAAAGTGTATTGGGTTTTTCTATGAAATTCTCAGTAGCAGCTCGGAGTTTGGCTTTGTTCCCGATTAATGGCAATAGGCTCGCCCCCTATTACATGAGACCTAAAACATACCCGACGAACTATGGGTGTATACCTCTGCCTAACCCTTCGGGGATACAGGCGTTATGGTATGTTATGTAACTTCATTGTTACGAAAAGTGCGCTTAGCTCGCGACGCACCTTTCAACAAAGGTACGGAGTGCCGTCCAAACGACCGCGATCGTTTTGTTGAGATGGATTTCTTTGGTCGCGCGTAATTTTAAATTCGTGATATCTTCTATGGTATTCATTTAAATTTAAAACTGTAATTGCCAATTTTAATCTACATTAAATGCCTAAGTTAATTAACAAATTTATCTGAATAAAGATTAATACTGAATTGGTGAAAATAAATTCGCAAATAACGAATTTTTAATTATTATGTTGAAGATGAAAATGGTTAGCTTTTTGAAGAACTACAATTATTTAATATATGTATTAGTTTGATATATCTTATAACATTTAGGCGTGTAAGCGACCAAAAAACATTTTTTTAATTAAAGACTTAATTGGAATGTATTGTATATAAAGTCTTCCGTAAAAATGTTTTTAAATTATAGTGAAAATAGTATTAAAATCCGTTGCGTAGTTAAAAAGATCTAAGCACACAGAGAGACAGACGGCGGAAAGCAACTTCATACTATGTATTGAAAATACTTTTAAAAAAAATACGGGAAGTATTCATACCTCCAGATGTTCCCTCTCCTTCTTTCTCATCATCAGCTTGAGCTTTAGTCGTTTGTCTCTGTCGTACGATAAACCCGCCTATACCAAGCTTATTCAAGTTCCTCTGTCTTTTTCTGCGTAAAACTGTCAGGCCTGAGTCAGTGGTGTAAACAGTGAAACCTTCAGGTGGCGGGCCATCAGTCATCACACTCCATAAAGTGCCTTCTTTGAAGTTTGCGTTAGGTGGGACACCTAAAGAAGCACATTTTTTTTATTGGATAACGTAAGATATCATTTTGTCATTAATTTTGTTTCGTTTTGTCACTGAGTTCTTCTAATCACTTGGGCGTCAAAATTATGGAGAAAATAAAATTGTCAAGTTGTCGTATCAAACAAGTTTATATGTGTATAGTGCAATTGATAAAATTCTGTAAAAGCATTTTAGAAGGTTCTGGGTTCGTTTCGAGACCCATATCAGAATTTGTTTACAGGTATAATAAATTAAATTTTGGTATTTATTTCTTTCATTCATGTATCCCAAAAGTCTTAAACCGAAATATGAAGGAATTTGATTTGAACATTAGAAAAAATGGCAGCTACATTGCTTAAAACTCATGGCCCATTAATCGATTTGATGTATCTTAGTGGCAAATGCACTGACAAAAATCCTTTGCCTGTACCATCTATCTAGATATTGATTTATTTTTGTGTAGGACTAGGGCTAATTAATAAAATAGTACAGGCGAAATCTTTGTTTTGATTGTGTATGTGTTATTTTAGATAATAACAAAATTGTTAAGTTCATACATACCCGGTTCATCTTTGACTTCAGCAGTGCTGTCTGGCTTGGAGTCATCACCCATCTCGACGTCTGCATTCTGAACCACTGTTTCAATAGATGCCATTATTTCTATTCCACAATGTCAGCGTCCACCACACAAAAACTCATGTTAGGATACATGTTCTTTTTTTCTACTTAAAGGAGATTATTAGCGAGATAAAAACCTTTGAACTATAAAATATTTCGATCAAAACTGTAGAAAAAGTTAAAATTTATTGAATATATTGGTTCAATTTGAATACTTTTGTGGAACTTTAACAAAATTAAAAACATAGTCAATGTAAATAAGAAAATATGTGTTGCTTTTCATTACATAACAATTATGATAGTTAATTTTGTTGTTGATAGTAATTTTTTATCAATGTAGACGATATCGAGAACAAATTTAATTATAAGAAAGATGATTATAGTAGCTTAAGAATAAATTTACCCGCGTCTTTTTCCGTGTTTTCATTCTTGAACCGTCGCTTCCTCCTGGTATGCGTGATGCCCATCTCTGCCTCGAGCTGCTTCATGTGGTGCGCGCCGCGCTGCGACAAGCACACATCGTCGACGTAGTACTCGCCCGCGAGCCCGAGCGACTGCGGCGTAGGTTTCGGCGGAGCGCGCCCCCCGCCCCCGCCACCGCCGTCCCCCCAGCCCCGGCGACACTGCCGACCGCCGGTCCCGCCGACGACACCGCCGGTGGCAGGGCTCGGCGTATGTGCGGTGGCGGAACGTCCTTCCCGCGACACATCACACATTTGTACCTAATAGAAACATTAATTTGAATGGTTCCTACCCAAGCTTCAAAACTGCAGAAGTGAAGTCACTTTTCATTTTTTCGTTATCTTTTTATTATAGTGACTCGACAAATTAAAGGCTCTGTATGTGATGGTAAGCCCGAATCAATGGTGGCTCAGTGATAGTTAACGTATACGGACATCACGTCGATCGACGTGAGTTTGAAACCCTGCAATGAGCCTGAGCTTTCGGTGAAGTAAGACATCGTGATGAAACCATAGCTGGTGGTAGTGTTTTTTTTTAATTTCCACCTGGCTAACTACTACCCTCAAGTTGCAAATGCGTTGCCAAGCACCAATAGGTGTGTTCCGGCAGCTGAACTTGTAAGCCAGTATTCCTCCAACCTACTTAACGAAAAACAATATTTAAGGCTAGCTGAGAAGTATAGCCTAATCTATAATAATATTATAAAGCTGAAGAGTTTGTTTGTTTGTTTGGTTGAACGCGCTACCAAGAAGTACTGGTTGGAATGGAAAAATTATTTTAGTGTTAGATAGCACATTTATCAAGGAAGGCTATAGGCTATATAATATCACGCTACGACCAATAGGAGCGGAGCATCAATGAAAAATGTTGCGAAAACGGGGAACATTTATTCCTTTTGAAAGTTTCCATTGCGTGCGTTGCGTAAATGGTTAAAGTTACGCAACAATAATGTGTGACGGAATTGTTTCCGTTAAAAAGTTAAAAAAAGTCCGCGAAAGCATGTCTATATTTGAAGGTTGACACAATATAACCTTTTTTATGGTAATAACATTTGTTCAAAATAATGCATTATCTACGAAGGTGTTTTTATAAACATGGTATTAAATCTTTATCGAAATAAATACGTTATTCATCACAAGTATTTAATTTTGGACAAAATTGCCCTTTACATCATTTGATTTCAATGAATATCTTAGGAGATATCACAGTTTTGAAATAACTCGGCGTGCATTTTAGCGGAATGATGTGGGAGGCGGGCGGCACCTATAAATTGTATTGTAGGTGCCTACGTCCCACTCTCTCTCTTATGTGATGCAGACAAAGTTGCGCGGGTCAGCTAGTGCTAGATATAATAATTATTTAATATAATAAAGCTGAACAGATTTTTTGTTTGAATGTTTAAGTACGCTAATCTTTGGAACTACCAGTCGGATTCCAAAAATTCTTGTGTATATGATAGACAGATTCATGAAGAATAGTATATAGGCTATATAACTTCACGCTACGACCCTAAGGAGCGAAGCAGTAACTACGAAAGTCGAGCAAATCTGACAAGCTAAAGGCAAGTATGGGCAGTGGAACAACGATAGGTCTACACAGGCACGTTGGAGGTGGAAAAGCAGCATTGCGGAGAGCTTGTTAAACAAATTTAACACGTTGTGAAACCGTAGAGCACAGGCTAGCTACAATATAAAATTTAATAAAAGTAAAACATAGCTTATAACCATCAGCATGAACGCAACTATCTATTAGTGAAAGAATTTTCAGAAATACTGAACTTGAAGTAAAACGTGCATTTGATATTGTCAATACATTATTGTGCCTTACCCTGTTCTACAGCATATCTCGGCATCGTTTTCGTTACGTATAGAGTCACAGGAAGCGTGGAGCCATCGACTGCAGGCCTCGCACTGTATAATAAGCTCGCCGTCCGAATAAGGTTCCGAACACACGCAGCACATAACTAGAGACGCACACGGAGCGCATTCTAAAAACCAAAAATTTAAGGTTAATTGTCAAGCTTAAAAGATCCATTTTTCATTATAAGTCTTATCAATGAACATTTGGACATTTTATTAACATAGGCTAAATAATATCATGATGGCATTTGGAGTTCGGCATGAAGTCTTTCGTATTTCAAAGTCACATTATTCTAGTATTGTATTGTATTTTCCAGCAGCATGTGTAGAGTTGAGCAGAGTAATTTTACTATCAAAAGATTATTATATAGTAGATCATTATGTGAATCATAGTGAACTCTATCTCTGAATGCAACTCAAAATTATTAGTATGATTATTATAGATATTATTTTTAACGTTAAAAAATAATTAAAAAATAAAAAACCCAATCAAATTTCTTGCTGGCTCTTTTCAATGACTGGGATGTTTTCTGAACCGGTAGTAGTGTTTTGACGTTCATAAATGCCTTCGTTAGGGCCTAACTAAATTGAGTAAAGTGTTGCTTGATGTTGATTCTAGGGAATAGAATAGCAGAGTATCAGATAGAAGAAGGGCTGACCGGTGTAGTTGTCACACCAGGCGGGCGTGTCGCGCGTGCCGCAGACGAGGCAGCGGCGACAGCGCTCGCAGCGCCAAGGCCCGCGCGGCACGTCCGCGAGCGTCGGCCGAGCGCAGTACGTATGCCAGGTCGTGTCGCAGTCGTCGCACAGCAGCAGCAGCGTGTCGTCGCCGCGGTTCCCGCACCCCTCACACACAGTGCAGTCGAGGCACCGCCATCCCAGCGTCACTATCACCTGCGTCACCTGCGATTACGCAACACAACATACAATACTTGCAGACGGTAGATTATTGCGAGCATCACGTAAAAGTAATGCTCAGTAAGAAAATAAATGTTATGCAATATCCAAAATGAAACAAACACTATAAAAGTCAGAGCTGTGGAGCTACTATAGCTACTAAAATTACCCACAGTAAGCTTTAGTTTATGTCTACATGGTTTATTTAAAGTTTTTACATAAGTCAGTGTTAATGACTGTTAAAGAAGGTTGAATTTATATCATAGTAAAAGCTACTTGCTATTTAAAAGAAGTTAGTTAATTAGCTGTCAAGATCAAATTTTTAGCTGATTAATTTGAATATAGTAATTTGAAATTGTACTGTATATTTGCATGTTATATATTTGTTACAATCAAATTAATATATTATTTGCTCTCAGACCGAAGCTTTGTGTTAACTTTAATTATACTGTTAATCTAATTATTTCATGTTTTACTTAACAATAACCCTCAGTCATAATTACAATAAAAAATGGAAATGTTGAATAACTAACCTTAATATTAACGCAATAAGGATGATAAGTCTGGCCACACTGTGCGCATGCAATAAGGCACCCTTCAGAGTCTGTCCCAACAGCTCCGCACATCACACATAAATCTTGGGTCAGTACAAACTTATCTTTACTTGAACACAGTACCAATTTATTTTCCAAACCTAAAAACAAAAAGACGACTCTCGGAAACGAATACTTAAAGACAACTCTAATTCAAACTAGTGGTGGGTAATAGTGGCTCTTTTTGGAAACAAAACGAAACTATCTATTGAACACTGATAACGGTTTCAAGATCCATTTTATTATCTGGTTTTTCAGTTTTTAAAACTCTCTATTGTAGTAGTCGATTTGTCGGCACAAGGTTATTGTCGCTGCAGTGTTTTGTTAGAATTTTATACATTACGAAGCTATCGTTGACACTATATTTATATAATATTATTTTTTGTAATTATTTTTGTTTCGGATTTGTATACTCTTTTTGAGAATAGTGCTGCTGATCATAGCCAATCTGATATAAATGACCCCCGAGATGATGACTGTCGAGATGTTATCGTCAAGAACATAATTGTTCATAACCTACACTATACACTACCTACTTATCAACTAATAGTTATAATTTTAAATGTACACCAAATTAAAGTATCATTAATAACTATTAAGTAGTTTATTTTTATTTATTATATTCACATTTGCAATTAAAGTCTTAAAACACAAACTCAAACACGACAACGATAGATAACGAGTCACTGCCGACAATGGTCTAAATTCCTATGCGTGGGCACGAGGCAACAATGATCTTTCCTTTCGGAACCGCGTATAACGAACTTCGACTCCATAGCGAAAATAACGACATTTTTTCGTCGCACGGAAAATTTAGTGTTTCAAGTAACGATAGAAACAGCTACTAAGAAATAGATAGTTACGCTACGATACAATAACCCGTTATCCGGTATTGCACCGATATAGTGTTGCGCAACAACCACGCCTAATTCAAACTCCAATTATATACATTTATTACCTGGATCATCATCTGGTGTCTTGTTATCTGGGGCTTGCGGTCTTTGTAAGCCCAGGCCTGGTACACCAAACACTCCTCTCATTTTTGGTTTGGAGCCTCTCTTGCGACCAAACTCTAAAACGGATCTCTGTCGCTTTTGGAAACCCAATTTACCAGCAAACGGGAAGCCCCCTTTTAGCTTGTACCCGCCAATTTTTTTCTTAGCCACTTTTGAAGACACCGTATATGGTTTTCCTTTGCCGAGGCCCACATCAGCCTACAAATAAAACTGAATATAATGAAGTTTTAACTGACTTTAAAATTGAACATAAGCAGTTTCTTGTATGAATGCATCTTAAAACTCTCAAAAACTGAGCACCTAATTAGTCTCACAAAATGGCAGACGAAAACCAGGAAAAAACTGTTGGGGTTATAATTTGACTCCATTCCCACCCACACCTGACTTTGATGTGTGAAGAGCATAATTATTGTCTGTTGTGTGTCTGGTGTAAAATATCTATATAATTATTTGTTCAGTATATCAGCTGTTTAGTTTAAGACGAAATAGTCGTGTGTAAAATTATGGTTATTATTTATTATTTGCCATACACACTACAAAATGTGTTGTATTTAAAATGCATAAAATTTAGAATTAAAAAACAATTAAATATGATATTAATGATAATAATACTGGATTATCTTATAACAAAACTTACTTTCAATTCAATTGCTAAAGGGTCCTGTTCTTGCTGTGAATTCTCATCACCAAATGATGAATCCTGTGAGACTGATGCTATACTATCTTCTTCAAACGCTATTAATGACAACAAAACCACTAATTAATACACAGGATAAAACAGAAAAAGCTTTTAAAATACTCAACTTACATCCCGGCTTAGATCCAGTTAGCGGCATCTGAGACTTGCATATAGGGCAATTGTACTCATACATAGGATTTTGCTCTTTGTTTTTTCTATGTTGCTGTGGCTCTGCGTCGGGATCGCATGTCCCGTGAACATACCTTACGGAGAATAAAAAAAGTGTCATACAATTAATTGTACAATAAACCTAAAAGGAGTTATTTATTAACTAACGTCAATGATTTTGTGAATTTCCCTGGTGTGTCTTCGAAGTCCAAAGTCCAATGCTAATGTAATTAAAATGAGACCACCCTTGAGGTATCCCCTTTCAAACAAAAATAATAAGTTATATAAAATAAGTTATGCCTGAACAACAAAGAAAAAACATTTGAATTGAGAATTTCCTCCTTTTTTCAAGTCAGTTAAAAAGATAAAACCGATTATGATAATTCTTTCTTTGCCGGAAAGAGAATACCTTAATGATGGTCCCATTTTAATTTCATTTACATTGGACCTTGGACTTCGAAGATACACCATGGAACACCTAAAAATCAGTTAAGTTGTTTTCTTTATTGTTCAAAATTGTCTTGTTAGTACCAATTCCTATGACAGTATACCTGATATTTAATGGGTATAAGAATTATATTATAACTTTTGTAAAATACAAAAACTTTTAATGTTACATATATTTTGGTGCGTTATTAAAAAATTAGCTGTGCCACACGGTTTCACCAGTGTTCAATTTATTCAACCAACTCTGCACCGTGCCGCTGTCAACGCACCCGTGATGCCTGTCGTTGTTCTCACTTCCCGTAGTTGCCTACAGCTTTCTAGATTGTTTGACGTTCATAGTTACTGCTCCATTCCTTAGGCCCTTAGGGTGAAGTTATATAGCCTATAACATTCCTCAATAAATAGACTATGAAATGCAAAAATAATTTTTCAAATATGACTGATAGTTTCAGAGATTAACGAGTTCAAATAAACAAACAAACAATCTCTTGAGATTTATAAAATTGATAAAAAGTACAGTTGATGAGAGTAAATTCTTGGATGCGCGCGCACAAAAAGTGTACACTATGAAGTTGCTTGCTAAATCTCTTGTTTTATTGTAATGAGGATAGTCACACTCGATGTTATGCGTCACATATCAGCAATTGTAAATATTAAAAAATACAGTGTAAACTCTTTATAACGAAACTCAAGGGACTGAGCATTTTTTGTCGTTATAGAGAGTTATCGTTATATGGAGTGAACAAAAAAACAACCAAATTAACAAGAATTTTTAATATGTATGTCTTAGATAATAAATGCTTATAAATTATTGTTTACACATATAGTCTGATAACTTTGTCTGACATTTTTTGCTATGCCAGTACTTGTTTTGTATTATTTTATGTATTATGTTATTATGTATTTTATATAAGTTGGTTGGCAAACTTTTCAGCCTTAGCTTTTACAATTGGCCCCGAGATGGGTACATTATTCTGGCGCTGATTGTTAAACCACGACAACATTGCCTGATCTAAGTCTTCGAATTTTGGCTTTCTCAATTTTTTAGAAGAGTTTCCTTCCAGCGCCGCCTGTAGAATTGTTTTTTGGTTTTTCCAAATGGTAGCAACAGTGGATTGACTTAGTTCAAAACGCCTTCCAAAGTCCCTTTTCAATCGCACGTATCACATAAACTTTTTCGTCAACACTAATCGCTTTCCGTTTACTGGCCATGTTAACAGTTTCAAAGTAGGTTTACGACTGATAATACGATAGGTACCCAGTATGCTTGGTCGAAGACCATCACTTCCGAGAAAACAATGCGTCATACTGCACGTGTTCAAGGCAATTAAGGATAACAAAAGCTAGACCGACCTCGGATGTGTCGGAGCTTCAAAGTCTTTTGTTACCTGATAATAAACAATAATACCGATAATAAATATTTACTTTCTAAAAATATGAACACATTTCTTCGTAATAGAGAATGGCGTATCGCTATAAAGAGTGTTTCAATATGTCGGTTTTAACGCAAACAAACCAAATTGGGCTCACTTCAACGTTATAGGGAGTTTATCGTTATAAAGGATAACGTTATAAAGAGTTTACACTGTATATATAACTACTAATGCGCATAAATAAGTAGACGCATCCAATTATAGTATTTATTTAGTGTTATTCCCACGAAGTAAAATGACATTTCAATGACAAATGACCAATCCGAACTAATCGTAAACCCATAGATATATTATATTATATATTAATTGAATATCACTTATTTAACATAAATGTACTTGAAATTAGCATATATGTCATCTTCAAGAGCAGAGGTATTTCAATTTATGAAAATATTATACTTAGAACTTTAATTTTAAAAATAATGTGGTTGTAAAACTAAATTTTGATGTTAAATAAAAGTTCAAAAATAAAAATTATATTATGTGTTATCATTTAGGTAGGGGTGTCAATATTCTTTTATTTAAACTTATACAAAAGTTAAAAGGTAAGGTTTTAAGTCCCCTTTGCCAGAAGTGGTACATGTAGAGGCTAGTCATTATAGATGGTTGTAAACCTTTTACAAAGCGTGCAGCGGATCATGTCCCGGTAGGCGGCGGCGCGGTAGGCGCGGCGGCAGAGCGGGCAGCAGGAGCCCTTGTTGCGCTGTTGGTAGCAGGAGTCGCACACCGTGAAGTGCGCGTGCCAGCGCGACGAGGGACCCGCACCCGGCGACCGCGACCCACAGTCAGAGCACACGCGACAACACTGCCACACAAATACAATAAACATCACTAAGGTGCAAGGTAATGTGTAACGTGGAATTGACACGAGTTCCAATCCCTACAATGAACCAAAGCTCTCGTCAAGAGAAAAAAATAATAATAATGAACCACAGCATGATAGTAAAGCGTTTCCTAATGCCTGTCTAGCTATTTATCACCTTCAAATTCAAAAGCTGTCACCAAGCACCCATAAGTGAATTCTGATAGTTGTACTTATGAAGCAGCCTCCCCACCAGTCTTAGCGTGTTAGCATCTTGGACCACATCATTACTTGACACCAGGTGTTATTGTTGCCAAACACTAGGCATATAAAGAATAAAACAAACTAAATTGTTAAAAAAGAAACAAAAACCCCGACTGCAAGAAAAACACTTGACTAAAAATTGTAATTTTAATTTTTTTTTTTATTGGATCTGATACATCATACCTGAATATTATAAATATAGCCTATGTCACTCCCACAATTATGACGAATTTATCGATACATCATATGCTTAAAAAATCCATCAAGCCTGCCAAAAAAATAGACATACATACATACATATACTCGAAAAACATAACCTTCCTTTTTAGCAGTCAAGTAAAAAATAGGCACCGATAAGGAACTGGCAATCGTATTAAATGAAAAAAAAAATGGTCTGCAAAATGTCATTACATTTTCTGCATGTAATATGTAACTCTGCCTCAAAATATATTGCGTACATGACATACACATGGTCGAAATCACGTAGATCAATTTATATAAAAGAGAACCACGTACTTCAGAGGTTTATATTTCCACGAGAGTACAAAGTTATATAATATAAGAGAATTGAGTGAGAGATGAGAACCTTGCACTTCCAACCGAACTTGGGCACGGTTGCCATGATAGGTCGCAGGCAGACGGCGTGGTAGAGTTTGTCGCAGTGGTCGCAGGCGGCGGCGCGTGCGTCACCGGGCGCGGCCGGCTCGCGACACACTTGACACACGCGGCAACCGCGACACGCCCACCCCGCGCGTATTCCTGCACGTTACATATTTTATCTTACTATATCACGAAACTAAAGTAGAACCACACAAAAGTTTCTTACGCCTGTATAATTTGCACAGAAAGATAAAATAATATAAATCACTTTTTTTTAATCGTTAATAATTAATCAATATGGATTTATAAAGCTAGAAAATATATAATTTCAATTAAATAACGCATTGTAAGTACTCAACATAACTTCTAAACGTAGATATACTTCTTTTTTTTATTTGTGGCTTTCTGCCTATGTAGGCAATTAGGCCAATGTCAACTAAATATAATAATAATAAAGCTTTCTTTATTCCATACCTAATAGACAAATTTACAAATAAAAATTAGTGTTAGTATTATTAGTTTATATAAAAACTTTAATTCTTAATGTATAAATTTATTGTTAGTGTGTTAGTGATACGGATCCCTTTTGGGTAAAAGCCTCCTCTAACCCATGCCATTTATCTTTATCCTGGGCAATACTCATCCAGTTTGACCCAGCTATTTCAATAATATCATCAGCCCACTGTTTCCGTGGTCTACCTTTGCTCCTCTTGCCTGCAGGTCCTGCATCTTGTTACTTCTAGTGTCCATCTCTTTTCTTTGTACCTTGAAATGTGTCCTGCCCATTTCCATTTTAGACTTAGAGCATGTTGAAGAGCATCAGTAAGTTTAGTTCTTTTCCTTATCTCTTCGTTTCTGATTTTATGTATTTTTCTTAATTTTAGTATACTCCTTTCCATGGTATGTTGACATGAAGCAATTTTATTTCTTATTTTATTGGTGTATGTCCATGTTTGACTTCCGTATGTTAAACTTGGCAGGATGCAAGTGTCCATTATTATTTTTTTATGCTTTATGTGGTAGTGTCCTTTCAGGAATTCTTTTAGTGTCCAAAATTTCTTCCAAGTGCAGTTAATCCTTCTATCTATTTCGATTTCGTTATTTTTTGAATTAAACGACATTTGTTTTCCTAGATAGATATTTTCATTTACATATTCAATTTGGTCTCCCGATATACATATTTCTTTTTTTACATGGTTTGTCATTACTTTAGTTTTGTTTGGATTCATGTGTAAACCTACTTTTTTGCTGTTATTGTATCATTTCCTCTAACTCTCTATCTGATTCCGCGAAAATGACAATGTCGTCAGCAAATCTGAGGTGGCTTATATATTGGTCTTGTATCTTGAGGCCCTTGCTTTTCCAGTCAATTTCTCTAAATATTCCCTCCAACACAGCTATAAACAATTTGGGTGATAATGGGTCCCCTTGTCTGACTCCCTTTGCTATTTTTATCTCCTTTCCTTTGTTTTCCAGTTTAATTCTTTAATGATATTTATTATATTTATGATATTTATGTATGTTCTGTTTATTCCACAAGAAATTAGTGCTGTCCAGATTGAGCTGTGCTTAATACTGTCGAATGCCTTCGAATAATCTATGAAGGCTACATAAAGAGGACGATTATATTGTTTATGTTTTTCTAGAATTTGGTCTAATGTATGAATATGATCAATAGTGGAGAATCCAGACCTGAAACCTGCCTGTTCTATTGGCTGATTGCTATCAATTTTTGATGTCATTCTACTCAATAATATAGAGGTAAATAGTTTGTAAATGCACGGCAGTTAGCTTATTGGCCTGTAGTTTCCAATATCTGCTGGATTTCCTTTTTTGTAGAGAAGTATTATGTCTGACTTGCACCATTGTTTGGGAGCTTTTCCAGTTTCAAGGACCCTGTTGAACATTTGGGCTATGTATGGAATTAAGATAGGGGCTCCTATTTGGATTATTTCGTTACTTATGTTGTCTGGACCAGGACATTTTTCAGGTTTTAATTTTTTTACATGTTTTAATAGTTCGTCATAATGTATAGGTTCTATTGTGTCTGATTCTGTGGTTTCAAAGATTTCAAAGTCTGGAGGTTCTTTGCCATGTGAGTCTTCTGGTGGCTTCATGTACAGTTCCTTGTAAAATTCTGTCGCATGTTCTATAATGTCTTGCCTTGTTTTAGTATCTTCATTACCTTTTTTAAGTTTCTGAATCCAGTCTTTATGTGTGTTTAGTTCTTTGCTTGCCTTTTTGGAGCTTCCGTATTTATTTAAGTTCTTCTCTATGACTCTATTCCTGTAGATATTATAATCGTTTTTTATGGCCTTGTTAGTTGTTTTGAATAGGTTTTTTAACTCTTATTTCATGTCTATAGTTTTTTTTTTAGCTGCGATCAATTCTGTGCGTTTGCTTATTAATTTTTTAGTTTCTTCACTTAGGATTCTTAAATTAATCTTTATTTTTTGTTTTTCTTTTTTTATATGTAGACTTTTTATAATGTTTTCTAATTTATCGTAATAGTCTTCTATATTAGTAATTTGTTGTGGTAGCTGTTTATTTATGTTTTTTATATATATTGATTTTTCGCTGTCTGTTTTTCATGATTTAGGTAGGGATTTAAATGTAGATCTGCTCAGTTTAGGAGATTGTATTTTAACTGTTGATCTTAATAGTCTATGGTCTGATGAAAATTGCACATTATTTAATATTTCTATGTTTGTTACTTTTTTTGGTTTGTTACATAGAATAAAATCAATCTCATTTTTTGTTTTATGATCTGGAGATATCCATGTCCATCTACGACTTAATTTCTTTTTAAAGTAAGTGTTCATTATGGATAATTTATGTTCGTAGGCATATTGAATAAGCTTTACGCCTCTTTCATTTCGTTTTCCATACCCATAATTTACATTTAAATTAGTAAATATACATTTTTAAATTGCTCCTCAAACGATACCACAGTGCGCGTGAAGACATACGTGGGATCAGTACTAAGCAAACGCAAAAAATTATATAGAAATAACAGATGTCAACTCAACTCACCAACAGGGTAACATTCGCTTATACACAAACGACGTCATGCACTGTTATTGGTGTTTCGTTTGACATGAGAACAGCATCAAATATTCAATCTTATTTATTGATTTAAAAACATAATTTGTTATTATTTCATTTTTTTTTATTGAATGCTGATTATAATACTAGGAAGATTATTTTCATCTACATTTTATATTTCTTTGTGATTACTGTCCAGTTGACTATTTGCAAGGTCAAATGAAGGAATGCTTCTTTCTGCTTACCCCAACACAAAGATAGTGCGTGGCGATAGATAAAATGAAAGAATTGATCATTCAGAAATGTCTTTCCATTGTACATTTGAAGGATTCAACATCATAGCAAGGACGGAACTTACTAGCTAGCAGTTATTTTAAACTTTTTATGCATTGTCAACAAAAAGGCAATTGTTTAGTGGTAGCATACAATAATTGGGTACGGCTGGATCCACGTACAACACTCGCCATAGCCGCTTACGCGTGTCGGGTTCCCGTGATCATTCAGTATATACCCAGTTGCCAAGAGACTAATAGGCCAACATGACAAAGACAACTGGTGACAAATTTTCGATATCTCAGTGGTCACCATTGTTGTGTAAGATCTGAACGTTTTGTTCATAGCGACAAAAAGGGCGTATCTATGACACAGCTCTTGTGAGCGATTTAACCTGTGAATTTAAATACATACCTGGCAGTTGTGCGAGTCCAACACAAGTTCCATGATAGTGTGCACCACAATAATTGGGTACGGCTGGATCCATGTACAACACTCGCCTATATCGCCGCTTACGCGTGTACGGGTTCCCGTGATCATTCAGTATGTACCCAGTTGAACCAAGGTATCGAATAGGCCAACATGACAAAGACAACTGGTGACATATTATTTTCGATATCTCAGCTGGTATCACGCGACTTCGTCTGTGGTAAGATCTGAACGTTATATTAACACCATAGCGACAGAAAAGGGCGTATGCTGATGACACATAGGCTCTTGTGAGCGATTTTACCAACACTGTGATATTTAAATAACATACCTGGCAGTTGTGCGAGTCCAATACAAGTTCCATGATAGTGTAGCACCACAAATTACATCGATGTGATTATGAAATACGGACTATATCGCCGATTAGTATCCGTACTAGTTGTGCATTCAATGTCAGCTGAACCTGGTATCGATAAAATTTAATAATTACATATTATTTTTATACTAGCTGATATCCGCGACTTCGTCTGTGGTGTTTATTATATTAACACCATAGCAAGAAAAGGCATTGCTGAACACATAGGGCTTTTCAGCCTTTTCTACCAACACGTCATATTAAATAACATACTTTTTAATATTAATATGTAGAAAAATCATCGATGTGATTATGAAATACGGACTAATCACTTAGTATCCGTACTATTGACCCGCACTATGTTCCTGATTGCTGTCTCGCAGCCCACCTCGGCTAAGATACGAAAGCTATTTATATTACACACAATGGCAAACCTCTTATAATTTTATTTATATAGATGTTTTGTGCAAAAAAGATGAAATAAAAAATTTAGTAAAAAAAAAATTATCCAAGGATATGGAAACCAAAGACAAAGAGTTATAGATACACAAAGTTACTCACATGCAAGTGGCACTTGATATAGGTGATCCTTACAAAACGATGACTTTGTTTGAAAGTCTATAAAACCACCAGAAGCGAGGACACATGGCAGATGGAAATATTTATTGCAGTTCATCTGAAATAAATATTATACAAACATTACTTATTTTTTCGCAGCCCATCTCGGCTAAGATACGAAAGCTAATTTATGGTAACACAATGGTAAACCTCTAATAATTTTATTTCTACTGTTTTGTGCAAATAGATCAGAGAAAGGTTTAGATTCAACAACAGATCCAAGGATGGGAAACCAACATAGGAGTTATAGATTTACCAAGTTACTCACATGTAAGTGGCACTTGATATAGGTGATCCTTACAAAACGATGACTTTGTTTGAAAGTCTATAAATCTACTTTAAGCGAGGACACATAGTATGTAAATTTCCTATTGCAGTTCATCTGAAATAAATATTATTAACCATTACTTATTTAATTTGACATAGTTTAGCAAATATGATACAAACCACAAATTATGGGTGTAAAACAACTCGGTAAACCTAAAACTGATCTAGCCTTGGGGGTCCAATTTGGCTCCTGAGAGAAGGCGTTCTTGACGTCTGTCACAACAGATCAAAATGGCGGCCCATCACGCCATTTGGGGTTACCATTTTTTACCAGAAACATATAGCCAGGTTAGTTATCATATTCTTTATTTATGCCTTTATATTTCTGGTAAAAAATGGCAACCCCAACACCTGGCTTGAGGGCGAGCGCTTAAGGCACTCAGCCGCGGAAACGTTTTTTTTCGGCGGCCGAAATGTACGTGAGCTCAGGATAAGGGTGGAGGGGGATTTAATATAAATCTAACATCAGCTTTTTAAATTTAGAGAATATACATTATAGATACTATAGACTTATAGATAAGATTTTGTATTACAAAATCAATTTTGACTATATACAATACTAGCTGTGCACGCAACTTCGTCCGTGTGGAATTTTGTTTATGAAAAACAGAGATAAAAAAGATATGTATAGGTGTTCTGAAATTTAACATCAGCGATTTAACCGTGTTTTATGCTTTATGATGTCTCGGATCCCTGAGACGTACCATGGTACTCACGTTTAGCTGTCACCTTTGCCTCACATTCACTACTTTTGATCGATCGATATTCTGCCATGTCTATGCTGTGAATTTAACCTAATACCTAACGACTTATTACAAGTTCCAGGAGCGTTCGTTTCCGGGGCGCGTAAACTTTTTCTTAGTATCTCGTTCAGCAGAAAGTCTCACCTTGATGGTGTGGGTAATATGGCTTTTGCAGCATATCAAATCGAATCTAATACAGATTTTTAATATCGAATTTTATTTATATCCAATAATACGCAGACGAAGTCGGGGGTACCAGCTATTTTTTAAGATAAAAGACTTAAATTAAGAAAATTATGGTATGACAATTTGGATTAATATCGTATAATTTCACTATTACTAAAAATATATTTCTGTATTACTTATATATACATTACTTTTTGATAAATACATAAACGCAATTTATAGATTATATAAATGTCCACACATATAGAAACATTAAATTCGGTCCAGTAGCTCTTGCGTGATTGGCGTTCAAACACGCAGACAGACAGACAAAAATTGAAAAACTATCGAAATGTGTTCTGTCCATGATTAAATGTATTGGTGGGCCACATTGTGAACCGCAGGACTGTGATTGGCCAGTCTTATTTTGGATGAACTATGTTTATTACATTTCAATTTGCAATAATTTAAAATTATTGTTACAATTTTTATTACTTTCACCATGACCTTAAAACTTAAAACGCCTTACCTTACAAGGAATACTAGCACCATGTCTTAAACAAAAAGCACATTTCCTCATTAATGATGTAGATATTATTGCCTTGATTCTCATTTCCTCTGCTTGTTCAGGATCATCGTCACTAGGAGCTACATGGAAGGGAGGGCTAAACTCAAAGCAGCAACGGTGTACATGAAATGCTCCAGAAGACATAACAGTTTGTATGTCAAGAATTTCTAAATAGCCAATGATTGACAGTTCATCAGTGTGCTCCATATTGTACATTGGAGTTCTGAAACAAATTAATTTATTTTTGCAATACCTAAATGCCTTTTATAGGGACTTTCAAGTTAATACTTCCAAGCAAGCCTCTATAGCCCACCCTATGGTGGGGCAGTTAATTTTTTTCTACTTTTGCTCCTTTATTCTTGTTATTAAAACACTAAAACTTTAATATTTTACCTCTTAACCATTTGGGGAAAGGGAGAGTTAACATATTTCTTGGCGACAGAACTGTTATTTTCGTGTCTTGTGTTAGGTTATTATATTATATTATTGTGTTTATGTGTTATGTACTATGTGTCTTAATAGAATAGATTAATATAGATAAAATTACAGAGAAATGTTAGCGACTACGCTACATTATAATTTGCATGTTATATATTAAGTTGTATATAAATGCTTATGTACTGTGTGTTACAAATATGGAAAGAGAACTATTATAGAATAGGTAAATACATAGAATAAGTCAATAGAGTATAAATATCCAATGTTATAGAAACTTTACGAACAGAAAGCGGTGATGCCACCCGTAAATTGCATTGTTTTTGGCTTATGTACGGAATATGTACTTGATGTATATAATATGTGAATGCTTAATGGATAGGTAATACGACAAGGAATATTTTGATATATAACATGTAATACACAATATATATATATGAAAGAAATATAGAGAGATTAACAGGGCGACCAAAGTAAAAACTAAAATTAAAACACGAATTAAAGCGGGGCTCTCCTTACGGTCACTCTCCGAACTACTTAAGCTCGAAGAGTCGCCGTATGGGGCTCGGCGCAATTCAACGAGTACAAGTAACTACAAGAACAAAAAGAAGAAAGCTTTGGTCGTCCTGCGAGCAGTATAGTGAAGAGTTCGGGTTTTATTGAAGACCCGGCACCTCAAGCGGTCGTGCATTATTGCACCCCCCGGACCTCCTCACTAACATCACGTCCCACTAGCATCCGTACGGCGTCTACGAGACGGGCATCCGGCGCAACAAAACGCCCGTCCAAACCGGGAAACGTCACCCCCCCCCCCCCTCACGCAGAGGGGAAGTGACGCGTACCCAACAATATTCTTGTTTTTGCTAATACAGGGGGGTCTAAAACCATTCAGAGTTTGCTTACATAATAATTAATACTTGAACTCCAACCAACATTCAAATTCTAACATAGATTGGTTAAAAACATTTAAAACTTACTTGCACTTATTGAATGCTTTTTGTCGCCTGCTCAGTGGAAGTCCCAGTGGGTGTTGATTAGGATCTACTAATTCAGGAGGTGGAGAAATCAGACCAGGTGTCATAGGCGTTGTTGGCGTGCTTGTAGGAGTCACAGTATTGGTAGGTGTCGCACCACCAGAATTTGGTGTAACCGACATACTCCCATCTCCTTCAATGGTACTGCAGAGGATTTGTCTCATTTCACCTTGGCCGAGTTGGCTGCGCTCACTTAAGTTACATAAAATACATGTTTTGCCTGGCCTGAAATTTCATTCTTATAAACTATTTGCCATTCACTATATAAAATCAAGTTATGAAAATCAGTACAATTAAATTACTCTGAATATAAAATTATGACAATAATTCTAAATAATATAGAATAGAAAACATAATATAGATTATACATAGCTAGCATAGCATATACATATATACATAGCATAGCTTCGAACTTTTAAGAAAATTTTAAACTAGGATACTGAAGAATTGTTATTCCTATTAAATAATATACTACCATTTTTCAGGCATATAAGGTTGTTCTTCAGGCACTGGTGGAATTGTGAAATCATCTTCATCCATCATATCTTCTGGTACATCATCACGACTTCCTCTATGCCTCTTGGCGCCTCTAAGAGATCCAGGTGTACCTCTGCTCCTGTAACAAGTGATATTAAATATTGATTGACACAGCTTGGGAAGAATGAGAAAACAAGAAAAGTGCACCAACAAATCGTACCAGCACTAACATACAAAGTATAAACCACTATTATTTAATCAGTAGCAACCGCCTGCTACTTTGTTCGCGTTAATCTAGACTAATATTATAATCCCCACCACTCCACGGTAAGAAAACATATAGCTGAATATTGCTTTAGATAAGGATTGAATATTTAAGGAGTAAAACAAAAAACAATTAATACTATCAAATAATTTTTGCGTGATGCGCGCACATCAAACCTCTATCATTTTGTTTTTAAAAAAGATAAATAATCTATATTTATATACAAAAAAGAATGTATAATGGAAACTATTAAAGCTATAGCAAATTTAATTAATAGATTGCGTTTGTGAAATATGTAGCAAAAAGAGATTTAAAAAAAAAATGTAGCAAGTATTTGAAATTTGATTTAAAACATAGACAATGAAATGATTGCGATATGGGAAATCTTAAGTTCTGAAGGACCATGAAAACCTGTTTAAAACGTTGGACGCCACGAGGCCCACCGATAGGGCCTCTAAAGAGAACCCGTTGGGCCCAAAGCAAAGTCTTCTACCTTGTTTTATTGTCCTAATTGATTAGAAATATGATATTTGGTAGCAATAATTAAAAACTACATATTTTTTATGCCATAATCACTAGATATTGTAACATAGTACAGGTATGGCCCGCGTGGCCTTATCGGAAGGAAATGCGTATATCTTGCCTTGGGAACCACGCGAGTCACATTACATTCCAGCCGCGTACCTGAAGCGAACGTACGCACATTTGTTGCTATGATTATTAACGTGATAAAAAATAAATATATCAATACGCAAAGTGCAAGAAGTCTCCACTTTGGAGGCTCTCTATGCTGATAATGTCTTTATGACTGAATACCTTGAAAGTTTCCAGAAATATTTCAGCAATTTAGATTTAGATAGATCCTGTCGTAAATTCAAAAATTCAGATTTTAAATCAACATATGAGAAAAAAATCTGCAAATTACTTAAACACTTTAAATATGCAGTAAGCCTTTGGATGACGTAACCTACCTACGAAGTAAATACTTTTCTTTACATTAGGTATCTGGTTCGGTCCTCTTGAAGCTGAGGTTTCTTTCTAGATTGGCAAAATCAGCGATGCCTTTGACAGACTCAACCATTGAGTTTGGGACTCCTACAACCTCAAATCATACATAAAACTGACAGCATACAAAGCCAATGTATTCCCTGCTTTCATACTCTTCAGAGGTTTAGTGTTGGTTTAAAAGTGACATTAAACATCTTGATAGTTTTTTTTATCTAAAGCGGTCTTCAAGGTGTACTTCGGTTGATATGGCAGATTATATTCCCAGCTCAGAGGTTCTCCACCGGACTAAAAGGCTTGGTATAGAGAGCTTGCTTGTGAAAGGTCAGCTGCATTAGTGTTAGCACCTTGTATGTATGGCGTTCTCCAGATAGCCAATCTGTTTTTTACTCAGAACTCAGTTCAATACTGAAGAATGTACAGTGTCATGGATCTCCATGAAAGAACATGTCAAAGAACTGTGCTTAAACATAACTTGACTACTAAAAATATTTTAAACATGTAGTTAAAAATAAATTTAAAATAAGTAAAATTATTAAAACTCTTTTTTATTTTTTAATAGCTGACTCCGGCAACTTCGTCTGCATCAAATAAAAGAGCTAGAGAGAGAGGGTTAGAGAGAGTGGATCATAGCACTTATAATACAGTTTTTTCAAAGTTAAATATTTGTGATGAATAACTTATTTATTTCGATAAGGATTAAAATTAATACCATGTTTATAAAAATACCTTCGCAAATAATGCAGTATTTTAGAACAAATTTTATTAGCATATAAAAGGTTATATTGACACAACCTTAAAAAATATACATACAGAGGTGGTCATATAATTAGGAACACTACCAAAGGTCCTTGACATTATGTAAGATACTTCACCGCAATCGTTTTTATTTTGAAATTAAACAATAAATAGGGCAACAATATGTTCAATGATTTATCATTTATTAGAAAAACAATATAAATCCCATTACACAAGTACAGTTTCAATATTACATTACGAACAAACATTTAAATCAGTTTTAAGTTATGAACAATAATGGTCAACTAATTAGAAACAACAACAAAAAAGTATAAAAAACAATATTTTTTAAGTGTTAGTAATTAGTATTGTTATTTACGAAATAGCTACTATCCATAGCCTACCAATAGCTATTTATAATTAATATTTAGTGGCGTATGCCTTGTTTTCAATAACAGCACTGCAAGGACGTGGCATTGATTCAATCAATTTCATATATTTTTCTAGGTGGATTGAATTCCATGCTTCAACATATGCTTCATATGGTTCGTTTTGACTGGTGTTACGTTTGTTTGAGACTTTCTTTTTAACAATATACCAGAGATTTTCTATCAGGTTTAAATCCGGACTATTTGCTGGCCAGTCTAAAACGGATATATGCTGTTTCGCTAAGGAAACATTTGACGCTATTGGCCGTGTGTTTAGGGTCATTGTCATGCTGAAAGATCCAGGTTACAGGCAAATGATCCTCAGAGTAGAGAATCATTGTGTGTTCTAAGATATTTTTGTATTGGCATTGATCCATTGTACCAACAATCTTCCGAAAGGGTCCAACTCCACATCCGGAAAAACACCCCCTAACTTTAATGTTATAGCCACCCTGCTTGACATACTCCTTGTGTATTTATAATTAAAAGCATTGTTTACAGGACTTCTAACATAGCACTTTCCATTGGAATTTACCATATTTATTTTTGTTTCATGTGATAATACCATCCAATTAACATATTTTTTAGTGAAAAATAATCGCTTCTTTTGGTGTTGCTTGGTAAGAAATACCTTTCCAGAGATTCTTCCAAACAATTTAGCTTCCACCAATCTTCGGCTTATCAGTCTTGACGAGATTTTTCTCAGGTCATCAGGCGAAAAAACTTCTAATCTGTTTGGAGCCTTTACTTGGGTCTTTTTTAGCAATACAAATGATTAGCATATCTTCTCTGAGAGGTTTTTCTTGGCCAAGCCTTTCTAAGAATATTTTCAACAGTTCCATGTGTTTTATAATGATCAATTGCATTAAAAACTTTCGTAACAGAATAATTTAAATGCTCAGCTATTCTTCTGTACGCCCACTTATGATCTATATGTAAATTAACATTTATTTGCCTAGTTGATGCATCAGAACTTTTATTTTTGATCATTATGAACAAAATATAATTCAGATTAAATATTGAATTGCCGCCAAAATAATAGAAAAAGCCAAGAAAGAAATGTTATTCTCCAATTTCAAAAAAGAATGAGCTATGGATGCTTTTTAAAATGTTTCTAATTAGGCGTCCAAGCAGCCAGTAACAGAAAATAAACTCTTACATGTGTAAGACTCCTTTCGAATTAAAAGTAAGATATGTTTTATATTTTATGCATTTAATGAGTTTGTTATTTGAGTGGCTATATTATTGCATGATTATTAATTGAATATGTATATTTTTTATGAACATTTGTATGTTGAAGTTACACTTTCTTTATTGATAAGAAGTGTTTCTAATTATATGACCACCACTGTATGCTACCATTTAGGCCTTTTTTTTTTAGAACTTTTTAAGAGAAACAATTCTGTCACAAATGATTGTTGCGAAACTTTAACAATTTATGCTGCACATGCAATGCAAGCTCTCAAAGGGCATAAATTTTCCTGTTTTTGCAACATTTTTCATTGATGCTCCTATAGGTTGATGCGTGATGTTATAGAGCCTTATAACTTTCCTCAATAAATGGGCTATCCAACACTAAAATAATTTTTCTATTTGAACCATTACTTCCTAAGATTAGCGCGTTCAACCAAACAAACAAACTCTTCAGCTTTATAATATTAGTATAGATTATAAAATTTGATTACCTACTAATTTATTTCATTTTCAAGCAAAATAATTGTTTTATAAATTCACTGTGTATTTCTTTAGGTAAAGTTTAGGGCAGCCATAACAAAGTAACGAAAATTATAAATGTAAGTCTTACAACACACAAGAACCAAGTCATCTTGGTTGTTCTACAGGGCCACACAGCCCATTTTCCTAACATTTTTATATGACATCAGTGCTCTTTGACCAGTAAAAAATAGTACTGGATCTTAGTATTGGTGTGGCTCACCGGTGGCCCCCCGTGGCCCCAACAGCTCAATAGGGTTTGGCCGACTGGAGTACTCACAACAACAACATTCAGTGTTTTTTTTTGTATTAACTCTTAGACAGCTGAAATAAGGTATTTACTTAGTATAAGGGCTTCATTGTTTTTTTAAGCTAGGTCTAGAATTCATATTTGGATTTTTGAGTGAATTTAAATAAGTAACATTGAAATTTGTGTCTTAAAAGTTATTTAAGATGTAATCTGGCATTTTTAGAAATCTACCCTTAAGGACGAACCTCCAAAATGAATGAAGGTCAATGAAAATTAAGGAAACTATATTCACAATAATTCTTTCTTTCTCTTACCTCCTTACTATTTTTCCTTCCCTAGTAAGCTTTGGTCCTTCCTTCCTCGGTCTTCCTGGTCCACGTTTAGTTGATGTAAAAAATGGTCTGGTATATGCTTGATGATGGAAAAAGGTTGGCTGAACAAGTCCACCATGAGGTGAAGCAGGTTCCTCTCCACGAGGTGATGATGCACATGATGTGGGAGTTGAGCCAGGTCCTGCATAGAACTCTAAAAAATATTTTATCAATTAAACTATATTCAGGAAAAGATAGAGACTAAAATAAATAAATGAGGGTTCTTGCATCATTATTATTTTTTATTATATAGATATATCCTTGTAAAACATATTACTATTCTATATGAGCAATATGAGCTATATGGAATAAAAGTTTAGGATAAAGCCCTGATATAGGTTTATTATGCCCAGTTTCTAAAAATATAGAAAATATTAGTAATCAAGGAAAAATGTATAGCTTCTTGCCTGAAGTCGCCGGGGTTTCACCATCCTCCTCCGAACCATCATCAGCTAATAAATCAACATCCAAAACACTGTCGTCCTGTACGTCCATCTAAAACACAAAGGTTACACATATGATACACAAAATACTATAATGCCAAAGTAACTAGTTATTAACTAATGCTATTGTGGTTATGACGAAATTATTTACAAACCACAGTACAAGTAGTAATGAGACCGCCATAATGAACTAATGAATAGTCCCAACGAAATTTAAAAACTTACCGCAATGATACGCGATGGACTTTATAATAATCAAAACTACTCTGAGAAACGAAATACCAAAATTAACATCATTTTCAATCTCAATAGACACTAAAAACACAAAAACAAGAAAAATACGAATTACAAAACGCGAACATCGCGAACGAAACGAAGCGGACAATAGTGATGTGCGTTGATTCAAGGTCCGAAATATGAATAGCATAGACAAATAACCAGAAGGACGACTAGTCCGAAAGACTGCGAAAAATAAAGGTTTTCGATTACCTTAAAGTAACAATTTTAAAAAAATTACAATATTTACATGTAAGTTAATATATTTTATTAATCATATTAAGCCTAATTTATGTGTTATTTTGATTGTCTTTTAATTTATATTTAATGTTTTAGTATTTGCATCATTTTATAAATAAGCAAGCTAGCCATGAGTAACACTGCGCTGCGTCGCGCAATTGCGCCAATTCAGTTTACTGCGCCGGGTGTAATAACAAACTTATTCTAAATGTGTTGGAATACACCGCTTGCATCGTCAGCTGACTTATTCATTTACATAACTCTCTTGCCTCGCGCACTACTTTCCTGCGCCATGGCGCAAATTTGAGTTAACTCATTGCGCCGCCGCAGTAAGCTGCGCTTGAGTTATTGAGTCGGCGCAATGAATTTTGCTGAGTTACCCATGGCTAAAGCAAGCTGTGTTTAATAATAAATTGTGCATTGTTGTTAAAGACAAAACCTTGCATTATGTAAAGGGAATTATAAGTATTAACCAAGAGCATGCATTCTGGGATCCCACAAAAATTCCTTAGATCGTTCTAACAAGGAGGCCACCATCTTTTTGAAAATATTGACACCGGAAATTTTACTAAGACTTTAAAAAATTAACACTAAAAACCTCACTGTGTACATTGGAAAATGTTATGTAGGCTTAAAAACATTGACACTGGCAAGTGCTTTTGCGGCGCCAAAACAATAAGAAGAACAATAAAGATTGTGGTGAGATTTTTTTTAAATTAAACGATGGATGAGGAGCATGCATGTAGTATCTACTAGGCTTGATCGTTGCGCAACGTAAACAGTTATTGTCATCTATTGTTTGCAATAGCGAATAGTGGGTTATTGTATCGTGCGTAACTATCTATTTCTTAGTAGCGGTTCTCTCGTTACTCAAACACTAAATGTCACTGTTTTCGCTATCGAAACCAAGTTTGTTGCACGTGGTTACCGAAAGGAAAGATCATTATTGTCTCGTTCTCACACATATGAATGTAGACCGTTGACAGTGTGGACTCATATCTATAGAAATGTGGACTTTAATTAAACAACGGCATTTTAAAATATGCAGTACAAATTAAAGTATTTTTCATGTTTGAGTCTGTGTTGTTTTGAGATTATAATTCTGAACGTGAAAGAAGAAGCAAAAAACTATTTAATCGTAATTTTTTAAATCTTTAATGATATTGTGACGACATCTACATAGCGACATCTATCGAGCCACATAAGACGCATCCTACATCGCGCTATAAAAATTAACTCTTCAATTGAGTATAGATACAAGAACCCGACTACAACCGTTGGGCAACTGCCCGCCAAACATAACACCTGTATGGTTGGAGAATCCTCCCTTTGCAATAGTTCTTCTACACTGGGCAGCTACCCGCCAGACATAGCGCCCGTCTGGTCGGAGGATCCTCCCTTTGCAATAGTTCTTCTACACTGGTGACCCCGAGCATGAACGTCAGCGCAACCTTCTTCGCACAGCTACATCGTGATGTCACCATCACTTCCACAAGCTTTCGAGCAGCGTGTCATACAGCCAGCCAGCATTCACGGCTACTACGGGTATCCTGACCACCAGCATGCAGCGGACGCGCATTCCTGGTCATCACCCACAGCCTTCTCAGCGACCTTGACACAGCACACTGCACTTCGGCCGGTCAGCAAGCAGAGACGCACTTCTCTCCTGGTCGACGCAGCAGCCAGTCACTACCACAGCACTGCAATACTCCGACTCACTGGAGCATTCTTGCAGCATCACCCCGACTCACTGGGGGCATCACCACAGACAGTTCCGACTCACCGTGAACTATGCGGCATCTGGTTCCGACTCACTGGAATATTCCACTGGCCCGGCAAGCATCACAAGATGTATGGACGACTCAACCTGCTATCGACCTCCGGTCTCGGAGGGGAGTGATGTGGCGACATCTACATAGCGACATCTATCGAGCCACATAAGACGCATCCTATATCGCGCTATAAAAATTAACTCTTCAATTGAGTATAGATACAAGAACCCGACTACAACCGTTGGGCAGCTGCCCGCCAGACATAACACCTATTTGGTCGGAGGATCCTCCCTTTGCAATAGTTCTTCTACAATACCTTAATTCGGTCGGTGTACGTTTAAACTAATGACTATTAGTGTTGGCGACAGAACTGGTATTATCGTGTCTTGTGATAAGTTATTATATTATATTATTGTGTTTATGTGTTGTGTACTATGTATCATGATAAAATAGATTGAAATAGATAAAACTATAGAAAAATGTTAGCGACTACGCTACATTATAAGTTACATGTTATGTATTAAGTTGTAAAAAAATGTGTGTGTGTACCAGAGTACACAGGTAAGAAGTGAAACTTCTTTACGACATATCATTTTTCTACTATTTGCAACTTCACGAAAATGGGGTAGATAAGGCTTAAGCCTTAAGAAAAACAATTTTTTCCGTATTAAATTAAAGCTATTTTATTATTATAGACATGCATACAATTAATGAGTAATTTATTTTATCATTGTTCTTATTATAATATCATTGCTATTTATTTATTGTATTATATTTACAAGTTATGAATAAATAATTGGAATTATCTTTTCAAAGTAATACAATTATATGATGACAGTTAATCTTGTAGAAATGCAACGATTTTATAAAATTAAAAATGAATAAATAAATCATTAAAAACGAATAATTAAAAAGATGTACGTATACATATTTTTATTTTCTAATCGTGTTTTGTTTTATTTTTAAATTATTATTTAATTTATATATTTTATTGTTTTTAGAATTAATAATGTTCACTAGATTTACAGTCATATTTATTAATACTTGCTAATTTTAACAGATTTATATACATTCACTGATACTTACAATCAAAAAGTGAGGTTAACCTCAAATAAATATTAAAATCATGCTCATACGTGTTGAATTTATAAAACGAAATATATAACCACTCTCACTTTTCTTGTAAATTCACTTAAATTTGAATAAGTCTTTTTATTTTATCACTTTCAAATTATAATATTGTTATTCTTATTTCAAACCAAACTTCAAAACTAATATATTGTTGTTATTATTATAATATATTACATTATATTCTTTACGTCACTATACTAAACTTTGATAAAAAAAGCAACATGGCGCGTAACCGAAAAAACGTGACGATTGCTACAAAATTTCTCCCATACGTCGATAAAGAAGTTTCACTTCAATAAATGCTTATGTATTGTGTGTTACATATATGAAAATAAAATTGTTATAGAATAAGTAAATGCATAGAATAAGTGGATACAGTATGAATATTCGATGGCACAGTAAGTTTACGAACGGAAAGCGGTGATGCCGCCCGTAAATTACATTGTTTTTAGTTTATATACGTAATATGTACTTGATGTATACAATACGTCAACTTTTAATGGATAGCTGTTACGATAAGGAATATTTTGGTATATGATATGTGTACACAACTTATACAGAGAAATAAATATAGAGTAATTATCAGAGCGACCAAAGTGAAAACAAACATAAAAGTACAAAATACAGCGGGGCTCTCCTTACAGTAATTCTCCGAACTACTTATGCTCGAAGAGGTGCCGTATGTTACCCCCGCACAAGCTATTGTGCGAGAAGATTAGTATTGGTATAGAGCACGGCGCAATTCATCGAGTATAAGTAACTACAAGAATAACAAGAAGAAAACCTTGGTCGTCCTGCGAGCAGTAAACAAGAGTTCGAGTTTTATTGAAGACCCGGCACCTCAAGCGGTCGTGCATTATTGCACCCCCCGGACCCCTCACTACCATCTCGCCCCATTGGCATCCGTACGGCGTCTACGAGACGGGCATCCGGCACAACAAAACGTCCGTCCAAACCGAGGAAGCGTCACAAACCTGCCCCCCTACCCCCACCCCCCCTCACGCAGAGGGGAAGTGACGCGTACCCAACAATTAGTTAACATGTAGGTATACTGTAGGTTATGAAGAATTATGTTTATGCAAATGTTACGCGTGACGGTTATATCTTGACGGTCACCCTCTTGACGATAACATCTTAACAGTCATCCAAAGGTTATGTACAGTCTCCTTTTGATATAATGTGTGAGTATGCCCCTTTATTATACTAAGTTTACCTAAGTATTGTAAGTTGTAAACAGTATAAGTAAACTACTCTCATAGAATACGGTCGACTAGATTTATTTATCGCCAGCCTCCAACATTACACACCATCTTGACGGTTACATCTTGAGAATCACCATCTCGACGGTCATTTTTATCAGACTAGCCATGTTCAGCAGCATCATTCTCAAAAATATTAAGTACTTATATACTATCCGAAACAATGTCTCCGACACCCACCATACTCCTCGGATCTTGATCCAACAGATTACCAGTTTTTTCGGAATTTGGAAAACTTCTTGTAAGAAAAAAAAGATCAATTTCGCTGAGGCTATCCAATCCGCCTTCAAAGATTTTATTGGTGCTTACTCTCACAATTTTTTTAGCAATGGAATCAATGGATTACCTATAAAATGGAGAAAGTGCTTAGATAATAATGGTACATAATTTTTACATATAAACCGCTAATTTCATATGTAAGGACCTAATATTTACATACCTATAATTAAAAACCGGAAATTAATAAAAGCTATTTACGGTCAACCATGTGTCCAAGACTCAAGATAGATTAGCAAACTTGACCATTAAAAGTAGCTTTAGAATCAAAAGTTGATGGTAAAATGACATTGTAAGTATAAAAATATTCTAAATAAAAAGTCCAAAAAATTAAATTAGGTTTAGTTAAAAAGAGCGGGGGGGCGCATGATAACTTTCGCGCCCTGCTCTAAATATGCTTAAGGCGACCCAGTACATAGTAATAAAATGAACATCTTCACAGTAACTTTCTTTTGGTTTGTCGTGTTTCGAGGTCACCCGTTGAACTTTTTGCCTTATTTAAAATAAAATTACTAAAATGTTTCACATCTGGCAGGCGTACCGTGACGGTTCCCTCTTTTTTAAAAACGAATTTCAATACATAGACCATTTTTGATTATGCCATATTTATTTCCATTCATATACTAACCTTTTATGCTTAATATCTGTACAAAATAATTTCGATGTTTCACATCCGCCAGGCTTCATGTGACGGCTCATTTTGAATTGAAATCTCTTTGGGTACCTACGATAACGAAACGTTTTCGTAACGTGTTGTTTTATTATGTTAGCTTTATTTTTGTAATTAAGAGATATTCATTAATTAATATGGTTTTTTTCCTAAAATTTTGCTTAAAAAAAAACAAGTTAATTGTACCGTATTTTAAATATTATATTTTCCAACATAATTCCGAAAAATCTACCGTACTTTTTGATGAATTCTACGATAAAATAGATTTCAGGGTTGGCAGTACTGACAGTGGCCACTCCTCTGGTTATTGGTTTATGGTGGCCACCCCTATTAGTTATCAAAGAGAATACAACACCATACAACACTATGTGTTAGTTATTTTACTCTTTGCTCTTTGGTGGCCACCTCTGGTTATTGGTCTATGGTGGCCACTGTGGGCGTTCATTTCATACGTGTCAATAAACTTATTATTATTATTTGTTATACCTTACGCAGAGTGTAGATATTAGTTAAAATAAGCAATCATGAAATATTTTTTAGTTTCAATAGTAATATTATTAGGCTGTACGAATTGTAAATCCTCGTTGTTTGAAAGTGATTCTTGTTACACTTTTGGAAGCGGGAATGTTTTCCCTGGCGGCGCAAGAAAAATTGATCACAAGCTACAATTCACTAAAGCTATGAGTATGTATACCATCAATTATAGTTGGTTTGGGATAGAATTTTTTATGTTTTATATAGAACGTGCCTTTAATAAGATATTTCTTCTAAAGTATCGAAGCCGGCACCTGAATGGGAAGCAACTGCAGTGGTCGATGGAGAATTTACCCAATTGTCTCTATCCAGTTTTAAAGGAAAATATTTAGTATTCTTTTTCTATCCTTTAGATTTGTAAGTATACCACAGTATGAAATAATTAAAGCCTGTCTTCATGTCTATTTTAGAGCTAATTTTATGATATTAGCTGTCATTATGAAAAAAATCTATAACGAAAAACGAAATATTCATTCAAAATATATACTTCTATTACTGTAATGATAATATAATTTTTACATAGCAAAAAAATTAATGACGTGTCCATTTTAATATCTCTGAAATTTTAATCTCTAAGTGATTACTGAATGTTTTTGATAAGGCCTTTTTATATTTTTATTTTAGCACATTCGTCTGTCCTACGGAAATTTTAGCATTTTCAGAAAGAATTGAAGAATTTAGAAAGATTAATACTGAAGTGGTTGCATGTTCTGTTGATTCCCACTTTACTCATCTCGCCTGGATCAATACCCCTCGCAAAGAAGGCGGGTTGGGGAAAATAAATATACCTTTATTAAGTGACTTAACTCAATCTATTGCCAAGGATTATGGTGTATATTTAGAAGATTTGGGTCATACTTTAAGAGGATTGTTCATTATTGATGATAAAGGAATTTTGAGACAAATCACAATGAATGATTTGCCTGTAGGTAGATCAGTTGATGAAACATTAAGACTGGTTCAAGCTTTCCAATATACAGATAATCATGGTGAAGTATGTCCAGCTGGTTGGAAACCAGGCCAAGACACTGTAAGTCCCTTATGCCATCCCAACCCATATTTTTATATACAGACAAATTTTATTTGTTAACCCAAAAGACTTATAGTTTTGCCCAACTACGAGTTAACAAATTAATACTAATTTTCTTTTTACTTTACAGATTATTCCTAATCCTGATGAAAAGAAGAAATACTTCGAGAAAGTTTCTAAGAATTAATGGTTTTAATGTCTTTCATAAAAAGCATCTTACTACAAATTTACTTACTGTCACAAAATTAAGTATTGGGTGACAACTAAGTCTAACTGAAGAAATACTCTTGTAAGTTCAATTAATGTGTGGGTTTAATAATTTCAGAAACTAGCAATAAAATGGGTACAAACTTCAAGATAATGTTGAGACCTTAATTTTAAGAGCTAATTAAAATATTTTATTGTTTCTATGATATTATTGTACAATAATAATAACTACTAAACATCACTAATACAGTAATTTAAGACTGATAAATACATATGCTTAAAACTTAAGAACAGTGTTCTACAATTGTACCTGCCAATATGTTTACAAGATTTAAAAATTGGCTTGATAATTTTTATATGCTTTTAAAATAAAATATTTAAAAAAAGATTTGTTTATTAATAACCAAAACAAAAAAGTCTAAACACCCCATTAATTTTTTTATGTATATTGAGACTAAAAGAATATAGACACCTGCTAGTAGGAACTGGTGAAACCAAGTTAATCTATCTTAGTGCGTAAATGTAGTATATGTATAAGTTTCTGATTGTGTGCAAAGTGTTACCAGAATATGCAAAATCCCGATAAAAAATGATTTAATCTATTTCTTTTATCAAACCAATTTTTTTTCGATAATACTGTCGTTTGCCTTCTGCACTTCGAGCTGTTGTTTCTAATTTTGAAATGTAATTTAATCTTAATATGCTTAACTGTTTTCGTCGTTGTTTTGACCAAGCTTTGTGACGACCAGACTTGTATGAAGTGTATTGAGATATACATGTCATTTATAACATTTTTTAGGCGTTCCATAGAATGTACGTTACAAAATACCGACGATTAACTTCGGGATCTTATTATAAAACGTGACACTATTACCTAAAAAATCGGTTGTCTGTAAAGTCGGTTTACTGACGATAGTTAAACGTTACAACGTCATAAGAAAATACTGATGGAATGGTATCATTTTTCAAATAATATCGAAAGAATTGTGGCGCCTCATTCGTCACTATTTTTGTACTGGCTGTTTCTAATCGTTAATATTAAAAATATTTAGGTGATGACAGATCAGATAGGTAGATATAAAAATTCAGACTGTTGGTTTCACGTCACGTTATGTACTAAATCCTGTATTATTTTATTACAAAGTAAATGTGCTATAGCCCTACTGACTAGCATTATTATTGAACCCGCTAAAGAATCATTACCTTTATCGCCGCAATTATCGTTGCTATAAACAATTGAAACCACATTCACTTTTCACTGCACTTCATAGTTGACGAAAACATGTAAATGTATTATTGTATAGCAGCTGTCCACGCGGACGCATCGCTCACTCAAGTAGGAGAGAGATAGATGTCGAACGCTGAGGCCGATTGTGCCTCTTTTTTGCTCGTTCTGCGCTCTCGCTTGCACTTGAAGCCTTAAATGGAACGCCTCAGAGCGAGGTAACGCCGCATGAGTCATGTTTTATCGTGTGTGCAGCCGGCTCCATCTAATTATAAGACGTCACGTCAAAAACATTTATTGGATCTACTTAGTCTAAAACACGGTACAACTAACTTTGACTTTTTAACTGTGCCCACGGCTTCACCCGTGTTAATTTTCTACGACAAACATCGCCAACCACTCATGTAGGCAATGTTTTATACTTCGTGTAAAACTATCGACATTTTTATGAAGAATAAATTAATTTTTCAAATTATAATATAGCCTATGTTAGTCGCTGATTCTTTAGCTTTATATTTGTAAAAGAATTTTGAAATTGGTATGGTAGTGTTTTGAGTTTATCCATTAAAAACAAAATTCAAACAATAAAATAAACGAAAAATCAAATCTTTTCGCTTTATTATATTGGTATAGATTAACAATGTGCTGATTTTTGACAAAATCTAACTTAGCTAAGTTTTTACGAATCTAAATTAAGTTATTATCTACATTAAGATATTTTATTCCTGGAGTTTGTTATTTAGTTATTTACTTGGTCTCAGATTGTAAATTGCACGAATTGCCCGCTTTTGTAATATAAATATTGTATCTACCTCAGCTCCTGAGCCACACAGCAGAATACCATAAAACTTTAAGCTATGAAAGTAAGCGAAGTAGACCTAGCAGTGGGAATATCTGTTAACTGGCGAATGTTACGTACTGCGAATGCAGCAGAGCTTAATATTCCCGCCAAAGTTTTCATGTGCGCAGATCCCATTGTAATTTTGAATCTAGCGTAATACTCAAGAAAAGAGTACTATCAACTAACCCTACTAAATTCCCTTCTATCTTGATATTACTATTAATACGCCGCGCCGCGAAATTGATCTAGGTAAATCTCGTACATTTGGTTTTGTTTGCATTTACGAGTAAATTATGTAAAGCAAGCCATTCAGAGGTTTTAATTGAGTCTTGTTTAATTGCCTAAGCTCCGAATCTATTCTTTTCACTTTGAATATAAGTGAAGTGTCATCCGCAAAAAGAACCATTTTCAACCACCAGCGGTAGATCGTTTATATAAACAGAAATGGTCCCAAAATCGATCCCTGAGGGATGCCGATTCTAGTCTATGATTCCGAAGAATTTGCCCCATTTACACTTACTTTTAGACAGCGATGTGTGAAATTAGAGATTAGAAAGGCCACAAATATCATAATGTTTCAGTTTAAGTATCAGCATGCATAGGCATAGGGACATGTCGATTTATTGTTGTCCCGTGGTGCAGAGTGCTGGCCAACCGTTTCGTTGCGAGTTCTTTTTCTTTGCTTGCGTGCAGTTTTATATCCGTGATAACTTCTACGGTATTAAGTTACATAATATTGTTGACAATTTTAATCTAAATTAAATGCCTAAGTTAAGTAACCTATTTTTATGCTCTCCTTGTAAAAAGATCTCTTAATTTATGTCCGCTATCCATCTCTGTGCATCATCCATCCATAAATACAGTTGATGCAAGAATTGATGGTATATCTTTTTATCTCTTTAAATCCCTCATCCTAATTCTTATATTAGTTTAGACCTGTCTGGTATTAAAAAATCAAAACATATTTTATTCAATTTAGGCCCTAAGAAAGTACTTATAAATGTCAAAACACTACCACCGGTTCGGAAAACATCCCAGCCGTCGAGAAGAACCGATAAGAAACTCGATCGGGTTTATCAACATCTTATTATCTTTTATTTTTAAATTGGTTTTACAGTATTTAATTATATACAGTTATTATCATTTTCAGTAGATGTACAGAGAGGAAATCACATCCAGACATCACCATAATTCACGTAATCAGCCACCCTTACCCCTTCGACAATAGAACCAGCTTAACATGATTCTTGAACTTAAAAAATCGGTAAAAAAAAATCGCAAAATCGGTAATGTGCTTAGGAAGTTTATTAGAGAACCTGTTAAAAATGGTGTATATGAATCGATCACTCACATCCCTATTTTGAGTGTCACAACACTATTATAAAAAGTAAAGATGTCTGTTTTCTGTGTTAGATATAAATAATATAAATGTGTTCTAATGCTTTAAATAAAAGTCTGGTTATATCAAAAGTGGTTTATTTAAAAGTAGGCAGCTGCGTTGCACTCTGCGAACAGAACCTAACACAATTACCTATAAAACTTTTATTTGTTTTAGTAAGTCTAAAAGACGGAATGACTTATATTTATTTCTAGTATCGAAATTGTGCGTGTTCTCTCATTTTTCCGAACATACATTATATTTTCCAAGATATATTGGGAAGGCAAAGTTAAGATATTAAATTCTTAAAATTTAGTCTTCAATGATTCGCGCGGTCCCATAACATAGATGGCTCGAACTGCCCATTTTTGTAATACAAATATGGTATCTACCTCAGCTGCTGAACCCCACAGTAAAATACCATAGGACATTAAGCTGTGGAATAACCAAAATAGACCAGCCTAGCAGTAGCAATATGAGTTAACTGACGAATCTTACGCACTGCGTATGCAGCGGAGCTTAATTTCCCTGCCAAGGTTTTAATGTGAGAACCCCATTGTAATTTTGCATCTAGTGTGATGCCTAAGAATACAGTATTATTAACCAAGTTAAGTTCTCTTCTATCTTAATATTACTTTCAACACGTTGTATATTGTGTAAGGCAAATCTGATACATTTTGTTTTGTTTGCATTTAAAGCAAACCATTCTGATATTTTGAATAAAGTATTATTTACATGCCTAACATCTAAATCTTTCTTTTCCCTTGAAATATAAGTGAAGTATCGTTTGCAAAATGAACAATGTTAGCACTTTTCTTAACCATTAGGGGTAGATCATTTATATATACTAAAAACAAAAACGGTCCCAATATCGAACCCTGTGAGACGCCGATTCTAGCCAAGGATCTTGAAGAGGTTAATCAATGTTAGTGTTTGACAGTGTCGAAAAAGTAAGTACTTACCTGCCTATTTGTTACGTTAGATATACGTACATATTTTATTTTATTTTTGAATTTGTATATTTGCAATGTTTGCGTGTTTTAGGTACTTATTAAAAATTAAATATTGAACAGAGCCATTGTTTGATACTTCCATAAAATATCAGAAAGCCGAGAATAATTGAACTTTTTGTCTATACTTTATTAGATTTTTGTTACCTGACTGTGTGGTGCTTCACTAAATAAAAGATATATTATGATTGACCTGCATGACTGTAAATATTTCAGGTTCCTCGCAGTTGCTAATGCTAAATGACTTAGGCTGCGTTGTTTGAACCATAGTTATCTCTAACCAGTGATCTGACTCCGTACATAATTTTGAAATTTCGGTACAAAACTAACCATTGGTCAAGTTAACTACGGATCAAACAACTCAGCCTTAATGAAATATATTTTCGTAAATAGTATGTGTCTTTACGTACTAGTGACATGTATCAAAGTAATAATTAAGTATTTTAATTGATAATTAAAATCGCGGAATTTTAATATCAAAATTTTATTTAAAAGAATTTTTATCAAATTTACATAAATGTCTCAAAATATACCTAATTAATGAGAAAATATTTTCCATTACATTAAAATCGTTTCCGCAGTTTTCATAAAACTCTATTAAGGAGCTTAACGATTTATTGCTTTTAATAATTAGAATCAGTTTGCCACCAGTAGGTACTTTGTTTATTTTGTTGCAGTAATTAACTAATCATATTATCTTAAAAAATCCATATCCTGTTAAGTAAAACATCATTTCATTACTAAATCACATCCCTATGATTACTAAAACAAAGTTTTTTATTTACAGGTAAGTAGGTAACTGATATGAAAAATGGTTGAATCTAAGAAGAAATGTCGACAGTACAGTGTTAATTATTTAAAATTTGGTTTCCTGCCATTAAAGGCCGACAAACGATTGCCCGTATACCATTTATGTAACAGAGTTTTGTGCAATGACCCTATGAAACCATCTAAGCTCGAAGATCATTTAAAAAGGTGTCATCCTGATAAAATAGGTAATGATTTGAAAAATTTTCAAACGTTCAAAGAAAAATATGAAAAAAGACCCACTATGCATAATATGTTCGCTTCATCGTCTGAAAGTAACGATAGTGGTTTACGGGCAATTACGGTTTACAATATCTCGTTACTTATAGCGAAAGCTGGAAAACTGCACACTATTGGAAAACAGTTAATTTTATCCGCTGTTGAAGAGGTTTTTAAAGTGTTCTCCACAAATCCCCGTTTGACGTAGTCAAAAGAATTCCTTTGAGTAACAGCACTGTACAAAGACAAATTGATAAAATGAGTTCTGATATTGAAATTTTTCTTTTGTTATTATGTATCTACAAAAAACTCATTTTTCTATTCAACTGGACGAGTCAACTTTACCTAGTAATGAAGCGTTATTATTGGCATATGTTCGATTTGTTATGGAGGAAGAAACTCATGAAGAGCTACTGTTCGCGAAAGCTTTGGAGACAAACACTAAAGATGAATCAATATTTAATGTCCTCAGTGATTTTTTTAAGGAAAAATCGATTCCATTCACAAACGTTACTTCGGTGGCAACAGATGGAGCTCCTGCCATGGTTGGGCGATATTGTGGGTTTATAAGTCATCTTAAAGGAATTATACCAGCGGTAACTACAATTCATTGTGTCATTCACCGACAACACCTAGTAGCAAAAAATTTGAGTGATAGATTGCATAAATCGCTTCAATTTGTGATTAATGCAGTTAACAAAATAAGAAGCAATGCTTTGAATACGCGTTTATTTGCACAAGTGTGCGATGAGAATGATGAAAATTTTCAACGATTACTCTTACAGACATAAGTACGCTGGTTGTCGAAAGGTGAATGTTTAACAAGATTTTACTCACTTTTAGAATCAGTTTTAGTTTCTGGAAAGTAAAGATCCAAATTTAAAAGAAATCCTGATCAATTTGAAAGCAGACATCGCTTATTTGACAGATATGTTCAAAAAATGTAATTACGTTAACTTACAATTACAAGGGGACAACCTCAATTTAATACAAACAAAGGGTTTAATATCAGCTTTTCTTGGAAAATTAAAATTTATGAAGCAAAATATTAGTCGGTGCGAATTTTCTCAGTTTTCAAACTTGTCACAGGTAGAATACCTTGATGAGAATATTCAGGTATACGCCCAACATTGCCCTGCATGATGACTTCAAAAAGAGATTTGAAGATATTCTGACGATGGAAATACCAACATGGATCACAAATCCATTTGATGAAACGGAAGTGGAGAATGTGATGTTATAAGAGGAGCTACTCGAGCTTAGCACTAATGAGGAGCTGAAGGTGAAATTTAAAAGAGGGTATCAAACATTTTGGCTGCAGGCAGAAATACTCGAGAAATATTCTGGACTGTGGAGAATTGCGAGAACGCTTTTGATAGTTTCCCTCGTCATATCTTGTCGAAAAAAGTTTTAGTGTCGTTACAAATCTTTTAACATAAAAGAGCAGGTTAAATATCACAGAACGTGGAGATTTGCGGTTATTCCTAACAAAACTGAAGCCAAATATTGATAATTTGCTGTCAATCCATCAAGTACATCCCTCCCATTAAAATTTTGGCTATTTTGTGATTGTCATTATAGAAGTTACGTTACGTTATTAATGTTTAATTGTAATTTTATTACATATTACAACACAAATAAATATATTAGTTTATATTTTTTACTATCTACCACTCTGAATGGGGAGTTTTCTAAATAAAAATAGTAAGAATTAAGGAACGCGCATCCCCACACACAATCAAAAATTAATTAAAAAAGTGATTCCATACACCTTTATTTTTTTGACATCCACTCACATCACAATCAATTGTTCCCTGAATCGCGAAATTGAGACACAATCGATTTTTAATTGTGTCCGGGGCGCGCGTGTCTTACGGCAGTCTAGGGTTTAATTAATTAACCAATCAATTATCACTTTTTTTTTTTTTTTTTTCGAAAAGTATTAGATCTAACCTTCACATTTTTTGTCGAGTTTTGGGAATATTATAGTATTGAAACTTTAAGGGGTCCACCGAAACCAGTAAAATTTTGAAAGGGTCCATGAGAAAAAAGTTTGGGAACCTCAGATTTAGACATACATTATCAGTGATCGGCACGACCCGTGCCACATAGTGTCAATGACCTCAATCATTATGTGAATATGGATATTCCCCGGGATTCCAGCTTTCGAATCGGCGAACGAAAATAATATATTCTCATTACAGTAAGTCCGTAACGGCGATAAGATTAATGATTTTTACCATAATTAATTGATTATGAACTCTACAATAAATTAACATGTGTTTTATAGATAAACAATAAATATACAATATAACTATGTTAATAAACATGAACGTTAAACTTCTCTTTTGTCTGTATAAAATTATAATAGCAGATCATAATTTTTTCGATGTTTTCTATTTTCAATCTATTTCTTTTTACATCTAAAATCCATTTATATGCCGAAAAACTTCTTTCTACTTCCACTGACGTGAGTGTAGCGAATTTATACAAGCATTCTTTATCGGTTGCGGACTTATTCGAGATTTTATCTGCATAAGTTCTGATGTCATCTAAATCAGGATTACGCCCCATGACCGCTTCTAATTTGGCTTGTATAACCAGATTAGAACTCCAATTTATTAATGTGCGAACTTCTTCAAATATTTCTAAAGTATCAACAATTGTAGTATCGCGAGCTTGTAGTCTTGTCAAGGCAATTTCGATTATTTTATAATTTTCGTGTATGTAAATTAAATCTCTTTTTGTGTTCGGCTTCCTCAAAATATTTTTTCCTTTTTTTATTGATACAGCGTCGTAATTTATATTTTATATGAGTGCACGTAATATTTTACGCAGTATAAAATGAAACCATAGATTACCAATATTTTTTTAAATGAAAAATGATATATTTTACGAGTTTATTTAATATTCTGACTTCTATTTACAAATACATATCTCTTAATTTTTGCGAATCATGTCATGTCCATATTATTATTATACTCTTGAAACCCGCTGTGTGGCACGGGTCGTGCCGATCACTGTACATTATACATGTGTGTTTTACTTTTATTGAAATATTTAGTGTATTTATTCATATGTTTAACATATGTAGTTTTATACAGGCTGGGCCAGAAAGATTTGCAAATTAAAAAAAAAAAACAAAAACTAAATACAGTACACATACACATCTTTATTTCAATTAAAATAGACATCTGGGAAATTTATTTCTTAAAAGTTACATCATTCAGGTGTGCACCATCCCGCTGCAAACATTCCTCGAATCTGAACCTCAAATTGATATAAACTCGCTGACACATTGCGCAAGGAATAGCTGCCATTTCTTCTCGGATATTTATCTTCAACTGGTTAATCGTGGCTGGGTTATTGGAGTAGACTCTACTTTTCAGGTATCCCCACATGAAAGAGTCCGGTGGCGTTAGATCCGGACTTCTAGGCGGCCATGCAATGTCACCTCGGTGCGATATCAGTTTCCCAGCAAACATCTCGTTTACGGTCGCCAACGAAGCATTGGATGTATGGCATGTCGCACAATCTTGTTGAAACCACGTCGCACGATTATAGGCTTCAAATTGTTGCAGTTGCGGAAAGAAAAATCCCTTAATATCCCCCTTTGTTGATTTTCAAAGAAATAGGGTCCGATAATTCCGTGTGCTGATATGGCCACTCAAACGGTTACTTTCGGCGAATGCAGAGGCTTTTGATGTTTTGCACGTGGGTTCTCTGCAGCCCAGTAACGACAAATCTGTTTATTGACATGCCCATTTAAGTGAAAATAGGCTTCGTCGGAGAACAGAATATTTTTGAAACTTTGAAAGCATTCCAACATTGTTTCAATAAAAGCTCGTCGTAAAAATGGGTCATTTGGCAGTAATTCCTACACAAGTTGAATTTTATACGTGTGCAAATTCAAATCTTTCAACAAAATGCAACGCAAAGATGTTCTGGACATCACAAGTTCAGCTGATCGCTTGCGAGTCGATAGACCAGGATTACGTTGAACTGAAGCTCTAACTTGTTCAATTGTGTCATCCGTTCTTGTTGACCTTGGGCTTCCCGCACGCTTCTGTTTGAGAGTTGAACCAGTAGCTTCGAACTTTCAGAGCCACGATCGAATCACACTTTCCTTCGGACACTGATTTACGTCATGTAATCCTAACTCACGCCGAAATAAACGTCGAAAAATAGCGCATGAATCGCCATTTTTATAATAATGTTTAACGCAGAATGCACGCTGCGCTCCGGTGAAGCGATCCATCGCGACTAAATTTCCGAGAACCGAGCTTCTCATCCCCACCACCCGCGCAGCCCCTGCTCATAAGGCTCTAACGCAAGAGTGTTTTTAAAATCGTACGCCTTTCTGACCCATCTGTATTATCCCTGCAGTTCCCATAACAAGTAATATGTACTTTGTGATTGTTTTATCTGTTTTACAGTGTCAATGTATCCTGTCTAAGGGTTATTCTACAGTACACCGAACATTTGGCAACTAAATTCTTTCACGTGTATTTGTCACACTTGGTATTGGCAAAATTGTGTACTTATGCAGAAAGAAAAAAAATGAGAAAACAATATCAAGATTGATGTTGACGATTTTACAGAAGACGATTTAGTAAATTATATAGCAATCAATATTAGTATCGTATGTCTGCAATACTATACAAACATTACTTTTTTGGTTCTGTATTTAATAAAGAATTAATGGAATCCTTTTAATATCACATTAAATTGAAATTGATATTAAACATTAAGGGTTAAAACTGCTGATGTACATTAATCTGTTGTAAAAAATCAAATTTCCTAGAGATTGAAAATAATAAAGAGATACGGTACGGTATAGTTTCCATTGTCGTTTTTTATTTTGTAGGGGTCTCGTAACATAAAAAAATCTGAAAAAGATATCAAATAAAGACCATAAGTGCTCCCGGCTTGTTTTAATTTATAGTAGTAAAACATAATATAACAAATGTCTTGCACGACCATTGACCGCGATGCTAGTTAATAACTAATACTAGGCAATCGAATTCCAACAATTGAAAGTAATCAATGGCACAGGACTTCCCTATTCATTATTTTACTCTTTGGGCAATTGGTCCATCACTACTATGGTTAATTGATATTTCTATATTATTTACATTTTTCAGTTTTAATTTTGTCTAGATATTGGTTATTTATGTGGATAGGTACCGTAAATAATTGTTATTTATCTCTGCCGTAAACCTTCTTGTATATAGTTGTGGTCATAGAGTAGAGTAATAATACTTAAGGAAGTTGTGATCAGAGTTGTGATTTTTGGTTTGGTGTGGATTTGTGGCCCTAACTTTTGGTAATTTATCTCAGTTTAATATTGTAATAAATTTTTTGAACTTACCACTTATTAAATATAAAACAAATGATTTTAACTTTACTTAGGTTACAGAATAAGCGACTAAACAAACACATCAAGATGTTTGCCTTGCGTGCGATTACATTATCAACAAGAATTAAGATAAATATAATTTTAAAATCTTCGCTCTGTGTAGAGCAGGCAAAAAGTACAATTTTAATACAATTTTTATTTATTTATGTGTTTTTATACTTGCTTTATTGTCATGCATAAACAACAGAACATTTTGTAATTGTAGATGGAATTCTTCATTTTACAATTTCTTAAAATTATGTTTATATCATAATATCATAAACCATGAATACCAAAACTAATAAATGCTATTAATATGAAATTATGAAGAACGAAATTATACATTAATTTATTATAAAAAAATATATAATACATTATTAAACTCCTTAGAGCTTAGCACTAACCACTCATGGAACAAAAAACTTAAGCATTATCTGATTAATACACTAACTGAATCTAAAGAATCAATTTTCAGGAAATTTATATAGATTATTTATTGTCTTTTTGTAGAAACAAAACTTAGTTTGCCTATCAGAACATTTTCATCTGAAAAAAAAAGTACAATGGTAGATCCTAAGAGAGTATTAAGCTACGATGATATGCTGAAGGTGATAGACCAACCTGAAAAAGTGATCATTGATGTACGTAACCCTGATGAAATAAACACAACTGGCAAAATTCCCTCAAGTATCAACATTCCATGTAAATATATTTAAAAACTTACTATAATATAAATCAATATTTTTAGGCACCCTTATAATAATTAAATATTATTACCAAATATTTACATACTTGATTGAACATGAGAAATTAATGTAGTGAAATGCTTTTAGCATCAAATTAAACATTATTATCTTAATCTTCTTAATATATCTTTGTTGCTGCTTCATCATCATCATCTCAACTGAAATATGTTCACTGCTGGGCATAGGCCTCCCCTAAAGATTACCACAACAAACTGGTTCTGTACTGCCTGCATCCAGCGGATTCCCACAACCTTTACCAGGTTATCAGTCCACCTTGTGGCGGGTTTGTCAGTGCTATGTCATCATGTATAAGGCCACCACCCGAGAACTCTTTGGTCACACTGGTCATCCATTCTATGAGCTACTTGCCTCGCTAACTGCTAGTTAAGTCTAGCTATTCCTAGGGCTATGTTGGTGACTTTGTTTCTTCTGCAGATCTCTTTATTTTTGTATCAATCACTTATAGAAACTGCAAGTATAGCGCTCTCCATTGCCTTTGAGTGACCTTGAGCTTTCTTATGAGTCCCATAGTTACCTTACCTCATTTTTCTTTTTCAGTAAATAATGTGCAGGATGTTTTGATGTCTATGTCCAATGAAGAGTTCAAGAAACAGTATCAAAGAAGTAAACCATCATCTTCTGATGAACTTATCTTCTACTGTCAGTCAGGAAGGAGATCTTCTGAAGCCTTGGATAAGGCTTTAAAACTTGGATATTCTAAGTAAGTTGTTTGATTATCACTGTTAATATAATATCCAAAGGTATTTTTTTTTAATTGGAATTAAATTAATCTTTCTAAATAAATAAAAAATTTCAGTTCAAAGACATATTTAGGGAGCTGGAATGAATGGTCAAACAGACAAAAGTGAATCATTTTCTGGCTTATCACATATCATTATGGAGAACTTCTGGTGACGTTATATGTATAATTATTTTAATAAATAGTTGACATCTGAAAGATTTACTGTTTTTTTTAATACTTATATACAATTATCAATTATAGAAAATTTATATTTGTATATTCAAAAAGGAATAGTTTGTAATAATGTAAAAATAATAGGTTGTGTACTTTATAAATAATCTTACTATATATATTAATAAATGTGAAAGTTTGTTTTTTTTTTTATGGCAAAAATGGGGCAAACGGGTAGGTGGCGCACCTGATGGAAAGTGATCACAGCCGCCCACAAACATCCGTAACACCCGAAGACTCGCAGATGCGTTGCCGGCCTTTTATGAAAGAATAAGCTCTCTTCTTGAAGGTCATCAGGTCATAACGGCTCGGAAAGATCTCAGGCGACAGCTGGTTCCACAGAGTGGTTGTGCGAGGCAGAAAGTGCCTTAAGAAACGCACTGTTGTGGAACGCTGGACATCGAGGTGATGTGGATGAAATTTACGATTCTGACGCGATGTCCGATGGTGAAATTCAGCAGCCAGGATCAATCCAAACAATTCCTCGGTACACTCCCCATGTTAAATGCGGTAGAAGATGCAGAGTGAACCAACATCTCTATGCAGAGCCAATGGATCAAGCCGATCAGAAAGAGCTTGATCGTCAATAACTCGAGCCGCCCTACGCTGAATGTGTTCAAAAGAATGTAGCTGGTACTGGGGGGCTCCCGCCCAGAGATGGAACAGTAATACTCCATGAGGGATCAAATTTGCGCCTTATAACGGTTTAGGCGATGAGCCGACGTGAAGTACCGTCTCACCATACTGAGTACACCAAGCTTCTTTGAGGCCAATTTGGCCTTACTTTCCAACTGACCGCGGAACTGGACGTCACTCGAAATGACAACGCCAAGTATTCCGATACTGACAGTGGCAGACAGGGGAGTATTCTCAAAACGAGGAGTTGCGACAAATGGTGACTTTTTAGCGGTTAACACGCAGACTTGTGTCTTTTTAGGGTTGAACTGTACTAAGTTTAGTCGACCCCAGTCCGAGACTTTAGTTAATAAAGATATAGAAATATTAGCACGGTCAGTGTACAAGACATCCACAGTGCTATCATCCCCATAGCAATGAATGTTGCTGATTTGCAACAAGTCATTGACATGTAGAAGAAACCGAGTTGGAGACAGTACACAGCCTTGTAGGCCCCAGCATTGAGAAATTTAGGATCAGAACATGCACCGCCGATGATGACCTTGATTTTCCGATCAGCCAAAAAGCTGGTGATCCAGTTGCATAAATTCTCGGGAAGCCTATAGAAAGGTAGTTTCGAAAGAAGCACTTTGTGCCAAACCCGATCAAAGGCCTTCACTACGTCTAGACTGACTGCAAGCACCTCTCCCTTGGTCTCAACTGCTTCTGCCCATCTGTGTCAGGTAAACTAGAAGATCCCCGGCATAGCGACCCCGACGAAAGCCGTACTGGCGGTCGCTAATCAGCTGGTGCTCCTCTAGGTACCGCAGGAGCTGGCAGTTGATAATGGATAATGGCAGTTGGATGAATGGATGGATTGGAGAACAAGGAAGTGATGGCTATAGGCCTGTAATTGGACGGATCCGAGCGGTTGCCTTTTTTAGGGATCGGGTGCACTAAAGCGGCCTTCCAGGATTTCGGTACTACGCCTAATGTATAGGAGTGCCAGAAAAGACGCGTTAAAACCGGCGCCAACTCCGGAGCACATATCTGCAACACGATCGGAGGGATGCCATCAGGTCCACTCGACTTATGAATATCCAAGGAAAGAAGTGCTTTAAAATGTACCTATCAAACTAAAATTAATTTATTCAAAAAACAGAAATTTAATTATTTAAGTGAGAAATTAATTGAAATGTGTAGTATAAAGCAAAATCTATTAAAAATTTTCTTAAATGATACAAGCAATAAACAAAATGAGTTAATTTACAAAAAATATAGAAATAGGACAAATAGGATGATCTGTAAAACTAGAAATAATTCAATCAAAAAGGAAATTTGTGATAGTTTTAAGAACCCGAAAAAAATGTGGGAAATTATAAATAGACTGACTGGAAGAATTGTCAAAACTATTGATGAAGTACTACTTAAATCTTTTAAATTACCAGCTAAAATATTTTCGAATATTTTTGTTAGTGATTTCGATAAAAATGTTAAAAATGTAATGAACACATGTAGTGAACCGTTACTGAATGAACTTACATACATTAACTCACCAAGCTTGTCTCTAAGACTTAAAAAAGCTAATGAAGAAGTATTACATAAAATTATAAAAAATATAGATGACAAAAAAAGTCCAGGATATGATAAAATTAGGGCGAAAGATATAAAATATATCTCAGAAAAAATGACCCCAGTACTCACACATTTAATAAATTTATGTATCGCTAGATCAATATATCCAGATAGGATTAAGATAGGACTAATTAGACCAGTTTATAAAAGGGGTAGTTATAATGATACAAATAACTTTAGACCTATTACAATTTTGTCATGCATTGATAAAATTTTAGAAAAGTATTTTGGTAGTTTAATAAATAATTTCCTGTCAAGTAATAACATAGTGAATAACAGACAATTCGGTTTTAAAAAAAATAAAAGTACGTCACAGTTATTGTCCTTATTTACAGATGAAATAAATGACCATTTAGATAACAGAAAATATATTCTTGCTGTTATGGTTGATTTCAGCAAAGCATTTGACACATTGAACCTTAAGACACTGTATAAAAAAATGGAGCAGAATGGTATACAGGGACCGATGTTGGAACTCTTTAAAAGTTATCACACAAATAGATTTAATTCAGTCACCATAGCTGGTGAACATAGTAGCCAGATACCTACATATCAAGGCACGGCCCAAGGATCCGTCCTGGGACCGACAGAATACTTATTATATGTAAACGATATGTGCAATATATTTCAACATGGTTCGGTATATCAGTTTGCTGATGACACATGTATAATCGCTGCTCACAGTGATTTCAATACGCTACAAGGTATGATTCAGGAGGATTTTGATATGTTGAGTAAGTGGGCTCACGATTTAGGTCTATCCATTAACTACAGTAAAACTAAGCTAATGTTTATACATTCACCATATAAAAAAATTAACTACCTACCTAAGATTGTCGCTCATGAGCACAACTGCATGCACTTAAACAATACCTCATGCACATTTTCGTACCTTGACGTAGTGAAAGAGCATACATATCTTGGGCTTAAAATAGATCATAAATTTAATTGGGGTCCGCATGTTGCCCAGGTATGTTGTAAACTTAGAGCTGTGCTGTCAAAATTGTGCATACTTAAACATAAAGTTCCATATAACACATTGAGGCTCTTGTATATGTCATTGGCTGATTCAGTGATCAATTATGGACTAGCTAGCTATGGACGTACATATATGAGTTATTTGAAGGATATATATAATTTACAAATAAGGTTATTGAAAACCATTGTTCCGTTAAAAATTAAGTATAAATATAAAGATAACTATCATTATTTATTTAATTATTGTAAAGTTCTGAGCATTTTCGATAAATTGGATTTGGCAATTGTAACTCAATACAGTAACTGTAAGTGGAACTTAAATAGGATAGTAAGACCTGTGACCTTACATAATCTGGTATATCTTCCGACATTTGAAATACCTAAATGTAACAACGTGTACGGTGAGAGGGTTCGGAGATGCATTCTGCCCAGTACGTTAAATAGATTACCTAAAGCTATAGTCGAGAAGCTTGAAAACAAAAATAGAAGCCAAATCAAAAATATACTCAAGCGATATTTTTTTTAAAGGTTAATTAAAACCATTTAGTTATTTAAGTAGGTAGCTTAACTCCTTTTCTATAAAATCTTTTCAGTTAAGATTAGAGTTAAGGATACGTGTAATATTTTTTTTTGTGCTATTTTTGGTAATAAACAGATGAAAATTTTAATTTTTTTTTTTTTTTTTTTAACTGCTCTTTGCCGGAACTTAACCTCCGGCATCGTACTATCGCACCGCGGGATTGACGGTAGATAATTTCCCCGATATCATCCAGAGTCGAGTTGGATGCGAAGAGAGAGCCCATAAGATCGACTTTCTACTTCGCGTCATGGGACAATAAGTCATCCTATGGAAAAGAAGGCTGACAGAAATTTCCTAAGACTTCTGGCGAGAGACCAAAACGCACGTGTTCCCGACGGGTGACACGCCAGCCTCTCGCCAATTCTGCCAATGTGCTCCGACTTCGCCTTAGCAATGACACTTTTGAAGGACCTAGAGTCAGAGTTTTTACTCAATCACACAAAAAGAGCTGAATGGATTTGGATGAAATGTGGCACACATTCTATGACCTGGATTAACACATAGGATATTTTTTATCCCAGTAAAAGTCATAACCACTGGTATTCGTTTATGTATGTACTGTGATTTTAATGCACAAGCAGAGTGAGTAAAGCAAGTGGGCTATGGCAGCAGCCGGCCAATGACAGAAACAAATAATAATTCCTAGAAAGCCATAACCTCTAAATTGAAAAAATAACAACTCAAAAACTATTAGTTTCCTCTTTTATTTTTCACAGGAGATTACCTACCCCTTCACATTATTGAACTCAGTGGTGTATAGTCTAAAGTATAACCCTAGTTTATGTTCGATGGTGAACTATGAATTAATTTCTATTATTGTTTTCACTTTAAGACCTACATTCCATGTTACAAGCATATTGAGGTTTAATTTCTGGATTCAATTTCACATATTATATGCTTCGACATCCAACAAGGATAACACTATAACTTTAAATAAAATAAAATACAATTTTATTGTCTACTATCCTATTATAATATAATCAATGTGATAGTATGTATATTTGTCAGTCACAAATAGTCTATTTATTACCTGGATTAACAAATATACTTTTTATTCGGACAAATGTTATAGCTGACAACCATCATCAATTAAGTTTTGTGGTTAGTTTATTTTCGATTGCAAATTATGAATTACTTTTTATTATTATTTTACTTTCAAATTTATCTTCCTAGTGACAAATTTTTTAAGGGTTACATTCTGGATTACAATATATTTATCATGTATATACAGTCAAAATCTGTTATAACGACATGGAAGGGACTGCTCATATTCAGTCGTAAAAACCGATAGTCGTAACAACCGGTGATGTTTAATGTGTATCGTGCAAGTACAAACAAATCGATAGGTAATTATTGGAAATATATATTTATTCAACTATGTACATTTCGTTTATTACACATAAGTAAAATGCATATTATTTTTCTGTGAGCATAAAATCTGTAATTTTGGTCTATTTGGAACACTTCTGTTGTGCATAGATATTTTGTAATTCATGTTGGATTTTAATTAACGTATCGTCATTATTGCTGTGGATATGGAACTGTTCATTAAAAAGAACAATCTTTCTTAATACACTAACAGCATTGATACCATAATTCAAAGTTGGTACAGTAAATTGTTCTTCAGAGTCTTCCTGTTCGTCATCTTCCTCTTGAATATCTCGTACAATATCATCTTCTGTAGCTCATGCGCAAATTGCAATAGAGTTATCTACATCAATGAAGAGATATGAAGAAGCGGGCTTTGACTCTACTGCATGCACGTGTTTTGTTTCTAAGAATTAGAAAAGACCCTACACTAAACTAAATCCTATTGTTTTCTTTCCTGATTTTAATATCCATTGAAGATGATATCTATTCAAATTCAAATTGTTTACAATACAGCTTAGCCGGTCGTTCTAACAGACCTAATTCTCTGAAATATTAGTTAAATGTGTTCGTTTTATGAGGTATGTCGTTATTAGCAATGTTTTTAATAAGGCGGTCATATAGCATTCAGCCGGGACCTTTGTTCTAGGTTATTATAACCGGCATGTTACTCTAAACGATGTTGCAGTAAACGGTTTTGACTGTACATATATAACCTATACTATATATATAACCAACATATGCATGTAAAACTATAAGAATAACATTGTAACTTTATTTAAAATAATACACAATTTTATCATGCTACACTATAGTTACCTATATTCTATCTAGAGGTTATCATAAAACAATAAGACTACCACCATATTATGGGTGTGTATCTTATCAACTTGGTTTATCTGAATGTTTATAAAATTAAAAATACCACACATATAATAGATAAATGAAAATATTAATTAGTACACACTTTTTGTCCAGATGATAACTGTGGTGATTTACTTAAAATTTCTGTTGTTCTTTATTTGTCCAATCTGTCCAACTTCCAAGGTAATTTTTCACACTGAAAATAACCAGGTATTTTAAGTTGTTTTTTTATTAAACTTAGCTCATAACTGTGGAACAGTTAAGTTAATGACACTGATTTAATACTGGTTTGCTTGAAAAGTAAAAGGCTGTAATAGTATCAGTTATGTCTTAAATGTAAATAATACCTACCTATTCAACAAAATAAATACTTACTTTTTATAACCAAGATCAATTGCATTTTGTTGCGCTTTTCCAGATCTTTTCCCTATCATGCAGTAAAAAATTATTTCTGTACTAGTTTTTGGTTTTGCTCGGTTGTAAGTCTGTTGAAACTCTTTGTCTGTCATGGAGCTTAAAATTGATGTCACATTACCTACTGAAATTTAGATATATTAGTTGAATGTTGAACTAACACAATCAATCATGTACATTTTAGTATTCTAGAGGTAAGTATCTAGCTAAAATTGATTATAAATTAAAATTTCTAACAAGGCTGACTAAATGTTCCTACATCTATATAAAACTCCAGTATTTTTAATACTTTGGAATACATTTAAAAATAAATTTACTTTCAACATTAATAAATATGATTAGACATCTTACATGGAATATTAATGCTGTTTGGAATTTTCCCATATTCCTTCACCTCATCCGGCTCTCTAACATCAACAAGTAGAACATTGTTGTCTTTAGTTGCTTTCTTAACGTACTGATAATCTGCAATTACGGGTTCAGGATTCGCCTCTTGTGCGTATAAACGACGAGACTCCGCATTCGGAAGGTAAGCTGTTGTAATATCTTAAATAATAGTTTATGCATTATGAAAGGATTCAGGGAAAATGTACCTCCTACATAATTCTCTATATAATTAAAAATAAATAATAGTTACTATTCACCGAAGAAGAAAAATCGTCGCACTGGCGCATTTGAAATTTGCACCGATCTTTCTTTCTGTAATTTAATTAATTTAGAAGCTGAAGGAACGACTCTACGAATAACAGGTCTTGTGAACATTTTGCAAAATAGACTACCGTACACACTAGGTACAGTCCGTACAGTAAGTACCATAGAATACACTACCATGGTACCACAGACAGTGTTCCCGAGTCAAGTAGTACTGGGCGTTTCTTTTAGAAACGCTTTTAAGAACAGTTTTTCTATGAAAAACGAACGAACTGTTTCTATAATAACAAAAACAAGTTTTAAAACCGTACGAAACGGCAGACAGTAACGAACGAGTTTTTGGCGGGATTTTAAAGTGACGTTGTGGTTTTTATTTTTAATTCATTAATAAAGGTTTTTGACCCTATATTATGTAATATTGGTGGTGTTTTGCGTGATATAGTTTGGTTTTTGTGCATAAGTGAAGTTAATTATAAATATAAGCTGAAAGCATTAATTCTGAAGTCCCACAAAATCTTCCTAGAAATTTCTAACAAGGGAGCCACCGTCTTGTTAGGATACTGAATCGTCATAACTCATAACACATTAACACATGACACTATAATTCACTCGATAGTGGCAGTAATGGTTTTCTTTACTGAGGGAGAGAGAGGAGTCAGAGGGAGTTCTAGTTCTGAACATCGTTCGTTCTCTGTCGCAAGAAAACGTTATGTTGATACTATGCTTGGGTCGTTTTTGACAGAAACGGTCTTAGTACTCTATTTTGTTTGTTTTAAAGACTATTGTAGTCTGAACAGTAAACAGTTCTAAGAAACTACTTTAAATTTGAAGTAAGTAACGAATAAGCTACAATGAATCTTATTACTATAGGACATACAATACAAATTTGGTAGAAAAAAAACTGGTTTTATTGGCTCCCGTAAAATGGGTCAGATGTCTAGGTCGAAAGATCAAACGTTCATTTTTTGTTTTGATTTGAAATAATTGAAATTAATCAGCTAATGCCAGGTAACGCGTGCGTATTTAGGTATTCGCTAGTTTGCGATAAAAGTTTTTGTAGTATGCGTTAGTTTGCGATAAAAGTTTTTATACTTTTCCCGGGATTTAGAGTAAATAGTATAGTTTGCAAATATTTATATTCATAGTTTTGTAAATTAAAACTTTGTAGTATTTTAAGACCTATTTGAACTTTGTGCAATAATCTGATTTTGTACTGTACTTTTATAATTGTGTTATTAATAGTGAGTTAGTGAGGAGATCCATAATGGCCCACAGGAAAAATTGTAGCGAACTATGAGATCATTTTGTGAAAGTTGAAAATGATGGAAAGGCGGTCTGCAAAACGTGTAGAGAAAGTTACAGCTATAAATCATACAATACAGGTACATAAAATGAAGTTTTAAATACGCCTGTAACATATTTCAGCTAGTCCTAAGCCTGGCAAAAGAATGAAGGGAAGTTCATTTTATAATTTTCTGATAAAAGTGTTATAGTGCGGTACGTTAGTTGTTTCGTACTCATATAAAACCTTATTATCAATACTCGATGGGACTGGCAAACGCAGCTGACAGCTGTCATGCTTTATGTACTCGTCGAATATTGGAGCTCTTATCGCGAGGCACGCAACAAGAATCGCTGTGCAAAACCGAATCTGAATTCGTATGGTGACCTGAATCGTGTCGGTGGATATCATCGCAAGTGTTGGAGCAGTCCAAGGTACGTGAGAGCATTGTATTTGTTCCAGCGCTATCGAGTTTTTGAACATCGTTTTTTACCGTATCGAAATTACCCAGTGTAGCTAAGCCACCGCTATTTCGGTTCGGTGCGGATGCTACATCTTTTTTGGTGCCGAACCCGGGATTTCCACCGATATTATTCTCAATCGTGGTATATGTTTGTGGTATTTCTGGTCATCGTCGTAGTTCTTACTTAATATTGCGAGTAATCATACCTAAATACCTATTCATATATATCTAAATCGTACAATAGTTACCATCGAACAGATATTTCACATATATATAATTTGTGTGTCATCGGAAATTATTGTAAGATCTAATTAAGTAATCACTATATTTCATCGGTACTTAATTAATTTCATCGGCTTATAATAATTTCATCGACTAAATAGTATTATATATATAAATACATATATTTTATCATATATTGTGACCTTTCAAATTTTCTTACATATTTTTGTCATTTGTTGCAAATCGAAATATAAATTCGAAAATTCATTTGTTTACGTTTTTAAAATTGAATTCTTTTTTCTTCACGTGTCAAATTAATTTGAATTTCTTTTTTCAATTATCGAACCTAAAATAGTTCATGATGCCGATCCTTAGAAAACATACTACGCGTAAAATGCCAAGTTTAACAAAGGCTAAATCGACCTCTTTTGAGCAATCTCATACAATTCAAGACTTAGCATCTTTACGCAGAAAACGTACAATTGCTATTAAACGGTTAGCAAAGGCTTTGGAAATCGGTACTTTAGCTATAGAGGACCCTTCACACAGCGACTTATTTTTATCATATCATCAGGATGTTAAAGAAATTACGTCGAGTTTCGAGAACGCGCATGTTACTATTTTAGACCTAATAGATAACTCGGATGACAACGAAAATGAAATCCAAGAACATTTTGATGATATGTATTATCGAATATTATCGATTCACCGGAAATTAACTAAAAGTGAATCTAATCAATCGCATAGGACTTCATCACAAAATATTCGTTTGCCGAAAATCGTTCTGCCTAATTTCGGCGGGAACATCAAACAATGGCCCGAATATTTTGATACTTTTAACGCTTTAATTCATAATTCTACTTCACTTACAGATACGGAAAAGTTTCATTATTTGATATCTTCTCTTAGCGGCGATGCGTTGTTAGTAGTAAAAGCGTACCCTATGACTCACGAACATTATCATGATGCGTATAATTCACTTATTGCTCGCTACAAGTGTAAACGTACCTTAGCGTTTAGCTGTTGGAGAGATATTTTAAATATTGACTTTAAATACATCAACGCGCGCGAGTTCCAGAAGTCGCTTGATCTTTTCGAAGAGAATTTGAGTATTCTAAAAACGATCAACTTACCGGTTGCGAATTGGGATTTTGTTTTAGTTTATCACATTTTATCGAAACTTGACAAAGATATCCGCCGTAGTTTTGAGGAAAAATATTCAGATATCGAATTACCGTCTTATGATCAACTTAAGAGTTTTCTTCGATCTAAATGCGAAGCTATGTTGCGTGACACACATTTTTCCGAATCGAATGAAGTCATAAAATATCCACCTAAGCATAGGCATGTGTCAAATCAATACAAGCATGTTGCTACTTCACAAGCGCTTGTTGTTGCATCTGAAAAATATGATAAAAAGAGTGTGGTTGATAATAAAATTGACTCATTTTCGGGTAAGTGTCCTTATTGCAATCAGGCACATGCAATTACATCATGTTAAGAATTTTTAAACAAATCGCTTGACGATCGCCAGCTTATAGCTAAACAAAAGAACTGGTGTTTTAACTGCTTGAAATCTTCACATCAACTGAAGAATTGCCATTCGATTTTCTCGTGTCGCAAATGCAAACATAAACATCATACTTTGCTCCATCGTGACAATTCTAATAACGAGCCAAAGCATATCGGGTCAACTTTGGTGTCAAGATCTCAACCAAACATTACCGTGCTGTTAGCAACAGCTATCGTTCAAATTCTGGATGCTTCAGGCAACATGCAATCTTTCCGTGCTTTATTTGACACCGGCAGTCAAAGTAGTTTTATTACTGAATCGGCGATACAAAAATTAAACTTAAAATCTGTTAAAACTATCGCGAACGTTAGTGGGCTGGGAGATGCGGCAGCACCGATCATCGGTGACGTCGTGTGTTCTGTCGGAACTGACGGTCGAGTGTTGTACAAATTAAATATGCACGTTATTTCTAAAATATGTGGCGATCAACCAATCGCGCAGTTGAACACATCGGGATGGTCACATATTAAATCGTTATCCTTGGCGGATCCTGGTTTTGATATTCCAGGACCTATCGATTTATTATTCGCTGCGGACGTATTCGCAGAATCTATTCTTAACCAACATATTAAAGGCGGTTCCAACCAACCTACCGCGTTTAATTCAATCTTTGGTTGGCTTCTTTTAGGCAAGACATGCATATCGTCTAGTACTTTGTTACATACATTACCAGATATCGATAACGAGTTAAATGCTTTAGTACAACGATTTTGGGAACTTGATTCCGTACCAAGTTCATCAATATTGACTCCAGATGAATTACTATGCGAGCAAAAGTTTAAGTCTGATCATACTCGCGATGAATCTGGCCGATATATGGTACGTATTCCTTTTAAAACTGGATCAGAACCAACCTTCGATGGTTCTCGGGATGTTGCATTGCGAAGATTCCACGCTATCGAACGAAGACTATCACGAGATCCGGATCTACATTCATAATACGCAGATTTTATGTCTGATTACATAGAGAGCGGTCATATGTCGTTAGTCCCAGTAAACGAAATGGGCAGGGGAAAATATTATATACCACATCATTGTGTTCTACGCCCTGAATCTAAGACAACACGATTGCGCGTCGTATTCGATGGTTCAGCGAAAGATCTTAATTCTAGATCACTTAACGATACACAATTTATCGGCCCCAAATTGCAACCTAATATATTGAGTATTCTTCTGCGCTTTCGAGAACATAACGTCGTGTTTATGGCAGACGCACGTCAGATGTATCGCCAAATCTTAATTGCACCCGATCATCGTGATTATCAGCGTATATTCTGGAGGAGCTCATCTAGTGAAATCCTTCGTGAATATCGTCTTAACACAGTGACTTACGGATTGTCTTCGTCTCCATATCTAGCTTGTCGTACTCTAAGACAACTTGCTGAAGACGAAGGAGATAATTACCGACTCGCAAAAGAAATCGTACTATCGGATGTTTATATCGATGACGTCATTACCGGTTTTTCTTCTCTTGAACTCGCACAAGATGCAAAATCACAAGTCGTTGCTCTTTTTGATCTCGGAGGTTTCAAACTTCGAAAGTGGGTTAGTAATAATCCACAGCTTTTATCCAATCTTCCCAGTGAAGATTGTCTAACTGGTTCTGTATCGCTTGACAATACGGAAACACAAACGTTGAAGGTTTTGGGACTCCGATGGGATCCTACCGTAGACGCATTTCTTTTTGAAATCAAACCTTCAAATCGAGTATGCACTAAACGTTCTATCTTAAGTGAAATCGCGCGAATTTTCGATCCGTTAGGATTTTTATCTCCTATTACAATTCAAGCTAAATGTTTGATTCAAAAGCTTTGGATTCTAGGTGTTGGCTGGGATCAAACTCCACCGGATGAAATCGTCAATACTTGGAGCATATATCGAAATCAAATGCCACTATTGTCGCAACTAAAAATACCTCGTAAACTCATATGTCCAAATGTAAAATCGTGTGAACTAATCGGCTTTTGTGACAGCTCTGAAAATGCGTTGGGTACAGTGTTCTATATGCGTGTTACTAATTCCGTTGGTAAAATTCACGTATTCCAGGTTTGCTCCAAAGCTCGTGTCGCACCTCTAAAACGTATTTCGTTACCACGTCTCGAGCTCTGTGCAGCCGTAATGCTTGCAGACTTATATAAATTCCTACGCGATACTTACCTCTCTCGTATTAAAATTGACGCTGTCTACTTCTGGTCAGATTCGACAATTGTTCTTTCGTGGTTACGCTCTCATTCTTCACGGTGGTCAACATTCGTCGCTAATCGTGTTAGCCACATACAAGACATTACACCCATCGAATGCTGGAACCATGTTCCCTCAAGCGAGAATCCTGCTGACATCTGTTCTAGAGGTCAATTCCCCAGAGAATTGCTTCACAATACGTTATGGTGGGCGGGACCGTATTGGTTGCATGAAAATCCAGAATCTTGGTCAGTATGTTCAGTTAGCTTATCACACGAAGATAAAGCCATTGTTGAGAGTGAAGCTCGTAAACCAATAGTTCTAACATCAAAAAATATCGCTAAAGTTGATCCTAACATTTTTGATAATCTTTTAAACCGCTTCTCGTCTTTGCAAAAAATTGTTAGGATATTAGCTTACATCTATCGTTTCATTAACAAATGTAGACATTTAAATTTTAATAATTACAAGTTTATCAATAATCTTGAGCGACACAATGCTTTGATGCAATTAGTAAAACATGTACAAGGTACTACATTTTCAGGAGAAATCATTAACCTAAAGTTAAATAAGCCGTTATCAAAACATTTTCGTAAACTTAATCCTTTTATCGATAAACTAGGTGTACTCAGGGTGGGTGGCAGAATTTCTCGTTCGGGCTTAGAATATACACAAAAGCACCCTGCTCTCTTACCGCCTAACCATCCTTTTACATTTCTAGTAATTGATTTTATACATCACAGTTATTTACATCCGGGAATTAATACTACTCAATATTTGCTTCTACAGCAATTCTGGATAGTATCTGCAAAACGCACTATTCGTCATCGTCTCGCTAAATGTATCAAATGCTACCGCGTGAATCCAAAGCCTTTGCAGCCCTTTATGGC